>OZ018301.1:0-2717549 GCA_963969485.1 Nomada goodeniana | reverse complement strand
AAAAAAAAGAAAAAGTTCAGGATACCTAATACGCAAATCGAATATAGCCGAAAGAAAATTTATCCGCGAAGTAAACTATTAGAGGAAGATTAAAATGGAAGGAAAGAACAGGGGGAATGTAATATGAGAGAGTATTTAAACCGACTAGAGCATTCGTTAACGTGTAATTAAGAGGGTTGTACAAAATGTGTATGTAATGTTATTTTATTGGAAGTGAGACTTAGAGTTAGGCTGTTAATACACGGTATATTATTTTGGGTAAGCATATGTAAACAAACAAAAAATGATAAAAAAAGATAAATGAAGAATAATAACGAGGAACGTGAATGACATCGTTATTGTTGGGGTAGAAGTAGCACATAGCAGCTCGAGGATTTAATGATGGCGAAAGATGGGGGAAAAAAAGAAACTATTAAGTACCTTGTTGAGTATAAGTAGATTAATAAATCGCTAAGTCGCGGGAAAGGAATAAATCTAGTGCATCACGATGGTGCATGTGTGCACATTCATGTTCATTAACGACTCGTCGTGTCATTACACATCCACGCAAAAAAAAAAAAAAACGAACACACATGTACACACCATACAGAGGAACACTGTACACGTCTATAACGCGAAATGTTGCATGCCTATACACGCAAAAGAAGGATTTAAACACACGCAGAAAAAAAAAACGAAAAAAAAGAACAAAAATAAGAAAATATAAATAGATGGTTTCACGCGAAACGCAGTGCCGCGCGTTGTGCTTTACCTTGATAAGAAATCGCATCCGAATTACGATGCCGATTACATTAGATGAAATAATAGCATTATCTTCCACGAATATTTCGAATTTCAAGAGCAGCTGGCTGCGAATAAAGGTACCATAGAGAGATTCGTTCGTAATTGATGGAACACGATCACAAGTATTGTACCTTACATTCCTTTGGCTATAAAATAATAGTAAGAACACGACGACCGTGTGCATCGTGCGCTTTACATCGGAATTGTGTTTGGGATTAAAAGAAAACATTGAACAAAGTAAATTAGAGAAGAAGAAAAGAACGACATAGAAGAAGGAAATATCATTCAAATACTGTTAAAACGAGGACAATAGAAATTTCTTCTTAATTCGATCCGTGCTCGGGTGCTTTGCAATGGACAATTGGCGCACGCGTTACACGGTCGGTCATTCGTTTTGTTTTCTGTTTTTTTTTCTGTTTTTTTTTCCTTATTTGTTCATTTCGTCAGGATATATACGATAGCAGGAAACGGTGCATAAAGAAACAGCGAGCGAGATTGTATTTTTTAATATATATCTATATGTATATATATATATTCCGAGGTCTTTCCTCCGAAAAAGGGTATTGCGATTCAGCTTCGAACGTTCACAAGAAAATCTTCATTCAATTGAGACACTATTATCATTATTATTATTATGCTAAGTTGACGGCTGAGGAGTGTAGCACGTTCGCTCGATATAAAAAGATATATATGTATGTATATATTTAATTTAACTATTTAAGATATATATATACATATACATACCTATAAACGAGTAAGACTTTCTAAACGGATAAGAAAAGGGGAAAGAAACTATAGGGCTGTTAATTATTGAGAATCGTCTATGCGATATATTTGAGAGAGAAAAAGGGTATGCACGTGTTTCGATACGTGTCGATTTGTCCGTGGATTGGATCGCGATCGCGATCCCATTGGCACCATTGTTTCGCCACGATTGTTTTCCACAAACAAAACAAAAATGAAAGAATGAAAGCATATGATTTACAAATAAATGGAAAATTAATAATAATAATAGGAATATGTCGCGTGTAGCTCTGCATATTATAGTTTGAAAGAGAACGACAGGAGAATAAGCAGAGTGGAAATAAGCTAACGAGAAAACACTTGTCCCTGTGTCTTATGACTTCCCCCGAGCAAAGAAATGTTATATTGTACCGAGCACAAAAAAAGCTGTGTTACGTTTTTCTCTATAATTGTCCTACGTTCAATTGTATTCTCGCAAATGATTTTCTTCGATTGTCACATCGGATCCAACCGTACAAATATCTATGAAAGATTAGAGAAAGCGTTTCCGAAAGAAAAAGTAACGGGCGGTGCGGTCGACGCACCGCTTCGAATTTTTCTTATTTTTCTTTTTCTTTTTTTTTTTTTTTAATTCCCTTAGACTGATAAGTCGTCAAATTCGAAAGCGAAACTGAAGGCAAAAGCTGCGACAAATTTGTCGGGCTTTGTTGGTTGCTTTTCTCTTGGCGACTCGACAGGGGAAATTCATGTTTCGTTTATTTCTTCCCCTGTCGACGGCACGAGGATCAAGCGATATTCTTTGATCGTGATTCCGAAGGAAAGCATAAGGAAAGGCCACGAAAAGAGATACTTTGCGACCCATTACCATTATTCGAGACAAAATTTGAAAATATCGAATCACCGATCGGAAATGAAAAATAACTCCATGACGTGTGGTTCGGTTGAACGCGACGACAAAACGAGCATGCATCACACGGCTTGTAAGCCTGAACACGAGAGAAAAGAAAATCAAACAAAGTCTCTGTTTTTTGATCGACAACGCGAGAAACGAGTATGTTTTTTATTTCATAATATTTGCTTGTTATTAAAAGTTACATAGAGTATACCCGAATACCGTGGCCTCTTGGGCACCACTATAATTGTTATTGATGAAGTATATATTATATATTATATATATATAATTAGTTCACAGCATTTGAATTTACTCTAAATAATTACTTTACACTCTAACCACATTTATTTGCATCCATAAATTGTTATTCTTTCATCATCAGAGTTATTCCATTCAATGTTAAATAATTATAAATATAAAACATAATATATTAACTATTTTCACTCATGAGAAAGCATCGTTACCTGTATGACAAGTGACCATAAGAGCATAATAAACAATCGCTCATTAAATGCATTCTGTTGTTCTTCATTTCATGACCTGGCCACAAGTCCATCCATCTGCTCCATCGATCCATCCATTTGTCCATTCAGTGTCGCTGTATGACCGTCATACGCATTCTCTTCTCTCTTTCTCTCTATCATTCGCCTGAAAGAAATTTTCTCTCCGTATCTCACAGAGGATCTATGTACATCTTTTAGCGTAAAACGTTCCCCTTCGTGGAACCGCGTCTTTTCTACCCCTCGTCTCTTATTCTATCTCTATGTCTTTCACTTTCGGACATAACATCCAACGGATCCCGCATAATTGTAATTTTGTCGAAATTGGGAAGGTTCAGGTTCACGGAGAAGTACGTGTATCATAGAGTTTTACGTCCAAATTCTGCTCCGCGTTCGTCTGACCGGACACGCTCACATTCTACTCGACTCTACTGATAAAGCCTTCCAAATTTTGATAGAAAGCTCAAAGAAAGATCGAACGTTCTACGATGGTAGGCATGCGTGTACCTGTAAATACTATGATAATGTACAATTTACACGATCGAGTAAATCGTTCGGTTAGTCTGTAAGTCTGTTTTGTATGTACATATTCGAACGGAGGATACAGGAAAAAGGAACGATGCGTTTATATTGTGATATACAAGCGAAGAGATATATCGTACCTTTCCTGAGAAAGGCCGACTTAAGCCCGAGGATCGTGCGATTAATCACGATGGTGCAGTATTTTCGAACTAATAACAATAATGTATCGAACGGCAAAGGAGCGCAGATGTACCATTTAGAGTTGAATTAATTAATATTTAATGCAACTGTCGTTCTATTGTACTCGTGTTTTAGCTATGTCTCCCTTCTGTCGCAAACTTTATTGTTGCTGTTGTTGTTGTTGTTGTTGTTGTTTCTGCTGCGTACGCCTCGCGTTCGGAATAGCATATCATCCGGAATAACTGGTACCAGATGAACCAAAGTCAATGGTTCCCCGTGCATTTCGTCTAAGTACAAAATAACGGTGTACAAGTAGAGAAAGGTGCCGTTCTAACTAGTCAGTATAAATAAGGGAATGTATTTTTTTACACGATGGATTTGTAATAAAGATATTGAAAACGAAAGAAAATTATCCAGTTCAGAGCAGACGATACGAGAACGCTTGTATTATCCGGAAAGGGGAAAGAAAGTGATGTCGATGGTTGTCCACGATGATACGGCCCTACGTTCTTCCTTTTGTTTCACGTTTTTGAGCTTGCCGTGAAGTATCGCAAATATCTGATTTTTATGTTTCTGCGGAGTTCGTTGGGAATCGTATGGAATATTCCGCGAGATGGGCGAATTCAGCCCGGGGGAAATACGAAACTTCTTTTATCGGGTAAGTTGTAACTCTACTTTCTTTTCTTCGTTTCTCACCCCCTTCATTTCGTTCGGTCGTTAAATGAGACAAAAACATAAATCGCCAGGGGCACGACAGTCGAAGAAATAATTCTGCTACAATGGTATACAGTCAAAATGTACTTTTTATTCGAGTGATAAGTGCACATTCACGAATGTACTTGTAGTTTTTGTTGACGGCGTCTTTTTTTTTTTTTTTTTTTTTTAGCTTCGCATCTACAACATAACATACATACACTATGACACAGAATGTATTATTCCTCATAAGCAGTGAACGTACATAATTCATTTTCGCTTACAAAATATCTATGCGTATCATACCGGTGATTCGTTTCCGTTTAAGATTTCATTAAGTATCTGTTTGCCATCGTTATTATAATACATACTCGCATTTGCTCCTACAAAGATTTCTCACGCATCCCTTTACAAAATGTTTATGCGGCTCTACCTAACTAAACTCTACTTAGGACCATCGGTAAAATGAACTTCTAAACATGTTTATCCATTATTGCCCTTATTTCGTCAATACTATACAACGATTCTATGTTGCGCTCCATTTGTTAACCCGTTCGCCGAACGTGTTTCGGCTTAACTATTACGTACATTCCTGTCTCGGAGTCTCGTGTGTTCGCGAACAAGCTAGATAGTAAAAAACAAAAAAGCGATGCGCGCTAAAAGTATTAATTATCGGTTTCCCGTTTAAAAGAAAGCAGTACCCCCAGAGAAATGGCGAATCGATTGCTACACCGCGTCGAGCAGAATATCGTGCAAATTTTCGTCGTTCGACGCAACGATATTTGTACATTAAAACTTTACAAAATTTTGTTCACGCATATTACTACCTTACGCTAAAGGTATGTGGATGAATATTTCGCACGCATCAAATAGTCGCCAGGAAAAATGACCCATTTCTCTTGTTACGACATTCAATTGTTATAAGAGTAACAAATATCACGAGAGTTGCAAATAAAACTCGGGCTCTCCTCACTTTATAATCACAACACTTCGTTAATGTTCGTCGTCGTTCCCTGTCGCGTAGATCCACCGATACGCTTCTTTACCAGAGAAATCGACGGAGAGATAGAGAACGAAAAATGATTTGTGCGATTACGCTCGAAGGGTGCCACTTGTTTGCATTCTTTCATTATGCCTACACTCTCTATAAACTTTATAGTACGTAAGACATGTGATACTCGTTAAAATGATACGAACTACCTCCAGGTAGATCTAGCGACTCAGGCGTTAACTGTCTCCTGCATGCAACATTCGAACTTGTCTTGTATAAAAATTATATATACATTATTATCTAATCACTCGTTTGCATAATGCACACGTCTAAGTATGAAATGTATATCTCTGTTCCTCTCCTTCTCCTTCCACGTTTGAGAATATAAATTATAACAATTTCTAAACGTCTAGCTTGAAGAAGCATGCAAACAAATACCCCTCCGTTGCTACATAGTACGGTATTTTCTTCTTTCATTTCCCCAAAAATAATTTGTTGCAGATCGCATTCCCTTATTACACGTTTCCTGTCTTCTATTTCTTCTTTCACGTATGTAAATCTGAGTATGTGTGCCTGCGATGTTAAATCTGCTATTTTATACTCGGTAAAGAATTTCAAGTTATATTTCATATATTCATAATAGCAACACTTCTCTCCTTAGTCTATGTAAGCTAAGAGTAATCAAAAAATGATATTATCGTAAGTGTATAAAAAGTAAACTTTTGATTTCAGACAACAGAACCTATTTATAATAGGTCGGTACGTTTTACAAAGTAATGTTAATGTAGGTACTGTACGAAGACGAGAATTTTGTTAATTTTGATTCTGTGTATATAAAAACCAATGAAAAAACATAACAAAATTAAAAACATGCCAACATTTTTATCCTCTGTGTAAGTACAGAAATGGCACAGTGTTCAAGCTCACCCTGAAATAGATGGCACATCATCGTAATTCGACTTTCCAAACAACCGAAAACTGTTATAAAGTTGAATATCCTATGCTGCACTGTCTTTACCATTTCGGTACCTAAACGTAGTTCGTAAGTGATAAAAGGTGCATACTCCTACTGAAATAGATAGAGAGTGTTTAAAGCCTGCTGCATCTAGAAAATTCAATGTTAAATTCAATTTAGAACTATTAAACATACTTGTTAAGTAATTAATACGCGATGTTTGAAACAAAAAAAAACAAATAACAAAAGTGGAGTACATATCAATGTAACAGAATCATGTAGTAGTAATTTTACTGAAAATAAAATTGCATCACCTTTTTTCACTATAGAACTACAATACACTGGACCACCTCTCATCCTACTTCTAATGCATTAGAAAAGGAAGAGGGTGGTCTGCCTTGCTTGCTACTTGGTTGCCTCTGGAGGACAATCGGGCTGATTATTTGGATGGGCAGCAGTGAATGCAGGATGATTCTCTAAATGACGATCTACCCTTAAAATGGTCGGAAATGGTCTTAAATCAACAAGGAACCTCCTTGCGTTAAATATCTGTGGTATTAAGCAACAGTCTGCTAACGTAATTTCATCTCCCACGCAGTACTTCCCTGCACTAGACGACAACAATTTCTCTACAGCTGAAAAATTATTTTTGTTACTCCTATATTAATATAACATTTAAATTACACTATTGCATTATTGTTGTACCTGTTAAACCTCTGGTAATCCAATGTTGAGCCCATTCCTTCTTACGTTCCTCCCCAACGTAAATCAGCACAACTAAGTTTTGCAAGGGCTGTATACCACTGGCGATCACCTCGCAAATTTCCCTCACTCTCGCCCTCTTTACCGGGTCTGCGGGCATTAAAGGACGATGCGGTCTAGTTTCCTCCAAGTATTGCAAGATATTCAACTGAAATTGATATGTATTATTTATCTTTCGTATATGGCTATTAATTTTGAAGCATCATTTCTTCCACACTCACAGATTCTATTAATGTGTGATTGTCAATATGAAGCGCGGGCACCTGCTCCATTGGATTAATCTCACGAAATTCATTGGAATGCTGTTCCCCGCCCCCTTTTATTAAACTAACTGGTTTTATATCGTACGGTATTTCCTTTAAATTCAATGCTGCAAAAATAAAGAAGAATACGCATTATTGCCTACATGTTATACGCATGAAAAATTTGGCTAAAAGTTTAAAACAGCTGACCACATGGTGGTAATATTATTCATTTGCAAATATAAAATATAAAATTCTAGAAATCGTTTAAAACAATCCAGCAGCGGTAATTCTTTTCACTTACCGATTCGAACTCTCCATGAACAAGAACTCCGCCAATAGGAGTAGAGAACTGGCTAGAAGTCAGAAAATGTATCGACATAAATATCCCGAAAAATTTGGCGATGTTTACCGGCTTTAAGCGGCACGTTGGCAGAGATATATACATATATACATATATATATATATATATGTATCAGTCCATTCGTGACTGATCCAGCAACAGCAAATGCAACTAATAAACCAAAGTAAAGCAGGGAGAATATGTAATTGTAAACAAAGCGTGAACAATCGGTAAGATGATTCCTCGTTGAGAAACGCGACTTTTAATCCTATGGTTGTATGAATGATCTCGTCACAAATAATGGGCTAGCGTAAGGATCAAAGGGCTCCGTAGTGATGTCGGCTTCGATGTATTAAGATGTTAATTAGTATACCTTTCCCATGACGGACATTTCGTCAGGCTTCGATGGACGGATTCGCCTGCTTGATTATCTTGTTCGATTACTAAAGACGACGCTGTAGCTCGCGAATCTCTTCGAAATATATTCGCTATCCGTTCAACGCGCGAAATCACTCCTCCCTCCCCTTTTATTCGATTGCCAGACATCCCATTCCACTGTCTCGATCTAGTCTGGGGTTCACGCAACCAATCACAATCTACTTTCCGATAGGCAGCAGTGCTGTACGATACAAAAAACCTTCAATACTGACATTCATAAAATCATAATTTATGTGCGTTAATCGTTTCTTTCCGCAAATTACTCTTGATAAACATTATTTAGCCATAATGTTTGCGTATATGTAGCTCGTTTATAAATTTGTTCATTTTTACCTTTCGCATTATCCTGATGGAATTGTAAAGTGTAAAATGTAATTAAGTCATAAAGGCGCGTTATGTTATAAAAGTCAGGGCAAGCCGGAGCTGGTTGACGATTAAAAATTATAATTTTGTTTTTGTTACGACTTATCTACTGCACACTCATAAGCAGGAATACAACTACTACAGTATATGCATGTGAGTGGAAATCTACTTCAATGCCAGCGAAACATGAGAATTATTGTCTCGGCAATAACACATAAATGTTGAATATCATTTGTCGTAGCGCGCATTCTTGCAGTTAGAAAACGAAAAGTATTTTCTCTAATAAAATTTAAAGTCCACAAATAAAGCGTAAAATCGATAATGTGCATGAAGATTTTGTATTTGCAAAAAAAATTGATATCGACTAATATTATCCGATTTTAATTTGTCTGAAACTCGGATTGAATTCGATAAAAGAATTGTACAGTCCTGATGGTACCGACCAATTGGAGTGCAATTGCTACTTTGTGCATGGTTCTATCTCAATATTCTCATCTACAATGGCGCCGTAGACACACGACTAAAAGTTAAATGTACCTATAAATTTATTTGAAAAATCCGCACTGTATGAACCAATTAAACTTTCGGTATGCAATAATATTTTATACCACCCATGCGACATATATGTGCATAGAAGGAACGAAATATAAGGTTAGCAAGCAATAAGTGTAATCGAAAATTAATTTGATCAAACATGGATTCTATTATGTTTCCAAATAATTTTCTATCTTTTGTAGTTAGAGTATATGTATTATGAGAAGTAAACAATGTTTGGTAAATTACTCAAGTGGTTACGTCCAAGAGATATTGATCGTGCCCTAATTGTAAGACAGCGATTGGCACTTGTATATGCGATTGTTGGAATGAATGCATTCATATATGGATTATACTTATGTACAGTTGATGAATTACCTTTGGATACAGAGACACGAAGTATGGTTTTAAATGACTCTAACATTGTATGTTTCGTGTATAATATTGCTCATCACAAATATTTTTGCAGAAAATATAATAATAAACAAAATGATTTCCAATGGTAAGAACGTAGAAGTTATGCACCTTAAAGGGTTGCACCTAGAGGAGACAAATATGCCCACAAACCAAAATACTTGAGGATACTAAACATTGAAACATTTATGCTGCACATGAATGGTAGTAATAATTAAATAAATATAACGGAAACCCTTTTATTAAGTATGTTTTATTCACAGATAGAATTACAAAAAATCGCTCAGTCCATTTCCTTCCACTTGTATTATAGAAGTCGTTTTAACACAGATTAAATAACGTAGTTTCTTCGACAAGCTTTATTATCATGGAAGAGATTGTCTTAAAGCGGTTGCACCAGAAGTCTCTGGATTTAATTCTTTTAATCTCTGTTCCATTTCACATAATAGTGCAGACCTAAAAAGAGAGTATTATTAACAAGCTGGTAATAAAGCATATTAAACATGGTACATAAGACTGTCCAACAAACCTGTATTCCTCGTAACGCATTACTACTTCTTCCAATTCCTGTTTGTATAATCTAGTAAGCATAGCATTAAAACAATCAAGTTCAGGTAAACGAAAGAGCTCCCATCGTAATTTACGATCCAATGCTACCGATGCTCTACTATATACACATAACCAATGTGGTATCTCTTCGTTAAGGTAAGGATTAGCTGGAACTAAAACGCTGTGCGAATGAAAATGTGTGTGGCGCGGTGGCGATACAACGCGAACCGCTTGTATTTCGTTTGGATAACACGGATGCTCGTATTGTGCTTGCCGGGTGATGTGACTGAAATGAAAATAGATTTTTTCAGTTAAAGTTGTGTCATTCTTTCACTCCTTAATTTTTGATACACATACTTCACATAGTAAACACCATATTCGGGTGATTCTATTCTTTCCCAACCAGTAGGTAAGCCTTCTTTTTCGAGAGGATGAGACCAATGGGTGGTTTTCGTATTATGATCTATGTAATACTTTCTACCCCTGAGAGTAAAGTCCACGGACCATCCTGGTGGTAGAGGTAACTCTTCCTGCTGTTCATTCCTAGAACTCGATCTTTCCGAATGGCATCGGCTATATCTTGAAGTCATAAGCATAAAAAGAAGCATGTACACTTCCGAAAGTGTCGAAATTATTAATCAGAATGCTTATCCTACCCTGTATTGTGACGATACCCAGAATGATTGTATTCCTCGTAGCCAGAATCAATGTCAAAAGGTTTGTAAGGCAACTGTGGCGTTTGAACCCTATCTAAATGATATTCTGAACCAGCATACTGATTCACATAAGTATGGGAAATAGCAGGTGAGAGTCCGGAATGATACAATGGAGTTGCAGTGCGAGACGACATTCCATCTCTTGTACTAGTATTGACCGAAAGACTGGCAAATCTAAAGATATTACCATCGAATTAGTCTTTTGCCTGGAACAATCATAGATAAATATTGAAACTTAAGGAACCTTTGAGCTACATCTGGAACAGAACTGTTAGGGGTGTATTTTCCTTCATGACTGCCTAGACCCACTGCGCTCATTGTTGTCTTGGTATTTCCAAATTTTTGCACCATACTATGTTGTTGTGGGATAGTCTACGTAAAAATTCATTTTTATTCGCCTACTACAGTATAATAAGCAAATAGTGCTATTTACCATAGATGTAGGAATAGTTGGATGATTATTACGATTCCTTGTCCTTCTATTCGGTTCTGTTGTCCATACATTAATAACTAAAAATAGAGGTATATAATAATTGAAAAAAAAATCAACACAAGACATAATTATTGTTTCAAACAACAGAGTAACATCGAAGCAATAAAGAACTGCTACAATTAAAGAAAGTAACAAAAAATCGGAAAAGGATAGAAATTTGTCAAAGAATTGATATATGTGTTTCAGAGGTAGCGATAGCTTACTTGGCATTTCTGGCGGAGTTTCTTTTTTAACATATTTTCCAACAACTCCTTCCTTAATTGTTCTTAAATCCTTATTTTTTCGTGACAACATGATAGTAAACTGTTGATCGAACGTCAAATCGATAAATCGTCGATGTTTGTAACCTACAGATACGATACTATATTTGCAGCATTTAATACAAGCGCATTTCAATTCTATAAATCTGCGCGTAATGATAAAAGATGTTATCCCTCTTTACATTTTCCTCTAAATTTAATTCAAAAACGTGCTGAAATCGTTAAACTTTTTGGAATGATACCACACTTGACGTATGCACGCATCTTTCCTTTCATATTATGAACATTTAGAAAAAACGAACACTGTTGACGATGCATTAATTGCATCATAACTTTAAGCACCAAGTTTCGAATTATTTTCTCATGACAATTTTATTCTCGTAAATTACATACGTTTGAAAGTTTGTAACAAAAAAAATTATTTTACGTACATTCAATATTCCGTATGTCAGCGTTAATGGGTTACGTAGTTTACCTGTCAATGAATTGTCAATTTGACATATCCTTAAAATATTGTTTCAAATTAAAGTAAGTCAGAGTTTTATTACACGCAGTTACACAATGTACATCGAGATTCGGCTATTCAACGAAACAAGGTAGTTACGAACGTGTGTAATGAGCTAGCTTTAGCAAGAAAATTCGCTCATATACTAAGCGTACAAGGTTAAGTACTAACCAAGTTGAACGGGAGAGTAATTTGAATTTTATACATTCTTTTACAGGAATATATATTTTGAATGAGAATAATCTATTATTCTCACATAATTTTCTTCATATCTGCGCTTTTGCATTATATAAATTTAAGAATGCATATTTTGATAAACTACATCTCAATCTGCTAACAAGTGTTAGCTTTTATTTTATTTTATATTCAATTAGTTCAGTAGATATGCTAGATGTATTACATATAAAATGAAAAATATATTAAATAATCTACCTATGCATAAGTTGCACAGCTGCTGTAATTTAAATTTATAAGTTTCTCCATATAAACAATGTAAATTCTAGTATGATGTGTAAGATGTATTGTAAATTAATATTGAAGAATAATTTATGAGCATTCGATAATTAATGTTAATTATACTTTTTATATTACATAAATGTTAGTGTAAAATTGATAAGATTGATACTTGTATCTTCATTAATTAATTTATATAAATTTTTAACAAAAACACTTCAACTGCTCCTTTTACTTTTGAAAGAACCTAATTCCACATCCTTAAGCAAGAAATGCTGCACCGGAACTTTAAATGGTAAGTCCTGTAACAAATAAACTGCGATTGGAATTGTCACAACAGTCGAATTACCTGTAGTTGAATCCTTTAACTTTAATTTGAGATCTAATTAATTTAAAAATCGTGCCTGGGAATCGAGAATTTCGCATTCATTTATAATGTGTATGTCTCTTCAATTTGACAGGGCGTAGCATATGTGGCGCCATCTATTGGTTGGATGTCGGAACTATCAGAAAGTTAATAGGATTACAGAATGATAGTGGAGGTCGGTGCTAGAAAGAGAAAGGAGGCTGTGGGAGTGGGACAGAAAACAGTTTAATAACTCTTCTTTATGCGGCGCCTGCTACTCTAGGCTAGACAAGGAACGCACCAGTTCAAAGAAGGACGGAGCGAATGCTAGCTGTTATGCCACGCCCCCTTATGCAATAATTATATTGGCGGGGAAAACTCGCTAATTACTCATTATCCATGATTAAATTATACATCTTTGTAATCGTAGAATAATCTACGAACCTTCTCCAACTTTCTCGTATATAATTTTGCATCATTCTTTGCTTAAATAAATAGATATTAACAATTGTTCATCGCGCACGAGTACGGATCCCGGCTAGATCCGTACAAGAATAGTAACTAATTACTCGATAACAGTTAGTGTACCAACTAATCTACAATCAGGGAAGCAACCTCAGACTGTCTACTTGTTAATCCATGCACAGAACATTGCAGGATTATTCGTAAGCAACATTTGGAAATCATTTACCTGGTATACCAGATTGTTGCTAATAGTCTAAGCTTTAACTTGACACCAATAGTTCCTGCCTTTCACCGCTAGATGGTTATAGTGTTTCGTGGTCCACAAATCGACCAACTTTTCAAAAGCAAAGAACATCTATTTAGAGTAATAAAATATGAACATTTATGATTCCTTCTGTTTATTTATGTCTATAGCTTCTTTCTCATACCAATTGTGATGTGGTTTTATTTAAAATAAGTGATTTCTTAATGATACGCATGGTATACGGCGCATATACGCCCACTGCAAGCCGCAAGAAACGCGATACCGATTATTTATTAATTAACGATTTCCTACTATTCATTTATCATATTATTATTTAAGTGGTATATGAATTGTTATCGAAGATTTAATTGGTATGTTTGCCAGTTAGTAGCAAGGTGGCTAAACCGTGCATACAAACGCGATGAATAATTCTCAATATTTACTTATTTGAAGCGAATAATGTTGCTAAATTATATACGTGAAAGCTTTAGAATGCCTGTAGTTTATTCTGCAACCCCAAACGTGCATAAATTAATCATGGATAACGAGTAATTAGCAATTTTTCCTCGACAATTCAATTTTATCCACGTAAGTAACAGGAGCCGCATAACCAGAGTTAGTAAACTGTTTTCTGTCCTTCTCTCACAGTCTCCTTACTCTTTCTGCCATAGACCTCCACCCGCATTCTGTAATCCTATTAAAATTCGGCTATTTTCGACATACTCGCAACAGACCACATATGCTACGGAGTAGTGAAATTATCGAGCATCGCGTCATAAATAAATGCAAAATTCACAGGTTCTAGCCATCAATTTGTAATAAATAAGGTTTCATATAAAAGCTTACCATAGACTTTTAGCAAAAATGCATTTAGAGGAATAAAATATGAACTTTTATGATTGCTTCTCTTTATTTAGGTTCCAAGCTTTCTTCCCATATCAATCTTTATGGGGTTTTATATTAAAACAAGCGATTTTTCAGTATTAGGCATACGGGGTCTATACACCCACTGCATGTGGTGAGAATGGTGATAATTATTACTTATTAAGTAACGATTTCCTACTATTTGTTTATGATGCCCTATGTATGAGTTATTAAGTAGACAGTCTTTCATTAACCACCTAAATTTATAAAAACTATCGTCGGAAAAATGTTTACTACACGTAAACTCTTTTAATGTTAATGCTTTCATTGCGTTGAAAAGCAAAAGCAGATCTTTAGCTTTATATAAATTGAAATTCCTACACTAGTAAGCGTTTAGATCGTTTTCTAGAATTTGTTGATAACGTTGCGAGTGATATGGACACGAGGCTCTAGTGGTCCGCAAGCAGGTGTCTTGGGTCTATTTTTATATCTCACCTGTGGTTCTACTAATGGATTTTCAAATAGCTACTTCAGAGTATAAATAATTATTAATCTTATTCAATTACTGCACTTAAATTTATTATACGAATAGTTAACCATTCTTATGTTTAATATGACAAGGATAAATTAAGCAACTTTCATTTATGTTACTTTTTTTACATTCTAAAATCAACTGTACAACTGTTATGTTTTTAACAGTGATTAGTATGAGTATCTGAAGTATATATATATATCTATTAAATCTATTTACAATGAAATTATATCCGCTATAATTCGGACTAATTATATTGAGGTTGTTCAATTGTAATTTGCACAAGAAAAAAAAACTAATGTAATTGCTAATGATTGCGTTGTAACGGTATATATGTACGACAGACTATCACAGTGTAGCTCGCGTTTATTTTCATAGGATCTCTATTGTTCTAACTTTTTGATTATATTCTTCTTGCCTCAAAGTATGGAAGTACTTCTTTGTAAATACTTTGTATCCAATTCTGGTAATCATCATGTTGTTATACAAATGCAATTTGTATGATATAAAAAATACTAATACGTTGTTAGAATTTCTTAATGTAATATATTTGCATTTGCACTGAAAGTTATATGAGATCAAACATAAAAATTGCAATTTTTTTACTGCATCGAGAAGTGAAAGAGAAAGAGAGAGAGAGAGAGAAAGATCCTAGCAAATTCCATAAAAGAAAAAAAAAAATAGGCCACGATAAATGTCTAGCAAAACTACGATGCCATTGATGTTTGACTAACAATAAGCAGCATTTAAAAAAATTAGAGAGTAGAAATAAATTAGACATTCGTTTAATAAAGTGTCTATTTATGCGTATAGAACTCTTATGAATTTATCCGTATTGTTTTTTTCCTCGAGTCACATTACAGCATTTACAATAATTATATATTTCAATTTATTTTTAACTAATTTTCATGAAGTGGAGATAAACAGTGTACAATGTAAACAAAGTATGCTACGAGATGAGGTAAAACATATTTGACACAAAAAGGATGGAGAAGTAAAACGTAACAAATGTGTTAGATGTTTGCCTCAGCTACTTCATGAAAATATGAGCAAGCAGTCACTCATTTGTTAACCATCTATTTATTAAGAACTACTATTGTTTATTATTATTATGCAATGGTAAGAAACATTAAAAACGATCCCACGTCTTTGCGGTGGCCTGTGGGAGCACAGCTCCGAATAAATCTTATGCATTGTATCTCTATTATTTATTATATTTATAAGCAATGGATATTTTGGTACAATTAAATTTTTTATTGTATACTTGCCCCTCGCATCTTTTATTTTTTTTATTTAGTTTTTTTTTTAAATTTAAAAAAACAACATATATTTTTTACGTTTCTTGTTTCAATGAGTCGAACCATATTACTCAATAATATTTATATTATTTTCGATACGCGCTGATCGCATATCGTCACGGTTCTTTTTCCTTGAAAAAATTTACTCTATTCGCTGCGGGCATGCAGTCAGCACAATGTTAGTATTTTTGTAGCACATCGGTCTGTACGTTACACGTATTTTGCCACAGTTTGGTGTGTTTTCGTGTATGTGTGAATGTGTGACTTGTATCGTCAATAGTACTATATTTTTATAATATATTGTATTATATATATTTATATATATTTATATATTTACCTAATTTTATTATGTTTTGTTATAGTTATCATTATCATTAATACGAATATATGGTACATTTCAAACAACGCCCCTGCTGGCTCTGTCGGAGGCGAGAATCAGAATTAGGTGGGTCAGTCATGAGAGGACATTAGCCATTTAGAAACTGAAGCAAATGTCACATGCAAAAATCAATATTATAACAATATATTTTATCTATTTGAATTTACACCTTGATCGTCTCCTCCTACTGAGCGCAGCTAAACTTTAGTTAAGTAGGGACTAACATCCTCGTATTATGTGCTGACACTGAGTACATTGTACAACTTAAACCATTTCTGTCAACGAAAAAGGAAAAAAAAAGAATAGCAGAAATTAATGTACACAATAAAAATATTAGAACTCATCAATCATCATTGCGTCAAAGAAGAATAAAATTGTGTGATTACTGATTCTTTCATTTTTTTTTTCTCCACTTCGCCCTTTAGGCGTAACTAATGAAAGAAATTACATTACGTCAAGAATGCCATTGTGAGACACTTTTCTCCACTAACACAGTAATTTTTGCATGTAGTGTATGGACAATCGACGTAAACTAAGGGCTAATGCTCGGGCAGAGTGGTAGCGTACTTCCACCTGTAATAACAGTACAGATTAAGCACATTACCACGGCTATGAAAAAAAAGGTATGATTATAACCAGAAGAGGACATAATTCTTACCAGCTCAAGGGCGGGCTCGTGTCGTAGCTGTTGTTGTGGCAGGAACTGGTGTGTTGGGTGTAGCTATAATAGCATTGCGTCGTTCCACCTCCAATTCAGTCAGTCTCTTCCACAGTTCATCCCTTTCCCTTTCTCTCTTCTTTTCTCTGATATTACAAAACATTTCTACAGATAACGTAAAAACTATCGACCCTTTTTTATTCCTATCTCTTCCAAAATAGTTGCAACACATTTCGAGTTGCTTATACATGTTCGTTGAAACAAAACGTTACTCACTTTTGTCTTTCAGACTTGTAGCTCGCAGTAAGTTCATCGAAGAGCTTGCTGTTCATTTCCATAAATGTTTTTAAAACGTTATAAACAAGGGCTACGATCGTCTGATTCCAATGTTCCTTGCTAATTCTATACAATGCCGGGAACATAATTCCCATTATTACATGATTGTTTTCCTCGATTAAAGACATTACATATTCATTATTCCAAAAGAACAATGCTCTTTCGGCAACCTGTGGACGAAGTTTATCGTCAAGAAAATCGAGACTACTGCTTTCATGCCCTCCAAAAGGGATTTTAATCAATTAAAACTTCATTTAAGGTACCTGAAAGTGTGGCGAAGACACACAACGTGCAATTTGCCTGAACAAGGGTTCCTGTATTTTAACAAATTGGACAGGTTCTATCACGTCCAAGATTTCTTCGACTTCACCAAGGAACATTACCTCCTTCTGGCTACACGTTTTAGGCCAGAATTTAAGGAGGCCTCGTATAACTGGTTCTGTTAGGGTTGCATCTTTTTCAAGAAACTGTACCACACAATAGGCTAACTGTGCATGATATAATGATAAGCACTTCACCTTGTGCAATGGTAGCAGCACCTACAATAAAATACCAAAAGTTAAATCACACTAAAATTAATATTTAATCGGAATAGAATAATTGGTTTAATTAGATCTTTACCTTAACCAAGAACTGTTTATGCTCAACTTTTAATGGAAGGGCAAATCCATTTATAATGCTACCAAGAATTTCAAGAAGTTCTCCAACTCCATTGAAATGTTCTGTTTCATACACAAACCTACAATGAAAGAAACATTTGATTAAACAAAAATTAATTTCATGTGCACTTATATAACTGCATACCTATATATATATATATTTTTTTTTTTGCGCATACCTCAGGAAAATGTTGTTGATTTGTTTGCGTATGAAGGCCCTAAGACCAAGGAACTTCCCATAAATACGATGTAAAACAGTTTTCAAAAAATCTCTTTCCCTAGGATCTTCCGAATCAAATAACTCCAGTAACTGCAAAAGATTTACAGACATGACAATGCAGCATGCTTATCAGTAATAAATTCTGGGAAAAAACGTTTTATATAGTGTACCATGAATATTTTACCTGTAAAACAAATTTTTGGTCGATAACTCGTTTGCCAAATGTTGGTTGAAAATCCGATGATTCAAGAAAGCGTAAAAAGAATTCGTAAACCAACTGCAGATGGGGCCAGCTTGCTTCCAGTGTTGGATCATCTTCTTCTGGATCGAAATCTGGATTTTCGCTCGGCGGTAATGTGCGAAACAGATTTGCAGAAATCTGGAAGCAATACATTTTAATATTTTTAACTGTTCCACCTGCTAAATTGCAAACGTAAATTTTATTTTTCTTATTATTTTTACCATCTTAATGATCTCCAAATATACAGGCTCTGTAAGGACACCCCTAGCACTTGTGATGTGTTCAACCAGTTCATTGAGTGTACTACGTTTAATTTCTTTGCCTCTAAGATCTGTTGTTGGATCCATAAAATCAAAGGTCACGCAACATTGCCAGAGCTTCCGGATGAACAACTCTTCCTGCTCCGTTGGTAGAACATCTGTAACATTTTGATAATTCTATTTAAATTCAACGTTATGTACATCTTCAATAAATACAAATGCATAAACATACGTACATGAAATCGTATTTTAGTACTTCGACCACATAATTCCTCTTAATTTTTTTAACAAGTTTTATCGATAATGCAATGGATTTAGATTTAATCGCTAATGTAAATAAAACATTTCTCGCACAATTTTCAAGCGCGACGAAGCAACAAACGAGCAAACATTCGAAATAAATTTAATTAATCAAATATTATAAATTGCTTAATAAGTTAATTTATTATTGTAAAATTATCGCAAAAAGAAAAATAAACATATAGTGTTTGGGGAAAAAAAAGTAAGTAAATTATATTTAATACGAAAGGATTGTCATTAGTTATATTTCCCATAAATCGTGAATTTAAACAGAAACATATCCTTCCAGATTTCTGTTATATTTTTGTACCGGCGAATCACCAAGTAACACGGTGAGGTTATATCGTGTGAGGTTAGGTTCAAGCGACACGCGCGCACCACGCGGGGCATACGTAATGATTTATTGGCAGCACTGTAACCAGAAACTAATTTATTCTATCCAGGTTCGTACACGCGCCACTGTGATTCTTTAATGCTCTTCAACGTTAGATGTCGTTATTCCTCCGCACACCGAGTACATGTGTTATTTCAATTTTTCGCTCGTCACTACGCGTCACATTAAGCGCTTCATGAACTACAATTACGCGACAATTCATTTAAATACTCTGCATATTTTGATTTACTTAAAGGAAAGTAGCACCGACCGATTCTATTTATCCATTGCTTACGTCAAACGCACTTCTTCGCAGTCCGTTTCACTAACATCGGCATCGACCATCAATCGTTCGTTCATTGATTCAAACGATTCTTCCTAATTTAATCCATCTCGAGAATTCGTCTTGCTTAGCGCACGAATCAATGTCTATTTATAAAACGTTTTACACCGATAGCACTCGGTTCTTTTAAAAACTGCCAGGCGCAACCAACACTCGCAAATAAATTAAGAATATCCACTTGTCGACAGCCGTGTCACCTTTACGAAAAAGTTGGGCCAACGATCGTCCATCGCAAACAAAAATGTCGCAACATGTTCGTTCACGATCACTATCGTGTCCATTAGCAAGCATATAGAAATCGGACGGACGCAATTTCGCTCGCGTCGAAGATGCAGGTGAAAGTTTTCGCCCAATTCATACTCGAGTACGATCGATATATCCTGGCAGGGAAACGTCAATCGATGTACGAAGACGAAACGAATATTTCTATTAACAAGAATGACGGCAGATGCTCCAAGAATAATGGAAGAAATTACACGAGTCGTGCCAAGTAAAAAGGCACGCAACGAAAAGGTGTGAAAACGACATCTCCTCGGAAATAGAAAATAACCGCCGTGGTAGAAATTACTCGGGTCTATTAGCGTGTCTACTGCAGGGGGGGGAGGGTCCACGATCGTTGAACGGAGTTTCCATTCACTCCTTCGGTGAAAGAGGACAGAAATCAAGAACACAAGACGACCTTCCTCGTTTTTCTCTCTTTCTCTGTCCGTCGAAACCCTACTCTGTACCCATTTCTCGCCACCTATCTCCTTTTTACTCGTGGCGTATTGATCTATCCAGGTGGTGAACTTTAAACTCGCATCTCCAACCGTTCTCCCCCATTCATCTTGCGGCCTTTGATACCAATGCAAACAAAATAGCACCCGTCGCGACAGATTAGCTAATGAAACGCCCCGTGAATTGCTGTTTTCAGCGTATCGCCACGGGAACCGAAAAAGTTCTACCTATAATTCGCGAACAGAATGATAAATTCGCGCAACGTCACCCGTCCACAGGGGCGCTCGTCTCTCTGCATTTCTGACGCGCCGTGCCGATTTCCCTATGCCAGGACAGGGACCTACGATTACATCGAACCGATAATCAAAAGTTGCCGACGATATCGCGTCGGCGACGCGCAAAAACGTTCTTGTAGCCTTTGAATCGTAGATTGCGCTATCGGGTAAGATAATTAAAGTAGAAGGCCGTAACGTTAAAGCAATGTCGCTATTCGCTTGTCAAAGCGTACATCCGCGACGCGATACCCCGCCGCTCGTTTCCATTACAATACAGAATCCGTGATTCTCGAAACAATCAGAAGCAGTATGAATTGCGTCAATAATACTCCGGTGGAATAATTTGCCGGCAACTACTTGCGCGCGTCAAACAGCCATCCTTTTTTTTTTCTTCTAATCGTACCGTATTATGGTTTCCTTTCAGCCTCGTTTGCTTTTCCAACAAACACGCGCGAGCATTCGCCAACAATGAGCGACAGGGAGAAAGCGAAAGCTGATCCAGAACTTCGGAACTATTCGATCGAAGTGGCCCGACCGTTCCACGCTTCCGACGCTCTTATATCAAGATGATCAGCGAAATAATTGAAAATGGTCGGCGAGCATCCACAGACGGGACGAATTAATGCGTGCTCCTTCACGGTCGACCCACTGAAAGAATGGCGACGGCAGATGGTGAAAAGCGTGCACGGTGGCATTCGACGGGAGGGTAACGCGTACTTAGACGCAGGCCGCGAGAGAAAGAAAATAGTGGATGGGCAGAAGGGGGCAAGAGGAAAACCTTGACGACCGTAAAAGGCTGAAAGGATGGCTCGGGGATGAATGCAAGGAATTACGAGACCCCACGATGTTGCATAAAAGTCGCCTCTACGCTATGCACGCGTGATCGTGTACCCGAGAAACGAGTTGGCCAAGTGTACACGTACACCGGCGGCCAGATTCATTGAAACGTGCTTCCACGCGGAGGAGCGGTTTAAACGGTAATCGAGGAACGGTCGAGACAACCCGGCTGCATAAGCATTTATTTAAATGACGTTACCCGGTTCGATTACATTAGACTTCGCAGTGCTGTGACTCTGCGTAACAGAGCCGGTTTACGTAATTACACCGTGCCATACGTCGAGGAGAGAGAAGGGTAGACAGAGACAGAGAGCACCGATGTATCCGATATATCGGTGAACGCACGACGGACGAATAAAATATTCGAGGCACAGATTTTGGCCGCAATCGCGACGTTAGAATGCCGCTAAAGTGGCCGGTAAAAATAGTCGACACGCGGCACGCAAGAGCACGCACCGATCTCCACGAGTCCCGTTTACTCGAATATCGACCCGACCACCGTCCAGATAGATACGTTTTTCCCTCGATTTCTTTTCGCCGTCTGTTTCGACCGTTCGACCGTGCGCAATTTTTACACGTCGCCGAATCATTGATGGGAAGCGAAACGACGATTGACCCTTCCGGGCAGGCAACCGGTTACGCAGGCATGCAATTCTATGCTTTCAGCTTTAATCGCTTTTATCGAAGTGCACGCGATACGCTTGAGCTAGCTAAGCCGTGGCGGCGACTAAATTCATCGAGCATTTTGCCTGCCCGCGCAAGGGTCAACAGCGCGCGACATTAAGAACGGAGCTACGGCAATCAATTCGATCGCGACAATTGCATCGCGTACGCCACGCCGCGAACCAGAAACGCGGCGCTGATTCGCGGCGACGGTTTCGCTAGCGAAGCTCGGCGATCCTTATTGCCAAATGAAGGAAGACGCGCGGCTCGCGACGACGCTGTCGATAAAAATATGGCCGGTCGATACGACCCGATACGTTTCGCTCCAGGCCGGCTTTCGGCTCCAGCCGAAAGTGGAGCACGTCGTCGCAACGGTGGCCGCGCGAAAATACCGTCGACGCGCGATCACGATCCACCTATTGCGGAACGCGTCACGCAGGAAGTGTACACGTATCGGTGAAATCGGGGGGAGTATTCCGGCCACGCGACCTTGCAAACGTGCTCAAATTCCACCGGGCAATCGCGTGTCGCCGTTGCTACTTTTACGCACGGCGAGCAACGAGAATTGGTCGAGGGGACAAAATGTGAGCCGACGACGTTCGATCGCGGAGCCGGTTTGACGAACTTTCAAACGACGTTCGCAAACGCCCCAATATTTTCACGGCCCACGGAGATCTCGGGGTTCGAGCATTCCCGCGGTGGAAAGGAGTTGTGCACGCGGTTCGATGCAGAGCGAGCGACGAGCTGTGGATGCGGTTGACGGAGGCGATGAACGCGGGGGAAAGAGCAGGAGGGACAAAGTTTTGTTCGGTGTATTTTAAAGCCGACAAACGGAGTCGCTCGCGCCAACGATGATACACGGTCGTGTTCGTCAGTCAGGCCGACAGCCGGACGACGATATCGGGGCAGTTCCATCGGTGACTACACGGCGGAGGACTGGGTCAATTTCGCTCCATTTATTTCCGACCTGGACAAACTGTTCCGCCGGCCGCTATTCTCCGAGTAATTAAAAAAGAACAGCAAACTTTTCCGGACCGCTACGCTGGTGCAACGCGACGTTACGTCGACGTGCTGGACCGATGGAAATGCATAATCGGAAATGTCCCCCCAACCTCTCTCTCCCTCTCTCTCTCTCCATCCCTCTGTTTCTCGTTTCATCAAACTTCGATGGCGACTAATTGGTTTCGCTTCATCGGTGCGTCGCGACGTCGCCGTACAATAATCGTCCACGGGGCAAATGGACCGTCGTCGCGCGTCCAAGTAACTTCGCTTCCAACCAGACTGCAGCCCGTGGCCTCAATGAATTTATCGAATTACGCGAACGCCCCGTTTCCTTTGCCGGCCTTCTCTTAGCTGTATCCCCGTTCGCTGCGCGGAGACGAGCACAGCCGCTTTCAACGGAGCGTAGCACGCGAATGGCGCGCGTCTAGAACGAACGGAGAACCGGCAGAACTGGCGAAGCACGGGCACACGCGGTTCGCAGGCGGAGAAACGACGGAAGGAAATCGGTCGTCACGATCCAGCGGCGTCATCCGCGTGTGACGACATCCATGTCTCGAGGGATTGACACCGTGCCCGGAATGAGCAGTTGCGGCTGTGGTCCAAAACGTAATTAGAATTTCGCCAGCGCCCGGTTGACTGCGGCACGCGGGCACGTCGCATGCCGGAAGTGCGATCTTATTATCCGTTATTAGCGGCGGATCGAGTGTGCGTCACGCGGAGATCAGGGTCGCGGACGATTATCCGCCGGTAGGAGAAAGCATAGAGACGGATCGTTTCGTGGCGATGTTCTCGCGTCGCGCAGAATGAGCGACTTTATTTTCGAAGCGAAATTCCGTTCCGTTTGCGACGCTGCTGTCCGTGGTTCCTGGGTGAAAGGGCCTCGACCCGAGTGGCTTCCGGGAGACGTGTATCGTTGAAAGGACCGGGGGGGGGGGGCAACGGCAAGGTCGAGGCACGAGAATGGATAATCCAGGATTCCAAAATTAGAATTACGCGATCGCTCGATGGTCGTGGACGTTACGTGCACGATCGTCAAACATGCACGTATTTATAATTTCATTCATAAAGCGACGGTGTACTTTCACATTTTACTCGTGCCGCGGCCGTAGTACGAACGTTCGTGGCCTTGCCGCATGAACGTTGCTTTTACCACTGTTCGCCCACCGACACGATTCCTCGATGCGACGAGAGGGCCTCGAAGCGCGAGTCGCAACGACCTGGCCACGTTTCGCTCCGCGCCGTTCGGCATTGTCTCGATGGTACTTAGTCGGAGTCGGGACGGGGGCCATCGATATCGATGCTGAATGGGGACGCAACGATCGACACGATTGATTTGTGACACGGATCGGACGGGAACGGGCAATTGGAATCCGATAGGATCGCCCGGGGCACGATAACGAAGAAGAATCGGGAAGACGGGGGCGAAACGGTCTGGGAACCGTGTCACGTACGTTTCTCCGCTTAAATTCCACTGCGTCTGGCTCGAAGTTTATCCAGTGGAAGAGTGAGAGAGAGAGGGAGAGAGAGGCAAGACAAGGGTCGGAGGTCGTGAAACAAAAGGGGTGAGACGAACTCCGGATCATGTCCAGAGATGATCCATCTGCTGGATACACTTCGTACGATACATGTACTGGGATACCAACTACGAACCGGAAGCGAACGTTTATCTCGTGCCGTTTCTAACGTGGGCGCACACGACGCCGGATTATACAGATGCACGCGAGTATGCAATTTTTCGAAACGTCCCGACGAAACTTTCGTTGGAACGCTTAAGCTTCCTCGTCCGAGCGATTCAGCAGGGCGAATCGACTGGCGAGAGAAGTCGGTCGCAACGGCGAAAGAGATCGTAGTGGTTCGAGGGTGGTTTGCAAATAAAAGTGCGAGCGAAGTAAATTGTTCGTCGAACGCGCGGACGGCTCGCCGTCGTTTGCGTGAAAACGGTTAGCGGCGTCTTCGGGGTTCCGGAGTGTTTCCGGATCCTAGGAGATCCAACGAAGGGACTTCCGCGCCGAAGACAGAGGGGTGGAACAAAAGCGCGGAACAAACGTTCGAGGATCGACGGTCGGGAGGGCGAGCGAAGTGTCGCGAGCAGCGACGATCGAGATAAAGGCGTACAAAACTGAAGGCGATCTCGGGGACGGGCGGCTGTTTCAACGCACTCGAACGCTAGTTGGAGGCTAGTTGGAGGCGGAGAGGAGAAAGGGGTAGCGTGAAATCGGAGCACGGGATGATCGTAGATTTGTAATCGAAGGCGAAGCAAGAGGCAATAGAGTAATTCGTGGTTTAGTTAAGGTTTCTCGGCGAGGCGAGGTGCCCGCTAACGCTTGGTATAAACGAGGAGGGCGAGAATGACGGGAGTGGAAGTTAGGGTATACGTGCGTTAGGCAGAAAGGAAGAGAGAGGAAGAGAGAGGAAGAGAGTGGGAGAGATAGGGAGAGAGGCGAAGGGTGGTTAGAGAGGAAAAGGCAAAGGAGAGCGTTCGAGGCAGCTGGTCGCCGGTATTCCGGATCAATACTCCCACCGCCGTCGCTTCTCTGGTGGTTCGTCCGGGCGGAGGGGTTCGTCCTGGGGGTGGCATGGTTCTTTCTCTTTCTCTCGCGTTACCCTTTGCCCTCGCCCCCGCGTTTTCCGCCACTTCTTCCAGTGAACCCGTATATACATCGTTGAATCTCTGTCTCGTTCGATTTCTCCCCCATCCCCTCGCTTTTTATCATCTTTCCGGCATCTTTGCATTCAGTTTTCCTCCCACCACCTGCTGATCGATACACATATATGCATGCACGTCCTACCGCCACTCTGTCTACCCTATTATGGGCTCTTTCCACTGCCGGCTACTAATGAATAGAGGTAACAAGGAAATTCGATCCACCGTTTCCACCGCGATGAGAGAGGTTCCGGGAGAACGATATTTGCTTCGATATTTACGCGAGGACGCACCGAGTGCACCCCGTGCGCCGCCTCCGCGTATGTCTCATTGCCAGAACGGGACGACGTAACGCGAGATCGTTTCTGAGATCGTGCAGGAAGTTCGACGTTCCGATGATGTCACCGGTGCTCCGTTCCGTTCCGCGCCTCGCGGTCGTCGATCGATTTCGTGATTCAACACCCCTGCCAGGATCCGGCTTTGCCGGCTTTATTGCCTCGGCACGGTTCGTTTTTGTATCGTTCACGCGGAACCGTGGGGACTCCCGTACCGGCGACGAGGAAACGCGAACAAATTTGTCCATTTGGTTTTGGCTGTCTTGGCTTTTGAACCCCACGGCATCGCCGGGTCGACATACTTTGGATCGTAGACGAGCGAGACGATGCTTCACCGATCACTTCGTTGGTCGTCGGTTCAGGGAAGCCCAGTCTAATTTTGTGGGGATCGGTTTTATTGCCTTGCGAACTGCATTCGACGACGGTACAAGTGGGACTCGATGTTTATTACCCTGCTTTCCAGGTCTTCGTATTGAGAAAGGGTGACCAGCCGCGAAGACATGTTGAAATATCCTATTACGCTTATCTCTGTTATTGTCGAGCGAATTAACTTCAGGGTTTTCACCTCGGTCGGCGTTCAGTGCACGCATCGGAGGAAGAAGAAGAACAAGCAACGATGCGTCGGGAATAAAGCATCAAACGGGAGCTGCCGGCGCGACCAAAGGGTAGGAAGATCAATTTTCATAAAAGCTGAGGTTTCAAAAGTCCCCTCGGTTATTTCAAGAAAGCCCGAGGAAGAAAGACCGCGGACAACAGCGGCGTAAGAGGCGACGACGCGTCAAAACACGCTCGACCCTTTCACGGGTCTGTCCCTTTCTCGAAGATCACCGCGTCGCGGGGGTGCGGGAATCCCTGACCTTCTTTAATTAGAAAAGCAACGACAAAGTTAGCTGGCGAGAATTAACGAGACCTCTCCCGGTCGTCGCCGCCGACGCGACTCGCAGAAACGCGACCGAGGAACGCGGTGGTTCCGCTGCAACGAGGCTCCACGGCTCTATTAAGATTCTCGTCCATCGACGCTTCCTTCGTCCCAGCCTTCCGCGTCTCTCTTTCCTCCGGAACAATTAACAGCCCGTGCCGGCGTAAACGCGACACTCAATTCGTCGGTGTAACACTCGAACCGATTCCGTTCAGAGTCAAGGCACCTACTCCCGAGTTAATTGTTCGCCGTCGTTTCTCGTTAACGAGCCTCGCTCGCGCATATTCGTTTTCACGCCGAGCCGGAAAGTCTTGGAACACTGTTCGGATAACAGGAAACTTATCATTGGCAACGTTTCCAAATGGAATCGCGGCGACGAATAACGCAGAAGTCGTCGCGCCGATTATCAGCGCGACATTTTACTCCCGCGTCGCGAGAAATCGCCAGGGTCAACGCGTTTACCCCGATCACGAATGCCCCCGCCCCAAGGATCTACTTTCAGGAAGCTCGCGAGCAGGTAATAACATCAACGCGAATCAAGGTGAGCGGTTCTTTTTTTAAGCGGCTCGTCCCGCGTATTTCTGTATCCCCTGCGGCGTTACTCCTCGGGGAACGGTCAACCGCGATAATCGGGTTCGCGCCGGTGCTGCATAACAGTTGCTAAAGTGTAACGTCCTCTCCCGATCGGGACGAAGAAAGGGGTGCTGCCGCTTCGCTGAAAGGATCTCCCTTCTGCTTTCGTAACAGAAGCGTCATCGACGAGACATTGCCCTGTCCCCCTTGCTTCCCTCTGGACAGTTCCAGTTGTGCGATACGTCGAGCCGAGACATTGCGAAACGCGAACCGACAAATGGATTCGTCCTCGCGCACGTGTTATTTCCGACACGCGGCGCATTTTTGGAGCGGGAACAAACTCTGCGTCTAGCCGCGTCCGTTTAACATTTTCCTGTGCCGCGAGTGCAGTAATTCGTGGTTCGAAGCCAGGTCCATTGAACTCGACCGTACCCGGAGCAGCATTGCGAATAGACTTAATTAGTCGGCGTTGAAACATCGGGACAGGGCGATCCGTACGATTCGGCCAATTTACAGTCGAACGCGACGTTCGTTGGTAATTGAAACTACCAGCCGGGCCCACCGTTCGGGACACGGGGCCCGAAATCGTCGTGCAGATCGCCGCTGGACAGCGGATAACTGCTGTACTGGAATTTACGATGGCACCGCGTAATCGGCTGGTATCGGTATCGGTGCCTTATCGGACCGACGATTAAGGCGGCTCGTTTCAGGGCGAAGTTTCTCGATGCGTCGACGTGATAACGAACGGGACCGATGTCTCGCCCGCGTTATCAATCGTCGCAGTGCGTATCGACGAAATGTTTCCCCAGCCAGATGATGATTCTGCTGATATTGAAAGAACCGTCGTTCCCGCTTCCATAAATGAATAACGATCGCGGGGAATTACGTATTTCGTTCCCGTTCCCTCGGACAGAAGTTTTGCAATTGTAATTAATAAACGGGATCCTTGACCCCGCGGTTGTTCTATCGGCCGCGTCTCCTAGCTGGTTCGAGCGCGACGCTCGGCCGATACGATTGGACGGGATCCAATCTTTGATTAAGGAAAAAGGTCTCGATCGTGCCTGTGCGCGGTGTATAGTGTTTCACGGATGGACTGCTTCCAAAAGCGGTGGACGCCACAATGGGACGTGATTGCGGATGGAATCGGCGAGATCCGCGCGCGTGCCTTGATTTCACGGAGGATCGAGAAGCGAGTTACGCGTGAGATGCGCGTCCATGCGGCGAGGCGCTGCATCCACATGGCGTTAGCGTATCTTTAACGAAAGAAATAGGACCGGGTGGTGAGGTACTAGGCACCCTGTGTATAATTTATCACGTGGCGCAGTACTACGGGTGGTCAAAGAGTGTTTTGGCAATCGTCAACCTAGGAGACAGACAACGGTTGGTGGCCCGACGCCGTTCAGTTATCGGATGCCCTAGGATTGACCAAATTAGATTGAGTCAATTAAGTTAGACTAAAGACATTGCACGTCTTGAAAGTGTATGAATGGGACCAGACATCCTGTCGGCAGGCGGTGGCTGGCGACCACTCTGGGTCTTCTAGCTATCGAGTGTCGAGGGATTGTTTATTCTATACAAGGGATAGACGGCTTCAAGTATGACAAGCGACCCGACGTCGCATTGCTAAAGAACAGCGATTCTGTTCCTGGAGGATCTGGAAAGAGGGCCGTGACGAACCCCGTGGCACTTACCACAGAAGCTCCATCGACAAAGCATTCTTTTAGTAAAACCCGACAAGCTTACAGAAGTAATTGTATTATTTCTAACACACATTTAATCCGGCCGACGATAAGGAAAAACTGTCCTTCGTCCCGGTTGTCAAGTCGGAACCGTTTCGATCGTCGTTGGCTGCCCCGAAAACATCTTGGAAATCGTTTCTCCGCGACGATATTCCGCGCGAGACACGCGACTGTATTTTCTCCGCGATGCATTCGATGAACTCGTTTCCCGTGTCCCATTTACTCGCCATTACGATGTATCAATGTTTCCAGGTGGCACCCGTCTTCGTCGCACCGTTCTAGCCGCTCCGCGATCAATTAATTCCCTCGCGAACGCGCGATCCGCGATACGATTCCGATCGTGCACAGGTAGATCGTCGGAGGGCGTGCATCGAACCTCGTTCGAACCTCGTTCGTTGGGACGGATTCAGCGCGAGGACGGCTTCGAGACGCGCGTCGCCGCTGGCCGTTCGTCGAACGGCACACGAAGCAAAGGACTCGCGAAGTCGTAAATCGCTTTCGCGTACCTACTTTATCTATCCTACGGTTGTTTTGCCCGCGTTGATACGACTTCGGACGCGGATCGGTTCATCGTTCAGGATGAAGCCGTGCTTAATCCTCCGATGGGCAAGGCCGGATGAATCGGCCGAATTCCCAATTTCGCGGCCGATAGCGCGTGGTCGGCGACAAATCGATGGCGAGGGGGCGAGAGGAACTCGTGTTTGCCGAGCGATTCGCGATCGATTTTTCGCTGCGAATCACGCCTGCCGTTAACGCCGCGGGGTATATACAGGGTGACAAAACAGTCAGGGAACGTCGAGGATTGGGGTGTAGCTGGGGTGTTTGTAAGCAACTTGTTGAGTTATTAAGGAAAAACACTGGCCAATGAGAACCGATCACTTGCGTTTGGTCGTGATGGGGGCATCGAGGGTACCGCGGCAAATGTTACATCGTCTTAATTAAGAATAACGTGGAACTATTCATTGTTCACGAATAAGAAGTACACTAATAAGTCGTGTAATAACCGTGCTCGATACGTTTATTCATTATCCGAATGGAATCGAATGTTTGATTACTTATGAAAAAAAATATGTTGTTTATCGGTACGTTTTCAGGTGGATAAATTATGTTTTAAGAAAAACGATTCGCGTAACTAATGTTAGGAGAAGCTAGTTAAACTTACCCACTCGTTCGCGAATTAACCTGCCTAACAAAACTTTGTGAATCCCGACCTGGGAAACGCTCAACAGCTGACGCTGTTACGGCCGGCTTAGTATCCTTGCACGATCACTTCACTGCGCGAATACAAAAAAACATTTCATAATATTCGCCGGGTGTAGGACCCACGTTACTCGTATGAATAGCAGAATGCCTCTGCCAGCTTAAGCATTTCGTGGATCCGAGATGGCGTTTGTTAGGGATGGAATATTTTTTCAGTAGGAAGGAAGGGAAATGTGTGGTATAATATTTCAGCGATACCTGTGTAAGAGTTTCCGAATTGCGCACGATAGCGCGCGTAACCATCGGACACAGATCCTAAGTATCCTAAGTATCCTACCGCCGATTGATTCCTTGTTTGGATTATCGGGCAGATAACGTCGAGCAACGATCCTTCGCCCCCGGATCGTTTTCCGGGCCCACGTTTCGAGGAACGCATCCTCGCCGTCGAAAATGTGGTAATTGTTTTTAAGCATTAGTAATGAACTTGTAGCCATTATCGTGAAGTGAGGTGATCGCGCGAGTATACTATAAGCCGGCCGTAACAGCATCAGCTGTTGAGCGTTGCCTAGGTCACGATTCGCACAATGTTGGGCAGGTTAATTCGCGAACGAATGGGTAAGCTTAACTAGCTTTTCCTAACATTAGTTATGCGAATCGTTTTTCGCAGACGGGCGCTCTCATTGGCCAGTGTTTTTCGTTAATAACTCAAAAACGAAACTATATATAACACTATTATCAAGGAGAAAGTTGTTTATAAACACCCCAGCTACACCCCGATCCTCGATGTTCCCTGACTGTTTTGTCACCCTGTACACATATATATAAAAAAAAAGCAAGAAACGGTCGCGTAGGACGAACAACTGGTACTGGTATAAAATGTAAAACAAAATTCAAGGCGAACATGCCACCGCGACGATAAACTCGCGTGCCAAACAAGCCAATTAATTCTCCGATTACCAAGGAGAAATTCTTCTTACGTAATTCGCGATAATTCGATCGGCGAAAAGAAATTCAACGAAGAACGAATGATCAACAAGTTCGACTTGTTGATGGTGCCGTGGTGCTCATGGTGTCGTCGACAAATATGTACCCGGCAACGAAGCGAACGGGGGGGTGGGGTTAAGAAATTGAACACGGTGTTACGGTACAGGCTTGGAGTGGTTGTAGACCTCTTCGCGGAGGTTCAATCGAGTTCTATATCGAGGCTCGGCTCTCGACGTGTCCACCTGAAACGAGATTTCGCCGACGATTGCGCATAAACGCGAGCAGATTCCGCCTCGCGCCGCTTCGGAAGTCAGCTCGACCAGCTGCATTTACAGCTTGCGCTCGGTTTCCACCGGCAACCGTTGGATATCGGTTTGACCTCGGCAATGACTCACGGGTCACCGTACGGACCGTATCTCTTTCACCTGTGACTTTATTCTCGCTTCCACGCCGGGCACGACACTTATGCCCGTCCACCTTTCCGCGAAATTGCCATATCGATCACGGTGCTCCCTATCCACCGGGATCGCGACTTATTGCTGTCGGCAACGTTCGATTCGCCGCTCCGTGCTTGCGCGTAGACGAAGCGCAGCGTCGAAATCAAGTAAACCCACTGCGGTGCGGCACAGAAATTCTTCGTGAATCATCGTGCTTGGTGTTTGCTTTTCTAACTATAAATACGGACACACTAGACGGTTCGATTTTTCCCCCACACAATTTCGGTCCGGTTCGGCTGCGCCGTTTTCTCTGCAGGTTCGCGGTATCAATCGGGGCGAGACTTCTGAATGCCGCTGCGTCGTTCACTTTGCACCCTCGTTCGACGAGTAAGACGAACTCGTCGAGCAGACGATCTCTGTCCGACGACCCGTTCGCCTCCGTTCCGACGTCGCCGCGGCTATTGAAATCGGAGCGTCTGACAACCGACGGACTCGTTCCCCTGTCGCCGCGAGAATGCGAATAGAATGTCGAACGAATCGGGCCCAATTAGCGCAATGGTAAAGGACGTTTAGCGCGCCTCGACGCTATTCGCCGCCTCTATTCACGTGTTCGCTTTTCCCGTGACATTCCCGCCGGTTATTAGCGACGGCCCGCATTCTCTCTTTTAACCACTCGTATCAATGTCAATGCCAGAAACGCGTTCCCCCCTTTTCTTTTCGGTCGTGTGCGAAGAGAAAAAACGACACTCCATTAACATAATTATTGCGAGAGCCTTGGGGAACCGTGCTTTATATAAATCGATGCGGATCGCGTTCGATTAGCGACAGGAAACGACGAATAATATTTGCTACGAAAGTGACGCACCGTTCTTCCGAGCCTTATTTGTCAAGAAATGTGTTAAAACGTTCGTCCTACGGAAGATACGAGCACACAATTTCTCTTTACACGAAGAAGTTGAACTGTAACCGGCTCGCCTAAACGTAAGTATCATAAAGGACGCTTAAAGAGTTCCTTGAATTTACGAACGGTCGCGTGTACGAATGCAGCAAATTATCTGCGGAAGGAAATGAGTTCGAAAACGCCGAGGACAATTTATGGACACGATTCGTAACTCGAAACTAGGGGGGAGGTCGGAAAGAGTGGGAGGGGAAATCGCAAACCGTTCGAGTTTCGGGTACAACAGCCTGTTAATCGAATAACAGGTGTTCGAAACGGCCTCCAGAACTGGTTTACGCCGATATCCCGTATCATTCGAATATCATGACACGCGCGAAACTGTTGCAGACGAGTTCCATCCCGTCCGTTCCTGTTCCTAGGAGAACTTGAAAGTCCCGCGATGCATAATTCATGCCGGAACACGAGGTACATACGTGTATCGCGAGGAAGCGGGTGGAGGCCGCTGCTTCTTTTCAATTTCGGCGGAAAGCCGTCGAACGGGCAAATGTAATGAATTTCGAAGAAAACGCGGAAACCGGAGAGAAGGCCGAGCCAGGGAATATATCTCGCAATTTCGTGTTCGATGCCTCTGGATCGCTTTTTACTTCGTTTCCCTGTTCCAGTTTCCGTTCGTCCCGTCCACCGACGCGACACCCAATTGTTGCATCTGATCGCAGCACTTCGAGCGAGCGAAGGAGAAACGCGGAAACGGAACTGACGAACAGCGTGACAGCGAGACGAAACATCCAGCGAGCGAAGAATAACACATTCGCAGCAATTGGAAGGCCGAGATGCACTAGACGCAGCTGCAGGAACGCGCGCGTCGAATAGTTTACAGGATCGTCGATCAATATCCTTGTCCATTGTTTATTGGATCTGGAATTCAGGCGGTTGGAACGGGGAAATAAAATTCGCCCCAAGACGAGCAAACGGACGACGTTCGCGGTGAAAGCGAGCGACGTCGACTCGCCCACTCACGTCGGTTCGCTCCGAAAACTACGCTATCAACCTTGTGCAACGCGATGATCTTGACAGTGACCGTGGCTACCAACGGCGCCGTCAATTAGGCAAACCGCGTACTCGTGTCTGCAGCCGGTGGTCAACGCGTAGGGGTGCTCGTGGGGGACGCGTCGTCAGTTGCTATCTCGAACAGTTAACAGCCCCGTTTGCAATTTAACGGAACAACGTTACTGCATCGACAGTCGCCGGAATAACGACAGACGAGTGTCACAGTTGGACGCGTCGAACAACGGAATTGTGCGAAAGGGTGATGTACGAAACGGTGGAGAGGTTTGGCGAGGATCGAACAGGTTCCCAGTCTCGGTCCAACTGCTCATCGACGCGAAACGAGGAGAGCTTTGGCGAAACGGAATCTTCGAGGCGAGTCGAACGACAAGGGTGCTAAACGCGCGAGAACTTTCCTCGCCCTCTCCTGTTGCTCGGGAAACCGGCGGATGAAATTAGTTTAATTTCGTGCGCGACAAGTGGAAAAACGTGGGTCGACGGCGATTCGCTAGTACTCTCGAGGGCACACGCGTGCCGCAACGCGAATCCGCTTGGGTGAGCTCGCGTGTGGTGTACATGCTCGCCCCCATGAACACCGATCGGCCTGCTGGAGGACCTAATAACGAGTATGTAATACCCTAGCAACGGCTTCGTGCTTAAACAGATTTCGCAGATCGAGCCTGTGCTCGTCCGGCGATTCCCCTTTGACTGATTCGCGAACCGTCCAATGCTGAAGAATTGGTTCAACGAAGGAAGGGAAGGTCGATCATCGAAACTCGTTACACGCGGGGCCCAAGACGGGCCGCGAAAAATCTGTTAGGAGCGACGTCGAACGTGCGAACGTGACGCGGCGAAGTGGTGACGACACACGACGCGCGCGACGTTTTCTTGACGTCTTTCGCACGGGATGCGCAAACACTTTGTTTTCCGCGCGGCGATAAGTCTACGACTTCTTATCTCTCAGTGGACGGTTGCCACGATCGTGTAATAGTTGATACAGCGCGGGCTAGAATCGCGAGAGCGTCTTCAATGGAAATATGGGGTGTCGTGAACTGAACCGCGACGCGTTTTTCGAACGCCGCCTCAATCCGTAATTCCTTTGGGTACTTATACGCGTTCATGGATATCGTTCGAGCGTGGCTTACGGGCTATTGAATAAGACACGGCTGCTGCACGAGTCGTGGTATCGTTGTAAATAAATGAAAGACATCAATCGATAAACGACTTGCTCGTTCAAACGTTCTGTCAAAGCGAGTCAAAGCAAACGATTTGCAAAGCTGGTTCGCTTGGCGGTATTAATTGCGATGATTAAACAAGGCTCAGCTATGTGAAAGGAACATTCTTTTTTTTAAAGACGTTTTGGTAAATGGTTATCTTCGGCAAGTACGCTAACGCGACGATTAGAAATACTTGGAAATATTTGCTGGTCACGAGCAACGTATATAAAGACGTAGGCAGATACCGACCGCACACCTACGTGCTCCTAAATAAGATATATTCGTAGGCCGCCTGCACAGCGGGGACGAAACGTGTGCATATACCTCCGGATGCTTCCGATCTCAAAATGATTCACTTGTATTATTATCTAAATGAGAATCTTCGTTTCATCGCGAATTACGCCAACCCAGCGTGGAAGAATCGACCCACAGTAGTCGTTCCCTGCATTTTTGATCGCCCATGAGCGTTTGTGGATACTAGCACCGACCCTCCATAGGATGCTACGTCTGAAAATCCTCTCAAGTACTCCAATAGCCGGCAGGAGTTCTCTCTAGTACCTAACCGGTCCGAAACACATTTACCCGGTTTGGTTTTAAGCTAGAGAGACTATGGCGAGCATAAATCCTCCACGAAACAGGGTTTACCTACGGCCACGACGATACTATTCTAGCATTACGATTCATCACGTAGCAGACAATGTCTGTAGCGGCACGTATAATTTTCAATTAGGAAAAAGCAATCCCGACTGTACGCGCGCACGGCTGGAAACTAATTGACGTATGAATTTTCGCTAGAAGTAAATACGAAAAACGTGCAACGCATGCGTCGTTTCTTTAATATTTGTTCTTCAATCGAAAGTTACTCCTCCGTGAAACGTGCGGCATCGCATGTCGATACGTAAACGCACGTACCTACGTAATGCTCGAGTTAAAAACACGTGCGTATAGGTTATGTACGGTGGACGAGAGAAAGAGGCGCACAGAGAAATCGAGCGTGCATGTAAAGAGACAGAGAGACAAGCACGAGAGGAGAGAAAGAGAAACGGGGAAGACAGTGAGCTGGTGAACGAGGAACAGAGTAAGAGAGACTAAGGACTACTGCCGCTTTATTGGCAGAGGTGAACGACACTGGCTACTGCAAGGTGGATGCCCGTATTTCGCATAACCGCTCATCGTTGAAACGTGCTACGAGTTTATGGGTCACCACGTACTGTTTTCAATCCCCTTTCTACGAAAATAGTGTGAGCTCAGTGAATCAAGATTGATCCGATGTCGAAAATCCGTCAAAGCTTCAACACCCTCTCTTAGCGTTCTCCCGAACTTTGTTTCCCAATTTTAGAAAATAATAATTACTTCGTGGTAATCCCAGCACCTTACTGTATCGTTTAACGGTAACAACATTCTTACTACTACGCTCCGATACTTTTTAACCAAGTTGTTTTCACTTTAATACATTCTCGATGACACCGCTGAATTATTTCTTAATAGCTGATTTACACTCGAATAAGCAGGCACGCTGCATCTATTTTGATTAATTGAACGCTGTATCAACTGTAAACGATAATTGGCTTGTACAGGTTATGTAAGAACGACGCGAAGGGCAATCAGCAGAGGAACGGCCTAATCAACAAGATCGGAATCAGAATTTGCAGGTAATCTGATTTTGTATGTAGCATAGCTGAATTTGCTAATGTGACCCAATTTATGTGTCAACAAAATAGTATCCCCTATCGGGTAAAAGATATACGTGATGTAAATCGACACGCACATGGCACGATAGAGATTCGAAAAGACAAATATACATACATAGATTCCAGTTTTCAATTTGTTCACATTCGTTCGATATTACGTATATGTGTACACGATAAAATGGAGTGTACAAAATACTCAGATTGAGAATTTTTTTCTGTCGCATTTTACGGTCATTAACAGTGCTTAATATTTATGTTACAGAAAAATCGGTCGAGTAATGTGAACTGACCTCTGCTTTGTCGCTTCTCATCGATTTTAAGAACATACGTCAATACGGAGTGCAGCAGACACGTATTGATGAAATTAAAAACTATTCCCTCGCATAATCGATGGGTTGAATTTCTTTTTACTACCCCCTGTTGTAATTTTAACAAATATTTGGGAACGAAAAATCATTTTTGTTTCCTGAAGCAAACGTGCTTATCACTGAATACTTTGAGGTTAGCTTCGGCAATTTCACGTTAACGGTATATCGAGCAATCTTACGTAGAATTTGCAACAAAAATATGCATAGCACAGATTTTAATGTTTCATTTAACATTAGGCCATAGTTATCGTCTAGTAATCCTATATGTTGTCAGAGTATAATTCTGCTTCATTAGTGTATTCTGATTGCTCAATATTTAAATGGCAAATACTTTGCCCAACGTGTACGTTCTAACATTTGAATCACATGCTTTTTAAAAGAATATGCAATGTCTTAAAGAAATATAAAATACATAGTTTACATTCTCATATCTTTGTGCCAAAATAAATGGTTTCATTCTGCCTGTGGCATTGTAAAGTTTTTAATACAAGCAGATCATATTCGTATTATTATGTAACGAAATCTACACATAAGTGTTACAATGCTATAGTTTCCAAATATCAAAGATTGAAATAGTAAAGCTTGTTAGGCGATAATTAGAACATAGCTCGACGTTTAGCTTGTACCTTTATACTCACACGCGATACAAATGAATGAACATTGCAATCTTTGTTTTGCACCATAATAACACAATACAGAATTGCAAATGGAGAAGAAAATACAGAACAATGTGAGTGCTTTCTGATAGCTTCTCCATTCGCATGTGTCGCTAATACTTTGCAATACTGCCGGCGTGCTGGTGATTCAATAAGCTATGAAAGCATAACTAACCTTTGAGTTGCGGTAACTGGTGTAGCTCAACATCTTGAGAGTTACGATATCTGGACGAGCCTTGCGATCTTTTGGATTTCTTCTTGAGAGATCTCTTAGCGAAGGGATCTATCCGGTCCACAAAAGTCGCTGACGACATGTTGGGATTAGCAGAGGCACTGTGAGATCTGGAGGGAAGTGAAACACTGGAGGTACTTTCGTGCCTCGGCTGCACTTCTCCGGCGTTGGACGCGACTAAAGAAGATTGCGTCCACCCCGAGGAGGCCGCATTCCGCGTCGACGAGGATGAACTCACTATAGTCACAAGGACAAAGCAACACTACACGATTACAAAGCGCACGTGGTGTATCTGAACACGGTAACCTACTGTTCAGACGTTCCTGAAGCAGAGAGGGGTGAAAACTGATAGTGGTGCATGCATAGCACGAGGAGTTTTTCCGCGTAACGGGGCACCGTGTTAATCAACGAACGTTTCGTCAACCGACAAGATCCATCAAGTCCACAGTTCAATTAAAATTCGTAAAAGGTTTGGCAGCTATAGTTTTGTATCGGCCGAGAAAAGGGGCGCGATCGCTTGTTAGGCGTTGTCACACGCGAACGCACGCCCCGTCGTACGTCGGATCTCCCACCTACACCGTGCACACAGAAGCGGCACCGTGTCTTTTCTTGATCGTATGTAGATTACGGGTTTTCTGAGACGACCGATGGTTCGTTCTGCAGCTTGTTCCCTCGGTTTTCTGCCGTTCGGACGAATATTCTATTCACAAAGCCGGAGTCTATGAACGGCTGGCAGGCTCACCGTGCCGTGCCTGCGTGTCGGGTACCGAGTCGTGAGAGAAGCACCGTTACGAAATAGCTCTTTGCTTGTTAGAGGCGGTCTCTCGCCGCGCGAAATCGTTCTTCCACAGGAGTATCTTCTTTCTACACGCGGCAGTTGCACTTCGCTTGACTAGCTAAACGCACACACTCACTTAAACGCTGCGATGGGGAACACAGAGGCTCGAACAGCACTCGGCCGCCATCAGCTGCTCGGACCGACGAGCTTCTTTCATTTTTGCCGGAGCAACCGACAGACCGTCAGGCGCTAAGTCCTGCCGAAATGTCTTCCAGCATTGTACGTTCTATTACGCGCACTCAACTCACTACAATTTCGCTACCAGCGGACGTAAAATTTAAATTAAGAAGAAAAAAGGATCCTTGCACCGTCGCCCTCTTCACTTATTGAAAACCCGTCAAGAGGTGCCTTGTGTGCCTGAAAATAGTAATGTGCACTCGGCAATCAACGGCCGGAGATTCCCGATCTAACACGAATACCTACGAACGTCCTAGATCGCGACACTTTACAAATCTTTACGTTTTACTATTGCACCATTCTTTTCTCACTAGGAATATTTATCAATTAATATAATTACAAATTATTGCTCGAAATTGTTTCTGTTAGTGTATTTCTGTCTAAGATCTTCCCGTTCTTCTCCGTTCTCAATGTTATTCCATCCGCAATCAACTGCATCGGTTTCTATGAACGTGCCTTAATGTAACTATACGAGCATTACGTAGTTGATACAATAGATAGGAATATAACAGAAGATGAACGTCTGCTAAATTTCTTCATAAGATTTTTTAATGCATCGTATACTAATCCGTTTAATCCAGTGGATCCTCTATAATATCACTTACGTATGTGCAAACTAATGATACATTTTGTATTGCATGTTTTCATTTTCTGCACAGTTTCAGTATTTTTAATGCAATTAAAATGCATTTATCCCCAATCTCAAATTTGTTCCGTTCCAGTTTTCGTCCTTTTCGTTTGCTTGATAATCGTAAGAGTAATCGAGAATCGCAAGAACATTCGAGAATCGATTGTTGCGGCGCGGACTGGCGGGAATGCGCAGCAATCTGACGATAACGGCGCCATGCCGCAGAGTTCAACGATCTCGCTGACAGGTAAGAAGTTCTCCAATTTCTTGTAGAAATAAGTAGAATTGTACGAATGCTAGTAATATATCTTTATTGAACTGCTATTCATACTTATTCATTAATTAGAAAGCTATGCCACTAGATATATGCACGGTTTGTGTGCTCGACTAGCTAAGTTACTTTGATCCGTACAAGCATACGAAAGTTTATAAACTGCGTTAATGGCAGTGCATGTCTTTAATTGTAAATATAGTGCCACTTGATGAGAACTGAATAATCATAATATTTTAATTTAGCAGAAGCAGTACCTTTTTAACGTGCACTCGATGAATTCGAGGATAAACATGAAGACAGTGGGTAATATAAATAAATGTCTGCTTTACTTTGTCAATGAGTAAGAGAGAGATTATTAGGGCTTTTTTCAGAACCTTTTATGACCTCGCGCAATGTGGTCGGTAGAGTCAGTGTTTGCATCGTAGTTGTTTAGTTTTTTCGAAGTAAGTTACTGTCTAAATATTCATTTACACTTTAGCTGCACGCGATTGTAGAGTCAGTGATTTTTCGCGTACAATTCGTGTATAGTATTGTCGGAGGACCGGAATACATAGCCTCTTATTTTTTCTAATTTTTTGTGTTATATTCGCAATCGAAAGTAGAGTCAGTGCATCGCTAAAGTGTATGTCTTAGGCGACAAAAGGCAAACGATAAATGTAAGTATCTCTTAAAAGGTTGTTTCTAAGGAGAAGCAGATGCTGTACATTCGTAGATTTTCAACAGATTTTAATACTTTTCGCATTCTTATATTGTTACAGTTTGCACACTTCCTGACCCATGTGTTCAATCGAGCTGCCACGATCGTGTTCATGATAACTTCTACGATTATTTCCTCTGCACCGACAATTTACGAGGTGGTGAGTCGCATGCGTTTTCGTTCCTCCGGTTCCCAATCATGGCGCGGGTAACCGGTTGTATTTTTTAGTAGTTTGTCGAGCATAGTAACCGCGAGTAGCAGCGCCATTTTAAAGGAATTAAAAATTAAATAGTTAATTTAGCAATTGCTATTTATACGAATACTCTTCGTCTTTTTAGAGCAGGATTTTCAGGTTTAACCATTTCCGTGTTCATTGCCAGGAAGTCACTCACGTGCTCATGTGCTACTTGGGTGAGTGAAAGGCAATGGGCAGACTGATCATATCTTTTTCTAATTAATAACTATGTTCGACGGTTGACATTTGCTAGTGCATCGTGCACGATGTATTTTTCATATTGTGTGTGTGTGGTTAAATTACTGCGGGTATCCCGCTCGTAGAAAGGAAGTGGCCAAGTGCCGAAGAAGTTCGGCAAATTGCCATAGAACAGGTGGAGAGTGGCAGTCCCAGGTGGGACACAAAAGTCCATAAGGTGACTAGTCTATTCTACATATTGTCTATGGATACACGCGGGTGATATTACCGATCACATAATCCATGCGTGTAACCGTCAGATGACGTTATATACTTGTCCACAGTTTGTAAACTAAACGTCTGACAATTTTCTTAAAGTTTTTGGAACAAAGTGTTCCAATGAATAGTGCATTTGCAATTGAAAATAGGAAACTTTGCAATAGAACGGATAAATAGTTACGACATTATGTCATTCTATCATTTTGTATGCCACCAATTGTTGTCATTTAACCCTGAAATGTGTATACTATTTTGATTATAATGCAGATTTTCTAACATACAATACAAAGTTAAAAAAGGATTGTCGCAGATAGGAAATATTTATATACGCGGTCGTTCTATCCGTCTCTTAATGTGTACAGTACCAAAACTGAATGCTCTGAATTGGTTTACCCGATGTCCTGGGTTATATTGTGGAAGAGAACTGTTGCCGGATGGCAACTGGAGTGACTGTGGTGCATGCCCTCGAGGATTTCGAGCAAATGCAACTTCGGTGTGCGAACCTTGCGATGCAGAGCCAATGCTGTACGATTGGCTCTACCTCGGGTTTATGGCGCTATTGGCATTAGTGTTGCATTGGTTTTGTATCGATATGGTATCCATGAGGCGTAATATACCCAAGGAAGTGATCGCATTGCATTTGTCAGCTTTATTCGAAGTTGTCTCCGCCTCTCTTATTACATTGCAATTGGCAGATCCGATAGGTACATTTACTATTAGATCGTGTACGGCAGCAAAACTTTCAGACTGGTATACATTGCTGCATAATCCTAGCCCAAATTATGAAGATACTTTACATTGTACGCAGGAAGCTGTTTATCCTCTGTTAGTAATCGCAAGAATATTCATTAATTCGATTCTGTTTTGTTTGAAAAATTAATCAATCGTTCGATCTTCAGGTACACTATGGTATTCGTTTTTTATGCTTTAGGAACAGCTCTAATGTTATTGATTAGACCAATAATAGCCAAGAAATTTTTACCAAAGCAAGGAAAATTTTCAGTATATGCTGCTCTTTATTTCTATCCAATTTTAGCATTGATACATGCGATTGGCAGTGGTCTAATATGTGAGTAAAATAATTTAGGTTGTATCAGCATGCTGCATCTATATTTAATGGATTCCTTATTGCAGATTACTCGTTTCCGTATATTATCATAACATTATCTGTATTATCTAATGCAGCGCATTTTTCGTACAAATTAAACCAGGTAATCTCTTGGAATATTCATGCTTGAGTACAATATGGAAGCATTAACTATTTCCTATCCGGATGCTATTAATGGTTTGTCTTTCTTTCAGTCAATAACAGCATTGTTGCTGAGCTGTGTATCAGACATGAAGAATGTAATAGTAATTTTAGGTCATTGGCTTTTATATGGATATGGTTTAGTGGCGGCAGCAACATTTCGTGGTATCGGCGTTCATCCAGCAATGCTTGCTTTAGTCCCTTTGCCAGCATTATTTTATATTCTTACAGCAAGGTTTACAGATCCACACAAATTATAAAATTATTTATTACAAACCGTTGTTATAAATAAAAATCTTCCTTTAAAACAAACGATGGGTTAATGATAGAATTGCGTATTTCTGTTGCATCACATTTATTTATATAATTCATCAAAGCAACACATTATTGCATGCAGTAAATGCCATTTCTTAAAGACGACAAACACGAAATTATTGTCGATCTATTGAGCGCATTTAATCTCTTGGATTCATGTTTGGAACAAACGTTAAGACGACTGTACTCTTCGCCGATATAGGGACCCTATTCGAGGGTAACTTTGTTCTGTAAAAAAGAAAAAAGGTTTATTAAAAACGAATCAGTACTGAAATAATAATTCTGAACTATTTATCATTTGGAAGTTGTACATTACCTTATTGTATCACCATCTTGTACGTAGTTAGGACTGTGGGCAATCACATTAACTTCGTCTGAAATCTGTGGTATCGTAGAGAAGTTTACCACAGTAGGTTCTTCAGCTGTTTGATACGCTACTAAGTAACCGGGATTTCCACTCTTTAACCTAGACATTTATTTGGCTTTAATACGATTAGATTATTGTCAAGTAAAATTATTTATTAATCTTTTAGCGACATCGATCGATCGTTAAACATTTCATTTCACCGGTTAGTAAATATCGATACTACTCTACTTGTAAATTACTTCTACCGAATATAAAGCTTCATGCAATATGTTAGTAATGGGACTCACCAGTTCCTGTATTGCGTAGAAGTTAGCGTGGAACAGGGCAAATTAATCTTTGGTTAGTAAAATATACAGTACATTTGTGTGTGTTGTGCAATGTGTATGAGTTAATTGACGATTCATTTAAGTATAGTGACAACGGATGATTGAAATGGTTCACAATAATTGTAATTGACGTTGATTTAACTTTCTTCAATGTAGAAGACTAACTGCAATTACTCAATTAGGTTTCTTAGAAACTGAATGCCGCTAATAAAATCTTGAATAAGTATTACAGTTGAGTACAATGTCGTGAGATCAATTTAGTGTCGGTCGATAGATAAAAAAAACCCAATGTTAATACCGAGACAAGCAAGAACAAACAATCATATTACCTTGTGTACACAAATACACTTCCATTCACGGTCTTTAACATTACTTCCCCATGCAGGAATGTTAAGCTTTGCCGTGCTTTAGATAGTGTTGCGAATGCACCCTGTGCAGACAGGGTATCGTTTAATTTTACTATCGGTGTTCCAGGTAAAAGCAATGTCATAAGTGTTAAACTGTCCGCAATGTCTGCAGGCATTCTTTCCCTTAAACTGCGCTCTTTACCATTGATCTGAAATAACAATGTAAGCGTAGTATACATATACCAGTATTATAAACATATAGATCAGAAATCCTTACATCCCAAGCAGGCCAAGAAGTGAAGTTGAGCCAGTGAGAAATACCACGTTGTAAGGTTGTGGCGTTTATGCTGCTATTAGCAATGGTAAAGAATTGCGAGTTTTGTGGAATATCGATCAGTCTCTCCTTCTCGTTATAGACTTGTAAAATATCAGTTCCAATATCATCTTGAAGAGCAAAGAACCTAAGCAAACGTTTCGATGTAGAGCTTTCAATTATTACTCTTCCCCTTATTATCAGTGGAACTATTAGCATTGTTATTAAACACAACAAACCCTTTATTGTTTGTTTCATTGGAAATTCTTCCTCTCCATTTCGTTAAGATCGCAGCATTTTCTGGTCGATCTCTTGTATAAGCGTGCACTAGTGAATCATAGTTATCTGCTTCAGTAGGAATAGTGCTTCTAAATTCATCATGAAGATCTGGATCTTCGGTTAAGTATTGAGTGTTAGCCAAGCGGAATCCACTGATTCCCAATTTTAACCAGTGACTTAAAATATCCTACATGATTGAATGATATTTCATATAATGTTTTTAATTTCATATATACGTATATCTAACGGAAAGAAATTCGAAATAACTTACAGAGAATTCTGTTATTACTGCTGGGTTATTATAATTTAACTCAGGTTGTGTTTTATTAAATTGGTGAAGATAGTATTGTCCTCTTTGCTCGTTCCACTCCCATGCTGAACCTCCGTACACGCTCAGCTGTACAGAAAGATATATTGTTACAAACAATTATACAGAAGTACAGAGAAATCTTATGTTGAAAAAAATAACAAACCCAATTATTAGGCGGATTACGTCTGCCATCAGATGTTGTTTTTCCATCTGCCCAGACATAATAAGACGTAAATGGATCCTCTTTTTCTATAGAACCTTTAAACCATGGGTGGTCGGTTGATGTATGACTCGGATCTAATTCCAATATAATATATTGTCCTTTATTGTTTGCAGCTTTTACAAGAGCCTCCAAATCGCTTGTAGTTCCCAATTCTGATTTAATATTCTTGAAATCATCTGTCCCTCCTAATTGATTCAAATACAATACATAAATCCTTTTCATCATATTAAATGATAGCAATAACACTTAAAAATAAGTATAAAAACCTGTAGCGCTTTCTTTTACTATAGATGAAAGAGAAATTGCATCTATGCCTTGTTCCTTCAGAGTATCTAACAGAGGTTCTATACCCTTCAAGTCATGATTGGCTGTTTCGACAGGATCTAATTGTACAATGGGACTTTTCTGCCACCATTCTTTGGCCTTCGGCGGCGTACATTTGGGCGCCATCACCACAATAGCTATCGCGCCCACCAGCATGGCTATCCAAACTAACCAAAATACAATGAATAAGATCCATCTCAATCGAATCCAAAATGGATCATTAGCAAACTTCATTAGCTCCTCCTTTCCCATTCCAGAAAGTGCTTTCTTAACATTTTCGATATCGATCTTCGTATCTCCATTTTCCGAAATGAATTTTACCTGTTCGATAAGAAAAATAGTTCATTATGTACAAGCCCAATTAATATTTAGTGCGTATATTTCATTTAAATGGATAATGAAGCATGGTTATTCCCCAAAGTTTATTTTCCGCGATCTATCTCGGCATTGTCAGATGACGTAACAACGACAGCATCTTACATTCAAGTAAATATCCGTGTCAAATGACATACAGTAATTTTGGAGCACGTGCAACACATTACGAAATTGTTCGAAAATCTATCGATTGTGCGATGGATGTTGAACGAAAAGGCTGGTATGAAGGGCAAAGTACTCGGACGTCGTATAGAATAAAGAGAATAATAATTACACATTCATGACAAAATACCTGTCCCTGTTTTTTTTAATAATACACTACACTAGCAACAATAGCAATGGTTATCATAAAAGGGGAGGAACACCTTGAGTTATGTGTACAAGCTTATTGATCGAACAAAGAGTAGGCGTGTCGCCCAAAAATGTGACCACCGTATGCACTTACCTCGGTTGTATCTTTCGTGGCAGAGATTTTAGTTTCATCTTTAAGCATTTTTTCATGGGCGTCATCGTCGATTTCATTTTCGTTGTTCGGCTTTCCCATTGCAGCGTTCTCTGCCTTATCTTGTTTCACGGAATCGTCTTCTGGCAATGGTTTGTACGTGGCAACAACTGCCGTTTCTTTCGCGTTCCCTTTCGCCTCTGCGCTATCTAAGTCCAACCTCCCACTCTCCATAGCGCACAAAATCAAGGACGCAGTTAAATTATCTCGTACAATGGGGATGTGCGATCTTCTTCGCACGCAAAATTCGTCGTATCTTTCTTTTGAAAGAGCTGGATACCGAAGAAGTCCTTTCCCTTTGCGTTCCAGTTCAATAATGACTGGACAAGCGTGTTTTACCCCATGGAGAGGTCTGGTTGGTTCTCATTCCCCTTTTTTCCCTAGCCATTAACTTATACGTACTACTACACACTCACAGTACAATGGGAAAATCAGGGACGGCCTTTGCCCTGGAAGGTACCGTAGGTGTATCATCCAAAAACGGGATTAATGACTTGCCGCGAAACTTGCAAAATCTTTGCACCATTGCAACTACGTACTGCAGGATTTTTGTTGATTGTAATTTGAGTGCACGGTGCAACGTTTAAGAAATTCTCAATTTATACAATGCATTTAAATTTGATTATATATGGGTTGGAATTAAAAAGGATGATTAAATTGAGGGCACACTATAATGAATTTACAAGAGTAGAAGGATGCAGAATGATATAATTTTGGGGGGGAAAATTATTTAAGGATATTCGTGGAAAGTTTTCTTGCGCAGGGTTCCATAGAATTATTATCCTGAACTGATGTAAATGCTCTGGTTTCGATTCATTTGCCTGAACAGCGAATAAAATGCACGCAACAAGAGCAAAAAGCTATTTGTGGATTGTGCGCATCTTATGCATGTAACTGCATTTATCAACGGGTTGTTAAATAAGAATAAACAAATTTTTATATTTATTTTTATTGTATTTAATATACAAATTAATCTCTACGTTTAAACATAATAATAGAGAAAGAACTATGTACATATTTTTGTTAGCCCTCCTTAAATTTTTCAAATACAGATTTTAATAATGCTTTAATCTGTATATATACTTTACACATCTATATTGAGCAGCTGCTTTGTTAGCATAGCAAGGAAGGAATTAACCGCTTATCTTGCTGATAGCACAAAAAATGTACTATCTTTAGAAACACATCGACTTTTTGTGTCGAGTGTCATTTGGTACCATCGATTTCGAACAATGAACATGCGTGTTTTACACTATTCCAATGTTCGAAAGTTTACTGAAACAGCACAAAATTGATTGAGTAGTTATAAAATGTCATGTATACAGAACGGCTTAAGGGTGATTAAATCTTGTAATGTCTCTTCTGCCTACTCACGGTATTTGTGGCATTCAAAGTAATTATTTTACCAAAACTGTCGCATATATTCGGTACAACGCAATTGTAGGATAAAATAGATACGACGAGGACTACTATTAACATTGCCCATAAGAACCAAAACATGCAGATACGAATATTCATACAACTCGGATCAATAGCATAGTACCTAAAATCGTTGCGCATTGGTTCTGAAAAAAATCGCATAATTACCATCTCTTTTGCAATCTAATTTCATCAATTATACGCCCTTTTTAATAAACGATCGATTCAATAACAAACACGAACACTTTAAAATACATTTTGCATATACGTACATTGTACATTTCGATTGTTACTTTACATTTTCGCGCGTGAATCCGCGGAGAGATTCCCGATTTATGAAATTTAAATTCGATATCTCGAGTTTAATTGCGACTTTCGTTATCGAAATGCAGTTGCGCGAGCACGTACGAGACGATTGGTCGAATTTAAACAGTACCCGTCCGAATGTTGTCCCGTTATTTCGTGTGTCGATTTTGTGTCTTTTAAGTAGTGATATCAAACCTGTGTCTTCCAGTGCTTCCTTTGGATCAGTTAATTGTATGGTTTCGTAGATGGATTTGCCGTAAAGGAGGTGAGTGGTTTCATTCGATTCCATTGTTACATACTCCTTTTCTTGTACTTCGTACTCTCTGCTATCACAATAGTCGACTAACGCATTCCATGGAACATCGTTTTTTCCACTGCGTGTTTGTCTGTTTCCCGATACGATGGGGATACGTATGTTTACGAAAGTCAGGGTTGATTTGGGCTGATCGTTAATTATCGATGTTACCAAACGGGGCATTGAAGACGAATGCGGCATTTTTGTTCGTGATAAATATAGACACGAATAGATAGCAATTGAATGGTGAAATTTCTCTTGCCGCCCCTATTATTGTCTGTCTCGTTCTTATCTCACGAGCGATACGTTAGAGTTGATCGAGCATATTTACGCCTCGTCAAGTTCCCTGTTGTCCTGATTAGAAACGAATCTGCACATTTCGACGAATGTGCGAATACGATTTTTCTTTAGGCACACGGGGAAACACAATTCACGACAGAAAATTCAACGAAGTACATATTTCTCTGGCTTATACGGTGATAAACTCGTTGAACTTTTTTTACAATCTTCCTTTCTTCACATCAGTTTCTATTCAAAACAATGGATAACAAATACATATCGCGGCTACTGGTACGACTACGCCGATCGGAGTACCATTCCTGCTCGTGATTTTAGTATAAATGCAACTGGCTTCTAAACGGCACATGTCAACACCTGGGTGTACATTACTTAGCTTGTTACGAGTCGTTTAACACACTCGCCGGATACATGAACGTATTTGAATGGCAGTAGTATTTGTACAGACATTAATATAAATTACGATGACAGTTCAAAAGGAGAATATCAACACCTGAGGCCAATGCCTTTTTTAATAAAAATAAACTTCCTACTTGTAAGACGTACTTAGCGCTAATAATACGGGATGGATTGAATATATACATATATATACGTTTCTCGTTTTCGTAGTTACGAACTTTTAATGCAGAAATACTTGTTTTAAAGTGTAATCAGTATTTTCGTTTGTCCGACACTAAATGTTTTATTCTACAAAATTTTGCTTATGAAAATGCTGTAAATTCAAACATTAGCATCGCAGCAATGCTCGCGCTCATTATCAATTGAAACATTGAACATGAAACGTTGGCCGAGTTTTTCTCCGTTGTTGTTGCTACAGTTGTGGTAGATGTATCATTGATACAGATGTTCTCTTGGACCTTTAATACCAAAGCAGCATTAGCCGTGAGCAGAATATTTCGGGCCGAAATGGTTGGCCTAGAAAATAAAATTAGGTATTTCGAATTATGTCCAAGCATTTATAACAGGGATTATATATTTTTTAGTATCAATAAATTTACGTAATGTGGACTGCATTGCTGGAAGCGACAACAATTTCCGCAGTGTCTTCTATGTTTGGATACAACGATGTTACGTCAACTTTTTCTTGCCGCAGGCCCAAATTAATAACGACGATATACGAGGGATAGTCCTTAAAAAATCTAGAGTTCGATACAATTGTCCGATTATTATACGATTATTACATATGCGCGCATTAAATTAGACGTGGCTGCTCGTACGAACCTCTTCAAAATAAATACGCGTCCATCGTTTAAATTTGCGAGCTCATAATCTCCATGAGTGAAGACTTTATTTTTTCTAAGGGCCGCGAGCGACTTGTACGTCTTCAAGTTGCTACGCGTTTCGTTCTGCTGTAGTTCCACGTTCCTTTTCACGTATTCCGGATGAACAGGAAGGTACGTGGTTTTCTTGGTAGAAAATCCTGCTGAGACGTTAGAGTTCCATTGCATCGGTGTTCTCGCAGGATCTCGGGAATAATTCGCATAAGTTTCGTTCGTCCTCGCACGACCCATAGGGTCGATCGTTTCGTTCCACGACATTTTTCTGTCTAGCATCGCTATCTCCTCGCCGTAATAAGTGTATGCTTGCCCGGGCAATAACAGACTGAGCATGTGAAGGCCATCAACTCGATTCAATCCTATTCTCGTGGCTGCTCTTCGATTATCATGATTTGAAAGCTGAGGGGAATATAGTTTTGTTTTAATATAAGTAGACCGGAGTGATAGCTGTCGATAACTTGTACACAATTACCACCCAATTTGTGCTCGCATTGTTTGGAAGCTTCGCAATCCAATCTTGCAGAACATTTTTAATGTGCTCGGCAGTGCTCGTGTTTTGAACAGATGTGATAAAACGGAAATTAAACGGCGGTATCCCTTGGTGCGTGCCATTACCATAAAGCGATATTAGCACTTCGTCTGAGTCATAACATTCGGCTATTAATAGTCTGTAAATGAACAGTTGTATTATATTAATATGGAGGGCACAAGGAGAGCCTGAATGAGTCTCATGATATCTCTGCACGTACTTTGATGTGGCTTTGTTCATTTTAACCCAGTCGTCAATGTACGAGCGAAACATGTACACAAGAGCAGTATTTTCTGGCTGTCCGGATGTATAGCTTCCGTTTCCTCCGGCGGGTTCATTTCTCAGATCTTTGTCTTCGTAAAGGTACGACACTGCATTGAAACGAAAACCATCGACCCCCCTTTTCAACCAAAAGCTGAACACATCCTGTTACAGAAAAATGGCACTGTCAAGTACACGTCAATTTCTCATTGAATTGCAACGCACGGTGCTGTCATAACGTTAATACTCAACCAGTAATTCTTGCAACACATTTTCATTCCTCAAATTGAGGTCAGGTTGGGATTCATGAAACTTATGGTAATACCATTCCTTCCTTTTATTGTGCCAAGTCCACGCGGATCCCTCCTCGTTGCTGTATGTGCTCGCCTAAATAAAGAACAACAGTCAGTGTAAGTTTCGGGGAATCCAGTTCCACTGTACCAATCGATTTACCCAGTTGTTAGGCGGTCTCCTGTTACCCTTCGAATCTGTGGATCCTTTTGACCAAATGTAGTAATTGGTGTAAGGTTTAATGCTTTTACTGGACGCCTGAAACCACTTGTGCGCATCGCTGGAATGATTTGGCACTATGTCCAAAATGACTTTCAAGCCTGAAATATTTTGATCGCGTAAAATGTCATGCTGTTCGACGTTGAGCACAGTTTAGCTACACAGAGAAAGGAGTATTCTGTCATTTCTTGGACGTACCACGAACGTGCGCTTTCTCGACGAGTTCGTCGAAATCCTGCAGATTACCGAAGCGAGGGTTCACCTCTATGTAGTCAGAAATATCGTATCCGGAGTCGATTAGCGGTGACGAATAGACGGGGTTCAGCCAAATTGTGTCGATACCAAGATCTTGCAGATAATCCAGACGGTTGATTATACCTGGACAAAGTATTATAAATATCACAGATTAATTCAAGTCGTAGATCTTCGCTGCATCTCGTGCGTGCATCAGACAAATGTGTTTCGTTTTTTTATTACACGTTTGTCTCTATAGTTTCTGTCCGTCTAATTAATGATGCTGGAAATTGATTCCCGTCGTACGATAATGCATCATCGTTATCATTAACGTACGGGGAATCTGAAGTGTCTTCGGTTGGTACCTTGACCATCGTGCGATAAACGAGAGCAGCAGTAACGCAACCCCCAGCGCGCACTAATTTAAGCCACGCGTTTCAGAATTCAAATTCGAATACACTGAACACCAAATACTTTGAAAACGACGCATCTTTCGTAATCAACACTTTACAGCACAAAACGTCATTGCCAATCGGAAGCACATCACCACGGGACTTTTTCATTACTTGCGGCAATGCTGTTTCTCGTTGCACGATGTTTACAGCGAACTCTTGTCGATATTATTTCACCATTCAACTTACGACCTACCTGTTAAATCACCCTCGCCATCACCGTCGCTGTCCTGAAATCCTCGCGGCCAGATTTGATACACAAGGCTGGTCTCCCACCATTCCTTGCCGTTGTTATCGGAGCAGCTCGACGCCCCTATCAAAAGTCCCAGGACGAGCAGTACGGTGCCACGGAACAGATCCATGTTGTCGGCCGCAGGTGTAACTTGGGCTCTCGACCCGTAGATTTGGTCCTGTTATATATATATTTTTGGCAGAAACCGGGTTATCGCTTTATCTACCGCTATCACGATAATTCCCGTGTCCTTATCGCGCGTACTCCTTGTCCCACGATGTACGAAACCGCGCCGTTATTTACGTTGCGCGTGAATAAAAGCGTTCCTTTAATCCCCGTCGCCGTGACTGGTCGTCGATCGCGATAAGTTATTGTTTGAGCAGGGAAAAGGAAAATCTGGTAAGCAATGTCGTTTCGAGGCCCGTTTCGATCGTACGTGCCGAGGGCCGTGCATGCCGGCAAAGCGGGTTCTTTTGTGCGTCGCGCGTATTGAGATAGCTAGCGACGATTTGGTCGACGTTGGATAAGAAGCTAGCTAAACGCTTAAGTGGACGGAGCATTCGCGGGTCCAACGAATTACGAGATTTCGTAATTAAGCTCGGCTCGAAGCTTCTATAGCAAAGCGAGATTTCTAATTAAATTCGAGAACGCTGCGAGCATGCCGGGGAAACAATTTCACCCGTACACGACGTTCTCGCGAATGATAAAGGCCCTCAGAAAAGCTTTAAGGATCTCACGTCCACCCCTTCGCCTCGAAGCATCTCGTCGAAAAATCAGTCTCGACGACCCATCGATGCAAAAACCGATCAAAGGGTCACTCGCGCGACGATAGAACAACAAGGGTCGTACGATTCTCGCGAAGATAAGGATCCCCTGGCACTCTGGACCCTGGCGGCCATCCTAAGTGGTCTTGATGCGAGTTCAAACGATCGACCGTCTAAAACGATAGCGTCGTCTGGCTGACGACGAACGACGACCCGGACTGGTCGTCGTTGAAACGAACTTTATTTTATTACTTTTAATTTTATTACGATCAATCGTTGCAATTCTCAATCCTTTCCGCATCGAAATCACCTTTCCGTTTCGACACCGCGACATCGCGTACCCCAGACACTCGAGGCGAACACCTTCGTCGTAATGAAGTCGGGGCACCGTTTTAATTCGCTCGACGCGTTACATCGACGCGACTCGAGTCTAGCCGCGGGGCGTCGTTCGGAAAAAGGTACGCCACCTGCGTTTTCCGGTCGTATTTCAAGGGGAGCCGCCCCTAACAACGGTACCCTCGGCCCCGCGACAATTTATCGCCGCGGTTAACCCCTTCGGTCCCGCACGAACGGTCGCGTTCGCGTATTCACCTGCCCGCCAGCCCGGGCGTACCTTGCCGGTACGCGTAACTCACCGCGTAAGCCTCTTACCGCCATCCATTCCGTTCCGTTTGCTCGCCAGAAATATATGTTCCCCTTGTCTCGCGCGAGTTATTGCAAATCGAACGATAATAATCAACGGCGCCGCGAATCTCGCCTCTCGATATAATTTCGTACGGGCTGTTGGGTAGCCGCGGCGCGATAGACGAACGGCTGCTCATTTATCGTGTCAACGGGAGTTATCGTGGCATTGCTGAGCATCGAATCAATCGTCCGGCAAATTCGATCGACGGATTTTTAAGAGGCGTTCCGCCGGCCGTGACGTCCGATGGTTCGTCGCGACGGTGTCTCGAGTTGAATGGTTTTTGGCATTTCTGGAAGCAGCCCGTTCCGCTCCGACCGTGCTTGCAACGTCGACCGATCGATTTCCCGTAGTTTCGAGCCGTGGGTTCGTTTATTCGGTTTTCGACTCCCCGTGGGCTCCGTTTCCGGATGGACAGCAGACGCTCTTAGGTAATCGCGATCCGGCGTAATTCGAGCAACAATGGAACGCCGCGCACTCTGACAGGACGATTCCCTGTGTCCGTTGAGAGGCAGATGTGCCGGGGTCCACGGTGGACAGAAGCGATATCGTTCGTCCGTCGACATTTGGAGGAGAGAGAGCAATAATTGCGGATAATTTGTATAGCTCAGAGAGACGACAGTAATCCCGAGGACGATCTATTTGTCGTGCTCGCCGTTTTAGCTCGAACGAAACGTTTAATCGAGTCTCGAGAGGGATTTTTAAGGTTGACTCAATCGAGGACGAAGGATCCCCGACAAAATATTCAATCGTAACTCGCCCGCGAAGTCCCTGAAACGTTTATCCGCGTGTTCGGCGTTATCGCCGCACGCGTATGCATAATTCGCCAACATCGCGCGGCGGACTCGAACGAAAGTTTCCACGGTGTTTCGTGCCCCGTGCTCGTATCCGTTTAACGAGCCTCGTAATTTCCTCAATTTTGACTCCCCGAGAACCGTGATGCCGTAACCCGTGCAATACGATTAAGCCGCCTTGATAAGAGGTATCGTGCAATTAGCCGCGGCGTGAAAAAGCACCGCGAAAATAGCTAATCGTAAGCCGTTACGAATTATCGGGATTCGAGCGCGGGGTTAACTCGCGGTTTATCCGGCCATTTCGAACGAAACCCGACCCGTTCGTTTTCTTCGTTCGTATCGTCGATAACGGCGATATCGTCTCGTGTCAGAGGTGTCTAATTGTGAAAGGTGAATCGCTCGCGTCGGTTCACCTGCCTTTAGGTGCGCCAGAAGTTTTTTTTTCTCACGCAGCTGCGGAGCCGCTCGGAAATCGATTGCATTTCGGCGCAAGTTCGACCGTGCACAGCTGGGAAAGTTGTTAGCTGATGAAAATTCGGTCGTGAAAACTTTTTAGGGAAATTACTGGTTCCCGGCGAGGAAGGGCGTCGAAATTCTTTGGCGTCGATTGAACGTACCGACGCGGAGCGGAGGGCATAAGTGGATTGGATTTTTCGGTGATCATTTTCGAACGAAACGGGAAAGGAAACTGCTTGCGGCGTCGAGCAACGACGAATCGCGTTTCCTCGTTTCGTTTTTTCTTTTTTTACACCGATAGAGTCATCGAAAAGCTAGGCTCGCGTTGCACAATCCGCGGTGACACACTTTTGTTCCACCGAATTCTGGGTAAAAAAGAAAAAAGAAGGTTAACGCATCTTGTGAATCTTCGGAGCGAGCAAAGGGAGATCAAACGGCCGATACATGGCCGCGATATCTCGTGATTATTCGTGCAACACGGGAAACTACTTAACGATAAAACCGTGGAATTCTTCCCTCGCGTCTCGTTGGTGCCGCTCGAGATCCCTGTTATGTATCGAGCAGGCCCGTCTCGTCGGCAGAATAGATGAATCGGGTCGGCCTCGAGACGACACCTCTGACCCATTCGCGAATATTATAGCCCGGTGTCGAAGACAATCGAGCCTCTACGGAAAACAATTAGCACTTTCGCGTTCGCGGAACGGCCGGTTGACTCGTGAACCCGGATTATTCTGATCAATCGATCGACACTTTCCATCAAGCAATTTCCGTTCTTAATTTGTTCGAGGAGCAACGACGTTCCTCGGGACGCTTGTGAAAAGGAGAATCGCGTCGTTCTTTTTTTTTCTTTCCTTATCACGCAGACGGAATTTCACGAATGCCCGAAGAAAGCGCGGCGACGGTAGAAAGTCTCTCGCGGGGGAGCCGTAAATGGCGACGAAAGGTCTGCGATCCATTTGAGGGAATTATTGGTAGTTTCGGGGACACCAGGGTCGCTTGCCGTCACTCGCAAACGTTTTCCAAAATTCGGGCCTGTGTTCAATGATTCGACGATACCATTGCCAGATCGACGGGGCTCAGTTCGACCGGTTGATCCGCTCGAAAAGGGTTCCACCCGGCGCGCGGCGCCGAATTCGAGCTTGCTCGACGGTGCGACTCGCTGGGCGATACGGGGGTTGCGTTAACGAAATGAATTGCACAGCGGTGTAAGTAACATTTAATGTCTGTATATTTTGCACTTTCGACTCAATTACAATTAATTGATTCCTAGTCGATCGCGTCAGCGTTGTTCCGGAACCGCGAATTCCGCTTGGGTTCGAGCAACGAGACACGCGACTCGCGGGACGAAGTTCTCGCCGCACATATTGCTGGGAGTGTGTCCTAAAATAGTCCTTCGTCGCTCTCGATTTAATAAAGTAATAAAGTAACCCGCGGGGGTTACTAAGCGTTCATTATTTTTTGATTAAAGGTTGACGATCCTCCGTCAAAACAGGCTGTCGATTCCTCTTCTCAATTAATGTGCTCGTTGCATCGAAGGCAAGCGGTTTCCATTTCTTCCTTTCTCTCTCACGCGCACGCACACACACGCACACACACGCACACACACGCGCACACATTCTGAGTGCTCTCGCAACGAGCTCTACCGCTCTATTCTTTTTTTAGTTTTTCTTCCCTTAGGGGTTCTCAACGAGATCGTACATCAACAATTAACACGTCGTTCGCCCCTTCGTCGTTTGTCTGTCGTTCAACGGCACAATCCCCTTCGGGGCTCGCCGTTCGCTGTTCTCGATAGCCGCGTGCGCAACTCGTACGGCCGGCAATCGACGAACGACGAATCGACAGTAATAATAACGCCAATAATAATGAGCGTAGGCATAAAACGGCTTAACGTCTTGCAACGATTTTACGGGGGGTTGGAGGGTGGGTGTGGGTTACCGGGGGACCGAAACCGGTCCACCCATCGCTCTTCTGTACAATAGGAATTACGCATAGAAGACGGAAGATAATGTTTCGCCGCTATCGCGGATACTGCAGAAGAACGGAGCAGAAAGATCGATACTTTCGCGTAATGGAACGCCGCCGTTTCTCCTCGGTACGTTGTCGGCTGAAACCGGTGGACGCGTCGCAGACGAAGCTCCAGTGAAATAAAAAAGATGTTTCTTCGCGCGATGCTTCCCCTCGAAGTGAAACAACTTCGCGGTAGATACTACGGAAACCAACGAACGATCGCGTGAACGCCGGTCGAGCTTCGTCGCGTTTGATACGTAATCGGGCGTGGTACCGAGATTGCGTCGCGGACGCTGCTCGGCCTTTTGTTCCGCGGCTTGCATCGCGTTATCTCGCGCACCTTGCTCGCGTTAATTGCTCGTACCTACCCCGTGGGGAGGTGGTCGTACGCGGCGGCGCGATCACGCGATAAAGCGTCGACCTTCCTGCCAGGCGGGGCCGCCTCTAGGTCAGTCGAACAGTGTCTCGATTCGGCTGATACGGAATCGTGCGTAACGTAAAACGCATTTCGTTGTATGGCGCGAACGTCGCCGGGCAATGGAGGTTCGTGCGCGACGCATCGAAACGCGGGAACGGAATTCCTTCGGATCGGAGCCACGGGATCCAAGGCTGGCGGAACGAAACGTGGGTAGGGAGGAACGAGAAGAAACGGACTGGGAAAGCGGGGAAAGGTGGAAAATGATAAACGAGAGCGATGATTCGTAATTTGTACAGATTTAATAATGGCCCGAAGCTACATGCCCGGTTAACTGATCGGTCTTGGACAGCGGAACCGGAGGGGTACTAGGAAAAGATTGGATAAAAAGATCGACGAAGATAGAGCGGGTAATTCGTGCGGGGTGTTCAACGCGCGGACGACGCTTCCTCTTCGCCGCGTTTCCGTCTGGCAAATTTTCGCGACGGGCGTACCAATTTCTGTCCCCCCTCGATTCGCAATATCGTTCGCTTGGACCGCCCGCGTCTACGCTGAACTTCCCGCTTTATCTCCGCCGCGAGCTTAAGTTCTATTCGGTGTCCTTACGCGCTAACGGGGCATCGTCGTCCACCGTGGATCTTAGCAATCGATCGAACAGCGAGAATTATTCGAGGCCTCTGAACGACCCGCGAGGAAAAGGTCAACGGAACGGCGAATCGTCGGCGACGTCGTTGCGAAAACGGGGCGAACGTTCGTTCTCGCGATCGCCGCGAACGGTAACGGTCCCTCCGCCACGGTTTCGCAAACGGCGACACCTGTACATCTCGTAAAATCAGCGATCGTTTCGTAGTTCTATTTACAGCAGGACTAGTTTCGTATTGTGTAACGGTCTACGGCCGGTCCCGATCGTCTGGGCAGACGTTCCGGACGGCAACGGGGCTGGAAGGTTTCAATGAATCATTCGACCGCGGTGACGCACCTGTCGTTAGACTGTTAGGCAACAACGCAACGATACATATATATATATATATACATTTGTGTGTAACGTCTACCGGTTACGAGCGGTGCTCGCGTGTGTTTCGCTTTACGGCACAAAACTCAGATCCAACGTGTATCATCTCCGTTTCGTTCGCTCTTCTCTCCCCCATTAGCTTGAGTAGCCCATTCGAAATGCTCGCCCCCCCATTCGCCGCCACCCGTTTCTCCCCCTTTTATCTACTTTACAAAGTTTCCGCTATCTTACAGTATAACTTTAGCTTTCGAAATGTTTCTAGGGAACGGCGGCCCGTGACCACCCTCGCGAAACTCTTCCCTTATTTATAACGCGTCGCGAGTGGCGACCCGGCCGAGACCAGTCGAGGATCGACGCCGTCGTTTCTAAGGAATTTCTCTTCTTGTTTTTCCACATTTTTTTTCTTTTTTTTTCTTTTCCTTGCCTTCAGTCCGTTTTGCGAGAGTGCCGGGCCATATAGTATACGCGCGACGCCCCTCGACGTTGCGAGGACGAAACTACACACAACACGAGTCGAAGTGGTCCTACTTTTTAATTAACGCATCTTTTTTTTCTTCTCCTCTTATTCGTTCTCCCTTTCTCTCCCTCCCTCCCTCTCTCTCTCTCTCTCTCTCTATCTTTCTCTCTACGAGTAACTCGTGCGAGTGGTTGTAGAGCGGTGATTAAAGACGAGGATAGAATCTTGGCAGATCGAAGAGCAGAGAGATTGTATATAGGTATAGAGATAGGAATACATTTTTATAATTAGCGTGTATAGTTATTAGAGAAAGAGACATAAAGTGTACGAGTATATAGGATTAGTGACGGAAGGAAGGGGGGGTAAAGTTGAATAGAAACCTCGATACCATTTGGTACGTATAGTTATTTACAAAAAGAGACATGGTCAGCCCCGATTGATGCACCGTCCCGCGGACGGGATATAGGTTTAGAAATGATAGTACCAACAGATCGTGCGCGAGAACGAAAGGGTTGCTCCACGATGCTCGACGCATCGTGGACAGCGCGTCGAATGTTTTTCCTTTGGTCCAGATTGATGGTTCTCGTTGGAACGTTGGTCGTTTCGCGTGTACAGTTGACTAATCAACGGACGAAAGTCGGAAACTACACCGTACACCGACGAAAGAAACGAAATCGATTTTTCTAGTACTGGTCCTGGCTGTGCGTATGACCGTGCACGTTTGATCCGAATCTCTATGGAACACTCGATGCAGATACATTTTGCCCCCGATAATATGCGCGAGAAGGATAATAGAGAACGAATCGGCTGACGCAGGATTGCGCAGCTCTTTCGGTGCTCTTTTCCATCGAACTCGGTTTAACAAACGTTAATCAAAAATTGAACTATTTAATATGTTTCGTCTTGTCGAAAATCACAGCGGTTGAACGCACTGAATCGCGATAATCGATTTAATTAAGTTGATCAGTGGTGTAATCGTAATATATAGGTACGATGAATTTTGTACGTGATTGTCATCCGGAAACAAGTAGAACGCCTCCTTAAAGATACAATAATGAATCGTGGATAATACGGAATTCATTACGCGGACTGAAAGCGACGAGCTAAATGGTGGATATTGGTCGAGAACTCGGCAACAGGCCCTTCCACGGAAGTCTTACGCGTTTCGCGAATCTGCATCCGTCGTTCTTTGGTTCCCATTTACGTTTTCGTTAGCAACTAAATCCTACCCGATCGATGCTGCGCGTAATCTATAAATGCCAATTACTAAACTAAAGATGTCCGGCCCTCTAATCTCTATCCAGCTACGTAATGCCCCCCTTCTCGTGTAAGGTCGTATAGAAAATACAAAACGTATAAATACTCGTGTCGATCTAACAAAGATGCTCGGGCTCAAACAATCTACGCGGAATCACACCTCGCGATACGCCACTAATTCCTCTAATTCGTGATTTCAAGTGGCTTCCCAACGAAATACTCGGTCGTTGTTACACCAATCGACGTGGCATAAACTGAAGGGAGAAAGGATCGCCGTTCCGTTCGATCGTAATTTGAAATCGCACGAATCGATTAAACGAGCGAGCGCACGAATCTTTTCTGTTCGAATTCGTATCGTTCGCGGAGGAACGCTGCGCCGTCGAGAATAGAACTCGCGGGGCTGACCACGCGGAACGTTTTCCATAAATCCGAGAGAACGGAGTGCTTGTCGAACAGCGAATCGGATCTTCCACCTCGCTGTTGCTCTAATTCTACGTTACGTAGCTACTGGTTAACAGTGAGTGCGTCAAGGGATTAAATGGGGTCCGTTGGGTGCCGCGAGTGTGTACAATAATTTTCGTTCACTTTCGATATTTCGCTGTCTCTAATTTGCGAACGCCAGGCCCCTCCCCGGAACGCACGATTCCACGCTCGAGTCGAACGATTGATCGGCGTTTCGAGTGAGCCCTTTAAATCGGCGTCGCACTAATTCTAACGAGTGAAAACGCTCGACCGCGTGCTTGTCGAAACGCTTGTTCGCGGTAACGCGACTCCGATAACGTCCCGTCGAAATGGGTCCACGAAAAAAAAAACAAACAGAATAAAAAACGACAAAATGGGCAGGACGAATCGAACAACGAAGTACGCGACGTTCGTCGATCTGTCCGTGCGACGGAACGAAATTTCTCTTTTGTTCGGAACGCGGTATTCGTAGGGATAAAAACACAAGAAGTATATACACGCATGCGTGCCTGTATCAGATCTAGGGAAGTAAAAAGTAAAGCGCAGCAGGGAGTCGGGCCGCTTTGAAAAGCGACGCGAACAAAACGAACGAATTCGAAACGTTCGTTCGTGACGCGAGCGAGCCGCGTGTCCGATTCGCTTTAGCGGAATTGAAAAGACCCGCGCCGCGGCCGGACGAAGAGTAATTGGAATAAGTGCACGAAGAAGAGAGATCGCTCGCTTCCATAAATTCTCGCCGATTCACGCCGCTGGGCGAGCCGATCGTCGAGGTACGCGTAGCACTTTTGATTGCGTCCGATCGATCGGCGTGTCTCGTTCGCGACACGTCACCCGTGAACAACTCGGTAGGTAAGCCCGATGCATACGTCGCTCGACGGAAATTAATAATTCCTGAATAAATCGCGGCCGATCGCGGGAGAAGCGACGCGCGTCGACAATCGTCGTTCCTCGAACGGAGGGGAGGGCGGTTAACAATAACGATATCTTAACGATCGCGTTTCGCAATGGTGCGCGCGAGTGAAAGTTTCAAGCGTCGAAGGTTACGCGTTGCGTGGCGGGTTTGTGTCGGCGGGCGACGAACGGCTCCTCAGATTCAACGACCGTTGCTCGTGGAAAGCAAATCGAGGGATGAATCAGGTACTTAGTAGCAGAACGTATTGTCGCGCGCGTATCGTTCCGCGGCGACGAAACGTACGGTCGCGACGAAGCCACCTCGTTCGGAACGGTGAATCGACGTGTCTCGTTTTTGCCTCGGATCGCGTCGCTTCTCGTCGTGAAAGGGTTCGTCGTGAAATGGTTTTCTCGAGAAGAATTTGTCGTGCATCGATGACGACCGGCCGGCCAGCGGTCGTGTCCCGAGAACTTTGGTAACGCATCGAATCCCGTTTACGGTTTTATCACTTCAACGCTTTGCTATTGAGTGTCGTCTATCATACGTTCTACTATATATGTATGTATATATATATATATTTATACACGTAATATGTATAATATGTATATTAAATCTCTTCGAACGGTTCTCTTATTAAAATATCTATGTGGTACGGATACACACGCTATATACTTTTTTTTTTTTATTCTCTCCCCTCTTTTATACGTGTATATGTATAATCTGTAGTTACGGGCTGGCGTCGCGACGACGATTGTCGTTCATCGGACGCTTTCATTGCTGCATTATACTTCGTCTTTCATCGAACTGCCGCCCGGGGGCGATCCTCCCCGGAGAATGTGTCCGCAACGGAGCGAAATGGAACGCGGGGAAGAAAAAGTCGCGAAACTTTAGCCAGGGTCTGCGAGGAATCGCGCGATCTTTAACACAGCCGTCGTCGTTTGCAGGCGGACGAGAAGAAGGGTCGACGTCGATTCTCATCTCGACTCGGATTTCCCTTCGATTTCTGCCGTTTCTTTTTCCCCCGCCGTCCCTTAATTGGAGGCCCTCGAAACAGAGGACGAAACGCAAATTAACGGGGTTTGTTTAATTGACCGTGGTTCGGGTTCGCTGTCCGCGTCGTCGAAGCCACCCCTGGGTTGCCTTCCAGCTGGAGGTTCGCGATTACGTGTTAGATTTCGATGCCGCATGTCCGCTTTGGCGCTCGTGAGTTAAATGTGCGTCTCGTCCACGAGATACAGCGGGCATTTCCACGGGGAGTTTCTGGTTTTTCGACGAGGCAAATATTTCCGGGAGTCTTAACCGGCTGAGAGAACTTTCGCGCGGGATAACATCGCGAGTCTTATCGCGGAAGTTCTCGTCGCGAAAACTCGAAGCGGTGTGATAACTTAGCAGTTAACTTCGTGAAACATCGCATAAGATTTCCTGGTGTATCGTGTGAATCGTAATTATCGTGTGCGCGTTGCTCCTTGCTAATTATTTCGCGACTTTGTTTCGCCTCGGTTTGCCCCGTCATCGGATCAACGGAGATCCCGAAATAATCTCGACACGGGCTGACTCGACTTCGATGCTTGACTCTACTGGACTCGAAGCGACGCGAACAAATGCGGAACAAGCGGAGAATCTACGAACGTTCGATCGCATTTATATATTGAGATGCCAAACATTCTTCGGTAGAGATTCTTGCCGATCGAGAGACTTTCGTCGGCTGAATTTACGGTTTGACTAAGGAAAAAGTAACGGAAGCCTTTACCGGACATCCGGCTGATCGGGTTTTGCATGACCTCCGCCCGAAGATTCCTCGCAGAATTCTCCGGCGTCCTCTCGCCCTGGTTCGCAGCTATTTCTTTCCTCTCGGTCCTCCGCCTGCAAACGATTTCCAGATCTCTCGACGTTGATTCGCTCTCCATGAAACGCCGCTCTCGTACGTTCGAATTCTCTCCAGGGATTCCACCCGGCATCAAATTTTCTCCCCCTGAATCGCTCGCAGTTCTATTACATCGCTCCCCCCTTCCGCGGATAAAAAGGAAAGTTTGCCCGCGGTACGCGTGCTACAAGTTCGCAAGCTTTATTGGATCAACGGTGAACGTTTAACGGGCAAGAAATTTTGTCCGACTTCCTCGGGTTTCGTCGTCTCGGTTCGCGCGATTCCAGGGAGAAAGATTTATCGTTCGTTCTAGGAGTTTCGACGACGTCCGTCCTTCGTCGTTCCTCCGTGACCGATCTCGACGCGAGATCTCAATTCAGTCCAACGGAGGAACAAGAAAGGTCGCTGACGCGCCCGTCGAATATCCGCGTTACGAGGCTCTAGTTAATTAGTTACAACCATTGCAGTGTGAGTTAAATCTCTATCGCGCCGTAGCTTCAGTCGCCTCCTCGCCGAGGACGCGAAACTAGATCCGGCCGGTCGACTGTCGCGTGCGGCGTTTCGCTAAATCTAATTCGAACACGTGTCCGATAAGTCACTGTGATTCCACCGTCGTTCGACGGGGACGATAATATCGCGGCGAGCCTCGAGCGTTATTGAAACGGAAAGCGAACGCCGCGGGGGTTCGTAACGCCTCGAGATTTATTTGCCCCTTGATCGGCGTCCCCCATTAATCGTAGATTTCCCTCGTTTACCCCGGACGAGTCCCGCACAGCGCGCACTCCGCGTCGTCTCTCCGACGTCCGTGCGATTCCATCGACGTTAACGAACGCGTCACGCGCGACCGGCGACGACCCCCGGTCGAACGCAGTGAACACTAACGAAAAACTTCGACGTTCGAGCGAGGGTCGCCGCGGTTCACCGTGGACGCAATTAAAAATTACGCTCAACAGACATGTACAAATAACAAACGCGTTTCCCCGGTTGGTAACGAGCGACTCGATTACCGACGACGATTATTCGACGATATTCTTCTTTTCTAGCCGAATCTTTCCGACCGATCTTCGCCGCGTCTCCCGAGGATTCGTCTTCGTTCGCGAATAACGGCGTCCCGTTCGAAGAACTCGCGCCTTCTCTCGCGCACCGCCTCGCTTTTGCCGCGAGCGCGTCGTCAACTTACTTACCTAAGCGTAGCATTCTCTTTCAAGCTCGCTGGTCGGACTTTGCGATGCAAATCGATCCGGCCCGCGACTCCTTTCGATACAGCATACTGTGACGCTAGGGGCCAGTCGCGATCGCGGGATCGCTATAGCAGCCGGAAGCGTTCAAAGGAGTATCGTACGGTAATATATACGTTTATATAAAATTAGCGACATCGTTCTCTGGCGAAAGAGGAATGGCAATACAGCTCGCTACTAAAATACCATAGAAACCTGTGTTCCTTAAATGATTAAATAAATACGCGATTTATACTTGTGTGTCTGTATATATATATATCTATCTATCTATCTATCTATCTGTCTACAATATATCCTTTCTCTCGCACCGTGTTCGTTAACAATCGTACAAACGCACGCGTGTCACGGCCCGAGACCGGAACACGTTTCCTCCTTCACGCGTATCGCTTCCTCCTATGTTTCACCCGTTAAATTATGTTTAAGGCAAACTCAGTTTTCTTTCACCGGCCCGCAAGCATCCCCTTTATCGCTCGCACTCTATTTCTTCGCTTTAACCCCGTGTTTGCGTACGTTCCTCGTCGTTCTTCCTCACCTCGTCTCGCTTAATTAACCGATGTCTCGCCGCTCAATTGTATCGCGCACACTCAACCACACGTACGCGCGCCCTCCCTTCTTCTTCCCTTTTTTCGATCGCACACGCTGCTACACGCACACGCACACGCACACGCACACACATACACAGATTCGATAATGTCACGCGATCACGTTCGTTGTTAATCGTCCCAGGTCGGGAGGGGTGAAAGCTACCAGCAGCGTTCCGGCCCAGGTTTCGGAGAGTTCGTTCGCCGGCGAAATCGCACCCCCTCGATTCCGCTTCCTTTTTGTCCTGAAAGGAGAAACGATAAATCGGTCAGACAAAGGGCTCCCGCGGGGAGAGCCGCGAGACGGCCTCCCTGTCGGTCGTTTCGCCTCCTCTTCCATCGTCCCGGGGCTTCTGCAATTCGCGTCGGAGACGCTCCTTTCGTCCCGCGAAACTGAACACGAAAGCTCGCGCTTCCCAGTCGACGTCCCCGAAGCTTCCACGCTTCGGACAACGTAGCCACGACGACGACGACGATCGCCGACGGAGACGGCGCTCGACTTACTTTCCTCGCCTCCAAGCGTGTTTGCTCGCGCGTCAACCGCGATCCTTCCGATGGCAGGAAAGCGGGGGCGGCAAACTACCCGGGCTCTTGTTGCCCTTCGCGTGCGTGCAAAAAATACCACGAGCACGAAAATAGGGTGCAAGCCGCCCTCGGGACCGGCGTCTGCTTCTATTAATAGCATCCCGGGGTTGGATGGTTGACGGGCGCGGTAGAGAACGCGTGTTATACTTGCCGAGAGAACGTTTCGTTGAGCACACGCCTTTGCGGACGCAAGAGTTGAGATACGCGTAGCGGGTGTAGGCCGACGTTTGCCGTCGATGGGGGGGCTTCCCTTAGAAGCCCTCGATGTAGCCGTAGGCCTCGAGGATCGACATTACCACGTAGAACACCCACAGGCAGAACAGCACCAGGGATGTGACGAGCTTCGGTAGAAATGGCCCGCCTAGTTCACCGCCGATGCTCTTCGCCCGCCTCAGCAGCAGGACCAGGATGACCAGGCACGCCTCCGTGCAGAACACCGTCACGCAGAAGGCCAAGCTGTCGCGAACAGAATTACGAACGTCGTTTATAAATATCCGCGTCGCGATCGACTCCGGCTACGCGCGGCGACGATAATCGACGCTGTTACATAGTTAAACGACGAACCGCCGCCGAATGACGTCAGACGAATCGAAAACTTGCGCACCGACGTTTATTCTTAGAAGCGGAACTATAGTAACGCGACGCGACGCTTTAAGGGTCAAAGGCGAATCGCTTTCGTCGTGCTCGTTCTCCTCTTCTCCCTCGTTCATCGAATTCCGCGACGAGCTTACTCTCGCGCGATCGATTCGAAACCGAATGGATCGATACTTTCGCGCGATCGAATGATCGACAAAGCCGCGACGCCATCTGTGCGAGAGTCGCTCGACTACGAATCATTCGCTTGTCCCCTTGGTCGCAGTGGATCCGCTGTCATTCCGACGACACGCGATTTTACCGCGAGTCGATGTTCAATAATTTCGTTCGAGCCTCGATCATTCGTCGCGTCGGCCTATTGCACGAAGTATCGAAGAGTCGACTGTCGAAACTCGAGGCGATCCTTGGACTTGGAACTTCTGCCGCGCCAGACTTTAGCGCGGCCTGTTTGTGAATTTCGCGCGAACCGGGATAAGATACCGCGGCACGTTTTCCCCGGCGTTGAAATTCACAGGAAGCGGCGCAACTGACGGCGGATAGTAATCGAGCGCGGTGTCGAAACGCGTCCGCCTCGCCTTGCATAGGAAATGTCCGATTATCGACGCGAGCAACGATTCCCACCGCGATCGAAACGCGCGTTCAGCGGCGCGCGAATATTTATCGCAGTATTGTCGGCCGGCGGATGTTGCAACCCCCGGCGGAAGTGTAGCGCGCGCGTGCCGCGCATGCCCGATAAAGTTTTACGCGCCGACGACGAGCGCGAAATCGCGCGTCGCGGTTCCGAGAACTGCGAAACGCGAGCAAAGCGAATCTGTTCGATGGAATAGGGATAACGATGCAGATTCGTTGCCGGTGGAAGAGGCCAGAATTTTTGCATCCGTCTCGATGCTCGCCGTCGTGAAAATGTCCGGATAATACGTCGCGCGTCGCGATCTGACCAATATTCCTCTCGAATACGTAAATCGACGCGTAAATCGATTGGCTGACGCAGCGTTACCCTCGCGATCCTCGAGCGAAATTTCTTCGAAGCTTTTGCGTCCGGTCCTGGTCGTAAATAGGAAACGACGGCGCGTTATCGGGCTCGCGTCCCCGTGTTTCACTTCGATATTGTTTCATTTCGCGTCGTTCACCCTTGCCCGCCATGGCTAGCGATCGATCCGTCGCGATCACCGGTGAACACCGCGCGCGTCGCGTTGCGTTCGCAGCGGTCGCTGCGCCTCGGCAGCGTTTCAAATTCGAGGAATAGGGTGCAGATTCTTAGGTTTTTATTGTCCTCGAGAGTCGGTAACATCGTTACGATAAATCGGTCGCGCTGAGAGCGCAATTGCCCTCCTCTCTCTCGCAAAAATATTTCAAGAAAAAATGGGGGACGGACGTGTGCGTCCTGGTTAAACAGGCTTCTCGAAGCAAAGTTCGTTTTACTATCGGGTCCTCGTGAAATCGTCTTCGTCGTCCCCGGGTGCAACGGTGGTCGAGACTCGCGACGAAATTTATCCGCGCAGGCCGTTCCAAAAATATATTTCCGCGGTTCAAAGGTGGAGGAACGTTTCGATCGTTCGGTGCAACTGCCGCCCCGTTAAATTCCGCTGGAACTTTTACGGACGCGCGTTCCCGAGGACTGTTTTCCTTCGGAACAGCTTGCACGAACGAGGTATCGGGATGTAAAGGGAATCGATACTGACTTGCCCGGCTCCACTTGAAACTGTTCGCCGTGGCAGGCGTGGTAAATCGCCGCGATGCTCCACGCGATACCGATCCCCAGGAAGACGTTCACCGCGTTACTTCCGGTCACGTTCCCCACGCTTGCGTCGGCGTACTTGTCCTGGCAGGCGGCCACCTTGCTCGCGAACGTGTCTGCAATAAAATCACAATGATCAGATTTTTCCGGCCGTCGTGCCGCGCTCTCGCGTCCGCCTCTGTTACTCCTCTCGTTATCCCCTTCGTCGCCCTAGTTCCCCTTCGATCCCTTGTTTCGACGTCTCTCGATTGCCTTCTGGTACGTACCAGAACCGTCCGCGGACCCACGTACCTGTCCCCCTTCGTTTCGTTCCACCACGATAATAGGATTCGAAGAACGATGGAACCGCGATTTTCTTCCCGTCGTTCAAATACGTTCGACGCAGCTTCGACGCGTTCTCGGTGGCATTTCGTTCGCCCCGGATGCAAAGCCAGCGTCGACGTCGCGTACCCCCGGCTGGGGACCGTATGGAAAAGCGCAGGTTGGCATACGGTGCGCGTAATCGGGCCAATCGTTTCCGTGACACGCGCGAGACAGAGGCAGGGGCAAATTTATGCCAGTTCGACGTTCGGTTATCGACGGGGCCAGGGAGGTCGGGAGTTTTGGGAGCAGGGAATCGCCGGGGTTTGGGGCACCGGTTGTTAGTTTGGCAAGTTTATCATTGGAGATAAAGGGAACGAAATAATGGCGTTTCCGGACGGAGGAACGAACTGGTTGACAGCGGTCGGGCATTGCAAGAAGCGCGAACAACTTCTGGATTCACGCGGGTCTCTTCAACTTTTGATACCCTGTCCACCTGCACAGGCGGTTCTCGTGAATCCGCGTAGACGGGTCAAGGGGGACCCGGTCCAAACTACGCGACAACAACGGCGATCGTTCGAAAAACAACGAGGACAGTACGTTGTACTAGAAACGACTCGATTCAACGTTCACGCTATCGCAGGACGAGATACCACGAACTCGAAGCGAACACAAACATTCGAAGAAGCTCGAGAGATAGAGAACCGACCGTAGAAGTCGAACGAAACGATTCGTAACGGAGTTTCGCTGGAAACTCGCGAATTTCCTGAAAACTTCGCCATCCGCGGAACTCTCGGCCCCTAGGTATTTATTGCCAATGTTTCCCCGCAATTTTCAACTCGCACGAAATAACGTGCACCTTAGGAGCGAGTTCTCGAGTCGGCCAGGACGAGCCGCGTTCAATCGAGACCGTGTCTCGCCATGTGCGACCCTGCTATTTTCGTCGGTTCTTGTTACTGGCCGTCGCGACGATGCTGTCCCGACGGAAAACACCGTGCACACGTATACACGCAACCACCTGACGCGTACAACTAAATATGCATACAGAGATTCGCGCTTGTACGCGTGTGCGCACCCGTGGATTAAATACAGCCGGTCGTGCGGAGATTCGTTTCGGCTGACAGCCGGCTTCTCTAGCCGGGCAGACATCGACACACGTCGACAAACTATCGCGCGCCCGATACTATAAACCAGCACGAACGACTGCAATTATTCGGCTCTCGATGCGGCCTCGCGCGTCGACCGGCACGCGACGACGGCCGAGCACCGTTGACAATCGTATTTACGTCATTTATCGGAGACACCCGTCCACCGACTTATCGGCACGATTTTTCCTCCCCGGTTCGTTATCGAACAGCGTGCGCACAGGCCGGCCTGATTGACGGGAAAATTTGTAAACCGACGGCGGAATTAATGAGCCCAAATGCCGGGCGGATCGATCTTCGTTAATTAAAACGATCTTGCCGGTCCACGGGACGGGAACGTGCGGGAACTTTGATTTCGCCCGGCGTGGCCAGCGTTTAGGTAACGCGACGTTGATTATCGAGAAAATTTACGTAAACGGTGACTTCGCGAGCCACCATCGGCTACCCTTGGTTTCTCCGGGTTGTCGGGATAAAATTCGCGAGAGTAGTAAGAAAAGACGTCGCGCTAAATATCATCGCTCCATGTCCGTTTCTCGTTACTTCCTGTTCCTGCATGTCACGTCCGTTCTTGCTTGTACGACAGCGAACGACGCCAATGAATTATTTCCGAAGTGGAGCGCACACTTTACCGGCAACAGTTTTCCCGTTCAATTGTTCCGTTCATTTGGCTAATCGAAGGGGTGGGAAAGAAATTAGCCGGACGCTTTATTGATCGTAACCCCGGCTGCTCGACCGTCTCGCGGTCCATGCAGATCGCGTGTCGGCCGTTCGAATCAATCGCACGGTCGTTCGGCTCGCTGGGTGCACGGTGCTCGAAGATTATTTCGGTAACCGTTGGCCCTCCGCGCGACTCGCCCCTTGCTTTTACGAGCGCCGTAGAACTTCCTCCGCGGGGCGCATTCTCATCAATATTTATGCCGCGATTCCGCGTCTCGCCCGAGCCAAGATCCGAGCCGGCTGCGATCTTATTGTCCGCCGCTGGTGAAAAAAATATCGCGGCCGAATCGGTGGTAACCTCGAGAAACATCCCCGTGATGAATTGCAACGGAGTTGCGTCGGTGGAACGACGTCCGTCGATGACATTTGAACGCCGTCGCGACCGAACTTCCTTGCCCTCGTGATATCGTATTCGCCTCGGTGTTGTCGAATGGAAGAAACGTTTAGGTATATTCTGAGTCGAGCGGGAACATTTTGCGCGTCGAATTCAATATCGAAATTAGTTCCGCGGGGGGGAAACGTATCGCCAACTGTACGCGTATTCGAAATTTCCCGAAACACCGGTGGAATTCGTGCCACGGTTGCGGCACAATCGAGGACAGGGGACCCCGAATTCTCCGTTGAAACATTGCGAGGGCATACTCTTCGACTCCGTTCCCGATTCCGTCGAGCAAACTCCCGGGGTTGTAAAAATATAGAAATGGGCATGATCTCGGAGGAAACGGAGCAATCAGACTGCTAGACGCCTTGGTGAACTCCCTTTGCGCGGTACGTCGAGCAACGGAAACGCGAGATGCTTGTTCCCGTCGGTTCGTGTCAAGTCGACGACGATCGTTCGGGACGAACGATTGATCGAAGTACGCGGATCATTGCGCCAAAGGTCCGCGTGTCCTGCCAATAAAATTCGACGGGACCGTTTGTTAACGGCAGTCGACGATCAGGGACGACTATGAATTTCTCGGCCGAATAAAAATCGTCGATACGGCAAGGCCGAGCTATCGATATTTCTGTGAAGCCTCTAACGACTGGAAAGGGGTAGCTGGAGCCTCGAACTCTACCAGGGTATCCGATTTCTGTCGCGCCCTCCCGAGTCCCTTTAAAAACACACCCCACGCTAGTACACAATTTTTGCAACGGCGACATTTAATCCTGCCTCGCGAGCAGACGTTTTCCCCGAGACGTTTCGCGATATCGTTATAGGTAAAAGATACTTCTCGCAGGATAATGCCGGTGGGATCGTCTATCGACCGAGATCTGGGGCGACCCGACCGCCAAGCAAGACCAAGACCCCCATTGTTCGAGCCAACAAAGGCCGGGCGGCAATAAATTTTCGCCAGCGCTCCGGTCTACCTCGGCCGCGTGTTACCAACCGCCCCGCAAAGTAATATCTAAAATCTTGCTGGAATACGAAACGGCCCGGTCGAGGGGTGGAATCGCCCTGACCGCGGCGACACCCTTGACGAACCCCACCCTGGACCCGTCCCGCTCCCACGGTGCCCATAATCCGCGATCCAAAATTAAGACGCAGAGCTCGAAGCGACCGTCTATTTTTCTCGTCCGGGACGAGGGTCCCCGACGTGGGCGTGTTTCCCCCCGGGACGACCGGGCGTCGCACGGAACCGAACAGAATCGTCCTGGAAACGCATCGTCGCGTGAAAACCACGTGCAGCCGCGCGCAAACGAATTTATCGCTGCTCCGTGTGCATTGGCGTGCGCGTGTCAACAGGCATCCCTGGTTATGCCCGTATGATTATCGGAATAAATCGGGCCGGCTTTTACCGTAGGCATCGCGCGGGCCATTTGCGTTTTCGCGGTCCGTCGTACCGGTGGACGCAATTACGATCGTTCCGCGTCGATTGTCTGACCGCCGTTTCAGCGTAGAACAGAGAAATGGCTATGGGGGAAGAGTGCGACGTTTTCGGTTGACGCGAATGTGTTGCGGTGTTACTCGCGGAAAAATTATCCGCGACGGTCGTGGTCGGGATTCCCCTCCGCCTCCAACGAGGAATCGTTGAAACGCTTCAAATGGGGCGCGCGTGAATTCTGTGTTTAACACCGCCATTGATGTGAGACCGCCATTGTAATACCCGGCATTGTTTCCATTCTCGATTCAGAACGGTGTATTGTCGGCGTATAATTACCCAGGACGTTTATCATTATGTGCATACATCAATCATTGCGACACGTTAATCGGTACGCTTTATCCAACTTCTAACGTTCATCGAGAAGCGCACGATATTTATCGACCCGCCGTTGTTCTTGCTTTTGCGCGTGGACGCGCGCCCAGCAACGTTTGCGTCCGATCCGAGAATTCGTGGCTGCGCGAGGTTGATCCCCCCGACGCGTACGCTTTTAACGGTTTTGGAAGGAACGGGAATAACACGGCGTTTTTGCGGAACGAACGAGCGAACCAAGGAAAGAAAAATTCCCTAGGCAGGGCCACGGTTAGAAGAGCGACGAGAAAGGCTCGCTTGTCGCGACTTCTCTCGTTTCCAGCGCGACAAAACTGATGCTTCGTTCCCAACAAACGTCGCTACAAATTTCACCAAACCCGTCCTCTTTTCTTCAACAGCGAAATGGGAAAAGCGAGCGAATAAAAACGGAAAAAAAAATCATTAATTAAGACACTCGCGATTTATTCCTGACGTATTCGCCGGCTGTTCTACCAATCGGATGTATCTAGCTCGTGAAAGTTTGAAGAAGCTGGTTCTCGTTTCATTCGTGGCACTCGATCGTCAATTGTAGCGTCTTGTGTAGCGGCACTCCTTGACTTTCTTGGGGTGGCGACGTTCAAATTTCAAAGGGACAGATCGCGGTGGAGAGTAACGGTCGACGCAGGACGAACTCGTGAACATTGATCGGCCAGGAACACGGTCTAGGTCTTGTCTCTCTTTAACTTTTAGACGTTCCCCCGGGACGTAGCGACGGCGTTGTACTCTCGTGACTGGCGAGAGAGGTCCGCGGAGAGACCACGGTAGACGGAACACCCTTCGAAAGCGACACGATGTCCTGCAAGATTTATCGCGCGGCACCAATGGGTCCTACCAGCGTTGGCAAACTCTGCTTCCATCTCGAAACCGCTTCGCCGGATATTCGGGATAAGAAGCGGCGGAAACGAACGAAAAATTGTTCGTTCCGTTCGCGGTGACGAACCGGTCAAATCGCCCGGCCGACCCTTTGTTCGAGCATTCTATCGTTAATAAAAGTTCGACTAGGTACGAAAGAGTTTTGGAGCGTTTTCATCGCGGCACAGTTTTCACCCTATTCTCCGTCTTCGTATAATTGGCTAGCCCAAAGATTGTCGGGTAATAGACGAAGAATTAGGACAAAATATTCCGGACATTTTGCTACAATCGAATATTCAATTCGCACTGTTTGATCGCTGTAGGAGGAAACAACCGTCCAGCAATCCCGCGTTTGTGCGTACACGGTGAAACTTCTTTTATGCAGAACAACTAACCGGTAATTAGCGCTAATTGTACCAGTTCCTCTCCGTCGTTCTGTCGAGATTTCGTCGCGTAGAAAATACCTGGCCGTCTGTAAAGTGGCCGCGTTCGCCGGCCCACTTTCCACTCTTCTCAGCGCACTTAATTGTTTTTACGCGCAACGCGCCCGACCGTTAACTTACCGGGGATACTGGTGCCGAGGGCGACGAAAACCACCGCGGTGACGGAATCCTTGATGCCCAGGGTGCAGCCGAAGTAGGATGCGACGTCCCCGATCACCGCCGTGACCACGCCGATCCCGAATATGCTGATGACGAAGCACAGGTAACCGCCAGCGATATCTGAAAACCGATACAGTCCAGTTTTAGCGGATTGCCCTGTTGACTCGTGTCGGGCGATTCCAGGACGCGTTACGCAGATCAATTCCGCGTGTATTACACGCGACACACGCGGATATAAATTGGACACCGTTCGCGGGCGTCACGCTGCAATATATTTCTAACGGGGAAGTAATGCACTCCCACAGTAATGTGGGAGGGGAGGATCGTTAAGCAACGTTCTCCCCCGTATCAATTTGTCGCCGGATGTCTTAATCTCCTTCGTTAAGCATCCCCCGTGCACCGTGAGACACGTCGACGGCGAAAGGCCCGTTCGTGATACTGATACTAGCGAAAGGAGCAGCGGGCTCGTTTGTATTAAACAACGCCTCGACGTTTGTTTGCTCGACGCGCCGGCACACAGGCACATCCGAGGCGCTAATTAAGCTCGTCAACCGGGGCTGTACCTTTTTATTTCGTACACCCCCTCGTCCGCCCCGCCCCGCCCACCCCTGCGCTTTGGTTAACTCTACCCGCTTGGCAGGTAATTAAGCTTCTCACAATTAATCTCCGGCTTCCTTTAAACTCGTTGGACGCGCGTAGTTTCAACGGGCCACGAATATTCGACGGGTCGTTTCTTATTTCAATGGCGTTGCTTGTTGAGATAGTCGAAATCGTCGTGGAACTTGTTCGACTCGTTCGACCCTAATTTTCATTAGCACGCTGCAACGCAAGCTCTCGAGGTTCGCGATGACGAGTCGCGGCAGAGGGATCAAGGATACCCGGGTACCTGGTTATAGGGACACCCGAGAATAATGCTGAGCCATTATCCGCCCGTGGAACAACGCCCCGAGCGATTCGATCGACGAAACGCCAAAACGTTACGCTCTTCTCCGCTCCGATAGATTCGTACGTTCGCAACGAACGACTTCCAGCTATGAACGATCCTGTCGAGAACGAAACGACACGCGCGAGGAATTCGACCGCGTGGCCCGCCTCGATCGTCTCGTTAAGTCTTAAATTCAGTTTAACGTCGATGAATCACCTCGATTCCCGTTTGCCCGTTTGCCCGTATTCCCCGTCTCGACGGTTCACCGATCGATAGAGACGGTTTCTCGCGAGGCAAACCTAAAGCGTCCCTCGCGTAATTCGCATTCCGAGCGATAGTGTCGCGTTCCTTGATCCGTTTTCCTCTTCTTCTTCAAGAATTGATCCGTCAGACGCGATCACGACGGACGCTTAAACCTCGATCAATCCGCGTCGGGTTCCCGCTCGTCGATGTTTCTTCGCGCGAACCGGACGCCGCGCGTGTCGTTCGTCGCGTTCGACGCCGAATCGGCTACTTCTTTTCGCGCGGCAGAGTTGAAAAGAGACGGGCGCGATCGAGCAACTTCGTTAATGAGGCGCTCGATCCTCTTCGCGTTGAACAATGCCAACGAACCGAATACGAGGAAGCTGTTCAACGGCAGCGGACGCACGCTTCGCTGGCGTTGTCGGCGAACTCGAAATTGTCGCGACGCGACGACGCGTGGACTTAAGGTTTAATAATCTTGAGGTTTAATAGGGCCGAGTAGCACGGCGGCTGCACTCGCGGTGACGTTGCACCAGGTGCACCGGTACGGTCGTACGAGCTCTCCGCGTTGCATTAGGGCGGCATTAGGGCGCCAGAGCAACGAGCTTTTCGCCGGCTCGTCGTTGACGTCGAACGACCCGATCGTCACGGCGCGGTTCATCGGGGGATCGTTCACCTGGCGCACCAGCTGCGGGTTAGGATTGAAATCGAGCGACCCCCGGGTATCGGACGAGAACTCCCGTCGCCGCGAATGTATCTAGAAACGTCGAACGTTTGTTGACTGCAATTTTCTCGACGCGGCTCGTTCTATTTACCGCAATCGACTCGCTGCTACAGTTCAGATCTTTTTTGTTTCTTTATATAAATCATTCTTTGGACTCCGCGTGTACAGAATCACCGAAATACAACTATGCACCGCGTGGCAGAATTTCCGCTGCACGACAATTGCTCCGCGGTGAATCGTTGCATCGCGGACCTTGGGACAGCTGGAATTGTCAGAAGCGTTTGGAATTTTATTGCGTTCGCGTTAATGGTCCGTCGCTTCTCGCGTCTACGTTTGCAAAGTTCGCGAACGGGGTCGGTCAACCGCCGTCGTTCCGAGATCTGTATCCGACGTCTGATCCTTTTCAGGGATCCTCGAAATCTGTCGACCAGCGAGCGAACTTTCCCGCAGGATCTCCAAAGTTTCCAGCGACCGTGGCTCAAACCTTCGCGGCACTCGAATTGTTCAGACGACGGGCAACGCGACGCGCGACGAAGCGATTAATTTTCTTCTCGCCCCGCGAACAATTTATCCCCGAACTCGAGGAATTTTCCTGCCGCCCTGGCGGGCTGGGGGAAAACGGCCCGGAACCGTTTGGAAAGTACGGGGCTCGGTTTCGAGGGAGACTCCTTTCGGCGCACCTGTTATCGTCCACGCAAGGATAAATCGAACCTCGGCGACGGGGACGGTATACTCCCTGGAGAAATTCCTAGCTTTGCTGGTTTCGGCCAACGCGGTTCGCCAATAAATCAAGTCGTTGCTCGCCCATTGACGCGGCCAATATTCATGGAAACCGAAGATCGATAGCCACGGGCTGACCTGAGAACGGCGCAAATGAGATCGACTAACGCGCGCGCGGTGGATCATCGGTCGCATCGATCACTCAGCCCCCGCGCGATACACGGATCTCTTCCTTGCCCCGTCGATCGCGGTCCCGTCGCGTCTTTGAAACGACATTCACCGGCCTCGACTGTCGTTAATATTCGTTTCGTTGGACGCGCTCGATCCTCGCGGCTGCGAGCGATAATATTATCCGCGATAACGCCCGGTTCATCTGACTCCGCGGATTAATTCCTCCTTCGTTCAATGGATCGAGAGAAACCTTTTTATCGAACTCTATTTTCTATTTTCTATTTTTCTCGAGGGGATATTTGCATTTTTAACGCAATTTCTTAGGCCCGCTTTGGTAACATTTGTTTCGTAATCGGAACGCTGATTTTCCGCGAGGCGTCAATTGCTCCGCCGTTTCGTCGGCTGGTTCTCAACCGATCTTCTGAACGCTCCGGCGTCTAGGATTCAACAGACCTTGTACATTGCACACCCACGGCCAATTTACCTAACCCCTTCCGCTCGACGAGCGCGCATCCCCTCGCCCAGGACATTACACGACGTTATCCGTAATAAATTCCTCGAAGCGCGACGCAGCACGCGCATACGTTCCCCCAGGCTCGCGCCGCGACAGCGTCCGCAAATTTACGGATCGCGTTAATGAAACAACGGCGTCCGCAACGCGGCCCGATCTTTCCCCGAGCCTTTACCCAAATCGACTGCGTCGCTCGAATCCGCGATTTATTCCACCCGCGGCGTTATTCGACCTCGAGGACGATATTCGCGTTTCAGGCATCCCTTCGCGAACGCGTTCGTGCCGCAATTTGGAAATCGGTCGCCAATGGACGCTGCCGCGATCGATTCGACGCGGAGAACGAACGAAACAACGGAACGCGGGGATGGTACGAATGGTGGGCGTGAAACAAGGTGCGGCAGAACAATGATAAACGAGACGTCCGAGGCGAAACGAGGGTTGCTTGTCGTTCGAGGTTCGAACTCGTCGGAACATTGTGCATCTTCTGTTCCGACTTCTCTCGTCGGGGACGCCTCGAACTTTCAACCAGTACATGGAACAGCGTCCGTTTGTCCGTTCCTGCGGAGTCGCGGTTACGCGTAGCGGCATGCAGTCTCGTTAGTTTTGTTCGCCGAACGGACGTGACCCGATTGCCGCGTATAAATTATAGCGGTCGCGCGTGACGCGAATCCTAACGCATCGCGCAACCACGATACACCGACGATACCGGCGCACCTGGTCGCAATTTCGACTCGCCCGTCCCTCGTTTCATTTGCGTTCCGGTCGCGGCGTTCCTCCTCCCTTCGCGGCTTATTCATTTCTCCATCCCGAGCTCCTGGTGTATCCGCGGGACGAATCGTGGCCGGGAAATTGAACGAGACGAGGGTCCGGCAGCAGCTTCGTTCAAGGATCTCGCGACGTTTTCGGGATCGAGGCGAACGAGGGTTTTGTCCGTCGCCTTTTCGCGATCCTACGAAATTGTTTCGGAGATTTCGACGACCCGGTAAATAGGTGTGAAGCGTCAGGTGAACGCGCGTGTCGCGGTTTACCTTGGTCGGTAAATTTACCCGGGTATGTTTAACGAATGTCGATTTTCGTGCTGGACTTCGGGCGTGACCGCGTTACAGAGATTCGACGTTCGTAACGATAAATAACGAACCGTTGGACCGTTCTATGGAGAATCTATGCCGTCGCGTGTTTTTAACATCTTTTTTCCTCCGCTTTTGTGGCAAGTTCGATCGCGCAGATGAGATTGAATTTGCATGCTCCGCGAAGGTTTCTTGCGAACGGGCGGAACTCCGTTTCGTCGTAAATCTCCGATACGGGGATCGCGCGAAGAAGAGACAAGTGTCACGCGCGTCGCAATAAATCTCGAACAAATACCGTGGGAAGCCGCGCGGGGTGGTTTGGTTTTTTTTTTTTTCTTCTTTGGCATCGTCCGTTGCCACGTTTCTTGCGGCGCGTTCAACGAAATTTCCATCGCGTCCGCCTCTGTGCAAGACACTTCGTTGCTTAACGGTAATACGATCGGAATGAATACTTTCCGGCGAGAATAATGTGCCAATTAGGGGAAACACGGGGAGCGGATTTCCCAGTGGTCGACGTGCCCGACGTGTCAGCTATATTTCACTCCGGTCGTATCGCGCGCGGCGTCCGCGATTTTTGACTTCATTCGTTCGTCGAGGGGAGAACGGTGAATCCGCGTCATCCGCGGAGGCATTCAACGCGGCGACGTTGATTTATAGGCGGAGTCGCCGCTGGCACGGCTGCACCGGCTAAAGCACGGGAATAAACAAAGTCGAGCTTCGCCAGCTTGATACAGTACTTTCGAGGGCTTTCGCCCCGTTGTTTGTGCCCGGGCGAAATAAAGCGCTCAACCCTTCGCGCTCCTTCGTCCGCCCCTTTCAATCTCCTTTTCTCTCGTTCCCGTGGTGCCCCGAGGGGACGACGGAAGGTTGCCGCGAGGACTCACGCATTATTCACCCTCGCACGCAGCTTCTCCTGTTTCCCGACGCGTCTTCGGCTCCTTTTTCCACCCTCCCCGCGCTCATTCGTCAACTCGAATATCGATTCGAGGCGATAAAAAAGAACGCGTCGCGGTCCGCCCCCGCCGTTTCGATTTCCCCCCATCTGGTTCGAGGGATTTCGGGCGATCGATCGCCGTGACGCGACGCGGAGGAACGGGGTTCCTTTCCAATTTCCTATTCCCTCCGATATTCCCGCGGGACGTCCTCGGCAAATACCCACTTTCCATTTCCACCGAGGGGCGTGTAATGAAACTTTGCGATACCGTTCCGCCAAGGTGCCCGGTTCTCCTCGAAGTCTACCATCGACGACCCGCGCGTCTTCCCTCCGGTGATTCCGAAATTTTCGCGTACCTTCGATGACCGCTCGACGCCAGTTCAATCGCGACACGAACGTGAGATGCAACGACGAAACGAGCATCCGTTTCTCTTATTGCCGCGAGGCAGCGGCATAGGGGCGTGCCGCGTCAGACACGCGACCCGTTTTCCTCGATCGTCAGCTTTTGTCGTGTCGGTTCGACGGGAGAGCGTTACGGGCCGATGGTGAAAAAAACAAACAAGTGGGCGGTCCACGAGAAAAGTTCCGGGGGAAACTGTGTCGCAAGGAAGTTAACGGTTCGGCGAGAAAGTCCGGGGGCAGCGGTCGAAGTTCCCCGACGGGGAACAAAGTACAAGGTTCGCCGGGGCGAGACACCGGTCAATCTCGTCTTCCACTTTCCGGACATTTGGAATTAAAAGTCCGCGAAACGATGGGATCGCTAATCGACCGACACGATTCCGCTCGCGTCTCGTTCTCGTTCCAACGTAGACGCGCTCAACGTTCTTCACCTGTCTTATTTATGCCCGCACCGAAGAGAGGTGCGTACGACGCGACGTCTGAACACTGCGAGGAACGGAGCGTATTACGTTCGAAGCAAACGAGACCGCGGCCCACTGCGACTCGGCACTAATTTAGTCAAACGAACAGCGAAGGAATTGAATGTCGGACGACGGCGAATCCGATTACGTGGTGCAATATCGCGGGGTACGACGGCCGTCTGTATGTCCGTCTGTACGCCCGGTGATAGTTATTGCTGTGGTGGTGGACGCGATGATAATAGCTGCGACGGTATGCTGCGGGGCTCGGAACTCGATGTCCTGCATGTAATACGCGGAGGTGTTCGCGCGGATTGTACGGAGTCTCGAACGACGCGACGGAAACGCCTGGCTAATTGCACGGTACACAATGGACCCGTGCCGCCTCTGTCCGTTCGCAGCTTGCTCTCTCGACCGGCCTGCGCTAGGCGCCCGGGCTTCTGCAGGAAGCCGACGAACGCGGACATCGAGCCCTTAAATAATTTAGACGCGTTTACCGGCCATTCGTCTGGCCAACCGAGCAACTAGCCGGCGAACGGCGGCGTGTTTTTCGAGACGATCGATCGACGTTGATCGCGCGATAATCGAATGGAAGATGCCACGTTGTCCTGGTAAACGGGAAAGGTTTAGGAAGCTTTGATCGACCGGGTCGCAAGATTAATAGGCAGCTGTTGAAACTAGCTGCGAAACGTCTCGAGCTTAATTAGCCAGCGGGATAAGCGGCAACGATTGTGCTGTTTAAAACGATTGAGCGTCAATGAACAATGAAAGGTACTGTGAAACAGCGTGTAAATTCTGTGGAGAAACTTCGCAGCTCGTGTTTTTATATGCTGCAGGGGTTCTGGGCGAAACACAGGGGCGCCTATCGCGTTGTATCCTCGCATGCCCATCCCGTTATCGCGTGATCCGGGGGAAAAAGAGATCTCCCGCTGTGGCAACGGTTCTGGGGCGGGTTCCTGGCCTATTTTTCCACCGACGCGACGCCCGATGCTATCTGATCCTTTCGGTTACTCGTTGAGGGATTCGCGATAAAACGCGCGACAGACGCGACGTCCCGTCTGACGCGCCTATTCGTTTCGTCGTTTCAGCGGGGCATGAATTTTGGATAGAGACGTTGCGACCTGGCTCGGGGGATTTCGCGCGGATAAAAACGGTCGAGCAGGTGTATTCGATACCTCGAAATTCTCCAATGTAGAGCCACCGATAGACGAACGAAGGAGATAAAGATGTCTAAGCTTCTGGGTCCCGAACAAACAACGCCGGTCGAAAGAAAATTTCATCGTCGCGTGCACAGATCGTTGCCCGTTTCGTCCGTTTTCGCGCTGCTAATAATCTGCTCGTTGAACGCGACGGAATTCAATTTCCTCCCGTACGTTGTGCTCGGGTTACGCGACGAGCAACCGATAACGTTCGAGAACAGGGGAAGAAGCTGCCGCGTATACAACTATACGAGGTCTTAAAATTTGTCTCTCTCTGTTATTTTTCTCCTGCTCGCCACCCCAGGACAGCGTAATGCGATTCGTAAATACGGGTTTGGGTCCCGGGATAACGGAAAACATCCCCCTTCATCCATTTACCATACCAGCCGAAGCTAAAACGATTTTCAATATATTCTCCAGTAGCCAATTCCCTGTCTCCTATTGTTTGTCACGGATCTTTTTATCACGTGCTTTAGTCAGCTTCTGTTTCGTTCCGTCGCGAAGCTCTCGAGTCGTTGCTCTTATTCAAATATTCTGTGAACTCCCAGGGAGCACGGAGCTATCGATAACGCGGTGTTTTGCCAATCAGCAAAACGGTAGAATGAAAGGTAAAAGAGATCGATCGTGCCGGCGGGCCGAGAATAATTCGAGTTGCTCCGCTTGTCGCAACGGCGCGGATATTTTTCTCAATTAAATAGAAGCGTAACACCGTTTCCCGGCGACGTTTCCGGTCGGGGCTTGCGCGGCGGCAGAACGCGTGCTCGCTGTAAAAATGAACACCGGTTAGCAGTAATATCGATCGATATCCGGCAGAGTGCTTGCGGGGCCAGCGGAAATTACCCACGGAAATTTCATTTCGCTGGGTTAGGCTCTAATGCCGTGCGGGAGCTGCTGCTCTCGCCGCGCTGGATCGTAATTTCGAGATATGTCCGACGGTACTGTACGGATCGTTACTTCTTCGTCGCCAGTCGGCTATCTGCGAATTTCCCGTTTCGCAGGCGAAGTTCCCTCGCGTCGCGTAATTGTTCTTCGAGCGATCGTCCCGAATTGAAGCGCGAGATACCCGACGACACGTTTTACCCGAAAAGTCGCCGCTGTTCGATCCTGAAGAATCGCCTCCGGTTTTCGAGGTTCCCGTTCTGTTCGATCAGAATTCTCGCGTTCGCGTCGAGGATGGCACCTCGATAGCATCTCGCTGTTTCGAGTTAACGAACGGAGCGCATTTTCGTTCGACGGTGGCCTGGCGGCGGCTGGAAACTCCGACGTCGTTTTGCCCCCTGATAAATTAACGCGAACATACACGGGCGAGTAATCGCGTAATCGCGTAGTAATCGCGAATTTTTTCGCGAGAAATTGGCTCAAGTTCATGGGAGTGCAGCTGAACTGTACGCGCATGCAATGCACGCAGATCGTTCTCGTTACACGTGCCGACTGTCGTTTGCAAAGCAACCCTCCCTCGAGGGGTAGTTCAATCAGGGAGTCAGGTTATCCGGCCACCCTCCTTCCCCTGTTTCCAGCAAGCTACACGACCGAAGCTGGTTTATCGCAAGCCAAGCTGCAACATCGTCGCAAATTTTTCCACAAAAATCTTCGCAATCTTGCTACGTTTTCGTGAAACGGCCAACGAAGTTCAACGCGACACGCTTTCAGTCTTCTCCGATTGTTCGCACGATTCGCGCAAACGTTTCCGTGGCAATTGTTTAAAAAATTCCCCTCTCAACGTTGCTGCTTCAAAAACGGAAGAAGAAACGAGGGATAATCGCGAGCACGATATTCTTCCGTTATTGTTGGTACTGGTTCACCGACGTTCACGCCCAAGTAACCGCTTCTCGCGTATCAGCGTAGCTCTGTGCGACGTTTTATGCATATTACAAAACCGCGTGCCTCGTATATTCTCCAACACGACGCACTGTTCCGCGAGCCCCTCGGGCGCCGTCGCTTTTAGTTCACGAAGTTAGCTGCCTCGAAGAGCCCGCTTTTTACCCTCGTTTCGACCGTCGCGAGACACAACCTTCCGGTCTACCCCCGATCGGACAGTTGTTAAACAGATAAGGCGAATCTGCGTGTCTCAAGTCGGAATATCGGAAAATTGAACGTTCGACGAGCCTCCGTCCGCGGGCTTGTCCATTAGATTTTCTTCGCGCTTCGGCTACTTTTTCCGGGCTTGCGAAATCAACGGGCAAGCGTTTCCGATTTTGTCCGGGATCCTTGCGCGGAATTTGATACAGCTCGAGGAAGTTTAATCGACCGCGCGCCACCATACATCGTCGCTGTTTGCCATCTCCGCGACACCGGTTTCCTTTTATTTATTGCCAGCTGGCCCCCGGTAACGATCGCCCGTTCAACGTTCACGGCGAATCGAGTTTCCATTGACCGCGATCCCGCGATCCACGGCGCGAGAAATAGAGAAATAATATGGAATAATAAAGAGGAATGAATGGAGAAATATTTCAGCGACGAAAATTCAGCGACGAATATAGACGAAAGTTCTTCTTAATTAAAGAAATCGGCAATACCGCGAGCGTACCAAAGCCGCGACGTCGTTTGTTTCTCTAGCATAATTACGAGCGTGCGGCAAGCGAAGTCATTTCGCGAATCGCGTCGCGAGTAATTCCGTACGACGACCGGAGGTACCCGAATGTACATCCGTAATATGTATCTCGCCCGGACCGAATTAGAATTTCATTGCGGCCCGTCGCAGCTGGAGCCGCGTTCCCGTTTCCCGTCGAAACTTTTTCCGGTCAAATTTTTGCGTCCACAATTGCCATTTGCGTTGGCGTTTCTCGACGGCCAACGTTCCGCTCGCGGTTTGCAGAATTTCTTTTTACTCTCGCTTCTTGCGCGCGCGCGCGCGCATTTGCGATCTATTGTCGATCACAACGGTCGACGTCGATCGAGCAAATTTCGTAACGAATTTCGGCGGAGCTTGCCACGTGTCGGGTCGTGTCGCGGCGAGCGAAGGATTCGAATAATTTCGTGGCTCGTGCGGGGCGAGCGAAGTATCTGCCGAGTAGGCAACGAGAGCCACAAATCCCTGCGGAGTAGCGATCCCCCCGGTAAGGATGATATCGTCGAGCTCCAGCGTCGTTGAGATCCTCCCTGCTCTGCGCCGGAAGTTCCCCGCCGCTAGTTAGGAGGTACTTACCGGGAGATAAAGCTCGCCGTTTTCAGAAACGTCGCGCTTCCCCGATTTCGCGTGTACTGGAACATTTCTTATCGCGCGTTCTCTCGCGATCAACGGTGACTGTTCCTCGCGTCGCGCGCTGTGTATCATTTTTCCGTCAACGATCGGCATCGAGGTAAATCTGCCTCGCAAACGGGAGACTTTCACCACCCGGCTGTTGAGTATGATTTCGCAGACATTGTTACGAGCATTCAATGACTCGATATTCCTTCATTCGCCAAGTATCCCCAGAGATTTATCCAGAAGCAATTTTCCGATTTCTCCAACGGCGTCTGGCGCTCGCTCTCGTCCAGCTGTTCCGCGTCTTCGTCCGCGGTGATTGATCGTCCAGTCGACTGGCGATGCGCAGTGTTAATCACTAGGTGTCCCTTACGATCCCATTTGCGGACGGGTCGCCTCGCGGGCCGCGCCGCGTCGAACGACTTCGTCCCAACGTCGATGCCCTAATCTCCTCTCCCGTTTTGATTTATCGATCCCGCGATAACTGCTCCCCGTCCCATAAATCTTCTCCCCCGCGGTGAACGGGGCAATTGGACCGCAGCTTCGTCGCGTCGAGCGTCGCAATAAAAGCGCCTCCTACCGATAAATTCTTCCCATCGATCAAACCGTTGTTCAACAATATTTCCACGGTAATCGATATCGGACCGCGCCGTTCGCCCCCGGTCGAGCTACTTACCCGCCTGTCCTCCTCCTTTATCTTCCGTTACGCCCCCTCCAACAACGATCTCGCGCCACCCCTCGTAGCTGCAGCCGTGGTCGGAGGAATCGCGCGTATGAAAGCCAACGAAAAGGGCAAAATATTTCGCGTCCGTTTGACGAAACGCGCCCGACGTCCTGGAACGTTTTCCAGGACGCTTCGATTCTTTACTCTCCCCTCGATGAGTTCCGCGGTTGTCCACGCTGTTACCCTTATCTCGAGAGAGATCCTCGACGAGTCGATCCGTTCGTTCGAAGCGTTCCCACGGAGAGGATACTTGATTCGCCATCGCGTTGCTCCGCGAATGTTTCACAGCCACCGAAAGTCCGGACGCGTTCCCCGCCTTCGAATGGAAACGGTTCGAGGGGCCCTAATGGAGACGCCGGGTGCGATTCGTTGGCATCCTTTTTCTTCCAGCGTTCCCCGCCCGGCGGTGAATCAACGAAACACCGACGGGAAATTACTTTCACGGTTCGCCGCGCGGCACAGGTTTTTCTGTATTTCGACGGCGCGATCCGGCGAACGAAAACGTTCACGCTCGCGTGCACGCGCATTATTACCTCGAGGGTGTGTCACGAACACTCTCGAGGTCTTGCCGGGGTGGCCGTCGACCCGGCCCGATCGAAGCCCGATCGAAAGCCACCCCTCCGCGTAATCCGCCCAACGGGGAAGAAAAACACTTTATAGCCTCTCTGGATTTAGCTGAAGGATTCTTCGCAAGAGTTGATCGCGGACTTGGCTGTCGTTGCGCGTTATCGTTGTCTGCTCCTGATTGCCCTCCCCTAGCGTCACGGCCGCGGCCGACCAGATTCGTGAAACTTGAAGCGAACGAAATTCTTTCCTCCGCGGTGCAACGCGAACCGCTTTGCTCTGACGCAAACGCGTAGCCCGTAATGAAAGTAGTGAAAGAGCGGCGGGCAAAGAGATCTGCGAAACGTTGCACACGCTTTCGGTTAAACGCGCGTTACATCTCGCGACGAACCGCTCCGTGAAGTCGCGCTGAATTTTCAAGGGACGCGACGAGCGAGCCGAGGCTCGTCCGAGAAATTTTTCCGCCGTCCCTGGGGGAATTGTCCCTCGCGGCTGGAATTTCCAACGCCGGACCCGTCGACGACAGTTTTTATTTTGTAACCCGCGGCGCTGTTTCGCACGCAGAGACGCGGGACACTGTGGCAAGCTAGCGCTCCCCCGTTTTGTCACGGGACGGAACTCGACGAAGATTTTAAAGAGTCTCTCAAAGAGACGGCCTCTTATCCTCGAGCTGTCGCCAGGTCGCCAGTTGTCGACGTCGAGACGGCGCGGCAAGAAGTTAATTATGCCGCGCAGCGATCACCGCGATCGTTTAACAACGAGGGGAGATATCGTTAGAGGGAAGAGGGAAGTCAGAGGGATTCATAAACGAACGAACGTGAAACGAATCGACTAGGCCAGAAATGAATAACAGGGTTCAGCAAGCGGTCAAAGTTGAGAAATTCCGGCGACCCTTTTCCGCATACGGTGTAAAATTTGTCACTTTCGAAACATTGGTTCTTTCGAGTTAACGTTAAGCAGCAAACAGACGCTCGACGGATTTTTAACTTTTTACGTTTAAAGCGAACTCCCTCGCCGTTTGATGCGATGTCACCGGGCAGCAAGAATTTCATTGGTCGCTGGGTAGTAGATAATTTATTTCAGAAGCCAACGCGATTAATTCCGTGCGCTAAATCATTTAAAAGAGACAACGAAGTTCTCTTTGAAAGGGAACCTCGATCATCAATTTTCGCTTCTCGTTTCGCGCAGCTAACAAATTTGGCTAATGCGCGGTTCGAATTATCGTCGCCGCGAGCCTCCTATTCTCGTTCCCCCCTCGAAATCGGAAATATCGTTCGCCGCTCGTTTCTCGAAACAAAAGTTCGTCCTTTCGCGTGAATCAATCTCGCGCGTCCCGCTCGTTGAATCTACCGAACGCGAAGCGACGCCCGTCTGCCGTTCGTTGGAGCGGATCCGCTCCGCTATTAGCCTCGCCGTTTTAAACATCCCCGAATCTCTTTCTCACCCCCCTCCCCCCGCGTGAAAATTACATACGCGCGTATTTCCCCGCCGCGGCGCTTTCAAATGACCCAACGAAGCGACGCTTTGTCGTCCTTCGCTCGCGGCGCGGTGCCCCTCTGCATTCTGACTTTTATCTCGTCGACGGAGTGCTTAATTAAGCGTGGCCGCGCGTTTGTTTGCCGATAAACGACTGCAGCCGTGGCACGGGGCGGGCCGCAATTTTTTTTACCCCGACCTGGGAGAGGAGAAAATTGGGTCATCGGGTAGCAAGGGTGGCGGGTTCGTTTCACGATCGTCGGCGTCTATATCGTCCGGGGCGATGGAGTTCATTTCCGGGCGTGGGCGGCGCGCAAACGGTCGTAACGCCGAGGAGATATTCTCGTGGAGGCAGCTCGTCCCTACAGCGGCAACGGTACATAAACATCCGTAGAGTGGACGAGCCACGCGTCGAGCATTCCGACAACCCCTTGCTACCCTTGCTACCCCCGGGGGAATACTCGTTCGTCCGTTCAGCGGGGAAAAATCCAATCCAGCGAGTCGCCTCTTCGCGTGCTCGCCGGTTTCGGTCCGGCAAGTGGACGCGGTCGAGCGGCGGACAACTTTAATTTCAATATTCGTCGTTAGGCCAGACGGATCGCGCGAACCGCGATCGCTTGGTATAATTTTGAACTTCGATGGACGTGTTATGGAACGATGGGCGTTGTTGTTCGGGGGAACATTTTCAGCGTGGAATTCGAAGGAACTCGACTTCCATTTCCCCAGGGGACCTCCGCGTTGCGGTAAAAGTCTTCTCGCCGGTTCGTTGAACGCTCTCGGCGCTGTACGCGTTCCAGTAACTCACCGGCTGTCCGCAGTAAAACCCGCGGGAGGATCTTTTTCGCGAGAGGAATGCGCGGCCGGTAGTTACTCGCTGCCTCCTGCGGGTACCTTAGGCAGGTACGCTTAAGGTTCTCTCCGCGAAACGATGAGGGATAAAGGGTAGCAGATAGCTGGGATAATTTTGCGAAACCACCGCTTTTTAAATTACTCCCCCGCTTTGTGACGTTACACATTTTCATCGGGGAAGAGCAGTTTTATAATTAGCCGTCCCGGTCGGCGGACGGAAATCGTTTGTATTCGGTAATCGTTCAGTTGCAAGTAGATTCGGACGTAAATGTTCCGCAGCATTTTTTCAAAACTCATTTTTAACCGCGAGTTCTCCGCTTATTGCAACCGATAACACAGTCATTGCGAACTGAAGAGGAAATTAGCCACCCTCCGTACCCTTGCAAACATTGCACCGAAAAATCGGTACGGAGAAACGGCGAGAAATATTTCGCGAGTCCTCCCCGTTCCCGATCTCGAGAATAAGTGGATCGCACCTCGCCCGGCTGTTGACAAACATAACTTACTCGCGTGCCAGATGCAGCAGCGCCAGAAACGTCCCCGCCTCGACCCGTTTCCCCAACGAAATAGTTCATTCTCTGGTGAGCGGTTCGATATCGCGCGACTTACCCGTGGGAGGAACGAACGCGAACAGCACCTTCCAGAATATCGTCAGTCCGTGCATGAGATAGTCCATGGTGGACGGGGCGGACGGTTCGCCGTCGTCGTCGTCGCCGCCGCTCACCGTCAGCGCCTCCGTGAACTGTTCCTTCCAGGAGCTGGTGCCTGAAAATATTCGTAATTCACGTTTCGCTGAGTATGAAACATTCCGTCGAATTAGTTACGGTGCTGGGTTTCCCTTCGTAATGTTGTCCGACGGAAACCGCGAGTTCTCGACGAAAATTTCCACGGAAAATTTGCGGCGACATTAGCCCCGCTTGAACGCCCGGGTCTTTGAACTTCGAGAAAAAATTGTCCGACTTGGAAGGAATGGAATTACGACCTGGAGAGAGAGAGGGAGAGGAAACTCCACCCGCGTCAGCGTTGAACCGCGGCCAAGGAAAGCCGGGAAAAAGCGCATCCGGGTTCGTTGGCTCGTCGACGAACCTTCGAGCGGTTTTTCTCTTGCCACGCACCGATCTAAAACTTGCCGACGGTGTTTCTTGTCCGAGGGTCGCCGTAAATCAGCCTCGACACCGGTGCCGACTATCGAAGCCTCCGACAGGGAACTGAACGCGGTTTCTTTCGCGCAATTTTTCCCATCACCCCGAATGTCTCGCTAACGGGGACGGGACTCGATCGTACGACTCGTTGCAGCGTCGCGAATCGTCCCTGTAGCCGGTGCTCACCGGGACGCAACGTTGCGGGGACACGATCGATTCTATCGTGTCGATAATTTCCACTGGGTCTTTCAAAGACCGTCGCGACACCCGGTTCGAATTTAATTTCCCTTGTCCGAGGCCCTGGAAAAGCTAGCGCGATCTATCCCGGATGTGTACCTCCTGCCGCGGCAGCCAGAGAATTGCGTCAACGAGTTTGCACCGTCAAAGAAATTGCAACGAGGAACGTCTACGAAATTAGAAGTTTCTCTTGTAAAATATGTACGGCCAAGCTGTACAATTTTGTTTAGCCCGCCTCCGGTTGTTCGCGGGGGCAAGTCTCAATCGTTACCGTCGATCGGCAGATAAACGCTGAAAACACCTGCCCGTCGTTCATACCGGAAGGGTGTACCCTGTCAGTTCCGCCTCGAGAAACACCTAACGAACGATGGTCGAACTTGAACACTTTCCCGACCGTCCGGCCTGCAGTCGTCGTAAAAGTTTCATTGATCCCACGCAGGTATTCCCCGTTTCGAACGAGGAACTACGAGTTAGAGGTAAAGGTGCAGGCAGCCGGGGTGGAGAATAAAATATTAAGGGTCGACGTCGCGGGGGCGAATCAGACACGAAAACGAACTTCGTAGGAAGAAAACGACGCTCTGTACACGGTGAACCGTAAAGCTTGCCGACTCTAAGAAAAGGTGCGCAGTTTTCTTTCCCGTGGAATATAGGTCGGTGTTTTCTCGACGATCGTGCGCCCTCCTGGGAAAATAAAACGATTGGTTTCGCGTGGAAATCGCCCGACCAAAGGAAACAGGTCCGCCAAAGGAACTTCGAAATCAACATTTATCCATCGTGTTCGGGCGTTCCTTTTTTTCCTTTCACCAGGCAGTGAGGAGATTTTCCAGTCTCGCGGGTCGATTTTAAGAAGCGTCTCGGTTGAAATAAATTGGACGGCGAACGGATTCAAAGACGCTGCAAAGCTGAATTCTAACGCGTCGAACGTCCCCGCGTTCGAGTTTAAAATTAACCTACCTGAGGGCTGCCGGAGAGCCACGCGCAAAGGGTGCCGCCTCTTTGAGGGGACCCCCCCTATCGTTCTTCTCGCCCTTTTCGCAGCGAATCGGTTCTGCGAGACGAAAATCGCCGACGCGAAGGGTCACTCGTGCAAGAAATCTCTGAGCGGTCACGACGACAAACGACGACCTGTCCCCGAAGGCGTTTTGAGAAAACACGTCCGCGTTAGGCTCGAAACCCGAATCTATCGTTCCTCGCGAGTAGATTCACGCCGTTCTTCCATATTAATTATTTCGCACGTCGACGAGACGGAGATACGATTCTTGTCTCGCCATTAATTATCGATTCGCGTTAGCTAGTTCGAAACCATCAACTTTCCGCCGACCGAATCGATTGTTCGCGAGAGCGTACACGCGACTGTGAGTGGCTGTGCTCGGTAGGCGTGCTATTTAAACGACAGCTGTCAGCCGTAACGAGAGGACGCGTTGCATTTTTCGGATATTTCGACGGGAGGGTTCAGCGTTTACGCGGTCGCGTCAAAACGGGTTCCCGTTCGAACGAAAACGAATCACGGCTTGGAACGTCTGTTTCGTTCGAGGAGGAGATCGAGGTTCAGCAGCGTGGCCGAAACTCCGACGGAATAATCTGTTGGTTAGTGCTCGTATCTTTCGAGCGGATCGCGGTAAGCTTGGGAAAACGAGAGAAATTGTGGCCGGCGCGATTTTCGCGACGCGCCTCATCGCGCCGTGCATCCTCTCGCGGTTACGCAGCTTTCGCACGGGAGACACCCTCGCGCGCGGAAAGATACGCGAGGATTTACATTTAAAGCAGCCGTTGCGCGACCTTCCCCGGTGCGGTATCCCGGGTATACTATGCACCGATGCACACCTTGAATCGAAATCGTTGGGAACGAAGTTTGTCGTTTGTTGAATCCACGCGATTCTCTCTACGACGTGATTTCGTTAGGGATGCCAGCGAACCCCGCGGTTCTTTATCGCGGTCGAATCTTGAGGATCGTTTTCATTCAACGCCTTTCAATGCGACTTTTCCTTTTCGTGGAAGGGAATGTAGTTCCCTCGTGCATTATTAATATTTAACGAAACGCCGTGATACCACGAAGAGCGGAGCAAAACTTTTGGTTCTTTCCGGAAGGATTAATTGAAGGAGAAGGGGACAGCAAATCAATCGTGCTCGAAGAAAATATGTATTTTTCATATTTTACGCGTCCACGAGAATTATGGAATATTCTGTCGAAGCGATTTTATCAGAAGCAATAATTTTCTCGTCGACAGACAGCCGTCCGTTGTAGCCTGGCTTACTCTACTGAACGATCGACTGCTTTTGGAAAGCACGCGTCTCACCTGCCCGCAGCACCGGTTCCCCAATACTCTCCGGCTCCTTGTCACGCGAAGCTTGCTCAGCGGGAACAGGGGCGTCACGTTCGACGACAATACCGTTCACAAAACTGGGCCAGACCGTCGCGACGCACTCGATTAACCAAGATGTCCTCCGGCAAGACAGACGAATCCTCCGCCAATGAATCAATCGAACCGGTGCCTCGAGACCCCCGTCGTCGACACTCGCGACTTCTCCAAAGGGTTCAGTTCGCCGTCGAGCTTGGGGATCCATTAACGCGGGTCTCCGTTTTTGTTTCGTTTTCACGGCTCTCGCCGGGAAGCTGGGGATTTTATTCACCGGACGCGGAGACGAAACGAGACCCGTCCGAGGAGAACCCTTTATCGGGGGGCGGAAAGAAGGCGTTTTCCCCGGCGATTTCATTCTCGTTAAAGGGGGTTGGGCAAAGCGTGAAACGCGAGAACGTAACGTCGTAGAAGAGGGAACGCGGCGCAGTAGAACCGGGTCGATTTCCCCGAACTTTCCTCGACGCCGGATTAACCGGACTTTGGGTTAACTCCACCACCGCAGTCTGTCTATCTTTCTCTCTTCATCGCCGCGTTTTAGGGTGCGCCTCTGGAACTCGATGTCGAGGGGCACTGACCTCCTGTCTAACGTCAACTGTAGTCGATGAAACGAAGAAGCTGGGCGAATTTTCTGCGAGGATACCTAGGACGCGTAACGCATACGCTCGATAATAATAGCTGAACGAGGCTCGGTTATTTCGTTATTTCGTTATTTCGTTATTTCGTTATTTCGTTCGGCCGTGCTATCGTTGCGCCCTCGAAAATTCGTTGTTCGTGCTCCAATTGCGTTTCCATGAGCGCACTTGAACCTCCGGAGGATCAACGCGGCAGAACGAATTCGAGGGTTCGTGTTTCTGTACGAGATTCGTGCGGGGCTGTTCCGAGGAGGGGGCCCTAATTGACGGGCGCAAAGAATGATAAGTACGAGCGGACACGCGTGAGTACCTGTTGTTATGGCCTGTACAAATATTGAGTTAGGGGAAAGGTGTTTCCGCTGTTGACGCGGGCAATCGAATCGATTATAGTAGTCCGATGCAGCCGATAGATTCGATTCCCGTTCCGTCGGATTTGTCTGCGGGCGATTATTTTTCTTCGACGAGCCGGCACGATTTCTTGTCGATTCGTTTCCGCGCCGGTTCCGCGTTCGAAGGAATGTTATAACAGATATAGATAACGCGAGATTCGAAGAAGCGTTTGGCTGTTTAATAACCTTCCCCGAGGTTGTGCTTATTAAGAAAACACAGAGACCAACTTATCCCCGCAATTATGTTCCATCAAATACGTCCGTGGTTACTCGAGGCAACGCTAGGTCGTATCTTTGTACGTCTGCGTTCAATCGGATCCCGTTCAACGTGGAATTTACGCCCAAGTGGCGCAATAAGAACCTCTCATTAAGACGGGTCTCGAGTCTCGCTACGATAACGTGGCGAGCAAACGACAAGGGATGGTTGAAATCATAAAATGTCGGAGATCAAGGGGGAGATAGACCGACAGAGGTAGAATAAGCTGTTAAGCCCCGAAGTTGCGCGACAATAAAAGCCGAGAAGACGCGACCGGCCTTCGAATTCCAACGTTAAGATTCGGTACAGCAATAACGGCGTGATCCTTTGGGAAAATCTGTTTCGCTCGTCGCGTCGACGTCGACGAACGACGTCGCGGCGATTTTAACTTGATCGACGCAATCGACTCACCCAGTAAGATCGACGCGTTGGCCCTCTGCACCAGTTTGTCCACGGTGTTCTTGAACTCCTTCGACTCCTTGATTCGTATCTGCGCCCTGAACACCTCGCCCAACTTCGGTTTTCCCAGCAACGCCATCTTCTCCTCGGCCGTGCGCTCCTCCGGTTGTTTCAATTCCGCTGCGACTGCGATTCCTGCCTCGGCTGAAAGATAATCATGCTTCGCTGTTTCAAGTAGTTCGTTTAATGTTCCCTACGTTGGCTGGCCGGTGGTCAGAACGCGGACGCCGCGAAACGACGACGAAACACCTGAATTGCAATCACTCGGCCTTCCCGTTTCCCGTCTATTTATGGAAGCGACAAGCGATCTATGCCTTATTCACCGGGATATGCGCCGATATCAATTCCTTGGCCGCGGGAGTGAATGCGAGAATTGATTCCTTGTATAAATTATACCCGTGTAAGGCTCGCCGGATTGCAATGCTAATTTCGTACGCCGGCGTCTGACCATGCACCGACCGTTACTACTTGCCGCGCGCCCTTCTACAGACATAGCAGCCTTATAGATATATTATCCCGTCTATCTATAACGAATCGTTATCGAGCGCAAAAATATAGAACGTATCCTCCTTTCGTTCCGTGCCTCCGCGCTTTATTTTTGCCCTCCTACAGTTCAATCGCTTGCGGGGAAAAAAATTTTGTTCGTCGAAGAACCCGCAGCTTGCAGTGAACGAGTATCGTATCGCACGGAGGTATCCGCGGTCGACGCGTCACGCATTGCCTTAATTAAAACGAGCTACGGCGGCATATTTTTTGGATGCAAGCAAACTTCGGCTACGCCTCGACGAAAGCGACGAATCGTATTAAATACTCTGGCGAACGGTTTCTCGTTTTTCTTTTTGTTTTTCATCGAGCGATACCTCGCAGCTTCTGAATATTCTACGGTTTACCAGCGAACGTAGCTACGTCGACGCAAGTTATTTCCGCGGGTGAGACATTTTACGAGCGCGGTATATATTCCGGCTGGTTCGTCCCGCGAGCAGGTATCCAACGGATGAGACAAAATCCGAGCGCCGACCATTGAATTCCAATGGTATCGCGAGCCTTTTATTTTTACGTTCGCGACAACGCGCATTTCAGCGTTCGCTTGTTCGTTCCTGAATTCGACGCGAAATACGAACAGTTCGCGTATTGCCGGTTGGAACGTTTCCCTCGATTCTTCGAGAACAATTTTGAGACGAATGTCTCGAGGTCCGCGCGGGCGTTCGAATCAGAAAAATGATTGACTCGGGAGCGCTTTATTACGTGGCAGCGATTCATTTTTGTTAAATTGAAATTCGATTGAGGGCTCGATCGCTGAGATCACTTGTGCATTGAAAAATGTGTGCGCAAAGTATTGCGTGTCGGGGCTTCGCGCAAATCCAAGATAATCGATGGAGCGTTGTTTACTGGACAAACAACCAGCGAACAGAGCACGCTACTCTCAGCAGAAAAAAAATTACACGAACCGCCTGAACACGATACACTCCGGCTCCAAATGGTTGCGCAAAACCTTCTAGTTTTTCGTGTATGATAAAAGAAAAGAGCGAAGCACGTAGCCGGTTCTTTATGGGAGAACTTTACGATGGAATCGACAGGACGTCCGCGATCCTGCTTCCCCCCGGGATAATTCTCGTGGACGAGGACCGGCATCGCTTCCCATCCGTACGATTCCACGAATCTTCACTGCTCCTCGACCTGTCGTCGCCGTATCGTTCCTCGCATCTCGAATTCGACCGGGTCGCGAACCTCCAATTTCTCCCATTTCTCGCCACTTTCGTTAGGAACGAGACGACACCTTCCTTATTTTTGTCCGTCCTGGTTATTCGAACAGCGGCCGCCTTCTTTGTTCGAGGGGCGAGCATTTCCTTTTTACCGCCTTGTCGTCGTTTCAACGGTGATTGATGACACGCGTCGCGGTTGGACGATCGATTTTACCCCGTCGACAGCTGTTTTCCGTCGTCGGTCGAACCGTCGCGTTCGGATTGCCGCTAAACTTTCCCGATCGTCAATGGAGAACTTTGCCAGCAAGTGTTCCCAACTCGTGCATATTGTACGTCCACTTATTAGGCAGTCGGCGGGCGCCTCTATTTATATCGCGTCATCTGTGCGAAAATACGCTCGCAACGTAGCCGCCGGACAAGTTTTCAGCGAATGTCCGGGACTGGAGTGAAGTTTGCCCGGATCGAGAAAAACGGAAAACACGTAGAGACAAACTTGCGTCACCCCGGGTGACACGTGTCGAGGCTTTCACCGCGTGGGCACCAGAAGGCTTTCGTCGGTCGCTATTTTTGTCAGGGATTTCGCCGGGATACACCCTTTCCACAGACGGAATATTACTCTCGCCACTCTCTCCCGTTACCACCTCGAGCTCCGGTGTAAGCTTCTTATCCCGTGGGAAACTCGTCGCCGAGGAATCCGAGTATCGTGAGTTTTCGTTTTGATCGAATTTCCTGGCGGGCCATCGAGTGTTTTTCCGCCATGTGCGCGACCGCGACCGGCAATTACCGCCTCGATATTGAATTGATTCCTGCGGATTGCACCGTTGGCTTCGTCGACACGAGCCGGAAACTCGAATTGCGGTTGCATCGTCGATCGTTCGCGAATCGTTTATCTTCGCCCTTTCGTTCTTTCGCAGCGAGCAGCATCTTTCTCTAGGACGGCTCTATGTTTCTTGTTCGCGGATCGCGGAGTTTTATAGAAATGCCAAGTGTCGTCGTAATGAAAGGAATCGTTAAGCCTTCGACGAATGTTTGCAACGATACTGTCCACCGCCGCGAACACCAGGTATAGGTAAATAAATGTCGGAACGCGTTCTTTCTCGCGAATATTTCTTTCCTGCGTTCCGGTTGGGATATTATTTCCGACGCTTTCTACGCGCGTTCCACGTCTCGCGGCAATAATCGTCTTTCTTCCCTAATCCCGTCGGATGAATCAGTTCTGTTCCATTTGTTTCGAATCGCAGCGGGCTAAGCAGCGGGGAACGGAACATCTATTAAGCGCAACGAGCTTCCGAAACAAAGCTCTCCCACCGCAGACACCGTTCGCGCCGCTGGTTAAGCTTCCTTATTTACGAGCGGCGGTCGTAACGCGTTTAATCGCGTTAGGAATGTCGGCGGCCTAACATCCGACACCGCGGCGACCCAGAAACGCTTCTATCTATCGTCCTTTCCAAACGCCGTCGGCCCTCGAACGAAATTCTTCCCGTCTTCTCGCGAAAAACCTGATTGGTTCGTCCGTAAGCGCGAATATACCTCTAAAAGAAAAAAGAACAAAGAAAAGAGAAAAAGGAAAAGAGGGAAAACTGTTCATAGATGTCTTGAACCGAATTAAACGACCAATCCGCGACGCCGCCACGAAATCTCAGTCGATTCAGCGGAAGTCTCGGTCCCGGCCGACCCAACTAAGACTCGCAACGTCGTTTCCTTCGCGGTACTCTCGAGTTCCTGGAAAACGAGTCCAGCCGCGGTCGTAATTGCCGAATAACCGGATCTCTGCCACTCCGATTCCACCCTAGTCCCGTCGTCGCGGTCGTTCGTTCCCTTTTTAATCGCGACGCTTAACGAGAATCGCGAAAGCAACGCCGGGCCGACGGAACGAACGGGTAACAGTTGGAGTACAACCGTCTCGAGATGAAACGAGCGACACCGCGGAGCTAGAATCAGAAACGGTAACGTCGTGGACCGAAAGGGGAGAAAACAATCGAACGATTTCGAGGGCGCGGCGGACCTCGAGAAAGTCGCGGGGGAGGTTTATCGAAAGGAGAAGAAAAGGGTTCGAGCGGGGCGGGCGGAGCGACGAAATTTATCGGCTCCGGGGCGACACGGGAGCGATAATGAAATTCGACGCGGCAAAGGGAATGGAAATCGATTGAACGATCGACCGCGGGCGACGAGAAGTTCGAGGCCCGGCTATTGTGCTCCGTTCGCCAGTGATTCATCGTCCACCGGAACCTGAATTTCCGCCCATGAACGCTCGCCAAACGTAATCGCGGGTAACACGCGCGACGACGACGCTCGGAATGTTCCCGTGCGCGTGCTTTGCGTGTACGCATGGCTTCCCCGGTGCGCCTCGGCGGAATTTAAAGCGCCGCGGCGGTCCCGGCCTTTGAACGGCCAGCCCCTCGTCGGATGCGTCCTAAGTGGATTCTGAGATTCAATGGGGACCGGGCACTCGAGAGCCGCGAGCGATCTTCTTTATTTTAGGAACAAGCTTTCAATGCGAATTTGTAAAGAATTTTCGCTCGCTTTCGCGGTTCCCCGTTGAACCGTCGCCGCTTTCGCTCTTTTATTCCCTCATAAAAGCTGCGCGATCTTAAAAATTCTCGCTGAGCAAAAATTCGACCCTCCAGGTGTACCCGAACTGTTTCGACGATATAATTGACCCAATTCCGCGCATCTAATCGTGGCTTCCCTGGCCCTCCAGTTAACCATTTTCTCATCGTTAGCAACGGCGACCGAATTTCTCGCGCGACCGCCCGGTTACGCAAAGTGTAGGGGCCGAGCGTACGCACCTGTAAACGCGTTAAGCGCATCGCGATACCTAACCGCCACCGTGGCTAATTAGTCGCAGTGGCGGCGCCGTTGGCGCCGCGAACACGCGTTCGTCCACCGTTCCTTTCAATTATGCAGCCGGCCTCGACCGGACTGCAACTGAACGCTGATGCACTTTTCACCGGGAGTGATTAATTAAACCGCCCGCCCATCGAGTGTTTATGCCCGTTCAAATGTTACGCGGGTCGGGGACACGAGGTTCGAGCGAACACTCTCCCTCTCGTTCGCCTTACTTGCATCGACAAATACCGGGGAACACTATTGAGGCGATCATATTTGAGGCTGAACGTTTCAATCGTTCGCGCGCACGTTTATTCGAGCAACAAAGGCGCGACACAGGTGTCCCTCCAGCTCTTTTTCAGCTGCAGAACGAACGTAATCGTCGATACCCGTCGACGATCGATCTACGGGGCAATCATGCCCCGATTGTGCCTCATTCGATCCTGTCGCACTAAATGTATAAGCACGTGACACGTAGACGCTTTTTATTGAACGCTCGAGCCCGTTGACATTATATTTTCCTATTTGCTGATTGATTCGTCTGTTTCTCGTAGGCGAGACTCGATATTGGTAACGAGATTAACAAGCGTTAAACAAGAGTGATATATTCGTCGACGGCACCGGGAAATTCGCTGGAAGTTTTCCACCGTTCGATTATATTTCCCCGGGAATCTTTTAAGCTCCAAGAAAGGGCAGAGTTCGCGAACGATTGCGGATGGGCGCGATTGCTCGGAAACGGTTGAAACTCTCGAGCCGCGGCGATACCTTTCGGAAACAGTTTTCGAAGTTCCCTCGGCGAGTGAGCCACGAATGTGAAGCGCGTCCATTGCGGCTGTACGCGAAACGGCTGTAACGCCGCCACTTCGTCGGCTCGTTGCTCCAGTTGCTGCACCCTCGAGCGGAGAGCGCGGCGTTCCTCGAGGAGGCCGCGCTTGTTGTTCGAATCGTGGCTACCGCTTCGCAGTTCGACAAAGTTCGACCGACTTTGGAAATTCTTGTCCGGCAGGTCGCGGTTCGAACGGAAATGAAATGTTGCGAGCGTAGTTCCTGCCGCGGATGTTTTCACAGTCCCTTCGACTCCTCGAGCGCGTTCCTCTCGCGACAGAACACGGTAGTCGCGTGGCAACCCGGTGGGGACATCTTTTGCGACGGATCCGACTCGTCGAAGGGAAATTCGATGAAATCGTGATGAAAATAATTCCGTGTCGAACAGACGATCGTACTCGTCCAGACAACTGCGAGGCAGTCTATTTCGTCGCGTCGAATTTGGTCCTCGACGAAACGAGAATCCTGTTTCCAAAACTGAGCCCGTTCTTTTTCTGTCGAATTCGCCGATTTACACCGAGTCGAAATCGAAATCGAGACGCGCGACGATTTATCCGTGTCCTCCCGTTCCCCGATCGTTACCTCGAGGCAGTTAATTCGCGATTCAGCCTCGAGCCCGTTGGAGGAGCACGACGTATAAACGAGGGACGCCGCCGGAAGATCGGAACGTAAAATTGCCGTCGCGAAACGAGCGACCCGGTCCGAAAATAACTTTTAATAGAGCGGAGCTTTAATGGCCGATGAATAAGAAAAAAAGGCGAGTCTGTCGGGGCTGTCCCCTGAATCTACCAGCCCCGTCTCTTGCATACGCCGGGGAAACGATTTCTCGAACTTCTTTCAATTCCGTTCCTCCTCCGCCCCGGCTCGACTCGACTTTAATTGATCGCCGTTCTTTTGATCCTTCACGCGAAAATACCGCCGCGCCGGGTCGAGTAACGCGTTTTCCAATTCCTCCGGCTGGTGGCTGAAACGCGACGCAATTTCCGCGGCGAGTTATTCGTTTTCGACCGCGATTCATCGGCGATACTCCGGATCATCGTGTCCCCGCTTCGTCCCGGGGATATCTATTTCGTTGTAATCGATCGCGAACCACTTTTCGCAAATCGGTCTTTTCATATATTCGCGAGGGGCTCGTTTCAGGGATTTCTTTTCATTTCATTCGCGGTTCGTTCCCGGTCGCTTCGTCGACGTCAACGAGGACGCCGATAGAGAGGAGCCGCGAATTTACGATTTAAAATCGAAAGGGACGGCCTGAAACCGCGACTGCGGTGCGCTCCTCGACTGTTCGCGCGAGATATTTTGAATCGCGATTACCTGGAACGTTCGCGCGAACGAAATATGATCAACGAGATTGCGACGAACGATTCCGCTTTGGAATGGATTTTCGCAGGTGTCGCGAAACTCCAGGGAATTCAGTCAGAACCTGTCCTTCTTCTTTCTGTCTGTCTGTCTGTCCTCGTTCGCAGAACAGAATTGTCCGTCGCGTAAAAGCGAGTTTCATCGCGGCTTGTTTCCCGGTGTTCGTACGCCGTTGCGAAAATTCACGAACGGGTGTAATTTCGATACCGGTCGTTCGAGACGCGTACGTGTACGACCGTCGAAATAGCTTCTTCGACTTTCGAACGGGGGCAAAAAAAAAAAGAGAGATGAAAGGATTCGCGAACAGGCGAACGGCAAAGGGGAGAACGAAAACTACGAGAAAGTCGGGCGGATATCGGTCAGCACTTCGGCCGTGCGAAATCCGTCCGCGAATCCTGCTAACTTTCGAAGCTTCGCCCGGTATACTTCGTTAGTTATCCTTCCAGCAGGTGTCCCGTGCTCCAAACGCGATTAAAACAAAGCGCGCGAGAGCTTAACCACCTTCCCGGCCAATATTTGCTTCGAACGCGCAAAACCTTTGCGGCGGAGAGGAAACAGCGGAATGAAATTACGAAAGTTTCTCGCGAACCTTTCTCGCGGGGCTTTCTCGCGAAGCTTCGAGCTACTGCCCCCGCCCCCAAGCCACTCACCGTTGCGCTTGCCGACGGAATTTTTATCCCGGTTTAAACGGGAACTCGCTAATTAAATGCGGCACCGTGTCGCGCACCGCGATACCGCTGATCTTGAACATTAATGAAACCGTGATTTTCGCCCGCGGCGGCGTTAACTTCAATTGTCCGACGGTGCGAGCGGCGTTCCAGAACTTTTCACCACTTTCCCGACGACCCGTCCGCGATTAACAGGAATTATTAAGGGCTGCGTTTACGTCGAGTACCGGCGATCTTCCGCTAAAAGCTCCTGCAGCGTGAAACACGTCCCGTTCGTTTAACCGTCTCAATATTTCACCGTCTTTCCGATTTCTCTGGAAATCGTCCGCGTCTAGGTAGACAAATCCCCGGTGTACCGTGCCCGGGGAACTTCTCCGATTTTCCGTAGACGGTTGCTCCACCTTGAGCAGGTAACACGCGAGCTTTAACCAACTCGAGGAAGCAGGTATTTACGCGCATCCGTTCGCAGCTCGACCCTCGTTCGCGAAACGATGTATCAACGAAGCGATGTTTCTCTAGCGTGCTCGGTCGTGCTCGGTGTTCCATTTAAATTGCTGTCGAAGGGTTAAACGCGGCCGCGCGACGGGAATTTTCGTTTCGAGTTGACAGGATATTAGTGCTCGTTAATTGGGCGCGGTCGTCGAATCGATTTCGTTCCTCGAGTCGTACTTTCGACCAAATCGATTGCCTGCGCCGCCTCGCCGATCTCGCGGTCCACGCGAAGCTTCTGTGTGGCGAAGCGTGCGCTCCGCTTTGGCCCCCCGAGCGAGCGATTAATCCCCGAACGAGAAATAAAGAATCGCCAGGCAATTAGAACGGAGCACCGGCTCGAGGTAGAAAAATCACTGGTATTACGGAGACGCGTGCGCCCGCTCCGTTTCTTCGCCTGGCCGCAGCGAGGAGGAACAGATCTAAGGAACGCTCGAGCGGGACGTGCTCGTGCTCTTCGCCGGCTTTGAAGCCGCGACTGTACACGCGAGATAGAGAACGGTCGACGAGAAAAAAGGAACAAAAGACGAGCTACGGGGCGAGTCGAATCGGTGGCGCGTGGAGTTCGCGATTAAGACGTCGCGAACGATTGTTCGATAGCTCGAGACTCCACGTTTCAGATTCTCCTCGATCTTCCCACATATTTTTAACGTCCAGATCGAACGACGCGACGCGAAATCAGAACCGCTCGACGTTTTTATCGACCGTTTTCCTATCCTCCTCCCGTCCTGTAATCCTCCAGACTTTCCTCGGATCGAGATAGAAAGGCGAGGCTGGCTTCTTAAGGAAAGTTTATCGTTCGTACTCCGCTCGTTGACCAACTGTTACCTTCATCCGCGACCCCTTGCGCTTTTCCACGGTTGGTCCCGCGGTTGGAAAACAACGGGACGAAAAGGGAAATGGGTTTCGTTCGATATCATTCCCCAGGCTGCCGCGGGTGAAAAGAAGTGGGGCCGGGGAGGACTCGATTCGACCGCGAACAATCGATGAACGAAAAGGGGGATGGCTGGATGCAGCGGGAAACTTCGTTTAATCGCGCGGCATCGTGCCGTTCGAGAACTCTGCGAGTGCTCCGTTCGATTCTAAATGACGTTGTCTTGCCGAGGATTTGATGGGACCGCTAACTCACCGCGCCACTCGGGCACAATGCACCGACACGAATCGACGCTCTTCATCCCCAAAGCACTCGGGGGTGGGTCAATTAGTTCGATTGAATTCCTGCGCGTCGCTTTAATTAATCCCACGACTCTCGACCTCTCCCGTTACCTTTTCGTTCTCTCTCGTCTTGCTCCCCCCGTCGGCGAACGTTCCCCCGGTTTCGTTCGCCGACGATACAATCGACGTCGATGCTCGCTTTTCGCACGGTACCCCGATCGCACAATTTCGACTTCGTTTTATTCGCCGGCGAATTATCGCAGTTCAATAGCTGCGCGATTTTTCTTCGCCGGTCGTGGCCGATGAATCGATCGCCGGACGAAACGCGCGGGGGCATCTTCCTCGTCGTATCGATTAAGTTCTGCTCCAGTTCGTGGATTCATTTAACGACGTCTCCGACAAACGTTGCGACAGCCGACCGCTTTTTTATCGTCCCCGTTTCATTCCCCGGGCGAAATCGGCATGGATGCGCCACGCAATTTCGAAAAAAAAAGGGGAACAAAAGGAACGAAGCGTGAACCAGTTCGGACGGGAGGAGCAGAATCGCGGGGAAGCGTTCCATTATTTTAAAAGCGCCCTCGAAACAGAGGACACGCGGGGACGGTTTATAAATGTCTGGGCGTGCCGCGGCGACAAAAAGGAACCAAATCCAGCGGGGCTGCGGTCGATCGTGGCACCGTGAAAAATTAATCGCGCGGCGAACTTTCGGCCGAAACTTTCCGTCGCCTTTAATTAAACTCCCGTCGAAATTCGGTCAATTTGTCAAGGAAAGCTCCGGCTCTCGCGTCGAAACGCGACGCTCGGCTAATTGCCGCGATCGAACGGGCTGCTACAAAAATGTAACGAGCAAGGAAGCCACGTTGATTAGGTCACAACGGTGGCCGAATTACGGAATTAAATAACGAATTCGGGAATGCGAAGAAAAAGGTATTCTGAGCGAAAACGAAAAGGTTGGCGGTTTACAGCCTGCGAAATTACTTTCAGAGCTTACGATCTTGGGTCTCCCCTGTCCCGTCAACCCATCGCAACCCTCGCCGTCGTTAAACAGCCCATAAACTACCCTCCGACCATAAGTTACCACCCCCGTGTGGCCAATAGATTCAAACGCAACCTGAATCTCCATTACTATTATCAAAATGACGATTAACATCTGCTGCCTGCTTACGTTGCAAGCAGACCTACCCCGTGTCCTCCCTCTTTATCCATCAGAGAAGTTCGCGTTGACGAACGTTCCGTTCCAACGAGAGCACACGCGGTACAAAAAAGTGGAACAACAATTCGCTATCCAGTCGGGCGCGGTTCGTTTTCAACGGCGCGATAAAGCCAAGCCTCCAACCGGACCCTGCGCCTCCGTACCGCGACGAGAAACAGATTTTCTAGGTCGTCGGTGAAGCTCACCGAGTACCTAGAACGCGACACCCCCGAAAAAAAGGGAGGAAAAAATAAGACGCAAAGGCACCCGAAAAAAAAAAAAAAAAATCAGCCCGTAGCACTCTAGCCGACAGCGAGTAACTCAACCGGGGGTGGGCGAAGCGTTATCAAGGACGATATCGTCACGTTTCAGCGTAGGCTCGACGGGATAGGGGTGCTCGTAATCCAGATAAGAGGCCGTACCCTGGAAATTTCTCCATTAAACTCGGCCGTGGCTCTCTCGCGACCTTGCCTCGCGAGCGTGCGTTTCTGGTTCGCGGCCCTCGAGCACCGGAGAGCGTGTGCGCTTCGTTAGAATGTGGGTCACCCGGTGAACGGATGAGCGTGGGCAACGGAGAACGATCCGTCATCCGAAGGGATGACGAAACGCGCGCGGGACGAAAGAGAAACGAACGCCGGTTCTCTCCTCTTTGCGCTTCGAAACGAAGCGAAACGAAGCGAAACGAAGCGAAACGAAACGAAACGAAACGAAACGAAACGAAACTGATTCCTTCCTCCTCTTTCTTCCGTCGCTCCACTATTTTCCCGACGCGCGTTCCCACCCCAGGCTGGACGCAGGGATTCGTTGCTCGTGCGCTTCGTGATACGAGGCAAGGACGCGACATTGGACGAGAATCGGTCGACCGTCGTTCGAGGGCACGTCGCGTCGACGAAGGTACCAATCGATCGTCGAACGCTCGCGGAGAAAATTCCTCGGGAAATTGCGATCTTTATTGCTTCCCGGTGCAGTTCGCTCGCGTCCGACGTAATATTTAAAGCGTCCCGGCGATTCCGCCGTCGAACCGGCTTACTTTTCGCCGAACGACGAATCCGTAAGGATAACTCGCGAAAGGCGCAGCTATGAATTTTCTTTTCCCCCTTTTTTTTATCCGCAGCTCGATATTTTCCGCTTGTCCAGCGTTCGACGTTATCGACGGTTTCCCGGCTAAATCGTTCGCGTCGTTTCACTTTCATCCGCGGATTCGTCTTGTTAACATCCGTTGACGCGGTCGCCGGGGTGAGAGGCCACCCTTAATATCGCTTCACGTGGGACGAATGACGCGATACGTTGCGTCACTCCATTGCTCCACGTGTTTTCGATGTCTCTTTAAATCGAGGGATCCCCTGCGAGCTATTCTCGGCCTCCCCTATTAATAACGCGCTTGTCGTATCGTGAACGCGTATCTCGCGCGTCCTCTCGTCGCGAAAATTGCTCGACGATTTTTCTAATCGCCTGTAGCTTCCGGGAAGCGTTGCTCGCGCGAGAAATCGCCCGACGAGAAACCTTGGCCGTCGACGCTTTCGTTTCGCCGTAGCCGCGGCCGTAGACGCGGCCGCGGTTCGGAGACCGTCGAAATGTTTTCGGGAATCGCGAATAACTGCCGAACGACTGCGAGTTTCGGGGCGAAAGTGAGACTCGAGGCGTCGCGTCATTATCAGCCGGATCGTCGTAGCGTGCGGATCGCGTATATTGTAAACAGTCGAAGGTTTGGGTCGTGCATTGCTGGGCGACGGAACGACGTCGCTTTGGAGCTTCTCCTAATTAATGCGCGTTCGACTGCCAAACGTTTTACTATGGAGGGTGTACAGTAACGCTTTTTTCCAGTGTCTCTTGGTGGACGACTCACTCGTTTGTTCGTCGTGTCAATTAACTTGCCAGTTTGAACGGTACTTGGAATCTTCGTTATATTTCGTTACGTTTCTCGATTGTTCGGGCTCGACGCGGTTTCAAGACTGATCGCGGGCGTATTTTATTTGCGGCGTCGATTAAATACGATTTCGTATGATAAATTAGATTTCGATTCTGATTCTGACGCTGGTTTTTCTTTGCAGGTGCAATGGACGATTGGCTGGTGGAGAGTAGCGTATCGGGGCTGCACGAATGGTGCATCGCGGTGCGATTGCTGCGAGAGTTAACTATTAATTCGGTGACCTTCGATGGAAGATCGGTAACGTTTAATTTATTATCCGAAAGGTTCGTGTGCTGCACAGGATGGATCGCGAATCTTGATGAGCTCGGATTATTCCGATCTTGGTGGGCCGATCGAATAATTTAATTAGACCTGGGACACGATTTATAATAAACTTTTCCTGTAAAAGCAAAGCTGAAAGCGCCTTAGAAAACTTCGAGAAAAGAGTCTTGAAAGCTTTCATTGAAAGCTTTCGTTATATCAGATAAATAGCTGTCCAATCAACGCAGTAATAATAGAAATATTCTAAACTGTTCACGTTTCGTGGTCCACCTCGCACATGTACATTTCTCCTTATTTTATCGATTGGGCCTTGGTGACGGTGATACATAATTGATATCTATTTTGCAATACACGGTCCGTATTAAATAATAATCGATAGGCTCTACGACGAAAATAACACTATGAACGAAATGAAAATGAATTGATAGAATAATTTTCATACAATCAGTATACTAGACACCTGGCTCTCAATGAATCCAATTGCTTCGCGGTTTTCCCAAAGACTTTCGAAAGATCATTGAATACGATTTTCGCCGAACTCTGTTTTCTAAAATCGCCGATGAAACATCTCGCGTTCCAATTGACACAGGCACTGCTGCGCTCGAGCCTCAATTTACATCAGTCCGTATTTATCCGTTTCGCGTGATTCATTCGCGTCTTATCGAGCCTCTGCCCGACCGCTTCTCATCGCGGCATTTATCCAACTTGACGCGTTATCCGGCCACGCGACGGTCGTCCCCGTTTTCCGTATCGTCGCCTACCTTTAGCCGCAATTGAACGACCGTGTCCGACGTGGACGCGTTGGCGTGAACGCCGCGGAATGCGGACGACGTCGATTCCGACGTCGTAATTGCCCCACGTACTCGCGTTCAAATCGGTCTCGTTTCGCGCGAAATTTTCGCGTTCGCTGAGAATCGTCGATCTCGATTATCCGGCGTCGCGGGGTACAAGTCTCGCCGACGCAAGCGCATCGACGAATATCGGATTCTAGCGGCGCGCTATAATTATTTTCCTCCTGGCCAATTTCGCAGCGTTCTTTCCGCACAATTGTTCAAATCTACGCGCAACAACTTTCAAAACCATTACTTAGCTCGACAACGCACGAGTACCGTCATTCACTTGCTTCTTAATCCGAACTAAGGCATCAACGACGCCCCACGACGGCGTATCGCTCTCGGTGCCGACGGGTTCACCCTCGAACACGTAACCCTTTACGGGAAGTACACTCCAGGAGTGCAAAGTAACGAACGTCCCACGCGAGTCTTGATTAACCCTAACGATCGCGTCATCGCCAGAGGCGGTCAATTACTCGCGTTGTTATCGTCGCGCGCTCCGAATACCCGTTGCGCTATCTTCGCTGCCAAGCGCGCAACTTATTCGCAGCCTCTTATCGTTTCGCGAGGACGTCGAACCGTTGGCGACGCGTCGCTACGTCTCGCGCAGCGTACGCGGATATAGCCTGCGTGAAACGTTTCGCGATAACCCGAGGCTCGTGTGAACAAGGAACGAGTTACGTAATTGTTGCTCGATAGCCGGTCCATTATCTGTTGCACGAGGTTCACGGCCGATCCTTTCCTCGTTCACGGTCGTCTCTTATCGGGCGGCGCGGCACGCGACTCGCCCGTTATCAATCGCGCTTGATTTCTCGCCGCGCGTGAAATCCACGATGCATTCTAGCTCCTCGTCGCGACTTTTTGCTCCGCTCGAGCAAGCATTTTTCCAAAGCCGCTGAATCGCGATTCTTGTTCCCCTTGCCCCGTGCTCACTTTTAACCGGAAGGATCGCGAGTTTGGCAGGAGCGAGATAAACAAGGCCGGCCGCCCTCGTTATTTCCTTCGCCGCCACTTGTTGGTCGCGAAATAGATCGTGTTCCGCGAACTGAAACGATTTGCTTGCCGTTCGACGTGTTATTTGGATCGCGGGCGAAAGCAATGGTTGCAAACGGACGACTGACGAGGAGAAATCCCGTTACGGACCGCCGCGAATGAAACGAGTACATTGCTTTGCATTGCGCGCAACCCCTCGACTTCATTGTGCTCCTGTATCCCTAGATGGAATATTCGATATCGTCTTCGAACGTCCTCGAGCAGCCTCGAAAGGACCGATATCGGATAAGTAGAAGATCCCAGGATTACAGTTACCTGTCCACGGCGACCGGGATACCATCTCTATCGTTCCATCAGAATCATAGACCTCGCCAAATGCATACGTACTTCGACCACTTGGACGACGTTTCACGAACTAGTCTAAGCTGGTTAACGATTGATAGCGCAAGGAGAATCGTTGGAATCGCTCTACCAACACCGAGCAAAAGTAAAGAAAGAGTACTCCTTTGAAGTTCTTCAAGATTTCCGACGACTTCGTCAAAGTCAACCGGGAGGGCGACTAAAAGACGCTCGATTTAATTAGTATCGGGAAGCGGCTGCTTCTTCGAAAGGAAAACCTGCAGCTAGTTCCGGCCGGTCAAACAAATCGAGCCGCGAATTCGAGCTTGCGGCAGGGTGAAAGCTTTCTCGAAACTTCTGGCGCGTCCCGGAGCAATCGGTCGGAAGCGGAAGTTGAACGCTTTAATATTGACAACGCCGTTAGGAGTTTCGCGATTCGCCGTCAGACGGAGTATCGGTAATTCATTCGAACGAGACGCTCGATCGAATTCTGCCATTCTGGCTGACCTAGTCGATGCCTGGGAGGCATTCGCGGGCCATTAAGCGAACTCCCGGCATCTCTTCCGGGGAATTCTTAATCGGCCAGCGCCTCGTTCGTCTCTCGAGGCAACCGTCGAACAACGAACTAATTAATCAGTCCGGGGACAGGTGCGAGGACAGCCCGCTCAAGATCGACAGACGGGCAGCGTTAAAAGCCCCAAAAAATCATTCGTATTTCATCATTTTTCTTTACCTTTCGCGTAACCGTGAAATCTTAGTGCGCATTGTTCAGCGACAAGTTGCATCTGAAGCGGGACGAAGCCCGAAAAAGAAATAGTTGTCGCGTGGAAATAAATATGCATCGCGCGGATGGCGGATCTCCGTTTACGATATGAAACGACGCGATATTATACACAGCGGGATATACGCCGATGCATATGCATGACTCCGGCAGCGTAGACGGTGTTCCGCTCGGTGCGAGGGCTCGTAATATGCAAATCGTAGCCGGCGACGCCGCCGTAGAGAAGAAACTGGATCCAGGAAACGAAATTAGCCATTTTTCTCGCTGCCCTTTGCGACCGGACGGTCGACAAAACGCGGACCAAAGGTCGCGCGTCTTGCGTCCAGGTCGAGCTTTTAAATATATCACTAGGTTGAATGATTCGCTCCTGTATTAATGTATCTTCGGGACAGATGCCGGCGAGGAGAAGGACAGAAACGACGATAATAAGGACGCGTTTCAAAGTTAAAGTTGAACAGTTCAAATTTGTCCGCGACAGATATCTCCGCGACGTTCCTTCATGGGTTCGCTCATAAATCAGCCCTTAAGGCTTCGCAACCGATCCGGGGATCGATTGTTAACCCGGAATTCCAGGGGACCGGAATTTCATGCTGGAGGACCTCGAATGGCGAGGGCGGCGGCCAACCGGGGCATTCCCCTCTTCGAAAAGGGACGCTTCGTTCGGCGAGCAATGCCGCGTTCGACTATCGTCGTCCCCGCGATAGATTTCGACGTTATCGGTGGGCAATAGGTGGCACAGGAATGCGGGGAATCGATGTCCTTAATGAGACTCGCTGGTAAAAAGCTATCGCATTGCTGTCCTCGAGGAATTTATTTGAACCCCGAAACCTTGCGGATTATTGCCCTCCTTGCTTCGTTAATATCGATATCGCGCGGATTCAATTGGAATTCTTTGCCGGTCAATTCAATTTTTCGAGTAACGTAATGTATTTGCTTCGGCTCCTATTTCTTAATTTTTTTCCTAAACTCTTTTTTGTATTTCTTTATTACTGTAGCGTTTTAAATGGATTTTAAACAATTTTCGCGCAGCGAAGTTGATCTTCTTCTTATTCTTCTTCTTCCTCTTATCATTATTATTGTAATTGGAACTCGGTGAAATCTCAAATTCAAGCAAGGCTATTCAAGGCTAGGGATTTACCGTGCTACACGCAAGCCGACTACTTTCTACAGCAATGATTCTAGCGCAGCTGTTCGGTCGCAGGTACGATTCGCTGTGGCACTAGCGCGCCTACTCGTTAATCGATTCTACGTCGTTTGTCACGAAGTTAAACAGCGGGAGGAGGCGATCGACGGGAAGCTAAATCGAACGGGATCAACTAAATGCGTCGTTCGCACAGACTTACGTCCAGTTCAAGTCGATCCAGTTGCGACAAATGCGTGAAGCAAAATTACGTAATTAAGAAGTAATCTAAATCGGCCGTCGTCAATCGCGCTTTCCGCTCGTCTTTCGTCGCTCTTTTCTTCTTTTTCTTTCGCGTCGACGATAAATCAATTTGCGGCTGAATGTCGACGCTCGTCTCCAATCACCCATTTTCTCTTCCCCGATCGATAACGATAACTTTAATCGTTCGTCCCTTCCGCGTTCGCGATTTATGGTTTCGCGGCGAAAAGAATCGAGCGCTGTCGTATCGCGATCCATCGACCGGTGGGACGCTAATTTTACGCGTGTATCGAAAGCGAGCACCGTCGGCCTCAACGCCGGCCCCTCCGGGAATTCTCGACGCGAAATCCATTTAGAGCGACGATGCTCGCGTATCAAGGGTCGCGATTGCCCCCAATTTCCAGACGATCTTGCCCAACGAATCGTTTAACGACGCGCGAAGCATCCGCCTAACGTTGCATCCGTCGAATCGACGGGCTCGTTGAGCCCGCGTTTCGTTCAATTAGCCGTATCGATCGTTCCTCCTCGAGGAGTCTGCCATTCGACTGTTGGCAGCGATCGGAATATCGAAAGAGAAGCGTCGCGACGTTACGTTCACGGACGATCGTTAAAGTTTGGACGCAAGTGGTAGCGGTTCGCGCGTGGTCAGCCGTTACGGTAATTTCATTCTTCGGCGATCGTCACCTGTCCGATTCCCGTTGAAGCTTCTTTCAATTTTGGTTCAGTAGGGTTTACATTAGCTGAGCACGCGCGTATAATAAATATCTTTCGCGTATTTCCTGCTGGACTCGCGAAACGCGAATGAAAAGGGGAACGAACAAACGGAAGGTGGAACAGGGTTACTCGATTGAGAAAATTTCACGGCAAGTTTGAACACTCTTCTGGCTCGCTATCTCGCATGCATCCTTCTTTTCCCGTCTTCCCTCTTCCGACCGCCGCGTAGCGTTATTTAAATCTCGTTACGCTTCGATCTTTCGAGTGTTTCACAATCTCCGCGGAGACCCGAGGCCCCGGCGACCCACTAAAAAGGGATTTGCGGGACCTGCGACAGTAGCTGGCCGTAAAAGGAAAACTTTGAATGGAATTCGTTCATCTCATTGGCGCTCCCGCGGCTTCATTTGATACCTCGTGAAAGTTCTTTCGGTTGTTTTAACGCTGAGAGGAGATCGTTATCGATCGTGGAAGAAAATGGTATTCTATGTAATAGTTTCATGAATTTGATCGGTGCCGCAGGTGGTACATAGATGATTAAGAAGGACAACACTCACCTCCTTGCAGCTGTGGTTCGCCCAGTTCGACGTAAAACAGCGCGTCCTTTTCGTACGAGTCTTCTTCGACGATTGACAACGCTATCACTTTTCTGAAAAAGAAAAGACATGTCAATATTATTTTTGTTATTATTTTTATTTTTATTGCACCGATAAATTCTTGCGACGCATGGCAGTACCAATATTTCGGAAATATCGTTGGCGTAATTTCGTGCACGATTGCTGTGCACAAATTCCAGCGCTATTATGCATTTGTTAGCTGTCGGTGAAACTTGTGTTGAGGCAAGCTTCGCGAAAGTAGCGCGCAAAGTTTCGCGTTTGGCTGAACTTTGCGGGGCTAAGGAACACCGTCGTCTTAGGACACTCGCGGATCCGCTTTCCGGCGATGCTCGAGGATACTTCCGGTTCTGTCGCGAAAACGTTCGCACAACTTTTCCGTCGAAAATTAGGTGACGTGCAGGCTTGAGGGGGGGAGCTCGGTTTAGGACGCTAAAACAGAGGCGATTTGGGTAATCCTTTTCTAAAAAAAATCTATCGAGCCGATCTTTTCGAAATTTTAGGACATTTTGGACAAAATTATTTTCATCGTTGAAAAATGGTCCGCAGAGATTAATCTACATAAATACGTTCGTAGCCTCGTCGCCACAAGAGTTGCGAAGCGCGAATCCCGGAGTCGTCGATTATTTTTGAAATTGAACAACCGAGGTTCTCCTTATCGCAATGTCGATAAACCCACGGGAGAGAAATTTGGCGTGCCATTTATGCCAAAAGGAACGATTGAATTTCATTTTTGCGGTTGGTTTTCACGGAGACGAGGCGTCAAATCTAGTTCGCCGTGCACCTGTGCACCCGTGGATCGTGCGCAGACATTCCGTCCGATTCTCCGAGGAAATTAACAGCGTCGAAATACCCGTGTACCCGCGATCCTTATTACAGATTGCCCCGTAATCGTTCCCAATAAGCGCGAGTTACGGTAACGTTACACCGACTACCCGGGTATCTCCATTGCCGTCGCGCCGACACCTGGAGAACGTAGGGCAACGCGGACGTCGATAACCAACCGCGTTGCATCGCGTCGAGCAAACGACATCGACGCTTCTCTGCCTCCTTATCGGGATCCCCCTTTCGCCTATCGACTGATAGTTGATTAAACGTAGCGCGGAACATCTTCCCGTTCGCCGCCCTTGTTCCTTTCCCCGTTCCACGCGAGATTCAACGTCGCGTCCCGTCGACGAAGGTCTCCCGTTCTCGAAATTAATTGCCAACGACTGTGTTAAAGTGCGCGGACGATCGCCAATGGACGAGCGTTTCAATTGGCTCGCGCGAAATTGTTTTTAAGCGACCGCGGATGCAACGAGGCCGCGCAGAATGCGCGCCGACGAGATTCCCCGTTGTCGGAGCCAGATGGCACGACAAATTGACCCGGCCGCCGGTCTGGATCGATTTGAATTTCAAATTTGAACGTCTAATTTGGCGTAAGCCGTCGGATCGTTCGGCCCGTCGGCCGTGTTGCTCGATTGTAAGCGCGCGCGTCGGAGCAACGGTCGTGCCGATCGGCAACAAAAGCGCCTCGACGGATTCTGAAGCGGGAATTCGATTTTCCCATCGACGTTTTTCTTCCCATTCGACGCTCGGCATCTGGGCGTTCGCGGACGCGGCTCGTCGCGACGACGCGCAGAAATCGAAGAGACATTTTTCTCTTTGTCGGATGCAATAACGGTGGACACGCGATAGAGGAGCGACGCTCTCTCTCCCCCGCGGCGTATTTTTCGTTCGATTTCCGTGGCCCCCCGAAGGCGAAGTCTTCCTGAAATAGATCCGACCTTAGACTTGAAGCCACGTCGCGACGATAACCCGCTGACTCGGAGTGCACGGACAGTTTGCGCGACGACAAAGTATAATGCGATGCTTAGATCGATATGCCTACGTCCGTGTATCCGGACACACGCGAACACCCTGGGTAGATCGAACGAAGGTAGTGATTGACATCCGCCTCGTGCTTGAACCCCGAACTGTGCGATTCCTTTATCCATTTAACGGGGAACTTGAACGGAGACCCCTTTCCTTACTTATTCGACGTTATTCGACGTTAATGCGGCCGTGCGTCAAACCGTTTAAGCTTGTTCACGCGAACCGACTAGTCGACCGTCGTGGTCGAACGTTATCCGGGGTCGTCGAGATCAACTAAGGTCTCTACCCCGCTAATGGTCCACTCCCGTGGCACGATCGGATCAAACGTTATCGGATCCTCCTCGAACTGCTTCGCACTTCGCTCGCCCCGAGGTGGGCCGACGCTCGAACCGGACGGCGGTCCCGGTCGAAACGGTCACCCGATGGTAATCGAAAGATCATCGAGCGGTATTCGAGCGGGCACCGCTCGAAGCTTCCCTCGTCGGCCGGGCTCGAGATCAATCAATCGGTTCTGGGGCAGCTTCTACGGCTTCGCCCGTCGACGACGTTGTGCGCTCGTTTCGTGGAAACCGTCGCGATTGGCCTTTCCGCGGTATCGCGAGAAAAGACGGACGGACAATCGAGGAGGAAAACGACGGGACCCAGGAGCGATCTCCGTCGTCGCGACGGGGATCGTCCGATACCCAGGTTTTCCGAGAGAAGAAAGATACGTCGCGATCGAGCAATCGAGCCACCTATAATAAAGAAAGGGCACGACAATCTTGTCGCCGAGGAAGTAGTTGCACGCTCGCCTTTACGATCGCCGAGCGGGGCACGCTTTTCACGAGTACGTCCCGATCGGATTTCGCTGGAATTCAATTTTCGCGTCCCATGTCGACTACCCCGGTCAAGGTTGAGCCGGGGAGCGATCCGCCGGCCTTGCCCCGTCGCGAGGACAATTTTCGTATCGGCGGATCGTTCGAGAGCAATAAAAATACGGTGCACGTAACTCGCAGGAAGTTTCGTGCCACCGGGAAGGTCGTTTCGGTTTTAACGTCCACGCGACCGCTGTGCTCCGCGTTTCAAAACGTCGCGTTCCGAATTCCCTGCCGAATTCCCCTCGAAGATGACGAATACTTCGGGGGACGAATGGCGCGAGGGAGAAAGCTGGGGAAAGGTATAGAGAAACGTGATCGGTACGGACGAACGACGAAATATCGAGGGTGTTTATTACTGGCCGGAATATCGATCCGTGCTCGAAGGGAAGAGGCTCGTGAACAGACATTGCCGACAGCTACTTCGTACACCCTTGCTTCTTCTAATCCATCGGGGTAACCGGTCCGATTTGCACGAGCTCCAGCGAGCCAATCCAATCTACCTGGAAGTCGATTTTTCGGGCAAGAGACCGACGAGGTCGACGCCCGGGCTAATAGAATCGGGAAGCTGCGGCGATAAAGGGGTGTTTCTTGGACTTTTTCGTTTTAATCAACCCAGCTGCTCGAATCAATTCAACTCGAATACGTCCCGGAACACCAGATACAACACAGGTGAGGAGGAGAGCACCTTCGTCGAAGATAAAGGGAGTCCATACCTCCGAATAAATCCTTGGTCTATGAAACTCAGCCTCGAGAGTGCGTTGTCCCTCGGTGGATAAGGGACACCCGCAATCTTTCTTATCTTCTCCCCGGTTCGGGTACAAATCCAGACAGGCTTGATCTCCCCTAAATCGCGTATCAACAATTGCAGTTGATCTCCACCGGCGAGGAATCAAATCCCGCGTGAACTGTTCCGTGAGAATCGTCCCGGGGGCGTTTGCACGTCCATCGATATCGTCGACCGGCTTTTAAACGGTGAAAACTGTCCACGCAACGTTACAGCGGGGAATCTTCGAATTTCTTCGACACGCGCGAGGGTAGTTCGTGCGGACAGAAAGATGGACGACGCGAAATTTGAATTCAAAGGAGACTCGAAACGATGGCGCCGCGCCAGGGGCAAAGGGAGCTCGCGAAAAGTTTTGCGTTCCAGCCGATTATTGAGCGGATCGGTCCTCGCCGCCGTGTCTCGCCTCCTCGCGACTCGCAGAAGCACGACCCCCTAAGTTACAGTTCGTAGCGCGTGTTCGCCAGGTAACGAGAAATCGATAGCTCGGGAAAAAAGCACCCCGTCGGTGTCCGGAGGTGAAAAGAGTTCGCGTGGACCTCGCGCAACCGTATCTCCGATTTCCGCTACATTGGCGAGCAACGGCGATCATATTTTCCAGCTACGCTTCCGCGTTTTCTCGTTCCCTTCGCCAACCTCTCCTTTGCAGCGTTCTGGTGAGAAATGAGAAACGATCGTTTCTCACTTTCACGAGCGCAGGAAAATTGCAATCGATTGAATCGCCACGAGAATTGTTTCCAAACGAATTTCGGAATTTGTTACGGTTATTATCTTGTCCTCTTTATCGCGGCCGGGTGCTTCTTTGCCACGAGCCGCAACTAACGCTCCGAAACGTCGCGACGTCCCTACGAAAAGTCTGAATAATAGCAATCTGCGTCGCGTTTCGCGCGGAACGGCGATCCGCTTCAGCCCGCCCCGTGCCCGGCGGTTCTATTTTTTTTTTCGAGTCCCGCGAAAGCTCGTCGCGTTTTCACGGTCGAGGGTCTCTTGCGGATCGCACGAATTTACGACGAGAGTGTCCCGGACGCGACGGCGAGCTTTTTATCGTCGAGATCGCGCCGTATTCGTGGAAAACGCCGGCCAGAGGTAATATTTGCGAACCGGCGCTCGCGCCGGTGTACTCGATGGACGCCGTTAATGCACCGTCGTGAAATAGACACGAGCGTAATAACGACAACAATAATGTTGCGCGGGGCGCGAAACGGCGTTACAATTCGCGACGATAAAATACGACGGGGCGTGCTAGAAGCGGGCAAACATGTTACCCCGGTTACTTGTACAAATTACACCAGAGCAATTAAGGAGAGCACGCAATTGTTTGTGCCGGTGCAGTTGCTGGATATTAATACGCCCGCGGACAGCAAGAATTTTAATGGGACGCAGGGATAGATTTATCGCCGATCTATCTTTCTCTTTTCGTCTCGAAAATATTAACGCCACGCGGTATTGAATGCGCGACAATACGCGTGGCTCATCAATTTCGCTTACAAAACCTGCACCGTTCGTGCATAGATCTCGTCATTTATTATCAATGATGTCGCGGCATCGTTTACGACCAACAGTTACAGTCTGTCCAAACGACGAGGATCGCGTGCGTTCTTGGGACCAGTGTCAGGTGAAAGTTCGCCGCCGTATATCACTTTGGGACGCGCGATAACGCGCGACTGATCTCGCGCGATGCCTGCACCCGGCATAATTCGAGTCTCGAGTTCGACCCGTGGATTCTCCGCGAGGATGCACGCGCAGCTCGAATCGCCGAGCCGAATCGAGGGCTGCGTTGCAACACGGGCGTACCTGTTAGTCGCATTCCGGCCGCGCCGCATTGTTCCAACGCGACGCCGCGTTCCGCGAAACGCTAAGAAACATGCCAGAAACGCGGCGCGAAGTTCGCGCGAGTGCATCTAGCATTCACGAATGCAGGCGATCCTCCTGTAATACGGTAGATAGGTTTCTAGAAAGTATGACACCGTGTTACAGGAGGACATTGAATCCAATGTTACTCCGACAACATCGTCATCGTTCGTCGTTATATTCCGGCACTATTAATTGCAACAGAAATTCGCGGTTTCACCTGGGTCGCGGGGCGAGTGTAAATATCGATGCAGCGATGCGATATCGAGGAATGCAATTGACGAGGAGAACTGAGTGCTGACTCGTCGATTAAGAGACAACTGTTTCGTTTTTCGCGTTAACGCGCCGAAACGACAGTCAAGCCCCGTCTCGTCCTCGTATCGGTTCGGTATCGCCGCGGGCTCTCGATATCGATTCGCGCGTTCAACGTCTTCGTCCGAATATTGAATGCAACGCGGTGCAGCTATCGCGGTTCGAAGACGGCGCGGCAAGGCAAAGTCACTGCCGGCTTCCCAGCCCGTCCATTGTCGCGGCGACCTGCTCCACACCGCCTCCGGCACGCGCTCGGCTGCGGTTCGTCCGTCACGATGCTCGCCTTGTACGCGAAGCTTTAGAGCTCCCGAGGTAATGCGCGTACGCGGCTGTGCATAATGCACGACCGTGACACATCGCCGTCGCGGGCCGTAGTTTCGCGCTGCATACGCGTATCGCGTGTTCGCCACGGCGAAGCGAGCCCCATTTCTTTACGGGAAGGTCGAAATTCGCGGGGAATCGAGGGGAAAACGTGTTGATCGATTTTCGAAGGAAGCGGCGCTCCTTTCGCATCGAGCATCCGCGGTGAATGCGGCTTCACAAAAGGGCAGCCGTGAACCGCGAGGCTCGACCCTCTGAATGCTTTTCCGCCGGTGCTTCCGAGAGGAAACCGGCTGAAAGCGTCGATTCTCCGCGAGTTTCCAGCCTCGTCGAGTTGCCACGGGTAAACGCTGGGTTTACCCGTCTCGCGATCAAGCCTGCCCCTTGTACCGTATTTGAATTAAACGAGAAAGTAAGCTGCCGCGGTAGAAGCTTCGCTGCACGTATATTCGCGTCGCCCGACGACATTTCCAGGTGGAAGTTGAAACGGGCAAATTGGAAAACCAGCTTGTTTCTTCTTATTCGTCGAGGGCAATTCTTGATTTGGTCGCAAGCCAGAACCTCTTTAATCTACCGTGGCTGTTTTTTAACGCGGCAACACGTTGCAACGTCGCGTAACGACGTTTTACCCGGACGAAATTGTTGTTTGATTGCGCGCTTCGTCGCGTTACGCGCGGCGATTAGCCGAACGATGCACGCGTCTGCACGCGGATTTTCCTATTCGCCTTCCTATTCGTGTCCCCTCTCTGTTCCTCCGCGAGAAGCGATAATTAATTTCCCGTTTAAATAAGCCTGTCGCGCGGGCGGCCGCCTAATTAATCAAGCTCCCCTGCTCGAATAACGCTAACGAACTCGTGTCGCTGATGCACTTCGAAACGGCCGCACCGATAACCGACCTGAAAAGTAATCGTCGTCGCGTCCCCGCGACGCGAATAATCGACGCCCCGTATAATTAATGCGCTCGCATTGTCGCCGCGCTTTTAATTACCACCGCGGTGGACACGACGAGCTTCCCCGTGCGTCCTCGCTTTCGTCAAGAAACATTCCCCTCGCTTCCACCTGCCCGATTTAATTAGCAGGAAAAATTCTGCTGAAAAATTCGCCCGGATTTCTGGCGAACGACAGCGAAAGTCGAAGGAGAAAGCGAAAGCGGCGCAGACGACCGAACATATTTGCAACGAAAGGTTCGGCACAGGATTTGCAGTATGCAAAAGAAATTCGCGGATCCGCGGGGCGCCCGAAAATTCGCGACACCTTTTGCAGAGAGGGCTGGTAATGTTCTCTGGGCGAATTTAATCGCCGTGACAGACCGGCGAAGCGACAATGGCGAGGATCGTTGGATCCCGTTGAAAAGAGGCCCGAGGAGGTTAATTAACGCCAGAATATTCGAGGACATTGAGATCTCCGACGGCGCGGTTTCCGTTGCTCGGGCTCGACGTTCAGGAATTAACGAGCTTCCCGAGGAAGTTCCACGACGGAGGCATCGGAGGCATCTCCACAATGGCAGACCGCGGAACGAAATTTATCCGCTTTACGGGCCGCGCATAAGTGGCAACTGCTCGCGGACCAACCCTCTGCGTCTCCCTCGCGACGGTGGAATTTTTAAATTTTAAACGCGACTCCCGGCGGGAACGGGATTACGGCCTGAAAGGCAGGCGCCCCCTCCGGAGAATTATTCAACGGCCAAAGAATCGGCCGTCCCGGCGTTTCCAATTCGAGAAACCACCCGACTGTCGACGATCAAACCGTCGAGGATTTCCAGTTCCTCGAGCACGTTCTAAATATTTCATCCCCGTTTCCCTTTTTCCCGATATTCGTGACAGCGCGATTACCCCTTTTTATCGTCCTACCGGTGGATCAGAGTCGATCGGTGTGTCTGTTCCCCTGTCTTTCTCCTCTTCGCAATTTGTCGCAAGCGACGAGACGCGCGTTCATCGTCGCGTTCGTTAATAATTCCGTCGAACGACCGAACGAGCCGGTCCAATTGAGGCCTCGATCCGTGACAGTCAGCGACGACACCGCACCCTTTAAAGTGTACGAGCCCCACCCTCTTCCAAATAAGTGTTTCCGTTGGGGTTGCCGCGGCATTTACGAAAGCACTCTCGCCCACGGAAGCACAACAGACGCAAATGTAGCCTTCTCCTTTTTCCCCCCTTTTTCCCCCTCCCTTTTCTTCGACAGAATTTCCAATTTCCACCTCTCAACTTTTCGTTTCACAAATAATTGCGTTACCCTCGCCCTTCGCGCGTCGAGCTTTTTCCATCGTCACCCCCCGGCGGCCGCCAGCCGCGGGAAAAACATTTTCCGCTCGAGGCGAGGCGTCCTTTTTGCTTCTCGCGGCATCCGACGAACTTTCCAATCGTCCGCCCCCATAAAACCCGCAAGTTCTCTCGACGATTCGATCTTCGACGATGTTTGCCGCGGCCGAATTCCTCGGGTCGCGTCGGAGCCGAGGTCGATCGATCGACGACGAGACCGACGTTTCGTGGAGTTTTATGGGGGGGTCGCTCTGGTAAGCTTCGAAGGGTCTATTGTTGATAAAGACGCCCCCGGCGGGCACGCTAAACAGGTGAACCGACGGCCGTTTGACGCGAAACGTTGGCGCGCGAGATGCGTAATTAGAAAATGTCATCGGTCGCGGCGCGGCGCAAGTCTCCCGAACGAGGAAAACAAAACCGACCAGCGTGCACACGGCGAGTCGCTCGTATGCGCATCCATCGTTTATTTATTTATTTTTTCTTTTGTTTTCGAGCACCGACGTGCGCGGCGCTCCGCGGAAAAGTGGCCTGGCCGACGCGGAATATCGAGAGCTGTCATCCGGGCACAAAAGTCTGCCCCGGGCTGTCGGAGAAACGCTCTCTCAGAGTATGGATTTATCAATCCATACAAGCGATAGCCACCTACGTAGAACCGCGGTGTAACGAATTCCCGTTCTCGGTCGTCTTCGTTTCGTTCGCGGCGCGTCCACCCGCCGGCGATTATTTCAATACGACCAGTCACATCGATAAATTCGATGAATTCGATGAATTCCCCGGCATCGACGACGACGCAACGAACGCGGTTCCCCTCGCCTCGCGAAACAAATCATCGTTCGCGAATCGTTCGAGCTACATAGACGCGTGGAAAAGTTCCCCGGTCGATTGCGCGAGCGACGGCGTTTTCGCGAAACGCGCGCGACGATCCGCGTAATATCGAGGGTGTAATTCGGTGGAGGCGCACGGCGCCCGATAAATCCGACAGAATTAGCGATAATCGTCGATGTCCGGCGAAATCGGCACGGGGGCGGGGATCCCGCGACGACCGGCAACCCTCGGCCGTTCTATCGATCCTCTCGGCAAAATTGGACCAACTTGCTGTCCAACGGGGGCTAACCGTGATATCCCACGGAGACTAATTCCGCGTGCAATCGGACACGAGCACGAGAGTGCTCCCGCTAATGCACAATCTAACGCGGATCACCATAAAGAGGCGCAGCCTCGAACGGAGGGAAGACACCGGGAAGCGCGCTTTTCCGACCGTTTCCGTATGGTGCATTAAGGGGGGCGGGGACGGGCTGATTAAGGGGATCGCGCTGTTTGAAAAGCGTTGCGCAAACGCGTCATCTGTTCGAGGGGGATGGCGAACGAGTCCGGGGGAATTTCATATTGCGCAACCGTTCCGTTCTGTTCTTCTTATACTCTGTTTCCGTTTAATGGTAATTGCTTTGTATCGCGCGGGCGAGTGAGTTCGTTCGCTGTCGCATAACGTCTCTGTTTTTATCTATTTGCGGTCGCGCATGGCTCGTTTGCGATTTTATCGGGACGCTTCGCTGGCTCAACTGAACGCGAATACCTGTCGTGTCTGTGGGACCGTATTGCTCGACGCAGATTGATCAAGCAATGCCGATTATTAAAATTGGCACGGCGACCGCTCGATTTAAATGGCACTTAGAGATCGTCCGACATTTTTCGATTCGCGGTTCCGTTTGTTAAGCAGTGAAATCGCAGGCTCACATTTCAGTAACTTTCTTCTAGTAGCTTTGGAGTGCACCGTTTTCGGATCTCTCCCGTCGATTATCGTATTCCCCCTTGCGCCCGCTGTTTCAATCAATGCCGCCTGCGCGCCTCTCCATTCTCTCGCGAAATTAACAGGAGTTCTCGAACGAACTCGATCCGCAATCGCAGCGGAGCCGTGGATAAGACGATCGCCCCTCTATTTACTCGTTCAAGACGATTCGAAAACGATGATAATCGAACGAGAAACATTACTTATCCTTTGCGCGAACTGCATTCGAATTAATCGATCGCCACGGTGATTCGATGTTTCCGCAATCGGTTTCTCGAAAGCGCACCGCGCAACGATCGAGTAACTACCACTCTGTTCCGGATCCAGCCGATATTGTCTACGCGCGTACATCGAAAGTTAGATTAGATTCCGTTGTACCCCGCATCAAGATTGTCACCGCCGAAAGTAAATGCAAACACGGTTGGATAAATACATTGTTTATGGAGCCACCCCATCAAAGAACCACGCCCCAGGCACACAGATCCCCGTCGCCTTGAAGCAAAGGAAGATCTTACTTATCATCCGCCAGACAGATCCAAGCTAAAACGTAATCGAATGGGGTGGCCCTCGTCTCGAGTATTTATCTTCCCCCACGATGTTAGAGCAACCGCGTGCCCCCTTAATCCGTCGACTTCTGCGGCTCCCCGGTAACGACGCAATAAGCGCACGAGAAACGCGTCTGCATCGGGGAAGAGAAGACGAAAAATAAGGAAATGGCCAGACGACGGAGGGGAACGTCGCCCTTTGACCATCGACCAGTCGATCCGCCGAATAGGCGCGATTTATTGCGACGGAAATCGAAGATTTATTCGCAGGCTCTACGGGCGCGTCCGCGAATTTTCGAATCCATTTCCCGAAAACCGTGGAAAATTATGACCCGCGCGAATGTGCCGCTCGTAAATTCACGACGCGCAATCAAGGGGTGGAACGGAGGGGCGGTTGGTTCGGGGGTCGGGTCGCGAAGCGTTCTGGATACCGAACGTACGGCGGACCCCACGAGCACCGTGGGCGTGGGCGCTCTGTGTTCATCGATTAATCTTCGCGGGGTTCGAGACTCGTAATCTGCCGCCCTCCATTCCCCTTTCACGGCGATCCTCGTAACCCACGCGAAGAATATCGTTTCAGCGGGTGGCGCGGTTCGAACGGCGAACATTTTTCGATGATGGATGACTCGATTGGCGCTCGAGCACTAAAGATATACGCGCGCGATGATTTGGTCGTTTTTAAACGAGGGCCGTGTCGCCGGGATGGTGGGGAAATTGTTACGTCAAAATCGTAAGGGGGAAAAAAACGAAGGGCGTCGAGGGTTTTACAGCGACGATGCTTTTCGTGATCACGCCGCGTCCCGGTCGAGTTTCGGGTCGAAGTTCGATGAGAAAATGGGGAATATCAGATGCACTTGGTGTCGGCGACTTACTACGATCCGTCAAATTAATGAATCGGCGGACGATTGGAAATCTGGCGACGCTTGTCCACCAGGAAATCGTTAAACGTCGCCCAGCCAGGTGTAGTCCAGCTGGACCCGGCCGGCCAGCGGAAACTCGCGTCGCATACAAATTGCCGGCATTAGTCGAGGCGGCGAGGGGCGTAACGAGTCCCGACTTTGAAAGACGAGACACCTCTTTGAAAAGTTCCCCGTGGGATGAAATTTCGCCGGGCGAACCGGCAACTCTCGACGGGGCGAAACCTTTGAGCTTTCGGCCAAGTTTCCGCGCCTTCTTACGATTCCCGTGTGATATTCCCGTGAACTTCTCGAATGGCAAAGGAATCGATTGCGACGAGTTGAACTCTCTCCTGGATCACCTTCGACAGGAACGAGAGGCCGGAAGATCGTTGAACGTCTCGCCCCTTCGAAAGACAAAAAAGACGTTCGAACGGCGGTCCGCGTTCGATTTTTCGTCGCCGTCGTTCGTCGCGCACGTACCGCGATAATTGCGAATTCCGTAGGGGGCGAGAACGTCGAATCCGTGCCGTCAATTGGCGACGGAGAATTGGAATTCGTCGACGAGGGGCCGCGTCGTCGACTGGAAACGCGGCCCCCGCGCTGATTTATCGCTTCGGGAGGGACTCGTCCTCGCGAACCTCGTCGGTGAAAAATTTACGCCACCCCCCCGGTGGAACGCGCGCGTTTCGTCCGCGGGATCCGCGGTAAATATTTGAACGGCCGATCGACCGCGTTTCTCAACCGAACGCCGGCTAACCGGATCAAAGTTTTAGAGCGTGCTCGTGTAACGCGATAGCGGCCGCGTTGGAAAAATTGCGCGGCGAGCGAGAAAACCCGTGGCGTTCGTTGATTTCGCGACACGGAAACGAACGGTCAGCACCCCCCGGCCGATATCGGTCAACGTTGCGAACGATTAACGCTTCTCCGCGAGACATTTAACCGTTGTCGAGCCGGCCGAATTTTCGTTGCTCGCTCTCGTCGTGCCTCTAGCCGGGATACAGCTTTTCTTGACCCGACAGTTGTCGATTGGATAAAACTCGGGGCGCTAAAATCTATTCGTCCCGACGCTGGTTGGACCACGGTCGCTCGAATTTCGGACGGGGCGAACAGACGCGTACGCGTTTTTAAGTCGCAAGGGCAGAAGGTAGGGGAGGAGCGCCGCGAAATACGAGGGTGTTTAGCACTTGAGGAGTTAACGGGGTTGCCGCTGGGACGGAGGGTGCGCAGGGGCGTAACATACCGCATTCCAGGGGCTTCCCACCCCTTGCTGCCCCATTTACGGGTTCGTGTTTCTTTTTTATTCGTTTCACGACTCTCGATATTCCCCCCCCCCCCCCTCCCCGGCCGTCTGTCTTGCTCTCTGCCTCCGGCATTACCACTGTTGCCCCTTTCCTCCGACGGACGATGAGCGAAACGTATCGCGACAGATAAATCTATATATAGTTTTCTCTCTGCCGATCGATCAAGGGGAATCGAGAATGAACAGCTCCCTTTTCCTCCGAAGGGGAGGTTCGACGAGAGCACAGCCATTCCGTTCGGCTAAGCTAAAAACCAGGTCCGCTGGGTGAAGTCTCGATTTCGAGTAGCTACGCACGATTCGAACGTAGACCATCGACGAAAGCGAAATACTTTGTTCCGCGACGCCCGTTTCGTCGATCTGTCCGCTTCTTCTTCGCGCCAGCTTGGCGTGGCTCCGCGAACTTCCGTTGGGCCAGCCGGAGTAACGAAAGTTGTTCGTCTCGAGGGGAATACGGAACGGGCGTGTTCCGTCTCGCGGAAGAAGCGCGTCGTCGCGACGAGTTTCCCGTTTCGCCCTGTCGCTGCTTCCTCTCGCGAGAGACCCGCGGTGGAAGGCTTTAGAAAACGCGCGGAATAAAGCGAATCCCGGTTCGTCGGTTCGCCCGCGGCGTTTCCGCGCCCGATGGTCCCTCGCGTTTCATTCGGACCCGCGACCTTCCCCGGGCGTTTTGCGTAAATTCCGCTTCGCTCGTGTCCGCGTTCCCCCGCGTTCTGCTTACTCGCGGATCGCCATTATTCCGTCGCTTCGCTCTCTTTGGAAACGTTTTCGCGCACGGCCCGCTGGAAACGCCCGGGAGCGGACGCGCTTTTGTTAACGCGAGAACGCGATCTCGCGTTTCTATCCGATTCGCCAAATGCGGCGGACCGACGTTTTTCACGCCCGTCCGCAGGTATGCGTTGGACAGTTTCGAGGATTCGCCGTCGGTGCCGCGATTGTTGTGCGTTTCGCGAGGACGCTGTCGTCCCGGAATTTTCGACGAACCGTACGGTCGATGCTTGTCCGGCGAAGCGTCGTTCAACGTAGCTCCCAGGCGGCACTTTCGTGACTTTCGCTCGACGAACGGGGAGGAGGCGAAGCCGACAGAAGGTGGACTGCGATCGAAAGTCGCTGGGGTAGCAAGGATTGATGGGCTCGCAAGGGCGAGACCGTTGCTGCAAGAGGCGTGGAACGATTTCACGAACGCCGTTTCCATTATCGCCGCCTGCTGGCCTCGATTTCCACGCGTCCCCATGTAATTTCATCCCGATGCTTTCGAACGGCGTTCGTTAAGCCGTCTGCCGTTGGAAAACGAGCGCGGTTCGCTTGAAATGGGGGGGGGGCAGGAGGCGATCAAGTTCGGGTCATTGAAATCGCGGGGCGTAACGAACAATTGTTATCGTTTGCGACGGTGGTAATTTCCCGAGGAGGCAGGGACGCGTTGGCATGTTACGCAGGTATCAGGGAGGATCGCTAAGTTAATTTAACGGGGCTGTAGTCCGAAGAATTTAGATTAAAGTAATCGGGTTCGTGCGCGCGAGTAGAATGGGGTCGGGCATAGGTCAGACACACTCCCCGAAGTATACTTGGGAGACTTCCAATCGTGACTCGCAGCCGGCTAATTATTTTCTATCGGTAAATCATCGCCGGCGGCAGGTGTGATCCGGGGTCGCTCTCGACCGCTGACGCATACGTTCCTCGCGTGATTTTCTACTTAATTTGCTCAGCCGCCTCGCGTTTTCCCGCACGAGATTCCCGACCGCCCTTTCCTTTTATCGACACGGCCTATCCTTGGTTTATTCGTGTACCTGCACGCCGACCCGGCCGCCGATCAAGCCGTTCTGTATGTCACGCCTTGTGACCAATCGATTTCGTGTCGGATTAAAAAAGAAAAAAAAAAGGTAACGGCTGGGAACGTTCCGTCTATAGACCCGTTCGACGACGGTATCGCATTTGGTCGGGTATAATGTCCGACAGCTGCGAACACCGTCGAAGTGCTCGAAACGCTCGAAAGCAATGTTCTGGTACCTTTAATACGCGGAGGCGTCGGCAATGACGCTCGAGACACCGCCGAATTAGCAACCGTTTACGAACAGCCGCTTCCAGGGTGCTCGAGCATCCATTGACCAACGAATTACCAACGAAAAGCAGCGCGGCCTCGTCTCCGCTTTTCGCCCCCGAATTTGAAAAACAAATAAGCTCGCCGCGACGTCGAGAAGCTTAAGAGCGAAGCAACGAAAAGTTCTGCCTGGCGAAAGTAGCGGGCCGCTCGCTTCGATATTAACCGTCGCGAGAGAAAACAGCTTACTCTCGACATTCGCGGAACACCGCCACGCCTAGAAATCGAACAGCTCGGAAACGGTACCCAAATCGGAATCGCGCGCGACCGATAATCGATCGACGAACCACCGTTTGCAAACTTGCGCGTCGACGTCGCATCGCGATGTGCACACACTTCGTTCCAAGCGCAATCGCGACACTAAACACAACTCGGTGATTCCGTTCAAGCGCACAGATGTACTGCGCCCCTTTTCAACATTCAGTTGCCGTCCCGTTGCCGCGATGATTGACGACCGACGCCATCGAATCGTAGCGACGATAATAATTTCCATCTTGGGACAAGATTGTCCGGCCGGTTTGTTCGGTGTCGCCTTTGATTTAATCGCAGCCCTTCGTGGCTGTAAAAGCTCACGCGTCGCGACACGCTTCGGGTGTAACGACAACCGCGGCGGATCACGGTAATAACAAGCGACACTCGGGGACCGATAAGCATCGGTTCCACGGCAACTTTCCGCCGGCCGGCCGTAATGAATCGCATAATTACGCGGCGCTCGCATCAGATTAGAAACCCGGGATCCGGGTGCCGCGTCGAAACGCACCCGACCAACGTTCTCCTACCCCCGCGGCGATTCCAGTCTGAATGGCCCCCATTGAAAATTCGATTAGGGTCAGGAATAAATTTCCACGCGCCCGCTGTCCCCCGTGCTTGTGACGCGCGATTGTTAATCGTCCTGGAAAGAAAGGAACGCCACCCGTGGCCCGTACACAAGAAACGCAACGAGCGCCTTGATAACAAGCGGTCATCGGCGATCGGCGCACGGAATTGCCCGATCCGAAACTCTTTACGACGACGGTCTCTACTGTGCACCCCCTTCGAGAGCGATCGAGGTCGACGATAAATCTGCCCCGCTCGACACGATCTCGATGTCCTGTGAACGGTGACGCCCGCGAGCGTAATTGGGGGCCAAGCGTATTTATGGGGAAGCTTATTCGTGGATATTTATGGGGAAACTTACTCGGTCTGATTGTCCTCGAAGGTGAGCGAGCCCTCGGTGTGCGCGTACTGCTTTCCAGGTTTCGCGGTCCCCTCGATCGTCCGATAGGGGACGAAAACGCGTCCCCTCGCGCCGCTGTATCTTACCACGCGCAGGGGATGCTGGCCCACGCTCTCCACCAGTTCGACGTCCCTCTCGGGGAAGCCGAAGATGCCGCTGTGGTCGTCGTCGAGGATCATCACGGTCGCCAAACTTGGCGACACCAGCATGGCCGGCTGCGACGCATTGCTCAGCCTGCAAGTACATTTGATTTTTGTTCTCGGTTAATCGCAAGTTTTATTCGCTCCGGGAGATACGCTACTTGCGTACGCATCAAGCCTCGAGGTATTCTCGTCCCCGGGGATGGTTCAAGAAAATCGAGCACGTTGGAAATCCGCCGATCAAACCCGCCCGTCCGAGCTAATTGCTTTTCTTCCGGGAGCAAAGTTCCAATGGAGTTGGTTAGATAAGCGCGACTCGAAATAACCTCCGGCAAGGACCATCCCCAACCCCCGCAAAACAACCCCGTAGTTTAATCCGCCGCGTTTCTTTGCTTCGTAGACAGCCGGGGAATTCTGATACTTAATGCACGCCCGCCGAACGCTCGGATGCACGGACCGTGCAATCAAGAACTATTTCGCGCCGTCGCGTAAACGCGGGGAAGATACGATTATAGGCGGGGCCGAATTTCGTTTCTGGAATACCGTCGACGATTGTGCACGACTGTTCTCGCCTCGGGCTGCTCGTTCCGACGATCGTCGAGTGGGAAGAATGGGGCGCGACGCCGTTTCATCGTCGCCAGTCTTTTCGGCGAAACGAAAAGAGTCGACTCTCGTCGCGTGTCGCCGGATTGCCACCCAATTAAACGCGATCGCGACTTTCGGGTATTTTCTGAAACTCGGCGGATTTTTATGCGCCTCGCGGGTTTCTCGATGAAACGGGTTTGGTACGGGGAAAGGAGCAGATGCAGGAAACGTTGAACTTCGCCGATGATAAGATTGTTGTCCGCGCTGAACCTTACTGTCGGATCGAATCGGAGTAATCCTGTCTGCCTTGTACGAAATAATTAGAAACGAAAGGGAAGCGATGGTATCTCGCGGAGAACTGCTGCGATGTTGTTAAAATGCACGAGAAACTTGGAGAGAACACGACTGTAGACATCAGTCGGATGTTGAACGAAGATATCCCTGTGGTTCACGCGTGGACTATCGGCACGATTATCACGATTAAAGAGATCTTTTTAAAGAGAGAGAGAGAGAGACGGGACTTCTTAGTTGAAGTTACTTTGCAACGACTTTAAGACGGAATCGTTCGCGAAATCGGTCGCGCCCTTAAGTCACGTATGGCCAACAGCTAGTTAACATTCTCAGCTTTTCCACCGACAAATGGAAACGAGACCTGGTCGTTCGTATAACTTGGAATGATCCATGAACGGTCCCAGTGAAATATTCGAGACTCTTGACCACCGTTACCCACCCTTTTACTGCTCGAAAGAAATCCGAGGGTTCGTACTCTCCGCTTCAAATCGCGCGACGGAGATAGCCGAGAAGAGAGCAATTTTGTCGCTCTTAATCCGAGTAGCTGCCACTTGCCTCGAGTACTCGGGAGCACCGTTGCCGTATTCCAGTCCCTATCCTCACCTTCTTCGCTTCTTTCGCTTCGCGGTTAGATGGGCCCCGGGTTCCCGCGAGCGGAAACACGAAAGCCTCGTCACGATCCCGAGCATCCCTCGGGTGACCGCTACCCTCGATGTCAAGCGCTCTCTCCCTTCTCGCGTCGAATTTCGACGAGTTTCGAAATGCCCATCGGTCCTAATCCGCCGTTAACGAGTCGTTCCGTAGCTGAACCGAGGATAGTTCGTCGGGTCGACGTTAATTAAGTATGCACGCAGACGATCGTTGTCGTCGACGTAACCGCGAGCGATACCTCTGTGCGAGAAGCATCAACGGTAATGAAATTGCGAGCGCCATCCGGCCCCGCGGTTAATTGAAAGATGCGCTCCCGGACGATCATCAATTTATTATCGCGGCCAGCACGACAACCGGCGAACGATCGAAATCCGCTTCCCGTCTTCGAGCGGAGAGTCGTTGCTTTGCCGCGGCTGCAGATCGAGTCGCGCTGTGCTCGCCGACAAAGGGCCGGGAACAGAATTATATATTTCGTACAGAAGTCAGGATGAAAGATGCGTTTCTCGTAGTTGGAGGACCGTGGACAGATGTGGCTCGCGTTGCTAAAGGAACGACCGGTGGCTTGGTCGTATTTTAGATTCCAGTTTGCCAAAGTTCCTGGGTCGGGGATGACGAGCGGCGTTGCACGGGCAGAGAGGACACGTGAACGAACGGGTGGAAAGATTTCGCACCGTGGCCACCCGTGACGTGGCAGGAAAAAAAAATAAATTCCTGCCGATTCAGAGACGCTGGAAGGACATTCGTCTGTTACAGGCGCCGTCGCAATCCCCGCGTTTGTTAGTCAACGATCGTCGAAACAACGTGCACGCGAATCCCTTTTTATTTATCCGCCTTCGGTTGGATCCCGTTTCTCGACCTCGACCCACTTCCAGCACCGATGGAACAGTGGAAGAAAAAAAGAAAGGGAGAATGAAAGAGATAACGAAAACGTTTTCCAGCGTCCGATACGGTCTCGCCGTCGCAAGGATGCGTTTCGCAATATTTCTTTTCATCGTTTTTCCGCGTCGCGTTACCGCGCTGCCTTTCAAGGTTCGACGTTTTTGATGGACGGCCGAAACGACGGATTCCATTCTGGTTTTTTTTTCCAATTTTTCACGACGAACATACTCGGTAGGGTTTCGTGGATATAGTACTAAAAGGTATCGCGGCGCCGATAAACAGAAATAATTCCGCGCGACGTGTCTCCGTTTTTCCTTTTTTATTCGCAACGAATATAATTCAACACCCGCGCGGAAAAGCTTAGCGTCGCCGCGTACAGCGAAGCTTCGTTACCGTGCTCCCGGTTCGATACAATTGCTCTTAACGATTTAGACGCGATTGCAAACATCTCGAGACTCGTTAGCCGCGCGTATACGTATGCATATCGCATCTGTATTCCCCGTCAGATTCCGTGTAATCGCGTTTGCCGCTAATGCAGGCTTTAGCGATCCGAGGGGCGGGACACGTGACCGGCCGAATTGCACCGAACCTTTCGCGGACCAACGACACGACACCCCCCTTTTAGATTTACCCCTACCGATCCCGGCGGCTTAACACGATTTCGAGCCACTGATTCGTTCGTAACCTTAATAGACGGTTAGCGTGCGCCGGAGAGGCGAAGCTCGTTCGAGTTTCCGTGTCGTTATTGACCGTGGCAATAAAATCGAGGCGCATCTTCCACGTGCCCTTGATCCTTCCTCCTGGACGCCCGGAGAGAGCCTCCCTTTTCTCGTCGGATCGCGGTGGCGCGTTTATCGAAACGAGCGCGAACCCGAAGCTTCCGTTTCTTCAACGGGCAAACAATCGTTCGCCCCGGCGATTGTCGAAAGAACTCGACGAAGCTAGAGGCCCGGAACTTGGACGGATGTTATCACGATTACGTTAGCGTTTGAGAAGCAGCTTCTCACTGAGGACGCGTTTTGCTTGTGCTCGACCGACCGAGGCGGATCGCGTTTGAGCTTCGTCGGAACGTCGCTCGTTATTCGATCGTGGCCCCGATATACGCTCCATGGTAGACGACCGTATCTTCTCGTCGACGAAAAACGTGCCGCGGGTGGTTTAAGAATTAACGCGACAACGAAAACGGAGAGACCTCGGCGCGACCATGTCGGCGTAAATGCGAATGATACCCTGCTGCTGAAAGGTGGGCTCACCTAACGTAGAAGTGTTCGTCCTCTTCGAATAGCTCGTCGTCGATGACGGAGAGCTTGATGGTCTTCTTGGTCTCGCCCGAATCGAAGGTCAGAGTGCCCTTCGCGCTGATGTAATCGGAACCAGCCTCGGCGGAGCCGTCCTCGGTGCAGTAGTCAACGGTGCAAGGTTTGTTGAGATCGCCGCCGGTCCTGGTCACCCCTACCTCGAATGTGCCAACGTTCTCCATGACGGTGTAGTGGCCGGGCTCGAAGAAGATCCTCATAGCGTTCACGTTTTCAATGTCGATACTCTCGGCCTCCTGTTTCTGCAGCTCGGCCTTGACCTCGCTCAGGTCGCTCTGCGCCCTCTCGCTGATCTTCTTGCTCAGATTCCCCGCGCCGACCATCTTCCTGGTGGCCTGCACTCTGTAGAAAGCTCTGCTCTTCGGCCCCTTCCCGAGCACCTCCTCGTGTGCCATCACCTCCAGCTGCTCCAACGGCAGAGTGGGATACTTTTTCCTCAGCTCCCTCAGAGTATTGATATAATCTCTTCGAGTTTGTTCGAACTCCTTCGCCTCGGGCGTATCAGCGTCGATCATGTGGAAGCTGTCCTGCTGCGCTTTGATCTCGAGCTCCACCCCGCCGTCCGAGTCGCCAGCTTCCGCTTGGACAATCACACCCCTCTTGTTCATCCTGTAGCCTTTGTGCAGATACTTGTAGATCAGGAGGCGTCGATCGGCCACGTAGGCCGTCAGCACGGTGGCCGGGAAGAACATGAAGGTGAGGATACCTTCCCAGACCTCGAGCACACCCGGGCTAGACACGGCGAGAATCACGTAGAGCCAAACGTAAGCGAAGATGCTCCACGTAGCGGTGACAAAGAACACCCGGAGATGTTTAATTTTCCTGGTCTCGCCGTTCGGTATCACGAACACGCACAGGGCAATGATAACGAAGAGATTGTACGCGGCCGAGCCGACGATCGTTCCCGGTCCCAGTTCCCCTGCCTGGAAGTTCTTCGCCCAGATCTCGATGATCGACAGGAGGATCTCGGGCGCGCTGCTTCCCAGCGCCATCAGCGTTAAATTCGCCACCGTTTCGTTCCACACGCGGACCACCACGATCTGCGGCTCCTTGCCCTGACGGCGGACCACCAGCTCCTTCTCCTTCGACGTGATCACCTCTATCGCCGCCATGAAACGGTCGCTGATAATCGACACGCCGATGAACAGGTACAACAGCAGGGAGAAGTAGACGAATCCTCGGATGATCACGTCGGAGAGATAGAGATTGTCGGTCGGTGACCACAGCGGTATCACCAGACCGGGTTCGCACCGAACCGTATAATTTCCCGACATTTTTTCGCTCGCGTGAAACGGGAAGCGTACGAACCGCCCGCTACTCGGAGGAAGTCACGATCGCGCCCCGGCGTACGGCGAGTGTCGCTCAACAATCGCGACTTCGACCAACCCCCCTCGAAACCACCTCGTCACTCTCGCGAACCCGCGTCTTCCTCCCTCGAGCGGAACTCTCACCAACGTTTTCCCATCGGTTCGAACCTCGACGGTCCCCTCGTCTTCGGTTGGCCCGTTTACTCCGCGCGCACTTACCTCGCCCCACGATCTCGAACTCCCTTCGCCGCGCACTGTCACCTTCTTCTTCTGTCGCCGTTCCCGTTTCTTTTTCCAAACGACGAACAACAACTACAACACCCCCCCCCCCTGGTTCTATCTTCGTCGTCTACGTTCGCCGTCTATTTCCCGACGATCGCGCGTACGCGTCTCTGCGCTTACGTCGATTGTCCGACCGCGAACGCGAACGACCTGTTCGTAGAAGCGCCTGTCACCCCGACAAAAGGCACAGCGACATCGGCGAGTCGGGTGTTCGGCTACCGAGGGAACTCGCCGATACCACCGGGGCAGCGAGCACCCATCACGAAGAGGAACCGTCGAGCGCGGGGCAACAGAACCGTACCGGGCCGTGTTCGAACGAACACTGAAAGAGGATAGAGCGAAAGCGGGCAGGGAAGAGAGCGCCGAGGGGTGGGAGTAGAGAGTCTCGAGCTGCCTAGACGCGGCGGACCTCGGCTTCTACCTCCTCTTCTAGCCGTCGTTCCACAACACGCTGCGTACTATTACTCCAACCCTCCCCCCCCCTTCTCGCTCGTGCCCCCCTTCGTCCTACCCTCCGCGCGGCGAGCTTTCTTTCCCCCACCCCCTTACCGTAACCAGATAGATACACTCGACTTCTTCTCCATCTAACTCGCGGCCGCGCTTCAACGACCGCGCGACATCCCTTTCGCCCTTCGGATCCCCGCCTTTCTCATCCCTATTCCGATCCGCGCCTGTCCTTCTCCGCTCTGCGGAACCGCTCGCCGCGTTCCGCTCGCCCCTTGTTTCCCTCTCTCTCACGCTCGCCGGCCAAGCATCCCTGCCACCCGACCGGCCAAACCGGGGGCGCATGCGTTCCCACCTATTCGTCTACCCTCTGCCTCCACCCTAACTGACACGACACCCCCCCCCCCCCTCCGATGAGCTGGGAGACCTCCCACCCCGGCGTCTCGCCTCTGTAGGGCGGCTTGGTCAACCTAGGCCAGATCTAACTGGATGGAACGCGCTCTTGCTTCGCGGAATGCTTCCTTCGCCGCGCGTTTCCCGTCCTTCCCTATTGTTTCTCCTTCGCCCGCGCTGATTCTTCTTCGCCTCGCCGCGCAACGCGCACCACCCCCGCGCGTTCGACCCGGCGCTCTTTGAACTCGCGATGCCGAACGAACGCGAAGCCCCCGGTTGCGTCGAGAAGACCGGGCTCTTGGTCGCGCCTTGGAATCGTTTCTCTCGCCGAGCAGTCGTTCGTCGGGGATCGAAGGGGTCGAAAGAAATTACGCGAACACTTCTCGTTAGGGCTAATTTGCGAAACGTAGATCGGGTGGCAGGACTCGGTCCCGTTGCACGCGGCAGCAGCCTAGCCACCGAGGACGGATGAAAATGGTGTATACGTCTCTACTCCCGTGGAGCTCTCTAGTCCCGGGGGAATGCAGGGGGTGGGGTACGGTTACGAAGGCAAACTTCGGGGAGAGTTTCATGTTTTCCTCTTATTTCTTTTTTGTTACGATTCCGTTGCGACGAGAGAGGAGAGAACGCGTGTTGCCGATAGCCATTCAAAGGGATTGGTCCTAAGTGGGAAACATTTCTTTCGTTTTCCTTCGCCCCGTGCAGGCACGCTTCGCTGCCCGTCCTAATGCGTCTCAACTACAGTTGATGAAGAACGCTCGGGGACAATGCCAAGGGGTTCGCGGACGCCCGCGTGATAAATGCAGCGATCAGGGGCCACCGTAGCGACGTTTGTATCGCCGATCTCCTTTCGTGCCCTCCGTTTTTACAGACCCAACGCTTATTCGTCGGTACGTTTGCCTGCTCTCCTCTAACACCTTTCACGATGCGTATTAGAATTTTCGATCGGATCGTTCCCCCCCTCGAACAAGCTGCAGATAAAGCTGATAAGCTGACGCTTTTCCACACTATGCTACACAAATCTCAAATCTAATGTTCGTAACAAACTCGTTGGCAAAAATATCTGGCAGGAAAATCGCTGTAATTCTCCATTTATTCAAGCAAGCTTGAGAAATGTAGCTTGCTTCCAGGCGTGCCTCGTGGCACACCTTTTGCTCGCTTTTTTAGGCGTTCACCTGCACCCCCTAAAGCCCGGGCCAAAAGCCTATAGGTCGGGACGCAAAGTACTGCGAAATGAAACGTCGACAAACGTGTCGCATCCGAAGGAGAATATTCGTACCGTTCACCCTTCTGACCGTCTTTTTAATCAACCCCTGTTACAACATTTCACCCTTATCCAGCTGCATACTGTACGTTCGTGTCCATATCGCCATCTAGACGCAGCGATGGACACTCGCCTCGCCAACGTTCCTTAATCGTATCGGTAGATCCGTAGACGGGGACGAAGCGACAATCCGTAAACAATATCTCTTGCTGGAAGTCGGGAACTCGAATAAGAGCAGAAAAAAGAACTTGCGGAAAATTCGTTGCCGAGTTTCAGAATTATATTCATTGTTAACGCATGCAACGCGAATTTTGCACCCCTTCGGATTGATCGGACTTACAACTTTGCCATTATTGTTAATGCGATTGTTATGGCGCGCAGAACGTGCAGGTATATCGAATAATCAGCTGGAATGTTTGGGAAGGAGGGAAGGGAACAAAATATAATTCAGATTCGATTTCGTTTGAGAGAAAGAAATTTATTCTGCAGTGATCGTGCACGTTTACAATTGGCGGTACAATTCAGCGATATCGCGTGTCAGACGGAATTAAATGTAAACGATGTACGATGTTGGCGAAGTTTGCTTTATTTCGGTCAGCTTATTTTGATTACAATATATGATTGTTAGTAATGAAACCGGTCTGTTCTAGAGCGCGCGCTTCGGTAATTCGTTAGTTAAGCAAGCAAGCGATGAAAGCAAGCTCGATTCGCCGTTCGACATCTCCGCGAATATTGCGAATATGCGACGAAATCGAGCGTACGCAGAAGCGTACGAAGGAAGACATTGAAACGACTACCATTCACGATCCTCGAAACTGTCGAATCGTGTCTCGTTCCCCATCGGCCTCCAGTCGATCCAACCGTTACCCGATCCTTGATCGTTCTCGCGCCGAACGCCTCCTTGCGCAGCATCGGATGCGAAAATGCCGCGCCGATAAGGGCCCTACCACCTGCAGGAAGACATTTTCCATTAAACGCGCGAAACGCTTCGCTCTAAACTTAAACGAACGCGTACACGAAACAAAACTCACCCCGAATCGTCGACCGCGTTGCTTTCGACTGGATCGTCGGTTTGGGGCACGTCCACGAACCGGTCCGCGTTGTCGTCCGCGTCCTGCTGCTTCCACTCGTTCAGGTGAACCGTGAGCTGCGGCATATGCCTGACTTTTAAAGACGGCAACGGATTCCCCTCGAGATGCAGCTCCATTAGAGAGGTAGATCTCTCCTCGAACAGCTGGTCCATGCTCACGATGCTGTTGTTCCTCAACGACAGAACCTCGAGGTGCCTCGTGTTCGATATCAAGCTCGCCGGAAGAACGGCAATGACGTTGCTCGAGAGGTCCAGGGTGCGAATACCTTGCAGAGCAACGAAAGCGGCGCTGTCGACGTTGATGATGTAATTGTTCGACAGCAGCAGCGTCTCGATCTGCCGCAACTGGCAGAAAGTGTCCGCGGTGATGTCCATGATGCGATTGTAGCTCAGGTCGAGGTGCCTCAAACGGGCCAGCTTGCAGATCCGCGGCACCGCTGTGAAGAGATTGTGGCTCAGATGTAGTTGCTGCATGAAAGCCAGCCCGTCGAAGATGTCGTTCGGCAGCAGTCTGATATCGTTGCCGGACAGGTCCAGAACGCTCAGGCTCGTTGTATCGACGAACGCGTTCTCGGCGACGTTGCTGATGCTGTTCCGCGACGCGTTCAGCTTCGCCAGCTTCGACATCATCTGCAACGACAGCGAGAATTCCGCGCAGCTCGCGACACACAATTCCTCGATCTTGTTCCCGCTTATGGACAGCTCCACCACGTTGTTCAGATTGTCCCCGTTCAACCGCGAGATCGCGTTGTCGTCCAAGTAAAAATGTGTCAGTTCGCCCGGCAAATTGGCGATGAAATCGGTCGACTCGACGCTGTTTCCGGACAGGTCCAACCGTGTCAAATGCGGCGCGAACTCTTTCACGTTTACGTTCAGACGGGAGATTCTGTTCCGTCTGAGCGACAGTGCGCGTAGCCGGGGCAACGATTGCAGCATGTTATCGATGCTCGTCTCGGTTTCGTTATACTTGTTGTCGTCTATGACGAGTTCGTTCAAGGCGGGGTGCGTCTTGAACCACAACAGCTTCCCGATGGAAATGTTGTTCCCGGACATCCGGAGCACCTCTAAACGCGGTAACTCCTCGAACGCCATAGCGGAGATCTCGCTGATCTCGTTGTTGTCGAGATTCAATTCTATTACGTTCGGGCTGCGTACGAACAGGTCGCTTATCCGTTTCAGGCCAGTCTTTGAAAAGTTCAGAATTATACCTTGGGGCGGATCCCGTTTGTAAGTGTCTGTGCATGGCGGTGGTGGCCTCGGGTTAAACGGTCTCGGTGTGGAAATGATCGGTTCCAGTTTAGGCTGCACCTTAGGTCTGCCGGAATAACCGACAAAAAATCTCTCGCCCTGTTCGGCGGATGTTAGCCACCAGCCCGGGAGCAGCGCGGAAAGCGCGAACCACGTTTGCACGAGCAGCATCTGCGAACGTACAATTCGGGAAGCTGAATTTCTTTGAACGAATGTCGAAGGAGAAATCGCGCGTGGAACACGAAGGAGATGAGTTACGTCCGCGTTGTTCGATACTATGTACTTACGTTTTTGCGTGCCCCTTGTTCCTGCGGGCTGTCTGTCGTGATACTCGTCGCACTTCTTCGACACGCTCGAACGGACCAACACCTTCTGTCCCGAACATTCGAATTTGTCCGCTTATAAAGTAGCGATAATTCTTGAGAAATTCGACGCCGCCGTGGCCTCAGGGCCGTAACCAACGCGCGGGCCGCCTCGACGCTCTCTTCTAATCGTGGACGCTGCCGCTGAGCGGGAACGTCCCATTTCCACCTGGGCGTATCTACCTTTCCGCTCGCGCGTAACCTTTAACAAGGTATCCAGCGAAACCGTGCGAAGGAAGGGGCACGCTGGACGGCAGGAAAATTGTGCTCTCGTCGAAGAAACGAAACGATCGCGTTAGAAAAGTCGTAAACCACCCGGTGGTCCGTCGTGAACGACGCATCGTTGCAGGCGTGGAATTCGTGCGAAAATTTTTGCATCTTCCATGGAAACGAAACGGTAGTTGACCCAGGGCTACCGCTGCCGTTTGTCCTTCGCTTGGTGCGAGCGGTTCTGCTGAGATGTGCCGTGCGTCGTTCTGCAAACGCTTCGGCCAGTTCTTCCTCGGATTACACGGATATCACACGCTTGAAGATATGAGAACTGCCGCGATACGAGATATCGTTCTGGAATGTCCCATTGCAGATTCGACGACGGACCGTTGGAATCTAGGGATAGCTTCCGTTGCGGTGCACCTGGGTGTCGCGTGGACGGTTCAAAGAATTTCCGCCGAGGTAGCTGGAAATGAATTCGCCGATAATCGTTCGCGCGACTGTTTTTGTCCAAACCAATATACGTGTGTCGCGCGTGTCGAAGCAACCTCGGCAAGCCATCACTCGGCTAGACATCCGGTTCTTTTTTCAATTGAAAATTCCTAGATATGTATCCGTGACGACGAGGGAAATGGGAACGGTATGCGTGGTCATTACATTCGGCATGTCGGTTTCGCAGTTTATTTTCGACAACAGAGTCTGCTGGCAATAAAATACTAGCAATTTTAATGCATCCCTTAGATAAGAATTAATAACGTTATTTGCGTAAACGCGATACCTTATAATCGAAATACGCAGGCTACGGCGGCAGTGAGTTTTTCCTTAAAGAAAAACCGATCGTATCGTTGATATAACAAAATTACATTTGGACCGACCACTGCAATTTGCAAACCGTTTCCTCAGATTACGTGCAGAACGCATCTATTTGGTATACGTTGCCACGCGTGCATATCTATTTCGTCGATATAATTGCCCTTAATGTGCAGTTCGGCTAAACTGTTGCACTGCGTAATGGACATGGCGTTAATTGTGGAAAACTTATTCGACTCTAAATTTAAGTACTGCAGCATTCCCATGCCCAGGTGCCAATTCGAAGGCAATTGTTCCAATTCGTTGCCAGACAGGTCCAGCTCCTCGAGTGCACCGAGCTCGGAAAAAGCTGTTTCACTGATATCGCTTATTCGGTTGCCACGCAAGCTTAACGCATTCAACGACTTTAGGATAATCGTATCGGTTATCCGGTCGATGACATTGTGTCCGAGCGACAATTTCCTAAGATTATATAAATTGTTCAACGCGGGGAACGCACGCAGGTTATTATTGCTGAGATCTAGAATTTCCAATTGTGGCATATATGTAAACATCTTATTGGTCTCGCTGAGTCGGTTCTTCGATAGATCCAAGATCACCAACGACCTTACCTGCAATTCGACTGGTTGTTCGATAGAACAACCGGACAGAAAAAGTTCCTTCAAAGCGTTCATTGGGTCGATCCAAAGCCCGCTGAGAGGGTTCCCGTCGAGGTATAATGCCTCGATGCTACGAAGATAATCGAGGGATAATGTTTGGATGCCATTCCGTTCTAAATGAACGGTCCTCGCGTAAGGAATAAACTGGGTCAGACTTGCGTTGACCACTACGGACTGCATATTGCTGTCCGAGAAATCGATGTTTCTTAGCGAGGGAAAATTCGACGCCACAAGAAACAAGCAATTGTAGTTTACACCTTTCCAAGAGAGGCTTTCCAGGTTCGGAAGGCTTGCCTTAAACGTGTCTGAACTTGCACAGTTGTCCGAATACGCGTTGACCCACTCGGACGGTCCCTGATTGTCCAAGATTAATGTCCTTAAATTCTGGTGCGAAACTCGAAACCCTTCGAGAGGAATTTCATTCCTAGCCAAGTCCAGGCACTCCAAATTGGGTGCTTCCGCGAACGCATCCCGCGGCACGTTTGTCAGATCGTTGTCATCCATCATTATTGATCTAATCCTTTCGCTTTTCACGAGTGCAGGAGGCAGTTCTTTTAACCGCAAGCCCGACAAACGAACGATCTCCTCGTCCTCGCACGAATTTACGTACACTTTTGAAATCATATCTTTTCCTATGTCTCTTACAGGCAACTGTGGTTTGATGGATATCTTCTGGCCCGTCGTTAGCCAGATAGGGTCGGCGACTATTATCTCCGATGTTAAAATGAGCACGATGCACTGAAATATGTTCAGCATCTAGAAAATCGGAAAGAAAAAGGATCACTCTTCGAATGATACGTGTAAATCGCAGATAGGTAACGATTCTCTCGTTAAATACAGAAAATTAGATGTGACGCGTCACATTGGACCGAGATGGAAACCGGTCGTTCGGCGGATAAATATATTGCATACGTACCGTGGATACAAATCTCTTCGACTTCGTCGAGGCAACGGCAAAGATGGTGCAGATTCGTTTGATGCGAACGCTTATAAGCATTTTCACGGATATTTTATCTAAATTGTCGCCGCGCTGCCAGCGTTCACGATCAAGCGAGAAAGAGACGGATGCACAGACTCGACATCTTGTTCATGTGAACTTGGTGTACCCATGTCATGAATTTCGAAGGGTACTCGGCGGCAGATAAGCTGCAACTATGCGCGCCTTATTTCCGTTACCACGAACCGTCGCTTGCAAATCCGTCGCAGTTTACGATTTCGACGAATGCGCTTATTGATGAACGTCCGATCGTGCGAGTACCGCGAAATAATTCGTTATGCAATAAATCGTTCGATTCTGGCGAACAAACCGCCTATTCTATTCCACCCTTCCACATTCTAATCAGAGTCAAAGGTCCACCCGCTACTATCTGAATTCTGACCGGATGCTGGTCCGCGCAGAATTCCGGGAAATAAGTACGCAATCTCCCACTCCCGATTTTCCGGCACTTTTCCCAATATAAAAAGGGGGACCCGCGACACCCAACGGGTTCAGTAGAAAAATTCAGACGAGTAGTTAGCAGAAGCCGTAATACCGCGACGTAAACTAAAAGTATAGTTAGATATGTAAAACTGTTGTAACAATAGGCTAACTTTGAATAAACAATTATCGACAACATCGAGTCTCAACCGATTCGACGACAATTCAAGGGTACGAAGGTATCGAGGCAGGGAACGCGAGATTTAGCTTCCGTTCCAACGAAGACGGGTTATTTTAACGGGGTGAATTAGTGTTTCGAGTTTTCAACGCGAGATTCGTATACGTTTCTAAATGCTAAGGAGGAAAAGGTGGCGGGGTAATATCGACGCTCGTCGTGATTTTCCACATATTATACTGTTTATTTGCACACAAGTTACAGGAAAGCTACACTTCTTCTTTGCGCGAAATGCAAAGGATCGAAACGTCAGTTGTATGTACAACTATTCGTTCTGGAAACGTTTCCCGCATAACGTTGGCACGGACCCCGAACGAATGTCCAAATGGACCACCGTGTCATTTGGTATTCCAAAAAATGTGCTCGCTTTGAGAGTTGCAAGGGGGTTCTGTTTAAAATAAATTTGTTTCACACGGAATGTGGAACAGGTATTGAACACCGAGTCGAGCGAAGTGAAATCGTTTCCCGATAGATCCAGATATTGGAGCTTCTTCAGGGGTTCACACCACTTCGTCGGCATGTACTGTAGCTGATTGAAGCTCAGATCTAATTCTTCTAACAGGTTTAGATTCTGAAACGCGTCCACGTTGATATGCCGTATTATGTTCCATCGTAGAAACAGTTTCCGCAGTGACGGTAGATCGTAAAAAGAATTGATGGACAGAAAGTTTATATTGTTGCAATTCAATGAGAGTGTGGTAAGCTTTCGGAATGTCCCGCTCGGAACGATGTCCAACTTATTGTCATCTAATATGAGAACCTCTAAAAGTGTCAAATTCGTAGTCGCGTCGGGATTTAGAACCGACAACAAATTCATAGAGAGATTCAAGTGCCGTATGTTGACAGCATCCTCGAACGCTTCTCTGCCAATAGTTCGGATTTGATTTTCACCTACCGAGAGATACGCCAGATTATGTAATCCTCTTAAGTCAAGACCCTCGGCCTCGCCGATGCTCTGGATCTCGTTTTTATCCAACGTTAAAGATAACAGATTGCTCAGTCCCGTTGGTGACAATCGTGTAACCCTGTTGTTACTAAGATCGAGATGCAGTAACGCGCGACACGTGAAATCCATATTATTCGTGAAATCGGCGTGAACAAACCGGTTCCCCGAGATATCTAGATGCGTTAAGTTCGGGAAAGGATTGCTGAACGCGCTGATTATTTTATTTATGCCGAGATTATTGAGATACAAATATTCGAGTTGAGGATATACACCGGGAACTGTTACTGATTCAGCGCCAGAACTATAATAGTCAGAGGCGTACGAATTACGAAATTTTAGCATCCTAATCGTCGAATGATTACCAAAGGAGAATGCATTTCTGGGTTGATACGAAGTGTACGGTTCAACGCCCCCGATCCCCCCTTGTAAATCAAGGTACATCAAATTTGGCACTCCGTCGAAGGCGCCTTCTTCAATATCGAGGAGCAGGCTGTCGAGGGTGATACATTTTATGGAGTGTGAAACAATAGAGTTCCTTGCCAATTCCAAGGATTTTTGACCGTGCAGAAGTAACGTTTCGTTGGCGCAAAAATTTGGCAGGCCCGTTTTTTCGTCCGTCAATTCCGGCACAATGTCGCCGAGCGCAACCAACGGCCACAATGTCAATGTTATTTTCAAAACGATGAACTCCTTCATTGCTTCGGAATATCTAAAAGGGAGAAATAAATTATCATCACCTCATCGTTTATTGCGCGCTCGATTCAAACAGATATCTTTGTAGCTAATTGTGAAGTTCACGAAGAGTGCAACAAATGGAATTCGGCTGTTTGCCCCATGGGATACGATCAAGTCAGAGCGATGTACGGGTAAATCGTTAATGGTTTTTAGGTTTTATTATTATTTGAACCAACCTTTTCTCGGGGGCACACCAACCGGCACTAACACGATTAAAACGCCGATGAAAAACCGTCGCCCTTTAGATACGATAGTCTATTCAATGGGAACGAACACTTTTACAATCCAAACGCTATTGTATGCGCAGCGGGTTAGACATCCTTACGAAGCTTTCGAATACAGTGTTAAATATGATTCTAGTCACATTGAAATCCCCTTTATATACGCCTGCGCCTACATGGACTGTATACTTCGTAGTACGTTGCTTGTTCCGAGTAACTAAACACTACATGCGTGTATTACGCTGACCAGTGATATCAAGAAGTATCATATAAAAATAACATGTCCCGTACGCCGGAAACAGGAACAGATATTAGATAAATGGAGTTACTGTTCGCATCCAAACTCTGTCTAAAACGCTTTAAATAAAAAATATTTTATTCACCGCTCTGGCCGTCCAATTGACATTATTATCATACGGAGTTCGAGACAAAGCGATATTTCTCTGGGATGCGACGCTAAAGAACGATTTGCGATCTCAAGCTGTGATGTTCCAAGTGTGTATGCACGTACCCCTGTCACCCCTTTAAAGATATAATGCGTACCAGATTAGCATTATCGCGTTCACAGAAGACTGTGGTGGTGTATTCGTAATACAAGTCATTCGATATCGCATATTATCTTGATGCAGTTCAGCTGAACGATTAAAACTAAAGTGTTCAACAGAATTGAACGCCATCGAACGACACAGGATCGCGAAAGAAGTAATGAGGAAAAGGCTCCATGCGAATGATGCGGGTTAACAAAATTTTTCATAAAAATAACAACTTCTTGTCATTTATTTAGTAATAGTTCCTTTCTTGTTCTACAAAACCTCCAGCCGCTCCTGGCCCATTCTTGTTAAATGCTTTTTACAGATCGGGTGCCTTTTCTTCTACAGCTTTATGTCGGTAAGTTGATTTCTCTGGCAGGTTGTCGTACCTGTTCTTTATGTGACTCCAAAGTCTCTGTGGAGGATATAATAAGCATGAAAGTTCGAACATAGCGGCTAAGGTGTCCCGCTAACATAATATGAGAAACACGAGGAGCAGGTTCGCATGCAATTAATCGATATAAAATAGCGTCCGTTTTATGATGCAACCATTACGGTCATATTATCGCATTGACTTTATTTATTCGTCAATAAAAATATCATCCGCGTACTAGCTGTATTGCAAGGTTTGCTTAAATCTGACACAACGCACAAAAAAAAAATTGATAAAGGACATCTGTAGCATACTCCTTCGTTTATCCATTCAAACATATCTTCGCAAGCGTGGTCGTACGCTCTTTCGAAGAACATCGAAGCGATAACAACGCTCAGTACGAAGGAGGATGTCCGTTTGAAAATAAGGCGGTACAACCAACGCGAAATCATTTCTCGTATTTCCAGGTATTTCGCAATGTTAATAACGCTAAAAGAATGCGATCTAACTTGAAACTAGCCGAGAAACGTGCAATCGATTAATGAACATGTGTCAATTGCGCTTGTCTAATTTTTCCAATTCGGGCTAAGCTGCAGCGAACGATGTACGACAAATATTTTAATTATAGTACATGCTCTCTAGTATATAAAAACATAAATGTAAAGCATCGAAGGAAAAGTTTCGGGGTGGTTTAAGAAAGAGAAAAAAAATGAATGCCAGAAAGAGTTCAGAAATGTTTCAATGTGGTTCGGCACACGGTAAATGTTTAATAATACGTGTAAAAATATTGCTTACATTATTTCATGGAAATATTAAAGAATACTTTTACGACAAATCGTAAACATACATACTGCTCAATCGCGTACATTAATAGTTTACAGTCAGAGATGAATAACAATCACTTTTCGATAAAAAGTTTCAACTTCGTGAGACATAAATCTAAACTATATTTTTATAGCAGTCCAACAATATTGAAGTACACTTCTATCAAATTAATTTTGATACCAGCTTCAAAGATATACGTTTGCTTGCGCAGAGAAATATTAAACAATTGTATTACATTATTCCTGCTAACCTTTAGTAATGTTGAAATTTTTTGTTGAAGTAATTGGATCTTGTAGCACCTTTCGTGATAATCGAATGCGGCCATTCACTGGATCTCGCCCAAAATATTTCACCTGTATTTCCTCCCCGACATTGAATCCAAGGACACTGGGGTGATGTACTTTACGATGATCTAACTGTGAGTTCGGTAATAACGTTGGCACCATAGCAGGATACAGCGTAACCATAACACCGGTCTCGCGCATTTCTGTTATCTTCGCCGTGTAAATATCACCGAACGTTAACGATGGCTCCACTTGCTTTAGCAGAAGTTCGTTTATCATTTCCTTCGCTTCATTCATCGCATTTCGATTAGGTGCAAATATAGAAAACACGCCATCGTTGTCTGCCTGTATCTGTAAAATAAAGTAACGCGGTCAATCAATTTCTGTAAGAGATCAATCAATTAGGATTTATCCCCATTTGCTGAAACTTACATTAACTCCAGTTTCGCAAAATATTTTCTTTAGGTTTGATCCCCCAACTCCGAGAAACTTTCCCCTTTGGTGTACAGGTACTTCTATGGTATCAATTACGGGTTTGTTCTCTTTCTTCTCTTTCGCCGGAGACGATATTACTTCATTCATAATATTAATAATCCGATTCTTTGCGATACCCGCACCTTGAATGCTCTTCATTACCACTCTCAACGGGATACCTGGTATTTTTACATCCGCCTGGAATGCGGTAAATCCTTTTTTTGTACCTGCTATTTTGAAATCCATGTCTCCAAGATAATCTTCTATGCCCTATTAGCCAAAAGAATTCAATATTAATTGATTTCTGCTATAAATTATACATATAATCTAGTAAAAATTAATATTACAGATATATCCGTTAGTATTTTATAATCATCGTCAGTTAAAGTATTTCTGGTTCTATTGGGATTAGTCATTAATCCCATTGCAACACCAGCGACAGGAGCTGATATTGGAACGCCTGCATCCATTAATGCTAAACTTCCACCACACACCGAAGCCATAGAAGAAGATCCTTCGACAAAGAAAAATGTTACTTAAATTATTTGCTTACTATTTCCAATGGTGGCAATTAGTTGTACATTAAGCAAATTACCATTCGATTCTAGTACTTCGCTCGTTAGTCTTATAGCAAATGGATAATCCTTTGGTATAACTGCTCGCAAACCTTTCTCGGCCAGTGCTCCGTGTCCTATTTCTCTGCGATTGACTCCACTCACCTTGCCCGTTTCGTTTACAGCATACGGAGGGAATTCATAATGTAGAAAAAAATTTTTTTCCTTTATACCACTGTAAATTGCATAAATGTTCATTCCCTCTGAATACAGAATTATAGAAACAAAAAAAATTGGTACTTTAAATACCTGGTTAGCATGGAAATAGCATCTAGTTTAAGAGAGCTTTCTATACTGTCGAGGGTAACTGTGCATAAAACTTGTGTTTGTCCTCTTTGAAAGAAGGCAGAACCATGAAGAGGATGGAACAGATCAACTTGACACTGTATATTTCTCAATTCGTCTATGTGACGACCGTCGCATCTAAAATTGTTTAACTATTTATATTTAATATGTATACAGATTAATAATTGCGAGTCTTTAGCTCCCGTTAGTAAAGGAAAATACCTTCTATCTGTTTCAAATATTAGAGATCTGAAGACAGTTTTAGAAATACTGTTGAAAGCCGTCGCAGCTTTTTTGACAAATACATCATCACGGTCTGCGATACTTTCTAAAAGTTTATTTCTCAGTTCGGAAATAGCAACATCGCGTGACGTTTTGTCGTGAGAATGACAACCAAAAATGCCTCGCAGCTTGGTCTCCGCAAAATTTCTTACAAATTGATCCACATTCATGTAAGATTTATCTTCCTTCTCAATTTCTATTTTAGATTTACCAAACCGGTTTCGCAATTCCGTTATAGATTGTATAATTGTTTGGCATTCTTTGGCGCCGATCTTTATTGCTTTCAAAAGTTCTGGCTCTAAAATATCATTGGCGGATCCTTCCATCATGATAACAAGATTTTTGGAACTACACGTTAAAATAAGATTCAATGAACTTTGATGAAGTTCACGCTTTGAAGGATTAATTATATGCATCTTGTCGATCAAACCGATTCTTACAGCGCCTACAGGCCCATTCCATGGAACATCCGAAACGCTTAAAGCTGCGGATGCAGCATTAATAGATAACACATCTGGATCATTAACGCCATCAACGGCTAATAAATTACATACTATTTGTGTCTCATAGGAGTACCCTTCTTTGAACAAAGGTCGTAGTGATCTATCTATTATCCTACTGGTAAGGATTTCATGATCCGTGTGGCCCAACTCTCTACGAAGAAAATTTGTTGGTATGCGGCCTATTGCGGCAGCTTTTTGTCGATAATTTACAGTTAATGGAATTATGGAATCATTCGTTGGTACATCTGTCCTAACTACTGTAGTCATGACCGAAGTATCGCCAAGTGTGGCCGTAACACTTCCACTTGTGAGCCGCGCATACTTCCCAGTGGATAATGTCATTTGCGAACTGAAAGAATATTAGAAATAATTGCTGGCAAAACGTGTAGCAGATGACCGGAACACAAGTAATTTAGGATTGCCTTTATTATTTTATCATAAAATGTGTGTCCGCATTGAACATTGAAATGCAAACATTGCTGTCGTTTAGGTTAAAAAACACGTGATATTCTTACCCGTTAGACAATTGTATGTGCACGCTTTCTGCGGCATTGTTCGACATGAATTTAATGCGAAACAAACTTCCATTTTTGTTCTGATTTTTTGGTCGCAGAAGAATTAAATTTCTATTGTTTAATAATCTACTACGTCTAAATAGTACCATCCTCACGTTAAATTTGTTTTCAACATACTCACTATGGCCACCATTCACGACCAAAGAATCCTACCCCCCGTAACTTTTATGTTGGACACGATATCGTACCGCGTTCTGCATTATCAATAAATGATAATACTTTCGTATTCAACAGTAATATCGATTTTATATTATTTCATATAAATAATAAAATTTCAGGGTTTTCACAAGTTTTTAATCCTGCGGTTAAAATAAAACATCCAAATATTTTACTTCGATGAACGATTAAAAGTAGACTAATTGTTCTTGTACCAAATAATCCTGCATGAATTATATGACAGACAGAGTGTTTCCGTGTATTCTAACCTGTCTAAGATGCTCATCATTGTTTAAGAAATGTTCACGTAATTGAGTGAAAGCAATCGCAAAGCAGAAATTATGTTCCGTATATTGAGGCCATATTTAAGAATTTCGCTTTTAAATAAAAGAACATTCTATGAAGCACCAAGGTCAGGTTATCCAGTAGTGTATCAGAAACGGCAGAAAGAATTAACGCTTTTGGAGAGATTCCGCAAAGCTCGTCATGAATTTAAGGACGAGTGGAAATTATTTGTTAGTGAAATTCGAGAAGATTATAAAGTTCATCCGCTGATGCCTGCACCATACGAGCACGACATTATTTGGAAATTTAACGGCAATCAAACTTCATTAGATTTTTGGACTGTAAATAGTGACAGTGACCATCACCATGGCCACTCGGTGGCTAAGTAATTAATTTGTGTTTATTGCCCTGATTATGACTCGTGCTGTTTATATAAATCGTTCTAAACGAAATATAATATTTTCAGGTTAGATTTGTCACCTAGGGGCACTGGAATATTTCACGGTATATTAGATACTCGACCAGCTAAAGATGGCATAACAGTAAAAAGTGGCTACTGTAATATAACAGCAATCCCAAAAGTTAAATCATTTCGACAGGAAGTTAAGCACGACTGGAGCAAATATAACGAGCTTGTATTCCGAATTAGGGGAGATGGTCGATGCTACTTAATAAATATTTTACAAAGGGGATATTGGGATTTAGAGTGGAATAATGCTTATCATTATGTGATATATACAAGAGGTGGACCATATTGGCAAGTGGTTAAAATACCTTTCGCCAAATTCGCGGCTGCCTCAAAGGGAGAGCTTCAGGAAATTCAGTTCGCTATGCCTCAAAATGAAGTCACCAATCTTGGCATTACAGTGGCAGATAAAAAGCCGGGACCTTTTAGATTAGAAATTGATTATATTGCAGTCTGTTTTAATCCAGACCTAACTGAAGAGTTTGCCTACGAAATGTATGACGTACCTAATAGGAATTAGTTAATTTCGAGCCGTGTACAATATTTTCATAGGATTCATTTTACGTGCCACAGAAGATATTTGAATGTAGTTTTATTGTACAAGGTTGATAATAAATTTACAAATAAAGGTAATGTTATTTTCATTAACATACATAATACATCTATATAATTAATGTGGCTGTTTTGTTGAAGTCTTTTTCCTTAACATTTTATATGTTTTTTTTGATAGCAAATAACTTGCACCACCTGCTAATGTTGTTAAAGCTGTTATATAACATAAAGCTTCTAAAATTGGATGGTTTACAAAATGAAAAACTGGTGCAGCCAGTGTGCCGGCAACAAACGACAATTGTACAGCGGTATTAATTTTACTTATATATGTTGGGGCTAGTTGTACTGTTGCATGTGTAGCATCAAAATACCTGCTCAAAGTTTTCTGAAACATATTTTACGAATGGGTAATTATTGAAGTATTTGGCTTGTTGTAATGCGATAATGCATACATACCGGGGGAGGTAGAGACTGATATCTTATATAAGAAGCAGCTGATACCAAGGCAACATCGCGAGAAACGACAAGACACGTTAGAGGAATCGGAACCAATCCTACGCAGGCCAGTGAAAGGAACAGTGTACCTACAAGTAATTTATCTGCAACTGGATCTAGAAAGCTACCAAGCTTTGAAGCTTGCGATGTCCATGTGCGTGCGATCCATCCATCAGCTAGATCGCTAAACCCTGCAATTATTAATAACCACAGTGCTACCTGCAATACGAATAAACAACTATTGAAGAACATGATAAACAAGAAAGATCTGTATAAATATTAAAACAGTTTTACCTGGTAATCCTGTGATAAAATCAAGTAACTTATGTAAGGTGATGTTAAAATTCGTCCTATACAAAGAAAATTTGGTACAGTCCAAATGTTTTCCTTCTCAATAATTTCCTCTACTTTCCGTTTTGTTAGTTTAATATCTTGAAGCACTTGCAACTTTAATGCCTTTCTTCTAGTGGCACGTTCCTTTTTGGCAATACAATTTTTATGGTGGTTACTAATTCCAGTAGAGTATACTCTTGCATGATACACTAAGTATCGCCTTAAACATTTTTCTAGCCAATATTTAGTCGATATTGTAGATCGTTTAAAACAGAATATTGTAAAGTAGCTCATAATTGTTTAGCCCTGTTTTTAAAATAATACAAGAAAGGATCATAACATATAATATTATTCTTAATTATCAAAACCACAGTTTGTAATAGATGTTAAATGCTTTTCTGTATTCTCTTATCACATACAGAAACTATCTACAGTATGAATCCAGCCTTTATCTTTTAGTGTAACTGTGAATTTTATTAAAATTTGAAAAAATTTCACACTGTTTCGAGCAATTTAATTTTCGTGTTACACTAATCATTAAAATTGCAGCAACGAATAAGAAAATAAAGTCATATATTTAAATATGTTTATTATAAATTGCTTCATAATATACTTGACTCAATGTTGCTGTAAGAAGTGAGACTTTCCAGTAAAATGAATGATAATATAGGATTGCATTTCTGAGGTTATGTCGTTCAACAACAAATAACGTGCGATCCTTACCTGCATCAATTTAAATACCTTCTACTTATGTACAATGGGAAGAACCGAAAGCAACGTATAGATTCAACTATAATTGAATCTGTGAAAAAGATAATTATATCACAGCAATCATTTTTAATTATGATTCTAGCCTTTCGAAATCAATTAGGTCTTTAATTAAAACTGAAACGATTAAGATTCATATCGGTTAACCAAAATTAATGTTTTTCACAAGTCGGCAAGAATCACGATATTATTGGACAAATTAAAATTTTATCAACGAAACAGCATGGAGTGCGCGTACTATTTAAAATGTCTCATTGCTCCAATTGATGAATACACGATACGTTTATAAAATATTAATTATCGATAGCGAGAGCCATAATCGTTCTTCGATATTCATGCTTCAGTCCTCATATAAAAATTAAAGATGCAGACGTATTTTACTCAATATTTTTTGGTTCTGTATCATGTAAAGAACGTAGATGGTAATTGTTAACAAGAGAACAGGATTCTAGGCAGTTCTAGTTGCTACGTGTCTTATACATATCCATTTAGATCTTATAATAAATTAATAAATTCATTTTATAAGCAAACGAAATTAGTAATTTTCGGCTAGAATGCTACCATCTATAAAGCTGTGCCTGAAACTACTCGTGTTCCTGCCTTACCTACACCCCCTTGCATGAATGCGTCCCGGGGATGCGCATGCGTCTGGCTGGTCAAGGTATTGCAGGCGCACGACTCGACAAGCAACAGAGTGCTGTGTGTACACCCCCGCCCACGTATTATTATTCCACTGGCTCGTAACCACGCTTCTGGGTGATCGCGAACGGCTACGTGAATCGGACAATCTCGTATAGGGTAGATAATGAATTCGTTATTCACAGAAAACTTGCCGCGCCCCGTCGACAGAATCACATAAGAAGGCTTTAATGTGACAGAAGGACGAGCATGATTCTTGCTGGATCAGACCATTTGCTGGCGGGTAAGTCCACTATTCTCTACGTTGTCTGCACGATTCTGTCTAGCAAGTTCACCTTCTCGAAGGTAAAGCTCTACATTTTGACGCGAAGGTAGTGCTATATTCGAATATTAATGATTGTGGGGTTTAATTGAATTGTTGACAAATAGTGTCCCTCAAAAATCGAATGAAAAACGCCCGCCTTTCTCACATGATTCGTTGCTCGTTCGCGACCTAATACAACGCAATGTTACATTGCCTCGAACTTTGAAACACCCAAGTGTTCAGTGTATCCAATTTCCTATATCCACGCGACAATCACCCTTCGAATCTTTATATCGTTCTCACGTTAGAGAACGTTCTACACGCGCCGCTATTTAGATTAATTAAGATTAATTCGCACCCTTGTGCGAAGGATGCATACCACAATTTCATCCGCATTGCGCAAATCACGCTTATTTCGATACGCATCGCCTTGAACAATTTTCTATCGTTCCTTAATGTCATCCGTTAAAGAATGCTAAAGTTGCATGGATAACTTGGGCGTGTTGCATAAATTCATTTCAACGAATTGAACCGAATTGTCGCTCACAGTCATAAATCCCAACAGCAATATTTTCGCCGACGATTGGATTCCTCTGCGCGCACAGATCTCAGCGATATCATTCCCATGATATCCACGGAATTAGGGATGCGCAAGATCTCGACCCCGTGAATTATTAAGCGGATTCGCTGCGCAATACAGCGTAGCGGATCGCGTGATAAGTGAAGCGACGCTTAATTATTCCAGGTCATTACGACGTAATGTGTCGCTGGTGCTAACGCGCTCGATAAACGGACGGTCGTGCATGCCGTCGGTCCGAAGAAAAAGTTTAATCGGTACACGGGTGAACGCCTTTTTCAACAGTTATTAAATAACTTTGCGCCCCGGCTGTGCCCGTTTCGATCGCGCCTCTTCGTATTCTCAACGCCCCCCGTCGATTCCGTTTCCCCGTCTCTCCCTCTGTTTCACCCCTATCTTCTTTCCCTTTCAATGTAACCAACCCTCTGTCATTAATCCGCCGCGACACATCCTTCCGGCCTGCTTTCATTCATGATCGATCATTCGTCAGACAGTAAATAATATACACGGACAGCGGTTCATTCCGTTCACTCGCACTCACGGTCGATCGATCGATTTACAGTACCTGTGAAAGCGACAGCATTTCTGGGTGCCGTTGCCGGCTTCGTGGTCCTTCTCTTGGCGCTGTTTTTGTACCTGACACGCAAGTGGTGCTTCACGCCGTCCTCCACGACCACGCTCTTCGGCGGCGTTTGCGTGCCGCTCTGCGAGTCCAACAATAACTCCACATCTAAGATCGCGAAAAACATAGGTAGATAAATCTTGTTGACAGTAGAGCGGTCGATTTCAATGTATACGAATTGAAACACGAAACTCAACAGCAAAGGCATTCTCCTACTCGGATCCAGAGACCAGTTCCGATTCTGAGGAGGACGTTCTACGCCGATTAAATACCCATCCCCATCCACCGCCTGACACTTTGACAATCCAAGCCGAGGATGGACCTACCATCTTGGGTCAGACGTTTTTCTATTTCTATTTACGTTTGCCGGCGTGTTAATTAATAAGCCCGTTAATCGTTTCAGACGCCGGCACCGCTGCCAGCAGCTGCACGGAAGAACACTCGCCTAGCGATCAACAACAGGTGAACAGAAAAATCTTTCGCCCCAGAAAATCGCTCGAGAATAGTACAATCGCGTTCCCGATCTAAACGGCTGACGTATAAATAATTAATCGGTCGACGGATATCCGCGCGGATATCTTATCACGCAACGCACCGCCTAGCTTCACGACGACGGCCTACCCTTTTTTCCACCGACTCGATGACACGTATCATAATTTCCTTTCGGATATTACATTTAATGGAACCGTTCGTGAATATTGTCACGCTCGTTATACTTGTTTAGTGCGTAGTAGAAGTCGGGCCCTCTGGTGTTCTTCTCGATAGCAGAGAACAGGAGGCGGAAGGCGAGCAAGATGGATCGACAACCAACGACGTTATCACAACGATGGGCACTATCGCCGAGGAAGTGGGCAGCTTGGAGGTCGCTTTTCTCTACGACGCCCCTATGCGAGAGATGACGGTACGTATAATTTTGTACGGGAATAAATTATACAGGTTTCCGGTGAAATACTATGGAATATGTTCGTTACAGGTTCACGTATTGCAAGGACGTAATTATCCCGAAGGTATAGGCGGCAGCCACGTACGATTAGTATTGTTACCATCGAAAAAGCAACGACGTAAGACACGTGTACGCCAGGGCACGTCTCCGCAGTACATGGAGAGTTTCCTTCTGCCACGCGTGAATCCAGAGGACGTGAACGCAATGGGGGTACGCCTAAGGGTGTACCTATGGGGCGGCAGAATGCGTCGAGAGAGATTGCTCGGCGAAGCCAGAGTCTCCTTCGATCAGATCAATCTTCAACTTGAGACGACCCTTTGGTTAACGCTACAACCACCACCTTTCTCTTCGGTAAAACGTTCTCGCGGTCGTCGTAACCGCGCTCGCCGCTTCTCTATTCCATTCTGTCCGGAACGAATGAAACGGCGAAACCATAAAAATGAATGCGCTGTTCAAGGTTCAAGATTGGGGGACGACTAGCAGTTTGACCCGCAGCGATTCTACCGGGTCGCAACAATCGGTTCAATCGTACGCATCGCCAACTGTACGAGTGCCCACGTACGCGTCGCACACTATACCGCCATACGGTAGTAGCATGAAGGGCGGAAGCGTGGCAGAGATTTTAATAGGATTGGCGTACAACGGGACGACTGGACGTTTGTCGGTAGAAATAATCAAGGGATCCCACTTTCGCGGCGGTGGTGGAAACGACACGAAACCGCCCGACACGTACGTTAAACTTGCTCTCGTCGATAGCAACGGCCACGAAATGGAACGATCGAAGACCGGCTTGAAACGGGCTCAGCCGAATCCTCTTTACAAAGAGACCTTCATATTCCAGGTATCATTATCGTGTGACGTGAAACGCGTACGATTTATGCGCTAGACTAACGTGCCGTCTTTTCGATCCCTCTAGGTCGCTCTGTTCCAACTTGGCGACGTGACGCTGTTCCTCTCGGTGTACAACCGACGAAGAGGTGGCATGGGCAGGAAGGGAAGGGAAATGATCGGCTGGCTCAGTTTGGGCTTGAACAGTTCCGGTTCAGAGGAGCATCAACACTGGAAGGACATGCGCGCAGCGAGACAGCCAACGCAAGTACAACGCTGGCATTCGCTGCTACGTCCATGAGATATCCGATCGTGAAAGAGTTCCTGTTACGGAGATGCATTTTACGTTAACGATACCGATACGGTTCGATCGATAGAAGAGGCCACGGGCAAACGGTCGCAACATCGTGATACAAATACGACCGGCCCGTGTAGCAAAGCAAACAGAATTTTTTCGAGACGAACGGCCGTTACTTCTATTTGACGCCGTCTGTACTGCCCGAACAGAACACAGAAGTCAATAATAATGTCGATCTGTCGATTCTGCGAGTCAGAGCTGTCATAATTTATAGCACGTGGTAGCGCTGAGTTGAAAACTCTATCGATGTACCAAGTACATTCCTTTTTGATACGCCGGACGGAGTTGAGGGTGTTTTCAACGTACGTATTACGTATGTATATCACATATGCATTCCTGACGAAAGAAAAAAAAAAAAAGAGAGAAAACAGTAAAATTCAGTGAAAGAACGTAAACGCGATACACGTATACACTCGTCATACGCATATACAAAAGTGTACACGTTCATGCACGCACGTAAAACACTTGTTCTATACGCACATATACATGCAAACATGCATTTCGTTGGCCCCGTAAAGTGAAAGGAGAGAGGAGAGAAAACAAAAGCGTATATATTATAGCTGACGGGCCGCGAAAACGACTCCGATTCGATATGTGCCTGAGCCAATTTTAATCGTTCAGTTTTTACTTTGTGCCTTTCACCCTTTTTAGGCCGCGTGTCCGTCGACGGAGAATCGTCGTGGGATACCCACCTGAGTCGAGAGCCCGTTATGAACCGCGATCCTCTAGTCGTTCTCCTTCGGACGAGCTAACTAAGCAAACGTTACATTTCCTCCCTCTCGACTACGCGACCCTTTCAACGGAATAGTCGATTTGCAGTGCTTGGTTCCTGCGAGTTGATGTCGCGAAATTTTTGGTGTTTCAATCATATGGTTCGAGAATGGATTGACGCACGAGACGAACTAGCTGCGCCGATTTTCAACTACCAACCCCCGTTTGGAGCGGGGACAGCGAACAATGTTTCCATAGATACGCAGGGCTGTGAGATTCTTCTAACTCGTTACACGCTTTCCTTCGCATTTTTTTCTTTTCTTTTCCATAGAAGGATATTCTGGTTTTGCCAGAAGCATACGATAGCTGAGTCCCATCGAGAGTCGTTAGGTTTCGCTAGGTTTATCAAATCGTCGATACCACTTGCCACGTGTACACGCAATATCGGTAAATTGTTTATAGCATCGAGGGGTTGAATCGGAAAAGGGCGAACGTATACAAGGACAGATTAACAATTCAACGACGCACAATAAACTCGCATAACGCACCCCGTAAACGCAGTTGCGAATCGTAGATTCGGTATTACTACTAAAGTAGCGGTATGCATGATCGTGATTGCGATAGACACGTAGAAACGTATGTAATTATATTAGACGGAATTGGTTTAACGGGCGAAACGGCCGACTGATTAATGGATAAAACGAACCAGATGCTGTGAACCGTTCAACGCTTGACTTTTTCAAGCTTAGAGTTTAGGTGATCATCAACGATTAGGTGATTAATCCATGCTCGAACTATTCTCACCTTCACTTCTTTAGACAATGTATAAACGCGATTGCAAGGACTCAGAAGTCTCTTTTTAGTACACGCGTGCACGAATCCTCCCATATCAGGCGTTCTGTTTACGATGCTCTTCTTGAATGCAGTCCCGAAGGGTTTTAGCGTTTACCGAACTTAGCGTAGACTTATTACCGGAAGATTCGTAATGCTCTAGCGACGATGGATTTGTTGACGCGTGGTCAAATTTTAAGAGTGTTCCTGACAGACGGGAATATAAGGGAACGTGTTGCGAAAGTGTGCGATTGAAATGTTCGAGTCTATCACTTTGTGAAAAAGTTTCAAGCGCGGCGCGTTTTTAGCTAGCATCATTAGAACACTTTGCGATTCTGAGTCCTGGTGACATAATTGTATATTGTACAGTCTGTTTATAAGCAACACGATATTGAACGAGTATCAAAAGGGAACATTTGTGTAAGTGAGAAATGTACGGAAGGGTGTAGTCGGTCTTATTTAAGGGTGAATCAAACGCGGTGGCGTTAAAAACGGAATGCTTTCGAAGTATGCACGATCAATTCATAACACTTAATTAACGAGTAGAGCTTTTTCAGGGTAATTTCTATACCTTTAACTGTTTCCAATTTGTTATCATGTAGTTCGAATTATATCAGAGTATTTTAGCGCAAACGACTGGCCTTTTGCGGGATGAGTCTGGTAACGGGGATGCTTGGTTGAACACGCATGAGGCATTGATTAAGCGAAAGGTGTGTATGAAATTATTCACTTTTTATTATCTAACAATACTTGGCAAGTATGAATGTATACAGTGGAAACATTCTTAGATTCATACTGTCTCGTTCTCTGGTGTTCTATTCAATTGTATCGCTTTCTCGAGTGTCCGGTGTGCTTACATTGTCGATTTAGAAAACAAAGAAAAAACAAGAAGAAAAAAATACGAGGATCGCGAGGATTATAAACAGACTACTGTTGAATTTTTATCTATATTTTATCTACAGCACTCTTTCTCGATAAGTATTAATTGAAGTTTGAACGTCTACTGCACAAAATAATTACATTAATCAATGTTATTACTAATAAATTAATAATGATTATTACTATATCTGTCGCGTTTTATAAAAGTGTACTCTGATACGATTAAATGAATAAACCTACAAATAGTTGTTATCGAATGCATACAAGAGAAAAAACAAAGGGGAATAAAATCTGTCAAAGTACATATTTCTCTAATAGTTCTTGCTTTTTTCTTGCAAGCAAAGCTTCCTGAATATCCTGTTGCGAAGGTATCGATTTCTGTGCAGTCGTTTCGATTTCCTCTTCGACATCTGGTTCCTTCTCGTTCTGTGCCTGCCATTCCTTTACAGCTTTCTCCCTTGCCTCCTGTTCGGCCTTTTGTTCCAGAGGTAGCAAAATTCCGTCATCGTCGTCTCTATAACCATAATAGTCTGCATCGATGTCTTTCATCAATTCGGCCCGAGTTTTCCGAGGCGGAGGCGGTGGCTCTTGTTCAAATAGTTCTCTAACACCTGGTAGTTCTTTCGCAGCTCCAAAATACTTGTAACCACGGTTTCCAGGTACCTGGACATTTGTTGCAATAATCTATACTTCTTTTCTTGATTAAAAAAATAAAAAGACATATTTGTGCAAGAAGAAACCATGTACCTCTCGACCTTCGTGATCCAGCATTCGTGGTCCTACTCTGGAATAATCGGGACCCCCCAATTCTTTTATTTGTGCTTCCCAGTGTCGTTTCTCCCGTAGCAGTTTATTGATTTCATCATTTAGATCTCTAATACGAAACTCTCCAAGGCCAGCATTTTGTATCTGTGCAACTTTCTTTGCAATTTCTCTGATGATTTGCATTCTCCATTTTTCTGCTTTCCGTAAATCTCTACATTCAGATGCCAGATAGGGTCTCCTCTCTTGTTCTTTCCTAGCACCTTCATTGCTCTGCGCTGCTCTCCAACGAGCAAGGGTGGTCCTATCCAACAATAGATATTAAGAAAAATATTATAAATTCAATAATTCTTGTACCGAGCGTTGTTAAATACTTACATAGCCTTCTCTGCATTTCGCGCCTGAAATGAACAATCGTAATTAGGCACGGTAAACGGAAAATTAATATCATGCCAGGTTTATCAATTTTCGTTATACTTACCATTTTTTATATTAGTAATAATTTCAAAACAGATGTATGAATTAAATGAGACTCCTGTTGCAGTATAATGCAGTGCTGTTTATGTTGATATCTCTCAATTCATAAATTAGCTATTTCTAAAAAAAACGAAACACTGAAAGTGTTAAAGTGTAAGCTTTCTTATAAATATTTTATAATTTTTGTAAATGCTATTCAATTTTATATGATATTGCCGGTAGTAGACAGCAATTACAATTAATAGGTTATGTTATCGTTGTTCCTTTAAGGCTATGTTGTCATACGAACACCAACCCGAAAACCACGTGTGCGTATATTTGTTTCTAATACCTTACTGGTATTATATTTTACTGACAGAATATAAATAATATATACTTGTCAGTCACACTCGAATAATATTACTATCGTAGAACTTGTAGAAACATTTCTTTTATTCACATAAAATATAAATTAAAAATTTTTCAATAAGTAATGGCATTGTTCTACGTGTAGTGAGCGCAAAGAATGATTATTAAGACAGCTAATATTTGAAGTTTGGCTATAATATTTAAAGTATAATTTAACTTTGTTATTACTAAGTTCTTTTATTCGACTATTCGCGCCAGATCGTCTGCTCATGCGTCACGCTACTCTAGCGTGCCCTGCCGTTCAAGAGTACATATTAATACGTTGCCCCAGAGTGACCGCTTCGTCGATTAATAATTACCGTACCGACTAGAACTTCTACCAAAGACGAGATACAAGAATAAACTTATCATTTAATGTATTTTATTCCACCAACGAGATATAGGAATAGACAAATCAGCCAATGATACTAATGACGTGAGATAAAGCAGACCTACGGGTAGTTTCGAGTACTTCTTTATAGATGGCGAAACGAATGACCACTTTGGTTGTAGATAAGGCAGGGCTACGAGTGGTACGTAATTTCAACATTTCCTCCCTGTTTCATTTTAAAGTTCACATATGCCTCTGCCCTCTACCCCATCTTTTTCCTCTAAACATCCCTTCGCAATCGGTCTTTCTCCTGTTTTGTATTTACTAATATATTTTTGGTGTTTACAGGTTTCTTGGGCAAAAGAACGACGAGCATTGATCAGCACTCCTCATTGTGCATAAGAGCAAGAAAGAAGGTTTGCCACATATTTCTGTAATTCTTTATAAGCATACGCATAGTTTCTAACTATTGGCGCATAAAGTGCAAAAACACTGTAGCATATAAGCAGATAATATAATATTTACAATGTTGGAGTTAGGAACTGGATTCAGAAATGCACAAAGAATGTTATTAATACAAAATTGCTATGATGTCATATTTGATAGTAACTTTGGCAGATTTCGTGGTAATTGGGCAACATTATGAAATCCCTAATTTTACGTAACGCGTTATATCAATGCATGCGTCATAATGTCGAGACTTATTGTTGTACATACATTACGATAGAACCCTCTCAAGCTGCGTAAAAGGATAATTGTACTGCGTAAAAACCGTAAACCTGGGCGATGGCTCCATCTGCCTGAGTTGTTACACATTAAACGTTCAAGGCTATCTGAGTCTTAAATCTGATAAACATCATTACTTCCTAATTGTATTGATGTTTTACTGCAAATGTAATTCAAAGCTGCTTTATTCTTCGCCGTTGTGATTCTTGTATATATACACATAAATCCATGCAACTATATATGTTTCAAAGCAAAGTATTCATTAAGCATATACAAATAACTGTTATTTGCAAGTACGTTTGATAAAATCTTAGTGATGGGCATTATACAGGAAGTGTTAAATATCTATAATAGAAATTTTAAGAGAATTCTTTAAATAAATATAAAAAATTGAGTGATTTGTTACATTTGAAAATTAATACGACTGCTGATACAACTAGAACAATAAATCATTTCTTATTGTGTACGCAGTAGAATATTTTTTTATTTTTTGGATTTTAAATTTATTGACTAAAGTAACATGAATCAGAATTACAGTAACTTAGAGTGAAGGTCTTAGGCGTAAATAAACTTTCGATTCCAGAGGGCAGCACCATCAGAAGTGTCTAAAATGGCGGGTGTGCTGTTCGAGGATATTTTCAACGTAAAAGACATCGATCCAGAGGGGAAGAAATTCGACAGAGGTGAGTCTGAAATGCATTTGATACTCCCATTTATATGTAAACACTGTTGCGAAGAAAGTACATTGCGTCGAGCCGAACTTTTAAGCGTTAAACAAAGATCATTCCATCGATGCTTGTCCCTTGCGGAAGTTTGCCGGGAAGCACATGGTGTGACAGTTTGATTTAAATACCACTTCTAGTACTTGAACTTATAACAAAGTTCTGCCGTGGAACTGCTACAAGTACAGAATGTATAACGCAATGTTTGTTAATTGATGAAAATGCTTTGTAATTCTTTTAAACGTTGAAAATTGCGTTAGTCAATCGTTTTGCATTCTGCGAGGGCGGGTTATTTGAAATACGGTTCGAAAGAGTTTAATTTTTTTAAGAGCTTGCAAAGTATTTGCGGTTTAAACAGATTACATGTCATACTGTATCAGCCACATATTATTATTTACATAATCAGTTAGAAAAGTAATTAATATATTTTTAATTTGCAATTTTTAAATTTACGTTTCTGGCAATTTACTTCCATTCTTCGCAATATCGTTTTTTCAGTTGACTAGTGACTTTATTAGTGTTGCCTATTATTTTACTTATCGGTCCTCCTTGTCGGGCTTTTCATTTTACATTTTGCAAAACAAAACATCGTTGTAAATTTTCGTTATCTTTAGTTGCACGATTTTCTTAGCTGTTATTGGGCAACGACTATTGTTAGGCTTGATTTATCATTGCAGGAAGTTAATTCATTGAAAGTAACTGAAAAATTAATACGCGTGCCAGCATAAAACTACGTATTAAGCTTTACAGAAGTTCATTTTCTCAACAAAAGTTACCACCGGAATAAAGGAAAGCCACCTTACCTTAATATCCCTTGATTCGTTTCTAATAATACAGCATATTATACAAAGACAGTATACAAATTCGTTAATCTAACAATCTTGGTACTGGGAAGAGAAAATGTTCAATTTCAATTGCACCATCCCGTACAAAAAAAAAATATATATTCCGCAATTATACAATTACCAATGAAAAAAGGAGTCACACCTTCATTGGAGAATCGGATCGATGCATCCCAGACAGCGATGTAATTCGCAGAAAAAGCACGCCTCGTATCGCGCGTCACCCTATATTTTCACCTACATTATCGTCGAGGAAAGGGTTCCGCTGGAACAGCGGCGTTCCACGCGGATGGGTGTTAGTGGGACCAGCTAGACGCGCGAGCGAGAGAAAAGACGAGATCTCGGTTAGCGGGGTAGAGCAGGGGAAAACGACGATGAGGGGGTAGTAGCAGGACGCATTGGGAGCGGCTTCACAGCAGCTCGATCGCTAGAGGGCAGCGTGAGGGGGAGTGTCAGCTCTTCTTCGATGAAAAGAACTATTTCCCCTTTCCTGTTTTAAACGCGCCCGGATTCGTTGCACCGGAAAGAATTCATGGCAAAAAAATGTGACTAATCGACGCACTTCACGTGACAGTAAACTGCATGCCTGTTCCCTGTCGAAACTTTCGCCACGGTGAAACTATGCATGGCTGCGTGTACTCCTTTCTCGTTTATCCCCGTGCAACCGCGATAATTCACTTGTACTTGGCGGGATCGAGACATCCGGCCGATATATATCCATCCGAGTGTACATATATTCAATATCGACATAGTATATATACGAAATAGAAAACGGCCGAGTCGGGGCGGCTTGAAAAACGACGAGCGTAAATATCGTTTTGCCGTACCGTTGGCGACGTTGCGTGTGCCCGCGCATCCTTGACATAACGCGGCGAACCTTTCCAAATAAAATATGGTGTATGCCACTGCTGACTGAGAAACCTTGTATCTGCCGATGCGAACTCGTATTTCCTTTACTCCGACCCAACATCAATCCCATTTCTACGTACGTATCACAGTATGCGACAATTATACACTAAATCCCAGCATCCTCTATAACAAAGAAAAAGCATCCATCTATATTCCGTGAGAAATATCCGCGGCCATAATTTGCGTGGTGATCCTCTCGACTTTCGTTACGACCGTGGATAGACGTTTATATAGCTATGTAGAATGAAAAGGGTGGTGGGTCGCGATTCGCCGGCAGCTACTAGCTGTTAGGCGGCAGCTACTAGCTGTTTGGCGGCAGCTCGAGGGGTGAGACGAGAGGTTCGGATGGCTCTACCAGGGAACAGAGGGGTGAAAGACGAGGGGGCTGGCAGTCTGTGCTGCGGCCGGTCGATGCAGCAACGATGCCCGCAGCCGCAGCAGCAGCAGCCAGCAGCACCGAACAACATCGCATTCGCGTAATACGTCGGGACTCTAGATGCCGTGGGGCGGCCAATAGAGTGGAGGGAGCAGCCAGGACGCGTTGGTCGGCGTGGTGGGAGTTGACACGGTCAAGGTCAGTCTCCGTTCCAAGGTCACGGGGAGATGTCATCTCAGGAGGGAGCCGCATAATCTTCCGTCTCTCTCACACTTTCGCTATCTCTTTCTCGCTTGCACTGGTTTCGTCTCCTACTTCGCCCCTTGCGTTACTAGGATACATATACCTTTGCTCGACAGCCGCACGGTTTCCTCGCCATTTTTTTCCTCTCGATAGCATGTCTTCTGGACGTTATTTGCGAGGTACAATAGAGATTTCTTTCGGTGTTCCTTGTGTTACTTATGTAATACGTATATTTCGATTTTCTTCTCTTCGATTGGATGTTCCCTGATGCTGTCAAGGGTTACTCCAAACGGTTTCTGTTTCCGATCCGTATGGACGGAACGGAACAGTGGAGCAGTTCCAAGGTTTACCGTACTGACTTCTTTTTTGATTGGTAGAATTCGCTCCGGTAGAGAATAAATTAGTTTTATTAACAGGGTTAGGAAAATTTGATTCAGTGCGACGAAATAGCACGACGGTGGTTGTTTTTAAACGAGACGATAGTAGATGCTCCCACCGTCGAAATCGATTTCACTCGAGAGCCGCGGCAATAGCCGTAGCAGAGGTGGAGGTCGCGTTAAGTCCCATTCCGGCGATTCGAGCGCCATTAATTAAATAACGCTGATCAATCCGCGTCTGAACGGCCGGTCAATCAGTGTTTTATTTGCGAACCATGTAAATCCGTTTCCAGTTTGTTTGGCCAACGTTCCAATTTCGCTTCGGGTTTCTGCCAAACGCCAAAAAATCCAACCCTATGCTTCGTTTACGTCACTGTAACGCGATTATAAAATCACGTTCGGGTTCCATCGATTTCATTCCGCTTAACGATAATTATAATTAGGATTGATGCGCACAAACATTGTCGAATTAGAAAAGCCTGGATATCTTATAATTGTTCTGACAAAACATTCCAAAATATGTCGCAAGCTTGAGGGGGGCATTTGTGTTTTTCAACGTCATTTTTCAGGCCTCTTTTGAGAAATTTTTGTGCCTGGAAAGAAATATATGCAACGTATTCGAAGTAACTATGTTCCAAGCCTATCGAACATTTTAATTTGCCTGCGCGAGGGTCAAGTAATACAATTAACTATCCTGATCCACGTGCACTTTGCGATCTTCCACATTAACAACAAATAAATTTTGTGTCGCGAACAACTATTAATTCACGTACGAACAGTTTATCCAGTGCAAGCCTATCGATCCAACCTCCCAATCCATTCAATCGCTCGACACATACCCCTTCCGTAACATTTGCTGCTGCGCCACGGTGCACTGCAATGCCAAAATACATACAAAGCGTACACTCCGTTGCAACTTGTTGCACCCGTACAAATGGAGCTTAACGCGACTCGTCATAACGTCACCGAATCGTTTGAATCGTGGAACTCGTTTAGAACCATTCGCCCCCTTACCTGCATTCCCTAGAAATAGATTTTCAAATTATTCGTAACATCGGTTGTTCTGTGATAAGTGGCGAATGCGACTGGGAAGAACCTGGCACGAATATTCGCCTTAGAATTACACCATCAATCTGCCAGTCAGCAGATAAACAGTCTTTTGACGATCAATCATATCGGTCTGAATACATCCGAGGTCGGTCGAGCGAGATCAGATAATCATTAACTTGCCACCGTCATTGTGCCGAACTCATTGTTAGGCTTGTGTAATAAGATTTTTCCTTGAGTAAATTGCTATTTATTAAATTGAATCCATAGAAACGGGGAAAATATCTGTGTTTTGCTTAGCTGAAAACGACGAAAGGTGCTTTACTGCGAAACAAAGGTACCAATGGAAGGAAAATGATATATGATTAATTCGTTACATTAATCTGGCCTCTTGCTTCTGACAGCCACTTTGCCTACACGGTATTCCAATAGAACGTTCCTCTCTCCTTCCCCACTGTTAATACAGAATATCGACTTCATTTCCATTTTCGCGTACATATGAAATTAATTGCAAAAAATGGCCGTTGTCAGCGTATTTCACCGGGGGACTCCTTAGCTGGACGTAATTTCATTGCACAGGTGTATAGAGCGATATCGAAGTGCAAAATTTTCTGGCTCCGCTTTGCACAATGTGTATAATTAGGTTTTTTTTACTTTAATATAATTTCTTGTATATTTCTTATTTTGGTTTGTGGTTACATTTAATTTCTTCCATTTGCGAATTGCACAATGTTCCATATCATCTAGTTCTTTAAATTTTCGGATTTTTAATTCCCCTTTGTTTCCTAGGTTATCGGTTCCTGTCCTCCTCTAAAGAATAAACTATTGTTACTCCAGTAATCGATTAATCTACATCTCTTATTTCCTTCCACACTTTGCACCTGTCTTCGTTTGACGCATCGAGATCGTTACGATTCCAACAAATATTTCTTTCACGGGTCGCTATTTCATCGAACAAGCGGTGCGGTAAGAGAGATAACGTTCACAATTATCTGGCGTTGCTTCTGTTTCGGTGCTTTTGTAACGAGAACACAAAAAGACGACAGAGCAGGTCAACTGGTACGAAGGTCGACCGCGACGATCAACTATCGCGAAGGCCAATCGATAATCGAGATTGAATCATCGTTCACCAGGCCAACTCCCTTTTCATCTGATCATCGTCGTAAATCTTCCGATCTTGTTCTAACGAACCCCGTCTTAAGGCGAAAATCCTTTTTTATCTAGGTCAAACTACGTGGCTCGCGATCATCGGACATTATTGTTGGGAAATTGAAATAAATTGTTTCGTAGTAGGGTGTGGTTGAAAATGTAAGAAAGCGTTTAATATTAGAATAACTTCATTTACATACAATGGTTCGTATTCCTTCTTTCCTTTTTCTTAATGAGATATTCGAGATTGAATATTTCACGTCCGTTCTGCGTTAGCCCTGATATCATCGAATATCCAGAATATCTACCCGCGCGTCAATAGATATTCGAAATTATAAATTAAACCACCTCGGTGCCGTTTTAATTATTAGCCATAATTACCGTACATTTGGTATCGACTTAATTAAAACAATTTTTCATTTTATTCTGAAAGTAAAATTATGTGCGCAAAACACAATATTGCATACTAATTACTACTTAGTTCGAAGATCCTCCGCTATCCAAAAAATCGTTCTGTGTTCAACGAACACAGAAACAAGCGATTTGTAATTATAGGCGCAATTGACGCTCCGATTTGGAAACATTCGAATTCGTTTATTCGGCTATTGTTGGAGGATGTGTACCAGCGTCTGCGCTGCCCCGTTTGTTTATTTAGAGTGCTCCTGGAAGTCGATACAGCCGGTGGTGGTAGTTTGAGAAACTTTAAATCCTGGAGAGCATCTGGTATATATGGGTCAGGCGCCCAATAACGACTAAGGCCACAACCTTGACCGGCAACTGCATCGTGCCGAGGGGTTTCCATCAATCGCGAATCGGTTAAATTCGTTGCAATAGTATTTATAGTCACTTTCAATGGACCCACGAGTATTCCAATAATGCCTTCGTCCATTTAAAGTTGGCTTCGACTCGTCTACTTGATCGACACGATGCAGTATTTACGTTTCGTTATATTTAACTCGGAAACGCGTACTTGGTGCATTTTTTGCTCATGTACTTACCCGTTTTTTTGTGTTACTTTTTGCGGGGGAAATGTGAGATCAGAGACCTTGTTTCAGGCGCACCTGATTTTCGATTAGTCGGGATGGGTTAAGTAGAATGTGGCCGATAATAGTCAGAGTAGATGGTCCTGTCCTTATGAGCTATACTTTAATTCTTTTTTATCCTGCAAAGAGTTTCCTTGCTGGAATAAAGCAGCAGAAATAAGACGAAAGGATAAACGACAGTATTCAAGTTAACGATATTCTACTTTACGCGTATTATGGCGATCGTTTCGCAAATTTCCACTTTAAATCGCTTCATTATCCCGATCGTAGCCTCGGAGCGTGCATCAAATTTTACGTGGAAATGTCGAAACGATTTTCAATTTCTTTCGAATATACAGTTTAACGATGCTTGAATAAACTTCGCAACTAGGACTGTCCTACATATGAAAAAAAGGAAGGAATGAAAGAGACACAGAAATATTTTAAAGTTCGAAGTCTAACTTCCTCCGGAGAGATCGTTCGTCGCAGTAGGTTACCTTCCATTGGCGAGTGCCGAGGTAATTCGAGCAATTTGCACGAACAACTCAAGCAGATCGCTGGCGAACTTAATAATTTCCTCCTCGTGTCCAAGAATTGTGCATACATGCCTTGCCTTTATTTTTAGAAGAAGAAACCCGTCCTGCGAGGGACTGCCGTTCCGATAATTGCAACTCGAATGCAGCAAAAAAGTCCCACGAAAAAGTTTCTATTCAGTTGGTTCTACTTTTAATTTTATATTAGCGATGGATTTATGGGTTTAAAAAATTTTTTTTTAGTTTTCGACATACAGTTTGTTACACACGTACTATTTTCCTATTCCAAGGGAATATTAATGGAGTGATTGTCGTGTAATTTCCAATATTGAATTTATTATTCGTCATTGTCCAAAATTCGCAAGTTTGGCAAATCGTGGTTGCAAAAAATGCTATACGTTCCGCAAGCAGGTACTAATGCGCACGTGAACAACATGCAGCATCAAATTACAATTCAGCGGAGACGAGTGGGAGTGGCCGGACTGTATTTAGTCGCCGTAATAGTTTCTTTAACGACCTAATCAACGTGACTGCCGCAAACTCTAATTACCGGCTAAAGTCTCCGTTCTGTATAAGATGACTGTGATTACGCCGGGTAAGGACGAGGTTTTGGGTGTAGTAAATGGTAGAAAATGAAAATGCACCGTGTTTTCACTATCATGTTAAATTGAATCTTGTTATCTTTAAATCAGTTCACGTTTTACTCCCCTGCCACGCAACGAACTTATAATAAGCATAAATGCACATTTCATACATCCCGATATTCATAATGTAAAACATAATCGAGGGAAGAAAAATATCTATTATATTTCTCTTAAGTCTTATCCAGTTTATGGAAAATTTCATTTTGGTCCCGAATGAATTCATTATATTACTTTATTCTCCCGATTGATATCACGTTATTAGATAGAATCGCAATGAACACGTTAAAGCGGCCGATTGTCAGTGTTCAATTTTAGTGTTTGCCAGATTGCGTAACACCGTGCCCATTGGAACGGCGAGACAATAAAGAATCTTTGAGAAACCGTTCCATTCCTGGGAGCGTACAGCGTTACGTCAGATACCGGCCAGCATTATCCATTTAATCTGATAAATGACGTCGGGTTAATCAGGCAATGGCGAACGGAACGCATCGCGGTGCCGGATGCAAGGCACGTACTCAACACGCGTGATCCTCGCTCTCGGTTGACTTTTCTCCTTGTCGCCGCCATCCCGTTCCATCTTGCACCTCCGTCTTGCACCGTGACCCATTTCCATCTGACGGAAAGGTTAAGGCGAAAGGACGCGAAAATGGAAGGGAACAAGGGCGCTGAAATCAACAGAGCACGCGCACGCGGTTGATAATGGCACTTCGCGTGACTCGTCGTTTGAAAATTCTGTTTTATGATTCGGCAGTCTTGGCTGGTAGTTTACAGAAATGGTCCAGTTTTAGTGGACACGATTTCTCAAGAATGGTTGTTTTCTTAAGAAAGTGAGTATGGCTGCAGTGGCGGTAATTTCGAGTGATCTCTGCATTATGATAGGAGAGATATGATGCCGCCATTTGGCGAAACAGTGGTTCGACGAGGGCACTGAAGATAGTTTTTATAAACTGGTATAGGACACTGTAGAAAAGTTTGTGTATGAATGCAAAGGTAGTTATGTACTTATTTGGAATAAAATCTGTATGGTTGTTCCTGGGAGAACATATCTATATGCGCGGAGAAACAATGAATTATATGCATAAGCAAGCCTGCAATTTTATATAAACGATGAATTAATTTGTTTTCTAAGAGATGCTCTATGCAGAGATGCAAATAATTGTCATTATATCTCCCAAAACAGTACAATTCTGATCAGTTTCCAGCGAGAAATTTTTTCCGCTGTAGCACAGACTCGTGGCCGCGAAAGCGCGAAACCACCTGACAACGGATGAAGCCGCACGATTGGTCGTATCCTGTCTAGCTAACCAATCGTCTGAATCCTTTGGCATGGCGCGCCGTGCCGGTTACCGACTTTCGTACTCATTCGGTAGTCGCCTGGGGCTGCTTGGTTCGCTAGCAATTGCGCGTAAACCGAGAATAAGCGAGACCCCGAATAGCGTGCCCGTTCACCAGACAAAGATAAGCACGAATCGTGATCATGAACGGAGACAAACGTTCGCTTACCTGTTCGTGGCGCAAAGAAAAAGATAGAACATAAAACAGCGAGAGATGCAGAGGAACGCGTGCTGAGTACAACGAGGACAAAACTAAACAGCAAAGAAAGAAAATGAACGAAAGGTTGTCACGACAGCCCGAACGAGAAAGACTAGGAAAGAAGGAACGTGTGTGCGAGCAAGATATCGGGATCGAGAAACCGCTTGAGCGGGAAAGAAACATGGAGAGCGTGAGAAGGACACGTCGATGAAACAGGGGGGCACGGTGGTGTGGTTGGTGCCGGCTGCCTTCGGCGAGTCGACAGTTTGGCGTTCGGTGTTGCTAGGCGCGAGGGCCACTGTCAGTGCCAAGGCGGCAGCCGGCAACCTTCTCGTGCGACCGCGAATTGTGCCACATTTTTGATCGTTTCTCTTCCCTTAATCGTATTCGTTCTCTGCAACGTCAGCCCTGATCCGCGTTATTATTTTTCCATTGGCTTTCCTCCCGTGCGTTAAGTTCATGACGAGGAGGCATGCATTTTGGAGTCGGTTCCAACCGCGAACCGGCACCCGGTCTTGCTACTTCTCTTTGACAACACTGCGTCGCCGCCGCCGGCGTGGTGTGCCGCGTCTGCGTGCGTGTGTGCGTGAAAAGCTTCAACAGGAAAACGGAGCAGGCGAGAATTTCAACGATATTATTAACGATTATGGAAGGTCCTTTGAGCAACTTTTTTCCCGGTCGTACTGTTACACCATGAAGATGGAGCGCTGCTTTCTATGGAGCCGGTAACCAGGTAGAGATCAGATTATCTTGTGAACGCTGCGAGGCAGGCTGGAATTTGAACGAGACGCGCATATTGCAACAGGTTAATGCAATGAATTTTTTTCGAAGTCGTGTTACGGGAATGAAATTTTCTCGATGTTTTTGGAATCGGTAGTGAATTTTTTGTTATTCCTTCGCTGCCCTTAACGAACGTACGAGACGGTTCGAATCTCTTCTCAATTCCGTCCTGCTGTTATTGCTTTTTTCTTTTTTATTGGATTATTTTGCAGATAACTATATAGTACCATAAAGATTTTGCATGGAATAAATGTTTACATAAAAGTATGAAAATAGATGTAACTGCTCATGAATTATGGAAGGCAGTTTTAACATGTACATATTGCATGGAGAATTCTAACGTTGAAAAGGGGCATAAAAATTGTGCTAGCATTCAAATACTAATGCAACGTGTTATTGTTCAACCTTATCGGATAATGGAATATCTTTGAACGTTTCAAAACGACTCGTATACGGAATAATAGCTGCCGCCGACGCATACAAATACCGGTCACGATAAATCGTTTCGATTTCATCGAACTTGTCGCGTCTTATCTCGACCGCGTTCGATAGTCACCGAGTACACTTTCGATCGAAAACTTTTTCAATGCCACACATCAATATTATCAATATATATTCAATGTTCGAACAATAAATTATTTAACTGCGAGACGCAGATTTTATACCTGTTTGATAGATATGTATGTATTATATTACTATCGACTACTTATCGAAATAGTAAACAGGATATCAAATTACAATTTGCTACAGCTGCCGAGAAACGGAGCGTAAAAATAGATTTGTCGTCGGGCAACTAATAGGCACTGGTAATTTTTATTAAACCAAATCCTAGATTTCTTTACATTTCGTTCCAGCAAAACGTGGACGTATTAATTTGCGAAATCGCGATAAGATATAGAAAGCTACAGCAGTGCTTCCTTTATAAACTTCGATTCCGTGTTGTGTATAGTTACACAGTGATACATGTGTAGACTTGTGATTTGCATGTTTACGCGCGTAAAGTTGGAACGCAGAAGCACGCGAGTCGCAGCAAATATGCGTAGTTGGTGGGTTGTACCCCTTGATTCGGCTCCGAATCGTACTCGGTCTTTAAGTGTCCTTGTTCTCGCTAGTAGAGGGAACGAGAGTGTAAATAAAACAGCTTGTCCATTCTGTGCGCGGATGAGGCTGCGCAAACGCGTTGCGTCGTTTTACATTTCTGTGATCGATGTTCGAATTCTTGGGTACCAGCTCCTCATCTTGAAACTATGAACTCCAAGATCAATGTTTTGATATACCACATTTTTGGCCGCTGGTTGATGTTATTCATGGTAATTGCAACGTATTTTTCCTCGTTTCTAATTGTGAGTTTATGACTTCATAGGAAAACGAGCGTCCGTTTCATTGTTGATCATATCGTTGGTATCTAAATATCATTCGAACAGCTTATCGAACTAATAATTAATAAACGCCCGTTGAACTGTAGGTGTTATGTCAACGTTGTATTACATATATATGTATATACGTAGAACTTGAAACGGATACGTCAGTCGTCATGATACCACGGTTTTGTACATGTACATGAATAAGGATCGATGCAATGATCTGACTAAGAACGTTAATATCACAGGGAAATATTGCGAACCTTTAATGAACGTCATCGTGTAATAGAATTAATTATGTCCTAAATTTATCATACTCTTCTTATCCGTTCCCGTGACTCTCTCTATTGTCTCAATGTTAACCATTAATTATTATGTTTCTTTTTAACTTTACGCTGATAATTTCTCTTCTGGTCAATACTTTGTACCAATCGAACCGCGATCAAAACCGGTTCTTAAATCTCGGATCATTACAAAGCGTGTACCTGTCCCGCAGTTCTCCCATTCGTTTTTCTGTGTTCCTCTTTATCAAGCTCTTCTGAATGCTGCGTGGAGTTCGAACTCGACCACGCAGCCTAGCCGGTTAATTTTTGTAGTGTATTAATTAATTGTACGCGTCCGACAGACGTCGGTAAAGTAGTTCTCTTCGGAGATCTATCCGTAGGGCTACTTTGGTCTATACGTTTTGGTTCATGCGTTGGGCCGTGCAAAGAGTAGTACGTGTCAATAACAGGAACGCCAGTTGCCCCAAAGGAGAAACACGTTTTGGCTACAATGACGGCCACGAATATAGCTATCCGTGCGTGTGTGGTGCACGTGAGCGGTCGTGTTTCCGTGTGGAAAAGGTCAAAAGATCGTCGAGAGGAAATCGTGTTACTGGCAATTAATCAGCCGACAGACGTATCTTGTATGTGTACCGCTTGTGTAATGCGAATCGATGACTCTTCTTCACGAGCGACGTTTGAAATTCGGTTTACATTTAAAAAATGGTACACTCGATACGCGTCGCCCCGTTCAATATTCGTTTCGAATTTATTTCATTTCGAACGGAGATCACGTTCGAGGCCTCGGTGAACATTTTTAGATTTACAAATTTTGTATCGATGTTTAATCCATTTATGGTTCATTGAATTATTCCGTGAGTTCAAGGGTGATTGTGTATTATGAATATTAGTTGCAATTACTTTACGACTTAATTCTTTGGATATGGATGATATTGTCAGCGGTATTTGCATCTCGGAAGTTACAGCTGGATCAGTCGATAGTGTGCACCGAAAATGGCAGGGTGGATCAGTTAGGAACACAGTTATGTGCAGTTAAGCCCACTTCGACAGGCAGACAAATGAAATGCTTATCGTTTCTCGCAATTCTCTCAATAATTCCACGTCGGATCTAATGAAATTTTTTTGCTCCCTCGCCAGTCTCTCGTCAATCGTAATAATTTCTCGTACACTTCTCTACGACAACAATCTTCATTTACGTGTTGTTCCTTTATCTTTCCTTGTTTCTTTGTCTGTTTTCCAGTATTTTACGGTTGAACATTGGTGACAATTAATTCCACGGAATAATTAAAAGAATAATAATTCTCATTGCCGCGACCCATTGAAAAGGAAGGGAATGAATAAAACAAGCAGATTAATGAATGTTTTAATGAACTGCAATACTTTGACGTTAGTAATAGTTCAGAGCTGGTCAGGTATTAATTATTTTTTAATCTAAGTCCTAAGACGCTCTAATTATTAACAATAACTACAAATAAGAACAAAATATTCAAAATTATTCGTCAAACCGTGTCTCATTACAATTTTAAATATTGCCAATTCATCAATCTCTCGGGTTCGCCAATACGTACATATTACCGATCCTCCAATATTCACAATGAATATTAATTATCATTGAAATATTAAATATTAATTAAAACTTTCTACTCCCAGGTATATAACACCAATCACAATAACCTTACCGTTCTCCAACCACCCAATTAAACCGGAACCACTTTGCAACCCGCATCACTCTTCAAATGCACAACAAGTACATATAATGACCGTCATCAAAACTTTCCGAACACACAAGTTAAACTCCTACCCGCAATCAGAATATTGCCAAGTCCGTTTCTCGCACCTGGCAACCCTTTTCGTTTTCATCCCCTTTAAACTGTGCTTTTTCTCTATATCTCTCTTTCCCTCCCGCTTATAATCTGTATTACACAAAACGATCTAAGCAGAAGAAATCTTCCACTTCAACCGAACGTTGTCTTCTCCAACCCTTAACCTTGAGACCAGCTGACAAACCGAGGAAGAAGTGGCCACAGAATCGTTCAAAATAAATGGGATTGCGCAATGCTTGGAAATACCATGCTATCGAAACGCCCAATCGTCGGCCACTCTGCCACATCCTCAGGGCACCTCTTTGTCTCGACGAATTCGTAAAGAGGAAGAGGATGAGCAATGGAAGAGGGAAAAAAAAAGATGCAAAAAAAAACGTACGAACTAACGTGTGGTCGCCTCTTCAACCCCTTCTCCTCGCTTCCTATATACATATCAGGTCTCTTTCTCTCTTTATGTCCCTCTTGTTCACTCCATCTCTCTGGCCTCTTTGTATCTCTCGCTGGCAGAATGTCGGCCTGTCCGACGGATGAATTTATTTTCGTACACGCCTTTCGACTTCACCGACAAGAGATTTATGCGAGAATCGCGGTCCGTGGCGAACTTTTAAGCGTACCCGGGGATTATTCATACCCCGTGGTCGCTCGATGAGGAATTAACGACTTCGGCCGTGCTCGGTTTTTCGGTTAAACGCGCAGGGTCTCGTTCGTGAAAAGATATATCCTGCGCGTCTCCATTTTTTTTTTATAATTTCTGATTTCTGTGCGAGTGTTTGTTCTCTCTTGTTCGTACGTTTTTCTGTTCAGCGTATCGTGGACATATTTTGTTCGCGAGCCGGGGTCGCTCTACCAATTCTGTTGAATATTATTTTTCCCCCCCGAGCTTTAATTACCCACCTGGGGCAAGTATTTTCGGGGCAGAAGTATTTTCGAAGGCGAGTGATACGTGCGCGAAAAATCTTGCACTCCTAAAAATCTTTCCTAATTATGCAATGTTTAAAAAGCATCATCGGGAGGCACGAAAGTAATTTAAAAGATTACTGTGCAACAAAAATTCCGCTGTTAATTACCCTCTACCATAAGTTTGTTAAAATGCCAATGGAACGTGTTTGGGAAATTTTATTGAAATATCCTTGGACTAGATACTACTAATTATTTGAAAGGGTTCACAAAGATAGGGTCCCTTTTAATCAAACTCGACTATTTAACGAGAAGTACGCAAGGACCCGGTAATATGTTACGCACAGTCGACCTTGGACTCATCGAGTGGCTTCACTGATCGTCAATTTGCCTGACGTATTCGGCTCGATGTGCTGTTTTATTAAATCGATCAGCGAACGTGTCGTCTATTTCGCCTTCGATTTCCACGCAACGTTGCCGGCTTCTGTATCTCCTTCTAAAATCATCTTGGTGTCTAGTGTCGCCCCTTATAATCTACTCCGCAATTACTAAGTAATAGGATCAAGATTGAAATTCCTGTTTGAAACGTCATGCATAGTAGTATAGATGAATGAATGTTTAGATGAATTGTATTGTCGCGATTTCACGTATTATATCAGTCCATCATAATGGCACTGGCGACCAACGAATCGCCTTGCACCTCAATGAATAATACGGAACTCTAATCCCGTATCGATCGTTAGTAGAGTCAGACAGAGAGACAATAGAGCCGTTAAGGTTGAACAAAAAATGATCTGTATACCTAGCTAATTAAAAGATCGTATTCTTACCTGCGGTAAAGCGAAAAGAAGAACACGCATCAATGCCCTTTACCATTGATTCCCAATCGCCCTCTTTTTCACATCGTCCTAATGGTCCTATATTAATACCAACCGAACCACTCTAAACAAACAAAAAACAAACAAAAATGGTTCTCTTCCCTTCCGTTTCCTACAATCACCTGTGACCTATCTCCCAGACGTAACATCACTTTTAAATTAATTATCGTACAAATCTCGAGTTAGGTTGCATAACACTGTTCCCTTATTTCGTCATTCCTTACTGCATTCTCCGAACCTCCCTTGCAGCCAGGGTGTGTAATACTATACTACTAATATCCGTAATCGTGTGAAATGAAAAAAAAACCGAAAATCGCTACCAAATGTGTACACAGTACAATTTCCGTGGTCGCACAAGTCAGACTTAAAACTTGGAACGCACGTACACACGGTCATACATACACGAAAAAAAGGGGAAAAGAAAGAGGAGAAAGGCAGGAAGGCTGGCTGCGCGCGGGCGAAATTGTAGAGGGTGGCGGTGAGGTAGATGCGTCATCGGGAGGTGTTGGCTACCACCCTCGCCCTCCGTAGCTCTTTTGAAGGTCAAGGTTTTCCGCCCCTCACGGTATATCCGTGTTATACGTGTATGCGTGTGCCAGGCAAGAGGATTACGAGGGTGGTAGGGAGGTTGGTGTTGGTGGTTGCAGGCGTAGAAGCATTGGTGGCGGACGTGGCTGAGGAGAGGGTAGTACGGGGATCGCGTGGGTGGCCAGGGGTGTGTGCCAGGGGTGGCGAGAGCCCGGTGCCCAGTATTTATAGCGCTTGCGAACCGGTCGATAGCGGATAGCGACACTGCGCAGTTGGGAAGCCCTCGTACCGAACTACCACCTCCTCTTTTACCCTCTACCCTCTTCCAGCCTTGTCTGGCTTGGTCTCGAAGCATCGCCATCCCGTGTTCACCCTTTAACCGACCTCTCGCTCTGCTCGGCCACCCCTTTCGTTATCAAGGCTTTCTGTTGCTCCCTTTTACTTCTTCTTTTTCTTCTTACACTAGGTTCTGTCCTGTTCGGTTCGGTTCGGTTCGGTTTTTTCGGCCTTTCTTCCCTTTAAACACAATTTTGTTTGGCATCTTGGACCTTCTACATGGAAGGCGAAAGAAGGGAGAACAAGTGAAAGGGGAAAAAGGAGGTGAGGTAGGATTTTCCTCCGGGATATTGGTCATGGGTATACACGGGGATGCTCAGGGGAAAGCGGAATGGTCGATATTGATATTGATTGGGAGTTTTCAGCGGACGATAGTGTGGAAGTCGGCCTTGTTGGAGCGATAGAGGAATCGCCCATGGGGATCGCGTTTCCGTCGACGAATCGAGTAGTCGCGTGATACAGAACGTTTTTTCGGCTCTCGTTTCTCAGATTATCGTGGGAACGTCGTATGAGATCTCCTTATCTGGGTGTATGACTTTCCCCGGGAATAAAGGAATCCAGTTTTCCTTTAATTCTACAGTTAGCACAGTGGTTCTTCGCAACTTTTTTGGCTTAAGATTGTAGACGGCTATGGTCTGCCTCATATATACTCTAAGTACAGGTTATTGCCAGTCTATTTCGGCGGTAATTCATAATGCATACTATTGAGAAGTAAACGATGAACGGTTGCGCTAAATAAAGTCGATTATCGAGTGCTGGCTATTAATAAAAATCATTAGTCTCCGTGTTGACATAGGCTTGCCTGTGTGCGCGTGTTGGTGAAGAAATAAAGTTTGGGAAATTAATTTTTCTTCTCAAAAACTTCGCCCCTTGCGTTTTAATTGAATTATTAATCATAGTGGACCATGATCGAGTACATTCCAACAGTGTTCGATCAGCAGCTGGTTACGTATTACCGGGAGATACATGAATTAAACACCTTCTCAATCAATCGACAGACCAATAAAATGGTACTCAGTGAAAGTAATTTCTCGTCCGTGAAATCCGTTACAAATCTCAAGAAAGAAAAATTAAACTCCCGTACCAATTGTACGTATCTAACGGGCTTTCCACAAGTTCCACAAACTTCGGCAAAGGAAAAGTACATAACACTTGCCCTTAAGCAACCACGAAACTGAAGAAGAATACATACAGAAATAATTCCTCTTCCTCTGCCACCAAAATAAAAATTAAAAAGGAAATATACGAACGACGAGACGAAAACGTAAACTTCTGAACACCAGAAGAAGAGAGTGATGGTCTATTGTTGAATAAAGAACTGGACTCGGAAAAGACACGAGGAGAGCGACGTATCAAGGTACATATATGTATGTACCTGCCACAGATAGCGGAAGAGAGACTCTCACAGAGTGACAGAGACGTCGAAACAGTGGTACGAGTGTGAGTGAAATAACGTAGAGAGGTGGAATGGGGGTTGCTGAGCGCCGCCCCAAATATGGTGGGGATAAATCTATCTCTACCTTTGTCCTACCTTCGGGTTGCATCGGGGGTAGGTATCCCTACTTTGCCACCTCTAGCACGAGTTAGAGAAAGATGGACATGCAAGGGGTTGGTGCGATGAGGATGGACGAGCGTGGGCGTTTCTGTGGAGAAAGATGAAAGCTGGTTAGCGTAACGGAGACATAAAATAACGGGGATGTGTAGTTAGAAAGGAACCACAGAGGGGGACAGAATTGGCAAGAGGAGTGTAGGTTTCTTGCGTTTCGTTGGAGAACTCTGACTACCGGCCGACCGTAAAGGTCGTTGTTGAGTTCTCTCTTTTCCTTGTCTCTTTTTCCTGTCCGCCTTCCGGTGAGTCGTCACGTTCTTTAACGACAAACCAGCTGGCGGCCAACGTCAGTGACGTAATATGGTCCCGGTTGCGTGGCTGCACTGTTTGTCCACCGGGCGGTATATGCACACGAGGTTGTTTGAATTTTCGCGTAGACTCGTTTATATAATAATGTCGTGTTGGATGTTGAATGATTCGGTGTTGAACGTTGCAATGAAAATGGGTGTACAGATTGAATGGGACAAGAGAAACGATATATTATAATGAGGAAGAGAAATGGAAATATGTAGCCTTCCTCTGGTGGCAAGAAAACTTCAAGGGGAAGGAGATGGCGTGCCAGGACGACGAGAGTGAGAGGGCAGTTAAAGGATGAAACAGAGTGGGAGGCATAGGGCGGAGAGTGGAGTTCTGGTTCCTTGTACACGCCGTTCGTCGAGTTCTGTACCCATTACTTGGCTATGAAGAACGCATCGTTTCGTATCCGGTACTCTTCTGGAGAACCAGCTGAGAGGGCCACTCGACCAAATGAAACGATACGCGTCAATCTCTTTTTCGGGTGAACGTCGAGTGGCGGTCGCTATTGTCCCCTTAAATATTACGGTAATTGTCTCGCCTGAAGGTTCGCCTGAAGGAGAATATAACTTGGAAATCGTGATGAAGGGACAAACAAAAAATGTGAGATGGTATGTATCTCTAATTGTTCAGGAAGACTTGGTGGATATTTATAACGAGTATTAATATCAGTTCAACGAAGACCGCATTAAGTCCAATTAGCCAGCACAAAAGCGGAAAAATCTTATCGGTATCGCAACAGAAGCAGCCCTCCTCGTCGATTCTGTATTTAAGGAAACGTGTACACACCATTAAGAAGAATGGAAAGAGGAACGACGACGATTTCTTGGAACGTGCGCCACCGAGTATATATCTGTTCCTCTATGGATAGGCTCGCCAGGACCAGCCAGCGAAAACCACCCCTCTTGCCCTTTAGGCGAACGAGAGGAACGAAAACAGAGAGGGAGCTAGAGTGCGACAGGTGGTGAACAACGGGCTGCGGAGGAGAGAGACAGAGAGCGAGGGAGAGGAAAGGTTGAGCATTTCGGGGCGGCGAAGGAGAAGAAGGGACGTAGCTTGTGCGCGGCGTGCTAGAGAGGGACGGAGGTTGGAGTAGGGTAGTTGGCTGAACAAGGGAGGGACGGCGAGGAGTTCGGGGGTTGAGTTGTCGGTAACGTGGTGGGGGATAGAGGCAAAGGTTCCGTGCGTTTCGTTGGAGAACTCGTACCACCGAGCGACCGTAAAGGTCGTCGTTGCTCTCTCTCCTTCGGCACATAGGAGTCGAGCAGCTGGCAGCAACATCAGCAACGAGGAACGGATCAGTCCACCGTGTGCCAGCCTCCTCGAGCTCTCGGCGTCTCTGGATCCCTTGCCTCTCTCTGGATCCTTGTTTGTTGGATCTTTTGATATCGCCCTTCGTCCGTGCTGTGGAGGATTTGCTTCTGAATAATACCTTGAAAATCTATTTCGATATTATCGAAGTTCGAAGTTTTCGGAAGAGACTATGAAATGAGGTTTTCAAGAAAAAGGAGAGGCGCTCGTCTGTTCGAGGATGAAGGAGGGATTAACGGATGTTTCGAGTATAATGGGGATCGGTAGAAGAGAAAGAATGAATTGACAACGATCGACCGCGACGATTAGCGTGAGTAATTGGAGGAAGTAAATTGCGTAGAATCGATCATGTAAACGGAATGTCAGTATTAATTCATCATTGGATTCGTATTCATCATTTCGTACGAAGCATTAAGGATGATTGTACATGCTCAGACTGTATTTAATGGCATTATTGGGGTTCAGGCTTAAGCCAGGGAATAATACCATATGATTGCTGTACTACAACGTATGCTTGCATCATTTTCATTTTGACACTCTCCGTACTCTTATACCGGACCCTCATTCATCATCGTCATCTTCGTAGCCTCTGATTTTCTTTGACTTCCCTCTTCGTGAGACTTTACCCAACCGGAAACGTGAATCGATTGTGTAAATGCAAAACCCGCTGATGGTGACTAATATTTACACTGCATTGCTTCCATGTTGTGCTCCCCATTTCTTGAGTGTTCACGATTTTCTTGTGGAATCGTCGCATCGTCGTGAAAACGTTCAATTTTTTGAACGAGCCACGGTGCCCTTTTAACGTAGAATATTGAAAAAGATTCGTTATCGCGAAGTGATTGCTTCTCGACGAAATAATTAATATCGAACTTTGATCTTTGCATTCATCGGGGACGAGCACGAAGAATAATATTCGATTCGATACTTCTCAGAAAGTACTGTTCATTGAAGATTTAATTATTCGTGTTCTTTAGTAAGATTTCGATTTCTCCGTTATTCAAAATATATATTCATTATTCAAGTTGAAATTACGGTTTTGAAAATGTTTGTATGCTTCACGCGTATCACCATTCCGCGTAGAAATAACGAAGACCATAATTGAACGCGCGACCCTATCTTCGAACGTTTTGTTGGATTGTCAACGTGGCTGTGTACGCATAATACTGCACATTTTAAATGCACACCGAGTCACGTCGACGAAAGGACGTTTTATAAACTCAGGCAAAATCGATGTGGACAAGCAGATACATACAAATTAGACCCATCACCATTCCCAAGAAACAAATTCGTAGCTAGATACCGTTAGAATTTATCATGAAAGCATATCCTATTGACAATGCACTAAAACTTAAATTGAGCCTACATTTCTGAAAAAGTATTTTTAAGAAACATTCGTTTTATTTGTTCAGCAGTCTGTTTTTCTTTATATCCTTTCGAATATTTCTAAAAATTTGTAAAAGATATATTAAATAAATATTCTAGATTGTCATAACACACGACTACTATAATTTCATAAGTACAATAACGTATCTCTACAATACTAGTTCCCCCATCTTTTGCTATGATACTAGCTCTAAGTGTTAATATTTATGTACTGCTCGAAAATCACATTATCACATAGAATAAGCTGCTAGAATCGCGCGAGCAACTTTTCCGACCGTAAATCAACCTATTCTCAGTGCTACCATTTCATTTTCCCGCGATGCAATTGCATTTCGGTGGATGTTATTTCACATCCTTGCCGTTGAATTATAATATCGCGATACTGCCCCTGTTTCACGTTTCGTATTTAACGCGTGTAATCCAAGAAAATCGCCCGCTCCGGGTCAAGATCGCGAGAACATCAAAATAATATTCGAATCTGCCGCCCAAGGCGGACGGGTCCATTGTGATAATCGGCGCGGCGATGCAGCTAAAATCTGATTGGCTGGTTGCGCGGCGAGTACAATGGCGTAGGGAAGACGAAACATTCGTGCAAGGACGAATTATGTAATTGGAACGGGATAGGGACTAACGTTGCGAATAACAATTATTTGTTCGAGCGCGAGCGAAGCACTGGTGGAACATCGAAATGTTTATTCTCGTGGCGGGCACGTGAAAATGGAACTTCGCCGATGCACTTGCAGTTTCAAGGGCACCTTGTTTTGCAAATCGCGGATCGTAATCCTAGATCGACATGCGATACATGTGTAATACCCACCTAACTTCCGGATATATTTCTCCCTCTTTTTTTTTTTATTCATTTTACATCTTCCAAAGAATTTAAATAATGTTTGCAACTTTGATACACATTTTTAGAGAGTCGTAATTTAAACTACTTCTGGGAATTAATTTAACTCGACCAGCGACGAAAAAGTACGAACGAAATAGTAGAATAAAAGCTGAAAGTACTTTTGGGTTGTTAAAAAAGTTTCAGAAATGTTAGTAAAAAGAAAAGTAGGGGAGGGCGGAGGAAAATGCGTAAACCGTGCAGAAAAATGAGAGTACAAGCTTTTCTCGGCAATTATCGCGAGTTTGGCGGGAGCACATTTTGTGAGGAAAGGTGCATAAGTGCGCCCGTTTCCAGCGGTTTCGCGTATCAGTTACGTGTCCCCAGATGAATGCTCTAACTCCTCTTCGTCGTTTATGTAGGTGAGTTTTATGAGTGCAGCTCGCCGATATATTCGTGTCGCGAATTAAATGCGATTGGCTGAGCTGACAGTGACGTCAAGCCGGTGGGCTGCCGTCAAGTGGCACGAACCGCATCGCGTTTGCGGAGGACCATAAAAATTCGCACCGTTTTTTTCTTTTTCTCTTACTCCTCTTTCTGATCGGAGACCACGTTAACAATGGACTTACCGAAATCTCTGACTCACCCGTAGCTGATACGTGCACCACCTGATGGCCCTTTTTTTGTTTTTAACAAGACAACACTTCCCCTGGTTAGAATTAATCGGATCTCGTCTTCTTTGCATGCGCATTAGTATTCATTATGTATTCGTTCGTAGAACCGATGCTAACGATGACGATCTTTCTGTTCCTTTTTCCGATTTCTCTGGCTGCTTCGCAATCGATGATGATCGGTTTCAGTGAGCAGACTCCATTGCGAGTCCGAGTCCTTCAAAATGGACCTGATCCTAGACATCAACAGCTGGCTCTACCCTATGGAGTTGGGTAAGTATCCTTCGGTGATTTTTAGGCTTGCGTATTTTTTATTTTAATATGCTTGTAGATGCTAAAATAAAATTTAACCTAGCTGGAATCTTTCTTTATACGAAAAATTATTTCTGCACAAAGTATGAAAAGTAAATAAGAATAAATCACCTCGAAGTATGCAATATAGGACAACCTTTGAAACTGATATGCTCGACAAAAATAAGGCGCACGTGGTACTCATTAGATCCTGTCATCGGGCTCGACAGTTATTTTCTACTTCTTTTATTCTTTTTTTTTCTATCGATGATTAACGTCGACCGTGTTTTCTGATAAACGAACACATTTTGAACACCAACTTTTGCGTCGTTAACGATGTATCGTTACATTGTACGTACATACTTGAAAGCTCTAGTTTCAAAACTAGCCACAGAAGTTTGTGTTGTAAGTATGAACTTGGCGAATGATTAATGATCATCGTTTTTTGGCCCGCTTTTGATATAAAGAAGCATGTCGGTGTTAGTGTTGAAATTCCATCCTATCAGAATTGTAATTTTAACTTGGCAATGTTGTCAAAGGGGAAAGTAATTAAACACGGTCCGTTAACAAGGGGATAACTTGGATCGCATGAAAATTCTGTTTGTCGTTGTGCAGGAGGCGTTGTCACAACTCTTTTGTGTTTGTTTACATCGCACGCGACACGCAAAACTTCGCGTGCGCATTTAATCAATATAGCCGCGGCTTGCTCGTAAGTATGGCAAGATAAACGTCAAACTTATCAGCTCATTCAATTCGCCACCGTGCCTAAAAGCCTTATCATCACTGTTAAGTATAATGTATTATCGCAGATAATGTAGTACATATGCGTTCATTAAAAATACCTCGTGAAATTAACGGCTGTAACACCCGAATTCTATTCATTTTATATGCGTTAAACGCTTTGGCCATATGCTACCAATAGAAAGGACATTAATATCCTGTCGTTACCTTTTATCCGCCATTGTGGTGCCCGCCATATTTCATTTCGGTCATAACGGTATCAGCAAAAAGCGATCACAATAAGAGCACAAATATAAAGTATATATTTCCGATAAACGAAAGAAGGTGAAACATATTTCACCGTGTTATATACGTATGACATTCTCCGTTTCGCCTGTCGTCTATTTTCATTCCTTTGACCAGCGTATATACATATACACGGAACGTCGCGAAATTTCGCAGCGTAGAACAAGATTTATAGTCTTGTATAAAGGTTCGCGGAGATGTGTGTGGATTGCATTTAGCAGGCGGTGATCGCATTTAGATTTCTATTTTCCATCGTGCGCGAATTTCGGTTCCATTCGCTTCCGGTTGTGCAACGGATGCCAGAAGCACCGAAACGTTCAAATTGATAGACGTCTCTCGTTCGTGAGGCTTTTGTGAAACGTGGTCTATTAGGCTCAGTATCTAAAACAATCTAGAAAAAGAAAAAAAGCTACGTGGACACAATTTATAGTAAGAGGGATCGATGTTAAAGATATATAATATATGTATATGTATATGCCTATCTTGTGCCTGATGCGCCATCCATAGCCCTTCTGGTAAACGCGACACGTGTTTCGCGCTAATAGACACACGTGCTGCTCCACGCCACTCTTTTTATTCCCGTGGCTCTTCTTCGTTAGACGTCCGAAGGGCGACCTTGGTTAATGGACACTGGTAGAACGTGTTTCGTACTGCTCGAAGCTAGCTGGCCTACTCTGTATATTTCCAAGTATGTACTTTCAAGGTGACTTCTGTCACCTCTTTTTGCACCAACGATCTGTTTTCGTCTTGCGACGTATCCCCCGGCACGTGAGTCGTTTACTTACGAGGGGTTGAAATTTCATATACTTCCCACTCTTTTTGAAGGCTACACTTTTATAAAACAGTTCTCTGTAAAGTTGCTCTTTTTCGTCGCCTTCGTGTTTGAAAAGCTTGCCGGAGCATACACACATTGACACGGACGTGTAAGGCGACTTTTATATTTGCACGTGTAGTAGTAAGTTGAAGCTAAAGGTCGTGTCTGCTTGGGTAGCGGTTTGTACTACTGGCGTTCATTCGCGTAACGAATGTGCCATTAGTAGGAGCACGAGTATTACGGAAGAAAGGATGTTTATAAACAGTGGAGCAGGTTCTACACATAGTGTACTCCAAACAGTACAGTCATTCGTTTCCAGGTTGTAGATTATGCATTAATATGTTTGAATTTTGCATACATTCGACTTCTCAATAAGGACAGTGCAGGCCGAATTGGAAAAAGTATTGACATTTGTGATAATCTACATACTTACATATGTATATAAGATCCGAACTGCTTCCAAGGCCACGTCATACTGCAGTAAACCATCCCCCCCCGCACCCCTTCTCTGATCGTCATTTTGACTCGCCCCACGGACAGTTCTGGATGTACTCGTCGATTCGGCGCTGCAGAGGGAGTGGGTGCGTCACACCCACTAATGTCAGACCCACCCCTGACTGCTGCATGTGTTTACAGATTCATATCCTGTTTGCCGCTTCTCCGACAATGCTTCCACTCCCTCCTAATTCCAGTGCTGTAGATTTATTGTATATAATATAGAACACCGCGTATTGTCTAATAATACTTGCAACGAATAGCCAAGTATATATGTAAAATAATTCTAACGCGATCTGCTCTTATCTGCTATTAAATCTGCTATTATAGCCAACATCACCTATAAGTAAAACGTGAATCGAGATCGCTGTCTTACAGCTGGCGCGGCAAAGAGGCCGAATAGATTTTGCAGGAAGGAGTTTGTCGATTGTGCAGAAGAGAAGGCGAGGATGTATAAAGAGGGGGGAAGGAGAACGAAGGTTATAGTCTGTAGGGCCAGGCAGTCCCGCTCGCGCTGTATTGACGCGCGGCGCACAGGCTTGCGCGAGATGACGCAATCTCCCCACTCTTTACTCCGCTCTGCCCGTACCACATTCTGCTGTCCTCTCTTCTCCCCGCCAGTCGTGTTCCACACCTCTCCCCTGCCTCACCCGACAGCTTCCATAAGTTCAATGCCAAGGTCAAAACGGCCACGACTCGCAGCCGTGTCGGACGCGATGCTTGTGCGCCCAGAGAAGCAGCAATCGTGTGTGTGTCCGTCGTGCTCTTTCATCGCGTCGTCAACGTTTGTCGCGTCGTGTGGTTTTGCTGGTAGTGTGGCGCCCAATCGTCGTCGTTCCATCGCATATTCACGTTCGCTTTTCTGCTCGCGTATCCCACGCGCTTTCCCTTCGTCGGTTCTTTTTTTCTTTCTTGCATACGCCACTTGTATCGCGCAATCGATGCACATATAAAACGTGCGACAATGTCGGGTTATGTGAATTCGGGATGTGTTGTATTATTGGATTATTGTTCGGTACAGAAGAAGGTTTCGCGTGATAAGGCCAGAGAAAAAGGATGAAACGATGCGGGCAAATCGACGTCGAGAGCGTTAATGAGACGCAGTGCATCTAGGAATGTGTGTTCAGGAGGAGGTCGATATTATTTTGGGGATTGGAAAATGGCAAGACCTTGACAGGTGCGTGAATATTTCAGTAGAAAAGGAAAGCAGGATGTCCTGTGCGACGAATGCGGATGGGCATCGTGCGAAGGTTGAATATAAAACTATCGTTGATTTCTCTCTGTTTCTGTTTCTCGGCCGTGTTTGACGTCACAGGACAAGATGGCGGTTTTCGATAGACCCCGGGACATAATAAAGCCACGATACGCGGCGGCGGTGGTTTTAGTTCTGAATGTGTCACACGTCACTGTGTAGTTCCATTCTGTATTTTTCCTATTTGTATTTTAATTCAGAAACATATTCGCTTAGTCACCCATTAATTCCTTATCGTAGTATCGTGGTGATAATTTCTCGTACCGTATTTCTTCATGTGTACCGTATTGATATTTTAAATGGCGCCTAATGTTTAAAACGTTATACACTCGATAAATGCTATTGGAACTCAGCCATGTCTTATTCGTGTCTGAATTTAGTGTAAAACACATCGATAATTCCGTATTTCGAGCGCCACCAGATTAATGATATGCGTTGCTGTCAGTGTCAAGGTTAATGCTGTATATCACGCGAGAGCTCATGTTCTTCGACCGAATCGTATTGGCCAGCACGACCGGGGATTGTAATACGGTCGTGCATCGTTCAACTAGATAATCTATAATCGTTATGCTGGTACAGTGATGTAAGCTTGACCCACGTACTTATATACCCCGTAATATGATCAATTCATGATGCAAATTTTGTCCAGCTTCGTTTTCATTCGCTGCTCCTTTTTGTCCCCCACGACATTGCCGCGGCCGGTAATATCGATTACCGTGCTATATCTATCATCGACATACCGTGGACTTTTAACCTTGACCCTTGTTCTCCAGGATTCTTCATGCAAGCCTTTTCCGTGTTTTGTACTTAGCTGCTAGAACATATCGAGTATTTCTATTGTGCATTCAATGGTTAACTCGGGTTCAAAGTAACAATTGTGCGTACCGGTGTTCAATCTGGTTGTCAATTTTTTGTTGCCCTTCCGTTAGTGCCCCAGTTTCCTATGTCGCCAACAGTGCTTTACTCTGTATAGGTTAACTTGCCTTCTATGCGTCCCTTCTTTTCGATCTCTCCACCCGTCTTTATTCACCCCTTCATTTTCGCCTGTTACGCGTGTATTCTATAGCTCGCTGTACCGCAATGTTATATAATACGAACATTTTCTTTTCTTACGAAAATTCAATTTGTTTTTTTTTTAGTATATTATTTTATTTAAACTAATGCACATTACAATAATTTTACTATCGTCTAAATTTCTAAACTTTTTAAATATTTCCATCAGAAATTACAATATTTTCCCTGTTTTCACTATCATTCTCTTTTTGTCCCCTCAATTTATTCCTTATTTCGTTACAATAACTTCTAAGGTCTTGCTACTTGTGACTATTGCATAATAAACTGCGTAGATAATCGACGCGATACACGAGTTTTCGTGTTTCTTTCGGAAGGTGACGTGTCCGCGTCACGTTCGTAACTCACGATGCATGATGCAACGAGAGTAGGAAATATCGATGCAAAACGCTTCCCCGTGCTACTATCGTGCGCGCACAAATCTCCGTATAGTCTGATCGTGAAAATAGCGTGGAAAGACGGCTGCCCTATTGGTTTAGGCGCGATCAACTGTGAATCTTTGTTGAAAGTGTTGTAAGCGAACATCTGCAACACCCACAACGTATTTTCGATGCGTTTGCCTCGAGCTTTATTATTAGATAGCAATTTCCGTGATTTCTCTTTCCCTAATTCCTGTTTTCTTTTACAGGTGATAAATTTCGCCTGGTTCTCGCAACAACCTTGAGGGAGGATGGTTATCCTGATGGAGGAGAATGGAACGCTACGGAACAGGAAGGCGGTTCCAGGGCAGACAGTTTCGAGTATGTGATGTCCGGAAAGGTTTACCGAATCGAAGGCGACGAGGCCAGCAACGAACCCAGCAGCAGACTGTAAGTGATAATATTTTATATTATTTCAAGGTGGCATCCTGAACAGAATAAAAGAGGGTGATTATTAAATTAGAGGCTAATTCACGAGCACTAAATGTATCATCAACGCAAAGTAACGAGCGAACCGAAAAGCAAAATTGTCACACAAGCACTACACCTTTAGAATAAATTCGGTATATATAATTATTTGAATATGTAATTTAACTCTTCAGTAATGCTACGTGCAAAAGTTCGAATTTTAAAGTAAAAATGTTTATTGAAATTGCATTGTGAAACAAGTTAAGAAATTTACACGTGTAGTACGTAACATGTGCATCGGTATTTTATTCTGTTACGATCCACCGTAATCGCTTGGCGTATCTCGTACGTGCACGCACGTACCCTACGTCACCTCGTGACGTCATTCCCACGCGTCCGACGTGCGTAAACTCTTTCTACTGTGATCTCCGATTGGCTCGCTTCCAGTGCTCAATAAAGTTCCATAACAGATTTTGGAACGTTCAAGAACCATCAAATGTGTTCTCTACTCGTGCACACAGGGAACAAAAGAAAATAATGCATTAATATCCATGCCGTGCGATAAAGTAAAAATAATTGACAATTAACCTGTTACGTAACTACTTTACACGATATTTAATAGCTTATGCTAAAAGGTTAAAAAATGCTATTCTGACAGTGCGACGATAACGTTGCGCGAACTTGTAATATTGAAAATGTAAGTTTCTTGGAATTTTGTGTTATGCATACGTAAATTAAAAATGTATGTACTAGATAGAGTTTCACCGTTGAGTTTATAAGTAGGAGAAATTGTCGTAGAATTTGCAAGGGGGGAAATTGCATTGCGAATAGGTTCCATGATAACAACCCTGATTTGACCGACTTATCGTTTAACCTTGAAACTCGACACTACAGCCGTGTGCAGTTTGTATGCAGTTTGTATGCAGCAAAGGCCGCTTTGATGTTTGATCGGGGCTGGTTTAGTCGTAAAGTGTGCGCGGCGCGCATTTCGCTATTGTGTGAAATGAGTGTGTGTGATTTCGCATATATTGTCGACGATAGGAGAATGCAGCGTGGCCGACGTTCGATAAGATAAGGTCGACTAAATTCGTGAGACTGGTGCGTACAGGCATTTTAAATTGTGCGCAGAAATTATGCAATTGTTTTCTTTTTCTCGCATGTTCTGCGAAAATATTTTTTCATTTGGGTCGTTATTTTTTATTGGAAACAACGAAGTGGATGGTTCGTGTTTGTGTATAATGGTTAGGTTAAAATTGAATCGTTTCGTAGAACGATGTTTTTCTCTTTGGAAAGTGTGGAAAAATATTGTCAACGTTTGTCATGTTTGCTTTGACAAAATGATTGTGTAAAAGCCCTACTCCATATTGTTCAATGCATTGTGCCTGACCATTTTTTTCGTTAATGGAAAAATTAACTAGGCAGATACTTGTATGGCGTGGAAAATAGTTGCGAAGTCGATTTTGAGACGGTTGTCAATATTGTACACAAACGGTCTGGACTCAAGGTGTGTTGATAGGAAAGATATTAGTCATTGGAAAATACTTTTTTTATTTTCTTCAACTTTTAATAACATTGTATCGATATATCAGTATCTTTGTTACACACCGTTTAATCTTGCAATCTTCGTTTATGTGTTTGCATTCTACTGTTTACACAGGTTTTATCGTGTAAGATAGCCATTATTGAATCTTCAGATGCAGAGGAAAGAAACAGTTGCAGTTTTCAAGCGCCAAACATTCTTATATTGCATCTAGCGTTTAGTTTAACTTTATATTCAAGCTTTCTCTACCTTAATGACATTGCTGGAGATGACGGATCTTAATATTTAAATAGTCAACTGATAACGGAGCGTTGATGCATCGTCAAGATGATTAATGGATATTCAAACATCGAGGATGAAACATGTTCCCTCTGCTTTTTGAAGTTACGCAACCGAGAAGAATCACGAGAAGACATGATTATCAACTTGATTCTGTCGGTAAAAGAAGAACGGAAATGGTGAAACGGGCTCTTGGAGAACAGGGAGCCACTCTGCGTTCACTCGGTGGGTAATGAAGCGGGTGAACACAGCTGGTGGTATCTCAGTTTTCTGAGGGCGTTAGCAGCCTATTAAGTTACCTGCTGTTCTCTGTGGTGATTCTGTGGAAGTATAATTTAATCGAATATCGACGAACAAAAATGATCAGAATTGAATCAAGGGACGAATTAAACGCAAAATGTCCATTTATATACATAAAAATCCGTAATATATTCAGAACAACTACATACTGCTAACTTGATGAGTAAAAAGGAGCAGAAGCCCAATATCTTATGACGACTAGATGTACGAAGGCAGATTACTTGAGCAAACCGATTTTGTATTGGTACCACCAGCCCGTACATCGCATAGATAACGAAAGAACTAAAATCCCACTCATAGATAACGAAGAAATAAAATATACACAGGTGTTAAACAACACTGCCGACAAATCCAGACAATTTAACGCGGTCCAATATGGCACATCTCTGCTAGTAGTACGGTTCACCAAATAGGGGCGTGACAGCTGGGAAATGAATTATTGATCGGAGTCGCCAGAGACCCAGGATATGGATATAGTTAATCCTTGTGGCGACCGTAACAACGGGCAGGTACGCACGATATGTTACCATAACGATGAGGCATCCTCAGTTGTGAAATTGATCTTTGTTCTGATCCTCGCTCCGTTTCGACTTATCCTAATTTCAACTTACTCTACCAGGAAGTACGATGAATTTCTTAAATTATCGTTTGTGTTTACCTTGTTGTACACTATTTAAAACACTTTTCTTTTCTTAAAAATGACTCACAAGATAAGGAACGTAAGTTCAGTCTTAGACGTCGTAAGTTTACGCATTTGAATTGGTGCGCCGCGCGTTTGGATGCGCACATTGTCAAAATCAGCTGACGCTCTCATCAGCTGATCCTCGAGCACTCGCGAGCCTCACCTTTCTCCTTTACAGACGGGGTGCTCTAACTTTTGCGTAATTCATTAAAAAAACGACTACTCCCATAAATTTTTCCAACAATTGTATCTTCTGAATGTGTCCTCCAAAATCTAAATTTATCGATTATCTATTGTAGTACAAAATTATTCGTTGCTAAAAATTGTAAACTGGTATTAGAAATTACTGGTTAATAATGATGGGATATTCCATGTTTCAATTTTAAAGGAAAGTATAATTCATTCGCGGTTGAAGAAAAAAAGAACGAATTAAATTATGATACATCCCGTGTTCATTGAGTTTTCTTATACGGAATTCGTGTACTAATATGATCGCAAGTTGCACAAGAGATCACTCGATGCCATTCATTGCGACAGATCAAACGGTAATACCCGGCGTGACATCATCGCTGTCGTTATTGCGATCAAACGCTTCTGTTTCATTTGCAATATTCACTGCAACACAGTCTCAATAATTTCGTTATACACTGTATACGCGAAGAACGATGGACAGTGTGAATTCCAGTGATTTGGAAACTCATTATCACTATCGTATTATGTTCCAACACATTCGCTCTTAATTATTAAATCATATGTTTTAAGACCGCAACCGAAAAGCAGATTCGGAATAGCGTTTCTGGTATATATAGTAATTTCTCTTATCTATAATGGACGCAGCGGAGCGGGAAGATAGACACTCAGTATTCCAATAATTATATCGGTATAATCTAATTGGAATAATTGCTTCGCATTGTTACGATTAAACCTTAATGAACTCGGTTCCTCTGACCCTGTGAAACATTTGTGACGATAGGTTGAAACTGATTGGGTAATGGTCGCTTCCGTATCAACGATTCATTAAAATTGTGCGGCGCTAAAATTGCATCATTTACGTATACTGCTGTACTGATATGGCTCACAGAATATCTACATCTCTCATTTGAAAAAGAAACATAACAATTGCAAAAACGTATTTGAAAAAAAAAAGAATCGAAGGTTACACATATTTTATTTTATATAGACATATGCTGGCGAGGTAGTCACGAAATTATTGTATTCATGATAAACACGTGGAGACAAACAGGTTCCACAGTGCAGCATTCGTAGACGGGGAACTTTATAATCAAGGTTTCAGCGCCTAAAAGGTTTAGTGCAATTTTACAATTACCAAGCCAATGATACGAAATTTCTTTCGCAATATTTTCATTAAAATCTAACTGCGATTGAAGGAAATAATTGCGAATTATATTTTTTATATCATTAGAAATAGTTACTGCCCTTAATGATCTTGATTCAATTAACAAATATATAAAGATAACAATCTATCGAGGAACTTAGGAAAATGAAATTTTTCATCTATTTACGAAACCATAAATTTCCAAACACTCTCCAACTTATAAGTATGAATTTTCGCCAACGAGTTAAATCTCAGGGTCGAATCGAACTCGTTCAACGTCTCCTAATGTTATAAATAAATTCTCGGTCTTGGTGGAAAATTTAACCATCGCGTCACTCGACGTTGCGTTGTGAGAAAACTCGTCTGCGAGAGAGAGAAAAAGGGGTGACAGAGATGACCGTGTAATACTGTCGCCTTGGGGACTGGCAGTAAAGGGTTGAACGAGGGCGATCGGGACAAGGGGGGAGAAATTACGCAAGGCTTGTGTTGCGACTGCAGCGAGAATTGCAGCACTCGGTTTTGGCAGAGAGAGTCGTTTTCATTCTCTTCCCTAATGGGAACAGTCGTCTCTAATGTTATTTATTGATGTTCCCTGTACAGGTGGGGATACGAGTTTCTTTGAAAAGACCCCCGATGAAATAATATTTTTATACTTCTTCTACGTAAGACAGTTATAGAAAAAAGAGACATCATTTAAAGTAAAAGAAATAAGAAAATAAAGAGAAAACAAATATTTGATGCAGAGGTATTTATCATTAAATTTCAAGTAATACATAATTTGATAGAATTCGTATACTGTATTCCTTTGGGTTGGAGTCCATTGTTACACTTTTCAGTTGTAAAAAAAATAATGGAGTATTTTGGGAATTGTAATTAATAGAAATATTCCTTTTATTAAAATTATAATTGAATGAAATACTTAGATGGAACGATGTCTAGGTGCACCGGCTATTTCGTACGTCACTGGATCAGTTCGTAGCCTTGTACTTTACGGGCACTATGTACATTGCACATAGACTATTCGTTAGAGCGGAAGCAGGAAGGGAATGCATCGTCACGTAATGCAACCATTATGCAATCCTGTCCCGATCGTTTAACAGCAGCCGATCACATTTTTAGCTTGTTCAGTTTTTCACAGCCACTGTATGCAAAATTGTTCGTTGTACATTACCTTCAATTTATGAATTCATCGACTGGTAACAGGTTACTAAATTTCCCTAATTACCTGTGACCTGTATTATGAAATATGAAATATTTAGAGTCGCATCTAAAAATTTGGATAGCATTTTAATTCTGATTTCTTGATCCTCTCTTCCGATACTCTACAGTATGGCGGCAACTATTTTACCAGGGATACAAATGATCGTGTACGAGTTGAAATCTAGTCGTCGTTGACGTCACACAGAGAACACAGAAGGGGACGGTGGTTCTTGTTATTCGATTATGTTAAATTAATCCGTATTCTGCAACGGTGCGGTTCTAATTCCTATAGGTCCCTATTTCCATATCTGTTTCATGGTACCTAGTACGATTCCAGTACTAGTCCAGTCTGTCGATGTTTAACGTGGACCAAAATTCGTCTGGCCAGGGGCGGATTATTTCGATATTAAACGGGCCGCGTGTTTTTTGATTGAACGATCTAGGTCAACGATGATATCGACGCCCCTCGAACCCTCTTACTCTAGATATGCAAATATGCATGGTGATTCACATGTTTTCACAGATATTTTCACATAGCCAGATACATAATGTTTGTCACTTTTCTCGACAGTAGATAGTCTCGTTGCCTTTAGTTATTTCGTAATTATGAAACGTCTTACAATGTTTGGTATCAAAGTTATGTATAACAGAGGCATAAAATAAAGACACAATAGTATATATAAATTTTGCACGCAAGATTACGTTGATGTACTTCGACCGTACATTTATTCTAAATTATACTCTCCGCTGATTCCTTGCAAAAAGCAACAGCAGACGAAGGCAACAACGCAGTTCTATTATATTATTATATTCAGTATTCTTCCATTGAGAGATCCTCACGACTCACGATACATAATCCATACGAGTGCGTTTCGTATAATTGCATTCTTTCAGTCGGCAACTAATAAATTACTTATTGCGTGATGCATAATTCATAAGTCGATCCGGCTTATCGCGATTTTCCAGCGTTGAGTTGAGCTTCCTCTCGCGGAACAAGTGCGTACACTCAGGCATTTGACTGGTAGCCGATATATTCGTCGGGTTTCTCCTCCTTTCCTCTGACCAGTCGTGTTCCGGGACCCGAGCTGGGGCTCCCAGGGGTGACCCACTTTCGTTTATCCCCTCACGATCGTCCCGTGCCTACCTGGCGAACCTCCACCACCTACGTCGTTTCTCTACACCTACGCTGATTCGCCAGCTTTTTTGGATGACGCTTATTTCCTGTCCTGTTTCTTCTTTCATCCTCGAATTTCACCATTTCTTCGGTCGCTTTTTAATAACCTCCCTCGTTTTATGTTTATTTAGTTCTTTTGTTCGTAATTGTAATTGAAGAAGGGGCCGTGTATGGGATTGTGCGTTGCAAAGATTGGTAAACTCAAGATTTTCGTTTTTGATTATTTAAAAATAGTAAGCTCTGCGATGTTTGCAATTCGTACGTCTGATTCTGTCGGCCAGTACAACTTGTTGAATTTGATCCCGACCGAATATATTTAACCGTCGATTCATCAACGTGAAGTAGATATTGAAGTAATTGCGTTATCGATATGCTGCCATGAATTTTCAGTCTGACATGCTACAATTTATGACGAAATTTCTGTACAAACATTTGTCAGAATGAAAATTGTGATGAAATAATAACGACACAATAATCCAGGTCTCGCAGGATTAATACACAGGTGAATTAAAAATTCCAACTGAAAACCTGGTCCTAATGAAACGAGCGCGTCACAAAAGTAAATACAGCATCAATAATGGCCACCTCAATTTTAATTCTTGCACAAAAATCCTTTCCAACTACCGAGCTTAAATTCTATCCCCAACAATCATAACTCTGAAATCCCTTTCAAATTCTCTTCTCTTTCGATGATTTTCCATATTTTCGAATTTCCACGCCATGCACATTCGACACACTCTCCTGTAATCTGCCCATTTTCCTCTGTATCTATTTATCCTTATTTTATACGAGAAAGCCGTACACGTGCTCCACGACGCTCTCTTTCCCTCTGATAGACCCCTGGCTGGTGCAAGGCTCGCACGCGCGTACCCTCGCCAGGAGCTCTCTTGGGAAAAGGTCAGACAGTCAGAGGCCAACCCACGAAGTGAAATTAGGTCAACCCCTGACGGCTGGTCGTGCATGAATTCCCGATTCTCTCTCTCGCCCTCTCTCGAATCGCGGGATAGAGAAGGGTTCACCTTGTTGCGCGTGGGAGTAGATACGTAGGTAGAAATAGGTTACGCGGATTAGGAAGCAGGGGTTCGAAGGGATAAATTGAAAAAAGGAAAATATTTAATGGTTGAGAATCTATATGTCGCAGTAGGTCACGTAATAAGTTTTTTAACATAGGATTTAGCTTGAACGTAACTATTTTTCAGTGGAGAAAAAATGGTCTATTGTTTTTGCACGGTTTTTTGGGGAGGGAGGTGGTTAATGGATTTGAGGAAGAGTGAATAAAAGCAACATAATATTAATTCAGACCAAAATAGTGGCAGTGAAATAAACATGTCAGATAGAACGGTGACACCGCTGATCAGTTCAGAGTAATACGTCGATATTTTATCAATTATTCAAGTGAATGGAAGCATAGCCGGGCGATGGCGTCCTTGGCCCTATTATCTGACAAACTATGGTGCCCTTAATATGCACCAAGGTTGATCGCCGCCAATATAAAGATGTCCCTCCCGCAGCAAGAAACAAAAGCTGATTACCAATCGATCGATAAAGGGTGTCTACGTTTTCTTTTTCTTTCTTCCTGTCACCATATTATTTCTCCAGTACCACGCACTTGCACACAACTCGACGTTACATTAGGATGGCTTTTTGACCTTTCTTAATGAAATTTAGAAGAAAATTTCAAATACATAAAAGAAAATCGTTATAAAATATGTTTTATTGTTTCATTATTGCATCTCTCGATGCTGTAGCATAATAGAAATACACATTGAACAAGGAACCAAAGAAATAATAGAAATATTCCAAATAGGATTGACTTCTTTTTCGCTCATTATTGACTGAAGGTGCAATTCCAACCCCGTGTCGTCCCGCCTCCATTTCCGGATGGGGTTACAAGAGGGGAAGGTGGGTACACGGCGCACAAATCACTGACGTCATTCTGCGTTACCGCTGCCATGGCGTCGATAGAAATCAAAGAGCAAAGGGTTGAAGTAAATTGGTTCAGAACAAAATCAAAATTTTAAGAAGAAAAGTTTATAGAGATACTACAGAGATACTAAATAATGAAAAACAAATATCGCTCGTGATATCAAATACCATCTAATATATACAACAAATTTCGAATGCTTGACAAGTTAATAAGAAATGAGAGTGGTAAATTTATAATTGATAATTCGAATTAAACCTTCTGTGAAATTTCAATAAAAAAGTGCACAATTCGGTGGTTCAATTTCGGAAAGTTTTTAAGTAACAGAAAAGGGCAGGTTACCGGTAGGGAAGCGAAAATGAAAGCCGATTGATCTACTTCTCTCCCCCTAAAGCAATGTGTGTCGCAATTTTCAAGAACTCACAAACGGCAATCAGATTGTATCCCGAGAAATTAAGGTCAAGTTAAGCAAAGCATCATAGGATCTCTCAAGCCCTTGTCACATCCTGGATGAGGGTTGAAACAGGCCTGTTAGTCGCCTGCCAATCGCAGCACGCCCGCTCGATCCAATTACCCGACCTGTCTGTCGTACTTGAGATAGAACTTTGAGTTACTCTGCCGCATATTCTCTACGTACACGGTACCAGAAAATTACATAGGAATGTTTTACAATTGGTAAAACTGGATTAATGTATGGGAAACCTGAGTAAGCTAAATTGTACCTATATGGGTCATTTGAATTACTCGTAAAAATTCAAGTTTGACACGATTTGCTTACGTCGATTCATAGTTCAATCCGATTGATCCCAACTCTGCCTCCTCTGTACTAATGGGCCTGAACTTTCTCAACGAAAACAGCGCGTCACGCGTCGCAGTCAACTGTACTACTATTTTTTTTTTAATTACTCTCGATTTCACCAGGCAACAAGAACACGTTTATCAGGCGGGTTGAAGCCATGGCATTGAAGCACCAGGCGTGTAACAGTTCCGGACTTTTATAGCTAGAATAATCGACTCTGTTCGTATTCCCGGGGCCACGTGTTGCATCGACACGCCTCGTGCCCCTTCGTGAATCTCCGTCTATCTAGGTTTCTAAGTAGAAGAGTTCGATTCTTGGTCAGACAGGGCGGCGCGGCCTTCGAGGCGCACTGCAGCAGTTTATCTCGAAGCTCCTGGTAGCTTTGCCAGACCTGAACGCCCTAGGGATAATTTTATTGTAGTTTACGACGATACTCCGCTTCCATAAACGTTAGGCTAATTGACAATCAAACTGTCAGTGCACGTTTACCGTCGTTCGTAATTGCGTTCCCAATTACGGTATATAAACTGCAATTCCACTGCATTCTGTTACCAGTAACAGGTAGATTGCCATCTTGAACGATCTTTTTTCATATTGTTACACAATTGAATTTTTCCTCGCAAACCGTTGCTAAACAAAATAGCACGCGAAACGCGGTTTCACTTCTGTGCAAGTTCATTCTTCTGTGCAATGTTAATTTTGTACTCGAACAACTTCTGATTAAGCAAAGCCAACTGCGTGCGTCGGGCTATTTGTTGTCGAGCCAAAATTCAACGGCAACCTTTACACAACGCTGACACAGTGGTCGCTTTTACGACGCATTTCGAAGTTAACGACGCGAGACCGGAAAATAGTTTTGCGTTTCGTGTTTCTCCATATCCTCGACGGTCTTATGTAATTGGTAACAAAGTGAGGTTCCTCGGGAATTATCAAATCAACATTTAACAACCTCGCTGGCATATCTGACCTCTCCTGCAGCCAATTGCTTTGCGTTGGTCCTTCCTAATCGGGCCATTAATATCGGTCAATTAATATCGTAGTATGTGCACACGCTGGCTTCCTTCGACGCGACACGGAGGACATACATATCGAAGGCGCAATCGATTATTCCGATGATATAGATTGCCCTCGGTGATTGGCAGCGTCTAATTTTGGATTTGCCGTATAGACGAGCTTTGTATCTGAACACTCAGTGCATTCGATCTTCGATTCGCCCTTTACGAAGCGAAATTGGATTCGTCTACCAAAGGGAAACGGATACTAGGCAAGAATATTAAGTCAGTCCTATTTACACACTGCGCGCAGTGAGCGTGTCACGTGAAGCGAATCGATATGGCAGAATTCATATTGTTACATGTTTATCCATGTTTAACGCGGAAGAAAAATGGAAACGCAAGTATTGCCTCGAAATCCTGAAGCGGTTTCGTAATCCCGATGATACAATTTGTTCAGAAGGTTTCATCAGAGAAATACATATCTCGGTGACGTTGTGACAAAACAGGTTCGCCGGTAGAACAAACGAATTATTCGCGGTTCGTGGTTAAGGAAAAGCCTCTAATCATCCGGGACTTGCGTAACCCCACCACACGTGCATAAGTAGCCGCTTAGAATTTGGTTTGCGGCGGCCATATTGGTGTCTGCCTCTGCGCCGTTTGTATCGAGAGAGTGGAAGGGTCCGTCCCCGGTTCTCTCTCGACAGTAATCGACTTTCCGCGATGCATGCTGGGCATTGGGTGGGTGGGTGGTTGGCTGGTGTTACAGGGTCGTTCGTGGATGTTGTTGAGGAAAGAGACGTTCGTTATGAGCTTCGGGTTGGCGAGAGAAGGTGCCCTCCTATAGGCTCCACTCCAGTCGACCAGTTGTGTTCAAGTGTAGAAGACCGTATCGGGGAGAGAGAGAGAGAGAGAGCGCAACAACGAAAGAGTGAGGGTTAAGTAGGTTTGGAGGGGTTAGAGAAGAGGTGGCTCGAGAGGGACAAACGAGCCGCGGCCGTGGAAACGAGACTCAGGAGCGCGCAGGTGTGCTTTCCTCGCGCGACACCTTGTTGTTTTACTATGCAAGGCGAGGATACTACGCGAAATACTTTAACACGCGTTTGCCTAGCCTATCGAGGGACGGTCAGAGTACAGTTGGTGGACCAGATACTGATCATATTCTCCTTTTATCGTGCGATCTTCCCTCCTGCATCATTTGTTCCTCGTTTTCTCCTTCTCCTGTTTATCTTTCACACTACGTCCCGCGGTTTCAATTTGATTCGATTTACGGTACCAACTCTGGCTCTGACTAACTAGACTGGCTGCTGCACTCCCGTGCCCCGTGTCTCTCTCGGTGTGCCGTCGTATCGTCGTGGTGTCGCAATACCGTGTCAGTTTCCGTGTCGCGTTGCGCGTGCACCTCTCTTTAGTACGCTTCCCGTCGTAACCGCGGTGTGTTGTGTGCTGTCACGATCAGCAGTCGTGACTCGTGTGCCCATCCGTCGTTGAGCAGAAGAACCGTGCACCGGTCGGAACGACTATGACGAAAGTGATCACCGCGATGGCTAGAGAGTGGTGGTGAGAAGCAGTCTTCTTGTTTGTTGGCAGTGGAGGAGGTGTTCTAAGATTAAGTCGGCCCAGGTTTCTCGTCCACCTGGCAAGAGAGGCTGCTGTTTGCACTTTATCTTACAGTCCCCACCACTTGTCTTTTTCTGGCTCTTACGATGCTGCCTCTTCTTTTGCACTTGGCAAGAGAGGATTCGTTCTTGTTTTGCGTCTCATTTCAGGTCCTCGTTTTGTACTTCATACACAATAATTCGTTCTCGCTAATGTTTCCTAATTCCGTCTTGCCCCACTTACTCGCCGATGCGCCCTGAGATTTTGAAATGCGTGGAAAGGATGCACAATGAAGTTTTTGTACAAAATTTGGTAAAACGTAGGGATGGATTGGAACAGCAGCCCCGCTTGATTGGCCATTTGTTTTTGCAACGTTCGTGATATTGGAATGCAACACCGGTTACGCAGGTGAACATCGACGAACAACCAACAACGATCCAGCTGACGTCACGTCTAATTGTGTACGATATACGTGTATACATGCCAACTAAGTTCTACAGTATTACAGTTGCACAATTATAATTTATACGATTCCGTGAGATAAAACTACTTATTCCTGTCTGTTTAGGAAAGTACTTTATAAGTTATTTTATATAGGGAACCAATATATTTTTATTAAAAGAATAACCATTGACTGATGTTTCGCATTAAATGCCGTTCTAATTTTGCAGTAAAAACACGTATTTTATCGTGCAACATATTTAAGTCTGACGATATCGTACAAATTCTAAAAATGCAATTTCCATCGTCGTGCCCTTGTCTCGCCGTCATCGCACCGAGTGGAAGAGAGCTCCATTCATAATTGCTAATTAACGATCGATAGTATCCCATTTTTTAGTTCTGTTTTTATCGAAAGGGCGAACCATGCACAAGGGCGTTCCATTATCGTCGTGTCTTACTTTGAGAGATAATAAGTTCATCATACATGTATAATAATAATAATTCTAATTCAGATTGCTGGTAGTATTTCCAATATTTCTCATAATGTGAATTATCTTAGATTGTTCGTTCAGTTTAATTATTAATTCAACACTCATCTGTCAGTCTCTAAACGACATCTTTTTATTTGACCCATATTCTGTGTCCAAAATCAATTACCCATTCAAGGCCACTTAGTCCTTTTATAAATATTAAATGTATCAAATATTCGAATTGTTCTATTGTAAACGGAACGTAGAATCATAAGAACAATTTCATTGATTCCCTATTTATTGTCTTCTATGGTTCAGTCGATTTAAAAAGAACTAAGAACTTTGCAAGTGATACTCATTAAAATGTAATATTCCCAAGTGCGCTGTCTGTTATCACGCGAGGACAAGGCCGTAACTAAACGGAACAACAAACGGCTGTATGTGCATGACATTTGTCAGCCACAAATTTTACCAACGAAACCCACGGAAAGCTATAACTTTTTTTAAACTTTCTGAACTTTGTTTCGGCCAGTTGTGCACGATCAAACTAATTGTACGAAATACTTGAACTTATTTATCAATCTATTCGGCCTATGCCCCACCTGGGCTACAAGTTTCACAAATGAATGAAATGCCCCGTGCAACGTTAACGTCGATATTATATGTAAAAGCACACGCGTGCATATAGCAGGTGGTGGCGCTTCACTCTCCTCGTCACGCTCTACTCTTTCTATTCTCCATCTCGTCCCCTCTCCTCGCTGTCTCAGGATCGATGGAAAACTCAGGGACGGGTAGTGTGGCACGCGCATTCAATAATTAGCGCTAATTATATTTCGCGTGAAGGTCGTGCACGGAACTGCTAAAAGCGGCGCCGTTTGCTCGACGCATCCGATAGCCGTATCCACGTTTGCGAATCGATCGCGTTTCCGATGTGCTGACCTATATTCATTCGGTCGGCGTTGCACACACCCGGATATCCGTTTGCGAGAAAACCCCCTTCTTGCTTCCGTACGCGCAAAAGAAAAAAGAAAGTGGGGAACGCCTCGAATCGAGACTGATCCGACCAAATCTATCCCCCGTTTCGTGAAGCGCGAGGTGTACATTCTTTGGTACTCCTAAGAAATATATTGTATAACGATTTCTTTAACACAAACCTCCAAGAAACAATTAATTGTGAAAGTGTCGAAATGGTTGCTCATTTCCGTACGCCAGCTCGTTCGTGCTTGCTCTAATTAAAAGAACGCACTGTTGCAGGAAAAAACGAACTTCCTTCGTATAGAATGGTAATTAAACGTCATTTTCTAATATCTTTAAGAAATTCTCTATTTCTACGTTTACATACAGCTTCTTTGGTTATGAGTATTGCAATTACGCAATAACTAAATTTCTAAAAACCAAAAAAAGAAAAACCCCCCTAGCGATGCACTTGAAAAAATATCGATAACCTTCGTTGTACCCCGCAAGACTTGCCAGTCACAATTGTAGTTTCTATTTTTACTCAACCACCCTACACGATATACCCAATCAATGCGGCAACAAAGAAATATGCACACGTGTTCGTCCTGCATAACCGTATTTCACTCTGGTATCTACATAAATCGAGAACATCAAGTGTTCCCCTCGCGTGACCAACTCATTTATGGTAACAAGTTCGAAAATTCGTTCCAAACGTCCCGTCCCGCCTATCCATTTTTCTGGCTGGGCTCTCTTCTCGGCGCTCTCTTAAGGTCGTCGATTAAAAAAGATAACGTCCAACTAGACGACCTGAACGGTCCAAATAACCCTGGGCTTTTTCGCAACCCTACACACACGCGCGCGCGCGCGCGCGATGCGCATACACATACGGACAGATGCACGCAGAAAATGTTGAGGTGTGCACGTACGTAAAATGGTCGTGTATCGGGTGTGCCACTTTTCTTCTCTCTGTTCTCTCGCCTCCGGTTTCGAGGTTAGGTGGTCACACATTTACGACATGGCCCAACGCCACGCAGCTTGGCAAGCTTTTTCGGCCAGCATTGTGTAACACGTCGTCGTCGTTCTTCCCGTAAGGCGACTTTACAAGGCACAATGTCGCACCGTCTGCCTAGTCGCGGCTAGTTCTCCTTACGATGTCCCAGCCTGCGGACTTTCTTTTTTACGATCCTATCCGTGGACCCGATCGATTCGAGTCACTTTTCAGTTCGGTGCACAGTGTTTCGGTACAGAGAGCAGCAGGTCTCTTTGATAGAACGAATCGATAGAGTCTGTTGAGTTTTTTCAGTGTCCGTTGAGGTAGAGAATAATACATTTCCTTCAGGGTAATCGTTGTTAGATTTGTTAGTGTGCATAGGCTTTGGAATCATGTGTGACGATTCTTTTATGTGATCTGACGAGATTTTGTTAACAGACACTTTTGTGGTAATATAGGTTAAAATTGTGAGATATATATTGTCGGTAAGGTTCTACAGAAATTTTTCGTCCGATTGTTGCTGTTGTTTATGAAGACAGAGGTTTCGTCTGAATTGTGAATTGTATTCTCAATGGAACGTATTAATTAATAATAGCCTTCTGCATTCGCATTCCATAGTTGGAATGTGGTATGCATGTCTGAGGTTCTTTGAAGTGACATCAGCACACGTCAGTGGATGATTCGTTGCGAGATGAACCGATGACGGTTCGCGTCATTAAGACATATTGTCACCGGTTAGAAGATTCAGCCCATCGTCTACCTTACGTTGCATGGCTGTAGAGCAGAAGGCAGAATCGATGGTTGAGCTCATTTAAAGGCAAAGTGGTTCAATTACAATCACCGCGGCACTCAGCGGGTTCTATTTGTTCTAAAGACTACATAGGTAGTCTCTGGACCATACGTATTTAATGGTCTATATCAAAAGTTGAAAATTTCCATTTCCATAGAAACATACGCACAGCTTAGAGACAAGACTATATTTAGTAATCTTCCTTGAAATGCATTTCTTCGTTACTTCTGTACTCGTGAATAGAGTATATCCACTGGACCACGACAACGAGTATCTTGTTAAAAAGTAAATAATTATATAGTCGTTAATCTTTGTCCCTTGCACCAGTCACCCCAATCGATGGTAGCACGCACGATAGAGCAAAAGCAAGGAATTGCCTCGAGCATGTTTTCTTCCATTTGTCTTCTATCTTCGTACTCCGCCGACACGCATTATGGGAGACCGATTTGGCACGCGCATCCATCGGGCCCCACTAGTTTCTAGTACACCGTTCCCTAAATTGTCTTTCCCGCGAAGAAAGCAGAAATACATCTCTGACACATTTTCTTCGAATTACCTCACGATTTTGAGAATACGGAAAATCGATAAGAATCTCAAAAAAAAAGCAACAACAGATTGACGATTAACCAAAAACCACACATTTATCGAATTAGATGACAATTACATCCATCCCTAAAGTCGAATTTATCTTGCCAAAAACAATAACGACATTTCCATCGCTTGCCTCTCCAGCCACCTACCATTGCTGTGACTATAAATAGTCACCTGACTTGCAAAGCGTCCAATTTTCCGTTTACCTATTTCCTTTCGAGCATCTAATTCTACCTTTTAACGGGCTTCATCGCAGTCCCCGGGGCGGCTCTAATCTCGATAATTGTTACATAGAATGTTTCAAAATTTTTCATAGAAGCCCCACAGAAAATATATAAACGCGTTGTTCTTCCCATAAATCAGGGAAACGTGGGTCCAGCTGCTAGACTCTAGCACAAGGAACCGATATAAACACACGGGTTGTATAACCGATCCGAGATATACAGGCGACAGTGCAGCGCCGTCGTTTCTGCTTGCTGCTGCTGCTCTACGGTCACACGTCGTAGTTCATCGTGGCTGCTCGCTACAGCACCATGACTACTGCTCTAGTCGTCAGCTAGTCGCCGTGCGTGTCGCGTGAATATTGGGTGCATTCTCTCTTAGTTGACCGTCTTTTTGTTACTAGATTCGCGCGCACTCGATCGTTCCAGATTTTTCCTATTGCACATCACACTCGCGCGTGTGTCCATTCGGAATCGGTTTTTTCGTGATACCTCGTTTCGGCATCGATGTCCTGCGCCGCCTCCCGTCGGGTTAGGTTACATGCAAAGGCTGAGCGTACGGCTCACACACGTGTTCCCACTTCGGCTAGAATAAATTGGATCGGTGTTAATTGGAACGGTTAGGCGGGCTTGTCGAGAGGGGCTTATAGAGTTTCGGAGAAACGCATTTTGTTGTCAATTCGAGTGGATTGGTCCAAGCCAAGTGTTACTTTAGACATATCGTCTGAAATTGATTCTTAGTCATTTGGTATTTCCTCGTACGAACTGTATTTAGTAGAAGTCTGTTTTTCTATTCTACGGTTAGCTGAGAAAATGTATCGTAGGGATTATTTAATATTGTGCAATCGATTGTGTACCTCGTATCCCAGTCGACTCGGTGGCAGAATAGTGAAATATATCGTTCCCGCCTCGTCATCGGTGTGCCGCTGTTGCGTATGCGCACACGCTCGCTACTGTACCTTTCCAAAAACATAAAACGTAAAAGCTCAGGAGCTCGATGCGCAGATTCCAAATCGATTTCATCGGATAGATTCCTGTACGTGCCAGGGACTTCAAGGCCATAATTGTGTAACGAACGTCATTATGATCTGCTCCCGTGTTCCGTAGACCAGGCAGTATGAGTTGCAGTTGCCATTAGTTGATAGTGGTCAAACGGGCGGTGTTGTGTCACCAGGAAACCTCGTGTTTTTCGTTTCGTTTCGCGCACGCTATCTGGTTTATCTTTAACCGAACACAGTTGGTTTTCTAATTACGCAATCATACGTGGATCGTCAACAGCTATTATTTCACGACGGTTTATTAATCGAGAAACGTTAGCCTCGAAGGAAGCAAGTGAATATTTCGAGTGTCGTTCGTGCTACCTATTGCGTAACGCACATGAGTTGCAATTGTTTCGTCGATAATACTGCGCGATGGCGCGCGTGAGTTAACTTCGAACCTTTTCGTATTTTTCTGCGAACCAGCCTTCGACTTCACACACGGACGTGTTGCGCTGCGTTACGCACACAACAGGTTAATTAGTCTGTTGTTACTGGGTCGATAAACGGGAAATTTAGTTGGTTCTATGAATTTCTCATGATAACGCATCAGTTGTAATATCATCTTTTTGATGCTAATTATTCCTCATTTTAGCTGACATCGCGGTGTTATCAGGCATAGTAATATTTATGGTACTATTCTGTTATCGTTTGCTCAGGTTAGATTACACATTTTTAGTGGTTGTGGTGAGGTTCTTTTGTTCAATTTTTTTTCTTTTTTTTTTGCAATATAGAAACGGTTCTTTGCATTCTAAGTTCGATGGAATAAATGTTCCAGCTTAATATTGGTGCATGTCGAACATGTGTGTATCGCCGTTTGCAATTATTGCACTCGTAAGCGCGTCGTCGTATAAACTGGTTTCGGTAGCATCGGTGCCGTCCAAGAACTTACGAAGCTTGTGTAATCAGCTATATTCACATGCTTCTGCCCGTAAACAGTATTTAAATCCGTTAGGGATTTTAATCCGTGACGATATCGCGTGTGACGTAATTATCGATTGAACCGCAGACTGTAAATACCTTTTTTAAATTGCACAAATGTTAAACAACGTCTGACTTAATAAAAATTAAACTCCCTCAACGGTGAAAGCTGTAAAAGTGGATATATTTAACACGAATGCTTGGACGACGGTGATAAAGAAAGGTTGAACCTAGTAAAATATTAACTTCTCTCCTTTCCTGTGATGTCGCGTAACGTGAACCGATACATGTGAACCAACAATTTTTATACAAATAACAGGAACTACCGTACCGAGTCGCGCGATATAAAAATATCGATAGTTGAGTATAATTCACATTATATCTAATACGCGACGGGACTTCGCGCAAGTAGTTGAGTATGCGTTAAGAGGTATACACGTAACGGTAAAACGTCGCTTTTAATTACATGGTCGAAGGTGTTATATTAACTGTAACTAACGAGTGCGTCCCGACGCCAAGGCGTCGCGGCACCGGGGAACAGTCGTCTATTATTAGGAACGTCTCTTCTCCTCGTTCGACTTTTTAATAGAGGAAAGTGGTATCAGCTGACATCCCTTACATAGACTGTTCTTTGTGAATCGCTTTTGTACTCGACCATCGAACCACGAAAATCTCACCCAACTAATAATAATAACTTAATAATCAAATTAATGAGACAGTTATTTTTCTAAAAGAGGAACTAAAGAGTGATGAATTGAACAAATTCTTTAACAGTGTTGGAAGGTATGCCTCTTCTCGTTAAAAAAAAAAAAAAAAGAAAAAAGAAAACGGACGGCCAGTTTGCCCTGGCGAGAATTAATTAATCCAAGCCGGCAGTGTGCTTGAGCCACTGAAACTGGTAACGCGAAAACGAGCAGCATTCTTTTGTTTCGTCCATTTCCATTGTCCTTTGACGTGACGAGAATAAAATCGACGAGAGAGCCGGTCCAGATGCCCTGTCGGAAACCAATTTGCCCGTGGGCTTGACGCGTTTCTCTCCGCTGTCAGGCGCAGTCACACCTTCCACGAAGCACAAAACATTTTCGTCGTGTGTTAAATCAGCGACAAAAAATGAGCGAATAGGCGTCTCGTAACCAAGCGTTAACAATATAATGAAATAAAATTAATTCGATTAAAAATTCCACCTTATATCGGTTAATATATATATATATATGTAAACATGAAATCAGAGTTTTTTCTTTAAATATATTCACTGTATTAATTGTATATACAAATGTGAGTACTACAGCTACCAGATGGATTACCCTTTCTGATAGAAGCGCCTCGCTTGAAGGCAAAAGTTATTACAGTGTGTGGCAAAAGGGTTAATTGGGGGTGATCGTGGGAGTAATAGTAGAAAATAACAACGAAGGAAGGCAACGTGAGCAAACGAAAGATGGAGAAGGAGGCAAAGAGAGGGAAAACGGGAGAGCACGAACGAGAGAGTTAACGGAAGCGAGCCAATATGAGATTACAGGGCAGTTGGGGCTCGTGCCAGATGCGCGTTTACACGGGCCCTGAATACTGTAAATGCACTATCTGGTACGACATCTCTCCTGTCGTCGCCACCAGAGTAATTGTCACCGAGCTGCTTCTTTCCGGCGGTGTAAAATAAATTCAAAAGTCATAAAATGATCGCCTCGGTTATACGTATACACCCGTAGAATAGCAGCAACGTTACTTTTCACCGGATCAATTCTTTTCGTTTACAAAGAGAATCGTCGACGGCTGCAGTATGTGTATTCTTAACCCTCCGAGCAACAGTTGTGCGAGATCTCCTATTTAGGACATTTTTAATTGTCCCTAATTCTCTCATCGAGAGTTTCGTCTCTTTGTACTTTATTATTAACAGTTGCTCGTAGGTTTGGACTTGTCCAATCTATTTTTGATATTTGTCATTTTTATATATGTCGTCCTCGATTAATTATAATTTTGATACGATACTACCGCTGGCACAAGATCCAAGGGCGTGGCGCTTGTTTTGCACGGTAAACGAAATAGATAGCGAGGGTAAAGCTTTGATAGGGGATGTCCGATGTATCGCGATGAACAACGAGGATGTAGATCGCGTGGGTTTGTAAGTTCGCGTCTCTATCCTCGTTTCTGTATCATCTCAGCAGAAAAATCCACACGTCGCCGCGCGGTGTCATTGAAAATATTATTACGTAGATGCATACAATGCGTGGCGTTACGTCACGCTTGCGAAGATGGAATCAGTGAACAATTGGATACGCGGACGAACCACGAGATCGCGTTTCTTGCAAAGTGTATCGTATTCTGTTCCGCTATCGTGTAACGTTTTTTCTTTGCACCTTGAAGGTGATCGTATTGTCTACTGTAATTTGTTTAAATCATGTTTATAACAAAAGACAAATTAGAGGTACCCTCCACGATGGAATTTGTTAAACTTAATTATTCGCACATTACGCATGACGATTGTATTATTAGCTTATCTTGGTCATAACATCAGTGTCAATATTTCACTTGATAACACCTTGTTGACTGATAATATTGATCTACTCAAGTAGAACGATAAGATTTCTTTGATTAAAAAAGCGCATTTTAATATTGAAATGAGGAATATATCAGTCTGGAAGATAATTCAACGCTGTAACAGTATTCTTTTAATTAATAAGAGCGTTTAAAATAAATTCTGCGAATGATCACAATTAAAAAAAAAAGAAGTATGAAGCAAGGAAAATTAAATTATTGTAGAAAAAATAGATCTATCAAAATTGTAGTAGTATAAGATTAAAATTCCACAATTTAACGATGCACCATCTGCCAGAGTGCACGCGTAGATTCATCTGTGTATGTGTATGTGATGTGGTATGTGTGCATAGTGCAGCAGGTTAAAATTGGAATGTGGAATGAGATTGCGAAATTTATAATCTAAAACTAGAGGCTAGAGCATCCGGCAAAGAATCTGCGGAACACATCTTGAACACGTGAAACGCATGCACAGACATAGACACTTCTTTCAACGTTATTGGACAAGAACACTCACACGAAAGTATGCATTGACTGTTACATACTTCGTAAAACTGTACGAACTGCCGGCGTTAAATGGTAAAAGCAATTGCGTGCTAACTTTGCTGAAAACCAGGTAAACCTGTATGGTTTTCCTTTTAAAAGCCATGCTATCAAGTGAGAATATTCATATTCGCGTGGGTCACAGACTGTTTAATATTTTTTACTTTGTAGAGCTATATCAAGTCTACCTATAAAAAGAAAATTTGCATCAACTGCCTCGTGAAATCCTGTCTATATATTATAATAATTAATAATTAAACAAAAATCTGTTAGTATAACTTTGATCGTTGAAATCTCTCTGCCGTCGGTACTCGAATCCTAAAGCGTACAATGTATGGTAACCGGTGATAAAATAAGCGGACATAATCGAAAAATATTTCGAATAAGAACGATTTCGTTTATTGTGTCGGTTCGCACAATAGGTATTGTCGAGTTTATGGCTGGCGCAGATTTTGCGACAGTTATGTTCACGCGGTTACAATACCGTGAACCACGCGCAACAGAAACGTCTATACAAGATATATGGAAAACCGCGTTTGAACCGCTATGACGCTCGTGTCGCAATAAATCACCAAAACACGGCTGTTCGAGAACAAAATTTCGTCACCGGTTACAGACTCCCATGGTAAAAAAATGACCCAACGTTTTTGTATTTTTCTTCTCATTTTCTTTTTAATTTTGAGTACTGTAAATAAGTGTGATGAAGACAATCTCGAAACACCGCCACGTTCGCAGGTTCACTATTGCTATAAAAGAACCGGTGGAGCGTGATCTTGAGAAGAGTATCGTTGTCACTTGCTGCTCGCGGTCAACTTGTTTTTCTTTTCTTATTTTAAGACTTTTTTCTTATTCTTTTTCTTTTCCCTGTTGCTTCCGTTCACTTTTCGATATCCTCCATTGACGCGTGATACTAACATTCAAGGCACATTTATTATTGCAGCGTCTGTCCTTTTTGAGCCCTTTTAGTTTAAGATAAGATTCAGTCGTTTATTACTGATTACGCAGTACGTGTGTTTCTTTGAAAGGGAGGAATTCAATAGTAGTAACACTTATCCACGCTGTGCCGTAGGAATACTTTATTAATTAATCATGTAATAAGAGCGGCTTGAATTAATTGTTCAATCGTACATGGATTTGTTCGGCGCTCAAAGTCTAAGTCGGAATCTTCTAGTTCAGCGCCTGACCGTCATAGATGGAACCACTTGCGCTGGCTTGCCAGAGATACTGCGAACCACACAGGATTTCGTAAACAGAACTTTGTTGTCTTTAATTCAATTCTCCTTTTTTGATATCATAAATTTATAAGTATTTAAGATAATGCTTTAAGTTGTACGATTTATGTTAAAACCTTCTTGTCGGTGATAAGTTAAGATGTACGGTTCTCTCGTCGATCATTTTTATCTCGCACTGTCATCGTTCTCTATCGTCGATCATTGTAATTGAAAATAATAATAAAAATCATACTGTGCTGCATCCTTCTCATCATTTCACTTCATACCATTCACCTATCGAATTTGTTTCTTGTATCGTGTTGATTTCAATTAGCAAGTTATTCTCGAACCGGTGTATACGCTTTCTTTTCTTTCTTTTATTTTCCTTTATATATTTTTCGCGACCGAAACGAAGAACGGCTTTGTTTTGTTCGAAACACACGGCTCGCTATGAAATGCAGAACTATCTGAACGAGCATCTTTATTATGTACATACGTTATGCAAGTTACGCGGTTTCTGTTAAGAATAGCTCTTGTCCCTGTGTATGTATATACACGTATATTTAAATCGCCTTAATTTCTTCGTAGAAGTTACTGCACAGTGTCAAGCGCAACATTAACTGTTGTTAGCAACCGCGAATAGAGAATACGGTGTATATTTTAAACATATTTGTCGTTTTCTAACGATTTCCATCTCTTGAAACTCCATCATCTTGCAAGCTAAGATGAAAAACTTCACCGTTTCTAAACGGGCTTGGATGAGTATAACGAATTGGAGAAAAATATGAAAAAGGAGAATCATAAAAGCCTCGACGAAAAGATCCTTCCATTGTCAGTGTCACATTAAGGGTACAGACGAGTCACCTTGTATTCCAGAAGTTTGATATATAGAGATGGATTTAATTGAGTGATCGTGGGAAAGAGGAAAGGGGGCCAATAGTTAAAAGGGGGGGAGCGAAGAAGCCCAGAATACTTCGGTTAAAAATAATCAGCTCTTACTGTGGATGGTCAGAAATTTGAGAGCAAGGTCAATCGATAGCGGCGTAACTTCCTAAACACGAGTACAAATATTTCACCGCTTGCTTAAATATTCTCGTATCGTTCTTGAATATCAGTTAGTTGTTCAAACATTTGAGATATAGTGCAGATAATTGTTTCGTTGCATTGCCAAAACTATGTTTGTTGTTATTCTTCGTTTCTCGTGTATAAATTTTAAAAAGTGAATTTGTAAAAGGAATTGATTTTCTAAACAATTTTTTTGTGACCTAAGAATAAAAGCAGAAAGTTAATGGTAATAGTACATTTTAGTTGATGCGCACCCAGTGTCTGCAATAAAAAGGACACCGATACAGACGCAGATGTTCTTCCAGAAGTTGCATCTCATGCCGTGTAATTTTCGCCATCTTGCAACGTCGGTAAACATGAGAAATCTCGCCTTGAAATTTGTTTGCAAGCAGAAGGTGGCCAAGTATAACTGGACTGGTATAAATTTTTTAACTGCTAAGGGAAATATTTCGGGCGTTGTTTATTTTAATCTGACTGACTGAACGTTATCGTATAAACTTCATTTTAATAAGAATTAAATAATTGCGCTCCCATAAATTAAGTCGGTACTACTGAAAGAATTATATATGAAATAAAAAAGGGAAATAGGATATCCATGAAATTAAAATTACAATATTTAGGAGGAGGAAGTAGTGTAAAATAATGACAAAAGACCGATATATACTTCAATCATCGTGTATTATTAAATCCGTCATTTTGGGTCATCATAAACTACACGGAAGAACTGGATGCATCTATAAATTCCGTAGCACTGGGAAGGAGCTGCTTTTTCTACCGCGTTGAATCACTATGGCCGGGCCCAGACAGACGAGAAGAACGCAAAGAGGAGGGAGAAGGAAGTCTTGGAAGAATATATTTGCGATTGGCATGTTGGCAGTGTTGTTAGCTGGTTGTGTGGCCATGTTCTATATACGACCGCTATCGGCACTGCAATTATGACGATCGCAGGCCCTCAATCGTAATTAAAGCAGCAACCTTGGGCATAAGATTATGGTTCAACAACGAAATCGAAGATTTCAGAATTTCTTATTCACAAATGAGAATCTAAAATACAATCTAAATACAAATATTTTAGTTCAGGGTTACGAGACGGTTTTATCCAGTACGTTACCGATTCTTCAATTATCCTTAGATTTAAGTTTTCATAGGTTCGACACTTGTTTAAAATGTAAAAATAGAACACCAAATTTTCTTCGGATCTACATAGGTATTTCTCTTTATACTGAATTATCTCCACTTCAGAATTTCATAGGCTTTAAGTTTCTCCACGATTGTAGATAGTTCGTTGCATTACTACATGGAAACAATACAGTAGTCATTATTTCATAAATGAGACTTAAGTAAATATAAAAAATGTTTTCTGGTGATCAGGAGGGTCAAGAAATAGACGAAAATTGGTATTAGAATAAAGTATATGCATGCACATTTTTTCCGAACAGTTACTTACATTTGCTATTTTCTTCTGTTGCAGATCTGCCTACGTATCCTTTGGAGGATTGCTGATGAGGTTACAGGGTGACGCAAACAACCTACACGGTTTCGAGATTGACCAGCATATGTACTTACTTATGAAGAAATTAGCGTTCTAACTGCGTCAGAATTTATTTGCAATACTGACTTCAAAGATACCTATATCAAATATTTTTTTTAATCGTAAACTTAGAACGATGAAAGACGACTGAATTATTAGATTTATATGAATAATTGGTACGCGTGTATATAAATATATCTTCTGTATGTCCATATATGATTGAAGACAGTATGAAAGCACGTAAATGAAGTACTCTGTTTTCCGATTGCTTGATGACTATTCATATTTTTCAGACGCTCATGAATTTTTACGAAACATTGTTATTGTCACTATAATTCTAAGATATATGTTGATTAATAAATACATATATCTTTCCTCGTAAAGTCCCTGTAATTCCTTCCTATCTTATACTTTTGTTGCTGAAGAAAATCATCGTAAAAGTAATAGAGATAGAAAAACTGCAGTGACTCAATCGTCGTTAACTTAATTCTTAGAAAAATATAAAATGGCCTTGTGTACTCCAAATACTTGCATTTACAATTGTTCAAGTGAAGTTGATGTAAATTCAAATACACTGTTCCGTGCTATTACGTTCATAATAGTAATTATGATACAGTGTGTGCGAAACGCCATTTTGGAGAACATAGCCAAGACTTGCATACGTGATCGAATTGGAACACTGCAGCTTCAGCGAACACGAGGGACGAAACGAATACATGACGAAGCCACGTCGCACGTAGGGGGAAGAGTCAAGAGGTAATTTATGTAATTAAACTCGCGGTATTCGTGACCTTGTACGGCTGAATGCCATCTGGTCAAAGCTGGCTCGAACAATGTGGCATATAAGTGCACTTGGCGTGAGTTTGTCTCGTGCTTCAGCATGGTGGCTCGCTATTGCATAATACTGCGTTACAAGATGGCTGCCACTTAATAAGGGTTTGATCCTAAATAGATTGCCCCAATGACATATAATTCGTTTTATCTGACCGCCCGTGAGCGAAATTGCAGTTGCGGAACGTCATCTTAGAGGTGGTACACCGACGGAGACGAAAGTCGATGGCCACCTGGTGACGAGCATAACAACTGCATCGAATATATCTGCACAGTTGTTAAGCCACAGACGAGATATAGGAATAGACAAGCCACCTGATGGACTTTCGTGGCCCTATGTGACTGACATACCGACTCAGAAAAACCACGCTGATTCGAGCGTCATCTGCACATGAACAGTGATCACTTGAAGAACTATTATTTACTCAAGTAGTTTGGGGACAGGTTTCATGCGATGGGTGAACATATGTATATAAATGCTTTGGGGGGATCAGGAAAGCTAATTCTTCGGCAACGTTCCGGTAGAAAAATTGAGCTACGGTGTATGGTCGCATGATGCATCGGGTCGATGAAATTGCCAATGAGATGCGCCTCACGTGAATCGCTCCGCCTGTGCTGTCCCGCTTTCATCGCGCGGCAAAGAACTAAATAATTTTTTAACGAGTATCGTAGGTTCAGCTAACAGTTGGTCAGAAATAGCAAAAATTCCAGTAGGTGCAACCCGGGGATCGTAGGTTCAGCTAAAACTTAGTCAGAATCCGCAGAAGTCCAGTCGGCACGACCCTAGAGACGTAGGTGCGAGGAAAAAGTTGGTTAGAAGCAGTAGAAGTCCAGTAGATATGACCCTGGGACAGTAGGATTTACGGAAATAGCGAATACCACTGAGCGCAGCCCACGCGCCGGCGCGTCGCGGAGTGGAGTCGGTTGTCCCTTGGCGCGCGCCCCTTCAGTCCCAATCGAAGCGTCGCAGCGTGTTGTTCATATAGTTGAAGACTAGCGACACATCTCACTCTACAACACAATAGCACCTCGGAATTTACTTTACCATCGTGTGCGCTTGAATATTAGCTTCTATTAATTAATACGCGTTTAACTAACAATCGTTCTACTATCGCAACAGTATATTAAACATTAATGATTAACATCTTTCTTCAGTCTCCTTTGCTGGGCGAATGACCGACCATCCAATTGAGGATGGACGTGTCTTCGTCCGGCTTCGAGTCGTCTAGTCGTTTGTTGTAACATCGCGTTAACCAATTTATTAGTTTGAACGGTTCTTCGAATCTTTATTATATTTTATCCAGTCACTTACATACTGCTTTTACGACTTCGAATTCATTGCGGCAAAGATCAAAAGAATTCTTTTAAATTATTTATTTTTAGCATCGTTTTCTATAATCTGCTGATAACGTTGCGAGTGACACGGGAATGGTTATGGGTCCTGAGGTCCCAGAAATTCTGGCCGAAAAAATACATTGGATGTCTTGCCTATTCCTATATCTCGTCGGTGGTTAAGCTAGGCAGCTAATGCAGGGAACGACAGATTGTAATTTATAAATAATACAAAAAGGTTGAACTCAGTTTGGTAGAATTGAATCTTTATTTTGTCTGATAGTAAAACTATAAATTAAGGCAGCTTATGTTTATTTACAAGTATGTGCAATTACTATCGTAACGAAATAGATAATGTTTTCTTCAATAATATTAAATTGGGCAACAAAAATATTTTCATGCCTATTACTTCTGCAGAGAATACAGTTGTTACAACTTAATAAGTATTAAGTTTCGTAGTAATGATGATTCTTAAACACTGATCAAACGCTGTACATACAGCTAGTCCTTGCTTATCTGGGCTCCAATCCAAAGAACTCACAGGTTGTGATGAAAGAGTACTGCTTTGTAAAAGGGTTACATTGCCAATAACCCCTTGATATATGCCATCTGCATCTGCTATTTTCCGTGTCTCTGGATAATTACTAAAACAATAAATAAGAAGCGCTTACTAAAATAATAAAATTCCATATTATATAAATAAACATGTTGTTTATAGCTACTATTTCCAAAGACAAAGGCTTCCTGCTCCGCCGCATGTAATAAATATTTCGCGATTCTGAGGCAAATGTCTGGCCAGCCATACCGTCGAATTATGTGCCTAACAACAAAATGTTACATTTATTCAGTTAAATTAACTGTACCTTGAATTCCTTGCAATTCACTTTGATCTTACCTTCTCTGTTAGATAAGCAAATCCCTTTTTGGGATGCTGAGTTTTTAAATCGAACAAATAGAATTTTGATTCCAAAGTGGTAGCTACTAGCTTATTCATTGGTATGTCCTTCCTATCAAATTCAATACTACAAACACCATTTTTTAAATTACTCTCCCACTGAACAGCCATTGCTTTTAAATCAAAGATCTTTAAGTCTCCATTATCGTATCCGGCAGCTACAATTCTTTCCTCTGAGTTATAAGAATTGCCGAATGTAACTGTCCAACAATCTCTGCGTACTTCCCCTTCTTTAGGTTCCATAACTGCGACTGGTCTACCACTCTGCCTGGGATCCCAGACTTTAACGGCTCCATCCTTGGAGCCAGTTACTAATTCAGGAGCCCCGCATCCAATGCTCTGTCCTCCCACACCGTCAATACTGTTTATAATCTCGTTGTGGGCATTGGCGGAATAAATTGGTATCGAGGCGTCCTCTAAGTTGTAGATGTTCAATTTACCCTAATAAAGTTGACGTTAAGTCTTCTGTATGTAGGAACAATGCATCGTTAAAATTCGAACCTCATTTATACATTAATTTAATTCATTCCAATGAACATATTAACAGCTTCCTTTAGAATATATCTGTTAATACCTGGAAATCGCCAGTTGCTAAGTATCTGTCTTTCAAGCTCGAAGCTTTAAACGTTCCACATTTTATTGGCTGCGATCTTTCGATATCTTTCACAAGTTTCAGTTCGCCGCTAGAAATTTCATATATTTGTATTATACCGCTTCCACGCGGCCGAGAACCCATAACCACAAACTTCGCGCTGCACGGGATCCATTTCGTGTCGAACAGCGAATAATTTATCGATTTCTCAATGTGACAAATTATTTGCGGCTTCTCGAGTTTTTCCATGTCTTCAAACTTAATTGCGTCAAAGTAGATGAGTTTCTATATCAAACTCTCTCGATAGCTCTTACGAGTATCTATAAACAAACTGCCACACCATCTAGCGTAAAATGTACAAAACCTTCCAACTCAGAATCATGCAGCTCGTGAATTAAGTTGTTGCTCTGCATTCGCCTTTACTCCCTTGCAACCCTTCTTGCATTGCTACACGCACATTTGTACGCGACTATCCAGTTGCCCGTTATTAATGAAATTGTCTTTTTTCTTCTTTCTTTCCCTTTACCCATTCTTCTCTTCCATACCTTCTCTACCTTACATATTGCATTATTTTTTATTAGCCGTCTCTTTATTGCACATCTATTATATATTCCTGCTTTGAAATCCTATGCAATCGTTTCTTATCACATCCTCTACCGTAACCCCTGCAGCTGTTAACCTACATTCTATTACTAGTTGTTCTAATATTATAAATTTGTCTCTCTGCCAGTCACATCTTTTATTCTCTTTTTTCTCCCAAGATCTATTCCAATTATTAATTGCTGACTCTTTTATGTTCCGCCTTTACCTTTGTATTGTAGTAGTATTGTTGTTCTAATATATATAAACCTTTCATTATATCTGGCTCCTTTTATTTTCTTGTTCTGCTCCTACTGTTGTATTTCATAGTATCTCTACTTACTAATATATTTTTTGTGTGTGCAGGTCTCGCAGGCAAAGAGTAAGGAGCTTGACTGACATTTCTCATTGGGCATAAAGCAACAAAGAAGAAAGAATAACCCTTGCCACGTACGTTAGTTATAGTAAATATAGTATAGTAAATTGGTTTTTAAGAATAGTTTGTAACTATTAGCGCATAAGATTAATTTAGAACAATTGTGTAATTAACTGTTATGTATGCCTATTATATATTTTATTTTATATTTTCTTTATTCAGTGGATCTTGTATAGACTTTAATATTACTGTTACTACAAGTTCTAATGAATGCACTAAATATAAAATGCAAGATACAATAAATACTTTGGGCTTTACATATGCACAAGTTACACAATTGTTGTAATTTAAAATAAGCTTTAGCATATAAAGTAGGCAAATTGTAGTATAAGTTTTATCTGTAAGATATATTGTAAATTAACATTAAAGAATAGTTCAGAAGTATTACTTTGTGACTTTGAACTACCGCATTTTTGTAACTTGTATCTTCATTGATTAATTTGAATAAATCTTAAATGAAAAGAATTCTACGCCTCTCTTTGTTTTAACACCTTAAATATCCTTGAAAAGACCTAACTCCAATTCCTTAAACAAGTTCTACTGTGCAGGATCTTTAAATGCAAAGTTCACAAGCGGAGAACTTGTAAAAATAGACCTCAACATTACTAAACATATCGCAACCACGTATACATAAAACGCCTCACCAAAATTCAACCAGGTTGCAAAGGAATGCCTAGCGAAAATGAAATACGGCTGCAAATAACACCTCGCGAAAACGTAACAAAGTTGTAACCGACGCCTGGGGAAAGTATAAGATAGTTGTAAATGACGCCCAAAAAATGCAACAAAGTTGCAAACAACGCCTCGCGAAAACGCAACATAGTTGCGAACAACGCCTTGCGGAAACGCAACAAAGTTACAAAATTCTCGAGAAAATGTGCAACAATGTTGCGCTAAATTTTGCAACAAAGTGGCAAACAGTGCCTTGCGAACACAACAAAGTTGCATAATTGGGCGCAACATTGTTGCAATTTTCCTTCTCGAGAATTTTGCAACTTTGTTGGAAATTTTTGGCGCACATTGTTGCAAATGTCTCGAGAGAATTTTTGCAGCTTTTTGGAAAATTTTTGGCGCAACATTGTTGCAAATGTCTCCTCGAGAATTTTTGCAGCTTTTTGGAAAATTTTTGCGCAACATTGTTGCAAATTTCTCTCGAGAATTTTTGCAACATTGTTGCAAATATTTGGCGCAACATTGTTGCAAATTTTTGCTCGAGAATATTTGAAACTTTGTTGCATTTTCTTGGAGATCGATTGCAACTCTGTTGCAAAAATTATGCACAACATTGTCGCAAATTTTTCGAGAATTTTTGCAACTTTGTTGAGTTCTTGTGAGGCGTTGTTTGCATCTTATATTTTGCCAAGGCTTCGGTTACAACTTTGTTACATTTTTGCGAGGTGTTATTTGCTCCATAGTACTACATAGTGCTACATAGTACACAGATTCTATGTACACTTATTATTCTGGATATTTCTGGCAGAAATATCTGCTGAAAATCGTTGATTTGTATCAGGAGAATATGATATGCGTGAGATACTCGAACCTTAGCAATTCTAAGAAATGGCGTCGTATTCCAGGAATTTCTGAGTGCTTAATTTAATAACGTGTAGGGTCATTTTGACAAGTTTCTCGCTTTAGAACTTAGCATTTAAAGTTCGTCCACGGTACTTCTTGTATAAGGAATCGGAATTAGGTTCTTTCAAGGATTGGTAAGGTGTGCAAATCAAAAGAGCAGTGGAATTCTTTTCATTGAAAATTTATTTAAACTAATCAATGAAGATGCAAGTTACAAAAATGTTGCAATTGTAATTTACAAGCAGATACTTATGAACTATTCTTTTATATCTATTTACAATACGTCTTACGACTAAATCTTTATACTCGATCAATAAACGCAAATAAGATAAAACTTCTTTCTTGCTCTTCTGCACAATGAGAAGTACCGGTGCTCCTTAGTTTTTATCTGCGGAACCTGCACATACAAAAAACATGTTAGAAAGTATGTAACAAAAGAGAGAAAGATTGTTAAGGGATATATAGAGGAAATAGAAAGACAGAAGGACCAAACAACAAGCATACGAGAAAGAGAGGTTTGTTTGTTAAGGAGGGGAATGAGGTGTGGAGGGTTGTTCTAAAATAGGAACAGATCGTTCCTCCAACCGAGACCTTTAATTTAAGACGATGTTGATTACAATCATCGTTTCCTATTTTAGATCAACCTTCCACCCCCTATTCCACCGTAATAACAGTTTTAATTGTATAATTGTTTATAACAAATCAACCGCACGTGGAATAATGTTCACATCTATTGGAGATGGTAGCTGATACTTCTAGCTTTAATTTATGTCTACAAGTTATTGATGTATCTCGCCAGGAAGTGGCAGTAATCGAATTTGTTTATAATTTATTTAAACAAATTCAATTACCTCCGCTACTGCTGGGCCGATTTTGATCAATGACCTCTCAAATTGAAGGTCTTGGTTCAAGGAACATTCTGATCCACCATTAGATCCGCACTCGTGTATAGCTTCGGTGGAATTCCCATCCGAATTATTTATTTGTTTATGAAAAATAAACAGCGCATGCCGCATTTGTAAATCTTTTATTGTCGTGTAGCAGGATCCGTCACCTTCATTTTATAATAAAGTACTACCACATTAATATTCGGGCTTAATTACTATTAATTGTCTATATAAGAAACATTATATAAGACATATAACTAATAAATGAATTAACCCGATATTTTAATAAACGACTACTTCTCGCGTATCAAAGAATCGGTGGTACCGGATGAACGGTCAAACGTCCAGCAAAAGAGACTGGATAAAGAGTTTAATGTGCATCCGCGATAGCCAAACGATTGTTAAATAAATGCGTATTAATTAATAGAAGCTAATAGTCAAGCGTATGCGGTGGTAAAGTAGACCCCGAGATGTTATTGCATTGTAGGGTTATGTATCTCACCAACCGTCGACAGCACAGACGACTCACATGCTACGACGCTTGAACTCATACTGACACCGCGCGCAACGCGTACTGTGCATCCCCACTGCGCGACGCGCCGGCGCGTCGCTAACGCTCGGTCGCGCTCGGTGGCATTCGCTGCCGTGTGCAGCACTATACCAGGGTCATACATACTGGACGTTTGCAGGTTCTGACCAACTTTTAGCTGGACCTACGACCCTCGTTAAAGAGTTCTTTTGTTCTTTGCCGCACAATAAAAGCGGAACAGCGCTGGCTCAATTTTTATATTTTTATTTTTCTACCGAAACTTTGCCTGAGAAAGAGCTTTCCTGATCCCTCCCAAAGCTTTTACAATAATCACTCATCCCATGAAACCTGTCACCCGCTAGTTCAGTAAATAATAGTTCGTCAAGTGATCACTGTTCATGTGCAGAGGACCCTCGAATCAGCTTGGTTTTTCTGAGTCGGCATGTCAGTCGCGTTGGGTCACGAAAGTCAAGAAGATGTCTTGTCTATTCCTATAACTAGTCTATGCCTAAATATAAGAAGTAAAATATGGCTGCTTCCATGGTTAGAGCCTATGTTCAGTCTAGGTATTTTGTATTTTGTTTTTCATATAAAAAACGTTACCATACTTTTACTAATCACCTCGCAGCTTCGTACAATAAATATATGTAGAATGTTTTCGGTTGTAATTATTTAATATCCGATAAAACATTGAATATAACCTTTATTAACTTGATATTACGATAAATTTACGATATATTGTCTTCCTAATTTAACGAAACATTGACATTAAATATTTTATAGTCGTATAAAACGTGACATTCATTTATCATTATTACTTTACGTATATCTTGTTCATTTATTTGCAGTTTATCCAGACCACTTGAGATAATATGGCGAGAACAAAATGTAAATTATGTTTTGCAGACATTGGGAGTGTTGCACGTTCAACACAAATATTATCATGTTACGCCCACTTTTCTTAAGAAAAGAAATCCCCAAGGAGAAACGGTATACTTTTATTATATAATTTATTTCCACCCAAATATTTACTCATTGGTAGATATATCTTTTCCTATATGAAACTTTGAAATTATTTCTAGAAACAGAAAGTTTTTAGCGAAGATATGTTAAATGATTCTACGTTGCAAACGCCCCAAAAAAAATCAATACCATTGATAATGGTATGGAACGGAATGACAGTTAAAGAATTGGCAATCTCTGCTAAAAGAGATGTCAATGATGTTTTAGATGTTCTTCATTTTACAAGCAAAGGAAGGGTATATAATAAAGATCACGTATTGACAACTGGATTTTTAATATCTAATATTGTTAAGAGGCTTGGCGGAAAAGTTAAAGTAGTAAAAAAAGATTACAAACAAGAAAATGAACCACAATTTAATCATAATGCCAAACAGTAGGACGAAATTAATATACTTGTTTTTTTATTCAATAGATAGTAAGTGTTTCTCACAGGTCTCATTAAATTTCCCACTTTTCTTTTCCAAATTTCCATAGACCACTGCCTGATGAGTCTCAATTATTGAAACGTCATCCGATTGTAACAATAATGGGTCATGTGGATCATGGGAAAACAACTTTACTTGACGCATTGAGAAATACATCTGTTGTAGACTCAGAATTTGGTGGAATTACACAACATATAGGTGCTTTCGATGGTTGGTATTAAATTAATGTTTAAAAATATATTTATGCAATCGATAATTATCTAACAATCATCATTTCTGTGAACGCAATTTAATTGTTGTTAAATGTTGTTAGTAACCTTGAAATCTGGAGAGCGTGTAACATTCTTGGATACTCCTGGACATGCTGCTTTTACTGCTATGCGCAGTAGAGGGGCACACGTAACGGATATCGTAGTGCTAGTAGTAGCAGCTGATGATGGTGTTAAGGATCAAACTTTACAAAGTATAGAAATGGCAAAAAAGGCCAATGTTCCAATAATTGTAGCTATCAACAAAATCGATAAATCTAATGCCAACATTGTAATATTTCCAAATATTGATTCTTTCAAAACTAAAGGATCACGTTCACAAATCTTTAAAAATTAAATTTTTTATTTGTAGAATAAAACACAAAACGAGCTCGCGAAACATGGCGTTATAATCGAAAAACTTGGCGGTGATGTACAGTGCATTGAAATATCTGCTTTAAAAGGAGTTAATTTAGAAGGCCTAACAGAAGCCATAGTATTGCAAGCCGATTTAATGGATTTAAAAGGAGATCAAGCTGGTTTAGTGGAAGGTGTTGTTATTGAATGTAGTAACCATATCGGTCGTGGGAAGTTAGTCACGGCTCTGGTACAACGCGGTACCTTGAGGAAAGGATGTTTGCTAGGTATATAGTAGTAGCAATAATCATAGTCTATATGAAATTGAAGAGTGTAAATTAATTTTGCTATCTATATACACACGTTTCTTTAATAGTCTCCGGTTTGGCGTCCGCGAAAGTGAGGGGCATGTTTAATAATTCTGGCCATCCTATTTTGGAAGCCAAACCATCCGACGCTGTACAAATCATTGGATGGAGAGCATTGCCTCAGGTCGGAGAGGAGATATTAGAAATGAAAAATGATAGAATATTGCAAGAAGCTCTAAAGTTCAGGGAAAAAGAACGGAATGATACTTTAGCTGTAGAACACAACAGAGCCTCTCAACAGAGAGAAGAGGAACATGTTACGGTAATATAAAAGTATTTAATAATTGTGAAATGAGTTTTCTCCTTGCTGGTGAAAGTATGATATATATATTTCTTTTTACAATTGCAGAAATATAGAAAAATATTAGGAATAAAACGTTTGTTCGGACGAAATAGAGCCGTAATGAGACAAGTAAGAAAAATAAGATATGAAACTGAAAAGGAGAGACAAACTGCTGAGAACAGCCCGGACTTTCCTACAGTTAACGTTATTATGAAAGGCGATGTGGCAGGAAGTGTTGAAGCATTGTTAGACATTTTTGATACATATACGTGTGATAACTTATGCCGTTTAAACGTTGTTCATTATGGTATTGGGGCTGTTACGGACTCAGATATAGACCTGGCAGACACATTTAAAGGTAACAGAATACTCCTAAAGGACATTACATATATAATTAGAAGTAATCCCTAAATTGTTCACGTATTTTCAGCAATTATATATGGATTTAATGTAAGCACAACAAAGAAGGTAGAAGAGAATGCTAGGCAGAAAGGCATAACACTTCGATTTTATAATATTGTATACAAACTTGTTGATAATATTAAGGAAGAAATAAACAGTATGTTGCCTATAGCTGACGTTAAACAAACATTAGGTACTCGAGTTACAACAAAAAAAAGTTATATGGTTTTGTCTCTGACAAATAACAATCTTTTTTGTTTAAATGTAGGTGAAGCAATGGTAATACAGAAATTTGACATAAAGGAGGGAAAGAAAAAAGTGGGCGTTGCAGGTTGTCGTTGCGTGAAGGGAGTTCTCTTAAAGTCGGAAATGTATAACGTAGTTAGACAGGGTGAAAATATTTTTACAGGTAAATATATTGCGAGAGCTTTGAGCCTGATTTAAAACTTTATTAATAATTTAGAAACGTAGTTAACATTATTCTTTCATGCTTATCGAGCACAATTGACATTTTTATTTCGAACGAAAAAAGCGTCAATAATTATTTTATGTTCGCATTTCATTCCCCATTTTAGTTCTCGAGGAATATTCATTTAATACTTCTAGTATACACTTGTCGGTGTACTCTCAGTCAATATTCAATAACGTTTGAACGCTTCGTTGCAGGGAAATTAGTTTCAATGAGGCATTTAAAGGAAGAAGTGTCGTCGATAGAGGGAAATATCGAATGCGGTCTTCGATTTGAAGATCCAAGCATATCATTCCAACCTGGCGATACTATTGTTTGTTTTAAAACAGTCAGACAGAAACAAATGATTGATTGGGATCCTGGATTTTAATCGGACATTGCTGTATTTAGAAGATTACAAAGTCATATATGCGCAATATAAAATAAAAAGAAAAAAAATGAACATCATAAATCCTGTCCTCCTTTTTGTGAATGGGAAATTAAGTTACTCCTATAAAATGCATATTTATAAAATGTAAGTACAAGTTTCATCATTATTGCCCATGTGATGCAACAGTGCAGTTTCTATAACTTTATCACTGAAACTTTTGCTTCACATGATTACGAGTTATATCGTTTTCTTCTTTTTTTTTTTATCGTCACATTACTCTCTTAGAAAAGGAAAAAGAAAATGTGTAATATTTTATACTCGCATAAATTCATCATGATCGTTTTACGTTAAACATTGCAGGCCTTTCCAGCGCCGAATTTCAACGATAATTTTAGTACTAATCCGGAAATACGAAGTGCGATCACGTTGAAAACGTTAAGAGGCGTAAGTTTCACGGAAACGACGTTGGAAATGCTGATACGCAGTCAGAACGCCGCGTTTCTTTTTCTGTAAACGGCACGGCGCTGTTTCTTGATTGGCTTTTACGATTTTTGTATCCAACGGTACGATGGGAGTATTATTGTCCGGATGCACGAAAAATGCAATGGAATGACGACCTCGCCCGCAGAGTTCCGGTACAACGACTCGGTGTCTCAACGCCGGAAGTTGATTGTCCGTCCAGTTCGCTAATATGTCGCCAGTTTTCACTAAAATAGCACCTGGAAGATGTCCCACTCTTCCCCATCGTTCCCCATACGGAGTTTGTATTTCTAGTCCGCCCTCGCAGTCCTACGAATAATATCAAATATCCACATAAACAATTAGAAACAATTACAGCCAGCAAAGTTAGAAATTATATTTATTATACAACTGCAGAGGTTTCGTAGAGTTTAAAAGTTTTCCTTTTTGGGAGAATGTTTCAATATTGTTCGATCGTGATAAATTGACTAAGAATGTATCAATAAATTGACATATGATAATTCATTGAATATATTAAAACATTCCTGAGAGGACAAAACTTACATTAAAGCGTTGTTTTACTTTCTCCGTATCTTCTGTTAAGTTTTTAGGTAACGTGTGTATATCTACCTGTGCCAACAAAGTGAAGGTCCCATAATCACAGTGCGCCCCGCAACGAGCCAATCCTGGTGCTGGTGCACCAAGCGGTGGGTAGTAAAGTAGACGAATGGTTGACTCGTTACCAGGTCCCAGCATGCATGAATGCTTCGAGTGCAGGAAATCGGGAGATTGCTCTAGGCCCAGGGCCAGAGCCTACAAGGCATAGATCACATACATTGGCCCCTGTTTTTACTTTATAGTACCTAATGATGGCTGTAAAGCAACCGAAGAAACCAATCGCGTTAGTTCTTCTGCCGGACAGATTGGTTTGTAGGGTTACTTACAGTTAAGGCAAACTCACTTTGTTATGAACGACCCGTTCAAGAGCTTCCGAATCATTATGAGCAACCAACGAGGAAAGAAACAGAGATGTTTGGAAATTTATAAAATATTTTCGGTACTTCTGTAACGTTATCTATAACTTAATTTCTATAGGATATAATATATATATATATACTGTCGATCAATTGTCGTTGATTCTGTATAGATTCATTTGCTCCAAAGAATTTTGTTTCCTTTAAATACGGTATTGAGACTTTTTCAATTTTGAAAGAAATGTTAAAGATCAATGCAAGGTTCAATAATTTTTTTTTTGCACGCGACTGTAAGAATTTCTAATCCCATGGAAAATGAGGAAATTAATAATAGAAAGCTTGCATCAAACTTGACATGTTATATTAATATAAATTGATACTGATGAGCAAGTAAAATAATTCATCATTGTTTCGTATTAGTATGTAATTGTATAAAAATGTAATTACGGTTAAAAGCATGGCAGATAGTTGCTTGAAATCTCGGGTAAGTTCGTCGACCGCGGATCTGAAACCAGGCACCTCCTCGTCCGGAAAGGTCCCTCCGCATCCGGTCACATTGAAAACGTGTCGAGCTTCTTTCTCATCTGTGTATCTAGAATATAATCGTGAAATGACGAATCATTGGAACCATTTGATTAATTCACGTTCAACGTGAGTGTGCACATTGTCAACGCTGATGTTCTCGCAAGAACGAATCAACTATGAAACATGTCGATCGAATTGGAACCACTTAAATTTTAAAGGATGCGTAGACAAACGATCGCGTTGGTAATAAATTAATCGCTACATGTACATATGGTCGTCTGTGTATATAATAATAATTTCGTATCATTTAAATCATACTTCGATGGTCCTGGTTTCACGTATCCATGGTTGCTCGAAGCGTTACGGTCGTATTTGATCCGTACATCTTCTGGAAGCTCGCAAAATGCGTCGAAAGCTCTGTAAGCGGCCTTCATCTGGAAGAAACGGAGTAGAACTAAGGATTATCCACTGATTCCGTTCTATTACAAATGTGTAAATTATACACGCGACGATTTCGGATTAATTCCTCTGATATCGGCAATGCAATAGTGACAGATATTTCATTATCACTGACCATTACGAATTACCCGACTTCCTCGAACGTTTCAAATGTTCAATGATACACACAAGTATAACACTTCAGCGGTGCACATAATTGAACCAATTGTAAGTATTATGTAATTAATGTGTCCGGATTACTGTATCGAGAACCTTGCCAGGTGACTTATTGATAAAACTAGTGACGTCGATTTAGTCATCACGGTGTTTCGCGGTGCTTTCGTTATCATCAAAGTAGCGGCCAAGTGAATCGTAAGGCCGACACACCGATTACGACTTTGCTTGAGGGGCGAAACGATGCAGAAGCGAGAATATGTACTCGTGACCAATGGTAGACTGTACTGTTGTCTATTGTTGTAACTTTACCGAACCGAATTGGCAAAATTTCGGCAGGAAATAAGTTATCTCGTGCCGCTTAAGTTATGTTCGAAAGAGGACAGGAAATATTGTACTATCTTGATGAATTAATTCGATAAGAAGGAACGTGCGATACCTTAATACCGTTCAATATCGAGATGATAAAGTTTCGCGGCAAATAGTTTACCGATAAACTGTTTCAATCCTGTCCAAGGGAGGAGAATAAAGTAGGCGATTTAGGGGATTATCTTGTCAGCTTTGTACAATTGTGTAATGTTGAAATGAAAAGTTGTATTTGTACGATTAATGAATGGGCACCAATTTTTTCATCCCATTCATGGCGATTCGTATGTAATATTCACTATTTTTTTTTTATCGTACGAAGCAACAATACGCGGGATTGCGTTGAATCCACGAAACGAGTTCCGACGGAGCAGCTCGACTTTCAAAAGAAGCTTGTGCGACATGTTCGGCTCGCCTGTCTTTTTGCAGACCGAGTGAATTTCGCGAGTGCGGCGCTCCCTGTATTTGAATAAAATCAAATGCCATATTCCAAAGACCGCTTGACATTTCGCAGTTTCTCCCGTTTCGGGCATCTATTCATACGGCGGAACAGAGGAAAAAAAGTCCACGTAGCTTTTAAATAATTAATCGCGAGGCCACAGGGATCGACTTCCAGAGTTACACAAGAAATACGAGTTGACTTTTACATTCCTCGTTTCATGAAAATGAAAAATAAGAGGAAAGAATAGAAAAAGTTGAAGAGGAGAACGATATCTTAAAAGAATCTCTGCCTCCGGTTATGTTCAATGAATATGTTACCGGAATTCTGATTGCATTTTGAAATTTCCGTATACGTTGATCTTAAGGTTTTAATTCATTTTTTTTTTCGAGCGAAATATAAATTATAATTACCAGATATATACATGTATATATTTTCATACATTATAGTAAAAAGTATCGATAGCAATCATTATCCTGCCACATCTAATTCGGCAGAATAAATTTATCGAAGAAAAGGAATCAGAAATGTAGGAAGGTATCATCCAGAGCATGGTCCATTCTATTCATTCGTAAATCGAACGCTATTTTTCTACCTACATCAACTACTGACAAGCGCAAAACAGTTCTGCTGGTCGGCAAACAATTTATTTTCCATCGCAAACGTGTCGCAACTATGTATGCAACAGAGTTAACAATACCCGTATCGATCTAGCAATGAAGTTTTGCGCGTGGAGCGATTACACGAGCAATTTCAATTTCGCATGGATGCGCCTCGATCGCGCCACGCTAATTCTCAATTTGGTTCGAACGAATTAAAGGTAATTAAAAGCAGCGGTTCCTTCGAGCCAATTGAGCCGTGCACGCGGTTGATAACGATATATCGTGACGTCAATGCAAACTGTACAGCGATGGTTGAAAATCAGCACAAACGAGAGAGACTAGGAGGTGGATGGAAAGGGAAAGAAGGTAACAGACGGTGGGATGAACCTTGTGAAATAATGAATGCTGGCTTTAGTCATTAGCCATTATCGATGTTGTAATATCCCACTTACGCAATGTATGATAAGGAACTACGAAGGTACAGCCAATAATTGCTGATATTGCGAATAGAATTATCCCGACTGACTTATTCTCCTTGCCACGGAGAAAGGTTTACAACAATAAATAAATTCCGATGAATAAACACCTGGAAGAAGTGGCAAATATTGGAGAAAGTCCTATAGAAATGTTTGCAAGCAAAACGAAGATAGGTAATTGGCTAGATTATAATTGTCGTTGTTTTATCAGTTACAAATTGCATCGTCGAAAAGTGTATTGCACACGCATCTGAAGGAGAAGAGGAGAAGAATAACATCGGTGGTCTGTATCTCCTTCGTGCACCAATATGGTTTATCAAATCTAAATGCAACGAAGCAATCGAAATTCTGCTATCCTCAAACCACGCCTCTTCATTCCTTGGAAACAATTCATTGTGCGCGATTAAAGAATTCATTTGCTCCTCACGGCAAGACCTGATAACGCAGGTGTTCGACATGCTTTCTTTCAATTTTTGTTCCTACGTTAAACGGCACACAATTCGTTCGAATTTCGTATCTGTAAATTTCCGTTCCTCGACGCGAATCGTATATTAAATTTCGAGTTAAAATATGTCGGGATTGGAGTGAGAAAATTTTTTTTCAACGTTATCGAAGGGAGATAAAACAATTTTATGCATTTATTAATGCTATACGGTGAAATTCGGAAATATCGCACATTGGAGTCGTTCTATTAATTCTCGACCAATACCCTCGTCATTCCGAAAGCAAACAGTTCCGGATGTTCACCCCTTCACTAAACGCCGGTCACTTGAAGCGTAACACGCGTATGTACCAAATGAATTAACGCATTGTACACGCGGCCGTACCGTAAAGATACACGATAAATATACCAATGTATTTATAGTTGAGCGTTCGCGTCATAACCGTTCGCGTGAATTATCTCGCGAAAATGTAACGAACCGGTCACGATAATGCTCCGTCTCGATAAGAGGTCTCGATCGTCGCCAGCAAGGTCGCTGTGCGAAATTCGTTCGATACCTTATCGCGAAACCCTTGAAAATTTGTCACGATATCTCGTCGATGTCAGGACATCGAAAAATCTCAGTCTGTTAATTGCTGAGCGATAGACGACATTTTTGCTAACCAATCTGATTTTTCTTCCGGTGCAACCGAACACTGTACATACGAATTTCGCATGCATTCCCATCGGCGTGCTTTTCCCTGTACTTCACCTTGACTCCTTTAACGTTTGCTTCCACGTGCGACAGTAATTTTGTAACTGAATCGAGGACGAGCGTTTCGTTACAAGGTAAGACCTCATCGTGCGTGTAATACGATCAAATGCACGGCCATCGGGGAATACTTGTACCTGTCCAACGTATTACTTTCATGCAGCGGGATACATTTATATGAAATTACACCAGCTCGTTTATTTGTCATTTATCGTACCGTATATATCTGATCTTCGTATCCGTTTGTGCATTTCCTTCAATCATTTTCATGTTCTCGACAAAAATCCAGAGTCATTCAGAATGGAGCAATTTGGAACTTGCAGCAGAATTCGCGTTAATGAATCCAGCTGACACACGTGTGATCGAGTAACTGAGTCGAGTGAAATTTGTTTTATTTTATTTCGGAATTAAGCGGTTGACACCCGAGCAGGATAGGTCTCGCCATATCAAAACGAGTCAAGTATACCTATACAACCGAAATCCGATTCGGTGAACTCCTTTTGCAAAGCCGAATTGCTATTTGAAACGTGAGTCGAGTAAGTGGACATTCAGTACTTGCACTGCACATGCACACACTTGGCGATGCAGTCCAATTGTCGGAAAAATTCATATCGGCAAAGTTAATCAAATTACCCGAAAATATTGTAAAGAATAATGAAATTGAAATTACCAATAAATACCAGCGAACAGTAAAAACAAATAAAACAAGATTCGTTCGGAACCGCTCGAAATACGTTGACTGAAAGAAAATCTTAATTAAGAGACGAATGATTCAGACGATCCGGACAAATTGAATTTATCGTGGAGCTTCCGATAAGTATTATGTTCAAAACAACCTTGAGCTTTGCTTCTCCCATTACTTAAACGAGTTCACTTTTTAAATGGTTTTTTTAACCCCTTTAGCTAGTGTGTAATTATATGAGATCCGGGATGCGCGGTATATTCGAGTCGCTATTCGATTCAGCGATTACGTGCATCGGGTATCGATGGAAAAATGTGTACCTTGCATTCCGGGATGCCGTGGTTGACGAGCAAGGCCAGTCCTTTCTCGGACAGCGCCCTTAGCAGCTTGGTAGCCACTTGCTTCACGACACCCTTCTGAGGACATCTCTCGGTCCCTGCAAAGAAGAAAATGGAAACAATGAGAAAGGCAAGGGAACTGCGAAGGGATTCTGCGTATGATGCGCTTGCTGTTGACGTTGATTCCTCGAGCGGCGCTTCAAGTAATCAAATTTCGAATCTTCTAGTCATTATGCTGATTAGATCGACATGTAGATATAGGTTTACGTTACTCCAGTATATTAATTCTACAGATTTCTCCAATTACTCACACGTGCCTTAAGTAGACATTTTTATTTTATCTAATCGATCGAGCTCTTACGGAAGGAACGAATAGGAGTTATTTTAATTACCGGTATTTCGTAATTAAAATCCGAATTGCAAAATTACAAATTATCTGAGTAAACCAATATTGAAATTTTTCCTCGCTACTTTTCAATCAGTTTCACTGCAAGCTGCTGTGTATATAATATTGTAATTTCTTCGACTACGAAGCTTACAACAATGCCACGAGACCTTACCCTTTCCCCTTTAGTCGTGCGTATCGATTAGTTTTTTCATTGACAAGCCATTCATTGATCGATAGGCAAGCAGTTATCGCCGCGTGGAATGCGAGAAATATGAAAACGAATTTCTTCCGTCCGATTTTATCAAGTAAAGTGTAATTGTATTTATTTCTCACTCGCGTGTTTTTCGGAGAGGACGATTTGTTTGTCGTAATATGTTAACACACAGCACAGAAAGACTGCACAGATGCTCGATAAGGGAGCTCGATTATACGTATGTTTATTCCCGATAGTATAATGGCCTTTGCAATAGTCTTAAAATACATATTTACCGCTCACCCATAGTTTTGTGTACCAATCATAATTAAACGCTCGCAGTGATAATTATTCAGCGACAATTATTTATAGAGATCAAGTATCCGGATGATGTGCCCGATATTATATAGATGTGCAATAGGAACAGTAAATTGCAATCGTGCGAGTAATGCAATTTTTCCCACCAACTCTAGTTTCCTAATCGACATGTAAATTCATACTACATATATATATATATACTACACACATTCATACTACTAATACAGCTATGTAAAAAAAGAATTCACATTACTTAAATATGCAGTATATTTAAGATACAATTTTTGCAGACCAATACTTGATATGTGTTCGAATTAATAATTACCTACAATCACTTTTAAACTTTAATTCGATGCGAGGAGCATCGTTCCTCGACCCTATTTATATTATCAACGAAGTACCTAAAAAAAAAAAAAGAAACTAGCAAACTAAAGCAAAAAACGAGACTCAAGGCAGACTGCTCTCGGTTTTCGCCAGATGCTGATAAGAAATGTTATCGCGATTTACGCACAGTACTCGTCGGTCAACAGATCCTGTTTCAAGCGGCGAGTATTGCTTTCTCGAGGCTTCTTCACTCGTGAGAACGTGATTTCACTTCGCGAAATGGGAGATCGCGTAAAAATCCACGCGACAGACACGTTCTCCCTTACACCAGGATGCTGCCCGTTGCGTTCGCTGTCGAAAAAGCCTAATCGTGTCGGGCGATTGTGTTGGAAATAACTAGCGTGTCAGTCCTTTTTCTTTTTATTACCGTGTTGCTTCGATGGCAAGTATATTAAAATTAATGAACGATTTCGTACAAATTTGATGAATTTCTTTTCTCAATGTCTGCCTTGAAATGATTATGCATTCATAAGTGTTGGAGTAGCGTGCAATATTTCTCCAGCCGTCGAGTAACACGATCGCGACAATTGGAACAAAAACAACGGCGCTTGCGAAACTTTCATTGTAGCAATTTGTTCAGGGCACGAGACAGATAATTATCTTCGAGGACGGTGGACTTTCACTGTCTCTTTTTTCAGCCGATATGATCGATGTTATAACGATAAGGAAGTGTTGGTAAAGATCTAACGGACAAATGTATTACGTTAATGTTTAGATGAGAAAACAAAAATTCCTGTTGTCACGGTTCTTAGCGCAGCCTTTCTTTGCCCATTCTAAGTGTAATAGATAACTCGTTCTAAGATTAAACCGACGACGAGGAGGTTCGTGCTCCAAAATGTGTCTCAACTTCTGCACTTCCTATTTAGTTCGCTATTTCTGTGACGTTCTGTGTGCCAGACAGATAAAGAAAGAAGAGACGGAAGGCAGAGGAGGACAGTTAGGCGAGTTTTCCTCGAATTTTCACGTTTTCGAAGATGATGATCGGGCACTGGGCCAATGTTTCACAAATATCGACACTGAAAAGGACTTCCCCGCGCAAAATACACTTAATTTCCCCCGAGATCCTGTTTCACAGAGAAACGTAGTTGCCAAGGAAGTTGGTAAAAAAAAAATTAACCTGAAGAACTTGTTATCGAGCGGTTGGAAACTTTTTTAACGAAACCTGGAAGCACGAACCGATAGTTGTTGCGTTAAATGGCCAATAATATGCATGCAACGTGTCTCACAATCCTTGTAATCACGGACTAAACGTAATCGAGATATTAAATTGTATTTTTATAAAATTCATCGGCCTCGAAAGGATTACGCCATGATAGATAGCAAGTCGAAACAAATAATTTCTGCTTTGTAATTCGCGAGACCAAGTACTTATAAGTGTTTCCTGAATAATTATACCCGGTATAAGCTTCTTGAAATCGCGTTCATGTTTCATACGCCTTGAGCACGCTTCTGATCGCATGTAACTCCTTATCGAAACTTTATCCATCCGTTATCGTCGAAGAAAGACGGTTTAATTTCTGCGGTTTTTTCAATTAAACGCCGAAATCCTTTTATCGTGGACACACGACAGTTTTACTGCGGCAAAAGCTTACAAAAATTACGGTAAAATTATCGAAACCAATTGGTGTTGAACGATAAGCTACACATATTTTTCTCTAAACCTCTATAGCCTCTATAGAGCGCACAGTGTCTAAAAATTGGTTTATATTAAAACCTGGACAAACATTGTTCTTATCATTACAATATATCACGCATTATTTATCCTCCATTCGATCTCAACTATAAATAAGCACATTAAACAATCCACGAAGTATCCATAAAGATGCCACGAGGATGCGAAATTTCGCATTAACGTAAACCTCCGCAAGAAACTGTTAGAACCCATCAATTCCACCCAATATGACACGGTACTCCGAAACTTTACGATCGTGTGTCAGAGAGCGCTATAAATTTCTAGACCGTAGTTTTATTATTCAAGTTTCGTCCGCACAAAAGTTTCATATCCGTTCACGGCGATCGTCTGAACAGTCTAATCCTTTAATAGCTAAGAGCCGAGGACAACGGGACGGGAAAAAATTTGCATGTGATTCAGCGTGGTCCTTGGTTGCCATCCGTGAAGTGGTTCGACAAACACTGGACCAAATGGGATGCTAAACAAATGGCCAGTTAATCGTAGTTAAAACATATTGGTTCCAATGACTTCGACCAGAGTTCGACGTAACGGGATAAACGACCCGTGCTAATGCATAATTTGCCGCGTATATGCATATGTACAGTAGAATTCTGATAATCCAGCGTACTTCTAAACTTGCAGAACTTGGGGTTACTGCTCGACGTGACTTGCGATGCGAAAAATGCGCGGTGAACAATTTAAAACACGAGCGTGGTTAACATTAAAATAAATATAGCAATGTAATTGATTAGGAAAAAATATGTATATATCACGTAGAATATATAAAATAAATGTGCAATTTAATTTCTTGTGAAAATAAATCATTTCGGAGAACATAGAGGTCTATTGCTTCCGCGATTATCTGCTATGCTCCACTTTGACAAATTTTTCTGACACGTTACGGATCATCGGAATTCTACGGTACACCTATAGAGGACTGTACAAAGATTGCGGACTCGCGTTTCGCACGACAGGTCTACGATAGATATCGTTCGACACGATGGAAAAGAAGCAAAAGGGACCGGAAGCAGAACTCTCCGATTTCTATCTGCGATTTCTATTGCGACAGTAACGGCTCGCGTGTTACGCTTGTTTTTCTCTTGGCGTTGTTCTCCACTCTCTATAAAACGAACAGCACTGCGAGAAAAATCATTCCGTTGATTTACGAGGGCTGTGATTCATTTTTATTGCCGATGAAGTAATCGATAGAATCGGAAATTCGCAGAAAATGAAGTTACCTGTTCGTTAATATTTCTTCTTCCTCTTTCGAAATGAGAATTTCAATGGTTCTTAGAAGATTCTTCTTATGCGGCTAGAATTTCCGTGTATCGGCGTTAAAATAGAGAACGTAAAGGTGACATGTGAAATAATGAACCGTATGCATGTAAGTAACCGTTGGTTACGTTTGAACTCGACTGTTAAATGCTTCTGACGAATAAAAAATGAACGCGGCGAACTGGTTTGTCCACGAGGAAAAGAAAGACACACGGGCCCAGGATTTTCGAGTTCTTTAAACACACCCGTGACTCATTTCTTATACAACATCGAAAGTTCCAGGAGTTAGGGGATCGTGGTTGTGAAATGTTCAGTTTTCGACAGCGGGCGATTGGGAGATATTTTGTAATACACTCTGCAATGAACGGGAGCTTCATATTTTAACTCCTTATACTTTCGATTCATTTTTTTTTTATCGATAAGGAACTCAATGTCTCGCTCAATTTCTCAATTTCTCAATTTCACTCAACGAATATCAAATCAAGAGGAAAAGAAACAAAAAGCGTCTTTCCTTTACGATAGCGATAACGGTCGGTCAGGATCGATTATCCCGAGCTAAAAATTCCGCCTGTACTCGAAATAGTACTTTCCACGAAAGGACCATACGTTAAACCGTTCCTCTGCAGACAAAGAGAGAGGAAATAAAGACAAATAAAATTCCTGTTTGTTGTGCGACTATATGCTAACAGTATATCGTCCACTTCCCTCGTCCAAGGCAAGCGAAACGTTTATTTCGCCATACTTAACTAAATCATTAGCGTCGAACGCGACAGAGAGCTTCCGACAACAAATACGATCTTAATCCGCGAAGCAAGCGTGACTAAGGCTTTGTCAATTAGTGTTACCGAGGAAATTCACGCGAGCCTCGTGTATGGGGACGATTTCCGCGAAGATCAGCTCCGACAGAGACGAAGGTCTTTTGTCATATGCCGCCGTAAATCGTAATTCCCTCTCCACCGTTTGATTGCGCATGATCGTCGCGGGCAATAAATCAATCGTTGGAAAATCCTACCACGAACGTTCCAGCTTGAGCGTCGATCTGGCCTTTCGTCTCTCCCGCGCTCTGGTACTTGTACCGGGAGCTGTTTACACCTGGTTCGCGTGAACGCAGACGATCGAAAGGCGAACGGCGATACCGAGGCACGGAAAAACGTTGCCCAGACTGTGATCGTTTCGCGAACCATCGTTTATATATTATCGTGCCTCCCTGACCACGGCCTGGTTCATCCGCGGAGCTAGAATAATTTATAGGGCTGCTGTGAAACCTATTGCACGTGGCACAGTTTCGTTGCGACGAGTTAGGATATCCTACATACGATATCCTCCGTGCAACTCCGAAACGATTTACCAAAGAATCGGTTGGCGTTATCTGGTTATCATTTAAATGGTTCACATTGAACTATTCGAAGTTGTACGGAGCTTGCGGATCGCACGGCGAAATTTTGCGAAGGCACTCGCATAAATATTATTCGAGAATTATTTGATGTCTCGTTAATAGAATTTTTTGTTTCGTCGTTCTATATCGCGGCGTGCTACGAATTCCATACGATCTTGTAATAAACTTATCGGGCCTCCCGTGAAACCTGAAATTCGTGCCGGGAAATAATAAAAACTCCAGACTTTATATACGTGCTTACAATACGTACGAATGCAAACATCGTTAAACTTGGGCGCATCGTGCTTTATCGTTTGCAAAGGTAAACGCGAAATGTTACGAATCGCGGTTAATGCGTGATATATCGAGGTTCAATGTTATCTGTGTCATTGAAAATAAATAGGCGCATCAAGTACGAACCTGTCGGCCAATGTGGTCATCTGAATGGGCACAATTTTTTGGACAGTGAAAAATGAAAGACTAACCAATTAATGAAAAGCGATTCTAATTATTTAATAACCATCATTCTATACTTGGCGAAAGTACCGTTAAGACTGCCGGTACCAGGAGAAACCGGCGAAAATTTTCTCTTATATACCTGTCCGTGCTCTCTAGATACTACTCCAACAATCAGTCGATACTTGGATCGATGGATCGAACGGTGAACACTGTATGCCGCTCCATTCAACTCAACTCGAGTCAACAGATCGCGAAACAACTTGATAGTTTCCTGACATTGTTGGAATGCGACGGAACGGTACAGTTAACGTTGGCTTTCCGCGATATCAACGATTTCGCTATCGATTTGTTAAACTTCAGATATTGCATACGTTGTTATCAGCCGCACTAGCCCCCATTCCCTTACACATTTACGTTTCTGCAATGCGCAACGTCAAACAGAATGACGAACTGTTGTATGAAATACAGAGTGGAAATTGAAAAATGTACATACGCGGATCGTACATGGTTATATAAGAACGTGACACATGCGTATATAGATATATGCACGTAAATATGTACTTATATGTTTCCGCGAACACGGTGAATTAACGTTGATATTGCGATTCGTTTCGCTAAGTAAATTGCGCATTAAATGGGGACCAACGATACAGAAGCAATTGATGATTAAGTACAACTGAATTGCACGTGGGGCGTTGATAAAGCTGTTATCATTGCAGGATGCGTGAATCGATTTACGAAACGTGATATAAACGCGATAAATTACTCACGGTAACTGTAATATTGTCGACGTTCGAATTTCCATAATCGTTCTTATCAAAAGGTGTATACGCGATTGTTGCGCAGGAGACGTCAGAATGAATTATTCCCGCGCGAATTGATTTACAATTGTCCGCGAATCCTGGTCGTAGAATCTCGTTCGATTCTTATCTGGAGACACGATCGATTCACGACAATCTCCGGTTTACGCCGAAGGGGAAAAAATAAAAACAGTTTCCATGGAACGACGATGATAAAACGTGGTCGCGACAGATGATAACGGTGCACGCAACTACTGAGCGAAAGCAAAACGTATGTATGTACGTGCGTACATTTAGCAACTTTAAAGAACAATTCACCGATAATCAAATAGCAATCGAAGTAACGAGTATTAGATGGGCGAACGAATTGAACGTTTCCTTGGGTTGAACGAGTTGAATCGTTTAACGCGTTGAGATTTATGGCACGATCGACTGAATCGTATATAAGTATGTAAATGCGTATCTCTGCGCGCGAATGTGTCGACGAGGAAAAGTGAAGAAAAAGAGAATTCCTATTGATGTAAAATTTTCCAGAATTCGTAGCAGAATAAAAATTCTTTCACGGAATCTTTTCTCGTTGAAATAAATGAATCTATTATACGTACGTGGGTATCATAAACGGCGGTAAAATAGGAAGCAGGAATCACTTTCAACCGAATTGTGATAACCACAGGCGACCCAGTTTTCAGGTAACACGAATATCCGTTACATCTAAAGCGCGACGATGAAAGTGAATTCACAGATTACAATCTGCATCGTTTGTTCGCCGACGTTTTAACCGCATACAAATAAAATATAACTACGGTATCAGTCTGCAGCAACTCTGCCCACGATTCTACTGTGCACCGCGAGCCGCACACATATACACACGGGCTTCACAATCGAATAAAGCTGGATACCGCGCTGATGAAATTTGTTCCGTTTCGTTGGAATGGAAATAATTATATTTTTTTTTCGAGAACAACATTCCTAATCAACAGATGACGAATCGACAATCCTTCGAAGACTTCGAATTCTTCGATTCAAACTGAGGATCTCCACAAATAGAATTTATGTCGCAATTGTACATCGAAGAACAGGACCGATGGGAGAAAGTTTTCCCAGTGGTACAGTTCTGCTTTCTATTTTTCTTTCTTTTTTTTTTCGGCCAACAACTTGTCGTGCACCCTTGCACAACAGTGTCCAACGCTGATAACGCGATAACGAATAAAGTTCGACGCGAATGTATCATCACAAATCACGCGATCGCAGTCAGGTACGTCATCCTTATGCGTATGGAGTAAACCGTATTTATGCAATTATACATTTTGCAACTCGCTACCTACGTGTTTTCTCCGGATGCCGAGCGATCTCTTGCACGTTGGCCCCCTCGCTTTTCACCTTCCACGGCTATACGAGACACATTCTCTAACATTAATGTGGAAACGTGTCGCGTATTCGTGTTTCACCGGGGAGAACGCGGCTCAAAAGGAAAAAGAACAAAGGAGATCCTCTCGCCCCGAGGCGAATGCATTCGGTGTCGTGCGGTATTATTATCGTTCGAGTCGTTGCATTCTTGTTGCCTGTTGTTTGGACTGATCCGTTTCGCCCGGTACATGTATTCTGGGATTGCAACGGTTTCGCCACCCATACTTGTCGCTCAAAGGATTTCTGACCCCTTCTATCCTAGCGAATTTATTGCACCCTTACATTTCACTCGTGGGAAATTGAGGAATATTTATTACGGGGCCGTAAAGTAACAAATAGATTGGGAAAGGACAGCGATGGGCCTGTGGAAACGTGTTGAAATAAACGTCACGCTGCTTTTTCCCGTTACGGACGTGAGCACTATCGACCGAATTCTTTCTCGATGATTGGCATGGAACAATTAAATGTTCGCCGGGCTTGTTTCATGGTGCAAAGAGTTGTGTATTGTTCGGCAAACTGAACGGTCGGTAATTTAAACGACACCTAGAAGGAAATTGCTTAACGAGCAGAATATACTGGATAATAATAGACGGGGGAAACAAAAGAAAAACTATTGCATTACTGTACTATCGCGTTTGCTCGAACAAATACTCAATATTGTGCTATCCGTTTAACCCTTTCGCAGCGAAAGGCGGACTGCATTATTTCTGTCGTAGCTGATAAAAAGTAGTAGCAAAAGAAAAACAATATTTTGTAGCTTGACACGTGTAATAAAAAATAAGTCACTTTGGGAACTTTTACGAAACTTAGTCGAGGATATTCTTTACTTGCAGGGTACCGGGGCGAAAGGGTCAAGCAACTCTCAATCTTCAAATTGAACATTTCTTATCCTCGCCATACCACTCGCGATAATTACTGTACTCATTATAGTATGATAGGAATATGTGTACTATGATTAACCAGCTCAAGAATAGCCATGCTGTCAGCAATAATAATAATTGCACTCTAGCGACAAAATTGCCGGCAAGAATAAAATATTGAAATGAATGCACGCGCAACTCGGACGAGTCATTTTCCCAGACTCCGTTAATGCACTCGGTAATTAATCTTCGTGGATGCATCCACGTAACACCACAGCCAAGTAAAAAAATTCACGTTGCTTGAAGGCCTATTCGCAGGTTCCCTACCACATACATATAATGCGCTCGCTTATTCACGTCGTTGCATATCGTGGCCACCAGGGACGTGCACGTGTAACAACGCGCATGCACAGGTAAAAGAAAAATACGCGTTCCGCTCGTGCATGTCGCTTCGCGTCGGCAATAGAGACAAACAAACGCACAAATGGAACCGAACAAATTGCCGTAACTTTTGTTGCACGTTCGACAGTAATTTTGTTAAACCATAACGAATATGTATATGGCTCATATAGCAAAGTGGCGTTACATATCGCAGGAAAGCTCTTTGAAACGGTTCCGGGCTTACATTATTATTGTTTCTTGGAAGAAAAGCGCGCAGCCCTGGATTTTAATGTATGCAAATAGATGCACCAAAAAAGGGGCCACGCGAATGCTTTATCATCGAAATTACTGGAATCTTACCAAGGACTAAATTCCGGGCCCCGAAGGGTAAACGCGATAACGTACAATTCAGTCTTGAGGTCTTCGTTCCGAGGAACCTTATTCTACATTCTTCAATTGCATAAGAAGGTCAATTTTATCAGCGATAATATTATTTGAGACACGGGTTCCTTTTTTTGTTTCGCCTAAACGATCCAACGTTCTCCGTACGAATGTAACTAACGTAACACTTCCCGAAGCAGAGTTTGTTTCACTAGCGAATTAAATTTCCTCTTCGTTCAGCCGCGTTATCGATGTCGCTTTAGGAGCGTGCAATAATCGTGGTCGCAGAAAGTGCATCGCGACTCCGATACTTCGATTAGAGAGCTTGAAGATAAGCGATTGTCCAGGAAAACGCCATAAGCCATTCCGGAAGGGACGTTTCGAAGAAGGTCGGAAGTTGACCGCGATAAACTACTCGACGATTGCCGACGCGAATAACAATGCCGATTCCTTTGTAATAGTTTTCGTGCAACGAAAGCGTAATACAACTGGGAACTGCAAATCGGTACGGGATTACGCCCAGGGACAAACGCGTGGAACAATAGAAAAAGAAATGTTTCCAGGCGACCAGGATTTCGCGTGATCGTCAATCAGAGTTTCATTGAAACGTGTTTCACGACCCTGCGTGCAACAAGTGCTGTGTACATGCAGTTGTTACGGTTCAATACATGGGCGCCAAGGTACACGCAAGTACCTTACCTGCGTCGAACGGTACACCTTCCGACACAAAGGGATCAACGATGACTGAGACACCTTGGCCAGGAATTTCAATTACCAATAGACACCCGACATCGTTTACATAATCCCCGATTAAACTTTGCAATTGCAACGACGCTTCCGTCCCGCTTCTGATCCCGATCGCGAAACATTCTTCAAAGGACATCGTGTTTCTTTTATCCGACCGAGCATGTGTGTACCGATATTATTCTGTATGTACGTGAGTCGTTGGCCTGTTGCCCAGACACGGAATGCATACAAGTACGTGCACAGGATGCAAGCAGAAAGGGCAGAAACTGTTGCACAGAACCGAGGCGAAAGAAGAGTAGGATGGGAGGAGAGGAACGATGGAATGTATCGTGGGCTTGGGATCGTGAATTGAAGTGCGGCACTCTTTTCCTTTGCACAGCACACGCCAATCTATTATTCTCGACGGCATTCACCGCGTCGACCGTTTAAATTATTAACCTACACATTTCCAGTCACGGAGGCGTAAGTACGAGATATTCTATTGAAATTGTAAGTGTGCTCATATATTTTGCTCGTGTATGTGCATCGTACATGCGCGTATATATATATGAATACACAGTAGTCACGTTAATGTGAACCAACCTTCGAGATCGGTGAATTATCCGTGTATACGACCTTGGGGAACAGATAGAAATCAACGACTTCGGTGTAGTATCATTTTCGACCAGATGACGGTGTTTATTTGACATTGCAGTTAGAAGATTCACTTGCGATGAATAATTGTTTCTAACCGTATATTGTCAATATTATGCTTGAAAATAGAAACGGGCGCAAGAGTGTCCATTCGTTTGATCAATATTAACGAGTGAATGAATTGCTCGAACACGCAAGCTGTTGTCACATTATTATTTGACTATCGTTTCAGTCCCGGGGTACGATAGAAATCGTGGCACTATATAAGAGAAAGGGAGTGACGGAACAATAACGTGTAATCGTTAGTATTATGAGTGAAATCGCGATAAAAAGAAAATGTCTTTGTACGTGTGTGTCTGACTGTCAATCCTGTCGGTCTAACGTGAAATGTTTTCCCTCTACCTTTGTTAACTCTCATTTGCAATCAATTAAAGAGATACACAGACAAGCTGGGATTATATCTGTTCGATAGTAACGCTCTTGCCAATAGACATCGATAGGTGTATCAATATTGTATTCCAAAACTAAATTAAAAAACAATTATTTCGGTACATAAAATCTATGCGGAATAAAAATATGTATGCAACCGGGACATTAATTCGACAATAATTATAGGATCTTGAAGAGGTGTTCTTTGACTCTAAACGCGTTAATGAATCTTGTTGTAGTAACAACTGCATAGGCGGATAACGAAGATATATGAGACACCCTGTATGAATCTTGGAGGGCGCCAAGGGAGGGGCCCTTCTTTGTGAGACGGGCTCTGACCTCAGCGGATCGTCGGGCCTGAGGTAGGCGCCTCCGTCTGTGAACGGCGAAGCTGTTCGTGCTACTGCTATGCTTGCTGTCTGGCCAGTTGCCTGCCCTCGTTGCCAAGCAACCGTAAAAGCGTCACCCTCTGAATCTCTGAAATTCTCTTCACCAAATGGTTTCATCGGGGCCTGTCCGTAGTACTCAACGATCACGTTTTCCACGTGAGAAAGCGGCCACATTAAAAATACTCACGAAAGGCCAATGATTTTGGCCCGGACAGTATATATTTAGACTACTATTCAGCACGTACAGACTCAAATACATATTATAATAAAGCTCGTTGTGTCTATGTATTAGTATCTAACACTTATGAAAGAGACTGTTCTCCTACTCAGAATAGAAAGGACTTGTCTATGTACACATAATGATCTTTTTAAGTTACCGTGGATTTTTTTCCCTTTTCGTAATACGATCGATTGATCGACGTTCGAATATAACCTTGAACTTTTGCGTGAAGTCGTCATACCGGGTGAAACGGTTAGTCATTAAAAGAGCTAAACTAAACTATATATGTACATGTGTATATGTCTCGTGCCGCTTCACCACGTGCCTTGGGAATCGTGGTTAATTTCGAACTACGTCAATTTGGTATTACTGTTAATTTCGTAAATTTGAACTTTGGCCTGAATTGCGACATGTTCGCGATTCGTGACATCTTTTTTCTCTCTCCCTCCCTCACCTTACATGCAATGCAATTTTATGCACATGATCGTGCGCGCGCCGGTCGTCGGCTAACTTCAGACATAATAAATTTCGAATAAGACAGCAGGACACTTACCCATGTGTGCGAGGTCGATGATCGGCACTTCGCACTTGCTCAGAAGCGTCTCACAGGTCTGGGTTACAATCGGAGCACTCGTGCAGCAGCTCATCTTGCTCGTTGCTAGTTACCCGTCGAAATGAGATTTCTACCGCTGTCTTTCTCTGCCTTCTTTCTCGGCCCCTGTCCTTCTTTGTTCAACTCGGTCTTCGGCTGCTCTCGCAATTTCGTATCTTGTCCCCGATCTTTCTGTTCCGCTCACTCGATCACTTCTTTTCCCTGCGTTGCGTGTCGCCTTCTTCTCGAACGGTTCGTTGCCTCTTTCCTTTTTTTCTTCTTGTGAATTTTCTTGATTCAGTATGTATACCCGTGTTGCTTATGTTCGATCAAGAAGCAGCAAGTATAATAATACTGGGACGAAAGATATACATATATGCGATTCGAAGATGCGAAGCTCGTGAACACTACCCCACACGACGTGCAAACTAACCCGGCCAATACAGGCGATTACGGGCAAATTTCACTAAAATATCCAATAAAAAATCATGCTATCACTGCACATTAATGGAGATTCTTCGTTTAAGCTGCAGCTTGGTTAACACTTCTCTACTGAACGGTGAAAGGAAAATTTGCAGACCTCGCGTTGGCGTTACCGGGTTTTTCCCCCAACAGAAAAGGCACAAACTGACACAGCTTTACGGCAACCCTAACGGTAGCCGTAAGATACGAGTTTATTATGGGGCTGATGATGCGGCAGGTAAATGTATATATGCTTGTGAACTAGTGGGCACATGCTACAATATCGGCAGAGTGGCAGATGATCAACTATTGCGAAAAGAAACGCAACTACAGTAACTATCTTAACTGATGCGCGGACGTTCTTCGACTGAGTCGGCGACGTGTGAACTCACCGAGCGCGAGCGGCTGTTAACCGAGTACTGCCGAGGCGAAACGATTAGTCACGAGCGGTAGTAGGGGCAGCCGAAGCGCACACGACTAGGTCCGAAGTTTACCGATTATACATACGGAGGCCATATGAATATTCGCGCGCTTGCATATCGAAGAATTGAATTTATTTATATCTATTTTTGAATTTTATTCGAATGTTTTTCATTTTATATACATCTTAATATTGTAAAATATATATTTCTATACCTCTCTTCTGTATTATAAAGTATCATTGCGCTAAATTCAGACGACAACCTCGCACGGTTTCAAATTTAGAATAAAAAGAAATGCTATTGATGGACGCGTTATGGAGACAATAAAGTCGCTTAATTTTCTTTATCTTAGGCATGCAAAGAAATATCGAGTCCAAGAATCGTGCGTCTTCGACCTAATATCGATTCTCTCTCTCTGGGAATTTTACTTTGCGATTTTACAGGTCTTTAAAATTAAATGTCTAAATCCTACGCATGCGAAATATTACCTACCCCTTATTAATATTAAAATTACGCTAAATACTACTTGGACGAAATCTTTAAGATAGTCGTTCACAAACCTGTCCGATGTCGTTTCAACGAAGGTACGAATAAGTATAGAAAAGCACAACCTAATTTTTATCAACTTTACCAGTGTGTCTTTCACGGTGCTTTCAGTCGTACTGCACTCGCTTGAACGATCTTGCGTTACTAAATCCAAGATTCCTCGATCCCCACCACGTACAATACACGATCCTCCTTGGTTGTCGCTACTCACCTCTAATCGTTTGTAATTAGTATTTTGCTGTTATCTCAGATGCGTAATTAAAGGTATCTTAACTCCGTTCCTTCCCCTTCATTAAACATTATATTCTCGTTTCACAATATTTCAAAAGTTTCATCTATACCTTCTTTTTTTTCCATTGAATTCTACGGCGATATCATTTATGCTACAATACTGTTCCCCTGCAAACACCTATTTTCTCATACACTTCAGAATCTTTTTTCCGCTTTCAGTACCACCAGCTGTCCCTCGATGAAACAGTTACGAGTGCACATCTTCTTGGTTTCTCAAGAAATCGAGCACACTCGAATTTGAACGTTTCAACTCTTTCTTTTTTTAGTCAGCAATAAATCCCGGCAAACGATCGTAAAGAACATCTTACCAGACACAACACGATTTGTTCGCACAAGATTTACAGGTGAATACCGGACGAATCGTTTCTTCAACGCGTTTCACCGTCGCACAATCGTTTCTTCGCTATCGTGTGCTCCTCGTGAACGCTAGGTCTTATCCTGGCTGCCCCTAAGATTCGTACAGATTGGTCGTCCGCAGGTGAAAAATCGAACGGCGATGAGGATGAGTTCGAGTAGTCTTTTGCACTGCCTTTATTTTTAGAACGGAGGCTCCTCATTGACAATACACGTTTATCGCCCCGTTTACGTTTATCTCGTTTCTTTGTTGCTTTCATGGACCGTGCTTCCCGGTTCGATGGAGATGAGCTGGTATACCGTCTCTCCGTTTCTGAACTGACCGTGGAAAGGATAAGGAAGTTCATTTGTCATTCAACGTTCATAGCGGCGCGTTGATTCTAGAATTAACCCGGTTATCTTATCCGTGGACCAACGCGGCGCGCGAAAATGACCCGTCCCCGATAAGCGGCAAATCGAAACTCGTTTTTAATTGAAATTACTTGCTCGTTGATTTACGAGCACGGTTTCTTTCTCTTACGAGGGACGAGCTTGTTATGTGGAACCCTGAGATCATCAACATTTACTGTCAGCGTATCAATATCGCCGATGTTATTGAATGTGTCGGGGAATAGATTGATGGTCAGCCAACGCTTACATGTACCATTCGATCAATTATTTTGGAATTATTATTAATATATTAGATGTATACGAGTTTCGTAAGAGTATGCGACTGTGTGCAAACTGTTGTCCGTCTATATTTATTATTAATCTATTACTGGATCATTTATTTCCTTGTGTAGTCAACAGCATTTAGAATAGTGAAATATTGACAATAAACATTCACGGTCTGATAAGAAAATCTTTACCTTGTACCGTCGACCGATGCACTGGTGGATTCGTTGGCGAAGACGGACCTGAAGTGGTACATGTAACACGTCCCGCACAAAAGTTTCCGTATAATCTAGAAAAATTCGCGTCTAGTTAGAACGAAATAATCAATTATCGTAAATAATGATACATAATAAATAATATAAAATACAATGTAATAATTCGATGATATAAAGAGATAGAACGTTGCACCTTCGTAATCAAGAAAGCTAGGAAGATTTGTATGATCACCAAAGTGCTCGTCATAACGTAGGCTACGATAACGATCCTTAAAAGAACAGGACTAACGATTTCAGCACAACCGTTCACATTTATAGTTTTGGTGTCGGCGTCCAGAATTGCCGTGTGTTCGCACGGTGTCATCGCACGTAAATTGCAACAACTAAACGGGACACTACGATCTCTATATTCTTCGTCCGATATCGGTCTTTGAACGGCCATTTCATCCCTCGACGCATAATCTACACCCTGGTAAATGAATATCTTTCTCACTTTCTTATTTTCTATTGCAGAACAGATGGTTTTGTTCACGCTGTTATACCGTGTTTTGAGTTACCCTTTTTGTATGGTGGATTCACCTGCCAGTCATAGAGGAACCAATCTGTGTAGGAGGAATGGCCGCAACACTGAAAGATGAACTGTATCTCGTCGATCGCGTACTTGTAAGATGCTGCACTGACGTACAAGTGCATCGAGCTGTTGAAAATGTCGATCAACGTTTCCTGTCTGACACTTATATGATACCCTATGGAAACTAGAGTTGCCGCATTCGTTAACGCGCATATTGCGATTACTATCAGCAAACATTTTAACGTTTGTCGGGTTTCTGCGCAACAGCGTGGCACTTTTCGCCTACAGGAAAGAAATGTTACAAGGAATCAGCAAAGATCGAAATATGGTAAAGAATAATTTTAGATTGTTCAGTATATTCTAGGCGCAATTAAATTTATTTTGTACTCACGCTCGTATACTGCGAACAGTTATTAGAGCAGTCGGCAGGCCCAAGCTGACGTTTACCAGAGTAAATATGACTGGTCGCAAACCGCCAGCGAATTGAATGATCTGCCATTCGGCGAATATTTCCAGAATCAGCATGAAAAAACGTTTTGCCTCGAAGATGGCCAGAGTGACCGCGACACCGTATCCGAATCTCACTTCCCAACCACAGTTGCAGGGTACCCTTGCATTCTTCTTAAATACCACGTTGTTTTTTCGGCTGCTCCCGTTGCTCGACATTCAACAATTTTACCAAATTATTCTACGCGTTTCGTTCCGTGCTGCCTCGTTCGATTAGCCTGCAAATATCTTCTAGAACCATTAGTTTATGTCAAAATGAACAAAAATATATAATATAGTTTGCCTCGTGCATCTTATTTCTATTATCATAGTAAAGACTACCTGTGAAACTATAAAGTATCGAATGATTAAGTCATTCACGAACCGGATATCTCAATTATCCTGTTATTTTAACAAAGAAAAGGAAGGATCGTCCGTAAAGTAATTGCAAAATTCACGAAGCACTGTTTATCTCTCATTTTAGCAAATGACAAATGGCAGTGAGATTGTAAGAGATTGTTAAAGACACGCGATGCCATTATTTCCACGTTGTGCACGCTCATTGAGAATGATTTGGACCGGAAGTTGGCGAAGAAAGACATGATTTCTCGAGATTGGTGCGTAATTACACGAATCGCGATCACAATTGCAAATATGTACTACCAATTTTCTGTGGTAAAAAGAACATATCGTATATTGATATAAAATGTTTGATTGAAGGATCGTAAAAACGCCAATCGTATTTTATACGAGTAACTACATCTATCTATATACGACAATGCCTTGCGTAGTATCCAAGGTTAATTAGATCTAGAGGTACGCAAGTATCTGCTATATATTTGCTCGAATCGCGCAAGGTACGTCGACCTGAGATTCGATTAAGGATAATGCTTTTAATTAGCCACTTGCCTTCGTGCAGAACTTATTTTACCATGTGAAAGATAAACAAAGTTTCAACGTATGACGTGTCATGTTTAACGAAGACGAGGCAAAACATGATTCGACGAGCAGATTTATGATAATTTGCAGGAAAACATTTTTGCAGTTTCCTACGAAAAAGGAACACTCACCAGACGCCATGGCGCGAGAGATAAGGCAGCCTTTTCTAAAATTACGGAACGTTGCGCGGAAAAATTACACACTTTTCAGGTTTTCCGTGAAAGCGAGGATGGCGCGCCCTCGATGGGTCATTGTCTTTCATTAGAAACTATGTTCACAAGCGTGACAATCTTTCGGTAAAAATTCGAATATACACACGACGTTACCAGGAAAGATTATCTATTATATTAGGAATGACAAGTAGCACTTTTCCAATTTTATGACACACTTTATCTATATTTACATCAGCCAGACAACACAATATTTCAAGTGGAATCTTATAAATTACTTATTGCACACTGATTTGCCCATTCTTGCAGGTAGAAAAGAGTCTTAAATCGAAGGCTTATAATTATAATTATGTAGTACTTATTTTCTACATTGAGCTTCGTCGTCTTACATTACTGTTTAGTTGTCTGAAGTACTGCAAACTATACGATATTGGTTGTAAATGTTTAACATCATGTTACACCCAAATTATGTACACATTCGGTGAAAGAAATATACTATCCATTCTTCTATGATTATACGATAACAAGTTCTTAGTTGAAACTCAGATGACGCGATATTTGTATATATCGACATAAGATTGTTTAATGCCGAAATTCCAGAACGCCAGGAATGGTAAGTTTTCTGTTAAATAGATCGCCAATCGCATTTGCGTGTTAAAGAATGCTCTGAAGAAACTAGACCACCAATACGTGGGTGGTAGCAAGTATTTGTGCACCATTAATTGAAGATTCAATATGAATCTACTGTACAAGGACAGATTGGATAGATCTGAAAGCATGGTTCGTCGTTTAATCATCGTTTTAATTTGATCATCGAATTTATTATAAAAATAGAATATTTACCTATTTTTAATGAATGATTGTTATTCGTGGCGGCTGAAGATGCTAAGGTAAAGGTGAAAGCAATGAAAGCGTTTGGATCCATGTAAGGATTCACAGGCCAGAGGGCATCTATTAAAGTGTGACTCATTTGATCGAAATCCTTGCTACCCCTGGCAAATGAGGGAAGAAAGATTTCCTCCAGAAGTCGTCTGCAAAGAGCTCGCGTCTCCTCAACACTACCGCTACAAATGTTGTATCTATACAAAATATAGTAAAATATATTTAATTATGTTAATAGAAAAGTAAAAGAATTTAATTTTTAATTTGATCATTTTGAGAAGGCGTTTCAGAAGCTAAATTTGATTTAAATTAATTTGGCGATAATAATGGTTTTCTATCATTTAAACAGTTTCGAATCATTAGTTATGAAAGAATTCTAAGTAATTTCCGAAGCCTTTAAAATACACACTTGTCTTCCATGCCCAGCATACTGCCAATAACTCTCCAAAAATGAACAAGCCCTTCAAGTTCCTCGAAAGTATTGTTCACCCCAAGATCATCGCCGCTCAGAAGGGTGAAGCCCATGAATCCAAATTGAGTCAGCGCCATGTCCAGTTGCGATATTCTGTTAAGACCTGCTTCGGAACTTCTTCGAAAAGCTACGCAGTGTTTTTTCCGTACGATTTTCAACGAATGAAGAAATCTGCAAAAGAAAAATGTGTTAGCCTTGCAGAGACTCCTGTTATTAATTAATATAACGATAGCTACACGACGTCAATTATTTTCATTTCTTTCATCCTTGCTACGTTTGCTTATTTCCACTTATCAAATTTTATGTGACGAAACACATATCGGGTAGCCTTTATTGCCGAGAATAAAATATGAAAATGAAGCATAGATCATTTATGATAGCTTAGAGACAAAAATTGTTGTCAATTAAACATTGTTAAAACTATAATGCCCGGTGTACGTGTCGATCATGACACTTTGGATTTTCCCAAACGCCAGATTATAGGTCTGTGGGTCTACCAAGGAATATATATTCGGCAAGATAAATCGATTAAAATACCGTGGCTGCACGTGCCCGGCAATTCTTTGAATGCCAATGAACGACGCGTCTCCATCAATTCTCTTCAACGGTGTATTTTTGTCCTATGCGGGATATTTTAAGGGGTTCCTTGGAAAATCGAGATTCCCCAAAGTGTTTCGAAGATACAAGTATACGCAACGTGTAACTGCATTTCGAAGCGAGTATATAGTGATAAGCAATGACTAACACATATTGAAAATGCTATAATTATTAATAGCGACTGGTGATAAGAATAGATATTTATTTTAAGGGATCGTACATATTCCCATGGTGTTTCATATTTCCGAGAAATCGGTCTAGCTATCTTCCCAGACGAACACGATTTATTACTTCCGTTTAATAAAATATTTTACATAGGTAAATTACTCTGTTGTTCCGTTTCCTTAGTGATAACCAAGAACGGTTTCTTTAAGAACTATGTAAATGTTTGATGCTATAATAATATATGATTATATTATAATTATAGAATTGCCCCAAGCATATACGTATCCTTTTTGCAAATTGTCTTCTTCAATTGTCTGGCAATTTCTAGATAAAATGGAATTTCATTTTTTCATTTACATACTCTTTTTCTATCCCAGGACGTTTCTCGTACCAAACCCAAGTGTGTAGAATAGTGGAGACGTATCTTCGAAATGCAGCGCAGGGTGTACCACTCTGCCTGGTGAATACTAAAACATCCTTGATCGATGGTACAGCGAATAAGCATAATAATCCACAGAGTTTGCCAATCATCATAGTGAAAGTGTTGTTGGAAAACATCTGCTGTCCGAGGAGAAACTTTTTTTCTTCGAAGAACGATGGAAATTCTGGTTGCAACCACTCGTACTTCATGTAAGCGTTTGCTCCCCCTTCGAGGAGCGTTTGCAATTTCTTGTCCACCGCATCTGAATGAAAAAAATGATATAAATATATTTGTAATATAATTAAATCAAACATCGTTTCTTTCCTCAATGATTGAAATCCTCCATGCTCCGCAGCACTTTAAATTCACGAATCCATTGGATACTTGAAGAATATTTTCAAAATAGGATACAATATATTATCGTGAGTCCTTGAATTCCATTACATTATTTATTTGTAGTTACTGAAGGTATAGAAATATTGTTGTGTGGAAAACTCGTATCTTGAATACCAAATCTCCTCTATCATGTACGTCGCGAAATAGATGCTATAATATATAAAAAGGAACTAAATAAAGTTGTCATGGACTCTTAACAGTGTTCTACAGAAGTTGTAACAGTTCGTGAGATTTGTTGAACAAGCCGATGCAAGTAAGTCGAATAGTGTGCGGACGATCTTACGTATCGATACGGTGAAATTCATTTAGTATTCAGAGCCATTGAAAGTGGGTACATCTGTGCAGTGAACGCCAGAGGAATAAGAATATTGGCAGACGCCCTTAATGGGACTTGATCGAATACAATCTGTCCACTTGCACTTGGCCTGCTAACAAATTAATACAAATATTGGGTAGTACTGTAGGTTCATAGTTTCGAACTCCTCGCGTAGGGACAATACAACTCTGTTCTCAGTTGATTCACAGTCAACTGAGTTCTATAAGGGCCGTGGACCTTCGATTAACGTTGTAGTCAATGAAGATCAAGGTCGTATCATTGAATGTCAAGGACGTGTCATTTAAAATCAAGGATGTTTGATGGAGATGGCGAATGATTAATTTTTTTACAAGGATGATCGAGATTAGGGATGAGTCATAATGACGAGAGTAGTGGATTTGTAATACAAATGTATTTCTTATTAACCGGAGTCTTTCGGTTCCTAAAATTTATTACTGTTTCCTAAAACTTATTACCGCAAAAATAAATATCGATCTTGAACATGTGACGATTGTATTCAATATTTATAGATGACTTATATGTAACCCAATATAATGCATCATAATTTTTGGCCCTGTTTTAATTTTCCATCGATTACTACATCAGCATTTATATTTGATATTAATGTTTAATACGACGATGTTTAATGGACACTTCGATTAATTTTCCACGCATGTGTACCGGCAGATTAGATCACCTGGGTTATATCATCCATATAGTTACGTAAAAATTGCTTTCACCGAGCCATGTTTCGATACATTCTTCAGTTCATGTCCAGTCTACTTAATGGCATGATTGTCGAACAGTATAGTGTCAGTAGTAAACCCTAGAAAACAGTGCGCGGAGGAAGAAATGAAATGCAACTCTTTGCTTCAAGTTGCACACGAGCTGCATTCGAAGCTAGATAATTTAGGAAAGTAAGTCGAGGCCGCGAATTTCTATTGACACTTTCATTAACTGCTACACGCTTAGAACCCTCTTGCAATCCGTTGGCCAATATTAAATGTAATTTTCTAAAGTCACAATTCACCGTAACTAGCAAACTATGCTAATTGTGCGTGTTAATGAGCCGTTTATAATCGTCAAGAATATGCGGACAGAATCTTCTCAAACGTAAGTTCCTATTTTACATCGTTAAAAGCAAAGGAAATAAAACGAAATTTATTCCGCACACTAATACTTAGTACGTAATATATCATGATTAGCCAGATATTATGCAGAGATAAATTCCGGGCTCGGCAGGAAATGTTAGTTTGGAATTATTCACTGTTATGAAATCTTCTTTACGACTGTCCTTCACGAAATTTGGAGACAGCGAAATCTGTTGAGGATTCTGTCTCTTGCCCATTAGTGTGCGACTTTTTTAATCGAGAAATATGCCAAAATCATAGCTCGATCAAATGGAGAAGTATAGTTCAATGACTTACAGCCAGACTAAAAATGGATGCACGTGTTAGGCATCAGCATCTTCCATTCCTTGAATTCACCGAAAGTATGTCAAATTGAGACACCAAAATATCTATACTATTTTAAATACGACATACTAAATACAAATTTCTCCCTTTAAAGTGTTTTACAGGCGACGTTTGATTCGTGTATAGATCAATCAATTATGCACTGACGTTAATTGATTACAAATAATAAAAAATTAAAAAGTTCTACAATCTAGGAGATCTATTGCAAATCAATTAACTCCAATATTTATTTTATTACAGTAAAACATCTTTACTCTCGGGGCAACATATTTCAACAATAAAACGAAACACCTGACGCCCGAACGAATTTCATCTTTTGAGGAAAAACTATATTATTGGAGTATTGAACTTCCTGAAAAAGAAACTGACCTGCCAAATCCATTTGTTTCCTCGATTCCTCAACATCGTCCACGATTTTTCGCCCCATTTTTCCTACACGCGATTCACAGTGTCCGGTTTTTTTTCACCTGCAATACGTCTCCCATCAAGTGCACTCTACTATGAACTGTCGGCTTCCAACCGTGAAGGATACATTGGCGAAGAAACTCGCCGAAGTTCTCAATTCGGTATGTAAAATAATCAAACGAACCAACTTATTGCCACGTGAGTATGATTTTATCGAAACGGGGAGCAAATTTGTCTAGCATTTATTCCTTGATCGTGCTAGTTATGTGTACCACAAAGGAATGAAAGAGACAAGTTTTCAACGTACATCTTTGGAGAAAGGTAAGTCCCTACCTTTCGCTTGCTCCTTCCTCTCCAAGTTGTGCAACGCTAGCTATGATTGTATAGGTGAAACAGTGCATGTCGAGCACCTACAAGTTCCTTGACATCGAAAATTAATGATTAAACTTATTTCAAAGATTCGTAATTCCGAGGTAAAATTATTTGTACATCTTCATTTGGAATATGTGAATTATGCGGCAGTATTGCTTTCGCTCTTATAGTTCCGACATGTTTGTGTTAGTATATTTTTATAAAACAATATCTGATATGCATGTCTATTTATTCTAATATATAAGTCATTGTATATATTATAGTAATAATTTATACATTAATTTATATTATATATGAATGTAATACTCGAACACAGCAAATATCTTCCTTAAACCTGTTTAAGAAATTGTGCGGCTGAAATTTTTATTTTAGCGGCATTTAAGTCGTACACGTCTTGTGCGGTCACGTGATTACCAATAGAGTGAAGTGATTGGCGAATAGAATTGGACACAGAGTAAGGGAACTTCATCATCCCTTTAGTAAAAATAAGTGTCCCAGAACGCATCGCCTGTCGCGGTTTATACGAATGGAAAGGGAAAGTATTTCACTTTTGCTTTCCTGCCCGACATAACATGGTACCTATATATATATATATACGTCGAACTTGTTGTTATGGCTTTGGTTACACTAGTGAAAGTAAGGTAGGTACTATATTTGCGACATTGTACTTCAGCTGCTCAACACATGTTGTATCCGTCCCCACTGAATAAGAAATTCCACGTGTTTTTGATTATTGTAAATTGCGGGAGTTCGTTGTATAATGCTTGATAATGTTGTGTGCTTGGTAAATGATATTGTTGAAATAGTTAAAATGGTGTAAAGAGAAGGGTACTAACACATTTGGTACGTGCTCCTATATTTGACCAACACAGACGCCAAAAAAAATCGAGCAGCCACAAAAGGCGCCGGAAGTGGCAATGAAAATTTTTTAAATCAGGAGGGACAGCATATGCGCGCGCTGTTATGCTGAGAACAGCGCGCCAAAATATAATTGCACTTCCTACCTTACCTGCCCATATCTGAATCGATAATGTCACGAGTGACACGTAAATGGTAACTGTGGCTGGCCAACCATGGAAAGTTTGAAATATCCATCTGATCAAATTTTAAATGAAGCTATCGGAGAAATTAAGGAGCCGGTAATTTTTCAAGGAATATTAAACGATGCAAAGGGAGAATTCGTTTGGAAATTATTGAAATGGAATTTATCCGAGCTCGCTGAAAAATTTGGAGATACTAAATTACCATTTCGTGTTGGTTATAATACCGTGTCTGCGGTAAATTATTTATATCTCAATCGTAATTTCTTCATACCGCGTATATTATCCACATTACTATAAAAATAAAAGAATTTCATATTCCTTAGGGTCCACAATGGGATGTAAATGGGTCAACACTTTTAATGACATTGTCAGAGTTCATACAAAATTCGAACTTGCACGAAAATGATGATCAATGGTATTACTTTGATTACAAGTATATGCACGAGTGGTTTAAAGACCAGCCGGAAATAATTGATTCAGTATGCTGGAAGAGATTTGGTGTTGATAAGAATGGAGAAGATTCTACACTTTGGATTGGAAGCAAAGGTGCTCACACAAATTGCCATCAAGATTCTTATGGTTGTAATTTAGTTGCACAAATTCATGGAAGGTCTGTTCTGTAAATTAATAATTTCATTATAAGCAAATAGAAGAAGTAACTTAAAACAGTAGGGGGCTATAAATTTAATATCGCGTGTATTCCTGATCACTTTACAGAAAACAATGGTTATTGTTTCCACCAAGTTCTACTAATTCACTGCAAGCTACAAGAATACCTTACGAGGAATCTACAGTATATAGTAAATACAATTTTTTTTGCCCTACTAAAGAGGAAGAAACTAATATTCTGAGAGGTGAAGAGAAACCACAAATAGTAACCCTAGGGCCAGGAGATGTATTATTTGTTCCACCTGGATGGTGGCATTACGTTGAATCTCTGGATCTTACTGTCAGTGTAAACATATGGTTGCCAGTATCGACAGACGATATATCAAGAGTCAAAGAAGCTATTGTTAAACTGATAGTGACCAAAATTGGAAGGAATATATGCAGTGCGTTTGACGAAGAGCATTGTACATGGTCTTACTGTATGAATTTGGTAATGCACAGCATACAATAATTCTTAATTTTATGAAACTCTGCAGACTTCTCTATACCAGAACTAATCTTTTTATTTGTTCGACAGCTTGGCATCGCTGTTGAAGAATGTAAAAAAGAAGACACAGAATTGCCTAATAAAAAAATGGAACGTATTGCATGGTCTTCCAAAGATTTAGCAAGAGATTACCCTACTTGTGCAAAACTGCTCCGTGAACTTGATACAATAGAATTGGAAGAATTCTTAAAATCCCAGAGAGAAAGATTTGCTAAAAGCTCTACTGAATTACTAAAGCATAATTCTTCTAAAGCTGACCCTGAGAAACAGAACACAGATTTTTCGACTCAACAATTAACTGAAAATATTGTTAATGCACTATGCCATCCTGATGTCATTAATAAAGTTACAGAATTACTGTTATTATAGTGTAATATATTTTTCTTTATATTTTCATTTATAAATTATTTAATACAATCGTGTCTTTACTATTTATTACGATGCAATACGAAATAATTGTGCAACTTCACGTTCGTTGCCATGCATGTGCATACAATATTTATGCAATGGGATCTGTTGATTGTTATAGGTTAAGTTGTGGCAGATGCGAGAAGCTTTGTATCGTTAGATTGCGTGCTATGAATGTAAAATTACGGCCAATAATATTCTTAGTGTGATTAACAATGGGTTTATTAACGGTGCTTAAGAAATTAAAACAAAAAGAGAAAGAGATGCGTATTTTAATGCTGTAAGTCGATACATTTTTGTACTTTCTAATATTTTTTAGGTTAAAATAGGTTCCTGTCATTTGGATTAACGTTGCGTTTTTATATATTCTGTGCTAATATTCAAAAATATATTGCTCATTGGTTTATGATTTAATTTGTTACATTTTTCTATATACATTTTTGACTTTTATATACATTCATACATTTTCAGAGGTTTGGATAATGCTGGTAAAACCACAATTTTAAAAAGAATGATCGGCGAACCAGTTGATACAATATCGCCGACCCTAGGCTTCAATATTAAAACTTTGGAACATCGTGGATTTAAGCTTAATATATGGGACGTTGGTGGGCAGAAATCATTGCGTTCCTATTGGAGAAATTATTTTGAATCTACAGATGGTCTTATTTGGGTAATCGATAGTGCAGACAGAAGAAGATTGGAAGATTGTAAAGCCGAGTTATACAAGCTTCTGCAAGAGGAACGATTGGAAGGAGCAAGTCTTTTAATATTCGCAAACAAGCAAGATTTACCTGGAGCATTATCCACATCCGATATTGCAGAACTATTAGAACTGCCAAGTATAAAAACTCATCACTGGCAAATATACAAATGTTCTGCAGTTACCGGAGAAAATCTAGTGGAAGGAATAAATTGGATTGTCGATGATATTTCTGCTAGGATATTTTATATAGACTAAGAGTGCACAAAATGTCACAATTCCTAGAATTATTATTTTTTACAATGTATTTATTTCCCACATGTTAGAAACTAAACTAATAAACCTACTATACATTAGAGAAATTAAATGTACTTTATTGAAATTGAAACATTAAAACAAAGTTAATTTATATATATTATATTTTCTTTTCCCTTCTATTTAATTCTCTTTCTTCTCAACATTTGCGGAGGACTGTTTCGCTCCCCTCTTCCCTTTTCCTTTCCTTTTTTTTCTTCTGGCAGATTTTTCAGTTGGAGGTTTAGTATTTGGATAATGCATCATGTAAACAGATTTTAATAATTCCAGATCAACGGAACCACTTGTTCCCGCGAATGCGATTATTATTTCATTTATCAACGTTTGCGATAATTTCAGTCGGGACGTTTTTATCATTACCGCAAATGCAGCTGCAACATTAATCGCAACTGAATAAAAATAAATTTCATATTATTGTGATGTACCTTTCGAAACGGGATTATCGGGAAGCGACAACACAAAATGCCCAAAGTTCTTGCGCAGCCGTTTTTTCTTTGGCTTCATCGCCTCATAGTTGGCTCTTTTTAATAGAATTGCCTTCACATCTGGACCTTCGAGTTTATAATTACTAAGTATGCCTCCTAACTTAATGTCAAGCCAAGGAGTAGTATTTTGAAGGATATCCAATTTTTGTTGGACCGCTTTATTTCCCCAAAGATTAGTAAGGTCTAGAACTCGCAGTGCAATGTCAAGAGCTGGTGCAGTTGCTTTTCCTGGAGTAATTGCTGTAACTAGGTGTAATACACCCTCTGCCTTTATCGGATTGTTACCCAAGTACAATTCTTCGAGAGTTTGGTTTATTGATAAACCGCGTGATATACCTGGCACATCTTCATTGTTAAATCGATTTCCTATAAATATGTAGCTAATTGTATTGTTTATCTCCGTATTATAAGAAATTACTATCTAAACACATATAAAAAAGGTCAACGATCCTAGGCTCCCTGAAGTAAAGTGCCCTTGGTAAACAATAATTACCATTTAGATGCAATATTTTCAGTGGTGAAGGACGAGAAAGAATTTGTCGAAGATACGGAATGCATTCTTTTCCTAACGCGTTCCACGATAAATCGAGATTAACTAACGTTTCATTGTGCTCGAGACCTTTAACAATGTTTTTCCACGTTGCGGTAGTATACAAAGAATTCCATGATAATTGTAGATTCTTCAGTCTCTTCGAACCGGCGAACAGCTTTTGCAGATCCTCGGAACAAGATTCATTGAGATGATTATTGTTTACTGAAAGAGTCTCGATACTTTCGTTGTTTCGAATCGCATAGCTAATACAACCGAAACCTTCGTTACGAATATTACAATCGGAGAGATCCAATTCTTTTAAAGCGACGCTATCCAATATTCCACCCTGAATTTTGGCTGCGCCTTCGGGGCCGATCTTGCACCCTGATAATATTAAAGTGTGGATCATATGGCTTTTCAGAAGCAGTTCGTTCAGATGAAAACAGGCATCTTCTGATAACCAGTTACCCTATAAAAATGATTCTTTCATTTCTTTTCCTTTGTAACATTTGTAAATTTAAAGCGTGAGGTCGGTTAACGACATTTATAATAATATTGTGTATTTTATACACATATTATTGATCTTACGGTAAGATTCACTTTAAACACGAAAGGATTCGACATCAGAGCCTCGCAGAGAGGTCTAATGACACGTGGATTGATCCCATAATATTGTAAATTAATTCTGTCAGACAATAGCATATCTTTCAGAGATTGTATGGGTTTAATGCCGGTTGTTTTGGATAAATCGAAAAACTTTTGTATGCCGTCCTCGGCGTAAACGTGTTGTCGCTCATGAATGGTCCAAAAGGCGGGAATTAGGCCAGGATCGTCGGGCAGTGGGTGTAACGTGAAAAGATTTTGCAATTTTAATTGAGAATCGCTAATGTCTATGTCTTTGAGACAAGGGTGGATAGAACTTTCTGTAGACGATACCGTTAAAGACGGTGATATTTCGTCAGGGGTGATTAATGTTTCCTCCGATACATCTCTTTTCTTTTTTATCTGAACATTTTATATTCATAGTTGTTCTTACTTTTCTGCGCAACCGAAGCGATACTTTGTGCTTTATAAATAAATTACAATCAGGAAAATTAAATTACACCAATCAAGTCAAGTAGTTTCCCCTTTTCTGTTTCAAGTTGCGCTGCAATTCTTGCGGCTCTTTTATCGTGAAATTGCGTTAGTAGATCTGCAAAAATATCTATTTTTTCCAACTCCTTCACTTCCTCCAGATCACCCCCTATTTCTTTTTCATCTTCATATTCCAGGTCTTCCCATTCGTCTTCGTCGTAGTCGAAGAAATAATCTGATATTTCAGTGCCATTTTCGCTATTAGTTCCTCTCTGGAACAAACAATTGTTCGTAATAAATTAAAAAACATTGATTCAAAGAGACCACGGAATGCTCTCAGGTTTACTTGAGGCACTTCCAACACCTCCATTGTTATATTTTCTGTGGTCCCCATTTCTTTTCCTAATTCATCAATCTGTCTTAGCGTCGTCCTAGTTTGAAGTTATCCCGAATTGCATATGAACGGCGATGGCCAAGCTATTAATATTGTAACCATTTGATTATTACTATCACTATAAAATAGTAAAATATTATCGTCTAAACTAACAAAGAACGATATTTCTTACGAGTGTAACAAGAATTAATTTTTATTTCTATTACCTGTTGATTAATAAAATTGATTCATTTTCTATATTAAGTATTTTTAAAATGCATGTTCCACAATTTGACAGCTACATACCGATGTACACTCGTAGTTGAAATAATGTATCTAACGCCACCTATTGAGAGCATAAGTTTATGTGAAAGTTAGTAGAAATACAGATTGCGGGTGGAGGTCTTCGCTAGTAGAAGAACGGAATTCCTGCAATTTCTGCAGTCATCAAATTAATATGGCAAATATAAGTAAAAAAGGTTGCCTTTTATTATGAATGTAAATTGATAGTCATCTACGACTTAAATCAATTTGAACTGAAACATTAATCAAAATAGTATTATTTCTTACAGCCGTACAGCTTCAAATCACTTAAAAAATTTATATATATAAACTCTAGACTAATATAAATATTCGGTATAACATTATCTTATAGCTGAGTGTGTGTAAATACTAACAGTACATATATATGTACAGGTGAAGATTCAATTAAGTGATAATTTGAGAAAGTAATTACATCATAATTAGTCGCTATCTTTAGAGTCTGCATCGCTAGATGGTGGAGTACTTTCGATAGGTTCTTCATCACTACCTTCATCAGACTCCTGTTCCTTCTTCACTTTCTTCGACTTTTTATCATCTTCTTCCTACAATAGAATTATTGGCAAATATAGTACGCATAAATAGTGAACTTATTTCATGGAATGAATACACAAACCCATACACTTATTTTAGTAAAACATTATAATAATATGAAAACGTTACCGAATTGCGTTTGTCTCCTTTCTTTTTTCCTTTATCTTCGTCACTGTCTTCATCTAACTGCTTTTTATCCGGTTTCTATGAAAATAATTAATTCAAATTATAACAGCTCGAACTCAATAAATTGTATTCTCATTTTGTTACATTACCTTGTCCTCATCGCTACTGCTGTCTACGTCGCTAATATATTCTTTACTTTTAAAACTACCTCCTGCCTTAAGCTTACTGGGAGATTCTTTTTTTACTTCTTTCTTCTTCTCTACCTTTTCTTTCTTCTCTTTGTCTTTGTCTTTTTCTTTCTCCTTTTCCTTCTCTTTTTCTTTCTCTTTCTGTCCACCTCCACTAGCTTCATATTCTTTCATTGATGCTGCATAGTCTTTCTTTGCCTTCGCTGCTTTTTGTTCCCATTCCTAAACAACATTTGCGTATGTACATATTACTGGAACGTGCGATATATTTTTTAAACGTAGAAGACGTAAGTTTTTATAAAGAAAAATCAATTATAGCAGGCTCACAGATTTATCTTTGAGTTCTCTCCACATTTCTCCACCCTTCTTTGCAATTTCTGTAATTGCAATTCCAGGATTGTCTGCCTTAATTTTTTCACGGACACTGTTCAGCCAAATCATAAACGCAGTTGGTGGTCTTTTTGGTCTATTAGCATCTTTTTCCTTCTTTTGCTTCCTTGGTTTTCTTGGTTTCTCCGACTAAATAAAGTAACACATGATTTAACGTAATTGTAAAGTATACAATGCAGGAACAAGTAAAAAATGGAACAAAAAAAAAACACTTACCACAGTTTTAGCTGACTTCGGTTTTTTCTCTTTCTTTTCCTTTTTCTCTTTCTTTTGACTCTTGTCAGAGGCATCTGAATCATTTTCACTCTCTGAAGTATTTGGATTACTGTCATACTCTTCTGCTACATCACTCTCGTCCTAAACGGAAAGGGATTTATTAATTAACGTTAACAAATAATTTAATTGAAATTTCTATATTAAACGCCCGAAATTATCATCAATATAGGATAATACCTGATTAGGATTGAAATCTTCATCGGTAGATTCCTCTTCAGAATATTGATTGTCGTCTGCATCTCTTTCCTGTGCTTCAGCTTTAATTCTTGCCAAATAAGCGTCAGGTTCGTCTTCTTGGTCACTGTCTCCGAAATCGTTGTCATAATTGAGTTTATCCTATTTATAAAAATTAAGAGGATAAGTATATTAAAATGATTAGCTTAAACATTACAAAAATAACAGCCTTTAAAGCATATACTTACGCTCTTGCCTCTATTTTTAACACGCAGTTTTTTAGATGTAATAAAATCGAAAAGTTTTCCGTATTCTTCTTTTTCGATGCTACTGAAAGTGTGAACAACACCACTGGTCAGCTCGATTTCAAAATCGAATGATCTAGTGGAACCTCCGCCACGAGCAAAATTCACAGATGCTATTTCCTCGAAGCGTATATGAATTGGTGGTTTGTGAACATAAATGAAACCTCTCTCTAGAGGATATAAATAACCAGCGGCTGCTTTGAATGAACAACTAATCGCAAGGGTTCCAGAGTGACTGTAAATTTCAGAAAAATAAATATTTAATACTTTGTAAGGATAAAACAAGGAATCCTAAACTTTTGGCTCGTAGTATAATTTACAGAAGAAACTCACCTAGTGAAATTGCCAGGGCCAGTTAGTTTCCTGTTGATTATAACTTTCATTACTTTTCCTAAAACTTCATAAGTTGGTCCTGATAATTCTTTTGGCAGTTTGTCTTCGTATTTTTCTTTCAGTTCCTTTCTGTAATGGTAATAAATGAGGATAATTTTGTAAATTGATATTCACATTATCGAAACAGTTAAATAGAATTTGCACACATACTCAGAAAAAGGTAGTTCAATTGAGACTTCTTCCTCTTGATTGAAGAGCAATACTAAATAATGATAACGAGTTTGACCTTGTTTAATTGGTGGATCCAGACTGACCTGTAAAATATCGACAACTATAAAATAAAAATGTCCTCTTTCAAAAACCAATTATTACGAACAAAACTCAAATACACCCACCACAAAATACATTTGTCTGCTGTCCTTGTGTGGTAAAAGAAATAGCCTTAGAACAGTTGACATCGGAATCTTATAATCGAAAGTTTTACCATGTAGTTGAAAAAATGATTGGAATATCTTAATGTCATAGCGACCACTGAAAAACAGAAAATAATTACATTGATGCATATCTTTTATCTGTAACTCTTAATTACGATTCTCAATTTAATTTCATCAAATCAACTATAAAACATTTAAATATTAAAATGGAATTTTACCGTGGTGTCAGACATTGAACCTCTCTAAATATAGCAATAGCATCTCCACTGACACTGATAACTGAAGCTTTCTCCATAACTTGTTGATGAAAAGCTTCTACAGGATCTTGTTCAGCACTGTCACTAATAGGAATATGAAATCTCATTTCCATCAAACTTACAGGAGCATCATCATTCTGGAAAAATTGATTTGAACCTTAATCTCAAGAACGGAAACCTTTATTAATGTTCCAAATAATGAAGCATTTAATATAATTTACCTGATGAAATTCTAATGTAACTTCATTCTTTCCCGTATTACATTGTGAAACATCGTACAGGGGAATTTCAAAGGCAGTATGATGACCAACGTCAAAATTTAATACGGAACCTGTAAATTTAGCCGTGCCCCAATTCCAGCCTTTCAAACTAAGCTCCTTCTCCAGCATATCCTTTTTATAATTTTGTGTAAAGAATTTTGCAATTTTTTCTTGATCCTAGAAGGACATTCGTTCGAGAAAAGTTTGATGGAAAAAGATTGATCAAAAAATATTGCCCCGAGTTTATAAAAACTTTTACTCACTGACTCTTTAAAACCACGAAACCTATGTAAGGTGCCATTTTTCAGAAATATCCGAAGACCCCATGTTCCAATAAATTTTTGATAATTCACCATTTCCATATCGGATGCAGAGATTTGTTCTACTTTACCAGTTTTTTGATTTTTGAAAATCAAGTGTTGGTCAGTTAATTTCAATCGTCCAGGAGTCTATGTAAAAATAGAAACTATATGTTAGTTAAAATATCTCTGACTTAAATTTGCTTGCATTAAACACAACTATATTTCTTATTATATCATTGATTTAATACATGTCACTCAAATTAAAATATATGTATGTGAAATTAATAGGAATTTCAACATATACAAGGTAAAGACCATTAGTTAATTAATTATTGTAGTTATTATCAAAGATAAACGTATGATGTTCTGGTTAATGTAACATCATAACCTAAATTATTAGCGGAAAAATGAATTTTGTAAGGAACAACGATTGTAAAATAAAAATATAAATATGCGGGATGAATATGAAAATGAGAAGTACCGTTGTTAGTTGTTAAATGCTTTAAATAAAGTACGTATTACTTACCATAGCCCCTTTGACTTCGGCAATTACATCGTTGTATTCTAAGAAATCCATTTCTTTCCTTTGGGAAAATACTTTACAACTTATTTATTCCGTACTCTTCTATCAGCTACGAATTAATAACTATATAATGTAACAATTAATTAGATCTGACAGCAATATTTCCAGATAAACTGAGAACAACAAGTTGTAATAACCCACAAACCAAGCTTGTCGCGTGCTACTGTGCGCGCCACATTTATTCCATTCAAAATATAGTTGGCGCAAAAATCATTGATCAAAGCTAAGGTTAAACTAGCTTAACTTAACTAGAGCGGTCATTATAAAATATGTTTGCCATAAGTTTTTTATTTTTAATATACTTACAGACTGGGATAAAGGGTTAAAATTGATAATTAAATTTAAACTTTCAGTATAATTTTTAAACAAATTACTGAAAGATAATCTGAGCCTTGTGGATTGGTTAAATTTACCACAAAACAAAATTTCCTAGACGAGAAAGTAACGATTCAAATCTTCATTCAAATGGTTAGTCCAGTTTTCCATGGGAAAACTGCAATTCATACATGAATACTTCGTAGTTATTATTGCGACACATTTAAATGAAATAAAACAAATATTTGAAAGAAGAAACTGACAGTTTTTAATGATTTTTATAGGCCGAAGATAACAAGTGCTTTATTTCATAACAAAAGGTATAACCAAGTTACACAGATTGTGCCCTGTGAGGCTTTCGTATTTCTCTACAATAAATAATGAACGGTAATAATTCTATTTATTTAAGAATATCTGGTCGTGGATATCTTTTTCAGACAATATATAATAATGGCGAAAAACGTATTTCCACCACTGAAGAATGATTTAATATTGAAAGCTGCGAGAGGAGAAGCTGTAGAACATATCCCAATGTGGATAATGCGTCAAGCTGGTAGATATCTTCCAGAGTTTCAAGAGTTAAGAGCTAAGCACGAATTCTTTTCTGTTTGTCAAACACCGGCCTTAGCTTGCGAAGTTACTTTGCAACCTATAAAACGATTCGATCTGGATGCCAGCATTATCTTTTCTGACATCTTGGTAATTCCACAAGCAATGGGATTAACAGTTGAAATGGTTCCTGGAACTGTATGTCTATTTTAAATTATTCATTTTCATTGTATATTCTCATTTACTAAACATATGTACCAAATTTTTTTATGAAAAGGAATATATTTATAAATATACTTTACGATCAAATTCAGGGACCAGTTTTGCCTAAACCAATAATAGATCCGTTGGATTTAGCTAGATTGGTTGAACCAAATGTGGAAAGGGATTTAAAATACGTAGGGGATGCTATAACTTTAACCAGACATAAATTAGAAGGGAAGGTACCATTAATTGGTTTCACAGGTGCACCGGTGAGTAAACTAATATTTATCACATTCCTACATAAGTAGATAATAAACCAACACAATGATACCGAAGTAAATGTATTTTAAAAATGATCATTAAGTAATAGACAAATTATTTTATTTTATTTAATTTTATAAAATATGCCTGGTATAAAATATTTTAAGTAGTATTCATATTTGTAAATTATCAGTGGACACTAATGAGCTACATGATCCAAGGTGGAGGCAGTTCAACAATGATAAAGGCTAGAGAATGGCTATACAAATATCCAGAAGATTCTCATAAGCTTTTACAACTTATTACGAATGTTATTGTAGACTATCTTGTAATGCAAGTGAAGGCTGGTGCACAGGTACAAAACGATTCCTTTTTGCAGGGTAATAATCGATTGAATTGAAAATAATGAATACAATTTTTTTTCCTTTTTGTGCAGTTGCTACAAGTATTTGAAAGCCATAGCGATTTTCTTAACGACGAATTATTTGAAAAATATTCGTTTAAATATATCGTGGAAATTAGCGAGAAAGTCAGACAACGACTGAAGGAACAAAATATTCCAGATGTACCAATGGTAATTGCAGCTGATATCACAACATATATTTGATTTATTCATTCTTAATTTGTTAACGGAAGATCAAATTTTAGATTGCCTTTCCGAAAGGTGCAACAATGAATTCCTTAGAAATGTTAGCAAAGTCAAAAGCTTATGAAGTATTAGGTCTGGATTGGACTGTTGATCCCATAGAAGCAAGGAGAAGATTAGGTTCTGATATCACATTGCAAGGAAATTTGGATCCATGTTCATTATATGCTTCTGAAGTTTGTATTAATTTAAAAATCGTCATATCTAATTGCAATAATTAGTATGTGTTTTATACTTCATGTTATTAAACTATGTCATATTGTTTTTTATTCCAGCAAGAAATATCTGATCGTGCTCGAGAAATGGCAATGAAATTTGGTAAAAATCGATATATTGCAAATCTGGGGCATGGTATACTTCCAAATACACCAATTGCATCCGTTCAGGCTTTCATTAAGGGAATACATTCAGCATAATGTATTTAACTTCATCCCTTTCACTGTACTTGCTGCAGTATCAAATTTGTAATAAATGGTTACTCTGAATGGGCTTTACAAGAATTTAGTTCACGTATTGTTAATGCCAGTTTCGAATATTTGTTACACGTGTAAATTTTTTAATAATATACCGACACTGGGGAAAATTAAATTTGAGTGAAATATTTTACATAATTTCTATTAGGATGTAAAGGAGGATTCTATAACAAAGAACTTATTGAAAACATTGTTTTAAGTTAATTTCAAAGTCCCATTTTTTTAGTTACGATATGCTATAAATATAAAAAGAATTATGCACAAATTTAAAAGCATTCGATCATAGTGCATGTAGCAAGTATTCATGCTCACATATTATATGTATCCATGCATACTGCATCTTGGGGGCAATAAATGTATCATGACATTAATTAAATACAATTAATATATACTGCTACTATTATTATATATCTGCAAATGTGGAGGAGACAATTTTATTTGTTTTCTTTGCGATTCAAATTTCGCAATAATTTGAGTATGCTACATAGTACCTAATTTAACCGAATTTCACTAAAGAGAACAGCGCTTGCGCAATTCACTAAACTTCACTGGCATAAAATTTCGCATCTAACCCTACCCCCACATAGAGACTCCCCAGCCGGAATCCGTGGATCTATTCGAGTGGCCCCCTGTCGCCGATTAGCGGATCGCGCAAGCGCAGCCAGCTCTTCTGGTTAGAGTGTCCATTTTGATCACATGTGAGTATCTCCAGTCTGTTCTCCTTTTTTCACGGTGAGTCTAGCTGATCGGCTTGTGATCACTTGAGCAAGTTTCGTAAAACGTGCATTGGAAAATCCCAAGGGCAGAATACGACAATATTCAACGGCACTTTGTATCCGTATTCCTTGTACGTTTTCCAATAGTCGGCAACTTCGACGACGAGCCGCACGCAATCCTTTTCGCGCCATCTTCTCGAGGAAAACGGTCAAAAAACCGCAGTAAATTCATCCTCGAAGGTAATTCGACTTTCGCGAGGATTTCCAATTGATTTCTCATAGAAAGCCTCTAATAACCGGTGAACTGTCAGCCGGGTTGAATCTTTGGTTAGACTGTGCTTCCACAACGTGTTCGTTTTCTTTTCGACCGCTTTACTAAACGCTTTTCCAAACTTTTTACGTTTCTTGCTTACTTTGCAAATATTCCCAACGATCAATTAATAATATTGTTATAAATTTATTTTCTTCGAGTTTCATCTAGAGTTTCTGTAAGGACACTAACTTTTCGGAAAATTTCAAATATATCATTTCATGCTATGTACCTTTTTTTCATTGTTCCGAACATTTGGTCAGTGGATTGCAGTATTATTTATTTATGTTTATAATTTGCAATTGGATTTACGCATTAGTAGCACCGATGTATTTTTCGACCCTGAAGTTCAGTTTGTTAGAGAGTTAAAGTATATTATATTGGAAAACATATTGTGCAGGATTTGTGTAGTTGTTGAAATATAAATACAATGTATAGTTTGTAAAATTATGTTTCGCGTTTATAATTAAACTATGGTATTAGGTATTAGCAAAATCGCAAAATAGAAAAGAATATTGTTTCAGGTATTATATTTTTTTAAAGAAAAATCTTGTTACAGTGATTGTATACTTGCACCATGATTTTTATTGATATTGAAAATAATGTTGTTGATAGGTATTTTTAATGGTGTCTGTTACAAATGTAATTTTAATGCGATGATACGTTATATTTATATGGTAATTATTGCAGTATAAAGATATACACAAAACTGTAGTAGCATGATTTTGCTTTATTTCATTTATAAAATTTGATAAGTGTATTGGAAATATTTATACTCACTTTCATTTTACCAAAGTTCCACTCGTATTGATTACAAAGGAGCTTTCCATTTGCATTGATGATTTCCTTGGCTTTTATAATTATTTACTATCCAATGTACAAATTTTAATATCAATCCGTTCTTAATTATAATTTCAGAATAACAAAAACCAAGGATGGCAGACATAGAGGATACTCACTTCGAAACCGGAGATTCCGGTGCTTCTGTAACATACCCTATGCAGTGTTCTGCTCTGCGTAAAAATGGGTTTGTAATGCTCAAATCTCGGCCATGTAAAATTGTAGAGATGTCAACATCTAAAACAGGCAAACATGGCCATGCCAAAGTACATCTTGTAGGCATTGACATTTTTACTTCAAAAAAGTATGAAGATATATGCCCTTCTACGCACAACATGGACGTGCCGTTCGTTAAACGGGAAGATTACCAGGTATTTTAGATTATTTTTGTCAAAGATATTTCGTTCTTAAATTTAGCAATTTGCATTGAATTTCATGCTGTTCTTTTTAGCAAGTAGACTGCATCAATTATTGTATTAATTTCGGTAATATACGAAGATATTCATTTTATTAGCCCCAATATGTCGTTAATGCATTTGTTAATATTTATAGTAAATATGAAATATTAATAAAGTGTTAGGATTTATAATATATCTTGCGTATATTTTTGTTATAAATATTAATGTACATGTACATTTGCATTATAGCTAGCAGACATATCCGACGATGGCTACTTATGCCTGATGGCTGATAATGGTGAACTCCGTGAGGATTTAAAAATTCCTGATGGTGAACTGGGTGTTCAGTTACGTGCTGATCACGAGGCTGGAAAAGAGCTTCTTGTGAGTATTCCATTTTGTCAGAGAGATGTAGATGTTATGTACTGATTTAAAGTATTGATTTTACTAGAGAAAATTGTCATTTGTGTCAGATAACATATGGGAAGCAAAATATTATTAATATCTGATAAAGAAAATATTAATAATACCTATGAGTATTAATACAAAGCTATATAAAAATTGAGGGAACTGAATTCTTTATTGAATTGTAAATAAACAAAGTATATTCTATATTATGCGATAGTATTAATTATAGCATATATAGTTATATGCCTATACAATTTCGGCGAAATTAATTTCTTATTTTATCACCATTATTCACTATTTACTTATTTAAAAAAAACGTTAGTGATGCTGTTCCATTGCGTGCAAAAAGGTTGCATACTACTGTCATCTACATAATTACTAGATGCACGAGATAAAGTCATTTTGATTAATATTTTGCCAATAATATGATAGAAACCTTAATGTAAAACCTTAATTTTCCAGTGCACTGTGCTGAAGGCATGCGGTGAAGAGGTCGTGATCGCCATCAAAACCAACACTGCCATCGATAAATAATTGTGTTCAGTCCAGACTCCACCATCACATTAAAGAAAAAAATAAAACACACACAGCTAATATATTATTAAGAGAAACCTAAGATACAATACGAGATGAACAGTGGCTAACATAAGAACTATTACCAGCAACAAATAGAGAAGAAAAGAGTAGGGGGCACTTGGTAAAGAATAAAAAGAAGGAAAAAGATATAAGAACAAGGAAAAGGAAAGAAGCAGAACGTATAATTGAAAGAATGAAAGGAGGAGAAAAGTAAACGTGCGTAAGCGTGAGGGAGGAGAGGATTACAAATAATGAAATAATTGCAAAAAAATTAAAAAACAAAAAAATAAAAAGAGAATAAACCAAGAAACAGTATCAGCTTAGACCTTAAAAACATGAATGTTTTTGGCGGGTTAAAATTTCGAGATTAAAGGGAGGTTTTGACAATGGGAAATTTTGAGAGAGAACTATTTCGCTTTGATTTGTGATTTCTAGAATATTTCACTATAATTAGAAATCTACTTTTATTGGAATACCAATTATCACGACAACATATAATTCAAACTAAAATTATAATGTTTCTGAAGTTCCAGTATCTCTAGAATTCTAATTATCTAATGATTTTGTTCCCTTGCAATAACCCTTTCACTCTGTATACTTTAATTGAAGTTTCAATTCCTTTAAAAGTTTCAGTTCTTAAATTTTTTGTTATGCTCAAATTTCAATTCCATTGGAATGAATAGAGTTTTAATTTGATTAAAATTCTAATTCTTACGGTACTCCATTTTTCTTCGAACTTCAACTTTTCTCCATTTAAGTTCATTCAGTTTTTTTTTTTTTTTTTTTATTAAAATTGTCTGTCTTTAGAACATTCGTTTTAATATAGGGAATCCAGTCTAGTTTTGATTTTGAATTTTTTTTATAAGATTATAATCTTGCTTAATCATTAAATAGAATTCTATATTCTAATTGGAGTTTCGTTTTGAAAAAGTCTTGTTTTAATAGAAATTATTAGAATGACATGTTTACCCAAAATCCTTGTCTGATTAGAATTTTTTCTCATAAAAATTTCCAATCCCATAATATTTATTTGATGAAAACACGAATTCTAGAATTATTCGACTTTTATAATTCGTATTCATAACAACTCCTATTTGATAACAATTACTATGATATATTTTTAAACTTTATACGAGGAATTAAAATCTATATTTCCTGCTTGAATTTACATCGTAATTCTGCACTCTTACTTACAGAATAAATATCGAATACAAACATGGAAAATTTAATTTTTTATATAGATCTGATGAATATTTGTTTTAATTCTCTATGAATTTCCAGCATTTCATTTGTAACTTAAGTTGTCACGTTGTTTTGCATTTAATGATTTTTAAACAAAAGTATTGATACTCCGACATTAGAATCGAAACTTCAAACTCAGTGAATAGATAAAATCTTAAATCCTAATACGAAATTTCGGAATTCAATTTGGACATCATGCACCGTGAATCTAATTTCAAGGATAACTTCAAACTTGAATTCTGAAATTTTACATTTATCGCTTAATTTCGGTTTCTGACTTGAAGTTTGAGTTACTATGTAAGAAATTCGATCTTACATTTAATGCTCGATTTCAAATTAGACTGTACCGTCTACGAAAACGTAAGGAAGTTCAAAAATTATAAAAGATGAACGATAAGAAACAACTAAGCTACTATAATCTAAGCAGACTAATTTAAGATTAAGACGACCTAGATAAATGAATTTAATCGATAAAAGAAACTGAAGAAAAACGAATCAATCGGCCTTTGACGGTCGTATTTCAACCACGAGAGACGGAAACCCTTTTTTTTCTGCTTCTCGATACGCGAGTTAATTAATGATACACCACTGCTGGTAATTCTTTCTGAATTCCACAATTACGAACAAGAATACTTTCCAGACACATGACAAATTAAAATTAATCGTTTTATTCTACAAGCACATAATGCGAAATGATATTTCGAGAATAATACTATCTAGAATAGTTTTAATATTAAATATGTCGAATACTTAATTTCATTTATCAATTATACACTCGGTAAATAGTTATCTATTTCTATACAATAATATATAAAGCTTAAGTGATTTCTGGAAACATGTTTCGAGGAGCGAATTTTAGTAATAATTTATAACCAGCAGTTTCAATTAAAGTAATATTCTTGAAATATTATTCTTTAATCATAACGTGCATTACATTTGTGCCACAATATTATTGAGAAGTGCAATAAAATTTCATCGCGTGACCGCGTACAGATATTAAAAAAATGAAAAAGAAAAAAAAGTGCATCCAGCATTGGCGTATATAGGCGGAGACAAAATAACATAAGTATACACACATGCAGATACAAGTACACGAGTATATGCGAAAGTACATACGATTATGGAATTCGGAACAGAAAACACAAGCACAAAAAGTATATAAGTAAAAATGGATACCAACGAGCATTTGTTTATACGGCGGAAATCAATGGAGGATAAATGGATAAATAAATGAGGAAAAAGCCGTCGGTGCTTTTATGTCATCCTTCGATAATATTTCGTCGCTCTTTGATGAACAGTATTTTATCGAAAATTCGTGGTTTCATAGGTTTACTATATTTGCCTCTTACTGACCTAATCGTACATCCTTATGTTAGTTAAAACGATAAAGCTTAGAATAGAAATTTCTATCAATTTTCTATCATAAAGTCATAATTTTATTACAATTTTATGCTAAGAATGTGTTTTTTATTACGTATTTATATTGTTTAAAAATTTTTTACCTTTCATAACATTACAAGTATTATATTAAAACCATTTCACGCAGAAATTAAACAGTAACAAAAGTTAACAATTATATTAGATTTAGAAGTTTCATTTAGTTAAAAATGTATCCTATACAATTTGTTTAATTTGGAAGTTTATTAAAAATATATATTAAAAATTCAAGTTGATTACAATTGGAAAACGTAGAGAAAATTGAAGACAACATTTTTTTAATTTAGTTCACATGAAATATAATAAGGGGAATTACCGAAATTAAATACTTGGGCGGGAAAATAGTGAATAACTTAGAAATTTATTCGCAAATATTCTCTTTAATATTCCTACATTTTCAAACATTAATACTCTTATATCTTGTATTATTAATAATTATTAATGATTAAAAAAACATTACGAGTGCCATTACATATATATTTATATATATATAATATAAATGTATATTTAGCTCGTATTTATACGAGCGCACAGCATACCCACACATACACACGCGACACCACCACACAAGCATACACGTGGAGAACACGTCAAAGATATGTAACACAAAAACGAGAATGTATCTTGAATGTGCTATGACTGCTTCTTTTTTTTAAATTTATTCGTTGTAAAAATGAGATACGTTTATACAAGTATAAAACATGTTTTATAACTTATACCTAATGTGTTTTAGACGTGCGCGTAGCGGGCGATCAAAGATAACTTTCGTATAAAAGAAATTCAATGAGCATTATTATGAAGGTTTCTGTACGTTTGCATAGATCAAATTCCGAGATATAACGGGAAATATAGTAATTTATAAAATTAATAATAAACAATACATTAGACCATGAAATGTACGAATGTTTCATAATAATGCTTCTTAAAATAACACTTAATACATATATTGTTTAAATTAGTAAACAGAAATTACGATACAAAAATGATTGCACAAAAGAAAAAAATGAAATACAAGTAAATAAATTTGTTGTGCATCTAATTAAAACAACTTTAAACATGAATATGCATTCTAGGAAACTTCGAAATCGATTATTTCAAGATTTTAAATGCAATATTAACTCGAGGTGTTACATACCTTTAAGCACATCCTATATATACAATGTATATATTCATATATATATATATATATATATATATCTTTTTTATATATACAAATATATACGTCTCTGCATGTATATGTATATATATAAAATCCAGACACTCGTAATGTCTCTTAATACTTTATTCAAAATCTAGACATAATTAATAATTGATATTCAATTATTTATTCTTTACTTCTTTAATACTTCAGGAAAAATTCATCTTTACCGTTGCACCCTGCATATCACAGGAAACAGTCCAAAATCTCGTCACAGTAACTGCAACAATTCCAATCTTAATTTCATCATTTTCGTTTCTCTTTTCTTTTCTTTTCTTTTCTTTTCTTTTATCATTGATGCTCTTCACAATCGAATAATAGTTGATCTTCCTCGCAAGATCAATTATTTGCATTTCTCCTTTGCAGCGCGGCCGCCAGATCCTGTCTGAGAGCAGCTTGCTGTCTTTGATCGGCTAAGGATTGTACAGATCTTAGACCATTTACAATATCCTTCGTTTTACCGAAATAAATTTCATTTAGTGTATTTCGAATTTTATTTTCCATATCTTCGACCATGCGTCCGATGTTCGCAATATGGGGTGAACTCTCACTTATTTGGGCGTCTTGTTCAACCTGGAACCACACATTTTTTTTTTTTGTTCAACTTAACTATACCTATAAAGTAACTTAATTACAATTAAATAATAATTATAAACAAACCTGTCTTGTAAGGCTTCCGCCAAGATTCATCGTTCCAGATCCATGCTTGTTAGTTTGTAACCAAAGCATCGCAGTGGAAGTTAATTTATAATGCGCAATCCTTCCAGTGGTCTTCTCTTGAACTTCTACTACATGAATCGAATCCCAACATCCTTTAATTTTCTTCGAACCGTCGCCTGCTTTTTTAATCAATATTACAGCCGCGAAACCATGATCCAAATCCCATAGATAAACAGAGGATACTCCACCCTCGAAATACAGTTCCCTATATTGATCAAATGCATGATTTGCATCTATCTCTAATTTTCTAAGTCTTTCGGAAGGCATGGAGCCGTCTTCTAACGGTGGATCGTACGTATTGCTCCAAGGGGATCTGGAAAAATATTTTTTACGAATAAAAATATTCATGATATTCGGAATCTAATATTTATTTATTGTGCACGAATAAATTGAAACAGAAAAAAGTAAGAACTTACCTATAAGAATCTCCATCTCTATTATAATCGCAAAGTAAATAATCTTTTCCAGATTCTTTATCCTTTGCAATTTTCAATGGTTGATCAACAGAAGACAAGAGATCTTCACAAAGGGATGGCACTAGATCTATTAGATCACTTAAATTCTTCTCAATCTGCTGAGGTGGCAGTCTTCTCATCAAATCCAATGCGCAATCCATTTGTTGTTCCGTCTTTAAAATTGATATATATAAATTTCAGTTATATTTTTAATAAACAACGATCACTACATATATGTACAATAAAATTATAGTATCTATGACATTGAAATCTGTTAGTTAAATTTTGGTTATACTTTCGTGCCATATTTGAAATCTGAGTTTCAATTTTATTGAATTTTAATAAGAGTTCATATAATTGTTAACTTTCATTGTTAACTGATCGCTGAAAACCATTAAAGAAAATGAAAAATAGGAACTAAATGTTACAAGATGTTAACATTAATTCATTAATAAGGAAAAATGTGTAACTGAAACAGTATTATATACATAAAAAAATTCTTAACGTTAAAAATGGGTAAGGAGATACATAAAAACATTTATACTTTCAATATTTAAGAAACAGGTCAAATAATACAAATTTCCATATATGTTAGTGGGTGGCGCCATTTTGACGTTTATTTCATTTAAGGTTATGCACCAGATTCATCTTACGTCATGAATCGCACAGAAATAGAAAAAATGTATTAAACCTCTCCCAAAAATTGAGACTCGAATAAACGATTTAATAAAATTATATTTACCCTTACTAGGCAATATTTAATCAAAGTTTTAACAAATGATTTCAGTTAACATCATTAACAATGATACATAACGTTCTAGTTATCCATTAATAACATTAAACTCACCATGTTATATAATCGACAATTTTTGTGAACGTCGATCAGAGCATCAATCAATTAAAATTACAAAATCAATGAAAAATTTATCGAAACTGTTTACCCTCTGACCTGCATTCAGTCCCCGAAAACGAATATTCAAGGGGCGTGTCAAGACTAGCGCCGATTGGCCAATAGGTAACACAATGCTATCAACTTAATACGAATGAAAATTATTCAATAAACTGATAGTAAAAAACATAGTTAATCCCTACTTACTGTGGAATAATCGATGAAAATCATTCAATTAATATGCTGTATACCTAACAGTTTGAAAGTTGATAGCGAAGAAATCTTTCGGGGTAAAATTAATAGATTGACTGCAACTACCAGTGCAGTACGCGCGATAATATCGTTCTAAACTGTTCTTAATGCACTTAGGGGCAGGCGTACCACTCTACACACGATCCTAGGTTGATATTATATGAGGTCCAAGGAAAATGCCTATTAATTCATTCTATTGCAACCCATCCCGTAGATTATAATCTGCCCTCGCATTTAATTTCAAGCAGATTTAAAATTCTTTTGAAACAAAGTTAGATATTAATCTAGGGACATATATCTAAATACTGAACCTGCTATTTTGTACTTTTGCGTATAGTGCGGACTGCTATTCCTGCGCATACTGTACATGTTTTGGATGGCAATGTGGTGTTCTGTATTCACGCAATGTAATTGTTAAATCCCACTTCAAGATAATTTTTAAACTTTATAATAACTTAGTTATAAGGAAATAATATACATTAAAAAAATGAAGAACCGATTTAACTCTTACGATATCGTCTGCACTGTAACCGGGCTGCAAAAGTAAGCTAATACAATTCTATGCTATCCACTGAATTTCTTGTCTTCGTAGGTTATGACTAAAATATATAAGTATGCTAAACATCGTTAAATGTGTTTTAATAAATTCTCACTGGAATAAATTATTAATACTGATTCCACGCATTCGGATATGATGCTAATTTTCGTGTTTATTAGGCTCATTGGTATGCGTGTAAATCAAATCTATGACATCGATCATCGGACTTATCTCATTCGCCTTCAACGGAGCGAAGAAAAATGTGTTCTTTTATTGGAATCTGGCAACAGAATTCATACGACAGCATTCGAATGGCCAAAGAATGTAGCGCCATCAGGATTTTCAATGAAGGTACCTTATAGAATCGATGGATATAAAAGAATGCTATTTAAACAAAATATTTATAATACAATTTTTCAATAGATGCGTAAACATCTAAAAAATAAACGTCTTGAGAGTCTCACTCAAATAGGCGTAGATCGAATAATTGATTTACAATTTGGAAGCGGCGAAGCAGCTTATCATGTAATTTTAGAATTGTACGATCGAGGTAACATAGTGTTAACGGATTATGAGATGACAACGTTAAACATTCTAAGGCCTCATACGGAGACAGATAAAATTAGGTAAGCTTTGGTATAAAAGTTATACATAAAAAATACAATGCAATTGTCAAGAATTGTAGTAGCGTATCTGATGATTAGATTTGCAGTAAGGGAAAAATATCCCACGGAGCGTGCTCGTCAAAATACTATGCCACAGATAGAAGAGATTCAGCAGCATCTACAGAATGCCAAAGCAGGGGATAATCTTAAAAAGATATTGAATCCGCTCTTAGAATTTGGTTCTGCTGTAATCGATCATGTTTTATTGAAATATGGTTTCACACTGGGCTGTAAAATTGGCAAGGATTTTAATGTTGCAGAACATATGGGAAAATTAATTCTAGCATTGGAATGTGCAAACGAAATGATGGACCTGGCGAAAAAGAATATTTTCAAAGGATATATTATACAGAAAAAAGAGAGAAAACCAACTGCAGATGGCACGGAGGATTTCATATATACTAACATAGAGTTTCATCCATTTAAATTTGAACAATACAAAGATTTTCCATATAAGGAATTTCCGTCTTTCGATGTCGCTATAGATGAATACTTTTCTACAATGGAAGGGCAGAAATTAGATTTGAAAACATTGCAGCAAGAACGCGAAGCTTTGAAAAAATTAGAAAATGTAAAGAAAGATCACGATCAGAGGCTGATAACGCTAGAGAACACCCAAGAGCTGGACAAACAGAAGGCAGAATTAATTTCTAGAAATCAGGTTCTAGTGGACAATGCGATATTAGCCATACAAAGTGCCCTTGCGAATCAAATGGCTTGGACTGATATTAAAGTACTGCTAAAAGAAGCCGAAAGCAGAGGTGACCCTGTTGCATCTGCCATTAAACAATTAAAATTGGAAAAAAATCATATTTCTTTGTTGCTGCATGATCCTTACGAGGAAGGCGACGACGAAGCGGAATTAAAGCCTGCGTTAATCGACATTGACCTAGCGCATACTGCGTTTGGAAACGCGACGAAGTATTATAATCAAAAGAGGTCTGCGGCTAAAAAGCAACAGAAAACGATACAGTCGCAGGATAAAGCCTTAAAGTCGGCGGAGAGGAAAACGAAACAAACATTGAAAGAAGTGCAAGCTATTCACAGTATTAATAAACTGAGGAAAATATATTGGTTTGAAAAATTTTATTGGTTCATTAGTTCTGAGAATTACCTTGGTAAGTTGTTAAATGTAGGCTATATTTACCAATATATGTGTACTAGCAATTTTTTAATTTTATAGTTATCGGTGGAAGAGATCAACAGCAAAATGAATTGATCGTGAAGAGGTACCTTAAATCTGGCGATATATATGTTCATGCAGATTTAACTGGTGCTAGTTCGGTAGTTATTAAGAATCCTGGTGGTGGTCCGGTGCCTCCGAAAACTTTAGCCGAAGGAGGGACAATGGCTGTTGCCTACAGGTATATAAATACTTATACCTTATTAACATGTTTTCTATTATAAAAATATTATAAATTGCGATATTAGTATTGCGTGGGAAGCTAAAGTAGTAGCGGGAGCATGGTGGGTGAATAATGATCAGGTATCAAAAACTGCTCCAACTGGTGAATATCTTACGACTGGATCCTTCATGATTCGCGGAAAAAAGAATTATCTACCACCGTGTCAATTAGTCATGGGATTAGGATTTATGTTTCGTTTAGAAGAGAGTTCAATTGAAAGGCACAAAGATGAGAGACGGGTGAGAGTTATAGATGATGAAAGTGAGCATACAGAATCTGTAACCGAAGAGGATAGAGAAATTGAGTTAATTGAGGATTCTGAAGGTGGTGAAACATTGACTATACGAGTATAGGTATATAGTAACAAGTAGATGTTCATGTTTAATGTTATTTGTATATTAAATAGATGAACAAACTGAAACTAAGGATACTCTAAATCCCATCGCGGAGGAATCTAAAGCAGATTTACGCATGGAAGAAAGTAACGTTCATGAAGGCACTAGCGATGAAGATGATAACCCGTCTCAGTTTCCAGATACGCAAATTAAAATCGACCTTTCTGGTTCAAAGTAAGTTGCACAATTCGTAGATTCTGGTTCCTTGTAATTAACCGTCTGAATATATATTTCTAGATTGAAGCTGCATGTTGACAAGAATCAATCACCAACAATACCGGCAAATAATGTAGACGATGTAATTTATTTAGGCGATGATAAACCTGTAATAATAAACAGGGCAGTAAAGGGGAAAGATACTAAAGTTAATCAGAAACCTCTACCACAAAAGGAAGTCGAAGAAAAGTCCGAGGCAGATGCTAAAAAAACTGATCAAGTAGCTTTGAAACGAGGTCAAAAGGGAAGATTGAAGAAGATGAAAGAAAAATATAAAGATCAAGATGAGGAGGATAGAAAATTATCCATGCAGGTTCTTCAAGTAAGCATTCTATACTAGTAAATTAAAATATTTACATTCTAACGAAAAGTTGTCTATAGTAATACGATATTTAGTCAGCAGGTGTGGCAAAGGAAGATAAAAGAAAAAAGAAAAATAAAGATCCATCTGGTCCAAAGCAACAAACAAAGAAAAAGGGTATAGCAAAAGTACCTGTACAGCAGAATTCTCAAATTATAGACAATGTTGAAGAGGAAGACACAGGTCCAGGACCCGAAGTAGATATGTTAGATCAATTAACTGGAAAACCTGTTGTAGAAGACGAATTGTTATTTGCTGTACCGGTGATAGCGCCCTATAACACTGTCTTAAATTATAAGTGGGTGAAATTTTTTTTTACGTAATTCATATTTGTCGTATATTTTTCTCACGTATGGCTTTTCAGATTTAAAGTAAAGCTAACACCAGGTACAGGCAAGAGAGGCAAGGCGGCAAAGACTGCAATAGCAGTATTTATGAAAGACAAGGAAATTACTTCGCGAGAAAAAGACTTATTAAAAGCTGTTAAAGAAGAAACAGTAGCTAGAAATATTCCTGGCAAAGTCAAGATAAGCGCTCCGCAGATACAAAAATTAAAAAAATAATTCGATAGAGTACAGTCCCTAAAAAATTGTTAATAAACAAATATGTATTTGTATGTATATAAAGTGATTTACATGTACAGGAGGTATACAGTAATAAAATTTTTAAAATAATGGTGAGCGTACTTAAAAATCTGAAACCTTCATCACGATTGAATAATCTACACGTGTATTTCTTATTCTTATATAAATATAGAAAACTAATACTACTCAACAGTCGGCACTAAACATCGTGAAGTGCTAATTTTACACGTTTTGTACTGTTTTTATGTCCTGCTAATTACCAAAATATATTGACCTTTTAGTACAAGTTACGCGAAAGACGAAATGCACTTGCAAATAGCCTTTTTTTTGTACAACTAACATATTAATAAACATTGGCTTTATAAATTTTGCTATAAATACAGCAATGTACAAAGTTTCATCAAGTAGAGTTCTTAATGCGTAAAGGACGCATTTGAAACGCAAATATTTACTTCACACTTGTAATAATTACATATTAAACATATCTTCCTCAGAAGCACTTTCATCGATTATCACTGCTCTCGGTTGGGTCTTCGTACTTTTAGATGTTACCTTCCTAACAATGGGTCGCGATCTAGTTCCTTTTGAAACAACCTGTATAAATACGAAATATGGCAATATACATCTCAACGTATACATGATATTAAATTATAGAAAATACATGTATTAATTACCTCTGGTTCAGAATCTGAAAGTGAATTGCTATTAGTTTTTTTAACTACTCCCTTCCTTTTTACCGTACTCTTTTCGTCTTTAGATTTATTTACGGAATTAATCGTCTTCTTTGCCTTTTTTACTATTTTTATATCGTATTCTTCATCAGATTCAATGTCATTTAATATTTGTTTAATATCTTTCGCGCCACCCCGTTTTTTATCCATTACAATTCCTACAGTGCTATCATCGAGACTTCTTACAGGACTTAGCCTTTTTAATTGCCTTAGACGTGGACTTTTTCTATTCCTCTCAATTGGTTTTTTCTCTTTTTGCGGAGTAGCTTTTAGAACTTCATTTGTACGAGACTTAACATTATCACTCTTGAATTCCAGCTTTCCATCCGGCTTCTGCGATAATTGTTTCAGTCCGTCCGTTAAAATTTTCTTAAATTTATCGTAATCTGGTGCTTCGTTGAACTTTATGCTTGATAGTAATGTCATGTATTTGAGGATCGTGCTTGGAACTGATCCATGGAAACATTTAGCTAAAAATTCCGGTATGTTATCAAAAACTTTTTCCTTTTGCCTTTGAACGGAAGCCGAATCTGCTAAATCTTTTTCCCATAAAAGTGTACCACATAACCACTGTATCATATTGTAGGCCAAAACTTCAAAATCTCCGCGCATTGTTGGCACTGATATATACAAATATTTTGATCATCGAATATGCATTATTTAATCAATTATTAAGAGAATAGTTATATTTACCTCCCATATGAGCATCTCTGCTGGTATATTCAATAGTACCGTTATGTGCTTTCTTTGGGTCTAATTTATATTCGTTCTTTGTAGTGTAATGAGATGCCAATCCAAAATCTACTAGATAAACTTGATCCTCGGATTTCAAATCTAGTAATAAATTTGCTCCTTTTATGTCCGCATGCACGTACGTTTTATGATGAATATATTCTAATACATTTATCTAAAAAATGTTAGATCTGATATAAAGCCTAATAATTTAAAAGACGATTGTTATAACGTTTGAATTAATTTTTTAAAACGGTCGACTAATTATTTATCTTAAATAATGAGCACGTTTATTAAAATAGCCACTTACTATTTGTAAGGCTACTTTATACACTGTATGTTCTGGAAATATTCTATTATTCGCTTCAAATAATTTCCATAAATCTGTGCCATACCGATTCATTACCACAAATCGGTATTTTGTTTTATTATACTCATGACTTCCAGAGCCAATGTATTTAGGCATACCAAGGGCTGAAAGTTTCTTTTTCGTTCTCCAACTATCAACTGCAACATATAGTATTATAATCTTTTGTAATATTTCTATAATTTTGCGCCCTAATGCGTAAGAAAGATACAAGCATAAAGTACAAAATAAACAAGAGATTAAATAAATTTCTAGATAGAAATTACTTCTAATACTAGGCCAGCCTGAAAAGTTCTCGTCTTAACAACGAAAGACAATTTTTTTTGACATGAAAGATGTTTTATTTCTCAATATAATCTCCATGCGTCAGGTCGACAACTTTTCAGACTGCCCTCGCTCGTATTATATGAAAATTGTAATATTACTCACTTTCATCTGCTTTAGCGTTTCTCATATAAAAATGCATTTCTACAAATAATGGTCCATTGCCATGTGGTTCCTGAAATTCAATAATTGTTAGAATGTTTCCCATCAAACAAACACTAAAATTTAAACGAGTAGCTAACAATGGATACTCACTACTTTAATTACATTGGGAAATTCTTTTGGAACTTTTCCATTATATGGAGCAGCTGTAATTTGTATCGTAATTAATAACTTACATTCTGACGTATTAGAAAGTGCGATACATAAAATCCAAAGAAAGCAGTATCATCGAAAATATTAAACTTTACGAATAGCAGATCGCAACGAAGAGGGGAGGTATAAATGCGTACCGCAATAAATTTCACCAAATCCACCGACACCAATCGATTTGCCAAGAAACCATGGCCTTTTTGCTATATCTGTTAATATCTCGCCTGTGGATATTGGATCTGGCAATTTATATGCATTACCAGCCTTTTTCTTCGGTGCTCTTTTTACTACCTTCTGAGCCATTGTGAGGTTACGAAGAAAGCAATGTTACACTAATATATCCAATTATATGAAGATTGCAGGAAAGTAGCATAAAGCTTGAATCAACTTCAAACACTATAAACAAGACGTTTAACGTTGTGACAAATTTACATTTAAATAAACACTTAATAAACCATTCGGCGAGCAACGACTCTTCGTATAAAGTTGCAGGATGCTGGCTATGTAAAAAAAATTCAAAGGTGGGCACGGATGCTTCAGTGCAACCCCCGTAGAATTATAGAAGTTCCTATACGCGAGTCTATGTTACAGAAAATTTGTAACTCATATGTTGTGGGATAAATGAAAGAAGGATTATTTTCGTAAATCGTAGCGAAAATTCCAATTGCCAATTAGATACATTTAATTTATATTATTCAATGTTTCTTGGTAAAATGGAATTGCAGTTGGCAATTCGAAGCATTTCTTAAGTCGGTTGAAGTGAGCTACAAATTTTCCTGTCACATGGTCGAACACATGTTTATTTTCAAACATGTCAGATAACCGTTGCAGTATTTTTGTGTATATATGGGGAAAACATAACCATACGAAGAAACGATGAATAAAACTCGGACTATTTTCACAAGCGGAACTATTTTATGAATCGAGGTTTCGATATTTTACGTTCCGTTACACAAGTTCGTTATTTAATTCTAGTTAGGTTACTTTTTTAAATGGAAGAAGCGGCGATTGAGTCGCCAAATTCTCGTCTCAATGGCAATGACCAAAATAGTGAAACAGACGATGAAAATTATTCTTGCCCGAATTACAATGACTCAGAAAGTGAACGAGAGATTCCATATGGGGAGTGTACGCCGCAACAAACGTCGGCGAACCGACAAATCGACAATTCTATTTTTAACACCATATCGAAAATTGTTAATCCAGCAGCAAAGGTAACCAAACGTTATTTTTTAATCAATAGTGCCTTCGTTTTAAGCTTAATGCTGTTATTTAACTACAGTACTTAACTCTGCATGTAATATTTAGGTACCAGAAATACAGGATTTTAAAATTGTGAAACCTATAAGCCGAGGGGCGTTTGGCAAAGTCTTTCTTGGGTACAAAAAGTCCAATCCAGAGAAAGTGTATGCTATTAAAGTAATGAGGAAGAACGAGATGATAAATAAGAATATGGCGTCGCAAGTGATAATTGAGAGGAATGCGTTAGCTATAACACGCAGTGCTTATTGCGTACAATTATTTTATTCGTTGCAATCTATTAGTAGTGTCTACTTAGTTATGGAGTACATGGTGGGTGGAGATCTGAAGAGCTTGGTCGGCGTGTATGGTTACATGGAAGAGCCCATGGCAGCTTTTTACACTGCTGAAGTGTGCCTCGCCTTGGAGTATCTTCATTCCCATGGGATTGTGCATAGGGATTTGAAGCCGGATAATATGCTTCTGTCCAGGGAGGGACACGTTAAGCTTACCGACTTCGGACTTAGTAAAATATCTTTGCACAGAGATCTGGAAATATCTGATTTAGTTAATTGTACACCGAGTCTATGCGCTAGAACACCTGGCCAACTACTTTCGTTGACGTCTCATTTATCGTTTGGCTCCGGGCAGAGATCCACGAGCGACTCGAATCTTAGCGACAGAAGCACGCCTGGTATTAATTTACTGTCCGCCCTGCAACGAAATTGCACGAGGATTCAATCGTCGCCGAACTCTGTTGTTTCTTCCGGTGCTGCATCGGGAGATTATTCCCGTGTTTCTGGTATTACCCCCTTTCAGTCAGCGGAGGATATCCATTTGGCGGAGCGTTTAGAGGAAAATGTTATCATTGAATTTAACGACGAGGAACAGGAGAGCAGCTCCGGGAGTTACCATACGTGCGAAGCGTCTTCGGTTCGCGTGAGCAGTCAATTCACTCAAAACTTAGAAGAAGAGGACGAATCCACATTAGAGGCTGAACAATCGCAGCAACCACTCTTGCATACCAGTCCGTTGAGTACATGCACGAGCATGTTCGCCAGGGGAGCAAAACGAAAAAGAGCCACAGTAAGCGTGACAACTGGTCTAACGAGCGAACTTAACGCAATGGACCTGGAAGTTGACAAAACACCAAAGAGAAAGAATCGCGGTTGCATATTCTCTAGGAGCCCAATAAATTCTAATGTCTCGGTATCGATAAGGAAAACGCAGCGCGTTGACAAAGCAGTTGCGGTACAAGATAATGGGTCCGGAGGAAGGGTTGCGTTCAGCACACCGGTGTCGTCAACGAAGCAGAGGTGCCACAGCGAGGCGAGCGAAAACAAATCCGAGGAGGAGGCAGTTCCTTTGATTAAGGCAACACGATTTCAGCTTCCTCCGGTTACCTCGTATTCAGCTCCCGAGATATCGATAAGCGATAGTTCTGAGAAACATAGATCACCTCAAGGCATATCGCCAATAAAAACGCCTGCAACGTCCAGCAATTATACATCATATAGAACACCGAAATCAGTGAGAAGGGGCCGTCAAGCTGGGGTGAATCGATCAGACGATCGTATACTTGGAACCCCCGATTATCTGGCACCGGAATTACTATTAAGACAGGGGCATGGACCTGCTGTAGATTGGTGGGCCTTGGGCGTATGTCTTTTCGAGTTTTGCACCGGTGTGCCGCCGTTCAATGACGAAACACCGCAGGCTGTGTTCTCTAATATTCTCGCTAAGGATATCCCTTGGCCAGAGGAAGGCGAAGCTCTTTCAACAGCGGCGACGGAAGCTATAGACTCGCTTCTCACGTTGGATCAACACGAGCGTCCATCTGCCCAAGAAGTGCGAGGAATGAACCTCTTTCAGGATTTCCCTTGGGACGAGCCACCAAAAGCAACACCGCCATTCATTCCTCAACCAGATGACAATTATGATACATGTTATTTCCAAGGTAATTTTAAATTGTATAACATATTCCAAATAAATATTATCAATTACTTGATCGCAGATTAATTATATTTTGCTTTGCTCGTTTTCCAGCCCGAAACATTATGCAGCATTTAAACGTGAGTAACTGCGATACGTAATCTATGGAGCACCGCATCGAGGGAAAGCGATAGGTGTCATTACAACGCCTGCATTGTGATAGGAATAACATAGCCCAGGAATTGTTATACTGTAAAACTATTTTTTTATATAGTTGTATATGTATAGTACTATAAAATATTTTGTTACAACTTAGAATTCTTCTGTGATCTCTTATCTCTTATCTCTATATGAATATCTCGGTTTGTCATTTGATTAACGACCGTACGTGAGGCTGAAAATGCACCGGGATGAACTGCAGGAATGAAAGTTATAATTTTGTCTTTCTATAGATATCTTCAACGGGTGATGAGTACCGTTATCTGCATAACGATATGTCACGATCGATGATGCGAGGATGACGTTGATTGAAAACGAAGTACTTTATCGCGCAGAGGAAGTGCCGCGTCTCCTAATGTGTCTCACTTAACGTTTTTGTAGATCCATGGTAGGAAATGCGTTACTCTCGTGTAAACGCCAGGATACTGGCCTTTGCCACATCCGATACCCCAGCTGACGATTCCTACCTGCGTCCAGCGGCCGTCGTTCACCATTAAAGGACCACCGCTGTCACCCTGTAACGTACGCAAATATTTGTTATACAAAAATTCACGCAACACGTATACACGAACAAGAAACACAAACCGAACAGGAATCCTTAGCAACTCGTCCTGCGCATAAGAAACTGTCCACGATGCCACCAGGTGCGGCTGCTCCGTATTTCAATCTACATTCACCGTTTGGCCAGATGGGTATAGAGACCTCTTGAAGGATTGCCGGTTGTGGCCCACCTAGAGATGACCAGTATCGCGTTACAATTTTTCTTTTCTTGCCAAATTTGTATCCAGCTAAATTGCCAAATTTTCATCCAAGATTCCTTACTTTCTCTTAAAGATCCCCAGCCAATGACAGTGGCAGTCTTCCCAGAGTACAGCTGTGTGCCGCCCGGCAGGCAGATGGGTCGTATTTGTTCCGTGAATGGAACAGGTTCGTTTAGAGTGAGCAAGGCGATGTCGTTGTAGAGGGTTCGTGCATTGAAGCCTCTGTGTCTGACTACTCTCTTCACTCGTCGTTCGATGTGTCTGATCTCTGTATGCGTCTTGATGTTATAATCACCCAGACGAACAGTTAATCTAGCTACGTCCCAGGGATTCATGCTGGAATGTTCAGGTTGTCAGAGAGAATACGTATTCATCGACGGAAGCTCGAATCTCAGTCAATCAGTTACAAATATTCTATTCTTTTCTCTTCTTAGAACTATAAACCGTTCAAATACCAAGTCGGGTACAAAAATACAAACCAATTGCATTTGTCATGCCGTGCGTATTTCAGAGAACTTACTTGGCAACGCAATGAGCCGCGGTGAGAATGTGTTTATCGTCGATGAGGGAACCACCGCAGAATTGTCGACCGCTGTTGAATAGCGCTGCGATCCAAGGCCATTCGCCAGGTTCAGCATTCTGTCCGCCCACGATTCGTTCCTGGTCTTGATTGCCGTTCTTGGCGCCGCATTGTGACGTATCGAGGCTGGGTACGGAACCGAAAGGTTTCTCGGTGCTGGTTGGAACTGTCGGTGCACCTGGCCACCAGGCTGGTTTCTTCGTTGGCCAGGTCGTCGCGATACCAGGTTTCTTCGACGTGGAAATTGGTCTTATCGTCGAAATCGTTGGTAATTCGAAGTACGGCGGATGGGTGGGTAACGGCGGTATTATAGTATGCTCAGGGGGATGAGTTGGAAGCGGTGGCGGCCAGGAACCAAACGGCGATTGGGGCCTTGGTTTCACGACCGTAACCACGTCTTTCTTGTTATCGATCGTTCCCTGGAACATCAAGAGGATCTCTGTGGACATTACAGCTTTTATATACATAGTCAAAATGGAGTAACGGAACAGGGAATGGAGAGTTGCCAATGTATATTTCACCGTGAAGTGCCATTGGACACGGTAGTAAAGCAAAGTCGTGAAAGGCCGTTTACGAAATTGCGGTAGGCGATAGGTACACCGAAGGCGCGACTTTCTAAATTGGGTCTAACACGTTTTCGATTCGCATCACGTATTATTTTTACGAGTTCTCGGTAACTAGCGCCAGAGAAACGATTCTGTTCCAAGGAAACGATAAATGGTTAAATTGCTGTGATATGGATGATGGTATCTTATCGATTGATCGGTTCACCTGAGAATCTTCGACTATTGGCCCCTCGGTGTTATCTGACGGCGGTGTAACGACCGGGAGTATATTGGAGCAACAAATTCCGAAATTCGCCTGGCCTTTATCTCGCATGTAACTGCAGGTGTCGTAAACGCCGAGAACCCAGCCGTCCAGGGCGCTCAGGTCAGGAATTTTGAAATAGGGGTAGCACTCCTTGAAGCTGGTGCAACGACCAACCTCGCCTTTCGACGTCAGACAGGACTCGCTGTCGGAGACTCCGTTCCATAAGATACCTCGGCCGTATCTCGTCTCGTGTCGAGCGTCACTGTTACTGGCAGCAGCTGAATCGCAAAACGACACGATTAAGTTTCTCGGTATCGCAAAGTAACATTAATACATCAGCGTCAGATCGGAGTTTCTCTGCTAATGGTAATTTGTCTCTTCTTCTTTTCAAGCTGCTCGTGATCGGATTATAAACGTGCCAGCGTGTTCACCAAAGAATCGAGATACACCAGGAATACAGCACGTAGTCTTGTATACGTACTCGCATGAACGACGCCTGGCAAAGAATAACACACCGCATGCTGTTGTAATGAATGCAGAATGTAAGCGACGCGTATTGCTATGTATGTACCCGCGTGACATGTCCGCAAAGAAAACCGCGCGATTGACACCAGGGAAGCTTTCTAATTGCTACGTACTGCGTAGCTTCGCGCGAATCTTTGTCCAAATTGAAAGATCGTAGGACAAAGGCGCGCATCCTCGTGTCGTCGAACTGGCATTACACATTTCGATTTCAATCATCTGCAACGTCTTCGCAACACATACTAAACAGCATGTACATCTACAAATTCGTTTTAACACGTTGAACGTATTCGCGTCGTGTTCTCCGCGATTCGTTCGCGAAATTTTAATGAACAAATGGGACGATGGAAAGAGCCCACTCTAATTTCTCAAAGATCGGGTCGGTTCGGCTACATTATCCGATATTTCGCGACGAATCGATCGAGTAGGAGGTCCAAACGATCGAATTCCATCCAGATTCGTGACAGCGAGTTCGCTGACCGACGGGACACGCAGGTGCACGCATACAAGGACGTTTCGTGTGCCTGGAAGACTTCCGTTCGCCGTGTATGGAACACCGTATGATCAATCACATGTCGATACTCGCCTCCGATTATTCACACGTATCGTGATCTTCGCGACGAACAAATTCAAATGCCAAAGAGCGCTACGGCACGGTACAACGAACCCACAGATTTCCATCTCCGGTTCTCCAGTCACGATCGCTCCTGTCAGTGATTGATACACGACCATCGGCTACAGCCGATTGGAATACCGTCAGAAGCTAGTCGATACTAATTGCTGCCATTAATTACTCAGCTCGAGCATCCCTACCAGCGACTAATTGAAAATGAGTAGAAGAACTGCTCGATTGGTTGAACCGCCATCGTCCATCGATCAACGGCGCAGAAGAAGACGTGGCCGTCGATCCTCGATGATTAATAACACCTCAGCGGACGATCTTCAATATCTCTTATCTACTTACAGACATGAACTACTGCGACCAGAAATCCATCGTCACTCACCCTCGATGATCACCGCGTTGTCATCCTCCTCTACTCCATGGGCCTCGTCGTACGGTTCAAGCTTAATCGATTTACCCTCGGGAACTGCGTCAATCGTATCGGAGATCGTCAGGATCGTCACGAGGATCTGTACGACGAACACCAGCGGCGTCGTGAGCGCCGGCGATCGACGCCGTCGAACCATCCCCAGAACAATTGAACGCACCAACCAGGGGGAAAACACTCGACGTGGAGGAACACGATGCTCGACGGACCCTGTGTTAACAGTAGGGATCCTGGGACCGGTACTAAGTTGCTAAGCTGCTGAATAGCCGGTGCTCGTGCTTATAACGGGCTCGTCCTCCCCTCTCGTGGTCGATGCTGTTCTTTGCCCCCAGCAGGTTCGATACGAACCGCGGGTCCGATCGTCCTCTTCTTGTCTTTCTTTATCGGGCAGCTTCAGGCATCCGCGTGGAGCCACCGCGAGGAAGAGGGCGGGTTGCATCTCGCGGCACCAAAATCGCCCCTGACGGTATGCAAATTTTTGGCAGATCGGCCCGACGATGAGCGGTCTAAGTTTTATTTGGAGAACCCTTCAGCAATTTATGTTAACAATAATTCCTGCGTTCCTTCGGATCTATTTAGATATTTAATTGCTACGGCAATTTGGCCTATTTATGATCGTTACCGGATCCATAATAATAATTATTGTCGAAGGGCAGTTCCAACTATTATTTATTACGTATACCTTTTCGACGATTGTTAACATCAGCAATACTTGAACGAACTTTCTGCTGTGCTGTCACAAATTCGCAGCACAGTAAAGAGCCTTTTTTTTACTGCTGCGGAGAACTGTCAAGGTACGATCATCAATAGTAGAATTAAGGGCGGCACTCGTCGCAAGTTTTACACGTCCATTTATGAAGCGCGTCCCCCTTCTTTGATCGTGTCGAGCCGATCGGAGGGAACGTCAATCCACCGACGAATATTCGGTTAATTGCTCAAATGTGACCGTCAGGCGGACACGAAGAGCTCATCTCGCATCGTGTCACATCGGACATCCATATCTTTCTGCGTATAATGAATATTCCTCCGGCGATGCGATTAGCCACTATACCTTGCGATGCCATCTAATTTCCCGTTTCGATAACGGGCAGCTATACTATTAGCCGATACGAATCAGGAATGTATAATCGAGCCTGTACGCCAAATATCGTTCTGGATGATGACTAAAGTGGTCTCAATAGAAATTCACTGATTATGTAAGTGATGTGACGGAACCGGCTCGACTTTGATTTGTGCTGTTCAACGAATCCCGACGTGAACGAACGTGAATGTCGAGTTCGCAAAGCATTTGCATAGAGAGTACGCTGCTCGTGCTGGCCTTGAAGAGGCCGAGGAGAAGGCTGCACGTAAGGGACGGCCGTGAACTTGCCAATGGTGTGTTCATCGTGCACCATGGGGAATGCCAACGTACGCGTGCATTTCCCTCCGACCACAATGAATGGCATTACTTCAATCTCCTCAAACGGTCGTGTGTCGAGTGTTTCGCCATTTGGTGCGCAATTCTGTTTACGGGGTTTACCGAATTTCGTCAGGATGTTCTTTTATTTCGTTCCTCTCGATGTCAGTTAACCAGGTTGCTAATACATTTCGAGGTATGGCTTTTATTAATGATTTTACGCTATTGTAATTTTAGTTATTTGACGTAACTTCTCTTTTGTTGCAGTTGGCGATACGTAGTCTGTGCGTTAGGGTCTCAGTGCACGTTTTTCTTAAATCTGTTAAACCTATGAATTATGCGTCATCAGCATCGACGTTTTCCTGTACATCTCGGAAGCCGTTCAAGGCGTCCCGAATTACAGGAAAGCTATGCCAGAAATAGCGCTCGATAATTGATAACTATCGATAGTTACCTGTCGTAAATTTAACGCTTAAAATTCTATTCACGAATTCGGACGGCAATTACGAACATGGATTAAAAATCCGCTAAAAAAAATTGCATCGCAACCATTGATCAAAGTGATCGATAATTGGACCATTAAGGAATATTACTCTTATAATTATACTCGGGTTTCTTGCGTGTGAAAGAACTCTTTTCCCGAAAAATTCAGGCATCGGTATTGCCATTCGGGTGAAAAGAATAAAAGGAAACGCTGCCAGTCCTTGAGATGGGTATAAACTTCTCATTCCGTGGTTCATCGAACTCATCCTTAAAGGGCAAGGGGAGAAAACAAGGTGAAGTTTTACTTTTTCTCTTCTGCACCTCTCGTCCTTTCTTCGAACACAAATTATCAATAATTGCCAACACCGCGTTCGCAATAACTGCTGTGCGATTTATCTTTTATTTTTAATTATTCGTGAACGCTCGTGTGATTTATTTAAACGTTACCATAATTGCACGACAAATTTTGTCCAATTATATAACGAAATATTCTATCCAGACATTTTATTAAATATTTTCACCAACAAATTTCCAAAGATCTCACTATCCGTTTTATTCGCAAACGAAAAATTCCAAACACTGTTTTCCACAGACGTTTTTAATTGCACGTTATATTATCGAATCTGTTACCTACAGATACATTTTGTCCAACGTTACTGTGGCAATCTGAGGGCAACCACAATCGATAAAGGGATGGCCATTCAAGTTGCCAAACCGGACTGTTCTCAAAATACTCACGGTAACGTTTGTCCGTGATCAAGAGGATCGTTGATCCTCTCCTTTCGCAGAAAGAACTCCGGGTTCATTGTCTGTTGGTTGCTCTTACGTTGGGTGGTAGAATTTTAATAGCGCGTTTGATGATATTATTGCTTCACGCTTAATTGCAAACCGATGTCGCTTGAAAAAGAACAAGGGGGCCAGATCATTTCGGGCACGAATACGTGGAATTCGTTTGGGGCAACGGAGTTTCATCGATCTTTTTTTCCTTCAACCTGTCATACGATTGGAAAACCTTGTCCTAATTCCGCGATTATTTTATCCACGCGATTTCATTTGAATATTTACGATATTCATTCCCGAGTCTACCACACGGCTCTCGACGCAAATTCTGTCGAACGGCGTTCGATGCGACGTCCCCCGGTAGACGACTCCGTCAAAATTGTACACAAAATATATCACCGGCTCATACATAAAATTTAGTTCAAGAGCTGGCGGTAATCTTACGGCTGGATTACGTTGGCCGTCCTCGCGGAACACGGGAACCGGTTGCGACGGGGCACCTTTTTATTATACGACCGTAAAGTATTAAAACACCGCATTAAGCCGCTTTTTCTGACCGGCAGTTCGGTCCCGCGAGAATCGAGGGGGTTGTCGTCGGAAAAGTGTCGGCAAACAAATCGCGCGACGTCCACGGGTGCAAAAATCGCGGAAGAAACGAAATATAAAGGGGCGTCCGAATATTGTCGGCTCATCGTGCTCATCATATGTTGCGCTAAAATACGTTCGATATAATATATTCATGCGACAATGCCGCGCACGGGGAAAAATAGTAACGTCCTCTCGAATCGTTCGCGCGATTCCAGCAATCGGTTCTATACAAGAATTACAATTCTAGTTTATTGGCTACTAAAGAATTCAATCGGCGATATATTTACAGAGAACCGATGACTTATGTCAGGGCCAGTGTCCCATTACAAGGCCGTGTATTCTAACACGATTGTCGCAGTGTTCACACGTGCACATAGATTCTCACGATTGCAGAGAAGATCTCCCGTAGATTCGTATTACGGGGGTAGGCGTTCAATTTATTAACAATATCTCAATTAACGTTAGCTTCACGAATTCCCTGTCCATTGCGCGCAATCATTTAATCGGATACATGGTTGACCGTGCGAAAGGTACGATTGCAATCGTTTATTTGTTTCGATCGCGACAAACAGACGAACATACCGTCTCGATCTGTCGGAATTTCGTCTACAAAAACCCTGGCGAATCGGTTCGAAATTACGTCCAGCACACGTCGTTCGTTTGATTTCACGGTCCTTCTGCACATTTTTGCGCGGATGGTTTCGGTTCGTCCTTTATAACTTTTCATGCTTGGCAGTCCTTTTTTCCTAGATTCCCGACTAACAGGTTTCCGCCCGGCACCACGACACTCTAAATAAACGAAGGGCAAAGAGAGGACAAAATTGTACCGCCGCGAGAAACTCCATATCGCTCTTCCCGTTGCAGCAAGAAGCTTTGCCATTGAAGCGACATGAAGTCGATGGTACTTCGAAAAATCGGCGTAGATGGGATGGTTCAACGGTTCCGAACGATTCGGCAATACCATTAACCATCGATGACGCAATTTAACAATGACGTCGCGCCGGCGTTCAAGCAACCTTGACCACCGAACGACACGGCCCCGATGACCCCGGTGACTTTCAAACGACCCCTCTTCCCTCGTGCAGCCGCCTCGACGTCCTTGGAATTTCGGAAAGCTCCCCCCGTAGGTTCCCCCCGTGCCGCGCGAGAAATAATAGCAACAACAACAACAGAATTTATAAAACGTACTAATATAATATTTATTGTTTGCAATAAACAGCGTAATATAATATCACCTCTGGCACAATCTCACGATGGCAAGACAACGCGAAAACGGTATTATATTTCGGTATTCTCGCATCATTTTCTGTTCCGCAAACTTGTCCAGCTTCACGATTCCTCTAACAAAACAGTACACTGCGCTCGGTTTCGGCCCGAATAACGGCCGGTATCCTCGACATTCCGCCAACTTAACACGGGCACAATTCTAACAAAAATAAGGACGAACCCCCGCAGGCTCGTTTCGCATCATCGTTTGCGTCGTTCTTTAAGTACGATATCGGGACGGCTGGGGAACGATCACAAGAAGACCACACGCTCGTCGTCCGCCATTGACGCGAATATATTTCTGACGCGGGCGTTACGACGCGGGTAAAAAATGTAAAAAAAAGAAAGAAAAAAGAAATTGTCGACTGAGCAGCAGCAACGCCTGCTCGATCCTCTGTAGCTAACCGGGGTCTTCTCCTGATTGTAACGCGGCTGTCTTTCATGATACATCATTAATTAATAATATTAATAAACGTAAGGGATTATAAGGGGTTGATACGATAGTTATAATGATCGTTCATCGACGATAACCGTTCGAGCATATAACGACAAATCCCTCTTCGAGATCCATCCGCGATTAACGAGAGTAATATTTTTTTTTTTTTTAGCGATCAAGGGTGTGGGGATATAGGTGTTTTATGATGTAAAGTGAATGTATAGGTGGGGCGTGAGCTAAGGGGATGTTATCGAATACGAATAAAAAAAAAATAATGTCATGGAACAACACTAACAATCTTCGTATCAGTGGACACGAATCTATTCCTCTCCGTCTCTCTTTCTTCATTCCTTTCACAGTCACACTAATATCTTTCATTCATTCTTCGTACTTTCGCTCCGCCTCCCTCTCTGTCCTCTCTTTTACCCTCTCTTTTACTCATTCTCGCACCATGAACACACGCATTCCTTGTATAAAAATAATAATAATAATAATAATAATAATAATATACGTGTTACGTAGATCTAGTCGATAGAATCAAATAATATTAATAATATCAAACTATATGCTGTTTTGCAATAGATGTAACAAAATATAGTACTCATATAATAATATGCATTTTACAAGCGTATTTTGATCCTTCGCTTTGATATCGGTGTCGTGTTACGTGTATACGGTGTGTAACATGATTCGTCTGTCTTTTTCAATAAAAGGACAACAGCGGCGTGTGTCGTGAATCGTGATGCTTTCTAGTCCAATCTAACCGCGAACTAATTGCTGACTTTATTTAAACTAATGAACATGGTCTATGCGCGTGTGTGGATGCGTGTGTATGTACGTGAACACGGGGGTGATTCTTGTCGGTAAAAATCACCGAACGTGTGTGACAACAAAATGGCTCGCTTTCACCAGTGGCACGTTAATGTTCGTTCAGCTTAAAAAACAAAAAACAATATCTAAACCGCAGTTAACAGGCTTTATACCTTGCCGTTCGTTTGGCACCGACAAACAACGGCGTTGCACAGAGTACAGAGTCACTGGTCACGCTCATCGTCTACATTCTGTTTCTGCCATAATCAAGATAAACCTGGATTTCTCGGGACTTACGTCTATTAAGTAGCTAAACCCTTTGAGAACGAACGATGTATGTAATACGGTTACAAAAAATTGGAAACCCGGAATCTGTGTATTATACTGGTCACTATGTACGTATTTATATATATTTTCTTTTTAATTATTTGTCGAAAGCTTCGGTACATTTAATTTACTACCACGTTATTCGATCAAATTTCACTCGTCAGCGGTACATCGGTTATCCTCAAAGGGTTGTTTAACGTCTGAGGAATATTCTTAAGAGACTCGTTACAAATACCAATATAGCGTATTTATCTATATTAGTCTATGCTATAAATATTGCTCTATGCAATAACGTTCATCACTGTGGCGATCTCATCGGAAATTTAACGCAATTGCTAGTCCACTAAACGTGCACTTTCTTCTCGCCTCCGCGGTCAATCTCGGTGAAAAAATCGAAAATAAAAAATTACGTATTTCATTGAGTAATACTTGTACTTTGTATAATGTCGAATACTCCGGCGGATAGTCAGGAGATTCTGGAATGATAACGAAGAAGTATCTAAAGGGATAACTTTAATTGAAAATTAATGAACGTATTACGGGGCTAATCGGATTCTCGGTATAAATAGCAGTGAGATAAAAAAAGAAGATGGACAGCTGATGGAAGGACGGGATAAAAACAGGGAGGGGAGGAAGATATTTCACGCTTCCCCGATTATCCTGACACGTTGGAAACGTAAAAGAGAGGTGCTTAATCTTCGAACCGTGATATGACACACAACATGCCTGTAAGAGAATTCTAATCAAGATCAGACTGAACTTATATTCGTTGAACGTGTACGAGCGTGACACTATGTAGAGATAAAATGCTCGATGGCACCTGTCTATCTTGGAACGGCGACGTTCGCAATTATCCATTAGCTTTATGTACGAGTCTTGGTATAAAATAAGCTAGCTTCGTGCTTTTTAAACATATAAACAATGATTTAAACTCTAAAACCGACGATAAAATAGAGTTGCATTTCCATATACATCTATACGTCATACGTATATATATGTATATATATATATATGCATATGTATATGTATATATCCATATATATATTTATAACTTAACATTTAACGGGGTTGGGGATGGGGCGGGATTTCCTTAAATCAATTTTGATTGATTTACATATAGCCATCGCGTTTCGGTTACGACGCCAACGGTACTCTATCGGCTAACAACCATCGATATAAATTGTTCACAAGTGAAAACAAACAAAAAAAAAAATATATATAAAATAACGAGTTGCCTGGCACGGCTACGGATATACACTTTTCAGTAGAGTTCTCTTACGCTTCGTAGAGAAAAGTTTGACCGGCATACAAGCATGTTCGATCGCTATATTTCGCGGGTGCTAGTCACGTTTCTCGTGAACGATAAATCGTCCGACCAAGGGAAGGTGCTTGGCATTAGCTAGTATTTCTAAGAGAAACTCGAAAGATGCAAAAAGTAAATAGTATCGTAAATAAAGCTTCGTCTATCTCTTCGAGATCAAGTACAATCGACCAAACATCACTTTACGTATTCAGGAAACTCTTTACATCCGAGTAAGTAACTATCTGTACTATCGTACTACAAACAACGAGCTATCGAAACGTTGAACAGATCGATCACGCTCAATTAACAATGATTTCTGTCTATTTGTCGTTCTCCTTTCCTTATACCTGACTTGTTACGTTGCACGATACGAGGAACAGTTCATTCCACGGTCCATTCACACGCAGTCCGAATATATTCTTGTTCAGGCAAAGGGTTTCTTCTCATTCTTGTCGTCTTCGAACGTGTTTCTCAAGAAAAAACAAAAGAACGAGCACTGGTGGGGTGAAGTGGCTTATTTTATCCACTTGCTTCTTTCCTCCTCTTCTAATTCCTCTTCTTCTTCTTCTTCTTTTTCTTCTTCTTCTTCGTCTAGTTCTTCTCCAGTTGCACATTACATCTTCAACGCAGGTCCCTGGAGAACTCTTGGTCCCGTTCAACTATTCAGTAATTCTCTCACATTGCACCGCTGTCGACGATTCCTCGCGACCAATCGACGGCTGCTCTGTCCCTTTCAGACTTATTTACACCAAAACGACGAAAGTTACGTACAGTATTATACTTTCATTTGTCTTCTTCTTCTTCTTGCTCTTCCCTGTCGCGTAATCGCTTCACGTGTTTCCGCTCTCGTGCACGTGTCCATGGCCATGGGCAGAATTCGTTAGGGGTGAGTGGGCTATGTGAGCTGGTGACGAGGGTAGCGCTATCAGGGTGACATCGTATCCAGCGGTGGCAGGTGGATCCCCTGGATCACCTGGATCGCCCGGTGATCCAGGATTCGGTGGATTACGCTCGTTACTCGGGTCTGGATTAACTCTGGAGTGGGTCACCTCCAGGAGAAACAGGTCCTCGTCCACGTAATACCGGATCATGTCGTCGTCAATTTTCGCTGTAATTCTGGAACAGGCGGAGAAGCGAACGATTAAATTGAGGAACGCGGAGGTGGAAAGATATCCCGGGGTTACCCTGCTTAAAATGAACGGAACTTCGTAAGACACGGCAAAGATTGGAGGGTCGAGTAATCGCGAAATTATTGTACAACAACGATAGAGTACGCTATATATGGATTATTTGTCGCGTTTCGTATTAAAGGGGGCAGGGAACCACGGAGCATTCTTGTTCGGTTCTGTCGACAATGTTCCCGTTTTGTGTGGCGAATATTTTGGTATTTTAAGCAGAGTATATAGTTAATGAGACATTCAACTGTATTGACCGTACGATCGATCTATTCCTCTACGAAATTCTCTATTCATGCGAAAAACTACAAGCCCGTCCAGTGTTTATCCGTGCGACGATTTCACGGCCAGCCAAGTGAACTAGAGTGAATGCAAGCCGGACGCTATCCTGTGTAAGAAAAAAGAAAGAGGGAAAGAGGCACGTAAAAAAGGGGCGGGAAAGAAGTGAAGAGAAAAGAGGAGCACGCAAAAAACACAGCGACTCAAGCGGACAAAGTGCGTGATGCGTTTGAGAGGTACAGGTATGCACCGGTCCGCTAGAAACAAGGCGAGGCATGCAAAGAAGCGAGCAGACAGGTGTGTATTAGCGGTCGTGACGTGGGGAAAAATAAAAGGCACGGCGGAGATTAGTAGATTAGTTGGATGGAATCGAGGGAGACGGGTGAGCACGGTTGAATCGTTGTGTGGTCGACGACAACGATCATCCGTGAAAAGCGAAACGAATGTGTACCAGGACAGAGCGTTAAAAGTTAAAAGGAGAGATGACGATCAGAGAGGTGGGAAGATGCAGGAAATACCAACCAGAAAGTAAGCGATTAGAGATAGAGGCAGACATAGACAGAGGGTATCGAATGGAATCGTATCGAAGGTATACAAGGGTTGGTGTGTAATTTCCGGAAGTAGGGAGAGACTAGCAAACCAAGCAAACGGAGAGAGTCAGGCAATGTCACCGTTATGGCATGCACTACTGTGTGGGCGGTGCATGCAAGTAAAGATGACACTCTACTAAACTTACCCCTTTGTGTTTTTGCGATAGAGGTTATTAATACTCGAGGATGCAATTTTGTACTTTGACTCAATCTGTAAAATAGAAAAAAGTAGAACATTAGAATTTTGACAGTGTTTGCGGACTATCGGTCTGGCTAAACTCGTGCTCGATACCGGGAGAGGCTATCTTTTCTTGGCTTTCACTACGTCGCGACGTGACCGCGGCGTTCGTCGAAAACGAGCAAGAGAGATAAAGTACAGCGAACCTCGACGGCTACAGTAAAGACGAGGGTGGAGAACTGGAGATAAAAGTACGATAAGAGAAGAAGTATCGAATTTGAGGATAATAGAATAAACGCGAGCTTCCGTTTTAAACATACCGACAGATTGAACAACAACAATAATCAATTTGAGAAAAGAGATAAAAGGAGGGCGCGGAGGCCACGGTTTCATTTCCACTTTTTTCTTCTACCACTTCTGATCGTTATTGTAACAGCACCGCGACCCTGCTTGCGTGTACACAGAATGGTCAAGAATGATCAATGTTAAGAAGAAACAAAAAAAAAAAAATAATCATCGATCGTTTCCCGCGATCACAGGAGTTAATGATCCGTGCACGCTTGATCCATCGCGCCCCGATTGTAGATATTAATTATTGTGAGGATTTTGGAGGAGTGATGCATGCGCGTTAATATTAATATCAGCGTAATGGAACGGTGCAACAGGTATTAATAAAATGGTGTAGTATGCCCTCGCATGCATGGCTAATACTTATATATATATATCTATAAGTATACATGTACAACAAATATATATATATAACATATATGGATGTGTTTCTTGTATATCTCGTGTTACTCTCGCGCATCACTCATTACTCATAATCGTGGCCGCGAGTTTCAAATTGATCACGGTCCCGTGGTTGCGTGATAAATTAACCGTGTCAGGATACTGCAAGTTTACGCCGGGAAACGTCCAAACGTTCCATGTGTCGCTTTCTAGCCGTGGATTCGTACCGCGCCGGTTTCGAAACGATGTCTCGCGGTCTCGAACGCGCCCGGGTTTGATGCGGCTCACTTATGTATGCGATATCGTTAGCTATCGTTCGATTCGAGTGTACACAGTTTTGCGAGACTTCACCGCTATCATTATCCTGCCCTTTACGAATCGACCGGGTGTCAATTAGATTCTACGACGTACCGTTTCAGGTAAAATAATTTATACGGCATTAATCTACTCAGAAACGCGGTCAAAATTCAGTATCAATTCCGCAGAATATTTGATTCGACGCCTTTGAATTACTGTTCACTGCTCCCTTAAGAATCTCCCATAGATAGACGAACAAGAGGTCGAATCTGAAATCTATAACACACCTAGCCATCTACCAAGTACGCGAATCGAAACAGTTTCGCATGGAATGTCTGGCAACGAGTGTTCCGCGGCGTGTGTCTGACCAAAAGTGTCATTGCTGGCCGTGTGTTCGATAGAATAATCATGAACATTTCTTACAGCGTTCAACAGTCCTTGAACAGTTGGCGGCGTGACGTGCAACGGCGTATAGACGTCCTCGGACTCCTGGCGAACGTACAGCATCACTCTTTCCTCGGCGTCTGCTGGACGAAGATGAGGCGGCTGTTGCTGCAGGTGTAGCCGATTTCCAACCCCGGACACGACTGTCCCGGTGAGGTTCGTTTGCTGCACGCCCTGTAGTACCGAGCCTTGGAGCTCCTGTACCTGCATCAGCAACGAGTCCTTCTTGTCGTGCAGGCTAGTCAGATTGTCGGGCGGAAAGTGGTTGTGGAACTTGAGGGCTGGCAAGCTGGGTCTGCCGCAGGCTGGATAAGGGCTGCTTCCACCTGCTTTCAATCCTCCGCCCTCTCCATTACTTAAGGACGACGTGTCTGTGTCGCCGCCACCCCCGCCGCCACCGCCGTAGAAGCCCGACAACTCCATCGTCGAGAACTGTCGTGGAACAAGAAACAAACATTTTTCCTCTAATTTCGCTCGCAACCAGTCATTGCTCGTGGTACGAGCTACGTTGTCATTTCCTCCGAATACGTATCGTACCCAGTGCGCTCAAGGTGGGAGGGTTTGGGTTTTGTATATAGTGGATGACTCTAAGGTATATTCTACGTTTCTGATTGCACTATTTAGGGTACAGAGAAGTTTTGTTACGGCGACGCGATAGTTGCGATTAGAGGAGAGTTTCGGCGGCGTTGAGAGCAGAGGATTGTGGGTGGATACTGTGCAGTCATATCGGGGCTGCTTCATTGAGTTCTCGGTTAATTGTTTGTTTTTGTTTTCATTCCTGAGCTCCAGTCAATTGACGGTTTCCGTTTTCTCTGTGCGACGAATCGAGGTGCGCGTGGGTGTCCGTAAGAGTGTTAACGTTCGCGATGTCGTAGCAACACTTGCACCGAAGGGAATGAAAAAGTGTTCGCAACGTAGATACAACGTGCCGTTGGTAATCTGCTGCTGGTCTCGCGGAAAGCATCGTCATGGTCGTATCTACGTAGCGCCGACAACGAGGAGAATAACAAAAAATGGAACCGAGTAGAACGAGTAGCGATCTGTAAACAGTTTCTTCAGCGTCTGTTCAATCAGACGAACGGGTTACCTTGTCTATGGTGTGCTCCGCCGGGGGTGAGAAAAGGACGGGTGGTTTGTGAAGATCGACCATGGAATAAAATTCGCTCCGTTCCGTGACGGAGTGGTAGAGCTCGTCGAGTTTTTTCCTGCCGGTCGCAGTCATTTTTCTCTTCGCCGCTCTCCTTTCCTCGTCCCGGGTCTTCCTTTCAGCTCCCTGCTCGTAAATAACACCGAGATGATTTATGAGATCGCCGGTTCGTGTGATTTTGTACAAATCATCAGTCAAGCGACGTAACGAGAACCTCGGGTCTCGCCCCGGCCCGCGGAATTAACTGTTCACGTATGTATATATGTACCTTGTCGCAGAACACCTTGATTTGGCAGTAGCCACGATGCGAGGGTGGCGTGTACGCGTGTGCGTGGGGCGGTGGTTCCTCGTACGTGTCCACCTGGATGTGCAGTGGCAAACCTTTCACACCTTTCTGACTGGAGAAGTCCGTGCTGAGACATTGCACCGCCACGTTGATCTGTAACACAGTGCCACGCGTGAAGAACGTTGCTTGGACAAAAGGCAGAGATCTCGTTCGCAAGATTTCTAACGGCGCCCGAATAAGCCCCATTCTATTTAAACCTCCCATTGGATTGTTAAATGCAAATGGAATCTATTTAATGAACAACGAAGGACGATCCCGTACCTTCGCCGAGGAGTCGAGTGGGTTCCAATAAACGGCGATCGCATTGTGCGCGATTTCCTCTATGCAGCCCACCAGTCCCACGCTGTTCTTCGTGTCTGCAATGGTACAAGATTATTGTCAGAGTTGTATATCGTTCCGCGATGCCTCGAGGGGGTGCGTTCCGTTCTCTCCGGTTTCAATTTGCACAGCGATACGTTTCTATGATTGAATCTTACCAAATGCGTGCCCATCCTGTACAGAGCGGCTTGCGCAGAAAATATAAAATTGCACAATTTAAAAATATCTCTGATGGAAGATTTGCTTTCTACCGGCGAACGAACGCCGACTGATCGGAAGGTAATTCGAACACGGGTCAGCGTTGCTCGTTTATTTCCAGCGAGGTGAATTTATTGGTAGCAGAACTCGATGATTCTACACGCTTTACTTACCAGCATCCAGAATACGTTGCTTGACAGAATGCTGCCTTCCGTGCCAGAACTGCCACGCCTTAATCTCGTCTTCTGGGCTCTTCTCTTCTCGGAACATCAACATTACCACGCTCTGCGCGACAAAACATCAAGAAAACACCGTAAGTACTTTATTAAGCATGATACTGTAAGGGCAGATGAATGGCTTCCGCTGGCGCGTTTAATGCGCCTTTTTGTTCATTTTCGCCAACGGGTTAAGCAACCTTCTTACAGTCCTAGGCCCTGCGATACCTGTTCCTTTATTGCGATTAACTATAAGGATAGATCATTTAGGGTTCGCATAAAGCTGCCAGTTTTTGTGCGCACGAATTTTTATTTCCACTCCCATTGTCGGGTGAAATTTAGTTCCAACTCTAGCTACGTATTATTGAGTCTTTGCGATCGCTTTTGACAAACTGCGACAGCGCGAGCGAACCCACTGATCTGTTTACAACTAACACTCGATATCCAGAGATCTAAATAGGCACGGAGCTGGAGGTAATAATGATCGTGTGCGTGCAGGCACGCATTAAGATAGAAGGTGATCATTACGAGCGCTTGGCTCAAGCACTGTGCCACGGCTACAGTGACCGTAACTGCAAAACCAAGATACGCACGGACATATATTTGTTTAGTCTATTTTTGCGCACATTCTATTCTTTCGCCGTCTTTGCACGCGTTTCGCAACCTCCGCCACTTAAATTCCGAAGAATAAAACGTTTACGCGCATTAAAGAGCAAAGGGAATCTGAATGCAAGAAATAAATATAGCTGCCAGAACGAAACGCGATAAAGTCGACGGCCGGCATTAAAGCGTTCAGGATTAAAAAGTTTTCGTTCGCGCCGCCTATATTCTGCGACAGATGCGCGTTCGAGTGTACGCACGATTACACGCGTCATAAATTACACGGTAGCGTGTAATTATGCAACGCAGATTATACATCTCGACATCGACAGGCTCGCAACGAGCGGTTGCACCGTGGATGGTCGTGGAGCATTTCTCGATTTTCGAGGATAATGACGCGTTCGCTGATACGATTTGCTCACAATGATCCGTCGGGGGGGGCGAGACAATGCTCGGTCGGTAACGGAACACCGTCGTGGAATTCTGCTGACACATCGGCGAACGCGAAATTCGCGTGAGCGTGTGGCATCGCTCGCGCGACACAGGGATACGCTCGAGCGATTGGCAAACGCGTACGCGCGTATAAATCATGCGGTACCGTATAATCCGGTAGCATAAATTGCACCATTCGACACTGCTAATTCTCAATAAACGGCCGCGTATCCTTAGATAACAGCGTTTTCGACGTTTTTCTGTTGGCGACGTGTCTGGCCTGGCGTACGTTGTACGTTGGTAAAAATATCGCGTACGGCGGAGATGCAATTATATTGATTAATCGAGAGAAACACGGGGGACAATTTCGCCGCGATTTTTTCAATCTACTTACGGTACGGAACGATTAATCGAACGACTAATCGAACGTCCACTGCAATTCGATTAAAATGGCGGGTTACGTGCGCGCGCAGCATACCGCGTCTGCGTAATTACAGTATATAACCTCTCGCTGAACGAGATCGCGGTGCGATTGAGGAGGCATTGTATAAATAACACAGAAGATATTTAACGCGTTCACTGCGGCCGACACAGGCGCGTTAGTACTTTTCTCCGGTGTGAATAGGAAAGTGCAATGTAATCGGTGGTAACTGCGGCGACTTGTCACGTAATAATTATCGGTCCGGGACAAAGAAGGAAATAACAAAATTGGACCCGCAATATCGTAATCGCCTTCGTTAAAATAGGGATTAACAAGTTGCCGTCGTAAACTTTTACGAGCACACGATTCATAGATCCTCGAGTGTCCAAATGATCAATAAACATCGACACCAACGATACCCGATACAGTAGAACGAAAGGGGACAACGGGGGACTGTTATTATCGTAATTACAACAAGGGAACAGAACGCAGACTGGCCGAACACCGAGCCCGAACAGAGGTCTCTATCGCGTGTTTGTTCAGTTCCTTATTGTCCCCGGCGTCTGTATGTCGATCGATCAGATATCGCTAACCTTCGCGAGCCAGTTGCAACACGTGTCCCCGGGCCGTTTTCGCGGGTTCACGTTTCCATCGGCGTGCCGCGTACAGATTGCCGACAAATAATTCAGAATCAGGCAACCGTTCGACGTCGATATGTAGGCGATGAAAAATCGGCGTCGCTGAGCCGCCAACGATAACGCGTGTCTCGCGTGAGCGTGACATCGGCTCCTGCGACAGAAGCACGCTCCACTGCGCAGACTCGTGTTCGCCGGTGACGTCGGCGAGGATTTTTCGTGATTCGGGTGAACGGGCGAAAGAACGGGGAAAGTGTTCGACGCGAGGGGTAACGTTGGTGAAAAGTGGTTGCCGTACCGACAGGCGCGGCGAGCATATTCGCGGTCCGCGCGAACGGAAGCGAAGCGGGCGAAGGTGTACAGAGAACGGACGGCCGAGTTATTAGTCGGGGAAAGTAGAGGGCGAAGATAGCCACGAGTAAACACAGGTTAGACAAAAAGGAAAGGAGAAACGTGATCGATACGCGATCAGAGCGAGGTAGAGGGATAGCAACGGAATTGAAGGTGAGTGGCGATAAAGTAAGATAGTAGGGGGAGCGACGGATAAGCGGAGAATTTATACTCGCTTCACCCTGTTCGCCACTGTACGCTTGCATGTACGTGCATAGCTGTTCCGTTCGAGTCGCAATAGTGGCTGGACGCTCGATTAGCAATTAACGAGGAAGTCGTAACTCGTAGAGAAGGGGGGGGGGGAGGCAAAGAATCGGCAGCTTTATCAGAATGGAAATTGCTAACGGTGCGCCGCGCTGCCAATTAGAGTCGCGAGAACAAACGACCTCGTCCGACTTCTTTCGACGCGAGCACCTCGACGAGCTGTGCGAATTCTATCGCTCGTAGGAGTCGGACAACGAGCGTAATGTTATGCACAGTCCTAACGCGATTTAAGAGGAATACCATTGCGCTTCGCGTGACTGCATTGCGCGCCGTTGCATGCGCGTTCCGCTACGTAAGTAGTCTAGAGATTTTTGGGCGCCGAGTTGCGCCGCCATATACGGCGAACTCTATGGGACGATTGTTGATGCCGCGGCGTTCAGCGTCGCCCGTTTCTTAGTTAAATAGCATTCTTCTGTGATAGATAGTTAACTTTACCTTGACAGTCTGGCCAGCCTTCAGGGTTGGTTTGTCCGGATCAGGAACGTAGTCCAACGTGATCCCATAGAATTGACCCTTGTTTATGTACGTGATTCTGTCGTCCTCGCGACGCTGCGACGTGCTGATCGGCGATTCCAGGTGATATTTGAATCCATAGGCAGAGAATCTGCATCGGAATAAAGCGTTCTTAAAATTCTATTTTTTCCGGCAACGCGACGTGCATTAGCAGATTTAACGATGGAGCGATTTATTGATAAGCGTGATAAAAAAAACGAAGAAGGAGAGGCAGGACACCGTCTTGTCGATTGACACGCTGGTAAATACCATGTTCCGGTGTCTGTTTATCTTCAAACACCTATAATCATCATATATTATGATACAATTATGGAAACGTAGCTGGTACACCTGCGTGATATCACTTTTTCATTTTTATACCGAGAGTGAGTAAACAAAGATGTAACAAGTCCATTAATGCCAGAGTCGGAAACAGACGGCCCTCTTCTATCGTTTACGATTCCATTTTCTTTGAGGCTCGCGATTGTATATTAAATAATGCTACGAGTTTACGGAGTACTTGCGGTTTCCGTTGCAAATATTTCGTGCGGCTGACGTCAAACACTGTGACGCAACTGCGGTTTATCTGACTGTTTTTAAGATCTTCCGTAACGATTCCTATTACCAGGAATGAAAGGAAACTCCCCCGTCGGAATAGAAATGAAAAATAAATAAATAATTGTAGTCCAGTGGACCATGAATGGGAGAGATGTACAAATCTTTTCACGTCGTCTTCTGGAAGAGACTATCGTCGTTCCATTAAGCGATAAACCTTTACGCGAGCCTCCGGTAGCCACTTGCCTCCAGCTACTTAGTCCGTTCTAAATATAGTATCGCGGGACACGAAATAAAAGGCGCCCTTATTTATCCTTATCCGAGGGTAGGCTTTCCTCCAGCGGCGAGGCCTATCGCGCCGGGGCCCGCGAACTTTTCCCCGTCGACCTATTATCTTTATCTGCCGGACGACACGCGTCGCGATTTCGTACTCCGCTCATTTTTTCCGTCGCTCTGATCACCGATGGAGAACAACCGGGACAACGCGGCGCATGTAAGCTGATAACGCTCCGCTTGGACCGGGTGAACGGCCTACGAGGCTCTCTGCTCCTGTTCGATTCGCACCGACGCGCGACGCCTACCTGGTGCGCCTTCTTATAGTGTCTGTGTTGGCTCAGAGCCAGCGTCCTCGACGGCTGTTCTTACCGTCGAGGACCTCCCGTCCGTTTTCAGCAACGGACGTCGATAGGGTGCGGTCGATCGCACAGAAAAAATTTGACTTCGACGCGATTGCTAGGGAACGGCTTGAATTTCGCTCATCGAAGACGCGACTTATCGGCCAATAGGGTTCTGAAAATTGTTGAAGGAGTATGCGAGTACATCGTACTTACATTTTTGGTATTTGAATTTTGTCGGCGTCGTTCTGTCTACCAAAATCGTGCCACGGCCTCGACCTCGGTGGGTTGGGGTTCGGGTTCGGGTTGGCCGTCGCCGACGATACCAGAGGTCCACGCTGCACCTGTGCCTGCGCATGGCTTTGCTGCAATTGCAGTTGCAGCGGTTGATGGTGTATCACCGCGCCACTCTCGAGGACCACAGCTGCCCCGGCCGCAGTTCCACCGGGACACAGTTCCGTGTAGTCGAAGGAGGACTGAGCGAACAATAAAATCTTAAATTAGTAATCTTCATAGAACATTATCAGTCAAGAATAGACGGAGAAACGTCTTCGTCTCATACTTTAGGTTACGCTTGGGTCGTTTGGGTCGCGAACAATTCCCCTTGCGCGCGGCGCTCAATAATTGTCAGCTTCTAAATGGAAACTGTACAGCTAAGAGATCTGCCGCGAAACGCCGACTAGTATTCATACCCGTTTCCTTAATTATTAACCCCCGATCGGTGGGGTCAAACGTTGCTCACGTAACAAGCGGCGTCCAAGTAACATGCAGTCCCCGGATGAACTTTAACTAGATACACCGTCGCGATTGCTCCCCCGCCGGACCGACTTATCGCGCTCGATAACTCTATCCACCTGGCCGTCGAATAACGAATAGCGATACGCAAAGTTCTATTGCTCCGCTCTGTCTTTACCCGAGCGAAAGAGAATGGAGGGCAAGAGTAGAATAGGCTATTGCGGTCTCGTAAAATTGAGCAGGGTCGGCCGCACGCGCTTCCAGCGGTGGTTTCTTAATAAGCGGCCCGACGAACGGTTTATTCCCTCGTACGTCTTCATGCGAAGGATCTACACGGGCCGTAGGTAGAGAAACGCAACGCGGTTACCGCCGCTCGTTACTGCGCCTGACGAACGGCATCGCGGAAGCCATGCATCGAGGGTACACTACAGCGAAAGCACGTCCGTCGGGGTTTTTCATCGTCTAGACACTGGAGCATCCTCTGCCTCTCCGCACGTTATCCGGTTGAATCAATAACGCGGTTATCCGAGATTCATAATTAGAAGTAATAACAACCCTACGTTTCCGTTGATCATCGGTGCGCCGTTCGTTCATCGCGTTCCCCGACTAATTGCGGAGGTAGATCGCGTTGCAGCTTCGATTCTCGATTTAATTGAATTTATGGCGGATCCTCGACGGACGAAACCGCGCGGGTAACGAGCGACGAAAAGGGACTGCGAACGACGGAACGATCGATCGCGCTGCTCGGGAATATTACCAGTATGCCAGCATTGCGATCTACGTGCATGTCTGCATGGATCACTTTTTGCACGCTGCTTCTCGATCGATTATCGGTTCGATTGCGTCACACGCGGAGGAGGTGCGATTGTAATCGAACGTGCGTATCCTCTGTGCACTCCGTTCACTCAGCCGCCGATTAATGTATTCTTCTGCGCGACACCGGAACGTGTTTCTCGTACACGCGGAGACACGTGTTCGTCTGTTTTTGTACACCGGCGACGATATCTCCGCTCGATTAAGCGCGATCGCAACGCGGACAAAACTTTGGCGCGGTTACTGTTAAGGTTCGCCTCGAACCGGTGAACGACATAATTGACTTTTTTCTTTGCCGATTCACGTGGCTACCCCGTACTTGCATTTTATTACGGAGCAATGGTTCGTTCTTTTTTGTTTTGTTTCGCCGTTTCTTTTTTTTCTTTCATCTCTTTTACCCCACATTTTACTTCTGGTCTCCGTCGTTCGAGAAACTTTGCGATGTCTGTTGCGCAACGTATGCACGTTCTCTCGTAAGTGGACTTGTAAAATTGGAACGGCTGCGAAATTACAGGATCGTCTGAATTAACCGATGGAAAAACCGCGTGTATCTACGTGCATATGATATGAAATTACGAAACGCATTGGAAAAAAAAAAAAGGAATGATCAGATTGTCGCTGTCGATTCTAGCTGTTTGCTTAAATGCTCTTAATGATCGGTTCGAAGATAATGCGCCGTGCGAGTACTTTCAATTTTTTTTTCGCCCCTTTTGCTCCAATTTTAATCAATTTCCAGACTATTTTTAGTTATTTAGTTACTGCCGAACGGTGTCTGGAACAGGTTCGACTTTATGGCCCCTCGATTATACGTTTTTCTCGAGCACCGTATTAAAACGCTGACTTTCGATTACAAAGAATGGACGCGTTATGTAAATGCCGCTTTTTCTCTACTCGAGACCCACGAACTTGAATACAATACAAAGGCATATTAATTTCGTCAAACCCCGGTGGCTTTATTTTACTTTACCCGAAGGTGTCCGAAGAATATATATAGGTTAATGCTTAATTACCGAAGACACTGTAATAAAATATCGACCGGAACGAAACGTACGATGCCATCCATCCCCTCGAATGAATTAAAATCGGTCGCAAACTTAATGGATTTACCCATCCGAGCATGCAGCTTGATGTTTCTATAATCGTTCTATTCTGAATTCCTGTGTTCCTCGATGGTTTTCATTTTATCAGCGACGCCGTCACGGTATCTCTACAGCCCGTAGCGAATATTACACGGTACGTATGTACATACATATGTAGACACGTTGGAACGCCTTGTGCAGCGCAACCGGCGTGCAAGCGAAAAGCGTCAGAGATTTAATCCGTAATTACAAGCCTCTCGGCGTGCTGTGTCTAATGCAACATGTTCCCTCCGCTTCACCAGCCAGTTTCGTTCTACTCTATTGCGGAAGTCATCGATCGACGACGGGTTTATCCGAAAATTATTCTTGGCGCAGCGAGTCGAAACGGGAAGGAGGAAGAGGAGGAATGAAAAAGATCGAAAAAGAAACGACGATAAGAAAAATTGCAAGGCAACGAGAAGCAAATGGGGGCCGAAACAGTCGCACCAAAGCAGGAACACGAATCGAAAATATAAATGTTTTAATTACGATCGGGAAATGCCGGAGAAACGAAACGAAACGAAACGAAACGAAACGAAACGAAATGAAACGATTCGCTTTTATTTACAGCGACGCGCACAAGCAGAGCAGAACGGAACGCGTGTGCTTTCTAATTCGTAATGTCAACCGCAATGCTAATGACTTACTCGCGCGGATAAGCCGCCCGTTGCCCCCGTCCAACGATTAATGTTTCCGGAAGCGGCCGATTACGTGTGACAACCGAGAATACGTGGGAGTGATGAATCGCTTATGGCACACACCGCGTGTACGGGGCCGACTGCATTCGACGGGCGCGAAAATTATGCGGCTGGGCCCGCGTGAACCTGGCCCCCGGGGTCCGGCAATTTGCCTGCAGCGCGGACGATTCGTTGTTACCGCCAGTTTCTTTTCACCTCCAAGCGAACCGTCGTTGCGGGAACTTTTGAATTTCTCTTTTCTATTCTGTCGATCGTTGTTCGTCGCGATTTCCTTTGGAATTTGCTCACGGACCGAGGCGCAGATCGTGTTTCATTTCTGTTTAATCGGTTCCCGATGTTGCCACCCAGCACGGGAATCCTGCTGATCGGAAATGGACGCGCTCGGAATCGCTGATAGATATGCGCCGTTGATTATGCAAGGCGGCCGGTATCGTTACCGGGCCGGTCAAGTTCTGTTCCATGGCGTAGAAAATGACTGCGCGTGGAAAAGATTGTATCGGCGTGATTGTGGCGGAGATAAGAAGCTAAACGTTGGATGCCGTTCGATTAATTCGTCGACGGCGATGGAAAATATCCCGGCGAAGCGGTCCGGTGGAAAAAGGCGCGAGCAATTCGAGAAATTCACGCGAATATTGGTGGTAAGGCGGTTTTCATAAATGGAAATAACGCTCATGGTTAATCGAGGATTTGATCATCTGTAGAATCGTCGACAGATAAATCTCATTTGTTTGCACGATAGCATTAGCATTTGAATGTTTGAAGACAGACCTTCGCTTATGACAGAATTAATTGATCAATATGTTAGATTTTAATAGAGATTACACGGTTATTTCTTGCGACGGTCGTATAGATCGGCATTCGAGATTCAAGATTGGTCGTGCCTATATCTGTAAATCGCGTTTGCTTCGCTGTTAAAACGCAGGGAAATGAGATTTCGATACAGTCCGGTGATCTCAATTTTATCACAGATATTCTTTCCTTCGACACGCTAATGTCTATCACCCACGAATCTAATTACTTTCAAACAACAATAATAATAATAATAATAAAAAAAAGAGGAATAAGACAAATCTCTTGTAGCATTCAGAATGCATTGGGAACCTACGTAAAGAAATAACTAAGTGACGCGAGCAACCAATATATACTTTGCTAAAATCATGGATCCTCGAACTTAACCGCAGGTTAATCACCCAATTTCGACTAACCTGGTGGAGCGCCGTGGGCGGATGATGATCTTGCCTGGGCGTGACCGCGTCCGCTCCGATTCCAGAGTCAGGGCTGGGAAGATCAACGGTCAGGACTTTGCTGCTGCTCGAAGATGAGCGTATCGCGTGTGTCGTCGCGTAAGAGCTTGGCACAACCTCGTACCTCGTGTACGAAGCGGTCGTCGTGGACAACGAGGACGAACTCGACGAGGCCAAGGGTGGCAAAGCGTCCCCGGTGACGTAGACCGCAGTCGCCTCCTGGTGTAGACCGCCCGGGTTTCCAGGGTTCCCTGCGCCAGTCGCCGAGGTCGACGTGTACGCCGTGGATTGTAGTCGGGGACTGCACGAGCTGTAGGGGTCGTAGGGGCTGCCGTACTGTTGTACCTGTAATCGTAGATATGCAACAAGTATAGTGGTAGTTTATTTTATTATACTCGAGCGACTCATCGACACAATTGCTCGGCTGCACGTTTTGAATTTTTACGTACTGGAGCTTTTTATTTCAGAAGCCGATGCGATTAATTCCGTACGCTTATATAAATCATTTACGCCGCAATAACTTTAATTACTAGACAGCGCGTAAACTCTATTACATTCGAAACTTTTGGTCAGCAGGTGTACCCTTCTCCGTCAGAATAGAAGAGATTTGCAAAAAGAAAGGAAAAAAGAAGCGCAGTGTATCGTCTCACCTGTAGCTGATGTTGATGATGGTGGTACATTCCCGGTGGCGTGGGACTGTCCGGTTGGGCCTGTTTGTGCCTCTTGCTGGACGGTTGGGCCCCTCTCGACGAGCTCAAGTCCTCGGGCTCCCTTTTGACTCCCGCGATGCCCGCGCTCGAGGAACCGTCGTGTCTGAGGGACTGCGGGCTAAGCGGAAGCGGAAGGCCACCCTGCAGGCTCTGACCGGGACTGTGGGATTGCTGGTTGTACTGGTGGAGGAAGTGGTGCAGTTCCCCTCCACCGGCACCTTCGCTGCCTTCCATGCGATTCGTCGAACCGGAACCGGGTCCAGGCGCCTCCTGCACCAGCAGCTTCTGGCCCATCACACCCCTTCAACAGTCCGTGAAGAATCAACTTTAAATGCAGCTCCCTTTGCACCGCGACGCTTTCGATTCAGGACCGATCGACTGTGCGCTAAGTGCGCGTGTCGAATCGGCCCGCGATCGAAATTATGCTTTCCACGGCGAATTTTATCGAGCTCGGATTGAAAAGCGAAATCGCGCCCCAATCGTTTCACCAAGATCCAACATATTGTCGAGCGGAGGAAGACAAATTTGAGGAAGTTCGTTCGTGTTGTTCATTTCGTGCTTCCCCGACAGAATAACGACAAGCTTATCCCGCGGGGCCAGAAGATCGTTCGTTGATCTTCCCCCGCGCGGGGAAGTTTCGATAATGGTAAATCGGCGTTGACCAACGAGCGGAACGATTTATTCAACGGCGAGACGTCTTATGACGAAGGCAAGAAAGGCGCGATCGACAACGCGATGTCCACGGTACATTTGTCATTTCTCGAGAGACCCAATGACGATATCATCGGGCAGGCAGCGCAGTAACGCTCGCGTGTACACAAAGTATAATTAATTCATAGATTTTCAAGGTCCAGCACGGTGAATAAATGCGTAATGTGTCTCATCAATAACGCTATGGCCTGGGTTGTTTCGCAAGAGTGGCTTTTCCCGGTAAAAGCCAGATAAAGACACCGTGAATAAATATCAATGGTCTCCAATCATTACTAAATATAAACGATAATCGCGAAGCGTTCCTTTCTATCGCCAATCAATTATGCATGAGCACACCGCCGTGTACCCCGTCCGTACACATTCGTAGTTGTTCCGTTGTTCCAAGTACAATTTGTCCGGGCCGCAGACATAATAGCTTCCTCCTTGCCAAAGTCTGACAGTGTCGTCGCTCCACAGATCGCCGTGCCCGCTCGATAATCTTTGGAACATTCGTGAGAGTGCTGGCGTCGTATTGGAATAGCGGAACGGCAAGGCAGTTCTCGTATCCAGGAGCCACATGGTATGGGAACAGTGCGATATCGTGTACGGCACGTCGGATCGGCGGATCGCGGCGCATCTGCCGAACGACGGCAATAAAATTTTCTGGGCGCGGAAACGCGATTCGCCGAACGGTCGTACGGGGAAGAATCGAGAGGATCGCGGGCCGGCATTATGCAGAGTAGTTAACATGTTATATTTAGCATGATAATACGTATCCACAATACGGGGGACCCTTATAAACTGCCAACGCTCTCGGTGCATACGAGTGCCTTCCTCCCCTCTCTCTCTCGCTCTCTCTTTCGTGCAACTCACGCATTCTTTTTTTTTGTCCTTCCCTTTTCTTCCCTTTTCTTCCTTCCCCGCTCACGTCCTTGCCGACGTGTCGTGGCAACCTCCGCGAGGTTCACCGGTCTCCGGCCTCCCTCTCTATCTTTAACCCCTTTCGTTCTCCCTCTCCCTCTGCACGCTGGAACATCGCCACTGCGGTACCTACCCTACGGTCAGATGCTCCCGTACAATGGCTCTTTTTTTACACTTGATACCTGATCTCACTCGTCTAACCCTCACTCTGCTCTTTTCTCCGTCTCTGTTTCCCCTTGGTCGCATTTCTGTCTTGCCGTCCGGGCCTGCTCGAGGCCAAAGAGTTTCCTCGGCTCGAGACCGCCGCGCAGAAGGGTGACAGAAACGAGCGAGACAGGGGACGAACGAACGAAGAGGAGACACGGTAGAGCGCGACACGTTGTCGCCCTCGGCACACTTGTGCCTGAAGAGGTGCGGATAGGAGCGACGGAAAAACGAAACTGGTACGAGGGGAGGGGGGAGGGGGGTTGTGCGCCAAGACGAGGTACGCGTTCTCTCTGTTGTCCTATCGGTGCTCGAAAGCCTCGTCTGTCTCATGACCGGAGGCGACGTCGACGATGCCTCATGAATTCGGCTTACGTGAAATGGATCCTCGCCGGAGTCGTTGCGTCGAAACGCGCATTCGTTCCGTGCCTCGCAGTCTTAATGCCACGGAGCGGTAATGCGATGCTAATCCGTGATGTAGGACCAGAAAGATTCATGGAGATCGCGAATCGACGCGGGGAATGGCAGTGTACCGACATCTCAGCCGTGCGCCGTCTTTTGAATATTTTTCGGCAGACACGCGGGGTGCACGGTAAGGGGGGGGGGGGTTGAACACGGTGACGAAATCCTGACGAGTCAATTTTCGCGAGACGAGCACGATATCGGGGAACGTCCGCGTAAACTGTTGTATCTAAATTCGTTGCGTTCAGTGAAACGTTAATGCAGCGAGTAGAAAAGGTGGGTTAGCGGTTCGAGACACCTGTGCCTGCGCACGGTAGCCGAGGGAAAAAATTCAGCGGAAGAATTTCAATGTCCGCGCGTACGCGCGGTGGGAAAGCGCGAACGCTTCCATGGAGAATTCTGATTGGATGGAACATCGGGACATTTCAATTTCCTCCTTTCCACGTGCAATAATTTATAAAGCGTCGTTGACGTAAAACCTCGACGCCTGAAATCAAGGACCGGATCAGTCGTTGACTGGTCGGGGCCCGTTATAACGTAACCAATAATTGCGTTACGACACGGCGATTCCTGTTAGGAATTCGCAACAACGGTCGCTAACGTTTTATTCGGTAAACAGTTTTTCCTTTTCCCGACGTTTGCGCGACACCGCTCGTATCGCTGCGCAAATCATATCACGCTCTATCTGCGTTTCGTCGGCATTTCGGCGAACGAATCATCGGGGAATCGAGTTTAATCGCCTCGTGCGCGGTGGTTCTAAAGCCGGTTTCCACGAATTCATGAATTCGCGGCTGAATTCCCCCTTACACGGACGGGCAAATTATTCCGCGTAACGTTACACGACCGCGCCGTTTTTGCCGTGTCGCCGTGCTACCTGCGTGCCGTTTACGTTCGTACGCGCAAAAGAGGCAATTACGCGCTTACGGTGCAGCATCATCGATGACAAGGCAGACGTACCTCGCGAGCTTCGAGGTCGTCGGGTCGTTGGGGGGTCACAGTCCGTTCGCGGTGTCGAGGAGGTCTGTGCACGCGTGTGGAACGCGCGTCACTCGAGGGAAATACCCGATATTGGGCATGCGATACCGGGAAAACGATATGGAAACATTGAGATACTGCTGCTGGATCGAGGTGTTTCCGATTGCGAAACATCTCGATCCCTATTCTCCGATCTTCAGTTCGGAACTCAATAAGCGCGAGACGCCTTTCGGTGCGAGGAAACTCTACATTTTCTTCAGAAAAAATTTAGTCGGCGTGTACGTACTTGCGAGGACGTCCAATACACCGCCATTCGTTGTCGAAGGCGTGAAGCTCCAACGAATGCCGAAAAAAGTAGCATCTCGTGGTCGCATCGAACGCGGCACCGAGCGATAGGTAAATTCGAGACTCGCTCTTCCCACGAGGGTTGAAACGAGACGCGATGCCCACGGTTCGAGGCTAGCGGTACCGGGCAGGCCCCGGTTCGGAACCGGAATCGGCGATCGTCAAACCGGAAATCAGCGTGTATCGGAAGAGTGTGCGTGCCCGGTACCTGCCGCGCTCGAACTCGAAAGACAGGTCTCGCACGAGCGTGGCGCTCTACCGGCTGCTTGGGTCAGTCGTTTGATTATTATTGTCCGGGGCCGGTTGGTTCCTCCTTTTTTTTTTTTCCACCGCTTTTTCCAGCAGGTCGCGATGCCGGCTTCTTACCTTGGCGGGCACGCACGCAAGCACGCACCTCACCTGTGCGCGCAGCACGCGCCACTCGGCGTATGTGGTATGCATACGTATTTACGAGCATTTTTTTCGTTCGTTCCGCCGACGAATTTAAATGCGGACAACGTGTACGGGACCAGGAGTCCCGCCTCGTCCAGCTTCCAAGCTTCGACCCGGGCACTGTTCGCCGCGCTTGAATCGCCGTGTTCCTGGTACGGTCGGGCACTTTGGCGTGGATTAGTATTGCGGACACGCGTCTGTAGGTCGTTTGGAGATCTCCATCTTCGCTGCACGATATCAGCCGTGCCTCTGGGTCGTCGCGCGGGGGTTAATGTATTGATAATTGCTTCTGGCTCGGCATTTTCAAGCGGCACAATCGGAACCTGTGCCTCGGTTCCGTACACGATGGCATTTCAAGGATCTTATTTTCGGTGTGACCGTCGCGACCGCGGTTCCGGGAATAGGAACTTTTTTTAGATGTCGCCAGGGTTTGATATGTCGAGCACGTATTGCTTTCGGAGATCTTGATTTCGATGCGAATCTTTCCTCGTGCTCGACGGGACGTTGATCTTAATGGCATACTTCTTTGTTCCTTTTCCTTTTTATCTAGCTGCGCGGTATCGTTATATCGGACAGGCGTCCTTGTACACGCGCACGCAGGTTCGAAGAACGAAAAGTACTTCGTTCTTGGAAGAAACGCAAAGCTTTCATCCCCGATGGTTCGTAAAGCTGGGTTCCAATTGAATCGATAGTTCGTCGAATGAAACGGCCGGGGCGGTAATCAGCCTGGAGAACGAGAAGATCATTCTTTCGGAATTTAATGGACGCCGGAAGGTTGGAGACGCGCCAACGACGGGGCAAAACAGGAAAATAGAGTGTCGAGAACTCGAGTTTTCGAGCCTCCGTGGAAACGAAGCAGGCGACCGCGAAAACACGTCTCGATCTAGCAATGCCGTACACCGGGAACCGGCTGTGGATATCGCGGGGTCAAACGCTCACTTGACATGTCGTCAACGAATGTCGCAATCTCGTAGCGTCGTGTAACGCGAAGTGGAAACGTTTTTGCGGGGGTTGTCGCATTCAGGGTTCGACCGTGGCCGCGCGAACCGGACCTCTCGTTGTGAAACAGGAGGACTCGTAACCTCGAAAATGGGCATGAGAACCGGAATCGTACCGCGGCCACGGAACAGCCGTTTCGCTACAAGAAAAGAATCAACATACTTAATATGTTGATACCAAAAACCAGTGCGCAAGAAGTGGCGCATTCTGCGTTAGAGGCAATCCAAAAAATCGTTCCTCTGAAATTCGTAACGCGGAGAAACAATTCTCGAATGCTCGAAGAATCTATTCCTCCCACGAAGTCGTCCGTTCTACCCTTAATTACTCTAAGCATCCCCGAGCGCTTCAAGTCGTGTCAAATGCTACCCGACCCATATTATCCGAGGAACGATCTCCCAGAAGCGAACCGATCTTTCCCTTCGCCCGGCCCAAGAGTATTATCCCTTTTCTAGCCGTCTCTGAACCAACCCTCTATCTCCTTAATCTCGCAGTCGGGCGTAACGATCTTCGGTCTACACGAGTTTCCTTCATCTTCGTGGATCTCTCGCAACGACACCGTACGCCATCGGCGCGAATTCCCCCCCCCCCCGGGACTTATAAAACCTAGACCAATCTACCCTCGCTTGGACGTCGCTGACGGGGAACGAACGACGCGAATGTCTGCGCGGGTGTACGAGCCGGGCACAAGCAAAAGGAGGAAACGTTTACGGCGTTTTGCGATCATAAATTCAAATAAAGGGGAACGCGCTCGCGTTACGTGTCGGGCATAAAGCACCGGCAGACAGCGAAAACGGGCCATGCCACTCGTCCCGCGTACGATTCTGGTTCCGCGGGCCCGTTTCATTTTACGACGTGACACGAGGCCCTCGTCAAGTGGGTCAGAGGCCAGCCTTGTAGTAGGCACGCCAGGTTCCTCGTAGTCGACAGATCTCCGCGTAACGATAACCGGCCAACGAGCCGCGTAATAAGGAGTTAAGACCGCGCTACACGTCTTTCGTCGGGCCCCGTGGTAGGGGCAACACAAACGCCTCCGTGTTTCTACACTTTTATCCGGTTTTTTTTTTTTTTTACCATTCCCTCGGTGTTCCACAAATATTTTCGTTCGGTGTTTCCTCGCTTCCGACGAACTTCCCGCTGCTTCCGGGCAATGTTTGCATTTAGGAGTGGATTACGCTTTTGCAGATTCTTCCTCGATACGTTTCCATCCTCGCGATTCTTTTCGATGCCCTTTCGTCGACGTTTCGCGAAAGATTAGACGATTCTTTTCTTTTACGTGTATCTGACGTACGCCGCATTTCTGTTTTCGCACTTACCCTTACTCGTTTTATCTCGCGTCGCTTCCCATGCGAATTTCTCCGGCCTCCGTCCGCGATTTCCGAATCAATTAAGCCGATTTCTGTCACCGCCGAATCGTTCGAGAAAGCTCGCAAACGCGCGCGAGTTTGAAAGATGACGCACGAAACGTCGCGGTGTAATAACCACCGTCGCGGATGATTCATGCGCTACATGAGAATAGACGCGCCGCTATAATGCACGAGCGTACGTATGCGCGTACAAGCAACCGTGTACAAAGGCTTCGTGTTTTTTTTTCTTTCATTTTTATTTTTTTCCCAAGATACCCGCGCGATGATAGCCAAGCCGCGCAATAAAAAGTGACACCGCGGTCAGTCATTGCGAACCTCGCCGACTGTCTCTGTCAAAAGTCGACCTTTTAATGGCTGCTATAACGAGACCGTCCCGCAGTTTCGTTCACACGGCAGCCGGATAATAAAGCAGGTTTCGTTTTAACGCAGTCCGTGACGTACATGTCGAGCGCGGCCCTCCTTTGCCTCTGCGCTACAAAATATGAACGGGGATGCCCTGGTAATTGGCGAAAGGGAAACGTTAAAGGGACCGAGGGGACGAGGAGACGAAGCTTTCCTTTTAAATCGCGAGGCAATCGCGTTCTCGCTTTCGCAGACAAATGTTAACAGCGCCTCGAGAATATTTCGTTAAGTTTTATTTGCCGTTTACTTCGTTCCGCGCGCGTTAATTCTACAAAATCGTACCCGACAATTTTTGTGCTCCCGGAAACGCCAAGAACCAGAGCGAAGGACACCGCCAATCGTATCAATAATCGTGCAAGCGGTAGCGAAATAAAACTCTGAAAATAATGGGCGCGCCACAAACCAGGAAAATTCCTGCAATGAAGCTCCGCGCACAGAAATTTCCCGGTAACCCGCAAATTGTAACGAGATTTCCACAATGCCAGCTGGAAATAACAGCAATCTTCTGTCGACAATCACGTTTCAATTTCACGACACGAAGAGAACAAAGTTTCCATTGGTAACGCCGTGCCAGTTTGATTACGAACAGTCCGGCACCGTTCTGAATTCGACGAACGTGAAAAAGAATGGAAGGAACTGGTTCTCGAAGGCATTGGATTGGTCAATTCGAGGGGATACAACGTTATTATCGCGGGTTCGCGACAGGAAACACAAGTGCAGCGAAACGAAATCCACCACGAGCGTACGAACGATCGGTTCGAATTCCATTTCTCAACGCGTAATGCAACCCTTGCTACTATGAAAGTCGAAGATGTAATGATACGCTATCGCGTGTAGGGAAGAGAGAGAGAGAGAGAGAGAGAGAGAGAGAGAGAGAGAGAGCTGGCTAAAACGCGTACGACACGCGGGCCGGATCGCGAGGAGCGGTTAATTGTGTCGACGAACGTGGCAACAATATCGCTGTCGATACCTCGGCTTCTAATCCTTGGAAATCTTAACTTCCAAGCGGCAATTTATTGCGCAACCATTGGCAGAAACACTTGTTGTGCGCGCAGAGTTTATTGAAATATGCCTGATACTTTGGTGTTGCATTAATCGTTTGTCTTACTTCGCCTGGCCAAGGTAGTCTTTACCAGGTAGAAATTTATTTGATCCGGCAATTGTACCCACAGAAAGCCAAGATCGAGCACAATGAGAATGTTAAAACGATTTTTCTATTTCAAGTATCATAAATTGCTGCACCAGCATCTACATGTTACTTCGAAGCAGGAAATCTGAAAGCAGTCATTTTGACCGGCTCGGTAGTTCCAGGTTTTAAATATCTGATGATGAAACAATTAAAAAAATAATTGGAACCAACCCGATTTCTAACTGTTCGCCGGTCACAAGCTAACCCGTTCAGTAGTTTCAGGTTAGAGGACACGTTTTCTGCCATTGCTCGCGATCCAAGACGGGATTCCGCTCATTTCCCTCGCGCCGGTTGTCACTTACGCGTACGCGCGTTTAGATTAAAACAGCGATCCCCAGGGACCGGCTTTCCGTCGGCGGCTTGCTGTGAAACCGTACGCCGACGCTGCAACCCCATGGCGCGCCTTAAGTGACTCGACTCGACCGTAACAGCCCCCTCTGTTCGACATTATCTTGCACAGATGCCGGAGATCGGGTCGAGCTTTCGTCGACAGGCGAAACTTTTCGCCGGTTAATGGCGACGTCCCGTGTCCGCTATAATAATAATTTCGCGTCGTTAAGGGTAACGCGCTTCGCGCCTCCCTCTTTCGAGCATCTGCTCGTGTCGTTCTAGACGGGCGTTCTTCGACGACGTGTATGCTTCGTCGGCGGACAGGGCTGCATCGAATGCGACAGCAGAGAAAGGTACTTTGCGTTAAATTTGCAGAAACGACGATTCTGTGACGTAGTCAAATGAAATCGTTTCGCTCGTCGATCGTGCGTCGCTCTTCATTCATTCTCCGACCAAAGTGACCTACGATCGCGCGAACGATCTCGACGACGAAGTGATTTTCGTTGCGCGGCGAAATCGTTGCGCTCGCGGAAATTTCACACCGACGTAGAATGTATCGGGCTCGTTCGATTCAATTTGCTGGTCTCATGCGGCGCGGCGGTTCTAATAATTTCGCGGTTGGAGGGAATAATGCGCAGGAGATGAAGGTGGACAGGAATAAGACACGTAAAAGCGTGCGTAAAATGCGTAGTGGTTGCGTCGGTACAGCTGCGTCGAAGTCTCTAGGGTAATAAATTCCTGGCCGTTATCAGGGTATCCGTACGAAAATGTGCCGTGGCTGACTTTCACATTTCAGCCACGCCGATTCCGAGTCTCGATCGTCCGTATCGGCGAAGGGGAATTTATCGTGTACTCTGAAATCGAGTCGCGTCAATTGTAAACTTGGCCTGCCTTCTATCAAATACAAACTCGAGACACGAGAAAAGTCCCGGGGCTGGGTCTAAAATGTCTGTTTAATAGACTCGTAGCCTCTTATCGATAGCCGCTCACGAACACGTAATTTCTCGAGCGCCCATTTTCGAAGGCGTTTGATAATTTCCATGGTGTTCGTTCTCGAGCAATGTTCGTCGAAAAGATACACCGCCAACCAGTTAGCGATTTGCTTCCTCTTATTTCTTACAGTTCTCCGTGCCTTTTTTGTTTAAGTTAAACGCGGCAAATGTTCGATTAATATAATACTTACACGTACGCCGGTTTCGACGTACTTTGCAGTCGCTTCTATGGATCGTCCAACCGTATAACAGTCGCGAATGTCGTTGGCGCCGTTGTATAGATGCTTTACAAACTTTGCAGAGGTCTAAGGAGGCCCATAGAATACGCGAATTTATTGTGATCCTCGGTTTCCACGAAGATACCGCGCGAGGATCGGCGAGGATTCAGCGTAATTACGATCCGCCATGTACGTAACTCTTGTTTCGTTCTCTCGTCCTCTGACGCAAACGTTGTAAGTCACAAGCTCGCGAAGGCAGAAGATTAATTATTGCCAACACTTATCCTCAATAGAGTCGGCCGTGACAAGAAGTAGATACAAAAATATGCAAATTTTTAATGCCCTTCCGATTTATTTTTACGAAGCTTCTAGAACATTTGAACTTAACTTCCGCTCCCATTTTTCGTTTCGATTTCATTTTCATTTCAACGCCTCCTTATACCGTCGAATGTCGCGCAAAATTCTAATCCAATCTCCTCGAGCAAGGACAAGAATTCCCCCTGCTAAGGGAGTTTCTGTATCCCATAGATAAGGAAGAGGCGATCCAAAGGTGTTCGAACGTCCGATATATTACGTCCATCGTTTCTTCCAAGAACTATACATATAACCCGGGAAGGGTTTTACTCGGGGTTAGACGTAGCTTGCTAATAACCAAGATATACGCTGAAACCGCGAGCGCAAGGTCTGGGTTAGGCATGTACCGTTTGTTAGAGTCTCATGACTAGTTCCCTGACGTGTGAATATAAACGTTTCACCGTTAAAACCGTACGTCATCCTGTGGGGACACGTTGGGTAAAAAGCCTGCACGATGTACCTTTGCTACCGTAAGACAAATCGTCCTGCTGTCTTCGGAATTTTCTTCCATCCATTCGGAGAAAGTCGATTCGATTGCGATTAATTAAAGTTTCTTTCAACGACTGTCCGTTTTTTTTGTCGACTTCTCGATTCCCTCGGAGAGGATGTAATTTTTCAAGTTCCCGCTGCACGGAGGCGCGAGTCAACAGTTAATTTTCATCGTTGTCGATTGCACAGATCATTATTATCCTCGATTCATTGTGGTCACAGAGTTTATCGCACGCACCCTTCCATCGACCGTGCCTTCGAACTGACAAATGCCCTCTTCCGTCGAAACGTTTACAAACGAAGAGATTCTTACTAATCATTGTCCCGCGGCTGATATAATTTTTCTTCTCGCTTGATAACAATAATAACGACGTAGCACTAAAATTTGTTGGACCTCGAGGAACGACCGGGGTCCCCCGGCAAATCGTCCCGTCGTAAAAGAAACGAAATAATCCCGTTCAGATCCCGGGCAACAGTTAATAGCTACTCAACCAAGAGGAAACGATTGCCACGTCGCGACGTGACCCATGAAAAATCAACCATCGACCCGAATCGTGGGGCACAATGAAATTGGATTAAGCCACCGCTCCGGCGAGAAGACTTTGCGTCGTTTCTCCTCTGTACCCGAGCAGTTTTAACGATCCACCGGCGTACAAATTGTCGAGATGGTATCGGGGCACGGTCCCCGCGGGAGCCATCGAGGGAGACAGAAACGGAGCGGGAGAAGCTGCCGAGCAGATAGCGGGGCGGATAAGGTGTACACGACGAGGATAACCTGGCGCAAGGTAGACAAGGAGGACGATAAAGATGCGAGGGAAGATTAGAGAGCGGCATCTCCCCATGGCGAGAGGTAACAGAGAAAATCTCTCTCTCTCTTTTTCTGTCTCTGGTTGATCCCGATGCCACTGTTACTTCCACTCGTCTTTGCTTTTCGTCTTTGCTCTTGTCTCGTTGCATTCGCCGCCCTTCGGCGGACCAACGTGCCCCCCTCTAGAACCGTACGTTAAGGATTCTCAACAGTAAATTACAAAATATGCTAAGCGGCCGATATAAATCAAATCTGGCAAGGGTGCTGGAGCAACGAAAGGGATGGAGCGTGGTGTGCACGAAGAAAACGGAGAGAAATCTGGGGTCTCCTTATATAACCCGTCTCTCGACTCCAGGGGGGTAAGGGTGCTCTTGATGGGTGGTTGGTACCAGCCAGACCCAAAATAAGAGAGGAGGGAGACCCGTGCCACGAATACGGCCAGAGACAGACGGTCTCTCACGCGAAGAACGCTGGCCGGAGTTTGCAAACCGAGCAAATGGACCGGAATGCCTTGTCGCGAGAAGATATAAATATGTGTTACCCCGTATCGGTTATGAAATTCGAATTAGCGATTCGTTTATGGGTATCCGATAGGTGGATTCCCTTGGCACGGGCTGATTTATGGCGGTGGATGAAACGTCACCGGGGATGATCCAGTTGGTAAAAGTGTAAACGGCGAGATCGGTGATTTAGAGTTCTACTTGCTTCGACGCGACGGCGGTGGATTCGATTGATGTTTCGAGCCTCGCGGGTGGTCCACCCCGGAACGTATCGAAATAATGAAACGCCCTGTCGCGACAGACTCGCGGGGGAAAAAAAATCGGATACCAGGACGTCGAATCGGTCGGCTTAATAAATTCGACTGGGCAAAAATCGTTTCCCTTTGCCGATGCGAAAATCGAAGGAAACCCTCGGTGGATCGTAACTTCCTCGCGGGCTTTCGGTTTTCATGCGCACCGGCGGATATCGTCTCCAGGTGCCATAAATTGCGCGTAATAGCGCAATAAACCTCCACAATAAATCCATTTCTCTCGCGGAGAAAATCTATCTACCGGCACGTCGACAGGGACGTCGTCGTCTGTCATTAATCTCGATCTCCAGCACGCAGCGCGAAGAGAAATAGGAATAAAACTGTGCCTCCGAGATGGACGAACGAAAAGACCGAACGGAATGGAACTCCTTCGCCCGGCAACTATTTGCATTTCCAGCGGGGGGAATATTCTCGCGGTGTTCCGCGCGTGCAATTGTTCCACATAGTACGTGGACGCGATAAATTATGCCGGCGACGAGCACTCAATTATGCACGCGAGACTATTAATCGAGATACGGGGAAACGTGGATGTTAATAAAGCGTCGAGCCACGCTGAAAGTGTTTTCAACGACGTTTACACGCCGGCTATCTGGCGATCTACGCTAATCGAGTTCTCTCCCGATTCACCCAGTCGTCACGCACGCGTTCAGGGATCCACCGATCCTTTGACCCCCGTTTTACACAGCCTGGATGCGCGTACGTGCATTAGCGTGTCAAACGAATAGTGCACAATTTAGTCGAGCACCTTGCGCAAATATGCCCCGTCCTTGGACGGTTATTGTAAAAAGGAGCTCGTAAATGGAAGAAATACTGCACGATTTGATATTACCCCGAGCTGGCACGGTTAAAATGTGGGGGCCGAGTACGCAATGAATATAAAATAGTGGAGATATGTACTGTGTTCCTAAAGTGTAGAACATTATTATCGCCTCCGCCTCGTATAATGTTAGTTATAGGATAATGATAAGCGCTGTCCCATTAATAATAATTCCCGTGCAAGCATTCTCTACGCAAAACGAATCGAACGTCAACCATTTAGCGCACTCTTTACCCGTCACCAAAAATTTATTCGGAGGAACGAACAGTGATCGCGAGTACACGAGGACGATTCGTGCGATCGAACTTTCGCCCAGAAAGTTCAGGCCCCAAAAAATGATGACAAATGACGCGCCGAAAAAAGATACCAGTAAATACACTTAGTCAATTTAATGGGCGACGTACGGACATTCATTCTCGAGAGACATTTCGATCAACGTCGGTCATCTGGCGTGCTGGTAAAAAGCATCGCGACGAAGAGGTCGCGGAATAATTCACAAAAACGCGACTTAAGGCTGGGGAAAAAAGCTCGGACAAAGTTTCACGACCACCGGGGAGGTCTTTTCTCTTCGCGGTAGAGAAGGATCGTGGGGAGAAGCAGAAAGATGACGCTGCTATGGAGATTTCTGCGTTATTCAATCGCCGCGCGCACACAATCTTTTCCACGAGCGTGAATCACGGGAAGGCGTTGCGGGATAACTGTGGAAAGCGATGATTTTTATCTTGGACTGGCTTAAGACGCAGATACTAATATGCCATGGGTTCAACGGTGAGGTATACAACGCGTCATTTTGCATTAGCAATGCAATCGCGCGATAATGTATAGTTCCGAATGGCCGTTGCTATCTTCGTGCGAACGCGAGTTGATACTTATTTTCTTATTTATTTCTTGTTTGCTTAATTTAATAGGAATTTTATGCCAGGCATTTAATTCCGATGTTGCGCCGGGCAGCGTTCGACGGTTCTGATAGAATTGTATAATCGTGATTATGCGTACCAAAACAACATACATTGTTCTCAAGTGTAACAGATGTGCTTCCTATCAGCGAATAATTGTCTTAGCGCGAGCATTTTGGCGACACGAAAATAACGAAGATTCGAGGGAAACAAACGCACCGCGGCGAATGCTTCCTCGGCCGACTGTATTTCTGAAAGAACACCGCTTTTCAAAAACTTAAATAACCAGTACTCACGTCGACCATAGCTCGTGAGTGGGTGGCAGCTTAACCTCCGCAGCGGTCTTCTCGGGCAGTTTGTAGTACTCGTAGACGTAGGAAGCGGCTGGATCGTCCCCGTGGCTGGCAACAGTCGAGACCTGGTGTTGCTGCTGAAGATTCAGCATAGCCGCGGTCGCCACGGAGAGCGGGTGCTCGCAATAGGTCCGCCAGTCGCCCTCCATACCCTGCACTTGCACCTGCACCGCAGCAACCCTTTTGTGTACTTCTGAATCGGCGCCCTCGGCGCCGCTCTGCAGAGACTGCGCCGCCTGCGCCGCCGCCTCCTCAGCCCCCAGGTCTTCCTCCTCCTCTGTGTCACGCTGACCGGACACGTAGCTGGATTGCTGCTGCTGCTGTTGCTGAGAATTGTCGTCGCTGACCACGCCGTTCGTGTCCTCCTCGCAGCGACTTCTCCGTCTGAAATTGCGTGGAAACGATTGCGCGATGAATATTTCAGTATCACAGTGGAAGAAACGGTGGATTTCGGCGTTACAAAATATTCGCTACGACTGTATCGTAAGAATCCTTGTTATTATTTGCTACTAACGATTACGCATATGATGCCCCAAACGTGGGGCAGTTTTCGTTGCCCAAACCATCGAGCACATCTACGCTTCTCGCAAGGGGGCCATCAACAAAATCGGCGCAACCACCGTTGCGATTCCCTTCATCGCAAAGCGTGCACTCCTTGCATGCAAAGGCTCGTCGAAGCGTTAAGAAACAATACCGAGAAGACGCTATTCCCGGTGCTGTTTGCACACGGCCCAGCGCGGGACCATCACTTTGATGATCACGAATGAACTCATTACCCCTTTTTGACCGAGCATTAATTCATTCCCGATCCGAACCGTCGTATCTCGCGTATTCCCGACGGATCTTGGCCGCGCCTGTGCAAACACCCGTCGAGGAAAATATTTGCACAGGATAACGCGGCCCCTCATTATCGGGGTGGCTGGTCCTCGCGAGGGTCGACCCGGCGAGCCAGGTGCGTGGAACGGGAGCAATCGAACGTGACAGAGAACGCCAGACGACGAACGAAATAGAAAATAAGATACGGGGGAACGAGGAGGGGGACGATTGAATAGGGGAAAAAGGAAGGGAAGAGAGAGATTGATTCGACATGCATAAATTAGAGAGGATGAGCCTTTATTCCTCGCGCCACTCACGGGATCGGGATTGGAATTGGGAACCGTGCGCCGGAGTGGAGTATAAATTGATGACTGTAGGCAAAAGGCAGGGGTTTATAATAATTAATCTTCGCGCGTGTATACGGCACACATACCCCGTCTCACCCTTCGCGCTTTCTCGATTCTTCCTTCGACGCGACTCCAAGTTAAGGGCATCTGCCTGTATCCGACGGTGTGCACTTTTCTTTTTTTTTTTTTTTACACGAACGTGAATCTAAATTGGATACAAGATTCGGTTTATCCCTTCGAATCCTTTCGGACAGGGTCTAAGTTCATATCCATGTTCTGGCTTGGTTCGGTCGGTGCTTTTTTCGTCGCGCTGCTTTATTTATTTGACGCAACGCCAGGCTCGCGGGCAACGAACGGTCGACGGAATGTGCGTTTAACATTTAAGCCTCAAATATGGTGGCGTTCTTCAATTACTTTCAGCGGCTCTCGCATTTATCTCGGGACAAAGGAATCTCGCGCGAGTTAATTCAATTAAACCGCGTTTATCTCGAAACGAATTAATACATCCGCGAACCGCTGGTCGAACGATGTTCGTACGCTTGCATAAAAATGCATTAATAAAAACGCGCAAGGAATAATTGCTTCGAAACGGCAGGAATATTTTTCCCAGCGCGAGAAGCCTCGTTGACGAACATCCAAGCGGTTTTTCGAAGCGCGTAAACGGCGATTAGATATCGCAACGCGCCGGACAATAAATTACAGGGACGTGCGAGCGTGTGTGGCTCGCGAGGATCGTGCGTCCCGGTGGTCATTGGTAAATTGAGGAATCATCCGCGGTGCTTAACGCGCCGCGATTATCGTTAATTGATAAATTCGACGGGACCCAGGCAATTTATCGTTCGCGAGCGTCGCTCGTTTCTAACCGTTCATTCCCCTGGCGGACGTGCATCGTCGGTCGATCTTCCAGGAAATCCGCGGAGGATCGCGATTGCCAGGCTTCGGTCGTGGATTAACCGTGCACCGCGGCTACCGTCCACTCTATCGGTCGTTCCTGACCACCCGACAAACGGAAACCGAGGCCCGCCAAGGTCCGTTCGATACCTCGAGGAAGTATTCAATTGACTGGAAATCGAGTAACTAAAAATAGGAGCAGCGCGAAAACAATTTCAACGCATTCGCGCTTCGAGCCTCGGGAAATATCAGGCGACTCGCGTATCCAGGCAAAATTCGCGAGTGCCTCTGTTTATCGGCGATTCGAATAGGTTTTTCTGCGCACTCGTTCGATCGACCGAATGCGTTACTGTTTCGCCGTGTCGTACCTCGACGGGCAAGTGTCGCAGGTAGGTGATACGGGGGCCAGATGGAGATGGACACGTCGAGAAACGTGTTTAATATTCCGCGTGCGCGTTGTTCACGCGACAAGAGAACCAACCCTATTTGTCATAGGTGTGCGAGTTCGTGTCACTGGATGTCTAGGTGATCCGACAACTATTCGTCACGTACTTTCGTTGCTCTCTTTTTTCTAGATCGTAGCGAGACTCTCGAATTGAGCTGTACACCTCGGTTATCCGAGGAAGGTTTAGTTTTTTAATAGAAGGGACGAGCTTGACGAGCGTATAGCTCACGATAGATGAAGCAATTAATAACTACGATAACTGTGCAACGTTTATCGTTTGTGCTGCACAATCGCAGTGTTCGGTGAATGTTCTATCGTGAACAATCATTGAATCGTCAACTTGAGCGTGACATTTGAACAGCTCGGTTCAAGAATACCGTAAAACGCTTTGTCACGAGGACAACTCCTGTTTCAGTATCGCGTTTTAAAGTGGCAACGTCAGAAAGTCAGAGAATGTCTCGTCTGGTACGGAAAAAATCGTGAAAGTTGTATTTCCAGGAAAGCTGAGCCAACACCTTTCTGTTCCAAAAGGAAACTGTCCACATTATTAACCCATTACCGTCGATTAATTTAATTCATTACGATTATGCAGCGCCGTTAGCCGATGCTTAATAACCACGGGGAATGTCGTTTGCTCGTCCACGTAACCGTATGTCCCGTTTAATTGATTATCCGAAGAAATTAACACCTGTTTATCGTTTCGCATCCTATTACCCTTAAGGGGAACAAAGATTTATTTTTAACTTTCGCTCAAGAAACCATCACTATCCTCGATTATGCAAATAATAGAAACAATTCGTATACATCTTCTGTTGAATTTCACGAACGGAATACCATCGCGAAACACTTTCTCTCTAAAATAGTTTCACGACTTCAAAGGATTACCAGTTCCACGTCCGCGAGTTTCCAGTACAGGCAACAATGACGGCCTAGCAAAACCGTATCGATTCCAAAACGGATCGCCGGCAACGGTCTCCATTCAATGGTTCCTCGATTGTCTCGTAACCTCGATCCATAATCCACCGCCCCTAGCCGCGGCGTTAATAAGATTTATAAAGGAGAAACGCTGAAAAGAATGCCGCGATCCATTTTACCGATAAGTATCGCGATATAATGTCACCTCTGATCGCTCGCACGTTCCTGTCGTTGTCGCCCCGGCAGCCAACGTGACTGCGGTATGCATACTAATTTCACAAATAAATCTATCTCCGTGTCACTCGAGGTCGCCTACTCGGGTCGAGGGTCGAATAAATTTCCTGCCTCCGTTCCACCACCGAAAGCTGTTACGATAATCGCGAAACTTTGGGAAAGGGGTAGAATATTGCGATACCCGTCGCTTCATCCTTTCACCTCGGCGAAGAATATCATCGATATTGGCGAGGATAATAAATCGTAACTGAAAATGTAACTTCCCTTCATCTTACCCTGTAATAAAAGCTTGCCGCCGCTGTTCCCACAAAAGGGGGACAACGATAATCCAATTTTACACATCGACGGATATTTCGTATCACCTACGGTCCGGCATCCGCGACTACAACCCCACTTCCACCCAAGAAAAAGAAAAACCGTTCCAAATAGCTTTCTTCCACTCTGTTCGCCGATCGGACAGGAAACAGGATATCGTGAGGGGTAATCCCTCTCCGGGTACTCGCGTGTCTCGCCGGCATAACCCTGCCCACGTATTATCTTCTGCCGCGTAGAGACATTCTGATTTTTCTGTTTTCGTCGCTGCTGGGTGGTTGCACGACCGCCGGAAGTGACCATTTACTCGCCAGCACGTTCGCCAACGAAGCAACACCGATTGTCGAATCCGTGCCCCCCCCCCCTGGTGTACGCATTCTTTATCCGAACGAGAGACGCGTTCCTCGTTACGGGGGATCGCGTTGTTCCAGTGTCGTTCCTGCGTCGTCTGCTCGTTGATCTTACGAGATCAGCAACGGGAGCGAAACGGGCTCGATCGAGCGAAACGAAAGGCTTCGAGCTTCTGTTTCGAGAGGCGGCAATGCAGAAAATGAACGGCCACCGGTTCAAGCAAATGAACGGCTCCCGGTGCGATCGGTACGGGGCTGGGGAAATAGGGGGGAAAAAAAGGAAAGAAGGCAAGCAGAGACTTTGCGAGAAACAGTGGCGAAGAGCGTACCGGGGGGGGGGGGGAATAATAACAGCGAATTGGCGATAGCTGCCGGGTGATAATAGTGGCAAACGAACGTGTGCCACGGTGGACAGGCGTTTGGAGATTGACAAGCTCTGGCTGGCACATAATAGCAGTAATGAATTTACGTTAGTACGGTGCGCGACGCGTATTCATGCCAGTTGCGCGGTTTCTCCACGCAGAATTCGACTCGGATTCGTTACGGCGGATGAAGTTTATCCTTTTATTGCCGGACGGCGTTGCGCAGCGCCGGTTGCGTTAAAATTCTCCGGCGAATTCCGTACCCGTACGAAGCTTGTATAATGTCGTGCACGCGTATTAACTTGCGCGATGTGTGCTGACACGCTACGATTTACACTGGAGCAGCGGGAAAAATGATTTATGGTCGCGATACGAATAGTGCGATAAAGAATAGCGACCGGATAATTCGGGCATCAATGGGCTATCACAGGTTATCGCGTCGTATCGAAACTGTGCCGATTTTCGAACGCGATAGACCAGTGGAAATTTCACCCGGATAGATTTCGATTGCCAGGGAAGTTTGTCGAACAATTAGTTTGTAGGATTTTGGTTTAATCAAAGGTAACGGTCTCGCGATTGATCGCAACGGATGCAACAACGCATTCGCGCGTGACAGCTATGCGAGGCGCGCTGTCACGGGCGTTGTTCTCGTTTTCATCCAGCAGATTTTTACGTAGGCAGACGCTGCGAGAACGGAGATTTACGAGGCCATTGTTCAATCGTTACGCGAAGTTCCTCGATACGCGTGGAAGATTTAATTGCGCGATTAATTGCACGGGCCCCGCTGCTCTCTGTACCTCTAGGAGGGATTCGTGTTATTTTATTTGCGAATAGCTCCGAAGACACGTCCGTACATTTGAATAATGGCGACAATACAGCTCCGAGCGATTGCAAAACGTACCTGAATCGTGCGAATAAGCGATTAAAGCAATTTCAACGCTGAAACTGTACGAGTCGTGCCGATTCCTCGGCTAAATTCGAACGTTCCCGGTGATCACGGTCCACCTTCCTCACCGTGGCCCGAAATAAAAGCGACCCCAACGTCGTAATAAGTTTGTCAGTCGCGTTCGACGTGCTCGTAAAACTTTCACCGCGGTACCATCACTGTAAAATCTGCCATCCTCCGTCGCTCATTTATGACAAGGGGCCCAGGGAGGACGGACAGGATGCAACACGGGGGTAGAAAGGTGTCGCACGTTTGACTTTGATGGATCGATGATACCTCCCTCCCTCCCTCTCCCTCGACCCAACCCCTGTTTTTGTTCACCTTGGACCAATGCTTGGGTGTTTGTTTTTTCTTTCGGCACGGATAAAACGGCGTGTCTGACAGGTTACTCTCTCACGGTGTATGTTAACGTCCTTTGCGCTCGCGCACTCGATACGAGTGCAGATGCAGGCCTCGCGCGAGTTCGAGCGGAAACTATGCAGCTGCGAGCGGCTCGTCGCGTCGCGTCGCGTCCCGTCGCCTCGCTAGGAAACTGGATCTCGTCCTGCGAATCGCGACGATCGATGTCCGTTGCAATTTCACTTTCTGCAGATGCATATAGGGTCCGCTGGACTCGTCGGGACGGGAGGACAGGACTTTTCGTTCGGGGAGCGTCAAGGTTCGAACAGCGGACACGAGAGAGATGAGAAGCGCCCCGTCCGGATTGCAGAAGGGGTGATTGAGTTGCTTTCGACGACGAGGAGGAATGTGCTTTTCTGTTGCTGAGACTTGTCGGTGTTTGAGGGGGCATGTTTTTCTGTTTTAAATAAGATTTTGTTACGACCAGATGGTGGTTCATTACTCGTGACAAATTTCTGGAAAGGTTCTGGAAAGGTAATCGCAGGCCGCGAGGAAATTTCCGAATTCCGCGAATTCGACGTTTCCCCGGGGCCCCGCCGTGTTGCGTAACACGTGAACGAAAAACGCGAACAAAACTGGTGCGCACGGGCACACCGCATACAGGCAGATGCAAGCCGACGAAGGGCTGGCTGCTGCACACGCGCAACGAATTCAGTAACACGATCACGGCAACGAAATATCAATAACCGTAAGATAATACCGCGGTGTAACGCGAATATCGGCGCACCGCGACGCGTGGTGCTCGCGATTTCGAGGCGAACGATGAAAATAGCCGGGTGCCCGCGAATATTCCGCCGGTCGTCGCTTATCAACGATGTCCAGCTTGGCTCATGGTGGTTTTAAGTAGCTGGGATAATTATGCGAACCTCCCTGTATCGGGAGTGGCGCTGTTCGCGACAGAAAGGCTTATCGAAAGAAGAGGGGACACTCCGTACTCTGGTCTTGTCAATTTATTCACGGGTAGAAGCGTGGCGAAATGGAAAATTTCATTGTCGCGAAAAATCGGAATTGCCGCACGCTTCGTTCCTATTTCCCCTCTAATATAATATTATTAAAATACGAAACGTTGCTTGGAGAACGTTCGGAATTTCGACAATCCATTGTATTCAATGAATGGCGAATACATCACAATAAAATTGAGACAGACGAATGTTATGGAAGTAATCTCGCGTTGACAGACGGATCAGCGTGCGGATAATAGAGAGGGGTATTAATACATTGATAATACAGCGGAGTGAATGGACGAGGTAAAAAAGTGCACAGTCCTTTCAACGCTCCTTGGGAGACAGGGACCGCCCTTCGGTTGTTGCGCCTCTGCCTACGTTCAGATTCGCTATTCTAAAACAATCGCTCGTCAAGCAGATACAGGAGGTTGCACCACTCGTAGTCAGACGCGGGACACTTTGGTTCGCGCGATGGAATGCGATTCTCAACGCAAAAGGTCGACGCATATTTTTGATAGACAGTGACCCTCCAGTTAATTTTTTCAGTTTCTCGAATGAGAAATCCCGTTAAAACGATCGCACGCAAATCTGCTTCTGTCGATTTCTGTTGTCGAACAATCGCCAATACTTTGACTTAACTTTTGTCCCAGGTAGGATTGGGTAATGCACAGAGGCCCGTTATCTGCGCCTTCAATGTACTTTGCTATCTCGCTCTCGTTCGCCCTTCGTATTCGCGTATCACGAAAGGGGTGCGTGGCTATACAGCGTGACTTGCGATAGGATAAGCGTCATCCTGTACTTCCTACGCAGCCTGAAAATTAACAGGACAGGACGAGAACAATTAGCGTTGGGCAGCGTAATCGTCGTGGACGCAATGCGATAACGTAGCTGATATAACGGAACGACGAGTTCCACGGTCGATTTTTACTTTGTTGGTCGTGTTGGAAAAAACAAAAACCCCGATGAAGTACTTATGCAGTAGGAGGATTCCAGTTTGTTCTCCTTGGAGAAGGGACGGGACGATTCTGCGAGTCCTCGGGATTGCGAGGGCGACTAGTTTACTCGGTGCACTGCGCTGCAGCTGCCAAGTTAATTGCAACCAATAATGAGAGATTAATGTGAACGCGAGGATGCAAAGCTTGGGCAATCGTTGGCGAGATTTATGATCGAGTTTGTGGTTAGAAGTTATGCGGCGAATGCGACGACGAGTCGGGTAATCTTGTCGCGGATTTAAATTTAGGAGAATATCGGAATTTCTGAAGTGGGTTATTAGAAGAGGGATACCGACTTTCTGAAGGTAAACTGCAGGTTCGTGAGTTTCAATTTCATATTAATTAGATGGATCGAGAACGGATCGAATCTCTGTCATGCAGCGATCGAGTGAATCCACTACGAAAACGCACCGAAATGACTACAATACTCGCGAAATATCGCAGGGGGTGTCTAAAAATGTAGCTGCCATTATAGAAACACGGATCTGCACTTAACTGAGATCGCTGGAAATGCGATCGCAAAGAACGGTGGGAGAAGAGATTCAATCGTATCCATATTCCCTAACCAAGCTTAGTCGATGGACGAAAGGTGCAAACAAGGGTTGAAAAATATCATAAATCCAACGCAGCGTTTCATTTTCAATTTTCCTCAAAACTATTCCACGAGCACACTCGCGCACGCATCCGCTGTCCAGTTACAACTCTTTGTTCCCCTCGTTCTGTTCCACGCATACACCAGATACTTTGTTTCCCTTCTGAAACACCTCTCTTCCTCCATCTCCCATTTCATCATGCTTCCCTTATTCTCTTCCAAACGGAACGCAGAACACCGGCCACCTCGAGTGACTGACTTTTCGCGCGTGCACGGAAGCAGCGAGGGATAAAAGAATAAAGCCTTCAAAGAAGATGCACCAGAGAGCAAAAGGGAGAGAGAGAGACTCCCCGTGGCGCTTTCAGTAGGGTAGAGAACGCGCTTGCGGTTCTGTCAGAGGTGCTGGACCGAAAGTAGAAGCGGTCGACCGACGCGACGCGTCGCGACGACCAGGAGGGGTCCACGGAGAGATCGACACAGAGGAAGAGAACAGCGGTACAACGGAGAATAGGCGCGAGAGAAGGTGCAAAAGGAGGCAGGGATGCGCCGATATGAAATATTCCCCGTAGTGTAACTCTATATTATTATCCTCTTTCACACCTTCTTGCACCTCTATACGCAAGAGGAGCCACGGCACAATCAACGAGTGCCCCCATTGTCTCACATTGTCGCGCGGCTCGTGCACACACGCACAATAAACTCGCAGGCGTACCTGCATCCCTCTGTCGTCACTGTGCGGCCACGTCGTTCTCCGAATCGTTCCCCGGGTCGACCTGCTCTTCAGAATTAATTAGCCCCGACGTGGCCGCTAATTAGCAAATCGAGTCTCGGGCGTGCCTCTCGTCGGCCGATTGGAAAGCGAGCACGGGCTCTCTTCGCTGGGCTTTCACGTGGTATTTCTTTATTTCGTTCTCTTTTTCTCCTTTTTATCCAAGACTCTTGAGAACAGCCATCAGGAGCGGTTGAGTCTGCCTGGGATCCCGGTTCGATCGGCTGTCCAAGGATTATTGAGTTTCTCCTTTCCGTGGCTGATATTCTTTTTCTCCTCTGATCCCGTTTTGCCCTTTTTATTCCGCGATACTTGCTGTTCGATATTGGACAGGACGCTCAACAGAGTCCTACCTACTAATCGAGTCCTCGTAGGGAAGTTATCTAGATGGACGTTTCTGCGACCGAGTTTCCGAGTTAATTCGCCTCGACCGGCAGATAACGGCGACGCTTGCCCGCGATACGCCGCTGTTCGAAAAATATTAACAAGCCGCCGGAGGGGGAATAACGCGAATCTAATTAAGAGTACGAGGACTGAATCCTTGGAACTGGTTTCGAGAGCCGATTAGGCCACCGTTGGGATCCTCCTCGCGGCCGTACGACTTGAAACATGACTTCCAAACATGGAGTCATATTCGCGAGGGCCTTGGATGCGCAGCCCGATGAGAACTCCAGGCGCATAATTCAGGATTAAACGAGGGGAAATCGATGCCGGTTAATTTCGACAGAACGTCCGACTGAATTTGCATTTAGACTACTTTCGCGGGGGCAACGGCGAGGGCGCGACGATCGGTATAAAAGAATGCGTCGAAAAATAAACACTCGCCGGCCAATGGGCTGAATAATAATAATAACGAAACGCTGATTAGATATTTTTCCTCGTTTTGTTTACCACTGAAAGTTAATAAGAAAATGTTGCCGGCGTTTCTGCGCGACGCGAACGAGTTAATTTGTTTCACGATATCCGCAAGCTCTAGTGCGTTTTCGTTACTTCGCCAATCGCCGCGCGCATTTGCACTTCATTTACATTTTACAATGCGATACAAGTTTGCACGAGATTGTAGCTGCTCGTAAGAAGCCCCCGATCTCGACAGTTTCCTTTCTTAATGCCGCTATCACGCAGAACTTCCTTCCATTACATATATTTCCTTTTCGACTTAGACAGACCTCTTTTACGGGCACGCGAAACGATACCGTTTCCACAGGCGTATAACTGTTCACAGCCGTGCATATATTTCCACCTAATTCATCCGTTAACCCCGAACATTTTCATTCACCCTCGCTATTCAACCTGGATCAATTCGGCGTACGAGTGTACCCCCTTTCACCTGTCCCATCGAAGCCAGCGTAAAACATCCAACGATTCCTCGTTTCTCTCTCGCGAATACGGTTGGCAATTAAGCAGAATCGTTCTTAGACGGGTCGCGGTACACTCCGTGATCGAACGTCGAACGACGATTCGTTCTCGACTGTGATCCATCAGCCTCGTGTCTCGTACGTTCTCCTCGCTATTAAATAATTCAATGAATCGACCGATTCTTTTCCACGACGGAACGAAACGCACGAGAAGTAGGATGAAAAACGCCGTCGGCGGCGGACGGAGGGACGGACGGGGGGTCGAGAAACGGTGAAAAAGGAACGATAGTCAAGCACGGTTACGCACGGGACCGGGGTGATTCGATGCGTGACATTGCTCGTTTAAGAGTCCGTGCAGCGCTACTTTTTCTTTTCACGAAGCAGCATTGTCGGCGCCGGTTATCGCGCGTTAATGCGACGCTAATAAGAGGTGTCTCCTGTTTCGAGAATCGAATGCTCCTCTTTTTGCCATTTCGTCAGCATCTCTTACGGAAGTCCGCGGTGTCGTCGACCGGATGACAATCGGTCAGCCGGGAACGATAAAGGCCCGCCGTTGGCATTGCATTAAGATAAAACCGCGAACGGTGTTTTGCTTGTCTACCCGCCGAACTCTTCTTCCACCTGCCCCGTGTTTTTTCACCAGTGTTCGCATTACCGTGTTTCCTTTTTTCTTTCTCATTCCTTCCTTAAGCAGTAACACGGTATTGGTTCGCGCCGTTGTGGAAAATGTATAATTATTCCAATCCTCTCGGCTGCATAGTATGCATTTCGAGTTGACCGAGTGACGCACTAATTGTCCGCTTCCTGCGTTGTTTCGTCGTCCGCGGTTTTTCGCACCGTTTTCCACCAGTTTTCCTTCGGCGCTTGGACAGGCAATATCGAGTTCGTCGTGCTCCCTAATTAGCTGGTTTTACGTTGCGAGGAATTAGCGAACGTATTGATTGCTCCCGGATCCGTGCCCCAGGGGTCCGAGAAATATTTGTAAATCATGGAAAACGCGAGAAAATGGATGGACCGATAGAGGGGGGATAATCGGTGCGATAAATTGTGCGCGACGCCTCGTGAATTGCCGCGCAATTGACAGCGAAAAGGATTAGCGTTGCGAATCGTTCACGGATACAAAGTAATTGGCCACCGGTTCCACTGCGAACTCCCATGCATATCGTAGAATCGTATCGTCGGCCGGCCTGTGAAAGCTGGAATACCTGATACGTATATATCTTCCAACGATTTACTTTTAATTTAGCTTTAATACGGCCAATATCCGTGCAGATATGGACGACGCGGATAAAGCATTCCGTTTCAGCAAGCTTAATATCAGACTGAAATATGCAGGTGAGAAAAAAAACGAGAGCTAGATGTATATATTTTCTTCCTGCTCCATTTCGGGTGAATAAATTTCCGACGAATTTCTAGCAGCGGCAACATATGCACCCGTGCACCTGTGAAGCACCGCTGATAGTAAATAATTGAAAAAAAAAAAACGCTAAAGCTCGTACCATTGACGGAACCGCCAATACTGATCCATTAAAAACCGAGACAAAGCTAAAGTCAGACAAAGAAATCTGCGTAATGGCGAGTTGAAGTTCTCCATCGAGGAATCATTACTTCGTGATAGAATTCCGAAAGCGTCCCACAGATTGCCATTCCAAACTTTCGCGATGCTACATTTCAATCTCGCCCTCAAAGACGAGAACCCTCGGAGAAGCCTCCTCCTCTTCGTGTACACCGTCGTCGTGGCAAAGTATATATACCTGCTCACTTCCAGCTAACGGACGCGATTCTAGCGACTCTAGACCAAAGACCATCTGCATCCGGTGTAACACAGCGAGTGGAACATTGTCCTGAAGTGCAGCGGGCCGATCTCTCGCGTGTACCCGCTCGTTACGAGCTTTTTCCGTCTCTCTCCATGCCTCGCCTCTGACTCGCAGAGGGCGAGAGAGGTAGAGAGGGAGAGAGGGAGAGAGAGAGAGAGAGCTAGAACGAGAGGCTCGCGGCCCGTGGAGGATGGTAAATGGTAAATGGGAAATTGTAAATGGTAGGCCACTAGTGCGCGCCGAACATGAATGAATGGAACCTGCTTTGCCACTTGCATACCCATTATAGGAACTGAGACAGCCGCGTACGTGAACACGGTGAACGTTCGGTTCGCGTGTGACCAGTTCACGCACACAGGATCGCGTGTGCACGCTGACACGTGTAGACACGCGACCGTCTCGCTGCACAATGCGTCGATCTGTTTATTCGTCTGTCGTTCCAGTGCTAGCTTGTTCTCTCGACGTAGAACCGCCTGGTTCAACAGTTTAACAGTTTAACAGATCTCCTTGGCTGAGACGATTCGCGTGCGATGGACAGGGGCGGCGAGATTCACGCGAGTTTCGTTTGCTCCGCTCGAGAGTTTGTCGGGGCGGAATAGGGGGGGGGGTAGCGATCGCGGGGGTGGGTTGCGATTCAAGTAGGGCTGTCTATTGGAACGGTGATGGTTGGTCGAATGGAATAGAGGGTGGATCGATTTTTTTAAACAGTGGACGCAACAATGTCCAATGAAATTTGCATCGTCATAGAAAGTCGAAAGGTCGAACAATCTTTGCACAAAATTGCTCCATTGACCTATCTTCTCCGAAACGAATTCGCAGGCCAAGGACAAACCAAATTGTCGTGCGTATCGTTTTATGAGCTGCGCCCAAAATACGACCCGTCCATGTGACATAAGAAAAAAAGAAACAAAAAACGAGCCAGGTCGAAGTTCCAAGCTTCGAAATCGCGCGTGTACGATACAATATACACGCACCCGCGTACATTCAATTACTCGTCGCGGCGGTGTTTTGAAATCGTTTCACGGCGTATCGGTGCATATTTTATGAAGCCAGTTTCGCTAATTGGCGAACGCATAGCTTAACAAGGCGGTGAAATGAGTCAAATTTTCATCCGGGCCGTGATCAGCGGCCGGCAATGCACACGGTGCTCGTGTACGTCAGCGAAGTGGCTCGTTACTTACATGCCCGGCCGATAATTACTATCCCGTTTAGCACACCGATGAAATTTACTGGCCAATATATTATCCTTTACGCACTCAGCAACGAGCCGATTTAATGGTTTCATTCGCGCCGCGACCGCGAGCGTCCCCTGTTTCTTTCGCAGCGCTGCAAAACTTCCCTCGCTGTGGAAACTTGCGTCGATACGTTTCTCATCCTTTAAATCAAACCGCGCATAATACTAACTCTTCCCCTTTTCGCCCGATCTTTGCAACGATCGAACACGAGACGCTTTTCCTCCTCGCCCCGCGCTCACTTATTCTTCTTTTCTCTCATTCGTTTCTCGCGCACGCGAAGACGTTTTACGAGAGAGAGAGAGAGAGAGCCAGCAGTGTCGCCTCCTGGAACGACCACACATTTTTTTCCTTTAATTTCTCTTTCATTTTTTTACCTCGCAAAGAAACCTGTCGCTAATGATGTCGCAAATCCGTCCCACTTTATTTCGTATCTTGCCGAATGAAATTATATGGCTCACCATATATCCGTGAACACCGCGCGACATTCAAAATTTGCTACTGCATATGCATGTAAATATCGAGCCGACGCTCGCGTTAATCGCATCGTTTATACGTATCGCTATCCTCTATAAATCTGCACTTTTTCTTTCATTCATTTCCTTTCTGACAGATACTTCTCCATCAACGTTCGGGTTACCGCCGTGCGGAATTTGTAGCACCGTTTATTCAAGCAAAATGAAACTTCTGTGTCGGGATGAATGTTGCATCTGTTATCTATTGAGAATCGATCCAATAAAAATGAACCAATGGCCCGCTTCGGAATGGAAGAACGTTGATTGCGAAAGGGTTGCTTGCGAAGTGAATTGCGAATTTCAACAGTTTCCATCACCGTGCCTGTCTGCGTGCAACGACTGGCGCGTGATCCCCGCGGTACCTTCGTTAAAGCAAACACCAGAAACGTGACGTTCCCTGACCAACCGCGACGGGTTAAGGGTTAAACCGAACGGCACGCAAGCGACAAGCCCTCGTTGTCGACGAGCCGCGATACCTCCGAATGGGCTGTCCGATCCACCGTCGATCGTCCGTATGAAAACGTCCGCTGTGGCAGGGCCGCGTGGATCCTCGTTGATCGCAAACACCTTTCGCACTTGTTACCTAACGCATTGACGTTACCTTTGGGGAAGAAAGTTCAATCGGTACATGCTCGCAATTACCGGGTAGCCTTCGTCGTTTCAGCTCTTCCTGGTCAATTTCGACCTGCCGTCGCCTGGATCTCACCTGCCTCTGGTCTCGATCGGCAACCGATAGAGAGATGACCATTTCGCCTACTTGCGCAATAGGTCGCGTCGGCCATCCGTCTTTCACCGAATTTGTCGAAACGCGCACGATTCGTCTCGAAGAACGAGGAAGATACGGGGAAGAGTCGTTACGTGATTGGTAAAGTCGAACGGCGATTCGCGTCGATACGATGGATTTGTTATATCGCCTGTTTCGCGGAAGCTCTCTCGATTGGCTGTTTTGTTTTGTCCCTTACAGGCTCGTCTTTTCACTCGCTCGTTCCGGCAATCTTTCATTCGCTTCCCCGCTGGATCGTTCTCGATTCTGTTTAGAGAATAGCGCTTTGGAAATTAAGCGCCCCCCTCCTATATTTTATCCACACTCCGTTCGCGAACACAATTAATCGTATCGTTGCCCGCCACGGGTTACCATTTTTCATACGAATGACCAGGTGTATTTCTTATCGCGCGATCTGCACTCTCGATCGGCACGACTATCGACTCGACGCTCGATTAATCCCGTCCAGTTGACGCGGACGAGACACCGCCATCGTTTAAATTGGAGCGTCCGAATTAACATTCGCAACTGGAATCTCTGGAACGAATGTCGCGTGTTCGATTAAACTCGAATTTCTCTAGAAACGCCGGACACTTGGCGACGTCGCGATACGAATGGCCCGGAAACATCCGTCTGGTCGTTACGCGTTGAAAAAGGATAACGGCGGCCCTGACTTATTGCCAGGACCGCTCGATCCTTCTTCGTCCAAGTGCGTATGATAATCAGCCCGGGGAGAGTGCGTTACCATTTCGTAACGAAAGTTAACGAGCCTAACGACCTTCGTGTTCGGCAATCGATTCGTCGATATTCGCGATAACTTCGTGTCTCCGCGATTTTTGTTCTCCCTCTGCCTCGTCTTTTTCTTTTCTATTTTTTTCTCTTTTTTTTTTTGCTCCCTTCGTGCGAGCCTCCTAGGCGTGATTAATCAATGCCTCGGCGGAAAGATTTCTTCGATCGTAAAAAAATTTACGATACTTTTATTGCCCCGTTATTTCGCGGCGGAGAGCTTAGAGTCGAGATTTATCTTGTTGCGCGGTGCTAAACAGTTTGCGGTTTGGACATGCCGGCGAGGAGAGGCGAGTAATCGTCGATGCGTAACGGTAATTCACTTTTTTATTCAATTTTTCGCTGGAATATTATTAGGAAGCTATTTTGTTCTAGCCGGCGACAATGATTTTTCCGTCGGGTTCATTCGAAGCCGACGAACGTGCGAGGAAAGTTCGATTCGAAGCAGCCACCAATCAGAATTAATTCGGTATCGATATAGGAAGGGTACTGTTAATTGGCGAACGAATTGTACCCGTGTGAACATTTACGGACACGCATAAAGCTTGTTCTCTCGATGAAAGATAAGCGTAATAAAATGAGGATAAGCTGTGCAAGTGTAAAAACACATGTACGCGCTCTTCAGAAGAGGGAGGCTTATCGCGGGAATTATTTAACGAAACCCTTCGGTTCGATCGTTCGATTTTGCATCACAAAAGTATCCCGGGATATCCACCATTCCCCGCCTGGGCAATTATCGACCGATTGCTCGGAGATTAATGCGCGAATGCAGGAAACGATTTTAATAGCGTGTCATTAGGAGTTCGACTACGACCTTAGATTTGCATTTCGAGCAGCGTCAATATTTAAAATCCACGACGATTCGATGGTTGCGCGTTCTCTCGCTGTTGCACCGTGGAAAATTCAAACCGTAATGCGTGTAGAATCCGGCTCCGATTAATCGATACAATTAAGACGATAAAAGTCTCGCGAACGAGGGGCAAAGCGGTTCTCGCGACTCGTTAACCAGCTTCTTTCCATCGTACCGCGGGATCTTTATTCCGGAAATTGCCCTGCGCACTTTTCTCGACAATAATCTCGATCGTTTCACGAGAATGAAACAGGAATTTTTCGCCCCTCAAAGAGATTCACGGTCGCGTCGTTGATTTGCTCGGCGCGGTACTCCCATCGAAATAATATATCCGCGTGTACTTAGTCGCGCGTATCTGATTATATCATGGTGATCAATGGCAGCCCCACCGTCGAAACGATAACGTTTCAATTCAATTTATGATCGACCATGCGTCAAGCTCCGTCGGGTAATATCTCCCGATATATATCACGTCGATCCGCGCCGTTGCTGGCACCTCTGCGCGACGTTTGCCCCGAAATGTGACGGAATTTTTCGATAGCTGCGACAGCTCGCGGATGAAATCTGTCGATGAATATCCGGACTTCGGTTAATTGAGTTTCATTTGCGACGAAATAGCTGTGAAGTAGCGAGCACTCTTAAGCGTCCCGCGTATACTTGTACACCGAACCAATTCATTTCATTTGTATCTCGAGCAGATCTCGCCGAGAAATATCTAACGTAATCCCTCTTAAAACGTTCATCCCGAAGGAACTCGGTCCACTCGTCGAGACAATTTCCCAATCGTAGTTTGCGTCACACCGCTGGCTGATGTCCCACCTCGTTCACGCATCGAAATCATCGCGATTCGTGTCAACAGGTACGAACGTTTCCGTTTCTAGGTTACTCGTTGTATAATTCGTTTCGCCCGGCCAATAAACAACGCGCCGGCCAAACGACCGGCTCGCAGCGTAACAAATATTTTTCTAGCGTGTAAGTGCTCCGGATTTGTGGGCTAGGCGAGCGATCCTTCGATCGTCGGGGACTGCTTCGAGCATCGGGAACCAGTTCGAGGGCAGCGAAGCATTATGATCCCGAATACACATCTACGGCCCGTTAACTAATCTCCCTATAGAGGCCTTCCATTAGCTCGATTCCATGGCCGATTCATCATCGACCTGGAGAGAGAACCGTTTCTCCAGGCGACGTGACGGCAAGGATCGAGGATGATCGCGCCTGCGATACGATTTTTTTGACCGACACACAGCGGTGTCTATTGTAATCCGAACGATACACGGCGATGCACAATTTTCTATGCCCGGACTCGGCGATAATTGATCCTCTTCGACCTGAATCGCTTCTGGAAAGAAAATCCTTCGTTGGTGTCGAGTCGTTTCTAGCGACGTACGAATCTATGGAATCGTCGGGCAATAATTTTTGGATCGTAATTCTTCCAATGATTAATTCCAATACTCAGCCAGTGCCTATAATCATAAATTCTAATTGGTTTCTTTCGCGACCGCGATTCCAAGCGGAAGACGGTCCGTGAGTTTCAGGAAGATCGCGATCGATCACAGCCCGAGGCCAGCTTCCGCCGCTCGACAAATCATTCCTCGTTAACGCCAGCCTCCTCGCTCGTCCGCGATACAGACGGAAAATTATCAATTTGCAATATATCTGGCGGTGCGTAAGAACCGGTTAACGGTTCCATCTGCCCCGCTTCTTTCTCATCCCCGATCCCTGCCCTCGGTCTTCCGCTTCCCTCAACGGGAACATCTGATACCCGCTATCGAGGAGCGGTACGCTTCGCTCGTTAACGCTCCCCCCGCTTATCATTCGACCAAAATAATTTATTGTCACGATCGACTCCGTATCGATCCCTTTCCCGACCGGCGGCGTTCACGGTTCAAAAGAACGCCGAGCACCGTTCCCGATTAACCCGTCTCGATTTCATCGTTTTTCCACCTGCGGGGCTACCACCGGCCGATTCATTTCCACGGGGATGCTCTCGTTACGCTAACGAGGGACCCGCGTTGCCCGCATATGCATTCTTTCCTCGGCGCTCTTTACTTCAACCCCGTTACGACACTATTAAACAGAAACTGCCGCACTGTTACGATCCGCGTGAGCGTTTTCGAAGTACGCGTACAGATTATGCGCGTTTTAATCTGTCCAGTCGCTCGCTAAGTAATTGCCAAGTTAGTAATAACGCGATGGCCGCGCGTGTCGTAAAGATAGCGCGACCGCTGCGTATCGAACACGCGACGCATGGAAATATTTCGACGAGTGCAGCCGCGTTGGAAATTCTGTCGCGATGGATCGACCGTTCCGGCGATTGGACGTCGAATTACTCCTCGCCAGCATAAATCGAGTCGAACGTTTGAACGGACAGTGTCCCGACTGATTCTCGCCGGATACTTCGTCGGTTTTTGCAACCGGCTCGGGGAGCGTCGTTCAGGAGCGTCGCCGTCATCGAGAGGGGCTTTGTCAAGCGAGCGGGACGCGTGTCGCGATTTCTCGTTCCCCGTCGGCGGAATCGTCGCGGACAAATTGCTCGCCGTTCAGGCTATTTTTCGTTTCGAAAGAACGAAAGAAAACGGGACACCCGAATGGAAGGGGACACGAATTTTTGCCGTTTCTCGGGTCCAACGTGTTCACCCAGAGCTGCCTAACGGTCCCATCCTCTTCGGCACATTTATCCTCCGTCCGGTCGCCTCTCTTTCCTTCCCTCTCTATCTTCCCGCGTGTTCTCTTCCCCGTCGAGGTGATAACCACACGCGCGCGTCGAGAATATTCGCGGCAGGTAAGCCGAGACGCGGATACCCAAAGGTACCACACCGCACGATTACTCTCTCTCGTTCGCGTTCGTGAAAGGCGCTGCTTCTTCGTCATCACGAATACGAAAAGGTAGGAGGGAGTTGGACGACGAAGATCGGCAAATGGCGTCCGATGGATGGATCGGCGGATTCAGGGACCGAACGAAACCGTTCACTGTTACGTTGACAATGGTGGACGTTATTTCTATGTTTCATAGCTCTAATTTGTAGACATTCTGTACAGACTCGGAAGGCCCATTATGTATCACTGCTGAGAAAGGTATGATCGTATTCGATACATTTATATTTATATTCTTTCGCTGCGCTTGTTTCAACGTAGAACAGTTTCGTGGTATTATTCAGAATACGACGAACGGAGTTCTGAAGGCTTTCGCGGGCCAAGTTTAATTTAAACATTTCAACCGTGATTTGGTAAACGCCACTTTCGTTGGATCGATCGCAAATGTTTGTTTTCATGGCGCTGGTTGATACCTCGGCGCGAACTGACTCTAGTACTCGAATCTACACACAGGCAAGTTACTCTTTTTGCAGTTCTAAAAATACACCTGAAGCACGTTCAATCCGCGACGCTTTAGGCACTGCTCGACGACGAGAACAGCCGTGGGCGTATTGTCCTTCCAGTTACATCCAACGCGTGCATCGCGTGGCAACTTAATTTCCGCTGCTCCTTTAGGCAGACGCGCAGTGTACGATCCATCAACACCTTTTATTCTGTCAGGAGAAATTAAGCAAACCTCGCCGAGGAACCGCGCGTCCATCGTTTCGTCAAAAGAATTTCAAGACGCACGTTTTTCATCGAAAGGGAAGCATAGTTCAGCGGTTCTATCGTTATTCGATTCTCGCGTCTTCAATTTATCCTGCTGTATTAATCTCTTATCATCGCTGCTGCGATCGTTTAGCGCGTTGGGTCGGTCGTGTGACCTCGTTCTAAAATGATTTTCCCAAAACGTAATTAGCAAAGTGCCGCTAGGCGAGCAAGGAAACAAAGTGCCTGCACGATCGTGGGGCAAAAACGGAGACGGAAATGAAAAGAAAAAAAAAAAAAATGGTGCTGGCAAGTAGCGAGTACGGCGACAATACCCGACGGGAGTGCTTTTTACCTCGCGGCTCTTTTACCCCCTTCGCTGCCATTCAGCGGAAACGCCACGCCACGCCATTATTGGCATTGTGGCGGTGCGCACAGCCGGGGCAAAGAAAACCCGGGCAACCCCGTGGTTCCTGCCTCTCGGAGCGGGCTAACGATCGTGTTATTAGCGCAAATCAAATTGGCGACTGTCTCACGGGTGGAAGGGACAAAAAGAAAATAGCCGTGAAGAGGAAGAGGTAAAGGAGGCGTGAGTCCAATCTAATTCCGCCACGCAAGAACGACGCGTTAATTCGCAGATCGAAATCATACGCTCGCCCCAATACAAAGTAACTCCAATTTCAGAGTCCCCCTATATTTGATTATTTGCATCGGGACCGGGCGGGATTCATTGTAACGAGCGGAACGTTCAGATTCGAATCGTTATCCTACCGCGATGCAAATTGGCGGAGGTAGGACCCGCTTTTCTCGCAGAATCGATCGAAATTTTTTGTTCCGTCTATTGACCGACAGGTATTTTCAATTTTCAAGTAACCGGCGCCGCAATTTTCCCCTCCACGTTTTTGTAGATAGCCCGAGCGAATTGCGAAGCACGCCGGCGCGATTAAAAAATTATTCCTGCAATTATTTCCAGCGAGGCGAGCAAAGCGGACGGTACGCGAAAATCCGGGGCCGGACGAGTTTTTCCACGACGCGTGTTCACATTCGCCTACGGTGCTGCACCGAAACAAATTGGCCACGAGGACGGCGCATCGCGTGAGGCGAACGGATACGAAAGGGTTGAAACGACCGATCCTTTGTCGTAGCCGTCGCGTTACCCGCGGGAACGAGTGTCCTGACAACTTAAACACGGATATCCGTTAATCCCTTCTTATTATGCTTTCGCGTGATCCGCAGAAACGCTTCTGCGTACGCTGCCGATTCTCCTCTTCCATCGTGTAATCGTACGTAACAACGCCCGTAAACATCGTTTTCGTGAGCCGTTTTGTTCATGCACGCCTGCACGGGGATTTCATCACGCGATTCCACGGAATACGTAAACGGAAACGTTTTAGCTTATTACTGAATGAACGGGAAACGATACCGCTTCTGTCCCTCTTCCTCGCAGCTCATTTTCTTGCTACGTACCATTTACGTCGTTGCCGTACAAACGAAGAATCTTTACGCGCAAGCGACCGCTTTGTTACGGATACGATTACTCCTCGATGTGCAATTTTCTTCCGCGAGTTGTACGCCCCCCCAATATTAAATATAATCTCGGAACCCCTGCGATCAATTTTCAACCACCGTCAGATATCGTTCCTCCTCCGGCAAAACACTTTCCACGATCGGCTACTATTTACCCCGTGTTATTCATATTTCGTCCGTTTCGCCGGGCTCGGCCGCGCAGCTGTAACTTTAATAGGCGGCCATTGTATTTTAAAACAATTCCACGGGAGCGAGAAAAAATTCAGTAACCACTCGGCGCTACGAAGCTTTCAGCGGCAGCGTAGGATACGCGTCCTCTGGATAAAGCGGGAACTGGTTTGCCGTTTTTCAATGGTTCCTTTTTGCATAACCTCGGCCGCGTGCATTGTCATATTTCAGCCGTCCCATCCGGTAGTGAGCACGGTTAATTAGCACGCTATAAAGCACACAGGCAATACAATTTATACACACGCCTATTGGTTATTATCGTTTCCAGCTCTGCTTGATAAACGCCCCGTGAAAGTCCCGGCTATACGCCCGCCGCGGCGCCGCGCCGCGTTAATTGCTATATTTTCTCTTTCCCTCGACGCTGCTTTCGCGACGCAAATGGGGATCGCGATAACGCGGAGCCCGAGCCGATTACCGGTCACCGATACCGGCTCCGGCCCGATTATCGGAAGCTCGTACGCTTTTCTGCCCCCGAGACTTCTTTTCCTTCTCCTCGCCTCTTTTCTGTCGCGTCGCGAGCAACGTTTCAATTTATGCGTCCAGTTCCCTCGCGTTTACCTGTTTCCCCCGCCGCGATGAAATATATCTGCGTTCAGGAAGCTGCCCGCGTAGAAAGTGCTTAACGGCTAGTCGAATTTTAATAGCCGTTGTGTAACACAGCATAATACAGTTATGCCGGGAGGATTTTTCAATTTCATCCAGACGATCGATCCGCGTTAATTTCGCTCCGAGCGTTATTTCAATCAACTCCTTCCGCTACCTCTGCCAACACCGGTCTCTCCAATCTGTCGCGGACTTCCCGTTCGAGTGCAACGAAACTAAGCTCCCCGGAATATCCTCGACGTATATTCACCGACAGATCTAATGAAACGTTCCGGCATTCGTCGTTTATGCACTCCGGTATCTATTAGGAATAAAAAAAACGCCCGCCATTAGCCGCCGTCACCTCGATTTAACGACCAAAACTGAATCACTACCCGCGTTAAATCCTAACTCCATGTACCGGGCCCGTTCGAATTGCGCCCCAATAAAAGCACGTCGAGCGATCGTTACGCGAGGCGCCACGATCCCATTATAAAATCGATCCCCCGGTCGAGTTATCGCGGCAACCCACCGCGCGTCACTCTAATTCCACTCTATTTTCCCTTGCGCAATTCGAGCACCGTCCGACCGAGGAACAGTTAATCTTAATACGGCTTTATAGCTCCATTAAGCGTCCGCGGGCATCACGAAGAGCGGCGCGGCGCGCGTCCTCTGGGGCAACGATTATCCTGTGGCTATCGTGACGCCGTTGATCGTCCTCTCCAGACTAATTGTCGATTAAACGGTGGCGGTTTGCGGGAGATCGTACACCGGCGGGGCTCTCATCGATCGACGTCTGGTACGCGTCTTCGCCCTGGAATCGCGGATCGTTTTGCTCTTCTTTCTTTTGGGTTTTCCTTTTTTTTTTTTTTTTTTGGGGTGTCCCTTGATTGATTCTTTCCTTCCGTCATCGAGCCGCAACGGATGCTCTCCCGCTTGCGGGACCTCGTGCGTTTACCTGGCGCACGGGGCGGCCAGTTTATCGCTCGTCAAGTTCTGCCGCGCGGCAGATTTTTATTGGGACTCGATCTTTCGAGATGGAATTTAAAATTCCAATTTCGATTGGTTTATGGTTTTCTGTCCGCTGCGGCTTTCTAGTTTTTTATTTATATTTTTTCTTGCGAAAGATGTTGTGCAACGAGCAGAATTTTAATTCGGATGTTGCATCGAGGAGAATAATTTGCGAACCTGGATTACCGCGCAACGGACGACAATGATTGCATATATATTTTATTAGAAATATCATTGGGAATTTTTCACCACCGCTGTTTCTGCGATATCGAAATCACAGTACACGCCAGGTGCGACGACGCGTTAGGTATATTTAGACGACACCCTATAGACCATAGAACCTGCGGGGACTTGGCGGAGTACGGGGACGGTCAGAAAAGTGTCCGGCAGGCCAGGCCGTCCAGGAGCGGTCACCCATTCCGAGGGTCATCCACTGGCTCTCCTCTCACTTAGCATAAAAGGGTAACTAGCAAATGCTCAATGCGTATACCATAATGGAACGAGTGTCCCATGGAAATAATTAGGCGCAACCCATGGGAAATTCAGACCCCATTTCGGCTTTCCGTTTAGTGCGGACACTGCATAAGCCGGGCAAAAGCAAAGGGTCATCGTTTCGAAACGGAGACAGAGGTACACGTTTATTCTCGACTCTTTCGCTGCCTTTCAGCGAGGCGAGGAACTGTGCGCTGCAAACACGTACCAAATACGAGAATAATATTTCGCCAAGCGAATAGTTAAAGGAGAAAATTCATTTATACCCGGGTTCGCGCGGTATCGCGGTTGCGCGGAATATTTTCGACCACGTATATTGCGATGAACATATTTTTCGTCCCGCGCACGATAACGCAGGATAACATTGTGCTAAATCGGGGAAAACAAAAGCGGTAATCGTTCTGTTTCGTCGCGGAACGAATATTTATGCGCGTATAATACTGTGACGATATAGACGATAATTTGTGTCGGGACAAATTTTCGTTTTCCGTTGCGCAGGTCGTGTCCACTCGTTATCGTGGGAAAGCGTTTGCACGTGACAGCGAGGCGTCGTAGAAATATCTGACAGTTCGAGAAACGGGTTGACCGGGCCCTGTCGACCGTTCCAGTGTTAATCAATAATACATGAACATCGACGAGGCGTCTTTAAATTCGCGGGATTTCTCGAAGGAAACGAACGCAGCCCGTTTCTGCACGACTTTTCCATTACACGCCGTTGCGATTATTCCCAATTGTCGTTTGAAATTGTGCGCACCTTCCGCGCAAATCGCGCGCGTCATATCTTCATACGTTTCTCCATGTTTTCTCGTCGCTGATATTTGTGATCCCGCGGTTTCTTTAAAACTGTCACGTAGAGGCTGACTCTGCTTCGCGGAAACGGCTTTCCTTTATTTGTGCGAAGCTTGGCGGCGCCGCGGGTAAAAGTTTTTGGAAAACATCGCGAACCGTGCGTGCGCTGTGGTTCGTCAAAAGGTTTCGAAAGAGCCGTCCAAGCAGGCGTCGCGAATACAACCAAATACCCGGGCAAGATTCACGGGCGGTCGCGTAGCGAGAACGTTACGTCGCTCCGAAAACCCCTTGCGCGTAAAAAGAGTCGACGTCGGCCCATCAAAGCGACTTCCTGCATCGCATCGAATGGCAAATCTTCTCCGCGGGCTATCAGCTCGAACGATGTCGCTCCGACTATTCCGAGAAATCGTAATCCGATTAAGGTTAAAGAATAAAACTCACGTCTACACTTTACTGGGCGAACGATGTCAGCGACCGTGGCTACTCATCCGACGAGACGTGCCTCCAGATCGGGATATAGATTGTTTATCCTGGTAGAACATACTCCTCGGGGGCACAGGAATGTTCGAACTGCTCGCAGTTTCCAGACCGACGACGGAAAGAATTTACACGCACATACACACGAACGGGCTCGTCCTCTTTTTTGGGTCCCTTCGTAAATACACAGGCACGTACGTATACGTGGCTACGGTTCGTCACTGTTCTCTCGCTGGAAAACACTCTCGCGCACCGATGTTCCAACGTGTACGCACTGTTTGCTGAAACCACGAATCGAAATCGGCCACAGATTTTCCTCTCAGCCCGTGACGACCAAGCTCCACCTCGTCGACTGCCTCGCCAACTGGCCGGTCGAGTCGCCGCGACGCGTGTTCATTAATATGATAATCATCCAATACGTATACGACGGCCCTCGACGATCGTCGTCCTCGTTGCCTTCGTCGGCGTCCTTGTCGTCGACGATCCTGCGCCACGGCGATACGCCATCGTAAACTCGTTGCCCGATCGATGAACGAGGATCGCCGGTGACGTTTCTGATCGAGCCACGGCGAGTATCGCGGCAAGGGTGGAATACCAATCGCGGTCGATCGTTGCGGTGGATTGTCGCGGTCCGTCGTATCGGAAGAGTCGTCGGAGGATCGGGACAGGACGGCGCGACGCGTTTCCCCGTGGACGACACCTGTGGACGCCCGCGAACGAAAAACAGAACTGTATTTCCTTTTTCTTTGGCCGCCGTTTCGAGATCGATCGAACGACGTCGTTGTCCCGCCAGCGCGTTTTCTTCCTCCACACCGTCACTCTCCGTGTCCCGATACGTTTTCACGTATCTCTGCTTATTTCGTTATCGTGCCTCCGCCTTCACCGCCGCCTCCTGCGTCTTTCTCATCCTCCACCTTCTTCTCCACCTCCACTGTAACCGCCGCCACCACCACCGACGCCGCTACGCACCGCCACCTCCACCGCCTTCGTCCTCTGTCTCTTCTTCTTCCACCTCCAGCTTCCTCGCCCTTCTCCGCACTCCGCAGACTCGCCTTGCTACCTTCCACGCTTCGCGTCCTTCTCTCCCTTCTTCCTCGTTCACTGCAGCCAACTTCCTTTTCCCGTCGTCCCTCGATAAAATACCGCACGGTCCCGCTGCTAATTATCGCCACCCTCGCCCGTCCGCCGCCGCACTCTCGCGCACAGTCCCGAGTCCACCCTCGTCGTTCCCCGTTTCCCCGTTCCGAAGCAATGCAATTACCCTCTCGTATAATTGTTCGCCGATCTCGCGACCGGCGTGCACTCGAGAACAGTCGGCTAATTTTTCGGGACGAACTTTCCGGTTCGGTGTCTTGTATTGGACTGTGCAGAAGTGGCACCTTCCAGTTTCTGAACTTACATCTTGTCAGGTAAGTGTGAGCTTTACCCGTGTGCCCCGGCGCGCACAAGGAGACACGTTCGCCGCGTCGGTGTGCGTACAACCGACACACAGGTATTGTGCTTCGTGTGCCCGAGACCCGCCTCTATCCCTACCCCTTTTCCGCTCTGCCTACGTCTTTCTCTCTCCACGGTAGCCGCCGATCGCCGCCATACGTGTTCGATAGCGGCACTCTCTCGACGAACCTCGTGTGCGCCCGCTTTTACACGCGTCCTACCTGTACGCACACACGCGTTCACGCACGCTTCTCTACGCGCTTTACCCCCGCGCCACGGCCGCATAGACGTCTCTCTTTCTCCCTCCAGTCTCGCCTTTTCCTACCATTCTTCGAGCGTGCACACGGTCCTCTAGACCTCCCTCTTCCCTCTTTCTATGCCGCTTCTGCCACCACTTCGCCTAGGTGCGTGAGTGCGTGACGTACGCGGCGCTACGGGGACGTTTAACGTGTCGCGGTCGCGTCCCATCCCCACCGCCGCGACGATTTTCTTAGGACGGTAGCGGAAACGGAGTGGTAGAAAGGGCCGAGAGAAGGTGTCGTCGTGGTGGGGTGTCGCGAACCGTGGAGGGAGGTAAGGGTGATCCTTTCGGATCGACTCTCTTCCGGGGGTGAGCCTCGAGGACGTCGGGTACGGAATAGCTGTTGCTCGCTGCGATTCTGGTTTCGCGACGATAGCATTCCTCGGTGTGACTGACCGATATTTTCTGTTGTTGTTTGCGCCTGGGTGCTCCGTGGCCGCTTTGCGCGGGGGAAGTTGGATTCGCGTTTAAAAGGGTTGACGGAAAGGGTGCGTAAGACCTTACCGAGTTTCTGTTTCTTTCGGCGAGGACGATTGTTTGACTTGTCGCGGCACATGGGTGATTGAAATGTTGCTCCGATTTATCAGGAATTTATTTCATATGAACGTTATGAACGTTACGAACGTCACGAACGATTCACCAGGAATAAATTCGCCTCGCCTGCAACTTCTATCGAGCCATCCTGCGCTAAAATAATGAACGCGAAACTAGATCCGAGGAACGGAAACGGCTGCTTAATATTCAAGATCCGAAATATGGACGTTAGATATCCAACGGCGTGGTGTTCTGATATGTATAAAATAACAGTATGGCTTGTCGAACGGTTTGAACAACCGTCACACACAGTGTGAACTGTGGTGTACCGGCTGTGGAGTCCGACGAGACATCGAATCTTAGGAAAGACTTAGGAAACGGTCTTCGAGTGAAAGGATTTAGAAAAAGACGCGTAATGCACGTGCGCCCAGCTAAGCGCCGTCGATGTTAATCATACACAGCGTACAGTTTAAACACCGCGAAGCGTGCGCGCCTGTGTGCACGCGCGTACGCGTAAAAGAGTTAAACGGTTAACGCTATAGAGAAACGGGTGTAACATCGTTGCGTTTGTTCGGACCGAGCGTCAAACTGTAAAGAACAAACTAGGAGATATCTGCCAGGTGGACGATCTTGTTAGATCCTCGTCGCTGGCACGAATAATTCACCCGGAGAACAACCTCGGGCGTGGAAAAGCACTGATCTCCATTACCCCCGATCTTTTTTCCTCGATGGAAACTCGAGTCGAAAGTTTCGCTGCAATGTCACCGCACTATCTCGATCATCTCGGTTAGGTGAAAGAACCGCCGCGTGAAACGCGAGCACGGTAGCGTGATTTTTATCGGAACTGTTATTAGAAGATGTGCGTTCTTGAAAGTAATCTTTTATTACATGCATAATAATAATAATAATGTTACATTAGCTTGTTATTATTGTTACCGCCAGTAACTGTTTGGGATATCGTAATACTAGTGGAAGAAATATTTCCAGAGGTCTCATTGGTAATAGGAATGCAATTAATTGATATCCATATTAGACTGTAGTGTAGGAATACCAATATTCATCGATACGTTCAATGCGATATTAAAGTTTCTCGATGCAGCGAATAAATTCTCCCATCTATCTAAACGTACAGGAGTACGAAAATCTGCGTTCCTCCGTCCAATTATTCGACGTAGCGGTCTACCGTATACGTACTTTTCAAATCGAAGAATGTTCTCGTGTTCACGCGGGGGGGGGGGGGACGCCAAGGCATCCGACGAATCCGCTCGAATTTAATGAAAACGCTTTCATCGGGGCTCGACGTCGCCCAGAGCACGCCCGTAATGATTGAATTCGCCCGTTTCAGCAGAACCTCGGGCGTGGAAAACGCGGATCTCCGCTTCTTGCGAGCTTCGCCTCTTTTTTCACCTGCCCTCCTCTCCCTTGTCACGCGTATGTTTCTCTCTGTTACTGAAACGCTTCTAAGGCGAGCAGACCGAGTTTCACCTCTTCACAGCCGTGTTCGTCGGCTATTTTAACGAAGTCTGGCCGCGGTTCGCAAATAAGAGATAGTTTCACGACCGGCTCGTCGCTCGACTACCATTTTTCCATGCTGGTCGATCCGCGTTACGACCATAACCGATGTTCAGCTGGTGTACGTAGTAGATCTCGCCAGCTATAACGAGGCTGTCGATCGAGAGCGCTTGTAGGTCTTAGCTCTTCTGAATGAGGAGACAGAGAGAGAGAGAGAGAGAGAGAGAGAGAGGGGGGGGGGGGAGCGAAGTGAAGAGAAGAGAAAAGGGAAACACGGCGAGGGTAGAGGAAAAAAAGCGGCGAAGAGTACTTGGGTACTGTTAATCAGGTAAAATCTTGGCCTGTTCGAACCAGTTTCGTTAATGAACCGGCGACACTGTATATATTAGCCGACTGTGATTTCTGTTGTGTGAAATTGTTTTTTTTTCCCCTCGATGGGGGAGCTGCGTGCACCTTTTTTATTTTTGGGGCCTGATCGGCGAACGAAGTTTCATTCAGAGATCGCCCCCCTTTCCTTTAAATGGTAATTGTACGTTCGTGTTACTTCTAATTCACGAAAAGGACACGCTTCGGTGTTCACAGTTTTGGAATGCATTCCATAATTATATCAGCCCTGTGGAACACTGAACTTCGTGACGTAAGCGGTTTTCTCTTGACTGTGTTTATTCAGAAAATTTTCAACAATAACAAACGAGTCACAGGACAGGGAGCTCTTAGCGTCGCGAATTACACGAAATTAAACTCATTTCAGCTTTTATTAGCGACATTATTATATACCGACATTTCCCGCATTATTTCACTCATTATTCCACGATCGGTTCAACATTTAGCGAGACTATGAAATTTCGTATTCGATTGCCCACGTTTCATTTTCATATCCTGTTCGGCGAAACCGGACGAGCTGATCGTCCGTCGCCGCCGAATTATTCGATACCTCCGTACCGAGTAGTAGATGCCCGTTACCGGCCAGACACGCTGTTTCGAGGCATCGACAAGGCTTTCCCGCAATTGCATCAAAATCGATTGAAAATTAACGCGCGCACAGCTCCACAGGTTTCATCAAAATTGCCCAATAAAAACGAATGTTCGATTTGATTGAACGCGATCTCCATGTTTCTAAATACAATTCGCTGATCCGTCGCGTTCGGAACTCTCGCGCGCGCGTACGCGCGTGCATATTCGCGCGGGGCAGCTTCGCGCGAAGCTTTCAGACGGGCGAACGAAAAGGAAGAGCAGGACGAAAGGCGGGGCAGCACGAAGCTGAACGGACACCAGAGATGGAACAGGGATTACACGCGTCGCGGTTGAAGCGCTTCGGACGATTTATCGGCTCTCCTTTCGAATTCTCGCCGCGCTTCATAAAAACGACGTCGCACGTTATGCTCATGGCCGCGGCCCGGCCGCGTATAACCGTGAATTGTCGTTACGTTTGTCATTGTCGTTGTAAATAAAAGGGCCCGCGGCAATCGTATCTGACCGGCGCCGGCGAGAAAGAGAGATCTACCGCAGATATTCCTGGGTAAACGAGTATCCCCTCGCGTCCGCAGCGACGGTAATGTCAGCCTGAGCTCTTTTATTGCACACCCCTTTTCCTTTTGAACCGTCTATTTATCTCTTTCTATCGGTCCCCCGCTAAATTCGTTCGGTTCAACCCTTTGCTCGAGTGGAATATCGCGATGCTCGTCTGCGAATCGAAGTGGACGTTCAGAGTGGAGAATAATCGCGTGCTCTGCTTCATTTTTTTTCTTTCTTTTTATATATATGTATATATATATATATATAGCACCCCGTTGACGCGACGTCGATTTTGGGGAAGAAGAGGGGCTAGCCCGGTCGGGACGTGGGTCGAATTTAAATGGTCATTACGGCGGCACGTTCTTTTGCTCCTTTTTTTTTTTCCTTCTTTAAGGTAGATTCAGATAAGTACATGACCGACTATGATAGAGTACATGGCTTTCTGGAACGGTTTCAGGCCCGCGTTATTATACATTCTAGTTTCGTATGCATTTTTCGGGAGACACGTATAAGCGGACTCTGTCACGTTCAATATTTATCGGGAATATTCTTAAACGTATTATTAAAATTCACCGAGGGGAAATGTGGCACGAATTAATTACGCGCGCGTTGCGTAACAGGACTCTGGGTGAAATTTCGTCGGATTATAGTAGCCGATCGCGCGAAATTGCATAATTTTCGTCGGGACGCTGTCACTTTCCGGCCGAGTGCCTCGCAGAAATTAATCTGAAAAGCGGAACACTTTCGAAGCCAGCCACTGGAAAATGGGAAACGACTGCGTCGTTATCAAAGGACTCGCGCACGGTGCAAACAGGTGTGCCCGTTCAGTTTCGGATTTCGAGCACGAAATAACGAGATTGGCGTTCGCCACTCTCACTACCGGCACTCGGAACGGAAACAGGACTGTTTCAATTATACCTGTGTACCTACTGGCGCGGCAACATTTCAACCGGCACACGCGTCCAACGGTCACTGATAAAGTGATCGATATTCTTTTCGCCCCTGTCCGACAGCCGCCGACCCGTCCTACGTAAAAATAACGTATTACCGTGAAAATAATACAAAACCGAATGAAACAGCCCGGATGCTGCGAATAGGAAAAATGATTGACAGGATTCGCAGCAGGATAGTCGATACAAATTTTAAACATTTCCATCAACGTCCACCGTCGGCGATACTCGCTGGCCAACCGCGTCAACTTCCATTGCGAAATCGCTTTGTCAATTATGTTGTTACAATAATTGCACACGGTGCCCGAGCTTTTCCCTAAAGAATGAAGAATCGTGGACGTGCTATCACGACGAACATCGTGTACGCGTTAAGCCGTCCCAATTATATCCACTCGCTCTATTAGACTATTCTACTTAGCATCGTTCCAAGGGGCTCAATGTTGCTACCGCTATTTGCATCGTACCGCGTACATAGCATAATTGACGGAGCGTTCGCCATTTAAACGGCAAGCTTCTCCCGCCTATAGGAACCGGTAACGTTGCAATCTTTCCGTTCGACGCGCCAATAGTAATTCCCAGCAAATTGGAGATCAGAAACGCGAACGGTAATCTTTCGCCGCAATAATACCGGGGAAACGGAGCCGACCCAAACAACTCTCCAACGCGTTCCACGGGAACTCCAGTATTCCCATGGAATTCCATCGGAAGTGATACGCAATCTGGTCTTCCATAAAGCGTCTCGAAGCGGAGCACGGATAGAGACCATTGAGACTGGTCCCGTGTTACCTGGATACGCCCACGCTGCCCGAGTGCGCGATAAACAACAGTTTGCTTATTAATTGATCTGGGAAGCGGTCGATAATACGCTCGAGCGGAATAAAACGGGAGATCGAATCGATACTTGGTCGTGGAGGAAACGACCGCCGGTCCCGGGCGTAACAGCGCGAAACTCGCTCGTTCTCTCGTTTAATCGCCGCTCGGAGGGCGAGAGAATAGTGGAGGAGTTGAAAGGGAGAGTCGTAGTGGAGCCACGAAGCGAGGATATTTTAATGGTACTCCGTTGCTTTTTCTAATTTCATCGTTTCCCGGCGAGCACCGGATTCGAGACGGGAACGAGTCTCGCGATTATCCTGCGCCAGCTTGAAAACGCGTTAGGGAAATGGTCGTGTCGAGGACTGGACAGGTGTGAATCTGTTCGCAGCGTTCTTCCCGTGATCCCTCCGTGGTCCGGTCTTTAATTACGGTTCGGCAATTTTTTTTTTTTTGCAGGAATATGTTCTTCGCGATACTTCTAGACGCATTAGGAAGCAGCGCTCAACCCTTTGCGCTCGGCGGTGGGTCAGCTGGCTGGAAAACTACCTCCTGGGTGCGCGAATCGTTCAATTATAAATGGTACCGAGGATAATAAAAACGACGCTGTATTAACTCGCGGGCGAGGAAGAACGATTTGTACGCGGCGAGCAGCTTAAAGGCGTATCGATGTAACGCTCGCATCGCGAGGAGTACTTTTATTCGAAAGTCCGTTGGATAATCTAGTTTTAGTGAGAATTTACGCGACAACTTTGCCGAACCGGCCGTACCCGTACAGATTATCGATGTAACATTGCACCGAGGCGAACGATTAGGGTGTTGATATTTAACGAACAGCTAGTAAACTTCAGGCTAATGGAGCTCAGTGACCTCGCGGGGCTAGCTGAGCCAACAGTAGCCGAGATTATCGTGGAAACGGCCGTAACGCTAACAGGCTACAATTTCATCGCGAAACCGCGGTTCGGCTCATAATTCATCCGTCGTGGCAACAAATTTCACCGAACTCCTCCGCCCCTCGGAGTAAAGTCTCATTTTATTGTGCAATTATCGCACGGTCCAGGGAGCACGTCGAACAGCCTTCAATCGTATCCCGTGCGTCGATAATTAGCCGCGCTCATTAATAATCGTTATCCGTGGAAAATCGTCGGATTTATTATCGGGCTCCGTAACCGGGCGGGGTCGATCCTCTGTTCCCGTTTAATCGCGAAATTAACGCATTTTCGACGCACGACGAAACTGGTCCTCCTCCTTTTCCTTATCGTTCCGTGACAGGTCGCGTTCGAGAAACACGAATTATCCGCGCCGATCCACCGTGTACACGGCGTACGGAAAAACGATGCCGTACAGCCATTGCGTAATTGCATTTACAAGCTCGCGTCCCTGTTATCGCGTTATCGAGGCAGCGAGAGAACTTTCCGGCGAACCGGTGGCCGCAGCGGCGGTCGAACGAGCTCGAGATAAATTTCACCCACGTATCCGACGATGATATCGACTTATTCAATGTCCGCTACCACGTACGGGTGATTTAGGATCGCGGGCGAAAATAGATTCGCGCGATCGAAACCGCGCCGATTGCTAATTTATCGATCGCGGCGATAAATCTGCCCGGCGATACTCGCGCGATTTTTCCGTAGTCGGTTATTAAATTGACGCCAAGCATCGGGATTTCGCTGGCACGGAAGCCGCTTTAAGCTTGACATTAACTTTGCAGAATGTTGTCTATCGTTTTTGCGAAAAACGACAAATGAAATGTTCTCGCCTGCGCGAACTGTCGCGGGTTCGGCACACGGACGTCAGATATTACCGATTAAGCTTGCTGAAAACTAATCGATCGGTCGAGAATTTTACGGCTTATTACTTCTTCGAACATTTCGATCTTTCCCATTTATTTCTGTCGCTGAATGTGGAGCAACGTTCCGCGCGAGTACTAAAACCGTCTCGAATATTATACGCTCTTCGACGAAAGCTCTGTCGGAAGGAGTGACTCCTTATTGAGTTATTTACGCTTGACGAAATTCACGCGGACTTAATATATCGCTTTCATTAAGCTTGACGTCCGTGCCTCCGGTGTTCTTATTCCATTCGCCGTTTGTCACGGATATCCTCTCGCCGGCCTCATTTTTCCCTAACTGTATATATCGACGAGATTTTCAATTAACAACGCGGACGCGACAGCCGATGCAATTCCGCGAACGCCTATATTTCACCCCAAAAACGTATCTCGAGTCATCGTTGCCCGGTCGTCCGTTTTCCTCCACGTAAACAACTGGACACGAAAGAGGAATCCATTTTTCCCCCCATAACGCATCCCTCGAATCGTACGGCGGAACCACCGGCTTAATTATCGCATGCCACAGGATCGCTCCTCCATTAAGGCGAATCTGTTCGCGGAATGGCGACGATCATTGCGGCTTACGATCTACGTACGGCGCGGATCGTGCCGAACATTAAACGCAGAATGTCCCCGGGGGAAACGATCATTGTGCTCGACGTCGTTGCGACGAGGCCGGGAAAGCACCAGCCCCGGCCCGTTTACGATTTGCTAGCGATGGTTCCACATAAAAGCTCTTTGTCCGTTCCAGGTTCTCGAGGATATATTAATATTCCCGGCGCCGTGCACCGGGAATAATGAACAAACAAGAAAGTCCAAGAGGGTGGAGCGTCGTATATTCAACGTCGATCCATGAAGTACGACGCTACGTGCCCGTGGAAGATTGCGATGCAGACTACGGTTGCTCCATTTCTAAATTCAATTATCCTGCTTTTCTTTTCCGAGTTCAACCGTAAAGAGAATACGGGAATATCATTCATCGATTTACCTATCCCGGTCGATTTTGCACGCCTCTTCCTTCATTCCGTGCACACCCTTCGCTATTTGTTCCTTTAACGGCCTTCGCTGTGCTACCAGTGGTCTGCCTTATCGCCGCATCAATCTATATACCCGTGCGTATTCAATACAATTTTGCGTGCCAATCGCGTTACGTCAGGCGGATTTTTTGTTGTCCCTGGATTATCTGATAACTGGAACGCTCGTCCTTGCCAGTTTCAGGAGGGGTAAAGTCGCCGATCGAAAAGAAATAAGAACGATCGCGACGTTTCGCAAGTTTCGAAACGCGTGGCCGGTCAATCCATCGAGATAAATCAGCGAACGCTGTTAAATATTAGCCACGTAGAACGATTGCACTTGCGATACCGTCGCGCCATTTGTTCCCATGCAACACCTTGTTTACTGGCAGCCTGCACGCAGCACGATTATCGTGCCGATACACTTTGCGATCGGGCACCACGTACCATATCTTTGTACATATATATTTTTATTTAAATATTAAATTATTGTCGAACATGTTTGTACAGTAAAGGAGAATATGTTGTTCGCGTACTGTCCAAGAAAAAGGGTGGAGAGGCCAGTAACAGTAGCGATACGAATCAAATCGCCTCTCCTGTAGAATAAATCGATGCGGGTCGAAATATAAATGGGGATAAAGGTATTAATCAATCCTCTCTCCCAAAGCAAGTTGCCCCTCGATCAAATTAACAGGTACGAGAAAACAAGCACACCTTTTTATCCATTCTTACCGTTACGCAGCAGACCGGACTAACGAAACGACTAATTAAACTCGCGCACACCGACGAAATGACATTTGAAACGGCTTCACGTGTCCGTCGACGCGCCTCGCAAACAAGTGCAGCTCGCGATTGCCCGTTTCACGCGCGTTTTCCAAAGGCCTCTCGAGCGGTATATCAAGGATTTTTTGTTCGATCATCCCGCCACGATTGCGCCGCGAAACCTTTCGCAACGTACGCGCGGATGACTTTTTCCATTTCTCTCCAGCCATCGCCGTTTCATCGTGACCGGCGACCTTTCGCGAATCGATCGTTGCACGCGCGTGCTCGCGAATCGATCGAGGCACGTGCGATTTTTCGTCACTTTTACATCGCCGACACCGAGGTGTCACGAGTGAAACGGCCTTAGATGGAAACGATCGACGATGATTTCTGCGCTTTTCTTGCGCGAATTTCGCGGAAGGAATCGTGGCCGGGCAGCGACGAAACCGTCCTACACTCGGCAGACCTATTGATCGATAAATTAAGCAGTCAGCGGGGAGAGTTCGCGTGGATTTAATATCGCCGCTGTGAAGTAACGATAATGTTCGATTCGATAGCGGATTCAATTGCACGCAGGTTTACAATTTTTCACTCGAACGATATATATCGCGCCGGATCTCAATTCTTGTTGCGTTTACGGAGGCTCGCGGTAGAGACGAATTATTATAAGGTTGTGCAAATTGTTGTAGATAAATTCAACGATCGTTTCGGGTAACGAAATTAATATTCCCCCCGCAACTATTGCGCATCCGCCCGCGTTGATCGGACGATAATTGCCCGTTTAATAAATATATTTTACCACGGCTATCAAAATTAATTGTCCCTTTATCTACACAAATTCGTTCAATTTAGAGATCCGTCCGCAAATTTCACGTGTCGTGGTCAAACTGGATCGCAAGCCTTTCCATTCCACCACGACGAGTAACACGCGCTCGATCTTCCGATTTCAATTACCGTGCAAAGGGTCGCGCGATAACTCAGGAAACCTCGTCCCCCCCACCGCCAGTTCGTCAATGCTCGATCTTAATTCCACGGGCTAAAATCCAAGCGGCGCGGCATATCTTTATATGCAAATTTCGATCAGCCGCGCGATTCGCGCCGGACGGTAAATCCAATCGCGTCGCCGACACCTAAGAGAGTCACTTGCGCCTTCGTTTTTCGTTTATTCCGAATCGACGTGGCGTCCAGACCGGAAACGAATGCTCGATTTCTAATCGACCCTCGACGGCCGGCGATGTCCCCGCGAATTACCCTCCCCACCTCGATAAATATTCACGAGGCACCGCATACTCGAACGGGCGCTAACGACGATTGAATTAATCCACGGACAAATAAGTACATTGTTCCGTGAGCGTCGGTGGCAGTGATTAGCCGTCCGCGATATCTCGATTCTCGCATCGAGCTCGCGCGAAACAACGTTTCACGTTTTACCGCTCGACGGCATGAAATCGGCCGGGCCCGAGCGGCGATGGACATCGCGCACGTCCAGATGTCGTGTCGCGTTTAATAAACGCGCCGCGTATTAGAGTCGAGAAGGGGACGGATTAAAATATCAAAGATCGGCCGCGGCCGGACAGCCGGGCTTCGCTCTTCGATCCGAACGATCGTCGACCACGTTGCTTCGAATCACGTGAAATCGCGAGGCCCCGTTCGAATATTTGCATCAAGAAGCGGAGGCGCTCCTTCTCTTCGCTCCGATTTGGTTTTCTCGATACAAAATTCTTGTCGCAATTATCCCATTAGATGGAGAAAAAAATTGTTCGTACGCGATACGGATCGCGTTACCACAACATATCAAAATAACAGCCTGAAAAAACAGAAACACTCCCTGCCGCGCAGTTCGAGGCAAACCAGCCGTCGTCGATCCTTCCAAAGACAATCCGAACAAAGAGCAACGAAGAGGGAAACGATCGCTCATCAGCATAATTTGTACCGGAGTGTCACCTGGAAGGTAACCCGAACGAGACCCCTCTCCGATCTTCATTCATACGCTTTCTCCCCGTCCCTTCCGATCTTCCCTCGCCGAACGAAAGGTATGCTGACCGTAGGCGACACGCCTGACTCCATCGTGGTCGTCTAGGTAGACGGAGAAAAACGGGTTCGTTGAAAAGCAGCGGCGAGCCCGAGCCGCGATCTCGTCGCAGGGAATCGCGCATTCTAGAGAGGAGAGCTGGAATTCTCGTGGCTTTTTTAGCTCGCGACAAGGAGGGACCGGGGGTCCGGTAGAAATCGCCTAGGACGTTTGCACGTGTCGACGGTCGGTTTTTCGCGGCGGGGGACCGACGGATGTGTCTGGAACGTCGTGCCGCGGAACGACGTCGTTTCATCGGCTGACGAATTTATGGCCGATCGGGCAGAAGTGTGTTAATCGTTTTTCTGGAATCGTGAATGCGTTAAGAGACAGTGGGCGTGCTCCGAGATGTCTGCGGTCGATGGTAGAGGCTCGAAACTAATTGCGATAATTTGTGATCGGCTCTGAATAGAATTTTCTTTTCTTCTCGATACATTGTTGTAGACATTTCATCTGCTGTTTCAAGTGGACAGGTTCCAGGTGGAGTGTTTCGGAATTCCGTCGTAGATAAGGGACGGCGAGAAGTGATACGAAAAATCGATTTCCATCGAAGCGACGGGGTTCTGGTTAGGTTCGTACCCTTAATTGGCACGACGCGACAGGGTGTCCGTTACGCAAGCGGTTAACGGCTAATGAACAAAAAAGCTGCGGTTTATGTTCTAAGTAATGGAAGCGGAGACGCGTTATGATGGATCGTTGAATAACAATTTGGAGATACGGCGAGGCTATTATTATATGGGGGAATGAGTCAATCGAGAGCCCAAACGCAACAAATTAATGCATTATTTGCATTCGAACCGAGACAAATAAGGTTTTGCCAATTACTTGGAAATAAATGACAATGTTAGCGACTTAATTGATTTATCGGCCGAAAGTTTTGACGATGAAGAGGTTTTTCCAATTACTAAACTCGTGTTCGGGGAAGGTTGGCTTCTGAGTCCACGATATTTCTTTCACCGCCGTCCACCCATGTTTCGCACCACCCTCTGTGCGTGAGCGTAGCGTAGCGAAAAAGAAAATCGCACGAAAACGCCTAAATAAAATTGCAAGGAGACACGGGAAAGATCGAAGACGCCCAAGGCGGCATCCTTCGGTATCCTCGCGTTAAGTCGCGCTCGGCGATAAATCAGATATCGGAAAGGTCAAGGCGGTCGTTATCTCTTCAGTAACAGCGTCCAGGATTTTTTACGAGCATCCATGAATACTCTTCGCGCACCACCTTCCTGTGGCGTCCAACGTTTTTCAAGGGATCCCGACGACAGGTCCTCGTTCAACGGCCACCATTAAATTCCTCGAGGACGACGGCCAACGATGCGCCATCGCGCGGTGGCGTCGCGACACCTTCCGTTTTCGTCCCAAAATGACATTTCCTGCCGTTCCTGTTCCCGCGTTCCTTTCTCCGCCCCGCCGTTTTTATCGGCGAACTCGGCGGCATCGCGATTAATCGGGACCTCGACGCGATCGTATATCAATCGGTATAACCGCGTACGCCGCGCGAATAAATATAATTATAAGTAAGAGCAAGGCTGGACCACGCCCTGTCTCCGCTCTACTCTCTTTTTCTCCCTTCCGCTGTCTCCTTTCCTCGTGCATACGCGGGTACGCGTACCGAGCCTGCACACGCTATCCTTGCTCTCTCTTTTTCAGTTTCTCCCTCTTGGTATGCCTCCATCGTTCTATCCTCGTTCGTCGCGCACGATTCGTAGGCAGCTGTACCTTCGTCGAACGCGTTCTCCGTCTTTTTCAGAGTTTTATGCTCTCTCCGTCTCCGTTTTGCTCCCTTTTCTACAAGATTGCCCCCGTCTCCGTCGAGCATGGTCCCACTCTCACGGAGTTTCTTTCTATCTGGTTCGTTCTACCTCCTTCTCTGAGGTGTCTTTTCTCTTTCTCCCTCCCTTTCACGGTTTTCCTGCTTCGTCCTCCTTTAGCACGCGTGCTTCTCATCGAAAGCACGCTGCCCCGCACGATAAATGGGTTTAGCTCCGGTTGGGTCCCTTTTCTCCTATCTTCCACGCATACACTCGCGTCGCTGCATCCAGCCGTGCTGTTACGGACGTCGCGAAATCCATGGACGATCGATTCCGATCGTGTTTTCGTGCTTGCCCCGTCGATTTCGAAGGCTGTCGGCTTTCCGCGAGGCAAACGAATCGGCTGCGCTACTAATTTTTCTTGTCCGGCTGGATCTCAAATTTTCCTCCTCGAATTTCGGCCATTCTATAGAACAACTCGGCCCTGTTTCAGCAATCCCGGAACATCGCAATTAAATCGCTTCGTTAATTCGCCCGCGAGCATATAATCAACCGGCATTTCACATTTATCGTCTCGGCCTACGTGCAAGTGCCCCAACTTCCCCTGTACGAGCACGCAAGAATCCAAGCCATTCGAACTAGCACGGTGTTCGCCAGAACGCCTTCAACGTCGTATCTCATATACCTACGACGCAAAAAGCAACAGAATCGTCAGCAACAAAAGTTCGCAACACGAACTACCTAGCCCGACACTCGACAAAATGACCACGAACGATACGAAACACGTTATCGTTCGGCCGCGACACACATAACTCTCGAAATACCAATACTCATCGACGGGGCAACCGTGGCGGAAAGGAAGCGCCGCGTCTATCGGTGCAACGATTATCCGCTCATAAGTGCATAAATCAGGAAGAGAAATAACGGCCACGTGTTTTATAAGCTCGCATCGGCTGCACGCTAACAAGATCGCGTTAATGCAAATTGAGAAAGAAAACATTCGCGACGAGGGAAGGGAACGGCGAAGCGCCTGGAGGATGTTGCGTATTTGCTGCAACGACGTATGATTCGTTTGACAAAGAGATTCTCCGGGCGCAATATATATATATATATATATATATATATATATATATATATATATACATATTGGCCATGGCACTCTTGTTTGCAGTTTTTATTTTACAGAAGAAAAACGGAAGATTTCTTTTCCGTAAAACGATGATTTCACCTTTGAACAGTCGCCACTTTGTTGTATATTAATTTTTGGCAATAACGAACGATAGGGCACTAGATGGTTTAACACGGCGAACAAATGTTCACGAATCTTTGATTTCAGATGAACCAGATCGAAGCTAGAGCGGTCGCCGCAAACTTTTGCGCGTACAAATATTTTCTTTTCTTGAGGAAACTCGAAAACACCCTGGCAAAATCGAACATCGACTGTAAAATAAAGCTCGCACCCCGTCCAGGAAATTACGCGTTCGCGGTGTCAGCGTGTGTAACGTTCGGTTCCATTAAAGACGCCGCCGGTGATTTAATAACTATTCCGTTTCCCCGCGAACGAGAGCGATAGACAAGCTTTTATGCTTCCCTCTAAATCAATCGAGTCGCGACCTCTCTTCCTCTCCCCGGAGAGAGAGCCTTTTCACCGGCCGTTCCCCGTGTTATCCGCGTCGTTCGATGAACGTTAACGTGCAACGCAAATCGACGTCCTGATCGATGCGACGACGTCGACGCTCGCCGTATCTAGTTTCGCCCCGATCACGTTGGATTAGCTCGCCCATCGTGGACGTTCAAATAGCTTCGCGATTACGCCTGGACAGACCTGCGTTTATGAGTTATTTTGTTGTCCGTCCAGGAAGCGAGCGCACTGAAATATGTTAACCCTCTCGGCCGAGCGACCGGCGCTTTTAATGAGCCGCTTTAAAATTGTTCGCACGACTCCATGCAAATCGGCGTTCCGTCGTTTTTTGGCGCACGCACCGGCAATTAGGGTAACGAGGAGGGAAATTGAACGGGGCAATAAGGAATCACGGGGAACGATTTGATACGCGGGTCTCACGCGAACCGGGCGCCGATATACTTATCGTCCGCTTTGTTTTTACACCGTCGGTCTCTTTCCGGCGATTGGGCATTCGCTCGTGTCGCACGCGTCGCGACAAAGAACGGGGATGATATTTCTTCGTTAAAAATCGCGATTGGCAACTCGGCGAAACGAATATGTGGAACGCGATGAAACTTTCGTAACGGTCGGTGTATTACTTCTTCCGCGATTCGCGAAACTTTCGCGCGATGCGATCTCGTTCGTTTCTGTCGAGCTGTAATCGACAGAAAGGAAATGCTGAGCTAATAGTCGCGGAATGAAACCAATGAAAATTACTGCGACACTTGCCAGCTACGGGGAAACTCGCGAAAGCTATTTATCGCTATTCCAGAACGGTATCGGGCAACATTGTTCGTCCGAATTCCAGGTCGATCGTAAGTGAAAGAAGTTCTCGCCTCGCCGTAACGAGCGGGCCGCTAAAAATCGTTCCACGCCCCTTTTCGTCCGTGCATGCGAGATCGCAATTGTCGCGGCTGAAAGTGCAACGGGAGATCCATAGAATCCCAAGGGAGGAAGCGGGATAGGCGTGGACGTTGAAGAAGGACGAAGAAAGGGAGAGGTGCGCGCAACCGTCATAAATCAAAAGCGTTCCTTCTCGCGCGGTGACGTAAGGAAAACAGCTGCTCGCAGGAGGGTACGAAGGCGTCGGATGATATGCTCGTCCGGGGAATATGTTGGACGCGTGTAAAGCGCCGCGACGAACAATGAACGAGATAGCACAAGGCTCGCTAATTCCGACCGATTGTGCTCACCTCGTGGCTGTCGTTCAACCGGCAACGCGTAAAAAGAGGAACCTGACCGTGGTTTCCTTCGTACAGCTGCCATCTCCCTTTCACCGTCGCCATTCTTTCCCTTCTATCTTTCGTGCACCTCGATTTCACGTCTGCCGATTGTCCACGTCGGAGGAGGACGAGGATAAAATGTCGCGGACGGTTCCTTATTTTCTTTTCATTCTTTCGCCTTTCTGTCTTGGCAACGGACGGGACCATGCCTCTCCTGCTTCTTCTCGTTTCGGGGATGCTCCGGACAGAGAGCCGCACTTTTGTGGGAATTCAAATAGTCCGCGCGATGTTGAATCGAGATGAAATAAGAGATCTGGAGCGGGGATCGCGAAATGATTACGTATACAATACTTCGGAAGCGTCGAGCTCGACGAAGCAGGCTTGGCGATTTGGATTTTTTGGGGGGTTGCGAATCGAGAAGTTTCGCCACGTCCTTTTGGGTTATTTGCTGAACTCCGTTTTATGTATCAATGTTTGCGTGCCAACTCGACGGGTGTAATTAAGGATTATAGTTTAAATATAGTATAGTTTGGAGGAAATAAACGGCGCTCCATGTATCCCTGTCTCGTTTCAGTTTCCTAAACGTAACGCTGCATACGTGAAGCTTGTGCGACTACTACGACTGTGCCAGAACTTTCTCTTGCCATAACTACGCGCGTAAATATTGAGAATAGAGAGAACCACACCGGGCGGTGTGGTATATCTCAGAAATGCCATTCAGTTTACTTTTTCAATAAATGCTTGCAGTGCCCACATATTTCAGTTCAAACACTGCGCGCCTAACTCAAGCGGCGTCAACCTTGCAATTTCAAACGACAAGAGTCCAATGAAATACTTCCGAAATAAACAATCAGTAACACCTTCGCAATACATTTTGAAATTGACGTCGCAGAGACCGATAACATGGAACTCCGTTTCGATACGTTCTACGTTCGAATCGTTGGCCAGTCACGAAACGTCACTGTCGGGACATCCCGTACTCTCTGCCCCCAAAAAAGGATCCCCCGAGCGTCGCATCCCAGAAACGACGGCCACACCGGCAGCCCGTAGCAGCCGACCATAACGTTCACCCCATGGCGGCGCCGAAGTCCACAGAGAACCATGCGACCGGTATCAAACCGTAAAGTCGCGTTCACGCGTGTGCGTGCACGTGTCACCGCATTTCCTCCCCCCCCCCCCTCGCCCCACCGACGTGGTTCGCTAAGTATGGCCGAAGTGGCGGCGTTCGAGTCTGTCTGTCGCGACCCGCGGTAAGCAAAGCAAACGACCTTCCGTGGAATCTGGACAACCTGTCTGCAGCCGCCTGGAGCCGCCTGCAGCCGCCTGCAGCCGCCGAGACCAGGCCTGCACTTGTTCCGCGGCGAACCGCTCCTTCCTTCTCTCTCCGTCGTCACACGGCAGCCTCTACTTACCTCTGTCCGTCCGTCTCGTTTCGAAGCGCGCTACCAGCTTGCACCGAGGGTGTTCGTGCCTCCGACCCTTTACTTATCGTTCACCGTTGCGAACGGTGCATGAATGAAAACCGCACGTGGAGCGTTTCACCTACGACCGGATCCGGCGCCTCGTCGATTCCCCGGCAACGGAGTTCCGGCGAAGTTGGCGGAGGTCGCGCGGACGGGGTTGGATTTGTTCGGATAGGGGTGGTCTGGGTTGACCTTGCGATTCAATGTCGTGGATGTCGCGAATACGGTGGGCAATTTCAGCAAATGACAGTGGCTGGTGTTGTCGCTGCATCGTTGATCTATAATATTCGTTGGCGATTTTAATCCGTACAGTTATTCTGTTTCCTGTTATGGTCCGCGGTTGGTATCGTTTTTATTGACGATAGGATAGGCTGCAGACGTCGGTGAAGTGGTAGAAGCGAGCGAGGTATAGGAAGTCTGACCACGCGACTCATACTACTTAAAGCGTAATTCAATTTGCCGCGAAGCTATCGCAGCGGTACCACTCCCGTTTTCGAGCATACTTTAGACGGATATTATTCACGATGGTAGTAGCGTGCTGGTGACGTGATAAGTGGCTCGAAGTTACACAACGTTATCTCAAATTCACGCACCTATCGATACGAGCATGACACGCAATAAATGCGAGTGAAACAATTAAACGGTTGGAAGCAATAAGTATGCAAGCTTATGGAAACGTTCAGACGTCTCAATTAACCTTGACCTAATCGGCAATCATTATCGTCGAATCAGCGTAAGTATTGAAGTCGTCTCAGCAATCGCAAAAACGTATAATCGTAACCAGCGCGGTTTCTCATTTTTCATCGCTTCACTGCCACGCGGGTATCCGTTTGTATGTACAATGTGTGTTTGTGTATCGCGCAATTTGAATTTCTAATTGCGGAAAAATACGCCGCGGGAATAACAGCGGGATTGGTCGCATTCATATTTATGAGGGACGAATTTAATAGCGCGCGTGGCCGTGCATCAATGGCCGAATAGTTGCGCGTTAGAAAAATTCGTACGCCCTCGGCCGTACCTCCAATACTCGACATCATTATTATTTCACCCCTGCGTCGTTTGCGTATCTACGCTCCTATCAGTTCCTTATCCTACCGTTTTCAAAATCGACGCCACCGGAGGCTCGATCGCTCGTGGGAGGAGCGTCGATGAATATTCATTCGATAAATGTGTCGTATCGCCCGTGATATTGTATTCGCCCTGAACATTCCGTAGCCGTAGTAATCGATGGAAGTTTAATTGCGTCCCGTTCCGCAGTTTATTATTGCCAGCTGGGATTGCTGGAAAAAAGATGTTCGAACAGCGGGTGATTATTTTCACGCTTCCATACGTCTCGATATAAATAAAACGAGATTAGCGTAACAGATTTTACTCGACGGCGGGATAAATATGTGTAGTTCCCTCGAAAGAAACATCCTATTTAGCATTTCGTTCTTATCGAAAATGGTAATGCCGAAGGGTAATAAATGTGGCCCACGCTCTAATTATACGCCGCATAAATTTTGTTCACTCGCGCCGCTCCAATGGAAATTCCAATGTAGCGCTGCTATCGTTGAGAAGATTTGAAATCGAGGCAATCCTTCGATTGCGAGAAACATTAATGTCCAATCGTAGCATAATATCATTGTTCTCCGCGTCTTTTACCAGTTTCCACCGGGATCGCCGTAAAACGAGGACAAATTGTCTCCACGGACGATTCAGTGACCGGCGCGGCGAGCATACCCTCGACGCGGGGAGCCGTTGAAAAATAAAATTTTACAAGCGAGATTTTCACGAGCGGCAATTAACACCGGTTGGCAAGATTTAAGGCGGAAATCTTGACCAACAAGGATGGCGCATCACGTCTATTTTAGGGACGTCGATGAATCACGGATGCCTTGCTTTCCACGTGTTTTTGTCGAAATCGCCGCCGAGACAACCTTTATGGCAGTTCAAGGAATCTCTCCTCTTTCGACTTCGATCTCCACCTTTATTTCTTACTACTTCACTCCTGTCTCATGGTGGATGTTTTCTTTCACGATTGTTCGAGCAGAGAAACGATACCTCACGTGAAGATCTGCAAGTTTTCTCGTTCACGGTGGAACACGTTTATATACGGCGGGTTCGTTAAGAGATGCGTTAAGGAGCATTAAACGGCGTATACGTGGTACGTGGCTCGTTCGATTTGGAATGTCATTGAAGCTGAGATAAATATATTTAACGACGCATAAAACACCGCTGGTTGATAGTCTCGTTTAAGGCCCGAATGGTGGTATCAATTTCACGCGAATTTGATCATTTTATTTGCACTCAGTTTCGTTTCGTTAATTGCGAAGGAGGTATTTCGTTGCTCTCCGCTTTGTTGCACAGTTCGCCCTTAGATCGTAGCTCGGCAGATTCTTGCATATCATTTGGATCGTTCGATACCAATTATTTCGACTTTCGATTACCAATTTCGAAGCTGGATACGCGGTAATACATTTCTCAATTTAACAGTTACGCGTCACCATTAATCGCCTCTCGAATCGGCTAATGTAACTACAAGATGCCTCTTCGGAGCTACAGTTCAACTAATTCCACCATTAAATTTATAATCCCTGTCACGGCACAGACCTACATATATATCCCAGCGAGACAATTAAGATTCCTATCCTGATGTCCAGCCAATAAGCTACTGTCAATCATTGAGAAAAGACGTCAGTGTAACTTTCCTGAGAGTGTCCCCCCCGTACCTTACATCTATCGTTCCGATATATCGTCTTTCTAATCCGTTTTTTACTCTTTGCTTCCAATCTTTGCACGCCGGCTGGCGGTTCGCGAGTGAAAAAAGCAGGGCAAATATAGCAGCGCGCCGATTAACCAGTAATAAACGCCATTTAATCCGTGGAGCGTGAATATCGACATGGCGAAAACGTCCGATACCTGTTCAATCGCGAATAAATCAAATTACGCAGAAAACTGATAAGCTTCGGTTGACTCGTTCGATTTTTCAGCGACGCTAGTTGACGCGAGCGCGCGAACAAATCTGCCCGTAACCTGTTCGATTTAATGAAACCGAATTTTTCGTCGCGACTATTCCGAAGAAAAGACGAACAAATATATCTCATGCGTCGATTAAACGTGACACGAATTAATGCGACTTCTATATACAGTACACTAAGAAAATGGTCGCCTAGATTTCCTTCTTCATCTTACCGTGCTATTATTATTATTATTCAATTGGGCGGATCATTTAAACGTCCACGTCCAAGCGAACATCCGGACTCGTCGAAAGGGGACAACAAAAGGGAAGCTACTGAAAATTCCATTCCTCGAATACGAGGATTACTCCCTAATTATTATCCACTGCAAATTTCAACCCCAATTGTCCTAAACTTAATGGTATTCGCTTACAGCGTCATGTGTTTGTCATAAAATTTGTCGTGCCATAAAACACATTGAACCTCCCGTTGTCTCTTGGCTGCTCGGCCGCGAATACAAGCGAGGTGGTCGAATCGATATCCAGACGCGATTATATTAATTACGAGCCCGCGTTATGAAACGAGCACGGTGCCGCGTTGATTTCTGTTCCATTCATTAACCAGGCTTCTATAATTGCCACGGCAATCGCGCGGCGGCTGTAAAGTATCGCCGGCGACGTTACACGGGCGACCACCGATAATTATCACGGACGATGGATATCGATCGTCTGGATATCGATGAAATATCGCGGCGACCACTTGCCGCGAAACTGGTAAATAGAGGGTAACGCTTCGCTCCGTTAACGAGCCGATCTCGAATCGTTCGATTACGCTGGTATTCATTAACAAACTCCTCGTGTCCCTCCTCCATTCCCTTTATCTATCCATCTATCTATTTATCTACCTCTGCGATACCTCCCCCCCCTCCCCCAACGAACTCTCGCGAGTACTTATTCCTTCTTTCTTCTCCCTCCTTTCGGCGTTGTTTCACGTTATTCGTTTATTTTCGTCGGCCACCTTTTTGTTCGTTTCCGTGGACAATTTCCACGCCGATCCACGACGGTTAAAGCAATTTACGCGAGCGCGATAATTTCCTAGGGTAGGAGCGATCGGCAAGCGTATACCGTTAAAACGATTTTCCCAGATACAGGAAAGGCGCACCATTGAAATCGTCTCTCAGCTTCGGCCACACTCGGACGGAAGCGCTAAATTGGCCCTTTTTACGGCGAGGCGCGCTCGCGCGGCCCGGGAATGCGGTGTAATTGGAAAAATTGGTTTCCCGGTGTAATTACAGGACGATCTGGAATCACACGATTTTCTAGATCGCGGACTCTTCCTTCGATAAATGGCGAGGCGATGGCTATTCCGGTTAAATGATTATACCGCTGGTCGTGTGTCGTTTATTTTCTACGGCCGACAGAGTGTAAATACTCCAGCCGGTTAAATTTCGAGATTTATGATTATGACAGATATCCGAACGCAGACTTTCGAACGAAAATTCCATTTTTTTGCCCGACAACTCCCCCCCCCCCCCCTCCCAAACTCATCTTCCTTTTTTTTCTTGTTCGCAGCAGTAAATTTCCAATTCAAATTTTTTCCCAACCGAACATTTCGCATTTTAATCTGCGAACTTTCGTAAAAATTGCCTCGCAGTCGAGGGGCGATTAATTACGTTATTGAATTCATTATAATCCCTGTCAGTTCGGAATCAACTTAATATATTTTAGTTCGAGCGCGCGTTTATCGAAAACTACGATTTGAATTAAAATAGCGGGAGGAGGATTGGTTTTTTCATATTTTCGTTCGCCTCGTAACTTCGAATGCGAGACGTCTCAATATGGAGCACTGCTTATCTAGAAAATAATTTCGCGTCGGGAAGAAATGAACCTCGAAGTGCGTGATATCGATGACGAAACGCTGTTACGTTCTATCAACATGGTCGATCCGTCGGAATTTAAATGAGTTTCTCCGAGGTGGTTTCTCCGGGCTATCGATAAAGACTGCAATTACAAACCGACCACGGAAATGCAGCAAAAAGATAAGCAACCCTTATCAGCGTCTAACAGCGGCAAGCCCAAAACGAATTCAGTGGCGGAAGTGACGCGGGAAACGTCGACGGATTAATCGGGCAAATAATTTATCGAGAAATTCGTGCGAATTTACGAAATGTCGTCCAACGGCTTGAACGAAAGAACGTAAGCGAAGAACGAAATCGTGGAGGATTTCAAACGAAACGCGATATAAATGAAAAATAGCGGACTAAAGATTCGCGTGTGCATCGCTGATATTTAACAACGCTATTATTCACTGTCAATCAATCCGTTCAAATTAATATTTAATAACAGGCTAATGACAAATCTTCCGAGAAAATTGTCTTATCCCCGCTGGAATTTCGCTTCATTAATGAAACGTTTTATACGTGGCATTAATCGCATAGCGGTACCGTTCGAGTGATTAAATCAGTTGAAAGGATCAGGAGCTTCTTCTTATACACCTCCGTGTATCCTCTCTTTCTTTTTCTTTTTTCTCCGACAGAAATCGTCAGGAACGGGGCGAACTAACGCGACGCGTATAATGACGACGGCGGTAAATGCTGAAAGGGCGACAATTCGAATTGATCATCGCGGTACGCGTGGTCGATAAATCGAATAACGCTAAGCCGGAGCGAATGATTTACGATCGATGCACTTAAGGGCCTTAAATCTCGCGCCTATCCCCCCCCTGTTGCTTCCGTTGCTCTCGTTTATTCGCCGAAGTACATTCACACGGCACCGCATTCAGTATAGCCTTACAGAATTGCCCGCCTTATCAAATAGGCAAATCGGTGTAGCATTTAATCCACATTACCGTGTTTATGCACGTAGTTTCCGTAATACATCGTGCTTCTACTCGATGATTTCTCTACAGGCAGTCGGGCGCTCTTAAAGTTCTCGCCGCAAAGCGGTAGGAAAATTCGATAAAGTACTCATTATCATACTTTTTATCGTTATTAACCTTTGCCGTTTGTAAACGCGAAAAAAATTTCCACGCCAAGACTTGGTTGTCTAATTCAATTAATCAAGATGCAATTTAATAGAGAATTGCGTGGCTCACAGTTTTTGTTGCGTGTAACGCACGATGAGTCGGAGGCAAACAACAGTGAGATGAAAATACCGAGGCAAAGAAATCCGGATAGAAAAAAATTTAGCGATTAAAAAATAATGTAAAACATTCGTAGACGTAGATCAACTTAATTATTAAACCTCCACAAAGAAGTAACGTTGATTCCTCGGTAATTGTTCTAATTGAGGTGCATCTTGATCTGGCCATCAATGAAACGACTAAATAAATAAATATGTAAATAAATAAAGATATAAAAGCCGATCGGAGACCGTCCTTCGTACGTTCAACGCTTCTATTCCATCTTTCCAACCCTCGCTCGAACGCCGCGAGAACACTTATTCCCTGTCTGACCAGGAACGGCCCGTATCTCCTGAAGAGTCGCGCGCCTCTCCCGCGGTTGCAACATTATTTCCAGCGAGGGCTGCGTTAAAGGGTATCATTACGCGTATCCGATGGCGGGGCGTAGCTCGTACATTTCCAGGGCTTTTCGTGGCGAGCAAAAACGCGGCACGATCGCGTTCTTAGATAAATCGTGGTTGCTCCATCCGCCCGAGGCGACGTTCCCCCGCCGTCAATGGGGAACACAGTTTGGATTACTCCAATTTTTGTTACAATATCGTTTGACACTCGTGCGGAGTTCCCCGCGCAAATGAAATACTCCGAAGTTGAATAATATTCGAAACGTTTGTGCGTCGCACGGTGGAAGGGACACGATAAAAGTCCCTTGCACGAAACGTCTTATATTACACGTTTCTACTGCAGAAAGTTTTATACGATTTTTATTGCCGGCATTTTCCGTAGAAATCGATTGGTCGGCGTAGAGAAATATCGCCTCGAATTGCTGCAGAAATAGCTTTTTATCGATCGTTTCTTGTAATTGCCCGGATTCGTACTTTTTTTTTTTTTTTTTCTTTTTTTGGTTGGTTCGGTACCACTATTACTGGCGTTATGGTAGTTCAGCTGCGGCAAAAAACGCACGAATTATTCTTTCTTGCATGCCGCTTCTAACGACTGCTCCGTTCGAAACTGCTGTTAATTCGCGTGCAACTGCATCCGCATAATGCAATTGCATGCCGCGGCCAAGTGTGCACGTTCCCCGGCGTCCAACGCTATAACACGAATCAACGGAACTTCCTCGAAATCGTTCTTCAATGACAAAATTAATACACGACTGCGCCGCCTATCGTACCCGTTCACGACGGACCCGGCCCGTCTGGTTGCCGCGAAATCATTGTAATCATGGGAATTAATTGTTCACCCGGGGGGGCTGTGTACGCGTGCAGCTACGCGAATTCCCGTGAAACGCAAAGGTGCACGCACGTAATGGAGGGACACGGAGGGGACAAAAGGACTGCCGATAATGAGAATCTCGTTAAGAACCCCCAATCAAGCCGGGCAATTTCCAGGCTGTGCCCTCGGCTCAGGAGCGGACTTCTCGAGGCAGAATTCGCTTCGAAGCATGGTCCACGGCCATCCTCTGTTCCCCTCCTCCGGTGATCGATCGTCATCGACCTTTTTCGATCGGTAACGCTATCTCGTGGTTGGTCGATCGTTCTGTTACCCGAAACAGAATCCCTGGAACGTGTATACTTCTACGGCGGGCGCAAGGTGAAACGAGATGAAAAAAAAGAGGGGAGCGATTCGTGAACGGCGGACGTATCGGACGAAAGACAAAGGACGTGAAATCGATTGGCAAGGGGGGTGGGTGGGAGGTAGGGGGCGGCGTTATTCGATTCGCGATTCGACAAGCGTACCGATCGTCGATTTTGCCCCCGGTTTTCTGGGTACTCGACGGTACACAAAACATCGGATCGTTTTCGATCACATGGCATCGCGGCGATCGAAAGGGGACAGGCTGTTATGCGAAGGCGCACACGAGGGAAACGGAACAGGGGGAATGCGTGCACAGTGGCGAACGTGAGCTCGCAAAGAGGACGGAGGGATATAGAAAGGACGCGAGGAGAGGGAAGAAACGAAGGACACACCGGTGGGAATTAACAGGAGAGACAAACGACACGGAGGTCCGAAGCTTTTCCCCGTACGCGTCGCTACCGCGCGGCGGCCATCTTGCTCCTCTCCTCGTCCTCGGCGACATTGTGGCTCCTCTTTTCTACACCTCCGTTCGAGTTCTCCGCGCCGCGAAAGGGAGATCGAAGGTTTCGTTTCGTTGATACAAGATCTGGTGGATCTGCGGAATCATTTCGGAGACCGTTCTCGTAACTGGGAAACAGGATATTTCGTTGCGGTTCCTGACAATTTCTCGTATCTATTATTATCTTTACGACCGCCATTAATTCGTTTTGAGGGGAAAATATCCCAAACTCGAGCAGCGCTCGAACAGACGACTGTACAGAATGAAAGCAGACTACGAAAGCGGGAGATACACCTCTTCCTTATGGTCCCACCTTGTACCTAGCTCGCACACCCACGCAACACGAGCACAGGCTGCTGCCGAGCAGACGGCGCGTGTTCCTTTTTCATGAAAAACGATGATGCGGAGGTGGTGGACGCCGTTACCATGCAAAACTCGGGGGAAAACGTGTGGGCACCATTTTGACCGCGAGTGGGAAGCGATCGCGCATAGAATCGTCGCGACAGAGACTGTCAGCAAACATTTCTGTCCCGTATTTCATTTTCTCGTTGCTATCGACGTGCGTGCATTCGCACCCCAACTTGCCAACATTTCCCTCCACTTCATGTTTTATTGAATTTCGCGCTTGCCGTACCCTTCAATACTTTGCACGGGCGATAGTTTTCGTCAAATACTTTATCGATCGCTGTTCAAGGTGCGCGTTTCTCCATGCCACTACCTTATACTCGATTTCATAGACGTCAGATTGCCCCGACCCTATCGCCGGCATCTACGGTGGCTCTAATAACCGCGTTAACATATCTCATTTTATAGATCCTTTTACAGATTCAGTTTAATCACTCGGAACGTCAATGCGGCCCGAGCATTGGCCACAAATAAAATCACCGCTCTTAATCGCCACGTACCGCAACCTGCAATCTGTAGAGCGCGGTCCAATCGATCGATTCGTTTTCCCGACTTTCGAGCAAGAAAGAGGGAAATTGTGGTCGCTGTTCCAGATAGATTAACCCTTTGAAAAATCGTCACAGCCAGCGATATTATAAATCCAGCGCGCTGACGCTCGAAGCGAGGCTGCATTATCGTTTCCAGAGCGGCGAATAAATGAAAAGAGTAATAGAAAAATCCTTCTCGATCCCCAAAATCTGCAGCGCATCGATAAAACGACAGACGTTGCACCGACAAACGTTCGGGAGTAAATGAAAAATATTCACGGCCGCGTTGATGCACGAAATTCACTCGAAATTCACTCGAAATTCCACGCGCTCGACGCGCCCTAAAGCAAAGTAAACGAAGACCCGAGAATCCACGGATTTCCATGCGAATTTCTCCCGCGTGAGCCAACGATTTTCATCGTTCCTCGTCGGAACGAGCAAAAAACCTATCGCGATGCCGAGAGTTCATCGGGGACCGGTATCGATCGAGCGTTCGACGTTCGCGAGAGGATGCCTGTACGCGTAGAACCGCAGGCATGAGTAATACGTTCAGGCATGTGATCCCCAGGTTCGCAGGCATGTCCCCGCGAGTGAGATTTTTCTTGCACGCGCCGCGTGCACGCACGCACGCACGCACGCTCGCCGACCGCGCGACTTCTTTTCCTTCCCTTATTTCGGCATTAGTTCTTGCCGGCCTAAGGCAGCATAAGGACACCACCGCGAAGACTAATTGGAGTTCTTTGGCCGCCGGGGACGAGCTACGTGCATCCATTTCAAGTACAATTAAAATCGTTTGGGAAATCGCCAGCTGGAGGCGAGCGTTCCGAGGAGGCAGCTCTTGCACCAAGGGAGCGATGCTTGGGGTGGAAACGTGTTTCTTGGGTAAATATCCGACGGGCTGATTTGTCTTTAATGGCGAAGGGAAGCGGTGCTACTGATTAATCTTTGAGATTGAATTTTTTTTTATGATCGTTGTATTAGTAAGCAAAAGCTTCGCATAAAAACGAAATTTATTTTCATCGATTTAGCTCGATTACCTTGCAGCTATTTTTATCACCGCGTCCCATTGCTTCTCACTTTCGACGTTCTTTTTCTCGGTATCCACCGGTGTCGGAATGAAATCGTTTCGTCGGGCGTGTTACAAATCTTGACACCGGACCGTGCAATATTATTAATACGTGCCCGCGAACATTCGAAACGCATAAATATTCGTTCGACACGCTCGCGTCCCCCTGTATCCTGCATTCGGCAAAAAAAACAGCCAACGGGAAATTCTGACCACATAAACAATGCTCGATTACTCGATCCTAATAGCCGGCTCTCAGATCCGGCTGCGATCTAGATACGGAAAAACGGTCGGAAAGGAACGGAAAAGAAGTCGGTGCGCGCGGCCGCGAGATATGTCGACACGTGGAACACAATTATGTATTTGTCCGTTATCTCCCCGTATCGTAATCAGTCAACGGCGCGGGCAGAATTTGTCTCTGCGTCAGTCGATTTCCATTCGCGAATGATTACGGCTGCGAACGGGCCGCGAATCGGACGGGGCGGGTACAAGGGACGCGAAAGGATATTAGGAAAGTTCTGTTTCTAATTTTAGAGCGAGATACGCGTGACTCGATATCGCGTTAAATCGTCACGCCTCGACGAATGTAACAAATCACGATACAGCCGCGGGAAAAATAACGCTCCTACGATAGTCCCTTGATTCGAGCAAAATTGTTCAAACTCGTCTCATTGTATTGTTGCCGTTACCGGGTGCGTAATTCATTGGTCGTCGTCGATTCGACGTCGTCCGATTACGAGTGCCGCGGGGCGCAAAAAGGGACGGACGGTTAATTGGCGGCGATCGAAAAACATTTGAGAAAGTAAAGTTTCACCGGCGGACCGATTTCCCGTGCTCCTCGATCGTTTAAGACCCCGGCGCGTCGTAAAGGAAAAGGATGCAATTTCTGATGGGAAAGGACGGTAACTTGTAGCTCGCGGAGATGTTAATTTGATTTACATACATTATCGGTGGCAAAAATTCGAGACCGTCGCGATGCTTGTCGCGTCTGCTCGGGCATCGCGTACCTATGACTCGTAATTGCTATTTACCTATATTTATTCGCGAGTAATTGCTGCAATTTATTTGCATGTAGAATATAGCTTCGTTAATCGTTCCTCTTTTTACTGTTCGACCGTGCCGATTATCTAAGCGAAGTGGCTTCGAGATATATGCATAAGAATGGGCAATAAACTACGTGGCGCGCGTTCGCGATCAGACAGACACGAGATGAAAATGTTATAACGAGTGATTAATAGATTACTACGCGGGAACAAAGTACTGGGATCCCTTCGTCGATCGACAATATTTGCCAGGTTCTCGATCCTGAAAGGAAATACCATGCGACTCGCCCACAAAGATTTCAGACTTCCAAAGAGATATCAAAGAAATTCCTCCCCCCAATGATTCATCAGCTGTCCGAACCAATAAACAGATCGCCACGACTTTCCACCCCCACCCCCTCAACCAGCTGGAGTAATTCTTTTTGCGTTGGGACGCGGACTTTTATCGATCGATGAACCAGCACGACATAATCGTTTCTTCTCGACATTGTTCCCCGGTCCCGGACCCCGTCCCCGGAAGCCACAAAAACTCGAGAACCACGCATACGTGTACACGAGGGGGAGGCGGGTACGCTGAAAACGCGATGGATCAAAGGCACCACCGAGTCGTCGCAAGAAGCGGGCGCGGCGAACCACGGGGACACCAAGGCCTGGACAAGCCGCACGGATATGTCCGGCTTGCATTCTGCTTTCCGCGAACGCGAACCTTTTTACGACGGCGCGCCGTCATTGCAGCAATTTGCTGCGCATACGAAACACGGGGGCCCCCGTTCAGCCGAAAATTCGCAATATTCGACGGCCGAAGCAGCCTCCGTTCCTTATTTTCGCGAGGGAAGCTTGCTCGTCGGAACGGCACTTCACAGTTGTCGAAGCGAAGAGGGGAAACGTGGCAGGGTGGAATTACCGGCGTTTTCGGCATTTGTTAAGATTGAAATATACCACGGCGGTGTTTCGAGGCGGGTTGCTACCGAATTTTTTGATAATCTCGCTGGGCCGCCCGGTTTTTCGTTCGAATCGTTGCGCGCGTAGAGTAATTATTATTTATTTATTCGATCCGTACAGTTTCGGTCGAAACTGAAAGGGTCTTGTCTTATCGCATCGACGATGGAACAGTCGGACCATTCCTTTAAACGATCGACCACCACGGGCAACGGTTCTTAACAAAAATTGCAATTAAGAAGCATGCAGCATGCTGCGTTGCATAACGTCGAATCAGCCCCTGGTGGAGGAGGGAAAAAAACGAGCGGCGCGTTGCGAATCTCGGGACAAAGCGTGTGCGAGCCGACCGTAAACGCCGATACGGCCCGCGGGTAGGTCTGTCAAATAAATAATCCGCCGAAAGCGTGTACACGTCTCGGCTCGTGCTTGTATTGTTCGCCCGTGACGTCACATCCTCCAAAACACTGTTATTACAGGCCCCGTGCACCTACCTCCGCCGCATTAACATAGATTACGAGCGTTCCCCTTCGAGCGGTCTCGATTTTCTTCCCCCGACACGCGCTTCCATCGCGACGGATTTATTAAACAGAGGCCATTTTCTAATACCGACTCCCACTCGTTGCCGCGCATCGATATTCCGCGGCGCTCGATGGATTCAATTTTATCGGAACCGCGCGGTTAATTTTTTTCACCGCCTCGGTCGATGTCGACGGCGATTAGAATTGTTAATTGTTGCCTAGATGGCACGGCGATTAATATTTTTTTTTATTGATACCGTATTTCTCGGTACGCGCGGATAGTGGATCTCCGAGCTCCATTATCTATTAATCATTGCCGTAACGATTCTCGCGTTCGATCGGATGAAACGTGGAATTGAAATATTGTTTTTGCGTTTCGGTGAATATCGAACTGTTCGGTTCGCCTTCGTTGTACAATTTAGTTATCGGAACAATTCTTCTTCGTCTACTCTAATGGGACACGTTGTACCTTACGCGATGAATATTGATTATTAACTGATTTTTTTTTTCTTTTATCTTGCTGCCTGAGAGACGATCATCGAACGTCAACAGCATCGTAATCCCGAGCCGACCAGGAATCGCGAGAAATAAATATGCAAATTTCGTGTATCGCGCCTCGTATTTTAATTTTACGCCGCGTATCGTAATTTCGTTTCGTATTTCTCAATCTGTGCGTGTCGCTGCTCGCAGCGTAGTCCCGTAAAGATCATCGCGAGGCTGATAATTGGGATCAACGCGAAATCCGTTGCCGTAATCACGTCAAGTTAACGAGACTTCGAACAAATAATGCAGGCAAATAAAGATCTCCCGTTCAGTTCGACACGTCCTTCTTTTTTTTTTTTTTTCTTTTGCGCCGATCGAGAGAAACTTTGGGAAACGCGTTCGATAAAAAAGAAAGTTCGATGTACGTATGTATAAAGTCATTGACTTCCATCTGCGGGGCCCATGAATATTCAGACGTTACGAAATTGAATGCATTAATATTCAGTGCCCTCGACACGCAGCAATTAACTACAATAAGCAAGGCTGCCGGGTTTTAATCGACGATTTCGTTGGGCTCGGGGAAAAATCGGGACAAAGGAGTAAATGAAAATCGCGTCTAGAATTAATATCGCCGCGTCCCTGACCGTCAGGCTGTATTTCCGATACGAGTTAGCGGATTACACCGTACAGTAGATTGTGTGCAGCACTGGGCGGACCGAGAATCCGCCTCGAATTTCGTGAACGCGTGCGTCCAAGCCGCGGAATAAGTAGCTTAGGGAAGGGTTGCTTGGGACGATTCACGCGAATGGCGGCAGGACGATCGAGCTTTCGATCAATTTTAATCTGATTACCGTGCAACTATTTTCGATCGACGACGCTACTACCGGCTACAACTACCCGAGCAGAACTATCTTTCTCGTCGTGCGAAACACAATAGAAATAACGTCGCGCGGATATTTCTGTCACGATTCTTACCGCGGTGCAAATTATTTGTCGCTTATGCGGTAAAAATGAATATCTCTCCAGCAGAGAAGGAACGGACAGAAACGTACAAGGACACAGATCGAACCTATCGTTTGAATCACGAGGAAATTGATCGGGCGATAAATCGCGAAAGCGATTCGCGGTGTCTCTTTCGCCGTCAGAAGTCTCATTTCTCCTCGTCCCGTGTGCAGGACGAGATCGCGTCCGGGCAAAGTGAAAGGAGGCACGAATTTTCGAGCACGCGAAACCGACACCGCACCCCTCGCGACGAGGATGCTTCTCTGAATTTCGTGCCTCTATTAGTTCCACTCGTGGGGGAATGAAAAGAGGGAAAAAAAGGGGGGCCGCGACGTCCCGACGGAAAGAGTGCAAAAGGAGAACGGAGACGAGAAGAAAGGATCTGCGCGGCTCGGTCGCGCAAACATTCCGATTTATAATAATTCTAGAGAGTGAAAAATAAGCGCGGCGGCGAAAGAGCGAGGGAGAGAGGAAAGGAGAGAGAAGGTGGAAGATAAGGGGACACCGATGAGGGGAAAGACAGTGGCCACAGAAAGAGACACGGTTGTTTTCGAGGCACCCAAGGTCTGCGACGTGCATATCTTACGACCGATTAATTGCGGCTGATTTTTATTTATTGCAAAAGCGCAAGGTGCTTTAATGGTTATTGGTTCGCGATATTCCGTGATGTACAGGCTGCTTCCAAAGTCGCGCGACGTATTTACAATCGTTTCGACGAGACGGCGTTATCCTTCGCTGACATTGCGCAGCTATTTTTTCCGTTCGATTCTCAAGCATTTTATTCAATTTCTTTCGTTTCGATTACTCGATTACCGTGCCGCGGTTGACTGCGCCCTCGAAGTGGCGCAGCGGCACGTCATTTCTAGATATACTGGGTGGATACATTGTTCTCCTGTTTATTGGGGTTTCGCGAAGGAATTATAGAGATACGGGAGAGATAGGTGAACGTTACAAATTAGTCGATCGGGATCTTAATTGCGTTTCGAGATCGACACGTTGCGTGCCGCGTATCGGCGATATTTCGCGCGCCTATTTAATGCACGGAGCCAGCGACGCGTGGATTATTTATTCGTCGTTCTCACGTGGATAGTGGACGGTCCAGGTGCGCTATACCGGACAATAATTTGTGCGCCTTTGTTGCAGCGATTTTCTCTCGATGGCGTGCGCGCCGAACGCGGGGCTGCGTGTAACATAGGTGGAACAGTATGAATAAAAAAAATGGGGACAAAGTATATGCAATTTCGCGATCGATCGAGAAGTCGAGAAGGTATAGTCGAGAAAACAAATTGGGACGCAGAAAAATAATGTAGAAAAACATTTCTGGTGAAAACAGACTGCAAGATGACAAGAAAGGCGAAAGGAATTCGGGATGCGTTCGAAACGGAGCAGCTTGAAATAACAAACAATAATAACTATACCGGGACTGCTTTTATCATTATTTACCGCAATTCGAAATTCGAGCCCCATCGAAATTGTCCACGTCACGGCGAGCAGCAACGCGAAATACAAAACCGCGAACATAGCGGGACGAAAATTTTCCATTGCCAGAGGATCGAAACGAACGGCAAGGTAACCGATCGGCGACCGTCCTTGCAGCATGCACCACGTCTGCACGATGCTGTACAGCATCGCAATAATAAATTCTACGCAGCAACGTGACTTATCCGCGCGTGTGCTCGCGAGTAGGTGCGCGCAATAATTGTTAATTGCCGGCGTTGATACACGAGGCCGATAACGGCCGACGTTTCAACGTGGCCGAGCCGTTCGATCGATCGCGGAGGGCTGTTCGATTTTTCTGTTACCCGCGAGCAGGCTACTGTCCGCGCGCAGACACTTTCCGCGATACTTCACGGCCTATTAAGGCGCGACACCGTGCAACGACACTTTTCTCGCGCGATATCAATTTTTACCGTCTCGCTTCCTTTTCCCCGTCGACGACGTTCCTAGCTCCCTCGAGCGGGCAAGGAATTTTCGGCGAGCCCTTTTCCGTAGGGCCCCCGTGAAAGTGGAAGCTACGTTTTAGCATATCTCTCTTTCGGTTTTTTCCTCATCCGGGATTCTGCTAGTTTCTGATTAATTTATGGTCGAACGTGTGCTGGATCGTTGCTTGATTATTCATTTTCGTTTCATTGGAGATTTGGATGTTGTAAAAGGAGTGAAGAATGGGGCCGTTAATAGTGGAATTGGAAGTTTCTGCAACGGGCGAGGCACGTGAATGGCCCCTCATGCGCTGACCTTTTGTTTAACGCGGGCTGACTATCGCCGAGGTACGCCGGTTTTCGTATAATGTGACAACGCTTTCGGGTGTATAAGAGCCTCCATAAATTCGGACGGAAATTGATAGCCGCGCGGATCCAGAGGAGACACAATCGGTGATTAGCATAACGGAACAGAGTTTACGAGGCACAATAGTATCGAAAGTAAAAGGGGCAACCTGTTAACAAGTTTCCAGTATTAAAGGCCGTTGCGATTCGTTTTGGGTGTCTCTAAATTCGGGATTTATCCCGCGTATGATGCGAAAATCGCGTGGATGTTCCAGCGTTGCTTAACAATTTTTCCATCCCAGAGCGCACGTACTTTTAAACCACTGCGCGACACAGCATTATGAATAACAGCAAACAAACAAACCCTCCACCCGGTGTTAAAAGAAAATGTTTCTCAAACTCACCCAGCACGGAGGGACGCAGCAGCGGCGGTGAGGGTGAGCTGCTGTGCGGCAGCGGCTCCAGCGGATGGATCCGCAGCCACCAGTTCCGACAGCACCAGGACCGTGGTTGTGGTGGTAGCGGTTCCGCAATTCGGCACGGTGGCGTTCACCGCGTGACGTACACTGGGCGGAAGATCGTCTTCGTGTTGCAGCTGCAGTTGCGGATAGTGGTGCAAGTGCAGGGCGGCTGCGGTCGATCCGGAACGCGGGGTCACGCACGAGGGCGGAAGCAGTCCAACCCTGGTCACCGAGGGTGGCGACGGAGAGGGCGGCGAGGGCGGTGGCGGCGGATACTCGACCACCTGCACGCGATCCGCCTCGTTCTCGTAGATGATCTCCTTGTCGTGGGTGTACATTATGGTCTTCTGCCCGTCGTTGTAGATCAAATCGATCATTTTGTGTTCACCGACGCCAAGGGTCGCGTTCGCCGCCGTCGAGTCGGCGCCAGGCGTCACACGGCCGTCGGCGTCGTCGGCGCCCCTCTGTTGAACGTCGTCCGGGTCCGTCTGAATGTGCTGCTGTTGATGGTGATGGTGGTGGTGATGGTGGTGATGGTGGCGATGATGGTGATGATGGTACTTTGAGTGGAGCGAGTGAACCGTGGCCGGTTCGTGCAGGTCCAAGACGTTCACGGGTTGCATCGTGGCTAAGAGTACCTGCTGCTCGTTCTCGTTTTGATTCTGGTTGCTCAGAGAGGAAGACGCCGGTGACACTGGCCCCTCCTGCACCTACGACGATGAAGCGGTGGTTAGAGGGTGGTTAGAGGCTTCGGTTCTATTTCTTGGAGGGGACCTCGAAAGGGGGTATATTGTTCTTAACGATTTATCGTCGAGCAACAAGATTGCTGTCGTTCCTGCACTTTTTCTTCGTGAAATACGATATCATTGCTCCGGCCGAATGTTCGAGAATCGTTTGGTATCGCGAGGTCGCCGTGGCAACTCGAGGATGCGACGAGAGGCCAACCAGCTGGAAGCATTCTGAGCAGTTGCAGCGGGAATATTCAATGAAACTAGACAACATGACGAGCTTCAATTATGGCACTTGGCTTCTTTACCCCGCCGACTGACTTCTCTTTTTATTAACACTCGGCCGTTCGTACACGTGACCAGAGTCACAATAAGTAGCCGCAGCTTCTATACGCGCATTGAAAAGAACGTTTTATACGGACAGAATGATGGATTCTCGCGTACGCTTTCTCCGATCTAAGAAAAACGCTCTTATCGATGCGTCCTCTCGCTGTGCGACTTTGTGTCGTAGATCGATGAATCTTGAAATATCGACACCCTATGCTTCGGAATTCTAACGCTTCGAATTATCAGCGATCTTCCGTGATTCTAAATATGCTAATTACATATTGATAGAGCCATTCGGAATAATATTAGCAGGACGCGTGCGGAGCAATATTATTCAAGTTCAAGGATCGCACTCGACAGCGGGACATATTTTTCGAATCATAATTCGCCAGGTGAAATCGAACACGAATGATCGGCTGTGTACTGCAAAAAGGAAAAAGAAAGAAACCGCACAAGGAACGAACAGGTTACCGGTAACAGAATTTCCCGTAACACCTCTATCGACACCTGACATTAGAGAACCGTGGCCGATTTTGTGAAAGCTTTCCTGGAATAATCGTGAAGCGGTATTCGTTCTTAAAACCTTACATAATTAACGACTTACGTAATATCCCGCTGCTATCGCGCAGGTCCTCCGATCCGGCGCATAAAATTCGTTAAAAACTCCCCGAGATCTTTAACATTTCAACTAATTAGTGACCCCCGACGTGATCCCTAAAGTCGCCAGGTAAACGTATCGAGAAGCCGTAGACGAGAAATCCAGGCTCTGGAACGGGCTTCTCGATTACGCCGTGAACGTTTCCAACGAGCCTGTCGCGTGGCTTCCACAAAATTGCAGTTTTATCGGTGCAACCGTTCGACGGCTACCATATGGACGCGTATATTTACGTCGCCGTCGTGTCGCAACGACGGCTTCAACATTTTCCGATGCTTGTCGCCCCGCGCGAAAAATGTTTAATCGCCCCAGCGAGCACCGGCCCGTCGATGTGCCGCCGCGCAATAATTATTATTAATCCCCCGTGGTTGTCCGGAGTCGCGTTCGAACCGGGGAATAGTTTTCTTTTCGATTCACCGTGGCGTGCTGAAAGATCAAAGGATCATACACGCGTCCGACCGTTGCGACGTCCACTCGACTTTCTAGCCGCGGTCTGGCGCAAGTGAACCTTTTTCGTCACGAAATTCAGGAAAGACCCCGCAACGGTGCACTTTCATTTCCGAGACGACGTCGATTCTGTTCGCGGCGTTTAATCGCGGCGAGGGATCGCGATTCGAAAGCGGATCTTTCGCGAAAAATGGCACGGGCCGCGCGGTTGGTCCTGTCTCTCCTCCGCTCCGCTGCCTGTCTTGTTATCCTGGAGCTGGTGGCGCGAAGTCGCTGCGATTATGATTGATTGATGAGCAGGTTCGATTCAGCTGATTCGTTTCTGGAGATAAGGCGCGCGGCCGGGGCATTTTCTTGCGCCCAGTTGCGCGGCACTTGTAAATAACTGATTCGTCTAATTCGACCGGGCACGGGGAAACTCTTTACCCCTTTCTCTCTACCCGGGGCGTTTCGCGAAATTTCTCGATCATCCTGGAATCACTGCGCCTCCGCGACAACCTGAACTATTTCGACGAACGACGACACCCGTCGCGTTAATCCCTGGAGGGAAATTGATCGGGTCGATTGCGAGGCTCCCGTGGCCGCGGCGCGATACACCTATTCAGTTGACTCGTTCAGTGAAACGCCTTATCGACTTCGCTCGAAATCTAATCACGCAGCCCGGGGAGAATTTATCGCGCTTGCCCCCGGTGCCGTTGATTCGTCGAGCTCTGCCACTGAATCCGTCGCTTTTTGCGACGTTCTTCGCGCGCCTGTCCCACTGCGGCGTTAATGAACCGTAGCCGAGAATAATTTGACGCGAAAAGAAGGTGGCGGAGCGACGCTCCGTTAGGCACCACGCACACGAACAAACGTTTGACGATTTCGTAGCGCTTCTGGAGGACGTTGTCCGTGGGTATTTATGAAACAGGATGTACCCGGCTTCGCTGCCTTCCACCATAGATTCAATCTAGCGCCGCTGTCAAGGTGGATGCTTACGTAATACACGTGATAGTACACCTCGGTGACGCATTTACTCGCGGCGATATTCGCCAGGTCGGGTCCCGAACGGTGCCCACTTTCTGCCGCTTCGTTCGGTATTCTTTCCCCTCCTCGTTTTGCGCGGCGAATCGTATTCCTTAATTGATTCCTCGAAGGGCCACGGATGCTCGGACTGCTTCTCGCTGGGCCGAATTAAAAGCTTTCGGTTGCCGATGGGGAGATTGCGGTTGAACGCAGAGGATACTGATCGCTACCGGGTTCCGTGATGGTAGCTGTTTTAATTATCGTCCGGCTAGTCGTTCGGTTCCGTTCTACTTTTCAGGGACCCGCCGCTTCTGTAATTGATTATTCATTTGCCGGCACACCTTGCCCCATATATTCTATTGTCCACGCTTCGAACAAATCGCAGCCGAATATCGTGCCACTTAAAAGTTCTCCAAACTCTTTCCTCCTCGAGCTCTCCTCCGTTCTCGTCCCACTCGTCCCACTCGTCCCCGTCCCCGTCCCCGTCGCGCCACTTTCTCGCAAGACAAACGACGCGACGATCGCCTCGAGTTATCATCGCGAATTCTGCCCACTGTCCAGCAAAGTCTATCCTCTGTTTACACGCAAGAACCGTCCGATAATAACAGTTAATTGGCCCGCTGGCCGTGAGAATAGTGTTCCAGGTCGGCCGATACTCTGCGCTCGTCTGTCGGCCGAGCGGAATACGCGACCGATGCGCTCCTCGCGTCCTCGTCGCTTCTTCTTGCGAGTCGCGCGAGCTTATTGCCGATCACGTAGCTGCAATACGCAGCTGCGTCGGCACGAAGACACGTCGAATCGTTAAGGGCTTTTCTTTCGCTTCGCCAGCGGTGCACACGATCGTCCTAGCCGGAGAAGCCCTTCATTGTTGCCCCGTTCCTCTTGCCCGTCCCTTCCGTGCAGCATCCATCGCTCCCTGCCCTTTGAGTCGGGTGTACACGATCGTCCAGAAGTTTTTGCGATCCGCCGTTGAATCCTTGTTATATCGGCCCCTCTTATACCAGCCATCCTACCTGTGCTCGCGGAACACCTGTCAGCGTTTCTGTTATTGCGGCTTCGCGGCGGTGGCTTCTTTCCCCTTTTCTTCCCGGCGTGCTTCTTTCTTTTTCCCTGCCTTTTTCGTTTTGTTTTTGGCGCTTTCGTTCTTATCCCCGGGAGAGGTTCAATCCTTCGACTTGGCTGGGGTTCGCGTCGCGTCGTTTTGTCGTCGAGGCTTCGCTTCGAAGCGAAGCTGTGATTCTTCGAATACGGTACAGCGAGTAGCACGACAGGGTGTAACGGTGATATTGTTAGTAAGAGTGACCGCGGGTTCCGATTTCTTATAGTTTTCCAAGTCTTTCGTTACAAGTTTGTATTGCAAATTTTGCAACGCGGACATCCAAAGTAATTTCTAAAATAATATAATTTGATGCTAAAATATTCCGTCGCCTCTTCGAACGTTCAATTAGAGATCGACGTTTGCTGCCGCGTATCATTGCGAGTGTTCGCGGCCCCGCGAATTGCAATTCTAATTGTTTAATGGACGCGAAGAATGTGGATCCGCGTGCGTAGCGCGAGCGACGGTGAATTTCGCTGAATAACGAAAATGGCACACCTATCGTCCGAAATAAATCACTGTTATTACTTGTACCCGTGCGTTTACGCTCGTCGACTTCCTGTCGCTATTTCCAGTCACGGTAATCATGAAAATATCTGTGCGACTGTTCGGGATATGTTTTTCCTTCTGTTTCTTTTCCTTTCTCGTTTTTTCGCCGTCCCTCTGTTCGCGTTGTATCGGGCATAACGAACGTGGCCGCGGGCTAAGCAAGGTAAATGGAATTGCTAGGAACGCTTGTCGACGATCGTATCATTATATCTCCATCGTTTATTCGCCGTTTTTTCCGCGTAAACATGCTCGCTATTTCACTTACGCCCGATGCAAATTTTCCACGGTTCGTCTCAGAGCCAATGAATCCTGCTTATGGGTTTTAAGAAGCAGGCAAGATGAATTCGACGTCGTTGGTTATTCAGTGTATCGGGGTATTCAGTAATCTCGAGGCTCTTGAAACTGGCGAATTGCAGCTTTTTCGTTTCAACGCTTCTTTAGTCGCGAATTTTTGTATGGAAAAAAATCTTCACGCACCTGGGAGCTAAAGTTTGGAAATTTGAAAACAATCCGCACGAAGATTGTTGAAAACTCGGCCGAAGTGTTTCGTAATCGCGAAGAGAAGTGACTTTCCTTCCTCGCCCTGTTCATCGAACGTTTATTATTGCTAACGCCGTCATCAATCACAATTTAAGAGCAAGAGGTATGCAATATTGTTGACACTCGGTCATTGCGATACTGTTCGCGTAATTATCGTTTGCACCGGGGATCCAGCCAGTGTGTACAGAGCGATAAATCATTGTTGTTTTTTTTTTTTATAACAATATTCTGCGAGTCGGATTTGCAGTAGCCACCGAACGAAACAAAAATCCATCCGCCGCCATTATCTTTGATTGATATCTCCAAACAACTCTCGTTTCGTTTCTTGCTGCCATTATTCCGTTCCCATTATACACTACTCAGAACGGTTAGGGGAACGCTTTTTATTCGAGGGAACGTAATCAGTTCCTCCTGTGATCTGTTCGAAACCATTCTCGCCGTTGCTGATTTCGTCGAATGTATATTTCATTCGTTTCATTAAATCATTTTAATTCCCGCAGAGCGAGTCTTCGCGGGCTTGCGCGTTGCCCGGCGAAACTTCTGCTCCATAAATATTTATAAGCCTAGAAACCAAACAAGCGTTCGCTTCTCTCGAGAAAAAACGACGCTGGTCGCGTGTACGAATAGAAAAGAATAGTCAACTCGCGAAATTCTGATTAATGAAAAATATTCTTCCTTCGTTCCTCGTCCAAAATCTGATTCCAAAGAAAAGATTAATATAAACGGCAAGATAAGGGCGACGAGACGGACACTTTCTGAGCTTCCTCTCGCTGTTGCGATGATAACGAACAAAAATTGCGCAAATAGTCGAAGCTCGAAGACCATTCTATTAAGTAATCGCGGACGGTCACACCGATAATGAATAGCACGATCGCTAAGCGTTCCGTCCCTTCGTTCGAACTATCAGGTATATGCGAAATCCAGAGAGTCATCGTACACGGCAAAATCTTCCTCCTCTTACTCCTCCTCGAACCTTCTTCTTTCTTTTCTCTTTCCCCTTTGGTTCGGGGCCCCGACCACGAGTGGCTATTCTCGCACGAATGGACGACGACGTACCGTTCGCCTTCGCCGAAGAATGTCGGTGTTCGACAACGTTTCTGACCGCGATGGAAAATTCAGTTGCCGCTCGTGATCCGATGATATCACGATTATTATCGTGGTCGAGGAAAATTGAAACGATCCACCGTTGGTACTTTTGCGCTTTGTCGCGTTTAATTTATGCGAGGTTGGTCAGTGACTAAACGGAATTGTTTAACATTTTAATCGACCGCGCTGAAAATTCCGACGGTGTTTGTTTCCTCAATTTTTATGGGCGATAAAGTTTTTCACGCAATACTAATTAGCGATAAATCATTGTCGTGTACGGGACGCGATCGTATGGACGGAATGCTTAAAACGTTATTGCCGTTGTTTCGTGCTTTTTTCATGTGCGCGCGGAATGAAATAGAAACTGGATTCAATTGAATCGGTATCGCGATGAATGTTAACGTGAAATTCTATCACCGTACAGAATTGAGATTAAGCGTAATACGTAGTTCCATATAGGATTTGGCCCCCGTAACTTTTCGGGCACCGTAGGAATCCTTAGGTAGCCGCTTACGAGGTTTTCCCATTGTGGCGCAGCGCCACGCAAATAACGGGCTTTCGTCTGACAGAGTTTCACTTTTAAGCGACAGGTATACCATTGTGAGGTTAAAAACCTGTGGCCAGGTGACAGTAGAATCTTTATAGGCTTCTCCGTGTCGAGGAGTGGCCGGTCTGAAAGGATATATACATCACTCCAGAGAGATAAGCTATTGGAATTCATTTAGAAGATACAAGTGGACCTGGAATGGGACCCCTTACGGTCGTTAAATCGTCCGTGGATTTACAGATTTTTCTTCGTTTTTAGACAGCCTCTTCTACCATTCCTTATTTTGCTACGAGATTCATAACTTTCAGTCCCCGATAGAACTCGCAGATTTTATTCTTTTATTCTGTTTCGATCAATATTCCTTACTAATTATATTCAAATTGAATCAGATTTCTTAATAATTGAACGGGGCAGCCACAAAATTTTTTTAGTTAATCCATTTACTATTGATTTCTGCAGTATATAAAATATTTTTCATTAACATTGATCGAAGTTCAACGAGGTGTTACTCGTGCCACTATTCCAAACCGCCCGCTACGTCGTCTCTTTCGCTTGGAAATATTTTGGAAAAATGTTAAAAATCTAACCGGGCATCGCGGTTCGCAGGCCGTGACGCACCTTTTTCACACGGCGACTCGCGAAATTTCTTCAGCAGGATAAACGACGTGCCTAACAGGGTTCAACGATTCGTCGACCGTCTTACTCTCTTCAAACAAAACTTCCGAACCAAGCAGAATCGATGCCATCCCCAACCAAACAGGCAGACGGAAAGCTCGCAGAATGCCACAAAATAAACAGAGGCGATCGGCGCAAATTAGCCTTGTCTTCAAATCAAGCAAAAGGGAAGACGAAAGGAGAGAAGAGGAACAGAAAAAGAATAGTAACGTCGTTTACGTTTCGCGAGCAATCTTATCGAAAGATCGACGGTCGACCCGTAGATCTTTCGGGCTACCTAGCCCCGTCCATCACCGAACGCCGTGGCGTCCCAGGGTCGCGGCAGAAGTTCCATGTTGGAACAGCGCAACAGGCAATAATCTCGTCGGTCCGCCATTCTCGTTATTTCGCGCAACGGGTGGTGCCGACGAAACGGTGAAGGCTAGAAGAGGGCGGAAAGAAAGAGAAAGGGAGGAAGGTCAAACGATGACCCAGACGAAAGAACTCAGCGTTGCATTCCACGAATTGTCGAACTCGAAGGGGTCGTGGGCACCTGAACTCCCCGGGCGATCGTTAATCACGAAAAACCTTCCCGGGAACCGAGAAAAATTCCGGCCCTCTCACGGTGACGAGTATTTATATTTATCGGAATATATTGGGCATTAATAAGCATTCGTGTGCTCCGTCGTTCGTTAACCTTTGCGCGAGGATTGAAACTTTAATTTCGGGGGAATATATTCGTCGCGTCGGATATGTATTCTTTCGATTTCAAATAGTTTAGAGGGAACTTCTTCTTCTAACACTTTTAACGCTTCTTTTCGACAGTGGAATTTCTTATCGATTCTTTCAGTATCATCGTCAGGATTAAAATAATTCTTGATGGTAGAGGGTGTAATATGATTTACAAGCAATTTACTTTAAAGAAAGGAAGGAAAATAAAACTGACTAACCGGAGACAGAGCCTCCTGCATGTGCAGGGGTGCGTTGTCGGCTTCGTCGGTGCAAGTCGACATTCTCCCTCGTAGTCTTCCGCTTCGTTTTCCAGTTCGTCTAATCGTGGCTGCGAGTTTTTCCAACCCCAACGCGATGTCCTCTTCCTAGGTCCCCGTTTCTGCTACGGTCTCCTCTATCAGTCGATTTCAAATCGTTTACTACGTCTAAGTGAACGTAAGTCTAGGCACAGGGTTGCGTATCACAGTCGCTGCTGAGCGTTGTATGGCACGTGATTGTTCGGAAGAATAGGAGCAGGCAATTGAGGACCTGCGAAATAAATGAAACGAAAGAAAGAAAGGTGAGAAGCTTTCGTTGCAATCCAAACAGAAAAAACCGAAACGAAAACAGTCGCGACCAAAATTAAACACGGAGAACAGAAAGTGTAACTTGCGATTAAGAAAATACAAGAATTCATTTGGCCGAATTACCATTAAACGCATTCCGCAGTTTAATTCGTCGCGCTGTATTTAAGACGATGCTCGCGCTATTAAGACGAAACAAAGGTGCAATCTTTCTCACAACCGGATTGAAAATTCCGACAATTCTAAACGAAAATAATCGTCAACAAATACGAATGATGCATAGACCTCTTAGCGCATCCGATCTATAATATCCCCCCGGTTCCATCTATTCTATTACGCAACGTGCAATCAGTGGGACCAGCAGGTTCGCCTCTCCTCCATTCATTTCATCCGGCCACGAGCACGTCAAACTGGAAACGGTTTCGCGGTCGCGGCTTTGATAGACAGGTGTAATAAACCGGCATCGAAGACAGACAGTCGGGCAGTCAGACAGACAGACAGGTAGGCGAGAGTGAAAAGCTCCCGCTCGGCTCGTAATACCAGAACACGTTCCTTTTGGTAAAATAGTCCCGTTCCCTAAACGCGATCCACGAGGGCAGACCGTACAAGCAACGGCGAGGAAGCAAGCCGTCGAACCAGCTGCTGGTATCGAGAAGAAGAAGAAGAAGAAGAAGAAGAAGAAGAGAAAGAGGAAGGAGAAGAAGAAGAAGAAGTCGATGGAACAGGAAGTTCTGGGGTCCGCATTTTTGCCCTGGCAAGTCAGGTTGTGACGTCCAGGCGGAAGAACGAGATCGGTCGGAATCAGGAAGGCCATCGGGGAGGGCGGCCACGCGGATCCACGCGAGCGAACGAAGCGGAGTGGCTGGCAGCCAGAATAGCAGGTTCGATGGCTGTTGATTCAGTTATCACGCGTGCCAGGTGAATCCGTGGATGTTAGCCAAACCAGTCAGACACCACGAATTCTACATCTTCCGAAGCGTCCACCAGGTGGATAGTTAGTAAAACCAGTTGCCGGTTCCCTCTTCCCCCGGCTCGTTCATCTCCTCCTACTACCGCGTGTCTGACGGTGGGAAGGAGGGCAGCCGCGTAAAACTGGAATTCGCCTCGCGACCACAGCTCTGACGGATAGACGGTGCAATGATAGACGTAACGGGGAAGCTGGGCCAGACTTTCGTGACCGGGTCGACCGAGGAGTCTTCGGTGGGATCTTTCTCTCTCCTAGGATCGTTGGTCCAAGGTCGACACAGGATTCACTCTAGCCGTTCCTTCTGTTCGACGGGGCCCCTTTCGGCGGTTTCGCCCGGCCAGAAGGGAAGAGGGCTGAAGAAGATCGCGGACAACGAGGAAGAGGAACAAGACCGACCGGCTGTCGCCAGCTGGAGTGAGACGAGGAACAGGGTGGCGGGAAGTAGGTAGGTTGGTGTCTACCTACTACGCGGAAGAAGGAGATTGGGGCGACCAGGGAGAAGGAGTAGGTACACGAAGCCGGTATACAACCGCGGACCGGAGACGAGAAGCCAGAGGAGCAGGTTCGGCCGGTCTAACCTGATTCTCAAAGGGAACCCTGCATCAGATTGGACCCACCTCCGTGGGTCCGTTTGTATTTCAAGTACCTGTACTCCCTCGCTTCGCGTCAGTGGACGATGCCTCCGGAGACGGAGGACTCGGCGAGTTCTTTGCGAAGAGGAGCAAGCTGCGCCGAGGACGCCGAGAGATCTCTCGTCCCGTGTGCGTTTCGTCAACGATTGCTCGCCGCCCCAGTGTCCCGCACGATCAAGTGAATATCGTCCGAGTGAATATCGATCGGGCGAGGAGGACACCGGCTGGACCAGCCGTGTCACGGTTACGAGGGTGTCCTCTGCCGTCTCTGTTTGCCCGACTGGGAGCCGTACCTGCCGCGAACTCAACGACGCACCTCTCCTTTTACTACCTGCGGGCGTTCCAACTTTGCGGAGGCGCTGTCCACCGCGTGCAGTGTTTCGGGAGTGAGAATTAGTGGCGAGTTTCGGTTGTGGGAAAAGAGCAGCCCGGCTGGACCCGTCATGTAGTACGCTGGTCCGTCTCTACGCTCTGTCGAAGGAGATGAGAAGGAGACGAGAAGGAGAGAGAGAGAGAGATAGAGATAGATAGATAGATAGAGATAGATAGATAGATAGATAGAGAGAGAGAGAGAGAGGCGGGCCACGATCGACGTGGATCGTTCGAGAATGTTCTCCAAATGTTTGTCCGAACTCGTCGCCGGTTACATAAAGCTAGGAGAACGAGCTGGGGACGGGGCGGCACGCGGTTCCATTAACGGATACCATTAACTGGGACCAATTATATTCGCGGGTTTTCCATTCACTCGCGGACGGGAACGCGTACGCCGATCGAGCTTGGGCTCTTTCGCCTCGGCACCGTGCGTCGTTTTACGTAACCGTTTCAATTATTTCTTGCAAAATTATTGCAAGACCGAGACAGACCGGACCAACGGCAGAGATGATTATTTAAAAACGATCGACAAGCGTAAGAGGCGAGGGATAGTCGAGGGAGCCGGATGATTCCACTTGCCACGGCGTCCAACTTGCTTACCGGCGGCTCACCTGCGCGTCACCTGTGCGTCATCGCGCAGGTAGCCGGTGAACATCCGCGGGGAAGAGGTCCAGCGTGCATAAGAGATCGGATGCTAGACGATGTTATACTCACTTGGCGCGGTTCTCGTACAGGGTATCGTACGAGGTGAATTTTTCCCGACAACTCTTTTCCTTCGAACGAGAAGAATGGGAATCGTGGCGTGTCCAAGACAAAGAGAGAGAGGGAGAGAGAGAGAGGGAGAGAGAGGGAGTATTCTTCGTGTATCTCGTGTGTCGGCTATCGAACGGCTAACCGGTGGTTGAAACGTGGTCGCGAGTGCGCGCGTGTAAACGTGTACGTACGTGGAGAGCAGTGGAAGAAGGTGGTAGAGATCGGTGGGTGGTAGGTCAAGGGATGCCGGTGGGGTAGGGTGGGGAGGGGGCCAACTACAAACTACTAAGAGTCCCTTCTGTGTTCCGGATCACATCTCCGCGGATGATAGTGCCACCACCTTCGCGAATCACCTATTCGTCCCAATTCTAATTCTCGTGGTCCTCGTCGACCAAGGGCACCCCGTTCCGGGTGACCCTTTTTTTTGTCTCTCTCCTACCTCGCGCACACACACCCGCGCATACACGCACCCACAGTTCGAGCCAGGATAAAGTCGCGTCTATCCTATCTGTCTGTTTATTTAGGTCCGTCGTTCGATCGTTCGATTTCGTTCTCGTCAAACACAGCGGGGAGGAAAGGGCGGGCCGTATGCGAGAAGCGCCGTGAAACCCAGAAAATTCATTTCGCGCACCTCGTTATCCCAGTTTCAGGTTCATTCCGCGTCGAGTCCCGTTCCGCTGTCGTCCCTTTCGCGCACACCCCTCTACGACGTGTCACGAGGATCCGGACCGGGAACGGTTTTTCCAAACCGGATCGTTCTGTCCGCGAATCACACTTGTTCACCGGCTTCAGGCACACGCGCACGCTCCCACAGGCCACGGTTCTATCGGCGTAACAACGACGATCACACAAACAACATAGGCGAACAACACAACGGCGGAAACGTGACGGGTGAACGACGACGTGGTGCGGCACGACGACAACATCGTCGGCGTTGGTGGCCGCGAACCCGAGCGTTAACTATACTCCGCGCGAACGATTTCGTCGTGTCGGAGCCGCGACTCGACTCGACTCGACTCGACTCGACTCGGCTCGACTCCACTCGACTCGGCTCCGCTCGAGCTCTCGTTTTGCTCTGCGTGAAACGTGTGGCGAGCGAACTCGAGGGTGGAACGGATGCACTACACCCCGAACTGTGCGGCCCAGCAGGTAGAATTAAACCACCCAAAGTTTGGGCAGCCGCTGCAAGCAACAAACGAACCAGCCTCGCGGTGCTCTCTCGGATCGTTCTCTCTTCTCTCGGGATACGGCAACATGGCCGCCGTCGCCGCCGCCTCCCAGCATCCCGCTCTTGGCTCCGTGTCTCGAACTCCCCCTCTCTTCACTCTTCACCACACACACGCTCGTTACCTGTCCTCCCTCTCCTTTTCACCTCCGTCAGTTTACCTGCCGTCCTATCCTCATCTCTCTTCCTCCCTCTCGTTACCACCGCCAACGTCAGCCTCCCTCGCTCCCGAATCTCTTCCCTGTCTCTCGCTCCACCCGTGGCTAACCTCTCTTCGTTCGCTTACCTGGCCACCCTACGACGCCTCCCCATTTAGGCTCTTTCTCCTTTGATACAGCGCCGTCCCTTTTCTTCCATCGCTCCGTCCCCCTTGCTCGACCGCAGGACTCTTGTTCCCTCTCGTCGCCTACCTGTAGCGCTCTCCCGATGCACTCCCACTCTCTTGCGCAGAGAATCCAGCAATAGAGGTAGAGCTCGGCGAGGAGAGGTGGCGAGGAGAGTCTCCGTCCTCCTCTCGGTCTCGACTATCTTGTCAAGGGTACCCTGGACGAGACGAGGAGAAACGCGACGGCGACGGCGGCGAGGGAGGAGGGATCCGGAGACAGGATAGCCGACGCGCAGGTAGCCAAAGCCGTTCGGGGAGAACGCGAGTATGTGAACTCTCCGGCGAGACAGAGACGAGGAGAGGCACTCTACGGCGACCTGCACGGATACGAACGGAGCATCGAGTCATCGACGAGGCAGCCGAGCAGCCGAGCAGCCAGGCTCCGGCCACCCGGCATTACAGTGTCCCCGGGTCTGTCCCTGTCTCTCTTGCCCTGCTATCCCAGTCACCTTCCTCGTCCTTCCTTGCTACCTTCGCAAGGATGCTGGCTCCCTCCGCGCAACTGGAGGGACGAGGATATGGGAACACGCACACGCGATTGTGTTATCGTTTATTCGCGTCCCCGTCGCTCCCTGCGCGCACCGTCGAGCTTTCTCCTTCTTCCTCTTCCTACCTTGAGAAGGATATCACCCGGGAGTTGTCCGGCAGAGAGGCGGCGAGGAAGACGAAGAAGGGGGACACACCGCGTACGTAGATTATCGTGATTCTCCGCTCTCTCCTCCTGGCGTCGCGGTCCCTCTCCGCGTCGTTGGCTCTCCCTCGACCCCCGAAGCGTATTCCTACCTTGAGAAGGATGTCCAGATATCGCGAGATACCCACGGACGACATCCAATGAAGCCTCGAGCAGGCCAAGGTAAATGGAGTATCGGGACGGCTCGATTGATCGCGATACGTCTGGATGAAATTTAAACGCGACTTTTTCATTTCGTCCTCCCTTTGTGCTACGCGCCGGATGATCTGGAAAGATCGCGAGGGGATCCGTGGAGTCGCTGGAGAACGATACGACGTCGTCCTTTCTTTTATCGGGCTTTTTATCGGAGACAGGAGGCGAAGAAGAAGAAGAAGATGGGGAGGAGGAGGAGGAGAAGGAGGAGGGCAAGGAGAAGGATATCCCTTGTGGAGGTTCTATGAGGTTCGTTCGACGGCTGGAGAAAAAAACGACACCCTCCGGAGGAAGAAGAATGGGAAGAGCGAGGAGGAGGACGGGCGGGGAAGAAAATGGAAAAGGAACGAGACGAGGTGGACTCAACGGGTCCGTCCTCCGATATAGCCACAGACACACGTGCGTGCTATTGATTCCCCGTTGCGCGCCACGGTGAAATAAAGCGAGACGAAGAGGAACGATTATCTTATCCTTGGCGAAAGATAGAGAGGGAGGACGAGAGAAGTATGTATATAGATGCAGACGGCGAAGAAGAACGAAGCTGCTGTATCTGGCTTCTGCTGCTGCCGGCTTGGATGTGCGAGCAAGGAGATGGACTCCGGATCGAAAGAGCGAGAAGTTCGGGACGCCGTGCGAGGGGGAGGTGGCCGGTCAGCCAGAAGGGGGTGAAGAGGGAATAGAGTGCGTGGCGAGCCCTCTTCGATGGAAGAAACGAGACGCAGAGGAGAAAATGAGCGACCGGGACGAAGGAATCTCTCTCTCTCTCTCTCTCTCTCTCTCTCTCTGTTCTTTCGTCCCGTATCCCACGGCCTCCGTCCTCCTCCGATCTTGGCCTCCCTGTTTGGTCCTCTTCGGGCTGCGCGCCGCAAGGGAGAGATCGAGAGGAGAAAAAGGAGCGTGGACGGAATTAAAAGGAGGAAAGAGAAAAAAAGGAGGGACGAAGCGAGAGGGAGACTGGTGAAAAATGGTCAGCCAGCGAGAGAGGACAGCCTCGGGCTACGTCGCGCGCTGCGACCCTGCTCAGGGAGGGATCCGCTCGTTTCTTTTAAAAGATATATAAACTCGGCGCGAGTCGAGAATTATTCGCGGGCGACGCCGCGTCGAATGTTACCGCCGCGTGTTTAGCAGGGAGTAATTAGGGGAACGGTACGCACACCTCGCGACATCGTTCGCCGCGAACACGGTACACGTACGCGTACACGATCACTGCGAGCCACGAGATCATTTGAATACGCACGCCTTCCCGTGAGAATCGTCTCGGTCGTTACGCGTGCACGTTACCGCGTGGGTGGCTGCACGCAACCGCGTGGGCGGATCGAGCGTTGGAACCTGGTGGAGGAACGACGACATTTTCGTTTAGGTAGAGGGGGACGATGGTAGAGTGTTCGTCGACGGCACGGCCTCGGACTTTTTCTCACCTTCGTATCGGGATTCGATGGGGAATTTGATTTGGACGACGGGGAAACCCTGAGACGCGGCGAGATGGTGTCCGAGGGTTCGCCATAGGTGTGGCGAAGCTGTACGCCGGAGTGTAAAGACCTTTGAAGCGGGAAGAGGGAACGGAAGAGTTTGTTGCGGCGAGGATGTTTGTCCCGACGCGAGGGAGAATTTGCTTTTCAAACGAGCTGGAAATATCTTTATTTCGATCATTTAGTAGCAGGATGTTCGTTAGGTTTTCGCAGGTACCACGCGAATGAGAAAGGTTGCACCGTGCTATATGTATATTTGCGGGTTTTGATTTTGAAATTGCAGTTGCGAAAAGGGGAGCGCAAGGTGGCAGGAATTTGATTTCTATTACAAGGAAACGTTCACGGGTCTTCTGGTTGGGAAGTTCGGTGGCTTCCGAAGGCTGTGACAATGTAGGTCATTGAATTCTTCGTCGGTGAGCACTACCTGGGAGAGCTGAAAAAGTCAAGGTAACCTCGAAAAGTGTGATTTAAGTTAATGAATTTCTATAAATACAAGACCTTTTGCCGCCATGAATATGCGGGGTACGTTTAAATCGAAGTGCTGCGAAGGCCGGCAATTATTTAATACGCACCTGTCACGATTCCTACGATTCACCGCGTTGAACGGTAAAGTTCCTCTCTAATTTACGGAAACGCGGTGACCGAGAGGGACGGGGAGAAAGAGGAATCGTAGACTTTCCAAGAACGTGGAAGAAAAATTCCGAATCACGCACGAGACTATTCGTGTTTTTTATTTTATTCGAACGACCGGCGGTCGGTACACGGTCGATCATTTTCGGGACGAGAAAATATTCGCCGCGCGTCTCCGTCGTAGGTCGTGTCGTTCGTAATTGCGCGCGTCTTTCCGAACTGTCGCCGACAAGTTATTATCGGCGAGATACGCGTCTTCTGCGACGGCCGAACCATTTGTCATGGCCGCGAAAATCGTTCTCTCTCCTTCGTTGCAGCGAAATTGCACCAGCGCTGCGGCGTCGCGTAGATTTCTCCGAATAGCGATGCAAAAATCGCATTCCTCTCCGAGAACGCCGCGCTGGCGATCCTTTAACCCGGACATGGTCCATCCAAGTGCCATATAAAATCTCTTCGATAGCGATGAAAGTCGAGGAAAAATTGGAACGGGAATTTTTCTTCGGTGCTTCTTACTGAAATACGTCGGCTACGTTCGAAGGTATCGAACGGCAACCCTTTTCATCGCCGTCTGTAAAATCCCTATTAGCACCTCTGCCGACTTCTGTCAATAGGGCACCGTCTCTGCTCGAACCGCACGAGGTCCCGCTCGAACCCTGACAGGTTCTCTGTTTACTCTCGAAACGCGGGCGAAAAGCGACCGGTCTTTCGTCGAACAGGTAGCTTATGATGTATCGCGGCCGTGCACGTGAATAGATGCAACATCGGCGTATCTCCGAGTGAATGAAACGCGTGAACCGGTCGCCGACCATTATACGCAAGAACACGAGCGAGTTTAATCGGGCCGCGGTTACCTCGACGCCGGCACCGAGAACAGTCACGCCGAATCTCCTTGGACACTTTAACTGACACGATCTACCACGCGTTCAACTCTCTCTCTGGCGCTACACGTAATTGCTTCGCCACGCTCATTTTTTCCCCGTGTAACTCGCTTTTAAATTGACTTTTTCGTTCGCCTTTTCTTTAGAAGCGCCCGAACGAGGCAGGCGGCTGGGAATATTGTGAATTTATTGCCCCGGCGCGGCGGATCCGTTCGGGGAACAAAGGTGTACCCGTTGCAAATTAATTGATACTCGCGGCAATTAATATCGATAAAAACGTCTCCGATTAATGTTCAAATAATCGGCGAGATGAAAACATGTGGCGTTCAGTTTTGCGTGGCGGAAAGGCGGTGTCATTATTTCTCCTCTTGCGTTTGTATCGCTGAAAACCTAGCGATTGAGATACGTTCTCAAGACGTTCGCAACTTTGCGTCGTAGGAATCCTTCGCGCAATTATAATCGCACGAAATTTCACGTCCTTTGCCCGCGAGAATAGAGATCCTGGCCTCTGGAAAAGTTCGATTCGACTAGAGAAAAGGGAGCGGGTGAAAAAAATCTGTCGCGATTGAAATCACAGGGGCCACACTTCGGTACGATTCAGAGCGGCCGGAGAAACCTTCGGAACGCGTACTCGAAACGTCTTGCTCTGGATGCATAATTTACTCGACCGAAACTTTCACCGTCCGCCTTGTTGCGTGCGTAACTCATCGAAACTCCGTGACGCCGCTTCGCCGTTAATTACAGATCCACGAGGCGAAAGAATTTCATTTTCCACGAGTGACCGACAGTTTCGATTTGCGACCGCGGCAGGAAGCTCGTCGCGATAACGGTGTTTAAAGTGTTACGCGTGTATCGTACGCGAGCCTCTCTGCCCGAGCAGATGCCACGCGCTTTACCCGCGATTCGCCGCTAATTCACGCTGCATAGCCGGCTCTAATCGCGAGGAAAATTTACGATTTTCCTCCCGATGGGTCGGGCGAATTCCTTATCGAATCGACGCCGCGGAAGCTGTGTCAACGCGCTAGCGTTAATCGTGTTCCGTCGAGCCGGGCGAATTCGACGTGCAGCCGAAGTCGAAGACGGGACGTGTTCATCGTGTTCCCAGGGAGACTGAAAACACCGTGAATTCCGCAGATTTATCGGCCGGCGAGTTTCTGGCGAGTTAATCGAGGCTGCGAGAGAGAAGAGGGATTAAGCTCTCCTCTTCGCCCGAGCGTACTCGGGGAACTTTCGCGACCGCTATGATAGACTGCGTGAACTTGTCCGGCATGAATAAGTAGTCTGTTTGCTTTGTGCTTTTTGCTGCTTCGTTGCTGGCCACGCCAGGTGCGGCGAGATTGTCGGTTGGCGCGCGAAGAAATTTTTAATCGTCGCAATGGCGCGAGGATAATAATAATAATAATAATGTCGTTATTCTGTTACTCGAAGACCAGCGCCAGCACCGGCTTCCCGTTCCTTGGTGTTCGTTTCGTTCGGTTACAAAGTGTCATTAATTCCGTACAGTATCAGCGAAATGAAAAACTTGATAGCGCGTATTATAAATAATACAGCGACACGTATTGGCGGCGGTGTTCGGAATGAAATGCGTGCGCCGTTTGCGCAACACCGATTGACACAATGCGAGAGATTCGGATAGGATAGCGGCGCGGTCGTAAAGCGGATTTTATTGCTGAAAAGTATCGGCCGCCGTTCCGTTGTTTGCTGAATTCGCCAATTTCCGTTCAGCAATGTGCGCGGCGATCATTATTCGAGCGTATGACATGTCGATTGCCATGAGGGTAATGAAACGCTTATTGCCCGCGCCATATTGTTAAACGGTGATTGTTATCGTCGACTTTCCCATTCCTGAGAATCGGTCAGGGCGGAGATCGAACGGGGCCTCGTCGGTTTCGAGCTGCGATCGCGTTGTTTTCTCCTCGTTGCTTTCGCGAACGCCACGAACAGTAAGTTAAAACGATCGACAATTTGCGCGAGTTCGGCGGCTGTTTTGAATTTATTTATCTTTTCGTTATTTTCGAACGAACTCGATCGCGGGCTTTTCGTGCCGCGCTCGTTTCAACGATTGCTAGCTGCGTGGAGGTGGTGAAAAAATTAATAAACTCCGACATGTGTGTAAAAGAAACATAAGGGAAAACTAATTTAAGAGAAATTTAATAATATATTTTAAATAGTCAAACACCATTCTGTCAACACCGACACGAATCACGCGAATTGCGTTTTGTCGCCGGTGTTCAATTGCCAGTGACACCTTCTCCTTCCATTCTTCTCCGGCGTATTGTGTAATCATCCGGACAAAGCGATAGATTAGAACGCGAGTGTTCTTACCGGGGCCTATTTATAGCGTAAAAAGAACCTGGCCTGCTAAGCGACCGTGTCCAAATCGAAATCATTTAATCGAGTCACGATTAATGGAAGCGATTAGCCGTGCGCGCGCGAGCAAACCGCCGGCAGAGATCGGCGAAATCGGGTTAAGAAAAAGAACTTTCTTCTCCGTAATGCAGTGTCCCGCGTACGCCTTTTTTTCATTAATCTTTTCGTTCGTCCATTAACGCAGTCACGTTCCCATATTGGTCAAGATGGTTGGAATAAGTACCTGCCAATTAATTGGAACGTCCCTCTCGTTTGGCTATATATTTATGCACGCATTGTATGACACGACGCGCTATTTACTTTTCATGGGAATGAAAGGAACGCCGCTCGTCAATCGCGTGATCGACTTCCCTTTGAATTTCTTTTTTAACGGGGCAATTTTTCGTATCTGTTCCGTTTACAAAAGGGATGCAGGGCGCGGCAATATATAAGCAACAAGAAACAAAACACTTTTATATTCGGGCCTGGAAATGTTTCGTTTTGACGTTGGCTCGTGTCTAAGAAATAATTGCCCTGCATGTTAAGGTGTCGCATAATTTTGCATGCGTTCGGTTGGACGAATCGAGAATACGAATAAGCAGGCACGGTACTTAAAGGAGGGAAGCGTGTTTGATTGCGTGTTAAGGAGCGTTCGACGTTATCGTTGCAAAATAACCGCGCGGTTAAGTATGCTACGCGAGGTTCACTCGAAGAGATACATAAAGCAAACGGCCAGGTTATCGCGCAGTCCTGTGTCGCTGCAACGCGACGCTTTTGTAAAGTAAAATCGTAATCGCGGCGCGAAATATGACGCATGAATAATGCATTCATCGACGCTTATATTTGTTTACAATATTCGTGAAATCGTCAGCGCTCGTAGTAGACCATCGTTCCATATTATCCGCGACCCGCGCAGGCACGCTTGATATTTATCAACTAATTGAACGGTTCGTCCGTGCAATATCATTTGGAAAGCGGCACAGTTGTGCGTTGCATCTGGAAGGCGACGCGATTCGCCTGTGGGAAAGAAAAAACAAACGCTTAACATGCACGTTTTATCATTCGCAAACTGCGCGCAGCGTTATTTCACGCCGCTGCGATTTTCAAACAGCCAACAGCCTGTCGCCAATGCCGCCTCTACGAAACGTGCTATTTATTGCGATGGAAAGAAAAAGAGTAAAAGGAAGAAAATCTACGAATGTAATAAAAACTAAAAGCGCCACTCAACGCTTGATGTATTATACTTAGGTACCGCGGAAAGCATTTTATACGTGTTCCGTGCGCGCGTACATTTGTCCGCGCGACGCGTCGATCAACGAAACATCTGTAAGAACATAACGCGGCACCGAACGAGAGAATACAGCGGGAAGAGATGTGGCAGAAACGAAGCGAAGCAAGTTGCGGGAAGAGAGACGGCGCACGGGATGCGCTCGATAAATCGATCGTCAAGAAATTAAGGCGGCGTTGCGTAACGGTACGTGAAAATCGCACGGATGCCCGAGGGCCGTTCTTGCGACGCCGTTTACCTGGCGTCGTTTCACGTTGCACTCCGTGCCGTTAACTTTTCGCAAGAACGGAAAACAGTTACCCCGTTCAGACATGCGCTGCCGGGGGGATAAGGAGAGCGTTTCATTGACTCTCGGAGGCCTTAATGGCCGGCGCGTCGCCGGCACGAAACCGACAAGAAAATCCCTCGCGGCGGCCACGCATCGTATCCCCGTGTCCTCGATGGCAGAAAATTCGGTCGAACAATGCCCTTAATTCTTGCTACGGCTTGTCACTTTGTTCGTGTTCGGGGCCCCGCGTTTCTCGGACCCCGAGTGAAACGCACGCGATCCACGTAATAATTGTTTCTGTGAAGATAGCTCGAGCCTGGTTCTTCAGATAAGTACCAGCGGTGGGATCCTCCTCGTGGCCAATAATTGGCGAAATCAACCAAATTACGCGACTGTTCAATAATTATCAGCCGAGAAATTAGCCGGGGTTGTATCATTTTACTTGTTATCGGTGGCTGGAATAAGTCGTCCGAAATGTCACTTTCAATCTTTGCCAATCGCCCAACGAGGGAAATGAAACGTCGACAAATTTGCTCCATCGTAGGAAAATTTCCTGAAAAACGTGCTCGAAGTGTCTCACGGATCGTAATCTTTTCAGCTGAGAACTCGAAAAAGGTGCACGAGTCGATGTGAACGTTCGGCACGCCGAGATTTGCATTCCCCGTCGTTAGAACGTATCCGGAGGGATTCGGCGAACGAGGGGCGCGAAAAGGGACCGAGATATGCCCAATCAGCAGCCCCGCAGAAAAAGGGAACACGCACGTACAGTGTGCGCGCGAAAGTGTGCGAAACACTGGAGGTCGACGTTTCGTGCACTCTGGACTTGTGTCGCCGACGCAAACGCGGATGCCATCGGCCATCGTGGATTCGTGTAACAGCCATTGGGGGCCGCCATATCCCAGAAACAAAGCGACCGAATCCTTATCGGAGCCGATATCGCTGGCGATTTCGGTAAATGGAGAAGTCGAAGTGACGTCTCGTTAAAAATGTTGACGTTTTTATTGGCCTCTTTTACGGGCCATTCCAAGAAATAGCTTTTGCTTCTTTTCTTGCAATGGCGAGGACGCGAGAGGCGTTAGCCGAGGCACGCAGCGTGTATCGGTTTAGAATGATTCCCCGTTGGTTTCGTCAAATATAAAATACGCAAAAACGACGTTGAACGGTGTAGCACATTTTCAACAAAAATTCTGACTCCTTTCATCTACGAATAAATGAAAAAACTGACGTTCCATGCGACGGTTACAATTTTTTCTTATCGACTTTTCCTAGAACACGTTCCCTGCAGCTTCACCGCGCACAGAATTTCACAGAATCGTGCGAAGTAACGTTTTCACGGAAAAGGCAACGCGCGTCGTTGCACGCGCAGCGACCATCTCCGCGCGACATAATTCCTCCGACCCGTGCGAACGAATCGGGAAATCGAAGCAACGAAAGCTCGAGGTATTTTTCCGCGTAATCGTCGCGCGTTCTCGAACTGTACAATGTATCGAGGCACCGCAAATTAATCTCTCGATTATAATGTGATGCGTAGGGCAACAATCGCGCGTATAATCGCACGTCGAGAGAGAGATATTTACGCGACGTGCACCTCGATCCACGATTTCCTCGGTCCAGTGTAAAAGGAAGAAGAAAAAGCACATCGGACACCGTAAGAAAAATCACGAGCGGCACACGTACTGCGATTTCGTGCCCTGTCGATCGCCGAACGAATATTAATGATGCGCCATTGTGCGGCACTTTTGCGACTGTCGCCTGTGTGGCGCAATTCCACCACGCCGTCGAAACGCGTCTCTCCACCGTCGATCCGCTTCGCGTGCATAGAAGGACACAATTTATTATTAGACGATTGCTTAATTAACGCCGATCGAGCCCTCTCCTCGTTCGCGCCGCAAAATTTCGTTCCACTGTGATTTCGGGGGACATTAATTATTCAACATTGCGCAGCGAAACTATAAATACAAGAATAGGTAAGACGTCGCGGCTATACATTGTCCCTTAGAATATTGAAACGTTTCCACCAGAACGACGAGGACAGTGGAATATCGAAGACACAGTTCCTAACGATCCTATTCAAGCAGCTTATATCGTTAATGAGAAAGAGGTTTCTTCGTCTCGAATGTTAAGGGGACTGGTTCCTCGATTCTCTTTCAATGCGCATGGTTAACGAGCAACGAATTAACCCGCGATTGGGTTTTGTTCGCGAACGATTCCGTAGAGTCGACGAAAGGGTTGGCTAAGTTATCGCCGTGAGCAAATTGATTTCGACATTGTCCATTCGCGTATGGACATTAACGGAACGAGGGAAATTACGTAAGCAGTAACGAAGATAATGGATGCTTGCGGATCGAGGAAAACACTTTGGAATATCGTCTCGAAAATGTTATTTTCTTAATTCCGTTTTCATCGAATATCGTCCGAGAAATAATTCGAGGATCGATTTTCGTACAAATAATTGAACTCCATATTAAAACGTAAACACTACCGCCAGTCTTCGAGACGGTCACCACACTTCATCCCTACCTGACTCCGCCCTCCATAAATTTTACTCCCCACGAAAAATTCTGCATCCGTGATAAAATAAACGAAAAAAAATATATAATCGAAGTCGTACCACATTCCACTGGCACGTTATTTACCCACGTGAATTTTCCACGTGTCTTCTCCGATCTACACCCCGTCTACCCCCAAATAATAATCGCCTTTCCCCCTCCCCCCCCCCCCTTATTCAGCACGGTGACCTCGTCTATAGGGTTCTGTAGGTATACGGGACTTTTCTCTACCTGCCTGTCTCCGTTCTCCGCGCTGCCTTCAATCTACCTGAGGCTACGTTGTATTTATCTCGAGGCTCTTATACGTTCGCACCAACACCGTGACACGGCGTACAACACTTTTGAGGAGGCGCGGCGCCGTTTCGAGCATGGACGCGTTTCGGTCGAGGATGCTGCACCATGCTGGAACGTCGGGCAAGAGATGCACCTGTCAGGTGGAGAAACACCCCCGTCAGGGTTTTACCTGGCGGTGCGTAAAAAAGCCAAGATACCTTTGCCACCTCGCCAAAGGGAAGGGCGCAGGGTTTTCCTCGTCTAATCCGGCACAGTAACCTTTTCGTGGTGCTAGCAGAGAAGACTGCGCATTCCAGCCGTGAGAACCGCTCCCCTCTTCGTGCTTTGGGGATCGAGTCTCGTTTATTGGGCCATTTCCTGCACGGTCATCTGTCTCGGAAGTTATCGACGAAGTGTTGTAAATCGAGGGATACAGAGAGGGTGAATTTATGTCGCGCACTTTGTGTCGTTCACTTTTCACAATTTTTGTTGTTTACTTCTGGGAGCCGGGTAATTTCGGCGATATTTATTTGGACGTTGGACCTGCTCCCTGCTGGGCCAAATCAGGAATGTTTTGGATACTTTTCGCGATTCTGATTTTCGATATTCTCAGACTCACATTCTACGAAACACGCTGTTACGTAAAAATTGGTCGTTACTAATCTCTCGATACCGCGCAGCGAGGTGGTTACTTCTCCGTTATTGCGTGGTGATGGTTCTTTCGCTCGAACAGAGCAATTCTTTTACAAACAATTCAAATACTGTTTAATTTTATCCCGGGGTGTTACAGTGGGTGGTCCGCAACACGGACCATCCCATTGAGATGCTTTACATGTTTAGCCTTAAGCATAGATTTCTATCAGTTCCTTGAGATACGCGTGAGTCTGTGTTTTAGAGAAGTGCATATATACATATTATCCAACCTGCGAAGAAGAATCGTATTCACCGGTGATTTACATTCTTACATTTTCTTCTCCCAAATCTTCACATATATGTATATGTATATTAATCCACAAATATATATCGATACCACAGAGGGAATTAGCTAAACGATTTATGGATGTTTATTTACCGAAACGAGAATAAACCAGTGGCGCAAAGTTTGCGCAGAGATTCGTTGCGTGTTAGCATTAGGCTTCTCCAAGGGTGCAAGGCATTTGTTTGGACGGGACAAGGGAACAGGTCGACTCGAAAAAAAATTCCTGCCGTGTTGAACGCTTCTTCTCTCGCGAGGGGTTAAAGGTGAGACGAAGTCGGTGAAAGGTTTCCGTTCCCGCGGCGAGGGAGTGCAACCAAGTGCATTTAACTGTTTCCAATCGATCGTGATCAACACGCCAGATCCTTTCAACGTATATCTCTATTCCTTCGTCCCTTTTATCTCCGTTCGCTAGAAAATATCTAAAATATAAAAATATCTCCGTCACGAAGTAATCGTTATCGTGATTCGATTATTTTCCACGCTTTCTCGGGTCCGTGCCCAGTGAAATTGGCACGGACACAAGCAGCGAGTGTTTTCCAAAATAAACCCCCCAATCAAACGCCAGCCGTGCAGCGGCGTGTCGATTAAGAGCATAAAAGCATCGCGAAATATCCGCCGCGATTATCAGGAATTACCGTGCTCCAGACGGATTATTAAATTACAAACGCGTCGTTCCTTTTAGAAAAAGTTGTACGTTAATCGTTTCGCCAACTTTCCCGCGTCCCTCCTTTATCGACGTTAATACACCACGGCGAAACCGTGTCGCGACCATTATAATATCGAGATCGATGGATCGTTCCGCTGCTTTTACCGAATCGCCGATGAAACCAGTTGGCAATTTCGTTGTGTCACGCGGAGAAATTTTCGACGTTGCGAAACAGAAAAGAAAAATTGACTCCTTTGTAAAGATTGATCGTCGGATGATGATAACGTGCGATCGTCCGATGGCTTTTCCGCTCGATCTTTCGGAGAGAAACGGAGACGAAGAATCGTGAGCCTCGAGTGCCCGACGAAGATGGTAACGGAGAGACATCGAATACGTTATATCGGCGAGTCGCGTAAGGCGATTGGATTTCGCGGGGAACGAAGTTGCCCTCGGTTCGGTGGAACGTAGCAATTCACGAATTACATCGAAAAACGCTTCTATCAGGCAGCCCAATATTACTTTACCCCTCCGCCGAATAAAATTAACAAACGTGTTATCGATACAGAATGAAAAGCATCAATTCCAGCGAGTCCCTCGGAGAGATAAATTCTCACGGAAAGTTCGAATAAACTTCGCCGCCCGAATCACGGGAAGGTAGCTCTGGGATACCTTCGTATCGTAAATCAACTGTATGTACTGCACGCTGGAAATATTATCCTGGAACGGTAACACGCGAGCAAACAGTAAGCAACAGCAGGAGCGGGGACGGACTCTGTAACTCTCGTCGCGTGGAAAGCGAGAGCAGAATGGGGGTTGCGGGCACGGTGCTGGAAGGGGTTAGAGGCGGAGGGCTGGGGGGGAGATGTCGATGGAAAAATTGCGGAACGTCGCGTGGCTGGCAAAAGGGAAAAGCAAAGGAAAAGTCGCGCGACCAGAGAAGAGGAGAAACTGGAATGGAGCGTGGACTCGTATAGGCGTTTCCTATTCCCCTATCGGCAAATTGCAATTCTTCCCTCTCCACCCTCTGTCGTCTCATCATCTCCCCTTCCCTCCCCCCACCCCCATTTTACCTGTCCGGCGTCGCGAGTCCGACAGCTTTGTGGACGTCTTTTGCGTTATTAATTACGGGCAGGCATGCGAGACGATTCGTACGTACGTCGCGTTCGTTTTCCAGCGAAACGGCCTACCGATCATAATTATTCCGCCAATAATAATCGACCGAGCGTTTCGTGCTCGATCTGCCCGGCGAGCTACGATCCCACAGCCGGCGCGTACGTGTTGGTAACGATGGTGTGCAATGGCGATTTATAGCCCGGGGATCGCGAATCGGGTGTAAACAAGACCGAGGGGTTGGTTTCGATTGGAACCGGGAGAATTTTCGTCGATATCTTTTACGGAGAGGTTCAGGGATGGATGTTGCGGCTGGATTGCTGTAATCGTTTTTCTTATCACAGCTCGAGAACGTTCAGAGTATCCGAATGGCAGAGTAATTTATGTGTCTGAAACGATATGAAATGAATTGCGACTTTATAAGTGACAAGCGGTGGATCAGTTTATTGGAGAAGGAGTGGAATAATTGTTGGGAACAATCTATCGATAGAGACTCCTGAATAAATGACTGCTCTTGAACAGAGGACTATTCGTCCTAGTTGGACGATGATTTATTAAGAACATACGCGTACGCTGTTAAACGGCTGTAATTATAGACGTGAAAACGAACCTCGAGACCTTGTTTCCTACTTCCCCGAGTATGCTTCATCCTGTCGGTGGAAACGGTACCTAAATCACCCAAGGTTGGGCATAAATCTTTTACCGGGATGGAACAATGTTCCGCCGATTTTGTTTGGCCACGGTCACTTTATTGCCCCGGGCCGCGAACGATAATCAGGACCGGGATTTATTCAACGCGAACGCCGCGATAAAGATCGCCGGTATGAAGTCGTAACGATTGTTGCTACGGGCTAGGCGGAAGTGTAGCCTACGAAATATGAACGCCATTAGTTCGTTTGTTGGAATCGATGGTTTACGGTCGCGTGTCGCCAGGGCGTTTCGCGTTCACTGTTATCGCGTTCTAATGATCATCGCTCCGATCTGGCAAACATTTGAACCGTGAAACGTCGTTCGGGGTTCGACAAAAATTCTCTGCAGCCCTTAAACGAGTCGATCCGTCCAACGACGGTGTCTAACGTAGTCCCCCCGAAAAATTCAACGCACGAATCCGTCGCGACGTTCCCGACGATAATTCCGCAAGCGAGAGAAGGAGAATCGTCCGCTCTAAATATCTTCCCGCGGGATACCCGAACAACGGGTGGCAAGAAATTATCATCGGCAAGGCGCCGCTGATTTATTGCCGCGCGCATCGATTTCACGGCGTTCGCCGCGTTATTTACGCGCCTAGAATATCGCGATCCACGCGACCGGATCCCCGATGAAAGAGTCGTCCGACGGAATTCGTATCGGTTTCTCGAAAAGCCTGTTGATTTCGATTCCGCTACGGTATCACAGACCGGCCGGAGTCGAGATCATTGAATCATCGTGCTCAAGACGATCTGAATACGAATGAATGCGCAGCGTTCACCCCTTGGGAATCGTCGTCGCGCTCTCGTTTATCATCGCCACAGCTGCGGAACATCGGCGGCGGGTTGTCGCGAATTCGCGTTTTGCAATGCAAACACCGACGACCTGTTAGGCTATCGAGACGATCGAACGTGGAGAGCCCCCTCTGTCGCGAGCGTGTTACGGCCCGGTTAGAATCTGACCGCGTGCAAATAGCAGGAATAATCGATGGTAATAACGCGCGACGATGCTCGGTACGGCTCGTCTGGTAACTAATCTAAATATCAATTCCGCCGATCTGTCGCTTCCGGAGGGTAGGATAAGCGGGGACAGTGATTCTCAGATCTTCCACTTCGGCAAAGCGGCTGAAATTGCAAGGAAATTCCGTTCGAGGTTTTACTATCGACGCGAACACGTGAAGATCGATGAGAAACACACGCGGGTATAATCTTTATATCGTTGGGAAGAACGTTTGGACAGATTTTTCGCGAGCAGTTGTCGAATACCTAGATAGCGAAAGGGCTTGAAGAGGATCGCACAGACCTGCAATATATGAATCTCCGCTTACCTTCTTTTTGGGCAGAACGAAGCGAACGAGGGAAACCTTATCCCGCGTTACAGCTGGCCACCTTTTTCCTTTTTTGTTTATGAAGCATCGTTAATGGATCGGGCGTTGAAAAATGATGAATGTTTGTCGATGAGCTGTCGGGGCTTCGCGGCAGAATATAAATAAAACAGAATGTCAAAGCTTCGTGGCGGAATGTTAAGAAGCAGAATGCAAAAAGTCAAGGAACGACGGAACGCGGCGCTTCGAGGGAAAAGATACGCCGGTCACGAATAAATATTCATGATACGTAGCGTGCAGATGCGTCTCTTTCACCCTTTTCTGTATTTATAGATGCATAATCAGCGTGAGTCTAGGAGCTAGATTTACCCGATAAACCGTAATATCCGAAAAAATTCGCATAAGCTTCTCTCATAAATAACGTTGAAGAACATCGAGCGACATGAAACGTTCGAACGATAACGATATTTTTTATAATGATGTAATCGTCCATTGCAAAACGATACAAGCCGGATTGCAGATTATTAAATATGAACAGCACAACCACGATAAAGTAGATATCCGTTTATATTAACACATCTTTGGAATAGAATGGTTCGATTAACTCAATTTAACTCATCTACGTCTGAATGATAAATCGCTCTGCCACTTTTCCAATATTAATAATCTTCCGTTTTTATCCTGAAGTAATCAGGAATAAATGTTTATTGTTCGTTTCAGGTTTTCAAACTGAAAGAGCACTTCAAAGTGTTCCCATGTTTGGCATTATTATCATTGATATCATTGCTACCAGTGATTTATTAAAAAGTAACGATATTCGACAATTTTATGATGCTTATTATATTATTGTAAGAAGAAACGTGCGCATATTTGACATCGACTTAGACAGAACTTCAGTAAATACGATGTTGCCGATTAGAGGGCCTAGATGGACGAATTTGGCCGTGGCAGAATTTTATTCTCCGTTTTGCAACTTGAGAAACACTGGCCCGCGAGACACCGGTTACGTCTATATACGTTCGAGCTCGCGACCAAGGATTTCTGTCCGTTAATTTCAGATAAAACTGAGATCGCCGCGGCTTAATTACAATTTCAATGTAAATTCCAGCGAGAAGTAACTTACGCCGCGTGTAATTTCAATGAATGGCCCCGGCGCAGATTCGAAGAAGTTACTCGACGCTGGAAAAATGAAATTGTTCCCGATGCAGCCTCGTTCCTGCGCGCCGCCGCTATAATTGGATCGGATGAGAGACTGAGATCTTGCCGGCGTAATTCTGTCGCTTAATGAAAATCCGTTAATGCCGCTGTGTCGTTAATAGTAACGAAAAATACGACGAAACGTTCCGAGAATGAATAAGAAGCTTCTTTCACTTGTATCGTTTCGAAGTGCCAGGCACGAACTCCAACGGCCCGGCGAGACAAATGGGATTCGATTAAGAAATAATCTCTCTGCGAATTTAGATGCAACGAATCGCTGTACACGTGTACGTTATCCAGCTGTCGAAAGTCTGTCTATCGGGATGCTTTTTAACTTAACGTAGAGATGCTGGCAATAAGTCTTACGGTCTCAGGTTCGTTCTTTCGAGAGTGATAAAATCTGAAGACAGGCGTCGATTCCAAGCATCTCATTTTCACCAGCATTCTATACCTATCAAGTGTATCTCTTTGTTAAACCAAAAGCGTCTCAAGAATCTATTAGACAATGTTTTCAAGGAGAATGGAAGGAAATAATAATGTTCCTCGACCCTTTATCAATTCCATCGCGCTGTACAGCCAATGGTGAAAAGATTGATTAGCCCCTTCGCGAAATAAGTACAACCCCGTATCTTTCATTACCACGGTGAACGCGCGTGAAAAATTGTTGGCACTGAAATTTTTGCCCCGCTGAGAAAGAGGTGTCCCATTGGGACCAGATCGAATCTCGACGAACCCCGCGGGACAACAAGAAAACGAAGGGACTCGAAGCTTCGCGTGAAACGATCTCTTACGTAATTTGCATAAATTACGGCTCGTTACGCGCGTCTTCTCCGTGACAAAATTGCGACATCCTTCAATTTATAGGCGTGGCGTCCTTTCTCCCCGCTCCGTCAATTCAGCGTATCGCTCAGCTTGGATCTGCATTGCTAAATTCGAACGAGCGGTCGCGTAATCTCGCCGCGTATCTCTCGCGAACGTTATCGTCTGCGAGGGACAGCCTATCAGCCACGCTCGAGATAACGCAGGCGGATTTAACCGCGGCGACACGACTAGCCGCGACGAAGGGAGTTTAGCCTGGCGAAGGGGTGTAACCACGTTCACGCTGTTCTCGAATCGGACGGCCGCTTGTCGGCCTGGCTCTCGCAGATAGCGAAGCGATTTCGAGCGCTGCGCGTCCAATCGTGGAATCTGGAGTTTTCTGACCGAGCTGGACGCCACTAATGTTTCCGAGTTTCCTTGCGGGCGAAGCGGAAAAAATTTCAGCGGCGAACTGATTCATCCTTTTGGTATTTTCATCGAATTTCCTCCTCGCTGCATCGTCTTCTATTTTTATATTCGTGAATGATGTATTTGGCACGATGAAATTAGCGAGTGATAATTTTTCGCTGCAGGAGACTGTGATTTTGTTAATATATTTTTGAGGCCTCCCCCTCGTTTTACTGCCCCTTACGTCTCTGCTTATTTATTGCTTCGTTTGATCCCGTTTCGCGGTGTTTCGTCTCCGAGCAACATCGAAAACTGCGCGATTAATCAACTTTTACGCCCCATGTATCACAGCCAGGTCTCCGCTGTTTAAGCCGTCATCATTCACCCTGAGATATAGCCGTACCTACGCGTCCCTCGTATTTTTCCAATCTCTATAATCGTTCTCCAAATTTTTCTCTCGCCCATTCCAGAACCAACGACCCAACGCTTCAAGGGTTCCTCTATTCACTTGCCGAAGCTTTACGCCTATTTAACCCCTCCCACCTCTTTCCTTCCGCATAAATTCTGCCACCCTCCAAAGGGCGATACAAACCAGTTGCAAGTACTTCCAGTCGTACGGCAGTGCTCCAGTAGTACGTAACTGCCAACTCCGATGCCACTAACCGTTTAATTACCACCAGCACGTTTCCATTAAATTTTTCTCCCCTCGCTTCCGTTCCGCTATCACGGAGCTTCTCCATCGGCCAGCTTTATCAGCGAACCCATTACACCCCCGTTCGCCGCATACTTCCCAGCTATTTTCTCCTGCCACTAACAGAAGCTCGCCAGATCGGCGCCGCAGCGGAAAACACCCTGCCATTAGCGCGTGTACTCGCTATCGGAAGGTGGAGCCTGCTTTGGGCATGGTTATGCGTTATGATTTACGTTCGCGCGCATTGGTGCCGCGGCTGCAAACCACCTCGTTGCTCGCGTGCATGTTCCTCGTCCTCGTCGTTCCGCTGAATTGTCACCGGGCTACCGCCGCGCAACCTGACCCCGCTTTAATTAGATTAACCGCCTGTAGCCGCTTTAATTAGCTCCGATCGATGGGTCGGCCGGCACCGCGGGATTCTTTGCCTTGTTCCGCGCTCGATCGTCGTTGACAGGGGATGATTTACGGTTCGCGGACGACCCGGCGATCGGCTGGCCTGCCGCGCTCGATACCTCGATCCAGGTATTCGTGACTCGTGGCGGAATCTTGCGTTATTAAACGGGGAATCTATGTCGCTTCGGGGTCGGCAACGAGAATGATGGATAATGGGGCTGGGCTGCGAGAGCGCGCATACGAGCGTAGCAAGATAAATAGTAAGTCTTGTAGCAGGATAAATGTAGGTGAATGTCGTTGTCTTTGGTGTTCGATAAGGTGTAGAAAAATCGTGGAAAACTTTCATTCGCTTTTTTACTCACCCAAGTCGCGGGAGTTCCTCAATGATTGCAATTGATATTAAACAACGCTATATGGATTGCTCGAGCGTATGTCTGAGAGTCTGCGAAATTTCAAGACCGATCATCAGTATTGTCGTCCCTTCTCGTTTCGAAATCTCAATAATCCCGATTCTCGCAACTCGACCGTCGGACGCTGCATAATTGACGCTTCCCCGGACGACGGAAGAGAACCACCCCCTTTGTCCCCGCGAACCGGTCCAAGGATCGGCACGATTAATTTCTTCGCGAACGATAACGGGGCGAGTTCGCGATTCATTCAGATAACGGTCGGATTATTAAATTAAGAATTCCTTAAAATCCCATGCGCCGCGTCCACGGCATTAATACGTACTAAATTACGCGAGGGAACATTATCTGCGCACCGGGCCTGATAAATGTCGACTATATCGGTGCCGCGGTAATTCCCGTAGCACCGGCGATAAATTATCAAGCCCGAGTGATATAGCGGCGTTCCGCACGCAGACGATTTTTCTTCGTATCGAGAGCTACCGTGAGTTTTTCCGCTACGGTTTCGATGCCGCCTTGTCCGATCCCTCCGGCGCGATATTTTACAATTAAACTGGTTCCCAGGGGGTGTCGGGTGCAATTATCGCGACATCATAATCACCGCGGCGTAATTCAGTGGCGTCCCGTCGGGGGGCGATTACGCCGCTGCGCGCGGTATTGTCTTCTCGCCTCTCAGAGTTTCTTGCTGCGTTCGCTGGAGAAAAGGGGAGCGATGGATCCGCCTCCGCCTTCGCATCATCCCCAATACTTTTCCCTGTAATATTGACAAACCGCCCCATCGATTCTTCTTAGCTGAACGCGGCGAGCGAGCGCGCCTAAAATTCGTCGCGTCCTCTAACGCGCCGGCCGGTTTCCCAGGTCGACATTTATCAAGGTCTCCCACGTTTTATGGTAATCCGGGATGCCGGGAAGAAATCGACGTCTAATAAAAGCGGGCGACCGAGGTGAATCGATCGGTCGAACGGAGAGGAAGCTTCTCGGCCGAGGCGCCCAGGCTAGGCGTTTCGCGAGAGCAACTGGTCACGATAAATCATACTTAGCCACGGCGAAACCTATAACTTGTTGCCTCGCTAACGTAACCCGGCGAAAGACGCTGAAAAGCCCGCAGCGTGTGTAGGAGATACGCCGGCTGTATCGTCGATTTATGATATCTGCAATTCAGTTGCAGCGCGCGATCGAAGGTCGCGCATCACGCACACATAGGCACAACCAAGACGCACAGGTATGCAGAGGTACTTTTATCCGGGTAAACGTTCTCGCGCTCGCCTCCCCTCTTGCGCGTCTTCGACCCTCGCGATTTTATCTGCCGAAGATCCCGCGATTATTTCCGTGATTTCGATGGGGAACTATTTTTGGGGAGTCGAGCGGCCGAGAAATGGTCGGGCGGTGTACTTCGAGAGACGATTCGGAAGAGGGGGTTTTTTTTTTCTGAGGGAGATACTTGGGCGACGGGGTGGGACGAACTCGATTTACCTCGGTTTAATTATTGACCCCGCCGCGCCGTTCTGGGACACCCTGTGTATGAGATACCTCTATTCCGCAGTATTATATACCGTCCTATCGGTGCTTGATAAATCCAGAAGCATGCGTTTCGCTAAGTGGCCGGTGCCTCGTAGTCTGCCCCGCTAATGCTTTCCTTCTCCGCGAACGATTCGACTTCTTCGAGTTCTTATTTCGTTCGACAGTTGAACAAATTTTTAAGGCCTCCCTTTCCTCCCCCATGAGCGACCGCTATCAGCGGCGTGAAAAATAAACGGAGACGACTCGGCGAGGCAGATCGACGCGAGGTAAGAAGAAGTAAAAGAGCGCATAATAATAAAAATAGAGGACGAATCGAGTTTAAAAAGAAGAAGGAAACTCGGATGGACAGTGTGCAGGGGAGAAGGTGGGCAGAGGCTTGGAAGGCCGGGATCCGCCTGGAATCTCGAGAGCGGGGACGGTGCACGGTATTTTTAGGCATTAAAATCGCTCCATAAATTAAATCCGCAAAAGGACGACGCGGCTCGACGGAATGAAACAGCGCCGCTGGAATCGTCTCGGGACCTTCTTGAGTTTCTCCGCGTCGTCGTCCCGTGGGAGATAAGCCCATAACATGACCTGACTTAACGCGTCATTTCACAACGAGCCCGCGACTGAGGAAAAAAGAGGCGCGGATGAACGAAGGGAAAAAAGCGAGACCCTCGCGACGCGTTTCGTAAGCGCAGCCGCGAATTCCCGAAATTTCTCGAGCGTAGCCGGTCGCACGCTCGATACGTTCAAAAGAGTCGAGGACGAAAGATGATTGGACCGCGATGCGTGGTTCGGGCTGAACGAGGGTCCTCGAAATTAATGGGAACGGTTTTGGAAACGCGGAGACTGGAGGGGGTTTAAATTTTTCGGATTCTGTGGTCCTCTTTTATTTTCAATATTGCAGGAGGGTTTTGTTTAAAAATTGTTCGCTTCCAGAAATATTTGCGGAGAGATTGGCAGATATTCGAAATTCATCCCCACGATGCGTAGGGCGAAACGACGAATTTCGATGGTTGAATTGACTGTCGCGTTGGAATGCTTTTCAAGCGGTGGCAATATAAAGATGCGAGCCTTTTCGGAAGCGACGCTAGCGGAGATGGCGAAATGTCAAAATTTCCATGCGCAGGAACGCGAACGATTCCGATCTGAATACGTCCATAAATTACACCGTTGAGGATCTCTGCGCGTCTAGAAGGACGCTGTTTGATAAAATGATCATTTTTTTTTTTTATTGCACATGGTTCGCGCCTACTTTCGTCGACTGCCCATCTCGCGAACCGACGCGACGTCCAAAATATTTTTTACCACAGGCTCGCACAAACACTATAACCTCGCTGCGGTGCAAGAGATATTTGTAAAAAGTGTTATTTATTAGCCACGTATTTAATAACAGCCACGATGTTGAATCTTTTTTGTAATTCCATTCTAACAACCATGACATACATACAGTGGCTCTCGAAAGGTGCAACTTTAATCTGTCTATCTTTTATCGTTTTATACACTGACGCAAATTAGAAAAGGACAAAGAAAGTTTTTGCGAGAAACTTGATAAATCACTTTAATATCAACAATATGTCAAAGTAACACTTTCGACAGCCACTGTATTATATATTATACCTGTATAGCAAAACGTAAAGGTGTAACGATCAGGAAAGATTCAAGATAAATACCTTTTCGTCATTGCATATCTACAAAACTAATTGCACTTCAAATGCAAGTCCACATCGGATACGCGTAAGCGGAAAAAAATCAAAATGTGTTACTTTCAAACCATTCAGAATATCGCATCGTCCAGGCGCGAAATCATTTCTTTCGGCCTCCTAATATTCCAGTTCGTAGCGGAAGATCAACCTGAACGGAACGCGAGAACAGGACTTCCATTTATCAAGGCATCCAGGCCCGCGAAATGAAATATTGCCTCGTGCATCTAGTCGAAGGAACGCCGCATCGATCAGCACAAATAAGACGCAGCAGAAAATCGTGATGGAAAATCGAAAGAAAAATAAATAAATAAATAAATAAATAAGAATAAAAAATGTGCCATCTCCGGCGTACAGTTGGACGGCTCGTCTAGCGGATCACGAACGACGATCACGCGAGTTTTCGATCGTTCGATTTCTCGCGATCGAACGTTCACGAAACGATCGTTTGAACGTTCGTCGAAAAGTGTAGAATGGAAAAACGAAGCCCACGGATCGCAACGCCGTATGGGTTTGAGATACAGTTGTCAGCGATACGAAACGTTCGCACTTCACCGATGCTGGTCAACCTGTCTGACAAGTGGACCGCGTGGCGGCCTATTCTACTGCCGCCGGCGCATGCGACAGTGCCGAATGATTGCGTTACCGTTGTTCCGGACGACAATAGTCGTGACCGACTGTTGCGAGTGGCAATCAGATGAACTCTGATTCGTAGAAACACTTGGAACGGTTTGGGTAGGGTCGTGGAAACTGTTGAAACAGTTACGCATTATTATAATTTTATTCGTAGAACAGAAATTTTTGTAACCGAAGAAGTCGCGCGTTACTATCATTCGTGCCTCGCGTCCCGTTGACAATTATTCGACAGAAACGTTGCAACGGGATGTTATGCGAATATTATGTTGATACACGAATCGAAAATGAATTTCGATACGCAATGGTTCATTATTTCTTCCATTTTAATAGAGCTGTCGGTGATTGCGGAATATTGCGGAACAATTTTGCTTTCGCACTTGCCAATTCCTTGCCGCGTTTCAACACAGCCTTGCAACACTCGAAATAATATCCGATTATGCATGCCATTCTGTATTCTTTTCCGCGTTGCCCTCGCAGATAATAACGTTAACAATGATACGCAATTAGCACGCGATTTGCATCGAATAAGCGGCGCCTGGCAGTGTCAGCAAATTGACGAGTGGATTGAAACGAACGGTATGCAAATGGAGCGAATTCGATAGATCGAGCGTCGCTCGACGAGTGAAAGGACTCTTGCCTCCGTTATGAAAGGAGAAAGTTGAGAGCGTCTTCAACTAAATACAACCCCCTAGGAATATTAAAGCAGCGTTAAAATAACATCTTGTATTCCACGTTTCCTACATTATCCTTCCTCCGCGACCTTTACGACTGGTCGAATAAAATAATCCCCAACGAACAAACCCCTCGATCTCTGTTCCACAGTCTCCGTCCAAGGCTCTCTTCGAACCCTCTACAACCGTTGACCAGTGCAACGAATCTTCGTCGGCGCCGTACTTCAACCCCCTCGAAAAAGACGGCAACGAATGGCGTCGCGCGACGATCGTGGAAAGAACAGTGGCCAGTAGAAACGGATAACCGAGGACAATCGATGTCTATTCTTGAGACTCGACTCGCTGTCCAGTTCTCATCGTTGGCCTGGAACCAAAGCCGGGACGCAGATGTCCGGCGGCGAGCGTTCACAGGTGGAAGAGGTGTAGAAGAAGAAGAAGAAGGCCCGTGGGCCCGTGTTCAATGCCAAACAACTTGGCAAACAGTCCAGGAGGGGAGCGGAACGGCGGTAAACGAGGCACCGTAAGACACGTGAAACTGACCAATAGATCCGGTTTAGCGGGTTTCCGGATTCCGCGGGTCATCGGGCGGGACCCCGTTGCTCGCAGCGGTACCATGGTCAGCCCCCGTTCGACTGCTCGTCCTCGTTCCGTGAGAGAGGGAACGACGAGGGCCCGACAAGCAACCCCTTTACCACGTACGCGCGATGCCCATCCGCATATATTAGCGCTGCCCATCCTGGCCCTGGAATCCGGTTTTCGACAATACCTGCCGCGCGTTCGATTCCAGGGATCACCCTCGAACAGCGACGACACCCGGGGTTGGGGGGGGGGTGTGATTTTTAGAAGATAACCGGGGAAGTTGTTTCAGGGTTGAAAGTTATTTACGTAGATTAGGGTAGGCGACGGATTGGTCGGGCGCGAGGGGTGAATTGCGGTTTTACGATTCTCTGTTGCGGGAATGTGTAGGTAACGGCGGAGATATTAGGGCTGGGATAAGTTTAATCGTTTAGCGATTTAAAATAGGGGATGAATCTTCTGATATTTCACCGCGTTATATCCTGGTGCGCACGAATTTGCGAACAGGAGTTTCCACTTCGGACTTGCAAGCTGATCTTAGGGGTAGATTTCACGTCCACGCCATTCTGTCCCTGCGACTTTGTTTGTGAACGGTGCACCGACGGTAATTACAGTGACGGGATTTCAACCCCCTCGGGGTTTCTAATGCGCGAACCATCCGTACACGTTGCACACGACTGTCCATCGTCCGTCGAAATCCGGTTTTCGACAATACCTGATGCGCAGTGCCTCCCGATGGCTGGTCCGACCGAGGGTCAATCTTTTCACCTCGCAGGGGATGCGAAAGGGGAACCTTGCATTGGAGGACGCCATTTGCATCGGGAATTTTAGTAGGAATATTCCTTCGGAAAATCCAGATCGCTCTCGTTTCTGTCGGTGCGATTCTTTATATAAATTCAATTCCATCTAGAATGAAACGATATATTTAATTGTAGATCATTTTTCCATACACTTTTAAGTTCGAACGAACGATCTGCTGTAAAACTCAGCCAAGTGTACTCTGGTTATCGAGTTATCTAATACGTACTATGTAATATTTAAAAAATTGACGTTCCGTACACATTTTATAGCACCCCATCCATGACCACGAAACAAATGAAAAATATTTTAACGCACCACCAGACCACGCTCGTCCACGTTCCCAAGACGATCCTCCAAAACTTTCCACCCTACCCTCTCCTGCATGTCCAAGCGCAACCCCACAGCTCGCGTCCGGCTCGAAAATTTCTCAAGTCGCCCCTCGCCGGCCTCTGTCCATCCATCGAAATCCGGTTTCCCGACAATAACCAGCATGGGGATGATCGTCGGGTCAGCCGGTTCCTTCCGTAAAGGAGGCAGAAGATCCACGGTCAACCTGTCGAAGAGGTGTGAGAGAAGGGGCCCGTCCAGGCTGACACGATCAAGGGACAGTGACCAAACCTCTGTCCAGCGTCGTCCTTTTGGGGATGACCATCACGATAGTGCAGCAGGGGTTGCGCGACTTTCTCATTTATTTTTTTCTCTCTCCTAGTCGTGCCACGTTCTGCTGTGGGAACGAAAACCTGATTCGCGGGTATATCTGTCGCGCACGTTCGTACGACGTATGTACCCGCGTACAGGGCGTGCGTACGTCTAAAACGAAACGTGACAATGGAGGAACGGTTCGTAACGTTTCGCGACGGAGATGCACACGCGTGCAGCGGTATCGTAACGAGGTGCTTGGTACACCGTTCGTCAACGGGCCATGGGAAAACCGGACGGAGCGGACACTGGTCGACGGAAGCGGAGCGGATAAGCGTGGCCGACCGAAACAACTTCTGGCGAGAAGAATGGAAAAGAAAAATCACCTGGCAGTTGGCCTCGAGATTTCGACCGATCTGGCGACGGTTACAGCGTGCTACGTTTTTAACGAACGATGCCCTCAAGGTGAAAGTCGCGTGCGCGGATGAGCCACCAGGGGTGGATTTCTTTGGCCGGCCACTTCCGTTTTAAAATGACCGAGAACGATATATTATTATGTGTGCACGGGTCGGTCGGGTTTGTGCGCGAAATTTCTTGTTTATTTGCGTTGTCCCGCGAACGGCTTCTTTTTAACGAAGCTGCACAATTTGCGTTGATTGCGAACATGATTACTGTTTTGGTTCGTGCAGCTGGTGTTCAGCGAAGTGATGCACGAGGAGGAAAATTTATTTCGTGGTATCATTCTGACCGTTTGGAAATTCAACTTGAAGGATACTTAATGGTACCTTCGATCGGTCTACCTCGATTTTAGAGGGCACAGAAACCCGGTCAGGAGGTATAACGTGTTAACAGAGTTCACTTGTCTCTGCTGGCGATTGATCGATTTCAAAGCGTTCGCCTAACGCGATCCGATTTGATTTCCGTTGACTGATTCCGGCTGTCTGTCACCGTCTGAAGGCTTCATTATGCATGCCTTATTACTCGCCTTCTATTATCTGCGTCAGAATGCATGGCCAAGGCAGAAATGGAGAATCTGTCGGCGATCGATAAACGTGGATTGTTGTACAGCGTGCTAGATCTGACGGTTTCTATTAAACGTGTGCCTGGCGATTGTTGCCAGCTGTTCTTCCTTTTGATCTTCGTTCAATTTACATCGCACGAGATGATATCTTTCCATATTGTATTTAGAAACCGAAAAGAACGAAAAAGATGGCGAGACAGAGCAGGATTATTTTGGCTCGACGTTTTTCGGAATTTACTGGAAAATAATTTTTAAACGGCAATTAATTGTTATTGCTGTGTAAGATTCGCACATTATCAGAGTACCCGTTGTCTTAGCTTTTAATTTGATAAACGTCGCGACAAAAAGCAATTACTTTCATCCAGGCGAAATAATTGATTACATCCGTAATATCAGTTTTCATTTCCCGCGTGCACCGCATCTCGATCGTCGACGATTTTATTTCCTCCTGCTTGGATCTCCAAGAGGAAATAGTCCGCGAAGGGAGGGGAAAACGACCAAACAAGCAACGGCACCGGGGAAAACTTAATTTACTCGTTGCATGACGCACGGTGGTGCAGTTTCTCCGGATCTTCGGTTTCTTTTTACTTCCGTTGCTCTTTCAAATGATCCACAACGTCAATGCGAAGGTCTTATTATAGCAGGTCCGACGATTTTTTACCCCCGGTAACCGGTACGTGTCTCTATTATCGTTCTCGCGATCGCGAATTCGCAGGAAGCATGTTTCCCCCTCCACCCCTCCCCACCATGCAGCAGATCGGGGATGAAGTTCCTCCGCGTGCTGTTCTTATTTCCCGTGAAGCATTTTAACGACCGTTCCAGCGAAAATTAATGGCACACGAGGACAACATTGAGCGGCTGGGTGAAATGTTAGTTTATTTCAGGGCACCGTTGAGATAAGGATTTTTCTTCGCGACGATATTGACGGTTCAAGTGACAGAACTGCTTTATGGTATGCAAATAGAGCGCGAGGAATATTATGGAGGGGGACAAATGTCTCAGTCAGGATGCGCGAAATGTTATGAAGCTTGCGAATGGACGAGCGAGAGAAATTGATCGATGTCGAGAATAAATGGAAAATCGGTGAGCACGTGTTGATAAAAAATGTGGCACCGGTTAACAAATATTGATTTTCGTCAAACGAATCGGTCGAGCTTCGAGTTGAACGGAATTTCTTCGCGCGATAATAAATTTCCGAAATGTATCGCTGGCGATCGTTGAATAATTTGAACAATCCCTTGTCCCGGTCATCGCAACGATCCTCCTGCGTCAGAAAGTATAAAACGAGAAATCGTCTGAAATTCTGTGCGTTCCATCGTGGCTCGATTCAGTTATCGAGCAATCGAGAAGCGGTTATCAAACTATATCTATAACTATAACTAATGGCGATCGGTTTAGCGTTACGCATTCCCGCAAACATTTATCGGCCGCATCTACGATGCGTGTCGGCCGATCGGCTATTTATTTCGAACGAGACAACCGCCGCGATTCAGCCGCCAGTCATTGTACGTGGCCGTTGGTGAAATCGCGTACGATCGCCGCGGCCCGACAACGCGTGTAATTTTCCACGCGTCATTGGATAATTATGCATTCCGTTGGATTGTCGAACTGTCGGTAGTTGAGCCGTGTAACGGTGATTACGGCGAACAGTATCCTTTCCCCGACGAACACAATCGTCCCCGTCGCTTAATCGCTTCTGCGTTTCGTTTCCCCTCGCGCTGCCGAATCCGTTTCCTGCCCCTTCTCTTTCCATAGTTCGATAAATCGCTTTCACAGTCCCGCTACGTTCATCCCTGAAGCACGCGAACGAATAAAATTAAGTAAGTGTCGCAAATTAAAATACCATTGTCAACCAATCACTCCAGGATCCAAGTAATCAGCAGCAACCGCGGAACACGCCACCGTGTCGCGGATAAATCACAGCGTGGCGAACGTGGCGGGCAAGCAAAAGGCATCGCGCGACAAGGAAGCCTCATTACGAGCATGCAGCGGAATCATTTATCTCCCGACGTGCTAGCACCGTTTAAGCCGATTTTCCGTTCGGTCCGTGGCCGGACCAACGGAGAACCAGCCCCTTGTCCATTCGTAATCCATTCATAAATTAAAGCGGCGGGCCGCGCCGCGCCGGATAATAGCGGCCAGCTCGCCGTTGACCTGCGAACCGGTCGTACGAACGGTCGCACGCGGCGATCGGTTACGATCCACGCTGATTTCGCGGTGGAACGTCGCGCGCCACCGCGATTTATGCGATCGCTGATCTACACGTGCGACCGCGGAGTCGCTATCGTCGCGGACGTTGTAATGGCGCTAGTTCGACGCGCTTTCGGCTGATTATTTATCGAACGGCCTCTCCAATGTCCACCGAGCGGTCCGTCGAATATGGGGTACCCGGCGAGCGAAGGTGTTTCTTCAAGTTCCGTGAGATACGATCACGGGTGGTTCGGAAGGGTGTGTGGGCCGAGGGTGAGCAGCGTGTGGGATATGGTTAATAGCGTGACTTGGCGGATCGAAGCGGTCGAAGTTGGTAACGTTGTTGCACAATTTGTGGCGGCGGTATTTTCTGTCTCGGCCGCTCTTTCGTTTGGGTGATGGAATTTTTCGTTGGGCGAGTACTTTTTTTGTTGCACAAAATGAAGAGAGAAGAACGTCGACGTGGCAAGTCTCGTCGTGGCAAGAAGCGAATCGGTATCTCTACGATTATTCGCGTTTATTCGACGTCTGAATTTAGACGCACTTTACGGTAACCTTAAGTGCCCCGACTTTCCTTCAACTTTTTCTATCGACGTCTACTATTGTACCAGTGCCACGTCGCGTCGCGCCAACTTCGTTCGAATTAAGCGATCCCCTGCTAGAATCACGATCGACGCGGTGAAACACTCCGGGATAACGACGCGAACGCTCTTAACGAAACGAATGCGCCGGCGTGTACGTATTTATACGGGCGATGTTCGCGAATATTGCCTCGTATAGCGTCGCTATCGTGGCGAACGAGATAATGGCGTTCATTCGACTCCGAGACGGCTGTTTTAGGGCGCTGCTAAGCATAGGTAATTATTTATCGGGACAACCGGAATGACGGTCGTTCGAAGGAAACTGTTCTGTCACCTATCAACGGGCTACGTGGTTTCGTTCGTGCGTCTTGCTTTTAATTTCCACCATTCCTCAACGTTTCGCGGCAGTTCCCGTCGATGAACGACCTTCCTGTCGCCGTTATTGCGCCGGAGATTGTACTTGGATTTCTGTTCGGGACGAAGAAAGGGAAAAATTCGAAACGCCGAGAGAGAATTGTCGGCGCGGAGTTGTTCAAGTGCAGGGCATAATAGTTCAGCCGATAAAGTTAAGAGTACGCCTGTTGCGAAAGATGGTTGTGGATGTGTAGCTCGAAGAAACCTATCTGTCTATCTATCTATCTAAAATTAAAGGATCGACAAATTTTCACGGAAAATTGGGTTGGATATTCCAGTTCCTGGAACATTGTGAATAAATATTGCACGAGGATCTACTTGGCCGCTAAAATTTTTTAACACCGGGAAGGACGTACTAAAGCGAATGCACTTTATTTCTTCGAAAATGTTACAAATTGTTTGAGCGTTTCGTCGACTTTGCCATGGGACCAAAAGTACAGGCCGACGACGAAATTAGCAACCGGTCCACGAAACGGATCGCCGGCTCTTATCCATTGGCAGTTGACCGGAGAAAGACCCGAGGATCAGCGAAGTCACCATCAGCCGATGACGTCCGGCGATATCGCGTGGTACAATGTAGCTCGGCTCAGGCCGGCCTGTAATTTCATTTGTCGAGATCCTATCGGCGGAATTTATACGGTCGGCCGGTGAAAATACGTCGTGGAAACCGATAAAATGGTCGCCCGTATAATGCGAGCATCGTGTGGCTGCTATAATAGAGAAAAGGAGACGTTGGTACTATTCTCCTGCAGATCACTTACGCGTCTCCCCCGTGGCCCTACGACTAATCGATAATTATTTACCGCGCGATCCGGAACGATGGTCACGTAGAAGCAACCTGGGACGACCGAGAAAAAGGGTGCAGACTTTTCTGAATTCTTCTTAACCATTTCTCTACGAGTACTACGAAAAATTGAATCGCCTTTGATTGATAAACGCTTGCCGTTATATACTCCAAATTATCATAATTATACAAACTTGTATCGTTTATGTGAAGGTCCGAAGATCTGCTTGCAGAGTTGTATTATGTTTCACGTTTGACGACAATCAGAAGCCTGCAATTATGGTAAAGATAAATCAATAAAAGACGGATATATTCCTTTAGATTTGTATGCAACTCCTCGTTGATGCTTGCCGTACCCTCAGCAATTCCACCGAAATGTGATAATTGCTTCCCTTAACTCTATTTCCCTTTCAGGTAAATCCTGAATATTCGAAGAATGATTTTCCAACGACCACCGTGAACGTTCCACTATAGAATAAACGGGGGGAAGCCAACGTTCCTGCCAAGATTGCGATGTCCAGGTGCGTGGAAAGCACCGCAAACCTCTCTCTCTCTCTATCTCTCCCTTTCTATATATATATATATATATATCTCGAATCCTCAATTTATCGTCCGGTTCTCTGTGCACACGCTGCGAGTCGCATTGTTTCAGCGATTCCCCGAAGATCGTGGGCCGTCGACAACCCGCGGCGCAGCAGGTTGATATCGCGTTAACGGTACCAGTGTATCGGTATCGGAACCATGCTAGAAGTAAATACTCTTGTCGAGATATTCGCGACAAGAAGAAACGTAGCCAGAAGCGTGACGAAGGGGAAGAAGCGGCCTTTAGCCAGCCCGTTACCGATGACCGTTGACATTCAGCGGATACTACTTAATAGATCTCTCGGTTTCCACGGGAACGCGGGTTTCTTTTCATTCTTCGTTTCTGTGTTCCCTCGTCGAGTATCGAAGCCAGTTTCCCTGCGGGGCGCTTTGCAAATGAGACAGGCCACACGGAGTTACCGATAATTCGTCGGTGAGTTACTGCTCCGTGAATTCGCAGATACTCTGTTGGCTCCGTTGGCTCCAGCATCGAAAGCTTTGAATAATTGTCGGTGCCGCTTCGAGATTGAGTTACAGCGGGTGAAACGTTTACAACGATAGCGTCTCTTAAAATGTTTCTGACGTGCAATCGCGATACCGGTAACTGTGCCCGAAATAAACTCTCGCGTATACTTTTCTAGTCTGCCGTGGGGCTTCCCTTCGAACGGCTCGGCACGTTCCGGTGATCCGGGTGTCGTTCTCGAGCACGAAGCGCCGCGACTCCTTCCGGAGGATAGCAGCTCGATGCACCAGGAGGCGTCGCCGGTACGTGCAACGGCGGGCGCCTACCTGCCTGCAGAAAAGTCGGGGACCCATTGGCCACCGCAATGACCAATCATCATTTGACATTCTTTCACCTTGCTCGTGGCGTGCGGTAACCTGCACTGGATGCAACTGCAGCCGCGACACCGTGGCGTCAGTCGTCGGAAGAAGATACGGTGTCTTAACGCGTTCAACCAACTGGCGAACTCGGGCGCGGATTCGTGACTGAAGAGGTGTCAACCCCGTAGGGTGTCCGTGATCGTACCTGTTCGAACCCCGTGCACGGCTGCCCGTCAATTCGAACCAGGTACCGTCGTATTTCAATATTTGCTTATCGGCAAATGAATTTTCCAATCACCGTTCCTTTGCGCCCTTCGATTGCAATTGATACGGGGTTCGTAATTCATCGCTGGAGGAATATTTATGGGGGTCATTACTTGAACTCGATATGGAAATGGAAATGCTCGCGAATCATAGGCAAGGAATGTTGATGATCTATAAATTAAATTCGCCCGGAGATCGAGCCTTCTGTTATCTTGTTGGAATTCGATTTTTTCGTTTTTTTCTTCTTATGTATAGCAAGTGGCGTATCTTCTGCAGGGCGGCGCGGTGTCGGTGCAGCGTTAGGATGCTATAGATTCCTGGTGTAAACAGATTTCCCGTAACACGGTATGCATGGGTGTGTCCCTTTCCATTTCGCGAGCCAAACGCGATTGCCTTTCGCCAACGAGCTCCGCGCAGCTCCAGGAATGTCGTGCCGATCTCCTCGTCGATTCCCTGTGCCTTGCGTTCGGGCCACGGAATTTCATTGACCGCCAACGTCCGGGAATCGTTTCGACCTCCAAACGGACGGAACTCGACGGCCTTTTAAAACTGGAAATTCAATTCCGCCAGTCGCGCACGGCCGTCGTAATTGAATGAAAATTTCCTGGCCAATTTATAACACGCTTACCCTTTCCGTATTAGAGTGGGCTAGCTCTCGGTTACAGGCTTGCCGCATAACTTATAAAGCGGCTCGTCAATAACTGTTGCCAGTTGCGCAATATTCATTCAGTAATCTAGTGATGGATAATGCACTGTCTTCGTTCAGAATCGAAGGTGTCATTAATAAAAAATAATCAGGCAAATTTCCATTTCAATTTGAACATCCTTCACTTCGTATTGCGAAATCGCGATATGCAAAAACGGCTTAACGTTTCCATATCGTGGAAATATTAATCAAACATTCCGACCAGTGGTCACTCCGCAACCATTATTAACGTCGATTAAAACGGCGCAGAGATTTTCACCAAAATTCTCCCAAACTTCTCGCCAATTATTCAATCGAGCCTTTCCGACGTTTCCCTCGAAGTATTAATACCGAGGAAATAACTGAACCAGCGGCGTAGAATTTTCTCCACCGATCGTCTGACGGGTCCGTTCCCGTGATCTTGAAGGCCCATCTAGACTAGACGAGCCACGGTGCTCGAGGCACCAGGGACACGAGGGTTGTTGACTCTCGACTTACATGCTCGACGGAAAAACGTCAGCTTAGGCATTCAACGTCAGCTGCGACCGATTCCGCGGTAGCACACGCCAGACCAGTTCAGCGAATTGAGTAGCTCCACTTGCCATATCCCGCCACGTCCTGCAGATATTTTCCTGCCTATTACGGCTCGGCCGGATCGGCCTCGGGCAAAGAACTGTTCAATGAAATTCTCCGCTCGCCGATCTGCCCGACGATCTGATCGTCGTCGTCGATTCCGCTTCCGTCTGGACGGTCTTACCTAGCCATTGAGCTTCGACAGATCCTTTGCTGGTGTTCCATGGCTACGCGCATACGTGTGTATTTACAGGTGCACAGCTGAAATCAGGAAAATACGATATTTTTGGTCACTTGAACGAGCGTACATTAAGCGGTATGGAATTTTTACAATTTTGTTTCTCTTCCTTTAAGTTCGGCTGCTTTTTATTTATCTTGCATCGGGTCTGAAACAAAGATGCGACAACAATGAATAACAGGCAGATGATTCATCATATTCGTCTCGTCCTTTGAACAGTAGTCAGCGTTCTTTATGGAAATGTGTTAGAAATATGATACGTCGTTGACGGGACGATGTTCATTGTCCCCGCGTCCAGGTAACGCAATGCATTAAGAAGATAACCGAGCAGGAGGATCGAATTCTGTCCTTCGAATAATCGATAACAGTTGTAGGAAAAGAAGGAAAGGAACTTAAGTACCCCTGACACGGTTCTGTTCGTGGTCCACTGGCCACGGGGATTAGAAAGTGTACGTGTTTTCTTTCCTTCTCTCTCGCCGCGAGTTAACGATATCGAGGGATAGGATCTCCGAGCGTGGACGCCAAGAATGGAGGGATCTCCGGGGGCGATTAGTAACTCCCCGAGGGAGCTGTTTAGCAGTGGATAGCCTTTGCCGGGTGAAAATTATACAAAGTTACTTCTGTTACCCCGAACCGGCGACTAGTACGGACATTGCAGCATTGCAGCTGCGGTCTATGCTTTCCGCTGAATCTCATTTCTTTAGGAGCAGAGATGGAGCAGCGACAAATTGCTCGTTGCTGCCCCGAATCGCTACTTCTTATTTATTCCGACAGGGTGAATATCGTTTGATGCAAACAGAATTGCGATCGCGAAGGAACGTACTTATTTTTCGTTCGTAATTACCGAGACCTGAACTTCCTTTTTAGAGGAAAAAAAGAAATACCAATGGGTCTACCGGAAAGCTCTGTCGCATAATGTCATCTCAAGTTTGAACAAAGTTTTTCGGGCTCCCGTTCGTTCTTCACGAACGACGGGAAATGACGTAAATCATGAAACGTTGTTCGGTATCGAGATCTAATCGATCTGTCCCAGGTGTTCGCCGTCTTGGTCTTCGATCGGCGTGCCGTACCTGTATGCATGGCGTGCTCGAGTCGTGAAAATTCCAATCAGCCTAAAATTTGTCACGGAGCCCGCGATACGACCTCGCAAATAAATCTGGCGGTTTACTAAACCCGTCACGGTACGCCGAGATCGCGAGAATCGCGTAAAAATAGTTATCTCGTAGCGAAGGTCGGCTGAGATCGACGAGTATATTTCCATTCGATCGATCCGCCGCGGCGACCTTTTCCAACGGGACCGATGAAAGAATCGAGATAATGAGAGTGGATACCGCGATAAATGGCGTTTGGTCTCAATAAATGTCGGGAGAGTGATAAAAGGGTGACTGGCGTTAAGCGATAGGCGAGTCGAGGTAAACCGAGGCTCGATAAAGTGAAACGTTGAATAAAATTTGATATACGACACGGAAAATGAGCTTCACCCTTCTACATTTAGTTTCCATTTTTGTTTGCGTGAAATAAAATATTTCATTACTCTGGCGATCCGCGAACGTCGAACGATGGTATTTGTAACTTTGTGAATCACGGATAATCGGGTCGCGTAGATGCCTCGGAAAGAAAGTTGTCCAAATGGGGCGCGTTTATTGCTCTTTTAATTTAATGGAGCAAAAGGGAGATTAATATTCGTGGTCATAAAGGGATTTAATTCGTCGTAAAGCTCGGGATGTTACGCTACCTTATGCGCCAAGTGATCATAATTTCCATACGGTTAAAGAAGCGCTTTAATAAACCCATCAAAATTAAGGCCTAATTAAGCCGTCCACCTGCCGCTTAATATGACTCCTGGCGTATTACCTTGGTACCAGATTGTCGTAACACTTCTTTAACAAAGCTTCAACTTGTATCCACGTAAATATAATCGCGAATGGAAATTATACGAAACGGCGCGGATATAAATACGCTCGTATCGCTGTTGCGTGGAGTTTTATTTCCCTTGGGGTTCAAACGATAGGGATTTTATATTTAACCGTAGCGAATTTCTATTCGCGAAGCGTGAGCCGGTAACGAGAGCTCAAGGAGATTCGGAACTTTCATTAACCGTACGCGAAAAAGAAACGAACCAGTGTCTCAAGGATCCTTCTGGTGGCGAAGGGAGGCGCCCCATTGGCGTAGACACGGCGAAACCTTTACGCGATTTCCACCTGAACGCGCTCGACGTAAATAATTATAAATAACTGCCCCACCGTTAAACGGCGATAAAACAAACCAGTTAATTAGCCCTGCGTTTCAACGATAATATTGCTCTAATAAAACATTGTCAATTAAAGGGTGGGAAACGAAAGGATCTTGGAAGATTTTGCGCCACTCCGATGTTTTGCTCGTGACATTTCTCTCCTTCTTCGTCCATCCGTTTCCTCTTCATCCTTTTTTCGTATCCGACGTGTCCTTTCCCCCACTGCCCACCACCCCCCTCGCTCTTCTACCTGCCTTTTTGGTCCGCTTCGTGTTCCTCCCGGACTCGGCAGACGCTGCTCGCAAGAAATACACCGTAATGATATTAAAAGGAGCAATGGTGAGCCGGCATCATGCAATAATGTTGTATTGGCTGCGAACGTCTGTTGGTTTTCTTCTATTTTCGATATCTGTGTGGAACAGGTGCGCATCTCGTCCGTGCTGCGTCCATTTCTCTCGTGATACAGATTTTCATGCCCAAGGTCGGGCTTGCATCCCATTGCCTCAGGTCGCTGAACTCTTTTCCACGTTCGGCGCAACCTTTTTACCTTTCACTAGGAAAGTTATGGATTTTTTTCGAAAAGTCCGGGAAAAAATCATTCCTCCCCTCGTACTTTAAGAACAAACTGTATTTAACGTGGTAAAAAAAAAGAAATTAAGAATGTTTGGATATTTAAATAAAAATTAACTCGACTGGTCATACACCTGTAATTAAACAAGATAAAATTATCTTCGTTATTCATATCGCCCATAAAAGTAGCAGCGGCTGTTTCGAGTCTCGTCGATGCAACTAAATATGATCCCGTTCAAAAGCGAAAGGAGCCAAGATCGATCGGAAAGAACTCCCCTAAAATCCACCCCACAAAATAATTCTCCAAACTCGGTCCCGCTTTTCCTCGTTTATCAGGCCGAGGGAAAGGCGCCCTTGGCTCGCTGCCTGGACGATCTTTCTTAACAGACACAGCAGGGAGATCGCGCGGTGTGCGTGCTCTTCCTTTCTCCGGGTTTCTCTGCCTCGAAGAGTCTCAGAGAAGGCCGTCGCGTCTGGAGGGAAGAAGACAGGGCGTGGTCGCGATCTCCCGCGCCGCGAAACGCGTTTGTTTGATCGAGAAATTTCTCTGGACCCTCTCTCACCCGCGTGCACACGTTCACCTGTAGCTCATCCTCTTTCATCGTCCGAATTCTCTGTCTACCTCGCGGTAACTGCTCCTCCATCTTCTTCGTTCATCATCATCATCATCCTGCTTGCCTTTCTTTTATAATGTTCCACCTCTTGTTCGTCGCACTGTTCCCCAACCGATCTCCCTGTCTCCGACGTTCGAACGGAGGCCCCTCGATTCTTCGCCCTTTTGTTAACCCGCCGGACTAGGAACCCGCGTGCGTGTGTCGAGGTTCATAGAGAGGCGCGTCACGCGCGCGCGTCACGAACAAGAGCTGGAGAAGATGGGACTCCCGTGTGGAAGTATGGAGAAGGAATGAGGGAGAAAGGGAGGAATAAGAGAGGGTGGGAAAAAAGGGCAGGCGTACTTTTGACGCGACTTTGAAGATCCAGCGAGGGGTAGTGAAATGGACGGAGAAAGGGTTGAGGCGTGTAATACGATTATTCGTGGCTGCGCGGGGAAATAATTTATTCGCGAATATAATCAATAGGGAAGAATGTTATTAAGGGAATAGGTACACGGGTACACGCGGAGGAAGGTGAATGGACGCAAATGAGCAAATATCGGACGCGTGTAATAAGCAGAGGGTTTTGAAGAAGGGAGTGAAAGAATGCGATTCAGTGGGCGATTGAAAAGAAGGACGAAATTAATCGAGAAAACGAAAAAGGAATGAAATAGACAGGAAGGGCAGGATCACTTTGAATGAAACGATTTGCATATCGGATACCATTCGGAGATATTGCGGAGATTAAATTTCTGAATTTAAATTTTGTTCGTCGATGCTGCGGTATTATATACGAGTACATATATTTCCCTCCGCTCAATTATCCGTGTACATCGTCGTCCCCAACAAATTCGCCATCTTCCTCGCTGCCCGTCGATCGGCCAGCACGGAATTTCTAGTCGCTGGCTGCTAAAGTAGATTAACTCCATTCCCAAAGGCGAAGTATTTGCCAAGCATTGACGCCGCATCTGCCACGCCCTATAATTACAACGCCCGACGCCGCGCCGGCACTACTTGTTAGGCGGTCCGCGTTCGCGTTAAAAACGCACCGGGTCGTTTCTTCCCAATTAACCGGAACATCCGGGGACGCGGCGTTCGAACGTGTGCGACACAGGGAACGAGTTCATCCGAGGGAAACGGGAACGCTGGCTCGAGCAAACGGAATTCAATGGGCATTACGTGCAATTAACGCGGCATAGTTGCGTCCGGAGTAATCAGCTTTCTGTTTCTTTATGACTGCAGGATCGTATGACGGAGCAGCGTGTTTAATTTTAAGATGGAAAACTGTAGAAAAATATTTTACGCGTCTAGAGTTGTCGGAATTATTTGCGTTCGGTTAACGTTTATTTGACTACCAATATTGATGACTGATTGTATCGGCAGTCGAGCTTCGGTCGTTCAAGTTCGGATGCTTTGACAATTCTCGTGCCCTACATAATTGTCTGTCCCTTTTGCACGAATTGCATGGAAGCTTTTTTATTAACCCCGGCAGCACAGATTACCGACACGATCATCACTCCATTTCATCTGGCGATCTACATTAAGAGCGCGCCTCTATCCATGGCGATCTTAAAAGGACGCAGAAGAATTTGCAGCGGTACCAAGCGGTAGATCGCGTTACTCTCTTCAAACAACAATTAATGGATCCGTGTAACGAGTACCTGGTGGTCGGTTTAAAAACGTACGATCGAGGGAACACCACCGCGATAGACGCATTATTTCAATCGATCGTCCGCGATACCGATAAACGTTTCCGTTAAATAGATAATTAATGAGCGACGCGATAACTGCATTTCCTATCGAGCTCGGTTTGCACTCGCGTGCACTTATTTTCCACCGTTTCAGCAGATTTATTCGAACGGTTTGGTGGCTCCTCGTGAACACTGCGTCAGATAAGTAAAAAGAAGGAACGTGCATTGGCCCATTGAAATAATTCTGTTTCTTCTGAAGAAACGTATCAATAGAAACCGAAAGCAAATTGCATTACAAATGATGAAATTATTGAAATTTATATCCGCATGCTTCGTCTATATTTGGTATATGTAGACGCCTTGAGTTTTATCGTGCCTTCTAAAGTCCACTTTATACGCCTATCCCAAATGACATCTCTGTTTGCCAAAGAATTTCAAAAGTGTCGGATGGCAGATTTTTGGCCGCGAATCGACGATTTCGAGATGTGCACCGTCGTCGATTCCGCATCTGTTACAGTATTCTCGTCCTTGACGAGATCCTACGTTACGATACGTCTGCTGAAAATCGAGGTCGTTTTTTGAGATCGGTCAGCTCCAGCGGTGCGTTTCGAGCGTATCGCGAGCCGATCGACAAATCTCTGCTCGCGGACGAATTGCTCCGCTTGTTTCTTGTAAATGGATGAACTTCTTCTCGCCCCCAACGATCTCAAATTTTCCAATCGCGTCCACGGTGTTCAAATTGCGAGGAGGACAACGGATTAACGAAAAATTTGTTCAGAATGGACGACACAAATAGGATTAATCGAATAGGGGATCATTTTTTAGAACTGTTAACGTTGAATTCGGTAGCGTGGAATTTAGATTTGTCAGTGCTCGAGTTTCATTGAATTCTATTGGAGGGGATAGTAATAATAATACGCGGCGGAGTACGATAATAACGAGAGCCGTTCGGTGAATTTCACGCGTTCCCTTAAAAGCCAGCCTCCTCGGATCATTATCACAAGCGAGGACAGCTATCGACCCGACCTTCGAGTTTTTACGTTCGCGGATTATATTATAGCGCTTCTCACGTTTCTCGATACGCAGCCTGGAAAGAACTACCTGCCCGAGGCCATCCCCCTGATTATACACGGTGTCCCGGCCAAAACGCTTTCCACGATTTTACTGTATATCGTCGGAATACTTTTTGGACAGCTTGTATGTAGCAAACGTGCTCAATTGGAGTTGCATTTAATATAACAAGGATTCATGTATCTTCTTTACATTTAGTTGGACGAAAGAATCACGACGGATTTATACGTATTAATCGTGCAATTAAAAAAGTGGTGCCTATTAAATTCGAGCTTATTTCGTTACTGTAATTATCATTTCATTTAAACCGCCTTTAAGAAACTCATTACAGATATGGCCAGCATTATTCTTCGTGCACTTATCTCTGATTAATTAATTTAACGGCGATACCTTCGAATCTTTCGAACGAAAATTAACACGAACGCACTGCTGCATAAATTGTCCTCCGAACATAAATACAATTATATCCCCCGAGCAACGAGGCATTCGTAAAGAGAAATAAAAATTATCCAAAAATATTCCCACCGCGTACACGAATAGAAGCCCCTAAGAATAATCTACCGCCCCTCGCTCGCCAATCTTACCCACCCGAAAGGTGCGCGTCCCCCGAAATAAACTCGTGCCTGTCGTGCAACAACTGCGTAGGGGCAGCCAGTTTTACACGCGCGTCAACTTATTTTATCATTTCCGTGTTCGGGATTCGGCGTTCTCTCGAGCACGCCGGCAATATTAACCGCGATAATCCGACCGCCAGTTACGGCAATAACGAACGCTGTTTATAGAGGGGTCCGTGTATCTACCAAACGCCGTTCGCCATATTGTAACCCCGAATTACCGTAAACGCTTTAATTCTCGACGACGTAGGGCGAAAATGCGCCGGTCCCCTCGCACTAATTACCGTTTCTCGAGGGTCGTCTTATATCCGATTACCGTCCGATTGCGCGAGTCCCGCGAGCTTGCAGAGAAAGTCTTGCGGGAGGGACTGCTGTTATAGAAATCCGTTAACGATAATCTGCCTCGATCGTCCCATTCGGGTATTAAGATCGTCGAAAATGGAGGAAGAGAGGAGCAAAGTAACAGGTAGACGAGCAGCAACAGGTTCCGCTAAACGTCAGGGAGACATTTGCTCGGGTGGTTCTTGGAAATGTTTCTCAATTCTTTGCATCCTGTCTAAGGGTGTCCACCAATCGTAAATTGATCGCAATTCACCTCGAGGGACACGTTAATTCGTAGCTGGCTTACATATGTCTGACCAGAGGCTACTGCAACTCCTTCGACCAATGGCAATGCCCGCGCCATTCAAACGCGCGACGCCGTTAATATCTTTCGAAGTCTATCGAGCTTCTTGTACTCGAATACCATTTTCGTATAACCGTACCGAGCATCGCGGCGAATTTTGTTTACCTTCGTTTCGGTGAACGCCGGGAGGCACGATTAAAATATCGTCGGGCCGAATTCGTGCGATCGCCGCGCCGTTCGGCTCTTAAACAGGAGAGAAGGCAGTGAGAAAAATGGAAGCGACGGACCACCATCGAGACGGAACAGAGAACAGGAGAGGACAGGAGAGGACAGGAGAGGACAGGAGAGGACGTGGAGTAGAGCGAGAAAGGGACGAGAGAAGGCCGCGAAAACGATGTCAGCACGGTCGAGCAGACAAACGGAGGCGGGGACAGCGAAAGAGTTTAACCGGGTTCGGTTTTCTCCTTGGCTCCTTGCGATCGCGATCGGTAGCCAGGTTCGATGCCCAAAGAGTAGAAAAGAAATATGTATTCGCGGGCGTGCTCGCGCGGAGATTTTTGCATCGAGGCGTGCGCTGCGAGAATCGTGATTCGAAGAATTTCAACCCTTTGTGCGGTCTCGCGACACCGTGTCAGAGTTTCGTATTGTCGTTTTTCGTCGTTAATTCGTTTCCTCTCGAACGTGACCGGGATTAATTTCGCTAACGAATATTTACGCTCTCATTTGTAAATCGTTCGGTAGGGCGTACACAATTTTTTGTCGCCACAATTGGAGGCTTTAGTCCAGCAGCGTCCAAACCGAGATAAGTAAGGTTTTTAGAAATTAAAGAAAGAACCAAAAATCATACATAATCCTAAATAATAATCATTGTCCCCGCCGAAAAAGTCAAAGGAATACTGCACGACGTCCCAATACAATCTAATCCTTCTCTGAATCGCTCGACGCCTTCAATTACCTCAGAAATACGTCGCAGTAAAATGGTTCGTATCTCCAAACCTCGGATTCGTTCATTTACAATATACGTACCTCCACGCCACGCACAAACGAGACCGCCGCTACTTACTTTGGTCCCGGGGATGAAAAATAATTGTCGCGGCGGTCGAACACCGCGATACCATCGCAGAGAGCGTTCTCAACGTCGATGGATTCCTCTTTCCTCGAAGCGTGCGGAATATTCACAAGCGTCGCTCCGGGGGGAACGGTTGTGCACGCATCGCATCGAATTTCACGCGGCGTTTGCGGTCCCTCCGAGAATGGATACCCGGTTACGGGTTACGGGTTACGGTTACGAAGCGTCCGAGTCCGCTCCGAGACGCGGCGCGACTTTAACAGTGAACGACGAGGATCACGGTTGGCGGCGAGGGGTTGGGGTCCGAGTGGCGAATTAAACAATTTCGCGTCCCGAACTTTTCTCCCGATCATCGCGACGGGTATGCGCGTACGTTCGTGACCGGCGACGTATTTGTATCTCAATCAGGACGGTGATCGCGCGTGCAGGTGCCTCGGAACGTCTGCCTCGAGAGATTTAAAGACTGCTACGGTTGGATATATTATTGCGGTCTGGTAGGATCTCGTGTTCGTGGCGGGGCAAGATTGTTCGCGAATTGCAGAGGATGGTGCACAGAGATCGTTCATGGGACTTTCCGTTCAACGTTGAGACGGGGAAGGGAGTAATTGATGCGCCGAGAAATTTCGTCCAACAACTGTATCTCCTAATTTTCGAGCTCGACGATTTTCGTGTTCCCCGGTATGCGAGTTCGTTGGCGGTAATTATTCATTGACGGGAAAACGACCGAAATCGATGGGGGAATAAATTGCGAGCGAAGCGGGTCGTACGTGCCGCGCGGAGTGCACGCGCGTGTCGCAGCTGCCGCGGCGGCGAGCGCGTAGGATTCGCGAGCGTAAACCGCCTGACAGCCGCGGTTTCACCGTGAAAGATCCGCGCTCTTCGAAACGCGAGTGTTTTCATCGTGAACCCGCTCGAGTATACGTGTAACCCGCTCGCTTCTATCAGAGAACACGTAATTACTCGCGAGGAACCGCGATGACCGGTTTCTCTTTCTTTCTCATTTTCTTTCTGTCTGTCTGTCTGTCTGTCGGTCACTGTCCGATGACTGTCTGATCACGCGAAATTGCAAAGATAAGTTATAAGTTGGCTTGGACGTAATCGGAAACTCAGGGGCCACGATTCGCGCCTCGACGAGTAAATTTGCGTTTAGATCGGTGACGAGCTGCTGCTCCCTTTCGCTGTTTTCGTTTTTCATTTGGTTTGATATGATAGGGGAGATTTGATCTCGATTGTTGATATTGGTGGCTGTTAATTGGAAAGGCTTCTTTTAAAGTGCCCCCGGAAGTTTATATTGAGAATTATCAATTCGTTCTTCTTTGTGCCTTGATAGGGAGCTTGAATTCGTGGGACAAGCGTGCATTTGCAGGGAGCTGTATTATCGATTGCTCTGGTTATTTTATCGCACGCGGTGGTAATTGTTTATACTTGTGCGAAATAAAATCATAGTATGTTGACTGCGGATGCTTTCTATTTGCACGTGCATTTCTGTTTCGCAATTGACAACAAGTGTCCTTTCGGCCAGCATTTCTGGGACCCCTGGTCCCATTACAGTTTACCTGTCACTCGCAACGTTACCAACTGATTATAGAAAACCATCCGAAAACTAAATAATTTTAACGAATTCTTTTGTTCTTTGCCGCAATGAAAGTGCGACAAAGGGTATCAAACAATTAGTGTTAATTAAAAATTTGTTAACCGATCCGCGCTCTGTTCGACTAATATCCATTCTGTAATACTTGTGACAGAAAATATGCAGGTTCACACGATATTTAAAAACATCCGCCTTAAAGAACGAACAACACCACCCCCCACCAGCCCACCCACCCAGTGACCAGCCAATTAGCGCAATCTATTCCAGCAATCTGCCTCTGTCGCCGAACGGATCTCGTAGTGAATAGACGTGCTCAGAGTGTTCATCGAATTAAGGTATGCCACATAGTCTAATATGTTCTCGAAAACAGGAAATGATGTGCGCATTGTCTTCATTTCCCTGTCTTCCAAGTTTTCTGTAGTTTCTTTGCTAATATCAATGCATATTTTGAAAGAAATGAAGGAAATATTGTACGGTGAACGAAATCACACCGCGTGGCGTGCATTTTCAAATCGACTCGAGTATGCATATACGTATTATCCTTTACGCATGCGTATATGTATCTCAGCTCGGAATTCCATTATCTCGCAGCATATTGCGCAGTTTCCAGCAATATCTCTTTCTCAATTCTCTTTCGAGCATTATCTCTAATTTCAGTTGGATTCTGTTCCATGGCGTCTCTTTCGCTTGCTTTGAATCATAAATGGCGCGAAAAGGGACACTTTCGAACGGCACTGCGCAGCAGCAGAGTGAAGCGGCGCCATATTGTTAAATCAACTTCTCGCTGACAGGTAAGCGTTCTTCAAATTTCTCGTTAAAATAAGTAGAATTGTAGGGATATGTCTCTATTGAACTACAATTCATACCACGTATAATACTTGCATGATATAGAGCCGTCTTGTAAACACGTAGTAACACAATACAAGCGATTATTTCCGAGTATTTCTTTGGTGTTGTTGCCCGTGGTCGGGGAGATCGTTTTTCCTGGAAATGATCGAAAATTTGTCGCGGAACAAAAATATATACTTATGGAGTACTGTACGCGTTGAAATATTTCTAGGAAACGCAACCGATTGTAAACAGCAGTCGTCATGTCGTCATTGGCTTCAGTCGGGTGTTGAACATAGCCAAGCGGCAACGAGTGGTGGGGGGGGGGTTCTCATTGTACCGCTTGACGCCGAGCTGACACAACACGTGGTCACAGCTCAGTGAGGTGCGTATCGTTACATACTCGCACAGCGGTGCTCATAATAGCTATATCATAATTATTTACACCGTATTACCGCTGCTGCTTATTTAATACGATGCTGATTACCGCCTCGCATAATTTGATTGGATTAGATCAAAGAATATTCGAGATCTGTTGCTTCCGTACTAAATCTTTTGGTAATATCCTGCGCCAATATATTTGCAAATCGAATATTTACATTTTCTACAGAATTCGAGGTTAATTATTACTTTAGTGTATCGCAATTATCTTTACTTTCGTGCACTTGTTTTATTTCTTCGTTATTCTTTGGTACAGGAGTATGGAGAGAGCTGATTAAATGGAATAGAATTCCTATGGAATATGAATGATGCCTAATAATACAATGCAGCCAAGGCCTGTGTACGTGAGCATTTTAATTATATTTTCATATTGGTTTTACATGATGTGTGACTGACATTAAGATGAAACAACAACAAGTATTATATTTAAAAAAAACAATTAGATTTTCTATACCGATTGCAATTAAGTAATTGCAATTGAAATAGCATTTTTTATTTTGCACTGTTGAGCATAATGCATATGTTTTTATGTTTTATATTTAAAAACATATGCAATAACTTACTGCATTGCATATTTGTATATTTTTCTTGCATATTTCCATATTTATAATGCATTTTTACATGTTTGTAATGCATATTTTCATATCTGTTATGTATATTTTCATGTTTATAATGCACATTTACATATTTTTCGTGCATATTTATTTTCCATAAATGTCACTGATAATAAACACCCGACAGGGTGAATATGCTTTTTTTCAGAAAATTTTGTGACCGTGCGCAATGCGGTCGGTAAAGTCAGTATTTGCTTCGAAGTTTTCTAGCTTTTTCAGAGCAATTGGCTCTGCTTAAATTTTCGTTCAAACTTTAGCTACACGCGATTTTAAAGTCAGTGTTTTTCGATCACTTGTTAATAATAGTACTATCAGAGCACCGGCGCGCCTTTTCAATTATTTCAATCGCGAATGTAGTATCTTACTTTGTTCGCCGATGTAATCTGCGGTCGCGTACATAGTCTTCTATTTTTATTTTTTTCTTATATTCGCTATCGGAAGTAGAATCAGTGCATCACTGAAGGGGATGTTTTATGCGACACTGATGAAATGAAAAATGTAAGTATCTTTTAAACAATTCTCGGTTTTCTGTGAAGAATTAAATTCTGTAGATTTACCAGTAGATTTTAATGTTGCTCGCTTTCCTGTTTAGTTACAGTTTGAATACTTGCTGACGATTGCGTTGCAATCGAGATGCCCCGGTGATGTTCCTGATGTCTTCCACCAGTGCAGTTCCTTTTTTCTTCGAATCAACGAGTTGGTGAGCCGCATGCGTTTTGGTTCGTCCGGTCGCCAATCATGCCGTAGCACGATTGGTCCGAAACGGCACGGGTGACTGCTTGTATTATTTAGTAGTTTTGCGAGCACAGTGACCGCTCTTATTTTCTTGTGTATTATTTCTTATACCAGTTTAGATCTGTCTTCTCGTACTCCGCGTGTTTTAATATAAAAAAAATTAAGAACCATAGAAATATTTCTTACTCAAAATCAATTGAAATTTGTTTTCACTGTTCAGCAGTGCAGAAGTCGGATACCCTTCGACTTCGTTACTGCAAATGTTTTATGATTATAGTAATCATGTATTGAAATAAATGAATATAAAATATTAATATTAATAAATAAATATAAATAAATATAACTGTACTCGAGTCCTTTTCGTACGAAATTTATTACACATTATGCACAAGAAGGCACTTTGCATACGGGTAGATTTTCAAATCGGAGTAGCTATGTCGAACAATTTACTTCGATTAAGGAATCAACTGAGGCTTATTTAATAGCTTGCCAATTTTTCAAGTAAATATTTAATTGCATTAATTTCTTAATTGCATTACTTATTCAAGTAAATTCAATTTCAATTCGAGTCATTCTTCTAAATAAATAAATTATTTATCAGTAAGTTTCGAGTTTTCATTGGTATTTAATAAATTACAATGTCGAGTAATTTTTAAAGAGATCGAAAACAAAATATACTTTTGCAACTGTACGTATACTAATCATCTTTTTAGATCAGGATTTTCAGGTTTAACCCCTTCCGTGTTCATTGCCAGGAACTCGCTCACGTGCCCAGGTGCTACTTGGGTGAGCGAAAGGCAATGGGCACGATGATCACATGGTTTTTAAATATATAACAATGTTTGGCGGCTGACATTTGCTAGCGTACCGTGCACGACGTATTTTCTACATTTTGCGTGCATGTGGTTAGGCTGTGGAATTGCGTCGGCTCGGGAATTTCATAACAAATTATAAACGTATTTAGCAATATGTTTTACCATTGCAAATACATACATTGAATACCATAACCAATTATGAAACTATGGCAACGAATACAGTACTGTACGAACCAAGTATACTTGGTTGACGGAAAATGTACAATATATTTTAACGAATGAATATTTTACACGAGAGTAATGCACAAGCATATACGTTTACGCACATTTACGCAATGGTCGCTAGCCTTAGTCAGCCGATTTCAGGAATTGGTACGTACCCTTAGAGCGTGAACGATTGTATGCCAAGCTCGGGTGTCGGAGGCGTCCCGAGACGTCTCTCTGGTGTAGGCCCTTGCACCCGGGTGTTTGAGTGAGAAACGTGGAATGCTGTGTGTTTGTGTGAATGCTTTGCCATTTTTTAAATACAGGTCTAGGTAGGATAGGTAGTATACTTTCTGGTGTGCCTGTTAGACGTAAGTAGGTAGGGCCGGGCAGGTTGACACAGTCTCTGATCGGGTAGGCACTGTTTCGCGTGATCAACCTGTTTCAGGAAATCTGATTTGAAAAGTCGACGGTGAAGCTGTGGCGCGAACGAAAATGCGTTCGCCTCTGGCTTTGCCTATCGATTTCTCGAATTTTTCGCGGTCGTGGTCGCGATTCGGCTTCGACACGAACGTGACGTTATGCTCGAGGCTGCGCGTGTAGGCGAAGATCGATTACAATTTTAATCGTAATCTTTACGATTTTCCGTAATCGCAATTTTTACGATTGTATTTGGTCGTGATTCGTCCACGTGTGTTCCGTTTAGCTACGCGGTTTAGATTTTTATTTAATTTTGTTTGTTTGTTTGGGAATAGAGTCTCGAGCCTAGGCTAAGTTTCAGCGGGCATTGCGCCCGAAGAAAGGAAGAGGCTAAAAGCCGAAGGGGCCCGACAAACTGCCATTCAAGAGGGCAACTACCAATGGCTCTGCATCCTTCGGATGGAGAGCCATTCTTTCTTACTATTTTGTCGCTATGCTCGCTTTTGCATGCTGTAGTTGTAGTTTATTGTTCCCAGCACTGATCATCTTATTGGGGAAACCGCGATTTTTATTAGCGTCGCGTACGATTGAATACGGTTTGCATTGGAGCTGGGAATAAAATCCAATCGCGATTGCAACCAGAGTTGAGATTTTGTATTAAATTATTCTTGCGATATGGACTTGCTTTTAGCGTTGCGATAATAATTTTTCGGTCTCTTTCAGATTTTAATTAGCATTTGCAGTACCGCGATATTTTTCCATCGCAAATATTTTTCTTGGATTTTCATTTAGCGTTGCGATGATAAATGATCGTGATTTCCAACTAGCATTGCGACCACAATGAAAAGCCCAAATAGGTTCCTAACTCACCAAAGGCACCTATTAAAGCTGCAGAAGGTGATTGCTTCGATGGTAGTCTTGGATGCGACTACCACGACTTCTCCGTTATTAGTGTTGAGAATTGAAAATGATGGGTGCAGTGAGTTACTATTTTTGTTTAATATATACGACATACTAAACGAGATATAATGATGCACCATACGCGATTGACTTTGCAGGTAATGCAGTAAGCAAGAGCTAATCCACTTACGGTTTTCAATTGGGCTTGTAACAAGTGGACGATAATTAATAGTAGAATGCCACTCTGCCTGTTTATTATTCTCTTTTGCCTCTCACCTTTTTATTAACACTAAAACGAGTTGTTTCATGTTAGTATCCAAGTAAATGTTTCTATTTGTAATTCATAATTATTATTCAGCAGATTTGCATTTTGGAAGAACTTGCTCCGTTTGTACTACTGTACTATTTTTTCACAGTTACTAATCTCATAAATAAGTTTGTTGCAGAATTATTAAGTGAAAGAAGATGACAATATAATGGCACACTACCTCAAGTAAATTTCAGTATATAAGTAATCAGAGGCTCTAAAGGGATGTTGTATGGATCAAATAAATCGAAGGAAGTCATACGATTCAAAGGAAATGGTAGAAACCTAAACTATCATACCTAAAAAATATCACTAAATTCTTATAAACTTTGATGTGTTTCAGGTTGGAGGACCATGATTTTAATGAAAGAAGATTCACTGTAAAATACACCGTTCCCCATTCTTTATATCCCTTTAGATTTTCAGTCAGGCAAGCAATTCTTCAATTAAAGTAGCTTTCCAATTAGGCAGGCAATGTTTAAGTTAACATAAATTTTTAGTCAGGCTGGTGTTTTCGTGTGTTTCAGGTGCACGATCAGAACTTCCTCGAAAGAACTTCAAGATTCATCATATATCTAAATTAAATAAATTTCCAAATAAAATTAGCAATGCGGATATATTCGAACTACGTGCATGCTGATTTATATTGTAATCTTTATTCTTTAGTTTAAGTCAGGTCCAACAGAATTTTTACTTTCAGCTTTCGTTATATTCATTTATACTTAATACCTCCTTCGTAAATTTGTAAATAATAGTATTTGTAAGTAGATGGTGGTTGGTGCGCGGCTGGGGCCGCGCTGGTCTCCATTCGCAGCAACCTCCTCGTGGCGAGACCTGGGCAATCGATGTTATTCGTCGTATATTTACCAATTCTGTCACTTATTCTTTTGTGATACAATTGTTAAATACACGATAAAAGTGTCGAGCGAATAGGCTGCGATTAGGAATAGACAAATCGGCTAATTTGTCGGTGGCCCGGGCATTTGGGTCGAAAAAAGGCATTGGCTGATTCGTCTATTCCTATATCTCGTCGGTGCTTTTGACAAAGCGGCGACGAGATATAAGAATTCATATATCTCGTGTGTGGAAATTGCTTCCCTGATTCGCCCATAGCATTCGCATTGATTCACACAATCGCATGAACCCTGTCCCCAACACTACCTCAGTAAATGATAGTTCTTCAAGTGATCACTGCTCACGAGCAGAGGACGCTCAAATCAGCGTGAAATTTCTGAGTCGGTATGTCAGTCACGCTGGGCCACGATGGTCCATAAGATGTCTTGTCTATTCCTATATCTCGTCCGTGCCCCTTCTTCCTTTCATTACCCCTCGGTTATCGCGTTTATCGAATGTCTCTTCCGATCACCCCCATGGCGCCATCTACCTGGCTGCCGTCGACTCCCCAAAGGCGCGCAAGAAAACACCCCCGAAGTGAATTTAAATATCTCTAATACTTGTCCTCCCTAAGCATCTACGCCTGAAGCACTGCGACACGCAATTAACAGGATATTCTAACTTGAAATGCAAACTCGACTAATCGGTACCGATCGATGGGAAATTAATTCGCAGTCCGTTGTGCGAATACCGAGAACCCGCAGCGGCAAGAAATTAGTGCAGTTACTCGCATAAACAAGTTGTTTCTCCAAATTAATTCAGCTTCCCTGCGGAGAGACGGGAGAAATTCAGACAGCAAGCGGTTTTACCGTCGCGATGGTCCCCAAGGTGAAACGCATTCCAACGGAAGTCAAGCAGCGAAACGATCGTGAAGAAAGGCGATCGGGGATCCGCGTGGACGATTTTTTCGCGAAAACACGCGTTTCTGGATAGTCGAAGCGGCAAGAAGGAGACCGACAATGGCATCGTCTCGAAGCGGACGTCTAAACGAGCGTGGCATTCAACGACCCTCGTTCCTTAAATGGCCACGAGGTGGCTGGTACCATTAAGGGCATGGCGCGAGTTACGTAGCCTCCATTCTGTTAAACACACTGGAATTGCGATCGGATCTCGAAGCAGCGGCTGCTCGATTAATAATTGGGGGACACAATTGATTAATCATTGGGCAAAATATTTTGGGAATCGAATCGAAGTAAAATATTGGACGCGTTTAGTAGATACTTACCTTGTTCTTACTATTATTACTGTTATTATAATTTGGTGTTTTGATAGACGTAACACGAGTTCTTGGTCGTTTTACAATAATTTCTCTACGCGACTGTGTTTCATAGATTCGATCAATCATTAATAATCAGCGAGGATTTATTGCAGTCGGTGACATTCGAAAGAGTTCAGCTGGAAATGACACAGCTGTTAATTTGTAGGTTTCGCAAATGGCATCTTTGGTAACGGTGCCAATTATTCGCGTTCTGTAATGCACAGTCATTTCCGTCGTCAACTGACGTCCTTCCCACTGTGACATCATTTTCTGAATCGTAGATATAGATGAACGTTCGATAAAAAGGTGTAAATATGTACGATTTTTGGAGAGCTGAAGTTAAATTGCAAAGGACAAACGAGCGCGAGACCGATTCCAAGAATCGTATAAGAATAAAATCGAAGTCGACATCCTCAAAAAAATCTGGACGAAAGAAAACTTGGCTCGTGGTGGTCGATCTGCAGAATTAAATCCAGCCCCATTGAATATTTCGTAAATGGACGTGTGGAACACTCGAAGACATCGCTCAGATTTTCACAAGTTTATTAACCCTCACATTTCCATCCCTCTCTTATTGCCTATTGTCCGTTGTTCCGCTGGTTGACGAGCCGAAATAGCATGGAGGAGAACTCCGCGTTCCAGGCGAAAACGTTCGGGGTAAAAAAAACCCTCAGAGGTATCCGTATGTAATGTATGCATATGTACAATCGATTCCCTTCGAATCAATTAGACAACATGAAGAAAAAAATCATTCGTCGTCGGAACGGAATGGTCCACGTGGGTGTTCGGTGTGCGCAGGTATTGTCGTTCGCGTGATACAACAAGATTGGCGAATCGGAACGAACGACGTTTTGTTTCTTTTATATAAAAGGGAAATGCCGGAAGAAAGAAGCACGGGATCGAAGGTTGAGAAAAATTGTGCGTTTATTAGAGATGATGACGCTCGACCAATTTTCGCTGCGTTACTCGCTTTCCTCTTTTCCTTTGTCCCCTTTCCACCCCCCCCCCACCCCTCCCCAATTGTTACGAACGTTCTAGCAAAGAGTCTCCTCGTGACGCGCATATGTACACATACTTCCGTTAAAAATCATCGTACTCATTGTCATCGAAGCGCTGAGGACGGGTGAAAGTAATTGGGGATACAATGATATATAAAAGTCGGTGGCTCATCGGCAACAGTCCACGTTCAATGGACGAAGCATCGAGGCGTTCGCGTTTCGCGAGTGCAATTTGAACGGGACTCCGGGTGAAACGATAGTCTCGCGGCGATAAAGAATGATCGTCCGTAGGCGGTGGAAAATATCGAGTGAGGGGTTTGTAAACTGCAACGCTGCGACGCGTCTGCAACGCTCGACCGCGAATGGATGCCTTCTCGCATTGAACTGGGTACGGAATAATGAAAAAATCGTCCGATCTTGTCTCTCTTTCTCACCCTCGCGCTCGCAACCCTCCCGCACTCTACCCCTCGCGCGCGATTCTCACCCTACTATCGTTTTACAATGCCGAACACTTGTAGCACATGTACGCGATTTTTAAATATATATTTATAATGTATATATATATATTTTTTTTTTTTTTGGTATCTTTTTATATTCATATATATATATATGCACGTATATATATATGTATATTCATATATTTGCATGTATAATTAATTTTATCCACCTTCGTCGTTCGTCGTCGCGTTAACTATCTAGAACAGCGCTGAGCAACCTTTGGCTCGCGATGGACTAACAGTTGAATTCTGCTACTTTATCGCGGTCCGCACTATTAATAACCCCTTCGCGTCGGAGGACGAGATATCTCGTCGCGTGATTTCGTTCAGGATATACTTTGGACGAGATATCTTGCATCGCAATGTCTTTCGCGCGATGATCGCCACGGTGGACGAGATATATCGCGTTTAAATAAAATGGCACGCGAGATATTCCGTGCCCAGCGTCGCATGAACGATTTTGTGTCGCGAGATATTTCGTATATGTCGTCGTGTGAAAGACATTGCGCTGCAAGATATCCCGTGGAAAGCATATCATGAACGAAATCACGCGGCAAGATATGTCTCCCTCCGATGCGAAGGGGTTAAATACTCAAATATATTAATCAATTAATTCAATTTAAGACGTAAATTAGCCATCTCTTATTTGATTTGAAGCAAACTTCTCTTCTGTTTTTTCTGTTTAACATATACATATTGACGTTGTTCAATGCGTTGATACGTTCAATGAGCAAAGGCGTGGCTCCCGTGGCCCGCGTGGCCGCAGTTTGCTCAACACTGATCTAGAATATTATCTACAGGGCAGTAGTCAAACGCTGTGACTGACTGTGCGAACTTTGCTTCTTGTTCTTCCGCATGATTTCTCCCTCTCTCTCTCTCTCTCTCTCTTTCACTCTCACGCTCTTTCTCTCTCGTTTTGTGCAATCAGCTCGCGACGATTACGCGCGTTAATGCCCCCTAAGCGTCGCCGATCGACGTTTTTTCTCCTTTCTTTTTTAGCGCAGCCACGTGGCCAGGGAGGTTTTTGTATTTGATAAATCCCTTCTAGAATTGAGGAAAAATTCATAGAAAATTGTTGGAATGCAAAAAATGGTCGTACAAAATAAAAGTCTTTGTGTAAGAAGTATAGACTAGGAGTTTTTAATTTGTTTCTTTCTTTTTTTTTTCCTTTTTTTCGTTTCTTTCTCGTTTTCTTCTCTTCGTTTACGTTTGCGAGGTTCTGGGGTGGGGATGAAACAGCGCGAATACACAGGAACGTGTCCTTTAGTTTACATGTGTCCGTTGGTTTTATTTGCTCGTGGTCGCTGGATAGGTAAAATTGTGCATTTCACGAGAGAAATGGAAACCTGGTCACGTGTCTGATCGGGTGCGTGAACTCGAGGGCACGCTTCGAATTCGGTCTCGTTCCCGCTCCTAGTTCCACTCGATCCACGATTCATCGTATTCTCTCGTGGTATCGGTCGCGACGAGATCAGCTTGTCGATCCCTCGACCGTTTAACGTGGCGAGGTGAACACCCTTTGACTAAGTGATGTACCGTTGTTAACGAATTTCTTCGCGCGTGTAAGAAAACGATATACGGACCACACACATCGGGTGAAACAGAAACGGGAACAAAATCTCGTGTACACGTTTCGCTCATTCTCGTTACATTATTTCAATAAAGAAAGAAAAAAAACGAATAACTTCCGTCAGTGCGCTCCCGAATGATAGAGGACCGCCGAATTGTAATGCTAGTAACAACTGTGTCCGTTTGTCCGCGATTCCGCGATTTCGCGATACAGAAAACTTATATTTACTTTTATTTCAAGTGCCACGCGACACGATATCTTGTCCCCGCCGCGGTATCGGCAATACGGCGAAACGTTTCCTGAACGACGATTCGAACTTGCGTTCAGTGCTGGATAATTAACCCGCTTAGGCCTTTTCCTCTCATCGACGTCGTCGTCTCGCGAGCGGTTCTGACTAGATCGTACATCACCTTCCCGTATTTCTTCTCATTTTTCTTCTTAATACGTGCCGAATTTTCACCTTCTTCATCTGCTTCTTCCTCCCTTGCTTCTGCTTGGTCGTCGAAGTGGTTGAGGCGCGTTCAATCCTTGGTGTGTCTCACTGGCAGTATCTTTGTCTAAAATTGGGGATGACGGTTTGCTACGTTCTTCGCTTGCCGTCCATCTTACAATTAACGTACGGTTCTCACGAAATGGAAGAAAAATTGCACCCGGTTTCGAATTAGCCGAGGAACTCCTTTCTCCCTTGTCCACTTTTTTTTCTATCTTCTATCTATTTCTGTGTCCCTTTTATCCGACCGGAGGGGGCAAACGAATTTGTCGACTCGGTTAAGTGTATCATTTGATTCTTCGTTATGACGTGGTATCTGTGCGTTCATTGATTATTTTCCCGTCGAAACGTAGGATGAAAGGTAGCGTGGAGGTGATCGAGTGTGTTTGAATTGTCATTATTAATTGGATTGTCGTGGCACGTGCCGTTTCGCTCAATCTCGAATCGCTAATGCAGTCGTCGTGTATTTAAAGAAACATCGATAGAATGATGAAGAATATTCGAAAAATAGAGTCCAGGCTGAGTTGCATTAACGATTCATCGATTCAACGGGCTCCTTCGGTTCTCGCAGCTCCGTTTCGGTAATAATAATAAATAACAGCTCGGTAGTTAAATTCAGTTCGCGTAACACTCCTGGTGCGAGCCACATTCTTTCTACAATTATTTAAAGGGACTCCGTTTCATCGAAGGGGTCGAAGGACGATTCTTCTTCGAACGAGATTCCATTTGACTAAATCTTGGCTAAATAAATCGTTGAAATATGTTCATGGTCCCGTTTGCAAAATCGCCACTGAGGCAAGACGAACAAAGACACCATGATGTAACAATTGAGGACAATTTTCCCTCGAAAAGTATCATCAGCTATTTTCCAACAGAAACGATTATTTATCGTCGTCGACAGACATCGAGGGAGGAATATTTTCGCTCGCAGGAATCTTGTCGCGGAATATTCGTCGCCTATCACATTTCCACGATATTTATTTCTACGCTGTTCTGAGCATTTAATAATTCATTCGACAAACGATAGCCGTTCCCAGCGATGGATATTGCTTTTGCGACTCTGCCATTTCACTTTCACGCCACTGAACGCCGCTTACAATATTCCGCGTCTTTCTTGGACCGTATAGCGCCCTCGTAGCCGAGGTGAACCGAGTTACAACAAATTTTAATCGCGAACAAAAAATAGGAACAATCATCGAAGCAAAGAACAATTACTTAATTAAATATCTTACATTCAAAAACTCCTCGTGTTCTTCAAATTTCGAGCTTATTATTTTATCACCCCTCTCGCTGCGCACGATGAAAGGGGTGGGACCGAATACGGCGAGGAATAGAGAAAGGAAGAAGCGTTGGGACGATGAGAAACGGGGTAAAAAAAATAGAAAAAAAAGGGAAGAGTAAAAGCTTGAGAGGGGAGAGTTAGAGAAGACGCGTCGTTTCGTTATCGAGCGGGGGTGTATACTTGTGGTGGGGAGAAAGAGAGAGATCAGTCGCGAAAGACGATGGAACTTAGGAACTTCCTTGAAGGACGAACGTCATCCCCGGTCGATCCGCGTGCGTCTGCATATCGATATCTCGATCTACTCGTGGGAATGTCACGCGTGAACGTAGCGTGTACGAAAGTATCCTGATAAGAAGAGTCAATGATGCTACGCAAACGTAATGATACCCGATCGTTCTATCATTTCTTCCCTTTCCCCCTCTTCCTCCTCCTCTTCATTATTCTTCCTCTATCCTTTCTTCTCGCTTCCAATTTTGCTGCCTCCCCGTATTTCGTTTACTTTAATTACCTTTAATTTAATCTTATTTTGTTCAGTCCATCGTCAAGGTTCGTGCACGTTGGCCCCGATGTGGCGTCGCGTGGAAGAGCGAGTCGCGAGTTTCGTTTCGAGAAACTTCCACTCCCCTTGGAGATAATCGAGGCTCCTTTTCTGCTCCTTCTTTTCCTTTTACTATTCTTCTTCTTCTTTTTCTTCTTCTTCTTCTTCTTCTTCTACGAGGACAGAGAGATTCGAGCTGTCTTCTCGAAACTCAGAGCCGACTCCTCCGTGTTGTTGGCGCCGATGTCCCCCGAATTTCGTCGTCATCGGCCAGCGTTGACAGCGTCTTCGCGGTCCTCGATATCGCCTCGAGGTGCCCGCTGAGGAGACGGAGGCTGTTGGTCCGTTGCCACCCCATCGTTCTTCGTGGACGAGCGATTACGTGGTGCCTTTCTTTCCCTTCAACTTTACACTGCCGTGTTCCTGATTGTTCGATCCTGCCGTCAGGCTGCCCAGTCTCGCCACCCGTCGATAGATCTCGCTGTTGACGAATCTGGGATACGAGTCCCGGTGCATTAGCGTGTAGATCTGCAGTTGGGCCTCGTCGAAGGTGTGTGGCGTCGGTTGCACCATGTTTCGATTCACTATTTCGCGCACTTGCGAGTCCAGGCTCACCTGAAAATAGATCGGTGGTTCGTTAAAGCAATCGTTTATTGGCGACGTTTCCGCGATTTCAATGAATTTTTTCCACCGATGTATCGCGACACATTAGCTGCTTTTGGAGCAGATGCATATATTTTGCTGGGAGACTCAAGAATGTACAGTTCTCGATGTACGATTAATAGTTTTCTCGTGTTGGACCGCGCGGATGTTTGTGCGACGATAGTGAAAGCGATAACGATACGGACGACACGTAGGATTTCCCACAGAATTCCGCAGATTACAGATTACACTGCTGTCGGGCCACTGTGTTCAAGAATGGCAGATGGCTGCACGGTTCTTTCATCAAAAACAAGCACGTTACTATTACAGAAAGGAAGTTTGGCTAGGGCTATTTAACAAATTCGAACTGGCCGAAAATTACTTTTACTTTCACTGCGTCCATGCTATCCAAATTGCACAACCCTACGTTGCGAAACAATTCCTCTCTACATTCGCGATGTTTTCAAAAGCCCAAACATGGATACCCTATTTTCTCTCTAATGAGCTACGAAAAATATTAACATGAATTTTTACATGCCATTCAAATTTTGACTTGACGCACTGCCGTATAAATAAGGAACACCGAACCAATAGCAGCATGGTAAACCATTAACAATTAACCCTCTCCAAAAGTTAATGAAACATGTTCAATGCAAGCGTCGCGAAACACTGTGCACGTGACTATTAATTACACACTGCCGTCCCTCGGATTCGCTTATACACTTATACACTTAACCCCTATCGAAAGGAAAGACAAGAAGGATACAAGAAGAATACGTGCACGACCTTCCATTCTTCCAGCCACTTGTAAACCAAGCCCACCCCTCGAGCAACCTACAATAGACTACTACCATCACCTAAACAAACTCAGCTTACCTCTTTCTCCGAGACAATAGATATGTAACGCTCGTAGATGTAGCGTGCCTGCTCTTCAATCTTCTCGGGGTTGGTCTCGCGTTTCAGCTGTTCACAGGCCAGCCAGAACGCTATATTCTCCTCGCTGTATTCGCTCACGAGGAACTCCCTGAAGAAGTTGCGACCCGCGGTGCTCCTCATCAGCTTGTCGAAAGACGAGCCCCACGACCTGACCTCCTCCAAATTGCACTCCACGTTCCCGTCCAGGCCATCGAGTCCGTTACCCGTGCCGGTTCCACTCAGGTCGCCGCCGACGCCGCTTCCGTGATCACCGCCGACACCTGCGTTACCCTTTTTCTTTCCCTGATCGCCAGCACCGCCTGATCCAGCCGTGTTGCCGCCGACCGCCGCCAAACTGTCGATTTTACGTTACGATTCCCTTTATTCTGCGCGTCGGTAGCTGTACCGGGGGGGTAGTTTCAGTTGGGTTTCGGAAAAATGACGGGGGTGGATGGATTTCTAAGGGGTGCAGAAAAATTGCTCTCCCGTGATGCCGGTCCTAGGTATTTTCTTTTTACTTGCGCGTATACGTACGGGCGGCGTTACTTTCCGACCGCATCGTTTTATTATCTATTCGGGGGTACTTTATCACGCTCGCGTTAATAAGCTCCTTGTATCGGACGGGGCAAAAATATATTACGCGGAACAAACGAATCCCCGCGATCTCGAGTATCCGTAACCGGTAGCCGCGCACAAAGACGAGGGAGAGAAAAAAGGAGAAAAGAGTAGCAGCAGAAGAGAAAAGAGAGAAATAAAAACACGAAAGAAAAGAGTATACCGCGATCGTTCGACGCGTTTCGCTAAGGGAGGTACGATAAACTGAAGCGTCGAGCGAAACGAATATAAAGACGATGACCCGTTTCTCTTTCTTTCTCCATGTCGCGGTACGAGCTCCGTTATTCCGGAAGCTGGCTCGTTTCGTTCCGGTCGCCGATGATAATGCGCTGGAGGAACCCGCTCCTGGATAAACAAGCAGATAGCGAGCCGGAACGCCGACCAACACGGGAAATCGTTTCCCCGGCAGATTTCCGCCAAGGGTGGACACGTGTTACGCATCCGGAGGGTTGCCTGCCACGAAGAAAAAGAAAAACCTCCACGGTTGCGCGCGTAATCTATCGACCCAGGGGTGGTTATCGCGCGCCCGAAACGACCTCTCCGAGGAGAAATTCGACCAATGCTTCGGCTGAATCCGTGCGGACGTTTGCTTATCGTACGAATGTCTTTTGCAGAAGGGTAGGGACATTTCGTTCGATATTTCGGCCGAGTTTCGGTTTGCCTGTGCGCGAGGAAATATTGTTTCGAGTTTGTTTGCTCTGCGTACAGGAAGGGGCGGAAGGGAGGGGGCGGACGAGGTTCGAGGGGTGGTTTTCGTTTGTTGCTGTCAGAATACGAGAAGCTAGACTGACGCTAGGGTAAATGTTTTTTTTCAAATTGCTCGTTCGCTGTAGCTATTTTTTCACGACATTGCTTTCTAATTAAACGTTAACAAACTCGGATCGACCGTGTTAATTTTAATCGAAGCGAATTCGGGCCGATTTTCTTTCGCGAGACAATTTTTTTAGAACATCGTACTCGATAACCAAAATCGGTCGAAGGTCAACGATATCTGTACAGCCTCGGTTTGTATGAATAATTCGCGAATATCGGATAGGATTTCGCGTGTCTGGGGGATGGAATGTTTCTAACGAAGGTAGAGATAGTCCGTTTACCATTTATTCCTGCGTGCCGCATGAAACAGAGAAAGAGCGTACATGGATACGGTTGTACCACGGTAAATAGGTCGTAGCTCGGTTTTAAAGACAATGGACTGACATCGTTTCGCTGACGATTATATTACGAAACGGGGCGATAATGGCTTGTCACGCGGCAGGATATACGAGTTATCGTGTGACGGTTTCGAGGATCGATTGTCGAGCGCCACCGTCCCTCCTTTTCGGGACGGACGGAGGGGGATGGAAACGTTCGATCCACTCGCGTTTCAGAGCTAGCTCGTTCCAATTGGACTTTCGCGGCAATTCTTTTGCTATTCGTTTGTGCGTGAGTGCGAGGCTGGCTTGTCATTGTCTTTGGCGAGCTACTGGCATTCAGGACGTATCGCGATGATAACTAAACTGGAAGGGTTGCCAATTGTGATACGTTCTGAGGGCAAGTTTGCCGTTTCGACGAAATTTCGGGCCGATGCTATTCGTGTCACGTGTCGCATTGGAAATTTTAGGGCGTGTCGATCCGGTGTCGAGATTCTTTTGCCATGAAAATAATATCACTCGATGGCCGTGTATACGTAGGCAATCTGACCGGCCGATTTCTCTATGCGCGGAGCAAACGCAAGGGCCCTTTACGAGATATAATTAACGTCGAAATAATAATTTAGCATCCCCTGTCAGAAAAACGCAAACCGCCTCAAAACGTAACGCGAACCACCGAAAATTACGCGAAACCAGCGAACGCGAACGCGGTTGAAATATAGACAGGAACGTTAATACCACGAGCAACTACAACAACAGCACCAGCACAGGCAACAGTTGTCCTTCTTCGCCCGTCCCATGATCCCGGATGGCTGTCGTTGCTGTTGCTGCTGCGTCTGCTGCGACGACGGTGGCTGTTGTTGTTGCTGCTGCTGCTGTTCCAGCTGTTGTTGCTGCTGTTGCTGCTGCTGGGACGACTGCTGCGGGTTGCCCGACGATCCGCTCGCCTGGCCTTGGCTCTGCGCCCTTAGCCTGCAACCACCGGTGACACCCTCGCCACCCCCTGTCCCGTGACTAACGCCGATCCCCATTGCAGTTGCACCGATTCCGCTCGACATCTGCAAACGAGATCGAGTCTGGTCAGCCGGCATCTCGAGCGTTGGAAACCAACGTCCATTCGCTAAAAATAAACGCACAACCGAGCCATTGGAGGAAACCGCACGACACTTCGCACCGGCGACCTTAACCTTCTTCCGTGGACGGATACGCGGTGCCCGCGGGTGAAACGGCCTCGTCGGGAAGCGAGCTTCGAGTTGTCGCAGAGACAACGCTGTTAACATGGCGGTCCCTTTTACCGAGGAAGAGACGCAGTGGAATTGTTATCGGGGAGAACGAATTCCGGTGAAAGCTTCTGATTAATCTGAGGGTGGCTGGCTCGAGAGTGAGGGTGAATTGTATATCGCGCTGTGGCCTATCGATGAGCTTTGCCGCGATCTCGAGCTTCTTCTACGTAACCGCGTCCTGCTTTGGACGAGGGAAGATTTCGGAGGAACCGAGGTATTTCGAAGCGGAGGAATATCGATGACCACGATGTAGAGAGTTCTGGAAAATTAGTGTGTACGCTTGATCGCTAAGAATTCTCGGGGCTATTCTTCCATTAAACACCTCTCGTTTCGATTGGGTGGATACGATCGAAGAATATACGCGTGCAGCATTGTATTTGTTAATTCTGATATTCCCGTGAAAAAACAAAGTAACACCGATCCGTGTTTATTTGTTAATGGAACGGATCATCGCTTATTCGGAAATGCCGAAATTATTGAAACGATCAAATTGATGTTTATCGAGCGCAAAGCTTTCTCTTTATTCCCTCCGATATTCTAGTCTATTGAAGCGGTGAATCGAAGTAAATAAAACTAAAGGGAGGTCAATATCCACCGACCGGATTTTTTATAGATAAAAAAAGTTAGGCCACGGATCAGTTTATCGTGGTAAACTAAATCTCCTTTTTTTCTTCTGGTCTTGCTCGCTCTCCGAGTTTATTTAAACATTTGAAAAACTTCACAGTCCGCTCGCACCCGGAACGATCAAGTCGTTGAGCTTCAATTAAAACAAGCCAACCGTGCGATAATTGATACATAAACCTTCGAAAGCTGGCCGATTTATTTGGATACAAAATCGACAATGCTCGAGCTCAACAATTTCCAACGAGATCGTCCGCTGCATCGCGCAACGCTTGAAACCCCCGCGATTCGCAGCAACCCGAACGAACACGAACTCCACGCAAATTTTTTGCTGCTACGCCCCATTCACAGGGGCGAACAGAGTCCTCGAAAGTTTCTCCGCGGGGAGGACGAATCAGCAACGCCCGGAAGATCTGCTCGGTGTAGCCACATTTTCTGAATCAATCGAACAACCCCCCTGTACACTGTTCTCGAACCTCGTGGATCGACACTCGGTTGCTCTCGCGATCTCGCGCATGCACGGTCTCTCAGTCCGCTTTATTTTTACGCGGCGGTGTATATCGATGATCCGTTTCGCGAGCAGCTTCGCCGCGATAACGAACGTGCTTTAGAGTCACTAATACGGGCTGTGGGCAGCGATTGATAAATAACAGAGCTTTCTGTGTCCCGTGTGTATGTGCGGACCAAAATGGAAGATCGCAGGGTTTGGCGGCGAAAACAGTGCCAGTTCATTGCCACGGTTGTAAATCGTGGCTGCGAACTCGATTTCAATTGGTCAACAGGGGGGTGGGACGGCTGGAGAGCGACACGGGGGCGACGAAGATCGAAAGAATTATTGGAAAGCCTGTTGGAAAGAGATTGACAGAGAAATGTTTAGATCGGCGAGGAAAAGAATTCGGATTGATCGAAGATTGAATTCTCTGTTGGCTTTAGAGGTATGCAATTCTTTTGGTGCGTGGCACAGTTTTAAAAGAGATGTTTGTTTTCTTAGGCAGATTTTAGGCGAATACTTCATTCGGAGTAAGAATGATACAAGGAAGAAATAAAATGCGTTTGTTCTTCGAAAGATAATTGGATCGTGGAGATGGGCTGTCTATTTCATTTATTTTACAGAGCTCAGGAGATAGTATACGGGACTTGCAATGAAATAATGTTCTCTGAAATATCAGGTTAATAAAAATAATATGGAATCACTTCGAACAGTGTACGCGAATATCTGAACGGCGCGGAAAGCATAAATGTATAGATACAGAATCATCAGGGACTGTTTGGAACGTTGCCCAAAAGTGCATTCGCACAGTGTTTACATACTCGTAAAGATACGAAAACAATCCGATTCGAGAAATATCCTCCGTAAAAAAAGAAAAAGGAGGGAGAAAGTATTGTATTCCTAACGTTGCATTCTTCATAGTATTTTCACGGTCTGCGCTCCCTCGGCCGTTACTTATTTCGAGAAAGAATTTCCGAAAATATAGTACCGCTCGTGCACCCCGGTGCAACAAGCTCAGACACTTGTTGATGGCACGTATCATCATCGAGTGGCTGTTACTCGAAACGTCGAAACGTTCATTATCGACGCCAATGTGCCAGAGAATCGACCCTGTCGGCGCGTTGCTCAATTGGGAAGCACGTGTACCGCATGAGGAATGCGGTATCCTAAATTCGTTCAGTCGTACTTTGCATACTTTGCGCCAGTCAAACAAATCTCGGAACATTTCTTCGTGCGACCAACGATACACCAAATTCATTCCCTTCAAGACTATCTCAAGTACACTCATGTATACGACGCTCTGCAATTGGTATCTGCCTGTTAATTGAACTAATCGTCGAAATACCTTGACCGTGTTTATTACTCAATATATACTACGAAGACAGCGAATGCATTAAAAAAATCGATCATCGATTTCCAGAATCATGCGAACGATGGCAATTTCCAGGAAGCTCCCCGTAAGATCGCGGAACGTTTCCTGGTTTCGGCGCGCGTGTCAGCAACAACGATTCACCCAGTCCGAATATAAATCCCGGTTGGATCAACAGGCTCGACACAACCTAGCTAACCCGAATCCTCGCCTCTGTTCGACATCTTCCAGCTGTTCGCCTATCCCATTCGCAGTGTAATACCAAGCAAGCAAAAGCCAATTTTCCTTAATAGTTGTCGAATTTACCGCGTCTAAAACCTTCGATTCTATCAAAGGGATTCGATCTTATTAGTAAACCACTGCAGCCGAATCAACTTTTCTTTCTCTCTCTGCGCTCTTTTTCTCCCCACCCCCTGGCACTCTCACGCTCTCTCTCTCTCTCTCTCTCTCTCTCTCTATCTTTCCCATTTCAGCCATCGACAGGGCATCTCTCGAATCGATATCGTATCGCCTCACCTCTATCATGTTCCATGCGCCCGAAAGCGAGTCCAGCTCGCTTCCCGCGATCTCAGGACGTTCACTGTACTCCGACGATTTCCTCTTCGGCTCTTCTCTTCCGTAACGACTTCCTCGCCTGCTAGCAACCCTTATCCCGGTCCTCCCACGGGACTAAGGCCTCTCCGGGCCTCGCCCGAACCCTGCATGCTCCCAGCACGCGCGCCACACAGCTCCCGCTACGTTACAACCGACGTAACTTTTTCACTACCACTCACACGGACGGACACATACGCGCGCGCGCGCACACACACACGCACAGTGTTACTCGGCTACGCGAGCCGCCCCTTCGTGCCCCGCGTAGTCTCGTAGCCAGCTATGCTGCTCTCGATGCGACAACGATCTCTCGAATCGGCTCGCCTCTCTCCGGCCAGTAGATCATCATTCAGCATTATAACGGAGCACCACTATCAGCCATTTCACGCCCGCCGTTTCGATCAAGGACACACTAAATCGTCGGCGAACGATCCCCGCCGGTTCTCCACCGGTTCTCCGCCGGTTCTCCGCCGATCAACAACGGTGCACGTTCAACCGTCGACGACACCCAACCCCGTCAAGCGAACGGGACCGACGACGGGAGAGAGTGGTAGCGCGCAGATCGGTTCGACACACGTCGCGAGAGGGAAGGCGGATGCGCGACGGTCGATCACACGCCAAGGGAAAGATAGACTCTCAATGGCGTCCCCTATGGGTGGGCTCCAGCGGTCGATCTTCTCGACGGGCTACGCATCTCCCTTGGTCCTGTTCTATTTAATAAGTCTCCGCTGTTCATCGGAATGCAATGGAATTTCTGGCGGACCACTTACGCCTCGTAGAAACGGACCGAGCTATTCCGGACGTGCCGTTTCGAGGAACGACGATCGGCGGATTCGAAACAAATCGATGGACGAGTCCTATCTCGGTGTTTCCCTCGGCATGACCCCCTCTTCTTCTACCTGCTCCACCTTCCTTTTCAACTGCACGCCGATGATTAACCCGGTCACTGGTCTATCCACCCGGTCGAGCTGTTGCTCGCTGTCCCGATCGACGAGGTTCGTTTGCAGCTCGCGGATCGTTCGGGCTGTTGCTCGCGTGGGCGGCCGAACACGGCGCTGTTCTCGCTACGTCGTCCGCTACGTTGACGGAGTATAAATAGGATTCGTGGCTGTTTGAAGGTGCTGCGTGTTAGGGCGCTGGCGCGGCCAGCAGCTCGAGCGCCGCCACCGCCGTCTCTGGGTGTTCGTGTCGTCGCGTCGTAACGTTGCCTTCGGATCTCGTCGACCGGTCGTCGCTGGTCGCCGTTGACGAATACGCGGTTGCTGGACCGCGAGGGGGACAGAATATTTGCCTAGCCTTCGAGGGACCGAGGGCTGGTAGGAAGAGAAACGGAAGCGCGAAGAAAACGTGGGTGAAAGCGACGTGAATCGAGCGGAAGGGGCAAAGGGAGAAGCATCGCCGGAAGAAATAGAGATGCCTCTTTCACTGTACGTGAAGAATTTTCTTCTTTTCGTATTTTTTTTTTTTTTTTTTTTCTTGTTTTCTTATCGGGACCGTTCTGGTTGCCTGACGATCAGGAACGGTCGAGCGATAGAGCCCAGGGGAGACTGACGGAGGGGCAACGAGGATAACAGACGGAGAGGGTGGGAGAGGGGGGTGGGTAGGCAGAGAACAGAGCGTGAACGAGTCGGTGCGCTGGTTATTGATTGGCAGAAGCCGAGACCAGAGGGAGAGACGAGCCCACGGCCTGTCACGCTGGACACTGACGTTAAACCGAGAGATCCACACCGGTGTTTTTTCGCTCCGCGCTGCTTTTCTCCTTTTTCTTTCTCGCTATCTCATTCGCGGGGGAGCTCGATGGAAGCGCGATAAACGCGACGGGTCGACCGCACGAACGATCGGGACGAACGACGGCCGGTGGGTTCGACGAACGATGTCGCCGAACTTTTCGAACGCGTTCTCATTGATAGGCAACGTTCACTTGGGAAAGCTCGCACGGTTCTCTGGCAGCGGTCGCGGTATTTCTTACTTTTCCCTCTCACTGGATCGGCCAGAATTGTTTAGACGGATTCTTCGTGTACAGCGAGGAGTACGAAAGAAACGAATCAAATAATAATATAAATAATAATAATGGGGCCAAGGAATTTTTCCTGGCAGAGGGGTGTAGGCCAAGGGTGAAACTAACCCCGTCGCGATTCGACCCGAAGCACGGGACACTTTTTGTGCTGACACTTTCCCAGCCACTATCACTGAGCACACTTCCTTTCGGCCACTCTATTCTCTCTTCCTTTTCTTCTCCCTCTCTCTATCTCCGTCTTTCCTTTTCTCCCTCTCCCTTCCGTTCTCTTTCTCTCCCCCCTCTCTCTCTCGCGCGCTCTCTCTCTCTCGGTGGACCGTGTTTCACCCTGTTCCACAGGCGGTGGAAAACGTTCGAGGCGTATCTTGGAGTGTCCGACGAAACGATTGCCCTCTACCTCCACCACCACCACCACCACCACCCCTTATCGTTCTTCCCACACTGTTCGCCCCAGCGAGCACACACGCCCTCGTTTCTCACCCCCACGGTCGGATCTCCGATGCGAAAGGTTCACGAGAGAAGGTCTCAGCCTCTCTCTCTCTCTCTCTCTCTCTCTTTCGCTCCGATTGAACGGTTCCTCGCGGCCAATATGGCGGAATACGCGTCCACGCGATGCGTTGGCCACCACTGTTGTTGCCTCCGTCGACGACGGTCCCAACGACGCTGACGCGAGGCGCCGCGACGCGACGCGACGCGGGGCGAACCTAGCCGACGTAAAACGCCGACGCCGACGCCGACGCAGCCCTGCCGTCAGGTTCATGCTCGTGATCCTGCGTGCGAACGACCCGTCGATGGAACGACGCATTCGTTGTCCTCGACGTTTCTCGCCCGTAGGATAGTTTTGTTGCTGCGACGAGTTGCTACGATGGTATCTCGACGATTTCGATTGAGGATTTCCTGGAGTCACGTTTGTGGCTTAGGAGAATCGTTTTATTTGTAATTAGTAGCGTTGCGATTCCCTTTTAACTAATCGTAAGAAGATTTACCAATGAATGGGGCAAACGATTCTGTAGTAGTTTAATCTGAACTTTTCCGGATGTATTCGTAGATGGTTCTGGTCCTCAAATTGATAAGGGGGTGTGGATTCGAACGGTTTCTTTCTTCTACTTTTTTTGCTATTTCAATGAGGGTTTGTCGCTGATAGGATGTTTGCTGAGCACAAGGGCGGGGGTTGTTGCGGGATGACTGTAACAGGTGCCGTTTCTCGCGTGGTCGCGCGCAACAATACGCGTGTGATCTGCGTGAGAATAATAAGCGATGACGCGTACCACGTGCCACAATGGATGACGTCGGGTTTCGACGTCGGCCAAGTGTACCTTATCGCCTCGGTGCTCGTGCTTTTTTTTTCTTTTTGAAAACCGGGCAAAATCGATCAAAGAAACAACTTTTGGAACAAACGTGCGCTTGGAAAATTGTGTCCCGCATAATTTTCAATTAGTACACCAGTCTCCGTTGCACTCGTTTAAAATTCAGCTGCTTGTTTCAAATTCGGTTGCTAGAATATTGTTAGAATATCGAGGACTCGTGTTTTTGATTGCACAAATATTTCACGCGTTCACTTTGGAAGGAACCGATTTACGGTTTTCCGGAAAATAACACCTGTTTCATAATTTTCTCGCGCGTCTACGCACACCTACAAGTCACGCAACACCGTGTGCTTGCTCTTTTTTTATTTATAAAGAAGCCTGCACGCGTAGTATGCCCACGCGAAAAGTATTTCATTTAAACAGCAGTTGCACTGGAAAGTTGAGATAATGGACTCTCGTTTAAGTTTAATGTCCCTTTTTTAACAAGGGTGAAGTAACAAACTAGTAGGGGTTGAAGGGGCGCTATCGGTGGGAGTACAGGTCTGCCGCTCGAACAAACTTAGAAAAATAAATCTGAAGATAATTTTATTAGTAAATGTACTTTTAATCGACAGCAATAATTTTCAACGATATTAATCGCATCGATAAACCCTTCGGGTTTGCAATATAGACCTCATCTTTTACGAGAATCAACCCCTAACTTCCATGGTAAAGTTGCACAGATTCCATCGAATCGTAGCTATCGACATCTAGAAGTACAGGAATCAAGTTTACAAGGAAGCAAGTGCCGACGAGACATCTTCGTCGAGCAGCAATTCCCTCCTTCGTTGATAATACAGTTACCTGCAACTGATTTCACCAAACGGAAACACGTTTCTGGCACCATCCGCCCTCGCTCTGCCTGAAATTGTACGATAAACTGGGGAGCCAGATAATAATGCAAGGTTCCCTTAAACAGTTTGACCCTTTTGTCTTTTAAAATTAAACCCCTCTAAATGGTCGCTCTTGTTGAATTCTCTGTTTCTAGCTGATTCAAGTTTCTTTGAATACGTAGAGTAGGTCAGTGGTTCTTTTGTGCCTCGGGTTTAATTAAAATTCGTTGCGGAATTTGGTAAAAAATGTAGAAGCATGAATTTGCAAGCACAAAGTGCAATTCGCGGGGCTGGAAACTTCGAAAGAGGGAAACGGGCAGGGGAGAATTCTCGCAGCTTCTACAAATTAATGATCCATTCACCCAGATATTGAATTTTCCTATAAATAGAAAGCCCCTAAAAACTCTATCGCACGGCTTCACGCTCCAGCGTGGAATACTTTAATCTTCGACAATTTTTTTCCCTCTAATTCGCTTACTACCGCGCTCAATTTTTTGTTACCCCAAAGCGTTGCCACGGTTTTAGGGCACACAAATTCGTTTACATCCGATTATTCTCCAACCCTGCCCATTACAATACGTGTCAACCAAGTTTCCATAATTCCTCTCGCCACCAATCTCATTACGATCTCATCCTACGAACGTAGCAATGCATCGGTGCATCTCCAGCGTCGTAAGACAGTCTCCGAAAACCGTTCGAGCTCCCGCAACCCCGACGAAAAGAACTAAGCGCACCTACGCCCCTACCAGGAGGAGTTCACTTATCCGCCCATCGACTTCCGTCACCCCCTAAAACTTCTTCGAGGCGAAACGATTCCGTGCCGTGGCCGGTTCGAAAATACGGGCCCGTACAGAGACCCAAAGTTCCAGACCCTTCCGAGGTATACACACGGTTCCCTCGGCAAGGACCTCGTAGGGCCTTCGTATATAAATTCGCCTCCCTCCACAACGAATCCGCCCCTCAGTCGACAGGCTGCTGCGTTCTGAACACGTGCAGGGAGGTTCGTCTGTTCCGTCCGTCCAAGTATTTATACATATTGTATATACGTGTGCGAAGGAGGAAGACCCGACCAAGGAACCAAGCGGAGTGGGTCTACGGGCACGCACACGCAGACACGCGCACGCATATACGGATACCTCACGGTGAGAAAAGTACGCAAACCAACGCGTATTATGTATGGACATGTACATATATACACGCAACGATCCGTCGTAACGTCGCCTACATCATCCTCGTCGTCCTAGACGTTTCTCTGCCTCTGCTGGATGTGTGCAGAGAGAGACGGAGGCAAAAGGCTAGAGAGAGAGGGAGAAAGAGGGTGGGAGGAAGGGAGGGGAGGGAACAGGCTCGACTGCTCCCCCTAATACTGCAGGATTGAATGGGCGAGGAGGGTGGTATTGGGTTCCCTCACCCCACTCCCACCACCCACACGACGCCAGCTCCCAACCCACCCGCACCACCCACTTCTGTCCGCCTGCCACCCCGCCTGCCCACCCACTCGCCACCCGACTGCCGTCGAGGAAACAACCTGCAACCGAACCAGCACAACGTTTCCTCGAACAACGAATTTCCATCATCAGCCACGGCTTACTTGGTCACACCGCAGCGATACCCGTGAGTACAAGCAATAAGACGACACCGATCTTCACCTTCTTCTTAATTCGTGCCACCGATTTCATTCGCGCGCGCTTTAATTTTTTCCCTTTGCACGACCCCCCCAGTCGGCGTCTTTCTCTCCTCCTTCTGTTCTATCCTTCTTTCCTCCGCTGGTTCTCCTCTCTTCGCCCGATGGCAATACACCCGGACACACTGGCGGATCGTTTCCCGCTTTTCCCGCTTTTCCTCGCCGCTTCGGCCAGCTTTCCTTACCGCAAATCGCATTCCTCGTGATCGCGTATACTCAGCGTGTCGCGTACCGTAGCCGCTCCGCGGAGAGAATCGAGCGGACAGACGACGAGCGGACGGACGGACGAACGGACGAACGGACGATCGAAAAGTGAGCAGCAAGAGAGAGAGAGAGAGAGAGAGAGAGAGAGAGAGTTAAATACGCGGAGTGTGCGAAAGGAACGAGCGTGTCGTGTGCGTGGCCGCCGAGAGGAGGCCCGTCAGCGCGTAGGCAGTGCCGAGGACTTTGTCCCGTGTGCGTGATGTGCAATAAAAACCGGAGGACGTCGCTACATACGGAGGCGGCTCGAGTGATTCGCGTCAGTCCGTCGTGCTGGCGCGCGGTGTACGCGTTGCGAGTGAAGCGAGAACGCGGCGAGATATGCACGACATGTGCTTCTCTGACCGGCCAGAGCACGGCAGTCGATTCTCCTTTCGGTCGCGTCCGCGTGTTCACGCGTCCATCGAGGCGCGATCTATCGATCCCGAGCGGAATAGACGCCCGTGGCACGGCAAGAGGAGCGATGTCGAAGAGGGCGACGTCGAATTGCACCACGATTCGCCTACGCGTAGGATACGTGCCCGCTCGTATCCACCGTGTCTTCCAGAGGACTATACGGAGCGGCTATATATTTATAAATCGTTGTGTGCGCCCGTATGCACGCGCGTGTACGCCGACGAGGAGTGCGCGCGCGCGCGCGGCCCAGCACCGTAGAGACCCGCTCGCCGTCCTTGGTTAGTTGGTAATAATTTCCGGATGAATTTGAATGGCACAGTGCGCGCGCCTTCGTTCCCCTGCCATGTACGCTCCCACTATCATCATCCCCACTATCACCGGGAACTTCTGTCCCCGTTGGAACCGCAGGCTTCCCCGCGTTCCTTCCTCCTCTATCTCACTTCGCTTCATTTTTTTCTCTCTTCCCTTTTTTTTCTTCTTCGCCACTCTTCTCGTTCCCTCGAACGGTTCGCATCGTAGCGTACACGGCCATCCCTTCTTCTCTGCCGTGGTCTACCCACCCGCATCGCCCCACCATGCTTAGGTTTTCTTCGGAGACAGCGGTGCTCAACCGGCGCAGAAGCCGAAGGTAGACGTGCACCCTCGCCATCTGTCGCCTCTGGGACGTGTCCTCGATCGGTCGGAGGGGAATATTGATTTATTCGTCGCCGGTCTAACCCCTTCTACCACGGGTAGAAACGTTCTCGCCGCCACCCCCTGTGTACACACTGACACGGTGCTCGACGTGTACGTGTCGTACGTGCACGTATTTGCGTCGCCTAGGGGTTGCCGGAGATTCTCCGTCTTTCTCTGTCCAACTGACACCCGCCCCGCCCTATCCCCCCAGATTCATCTCTGTCTACCGCCCCGGCGAGTTTTCCACTCGCGGCGGCCGATCAATACGCGAACCAGCTTCTTCTTCCTCATTCCGGACGGCAGCCTGCCGAAATGGGAGTTACATCGTCGCGGGGATCGAGATCGATCGAATCGGGGGGATTGGTTCGATTGATACTAGGAGGGGGATCGATAACGAGGCGGCTAAGGAGCCACGAAAGGGGATGATTCGGGGTTAATGTTATTGGTAGTGAAATGTTTCGCTGGAGTCGTCGAGATTCGAGGTATTTTTGTTCGCAGCGCTGTCCTTCGGGGATGGGGTGGGGGGGTTGGGTTGCCGTGAGGTCGTCCCTTAGAGAGGGGCGGGTTTTACCTTAGTGAATTTTCCAGGAAACGTTTATTGCGGGAGACAATGCGTTTTAGAAGCTATTGACAACTGTATTCATAATATGCGAGCTGGTTTTTAGTATTTAAAGAATAGCCTGGTCCCTTCTAAATTAGAAATTCTAACTCGCGACCGCTGTTAAAAGTCAACCTTCCAATGTGTTCGAAGAATGGGCAGCAAATTGGAGCCAGTTTCGAAAATTGGAACGATAGGTGGCGGTCGTTTGGGTGTTTGCATTGGCGGGGGTGGAGGGTGCGATGGTCTATTGTGGAATCGTCGTTTGGGGATGCGCGGACTTTATCCAGATAAATGGTTGGAGAATGTTTGGCGTCACAAACAATGGATTTCAATGGCCATTGAAAATTCTGGCTCGTAGACTCGAGATAATTCTTCTGTATTGAGCGGAACAGTTTCAACCCTCAATTAGAAATTCCTGCCCGTCGTCGCTGCTGGAACTTGCCACCACCCTTGTTGTATTTATAGAATATAGTTTTGGAAATCCAAGACGGCATTGAAGGTTGTTGGCGGTGTTGGTTTGTTTGAATTGGGGTGGAAAGCGTTCTGTCGAAGGTCTGTGTAAGCTGGGTGGTTAGATCAGCACTGCTATTCGGTAAACTGTGTGGTGGAAATTTTTTTCTTCACCCCGACCACATCTGGAGTGGTTGTACCGCATCCTATGGGAACATTCCTATCTCGAACTGTGCCGATGTTCCAGAATCTCAGCGCGGTTACTGCGTTGAGAAAGAAAGAAGACCAAAAGAGGAGGGCGGGGGGGGGGGGGTGAGGGTTGAATGCGTTCCATAAGGTTCGGGGTGGTGTTCGTGGCATTCTTGATTTCATCGTCCATAATGGTGCTCGTCGATAAAGAACTACTCGTCTTTATGGTAGATTGGCTTTGAGGATCCCTTCCAACCATGGGCCTCCCCCTGTGTTCGAGGGGTGGTAAATGGAATTGGCAACGACCGATCGTGTTTTAGCTAATTACTAATTACGTTGCGGCCTTTTGTTGAACGTCGTTTCCAAGAACGACGAGGGTAATCCTGTAATTGGTGTCTACGATTTCTCGGTTCTGCGGATTTTTAATTACGAGGGGCGTCACTTTATTGTGCGAGTTCGTGTCGCCTCGGGTGGCAATTTCAAGTCTCTGAAGCTTACTTTTCAGTTGCAATTAAATGCTCGCCCCTTCGAAATATGCAATTCGATTTTATATTTCAACCCCGTAAGAGAAAACTTCGTAGTCGATGGTTATTTATTTTCACAGAGTATTATATGAATAAAGGACATTTGGAGTCAGGGGCGGGGGCCGGGGAAAGCAAAGAAATGTCATTCGTTGGCGTCACGCGTATTCGTCGAGAGAAAACGGAAGGCTCGTTTCTTTTTATCGCCAGAGTTCGAACGTGTACAAGTGAAAATCGATAGCTCTTTTCAGCGCGTTTATAAATTGTAACGCGGTCGAAAGACGAAAAGTTTCCGGCGTCATGAATATTTAACGCCCGGTAACACAATCAGGGCGGAATGTTTAACTCTTCAGTTTCCTCCTCGAGATGCAATGAAAGGGGGAGGTTTAAGACTGCTCACGCTCTAGTGAATTGTAAAGCGGCTTCAACTTCGATCGAGTTTTTTTTTCACAAGATCTTCAAGGAATGTCCGTAATTGCTCCTTATTCCCTCTTCGTTACTACGATTCCCTTTCAAAGGATATCGCGAAGCCCTGAGCACCTTTATCCCGCCATCCTCTTTAATATCGTTCATGTGTTCCATGGTGCTCTGGGAAATAGACTCTTGGAAAGCAAAAGAAACTTCATTTCCATTAAATTCTCCTTTGTCTGTTCCATCGAATTTAGAACGATACCATAATTAATCCATTTATTCGGAGCTCAATGCAAAGTAAGCATCCATTGCTACTGTTCCAGAGAGAAGATATTCGATTAGTTAAATAATTTGTTGAATATCGTTTCATGCCACGGATAATTACTAAAATCGGAAAATCCACTAACGAAAGTGAATCTTCGTTGAAGGGGAAAGCAATTGTAACAGAGTATGTATATGCATACGTAGATGATTTCCTAATGGCATCAATCGAAGATTCGCAACGTCGATCGGCGTTTCTAGACGACCCGTAACAACCCCGATTCTAATTCCATCGTGCCATCCACCTCCGGGTAGAGAACTCGTTAACGCTTCCGATACGAAGTTTCGCGTCTCTACGAGTTCCTGTCGTCGGGCCAGAACAGCCACCCGCGATTTCCGTCTGCGCATTAACCCTTTATTTACGTTCAAACGCAGCCAGAATGTCTTTCACGAGCCATGGAATTGCTATTACACAGTCATTCTCTCGTTTACGTTCCGCAAACGCTTGTCCCGATTGCTCTGAGCTTTCTGCGATGCATATAGAGAGAGAGAGAAAAAATTGCCCTATCCTAGTACATGATCGATGTCATTTAAATATAATAAATAAAACGCGATAAATAAATAGTTTACTAATTCTCCGATATATATTTATATTATATACTTCTCGTTACTTCTCTTCGCAACAATCTTGTTATAGGAGATTTAATTGTAACGGAATACAGCATCATTTATTACGTCTAGCACCGTATCGCTCTTAATCGCATCGTGCGATGAGATTGCATTACGAAGCGTTTTCGCAGGCGTGTACGCGGCTTAAATGCCAAGCCAAGTCGGTTTAGCTCAATGTTCGAGTTGTCCTGACGTTTTCCGCCGAGGCGAATCGATTTTTCAGGTGCACGAGGCTTGCCTTCGAGAAAAGATGTATCAGTCTATGTTACAGCTGTATATATAAAAGATAAGGACAAGGGGAGGTTGACAGAGTGGGAAGGGTGCGAACACGTTTCCGTTTTAACAATTTAGTACCACGCACGGGGTTGCTCAATAATATACGGTGGCAATTTATTTTATTTGCCTTGCAATTTCGTTCAGTAACAGTCACTCCATTTATATAATATTAATTGCGGAATTTTCCGCGTCTCATTGTTCAGTCTTTTTTTTTTAATTCGGTGTTTTAATCCATGGAAGTGCAGCAACGAGAAACGCGGGACATCAAAAGCGGAAACGTGATGTTCGACCATTGAATTTCATGGTTCCATTTATTTTCTAAACTCTTGGAAATTTTGCCAGATGAAATATCCACGGTTAAAATGCATTAGTAAATTAATTTCTTCGATAAAAACTATATCGGTCTTCCCTCTTACAATTGCAATAGTTTCAAGAAATTAGTAATTAAAACCACCCCGATGTATACAATAACAAAAACGAGTCGCTTGACTTGGCCAGTGGAAAATTTGAGTCGCGTGGGCGATTAAGGGAAGCGCTTGTGGAAAGATTTAATTGAGTTTCGATGAGCGAGTTAGCTACCTTCGACGGTGTTCACCCCTGAAACGTTTCTAGAAAAAGGGAAAAGAGAAATAGAAGAAAAAAAAGAAAAAAGGAGAAAAAACTGAACCGTTACCGAGCGAGTCAAAAAAGAAAAATGCTAGAAGGAATAGAAGTGGGCGATGGTGGGTCGTTGATTGAAGGTCCAAAGGGGGAGGAACGGTCGGGAAAAAGGGGAAATGCGTTTTGGAGGGATTATTAGTTGTACCCGGACTTACAGGCACGACTTGCTTCGCAGGTAGACGGGGATTTATTGTTCCAAGGACAGTGGGTGACCGGCGAGGGCTGGGAAGATGGAGGGCAGTAGCACTGGAATTAGCAGACTCGACTGCTACGAGGACATGTTCAAGGAAATAACCAGGAAACTGTACGGTGAAGATCCCGATCATAGAAGTAAGTACGCTATCATTTACACATTGCACACCATTGCAATTTTTAATTACCGCGACGCGAGTAAAAGAGTGCCCTTTTTATCGTTTCAACGTTGCGGCTGTATACTATGAATATTTTCGTTCGCCGCAGTTTATAGCAACCGTAGACAATAAAGAGAGTGCGCAGCAAATTGTCGTAATAACATTAACGAAATTGCTGTATATCTGGCAGGATTTTACCCCGTTTCACGCGTGTATATTATAATTCTCGTGGGAAACGGAATTGTCGTAACATTAATAGAAATACCTAGCAGCTAACTCTCCCGCTTTATTTCAGCCTCTAGCGTTCAAAACGAGTTTGAGACCTCCGTGTCCTATAAGAACGACGAGGACACCGGAAACGGAACTGACGGCAGCGACGACGGGAACTGGACCTGCGAAGAGGAACCGCTGAAAGGTACCGATGGAAGTCGTATCGCCGCTTATCACGCTGGAAAAGCAACTTGGAAGTGCTATGAATGTGGTTCGTATCACATCTAGTCAACTTTCGAAGGCCGACCCGATTTCGAGTTTAAAAATGAAGGAGAAAAAAATTCGAACGATTGATTCAGACAAATCCGAAATGAAATTATACGACCGGTTATCAGACTTCCAAAAATCGCGAACCAGAATTTCTCTGGCAATTACCGATCGAGTAATTACTCTATGTGTAACGGCGTGTACAGTGAATATACCGTCAGGTTATATAAACAGCGTGCGTGTACCGTCGAAATAACGGGTCAACAGGCACGAAAGACCCCGCCAAATTGACACAGAATTGAAGTGGTAAACAATACGAAACTCTAATCCGCCGGGCTCGTTTCTCGAACAATGGAACTTTTATGATCCGGAGCGCTGCATTTCCTTGGCAATTTCCAACGTTTCGTATCATCGAGCCGGCTTAAGGATTCCCGTGCCTTCCCCCGTGCAAATGGTATAACGGTAGCATGAAATAATACCCTCCCTTCCACCCCCTTTCCGCCCCACTCCCTCTGGCGTTTCACATGGTTCATCCTAAATATCCTTAAGCTCGCTCATTATCGCTTTCGAGGCTCGCGTTCGACGAGACTCCGCTCATATGTACATACATACGTATATTTATATACTGTTTAAAGTTTAAAGGATACGCCTTGTCGTGCTTCTGCAAGGATTTGATGAAGTGAAACGAAGCTATGCGTTGCGTTGCGATCGGTGTCCTGTGCGTATCGATTTGCTGGAATCCACTCGAGGTTCACTAGCCGACGAATCATTAGATTATTAGATAGAAATTGCGTACGAGACGAGGATGGATAAAGTTTGAAAGAGGTTTGCCGTATCTATAATTACATACTTTTCTTTCGCTTGCGACGTCCGAGGAGACGAACGATGTATGTTTACATCTGTACATTAACGTGTTTACCGTGATTCGTACATTCATGCTTATTAATTCTCGCGTGCCTCTGTCGGATAAGTAGACAGGCGGTTGATGAAACTGTTGTTCGATTTTCTCTGCACCGTAAAAACGTAATCTATGCCGATGAATCAGTGTTTCGCGAAGGAGAGTTGAGAAAACAAAACAGCGCCGCGCGACCAGTGTACTCTGAAAATTGACTGACTAATAGACCGATTGCTCGGGTCGTCGAAACATTGTTAACTTAATAGCCGACCAGGTATAACCGTTCGACGCTTTTGGATTTTTTCCAAGGGTCCAACCAACCATTGTCCGATTCATGGCTTTACAGGCGTCGAAAACTCAACGAGTGTCTTTGTTTCGACAGGCGAGGTGATGGGTGGTGGGCCACGCGACGTAGCCGAACATTTTATGGAGCTTCATTCGTCGAGGATCCTCGCAGACGACAGCAGAAACAGGCACCACTCGCCGCGCAAGGACTACCTGCAGTCGGAGTTAAAGGTAGAGGACGTGCTTTCCTACCTGGAGAGGTTACGAGAACGTGCAGAACGAGTAGCGCCTCCGTCCAGGAGGACGCAGGAAACGCAGACCGTGCCCGCGGCCCTTTTGCCGGTCACGTCGACATTTTTGCTGCAGGAACTACCGTCTGCTCCAGCGCCACAGCATTTACACCAGGCAAGTGTGGCGATGTTTCTAAATCAAGTCTTAAGGTACAGATATGCCCGGCGACTCGAGTGAAACGCGCGAGGCAATTGGTTTCGGCTTCGAAGTGTCGTTGTTTGACGCGTCGACGAAACGATTTTTATAATGAAAACCTTTCTCACCACGCAGAACGCGACAACGATGCCCACGTCGGCGACAGTGTCGGCCAGCGGGAAACGTTACACCTGTCCGTACTGTCCCTACGGAACCGATCGTCGTGATTTGTACACGCGACACGAGAACATCCATCGCGAGGAGAAACCATTCCACTGTTACATCTGTTACAAACCGTTCAATCGTGCGGATCACGTGAAGAAACATTTCTTGAGGATGCACCGGGAGCATGGATACGAATTGTCCAGGATACGCAGGCCAGCTGGGACCAGTGCGCCGAAACCTCTTCAACAGGAATCCGGAGGCACGAATGCCGGAAACGCGACGGCGAACGGCCAGCAGCAGCATAATAATTATTCGTCTGGGTTTAACAATAACAAGAATTACCAGTTGCAGCCGAATCCGGGCAGCAACAACACTACGCATACAGGAGGTATTTATCAAGGAACGTCGATGCCGGCACCAGGTATCATGCAACCGGACGCGAACTGCGCTACCGGAAGGAGAGTGCAGAATGGAGGATGCAATAGCAAGAGCCACCTGAAGGGAGGCACCAAAGGTGCTCAGGAACGGAGGTGAGGTTCCGATGGTGAATGAAATATTTTATATCATTTTATATCATTTTATACTATTGATATTTTCTATAGCTTCCGGATTTGTCCCCTTTATTACAAACAACACGAAACCTGTCGTTATGGTATTATTAATAATAGTTCTTAAACGTAGCTATTTAATATTACGTGCGAATCAATTGCACTCGGCGTTAAATAATATTTACTAATGTTTGGAAAAGGTGTGTCCCCAGTGGGTGGGAAAAATCGTCACAAGAATGAATCGTTACTTGACGACAAGTAATTTATAAACGTTGAACAAGTAGCTTGCAGTGCAAAGATTTTACATAGGACACTTAAATAAACAGATATCTGATTCGATTAATATTTTTCAGGTACACTTGCTGCTACTGTTCCTGGAGCGGCGTGGACAATTGGTGCCTGAAACGACACTTGAACACCCATTTGAAACCCTTCGCGTGCACCCTGTGCGAGTACAAGGCTGCACGTTCAGAACGACTCGCTACCCACGTGCTCAAGGTGCACAATAGACGGCAGTGTTCCAGATGTTCGTTCCTTAGCGAGGATGCAGCACAATTGCAGATGCATCAGCTGCATGTCCATCGTATCAGTACTGCCAATGCACCAGCGACCTCGACAGCTCAGGCTGCCCCACCTCCTAGTAATCGCCATCAGCAACCCTTGCAGTAAGAACGAATTTTAGCTTTCCCGTAACGAGGAATTCTGGTCGAGTTGATTCTTATCATTTTTTCCAAATGGCACTCTGCCGTGTATTTGGAATAATTGGAACGAAAATTTGGAGTACAGTATTTTTTGATTTTACATACTCCTCACTGAGCGCACTGCCTGCAATTATATTTTCTACCTTGAAAAGGATCACAGTAATAGTAATTCCGAAATTCTTATTATTCTGCCACCGTATGATTATTTGCCTATCGCGTACGGCGATTTTACTTTTCGGTAGCCCCTTTAAAACAGCGTCGATAGATACGAGTCGACCGGCTCGAGCTTCGAATATACCAGCAATTCGCGCGCGACATTTTCACCGACACATCGTTAATTGCTGCCGGATCGAAAGTTTCTCGTTCTGATTCCGGCACGGTGAATGTCACTGAGCGGATCGATCGATCGGTGTGTTTAGCTTGGCGGTTTCCCGCGACGCCTGAGAGCCATGCTACCAGGAAATTCATTAAAACGGTTTAATTGGAAGTCGATCACACGCGACTAATCCGAGCTCGTTACTTTTTCGGCCGCAGCCCGCGAGCAAACAACTGTGTAACGAGCAAACCGGACCAAATTTCAAGTCCAATCGTTTCTGGGCCACGGGCCCGTGTTCGATTTACTCGTTAGTCGTCTTTAAACGCAATTATAACCGTGTCAGCGAGTGCTCGTCGAATTTCTGGAAAAGTATCGACCGCGATGCACTGGTTATTATTTAATTGCACTTCGATCAGTCGTTCGGGGGAAAGGAAACAGATTAAAACAGATTTTTAGTAACGAAACAATTTGTTCTACTCTCTTAGATTTTGAGTATGCGTATGTATCCAGCTGGATGAATATTCGTATTTTTGTCTAAATTGTAATTATGATGTCCCTTTACATATTGTCGTCGATCGTTGCACCGCTTGCCCTATCAGTTTAAACATTCATTTTCGAGGTATTAAAATTATTTACGTGATAGAACGCGCAAGCTTTACTTATCGTTTATTATCGAATTTACAGTCCCGCAGGAGGAGGACGACCACCACCTGGTCCGCCAGTTTTTCCAGCTCCGGCCCCTGCTATCGCACCTGCTACCACTGTAATTCCACCGACAACGATACTCGGGTAAGCATTTCACGGTACTCGTTGTTTTTTCCACGGACATAGTTGTCTTTTTTCATTTTTATTCTGCCCGTTCACGATTTACACGTTGTTGGCGCACAACGATCGGCGAAGCTAGATAGAGATTTGTTTGCTCGTTTGCTGACGTGATCGGATAAAGTGTGGTATATAGTTTCGATAGCTTAATCGGGGATTCAGACGTTGACAGAGTAAAACGAAAGTGGGCGAATTTGGGTACATTAAAAACGGACCAACAGCTGGATCCCTCGAATGAAAAATTGATCTCCACTGATGGCATTGGCATTGCTGTTTCATATTTATAGGCAATCTTAATCAATATTTTCGTCATCATTGATTAACCATAACGATGTGGTCCACTTATTTAAGTCGCTATTCTTGACTGTTCTATGCCAGTGGGAATCAAATCCGTAGATCGTCGTGTCGCATCGTAGAGAATTAAACTAATAGCCTGACGACAGGGTAACCAATGTCATCGCCGCTTTATGTGATTTTAAGTTGCGAGTGCGTTCCCTGCGCTTGCTTTTTTTCTTCCGTTTCACCCCCATATTAGTTCGTGCTACTGATTCGACGTCGTTCAGCAGCAGGTTGCCCGCATCATTACAAAGAACCGAACAGTTTCTCGAAAGTTTCCAAAAATCTCTTCCCTCGAACGAATCGTTTCGCCAGAAGAAAACAAGGAGAAAGTAAACATATAGAATCAAAATGACAGATAAAGCCACAACCTGCTGTTGAAATCACTCGTCACCAGCTCTCCCGCCCCTCCATTTTCTGTTACGTTGCAGCGTCATTTTTTGGTTGGACGTTTTTTCCGTTCGCGCCGCGTGCACGCTTCGTTTGTTTGCTTTTCAGTGTCGCGTGGACACGCAAAGTCTCGTTGCACGCCACCCGTGCTTCACATTCGTTGTCTGTGTCTCTATGGTTGTCACTGTCTTTCTATTTTCTCACTTCTCTCAAGAGATACATCAATAAGAATACACTCACACACACAATTCAGTAAAAAGAGAAAAAAAGAGAAAAAAGAAAAAAGAAAAACGTCGTCTCGTCGTCTCGTCGCACGGTCGACGAGCACTAGTTCGTTGGTAGAAAAAATGACGCGAACGTAACTTATGGAACAGTGCCGCGGTGGTTGCAGCCACGAGATGGTAAACTCCCCTGCAACTGCAGCGACAATGGCGTACCCAACCTTGGAGGAGGAGAGGCGGTCGACTGGTCACGAGCACGGCCACGATCCACGCCGTCGTCATCGTCATCGTCAGCACGACGCCAACCACTTCCGCCACGAAACCGTCGTAGACAGCCGCGATTTCGAATCGTTTTGCGTCGAGCGACACGCGGATCCTCACGTTTGCGAGTCGTGCAACGATTGTTGCAAACACGGCTCTACTGCTACTGTATTTAATCGTGATTTTACGCACAGCTATCGTACCGTTTACGAAACGAACGGGGGGCAGTCAAGCGGGGCGTCGTCGGAAGATTACCCGTGGCCCGCCGACGGCCAGAGGAGACCGAACGAGAAACGATCTAGGAAACAGAGCCAACCTAGGAAGATCACGTGGAGCCAGGAACAGGAGGAAGAGGACGCGGCCAATTCTGCTGCGAACAGGCAGGATAAAAAACTGGAGGAAACGACGTCGACGCCCAGGAGACAAACAGTAAGGACGAACGAACTGAAGAAGAGGTATCAACGTCTGTTGGCTAGGAAGAGATTGCTGAAGTGTCGTTTGTGTCCGGACGACGCGCTCGCTAGAGGATCGATTTGCAGACCTTATCACACTAAAGCCTCCCTGGCGCTTCATAAACTATGGAAGCACGGGAGACGTAATAGGACACTGAAGAGCTGCTCGCCGAAGGAGAAAGCACAGTCGCAGGTGTCCTCCATTACGTTGCAGGCTACGGTGTTCACTAGTCCCGGGTATGGCTACCATAGATAACATTTGGCGTGGAGGGATATATTGATAGACGGTCGGGACGATGGATGTCGAAGAGTTCTGGTTTTTTAAAATTGTCTTCAATTACTTGTCGGGAAGGCTGCGCGTACCATTCGTTTCTCTATTAGTTTTATCTTCGTTCGGGGAGAGTGGAGGGAATAATATTATGTTTTTTTTTTGTTGGCAAGGAAATCAGTAGACCGACTATTTTACGGTGCCTTTTGTCGTCCATCGTTTCGAACGTTTAGCCACTGGATTCAGGGTATTTGCATCGAAATTTGTTTGAAAATTGTCGAAACTTGTGATTTTTGTCCTCCGCAAGGCAGTGTGCGTGATACGGGACGAGTACGCGTGTATTCGTTTCTGGAGAAAATTTTTCGTGTTCCTAACCAGGACTTTGGACCACGTCGAGGTAGAGGGTGACGTTTCGTTAACGATAATAGCTCGATAAGGTGATAGGTGCAGGAACACTTACTCTTAGCCAACGAAATTTAGATAGCAATGCAAAAGAGGGAAAAGAAAAAGGCAAAAGAGAAAATATAGGGAGGAAAGGAGAGGGGAGAAACTCGTCGAAAGATTAGGCCACGCACAGCGGTGACAAGAAATAGCCTCTTCCAGCTGATAAAATTAACGGACGATCGAATAATTTCTAAGGTAAATGAAACAGCGAAACGTTAGCGCGTAAGGAGCAACTAAATCGAAAGTACCTTGACTCCAATTTTTTGTCCTCGTGAACATTCGCTCGCTATTCGTAGGTTCGGCGAACATCCGTAATAAAACCATATTTTCATGTATAGTAAGAGATAGAACGCGAATTAAAACGGTGTTATAATGTTCGATTATCGTCTCCAATCGATGTCTTGTGCGTTAGTCCATCGTCCGTCTCTGTAAGTACGTAAGTTATTCCTTTCGTTTCACAATCAGTGGGCTTTGTAAGCGTAAGGTGCACTCGCGGATGGACTTTGTTTAGTTACAAAAAAGGGGTGGGTTGGGGGTTGGGGGGTTTGGGGGATCGGGGGATATAGACAAAAGGAAGAGAGGAGGAGAAAAAAAAAGGTGGATCTGACTGCGCGACTCCTTTGACTCGTGTCTGGCCAGGGGAGCATGATTTTTATATATATACGGGATATTTGTACAAAACCACTATCTTGTTTACGTTATTACATGAAATATATTATATCTATTGTACTTAAGGAAGAGAACGGGCTGAGTCTGGGTAAACGTAGACTCTCAGAGACCGTTGACAGCTCGCGGTTTATTCTCTGCGATTCTGCGTTTTCCGACCATTCATTTCACGCACCCATTTCCCTAGTTCAGAATCCAAGAGAAATTAATTCTATTCCATTGCAGTTTCACGTGCAAGTACGTATAGTGTTTTAATTTCTTTTTTCCTTAAGTGTCGCGGGACCATTGCAACACTTATTCCCAGAGATTCTTTAAATTCTAGTACGGAAGTGCAAAATTGTTTCAGCGAGGGAATAGTCGAAATACACCGATTACACTCGTGTACGAAGCAAAATAAAATATCTTGGCCACGAGCCGGTACGTTTTATTGCTCCCTCGAAGGGAGCGAAATATCGAACGCTGATATTAATTATCAGAAGTGGAATTTGGCACGAGAAACAGTCGGCAGACGTGGCGAAAGTCGCTGCAGCCCATCGATTACCGGCAAACCAAGCGAAATTTTTTTTCCAAATTTTCCGACTTTTTTTTATCAAACATCCTGTCGAACAATTTCGACCTCGACGTTTGCGAACGTGTTTTTCTAGTTTTCATCAGCAGTCTGGACGGGTGTTTCGGTGTTCTTAATCCACGAAAGTTCGTTGAAACTTTTTAACATTCCCAAGTAACGGGGGACGTTGAATATTTTTTTTCAGCAAAGTTAATAGCATTAAGCAGGGTGGATAGCGGGCAACTTGTAAACTTAATAAAATCGAAGCAAGAACGGGGGAACGAGAAAGATGTGCAACTTGCGACGTAAGTAATTAAATTTCGATAGAAACTTCCTGAACCGTTGCTTCCAAACAGTTTACCGCCCCCCTCCCATCCCCCCATCCTTTATCTAATAAAAGTCTCTGTGATGCTTCGAAAGGTACGCGACCACGGGAAAATCGAACGGCGAAGTATGACACGGAGAAGTCTTTGCAAAGGTATTTAGCAACGATCAGATACAATCCGCAAGCAACGTAAAATCCACGAGAGCACGCAATGCCGACGACAGTCGATAATTGGATGAAACGCGAAACCGTTCTCGCTTGACTTTTTACCCCTTTCGCTTTTTAAACTTGTTATCGCCCGATCGTTCAACTGTTCGCGACGCCGGCAATTTGGAGTGAAAAAAATCTGCCAAATTTGCTGTTCGAAGCAGAAATATCTCGAATTCGATATTAAATTCGGACTGTTTAAGCGCAATTTACGTATGGAACGTATAGAAACGATTCGATTGTTATCGGTCGATTTAGAAAATGTACGATGCTGTACGATCGTCGTAACGAATAATGCATAAAAATCATGACAGGTGCGGAACCGGCGGAGTTATTATTTCGAAACGCGAGTTCTAAATTACAGGAAAGCGGTGGTAGTTTTTCCAGGAACGGAAACGGGGATACTCGCGATTCGTTTCACTCGAATGTATGCATGAATTTACCCACTCTGTCACTTTTATCGCGTCGAAATTTCGCTCGACGCCTCTCTCCGCGGCGTACAAAAATCGTGTTTCTTTATACCCTTTTTTCCCCCATTACTATTGTACCCCGCGGCGCGAATGATTCATTTAAAGCGGGGACGTTGGAATATTTCTCTTCATTATAGATTCACCGAAAAGTAAGAGGGATATTTCCAATTGAAGTTACACGCTGCTATAGACAGCCGCTTCTCTGATGTAATATGAGAACGGTGCGCAATTTTCATTCTTACGATTTTCAACGATACTCCTGTCGCTGTAAAGATATACGAATATCGATGGAACATATTTGTCGCGAATATTTTTATAAAATTAAACTAAACAATGGGCGTCGTCCCGTGAAATTCTTGACGAGCTTTAATGAAAATTAGATGATTGGTATCTTGAACATTTCAACAACGCGAGTCTCGATTTTCTTCTTCGTTCAGAGACTCACTCGATCAGCTTGCTTCCGGTCAGGAGACGGTCGAGAAGCGTCGAATAGTTCTGCTTGTCGTTCGAAGAGCTTTCGATCATGAGTTCCGACTCCGAAAGCTCGCTGGAGGTCGACCCCTCCAGGGCTCGTGTCACGCGATCGAAAAAACGCACGAAGGAAAAACGATCGCCGCGTGGAAACGGAAGTTCGCCGTCCACGGTGAACAGTGTTCCATCGGGTCAATCACGAAGCCAGGTAATCGCAGCAGCGAAGCAGGTTAGAAGAAACAAAACATGGCTACAGTTTTACATCGATGTACATTAACAAAGAAATCATAAAAGTGTGGAGAAAGAAATGAAATAAATGGAAGTCCAACGTACATCCGACAAATTAGATAACACATCAAAATCATTTCTCCCCGCTTCTGCCGGGCATTTTTTGAATCAACTTGAGAGCAAAGTAATGGTGCCGGTGGGCGTGGGAACGCGGGTAACTTTCCAAGTGGGACGCGGATGGATGCGATAAATGTCGGGATTTGTGCCCCGATTCGAGTCGATAAGCGGATGAAAGCAATCAGGAATATTCCAACAGTCGACCGAAAATCGACCAGGAAACGGGGCCCGACCGGCGGGGCATGTCGCTCGAAAAGGATTTTATCTTCTCCACGTTTTCACAGAAGTGTGAATCTGCGCGATAAGCTGCTGGGATTCGCGGGCTCGTCCTCGCACTCGGCAGTTACAAAAACGTTAAAAGGAAATCTTTACTTATATATTCTTATTGAAAGCCAGACGTTCAATTCTGCGCTTCGGATAATGTGTGCACGTGCTTTCAGCGCTTCCTGTCGTCGACGGTTAAGCTTTCAGTTATGAAATGCAAGTTCCCTGTTATTAAATGTAAGACGCAGTGGAATATTCGTTCGTGAGCTTCTTTTTTGTGACGCTCTCCCCTGCGTTTCTTTTTGGAGAATGAACTTTTACTTCTAAACAAATTTTACAGTCGCGCTATCGAAACTAATTATACAAATATGGTAAATATAATCGTCTCTGCATTCATGTTTGTATCACACACATATGATATATTATTATAGCCATTTCTGTGGATACTTGCAATCAACTGATATCGTGTCAACGATTCAACTGGAGCTTTCAAATAAAGTTCAGGGTATGAAATTCGTGGTTACGCGGCATCGGGGGGAAAGTGTGCCGCGTCAAAGGAGCTTTTTAATATCCGACCCGCAAGTAAGCGTGACTATGACGCTCGTATATCAGTTTATAGTGGCACTTCAGCTCGCCGAACACGCGTGAAGTGGCCACGTACACATACATACACCGTGGGCATATGTACACATATCCCGCGGGAAACTCTGCGGCGGAAAACTCAACGCCCGCGGAGAACTTTCTCATCATTACGCGTGCCGAATTAACGCGTGAATATTCATCACGTATGTATGCGATTTTTCTTTTTCTTTTTTTTCTTCTCGTGTCTTAAGCGAACCGGAGCTCGACGAAAAGCGCTGGGAAATTTATATTCGCCAGCAGCGGTCGAATGATGAATGCAATTCCTTTTTTCCAGCATCTCCTCTCTCTCTCTCCTTCCCTCTGCCACCGAACCATTCGTCTAGAGATTGTTTATTTGTGTCTCATTTAGATGCCGCAAAATGCGCTTTGCATTTTAATTGCGTCAATTTCGCGTTAATATTATTCCCAGCGTAATTTTCCCCTACGCGCCGTTCTACGCGTCAAACTGTTCCAGATTTTCTACGGAAAAATGGAGAACAGTGTACTTGCTTCGATTCGATTCGACGTAGCGTATTGGCTGCTCGCAATTGCTGCTTCAAAACGACGAACAGGAAGAAGCAATTTTTATTACGTTTCGACGGGGTAAAAAATTGCGGTTCGACGTTTTCTTTCGGCACATTTTTACCTCGTTCGGTTTTCGTTCTCGCCGTGCACGGAAAAATAAGGTATATTCTTCGTGGCGGCGATAATAGAAGTTTCGCTCGTCGTTGTCCTCTATTTTCCCAAGATAAGATAATCATTCTCGCGCCGTTATGCCATCCCACGTCGTCCCACGAATATTCGTACGGGATAGTTCATGAATACGGACCAGCTAGCCGTTGCGACTCGCTTCGCGAATGCATTTTGCATGCCGGCTAAACTGATTAGGGGTTAAACGATACTATCCACCTGGCCGTTTTGATCGTTTCCGTTTCCGGGTGGCGTTAAACAGCATCGCACGATACGGGGGTAGTTTCCCCCACGAATTGTTAAACGATGACCCGTTGAATTTGCTACGCTGTAACCGTCTCATTTTTGTGCAATCTTCCCGTTACGGTATCATGGCTGCGAACAGGTTGAAAATTCTACTTTCGACGCTGCAGTTCCTGTTACATATTTTATTTAAATGCCTAAGGCGGTTTGGAACATTTCTTTCCTCTTTCTTCGTTCTTTTATAGGGCTTCCTCATTCGCAATTTTCAATTTACAAAACGGGTAATGCTTTCTAATGCAGCTTGCAGGCTGTTCTATTATGTATGCATACGGTTTGCATTACCTTCGTTAACCAATTCAAGGCGGCGCGTTTCTTTCTTTCACCGCAACGTATTAGGGTTTAAGCAAATTGTGCTGGTCGAGGGTGAATCTTAAGTCGAGGGGTGGGTGACGAAGATAGGCAGTGGAAGTTTATGTCGAGGACGGGAATATTGCACCCTCGAGTGCAGTGGCTGCGTGTCAAGTTCGTCGAAATATTTCTTTATATTTACTAGAGTCTGCGCGGCCACTGTGCTGGCATAAATTTTCAAGCCACTGCTTCATCTAGTCTTTTAATGCACGGACTCTTATCAACCGAGCCAAACCCGTGTTTCGAATGCCGAGCTTGCGTCTAGGCGAATTTCTTAAATGTGTAATTACAATTTCGTTTATATCGTCGTAATGCTAATCGGTCATGCGACAATCATCATTCACCTAATTCGCAACGCACTATAGGCGTTCTCGCGTGCTCAATAAGTCGTTCCGAATGGGAACATAGGTTGTCTGTGCAAATATTGACGATAAACAGCCCCTCGCATCTGCCATAACCACTTCCTAAGGGAAATAACCTAGATTGAATAAACAGTACCCGTCCAATTCAATCGCTCACGTCACTCAAGGCTTAAAATTTACCACTCTAAATCCCATAATAGTCTTACATAAAAGGCCCGGGTAAATATTAGAAATAAAAGACATTTTATTTATAAAAAAATCACATTTTTATCACTAGTGGATCTTCATATAATAAACGGGAATACTTTTCGTCGCCATAACTGAGCATTTCGTATAAACAGAAACTCGGCTGTTCTGCAGCTTTTTTAACTCAAACAGATAGCCGTCGAGTATCTCCAAGTTATGTAATCACCGACAGCGTTTCGAGTGAGTTACTCGATAATCGAGATCACGGGTGGCATTCGACGCGTGTTTCGCGACTTAATACGCCTGGTCGCAATAATGATGCGGGGGTCGGCAACCGGTGACACGCAAACCGATTTTGTACGGTTTCGTGGGGAGCATGGATACAACAAAAAAAAAAAAAAAAAAAAAAAAATAGAACAAGAACGAAGGGAAATCGCGTTCCACGGGATTGTTTTGCAATGCCCTGTCCCAATGGGAAGGTGTTCGATCCGCGTGCCAGCTTGTAATTTTCAGTGAGCTACACTCCGTGTTGAAATGTACGGGACGATGCACAGTGGTCCGAAACCGTAAAAACACGAACTGAATTCAATTTTTCGACCTCCTTTGAAATGCATGAAATTTTAAGCATTTCTTCTGATATGCATAGACTAAATTGCAACTCCGAACGCCGTTTTTCCACTTTAATGTCGTTTGTAAGAGGGAGGTAAACTTGGGGGTTCGATGAAATTTATATGAAAGTATTTATTAGAACCTAGTTGAGAAGGCTATATTTTCATTTTTTCATTCTTTATTTAACTTAATTTTTTGAAACAATTTTGTACATATTTTTTATTCTAAATCTTTCGCTAACACGTCCATTGTCGAACTATTTCCATATTGACTATATGATATATCAATATAGTTCTGTACAGATTATGAATCTCAATGATGCAGTCAGTATTGTAAGAGTCGTTATATCGGCTGTAACAAATTTTATATACTGTTACCTGAGAGATTACTACGCACCACAGAAAATATCAGAAACATTTTCGACCAAGCAACATTTTATCAGATATTATTGTTAAAATAATTATAATAAGGGAATCTTTAATGGCAATTAGATTCTGTAACTCAAGAACTACCTAAAATCTTTTTATTCATAATAAATAATGCGTAAATAGCAGCGCTATGAATTTAAAAACCCTAAGTTTTCACGGTTTCGGAACACTGTGCGATGTCGCGTGGATGACATGAAATTTGGCGAAATTTCGACGAGGGATCGATAATGAACGTTGCCAGCGAATTTTAAGGCTTCGTCGAGGTAATTCTCGCGGGGCAGACAGTTACAAGACTGGGATACTGGTGATATTGGAATATTCGTTGCTGCTCCAGATTTCTATGCTTTATCTGATTTTTTGATCTGTTTACTTTTCATCGAGGGAGAATAATTATGTATAGATATGTAGATATTTTTGCAGATTGAAGGTGTCGATTGTCAATTAGCGGTGTTTGATAAGCGTCAGGATTGATTGGGTGACCTAGAGACATTATTAATCGTTTCCTTCGATTCGTTCTGGCTTTTTCCCGGCCGCGAAAGCGTTCCTTTTCGCCACGCGACGGAAAACAGATTTCGTGACAAGATACGTCGCGTTATTCACAGGCACCGATCCCCCCGGACGATAAATAAACGCATTAATAATCGCGTAATCGGCGCAGGGTCGCGCAAGAAATTAATGGGAGCGAACGGTGCTCGCGTGTTGGAAGCAGCGGTGAACGATCTTCGACGTGGCGTCAGGTTTTTCAGTCGAGTCATTCGGGGAACAGTGATGTAGAATAATCGTGCACACCATTGACCAACATTAACGCCCGATTAATGTAATTTTTAATTGGATATTCATGAATATTCCACTAACCCATTCGCCATTCGCCAACAGTAAAAATGTCAAATTAAAGCTTGACAGCGTTGAAGAAGAAGAATGAATTTTTTATTCTACATAATATCGAAGGATCCGGCGCAGAAATTACTACGCGACAAGGGCGTGGAGTGTGCAGGTAGACAGGTAAGGAAACAAAGGGTGCATGCAATTTCTAATGCCTCGATCCGACATCGCGTGCGCGAGTTTCTCTATGCGAATGTGTGGGAAACATTTGAAATGCTAGAGGGTGATTCGGAACGCCGCTAATTGCGTTACATAAAGTATGAGACAAGCACCATCCTCGTGTCAGATTTTGATATACGAACCCTGCGACAGAATTCCGGAAGTCGTTTATGTATGTCAGTCCGGTGTCAAATGATTTCCACTTATTGTTAGAGACTGAAGATCGTGCGAAACAATTAGAATTCTTTATCGATTCGTCTACTCCATGGATCCTGTAAAATTCGTTATCAATAATTGAGGATTTTAGAGATTCCAAGGGACTTCCCAGGGATTTCGCCGGCTCTCAGAGTTTTTAAGGATTTAAAGGAATTCGAGGATATTCAGAGTTTCCTGAGTGTTTCGAGGGTTTCAACATTCCCATGGTGGTTTTCTTTCTTGGATCTTAGGATTTTCTAACTTATACACTACGATATCATTGGCAGTGTCAGAGATTTTTTAAATGATCAATTAAAATCGCCATGCACATCCCCAATTACCAGGCAAAAGCAACGCAAAAAAAAAATTCAACCCATCAATATTTTTCGTCCCTCGTCGTAGAAGCGTCTATCCATCGCTACAAATAAATTCCCAGCAATCGCTCGAACCTCATTGTTCGTTCCCCCTGTTCATCCCTCACTCAAACATTCTCACGCAAAGTCTCACGGGTATCCCAAAAATCACCTCGCGAAACCGATTTCGCTCTCGCGGTTCTTAGCAACCTCATCGACCCCGTCCAACGAATTCGTTGAAATAATAGGGCGCAACCGTTCCGCGAACACCGAGTCCACTTCTTTTCACGGATGCACTATGTAATTTTCTGGTAGATCTGGCACAGGGGGTGCGTTGCATTATTTTCCAGCATGAATGCCTGGCTTCATTACCACGTCCACGAGAATTCAACGCAATCGGCCTCCGAAATGGATTACGCGGACTCGCAGACATTGTTAGGCGGATCGATTTACGGGTTTCATTTAATGATCGAACCGCGTTGCACGTTTCCACCCCTTCCCCGTGTTCCTTGCGCATCCGTTCGGCAACTGGATATACCGGTTGGACGAAAGTAACGATAAGCAGCGGTGGGGATTAATTAAAAAGTTAATCCCGTCGCACGAGGCGGGCATATATTCGCCACGAGGCCGAGTGGAAAAAGAATAATTCAATGGGGGTTGTTTTAGATACGGGCACCAACGCGACAATCGGGGGGTGCATCGTTCGTATGGAGGCAGATTTCGTGATTATCGAACTGCGACTTCGTCGGAGTGATAGTTTTACGGTTGTTTCTATGAATGAATTTTGTTTAAATAATATTATGCGATGGAAATTAAGAGAGCGACAACTTTTGGTCTATTGTGGAGGGATTTCTGTAATTTTGTTTCATCGTTAAGTAAATATGGATATATTGTATGTGGAAAAGTTTTACGTGCAGGTTTTCTTCGATTACAATGCAATTAGTTTTTAAATGGAGTATATAAGGGTAAGAAATAAACGTACCACGTTTATAATTTTTATCGGGCGAACTGCAGTTCATTTGTAGCGTATAATCGAAAGACAAGCAAGAGGAAGTGCATGGTTTCCAGAAAACTTTCCGCGAACTTTATCCTTAAATGAAGCTAATATAAACTTGCCAAGAGTTTCAGCCGAAAGGCTCTCTTCGACGGGTAACCATTATAAAAACCACCTCTGTGAAACAATTGCTTGTCCAAAACAAGAAGAATACGACTTCGACTTTCTTCTTTTCCGTTTTCTATTCATTTCCACAATTTTCTAGCCGACCCGCTTGTCGTTAATTCGCGTAATTAGAAATTTGCGTAGGCAGGTTTGGCTGAATTTCAGTGCGCGCATTGTTCCCGGAATAATTCGACGGAATATCAAATAGGAAATGCAATATTTTCGACACGGCGGACGTCGGCGGCGCCGCGCACGAATTAACGTCATTATTTCGGACGATTATTAAAATGATCGGATGTGCCGTTTCGTGGCGGAATTGATTGGAATTTCATCCAACGGGCGCCAGTGGCCACGCGTAGGTCTAGATAGAAAAGTAATAAGATAATCGGCGAACGATATAATTAACGTCGACTATCGCACAAGTTTTATTACATATTGAGCGCAACGGGCCAGGATGGAATTTTCCATATTGCACGCGTGTAATAATAAAATATTAAGGAACGGGATTAAAGCGTGGCTGTAATCATCGTGAGTGAAAACGTCTGTTATCAATTTGTTCCCATTGTGCAACGCGCGCGCGAGATAATTGCTGATATTTCACGCGATAGAATATCGATAATGGATAGGAAACAAAATGAACAGGAGCTTCCATGTGACGAACGGTTTAACGATTCGCCCTCGTCGCAGGGAATGCTGCTACGCTTTTGTATTTCTTTACGGTGAAATCGAACGCACAATTATCATCGAACATCGGCCGTGCTCATATTCGATTCGTTCGATGCATCGCGATGGAACGAATTAATTGCAACGGAACCACGCGAATGGATTCACATGTTTTCGAGTCGTGTAAGAGCGGCAATTATCAGCGGCATACACTGTGTCCCGTCCCCTCGTATATTCGTTCCGGAAATGACACTGACCATGCCTGGTTTCCTTCCTTCCTTCCTTCCTTCCTTCCTTCCTTCCTTCCTTCCTTCCTTCCTTCCCGCCTACCTTCGCATAGGTCCCGCGTATGTCGCGCTTGTAAATTCGATCGGCTATTAACTGCGGGCACAAATGAAAGTTTTACGACTCTGCATCGACGCGAAATTACGAATATTTTTTGTCCCCCAGATTCATTACGTTTTTATAGTTCGTGTCAAAGTTGAAACCGTCCCGCGTTCTCGCGTTCATTACTGCGAGCTATCCCCGTCATGAATTTTTCACGATTCCATGGAACTACTTGCCATTTTATGCCGGTTTATCGGGGCCGATCAATTGGCGTTTAATGAGCTGGTGTATTCGAACCGCTCGGAATTGGAGTGAACCTGAAATTGCTCGTTTAATGTTTCTCGAAACGCATTGCTGACGTCGCACGGCGTAAATACAAGGGAAACGAGCGGTTCGCTAAATATTCAACAAGACTGAAACTTTGAAGCCTGAAACGACAAACAGGTGGAACGCGTTTCAAGACGGAGGCAAATATAACTGAACGTTTAATAATTACCACGGTGGGCGGAATTCCAAACGGCAATATGTATCTGTTATTGGCGGGCGAGCCTCTCGTATGCCATGCCAGCTTCCGGTGGCAACTGTTTATGAAAGTATGGATGAGCGTGAATATATTCAAGCTATTCAGTAAGGTTGCCCCGTGTATTCTGAATAAAGCATGGGTTAGAATGAATTCCATGTACACATATATAGGAAAATTAGTAGGATAGGGAGTAGAAAGAACGATTCAGCCGTAAATATTTGTAAATGTTTAGTAAATTAGGTGGTGGAATTCTTGCGTTCAAGCAGATTATCGATATGGAAAAAATGGAACGAGAAAAAGTTTGAGGGAAAGTACATATTAATTAGTGATTGAAATGCCGTTTAAATATTTCACTGTTCTAATACTTTGCAATTTTTCGAGCATATGCCGCTTTCTACTTTTCCAGTCGCATGTTTCTATCCGATTCTTGTCTCTCGCTCATCAGAATATCCGTAACTCAAATACAGAGCAAATATTAATAATACCGGTTTGCGATGCATTCAATCCACGATGACAATCTATCAGATAGTCCTCGACCTATAATTATGAACGTCCTACGATTTACTAGAAACACGTACATACCTTCCCACGATACACTTCGTATAATTGAATCTGTAACACTCATTCATGACACAGTGGCAATAAATTCTCGCCGCGTTAATTGAAAATTCGTTTAAACAGGATCGTTCAACGTAACCCGGTCCATTCTTCCTACACTGCCGTCATCCGTACACCGCGTGCTATTATCATTCGTGCAATTATTTATCGATAACGAAGGATCGTTAACCGGAGTGGCACTCGTCGAAATGATTAGTCCGCCACGAGATAACGACCATTTTGCCGGATAATGTCGCTGAATCACTGAATCGCCACTCGGCCCGATCCTCCATCTACGTTTCGAGGCAATTCGTTATGTCTCGTTTCAGCATCGGTCTCGGGTGTCACTTGATCGCTGATTACGTCGAACGGGAGAGAATCATTCGCGGTATCAGTTTCGTAACCAGCCCGGGCTGGATCGTGATCGAGCAGTACCATCTGTCGCACCGCGGCGGATAACCAGAGCGTATGCACCAATTAACACGAGCCGCCGAGGGTGCTCGAAGTAATATTAACGACTCGATATGCTCACGAGTGGCACGGCTTGGAATATAATTTTTTCCTGGTTAATAAGACGACGGAGAATCTCGGTAACCGGAAGCGCCGTTAATCAAACGACGAATTCAGCGACGTCGTTAATGATCGTCGAATGAAACTCGCGCAAACGACACTTACGCAGCGACGACATCGCGTCCGCCTGTCCACGATTACGCCAAGCGAACTTCCAGCCGGTCTCGTTCAAATTCCATACGTATCCGGCGGAATTTCCAACGCTCCGGTGGTTCGTTACCGAAAACGCAACCGCGATATTGCACCCGATCTACGTGAAATGAAATAACGAAGCCGAAGCACCGGTGCTATCATTTTCCTTCGAATAAAACGTTCTTAATAACGATCGTGCCCATTGAATCGCCCGAAGACCCTCATGAAATTCGTTTCGCGTTTACAACGATCTTCGAGCAACCAGAGTCGCCATTCGAGCGGGATCGAATGGCGACGGTTTCGCACTGTCCAGGGCGAAAAGGACGCAACGAACAAATCGGCAAAAGGGTTCACTGGCGTATACGACAGTGTTCGTTAATTGGCAGCATTCCTCCGATTTCGCGTAATTAAAAATATGCGCTTCGACAAAGGAGCCACGGCATTTCCGACGTCGGATGAAAGAGAACGAGCGGAAACGGAAGGCGGGACGAGTAAGGGGATTCGAGGCCGTTAGCATTGCGAATCGGAGATTGACTGTTCACCGTGTCCTTATTTCCTGTCGCGCCTGCGCGCCGCAGATTAAAAGAATCGCGATTGGTATCGTTCGATTTCCGCGCGAAACGATTGGTACACCACTTCTCAGACGGGTCGATGGAAAGATAGGGATGACCTGTTTGCCGCGAGCCGAGGTACGCGAACGCGGTTTCGGTTTATTAATTCGCCCGAGCACCCCCGGCCTCTCTGCGGGATTTTTATAATTTCCGTCCGCGAACTCGGGGTAATATTTTTTGTATTAATATTTCGTTCGAGTGTACTCGGAATAGCTCGACCGTTTGTGTGGTATGAAACACTCCACACGATTTATTAATAAATGTACACTGTTGAACATTTCATTCGGTCAGAAAATTGTTCTCGCGCGAGGCTTCGATATCCGAACAAATTCCGGATCCCTGTACAAGTTTCATAACGCTCAGTGATACGAATCTATGTATTTGTACAAATATTTGGACACTTTGAATCGAGTTTTGAAATTCGTTATTTCATGCGAGCAGGAAACATTCACCAACCGTCTGCGAATGAAACAACGAACTGGCACAGGTGATAAGATGAAATAATATATTCAAGTTAAATTTAATTGGAAGTGGTACTCGACATCATAGTTTCGGGCATCTTCGGTTGCAAAAATGTTAGAAATTTCTCTTGGAAATGTTTGATCACATAACATTGGGAAGAAGGATCGACAATCAATTTAATTCTGTTTCCATTACGCCAGTAATCGCTGATTAAGTTCGGCCTGTTGTTTCATATCCGTGTTCGCGTGATGAATAGACAGAGAATAAACAATGGGCGAGCAATTCGAGGCGCAGGAAGGAAAATATCATCGGCGGATTAAAGAGACAAAGAGTCCATTTCGCAGCGATATATCGTTGGCGGGTCGCAATGATTTATGCGTTTAAAAGAATCGGAAAATCGATGGGCCATTAGCGCGCACAGGCTGGGAATATTATCGCGACACGTGTCGCCACGAAAGATGCGAAAATGAAAATGTTTCCGGCGGAAGTTGAGCGTCGATCCCACTCGATTATTATACACCACGTCCTCGAAACGTGAACGCGAAATAATTTCGTATGTACAGAGATGGACGTTCGTATCGCGCGGTGCACTTGCGTAAACGCTGTTTCGTAAGGGTCCACGAACGTTAATAATTTCCCATGTCTTCGAGCGGAAGCAACAACTTTGTTAACGTCTCGTACGTTTCGTGGCAAATTAACGGACGGGAGAATTGGTTCACATTGCGCAACAGGCATACACACAAATTGAACCTGAATTTTTCGAACTGTGTTTAATCAAGATTTGAAGCGGGTAGTACATTCCGTGAAACGTTCAACTTCGATCTATAATCCGTTATGAAAGTTATTTTCATGATTGCCAAGTTAATTAAAATAGTTTGAAATTGATTGCTCAGTCCAATGCTGATTAATTTCATTTTAACAGTTCTCAATGGCAGAGAGGTAAACGATCGCGAATATGTATTTCTCCGATAATGGAATTCGGTATTTCTAAAAGAAAAGAATCGGCCGAATATTTTCGTGCCACCCAGTGCACCCTCATTCGGTTAGAGACGAATGAATGTTTAAACGGAGACGCGACGTTAATGATTTCGGGTCGATGTAGTCGTGTTTGCGGGGTTATTAAGCTGCTGATTAATCGCGTCAGCAGCGTAAATGATTGTTATTAGACAATGAGACGAGCCATCTGACAAGATTGATTGTTGCCACGAACGGTACACTGAACCGTTGAACGATGGACCATTGTTATCGACGGCGTCGACTGCATTGTGTTCCACCCCCTTCCCAACCCCACCCCACCCCCTTCCCACCCTCTGCCCCGCCAATTTCAACGGGGCCGGCGACGAAAAATTTAATCTAACCGTTGTAAATGACTACACGCGCGTTAATTAATTTTCTCGCCGATGAAAGCTGACACGTCGGAATCGTTTTTGTCGACTTTCGCGCCACGTTCCTTGTTTTCCATCGTTTCCCGATATTTGCCAAAACGGCGGCGGCGAGATCCGCACAAATTCCACCGCGTATCCCTTCCGAATTTTCTCGATCGAAATTCGATGTTTCACTCTCCTGTTACATCCCTAGGACCAAACGAGTTAATCGCCGAGATTTTTCTAACAGTCTGAAATATATTATCCCGTAAATAATTTCAGCGTTGCGCGCGTGAGAAAACTTCTCATTCAAACGGAACAAGCGAAATCGAGATCGTCTCCGTGTCGAACGAACAAAATCGAACCCGACGATCGAACAAATCACGAAACCGGGGTGGCAAGTGGTGTTTTCCGTCTTCGATAAACCGGATTGCAGTTAACGTTCGTGAGACGCGATAAACTGCACGAAAGAAGCCGTGTCAGCATCGTCGATCGATCCGCCGTTGCGCGATAAAATCTCCAAAAAACGAATCGCCACGCAGAAAAAGTCGCTTCGAAACGAGCAGCTTGCCGGACGTCGCGACGTCTCGTCCACGTGACTGTCTCCAATTACGACCCCGGACCACCATTGCAACCCCGTGGACGTGCAGCAACAACCGTTTTCGAAGGGTGCAAAATCGATTTACGATTAACGGTCTGACGGGTAAAAAGATTATCGTATCGTGTGTTGACTAAGAGACAGTAAAGGCCGGGGGTGTTGGTGAAATAGGAAGAGAGGGATAGCGACGTGGGGGAGAAAGGGAGAGGATCGTCATCCTGAGGCTCGTCGAGCCAGAAAATTGCAGCGACCTCGTCGTTCGTTCGTTCGTTCGCTACCTGGATTCATTCCACGCAATTACCACGATAAGGGGCTGGTTTAATAATCGTTCGTTAATCGTCACCCACCGAGCCACCCCTCGTTTCGATGTGCATTGCAAAGAATCCCGTGTTACGTTGTTCGTTGATGATACGGGGCACGCGAATGATATACGATGGTTTGGAGCTGGCAGAAAAGCTTATTTAACAGTCCTTTCTTTGTATTGGCAATGAGTTTATAGTGCGCGTTTATTTCGTGGTTGAAACGTTGTGTCGCCAAAGGGGAAAACATCGATACGATTCGTTTATTGAATTTATATTGACAAGTAACGAAAGTGGTGGAGCTGGAACGGATGAAACATAAGTGGCCTGTTGCAAATAGTTGTAACTCGCCGGTGATGGTTACTTTGAATTTACGTAATTAAAATCAACTCATTAGCGAGCACTTACGGGTGCACCGCTTTAATAAAGACGCGGAGACATCGGTACGCAAATATTTGTCGCGGAAACGGAGTCGTCGAGGCCAGGCATGGTTCAAGAATTCACGGTTCCCAGTGATTTACAGTCACGTTACAGTTGCTAATTACTTTTGCCGTAATGAAAATTGTCTCACAGGCGCGACGCCGCGCAGTGGCGTAAATGAAATTGAACTACGTAGCCGCGTAGGCCGTGAAACTTTCGTCGCCGATTGCACCCCCGAAATGTTCGAGCTAGCCGTCCCGAAAACGATTCGTTTATCTTTCTGCAACCGTTGTTGCCATAACGAACGCGCGATCAATATAAAACCTATTGAAAGTGATCAAACATCGATGTTTCGGAGAATTCAATATTTGCAGGGCACAAATACCTGCTCGATATTGAAAATAATTGCTCCCTATATAAATATTATTCCCTATATATCACCATATAATATTTGTTGTCGTAATTAAATGGTTGCATTATTAAACAAGGAGAAAGAAAAAAATCGTCGAAATTACACCAGATAGGTCTGATTTTTCATCGATATTACTTTCATAGAATTTCTTCGCCCCGCTTCTGGCTGACATTAATGACGCAGCGCGATTGTAAATTTAATTAACGTTGACGGCTTGCCGCCTTTTCGCGACGCGTCGATGGAAACGTCGGCGATACTTCAACGTATGACGGTGAACCGCGATTGTCCAGAGCTGCCCGAAAAATCGAAGTCGGTTTCGGCACTCTGGGACGAGCTGCCGGACGAAACTCGATATCCATTAAACGTGAATAATACGGGGGATTTATGGATACCGAAAATATTATCAATCCAAACGAGTGGTAAAAAGAGATTCGATTTTGGATTACCTGTGCTTCGAAATTGCGATACATCTTGTCAGTGCGAAGGAATCACCGTTGCGATAATAAATTTTATGGGAATTGGATTTAGAATTTTGTATTAATCCCTTTTTATGCTGGGAATGGTAAATGTGGTAAGGTAAAGACGTCTGTGTCTATTCGATTGATTCAGAGGTATTCAGTGGGTACCTGGAACGACAGGCTTAAAGGCAAAGGGCTCAATTGGCAGACCACTCACCTAGAAAATGAAAGATACAGCCCTCGAGCCTGGTACAGGTACCTCAATCTTCTAATTTCTTTCCCTCTAACTTTTTCAATCTCATCGCATTCTTATCCTGCCAATATCTTGGGCCCGAAAAATTCGTCGAATCTTCTCAATACCATTCGGCCTCTCCTCTGACATATAGATTCCTTTTGTTGCGATATAAAACGGGACAAGTGTTTCCAGATGAACGCAGATAAACAAAAGGTTTAATTTTATCATTTATAGAATTTCTGTTTGTCGTTCTGTTCATAGAACTTTCCTATTATAAAAATCTTACAAACCAGCAGAAGCCATGCGATGAATTGAAATAAATAACTATAAATTAATAGCTCTCCAGCTAAGGATAACGAACCTGACACTGGTGCATCTCTGATTTGATTCCTCAGTTTCGAACACCAAGTATTAGGATTGTTGCTCAGTCTCACGTTTCCTGAAACCAGGATATCGTAACGCGGCTACACCCTTCCTCTCGTTACACGTCTACGATAATCTTGGCTCGAACCGTGTTACGTCAGCGAGGTATTTAAACAGAGAAGTGGCAAAGCTGCGTACGCGTCGAGCGAACAGTGAAATATATGGTACTCTAGTTTTTACAAGAGACTATTGTCTCTAGGCAATTTCATGGAATTGCCACACGATCGAAGTACACAGAATACTTTCCAAGTACACAGAATTTATATGGCGTCAAGGATTATTTTTGTAGAATCGTGGCGTTCCCGGAATATTGGAGTTCGTAGAATATTTAATATTTTTCCAATCCGCAGATTTTCTGAAGTTTAGAATTCTAAAAATATCTCCAGTTTTTTTTAGAATTTCTAAGTCTCCCGGTCTTCGACCAATCTCTACAAAATCTGATATCTGTAGAATTCGCGGAGCCCTCGTCAGTTTAGAGATCTTCGAAATTCTGAGCATCAATGTCCTCGAATTCCAGACAGCAACAGATTCTAAGAAGCCTTGTTTATTACCTATCGTTATCCCGCGTGCAGGAATTCGCAACCCTTAAAGCGAAACGTACGAAGGCACCACTGTTGAGTGGAATACGTGGGCGTTCTCCGCGTTCACGTTATGTATATACGTAGCTGGAATTTTGAAAGAATACGAGTTTTAGCGAGCAAACGCGTCCCTGTGAGCGGTTGAACTCGGCTCGGAACGCGCAACGCGCTTAATACACCGTGATATATGCACACACTCACGAGGTTAGCATAATATTGCACGATTACGCTTGCGGTGGCTATAACAATAACATCAACGGCAAAGATGAAGGCGCGGCCAGCAATATAATAATGATATCGCCCGGCCTGTGTAACCCCAACAGTTATTAATTGAGATAAATTAACAACGACTGCACGTCATACGCTTTCGCCTGACCATTATTGATTGCAGCCAAATCTGTTTATAAACCTCAAATCGGAGCCCGGAAATTTGGTTTCCATTTTCTAATCGAATATACTCGATATTTCCCTTCCTTTTTTTTTTCTTTATTTCTAGCGGCGAAAATATTGTATGACCTAGAATTTCGCGATTTTATTTAGGAATTAAGTATAAATGTTAACTGCAGATTTAGTAATTTCTTTAGGAATATAGTTTCGTGATATACAGTGGAATTTATGCTGTTAATAATCAGGAATGTAATTGGCCTGGTAGTTGCAACAAAAGTTATAGAGAAAATACAAGTACGTAACTGAAAGGGTACGATAAACTTCTAAATTTTGGTTTCCAAAAATAATTGTTTATTCGAAATGGTCCACACTCATCTCTATAAAAATTGAATTAATTCGGACAGTGCCGTCCACTTTCACAGCCATATTTCGGACGACGGAAATTCCTTTGTGGAACATAAACGACCTCCCACTTAGCACCCGGTTCTCGTAATTTTTCCCACGGTTCCGACGTGTACCGGCCAGTTTTACAGCTGTACAGGGTCGACCAATAATTACCGTTCAATAACTCCTCCGGTAATTGATAATTAACGACGTGGCCGTTCCTCAGGAGGATACGCGCGACAAAGCCTATCCATCGAGCGGCGGACACGCCGTGCGCGCGTTATAATTGGATACAGAGCGCAGACCGCGCTCGCGTCTCGATACAGCCCTGCCATCGCTTGATCGTTTGCTTGGAAAATGACGTTATCAATTTGGCCAGTCGATGGTGGCGTCGTTGCAATAATTCTTGGCGAAATAATCTTCCACATTGGAATACCTTGATTCCTCTTCGAAAGGAATAGGGCCACGTTTTAGTTTACACCGTACGAACAGGTATTTCCTTTCGTGCATCACCAAAATATTATCCGCTGTAAAACTGTCGAAGGGTAGTTCTATCGTAAATTGTTACAGGATAAAGGTCGCCTCCTCCGATACCGAATTACTGTACTTCTCCCTGAAATCTGGCACACGAAATTTCCCAACGATAACAGGCACGAATACTTCGCGAACGTCGACCCCGCAGACGAAATGTCTCTCCTTTTTCAATCGAACGGAATATTTCGTAAATCACACCCACCCCCCCAACTTCCACCGCGCCGAGAAACATTTCTCTCCAACCCCCATAATTTCCTGTCGCGTGACCAAGTTACCTTTGCTACCTAGCCGGGCGCAACTGATCGAGGAGTCACGTTCTCTGTTCGCAATCCAAATCGATTCGCTTTATCACGGTGCTCGTCCACTACGGTAAGTACGACTGTAACAGGTGGAGCGTAAACTTTGTGCTTAGAGTCAGGTAAATATTTGACGAGCCAGTAGTACAGTCGACGGATACGCCGAGGACGCGACCGTCGACTTAGAGCATCCGAATGAAGGGTGCACACGCTGCACCACGCTTCACACGCTTCACACGCGCCTCTCCTCTGTTAATCTAATTCGACCGAATCGAAATCAACGTGAAATACCCATAAACGCGACATAACGGCTTAACGTGTACACGCAACTACACCCTTGTCCTGGCACGTGGGATCGATAGAACGCGACAGTCGCGCGTTCGTGATATCCCGTCATGTGGATCGATAACACTCGATCGAGATCGGGGAATCGTTCGACGGGGTGAGTTTCCTTAACAACCGCTTCGAGGGGCGTTATTGTTCGGTAAATTATTGGGGCGTGTATGCTTTTATATTTTTGTTTCGAGTGGTGGCATTGTGACTTGTTCATTTCTTTGCCTCGGTGCACGCAGAGTGTCGCGCGAAAGATATTCTGTAAGGTAGACTTTTGTAACGCCGAGTAAATAAATATGTGGCGTGAAAAATTCATTTTTGTATTTTATGGGTAGTTTATTCCGGGCGGGATTCGATATGCTTGTTCCTTTTCCCGTGCGCGAGGTTAAAGTGGTATTTGACTCTTGGGATTAGATTATGCATAGCTCGGATATATATTTTTAAGTAGTACAAGCCAGCGATGCGACCGGGCATGCGCTGTTTTAGCGGCGCAAGTGAAATACCATGGTTGGATATATTTGTGAGTAGTACATGTCAAGGATAAGCGCCGCGATTCAAGTATTTAGAATGCCGGCATTAAAGATAAACATTTAACGATCCACCTGTTTCTCTGCTTCGAAATAAATGTATAATAGTCTCTATTGAAATTTAAAAAAAGATAAATAACAGTCATTGGACATTATGTCTCCCAATAAAAATAATAAGACACTGCACCGTGTTCTACCCTACAATTGGTATCTCTTTAGCCCTTGCCCACTTTTTCAAGACGTCGAGGCTTCGTCGGACGAATCTGAAGAATCCTTCGAACGGACTCAGACAAGAGCGATCTTTTCTTTCTATACTATAACGAACTGATAATAACCCGTGAGACTTGCGTAAGAATAAGGACGCCGCGTGGTTAAGATGAGAGGAGAGTGGAAGGTAGCTACACTCCAGGGAAATTTTCATTTCGTCCGAAAGTTTTCGCGGCCCATTGAAACTTTAAGGAGCTTTCACGAAGCGGCGACTTCGCGGTTGGCGTATGTTAATTTATCTGCGAACTGTATTACAGTGGGATAATGTATTCGGTATTTTCCCTCGGAAGGGGGGGGGGGGGTCTCGTCCGGATTTCGGCCTGTCCATCGTCGAACACGTCCTGTTCCGACCCCACGCCGCGCCGAATAAAATTTCTGATAGGAATTCCGATGCATTTAAAAGCGAGCTCAACGAATCCTGTAGTGAATCGATCGGACTCGAAGTATCGCGGTTTTATAGAAAGGGCGGCGGAGCATTTATTTGCCACCTGTAATCGGTTCCGATGTGCTTCGATGGAAAATTTGTCGATTTCGATTTGAATGTTTAATTCGCGACTGGATCGAGGGCAGGGCGCACGAAAGAAGCAAACGCGGATAACATTGCACGGGGGAAATATTGTAGGTAAGGGGGCGTACGACTCTTGATCATGCGGGGGATAAAATATTGAAATTTATTCCCCTAGACCTGCCCCCAATTTCGATGAAAATATTCATGCCCGTCCGTATAGAGTTTAGCGTGCACAGCGAGACGGAAAAATAACCCTCGCCCGATTAATTGCGTATTCCATACAATTTATGTTCGTGTATACATTCTTTAATCGCGGCGAAATAAAAAAAAGACGCGCGTATTCATAATCGACAAAGGAACGAACATTTCACTTGGCTACACAGCCCAGAGTGCAAAACTGTCCCCCGGATACTATCGTATACCTAGTTCAGGGCGTCTCGTTTTGCGGCCCGCAGTAACGTCCCAAATCTTTTCACAAATGGTTTTTATGGTCATGGCAGGTTCACCGAGGGAGCTCGTCTTTCACCAGCTTCTACCTGTTCTTCGCCGGCACGTTCCTTCTCACCATGTCGTGCACGTTGCTGTCCAGCGGTGTATGGTCCTTGCTGGTACGGCTGCCCATGATCCATCTGGTGCACGATCCAGCTAGAATCCTGGTACAGCTGACCTATTACACGGCGGCCACGGGCCTGCTCACGTTCCCTGCCTCACGGATCCTATACAGAGATCACAACGTGACCGAACGAGGGCGACCTTTGCTTCCGGTAAGCCCGTCCCTCCCTCTAGCTAATTAAGGGAACACCGTGATTACGTAAGAGTGCGAGTTAATTGAAGAGCTTCCGGCTGGTTCACCCGTCCATCTGGGAACGTCTCGACGGGAATTGAACGAGCTCACGGTGCGACGTGTAAGCCGAGGAGCAGAGTCGACGAGGAAACGGAAAGTTGTGTGCGGCTGGGTTTACCTGCGACGGAGAAAGTGACTCGACGAGCTTTTGGGTTTGACGTACACTCTGAGTATAAGTGGATATTATTGGGACAGGGGATTGATGGCGGCCGGGTAATTGGGATCGATTTCCTGGCGAATTAAATTGCGGAACGCTTTATAATTGTTGGAATTCACGAGAGGCGGATGGAACGACGTGGCTCTGTTTATTGGCGAATCGAATGGGAAGTCATTTTGTACGAGTTGAGGTTGAGTTGGCTTTGGAATATTCGAATGGAAAATTGTCCATCTCTTGGGATTTATTTAGGAATAAACTTCACGTATGAGTTATCTGTCCGTCAAGAGTTAGAAATGGTCGATTATTTTTCGGTCTTCAAATAAATTGTTTCGATTGTATAAATGTAAAGCCTCCTGACTTCAATTCAACTGATCTTCCAGTTAAACAGAATTAGCAATTGTACTGCATCGTTCCAACCCACATTTAATATCCACTTGTCGTTGAATAATTCTGGAAATTATGCCGGGAACGCATCACGAGGACGAGACACAGCGTTTCGTTTGTCGAATTGTTGCACGATTCCAATACGTTCGTACGACAGTTCAATATCCATTGACGTCGTATCAATCTCTCGCCGAGCATTTACCGCTGCAAGTGATATCGTCGTATCGACGTCGGTAGAGAATCAAATTTTTCGCGAACACCAGGACACGACCAGAAGATCAATTCCAGTCGACGTATCAAGCACTGTTATCTTCTTCTCCCTTCTGTGTCGTTTACAGAATCCTCCGTCGTTCCGTCAGTTCGGTGTCTTTTTTTATTCGGAAGCATTGATGCAGTCTCACATCTAAAAGATTCTCGCAAAGAATTCTTTCGTCGATGCAAGGCAAACTGCCCGGACTCTGGACCATTCTAATTTCCTCGAAGCTTCTCGACACCTTTCATTAAACCCTTTCGCTTCTAGGCCCTTTCTCGAAGCACTTCGAATGTAACCTTTCCGTGAATCGTGTCGGCTCCTTTCAATCTAATTATTGAATTTCCTAGCAATTTCTTTATTCGCATAGAATTCAGAATGATTGTAATAAACTAATTGCAGCATCGTTCGCAAATTAAACGTATCATTCAATTACACTACTTTATAGGAACGTTAAATAATTGTTACAATAATGTACGCCTGACCAATTGATTCTCAGACCCAATTAGAGCTTTACTTTCGAGCGATACATACGTATACATATAAAGAGAAAAGAAGGTAGCAGCAAAGCGATGTCACCAGGTCATCGATAACCAGAAAAAGGACCAGGTCACAGTCCGATCAACGATATAAAGAACATCTTCGTCAGACCCAATGCCAGTGAATTGCCTTTCCATCGTAAAAGACGAGCCGCTCCGTCACTGGATCGTGTCGGAGGGTAGAACTCTGCTCGAAATGCTCTCCTTCGTGCGGCTGTTTCTGTACTCGTGCACGTCGTTTCAAACATCTGTTCTCAATGGCCGAAGAACACACGGGACAGCTCTCTCAGTCGTTACCACTTGCCGTTACGTTCCGTTGTCCCTCCATCGATAATTTACAGAAAAATAATCTTAAAGCGCCGGTCTTGCCGACACCATTCGCCACTTACATCGACGTAACCTCAAGTATCCAGCAGTTTGGTAGCTTCCAATGCTTTCGTACATATTGACCTGAAAATCTTTCGCCGCTCTCGAGTTCGACGTAAAAAAATAGTCAGCCCTTTTTTACGCACCAGATCGTATCGATTCTATTCCAAACGATTCCTTCTATCCTCTCCTAGAAAATCGATACTATCGTACAGCGTGGTTTGCGAAGACGCCGTAGGAGAAAGGAAAATATATTGGCCGATTGGCAGATGGGTGTCGCATGGGGGTGGAGGGGTCGCGTGGAAAGATCTTATTCCAGCCAGTCAACGTTCCACGAGCCGTAAAGATAAATTCGGATGGTTACGAGGGAAAATCTAGTTTGTAGCGTGGGCAACATTCACAGACTTCCTGGCTTGATAAAATCAATGAAAGCCTGGACGCTCGAAGGGTCCAGCCCTTTCCTAGGTGGTTTAGGCTCGTCGTCGAGGGAGACGGGGTCAGAAAGATGAAGAGGCTCGTTGTCGATCGTTCCCGTGAAATTTAAGCGAGAATTCTGCTCGAGTTACGGTAGACCCCGAGATCGGTTACTTAAATCTTGCCGGACGATTTCACCGTGATCCACGACGTGCAGACTCTTATGGGGATACATTTTGTTCGCATATTTTTTTAGTAGATTTAACCCTTTGCAATTTGTACGACTCCTATCTTCCGGCGCGTGTCGGGTAGCGAATGATTCAAACCAGTCTCCCTCGATTGAAAATAGAAATCAGGCTCGCTCGTCAAATACAATTTGTTCGTATAAAATAAAATATAAATACACCCGGCAGGAAAATCGATGGATCAATAAACTTTGACAGGAAAATTGAGGATTCAACACCGCGGCGACTTTGTGGATAAAATCGAAAGCAATCAAATTTTCTCTCCTATTCCATTTACCGTAATGTTCATTTATTGACACGTGTACGGCCCTGAATCTTTCATTTCGTTTGAAATGAAACACGATACCGCGTAAAATATTTCGTACCCTTTGGCGAATACATTGTCGTCGCCCTTCCCAAAAGCTTTCGACAAATTTCGTAGTTGGGCGCGACGCGACGCGGGGAAAAAATCGCCGAATTTTGTGCGCGATTTGAACGGTACAAGTATAACGGTAGGCAATATTTTCTTGCACCCTGCCACTGTTTCAGCAATAATACGGGAACGTTATACGGTAGTTTAGGTCCATAATAAGTTCCAGCTCCGTCGCAAGCGGAGCGACGCGTGCAACGTAGAAGGCACACACGGACACTCGCTGGAAACTTCATTACACTAACGTGCGTGCTGTAACAAACTCGTTACACGGTCGGTCGAAATTCCTTTGTCTCGGCTTGAAGCAGATTTTACAGTTAAGAGCATACCATTAAACGCGACCAGATTCTTCGCTTCCCTTTTTCCACGCTCCTCTCCTAACGAAGTTCCTTTGAGTGTCGTGTTTGCGTAATTATGGATAGCAAAACATTATGTTTCGTAGGGAAATTTCGGAGGAAAATATATTTTTGTTTGCATTGCCGCGAAGTTGCACGATTATTAATGCATTTCACTCCATCGCGTTCGTTAATACGTCATACTCGAGATGGGACGTTGCTGTTTTCCACAGTTGTTCCCTCGGTCAATTACGGCGTCGAACGAACGAAGATTAATCGTGTTCTGTAGACGAGTCATTTTTCATCACGCGTGCTATCTTTTGTAATTGTTAGCCGGACGAAAAGAGATCGTGTACTTGGACCTCGTCAGGTGTCGTATAGAATAATTTGCGAGTACAGTATGCGGGAATATTTACGGAATTTTATAGGCTTTATCGCGCAAACATAATATATTAAGCAGTTAATCGGCAATTCAGTGTCACTTGATTGGTTTTAAAATACACGCCTGCGCAAAATCGTCGGAACTGAAAATTAATCGCGATTGATTATTAAATTCCGCGCGGTATGATAATAAACTAAATTGCCGACACGTGTACGGGCAACCGGTGTAGATTGACTCGTAAATAATTAATTTACACCGAAGATGAAAATTAATTACATTCGGCAACCTCTGTGCTGATCGAATTCTAGCCGCGGCATACCTTTATGGAGTAAACATAATTAAACGTGAGCTTTGCAAATTTTTCATACCATATAATATTAATCCAAACAGTCCCATCAAATCGGCAATCGATTACCCAGAGTTAATTTCAATCGTGTAATTGAAACATCTAGCTTATCATACGCCTCGATTGCCTGTCGAAAAAATATCCCCAGGTTATTAATCAAGCAAATTGTTCAGAATAATGCGAAATTTATACGCCCCCGTGATTCTCTCACGATTAATAATTACTAATAATTATACGATCGTCAATCTTTCAACTAGATTTATGTACTCGCGAGGCATTTCAATCGCCGTAACGATTTGTAACTGCACGTACGCCCTCATTATTCACTACCAATTGTTTTACACCGTCATCGGCTACTGCCTCGATCATCCAGACCAGTGATGAGCAAACTGCGGCCCGCGGGTCCCATTTGGCCCGCCGGAGCATGCGACACGCGGGCCACGAGGAGCACGCATTTGGCTAATTTACGTCTTAAATTGAATTAATTGATTAATATGTTTGAGCATTCAACCCCGTCGCATCGGAGGACGAGATATATCGCGTTGTAATAAAATGGCATGCGAGATGTTCCGTGCACAGCGTACACTGCGAGCCAAAGGTTGCTCACCACTGATCCAGACCCGTCCGCCGGTATTAATTGTCACTTTCAATAATGAACCTATAAATCCCCACCCGCGTACTGTAGACAGGCATCGTTGAAATCTTCTAGCCGGCTCGATATTTACCAGCAGAATAGGATTCGGGGTACGAGATCGAAATTAATTACCGCGGTTCCCCTATCGTTTCTCGTTTGTAAATGAAACGATTCCGAAGAACGTTCCGCGAACGATCAAATTATTGTCCAGATTCCTCAACGAATCGCCCTTAACTTCGATATGAAATACATGAAGCCGTTTCTCACTTCGACCTTCCGTTTCATTTAGTCGATGGTGGTGGAATCGCGTGGAAATTTTGATCCTCGCGGTATCGTTAACTAGACGAATGTTACACCGCCGTAGTAACGTTTTGCACCAGTTGTACGGTGCTGTTCGAAACCGCGAGCTCGACACGGCTGTGTTTTTAATTCGTTCGATGCGAGACGGCGCGAATGAAGTCTCCTTCCTCGGCGTTCATTAAAAAACATCGTGCGACGGAACTGCACCGCGAAATCGCAAACGCGTCGCGTCGAAATCTGTCATCTCGGTTGCGTACGGAATGAAGAAGGAGTGTCGAAAAGATTGCGGCGAGAAATATGGCGCAGAGTCGGTCGTGGCGGCGACAAGTGGAACGATCCCATTTATGGCCAGACAGCAAACTGCGGCGTCGTAAAGGATTGGAAGTTGTTTATTCCGTTTTCATTTCGTTTCAAGATTTCTTTGGATACTCATTGGCAGCCAGTTAATTATTTAGTTACCTGAAAAAATGAAGCTACTAAATGTCGCTATATATTTGCTGGCCAACAAGGCTCTCCAAATTGATTTGGTACTCGGTGAACTGGAACCGTGGTTCGATGAATATCTCGTCAGAACTGGAACGTTACAAATGAAGAGACGAGAGGAGGGCAATAAGATAGGCGACAGTGCTGTGTTTTGTCAAACGTGCGTGTTACAAATGAAGTCACCGTGCCTCGATTATCGCGCAAAGCAAAGAGACAAACGTGACGACGGCGGCCTGTGATTCAGCAATGGACAAGGCAGACGGGTTAACACCGAGACAGATGGTGTTACGATGATATCTCTCGGGATAAATGGTACCTGCAAGACCCTGCTACGTAGCCGAGGCAATCTCAGGTGGAAATAAATTCGCGTGCAATCAGATAATTAATTCACCTGCACGTATGCTGCGGACGTGGAACGAGAATGAAGATTAGTAATTCCCTTGAATATCCACCAAAGGGATTGCATTAATTTTGCAGGTCGAATTAAACACGTTTTTAGTTGAGGATATGTTATACTAGAGAAGATTTATGTGCGTTGGAAAAGCAGCTTCTTGATACTTGCCTCGCGATCTATTTCATTTTCGCATACACGGGGACGGGTCTGTGTGTCGGTGAGCGGCAAGTATTCATCAGTATGCAGGCACTGGCATTATGGATCACGTACTGGATTACCTGCACGTATCACGGGGGAGGAATCTAAGCATAGGTCGATCGAAGCAACCATGTCGATATTACCCTACGTTATAAATCAACTGGTCATGGCGGAACGATAGGCGGCTTATTAGCGTTACTAGGTTTTCGTTGAGTAGAAATTCACCTGTATCCCCTGTGTCGTGGATGGTGAAAAATAAGCTGACAAGAATGTTTCCATTGTATCCTTCAGATTTTGTAGATTAATGAAGCACATTTACCGCGTAGAATATTATTTGCAACATGGTTACGTTAATTTCCATCCAACTACGAAGAAGTAACACGCAGGTCTGTTTATTGTTATTCGGGCAGAAAATTAATTTCAGTCAAATTTCCTCTCCTAGTTGCGGTTATATTCATTCCTCTGTCTAATATTCATAATACTGCTGGTTTGGTAAACGAGGACATTGTTCCATTATTTTATGCCTCCAATTTTAGAGAGAACGCAGAGTATGCTCGTAAAGCTCCGTTCGACGCAGTTCAGTCTGCATCATTTTATTAAGACGGTTCCGGTTGTCGTTACCGTTCGTCGTAGCACGATTTTATGCCCTCTTCGACTCACGTACGGCGGGATGTGTGTAAATACGATCGTAGGTCTCATCTTCGTTTCGGCCACCGGACGCTTTGATCGGTGGCCTGCAATTGTTTTACGATCCTGCACGTCTTAGGTGACCTGTGAAAAAAATAGTACGAGGGATCTTTAATTTTCTTGTCTTTTACAGCGCAGGAACCATTCGCACCTTTTTCTCTCTCAGAGATAATGTACACGTTTCTTTTCTGGGTAATAATCCGAGAACGTAGCGAGTCTTTCTGCATTGCAACTGTTCAAATACAAATTAGCTAAATTCACTCGACGCTAGCTAGATTAATATTCAATTCGTACCTCAAATGTTTCACATCACATTTACATACTGTAATTCAACGAAAATTCTTGAAAGTCGGATCGATTCTACTCGGACCAAACGCGCGAACATACCCTCTACACGCATTGATGCTAATTGAAACAATAATTAAACATATTCCATATAATCCCCCTCCCACAGCTGGAGCGAAATACAACCAATTAATATCCGTATTAATCGCCTATCCCCATTGGCAGTTGTTATCATTTCAGAAGTACGTAATTAAACAGAATCTGAAGAACGATCAGGTCGCGCGAGAATAATTATAAGAATATCAGAGGCGAGCCACGGGGGGCGACATAAGTCGCGCGAATGGGAAGAGAATAACCGGAAACGACGCAGAGTCGTGCAAGAACAGGGGAATGAGCGAGAGAGGAAACTAAAAGGAGGTCACGTTCTGGAAGAAAGACGAGAACACGGAAATAAGAGAGTGGCGGGCAAGGAAACGAGAAAGGGACAGGGTGAGGATTGGGGGCTGCGGGGGTGTTAGGATGTTGAGGAGCACCTTGGGGACTCCGGTGGTTCATGCACGAAGGCAATTTCACGAGCACGCGGACGGAAAAAAGACCGGCAGCCAGCGTGAAACGGGACGACCGAGAATTCATTTTTTCTCAGCGATTGGTTGACAGGAAATACTCTGCTTTATAGCCGTACGTAGAACGCGGCTGAAGAAGCGCCGCTAAATTTTACTCATTCCCCCAACATTTTCTCCTATTTTCCTTTCAATCCAGCGCGGAGTAACGTGTCCCGCTGAAAGTTTCATTGGAAACGCGTGGAAGCCGTCTCGCTCCTTACGGTATGTTGCCCCCGTTTCGCGAGAAATCTACAAGAGCGATGTTTGTGTCGTGCGAAGTTAAGTTCACGCGAAGAAAATAATTGCAGATGTACGTAGTTGGTTGCCTTGATTTTATTTGGCCGGACCGTAAGCATTTTCCAGCTAGAAGCGTACGTTGCGTGCGCCCGCGCGGTGACTCGATTTTATATTCTTCTCTGTAATCGCAGTGCACGTCTATTCTTCATTGCATTTCTCGAATGCATTCCCCCGCGAATGTATTTCCGCCGATTTTATTTTCACCTCGCGCACATTCGCCTTTCGTATTTTTCGCGAACAAAATTTTAACCGCCGACAGAAATGAATTCCTTCCGGGCCATCTGCAAAGTGTTGCGATCGCAACGAGCAATGGAAATTATTGCAATTTCGATGGCCCCGATCCGTGCGTGAACGGGTGAATATTTCACCCCGGCCAAAGACGACGATGCGGACTTAATTACGCGAGGCATCAATATTTGCTTCGGGGAAGCATCTTATCGCGCGTAAAGGTAAACTCGAAGGCGCCAACGGAGGAATACCGTTACTTATTTATTCATCGCGATAGAACGGCGTAGGAGCAGCTGCTTTTAGTGCATACATAATGCAGCTTGTGCACGCCCCGTTTTCCTCAATCGTAAATAGGCGACGGCCCCTATTATGCTACGCGGAGACAGTGAAAGTCCTTATTGTCTTCCTTCGAGAAGCTGTTTCGCGGCAGAGAGCGAGGGCTCTTGCTCGTTTCCAGTTGGCCCATTGTTTCACTGAAAGTATTCGACGATTATCAGGCTTCCTGGACGAGACATCTGGGACACTTTGATTCTTCTATTTAACGACACGAATAAATTCGTTTGCTCGTTTCGTTCATTTACGTACTGAAACTTGTATATCAGTCAGGTTGACGGATAGAAAATTTGTACGCGTATCCACGAATGGTCCACTCGAATGCTCAACTGGCGAAAGAAAAATATTGCAGATGATGTTATTTGTTGCTGTTAAAGATTGCTGTAATTAACACGACGAAAATTGTGTTAAATTTCGCAAATTACTGGATTAAGAATTCTCCGCTCCTTCGAACTTCTGTAAACGCGAATAAATCTCTTAATAGCTCGCTCCGTTAATCGATCGGTGCCGATAAATCGAGCAGCGCCCCGGAAACGGCATTATTACACGCTTATTAACCCAATAAATTCGCCTGTCGATAGTTCTCCGTTCGAACTTTTGCATATTATTCGATCCTCTGGAAGAATTTCTCGCTAGTTTTCCACTAAGCCACTTGCATAAATCCTTTCCTCGAAGGCGCACACTATCCGCTCCCTTTCCTTTTTCTTTCTCTTGCTCGTGTAAATTTTCACCCGTCTCCTGTTGCACTCAGCGACCGTTTCACGCATCTTTTGGCGAACCACATTTTTTCGCGGCTCGAATCGAAAAATTCCGGTGCTCGCGATGCTTCGCGAGAATTTAACGGCACGACGACACCGTCTCGACGAATAATGTATGAATTAAGGCCGAGTCCGGGCCGAGAATCCCGTCGGCTTAATATTCCCCTTGCTTTCGATTCCTGGGTACCAGCGACGCGAACGTTTCGTCTTTCCGGCGACGGGAATTTATCAAAATTAATGGCACATGTATATCGAGATATAGAGAATATGAATAGCAAAGAAACCATGAATCAGGTCTTTGATATGGATGAGGAAATTGCGGATACACGTTTCCGTGGAGTTCGCGGAGATAAATATAAATTTCATGGGAGGGCACCGTGGAATTCTCAGTTTCGGCGCGGCATAAATGTTCTCTACTTATGCACGACGAGAAATACGTAATAAGAATCTCTACGTTCATATTAATCACTGTTCCTGAGTAAACTCGAGCCATAACGACGACACTAAATTGTCACAGCTCCGCAGCTATCAGAAAGTCAATATAACGAATCTGCCAAATAAATAACAAATTTTTAGAAGAAAATATCTAGAAAACTGGGAATCCACGAATTCATAAAGGAAATCAGTGATCAGGTTGGAAAGTTCCGTCGGAGTGCGATTCGCCAACAGAAAGCAACCGTTCATCCGCAACGTTAAATCGATCCCCGTTGTCTGACCGACGCACGGTTATTCTACTGAAACGCAACCGCGTGCCACCGATATTCAACCAATTTCTCACCCGCAAAAGGCACGTCGGATTAAATCCCCGTAAGGCAGAAGCAGAGGGTGGAGGGTGGAAATTTCCCGCTCGATCCACGAATGTTGCTCGTCGCTCGACTGCGAGAAATCCTCGCGTTTAATCGTCGAAACCGCCGCGGCGAGCTCCTCTCTGGCCACGAATCCGCAGACCGGCCACGCGATCGATCGAAATTCTAATAGGTCTGCTCTATTTCTTTCTTGAACGGCCGTTTCCTTTGGCCGTCGTATCGTTACTACTTCCACCCCCCCCCCCCTCTACCCTCTCTGTTGCCGTTCGAAAAAGCCCATTTGTCCGTGGACAAGTTGCTCCCGATAAAACGGCCATCGGCTAAACCGATAAATATAAATCCCATTGCACGGACGACGGATTATCCTTGTCGTGCTTTAAATCGTACTGTGATAAACACCCTGGAAATCTTTTCAGCGTAGCAGCTATTCTCCCGGAACGCTGCCGTTCGATGAAAAATTCTTTTCCCTTTACTTCCCCCGCTCCGTCGCGAGATTACTTATCAATCCACTCCGCGGGAGATTTATTATATGAGCCATGCTCTTCTTTCCCAATTAAATTTCTGCCGCGTTCGGCATCGATTGTCCGTGGAAATATAATATGTATTTCCGTGGAACGAGATCGCGTCATATTTTACGCGAATGCGTTATTATCGGACGTTGATATCGGACGCGTCACGTATCCACAATTCATTTTCCACCGGACACACAACCGAAGACAGATTTGGATAAATTGTCCCGCCGTAAATCCATGGAAATTTCGCTGATGGAAACCGCATCGTAAATTTCTTTTGCCAAGTATCAATTACCCTCGTCGCCTGTTTTCTTTTTTTCCTGCCGTTTTTACGCGTTTCGTTCCCGATATTTAACGGAAAATCGTACCGCGTCGATTCTCTCGTGATATTTCCGCGCGTGATAAACAGCCGCCGAATTTCCTGTGTCCGACAAATATTGGCACGTTTCGAGCGACGTCACGAGCGACAGAATTTGGAAGGAGTAGCGTATATATATGGTAGCCGGGTAGACGGGCACAGAGTGGCCACGTGGAAATTCGAAAATATTCGCGCAGAAAATTGCGACCCGCGGATAATTGGCTCGCGGTGGTTCTAAACTAAACGCTCGATATTCGGCGAATTACGAACGCATATTAACGTTCCGCAAGGGCGATCACCGTGACGAGCACGATGAACTACCCTGGTTTTGTTGCAATTTCGAACGCGCCACCTGATTAGCCACTTACGGGCCTCGCTTGACCAAAGGGAATACCTTCTTTCTTTTTAAACCGTGCACCGAAGCATCGCTGCAATTCAAACGATTCAACCACTTGCCGTCGCGGGAAATGGCACGTTTGCAGAACGATGAATTCGCGTCTACGAAAGAAACCGCAGTCTGTGACAGATGTTGCGCGCGTCGAATCGATCTCTAGGACCACGCGAAGATACAAATCACCTGGGTGCGAAAAAAAAGGAAAAGACGGAAAACTCGCGAAACGGTCTTTTGTGTTTGCCGTGCGGGCGTGTTAATAAAAATCGACGCTTCATCGAGGCCGCCTACGGCCGTTCGAATAACCAGCGGAATTTACGGCGCGTTCTGCCGCAGATGCGCCGCTGAATTTTCAAAACTGTACCCGCGGCACCGTGTCGCTCCAGTGCTTTTCTAAAAGTACCCCGGCGGTAAAGCTCCGGACGGAGATGAATTTCGCTGGGATTGTTGTGGCACATCGGGGCTGTTTGTTTTACTTAGGGATGAGATTGTTCCGGTATGACGCGAGCACAAATAAACGTATGATTGTCTATGGAATTAATTGTGCTTCGATCGGTTAGGGATACGGCAAACGTTTCCTAGCTGTTTATTTATCAGCGCGGTGTGTAAGATTTATTTTATTGCGGAATCCTGAGGGGAATTTTTGACACATTTTTGTCGCAGTATAATATTTTTACTTATCGTGGGGACTTTGTGCGATACGAATTACCGCCGGTTCGGAAAGCAACGAAATCAACACGGAAAAATTGTACAAGCTTAAACCGAATTTGCCGGAGTAAAATGTTATCGTTGCATATTCCCGCGCTACGAAAGTAGTTGTTTAATCTCTCAACGTGATCGATTCTCCCTGGTCGACTTGTTTTTCATCGAGCTTCTCGCGTTCGTAGGTGTACGCGGAAAAGCGGCTGAAAAAGCCCGCATCGATTCTAACATGGACCGCGGTTTTACGTAGGTTTGTTTCACTGTTTTTTTTTGTTTTTTTTTTTTGTTCCCTAGCGGCGAGTAATAGATTTTTTTCGTTTTGTTTCTGTTTTCGAAACAGAATTTTGCAATTCGCCTGGTCGCGCGACGGTGTGGATCGTCGTTTCGCCGGAAATCAAATGGAACAACAATTTCATCTCCCTTGTTTTCCGCCGGCGACGCTCCGACATTTTTCAACCAACGTTTACACACACACCCGTCCGCCGTTTGGGGCTTGGCGGTTTGACGTATTTTTCATTTCGTAACAAAAAATGTTGCCACGAAGTCGCGCCTGTGTCCCTTGTTGCGCGATCGCACGTTCAGTTCAAACGATTCGAAAATATTTTCCGGCCTTCTTGTTATCAGCTTATTATCAGCTTGCAGGTCTTTTTTTATAAGGTTGCTCGGTGAACTCGCGCCGGGAAGAAACATTATGGGTTTCGTAGTTGAAGCTCACCTCTCTGGGGAATTTTGAAATACACGTGTACGATGCTGTAATGGATAGTACAATATTCATGGATAGTATTCATGGACCGGCCTGCTTGCCTGTAGATAATGTAATCTTAGTAGCGGTTGGAGATGTTAGACACCTGCTAGGCTGCGAATCACGCCAGGTGCTCCAACCAATTTTATAGCCACGCCAGGTGTCTTGGCTCTTGTCACATATACTCGGTAGAAATGCATCGTCTTATATGTTTCGACCTCGTACGAGGTACACCCTCGTCACTTTCAACAAACAAAATTATACGTATGTACATGTAACATTAGAAACCCTATTCAAGTTTTATTGTCTATGGAAGGTAAAATTCGAATTTAAATAAGGGAATATTGTTCATGAAATACGACGTGGCTTGGACACACGTATAAATAATCTAGGGATTTCCTTTATATTAATAGCTTGAATGAAAATATACTATATACCCAAAGGCAGTGGCCACTTATTTTAATCCACCAATGATGTCAAGTATTCGCAGCTATAGAATGTGATTGCTCGTACCACAATCTCGTTCTAAATCGTGATTCACGATAATTCCTCGTTTCGCCATAATTCGTGGATTAAACGAATACCGCCCCGAAACGTAGCTCCCAGGGATTTAAGCCGCTGCCGTCTCAGTCAAGTAACATACAGCTCGACAGATAAATCAATCTGCATTCCAGGTGATCGCGTTGCTCTCCATATGCACGATATTCCTGACCTGCTGCGCGGGCCACGCAATCGTCTACCGCAAATCCGCTTACTCCCATCTCGAGGACTCGGTGACATCATCCGCAAGTATAAGTCCGAATTCCGTACCGGTTATTGCCTCTGCAAACCCCTCGCGGGACTGACTCGACGTTGTTGAGTTTGCACGCCAAACGTGAAGCATGCCCGGATAATTTAATACGCTTGAACGTGGCCGTTTCACTTATTCGGAATTTCAGTCGACGCTTAACGAAGCAACGCCCTTTCCATCTTATTGCTAGTTGAACCAACAAATTTCTCTTTTTCGTTTAATCGCGGCCGTGCTTTCGACAGCTTGCAATTTTCTGGCCCGCCGAATACCGCAGAATTTGATTTTTATTTGGAAAAAGTGACGAAAGTGGGACAAATTGAGTTAACATTTTCCGGAAAACTGTTAGCGAATTTGTATCCAAGACGAATTGAATATTAATTCGATGCTCGTGATAGTACGCAGCACAATCATAAATTTAATGATACTCTGATATTCCGTAATACCAGTGTACTCGATTCACCAATGTATCACGGAAACCGAACAATGGTAAGAATTCCAATGCGAACAGGTAACAGGGATCGAAAAAGATTAGCCAGAAATGAAAGTCACGGCGAAGAAGAGTACGCGAATTACCAGGCAAGCCGTTGCCTTCTCGACGGGTTTTCATTACGCTCGCACGCTGGGGACTGGAGGGATCTCAGGGCTCTTGTCCTTGCACTTCCGGTTCAACAGGCATTAAGTTGAGTATCGTTGACATCGTTTCCTGCCTGCGGACGCAGGTCCGCGCAAGAGGAATTTAACAAACAAAAGAAACCTCGCGGACTATCGGGGCTTGGAGCGGAATTACGCGAGCGCAGCTTCAGAAAAAAAGTTTTCCCCCTCCTTCCGCACGGATCTTCTCGCGGGCGGCGCGGGCCGAAATTCATATTTCACCCGGTAGAAACCGGAAGCTGGTCCACGCCTCCCTATTCCCTCTCTGTCGCCGGCGAACTTCGTAGTTTTCTCGTGCACTTCCGAATGTTTCCGCGGCTTCTTCCAGAAATATTTTATAACGAATCTCGCGGTGCGAGAGGGGGAGGACTGTTGGCGAAATAGTGTATTCGAAGTAGACGGACCAAGAGGACGATGTTTTATAACGTTTTATGAGAAACTTTTCGCGAGACGACGCGGCCTCGCTTCTCCTTTTTTCTTCCCCTTTCTCTTTTTTCGTCTTTTAATTTTCGGCCAGCAGCTTTCGTATTTGCGTGGTAGACTTAAGTCTAGCTTCGTGAATTATTCATTTTGGAAATGGAATTTTCGTAAGCCGCTGTAACAAATTAGTGGGATAAATTTTTAAATAAATTTCCATGCCCGACCGGAGTTCTAATGCGAGTAATTGCACCGCTGACATTCCGTTGACGCGTACATTTTGTTTTAGACCCAGGGCGACTTTATTGAACCGGACAATTTTGTCGGTCCCCGCTCTTTCCCCGGATCGTTACCATCTTTTCGAACCGTTTGACAAATTTAACGATCGGGCAAGGGGCAACAAAATCTATTCGAAGTTTCGCACACCTTTTTGCATCCTCGAATAAACAGCGCATTGCCAATTACCTTCGAGCAATTTAATTTCAATCAAGCTGCTGTATTTTGGCGGGTCTTGCTATTTTGTCCAGAGAAATTCCAGGTCCCACGCGTGGGCCTGGATAATGAATTTACACGAAGAATAGCGTCCACTCGTTCGCGCTGGAGCTAATTACTCGCTAATCCATTAATTCCGGCATTTCGTCGTAAACACGTGGCGCTTGGTGTCAGCAAAGCCGCCACAAATTTTACCCCGGCCTCGAAGCCGGCCGAATCCACCGTCGGGCATCCGGTTAAAGCAGCTTTAAGACGCGGTTGCGTTTCACGCGACGCTCGTTGGACTTGCAGAAGCTTTCTCTGTTCCGTTGCTGGCACAATTTTCTCGCGATTCACTCTGGCGGTTATGCAACTTTCAAATTGTTAGCCAAAATTCTGGTCTGCGAAGGAAAGTGTACCTTATTCGTCCACCATTTCGTCCCACTTTTCTTTCGTTCGAAGATGTTCTTGTGAACCGGCTACTTTATTTCCCCTTAAAAGATTTGCCAAGCCTTTTCGCAACATTTTTAATCATTCGTACTGCTGCGAAAATGAATTGAGAGGTAGTGCAGATACCTTTTTCGGATAAAAGAGCAAGGTGATATTATTGTTTGTTAGAAACATCGATTCAGCAGTGCGTTGGTCGTGTTTGGTTCGACTGTCAATTGATACGCGTTGTCGTATGACCGATTGCCGGAATCGGAACAGACGAGTCGGTGAATTAGACGCGGAAGATGATCGAACGGACTGATATGGACTTCCGGAGGATAATTGGTTACGAAGATCAAGCCTCGTTGAAATTCGACCGTATTTGGTTGGTAATTGATTTGCACCCTTATAGCTGCCCGCGCGATAAAACGAATGAACCGAACGATGGCTTCAAGTTTCAATTTCGAGCATTCAAACGCCGTTTACGAATTGAATTCTATTAGGAACGTATTGCACGGGGGAACGTTGAAAATTGCAATACAAACTTTACGCTCCGCGAAGCGAGTAGAAGATCTTGAGATTCGTAGGAGGATTTTCCTTGTCGAGTTAATTGGGTTAAAAGTCGACATTTTTCTAAGGAACACTGAAAGTTGCAGACCAGTGCTTCTTCTTTCGCGAACAATTTCGCGTCGGCGAAGGGGCCGATAATTGTGAAACGTGTCGTGTTTAAAGCGCGCTTTATATTCGAGAACGGAGATTAACATCTGCACACGAACGATGTCTCGCGGCTGGCCGGCTGTTACCTACTAATTAAAAGGCAGATATTAGAAAATTTATGCCCGACCGGGGAAAATATGCGTCACGCGACGGGAGGAATGATAAAAACTTCTGGGAAATATCGTTTTCCTTTACCAGCAGCCATTCGTTCAGAAATTTCGGTCTCTCCTGTAATTTGTATAAACCCGTGCAGCCGATACGAGATCTCAGCGAGATAAAATGAGAATGCAATCGGTCATGAGTAAATGCACCGAATGAACATTATAAATGGAATACCTGTCTTTCGTTCCTATTAATTATCGAAGAAATTAGAACAACAGACACCGCGCGTAATAAATAACAACGGTAAAAATACTTCTGGCGAGTATAAAAGATTTTCAATCGTTTCGTTGGCAAAGTCAACAACTCTGCCTCCGCTTTTCAGAGGCCGCGTAATAAATCATGAACTTTCAGAGTCACTCCGCCAACTCTTTTTTCAACACAGCTCCACGAAGACCGTAAACCTTTTCTCCAAGTACAATTACGCTCGTCGAGAAACGGAACCGCGTTACAATATAATTCCGCGGGGTCGACGATACGTAAATAGGGCCTGCGCGAACTTTCACGCGGATCAAACGGAAGTGCTGAAGTAGGAGAATCCCGGTATGAAGCTTCCGTCTGGTTGCGCGTTCTGCACTCATTTTATTCGCCATTCGCCGCGGTCCTGGGGCCATTCATCTCCTCGGAGATTTGAATTTCACCTCGCCTCTGTGTCCCACCTTATGTCCTATATTATGAACCCGCATAGAAATCGACAGATTTTTCCGAAAGTACCTACTTTGGTAGAAAATACGGTGTACGAGTGGTTTTTATAAAATAACATTTATCACGGTAGTGAAAGTACAAATGATGAAAGTATTATTACTATTACGTATAACATTCGTCTGATACAGACAGGAATCACTTTCGAAACTATCCCGAATTTGTCGACGAAAAAAACCCGAAAACGGAGCACACAAAGAGAAATTATATCTATGTCTGCATATCCTGCAGACTCGCGTTCTATATACGAATCAATAGAACAAAACGCGCAAAGAATCCTAAAATATGGCACGAAAAACGTAATTACGTTTATGGAGGAAACGGTGATTCGGTCATCCAGAAGATTGATCCCAGACGAAGGAACGGCAACGCTACGAAATTCGAGGAATCGCAAACATCAATGAATAGTCGCTTGAATCTCGAACGCAGATATCCGCAAACGGCCCATAAAAATCGCCTGCTCTTCGTAAATCGTCGGACATTTCGGATTTCCGGATTAGCCATGTCCGTGGATTCGTTCAGGCTGTTTCGGTCACGTCGCCTCGTAAATTCTTTCCTTTCAGAAGGGGATGAAAGACTCGTCGAATTCCGAGCGAAACGGGTACAAGTCCGTGCGAGTCACTCGCACACAAATCCACCGTCTTGTTCTTGTTTGTCTGGTGTCGAAGGTTGGCAAGTGTCAGAAACGATCATGGACCATGGGCCTGGTTTCTTGGGATGTAGGGGCTGTTTCGAGGGACTCGGTGGTAAAGGGAAAGTAGAAATTGAAATCCGTGAGCGAGAGCATAGACGTGATGGACGTAACGTTGTTCCTTTCGGCGTTTAATTAATACGGAGTATTTAAGCGAAATATGTGTATATATGGAAGGGAATATGGAAAGTTTAGTCCAGGTGTATATTTATTAATATTGAATCTCTAAAATATATAAAGATACATTTCGTCTGTTAATTTGTTGCCAGCAATCGAATACAATTTTCCGGTATATTATAAATTCTTGTTTAAAGACACTGCTACAGACCTGATGGTACAGCAATTAAATGTCTAATAATAAGAACGGAAAGGCCGATGAACCGTCTCATTCGCGTAGAACAAATACAAAATTTATCCATCCCCCGCGATTCCTCGCCATTCTTCGTCCCATCAATCAGTCATAATGAGGCGACAAAAGGTGAAGGTAAAAGGGCAAGGTGCACGACGCAACGGTGATCAGTGTCTTCCGTATGCGACCGAACGAGCGAAGACGTGACTGCGTTCGCATAATACCCGCGACTTTCGTCGTGCACCAATGTTCGTGCTTGATAAACAGAGGTAACGCGTACACCGCGCCACGGCAGAAGGATTAACGACTCGAGACCAGCAACGTCGAGTCAGTTTCGCATGCGACCTGCAAGTTCATGCGTGTAGAAATCGTTGGTGGGCAGATAACGCCAGCGATGGTATAATTTCACGCGAGCTGGGGACGCGAACGAAAGAAAGCACAAGCGAGTTGCGCCCGCGAGAGAAATTTCTTTGCCGGCTCGAAACGATCACAAATTGTAAATGATTCCCAACAATTGTATAATCTGAGCCGCGAACGTCTTTGCTGAAACGATTCCGCGTCATTACACGGTCGCAAATAATTCATTCGACGTCAATAATTTCACACGACGCTCCAAATAGTCCCGATGATGATCTCCGCGCGGTAAATTATCTCGAGAGAATATTTTCACCGTCTATGAACGCGAACGATTTCACGCGACATTAATGCCACGCGAGTAGAGCCATCGAAGAAAACAATTCCACTCGGAGTTGCACACGTGCAAGGGTAATTCCGTCGGCGTTTTCTGCAACCAAGTTGCGACAACCAAGAGCACGCGCCGATGGACGAGGCGATAACGCGACTCCACTCGCGCGCCGCACCCCCAGGATTACTGCAACTTCCCCATTTTCCAACAGGACAAGGGTTTATTAATATCGCGGCCAGAACGGGCCGCGCTTCTATTCGGAACGCTGCGCGACCGGATTAACGCCGCGCTTATTTCTCGTTTACGAGATTACCCGAACTACTCGACCGCCTGGGATTTAATGCAGGTATGTAAACGTAGGTCGCACTTGGCACGGGGATGGCTGCGAAAAGAGGGTTGGACGGTGAGTGGCAGAGAAGTACGAGGGTGAATTGTCAGCCCGGGAGACAGAGGGTGAATATCATAAATTGAATTTTAAATGCGGAGAATAGATGCGAGGCAATAATTCCGCGTGCATGGAGAAACAGCGTGGAGCGTTACGTTCTTTTGTGTACTTTATTTTCTTCCAGTAGCTAGACGATAATATTTCTGGTGCAAACAGCGGTGATTTGTTAGTACGATGAAAGTCTGTTGTGCAATCGCTGTAACTTCGTAAAAACAATTTCCACCTGGGCTATCGACAAGAAGGGGAGGAGAAAGAGCGAAGCGCAAGAACAACAAAGAGACATGGACCTATAAAGTCGAAAAACCATGGCCAAAAAGCGGAAGCATAGCTCGATAGGAAACATCGTATCGGATGCGAGGGACGAAAGGCAAAAAAAGAAAAACGGTGAACGATCCAGAGAGGGTCAAAGTGGGATATCCAAACAAGTCGTCATAGAAACAGCCAGACGGGTTCAACAGAACAGAAAATAGTCAAAGATACAAAGGACGGGAGAATCATTCGGAAAGCTCAAGAGGGGTAACACCAAAGGGAAGACATTAATAACCAGAGGGATTGAGGGTGGCGCTATCGGCGCGAGAAAGATGGAAATTCGTAGAAAAATGAGTGGAAAAGCAAAGCAGGAACGAGAGAAAAGTGATCAAAGGGTGGAGCGCAAGAGAACGCGTGCAATGGAATTGCAAACGAACGAACTCGTTTATCGACGAATTAATCTGTATAAAGCGGTCTCATCGTTAAGGAGACACTGACACGCGGAACGTGAGGGGTTGCCAGTAAAGTGGCTGGCTGGTTGCCCTCCAGATTATCTGGCCAAAGATCGTTATCGACCCAGTTGCCGGATGACGATGTTTTTCCATCCGAGCACCGAGTAATTGACGCTTTTTCAAGCCCCCCTGCCACGGAGAATAGGCCGCTGCTTAACTTAATCGATTGCCAGCTTTTTACCATCGAACTTGTCGCCGCGTTACGACGGCGCGATTTCACGCCTCTTTACAATGCTTGTGCCTTCTTCGTTTCGAAGCCACGTCGCAGTTGTTGGAAACAGAAACACGGCGAAACTTCACTTTCCCAAATATATTTGTGGATGTGCGTTATTATGCATCAACGCATGCCATCTGTGATCTAAGAGAATTTCTCTCGTCGACGAAAGCTCCGGAGAATAAGAAAATCCCTCCCTCGCGCGCCCGCGATTAATATTTCCCCCGTGAGGCGAATATTTTTTTCCGGCAACTCTGGTCAATGGACACTCCGGAATTTCCTTCGTCGCGTAACGCGAAATAAATCGTCTGCGGGGGCAAAAAAAAAAAAAGAACCGACGAGATGCCGTCAGCAGGCCGGCTGGCACGGTGCCGCAGGAATTGTCTTCGAAACGCGCTTGCCAAAATCCTCGAGTTACGCTGCGGGAAACAGAGATTTTCGCGAGGCCCCCGGTTCTTTCTCTCGCGATGAAATTAATTTTTCATCGCCTGGACGGCGGCGTTAATAAGGTCGAAGGGGTTTTAATATAAAATTCGTCAGACGTTCTCGGTTATTCGATTAGCTTCAGTGAAATTTATGACAGCCTCTTGGTGCTCGTTTCGAAATAAAGAATTCCACGGTATCGTGATTAATTTAAGAAGCACCTCTCTCTTGCGCCCTCGTTCTCTCGTTCGGAGCGTGTCACGCGCAACTCTGCTGACTCGCGCGAGCTTTTCATCGTCGTCAAACACGGTGTCGCGTAAACGAGGTGCAAAGGGGAGAAAGAAAGGAAATTCACCTGGAACTCTTCGAATGAACTTTCTCTCCCTTCAATACGAGAGGTCTTTGAACTTTGCCGGTTGCACAACATTTCTGCGCATCGCCGCCAGGCGGTTTAAACATGTTTATTTCGTGCTGCTTGATATTGTCCCTTAACCCGCACCCTCTTTCGCGGCTGAGACCTTCGTAAGATCGTTTTAATAAGCGCTGTGCGTCGAAAGTCATCCGCGGCGTTGTAATCTTTCTTTGCCGCGTGTCGTGTGCATCCGTGATTATTCTACCTACGTTTCATGTGCGACCGAGGAAAGGTAAAAAGAACCTAATATACAGCCACGTGTTCTTTGTCTTCGGTAATTGGCTCAATGTTCGCACAGTGTTATTAATGTTGTTTAAAAAATAGAATTAAATAATAGAACGAAGAAGAAGATTCATTTACTCATTCTCGCGAGAGAAGATCCAAACGTTGCGATTCACCCTCGTAGTATTCCACCATTCCCCTAGACATATTCCGAAATTCCGTTCAGTCTACTTCAGCAATGCATTAACCCTTCTAATCCCTCAACCAATATTCCCCCGCCAATGTATCGTCCGATGTAGTACAATAATTCACCTCTTAATTTACCAAACACACAGATTTCCTCCCCGTTCAGGAACGTTTACAATGTTGCGGCGTGAACAGCATCACGGACGAAGCATCGAACTCGACCCTATCAGCGTCTCCGTGGCTCTGCCGTGTCCCCAAAACGACGGAGGAGTCTGGAAACAAACCGGAGTGCTCCGGGAGTCGGTGGTAACACAAGTTTCGAGGTTTAGTAGCAAGTTGGCCGAAGATGAGACCCGGGCAAGCTCGCTAAGCGTCCAGAGCTCCCCTTTAAAGAAACCCTCTCTTGGTGCCACTTAATCGATCTCGGTTCGCTTTTAGGGCACGGGGCTAATACGTCGGCGACGTTACGACCATCGTCTCAGACGGACGACCCGTGAGAACGGTTTACAAGCCGCGGGATTTATCTCGAAACCGCCACGACCTCGATCTCCTCGGGAATTAGCGATTTAAGGTTGCTCGCTCTTCCATTTTCCTGTACAGGAGATTACGCCGAGAATTATTTCGCATTTTTCTTGCCGAAAGATTGTCATTCCCGGGGCAGGAATTACGCCCTCGTGGATTATCGTAGGCGGATTGCCTTTGGATTTCATTTTACTCGGACGAGAAATAATCGGTTGCGTGACTTTTACGTTGAAGGGAAGTTCAAGTCGAATTGCGGATTCCTTTCGAGGTGAAGTTGTTTGGGATTTTTCTCTGCCGGGAGATTTTCCGTTCTTTTCGAGGAACGGATGGAAGTTGATTTTCTTGTTGAACCGGGGTGGATCGCGAAGTTGTCGCGTAGAAGCAAAGTTCAAGTCGAACATACTGATTTTCGGACTGCACTTGTGTGTATTATCCTTTCGGCGTTTCGGTGGAAAATTATTCTCGGCACTGTTGCACGCAGTTCCTGGAATGTCTCGGGTTCTGATAATATGCGCATTTCGTCGCCGCGGATGACGTTCAGGTTGCGGTTAGAATTCGAAAGGGTTAATTTCTTCCGGTGCGCGCCGAAGTTGAAATTGAATTTGAAACACGGAGAGTTTGATCACTCTCGCTATCTTGTTTCTTCTTGTTTTTCAAGTAAGGGCAGAGTTGAACTTGGAATTTGGGGTTTCCGAGCTGTTTCGTTCGGGACGGAATTAAAATTGAATTGAAAGTTTCGGCGCGGGGTGGTTCGAGTTAAACGTTGAACGAAGTCGAGGTTGAAGCCAGGTTTCTCGAGCTAGGCGTTATGCTAAATTGAGTCCCGGGGAAAAAATTGGATTGCCTTTCCAGATGAGACGAACTTCGGCCGAGTTTTTCCTTCGACGGAATTTAATCTTAATCGAGTCGTTCGTTAAGGGAAATTAATTTTAACCGAGTTCTTCTCGTAGCGGAATTTAATTTTAATCGACTTCTTCTTCTTCTTCTTCTTCTTCTTCTTCTTCTGCCTCTTCTATGAAAGCAAATTCTCGGCCCAACCCTATTCCTTTAACAAAACAAATTTGCAAACCCTATATGGCGGCCTAAATTTCTGGGAAAGATATTATACAACGATCGTGCGTGTGTTGCACTATAGTAATTTTGATATTTTAAGCCGAATCGACACGAACTGGCGCGCCGCGGTGGTTAAAGTTCGGCCGACAGTTTCCAGGTAACATCGACGAAATGAAATTGCGGCCACGATTTTGCAATTAAACGCACGAGAATGCAAAGTAAATGCTGCTAGTCTTGTAAACGTCGTTATCCAGAATTCATTTCCCGTCAAATCGGTATTCGATATGATTCGTTCCATGCTGCCAGATGAAACTCATTAATGCAAATATGAGTCCAACAGCAGGAAGGGAGGAAGAATGTAATTTCATCGGCCAGGTGGATCGAATAGCCGATCTATTTTCGATTTTTTTTTTTCCTGCCGTTGATCAAGAGAACGACGATCACATCTCCGTTGCCATTGAAATCTCGTTCCTTTGTTGGCTTTCAACCGGTGGTAAGACAATTACTTTTACGTCTGCTGCCGATCGTGTCTTTTCAACCGTACCCGACAGAAGGCAGTCTGGTAGACGCGCCTAGCTTCGTTGCGAACCGGAGATTTTATTTGAAAAGATAAGATTTGCATGCGCGATTGATACGAACAATTTTATCGACACCTTGCTTGCATGGTCATTCAGCAAACCGAACGCGTGCAAGCGAACTGCGATAGTCGCAACATTTATACCATTTATTTTACACCCTGGGTATCAAACAACCGAGCACATTTAATTTTTCTTCTTCCTACCACCCCCCCAACTTTTCACTCACTACCACTCGTTCTCCACTATCGTTCCGCTTCCTGGTGTCGTTCGACTCACCGACGGATAGCGTCCCACTGGCAGTCGAATTACCAGGATTTGTCGTCGCGTTGATCCGACGATTTTCGAGAGCAATGAGGACACGCGTCAGGTGGCAGTTGGCCGACGACGAAATTGATTCGGAAGCTAAGCCGCCGGCGTCGAGGCGAGTGGCGTGGAAAAGCGCCGATGCGAAATTCATCACGAGGACTCTTCGCGAGCCCGTTCTCCGTGGAGTAGCTGCTCGTATCGTCGTCGAAAAGAATAAAAAAATACAGACAAAAATGTAGGAAGGAGAAAAAAATGTTCTACGTCGCTGCCTCTTTCCCTCCCTTTGTTTCTTTTCCCGCCTGCACTATTTTACGGCGTTCTTTTGTTCCACTCGGTTACGTCTCGCTGTCGTTTTCGACTCATTCGTCGATCCTCACGGTTGAAACGTGCCGGTCAATCGACCTACGCGTTTTCTTCCATCCTCTTTCACGACGATCGACCGCGTTCAGCCAGCTAGACGATACGGCGCGAACGATCGACCAGAATGATTGAGTTTAACCGGGGGAATTAGGAGGAGATCGACGCGTCGATCGAATCGACATTAATGGCCGTGAAAACGCGGTCAACTCGATTTTCGAGATTATAGGCGCCCGCGCCCAGTGGATGTTCAAATCGGTTCGCGTTGGGCGATGACGGTGTTCGTTTAGTTTGGGCGCGTTCGAACTGTCGCGAGTTTTTTTGCGCCAGGATTTGGAGAAACATGACTCCGTTCTGTGAGAGCGCGTGTAAAGTTTGATGGCGGGGCTGTGTCGAAAAGAATTAAAAATTGCTAGAATGGTACAGAATGGTTGGGATTTATTTAAAGCGGAAGTGATACGTGTACGATTAAATTTGATTTTTCATACACTCTCCGTATTTGATAGTTTCATCGAAAATTTAATATTACTCTATAATGCGCGTGACAGAATAACCAACAGGGCTGGCAATTTTTCTTCATTTAGAAAACGATTTCAAACTGATACGGAATTTCATTGGAATTTTATCGCCCCGATACATTTTCTTGTTGGAACGTCACACAATTTTCCCGAGATGAGATGTCAATTTTTCAATTTATCTGCAAGGTCGGTGAAAAAAAGAGAAACAAGAAAACAGTGCAAATGGGAGCGAACAAACATTTGTCCGGTTCTGTAAAATACTTAGCGATGATTTTCGCGTGTATTTCCTGTTAACGTCGTCGCCAGGGTAAAATCGGATTTCCGGTCAATTTCTGAAAGCCGACCGAGACCGGTCGTACTCTTCCTGACCGCTTTTCGCCCCGATATTTTCACCGAATGAACGATATTTCCTCTATTCTGTTTTCTTAATATTAAACCGTACCTATTGCATCGAGCACAGCTGTTATAAAATTCGCCAACTTTCATGTTACCCTGGAAACTCTTGTACCACTTCTTTTTTAAACACAGTCAATTTGGCGTTTTTTTTTTTTTTTTATGCAATTCGTCTTCTTTCCGCGTTTATATTATTTGTTCGGCCCGATGTATCTTATTCGTTCGCGCGTTCATTTATTTTTTCAAGGATTTGTCGCGTCAACTAACCGCGCGTGTTTGTAAACCAGGAAAACTCGATTCTATATTACGAAATAAAAACGTCCACGGTGAAATCGGCACGAACGAGCATTTTTCGTCGATTTCCGTTCGATGTGTATATATTTAATCGCCGCTTTTTGCGAATGAAACAGTCAAACGATATCATGTTTTGCCCCGCGCCTCGGTACTCCTCGATACGCTCTCCGTTCGTTTGGGCATATTCAAAATATTTCCACAGGTGTGCTATTAATTTCTTGCATTCGTAAATATCATTTACTGCAGTGCATCTTGCCTGTAGATTTTCTCTCATGTTCCTTCCTCGGATGAAAATAGCAAAAGATATACAAAGCAATCGAAGCAATAGAATTACTTTCCTCCTACTCTTTTATATATGTTTAATAGCAAATTCATTTTACTAATTAAAGCGTCGCGAATATGAATCGAAAGCTCACCCCTTTGAGCTGTATGCATTTCCGAGTGTCCAATTGCGAATCATGAAGGATTGAAAGTGTGAAATATGTCAAACCCTTGACGCAATCTTCACTAAAGAACTAAAAAGACCAAAGTGGCGAACACTGACATCGCGTATTTCCAAACAGCCCTACAAAAGTCTAAGTAGGACAGCAGAGTTCGCCGAACGAGGGTGTAACTCGAGTATGCACGTGTAACTGACGAACGAAAGCACGTCATTAATTGCTTCCTCCAGTTATTCACACGCGTGTGTCTCTTTGTGTTATATTTCCAGCCACACCGGGAACTCAATTAAAATAGATAAAAAGGTGAACGTCCGTCGAACGCCACTAATCAGTTCAATAAAAAAAATAAAGAAAAAAATTCAACACCAACTAAATCCATCAATTTCTTCACGCCATTTGTTCCGCGCATCCTTACACACATTCCAGGGCAGAATTGCTGCTCACAGGGAACCCTGTCCCTCTAAATACAATACAGCGATCGAATCGGTGCCAGTCGAATCTAGTTCAGCGACGGGCGCACTGTATCCGGGCCAGGGGTTGCTACCCCTCGGCCTGTAATTCCCCTTTAAGCTCCTTCCAGGTGGTCCACTCGCGTGTCGCACGTGGTACGCGAGGGGGATGAATGTACAGAGACACCTTGAGGAGTCTGGGACTGGTTGTCCCCGATACACGCCTACATCCGTGTCTATCGGCTTCAGCTTGTCCGTGTATTGTCTGCGTGCACGTACTGGCCTGGCTTAGACGCGTACATTCGCGTAGGCTTACCAAAGACGACGACGACGAGGACGTCCGACGTGGCGAACAATAGGGCGATTAACCGGGAATACGTGGAAAAGCGGCACGCCGATAACGGAAACGCTTCACACTTTGTCGAGTGACCAGCAGGCGGTTAGTGAATATGCAGGTGAAAAAACAGGGCGGTAACCAATACTACAGCTTCCTTCTATGTAGGGGAAATGTACGCGTGTACACCGCGTCGAGCACGTGCGTGGATGTTTTGCGACTACGAGTAGTTGGGTGGTGGGGGACTGTAATTCGACGTCTTAACGTTGAATAGGGTGGATCTGTAGGAGTATTGAGTAAATAGGGGTAGACGGGATAAATAGGATTGCACGAAGAATGCATTGGTATCTTTTCATTCTTCAGAAACGGGCGAGGAGTTGCAGGTAACGTTTCTTTGACGGTGAAACGATTAATATGAATTGATGAGTTACCGGTATAGTATCTTTGTTGGCGATAGAAAAATCGTCAGCTGTACGTTACCTTTCACGTTTCATATCGGACAAAAAATTATCCAATCACGTGCCTCGAGACGAATAAAATTGTAGATCGTATTAGAGGTACACGATTATACATTACTCGGCAGGCAAGTGGTATAAAAGTTTGAAGAAGCTAGAAAAGGGATGGCACGGTTCTTTCAAGTGGATCCAAGAGCCAGAAGGAAGTCTCGGGGCAAGCAAGAAAGTATTGGCTTGACGGTCGAAAGTCGATAGACGGTCGTTGTTCCCACTCCCGGCTCCTCTCGCCGCGATAAGGATCGGTTCGATCCTCCTTATCGTGATCCTTCTGATATCTCGGCCACGTATATCGACTTTCTCCCCCACGATTACACTTTCGGTATCATTTAAGAGGGCGTATCTCGTGGGTAATCTCGACGGGGGATCGCACGGTCCAAACCGAACTTTCTCTGCCCTTTCTCTAATTGCCGCCGCTCTTCCACAGAACGAAAGGGAACGACCGATGCGTCGAACGTTTGCTGGATAAATATATTTCATCAGTGGAAATACTGGTCCGCGTCTCTTCTGGCCTCTTTTTATTATGTGTTACTACTTTAAACTCCCTAAAAAGGGAAGGAAAAATTCCCACTGCCTGAACACCGCGTTTCGCGCTTCGTTTACGTTTCCGTTCTCGCGTCAAGCTTTTGTCGCTCGAAGATATTCGTGTCCTAATTGCCCCATTGTTCGCGATATTCGCTCGCCACGAGGCCCCTTCCGGCGTGCACCCGGAAGAAGAAGAAAAAGCTGCCGGAAGAAAGCACCGAGAGGTGGAGGCAAAGGAGAATTCTTCTTTCCGCTCCTCGTCTCGCCCGTTCATCCTCGCCTCTTCACTCGCGAGCACTTCGCCGGCACGGCGTTTCACTGACGCGTTGCACCTTTTTATTGGCACGCGTGCTGGTTTACTTTTTTCGAGTTCCACGGACTTCTTCCGTTATTCACGCCGCTCATTGTGCTTCGAGTGCGACTGCAAACGCGCCGCGCGCACTCTCCCCAAGAATGCAATTTCTGGAGGGACTCGCCGGAGACTAATATCGCTGGCAGTTTCGGCTCTCGTCGTATTCGATTCGCGGGAAATTCTTCGTTGCGAGGATATGCGACGGGCGAGCAAGGAACCTTCGAATCCTTCGAAGTTAATCCAGACTTCTTATTCCTTTTCAAGTTGGCGTTCGGTGCAGTACGATTGTCGTAGATCAGAACGCAGGCAGGGCAAAGGGTAGCGAAACGCACTCGACGATTATTCGCGCGATACGAATCTCCTCGCTGTCAAACAAAACTCGAAACTGGCCCGGGAATATTATTGAAATAATATTAAGGGAAAGATAATAGGAAAGGGTGTAGCCGAGCTTCCGACCGCCGAGATAATCGAACAGTGACGCATAAGTTACCCAACCTTCTAAAAGATGAACAGCTTTTAATTCTCCAAAAAAAAAAAATCGCCCTCTCAGTTTTCACTTTCCTCCCGCTGATCTTCTGAAGATCCCCCTCGTTGCTCGCGGAGCAACACGGTCGAAAGCTCCTCCCGGGGGACGTATTTTCTCCCCTGACACCTTCGCCCGCCGTTTGGTGTAATTACAGTCGTCGGACTCGGTTCCCCCGAGGCCGCGTTCTTCTGCAAAAAAAAAAAGAGAAAGAAAGAAACAAGCACACGGCGTCTCGGAAGAGCGAAACGGAAAGAAGAGGGCGAGGGTTGGACGTTCGTGCGGGGACACGCGGCCCGTTATCGCGTTGATAACGGCGAGGGACACGATGCACGAAACAGCCGACATTCATTAATCGACGCCACGGCATCGTCACCCTTTAAGCGCAAAAGCTTTTGCGTCTCATTAGTGTGGCACCGAGAGAGGGTTGCACCGAAGAGGAGCCACGCCAGCGCCACTTCACAATTCACCACTCTCCCTCGTTCCCCACACCCCCGACGCCACGGCAGTGGCGTAGTCAGGGATTTAGTTCGAGGAGTTTGTTTCGCGTTCAGCCGAGCACGAGCCTCGCAACTGTGATTCCTCGAATCGTGCCAATTTACGTTTCAATTGGAATTGAGGTGCCCGGCGTGTTATTTTTGCGGTCTGGGGAAAATTGTTCTTCCGGTCCTCTCTTTGAATCGTCAGGTGTGTTACCCGTTTTCTTAAGCGTGTTCGATGCACTGTGCATCGTCTCGTTTGTGTCATTACTTTGAGCAGCACTGATATATCGCTGCGCTGCTCTGTGTTTCATCGAAAAGATTATGCTGCCGCTTTTTCTTTTTCATGGGATAAAAATTCTCAGCTCCGTATTTGGAATAATTGTATTAGATACGATGACGCGTACGATGCTGTCGCACTAGATATTTTCTGCTCTATGTATTGTGAACACGAAAGCCGTTACAATTTCTGGGAAAGAAAATATCCGTGCACCGTTAAAGCCAGACCATCTAAATCAGTCGACTACCTGGATACGAGTGTGGCGTGCCCGCCGACAATTCTTTAAGGTCCCAAGTTCGAATCTCCAGGGTGTAATACCTTTCCGCAGACTCTCGCAAGACTAGCATTAATGTTACAAATTCGAAAGCATTTTGTCCCCTTTTACAGAAAGCATCTCAACGCTGAAGGATACCCCAACAAGGAAAAACCATCAGCCAACAATCACATTCTTCCCTTTTATACAGCACTGTCGTATCAAATATTCACGACTTAAATATTAGACAACGCGTTCAGACTCTTTTTCTTATCACATGAAAAAGAAATATTACAGTTTCGATTCAATCATAAACTTTTTCCCGTCTTCAACTATAAACGTACACATTCTCCTACGCCACTGCCTCTCTTCAGCATCACACGAAGTAGAGGGACGATGAAGACAGGGTTGAAAGAAGAAACCGGGGACGCCGGTACACACGGTATTCTCTTCCCATCACTTCGCCCAATATTTGTCTCTTGTGCTTAGCTACGAGGCAAACGATAGCAACGAAGGAACGAAGAGAAGCGCATCGAAACCGGGCTGTATTGACGCGATTACCTTGGATTTGATGTGGATCACAGGCTACATCGTTGGACTGTGTTTCATAGCGATCTTCGTCGACGTTCTGGTGATCTGCTCAATTGGAATTATGCTACGGATGGAGACTCGAGATAAGGGTAATTCGATTAATTATCGTGGGGGAATATTAGTGATAACAAACAGCGTTGGAGTAAATGATTTCTTTTTAAGCAGCTTAAAGCAGGAAGCTTGGAAAATAACGAAGATGTTTACTCACGTGGTGAAATTATGTTTTCCCGCTACTCCGAAGTTGTGTTTCTCGTTGGAGTTGCGTCGCAACTTTGACACAATTTCCAATATAATTGAACCCTGGAATACACTGTAGCATATTAAACGTTGCCCTAGTATATTTCAAACAATTACAATTACGCTCAGCTCTCTTTTCTTCAATTTTTGCGACCCATTATTACGTTACTCGATTCGCCCTTCGTATCTAGACGAAACGACGAAATCCCAGCGCAATAATTTTCTCCTTCTCGGCTGGAAAGGAGCATCGCAATCGTCGTGATCGACGTGATCATCGAGCCTTTCTACACGGCGTCACGTCGATGAATAGTCGATGAATAGTCGATGAACGTCGAATTATCATAATTTCCCGACGCAAAGCAACGTCGCGGAGTTTCCATTTGATTCGATTTCGAATTGCTTCGTTCGATTTCCTCTGTCGGGCAATCCCATTGGAATTTTTTACGCGAAACAACGGCGCGATTTCCTTGGCCAATATGAAACTGTTCTCCGGGATCCTCTTCGTTAATACGTATTAATTAAAAAATAATACCGAAACAATTGCCAATGGATTTGCTAGTCTAAAATCGAATTCATTTAAATCAAACGCACGCCGAAAATTATTATCAGTTTTCGTTCCATCCAACTCTAGTAATCGGCGAAAAATTTATCGAGCGGTGTTGCCTCTGTGCTCGCAACTTCGGTGACAAAGGTGGGCAGCAAGGTGAACGGGGCGTATCGCGCCCTACGGTCCCGTCGCTGAAATTCCTGAGCAAACGCTCGATTTCCTGGAATTGCAGCGGGATTGATTCGTTTCCAGTCGACCGTCGAACTTCGCCGCCGAACGTAAATTCACTGGCCGCCCTTCATCTTCCCCGATGGGGTCAGCCTCGAGGGACAGCGTGAAAAATACTCTCGACCGTGTCCCGCGGAAAATCGGTGAAAGTTTTCGACGAAATTAGGACGTGTCATTACTTACAGTACGGAATTTATTGGCACAGATAGTTAGGATTATTTCCGACGTCCGTATTAATTCGAAAAATATTATCTGAAGTTAACGCGTGGCTCGAGCCGCGATTAAAAAGGCCGTGAAGCATTGCCGGATTAATGCCAATCATTTCTGAGACATCGGTCGTCCGAAATTTTCGATAAATTTATTTAAAGGAGCCTCGTGAACGGATTCGGAAATATTATTCCGCGAGAATATTTCGTGCGATGCGTCATGGAAATATTATAATCCTCGGATTGCCGTGAGAAACAATTGTAAATAGGGTGCGGGGCGTATAATTGTACATTCCATTCGAGCGACGAGAGAATCCTATTTAATTGAAGACATTGGAAAACCGCGGAAACCCAAGCAGAATGCTCTCGAGGCAATCATTTATTTCGTTACCGTTCTTTTCTCTCTAACGATACATTGTTCGAAAACCGGGACGATAATTTGATTCCCGGGGAAAATTTGTAACAAAAATATGCATCTATTTGGAGCGGGACAGTAGTCACGAGGTAACTAATTTATTCAAAAGCGTTGCCGCTACCATTACCGAAATTAATCAACGTCGTTTCCAAGCCGTCACTTAACATCACGCGCTCGCGTAATAAATTCTATTCCGGCCTGGACGGTTGAGCGAAAACCTCGCAGCGAGTGGATGCACCAAATGCACCAGCGGGGGAAAAAAAGGGATTTCGCGACAAAGGAGGACGAGGTTGGAAAGGGGGTAACGAAAGCAAAAGGAGCCACGTTCGCGTTATCCGATTGCTGAGATAATTAGAGAAGGAGGGACCAATGAAAACCGAAAGGTCCCATTGTGATTCTAAGGGAGAGCGGCCTCTTTCTCGATCGTATTACACGCTTTAAAAGCCGGGTCTTTTGCCCGAAACTATCATCTTTTGTTCCAACTGTCCGACCATCTCGCCGTGATAGACTTTGATCGGGGAGAGAATAAATAGGGGGAACGTAATTAACGGAATTCAAAGCTTGTCTTTGGTGGACCGGATTTCTGTGTAAATTGATAGGGAGGTAAAATAAGATCGGCAAGTACTGTAATTAGAAAGGAAGATCTTGTAACGGGCAACGAACAACGAGATCAGCCGTCAAACGTTCGTTCCCCCTGTCTACTTTTCTGCTTTTCGTTTTCGTTCTACTTGTAAGAGGGAACAAAGGAATTTTTATTCTAAGTCTGTTTAAATCTGCCGTAGTCAATAGACGGGGGTCGACAGGATGAAGAGGGAGTGCAATAACGAGGAAAGTGATGTTTCCTTTGCGCTCTCTTTGCGCAGCAATAGGTATTACCTCGCAGACAAACAGCATATTGTATGAGCTAATCCCGATTCGCTGTATTACTTCCTGTGTTTCGTTTCCCTTTCCTGTTTTACTCGTGCTGGATATAGCTTTCCGCGGGCGCGATGTACACTAATGCAAGTTGTAACAGTTTCATTATTGCGGGCGAAATTAAATTACATTCTTCTAATTTCAATGCCATGGCGTTATAAAACGTCTCGATTAGGGCAACGGTGTCCTTAAAACTCTGAAAATGCGTCAAACGACTGTCTGCACGGGCGAGGGTGAAAATAAGTTCCCATAAAAATTATGGGAACAGAGGGAAAGGGATTCAGGGTGAATTGAGTCCAGCAGCAAACTTTCTTTAAAAAATCAGCTCTCCTCCACAATATATTCGTAACAATGAAATTCGTATCTTTCAATTTCTTTTTTCTCCGCAATATTTCTTTCCAACGAACGTGGATTCCTCTACACCGCCCTTGGAGTAAAACCTCCCTTGTCTTAACGTTACCCCCTCGAGGGGTCATTTCTTTCAATTGCTTTCTCTTTCTCCCCCTGTTTTTCTCTCTCTCTCTCTCTTTTTTTTAAATGCACTGCCTCAATTAAGAACGTTCTTATGCTTCTATTCCAATTTTATTAGAAGAAGAACGAACCGAAATATTTCAGTCGACGTTTTCCTTGGAATAAGAATCGTTTGTGATGATATTTTGACAAGACGACGTAACGTATCGATGATTTACGAGAAGGTAGGCAAGAACGATAGAGGGGAATAATTTTTCCATTTGCGAAAGGAAATGAAAGGATGGGCAAGGCGAAGGGCTCGCCTCGTTTCGTTTCGCCACAATGGCGATAATCACTGCGGATAAAGGCGATGAGAAGAAACCCGGCTACCGTGGCAACCGACCAGCTGATTCGATCCTGAAACACCGTTTCGTGAATTATGGAGGCGGGATGAGTCGTTAGCCGCTCCAAAATTCTCCCATTAATGATCGATTTAATGACGCAGGCTGCCTTGCACTTTTGTTCAATTCAATACGATGAACGTCGCAACAAACGTACGTATTTCCTTTTATTAATATTGTTTCGCTAGGTACCCCGGAATTCCTGAGTGTATCAGTAAATGAAACGAGGGAAGAGCGACGCAATAGAGGGATATTGTTAGAAATGGCAAGTAATTTCACTTTAATTGTACATAATTGCGGGGTAAGCGAAATTAAAGGATATGTATCTTGCTTTAACCGCTATGCCTCGAAATTAAGGGACGAAGACACCCTTGGAGGGTTGTGAAACTTATCCCCCACGATGTTATTTTGGGCACGTCTTAGAAAGTACTTTAGATTTTATGGAGAAATTTGTATAGCACCGGCAAATTAATTTTCGCCACCTGGAGTTTGGAGTTTCGAGTTTGATCGAATTTCCATGGTTACAATTAATTGCTGTTACCTGTTGGCAGGTGTAGCAGCAGTATTTTGATCGCGGCTGCAATTTATTATCATTCTATGATGTTTCGTGTATACGATATAAACCTCGGCCATTACATAAATAATTGGCCAATTCATTCCACATCTTTAATTTCGTCCACAAAAATGATGTATCGTGTCACTGAATCAACCGCCCTATTTAACCAAGAATACACTTGCACGAAAGTTGCATCGGGAGAAATCGATATTACATTAATTCGTACCGATTGATCCATCATTATTAAACACGCCTTAACTTAACAAAAAAAAAAAAACTACCTTTCATTCGATAAGGAAACGCTTGAACGCTGCTCCGTTTCACGCAGCCATCGAAATTGAGGAACTCACGAGCCGTGGTGGTAAAAAAATCACCGACAAGGGAGTCGGGACCCGCGTTCAATCACCCCGAAGAAGATCAAACCGCACGGAGCAAGGGGGGGACGGCTTTCGATCGCGATAACAACGGATCTATCGTGGATCGGGTCGTACACGGGTTATCTGAACGCGGTGGCACACATTTTGCCAGTCGTATCTACCGGAGTTCTTCCGTGAACGACGGATTATCGACGCCCTATCCGTTTACATCGGTGCTCCATTATCGTTCGATCGATTCCACGTCGCCGTTAGAACCGGCAATGATCACTCGAACGTTGGCCGCGCGAAACGATCTAACGAAAAGCGGTTCGTGGGCGATCTCGATTGGGAGAATGAAGTGCGACTGGACCACGCGGAAGGACATAGATCTTGGAAATGTGTGCAATTTGGGTGGGGACGTGGCGTCGGTTCAATTCGACGAAGCGGCGAGACGAACAGGGTGAACGTTTTGGAGCAGACAGCGCGATAGTAAAATTATTGTTCACGACGATGATTCAAATTGATTTAATATCCATCGAATGAATCTACGCGATTTTAATTGCATTGATTCTACCGCCGCGAAAATAATTCCGCGACAGAGGCAATACAATGTAATAATAAAATTATTATTCACGGCGATGATTGCAATCGATCTCGATTGATTTCCATTGAGCGCAGCCGCGGGATTTTAATTGAATTGAGATTATACGGTTGCGAAAATAATACGTGCGAGTTAAAATCGAACGCCATTAAAATTCCCCGCGCCAATGTTTCAGTGATGTTCCAAGCCTAAATTCTTTGGAAGTGTCACTTCATTTTTCCCGGGGGAACCCCGGCTTGTTCGCAATCAAGCTCGATTACCAACGGGTGCTATTTCTAAATAATCCTACGAATATTCTCCAACGGTGCAGGTTATATAAATGATACTAAAAACAGCACGGCGCGGTTCAATGGTACCCAGCGCGACACAATCACGGCGATTTAAAATTCTGTATGATAATGACCGTCGCCGGACTGGATCAGAGAGACTCTCATTTTCCAGACGGCTGGAGCGTCGGCGTACACACGCACGTTGCTCCAGTAATTTCCGACTGCAATTACAGCGCGATCAAACGGCGGGGGGGGGGGAGGGGGGCGATACAACAAAAAAAATCCCATTTGCACCTCGTCGTGCCACGAAAGCTGAATATTTGAAACAGCTGCGGAACTCCCTACGGACATGCCACCCCGACTCTCGATTATATCGATCACTGATCGCCAGTGATCGGTGTACAACGACGTTCCATTATTTTCGATGAACAGTTTCGTTTCTCGGCCGGCGGCATGTAACACGTAATAGTAAAATTGCCGCGGCGTTTTGAAATATTTCTCAGAGTTATAGGGGCAGCGACGAAATAACGGATAATTCGATGGAACGTAATATTTCGGTAGAAAAGATTTTTTGAAAGCGTGAATAGCGCGGTTGTCCTTCGGTTTTTCGAAGCACAGCGGTGATAGGATTGATTTCGCTGTCGGAATATTCTGTGACAGAGTTTCGGTTCTTTAGCAGGTCGAAAGGAAACTCTATTGAATTGGCTCGGAATATTTCAAGTGAATCTGCTTAATTTGATTAAAAGCTTCTGATAATTCTGGCATGCTTTCAATCAGACGCATCGGATTACTCCGGTGTCTGAGCGAGCGACAGCGAGCGAGCGTTTGATGAATTTCACTTCAGCTAAGAGCTAAACAATTGATATCTCTCGTGAGAAACTAAATAGGTGGGATTATGAGTGAGAGGCCTCCGGTGTCACAGGTGGTTTCAGAAACTTGGCGAAAGTTTTAGGGACGACGTTGGAACATTTCAGACGTCTCGCTAGGTTTAAGAGAATCCAGGGTAGAAAGGTTCTGCGAGATTTTTAAGATTTATGAGTCTCAGTATTTTCCGAGTACTTTAAACGTTACGAAATTCCTTAAAATTCTGAATGTTTGAAAATATCTTTTGTAACTTCCCTGGGTGATTTTTGATAACTTGGAAACATATAATTCATCGAAAATTCCCCGTCAAGAAGGTAGACTAATATCCGAAATCCATTACTCTATGCCTCTAGACTCGAATTATTAAAATGCTTCCTTACTGTACTCACTTCCGTTCGCTTAATTTATTAAAGAAAGAAACGATCGCCATCGTTTTCAAATCTCGCGCATTACCATCGCCGCAATTCTTTCAGGTCTTAAACACCGCAATTTCCCCAGGTATCAATGTTATCTTCATTTAAACGCCCGATCGAGTTTTATCAAACGTTCATTTCCCGCTGGCCGTTCCTCAGCGTCTCGGTGGGGAGCATAAAATGCGCAAATCGCGCATAAAGTATTTCGATTACCATCTAAATGTATCTGCGTCACGTAAACGCAACCAAAGGTCGTTTCTTCATCTTGGTACTGCGTTTCCCTTTTAACGGGCCATGAACGGAGTAATCTGTTTCTATGGTGCGACAAGATTAATAGCAGGGACACCGTACTTAACGATAACTTCGCGATAAAGAACGTTTCTCGGCGAGAAAGAAATTAAATTCCATCGAAAAAAAGAAAACTATTATTATTAGACTGATTATTAATTTCACAGGCAGTTTGCACGAATTTCTAGATATGGCGAACGTATTTAATTTAAAAGAAGTTTCAGCTGTGAAAGGGTGAAACATATTTTCCCATGGCGGTTCCCATGCGTGTTTCATATTCATGTCGCTGGAAATCTATGCGCGGCATATATTTCTGTGACGGGATGCGGACGCTGAGCCACTGCAGCACCTGCATCTACAACGGTAATATATCGTAATGACAGCCAGAGTGTTTGGCAGGTGGTAAATCCGCGTTATAATTCATTGTAAAACATGGCCCTTCGTTTCATCTGCGATTTGTCGAACGATATTTTCGACGTTTGGGCCAAGATTTCATTCTTTTTTCCTCGAACTATGTAACAAATTGACTTTGTCATCATTGAAGCGCAGAATATGTAATACAGTCTGCGCATGTATATTAAAATTAATCGAATTAATTCCAGATATTTTTAAGCATCAAATATTTTGTTTGCTAAGTACGGTACGTTCTTTCGGCAATTGTAATACGCAAAGTAAAATATAAATTAAAGCTGCGATAACGATTTTCCGTACGCTGTGTGCACTCTAATTGTATCCCACTGCGAACATATAATTATTAGAAATTTATAAAAGAAGAGGTGTAAATGATCAAACGTTGATTCGAGTAGTTAGACATTCCTGATAAACGTTGTCGGGCAGGAATAAAATAAGCCAGATTAGAAAAAACGCAAAAATAACAATTGCAAGGGCAAAGTGATTGGACAGTTTCAACAGAAAGCCGCAGGTGAAGGGAATTTTCACCAACAAGGCCACTTACCAGCAAAAGCTACTTACTGCTTGCAAAAACAGTATTTTCCATAACTCCAGAACCGAATGAAATGATTTTACCCCGGAAACGTGTTACACGCCAGTGGTCATCCTGTTATTTTCCAGCCGGTGCCGTTCGCTGAAAATCACCGAATAGCTTCGTATTCCTCCCACGTCCAACCCCTCAAAAAATGACAGAACAGTTGAAAATTCACCGACCAGCGGGGCTAGCTGCGAAACTGTCAGCGACGCATGGCACTCACTCGAATGGATAAAAATCCAAATCCAGATTGAACCATGAATTTTCTATAGCCTCTATCTACCGCATTTTTTTTTCTTTTGTCGATGACTCTCCCTTTCGGCGCCTGCAATTTCAGTGACGGTACGAAAATAAAACAAAGAAGGAAGACAATATAGACGCTGACCGACGTTCGAAGCGACGTCGTTTCACTTTTGACCGATAACGACGTAATTTCTATTCATGATCTGGCTAATGAAAATATAATCACGTTCGTCAGCGTGTTTGCATTAACCTGGATCCAATGAGCCTGTCTCTACCCTTGGCTGGCACGACACTTTCTAGAATACCTATTGGAACGCTGAGAACGTCAAAAAGTATGATTCTGTATGCTAACTTAAGTTTCGGGATTAGACAAAATATTCTTCCATTGGAGTAATTCAATTCTACTCCGGTGTGAATATCTGTGAGTGCTATTGAAGTTTGTAACTCTTGAAATTTATTTATACTTGTTCCTCCTTCGTTTTTCGCGAGCAATCGATTTCATTAGTTCCAATGGAGGATTACGTTCCCTCTTGTTTTACTGGCGCCAACGGGAAGATTACTTTCTGATTTTGTCGGGTGTTCGGGAGAGAGTGGATAAAACAGAAGATAGGGTGACGCGTTTCACGACGGGGCGATCTAATAAACGAGAGAAAAAAAAGCCATCGGATTAAATATGACGTGACATAGGCGGCCAGCAGCGGCGAGAGATACGCCGACGTTCTTTCAGCCGACAGCCTTTGGGGACGTAATAACGTGGACGTGTTAATGGAGACGCAAATATTTCAGTTAAGCGCCGGGTTTCATATAAATGACATCGACAATGACTGCTGCGAAATTTGTTTCGCATCGTCGACAAATGTTTCATCCGAAAACAATCTGAAATATCGTACAAAAACACGGTGCGTCCAATTTGGTTGTTGTGAATTATTGTTACGATTCATGGAATGGAAAAATGGTGTGCTGCGAATTTTTATAGAACTCTGTTTCTCGTACCTTTTTTATTTCATGGCAGGCATCATACAGATTTTTCACAAATACGGTCATCTTTTTTTTAGAAAGTGTAATGCACTTTTTAATCCTAGTTGTTTTGCACGATACAAATATTGTTAATGAAACATTTGTTTTCTCTCCTGTCGTTATTAAGCTTTTGCCCATTGCCTTCGAATGTCCGCGTGGATACTTGGATCGAAAGTTCTCCGTGACTCGTTACGCGATCTCCACTGCTTCTTCCGTTATTCAGTCACACGATACGTGGAAAAGTTCATACGTTTCTGCAGTACAAAGGCATTCTTTCCACGAATTCTCACTGCGTCTGCAGTTTGAAAAAGTTGGAACCTACGTTACGTATATTTCATTCTTCGCATGCACCTGTTCGTTGTACGTTACATCACATACATTCCTTAGATTTACTCGCGCAGTCTTTTTATTTCGCACAGAAGTTGTCGAAAAATCTTTGCTATTTATCTATATATTTATCTATATTTATCGACACTAAAACTCTTTATGGTTTGAACTGTTTGTTCATTGAAGAATAACACAATATAAAATTAATGCAAACCAATGAACAAAGACACATACCTTTCAACGTACAAAATTTCCTGTAACTCGTTCGTGATGCAAAATAGAAATCGAATCAGTATAGTTAACGAACAAAAAAAGATGACACAGGGAAGCAGGTCTTTGGAAAGGCATTCGTTTAACCGACCCACGCTGCGAAGCAGAACAAAACCGAGAGATTCCTTCGAGATATTTAACAGCATCGCATAGTTGACACGTCTCTCGCCAAGTTCCACGATTGTCTCGAATACAATGCTTTCCATTGCTGCGGTTAAAAGTTTAGCGATGATAAGGGCGAGAACTCGAGTTGAATTTTAGTGCAGATATTCTAACGGCCATCTGAATAGCGGTTTCCTTCTTCGATCGTTCCATAAAATCGTTGCTTCGCCCCGAAGTCGATCCACGCCAGTTTCTTCCAAAGCCGGATGATCGTTTTCCATCACCAGCATTTCGTTATCGTCCGCACCTGCTGATAACCAGTAGCCGAAAGTTCATCATGTTTTAAAAGCTTAAACATTTTTCACATTTTAATTCAGAGTTTCCTTAAATAATAAATTCGGTCCGTCTAAAGATACTAAAGATATTAAATTCTCCTTCTTTCTATCACAAGCTTCAATGTTCCCCAATTATAAAAGCAGGTGCGAGATACTGTTTTCCAAAGTTGTATCGCCGTCGTTCACGTGTACGCAGGCGAGTTGCGTAGTTATGAAGCAGGCCACAGGCTTATCGAAAATCCTCCCCAAAAAAAACGGGCGCGAAATTTCTCCCAGCGCTATGACTCGAGGGCAGAAGTATTTCGGCCGGTTGAATATCAGAGGGACGAGAAGAGGGATACTCGCTATGAAAAGGGGTGACCCGCGTCCTCGTCGATTCAGATTTCCAGATATTTTTGTGGCGCGCATTCAGCCGTTTGCAACGACGCGAGAACTGTCGAAAGGGGTTTCATTTTTCCCCAGAATCGATAATTGTTTGCGTTCTACTAGCGATGGCCTCGACATACTTCGAAACGCTTTCAAACTGTCGCGGCTATTTAAAATGTTTCGCTGGGGAGGGGTTACCTGGGAAACGTTAAGTAAGGTTAAGTGACTTAACGAAGCTTAAAAAGTTAATACCAGATAAATTTCTGAACGGTAAATATGTTGGAACTTGGAGACATTTGCAGCCTTTGGGAAGGCTGTTCAAGAAAGTACAACTCTTGAAAATTTCGTTCGGTTTGAGCTTCGAGGATTTTAATTCGGCTATCGTGGACCCCTGGAGCGTCAAAGGTCTTCGAAATTTCAACCACTCTGGTCGTTTCGAAGGGAAGTCCTCGAAGAATTCTAATTTTCTGATGGCCTCGAAATTTTCAAAGTCCTTGGAACTCTGAAGATTTCTACAAACATCAATTCCGAGTTCTCGGTCGCTAAAATCCACTGACGCTGGTGATAAAAGCTCTTAAGAAAGTTCAACATGTTCTCATATTTCCATAACTTTGCCCTCGTAAATCTTTCGAAGGATTCAGTTGCCCTCACCTTTGCCAAATAAAAGCGCCAGCTTCTCGTGTACAACTTCGTACCATTAATTTAGTTCAACCTTCTCTTTCTTACCCAAGCATAACTTTACTTTTCGCGTACAAAAACAGACGGGAATCGTATTTATATTCCTTTAGCCCGATTCAATTCGGAGAAAAATTCATGCAACATCTGACTCGCGTTTAAAAATCCAATAACACATATGAAAACCATACGAGGAAACGCGTTAATATTTTCGCCATCCACCATAATTGTTTGAATATCAAATGGGTTAAATACGCTTACAGTAACATCCCAGGAAAGTGTCCTAATAATTTCATGGGAATTGTTCGAGAACTCGCGTCAGAACGAATCTGGTTCCCATCCCTACCGGTGGCGAGAAAAAAGGGAGTGAAAAAAGCCGCGTCGATCCGGCTGATGGAACAGTTAATTGATACAGTGGGGCGCGGCCATATTTCGCTCGTGCCGGATTTCAATGGTGGAATTTTCGACCGGAAAACCTGTGGCCATTGAACGCCTAATACGGAGTTTTTGGCGTGACAGAGCTTTAAGACTGGCCCACTCGAATAAAGATCGATTTCACGCCGGATGGACGCATACAGAACCGGCGACGTGCGCACAGCACATACACGGTTTGGTTTTTTCCTCGCTTTCTAAATAAAAATCCTCGAGCCGACCAGCTTTTCCGCGCCAACTGTAATTTTTCGAAAATGTGCGTGACAGTGCGAAACTCTGGGTAGAGCCAACGTTGCTTCTCAAGGGAGCAATTAGTTATTGGTAACGAATTATTTCACACGGGGATATTGTTTTAAATACGAGAGACGTTTGATAATTTGTCGTTGCCCTCGTATTATACTGTATGCATGTGTTTGCTATTCAGAAAATGAGAAAATACGTGCAACGTAATTCAATTAATATTTTTCTTTTTTTTTTTACAACGCTGTGTTTAATCAGTTTTAATTAAATTATCATATTTTTTGTGCGCCACGGATATGTTAGAAGTCGTTTGTGACATTCTTTTTATATAATGATTTAATGAAAAATATTTAATTGCAGACACCTGTGTCCTGTTTAATATTTACAATGAAATTATTGTGATTTTATGTACCGAGGAATTGTTGGAGAGTTATTTTGGGAAACGAATTTTCCTTTCTTTGGCAGAGCAGGATCTTATTAATCCCAACGATGCTTCTACCTCATTTCTTCTTTCCTTCGTTATCTATTCTGTCGCATGCATAATCATCGTAAGAATGCCACTTTCCATGAAATTGGAAAGGTTTGACTCACGGTTTTGCATTAAACGGGATCACCCTGAGGAACAACTTCGTCCCTCTACATTGCTATGCAACGTCTCGGGACGATAAGCTTGTTCCCTTTCGACGATATCCAGTTTAATGCTTTTACAGATAGATTCAGAATCCTGCGAATGCTACGAAAAATGAGACATGCATATTTATTTACTTAAACAGCGTGATGTGTTCTTCCTTCGTTCATTTCACATCGTTCGAATTAATGGAGGAAGTAATAAAACCATATGGAAATTTATTAAAGTACTGTAACTAAAAATTGAAACGAAGCAGCAAACATTTATGAAAAGAAATGTACAGTTCGCCGGCGAACTGTGAACCTTTAATCTCCTGGTAAATTATTTTCAACCAACAATTGAACGACAGAGAAACAACAGCCAACTCTTTCGTACGTTCACAAATTTTGTCCGCCATACCAGAATTCGTGTTTCCAACCAATACCATAAAAGCCATCCTCCCCTTTTTGGTCACAGTGTTCTCTATTTTGTCATTACCATTAAAGCTAACCCCCCCTTCCCGATAAAACCTCTGAATTCCGTTCATTATTTGCCCCGGTATCTGTGCATCGACGCATGTAGCCGTCCTAGGACATGCACAATCCGATAGGGAATCGAAACTTCATTAATCTTCAACCCTTTGCCACCCCTACCTCTAACCTGCAGGTCGTTCTTTTTCGCTTCCGTTTCGTTTCATTGCATCCCGTACTTTCTGCGCACTCCTTTCAACCCCTAACTACGGAGACAAATACTCCATGGAATTTCTTATGCAACCCTCGCGCATACAAACGACTCGTTTAGACAGCCACCCCCTCTCGAAGACGCGGTGAAAGTTAGACGAGGAAAAAGGGAGAGCTTCGAAAAGAAAGGGGTGGGTGAACAGTAGAAATGGTCGCGTTTCGATTCGATCGTACATTTCGTCTAGCTCCCTTTGTCTTGGCAAAGTAGAGTAATGGATTTTCGGTACCGGCGCTGTACCGAAACGGTGCTATGGAAGGGGTTGATAAATGCTGCTTGGTAAATTATAAAGAATTCCGCGACGCAACGATCGCTTGGTTCGATTATCGATTCATTCGGTGGGGGTATTAATTGTGTCTTGGTTCGTGGCGGTAGAATTTTCTCTCTTTGGTTTGTCTTGTGCATGGTAAAAGAAATTCGGTAATTTTTTCACTCGATCAATTTTTAACGCTTAAAGGAATACTCAGATGTTCGTTATATTTTTTAAGTGATGGATAATGTGTAAACTTTAGAAATTAATAGGAAATTCGGAAGGCGGAATATAAAAGAGGAAAATATCGGAATAACTGCTGGTATTGGCTGTTACGTTTGCGCGTAATAAATATTGAACGTCCGAGAATCCTGCAATAGTTTACTTTGTTCCAACGAAAAACTAAATCGGACCGCCTGTCGGTTCTCTTTCCAGCGTACCGGTTAATGCCACGGAAATGGTAAACGGTGCGATCGAATCTCAACCCTTAAGAGAATATAATCCGGAAGTGGAATGGTATTCGTTCGGTGGTAACCGCAAAAAAGATATTAACCACATAATAAGCGGCTTTCGTTATGGTTATTGTTCAGGGATGATTGGAAAAAATGCTGGATAGCGTTATGGGAACGTAATTGGTACTTTCCTAGCAAGGGATGATTCCAGCACACAATACTTCTCTTTTTGCCGCCTTGGAATCCCTGAAATCGATATTAAAAATTGATGGCTATAAAATATAATTTGAAATTCAGTGAAACGAATATTCGTAACTTATCTGAACTATGAAATGCTGATGCGTTTCAGGTGTTCGCAGAAATTATGCTATTCATTAAATTTATTCGTCGTTTATTAGATAAAAAGAATAAATAAATACGCATCACCTCCAGCATTTATAGTTAAATATGAGTGTATAAAATAGTACGAACATAATCGTTCATTTATAATAATTTCCTGTGCAAATAAAATAATTCCTTCGCGACGAAAATTCTCGTGCCGACTCACAATACCGATCCCACGTGAACACATAACTTGATCCAGCGCACCGTCTCCTACAATCCCAGCAAAGTGTTCCAACCGACATGTCCCTTAACTCAAATGAACAGTAAACGTGCGGGACGAAGGAGATCAACTTTCCTGCCGCGGGACGAAAGCAAAGCGGCGGAGCTTAATAAAAATCCAATTTAGACGGATTAGTGGCGAAGAGCGGAGTAAAACCAGCATTTCTGTCGCCGCGTTAGCCAGCCGTCAGCAGAGACAGTAGAACCGAACGATACGCCGGGGGGGGTGGGGGATGAATAGAGAGAAATTACCCCGAAGAATCGAAATTGCTGGCGCGCAGTGGCCTTTGATTTCGCAGCACCGACCGGCCCGATCGTCGTTGCACACGGCGTTTCTGGCGTGCAAGTGGAAAAAAACGGGGTGGCACGCCTGTTGAAAGGGGGTTGCGGGGAGGGCGGCGCGAAACTTTTCACCGCGTCGAACGCGTCCGTTTCTTTGAATCGTTTCCCAAAGCGATTTCGAGCGTCCTCGTTGCCGGCGAGAGCGTAACGACGAGCAAGAGGGGACAAAGAACGAGATACAAAGTTCGATGGACAAACGGAGAAACAAGAATCGTGGCGGGATGAGGTGCAACGAGATCGTAGAAAGGTAAGTGGAAGTGGTCGGAGAAGCGAGGGGATGTTTGAAGGGTGAAAGTGAAGTAACGAAATGGAAGGGGGATAGGTCAGGGGGACGGCGATTTCCTACTCGGTTTGCATAATATTTTATGCGCCGGCGAAACAGATACGTAACTGGTCCGGGGAAGTGACCGCGAGATCGATGGAATTGTTCCGGGACTTCCGGTGCTTTCGTTGCTATTCGTTCTCCCGTCGATTCCTCCGACAGGTTAAATGCGCCCGGCCGTTTCCGCGGACCGGATGCTGTTAATGGATACTTGAGTACGAACTGGAATTATTGAGTTGGGTGACAAGTTCGTTCATACTCCGATGGTGTACGTGTATTTTGGGGAAACGTTGCTACGTGTTACTTGCAGTGATTGTCAAAGGTTTCCGGCGCGTCTTTGGGGCTTGGAATGAAAGAAACAGGTAATAATAATAATAATATTGACTGTCTCATTAGCCCGATTGAAAGTTGACGCTCCTATTTATATCAATTAATATTTTACACTCCTGTAGACACCTATACAAGTTTTGTTCGCCATTCAGATTAAAACTGTCAATATAAAAAGACAAAATAACTAATGGGCACGTTTGTCGCAAATATTAGTCCCATAAAAATCTTGAATACAAACTCGTTCCCGATATGTGTGTTCCCTTAACTCGCGAGCGAAGGTCGTAAAATCTTTAACGAACTAGCGAAATGTAGCAGCGAAGCAAAGATGGAGCCCGTTAAAAATTCGCATCGACAGTTATCGCGGCTCTCTTCGCAACGCGGAAGAAACGAATTGTTCGCGCGCGCCTCGTACAATATGCATCCCCTTTAAACAGCAATTTTACGATATCGTTTCGCGGCGTTTACCCTGCAACATATTACGGGTCGGCCGAGTGCGCGGCTTGCAGCTAAACAAATTACACGGCTTCGTGTTGTCCGTGTGTTTGTTTAATACTGTGCGCCCACCGCGTCGAAGAATGTAACTTGGAAATTGTGGCGTCGAACCGTGCCGCGCTGAGCGTTATTTTTACTGCCGAGCAAACTCTGAACGATGAAATGAACACTGGTGCTGTTACCGTTTCGCCGAACAACGATGGATTTTTTTAGTTAATTTATTTCCTTAGTTTTGGGAGAAACCATTTTCTTCGGGCGACGTGGAGCGGTGACGAGTGGAAATATCGGCAGAGTGTTTGATAAATTTCGTGAAAACCGGCGGGCCTTTAATTTTCCATATCGATTAATTACGGGGCGAAAGAATGCTCGATGCGTCGAGTATTTGTTAACGTCGCGAGTTATTTCGTGCGCTGATATTAAATATTGTTCCGCCACGGTGGCCGAAATTTCGCCTGGCACATTCGAATTATAACGCGGAGCTTTTTCCAGCGGCCGCGTGACGTTCGACGATAGTGTTCGATTGAAAGCAATTTCCAGAGTTCGCCGATAGAAACGCGCATGAATTAATAGCAATTTCAATTCTAGCATTGTATCGCGTTGACGTTCTAACGTGTGCCCTTCGCCACGTGTGTCGCTACGTGTGTCGTATCCCCCCGAAATCGACTGGCACGTATTAATCAAAGCAAATTCATTGTTCAATATTCCTGGATGATCCAATATTTCCCGTGGAGATGTATCAAAATCGATTCCATAAGGATTCGACGAAATCGGACAACCCTGTCACCCCCGTCGATCCTCCCATTTCCATCGAGCCGAATTTCGCCGTAGAATCAAAAGAAACTGCAGCGCGGTTGACGGCAAGCTGAGAAGAAAGAGATACGCCGATTTGCCAACAATTTGGGTCGTTGCCACCGTTCACTTTCAACAACCCCTGATACATGTTTTCATCCCTTTGGAAACCTCGTTGACAACTACGAGGTTATCAATCATCGTTTCGTTAACCGAATAATGCAGGTAACGTGTTAAGGGTAACGCAGGAAACAGTGGTCGGGACGGTAAAGTGGTGTGCAAAGGGGTGGCAATGGAAAGGAAAGAGAAGCCGAAGTCTCGGGGTAAGGGTTTCACGAGCGTTCGAGCCACTCGTTGGCGCAATGGCGCCGTTAGATCTTAATGGCAGACAACGATCCTTAAGGAACGTTTCGACAAACAAAACCAACTGTGGAGGAGTAACGAACGGGGCGAGGAAGCACGGAATGTTCAGGGTGGCGCGTCTAAGGGCGAAAAGGGTGCTCGTTGGCAAAACGTGGATCTCAGGGGCGATGGAAACCGCTGCTGGCTACGTAGACGCATTTTCACGTATATGTAATATACGCACACTGGATGGTAGAAAATAAATAGTGAAATTGTGGCATCTTGGCGGTTCGCTATTTGCTTTAAGTAGCGTCGTAAATCAATTATAAGTTTTTCCCCAAGTTTTCCACCTGCTATAAACGAAATAAATGTCGCCACTAATATTAATCCATTGACACTCGTTTATCTTCGCGTTTATTGATCGATTTAGTTTGAAAGTTTAATAAAAACGATGAACTGGATTGTTAAGTGTCCCACGCATTTTCTACGCGCCTGTGCATCGTATAATCAATTACACAAGTCTTTGATTAAAAACCGTTTCTCGGAAATAATAATTTATTAATGGCGTGTCTCGCTTGCGTTTTGTTAATAATTGTTCGACTGGTTAAAAAGTTTTGTAACGCCGGCGTTTATGAATTGCAACCTGTCCGAACGATATGGGGGTTGTTAAACACACTTGTATTCATTGTACAGACTATTTCCTGCCCATTAAAATTACTTCAGATGAACAATGTGTCATTAGAACGCATTTTTGAATGCTCAAATAAGAAAACAATATCCATCGCAAACAAATTTCTTGTCACATCGGCAAAGATTCAATATGCAACAATAACAAACCTTTTAATTAAAAAACGATTCAATTACAATTGTCAGCGCAAACACGTCGATGTCACAATTTTATTGCCAACGTTCTATATCAAATAGAATTTTGCCGCAAGTTATTCAGCAAATCACACAGCTGTGAATCCCGCTGTTATTCATTTTCCCTTCACACCCTGTGCATGCATGCATATGTGACCAACGACGGAGACGTGGATAGTTTTATCACGCAGATAAGCTGCGTTTCGAGACAGCTGCCTTAGGTTCACCTTACCGTGGAACACCAGCGACATTTACTCGCTCATACGTTGCTCGAGAATACGAATTTATCGTCAGCGTATCGAGGGACAAACATTCCCTCTCGTTTGAAAAAAAACGCTTACCGTTTTTTTTAAATTTTCGATCGCTGAATTTTGTTCACTGAATTGAAACAGAGTGAAATGAGTTGTCCCATTCGCAGCAATCGAATCTGATTGAAATTAACGCGGAGTACATAAACTCATTGTTACGCCACTAAAGTGGACCGAATATTTCATCCAACGGGGCTAACCTCGCCAACCAGGGGCCACGCACTTCACCTATTCCACTGCACAGGTATTAATTCAGTTTTAACGGACGTTACCCCGACTGTCGAACACTTCTGTCCATTAATTCAATTGCCAATAGCATATTAATCTGTTGAATCGATTATCCACTGAGCATAAACTAATCGCTTCAGCTGATTTACTGGTCAACCACGGCGCCAACAATTGTAACAATCTACCGTTAGCGCAAACACAGCTACAAGTATCTGCACATTGATTACAACCAGGGCAATTATTTCTGCGAAGTGGAGGTTGCGAAAATTGTTTATGGCATTTGCAAGAATAATCATCCCCGCGAAATTCCATTGACGAACTTAATTTTCGTCGTTCGATTAATTTTTCATATGCCGATAAACACTCGGATACAACTTTCTCTTGCTTCCTCCATTAAACTTAACGAGCACATCCTGCGCGAAAACATTATCTCACACCGAATTGCGGCCCCGCGCGACCAAGAACGACCCAGAATCCATCGACAGCTGCATTCCACCACTTAACTTTCGCGCGGATCCCACAAATTCCACGGAGGCCTCGGAATCATAATGAAATACGGTTACTGGGTGTCGCGGCTGCTGCGTGAAATTATTGTTCCGCGTAAATCTGCGCCGCGAACGAAGTTACGCGATGGCGAACGATCGTTATCGATCGATCGTCGCGGCTGCTCCTCATCCGCCAATTTGCAACGTTAATCGATCAGGCCGATGATTCAATTTGCTTGGGACACCGATGGAAAAAAAAAAGGAATCGCGGAGAACGTGGCCGGGCTCCAACCGACGAATGTACATTTCCATTCTTTCTGGCAGTTTATTCGTTGACCCGCTATAAACGATTTCCGGCTGGCGGAATTTCTGGTGGAGGGCGGACAAGAAAATAAAACGGAAAGAGAAATACAGAGGAAGAGGTAAAAATGATTATCCAAGATAGCGGTGGCTGAATAAAGAAATCGTTCCCCTCTTTTTCTAGCGAAATCGGGTTAAAATAGTTTATTCTTTTTTTTTTTTGTAGAACGACGCGACGTGGAGAATAAACGATTGAGATCCCTTTCCAACGATTCCACCGCGGAAAAATATCCAGTGGTCCAACCCCTTTCCGGGGAGATCCGTTTGAGCTTGAACAGATGGAAATGAGCTCTTCGAGGGAACCGGCGCGGTCCACCGATTAGATAAACTCGTTAATGGTATAATTCGCTGATTAATTAATTTAACGCCCCGTCCCCGTGCCGCTATCAGCCTGGAAAGAAACAGTCCCGGACGTTTAATCGCTCGCTTCGGGGTGATAATGACTGGTGGACCCCGATGGGAATTGTTCGGTCCAGTGAAGCGTTAATTGCGCCGAGAAAGAGATGTAAGGACGTTATTCATTCTGTTCAATCTTTCACTTCCCTCAATTTTTGTTAACTCCCGTGGTAGAAAAAGTGATACGCCAATTTAAAACTCCTTAATTGGCTGATTAGTTAAGTAATTACTTAACGGTGGAAATATAATGTTTAGTACATTCAATACGCATATACTGGGAAATGTAGTGTACAAATGTTCCTGCCACGGCTGAAATCGTTTCCTAATATACAATGGAAACATATATAAAATACTATTATACAATCGACACCGCTAATCTCAATTACAAATCGATTTTCGTTTCCAATAGAATCACCTCCCTCCACCCCGTGTAATGCTTCGAAATGTGGAAATACGAGAGCAGAGAAGGAGAAAGAGAGAGCAGCCGAAAAAAAGGAACACTTCGAAACGATATCCGTTTCGTCGCGTGCTCATCAGCCGAAGTCAGTGAACGGGTGAACGCGAATCGGACGTGGGAACGTTCCATTTCTTTACGGGCTATCCGTTTTCAGTGGATCGATGATTAGGCATGTAACGCACGATGGACATGGACATCGCGACGCAAGCCCTCCGTCGACAAATAACGACAACGTACGTTCTGTAAAATTGCACACGATGTAAGGAAAAAAGGGGGGGGGGGAAAGAAAGAAAACATCGCATGAATTTGCGCAAGCACGCCGAGGCATAAGCTAACCGTGTGCCGACGCAAATTACCATGCATTAACATACGCCGATAAATACACGGCGACGCGTGTAAACTTACGATAGCAAATACAAACAACGGGCATGCACGACGTGAGTTATTTTTCGCACGTTCGCAAAGCTCGTACTGTCGCGTTCACACCACCGTCGAGTTATTACGCAGGATTTTCAACACCGGGAATCATATTCGACGAGCGCGTATTTTACATCGACCCTGTCGTTTTCAATTGTTCGCACGAATTTCCGCCAAAGGCCCGCGGACTCATTGGCGTCCCGATACGTTCGCGAAACGTGCCCGATTACGGGTGAACGAACTTTTCCGGCACATTCGCGCGACGGGTTCACCGCGATTCCCGATTATAAAATTTCGTAGAAAATATATCACGGTTGACAGGTACATTTCACTGAACCACCTGCCACGCGGGCATAAAATTCAATATTCCATCGCCGCGTTAAAAAAACGAGAAGGAAAAGTAAAAGCGCAGGAATCCGGAACGCAGAAAAGCACGACGGTCTATCCCCGTCATATGCATACTATATTCGTCGTCATAACTTATGGAGGTTAAGCCGCGCACGGATTTTCAGGCCACGTACAGGAATACAAAGTGCAACAAGTAAGCTCGCGTTTATACGGGACCCTGGGCCGTGTGTGCTCGTTGAAAAAGTCCTACTTCTCCCCCCCCCCTCGCGATATTCCCGGGTAGCTCGCAAATATACGTTTCAACGGGTACACGAATAATTCCGCCCAGAAATACCAGCGACCAGCTAAGATATTCGATTCGCAGGAATACTTCCAAACGAATCAACAGGTATCCCAGAGAGATAATGTGCACCGTGAACAATACTTGGCGATTGCTAATGCCGTTCCCCGACCGGGGAACGATTCTTCATAAAAGGCAAACTTTCGAAACTCTCTCCCTCCCTCTCTCTCTCTCTCTCTATCGTGCACGTTTCATTCAACTTCGCAAACACCCACGGGAAAACGGTGCAGTTCTCCCTCGCGGAAGCTACATTTATTTGCTTATCCACGGGATGGTCGATAAAAGAAAAAAGAAGTAGAAGGAAAACAGTCGTTTTTTACCCGCAGCCTAGGAAGAAATATTCAGAATTCAGATCAATCTCGTTATTTATCACACTTCTATCAATTCTTTCTCCGGCCCTTTTCTACTCCGCCGGTTAATCCTATTCTTTCCTCTTTTTCTTTTTATCCGGAACTATCAAACGTCCACGCACGTAAGTTTACTGGCTGGCGTTTCTTATCGTGGCCGGGGAAACTTCGTTCCCCGTGCTGGGAACACGTATATGTAAATCCTCGTCGCCGGGAACGAGTTTCTGAACGCTGCAACGCGTTGTCGCGGGCAGATTTTCGCGTCGGTATCGAGGCCTGGCAGGCAGACGCGCGGCCAGATCTCAAGTTTTTCCAACGACGGCTGCACCGTGCAACCGGGCGTAGATAACAGGGACTTCCGGTAACCGCGGCGCGTGTACAAGCGAAAGCTACCCCACAGGGATTTCCGGGTGCGCTGTTACGAATATTCGTTCTTCTGTTCGACGTCTGCCCGATAACGTCGCCCGCCGATTTCCCATTTGCTGTCCGCCGAAGTGCTCGACCTCCGTTCCCTCTCCGTCCGTTTCGTTGCTGGCTCTGCCCCGGTTCGGCTGTGCAACTTCGAGTACACCCGCCGTTTAATCGCTCCCGGCAACGAGAACGGCGTGGATTTTTATCGCGATATCGTTCGCGAGCTTATTCGACTTCAATTATTCACGGATACATCCGGCTACCTGGCCGGTGCCGTTTTCCTCGCGAACGGGATATTGGCTCGGGAGTATTTGAAAGTCGCGATGGAAGCGAGGTGCGCGATTATTGATTTTCCGGCGAGGTCCGCGGTATCGGTATATCGACAGGTTCTTTGGGAAAATTTCGATGCTCCAGAAAGGTGCACGGACGTCTTGCACAGCATATGGGAATATTTATGTTCGCCCTCGTATGCAAGCCCGCGTGACACTTCTAGCCTACGACTTGTTCACTCTTCCCTCCGTTGAGCGAGGAACCGACAATAATTCCCGTTTAAGATTTTCCTCGTTTCGCAAATCTCGCTGGGAAAAGTCCGAACATTGAAGTTCACGATACCCTCGCCCTGTGCCCGGAATAATAATAGTTTCCGCCGAACAATTACCAATCGCTGAAGCCTGCATAGATTCGCGAAACTCGGCTACGGGAAAGGCAGCTGTTCGCCGCAAACATCGAGGCATCGTTGGTCTTCGAGCATTCCCCCCCTCAGTTCGGTCGTGTACAGAAAAGTAAAGTCGCAAAGCTAGGGGCATATACTCGACGGGAACGGGAAGAACGACGTACGGCCACGATCTCGCTATCGTACCCGTCAGCCGGCGAGAGCAGGGTGGATTTAAAAGTTCAGCCTTCCTGATCCGATCACCGTCGTACGATTGCTAAACAACGCTGCTCGACCGGCTTACGGTTTTCCTTTATTGCCCTAACTCACGCTCCCGGCGTAAAAATCCACGGGAGGACCACGTGCCCCGTGAAACTTTTCCCTTCCACGACGTTCCACGATCGTGCCTCACGGGTTTTACGACGCACTTGCGCAGCAGAAATTCCGTGACACATCGGAGTTAATTGTATCGGCGACGGTTCCGTCGTTGACGCGGTGCCATTGTTCAGTTTGACAATACGGTGGACGATCTATCGGACGACGACAGACCGGCGAAATTATTCTTCCCCTTATTTCCGGTGCGACGAAACGGCAAAGACAATTAGCAGCGGAGCAGCCAGTTCTTTTATTGCCGAACGTAAAAGTATCGGATTCATAGCTGAAGCAACGATTAGGATCGATGTCTGAACAAGTGGATTTAGTTCCTGACCCAATCAAACCGATGCGACCGGACGTACAATTACTGTACACCGCTTACCTTACTTCGATTGGATTACAGTCGGTCGCTTTTAGCGGCTTATCCGTGCAACGGCGAAAGAACTGAGTTAACGATGCAGAGCGATTCACGTTTTTCATCATCTGTCTTCGAAACTTAATTTCTTTTCACTTGTCTTGAGAATTCGAAGCTTATGAATCGATTGGCGTTCGCTGCGTCGACCGATCGATATTTTTCAAGATCCCACCAAGCCAGATAAACTGATCGCAAGGGTATTACAAGATTGCAAATAAAGATCTCGCACAGAAACCTCGGAAATCCAGAAGAAATGGTGCAAAAAGCACCGGGGATAAAAGGTAAAAATGAAGTGCTTCTTTGGCGCAGCGGGGAAAGTCAATTCGAGTTTTTGCGAACGGTGGATGTCTCTGGGCATCTTGGAGCACGTTGCCTTCCTCCTTACCTGTAATACGGATTAATATTTACAGAGATTCGGGTCTGCCTCTCGTCTATTTTCGAGTTTCAGCCCGCTTGAAATATTTGTATGCCGGTTACTGACTGCCCCCCGCGTTTCGCTCCCGCCGCGTTTCTTGTTGGAATCTTCATTTCCATTTCACCCCTACCCCCGAAGTCTTTGTACCCGACGGTATGATAGATCGAATGAAACGTTTATATATTTAGTTACACTGATAGAAAAAACTGCTTTCCCGTTGAATATTTTTCTTTAATTATACGCTATGTTGGCTTTCGAAATATACGTTCCTTTCATTTCACGGCGTTATCAGAGACACTGCACTGTCTTTTATAATTTCCGTTTTTGCACTGATCTTCGATGAATGTGATTTTAATGTGAGTGAAATCTTACGTTCCATTGTCCCGACGATCGCGTGGACATTTAAGGGGATACAGCTAACGGAAACAGCCTCGAAACAATATTATCTCGCTCAACCGGGAAGAAAGCACTCCTCGCTTTTATCGTCGTTTCAGAACACTCGAGGGCGGGCGTGTAAAGCTTCCAACCCCTATAGAGCATAATGTGTTACGTCGATTGGCGCGACTCGGTGTAATCGAAAAACTTCCTGCAGAATTAAACGTACGAGCCCGCGGGTCGAAAGCAAGAGGCGGGGGTAGAGCGGCAATTTGAAACTTAAATAACAGCATCGGCAACTTTAGAACTGCTACGAACGCGAAGGGGAGGAGAAAAAAAAAAGGGTAACTCGATCGAACGAGCCTCCCTTCCTAATCTACCATCGCAAGAAATTGCCAACAGCCTCTTTAACTGCTCCGTAATTCCCTGCGTAAAATGTCTGCGACTCGTGGAACGGCTTCGCGAATTCTCGAGTGAGCAACGAGACAACGATTCAATTGCAATACGATGTTCAACACAATTGAATCTCTTCGTATATCCGAGAGAATACGATGGATCGATTTCTCTGCGCAACGCTGTAAATCTTCCACCGTAAACAAATACATTGGGAGTTCTGTTACCGCAAAGTGACTAATCGAACGGCGGAGCGTATTATAATGTCGAGCACCGGAGTCTAGATATCGTCGTCCAGCAATTACCGGGGAAAGGAGAGGAGACGGCGCGAAAGAAACCGTGACGTTAATCTCCAAGTGCAAAGCAACCTTCCCAGTCGGACGATAACGCGCGTCGACCTGGGAATAGTCGCATCTCGAGGTACGGCGCGACGGCTAAACCAGACCCACCCTAAAACTGGAGAAAGAAAAAAGAGGAACGCCATGGGGTATTCCGGTTTCCCTTGGAGATCGTCAAAGCCAGGCAACGTTCAGCGTCGACGTAAAAGCGTAATTACTTCCACAGAACGGGACAAACTTTCCGAGCGTCCTAACCGGCCACAATTATCTTCGTCCACGTCATACACGCGCTTTTCTTCGTCACGATTTTCTTGTCCCGCGACGAAGACGAGGAACCCGACGTCGTGTTCCACCACGAAGTACCGGCAAGCGAAACTCCGATAATTGCCTCAGGCAGAAAAACAATTCGCGCTAATTATCGCGACGACGTCGAGCGCGACATCTAATTACCAGGGTGTTCCACCCCTTCCACCCTTGTCCACCGGCAACCCTGTTATTCGCTGTCTCGAGTTTTTTTTCATCGAGATTGCTTATCGAAGCTGGTCCTGTGCCGTGGAAAGCTGCGTACACTTTTTTTCTCTTGCTGCGCGTAGACATTTTGAAATATTCAAGGGAGGACCGACGTGGCCGGCGTTCGTGTCAGACCGTATATACCTGCTATTGTCTATGGAATTTGTATGCGGAAAAATTTCGAAAAGTCGTTGAAGATCGTATGGAAATGCGCGTAAAGTTTTCGGAATGTCGGGCTCGTAATTGCCGAGGGAATAATTGATAAATATTTGCAAGGAAAGGTGTACATGGGTAGTCTGAAGCATCTTAATGTAAAATAAAGTGAGGGTGGAACAGATGTGAATGGAGAAAGGAAAATGGATAGAACGTAGCACGTTCCCCGCGAACACTTTGGCTTTTGCAGAGAAAAATAACGTCGAACCGTCCCTGTTGCGTTGAATCCACCGTGTCCACAGTGTCTGATTTCTCCTGCACACCTGCGCGACTTTAGAACGCGACGTTTTGGGCGGTTAGAGTGGTTCGTAGTAGGTGCGAATACGCTGTTTGCCTGGCAAAGTTTCAAGGCTAAGTGCACGGGCAAGAAGGCAAGGCGAGAAAATTCATTATTCACCGAGCCAGGAGTATGTAACATCGCTCGGTTATTGATAGGGAGGCTAATGGAGTTTTCAAGTATATCAATAAGCGTGGAGAACGCCCAAAGGCGAATAATAACAAGCTCCGTGAAAAGTTCAATCACCATGTAGGGTGGCGTAAAAGTGGTTGGAAAAATGACGTGGAACATTGTCGTTGGGAATCGAGCGATCTGGGCATGATCCTCGGAGGAGTGAATGTCGGAAAATCGGATCACAGTAAATAATTGAACACCGATGCTGTAACTGAAATTTAAACAATCCGCCGACATTCCACTCGACGATACCGACGATAATATCACACTGGCTAATCTCCAAGGAAAAATGGTCCTATCCGCCTAAGAATGAATAATCAAGGCCCAATTCCGATCCCTCGTTCCCACGAGAGCGAGCCCGATTCGGAAACTGGAGGGGAATGTTTTCACGCGGAAATGGGTATAAAATAGGGGCCACGAAACGAATGGAAAAAGGTGCAAATGACCGGGAGGGGACAAAACATGGCGGGGTGGAATGGAATAGCACGGGGCAAAAATGGGAACTCGCCGAATGGCGTAGAGAAATAAGAAAAAGTCTGGCAGAACTAGAGTAGCGCCGGTGAAAGCAACGAGTTGAGGTCAAGATGTAGGTGAAACCGAAGGAAATATGAGTAAGCTAGGTGCGGAGGGGAAAAAGAACGGAATGAAAGAAGGAGGAGAAGGAAGAGCCGCGTACCGACCACCGACATTTTCTTTCGTCCGCTGCAAGCTTCCGTTCTTCTTCGAGAACTTTCCCGTGCGAGTTCTTTGTTCAGCCCGTTCTCGATGCCCGTCCATCCAGCCATCGTAAAAAGCTCATTTCACGAACGTCACATCGGGGAGCGCCTCGCGGATATTTCGTCCGCTGTTTTCCTCTGTCCCTTCTGGCTTCTTACCCCGTTTCTTGACGACCACCTTTTCCCTTTGCAAATAGTTCGCGAACGTCGAGGCGAGGGAATACAAATAGAATGATATAAGATTTGCGGACCCTTTCGATTACGGATGCATCGAAATTAAACTTCATTCAACCACCAGAGCGATCTTCGTTTGTAGACATATTTAAAGCCAAGTACAGAATTATTGGTGAACTATACAATGTTGGGCATCTAAAATCTTTCGTTATATGTACCGGCGACTCTGCAAGAATTATTGTAGTACGAACGTATATAATTTTATTACAATTATATGGTAGCATATATCGTGCTATTCAATATTTTAGCAATTTTCCTTTCACGTAATATTAATTGCACGCCGCACGCTACAATATGTCGCACTGATACACTCGCCAGATTTGGCTGTCGCGCGAGCCATGCGTGCGCGGCTTACAAATTGAAAAGCTACGAAAATCGAGCAATTTCGTTTGCAACTGAAATGTTAAACAGTGGCGGGTTATACGACAACGTTGCTCAATACGTGAACGCCATAGGGTACGGATATAATTCGAATCGGGGTTATTAAAACAGACAACGGGTATTATTATCGCCTACCAGTGCAGTTCAGGCCGCGAATTGTGTATACGCTGTTCAGTTGTCCGGTCTGTTCATTACTTCCACCTATAATGGCGCGTTTTATTGCGATCACCAGGCTGCGGCACAAAGTGACGGAGATACAGATAATTGCGCGACAGGAAGTGGGTCAATTTTCGCTTCGATTGACAAACACACGATCGCGATTCTGTTGTTCACCATGAGAATGTTCGTAACACGTGAACTCCGTAATTCGACTACGGTCAATCGTTGTTATTAATCGCGCTTTGTCATCGCCGGTCAGATTCACGGGGAACGGGACGAGCACAAAGGGTTGCAGCGAACCCTTCCACGCGGGCCTGGAATTTTTATTGACGATAAATTTCTTTCGGGACGAGAATACATGGAAGGAGTTAGTCGCGCCTTTTTGATATTCGATATTTGATGGAATTCGGTTGTAGCATCATTGTTATTCAAACTCGGCTGAAGAAGTGAAACCGATGATTTGAAACTAAAACGGCAGGCGAAATCTACCCTCCGATTTGCGAAATCACTGTCGAGCACGTATAAGGGATTGGAGAAAGCATTAATTTAAATGCAATTAATCCAAGCGCAGGTTGCGGGATCGAGGACAACTGAAATTCCGCCGACCGTATATTGCATTCGTGCACGCCGCTCTTCCTTGCAAACGACAGGCTTAACATTTTCGTGATCATTGTACTGTAGCTTCGTTTGATCTTGGATTTTCACGCGGACAAACGACTTACCAATCCTGGGGCAAACAGATCAATCGAGCCTTCGTTCGTTTCGCATCATTTCCGTGCGAAATTATTTATTGAGCATTAGCCGTTGCTATGGAATTTCCTTGCTTCCTCGCGATTCCACGCTCTGCAATTTTATTAGCACGGGAACAAAAGAATTTGCAACGCAAAAATTTATTCGACTTCCCTTTCGAGCAAACCGTTCCAATTCGTCTACAGCAATGTAACAAGTTACGATATAACAAGGACGAATGTTGCTACCATTATTATTATTCGCCTCGCATCCTCGCTCAAGCGCCCCTGTGAAAGAACAATGCCGGATATATTAACGATAATTCCTCGAGCAAGATTACGCCTGCCGCGGAACAATTGCATCCGTGGCGAACACGCGGCCACGTTTCGAGAAAATGATCGAATTCAAATGTAGCCGCGTGCGTAAATTCGAAAGTGGGTCGGCGGTGCTGGATGACAGGCCAGGCGGGCAGAAACAAACAATGACAGCGGTGTACAACAATCGCATTGTTTCGTACTTATTCACTGCGTTTACGGAAGCACGGGGGCCGTCCTCGGATCGAGATCCTAAACCGGTCGAAAGTTCACTCAGCTTCAGCTGCGGAACATTATTGGCACTCCGCCCAATCAAAAACAATTGTGCAGCTCTGCGCGTGCATACGTGCAGGGGAGGACCTTCGTATCAAAAGTTTCGCGGGATCGTCGTTCGACCCCTCCTTGTTTAATTCTCCCTCGACCCTTTCGCGTGTACGGAACTTTCGCGTGTATGGAATGCGCGCACGCGCGCGTCCACGGAACCGTTTCGAAATTGCAAACTGTTCCCGCATCCGGCTGATGTACGCGCGCAGACGTTTCGTTTTTAGGGCGGGATTATTTTTCTGCGCTTTCCTACTCTCCTCGTTCGGCCGCCGAAAAAGAGAAGAAAGAATAATAAACTGCGTGAATCCGAAACTTTGGTATCTCGAATTTATTCATTATTCGTGCTGCGAGCGTTACTAGAGTTATGCAGTGTACAGAAATGCGGCGTGCCAAACCAATGGAGGTGTACAGTTGCAAAGATCGATGCAACGAAACGGATTACAGTTCGGAACATTGAGAATACAGCAGTCGTTAGACTAAAAAAAAAAAAGAAGGGCAAGACCATGGCGAAAATCGAGACGAGAGTTCCGTTATTAAAATCAGATCCGACGAGGTGAAATAATGGAACACCGAATGAAACAAAGATACGCGTATACGCGGGTTACGGTTGTTAAAAAATTCATTAAAATAGTTTTCATCGAACCGAACGCTGTCGGAAGGTATTTAAAATATTTTCGCCGGAACAAAACGAGCACATCCTCGCGATGCGGAAGATTCCTGATTCGCGAGGATAACGAATTCCCGGCAGCGTTCCATAATGCACTTGTTACATATTTAACAAACGCAACGGGCCACGATACTTTGTTACCGATAAATGAAAACGAGGAACCACCGTGCATTCAATATAAAGCAACGAATTTCCACGCGAGAAACGTATCAGCCGGCAACGATACAACAACGTGGCCGTAGCTCACCGCGACCGGGAGAACAAAGTTAAGAGGACGTTTCTCGCGGGCGTAACTTCCGGAACTACCATTGCAGTCAGCGCAGCAAAAGTGGCGTCGAGATACGGTGGAACGCGGTCCTGCAAACCGACAGAATTCGACGAGCAACTGCCGCTGGATACCTTTGGTGAAACACTGGACAGGTGTGAACGCGTCCGGCAGCGACGTTTTCGCGCAACACGCTCGGGTAGGAACGGGATAACCGCAGTGCCACAATTTCGACTTACCTTTCACCGGGGGACGACAGATTCACGGGTTCCCCGGTACATTGTACGTCGCCCCCGACGCAACATCTGCCACGATATTATTGGCATCGCGTCTGATATCGTCCGCGAGGTTTCTTTGATATCACCATCGATCTCGCGTGTCTGCGTGCAACACGGTTCGCCTTTGAATTCTAAACGCGCATTACGCCGCCTCGTGTCCTCGATGTCACGTTTCCCCGATCCGATTCCCGTTGGAATCGCCGTTGCGATTGGTCTCCGCGCGAGAGAACCCATTCGATTGGAGATGCACGCGAACAAACGACACCTCGCGAGTCATTTTACCGCGATTCCACGCGTAGTCGTCATTAACGTTATTGCCAGGGACGTGTTAGGGGCGATACAAAGCTACGTAAGTATGTACACGTGTGCATACGTTTGTTAGACGAGTTCACCGGCGAGGAGGTACCGAATTGCAGCGCTAGATAAATTTCCTGCGCGGCCGCGGTACGCCAGACGACCCGTTTCTCGAAATCGTTTCGCAGTTCCGTAGGAAAACTTGGTAAATTCGAGCTCCCGGCAAGTGTGCATTCCGCTCTTCTTGCGTGTAATAAAATTAACCGTGGAAAAGTGCCACGAAAGAGTTAACGCGACTGTGCGTCCCTAAATTTATGTAGCTTGCGCGATATTGCACTGTCGTGGTCAAGGGAGAAAAAGAAGAGAAGGGAAAAGGTGTACCTGGTGAGCGGGAGGGGGAGGGATAATTGAATTAATAGCTGTGGGCAAACTAAAAGCAATGGCCTATTAATTGCAGCTGACGACAGGGACAAGGAATGCGAGTTATCGTCGTTATTATTTCAGCAAGTTTATTTGTGCAGTAATTTTTTGACCGCGCGATAGAATAACACGCGACCCCCTTTGATTACATCGTAATTCGTTCGAGAATGATTTCCATTCATATCCAGCCAGCCGAATGCTCTAACCGAAAAATTAGCTTGTCCTATTCGCCAAAGGCAGGCAATTCGCGCGCATAAATTATGCAGAATCCCATCACGCGTCCGCTGCGGCCGGGCTAATCTTTATTATTTACGCGGTCCTGTAATAAACAACGACTTTAATTGCGCAAATATTTGCGGCGGGGCTGCACGTCCTGCATATAATATGTAATTCATGGAACGTTAAAAATGCATCGGTTCGCTCGTTCCGTCCGCGCGATTCGTCAGCTGCAGCTGCACCACGGACAGTTCGTGACGAATTTTTGTCCACGAAATTCCCCGTGACGCCCGTTCTTCGTCGACCGTGGCTCTCTGCTTCCGGTTCACGATAACGCGACGAAAATTCCACCGTTCCGGCCGCTGTAAAATTGCATCGTGGCACAGTCGCAAATAAATATTCATCGCCCCGACGAAGGGGACGATACGCTTGTCCCAAACGCTCGACCCAATTTTTAGTTGATAAACTACCGTGCACAGGCAGCCTTCGTTGACGGTCTCTAAAGAAGTCTAATTTGCGAACCTGCCATCTGATTAAATATATGAGCGATGCGTTAACTTGGTGAATACACGCCGCACAATAGGGGTAGGTGGTGAGTTGCAACCTCGATATTTGCCGGCGGCGTTCGCGTTCCGTGGATGTGTCATTGTCTGGTAAGAAGACGACGAAGTTGGGTCGCAAGAGGAATTTTCGTTCGCAAGTAGGGCAGATATTGGGCAGGTGCGCGACAATTGTGTAATTATTTTTAAACGTGTCCCATTGTGCGCTTGGAACGACCGAGCGTCTCAAAGTTCCTTCCTATTTCAATTAATGAGGGATTTATTAAAGTTGCCCCTCGGCCCGTGCAATATGAATTAGAAAGATTGAGAAACATTGCAACTATAAATACGATCCTGACGGCGGTCACGCGGAGGAATGATTAATACGTTTAATAGCGCGAAAAAGCTTTAAATTTTCCTTTATTTTACGGCTATCCCCCTGGCACATCAGATGGTACAAACCAATTTAGTAATACGGTTGCGTTTTAGCACCCGTTAAGAACGCGTATACGCAGCGGCGTATAATGAAGGTTTATAGGGTAGAGATTGTAGGTCGTTGCAGGGGAGGAACAAAAAAAAAAAAAAAAAAACAGCAGCGGTCTAACGAGACTCCATGAGCTTCATTGACAGGTGGAACGATACTCATTGTCTGCCCCCGGGCATTATACAGTGCATGCATCGGTCCAGAATGTCTCCCGAGGTGCACATGCAGCTGGTGTTATTATCGCTTAGCCAGAGAATGTCGTGCTCGTCGCCCTATAACCCGCGATTCCATAGCCAGGCTCGTGAACGTAGTTCTCGTGACGAACATTTTTTTTTCATAGACGTTCCGAAGTTTCAGTGGGTCCAATTATTAAACGACAGGCCCGAAATGTGGTACGTCTCTGACATACGTGCGTACAATGATAATAGAAATTGAAGTTTCGCGATGCAGTTTATCGTTCAATATCGTACTCTATCGAGCAAACGCGGGACGAATTTTCCATCTACAGATTTCGAATGTTAATTGCGTATCCAAGGAGGGGAACAAAAATGAACCCGACTTCCCGAGAAGCGAGATACGTACCGTGCTACTCAATTCTCAACGTCGCTGCTGCTATACGGCGAGCATTCGCCTAACATTTCTCTAGATTTATTGTTAATCCTGACACGGTGCAGCGTCATTCCTCACGGTCGCGAATGCACTTTTTTCCTCCCCTGCCGCCGGGCGATTCACGTCTGCGTGTTGCCTACGGTTCCCCGTATCAATCCCACGGAATGGTCGACCATTTTCTAATCGTTTCTTCCTGTAGATCCCTTTCCGCGTTTCCCGTTCTATTTCTTATTCCGGCTAAACGGAGAAGACAAAGTACTTTATCCCGTAACAACTTGGCCGGCGAGATTTATAGCACGATAATTCATAAGAACCTGCGGCGCAAGTTTCGCGAGCAGGTAGCTGCGAGCATTAGCGCCTCGTCAGCGAAAATTATTTGGCCGAATTAATTGTTACAGAATTCGGGGCGCGGACCTCGCGTCACTTTAACCGCGAACAATGCTTCTCGCTCCGTTTGGAAATTATTATTAACCGAGCGACACGCGCACTAATCTCGACGTTGCCACCGAAGGAGCGATTAAGACGATGATTCATAACCAGCCAGCTGGTAATTACCCATCGTGCGGCAATTTGTCATGCTGCCTGAGAGTAATGAGCCGAACTGCACACAATTCCCGATACACTAACACCGTCTGCACACCGACCTACGCAATTCTCCGTTACTTTTTTCCCCACCCTGGCAAGACCTCTCCCTGGAATCGAACACCGCCCGTTACAGCTCGGAGAGTTTACGCGCAACAGCGGCAACCTAATTTCTGCTTCCCGGACGAGGGCGAAGCTAATTGAAAACTTGGGATATTCGAGGAGCGTCTACAGGAAAGGCGGAACGACTCCGGTGTAACGCGGATTCCTCGCTCGGTGTATCCAGGTGACTTGGGGGAATATTGGTATTAATATTGCACGCGCTCGTATCGTCGGAAATGAAAAGCCAAGCTAATGCATTCCGATTCAAACGACGTGAAGGATTTACAAGCCGAATTCACTATGCGCCCCGACGATTCTGGTAGTTCGAGGAGAGTTAATCGCGGAAAAGCAGCCGTTTCTTGAACCAATCCCCCCCCCCCCCCTCCCTGGAATGTAATACAGTGGGAGATCTGTCAAGAATTTCATGGAGAGCATTGGAGAGCGAATCTTGTTCACGAGATGTGGAACACAACGATGCCTCGTTGACGTAGACGATTCTGCTCTTCCTTAATGGCCGCCATTCACGTGCCACCCTTGCACGGAATTATCCGTGGAGATACGACGTGCCCACAACTTTCGCGACCATCGTTGGAACCTTCGACGAATTTCACTTTCCGTTTGGTAGTTGCCTTCGTTCGTTCGCTCGACTTTGCTTTATTCAGATCCACCGCATAACTTTGTCAGCCATTTTTTGTTCCTTTTATGTTGTCACGTGGAAGCAGTGAATAGCGTCTGGATTCGTAATTGGCTTTAATCGGTGCCGTTTTAACAACTTCAAAGTAAATGAAGTGAAACGGAAGTGGGTTACAGTTTCAAGTTTGCAAATCGAAAAACGTGCCGCGCATCACGAATAGAGGATGACAAAGGATGTTTGCGAACGAAGGGATGCTGATGGGGCGAGTTCTGTTGTCCGTAATGTTGCGCAAATAAATCATAAATGGTTCAATTTGCGTGTTTCATTTTGACGTTCTCGCGATCCCCGATGAAATTACTTTGTTCGCCGTAATTCCGCCGGGATATTTTCAATTGAAATTATATTTACCCGACGGATCATTAAATTCCGAATGTTTTCCATCGACGATCGAACGGAGTCGTGCGCACGTTCGTTACGATTGTAACGATAATTTATTGTATTACAGGGGGCACCGTTTCGATCCGTGTGCCATCGTTTTAATCGTTTCTCGCCGGGGAAACGAAATCACGGGGACACTCGAACCGCAAGGCCCTCCGGCGCGTTACATTTCGATCGACAAATCGGGGGCCCTTTTCCCTTCACCTCGCACGGCGAACCGAATTTAATTAATGTTATTGCGAATAATTGAGGGGGGCCGGGACTCGTTTCGCATTCCGGCAGCCGACTGGAAATCAGAATGGCGAACGGGCCGCTATACATTAAAATTGAACGTCGCGTCAGGCGTCTGAATAGTTTATTTCGGGCCGCCGCACCGTTTCGGATCGCGTCGAACGAATAAACGAACCGCGTTAACAGTTTCTTCCCGATGGATTGGCGACGGGTGCGAGAAACAAACCGCATTGGCGGCTCCTTTTTTTCTCCGTCTATCGTCGGCAGACAATGAGAAAACGCGGGACGATAGCTGTAATCCAGCGGAGGGGCAAATAATCGACGGGCGTTCGCGTCGAATTAAAAACTCGCCATGGAATTCGCTGCGGCGAACCCGAACCGACGAGCAGGTATTAAATCTCCCGTCGACGAAACACGCGAGTTTCTGCCATTTTATGAAACGGTCGGCTCTCCCTAATTCTTCCGCAGATATTTGGACGAACGTTTTTCAGCGGAAACTCGTATTTCAATTAGATCGCCGCGGGATTAACGCGAAGAGATTTTTCCCGACTGTATTGAACAGTGAAAAGCAAGATACTATTTCTGGAAATTATCTTCCGATCGACTATTTCAATTTAAGTGCGCTGTTACTGTTTTTATTGCTACTATTTGGGACGCATCTGTGTTGCCATGTTCGCAATAAAAACGGGCGTTGGTTTCGGTGGACGAGAAGCGTCATTTTTCCCACAGTGTCGCCGTGAAGATAAACGCAATGCCGGTCGACGAGTGGTGTTCTTTCGTATTGCGCTCACGTTTGCGACGAATTTTTGTAACGCTTACAGGTGTTCTTCTGAACGTTAACACGCGGCCGCGCGGGCTTTTCTGAACAAGACTTGATAGGTATATACACCGAGTTGAAAATTGTTTCTTCGGGACAAGAGTTTCTCGATGCTACAGCCAATTTGTTCTTGCTAAGTATCATCCACTAAATCATACAGATATAGCGGAACATGAAACGCGGGCGTAAAATTGTCAGCACGACGGGAACGCAAACACAGAAAAGGACAGAACAAAAAAGTTACACTTCGTGCGAGCTTGCATTGAAAATATTCCTCGCGAGATAATGTGGAGAACTTTATAAAAGTAAATTGAACGTAAAGCGTAAAAGAGATGCGCCCGTTTTCAGGTATTATACATAATTATCACAGTGTCCCGTGGCTGCCTCTCGTGTATGCTCAAACTTTGCGTTTCTGCAGGAATTAATTTTATTCGCTTGCTGTCTTTAAGAGTATCTCCGTTAATCCCGTTGACGTTGAAATAATCGTGAAACATAAATGCACGAATACCGGAAATCAAGCGGACCCTTCTTTTGCATTTATTTTTCCCCACCTTTTTGTATTCACGAGTTACGGTTTAAGTTCCACCGGGAAAAACACGTTGGCGGGACGAAACCGAGGAGAACAAAAGATATGTGACACAAAGAACGTTTAAAAAGGGACAAGAACGAATGAATTTTACCTGTGCGATCGATGCAATTGTCCCAAGACCGTGTAAAAGATTTGCAGAACTTCTACTTCCAGATCGAACAAATTATTTTGTCAAACTTTTCGACGATAAAAAAAGAATTCGCCCGTGGCGAGACGCAAGGGTTTAACCGTGGCCGTTTTCTTTGCTTTCTTTCGGTCTTCTTAGCGAGCCGAGAAATTCTTTATCGATAAAATTTCCAGCTACGGCAAAGGCGAGATAACAGGACGGCAAAAGGAGGGTCGAATGCGGCAAGGAACACGGGCAAGTGATCATATAAAAATTGAGGAGGGATCCTGCAAGGGTGATCGAATAAAAACACATGTCATGTTTAACCCTCTATCCTTTCTTGCTCTCTGCCTCCTCCCTGTTGTTTTTTTTATGGTGCTTCAATTTGTCCCGATACCCGAGTCGGAACATAAACCCGTACAAATTAAAAAAATCAGACATGCTCCCCCTTTTCTTTTCGTCGAACGTAACCAATTATCTTTTGTCTTTTTTTCAGCGTCACTCTTTTCGTCCAAACTTATTGTTGCCTCGTATTTTCAGGAACGATGGACAGTGCACGAGGGAGCCGTAGAAGTGTGCGTTGAATGGAAAATCGAAGGAAAAACATTCCCTCCGGTTCTGCGGGACGTAATTTTTTATTGCTCCTTGGTTGGAAAAGGATACTTTTCAAGCCGTACGCGAAGGACCCGTGGAAATCGATAATTATGAAAGGGACGATAACAAAGTCTCTTGGCGGTAGAGGAATGAGATGAAGCGGAAAAGAAGTCCGCCCGAGAATACAGAAAAATTGGCGTGCTTCACTTCCAGTAATTGGACAACATTGGTTGTAGCTTCGCGATGCAAATGTGGCCGTAGTCGAAATTAAACGAAATCCTTTTTCTGGCCGCGTAAGCCGCCATTCGGACGCGAGCGAACGCAATCGAGCGAATTCTCCAAGTTTCGTTCGAAATGAACATTCATTGGGTCTCGCGAAGCTTAACATAACACGATTCCCTTTTAAACGTTCCACCCTTTTAGAGCTGCGAAAGTTTCCGGGTAAATTCGCTCAATAACGGCCGTTTGGAACGCGTTTTCACCTTTGGACCCGGTATACCAATGACTAACTAATAACCTGCGTTATTTCGTGGTATGTGAGCAGCTCCAAGTAGATTGTTGGAGCAGTCGATCGCTCTTATTAGACTGTTCGAATCAAACTCGTGGCTCCTCTGTCGGCTGTTAAAATACCTTGTACACGTAACGTTGTCGCGAAAAAGCAGTTATATTTTTTCAAACAAAATTTCCCCGACATTTACGTGGGAAGCAAGAATTCGTGGAAATGGTATGAGAGGGCTTTGCATGAATCGTGTGATGGGAAGTATCGAAAGTTGCGCGAAACGTGAATGAAGAATGTTAGTCGAAACGTCGAATGCCGACCGAGTGAATGTTTATCTCGAGGATAGAGTGAATGGTTTCGGGGAATGCAGCGTGGAGTCCAGGATGCATGGTGACCCGTGGTCGAACTGTGACACGTGGTAAGAGTGTGTGTGTCGTCGTGGGTCCTAATGAGCGAGGACGAATGATGAATAGAATGAGAGGGAAAATATGTGAAAGAATATATGGAGTGGAATATGCGTGCGCGAGTCAGAGTTGAGGCGGAGTCGAGTGAGAATTGTTGTGACAGTATTGTTGAGAAAATGTATATTGAGTTGCGAGAGAGAATAAATGGGAGACATTGAGCAATAAAGCAATTTTACGTGAAAGAAAAGACAATCATAATTTCCCCTGGAACATAATCCTACATTTATCTACGAATTTCAATTTGTCCACGCGTTTCGAATAATGGAAAAATATAAAACTATTATTCAACACTTCGGCCTGCGAATAATTTCACGGCTGGAACATTCGCGCAAGACGTCGTACCGTTCAACAAAATTTACTCTCAAATTTATTCCACATTTCGTTGCCGCGAAGCAGTGGCGAATGTAATTTCCAATCGATCCGCAGACTCAGCGAGCGCAAAGTGGGCGTAGAAAATTTACCATCTACATACCGTAAATAGTGTGCAGCGATATCTGATGAGGCAAGCTGCCCTTGCGAACCGCGGGGAACAGTGATGGAAAGAAAGGAAAGAAAAGAAACGCGAAAGAGGATCGAGCTCGATGCTATTCATCTTCGAATACAACGTCCTCATTAACTCATTCACCGAGTCATACATCCGAAGTGGAGTCGTCATCGGAAATTATGATTACGTCGAGCACGGATCGATACAACCCGTGCTCGATCTCTGCGAGGCAGCCTCGCCAGACTGCGTTTGTCTGCCAGAGGCGAGAACGGAATTAAGGAACACCGTGGAGTGCAAACGGGGAGAAATACGAGCCTGGGAATATTTCAAAACGCGCGGAGAGAGAAAGGAAAAGGAAACAAAAGCTAACGAAAAAGTGCGAACGTTGAGCGTATCCGAGGACATAATGAAAATGCTAACGGGCCCTGGTAAAGAAGGTGGTGAAAAATCAGCGCAGGAGTTAAACGGCTTGAAACGTGACCAGGAAGTCGATGAGGAGGACGGGGGGTGGTTGTCCAAGAATAACGAGTTTCGCGGGAAGAGGGTTGCGCACGCAGACAATCACGTTGATACGAATTTCAGTTGAATTCTTCCGTCATCTTTTTTCGATGCCTTCTCCTTCGTTCGACATTTTCACGGCGCACGAAAGGAAGTAAAGGGCACGGGAGAACAACGATAACAGGAGCGTGGGTTCTCGAGAGAAAAAATTATACAGCAGCTAGACAGAGACAGGGTGTCGTCAAAGGAGCGGAGGAGAAGCGCGCGAGGTGATCGCGAGGGGCCGAATGAAAGCACGAAACCGTGAAACTCGACGAAACGGAGGTGAGCACGGTGGATACAGAGAAGATGAATCGAAACGCGGTGTGCGTACTTTTATAATTAAACGGGCTTGTTTATGGCTTTTTTGAACGCGAAAAAATCCGTACCACCTGCGAACCTTGCGAAGTTGGCAGCAAGGATATAAAGCTGGCGACGAGACGAAGCAAAGCGAATGGATTAGGCGAACTAATTTATAGGGGAAAAAGGATGAACATTTAGCGATGGATAGAGGAGGGACGGTACAAATACGATCAACACGGTGAAGCGGACACTGGGTGAAATCACAGGGGGACAGGTGAATTTTCTTCGTCCCTGTAATTAAACAACCTGAAGCTCTGCCTTAGCCAATGCTGTACTCAGTTTGGGTTGCGAATGTGGACCGGTTTTGGGCGCGATAGCTATAACCGACATTAATATAAACGCGAACCTTTGTCATCTACATTCGTGATTCTTCAATATCTTCTCGTCTCTTTGGAAATTTTTGCATCGGAGCGCGTGCACCGGCACAAAGGCCGTATTCTGTACTACGGTAAAGGAGAAGGAGGGAAAAAAAACGAGGGGACAGCTGTGACGGGGGCAACGGTGCAGCGGGGAAGAGTGGTTCGAGCGAAGAAACGAGAAAAGTATGTATAGCGGAATGGAAACAAGTGCGCTTGGGCGACGACGGAACGAGAACGACCGTGGTCTTGAAGGAAAAAATAGAAAAGAAGGAGAGCACGCGACGCTGGAGATACACGAAGGAATATGCATTCAATTCCCGGTATAATTGACCAGTTCGATTCGCGCCTCCATTCGAACGTCACCGGGGAAAATGTCGCTTTATTTGAAATTAATAGGAATTCCGTCTTCCTTGCCTCGCCCCTTTCTTCCTCGCCGTGCCACGATTTTCGTCCTCATTCCGAAACTTCTTTCGCGGCAGATGCCACTCCGAACGAATTTAGTCGGAGAACCGGGTACGCAAAGGAAAAAAAAGGGAACGATAGAAAGAAGCAGGGCGGGGAAGAACAATAGGGGACCGCGAAGCAGGTTGGAGGTATTCGTCAAAGGAATACGACAAACTAAAACGAAAGGAGCAATCCATCCGATTACCTCCATTATCGTGTCTGTTCTGCGGCTGCTAGTCGAACCACGAACGCACGTATTACTGAAATCGAGAGCGCGAAGGCGAATATTTTTTTTTTTTGTGCCAATCAGATGGACGAATTATAGAGGATGCCCTGCATTAGCTTTACATCCAACGAACTGCCGTACGATCGTTTGAGACGCAGCCTCGCTTGGCCCCGTTGTCCACCCTGCTTCCGTGCGTTACGCGACAAGCAGACCAGTCGCGTCTGCTTAAATTCAAATCGCGCCGCGGTGCAGTACACGAAACGAACGTGCATTAATTATCCGCCTCGTACGTCTCCATTCGCCGGGTCTTGCGTCCTTTCTCCGGGCCCGGTCTTGTGGCGAGAGTCTCGGGCCGCGATACTGCGCCTCCAGAGGAGCGGGCCGAGAATGAAAGAGTACGCGGAGAACCGAGTAGAGGGTGTACACGACGAGGACGAGCATATAGAAGAAACTGTACCAACGAGAGGGAAGGAATGTCTGTGCGTTCAATACGCATGCGAGGTAGAGCATGCGCGCGGGCGCGTACAACAGAGTCTCTTTTCTATCGACGTAGCACCAGGACTCCGGCAACGACGTAGTGGACGACGACGACGACGACGACGACGACGACGACGACGACGACGTCGGCCCACGACGTCGACGACGACGGTGGCCAGCACTTCCCTGCGGTGGTGGTAGTAGCACTAGCGGCGCTATCGCAGCGGGGTAGGAAATTTCTTTGGTAGGGGTTGCGACCGTTGGCGGGGGTAAGAGGTCGCGGAGAGGGAAACGCAAGTAGTGGTGGCAGCTACGACGACAGTGGCGACTTCAACGTGGACCGTGGTACCTCAGCGCAGCGGTGTGCACCGCTCGGCCCGGTGCTCGTACAGTGTTAGGGTGCGAAATCTCGACGTGTGCGAGTGGCGCGCATTACGTACCTCTCGTTTGATCGTCGAAATCGTGTCGCTCGGACGTCTAATTAAACGCGAAACCGAGATAATATATCTGCTGTACGTCGTATACGCGGGAAAACTGGTCGCGAATTCGTCGGGGAAGTTTAAAAGTCATCCGGGTGCGACAGACGGGACGAAGTATTTTTTGTCTCCTTTCTTGAGGGCGAAAGAACGTTCTATCGAGACGGATTCGAAGTACGTGGGAAGGAAAAGGTGAAACGTGACGTACTGTATCGCGTGCTACCGTGCGCGAGTAGTGTTACTTCCGCGTCGGCAGTGACCGCGCGTGTTCTTTACGATTGCGTGCTTCCCATTGGGAAAAACGGCGGAGTGATTCGAAGTGTGCTTGCCTCGATAGTAAATTTCGATTATTCCGGTCGCCAGTTAGTAGGATTCGTCGGTGCAGTTTGCGGGGGTTCGATTTATTCGCGGCACCTTCGATGACGTCCAGGTAAGGAAGATGCGTGGAAAGTGTGCGGGAGAGGACACATTGCCGAACGTGGATACGGGAAGACAGTTGCCGTGAGAGGCACGGAGGCACCTACACGGTGAATAGAAGGGACACAGTGTCAGTGGAAGTGGTCGATGATGATGTTCGATAATCGGTTGCTATGATCGAGCCGCGGAGAGTTCACGTGGAACGATCATGATTTACTTTAGGCTGCACCACGGGAGGAGTCTACGGTGCAACACGAATGCGAGATACTGGAACGTGTTCATCGTGCCGCTCTTCCCACTTTGGATTATCGGCGCTTTCTGCGTGAAGGACAGTGAGTACACGGAATCATTACTGATTATCGAGACATTGAAGATCGCCAGTGACGCTCGTAAAAGATGAACGCCAATTTCAGCTCGAGTTCCCGAAATTGGGAAAGGTGAAGAAAAAAAAAGTCACGAAAATTGTTCACGCACTGCGTCGTGCGTCTTAGTATCGTGGTCGCGCAAAAACACCACCGCGGTACAATCTCTCCCCTGTGCGTAATGGTCGATGTCATTGACGCTAGTTTATCTCCCTCCTACGCTCGAGTGGCTTTTCGATAGAAACACTTTAGCAACCACCCTGCTCTACGTACACTACGTGCCAGTATTTCACGTTAGTTCGCGATAGTTCGCGGGAGCATCGGGATCGATCTTGAAAACACCAGCCTGAAAATCAACTCGGAAAGTGAGGATCGTTTGTTTAATAAATATACGGAAGACCATGAAATTTTCTCGACGCGAATAAAGGCCTGCCATTTTTCATCGTAGGCAGACGAACGAGGGGAAGTTATATTTTTTTCCGATCGAAGCGAATTTTTTTCTGCAAGAAATGTTTTTCGTCGAAGGGGGCTGGTCTCGATTGTTGCTCCTTACTTGATATTCCAGCGGCTTCTTCCGATAATCTCGCCACTTTCGCGCGAGACTTCATTTGCTGGGCTAGGTGAGACCGGTGACGTCGTTATCTGAAATTGCACGTCGAAAAAAAGTCTTCCCTCTGAAAGGAGAGAGTAATACGATCGCGACAATCCGGAAACGTAGCTCGCAGAGCTTCGACGCTCGTTCCAGGCATGAAAGCAAACTTCTCGTGCTTTGATACACGAACCCCATGGCAACCCCATGCTCGTTTCTCGACTGCGAAAATTTCTAAGCGAATACCCGAACGCGTACTACCCGAACGTGTACAGTGGTTATCTGCCGGGCAAATTGTTCTCCCTCGACTACAGGATTTGTAACAGATACGTCGCAAACAGTATAATCCTGTCGGATATAGCAGGGCTGTTTCGTTAACGTCTCGATGGGCTCCGACTGCAGAGCAATTAACGAGACGCTCGTTAAAATTCAGCGACAGACCCATCGAACGTTTCGAATGGTCATTGGGAATGCAGCTGTCAGAAGTGTAACTTGTTCGTGCCCGGATTCACCGGGTCTCGCTGTATTGCAAATAGACAAGGGCGCAAGATCGGTGTACAATCGTGATCGAAAGTTCATGACTAGACCGTACCTCGCGTTCAGTTTAATAATTTTAGTAGAAACGTAAATACGTTCATTTTCAACCATTCTCAAACAAACTTCTCGATTGGTTCAACAAAACCAAACTATTTCCAATTGCCAAATGTCTTTTTCGTCATTCGGATTTTTCGCTTTTGTTATCCCATTGAAAGGTCAATAATTCATCCGGCGAATCGGAGTGCACAGACTGACCCGCCACAACGGTGGTCCCAATGAAAAGCAGAACAGCTTGAAACTCCTGTCAGTCGGTTCAGGGTTAATTAAGATTCCCGCGAATCGATCGTCGTTCACCACTTTTAATCGACGTCGATTCCGATCCAGCGGACGCCCGAACGCGCGTTACATATTCATCGTAAACCTTGCGTGGACGCAGTTGTACGTTCAACCTGCTCAAAGACAACTACTTTCCGCTTTGACCCACGGTCCACGGCGTTGTATTAAACCGTGCATCGGTTACTCGCTGGCTTTTAGCCGGGAACAAGACGAGAGCCGCACGATTGGCCTCGACTTGCTTGATATTCAGCTCGTTTCTTGGCACCGGCGATAGAAAGTGTAACGTGCAGAAGCCACGCCGGCGATGGAAACGTTAGGTTCGTTCTCGATTTCGCCAAGTGGTCTTCGTTTAGATCGGCCAACGATAGACGAGACTGATCTTACTCGAACGATTTTTCCGAGCGGCGAAGCACGCGGGGGCGAGGAACCGCGTTTGTATTACGGAGCTTCAACACTTCGTCCAGGAAAGTGCAAAGCTACGAGACGCGGTGGTTTTATAAGTCCATGCATACTGTAGAATCGACGAGTTTCGTTTCCCTCGTGGCACAACAATATTACGACCACAACGCGCACCCGAGCCTCCCGCGACAAAGTTTTTCCAACTTAACGCTTGAACTTTCCACTCGATGCACGTATGTACATGCATGCATGCGTTCATCAACGAACACCTAGCCCAAGGTTTCGTCTCCTCTACGAATCGCGCAACTGGATTTACTGGAATCGAAGAGCGGGACGTTAGCAATTCTCGATATCTCCCCGACGGATATTACTTTTTAAGGCCTCGAGATTACGCGGATATTTATTGAACGTTCCCCGGGGGAGCCAGCCATTTACGAGACACGGCCATAAACTGCGGAGATTAAGCACAAGGCAGTGCTCCGCGGGTCGAGCCAAGTATTGCTACCTTCTTGGTCGAAAGTAATGTCTGTACTCAGCATGTATCGGGAATATTCGCGGGCGGTATCTCACGGACCATCGTTCAGCTCGTTGAAGATTGTGATAGCATGAATGTAGCGCATTAAGGAATCCTATCACTCCGCGGCCTTTAACGTATTATATAGATATACATACATCAGGAGATTCTGTTGGGTAGAGACCATATCACCGGCGGGCTGGGGATATTGTAACATAAACCGGGAAGTGCTACTTCCCTCGTAATTAACTGGTAATCTGATATCCATATTTGCTCGGAGTTACCCCGTTAATCCTAAGGGAAGCAAAATTTACTTTCCCCCGCTCAGTTGCTATCCTCTGTTAGATTTCTCGTCGCTGGCTTTTTTTAACGCGTTCCCGAGCCAGAAACTTGTCCACGGTAAAAGGCTGGCTTTCGCGGGTGTCGCGGGCGAAAATGTCCTGTTAACATCGTTCTCACGCGTCCCCCTTTCTTCGCGACTCGTCAGGCATCATTCCATCGCGATCAAGCTACGGAGCACCATCTCGGTTCATCCCATCGGCAAACAGATTCCAATCTGTCCTCGGAAGTTTAAGCCGAGCTTACCGCGAGCTGCACCGTCCTTCTGCTAATCGCGCTGCAAATCCACCGGCTCGAAGATTGCTTGCTTCGTAATGTGAAGTGCGATTTTATTCCTCGATACCGCGTTCGGATCCCTGGATTCCCTGACGCGTTGGTCAAGATTTTAAAGCCGATTTCATATTTACAGGTAGCTATGGTCGAGGTTTTTTCTTTTGCTGTCAATTAATCGAGATTCTACGACTCTCGAATTCACTTACAGGATCAATAACAAAAAATATCGTACCAAGTCTCGAAAGGATAAACTCCCATTCACGCGATACTTGAACAGTGGTGGGCGAAAAGGAAAGAACAGTTCCTCGCAACTCATCGCAGCACACGTCCACAAGTGGACCGTTTCCATCAGCGAAAGAGCGTAAAGAAAAGAAAAATTTCGTAAACAAACGAAACGAAATACGATTCGTCGACGGGCTCGCGTCTACGTTTCGCTTTGTCGAGACTAGATGAAACGGTGGACGGATTAGTCTACGAGCGATTACCCGGATCTGCTGTCGCGGAAGGCAACGAAGTTGTCGGTAACACGTTTCACCAGGAGCCAGGCGTGCGCGACATTCGCGCTTTTCGCTTTTCTCACCCATAACGACGATGTCTGACAGCAAGTAGAAATGTCCAGAGTAATCTTATTGGCGCGTTATTAGGGTAACACGGCTGTATCGTCCGCGTTACGCGTGCCCTTACGAAATTCGACTGCGATATACCATAGATGCTCGTCGTCTGGGAAATAGCTCCGTCGGCCCTTCTAATAACCGAATTACGGATGCTCGGTGAGCCTCGTTGCACGGTGCTATCCAAAATGTTCCCGTGGATCTCCTTGTCAAATATCTCACGTACGTACGCCCAGCGGGCAGATCGCCCTGGTTGATTGATTCCTGCGACCCGCGAAACGTCTGGTCTCGTCGCGATTTCTTACCTGGACCAGACGCAGCGGGTATAATTCTCCAATAGGGGTGATTTCAGCGAAATTGTACTCGTTGGTATTTCATATATTTTAACTTTGGCAATCTGGACGTGCGTGGTTTCTTGGATCGACGCCTACAGTTTGTCGCGCCCGTGGATGGTTGGAAGGCTATTCCTTTCGCAGATACATAGGGGATAAATTGTATAACAGCGAAAGATATTGTTCCCCGTGAGAAGTTCGAGGGGTTGAAATACGGGGTAGGTAAGTGGGGAAGGGGGTAGTAGAAAAGTTGTTCGATGTAATTGTTTCCCATCATTGTAGATGGAGAACTTGTAGTTTTGAAGTCGGGAACGTTCGATCGGAATGGTTTAAAGTGGGATGGGGAAAGAGTTGTAGGCGTTTGATAGCACCATTCAAGGGGATTGTCTACGCCGGTAAAAAACGTGGATTTCTTTCAGAATTCGCGTTGATCAGGACCTTCAACGTTGCGCGAAATAAGGACTATTATTGTAATTATCGTGTTTATGATTTAATCGAGTTTCGAACTCTGTATTATCCTGCGAATTATTCTGGCCCGGGTAATTGACGGGATAATTGATTTAGACATTTATCGTCTTCTATCGCTGTTCTCTAGAACAACTTGTCCGTCCCGTAACCCTCGAGGAATGGTCAATTACCCTTTTTGCCGGGAACATAGGCGGCCTTTAAATGCTTGGCGTTCGATACGCCAAGCCGTGTGAGGAGTCACGTGTATAAAGCTTGGACGCCAATTAATCGACGTCGCACGCTCGATGAAAAAGCTTTAGAGCGAAAACATTGCATTCCCGGTTCGCGCGCCGGTTGAAAGAAGTTCAATTGTTGGCGTTCCAACGGGGCGACATCTTCTCTTCTCGCGACGCGATACTCCAATCATGCGAATTGACTTTATTCTGATCGATTTTCAATTTCAAACGATCGAAAATCTGTCTGAACTTGAAACATCGAATAGGCAAAAAGACGGGAACTGTTGCGCAAAAGTATTTACACGGTGCGCAGCAATCGTTCGTAATTTTAATTCACACGAGGTACGTACATTCTTCGACGTCGAGCATAAATTAAAAATTATAATTTCTGAGCGAAGTACGAGTTTAAAGTTGACGGGCACTCGTTCGTTAAACACAAATTCAAAATTCAAAAGCTTGTTTCAATTGCGTTACAATTTATTTCCCATTTCGCCCTCGCGCTGGTGCAATATTGTTTCTTTGCGTTTCACTTGCTGCAACGCAATTAAAAGTATTCATTACACGGTAGCTATAAACCGAATAAATCCACGCCACCGAAATAATCACCGTTCGGGAATCAACTTGAACGGTGGATCGAATTTTTCCATTAAATGATTGAAAGAAAGAAAAAAAAACGGCGTACCGCAAATGGCAGAAGCGATTTCGACCACTTGCCAGTCCGAGCAACAGTCGATATCGTTGTACCTCGCAGTTCGTCGATCGGTCGTTTTGCGTGTACCACTTATCACGGGGTCAATTGAGCATGTCCTATCGCGTAAACCGCGATCAAAGGAATATCACGTGTGCGTTTCCATTAACGTTCGTCGCCGCTGTTGCCCCGCTGCACGCCCCTCGTTCACAGAAACGTTAATCGCAATTGCACTCGTGGCCAGAAAGTTCCTACTCTGATATCGTACGCCTTCGAAGTCGTAGAACGAAACGGGGGAATATTAAAAATGCCGTGGCAAGTGGGAAAAACAAACAGACAAAAATATAGAAGGCAGAAGCGAGGCACAGAAAGGAACGAAAAATTCGCCAGTGGCGAACCAAAGAAACAAATGGAAAGGGAGAAAGTCGTTGTTGTCCTGAAACACGATCGTTACTCGATACACGAAATGTTCTCTTTTACGAGGCTCTCCGGCGACAATAACGTGCAGTTTTCGTATCGAGTCGCGCGGCGAATTACCTCGCAATACGCAACCAGCTCGATGCCGTAGTTTGACATTGATGAAGAGTAATAGGTTTCCTACGTCGGCTTTTATTATACACTCCATATACGATACGGTCATACGTAATGGACGTGAAAAAAATATACGACCCTCGATACATCGGGCTGAATATTCACGAGGCTGTTAATCGGGAGGAAGCCTTTCGGGGAAAATTTTAAGACGACCACGCTACGGCGGTGGACCGGGAATATTGTCGACGAGATCGCGGCGTCTGACACTGATAAAGCGTAATCGCCGAGGCCGTGGATCGAGATAATTAGGTCCGCTGAATACACTTACATTTCTTCTGCTCTAATTGCTAAACGTAAAAGCGGTAATCTTCTCAGATGGAAACGAGAAACGTTTAACCGCGTTACTTGACTGAGGTATTCCGTTTCGTATTATCGGAAATGGGATCGCTGATGGGATTCTCTACGTAATACTATTTTTATGCTCGCTATAACAGTCGGTTTCAGTGGGTCAGAAATTAAAGTAGCAAGAGCGGAATGCAACGGCGAGGAGCGTTTCGGTATTTCTTGGGCGGAGACGAAAAATGATCTGACTCGCGAGTTCAAAGGGCGAGCTAGGTTTGCACAATTTCGACGGTGACGTTAATTGCGAACGGCTTAATTAACCATGCGCTTCGCTGAATTTTCGTTTCTACTCGATACCGGATAACAAACGAGACTGTTCAAACGTTCAAGTGCAGGAACGTGGATTTCACGCGTACAAATCGGAACGATCCCGGATGGTCGCGTTTCGTGTTATTTATGTCGGAACGTATATCTCAATTTCAAGAAAATTTAATAAACACCAGCCGGCGAGTGCTGTCGGGCCGTAAAATTGCGCGAAGACGTTCAACGCGCGGTAATAGAGTGTGAAATATAAAATGCACCGCGAGCCTTCGTAAAGTCCATTCGTTTGGCTCGTCAACCTTCCACGATATAAAATCGACCTCTCCCCCTCCTCTTCCTTTCCGTTTCTTTCTTGCTCCCCGTACGAAAACTTTTTGACAAATTGAATCCCCGGTTTTTCCAGACAGAAATCCGGTGGCCCATAATACTGAGGAATTTTAAACGAAAAAATCAGTCGAAGCGAAAATTGGAAATCGAAGTACGCCGGCAGAAGAATTCAATGAAAGTCTCTCGGGAATTCTGCGCGTAACGCGCGCCTTTAATCAACTGCAACCGCCTCAAATTTACCGAGGGGAGTAGGCCAAAGTGAATGTTAAGGGCGCCTTCACGCCTCAGAGAAACCGCGTACCGAAACACCAACAAAAACATACAGGCAACACAATTTGTCGGGTGTGCAGTAAGATCGCAGTTAGACATCACCGTGGATTCCTCAATCTTGCGCGTACAACTCTAACCGTGAACGCATACCCGATTCGTTTATACCGGTATATACGACCAATGAACACCATTGAAATAGACGGGGAATTAATTTACCAATAATTTCACGTCGGCGATCATTCTCCATTACGGTTCACGGATAGATTGACGCAATTCCACGTTCGTCACGAGTTGCTGTAACTCGTCTACGAGTTATAGTCGATGCATAAAAGGCTCCAGAGAATTGCTGGGGGGAGTTCAGTGGTTAGACGAGGGAGGGAGAGGGTTGGCGAAGCGGTAACGCTCGCGAAACCCTGTTTCCTGCAGGCTGAATATTTAAACGCTCGCAGTCGGCCGGCAATTTTCATAAAACCCAGTTTTTTTTTTTACTTCGGAGAGGGTACGTAAGGAGCGTAGGTGGGTTCAGCTAAAAGCTGAGAGGCACGGTTAACCGGCGCCATATGTAAAAGCTCCTGCCTAAATTATTGGCGAGGCAACATTATTGCCATTCTTAATTTAACGCCGCCGTCCAGGCTGGCCGAACTCCAGTTCCGTGGCTTCGCGAAATTAGCTGCGCCCCCTTCTAGTCGCGATGCACCCTGCTCTGGCTGCGAGATTTTTTCTGGAAATGAAATTTTGATTAAGCTGCGTCGTCCAGGTCGAGGGGAGAATAACTTGGAACTTTTGGTCATTTTTGTTCCGCGGAGTTAATCGATTTAGCCAACGAGCAGCTCGTGTACGTCTGTTTAATTTTGCTATTAAAGTCGAGGCGGCGAAATTAATACAATAATTTCTTTTGTAGCATAAAGTACGATATTCAACGAGGTATTGTTGAATTCGATGGTCGTTAGAGTATCGATAGCAGTGGGCCGATTTTACAGAACGATGATCGCGGAACGATTTATATTTCGAACGGACCTGTGCCGCTGCATCGCGAACGGTTCTGACCAGAACATTTCATTCCCCTGGATCGCTGAAAGGTTCACAAGGGTCGCCGAGGCGTGCGAGTTTTAATTTTGTAACCGAGCACAGCTCGTTGCTCGATTTACGCGTTTGCCCGCGGTGGAACGAAGAGAAACAGCGTAACTCGGTTTCCATAGCAGAGGGCCGAAGGCCGGCGTTCGACTCGTAACTGGCTCGAGAAAATGCCATTACTTAGACCTTTAGCGTTGCTTAAAAGCCGGTTGAATGTAAAAAACGAAGTTACCTCTGTTAGAAACTTCGCAATTATCAGGCGAAGGCCAGAATGTAATTCTGTCGTATCGCTGATATTAAAGTGTTTTTTCTTTAAATTGCAACACATTGCGCGAGTACAGCAGGTATATTAAATTGCACGGTAATGCTTGTCGAGCCTTTTGCGACGAATTTTCTTATTATTTTACAACCGTTATCTTTCGCTAGCCGCTATATCGATGGCCGCGAAGAAGGTAGCTCATACAAACGGGTTTCCGGTCGAAAATATCGCACACGTATCGCCTCATCCTTATCCATTATTCCCGCACTCGAGTTGGGAGTACTTTTCGCGTAACGCGTGTGTACACGGCGTCCTATATCATCGAGCTCGAACGACGACCTTCTCGACGTCGACGTCGAGGATCTTCGCATTTAATGCACCTTCCGTTGACAACGGTGTCATACTTGGAGAAACCCTCTATCGGGTATTGTATTTTGGCGTTACGGAGACGGCGGAGCCATTCTTCCGACCGGTCTTCGAAGCTCACTTGACCTACATGAACGCCTGTGCACCGTTTCTTCGCCGCGAATCGAACGTTGGCTGTCAGCTGCGAGGGAGTCGATACATATGTATGCCCGAAATTACGTTGTTTAACGAGTTACCGACGATACAATGTCGCGGAGAGTCATGATATCGCTGCTCGATGGCCACTTGGTGAACACTTTCGTGTTCCTGATAACGTGGAGATTGGCGGCGTGGGAATAGAAAATTGTGACGGTTAAACGTTATTAAAGTGGAGGGGGATTTTTCAGTAACGAAGCTGGAAGATATTATAACTGTACGGGGATTGTTAATGCTTCTTGCAATATTTCCCTGATATTATGTAGTAACATTTGTTCCCAACACGTCTGAAACTAGTTTTTCATTGCGAACGAACGTACGAGCGGACTTCGCCTCAAAATGCAGAAGAGAATGTAACAGCGTTTCTCGTTAAAACGTTCGTTGTGTGAAAATTCATTATCAGCTCGTTCCCAGAGGATAGTTTAAAGGGAAGACAGTGTTACGAGCGGTGTACCAATAGATTTCAGTGAAAATTTGTCGGCCAGAATTTGGTGCAAGCAATGTTTCCTTGGAAGATAAAGTGGAGTATAGGTGAACCGTCCAGGAACAGTTCCATCATCGTTCGGTTAATCCGCAACACTTTTGTGAGTTGATGGAGTGGCTGGCCACCGTCGGTGGATGTAGCGTAAACAATGGATAGTGGCTGTGTCCACAAGTAATAATCGGGTGGATTCTAGTCTAGGGGTCATGGAACCAAGCAATTGATTCTCGCCGTCGTTACCGTTGACCCGGCAACCGCTCATCTATGTAACAATGTAATCCTTTACTTCCCAATTAATGACGTGACCAGAGCAAATTGCATCTCAGTGAAAATTTCCTGCACACGTTTTGAAGATAGATATTTTCGTTCACCGTTCGACAGATTGAATTCGATATTCCTCGAGTATCATATGTATATTAGAAAACAACGTCCCGTATGTTCGACTGTCGTTTTATCCAGAAACACGGTATATTTTTGCGAGTCGATACGATTCTTATATTACTCGACGAATTTGACGTCGCGACGCCTTCCAGAGGTGTTATATACGCGTGTTTCAGATCGTCACTTTCAGCGGGATGGATGTGCTTTATATTGTTTTCGACGGTATCGATGCTCGTTCGAGGGTCTCCCACGGATATTTTCGTCCTTCTGAATAACAATTTCTCTGCTTTCGGCCGAACGCCCCGGGTCTTTATTGTTCTCGACGATATCGGCGTCGAGAATCCTCTCGCAGAATTGTCTCGGACGATTTTTTTTTCTTCTCCTTTTCTACGGCGATATTCGTCCACTAATATTTTTTCTGCTCTTCGCATTTTATTAATTGCTTACGGCGCACGGTCGTACCGTCACAGAAATTGAAGGAAAATTTTCATCTAGTTTTACAAATTATAGTAATGATAATAGTAACAGAAGTAGCAATATCATCATTAAGTAGTCAGATATGCGTACGCATATCTGCATAGTGTGGTAGCGTAGAAAAAATATTTCAATTTGTCGTTATGCTGTATTGATTAGAATAGCGGCTGACCAAAGTTACCAGTGATCACTAATGTCTGATTGGCGCGGCACTCTTACTACTTGCCGCATCACGGCGGTAGTAAAAAACCGCGTCAAGGCAGCCGTAAGTAGCACTCTCCGTCATAAGTCAGCCAAAGTTTCCACAGCCATTGTTCGCCAACTTTGTTCGCATTGTATCGTATAAATTATCACCAAGAAGCTTTTAGAGGGCAGTACGAAACGCACTATCCCCTGCCGCTCAACTTTCCCCCGCTTCCAATTCCCTCGATTAATTATGAAAAATTCAAACAAACAACGGATCAACTAATTAACCGTCGACCCGGAAACGATCAACCATCGCTTCGAAGCAACTTCACGGTGGCAAACTTTGATAGAAAAGAAATTCGCGTGGATGGTAGCGGCGCAGATTTAATGGAAATTCTGACAGAAAGTAAAGGCACCGGGCAGAGGGGCATCTTAACATTCCTCGAGACGTCGTCGAGAGGTCGTCAGCCGCCTAAATTATTCAGACGCAGCGCTGCTTCGAATCTAACGACACTCCATTAACACTAATTCTCCGCCGGTCGTGCGTTCACTGATTTAACATTCACCGAAAACCCCTGTCGCCGCTGCTTAACTTCATAATTAATACGTTTTTCACGGACCCTTGGCTACTCGTCTCCGTGATTCTTTACTCGCGATCAAACTTTCCTCCTTCTCTCTCTCTCTCTCTCTCCCCCTCTCCCTTTCCTCTCGCCATCGATCCTACTACTACCTTTTTCCCTCTCGTCCACGAAGCGGAGAAACGTCGTAATTAAGCGTATCGGTGACATTATTCGCCTCGAGAGGAACGGGAAGAAATTCACCGTAACAAAGACCAGTCGCAACTTTTCGCCCCGTTCAAGAGATCCGATCGAGTTCGTTCGATATCGGTGTTACGAGTTGCTCGATACGTTTGCAAAACTATTTACGACTATCTCGACATTCGATTCAATTCGCCTTTGGAGGCGAACAGCCATGCTTCTTCGTCATTTTGCATCGCCAGGACGACTGACGGTGATTCCGTTCGACCAGGTGTTCTAACGTCGGCGTTCCCCGGGTATGCCGTGCGCGAAACGTAACGGCACGCCGCATGCAAGCTAATCTTAACAATCTTCGTATCCTGTGAGTGTTCTTGAACCCGGTCTACGGACGCACGAATGGTGCTTAGTCGGCCGACGACGCAGGTATCGCGTTACACCGAGGTATCCATGGCACCCCGTTATCCTCGAGGGCCCTTCGCGACCTTCAGGTACCTGAGACAGGCGCAAATTGCCGGCCAGGTTGAGCCCCCTATAGCGCGAGTTGTACGCCGTAAGCGTGGTGACGGTGTCGTGTTCGTCATTACGACGTAGAATCGTTAAAAACGCTATGCTTGAATTGGCGATGAATTCAGAAGAAGATTGTGGACGGCACGTCACCGTTGGCGTTAATATGGTGAAATTGTTATTCAGAATGTGAGATTATTAAGTAAGTTCAGGTAAAAAATTAATTACTGTGAATGACATTAAGATCGGCCATAATTAAATAGATTTAATTATGGAAAGGGAAGGATTGTACAAAATGGTCTACGAAAAAGATTCTATTCAGGGACGTGAAGCTAGAGGCACTTTTCATAAAGAAGAGTACAGGTAGACCGTTGTACGATTTTTTTTCCTTTTTTTTTTTTCTAAGCTACAGCACCTGAAAACTCGATAATTCCTCGGCGAAAATTTTGCGCTGGAGTATAATGTCCGGCGATTAAATTTATTAATTTTGTTCTCTCGTTTGTTCGTACTCGCTTCACGTGAACTATGATACTACTAAATAATTATAACTTCGAGGCGGACAAACCGCACAAACTACAGAAACTATGATAATTCGTACTGTACCGTATTGAAAACTTATCGATAACTGTCTTCTGCTCATTATTTCCATCCACCCTGATGGATTGGCAATAATTCAGCGGCCGGGCGTAACAAAATACCACAGTGAAATTTCTTTCGCACGTCTCTTCTATGATAATTATCTGATCCATTATTACTTTTATTATTACCAATTCTCCTTTCGGCCTTATTAAACTCCTCCCGCAGCCGCAGTTTCCGCGCTTTTGCGAGGACATTAGGGGTCAATTTACGGTGCTGAAAGTACCTCGACGACTTCGGCCAGCAAATTTAACGACTCGACCTCCCGGCTTTGTACTCCCGCGCGAATCGTGCGAGAAGGAAGCGCATTAGCGTCGAACCTACGACTCGACGTGCTCCCATTATCTCTATTTTTACGATCAGAGGCTACGATCTACACGCGTTCGCACCGCCACTGGACTAGGTTAAGAAACTTGCAGCATATTTTTTTCTCCTCTCTGTTTTTTTTTCCTGCCTTTGGCGAGAACGAATCTCTAAGTACTTAGGGGATGGTTCACAGTGTAAACGAATCTTCGCGTCGACGTGAATCGATGTCGACGATTCGTTCGTCGAAATCGTTTCGACTTCGATGTTGGGAAACCGGCCAATGTAAAGTGAACGCGATATCGGTGAACGATTCGGTGAAAATAAGCGCAGCCCCTCTGGCGATTTTACGTACAGTCCGCAGGGGTCCCTTTGACGGCGAAAAAATCGACCACTCGATACGAGATATACTTAGTTATTTTTCTATCGAAAAGCACTTCGATTCGCGGACAGAACGGCGAATGGCCTCTAATCTGAAAATCGAGGGTTCGAGGCACCGAAATTGCGTAGCACGTGAAAAAGACTTTTTCGGTAGCGTACCACTTTCGGAGGAGTTTATTCGAAGCCCTCGTTACGTATTTCATTGCTCGAGTGTAATGGAATCCATTTAAAAGATGGTCGAACTTATTGGAAAATTTTTAGCTGCATTAAATATATTCTTTTATTGTTGGTAATTCTTTTTTATTACACCCCGTATATAAGATATTTCCGTTGAACGCTGTCAATCAAGTACTCCACAGGTCTGTCGAATATTTTATTTACGTAAAGTCAGTCACCATATTTTCACGGATCCATAGAAAACTAATCACAATTTTAATTGTAAATAATATATAAGATGGAATTTTGGATATTCATAGAGAACAAAATACCCTAAAATAATATTAATAAATTGGAGGTAATCCGGGAATAATAGAAAAGAATTGAACACTCTCCAAAATGAACCAGACAACGCTAGAACAAATCAGCCCCATTCTCCTGCGAAGCACGCAAAACCATTTCACCCCACAAACCCCCCGACAAAACACTCGCTGTCACTCGCACAATTAGCGTCGCCGGTTTCGCGTGGTGGGCGTAAAAGGTTGAAAATGAACGTCGGCCCATTGGCAATTAGAAAACACGGGGCAGCGTTTTCTTGCCGGGTCACGACGATCCCCTCGTCGTCTCTCTTAATGCGGCTCGAGTATTCTCAAGCGGTTGTCGAAGTTAGCAGGTAACCAACCGACGGCCGCGTCGTTTCGACGCGTTTAGCTAACGAGCGCCGTGCTAACGTGCACGCCCCTCTATTTTCAATGGAAACCGAATTAGCTTCGTCGACTGGTCGGAACGGACGACAGTACCGGATGGTCCGTGAGTTCCGCTAACTGAATTTGGAAAATCGCGAAACTGTCGTGTGATTTCCGGACCAGATGACAAGTTCCCGTCTTCGAGATTCGACTCTTCTCACTTTTCTCGCGTCGTGCAATAGAACCGATTGGTGGGCTTTCAAAAATCGTTTAATTTATAATAAGCGAACTGTTAACTTGTGTACCATACCTATGTAGAATTGAAGTATTACGGCGAAACTGTTTTCAATTTTAATTAATAAATGTACAAAAGGGCTACGGTATTTAAGTCGGGGGGAATTTGGGTCGTGCGTGTTCGCGATCCTGTTCGTGATTCCTTTGGCAGCTTGGAACAGAAAGATGTTTCGAAAGTGGAACTTCCGAAGTTTAGAAATTCTTGTTACCAAACTGGTCTCAACCTTTCTCGAGTTTTCGTACAGTGTAACTGAGATCTACGATAAAACAACGTTCTACGTAAACTGAAAGAGATCGCGAGTCGATAACAAGTTCCAAATATTATGGAACTAATTTAAGTTTGGGATGTTTCCAATGAGTATTTCACTTTTTGTGCCTGTTCTATATTATTATTATTATTATTATTATTATTATTATCAACACTGAATTGCATCATTCACAAACCATTATTCATAATATAAATCCCCATCGATTAATTTCTGTCCAATTCTGGAACACCATCGCCTCACGCGCAATTTCACAAACACCGCCTAACCAAATCGATACACAAGAATAGTCAGAGAGATATAACGGGAGCCACCGTGTTCTCAGCAGGAAGAGGAAAACAGACAGGCAAACAGACACGCATGCGGGGCGTGATTGACAAATGCACTTGTCTGTGCTTGATGGAAATTAGTCTGGCACGTTGCATCCACTGCAAAATCGTCGGCGAGTTCTGTAACTAGATTTTCGCGATCCCACGCGTGCCGCACCACGTCCACCCTGCAAAAGTTTCTTCGAAACGTCGTTAAGGACAACGCGTCCACGTTCGCCCGGCATATTTTTCTCACCGATCTAATTCAAGCTGCACAAACATTCATTCGCATCCATGCTTCGAAGATGCACCCTAACCTCCGCGTTAATTTGAACGGCGATTAAACAAAAGCCAGAGCAATATCAAATAAAATATAACGAACAAATAGACAGCAAAGTGTGCGAAGCGCACAAGGCGGTGCCGACTTTTCAGGAGAAGAAGAACACTGGCTGAGCGTGAAAGCTTCGTCAACAATAAACACATGGTCGAACGTGTGGCGGGAACGAATCGTGCGAAGCGTGATATTGCTTGGCCATTTTTTCCCAACAATAACCGTAAATTACGGGGCTCGCGAACTTACGACAGCGGTGCGAATAATTGCGAAGCAGATTAAGCTTTGCGTGACACCCAGGCTGCGTTTGGACCCGGAGGGAAAATAACAATTCACGATTTTCGCGCGACTGAAACGTGAATTACCGCACTCCAAACTAACGTTCGAAACAAGGCTGAACGAGAGTACCTCGAGTAACTCTCGCGTTGAAAATTATCGCCCGAGGCTTGTCTTTCGTTACCTGAACGACAGATAGAAGGGAAGTATCAGTTTGCAGCTGAGAGGAGACCGGTTAAGTGTTGCCGACACGAGTTGCAGACAACGGACCGTAAAAGTCAGCTTGCTTCTCGCAACGAAGTACGAGAGACGAGGCGAGCAACGTATCGCGCCTCTGCTTGGTCTTTCTATTCCTCTTTTGTGTTTACACCCATCTCGCATTCTACTTCGCGGAGTTCTTGGCTTTAAAGAAGCGGCTCGCGTGTCTTTCGTTTCTTGATTATCCAAGAGGTCGTTAGCGAGTAAGTAGGAAGGGAACGACTTGGAAACGGCTGTGTTTATTATTCTCGACTCGAGCTAGATCACCTGGTTAACTAAAATATCGTTGGGCAAAGGATTCGCGTGAAAATTGAATATCCACCACAATCGACAGGCTACGATATTTTGATTTATCAATTTTGCGCGCACGCGTTTACGATACCGATAAACATTGCTTATCGCGTTAAGAACCCGACCCAGTCGCCGGTTGCCCGCAATCCGCTCGATACATGGAAGTAGAACATTTATCGTTATCCTTCACAGAAACGTTGTTCCACAATCTCCGCCGGAATGGCACTTGGTTCGCCAATCTCAATAACACTAACGCACCCTTAGCACCCGGACATTCCGGGAAACAGTCGGACCTCGATAAACCCAGATCCGCCGGCCCCATGAAATCCCAAACGGACGTCACACTCGAGGAACCGAATTACTTTCCATATTTAATCGCACCGAATGGTACGCGCGTGCGTTACAACGACACGTTCCACGGAATTCTATGCGGCTGCCCTTCGTCGAATTTTATCGCCGTCTTCCAGACGTCGCGTCCTGTTAAATAATCAACCCGAACCTGTCTGCCCGCCCGTTCACGATTCCATTCTCCCCGTAGCCGACGTGAAATGATATTCCACGCGGCGGTCACGAATCGTCGCGACGAGAACCGTAAAGCTCGAATTTACAGCGTCGTATTTCGTTTCGACGACGCGGGGAAAAAGACGGCGACGGGGTCGTAATTCGGGCACGCCACCGTCTCTCTCTCGAGGATCGACGACTCCCTGACGTTTCAGGGCCGTCACAACGACGTCACCCTTAACCTGCGAACGCTTCAGGCAACCGGCACCCAGTGCGACCGCAAACGACGGGACAAACGGTTGGCTGCCGTTCGAAACGCGATAGTTCCCCTGCATTCTTCCTTTTCTTATCCTCTGTATTTTTAGCGAATCGCGAATTGCTGAATAGAGCTCCCGATCGTCGAATTAGGATCTGAAATTTTATTATAACAATTTCGTTTATGTCGCAGCGTTGTGATTGGAAAAAGGAGAGCCACGAGTGCGGCGTGTAGAGCACAACAGTTGTTCTCCGCCCGAGAAACTCTTCAAATACTTTCTCTTTGCTGAGGCCCGGGAAACTTCCTCTCTCTCTCTCTCTCTCTCGAAAACTCTCAGTAGCCACACACTGTTCCTCCCTAAACTCCCGACAAGCTCTCACAAACGCAGCCTGTTCGTACCGATACGCTCGAATCCCTTCCTCTAAAAATTGTTGCACACCCTCGATCCACCTACCCCTTGTCCCCCATTCGAGGGAGCGGTAACCAAAGATTTTTCTGGCCCCGTCTGATTTATCACCACCCACGTTCCTGGAACTCCCGCCTGTCCCGAGATGTTAACGTATGTACATGCACGTATCGCCGAACAAATTACGGAGAAGTTACGACGCCGGCTGATTACGGAATCGTCGAAAGCCGCTTTCCATGTCGACCTTAGCCCCTGGCCACGCGCCACCCCTATGCAAATTGCCGGCTGCCCCCCCGCCAATAAAACTGTCGGGACTGCTCGAACTTAATTATCGCCGGAACTTATGTAACGGATTGCAGTGTACGGCTGGCGGAACGCTGGCAGAGCGCGTGTTTGCCGCGTGGAACGAGGAATTAGCACGGGTAAATAACGATATCGGGGAAAGGCGAGGAAATTAGGGGTGCAAGGCGCGCCTCGGACGTCTCAAGTGACGTTTAATTGATCCTGGCCCCCTTCGAATCAACGATATTTGCTTTCTCTAATGGAAGTGGCGATTCGTTTATCGGAGGGGCGTTGTCGATGGGTGGATTCGCTTTTTCGAATTCGTTACAAAAGAAAGAAGGATAGAAAGAGGAGACTGCCCTCGATCGAGCGATTGAATCTGGAATTTGTATTTTATTCCCGGCAAGCGAAGGGAGGCTTACAAGTGGCAACCGTTGAATATGTTTATCCAGATTAGGAAGTTGGCAACGTTACGCGTGTAACCCGTGTGCCCGCGCAGATTCGAGCAGCCGCATCCGGCCATTGAAAATTAGCATTCTAGATGTTTCATTAGCGGCACATCGGGCTTAACTTCTTAACTCAAAGCGGAGTTGCGCGAGGCGACACGTCTTAAGCTACATTCGTAGGACCGCGTTGCAACTTCTATCCTACTGTTCTCTAAATATAGAGACAGTTCCGTGCGCGATACCGCACTCCATTAAAAACTAAAGCTAACTCCTGAAGGCACTTCTCCGCGCGAACTACTTAAGCGTGACAAACAAGCATGCCTGAAATTCTCTATCTCGCATGAATGTTAAAAGCATCGCGCAACGACGAAGAATATTCGTGCTTAGAAATATTGCTCCTTAACTTGCGGTAAGGTAACATTGACGGTTCTATTAAAAAACATTCGGGACAAAAATGTTGAACAAGTATTTATATAGTAAGTGTTCTGCACAACTATTTTAGGGGGATGAAAACGGGCGTAGAAAGGAATCACACGGATATATTACCATAAAGCATACTTTCGAACAGTTCGAAGCGGCATTCCTCCACGCACGCGTGAAAATACAGCGAGAAAAAATTAACTATGCTCGTGTTCGTGATCCTTGTTGATCACATCTTACTATCCTTACGAGTAGAGCAGTGCAGTCACGCGCGAGCCACTCTGCGCTAAAACTTAAACTTTACTCCGTCGTGGCGTGGATAACGTTAATCTTCCTCTTAACGTGGCCCAAACCGCGGGCGCACCTGCTGTTCGTAATCGACCAGTGGAAAGTCTTTTCAATATGGAGCCGGCAGACGTCGTACTGAAATTGGCTAGGTAGATTTATTTTGTCCGCAACGTAGTTGGCAGTGACCGGAAACCGCTATACCCCTGAGTAGACTTTAGGAACTGATAGGAGGATTGTTTGCCTAATGATAATAATAATGATTGTGATGTATTTGGAATAGGAATGAAGGAAAGATCTCGTAAATTGTTTAACTATTGCAGACTTATTCGCGTATAGAATGTGAACGATATTATTAAATATAATCATCAGTGTTAATCTTCGTACTTTTCTTAATATTTAATTATTCCCTTTTCGAAAGAGATAATAAGTGAATTTGGTATTGCACAATTGATTGAAAAATTATTAGGATCTCTGAGGATTGTTTACACTTTTAGGAATAAATGCCCTCGGTATTATCTTGGCAAGATTTCTGCTTCGATATCCGAATTACATATGTTGAACACACTAATAACCACACTGGAGTACCTGTTAATTAATCGGTCGGTCTAATGTAGCAGCTTGCAATTTCGCATCCACTGGCTACTACAACCAATTGATTTATCTAACCTATCAACGGATTCCTTCTCTTCATCCCTAGCGATCCAACTGGCTACCTAAAATTATCCCTGGCTGGCAGCCGTGTTCTCCAACTACGGACACAATACCAGCGGCAATTCGAAAGATTAATTTCCAGCAATACGAACAGAAATTTCGATTCGATATAACATATTACCGCCATTATTCTTATCTCATCGTTCATCCTAAACCGAACACCAAACGCGACGAGCATTCTTCAAATCCTATAAAATATCTCTCCAGTCGCAGTGCAGTGCAACGAGACGAAACAGACGAAACTATTAGGTACTTGTGAAATAAATAAATTGAAATAGGTTCATAAAATTCTCGCACATAAAAGTTCTCACCGTCGTCCATAAAATATGCAGCAATCTTATCCCACACTTTCCTTTTATCTCTCTCACACGGAATCATCCCTCGACCTGCCACCATTATTACCGGAACACTCTGTATAAGCTACGGCATCCCGGTATAACGTGACGCGCGATTTTCCAAAGCTGTAAAACGCGAGGAAAGAACTTGCCGCCCCTGCGGAATCGTTGGAAGTCGGAGTTTTCGGATCCGACACTTTCCCGGAGAAGCTTCGGGGATCTTTTGATGGTTACTCTTGCGGAACTACGGGGGCGAACGAGCGATGAATCCACTTCCACCATTGTAGGCGCAAGACACCGCAAGATTCGTCTTTGAGTAGACAGCCGTGCCACGGCGCGGTGGAAAAGCCTCGTGGAAAAACGCACACAGGTGCCGTGCAAGTGACGCACGAGCACACGTGCAACCGCAGAAAGTTGCAGGGCTGGGCTCGTATCAAGCAAGTGGCCCATGAAATCAACTCCGTGGTATGCGATCGGGGTTGAACGAACCTCACGGCCGACAGACTTTAAAAACATCATTTCTCGTCGAACGTCGATGCATCCGCGACGCGATATTAAATCGAGCGCGATCGAGGATGCACGTTCGATCGTGTTCGATATAGACGGTAGGTACGAGTTTGTGCAATGCACTTTGCATTGGAATCGAAGGGGGTGGAATGTTCCGTTTGATCGTGGAGGATAACATTTTTGGGAGAAGCGTAGATATGATTATTGTCGAAAGTATCGGTCGAGACGGTGTTAATGCTAGTTTTTCTTTCTTTCAAGGGAACACTCGGGGGGTTTCGTTCATGGTCGGCGTTGAATTATTAAATGATCATCGATCCAGTATCGACGAGGTTCGCGCGACAAGTAGCGGAAAGTCACTGTGGCCGTCGTGTATGGACAACCTGTTTGATATGCAGAAAGGGAATACGATAGGAGAGCTTATGGATTCGGTTTGTTATGTGTTATTGGCACGTTATTCTTGGCATAGATTTCAAGTTAGTAGCGAATGCTCGTGCAGTTCCACGTAATGGAATCGAACGATAATTAGATGCATCGGCGACACACTGTATTCTTTTCTAGAACAATTAAATCATCTTTCTGTTCGGCTAACATTTTCTGGAAGATTGATTAAGATCGACCGTATCGAATCATTAAACAAATAATCGAGAAATTATTCGCCACTAAAGTATCAATCATAATGTGCTACTACTAAATATGTATACCAATCAGAAGCTCTAGGAAACCCAGATCATCTGACAGAGAAGAGGTATACCATAATACAATTACTCCAGGAGATCTCAGCCATCTCGTCCATAAATAAGTATGAATTGGCCTCGATCCCCTACATTCTACAATATTCCTATTATAACTATTATTATTATGATTAACATTACTATGGTCCACAAAGGGATAGAATTCTGTATCCAACTAAACTGCGAAAGACCTAAACAGGCAGCAGCCATCGGTAGCATTGTCCAAGCACAGAGTAACAACAACGTGCACTCGACTGAGTAACAAAGTGGCCCCGGTAAATTCCAAAATTGCTCAGAGCGGTGTGTCCGCGAACCGTGTTGCACGATTATCGTGGATTCCGAGTGTTCTCGCGTAATTCGTGGTCCATCGAGCAAAGAGCAAACGCACTGACCAAACCAATCCCCCTCCACTACCCTGTCCCTAGATTTTCGTGCTACTTTCAGCCCACCCCGTTGGAAACGTTTCCATCGCACGGTGTCTAAAACTTCTCGACCACTTTGATCGAGTTATTTCGGTCGAGCGAGTTTCTCCGGGCTGATCGAAGATTCTCACGAAAATTGTCACCCCCGAGATTTTTCTTTTTCCTCTATTTTTTTTTTTGGGTTCGATCGGATCTTTGCCGATACGTCCTCTCCATTTCCGTACACCGAACGCCCGAGATGTTGGCGGCCGATTAACCCTTTTCGCGGTCGAAATTCCTTTCGAAGAGGATCCTTGGAAAACTTGGACGCCCGGGGCTCCGCTCTTCTACTGCCATCTGCCAATTTGCTTGGCGAAGTGTGTAAACCAAGAAAATGGCACGGCCACACAACGTTGATTTCCGTAGACCCTCTCGGCGAAGGTAATTCGTTGGAATGTTTGCGCGACCGGGCAGATCGTGGTTAAGTAGAGGTTAAATTGAGGATTCCACTGGGCGAACCGTTACTGATTTGTCGTGGAGCTATAATTCGAGTTACAATTATTGCGAGATGCAATGGAGAAAGGAGAATGTGGACGATATTGGGAATAGAATTTTTACTCAGAAATTCTGCGTATTAAAAAATTACGAATATACCAGTTTTAGAGATTCCTTAATTATCAACAAGAAAAGGGATTGATTGAAGTGTTTCATAAGGTTGTTGAACAGTTGCTGCCTATTGATTGCCGATTAAATTTCCGTTTCAATTACGCTGATATCGATCAGACTCCGATAACCACGATGCACCGCCACCTGAGCAGCTAACAGGTGGTCAAGAGACTCGCAAGAGTAATAATGGAGCCTACCTGCAGCGTGATTTGCGCATCGGCCGAAAGAATTAACCCGAATCGCGGAGAACCCATCGACCCATCGTTACAATCATCTGCAATCACAGAAATATTATTCTCTCCCCTTACTGCCCGCAATAGAAAATTTCTCTAACTCTCAGGGCACAAAAACCAACCCTCCGAAAAAAACGGGACAGAAATTTATTAACTTCAAAAAATTGTTTATTAGTATTAGATTATTTATGTTTATAGTATTTTAATGTTAGATAAATGTTAGTTTAGAATTGATACAAGATTTAGATGTACGATGTATTGTAAATAGATATAAAAGCATAGTTCATAAGGATTCGGTTGTAAAATTGAATTACAACATTTTTCTATCTTGTATTTTCATTAATTAATTTATATAAATCTACTATGAAAAGAATTTTAGTACTCTTTTTATTTTCAAACCTTAACAGTCCTTGAAAGACCTTATTCCAATTCCTTAAACAAGTTCCACCGTGTAGGAACTTTAAATTGCAAAGTTCACAAGCGGAGAACTTGTAAAAATAGACCTGAACATTACTAAACATATTGCAAGTAGGTGTACATAAAGCGTCTCGCCAAAATGCAACCAGGTTGCAAAAAATGCCTCGCGAAAAAGAAATAGGTTTGGATATAACTCCTCGCGAAGACGCACCAAATTTACAATCAACGCTTCGCGAAGAAGCAACATAGTGGCAAACTAAGCCCTAAGAAAGCGCAACAAAGTTGCCAATTAGACCTCGCGAAAAAGCAACAAAGTTGCACACTAATCCCGAAGAAAACGCAACAAAGTTGCAGACAGCCCTCGTTAAAAGGCAACAAAGTTGCCAAAACTATTGACAAAATATATTGCAACAATGTTCCGCCTAAATTTTGGCAACAAAGTTGCAAATTGAGCTCCAAGAAAATGCAACAATGTTGCAAAATTCTGGACAAAACTTTGTTGCGTTTTCGCGAGGCGTTGTTTGCAACTTTGTTGCATTTTCTTACAGCTCAATTTGCAACTTTGTTGCATTTCCTTAGATATCAATTTGCAACTTTGTTGGGAAAATTTAGGCGCAAGGTTGTTGCAAAATTTGTCAAGAAAGTTTGCAACTTTGTTGCGTTTTCACTAGGCGTTGTTCGCAACTTTGTTGCGTTTTCACTAGGCGTTGTTTGCAACTTTGTTGCGTTTTCACTAGGCGTTGTTTGCAACTTTGTTGCGTTTTCACTAGGCGTTGTTTGCAACTTTGTTGCATTTTCTTACAGCTCAATTTGCAACTTTGTTGCATTTCCTTAGATATCAATTTGCAACTTTGTTGGGAAAATTTAGGCGCAAGGTTGTTGCAAATTTTGTCAAGAAAGTTTGCAACTTTGTTGCGTTTTCACTAGGCGTTGTTCGCAACTTTGTTGCGTTTTCACTAGGCGTTGTTTGCAACTTTGTTGCGTTTTCACTAGGCGTTGTTTGCAACTTTGTTGCGTTTTCACTAGGCGTTGTTTGCAACTTTGTTGCCTTTTGCAACTTTGTTGCAAACATTTAGACCCAACATTGTTACAAATGTTTGCCAAGATTCTGGGTTAGTTTGTTGCGTTTTCGCGAGTCATTGTTTGCAAGTTTGTTGCCGTTTCGCGAGGTGTTGTTTCATCTGGTTTGTTTCAAAATTCACTCCGTTGTTTCACAATTTTGTATGCGCTATAATGGAAAATACTGAGCAAAATCTATAATTTTGTTTGTTCGCTGTAACTACCCTCCCAGCCGCGCTACAGGATTGAAGCTTGGCAAGAATTGGTTTCTCTTGATAAGCTACCGAAGGGTACCTCACAAGTTGAAATTGGTTGAGGGGCACAATTGACCCCCTTATCCGGCTATAGCCTTTCTCGAAAAATTTCCAAAGAAAAGTCGAAGAGAAACGAATTCTTCCAAGTTGTACACCAATAGAGAATATTTCCACCGCGAACAACATCATAACAAGCAACCCCCTTCGTTATTCAAACACCAGCCGTACACGTTCTCTCGTGGCCGTCAATTTGGTGAAACGGTGCTGCACGCCGCGAGACTCGAGTACAGAGCTCGTAGGCACGCGAGCCTATTCACCAGCCGGAAGATAATTAGGCGCGTGCATTAAATGAGCATCCAACGCGTCGCGTCTGAAGGAAGTGGCTCATGAAACCGGTGTCCCATCCCTTCCGTGTGCCGTGCAGATCTCCCCTCAGCCCTCTCCCCGCCGCTTTCGTTCGGATCGAAAACAAGATTAAAGCGTCCAGACGCTGGGTGGACGCGGGCCGTTCAAATGGCGTGACGAAATCCCATGAAGAATTTAAGCTTCCAGCACGACCCCCGCCCCGACTCGTGGGTATAATTAATTTTTCTGTCGTTTTGAAATTCCTCTCTCGCGTGCCCGCTTCCGCGTTGTCTGCCAGACCTACCGAAATAATTATTCGCGTGGACGCGACGTGTTCGTGCCGTCGCCATCGCGATTAATTCTTCCCCTATTCCGCTGCAATTTTAATACCTCCAAACCCCGGCCGGAACGCCGTCGTTGAATTGCCACGCAGGTGTACGAATCGTAGCACGATTGCTCGATGGATCATTTCCTAGCTGCTCCTTTTGTGCCCAGCTACCCTGGTCTCTTTCGATCATCCGCGCACCCGGGAACGATAATTCTGTTCCAGTTTCATTTTGTCACAACCCCGATCCGACTTAATGCTGGCCGTTCTTGGGGCACTGATTTGTTTTCCACAGCGGCGGGGGATCGTTTTGCTAAATGGAGTTCCACTCCGGCACGGTTGGAAGTTGTAATAGGGGAGAGGGATGCTATTAATTCGGTAATGAGTTTGCGAGGCTTTTGGATCCTTATTTCGCGCGGTGACTTTCGTCAGTCCTTTTTTTCGGGATACGCTGTTACAATTTAGCTTCGTGTTGCGGAGTTTCTTTCTCCTTTTTTATGGGATTGCGTGCGTTCCGAGTAATCCCGCGAGCGACAGAAATGGCACTCTAACAGAGGCTTACCCGGAGGTTTCTGGGACTTTGAAAAATCCCCTTGTAGCGATTGTTGGGGTAGACGCGGATTGGAATTGGGTTAATAGGGCGGTAGATCTGATATGTGGAAATTAGAGGAGGGAGTAGGGTGAATAGCTTGGAAAAATACTAATACAATATAATATATTGCTGCTGTTTGCCTTCAATGAAACGTTAATTAAGCGTTGCAGATCCATTTGCCGCGGAGATTATTAACGCTCACTGCGTTGGCCGAAAAAATATTTCTACTTCTTCCCTAATACAAAAACAACGTAATCAGCAGGTAATCTTCTCTGCTCGTGTATTAATGCACGGAAATAGTACGACACCCAAAGGAGAATAGAGAATTCCAATTTCCTCGATGCTCGAGTAGAAGCTCGCGATTGTTTCGCGAGGTAAGCAAAGTGCAGCTCTCACCGAAACGAAATTCAATCGTTGCCGAGCGATCACGTACTCGCGTGCGGCTGGTAGGTTACGGAAGGAAAAGACTAGCCTTTTTTAACCAGAGGGGGAGGGGTGGGGCGCTGACAAGAGGACCGAAAGGCGAGGTCTACGGCACTTGGATGCGTCGGTCTGTTGGTTTTTCCACGATGGAACAAAAGGGGCTGCCGTTGGTTAAGTAAAAGTCACGTTCGACGGTTACAGCAAGTGGCACTCGTTCGAAACAATCACGAATCGGGTCTAGGAGCTCGCTCGGAACGAACGGGCAGCCTCGTTTAATCGTTCTCGAGTGACTCCCGCCAGATGCGAGATCCTCCGATAGACGGCGTTCGCGTGAAATACCGATTTATGGGGCGAAAAGTGCCGTTTAGAGCGTTGCACTTCTGGGATCGTCAAGTGATTTCTATTATTCTGTGGTGTAGCGATTTTTCATTGCAAAGGGGACAACAGCGATCGATCATTTATTGCCCCTCAATTAAGATTTGAATTACTACTCTAATGTAATAATGTAATAATTTGTTAACTGACTTGCACGGTCATGGAAATCGTACCAGCTGTCTGTTCACGTACGAAAGACATTCACGAGCGAATTAATATCCCCGGCAATTATTCAGAAATTAAACTAGCGTACACGGCTGAATATTCGTTGGTTTAAGGCCAGCGGCGTTTACTGCTAAATACATATTCCGCGGTGATTAAAAGCACGCCGTCTAAAAGCTTCCGAAACTAAGAACCTTAAATCCAGGCGGGTTCCCGTGGGTGCAATGACGGAAGAGCGGGGCTGCATTATTTTGTCATCCACCCCTGGGACCCATCGTGCGACCACGGGATATAAACTGCGAAACTCCGTTTCTGACTACCTGCTTCGCGTATCCATCTCACCGGATTGCCGCGATATTTGCGAATTCGTTATCTCGTTTCTCCGGTCGATAAACGACAATATCCGAAAAGTCCGTTCGAACGACACTTTTTGAAATGTTGCCGGACCAGTCGTTGTCGAGGGTTATCGGGCCCCGTGTTCGAGTGGAATGTCGACAAATTAATCGAAAGTATGGGAGTTCTACGGTGAAAAAGGGTAATAAAGAAGCTCGATCCCGTTCCCCTTGTAAAACGCGAAGATTTTTACGAGGCTACGCGACGTATCGACATCGTTCCACGTGGATCGTTCGAGTTTAACCCGGTTGCATCGCCGCGTTTAATTCGAAAATAGCAAATCGTTCTCGGCTTTACGAGGCGCGTGTTCCGGCACCGTGAAATAAACTTATTTATGCAGTCAGATACCGCGTTCGATTTCCTCCTCACCTTTGCACACTTTTCTTTCTGACGGGATAATCAAAACATTGGTGTCTAGTGTTATCAATTTTAACTGGGTACACCGGTGCGAGGAAAGAAATGAAACGTATGCACGTATACCTGTCGCGAATTGAAGTTATCGAAAAACTACATAATTTGGATGGAGCGGAACAGTTTCGGATGGCGAATGCTGCGAATGAAGCGAATTGCTGCGAACATTTCTCGTCGAAACGCGGACGGAAAAATTTGCAAATGCAGTAGAGTTTTCGGTGGAACGTTTTTCATTGAGAGAAAAAAAAAATGGAACGGCAGAAAAAGATGTAGGGAGGGGGAGGAAAAAAGGATGAAATTATCGTGCAAGCTTCCTCGATGCAGTTTTCTCTCCGGTCGCTCTTTCATTTCACCGTTGCGAGGGGAATCGAGGTCGACGGGAGAACTGACCGAATGAAACCTCGAACGACACCTTCGGCATCACCGGCCACCAGAAGAATCGCTAATTAGTTAATTAATTTCAACAAGGAGAGGGTGGGAGAGAAGGACAAACGGAAGCCCGCCGATTCCTCGTTCGCCCATTGATCCTCAAAGCTTCGATATTTCAGTTTCGAAGTGTCCAATAATCAATCAGCTTTTCGACTTCCTGAGACTTGAGACATTTGGAGCGCGACTAAGTGGCCCGGTCACTAGTACTTTAAACTCACAATTTTTTAATTTAATTGCAATTATATATACGATAGATCGGTCTTCTTTTGTATAATTTTCAACGACAATTATTTATTGGATGGTATCTCCTCGAAATCCGCCGAACTACAATATTCATTTTCCATTAGCACTTTGTCAATTCCGCATCAGTGACATTTAACCAGAATGTCTTGTACACTAAAAAAAAAGCTACTCTTGATCCGAAATATATTCAGCAACGTTCTACCATCTGATGTCTATAATTATAAAATAATATACAAAGAATTCTTCGGCGATGAAATTTCGATATTCCAACGATTATATGAATCATCCGCTCTCTTAATCTCTCTGTTTCCGTTTAATCTCTGCTTGCATTCGAACGTCATCCCCCTTCCAATAGTATTCCACGAAAGAATACCTTGCGTTAATTAACGAATCAACGATTATCGATTAAAGACAAAAACAATTCGACGAGAACCTCCGCGACGATATCGGTGAGTTTTCGAGTTCATTAGGCAGACTACGGCGTGAGAGATAAAGAGAAAGAGAAAGAGAAAGGGAAGAGGGGAGAGCAGAGCAATCTGAAAATTGCAGCACGAGGTTTGCGCACAACGGAAGCTGAACTAATCGATTACATTATAGCAGTTCTAGAGTGGTATGCAGGCTATCGTGTGACGTTGCTTGATTATCGCCGCGGCGTTGCATAATAAAGGGTTGTTGGAGGGTTGAATACACCGGAAACATGAGCCAAATTCTGTTGCCTAGCGACGGGGCTAACCCTTCGTACGGGAAATAATTTTGATTCTTCGTTTCGCATTTTATTCGCGCACAGAATTACGCACGTAGTCCACAGGCTCTGAAAATTTGTAGATTAATTCTTTTTTTTTTTCAACGACGACTTATTAACTTTGTAAAGCTGGGCTTAAAATCATCCGTGCGCTTATGTTATTCTATTTTCCATCGGTGTGGAAATTCTGTGGAAAATCTACGACTGGCAATGATGCATATCCAGCTCGGCGAATTGATTTGCTTTTGATGAAATCTGCTGAAAAATATACAGTCGGTTTATCCTTCATGCACGTCCGCAGGAAATTCAGCAGAGAAAATACTGTTTATCTGGCACGGGGAAACGAGAATACGGGATTCATGAGCGGGTTACTCATCGATAACGCCATTTCGACTATCAATCAAACGTTTTCGATGGTGATGAGCGAGGAGAGCGGAGATTTTGCATCGCAGCTTGAGCGGAATTCGAATTGTCGAGAGGATGTAATTATGGGAATACGTTGCGATAGATATGGCATGGAAAATTGGTTTTTTTTTTCCCCCCTATTTTCTCAATGAATTTTCGTAGGGCATGTAATTCAGGAATTATCCTTTGGTTCCCAGCTTGGTTTAATTAGTCTAAAATTGTAAAAACCGGTTGAGTAAAAAGCGGTATCAAAGACCCACGGATGCCGATAGCCTGTGCATTTATTTATAGACGAAAATACGGGTCATCCTTTATAGCATTTTCCAATACAACGTCGGGGCACGTTGAACATCGCTAATAAACATCGAACACAGCTTCGTCGGATGATTAAAGCTGCTTACACCGTCAAAAGCTGGCAATCAGATCGGACAGTGTGAGTCAAATCGCTTAACGTTCCTCGGATATTCATTAAAAATCAATTTCCACTCCAGTGATTTTTTATAATCTCGTTGATTCCATTTTATCAGCAATCCGATTCATCGTACAAAGCCGTCGTATTATTATCGTCCAACTCGATACGCACAATAATTTATCATAAGAAGTATTACACGCTGCGCGTGGCACTTTATGTATGAAAATTTCACATTTGCGAACTCTTATCGTAAACAAGACACGCGGGGCATTGAGGGCGATGTACACTTCACTTCCGGTTGACCAGCTACGAAGGTAGACAGGTCAAACCACCAGATGAAATTCTGCGATAGAAATAACCGGGTTCGCGACGATCGAACGATAGTTCCACGTGAAAACGAGAATGAGTGGAATTCTCCGCTGCCCTGTCGAAAATGCCAGCTGGTAACACTGTGGATCGGATGTATTGGCGCACTTACGGCCTCGTCTGCGTGACGTTAAAAAGCCAATTCGTAACGTCGAGCAATGCTTCGAATTCTACGAAAACCGGGCTGGTTTGTTTCCACGCACGAATTTTCCCCCGGTCGATTCTTTCGGTTCTCATTTCTCCATTTGGTTACGCTGTACAGCGCCATTGAAACGGGGAAATTAAATTTCCCACGCAGACGAACATACTTGGTACGCGCACAAAGGGGGTAAGCAGGTAGTGATTTCGGTTTATCGGGATTCGATCGAGGAACGCATTGGCGAACTTGAATTGGAATGCTCGACGGAACGGGCGGTGTAATAAAAATTCGATTGATATTAAATGAAATCATATAGAAACGGCATACCAGCCACGCGCGTTCACCCAAAATTTTATTCCCCACGCCGCCCGAAAAACGGGCTACGTTGTACTCGGCACACTTTTCGCATGGCTAATGAAGTTTTCCCCTTGTTTCGACCGGGTTGTACATATTTCACTCGCCCTCGAAATTCACCGTGTCACTCTGGCGGTGTTCATAAATTGAATACGTGCGGATTTTCGGGCTTGTTCGGCCGTGAACGGCTCGCAAAAGAAACTGCTCAGCCACTCGGCGGGAAAGAGTAACGCGTTTCGCCGCGGCGAAATAATGATCGTAATGTTTGTAAAGGGAAATTGGAAATCCTTTATTTACATTTTGCGAAGCGTATTATTGTTGTTAATATTTTACATTATTCTATGCGCGAATGTATCGCCGCCGCGTCACCAATTAGCGCGAAATATATTGCACGGAGATGAAATTCTACGAGTAAGTACGAGGGCACGTGAATTCGAATGAAAGAGAGGCGAGCATTTTCGGTCAGCGAGCAATTAATTTTTTCACCGTCGACTCGTTCACGCCCGGCGTAAATATTTCTCGCTGTTCCCGCCTAAGAGGCATCTCGCATTGCCTCGAATCGAACTGGACAAGTTCGTCCGTTCCTGAATGAATCACGGGAACACGAGGCGACCGACGTTCGTTCTAAGCACGGTTTCAATGAACTCGATTTAAACCAGAATTCTGCAAGGTGAATGTTTTCATCGGAATTCTCCACGCGTCGTCTTTATCAGATCTACCATTCACTCGTATTAACTGTCGAAACGTTGGGTTTCGAATAACATTCCATTTCGCGTTCGTTCAACTTTTCGACCGGCCATTCAAAAACGAGCGACGCAGCCAAAACGTTTCTTTCCCTTGGCCGTCTCGATTGGACCCATGCGAATGTCAAAAATGGTACGCCAAATGTGGCAGGCAGATGCACTGTGGGATATTCCACAGTTGCACCACGTTAACGGAGCGCTTGCGAAACTTCGAATAACGTAACAGCAATGCTACTAAATTCATCGACTTCCTTGGAAACTGCGTACGGCAGAACGTTGCGGTTCAATTCTACTTCGTCTGACGCGTTACGCCCCCGCTCTACTTACTCCACTTCCGTCTCTATCTACGTAACCTAATTAAACGCAACGAACCGAGCCAATGGTAACGGCGATTTATTCGAGAGGAAAAAGAAATGGAAAACTCGTGACGGAAAAAAGAGCAGCCGTATCGGGAGTATAAAATAAACAATGGCGCGTGGTTTATATAGGATTAAACAACGGTCTTAAGAGGGCGGTTACGGTTATATTTAAATCGACCCACTTTAACCCTCGTAATTTCATTACATTACCGTAACCGGCCTGTATTAATTTTATGGCGAGATATAAAAAGACCGTGGTGCACTCCCACGACACCTGCAGCGCGATTTAATAATACAACGAATCTCGTTCGCGGATATCCCCGTTCCTCTAATGAAGGATTAATCGGTTCTGTTTAACGGACGACTAATAGTTCCGAGATTCTGTCGAAACTAATCGTACGGATAATTGAATGGCGGATCGAATTGAATTTAACGAACGCGTAAGCCGGATTCTAGATAATGGGACGCTGGATGGAAACATTTGATGGACAAAAAAAATATGAAGTTAATTGGAATTTCAGAAGGACATCGAGTGAAACGAGATATAGTACTATTGACTAAAATCACGTTACAAATTGTGACAATCTCTTCACTGCCCCCATACTCAATTCCAATTACAAAGCTCTTCCCCTCATACATCATTCCATTACTTTAGCCCCATACTCTTTCAATTAACGAAACGTAAATTAATTCCAGAAGTTAACACGCCATACTTCCAAACATTATTCCATTTCAATGTATAATTATTTTTTGCCGCCATATATTTTCTTCCAATTCTGTAATTGTAATTTTAGAAATGATTATTAACTGTTTTATTAACAGTTTCTTCAAAATAAATGAAACAATATTTATTTGTTGCTTCATTTTTATCCGCGGCATCTAACTTTCCCGAAAGCTTTCGGTTCCGATACTTTATCGAAACCCTTTTCAACCCGATCACCCTTCGCGTCACCCTTCTTCGGTGCTCTCGGTTCAACTTTTTTTTTTTCAAGGCTACTGGAAAGTATCCCCGAAATGGAAGCCCGGTTTCGATCGATCAACACGCACGCCGTCATTCATTCCACCAAACGAACACGTCCCATGTCTCTCTCATTCTCTCTCTCTCTCTCTCTCTCTCTCTTTGCCCCCTGAAAAAGCTCTGCCATCGCGTGTAATCGTTTCTCTCACGCGTCAAGACACCTTTCCACGAGGTGTTTGACCGAACAAAAACTTGCCACACACGTTTCATTTCTGCTATCGTTTCTTTTCTTTCCTGTTTTTACGGTTTCGCTGCCTCCACTCTGGGCAAGCTGTATCGATCTTCATTTGTATTCCCGAGTTGCGTGCGGCAAACAGGCCGCAATACCTGAGAGAGATATTCAAAATTTCGGACGCGGCCCACGCAAACATCCACCGGCACAATGGAACGCAGCAAGCTTTTGCAAATTTCCGTCGCGTTAATTCGAATACTCGAAGCTGTCGCCCGTGGAACTTTTGGATTGGTATTCGGTCAGTTTCTTCCCGGCGTGTTTTGTTTTTCTTTCGTCTGCGAAATAGATACAGAAGAGTTTTCTGTAGACAGATACGAACAATTTGATTTCCATGTCAAATTGATAGTCTATTACAGAGAAACTATTCGTTGCTCGCGTCGAATGATACATGTCGTATCTAGGACATTTTCATCTGGAACTGTATCGAGGCTGTGCCAATGCATGCTCCGAAAGATGCAATCTGTTGTTGCCAGTAAGTCTGACATCGCGGAAAGTTTTAATTGCTCCCTGTGTTTCTCGCGTCGCGGATGATTGCCACGCTGCACTGTGAAACTGGTTCGTCCGGATTCCAGCACACCCCCGACAGCGAGTTTATTGTCGTTGTTAGGTTTGTCCGGTGAAAAATCACTCAGTCATAATGGACTTGTGTACGCGGGACGTAGGAATTAATTTTGATTTTTAAATTGCAATATTTGGTAGGGAAAAGAAAGTTACCTGGAGAAAATAGGGTGTATAAATACAGGGGCGCACCGCGCATAGTACGATAAAAGACTTACGAAAAGCATATGTCACAGTAATTTGCTACGACTTGTCACATCCATTCACGTTCCTTGTTTCAGCCTTAATTAAATACAGATTCCTGAAGACTTAATATTCAGGTCGTATCTGAAGGCGATTTAGGGCGACACTTTTTCAACGCCGTGAAAACTGACTGGCGCACACTTCGATATAGAAAATTCTTTCGAAATGAAGCTTTAAATCCGATGTTTCGCTGAAAGCAGTACTTCGAGACCGTCCAACGCCGCGAAACTTTGGCTCACCTCGTCGAAACGACGAGAGTACCGGTGTGCCATCCAGCGCCAAATGGAAGGCGTATAAATAACGGAAGTACGGGGATAAAAATTATGTGATCGTTTGCCGTTTCACGACGAGGGACGAGGGACACCGTAAAACGTTTTATTTCGCCACGCTGCAGCGCGCTGTAGGATATATTCGAGTCTGTTCACTAACTAACAAGCTTTATTATCTATCACGTGATATCAAGCACTGCTGAAGTATGAACAGCCAAAGTATTCAGATAACCTATGAGTAATAGTAATAATAACACTGCTAACAGTAATAGAACTAATAATTATAGGTTTACAATAATTTATGTATGTTAAAAGATTATACAATCCCCCTTCAATGTTTACGACGTTATTTGATTTAGTTTCCAGTCCTTCAAGTATTCTTTTTACAAAATATATAATTTATATTCGATAAAATGACAATAATAATTGTAGGGGAATTTTATGAAAACTGTAGAACTATCGTTTGCCTAATTCTTAAGGTGTTAGAATAGCCAAGTGTCTAGACGTAAAATCAATTCCCGTGAGTTTTAAATTTCATCGTCGGTGTTTCTCTCAACTTCGTCGGAAACTGTAAAGCTGAACGTGAGCGGAAAACGCTGGGAAGATCCACTTTTCCCTAAGAACATTTAACTATTTCACTTACTATCGCGTTCTTTCCATATCGTTAAAACAAAAATAATAATATTTTTAATTCCAAGTCGCCTAATTGCCCATCCTATAAGATCTCGTTGGACAAGCTTAATATTTATTGCTCCACAGTATTCGCAATTCTCATTTAACGAAACATTTTAATTGTAATGCACGCGTGTACAGCGAGTTTTCTTCATGAATAATTTAATTAATCCCGTTGAAAAGCACACTCGAATCGTATTCCTCGCATTCCGCTCCGCGGATTCATAACAATTCTCTACAAAGACATGTCACGTCTTCTGATACAAGCTTCAACGGCTCGTTAACACTCGTTCTCCAATTAAAAACTCTGCAGTCACAAAGCTCGCGAGCTCCAAGCTCGCCCATCGAATTCAGTTCCTCGCATGTGTTCCCCTAACGCAAGAGCGGGCAAAAAGAAATAAAGAAACGATGGAAACTCTGGGGAAACAATCGAGCTCTGAAAGCTTCAATTACTCGGAATATTCATCGCGAAATTAATTAGCAGACATCGGGAACAACGGGGCACTGTTCGCATGAAAATATATCGATAAACAGCCAGACAGAGATTCGGATCAAACGTGACGCGGGAGTATTCACAAATTCCCAACTATGTATATCGTTTGCAAAGAAAAAGTCAAACATCTCTACTCAGGCAACTGCTTCGCGAAAGTCAAATTTTCACCGTTCGTTCCGAGAAATTGATTCCGTTCTCGGGCTTTTATTTCACCCGATCCTATTCAGCAGTAACTCAAACGACGGGAATAGAATGTTGATCGCGAGTGGTGCACAGTGGATATCAATCCTTATGATTTACTGCCCTCTAGAATATTTAATCTCCTGTATTAATATATTTTTATATGTCCTGAACACGGTAGAATTACACTATTTTTTATCATCATTTGTATTAATCGGATTTATTGTACGTAATATAAAAATACATTTATTAACGAATACGTAGTAATTTCGTTCTGTTGAATCAATTTTTCATTATTATCAGTATTATCACTGTTATTACATTATTATTACCGTTCGATATTGAGGAAAATATATCGTGCCATTAGAAAACCCTGTTCCCAAACTGTTCTTCAATTTCTCTACGAAATATCACTAAGAAATATCGTTCGAGCATAATCTAACGACACGTAGAAGCAAAGCAATATCGTTCCACTGAATTCTCCAACAATTATCGGTCAGTTTCGAGTCGAGATCCCAAGGAGTCGAGGTTCGTCGATGATATTGCGGCAGGGGGACGGTTTCTGGATCGCAATTACGTATTCCAGCCATTACCCCGACCGATCGTTCGGATTATCTCGTGGCCGATGAATTATTAAAACGCAAATGTGGTGTAGCACGAGCCCGGGGATATACGAGCCTCTCTTTTGCGGTTTACGAAATCAACGAGCTCACTGGTGGGCTGCGGTGAAAATTGCAAGTCGAACTGTTACCACGTTTTCTTGTTTGTATATTCGTGGTATCGTCGAGAGAGCCGAAACGAGCTCGTGAAAATTCATAAGGAATAAACGAGGCTTCGACTGGAGAGCGATTTTTCTTTCATTATTTTGTATTTCCTTTTTTTTTTTTTGGTTGCTTTAAGTCAGCTGGGTGCGATGTATTAGTTTGCACGATGCGGTTACGTGGTTGTCGTTGGAAGTTGCTGTTTGTGGCGAGCGATCGATTTTATTCGAATCGGTTGAGAGGTTGTGCTGGGTAGTTCGTGTTGTCGGCTCGTTTGCGAGGATAGGCTGTGAACGACTGTAGCTTTGAATGCTGAAGTTTGTTTAACTATTGTACACTTCCGTTGGCTAATATTAAATTAAATAAACGAACTGTATCGATGGAAATAGATGCAGGAGTCGTATCGGTAGTGTGTAGTATAATTATCTAAATGGAGCCACATGAGTTTGATTGTCAAACTGTCTTTTCGACTATTTAATGGTCCTTTTATGATACTATTTTAATTACTTGGAAGTCTTTACGATTTCGAACGGGTGCGAGAACGTATATTTCTTGATAAGAATTCATGTGATTAAAGTAATGAAATTTTTCCCGAGAAGCCCGGCCAATATACCTTCAAAACCAACAGAAACAATTTATATACGTCAAGTAAAATTCTATTTAATACTTCGGCAAACTCATCACAATTTAAGCGACACCTCTACAGTAACCATAGAGAACCCGCCAGTCTTCAAAGTATCTAAAACAGAATCGCTCAGAGATTAATATCGCGGGGCGAACCCTTTACAGCGAATACCTCGTATAATTAAATCGAGGGCCAAGTTCGGCGGTCCCTTAATTAATTCCACTAAGGCATCGTGCCGACTTCCAAAGTATTCACCCTGCAATTAACAGTTGAAGAAGTCTTCCATCAACCGAGACGGTTTTTATTTATGATCAGCAACGTGCGCCAGCGGTTCAATTATACAGCGATTTATGAAACAGAGCAACGCCAGATCTGTGGACGCCGCTGCGTCGAAGGCTAATTACACAAAGTACTCGTGGCACCGCATTTAACGACGGCGGACGTCCACTTGCGTCACCGGAAAGACGCCGCCCGGCGTCTTAAGAAAATCTCGAGTAATCTTCCCATTAAGGGAGCCGCGTTCTCCCAGCAGGGCTGCAACAAATTCAATCGTTGTAATGCGACGTTTCTCTTCGTATCGAGAAAGTAACTTCTTGTCTGTTCCCGAGGAGTCTTTCCGAGAAATATTCGTGGACTGTCTACTTCGTTGGGATTTTTCTGGAAGGGTGGTTTCGAGGTGGAAGGGTGGACAATTTAATGTAACGAATGGTGGACGAAGTATCGTGCAGATTGCACGAATTGGAATGGATGGAAATGATTCGAATTGTAAGTAGCCTGTAGTTGGAGATTTTGTTATTACTTGAATGTATTATTGACACTGTGATGGATCATGATTTATGGATAAAATTATAGAGACACCGTCTCTCGCAGTCGATCGATCAGCGGTACATTTTAGAAAATAATCTAGAATATAATCGTGTACTTTGAGTTTTGAAAATTGTTTAGCGTATACCATAAAACGTGCTGTGCACTTTATTTTTATTTTCTTTACACTTATCGGATTGCTGTTCCATTTTATCCGCTCAACTTCGTCATCCATTCCTTGCGTATCGGCTTATTTAAAGAGATTCGATGTCCCATGGAATTTTCCTCGCGATTAATTTAATTAGTTAATTTCCTCCTATTTTTGTGTCATATCTAGATCGCGGGGAAATGACGTTCTGCGTTCAGTAAAAATATTGAATAACAGTAACTTGGTTAATTCACCGAGTTCCTCCTATCATACTATTTTTAACGAGCACCGTACGATCGTCCAAAAACGCGAGTTCGCGTCAAAAGGGCGAGAAGAAAAAAACCATATAAAAACTTATAATTGACTCGTTGCAATTCCAAACGTAACCCAATTACCAATACAGCACTCTGCGTGGCAAAATTTCACAACCGTCGGCCCAGTCGATTCATCATCGCTCGACCATCGGACACAGGGCTGAATAACGACTTTATTAAAGGGTAGAGAGCGGTGTACGATTGTTTCCAGCGGGCTTGCCCGTTCGATCAGGAAATAACGAATTAATTTCAGCCAACGGAGGAGGCCAACTAAACCAGCAACTTGTAGATACCGGTTTTCTGTCACGCCGACCCTCTGTAATCCCATCACGTCCGCGACGACCGCGGATGTTCGTCGCGGAACGTGGACAAAGGCCACCTTCCAGGTTAACTAAAAGAAGGGCGTGATCGTCGGGCACGTGTTGCTGCACCGCGGTAAATCGTGCCTCGAATTCCAGCCGAAAAGATTCGCCGGCGGGAGCAACGATCGAATCGAGGTTGAACAGGGTCGATCACATCGAAGTAGAACGCCACACGTCGCGACGTAATGGAGGAAGAACTAAAGGGGTGGCTTTACAAGGATTCGATTGGGGGGGAAGTGGCGTCTTGGGTGGTTTCGTGTGACTGGGTCAACACTCCTGTTGGATAATCCAGGATTGTTACGGTCGTGTGTGTGTGCCCGCGCTGCTGGAGGGATTTTTTCGGGTTAGTGGAATTAGGGTGAAAGTGTTTCCGTGTATTTTCTTCCCGGCGTTTGTTATTCCACGCTGCTTCGGTTCGGTTCTTGTATTTCGTGACAGAAGTTCCTCGAGGTCGGTTACAATCTTCAATTCCGTGAAAGCTCGCGGCGAGCTTAATTTCTTCCTTGTTCTAGCTCAAAGCCCTTATGAATGTTATGTTTTATACGGGCTTTGGATTCGTCCTTTATTTACGATTCTATGCTTCCTGCCGTGCATTTCATTCATCCGATACTGTCCGTCGTATATTTTATTTTTACATGCACCGCGAACGTTGCGTTCGCGCAACGGTTGAACAGTAGAACGATCCGGTTGCAAAATACAAGCGCCAGATATTCATTTCACCCCGGGTGTATAGGATTTCCTTCGGCGCAGCTTTTCCATGAATTGCCCCCAAACGGTTCAACTTTCGTCGGGGATTAATTCGACCCGTCAATAATTCCAAATGTACAGCGTATGGCGCAACCGAAAAATTAATTAATCCAAATCGCAATCCGCAATCGTTCAATCACAACCTTCCATGCAGACCGGAGAACACATTCTACTGGTCGATATCAAAGATCGATGCATCGTAAACCAAACTCGGGTCCATTATTACCCGAGCAGAGGCAAAAATGGCCCCCTCTCGTACCACCTTCCCGATACATGCATCCAGAGCGACCGATCTTCAAGACTCCGTGGCAGTAATGCATCCCTTCTTCCGCCCCATACAACGGAGCAGAGCCAGTCAGGTGTTCCGCTGGCAGGAAATCGTGCTCGTGTGCATGCACTCCCGGTTATCTGCGCCGAAGGAAGAAAAGTGGAGTCTGGGTCGTACATCATGGCCGTCTTACGCATAAGAACGATATGTACAGCGGGCGTGGTAACGGGAAACCGTGTATAGCCAGCGATACTCGAGTATCTCGATGGCTGACGCAAGGCTATCGAATTGAAAGAACCTCACGAGAAATCTTACGGGGGGCGGGGGGGAATGTGGTTGAAGGGAATACGCGATATGTATGCAAAGTATATGTACCCAGCCAGCGAAATTCCGCTGGCGAACTAACGATCTCTTGGCGTCGTATTTTATAATTCTGTGAACGCTGTGAACTTTCTCTGCGTTTATCTCTATCGTGTGTATCCGAGATTTCGACTGATATTCGCGACGATCTCGAGTATTGTCGTGGCGTTTTGTTGTAGCCTGTATAAATAAGGGTAGACGGGGGTGAATGATTGAAAGTCTTCTAAAAAATGAATGCACCTTCGATTGTCTTATTCTACTTAAAAGTATGTCCGATTCCAGTACCAGTTTCGTTGGAAGAATAGTTGTTTCCGTCGCAAACAACCACTGCTACTATTGTACAGAAACATCGTGGACAGAGATAAACAGCGGTGGAATCGGGGATTCCCCTGTGAGAAGGGAAAAAGACGATAGCCGGAGGCAGTCTGGCTCGATTTTGGGCTACCGGCCAGGTGTGTGCACGCAATTAGTCGTGAACTATCGAACGGTGGCGTCTTCTCTGCCAGCAAAGTTTCGACGAAATTAATTCGTTCTTATCAAGAGCCGCTTCAGGAAATTACTAAATATACGTATACAGATGCACTTTAGAAAATCTGGTGCAATTGCGGCAAGTAAATGGGAGTCAGAAAGCGTCTTTCTTACAATCCATGGAATTTAATACATATTTTCATGGGACCGATATCTTCATACTTCAATACTTCAACGCCCAATCTCTGCAATTCACCAATACCCCGATAGTTGAATACTCCAGTGGCCCAATGCTCCAATATTCAGAGCTCGAATACTCCAACAGGCCACCACGCCAATGCTCCAATATTACCAATGTCCCTATTCTACAATTCACCAACGGCCAATACTCCAACTCCAAAAATTCTTCGATAACAATTCCCAAATATCATAATACACCAACAGTTGTGTCAAAATTGCAACACTCCATTACTCAATAGTAGTTAACCCTTACATTTCGTTCGTATTCCGTATAACCCGATTCTGATTTCACATTGTTGCAACATTTGCATAAAAAAGTTTTAAATTAGAAATTAAGAAATTGGTCAGCCAATGCTAAGCTAAGTGCATAAAAAAAGTTACGCCAATCCGAAACCAAGGACTGCATTGGATATACCTTGATGCTTCTTCAACCCCAATTCATCGACAATGAAGGAACGTTCGTTTCAAATAAGAATTTTCTCGCTCCTTTTACGTTATTGTCCCGAAAATCTAACGCCAGCACTTGGAGCTCTGGCTGCAGCAATCACCATTAAACGAGGGAATACCCAAACCCGTGGTGTATCTCGAATTCACAGCGGCGAAGGCTAATCACCGTGGAACATTCAAACGATGGAATAATTCCGTTCTGGGAGGCTCGCAGCGGTAATTAGCGTGCTGAGGTATTCTAGATTTAACTCGAACGATCAATCATACGTGCTGCACGACTCGCCCAAGTTTCTCTGAATCCTCTGCATCGCTGTGCCGTCTGTGTCACGAGATCTTAATCGAACGGAAGCAAGCAGTCTTGAATTAGCATTAATCCGATCGCGATATAAGCCACGTGCTTTTCTCCTTATCATTCGAAAGGAAATTGTCGACCCGAGACGTCTTTCACGCGGTGCTACTTGTATGGTAATACTTGTACGATGAGTACCGAGAGTATTACATGGTCTAAATGCTATGCCCTGTCGATGGAAATTGCTCGTGAGAAATTTTCTATGAAACCAGTCATTTTTTATTTTAACATTTTAGATCTACGGTTCTATACACTTTACGACAGTATCAATTTTCTAACGCGATTCTCCTAACGAACGAGACTTATTAAATCACCTTCCGTGAAGTTTAATTACTCGTTTAATTACCTGGCACACCCACTATATTCTGTTTTACATTTTAAATCGTTTATTCCTCTGTCCCCTCACAGTATTTATATACACGTACTTCAGTCTCGTACAGGGAACTGCATACAGATATTTCAAACAAGCATCGTCCGGTAAAAGGGGCACAGCTATTAAAACGACGAGACAAGAGGGCCAATGCTTTCGTCGGTGACTTTGCGTCGCATGGACCGCAACAAAAAGCAGGAACCGCAACAATTGGCTGGGCAAACGTTGCCAGCTTGCTACAATCGGGCCGTTCGACGTCGATTCAACGGCGGTTCCGTCGTTTCGACGTCGCTGCTCGTTTTTGATCCGGTTTTAGGGCCTCTAAACGTTCGCGCCCTGTGTGTAAAATATACCAGGAAATTTTTTTTTTTCTTCTTTTCCATATCGATTCCACGTCATCGATGTGTACTAGTTTCGTAAGCTGGTCACAGCGAACGCGCTTTTGTTAGCGAGTTACGTTCGACTGCCTTTGTCCACCAACGCGCATCACCGCCGATCGAGTGCTTTATATAGTGAACGCAGAAGAACCGCTCTCATTTTATTAATTTACAACCATGGAAGAATTCGTGCCGCGTACGCCGTCCAATTTTTGCGAGTTTAATTGGAAAACGTATTTTTTTCTTTTTTATCAAACAATAGAAGTAACACGAAAATCGTAATGGAAGAATTATTCTGATGGAAGTATACGCGAACAATTTATCTTCTACGTTTCGAATTCGGCAATGATCTCCCGGTTTTATTGACATCGCCTGTTTCACAATTATCAGTCGACCAATAGCCTCGTGTGCCTGCGGAAGGACGCGCAGACAACGTGGCAACAGTTAAAAATGGAAAGGGGTGATAGTGGATGGTAGAGTAGATGAATGAATGGACACAAATGAGCGTTTCCCTCTTTCTTCGTCTGTCCGACTATCTATCTTCCGCCGTGTCTCCCCTTTTCTCGCTGTCGGTTATTCCAGCCGTTCCTCTCGAATCATCCATCTAGCCTTCTCATCGGGCTTTCAACGAATATTACAAGCTTCGCCCTTTCATCCGTTTTCTGGCTCAACCGAAAAGACGACGTGCTCTGCAACGTTCTAGAGTAAACCGCGATATCACGAGGTTCGTAATTGTAAGCTGAAACGCTATTGACCGACGATAAATAAGATAAATAAGGAAGTTGTGCAAGCTGTTTCCACTTCGTTCATTATTTGTTGGAAACTTAACGTAGAACTGTGTTTACAGGAAATAATAGAAAATAGAATTTCGGCGTTTTAATGAATTTCTATGTTTCATTTAGAAGCATATAAAATATAAATTGTAGAACGTGTTCTGTTAATTGGCGTATTAAAAATCTTGGCCTGAAATGTTATTTTCACTGGTTTCGCAATTTCCATCTTTCCACGCCGTGAATACTTCCGTTCTTCAGCCAGGCTACGCAAGTTAAAGCCCGCTAGCATCGCGACCGACTGATGCGCCTATCAGAAACTTGTCATCGGCAATAAAGTTACTTAGGAGCATCGTGACAACTTAAATTGCTTCGCGTTCGATTACTGGGTAAACGAGGGCCAGGCATGAAGCAACGTTGTACGTCGTACGGCAACATTTAAATTTCCGCCCCGGCATAACTTTCTCTCGCGTGAATCTCGAAGCTTCATTTATTTACATTATAGAAGAATCACTAAAATACCGGAAATTCAATGATTTAGCTCTTCGCGTTTCGATTTCGGTTCATCGCTTCGATATTCGCCGTGAGATCACTCCCAGACGTGAATCAACATAATCAAGCGAAGCAGGCTAACGATCAATCGTACCGAACGCAACGAAACGACGGGGAAGCGTCGTTGTAATTGGTATTGGCGAAAAACAAACACGGAGAAGGAAAACGGGAGACGAAAGCGCAGACGGAAGCCATAAAATTAATGCAGACGTCGACCAGTGACGACGAGCGACTCGGGTACAATTGGTGGACCGTTGTTTCCGGGGCACGACTGTTTATTCTGCGATGCACGTTAACGAAACCTCTAAAGTTAATGAGATCGTTCACGAAACACGACGGTCCTCGAAACGAGATTAATAAAGAAGAGAGACGAAGAGGAAGGCAAAAGGAGTAGTCGGCTGGAAACGTCTTTATGCAATACCGTCGACGTTTCGTTTTAAAAGTCGACGGTGTCGGCTCTGTTAGAGATGCAGATACGCTACAGTTACCGATAGTTGATGAGTCTCGGCCAACGATACTCGCGGTTACTTGTAATGGCTGTGGAAATTGGTATTCCACGTGAATTACGTTGCTCCTGCGGCCACGTTGAAACTCGTGCCACGCGACGCCGTGGACACCGTGGAGCGCCGGCGTCGTGTCCGAATAATTAGGTGGTTTCGCTACTTCGGGCGCTTGAAACGCACGGCTATACTACTGTTATCCGCTCGAACCGTTTCGCGGAAGACGATTCTCCGACACGAAGAGGGCTGTTCGGGTTTTTGAAAGCGAGCTTTATTCACTGTGTTATCGGGGAAAGTTTTTGAAGGGAACGCTGGATCGAATTAAAGTGGAGAGAAAAGAGACTTCTTTCAAGAGATTTCCTTTTTAGCTGCTGTGGTAAAGTAGTTTGCTTTCGAGTGGCCCGTGTGGCACGGAATTGAAATGAGCATCGTGGCCAATGTTGAAATCAATTTACCGGCGTTCCAGTGGATTTAAAATGCGATTGAAATTATTCGAACGAACTAAAGCGTTCGAGAATCGAAGCGAAAGGAATGACTCGTTCGAGGCTTAGAGGGTCGAATTGTAGGGCTGGTAGAAATTTAATACGACAAAAGTATCGGTATTTCAGCCATTTCAGCGTAACTATGCGTGCTGGAACATTCCTAGAGCCGCGAATTTTTGCGTCTGGGCGAAGAAACGGCGAAAGAGGAGTGGTTGGATTAAATTTAACGCGGGGAATTTAATTCGCCGTGCGAATACAGTAGGTGCCATTTCGAGTACTCGTTCGAAACGTATTATCAACCACGACTGCCCGGGCGTTTCATACGCGTGCACAGGTGCTAAATTTACCAAACAGCTGGCCGTAAAGCATACTGCGTCAATGAGGCAACAGCCTTTAACTAACTGCAGACCCGTCCATGTACACGGTCCCTTGTTAATAACGCGAAAGAGTATACAGGCTGGCACGCGAACTCGAAATGCGTAATTTCGTTCCGTCCGGTTCGTCTTTCATAAATGAATGCCTCAGGGGAAACGTCGAGTCGATCAACTCCAGTTCTATCTTTGAGTAATAATTACGTAACATCGACGCCATGGACTGATTAATTTCCTCGGGACACCGGAAACTAGGCCGCAGCAATTAGTCGATTCACCTGCGAGACACTCATCGACCGGTTGCCCTCCTCCCCCCTCCCCACCTTGATTTCACCCAACCGCCCTGAAAATTTCTCAAGGTCCGGGCAGCGGTTTAAATTCAATTTGGACAAGAAGTATCTTCGCTTTGCCATCCGGCAGCGTAACGGAAGAAATGTCTTACAGGGAAATGAGTTAAGGTGCGTTAATGTAAAGACTTCGCCCCTTGGAATCAGATCAGGTGAATTGTTCCACGATTTCATCGCACTTTGAATGACGAGCGATCCACCGGCATTTGGATGAATTTCTCGTTCACTCGCCTCCCCATTGTGTCAGCCGTGGAAATGACCGACGGAAGTGGCAGAATCGGCCGGTCGATTCGCCCGCGAGAAGGAAGGAAGCGACGGCATTGGGTAATCGTGGAAATGGACGGAAGAAAATCGAAACTGGAACACTGGCGATTACGTCGTCCAGCCGATTCCGTGCACGTTCACCACGCTCGATCGACTCTGGGGCCGCGAATTTATCGGCGTTTTTATGACGTCCGCCGAATCCTCACGTTTCGCAAGCGTTTACCCGACCGTGCCCCTTAATGGAAAGCGTCGAGTTTCTTCGTGCGATAACAAAACGAGGAAACGCCGGCCCATCCACGGGGGAGAAGGCTGCATTTTCCTGCAGCGATGTCTGGACATGTTTGTATAGAAACGGTTGAACAGGGGTCGGAGGGTGAGTCGCGAGAGCGTGTGTCTTTTCTCGCGACCCGGGGAGATTATATCGTTGCCGGGGCGATCCTTCGGGTCTGCGGAACGTGCGAAACAGACCGCTGGGGAATGAGATCGTTTCGAGAGTGCTCCGCGGCTCTCTGCGCGCACGTTAGACGAGGTGGAAGTAATGCCGGGGCGAAGTTGAAGGTACCGATGTTGTTGGCTCGATGATTCTGAACGACGTTGCGGGGTATATCGTTGTTCGGTTGGGACAACTGCCACGCGAATAAAATTGTTAAGGGTGGACTCGAATTTTGTAGGTTACAGAACGGAGCGTCGTTCGTAAAAACGCTCGCACACGCAGGGTAACCGAATAACGTCTGCGCTGTACAAGTGGCAACCGTTCGATTAAGCGCACCCGCGTCGAATCCCGAATGATTTATTCGCGTTCTCCACGCGGGAAAATAGAAGCGGAGTGAAACCGTTCTCTGCCACCGGCCGCGTCGGTCGGTTCACGTTAGAACGCGGGCGGCTGCGACGGGGGAAACAAAAAATAAGCGTCGGATAGTCGCGGTAAAGGCTTTTGTGCGGCGAGTTTTCCGCGCGTCTAACGGGTTGAAAGTGTCGCGGTCACGTTCACCTGCGACCCCACCGATGTGGGTTCACCCTCGCCGCGGGGCACGAGAAGTGGCCTGAAATAAGCGTGGAGAACGCAAGAGCAATTAACTTTAATTGAGAACAACACGTAGACGCACTCTGCAAACCCCACCCCCGGGGAAATCGTAGTTTCTCCTCTTTCCATTCAATTTTTTTTTTGCTTCGCCTCTTATTTTCAGATTGCGAGCGACTTCGCTGTGCCCCGACTCTTTTCTTTTCTGTTTCGTGTGTAGCGTATAGCATATGGTCGGTGTTATTCGTGTACATGCGGCGGGGCGAGAAAAATATTCTTCTGCCTTTTTTATGGTTTTTTAGAAGCGAGGAATCGTCGATGGAGCGTAACAATTGATATCAGAATGGAACAAGTTGCGAGGAAATATTGTCCGCAATGAATCAGGAGGCATTCCGAATGATCGTTTGACAATCGTCGCGAACAGAAACGCGGATTTGTCTAACCCGTGTTGGACGACGGTTCCTTTAGGTCCGATTCACAATGACTCGAAGGCAGCGCGTGGGACAATCACGCTGCCTTCTCGAATGTTATCCAACGGCCCCGAAACCCGACTGGAGCGTAAGCCAAACACAGAAACGTCAACCAGCAACACGCTGGTACATTCGTACGGCATCGAATAATATTTGAGCGCGCGGCATATGCTAGTGTAAATTGAGGCGAGCACGTCAACGAGCAGCTTCCGGTTGCAGTGCTCCGCTGCCGTGGCACGGAATAACCGAGTGTGCCAACTTACTAGTCGTGTCTTCGTTTACTTTTTTTTTTTTTTTTTTAATCTTTCCGTTTTACCCGCTTCTCCAATTTCGCGGCAAAAATTTCTCGTTCTGCGGAATTTCTTTCGCTACGCGTTCGTCGCACGTTGTTTGCGCAAAGATTTTCGGCGCGCGATTAATTTCGATAGACCGACAATGAGAAATGCTGGAATATTAAAGACTGGGCGTTCGGTTCACATTGAATGTGAAATATATGGCGCATGCGTTTCTCCGTGAAATTCTATGAAATATAAGATTTAAGCGCGAATAGTAAATTGCATTTTGGAAATTGCACAGCCCAAAGTAATATTGCTTTCACGATTATAGTAATGATATTGGAGATTGCAACGTGACCACATAATTACGGTGCAGTAGACAGCCCCTGCTAATCAAATTAGAGACTAATATATAACCCTATAATTAGTGATCGCCGGATAACGTTTGCTAATCAAATTAGAAATTGCCGAGGATATCAGTTTCAACGATCGACGACCAACAAATCCTAAGTAGCCTCGATGTATCGTTATTGCTGGTGCCGTTTAATTATTTAACACCGCAACGATTACGATCCAGCCAGTCCACGTTATTAATTCCCTTCGGCAACAGATGTACCGATGAATTTACCAAAACGTTTGAAAACTCGTCCCACCAATCACTCGTCTGTACAAAGTCGGAGAAAAACACCGAATGCCCCGGGGCGAACGTGTTTTAATTGCGTTTAATTAATATAATCCTCGGGCCGCATTTTCCATTTTACGCGCTATTAATTTCCACGGGAATGCGGCCTGGTCTCCGTTTATTAAATTAACCCGTACGGCCTCGAGATAAAAATAGATGCACCAGCTATTATTGTGTAATGAAATTTCCACCGCCTCGCTGTTTTACGATCGCAGATAACGCGCGTTGCGATAACAATGCGCGTGTGCATAAACGCGCGTACGTAAATAGGCATCCGTGTGTTTGCCATCGAGTATCAATATCGAGAAAAAGGAATAATGAATAATATATGTATATTGTATTATCCGATTGCTGTATAAATCGAGGCCGTTCTTAACGGAGGGTCGCGAAAGTAATTAACCCGAAGCTTCTTATTCGCGGAAGTTTCGACCTTAAGCACGCTGCGAAAGTTTATTCGATACAGACACGTTTTTAAACAGTATAACCGTGTTGATTGAAGCTTGGCCTGCCCCCCGCGATAAAAATTGCAAAAGGTATTTATGCCAAACGGGCACGAAAAGATTTGTAGACACAGGGGTAGATGTTAATGCGAGTGGGTTTCATGGATTTGGATTAGTTTCAGCGGGACTTTTCAACTGAATTCTTGTGTACGCCGCACGATTCACATTGGATGAGGCAAGTTTTCTTAAGCTTCAAATGGAAAGCTAGATTCTTGCATAATGTATTGCGTGAACAAAGGGATTTCAAACGAAAGGGAATTCAAGCGGGTAGAAGAGACAGGAACACAGATCCGAGAGTCGTGTCCACGTCTTTGGCAAAGTAAAGTCTTTGGGGCGGCACTCTGAAACCACGAAGAAGTATCGAAGCCAAAGAAGCACGGCGAGTAATTAACATAAGGTTCTTAACTCTCGAAACTTTTTGCCGACTAGGTGGAAATTCGAGGGACGGTTAGACTTATTCTCTGCACGTGATTCGCGAGGCAAATACTGTATCGGTGGGCATTGAAATTCATCGAAGAATAGGAATAGAGAAATGGGGGTTGATTAACCTTAAAGTGATTAAACTCCGCTGAAGCGTGACTTCGCTTACATATTTTCTATGGTATCCCTAGAAGCTCTTGAACTAATTATCTGACGGTCTCTTTCAAACTTGTTACATTAAATAATATTTATATACATCATTCTATTTCTTCATTCACTTCTCCGTCTCTCTTTTAATATTTTATCCGCACAAAAATTGTTTAATACATTAATATTATGCGCTTTTTTTATTTCCCTCTTATGTATTCACGTAAAACCGTAAATCCACTTAACGTGAAGCCGAAAAATGAAGCGCGAAAAGTGTTAAACGGGATCGTTTAAGTTGCAAAGGGTACGTTTATTGAAGTTTGCTAGAATATTGACAACAGAATAAAAGAAATGAGAGCGGAATAGTAACGAGGTGAAATTAAAACTAGAGCACAATTTAACCGTGAACGATCGCGCTTTCGATAATTTACGATTGCTCGTTATGCCTGGCGGAAATTAGGATTTATTTGGCGTTCGTTAACGACACGGAAAGAACGGTCGCGTGAAACGCTAATCAACATTCCTATGGATATAATGGGGGCCATGTTCGTGCGACCAATTCGTTCAATTAACCGGCTATCAAATCAAAAACCCGTCAGCCATTTGACAAATGGGGCGCGTTGACTCTCGCTGTGAAATAGCGAGTCGCTTTCGAATTCGGTTTCGTAACCTACGGATATTATGAATCGGCCGCTTTATTCGATAAAATTAGACACGCGTGAATATTGAGTTTGCTTAATTCGAGGCAAGCTGGTTAAATTATTCTATATTGTGTACGCATCGTGCGAATACAAAATGACAAATTATTTTGCCTGTTCGGCGTGAAACACGTATCATTATTATAATTTGTTAATGTTATGCGTAATAGCCAGCGTGCGCAATTAAAATTCGAATGGAAGTAGTTAGAAATCCGAAATATCTATAACAATAATTTTCTACTCACACCATTCGCGATGCATTAATTCCCATGGAAATGAAATGAACAACGCAGTCTGTGACTCGATAATTATCTGATACAATAATACTTATATTAGCGAGTAAAATTTTACGATCAAAATGGCTGGCCAAAAAAAAACAAAAAAAGTGAACACAGGTGCTGGAACGCCGCGAACAAACTGCTACAAAAGACTACCTGCTCCAGTGGCAAAGTAACGAAGGGTCAACTAAACTCTTTAATGAAATTCAGCCTGAACTCGATGCTCTGTGCATGGACTACACGGTTAAACTGTTCATTCAGCGGCGGGTAAAATACGAGTGAAACGTATTTAATTCGCTCTGTTTTTCCGCCGGTTCTTCGTTTCCGCCACAAGGTCCGGAATATTCGACCGTTTTATTCATTAGCAGCCATGTGGATCACGCGGCCTGATCCATCCGACCATCCCTTCTGCCACCGCTAATGAATTCGCCGACTGTGCCAAGGGTGGGGTGGGCGTTGGGACGTTCAAGCGAATCGTCGAAACAAAGGAATCGCCTGGGACGCGTCCATAGAAAGACGGGCAGTCTACCTTATAATCCGTCCCATTCGATATAAATCATTGCACACGTCGATTCCACGCCATTCTTAAAGTCGATGGAAGATCCGAGATTATATCTGTCCCAGTTATTACGAACATTATCCAGATCAGAAATTTAGAAAATGCGATCCGATCACTTATTTTGTGTTCCATCGAATTGCATTACAATAATTGACTGTGTTATCAAATAGAATTCCGTTCGCGTTACTCTAGAAATGCTCACAGGCATCGCCAGACGAGAAGTATATAGCTCGGCATTTAGCATTTAATTTAAGTACTACAATGTGGAGTAAGTCAGGCAAGCTTTATTAAATCAAATAGGAAATACGCACAAGTTTATTAATATCAACAGGGGCGAAGGGAAACAATAGTTAACTTAAGTACCCCGACGAGTACGGTACTCGCCGGAGAACCGGAAGTTCACTTTTGGAGAAGGACATTGAATCGAACATCGAAGCGTCGACCTCGAGCATTTCCTGTGCGCGGCGATCACTCGATGCCCCCACTGTTTTGCATTCAATCTACTCTGAGCCGGGCCATTATTTGCCCGAACCACCGGTACACGCACACGATGCTGCAATACCCTTGCAAAGTCTGTGACACGTACGTGCGATGCCTTTGGATGGTTCCCCGAATTGCCCATCATGGACAAGTTGCGGTTTGTCGCAGGTTCGCCGGAAGTCTCGTCGAGTTCGAAGCTTCGTTACTCGCGATTAGTGTTACTGATCTATCGATATTTTTCGTTCCTCGGGGAACGAGAAAGCAGATTGTATTTCTCGAGAATTCTCACGAAGGAACGCTACTCGCAATCAGAACCGAACCTCGTCCCCGTTTCGGATCTTCGGAACAACGGATTCCATAGCTCCAGATGAAACGAAAAACTATGACGGAATTGTTCACTGGAGGGTTATTCGGTGAGATTTTTTTCTCCTTTTTCTGTGTTTTTTTTTTTTGCAAAAGGAGGCAATCAGCTTTTCCGTTCGCAGATCGTAAAGTGTGTCGACAAAGTTTTATCGGTACGCTGGGAGTCATTGTCCACCTGCCATCCACCTTTTTATCTGTTATCACGGGCAGATTTTCGCCCGCCAATCACCTGAACTATTTTTGCCTTCTTTGTTTTACGGGGCAGGAGAAACTGCTCGTTTTGAACGGTAAACCGAAAGGGAGCAATAGGTTTACACTGGAACGACTTATCGGTACGTTCGATCTGACCATCGCCCACCGTATCAACTTAAATGTATTGGACAATATTCAATTCCTTGTATATTGTATATTCGCATATCTCGGTATTTAATTCCGTCTCGCCCCGACTGCCTATTTTCATCTTAAAGAAAAATCCCTCAATTAATTTGCTGATCGGGGGGGTAAACTTGTAACTTGAAATGAAAAGAAGAAACGCTCCTGTCGGTAGATCAATGCCCGTTAACTCACCACCGCCCACCAAATACCACCCCAAAGATTCCATTAAAATGAATCGAATGCACGTGCCAAATTCTACCTCGCGGCCAAAGGAACCTCCCATTTTCAACCACAGTCTCATAAAACTCGCCGGTCCACGAATATCCCTATCTTCGCCACTTAAACGTCTGATCGACGAGACGCCCGTCGCACCTAGCAGCGTTATCATCGTCTGCTGAACAAATTTATCCGGCACATAAACAGAATTCACGCTGACGGGAGCTGGACGTCCTCGTAAAACGAACGATTCTACTGGGGCGTATGGCGCGAGTGATTCGCGTTGCTCGCGTCGCGCAAACCGCGCGGAAAACGCTTCAATACGAGGAGCGTGCCCGCGGATAAAAGCAGCCTGTCATTCGATTGTCAGCCGAAGGCGTGGACGGCGAACAAGCGTTTAACGCATTTTCGCGGAAACATCGGTCGGTCACGTTCGCGTCGCCACTGTGCTCGTAACCGAAACGAAATGAACGAGTAAATGACGGAAACATGAGAGGAGCGGCGTTGAGCTCGCGGTTGCCGCGAACCGGTTTGCACTTTCGTTCGCCAGCCTCGTGTGCGCTGGATTCTGTCGTGGAAAAAAATGTCGAGTTCAGTGTTTGGAAATAGCGTAGCTTTTTTCTTTTACTGAGGCGTAAATATGTGGAGGGTGGGGGGGTGATATTTAAACGCCTGAGCGAAATTTATTGGCGCAGCTTTCGTTCTCCTCTGATATAGAATATTCATCGAGGAATAATGGGATGCCTGTTAAAGAGAACGAAATTGGAGTTGAAAGCATTATTGTGCTGTTCTTTGAAATATTTTGATATTTTGATAGTTCGGTCAAATATATAGAGAGGAGTTTATAGGGAGGAGAAACTGTTTGTTGGTAGCAGATTATTTAATTTCAAGGTGATTAAAGTAAGACAAATATCGTATTGATAAAACGTAGTTGTTTTACGCCACAGAAATATAGGAAATTGTCTACTATTTGGAGACGCGATTTAAGCACGGAGAAAATAACAAAGGTCTCAGATATTTAAAAAAAAAAATGTTTACATCGCAACTCTAAGATACCTCTCTAAACGACTCTGTTTGTTATTCCTTAACACAGTTGCTTCAGGTTCAATCTTGCTCGTACGGTGCCTCGAGAAATTATTACACCGAATGCATCTTAATTCTGCCCTGTATTTCAAATCCGCCCCGATCCATAATCTCGAACACTTCGCCATACAGTACTCATTCGAGCTTCCTTACTTATCGCGTATCAGACCAAGCTCGGCCTACCTTAATACACCCCGCGGTCGCCTATACGAATGCTTGCTTTCTTCAAACTATTCGTCATTCCGCATCTGCATCTAGAATCTCTCTCCCTCTCTCTGCCTTTCACTCTCGCTCTCACCAGGAAAAATGATTCCATCGCATGTTTATTCACCCCCCCCTCTGTTGACAGAGAATTTCTATACGGAACGTAACAGAGAGAAAATCCTTCGTCTTTGGTAGATTTGGTTCTTTTTTTAAAACGAGCAATAATTGCAATAGCAACGTTTTGCAAACAACGTATCGTTTCACTCGGCGTGCTCGACGGTTGGAAACTTTCGCCGGGGCTTAACAATTACACGAACTGTTACGCAATTTCACTCTGGGGATCGACCGTTCGCCGGCCCGGGAAATTCATTGGCAAGCCGCTCGTTAATCAATTCCACGCACCGATCGCGCAGCATTTGCGGCTTTCAGAATAAAACCGAGGCCCTCTGTTCAAAGGCGTGCGCCGTTTTAAAGGGAACGCGACCTTCTACGACTAGTGAGTCGATTCCAGGCCGCGAGAATTCCCCGTCGATATGCCGTATCTCGCCAAATTATAGAGAAATCGTTCGTCGCGGTTGTTGATTCAAACGGTGATTGTCTGCGAGGAACTTTGTTGTTTAAAGGGAAGAGGTTCGAGGTGCACGTGTGCGCGCTGAAGTGGTCGCTGATTGTGTGCGCGCGCCTGTGCGTGTGTGGATAAGTGCTCTCGGACAAAGACAATGTACGATGAGAATGAAGCTCGAAAGAGGCATATAGAGTACAGGAAGGGACTGGAGTTTTAAAACGGGGGGGCTAGTTAAGACATGCACACTGTTGTATTTCGCCTGACTCGGTAGTTACAGTCTGTTCAAAGTCTGTTACTACTCGAGGCCTCTTCCACCATGACACTTACGAGTCATTCATATTTCAGACTGCCTGAACCATCTTGGTATACCAGGCAGGGTACTGGTACGTTGTTAGAAACGGAATCGACAATATCTTTCACTGTAACCAATTGAAATTGATATAACAGCGGATCGATATTTATAAATAAATAATATTAAACAATACAATCGCTACGTATTTTTAATTCATCGCTATCTAAAATTAACAGAAGCTTCGTCTATTAAACGTTCCAAAACTGTTTCAAAAGCAAAATTTCCACCGCGACAGAGTACACAGGGAGCAACAAAATATTTATTTAATAAGACCAGTGAAATATTGAAACGTACACTTTGGTTAAATAAAATCGTCCCGCGTTATTACCAAGCTTTTTACCACGATCGATTAAACGGTTTTCGATATTCGTTTGCCCGTCATCGTTCGTGCTTGTCGCCTTAATAAGAGAAAAAAAGAATCTTGCGTTTCACGCGAGCACTGCGACCCGCAAAAGCCGGCACCCTGTGATTATAAATTTCCAGCGACAGCTTTTCCCCGGCTATTAGCTGGCTGCTTTTAGAGCGACAACTTCCTACCCAGCCGCTATTAACTGCCACGTCCTTTTACATCATTTCGTAGCCACCCTCTAATTTTGCTTGGTCACGTAGTTACAATTCCATGCGGTTGGTCCCTGATGGCTAACGACAGCCTACCCTTTTCCCCCCGAAGGCCGTCGTCTAAAAGCAGTCGGCCGTTCGAAGCTGTTCAACAAACCCCTGTCCGCATTTTTGCCACCCTCGAAACGAAAATTCATCCCCTTTACGAGCTCTGTCTCTCTCTCTCTCTGTCTCTCTACCGGGATTATCGTGTGAGATGTTTTACTCGTCACGCAAGATATCTAGTTGGATGAAATTTGGTCATATACTTTGGTCTCATCGTTGAATTTTGTTATTATTATTATCATTCTTTTAGATTTTAAAGATTTTAGTATTTAAATTAATTTGTTCTTTTAAGCGACAATGAATTATATTTTTAACTTCTTCTACTACTTTGTTCCATCCGTTATCCGTGCAACATTTCCGCCAAGTTTTATTTTATTTTTCATTAACTTTTTACGATACACAGTTCCAAGTTTTCCTCTGTTTGCTTTGGATTTCCTTTCGTTTGTTTTGTACCCGTTTTCCACTGTCTCCATTTATCTTGGAAACAATTTTTTTTTTTGTCCTTTTTCTAGTCTTCAACGTGCAAACACTTTTTCACCCCTGCGTCTATCCGTCCTTTATATTCCCTCTTTGTCCACTCGTTCTGTTATTTCCTCAAACTTCCTCGCGCTCCTGTTTTGCCAGTTCAACGTCCGTTTTTAACTTATTCCCCCACAGATCCGCTTCCTCCCTCTCGCCGTTCTGTTTTTCTTTATAAGTATCCGCTCTTATCCCTTGTCACTCGTAGGTTTCCACTGAATTTTATGCCATTCCCGATTCGTTCTCTCGCAAACTTCTCATTCCTCTGTGAATTTCTGCCCCGAATCCAGCTTCCGTCTGCTTTTCTTCGTTCTCCATTCTTCGTAAACCCTCGCCATTTCCTTTTTCCCCTTCGCGCTCCAATTTTTTCCCTTTCTTCTCTCCATACTCTCTCTCTCCCTCTGCTCAACTCTTTAACTCCCTCTTTTTCCACCCGTATACCATATTTTTCTCCCCTTTCAGCCGTCTTTTTTTTACTCCTCGCCCTTTCTCGTTTCTATAGGCCCCTTGTTTTCTTCATCTTCGCTCTTTTATTTTGTCGGTACACCGTCGTGACCAGCCTCCTGCGAAATAAATTTCTACGGCCACGGTTTCGACAAGCCCCGTATCGATAACCGAACCGGCACGATTTTCAATATCGAATCGATCGAAAGTCTCCGAACAGCCGTGTCGGCGCCAGAGAATCGACCATTGTCTTCCTGAATGCCGTGCCCGTATTAAAAATAAATTCCCCCTTTTCAATCGACGGACAAAGATTTTTTTCCAGAAATATACTGTAACAATATATAGAAAGTGTTTCACGCAGTCGATTGAACTTTCACAGTTTTCACGATGGTTCTGAAATGACCGTATCAGGATTAACAAATTTGAATTGCGATATATCGAGGATACATGCCAGAAAGCCTGTTCAATCGGGTGAAATAATTAAAAAAACAAAGAGAATAACGGTATACCGCTCGCATATATTTATGTCACTTACCCATGCGACGCGACGTAACCATTTACCCGTCACCTGTGCCCGTTTTAATCGCAGCATGCCTCCGTCGAACGGAAGTTTATGCAAGCCGTGGAGAAGCTCCACCGGGAGAACCGAGTAAGGAAATGGATGGAAGTTTGCCCGAGTATTTCAATTGGTCGCAGAAATTCGCCATCCGAGCGTTTGGCGAAATTAAACGTCTCGATGCATGTCAAAAGATCGTCGTCGTTCTCTTCTACGAGAATGAGAAAGCGGCTGCTGACATCCGGCGGCTTTGAATATCGTCACGTGACGTGTCCCAGGCTTGTTCGACGTAAAACCACGTCAGCTGGCTCCTTCGTGCAGCCACCAGTGTTCGGCGAGAAGAAAATTGCTGCTTCTATTCGACGTAAAATTCAATCTCGCCATCCCTTCCATTTGCAAATTAGTCCGAGCCGCTTTCCAGTACACCCTACCCCGCCGCCCCAAACCTTTCCACCGCCCTTTTCTGCCCGCCCTCTGCTTGAATCACTTCCGTCAATTGATGCACCGAGGGGGGGGGGGGTGTCTAGGTCTGATGTTGAATACCGCTTTCAGGATTCCCGTTGGTGGTAGTCGAGGATGTTTTAGGAGGTTCTTCGGTGGAGATGTGTAATGTAATTAAATGCGAAATAAATTGGCACGATGATACAGGATATGATAATTTAGGGGATGATATGGATTTTTGTTATCTGCGTGATTGGAAAGAACGGGGGATTGATCAGTTTAATGGGGGGGGGCGTCGGTACCGTTCTTAGCATTTCTATTTCCAATATTACTTATTTGCTATTATGATTATTGACATTGCTATTCGTAATTTACTAAAAACTTTATCGCGATATTATCCCGACTAGCGTGACACCGAAACGAGTCGAACGAGGTGAGCAAACAGCCGTCTGGGAAATGTTTCGAGCAGTGGCAAAATTGATTTCCACGAGAGCGTCCTTTAGCACCGAAGTCGCGAGGAGCCAAAGAGAGAGAGAGAGAGAGAATGAGAGGGGGTTTGAAACATCCCTCTCTGGCCCAGGTTTTATAAATTAGCCCCTGTTGATTCCGCGGCACTCGTTATCCGTACTGGTGATCGCGCGCCAATGAAAGCTTAAATATGTATTCAGTCGGCCACGAAAGTAGCGATAAAATTTGAATCGGAAGCCGATTAAAATCCGTCCTCGCCATGTCGATGCTATCTGACGGCGACCGCACAAAGGAAGAACACTCTCGAAACTCTCTAGCGAGTATCGGCCGTGAACTTTGCCCCTCTGCATCCTTCTTTTCTTCAACGTTTTGTTCCTTTTGTTCCACTTCCGTTTGCTTGATTATTCCCGGTGCCGGTGAAAGTTTAAGAGCTCAGAGCTTTAAGGGACCACTGTGCTTTTCGCTTTATTATAGTACTTTCTTATGCATAGATTACTCGTAGGAGTAATCGTGATAAAGGTAATTGGCTGTGTGTTTTTTTTCATTCACGTATATCGTAAATGATTGTCATTTACAGGGAAGACAAATTTTGGAAAAGTCGTTTGTTGTAATTCAATCTCGCCTGTACAACAGAACGCGTTCCTTCGCTTGTTTCTCATTTAACTTTCGAAATTACTTTCCAATAGAAATACCGTCCGAATATTGTACGCGTTCTAAAAAATTCTAAATAATTCTGAATATTAGAGCCACCGAAATCGATGCATCGTACATTATGAGATGAAAGCTTTGAACAGAATCATCGGGACCTCGAATCGCGTTGCAGGTTCATTAGAAGGGATGAAAAGTTCAGGCACTCGGGGGCTCGTTACCCTTTCACACTGGCGCGCCAGTTGTTATCACTTCCGCGATATCAATTTTCATGGTTTATAGGAAATGATGCAGAGAGCATTAATGCACGTATATTATTGCGTATGTTGGGGCCGCGTGCCGCGATTTCGCCAGCATATCTGTAATATGAACATCGAACCGCTGACGTAGTAACCGAGATATCGCCGCAGAATCGCGGTTTACTCACGAACTCGTCAGCCTCCATTCCATGCAATAGTTAGGATGTCCGAAATAACCGCAATTCATTCGAACGGCCGGCCCCGTAGCTGCGTCCCGTTTCGACAAACGAACCGTGGAAATTAAAAGCGGCCGAAGCTATCTACTAAACTACAATTTCCCTCCTCGCGTTGTGCGTGAAACCATTTCTGTCGCGGGTTAGCAAATTCCATAAAGGAGAATCGACGAATACCGCGATAGAGGTATTGCGCGTTCACATATATTGATAGACGCTAAAATTTCGTCGGCATATTTGTCAATTTATATTGAAGAGTTTTTTTTTTTGTTTTGTTCGAGTGGTGCTATCATTTCTGTTTCAATAGATCACCCGATTGTCGCGGTTGAAAAAGAAAACAGAGCGTCGACGTTAAACTATTGCGATAAATTCGCAGTGAAAAGTTAATGACACATTAAAGCTGGAGAATTGAAGTTCTCTACGTACAGTATATTCTTCGTTACATTCTAAAACGGTATATACTCTTGGCGGAGTATTTTTGTTTCTTGAAAGAACGGGAGTTTTATCTCTGGCTAATGGAGGAAAAAGGTGGAAATGTTGGGGGGGAAAAAACGTAGGCAGAAGGTAATCGCGTTCGAGTGTCAGTCGGGCGAAGATGCATTGCTAATTAAAGTATGGAAAAGTTCCGGGCGGTCGCGATAAAGTTTGTGAAACGGCGATTAACCCATTCCGTATCTGCCTCACAGGGAAACCGGGTTTCGTTGTAAATGTATGATAAATGCGTTATACTGCAGCGAACCGTTTCGAAGAAAACTCGGTTGTTCGGGTGGAATGGTTCCAGAAGCAGCCACTTTAGAACCGGTTGAAAAATGAACGATTTGATGAATTGCCAGCGAGACCGTTTCTGTTTGCAATATTCTAAATGAGTTTCCGGTTGGTGCAACCAACGTGGTTACATTTTAATTTAGTATTTTAATAGTTGGGAAAACAGACGTTCACGTCAATTCGTTTGCTGGCTCAGCTTTCGGATGTAGTCGATGTTAAATTGCGACCGGGGGGAAAGATTTTCCAGAATTATGGGAAGGATTATTATTTTTTAAATCGCTGCTACATCTACAGCGATTTGCTGGGAAATTTTTATGTCGCTGCGGCTTTTATGGATACAGATTTACAGCACGAAGAGTTTTTGAAAAATATGCACCGGTGGATAGCTCCCCCCAAACGTGTCTTCTGTAGATCAGCTAACACCATTCACGCTTTGACAGGTATGCAGATAGCACGTGATATATTAAACTAGCGTTCCCCAAAGTCTTCCTCTAACTTTAGTCCCAGTGAGTGCTCCACGCGGTGCATCCTGCACGTTACGTTCTCGCAACTATGAAGCATTTATGTCTAGTAAAGGTGCAGTTCACAATTTAGTACTACGTTACTATTAATTCGTCCAAAAATATTAAATTAATTTGCCCAGAATATTAATTCCATTTCATTCGAGACCATCTCACTTTCATTGAACGTCGCTTGCCCGATACTTCATTAAATTCATTAAAAAGCATACAATTATCGCATATAAGTCACGCACATGTTGCAGTCAAAATCGTAACCAATCAATCCTTGCAGTCCAAACAAATACACCGCACAATGATGTGCCAGTTTTTCCAAAAACCGAGCATTCACCCTCTAAATACCTAAACAGTATCGATTACGCGACACTTTCCCCCTGCACCAGTAACCTGTTTCACGAATCCTCCGAACCTAGGGTTCGACGAGGCTAACGAATGATGCGCGCGAGTTCGGAAGTTTCGCCGGGGCTATTCATAAAAGCGAAGGAAGCGGAGATAGGACAGGGCTCTCGCCAAAGAAGGCATCAGTCTGCTTGTGTGGAAACACCTCATCAAGATTCTCCCCCTTTTGCTCTCGCAACCCTCTACTCCTTGGGGTTGCCCGCTCGCGACGACGAGGAATTGGTCCGCGCGGAACCGCCGCGCCGAGCCGCTCGAATTACGTCTCATCAGCGCGGGTAACGTGCAATATTCAAATTATCCCGCCGGATACCCGGCGTCTAATGAGAATGTATGCAAATAACGCGGCCATAGCCGCGGTGTAGCAACGCCGCCGAAGATGCCTCACGCAACACGCGATACCCGAGCCAATTATTTAGCTTAGCTAATTGTTGTTTGCCGGGGCGCGACACGCTGGGCGATTCGCTAACCGGCTGAGTTACGACGTTTTCAAGGGGCGGATGGATGAGCGGATGCTTTGTAAACGGTTGTAGTTTTAGTCGTAACGATCTCTCCAGGTTCGTAAGGGGCAAGGATATTAGGTAGGAAAACGTGCAGAGACCGCGGTTCAACCCTTTGAACGCTTGAACTTTCAGCACGGGTTTATTACACCGCGACGTTAAACCCCAGCCTTGTGATACGGTTTAGATTTTCTTTTATTTACGAAAAGTTCCACGAGCTATCGCACCGTGAAGAATAGAAATTGTTGTTACGATGGAAAAGAATGCACGTTCCTTCTTTATAACTGCTGCATATTTTCGAGAAATTGTGCCAAACGATTTCGTTTAACGTCGAATAATGTTCAGTCATTTTGACAGAAAAGCAGTAAATCAGAAGTATTCGACTGTTATTACATTCCAAACTCCGTTATATTTTTGAGCACTCGAGAACGTGTTCGCGATTCCCTCGGGTATGGTGAATTCCGATCGATTGCTCGCCATAGACTAGGTCTCGACTACCCGCGACACTTTCCCGTTATTCAATTTTCCTTTTTGTTACTCTTTAATCGATTAAATTGATATTCGTGACAGAATAAAAGTACCTGCTTGAAACCTTATTTGTTGCTCACGACAGCTTAGGACCCTACGAGACTTGTACATTTTTAAATTATCGCCAGCGACATTTCAAACATATTCCATTATTCTTTTTTTCTTTTTGCAAAGTATTATACACAGCAAATTTAGTTAAGGTATTACAAGTGTCACAGCTTCAAAATAAAACGGCGTCATTACGCATATAGAAAGTCAGCTGTGAGACATTAAAACACTTGCACCGTAATCTCTAATAATCCTTTGTTTCTACATTGGAAGGGACCACGGCCAGCTAGGTAATTCACATTATCAAAACAGAAGATTCCTATTTGCTCTGCCAAATTGCATGGCCCTATATAGGTGTATTCCAGATTCCAGCCACTTAATTTATCAAAACCTTTCAGCCCAGCTCGAATAATACTGTATTATAAAAACATTAATTATTCAACATTAAATGTAATCAAAATATTATTAGCACAATATGTACGTCAAACTTATTATTATCAATTAATTGTTATCATGCATGTAGCATCTAATAATGGTTTGCATGTAATGATCAATACAGAAATAAATTCTGTCACTGTCACTATTCCTTTCATATAATTTTTTCAAATAAATTAATTATTAACAAGTATATGCTGCATTCATTGTGCGCAACAGTCACGTGACACGCAACTGGTAGAACCAGCAGAAATGGTACGCTGAAATTACTATCGAGACCAAGTAGCTTAACAAGAATCCTCGAAAGCACTCGAAGCTTTCAAGTGGTTGCGACATCCGGCAGCGCGTGCAATTATTTGCGCCGGCTAATTATCGTTCGCGAACAACTTTCTACCCATCGCACTGTTCAGCACTCTGACGATCCTTCCAATTAGAAATTCGAAACAACTGACAGAAATCGAAATACCCTTTGAACGTTTCAGCATTCGAACATTAGTTAGTGTCAGCGTGATGAGTCCCTCAATATGGTTTCGTTTGCTTCAAGTATACAACTAATCCCGTCCTAAATCGATCTCGCATTAAGCGGTTCGCGTCTTAATGAAACGTACTTTCGTTGCTTCATCAGCTACTGCACAGGGTGCACTAGTTACGCCCTAGGTTTTTCTCCGAGATAGTGGAACGTAAATGTTACTACGTTACATGCAAACAGAGAAGAGATCGATTAGAGGACAATTGAGATCGATCATTCGGGGCAATTATTCGGCCACGTTCAAACGATGGTTCGCATAATCGTTCGAATGATTTAACAGCGATGATTATTGGCACGCGGACCGGCCATAGTTGAACCGAGAGCAGAGTTATTGGCGGCATGGACGCGATAATGCGTCGACGACTGACAGATAGACAAGCGTGCAACGCGACAACCGCTGATCTATGCAATGAGAGCGCGATCCTACGGGTAACACGCGGTTAGAATGACTGTATATTTTTGGACAGAACGTTAAATGCCATTCCCGGGAACATTCAATGATAATAATGCGAAATGTTTGGCCGACTATTTATTTCATTTACAATGTCACTGCGATAATACTGAAATTACGAGCAATGGAATTAAAAGTATATGTAAATAAATTTACGCGCGAGGCTTACTTATTTCCTCCTGATCATCTACGATTCGATTTTGAATTAATAAAACACCTTAATGGTTTCACGTAAATACTGTACCAAGCAGCAAGTTGAATTAATACGCCGTTTCTATTTACTTTACGAATACTATTTCGATTTTTTCATGGTCAACCCATTCACAAATATCCGAACATCTGTTCAGCCTATACTACCTCGCTTATCATTCGTCCCGGGGGCCCATAAAATTAAAACCACTTCTCCCGCCAAGAAAAAGAAAGAACAAAAAAAGAAAAAAGACAGCGGAGAAACGTAACCGCGTTCCATGCCAGGACCAAGAACCGAAGAAGGGCGTTCAACGGCCAACATCCCTGTTGCTAGTTTCCAACCAGAGAGCAGGACCGCACGGTTCGATCGGGCAGGAACGCGGCGTAAAAATGGCGACCAGTAGGAAGAAAAAAAATAGGGGAGAAGAACAGGGTGCATATCCGTGTGCATTGTTCACGACCTCGACTGCATCGCCGCCGCGGCGAAAACAAAAGTTTTGGCCTGTGTGCACGCCTCTGTTCGCCTCTGTTCGCCTCTGTTCGCCTCTGTTCGCTCGCTCGCTCGAGGGAATAGCTTTCCGGTGAAGCGTCGGCGAGATTCCAGTGCCGACGCGGCTCGGAGCCGAAATTGCACCGGTGACTCCTCTGCTGCATCCTGCAACCCCCCCTTTTCTCTCATCCCACCCCTGTCTTCCTTAGTCTTGTTTGCTCTCTTCTCTCCCTTCCATTTTTTTCATCCTTTTTTTCCTTTTTTTTTCCTCCGCTCTGCTCCATTTTTGAAAGGCTTTTGGTCTTTGCCAATGGTACCGGTAAAGGAAGATTTGGTCCAGTAGGAAATTGTTAGGCGACGTCTACCGTATACGGTCGGCTGACGCGATGGCGTACGAAAATCCGAAACAGTAGAACGTGAAAGAAATTTTCGGTTTGTGTAGAATTTTGTCTATGGTACCTATTTGTACTACAATGATAATGATATGGTCATCTATTTGTCGATTAATTGAATTTGTGTCAATTTCACAGTTCTACTGGCATGATATATCTACATGTAACTAGGGCTGAAGCTTTAAAAGTAGGAAGAGTAATTTTTCTTTGACGACCGAGAGATTCGTTCCTTATTAATATGGAGGAAATTGAATGGAATTTCCTTTGGTTATTTTCGCATAGAAAAATTTATATCTACTGTAGCTTCACTTTGAAACGGTTCTTATATAATATTAATCAGACGGTTGATTAAATATGCCAGATTTCCTGCGATATTGTATAACATTGCTTTGGAAGGTTTCCAATTTCCTTTGGAATAATTAGTCTTGCATAGAAAGTCACTCTCGTTACGATGGGGAATTTAATTGGAGGATTTTAGATCGTTTCAATTTGCAGCACGTTTCTTCGTTTAGTGAATTCATGGCGATCGCGGGTTTCGAAAAACAAACGAAACCAGGCGGACACGTAAATCCTGGTGAACGTGTGAGTTTCACGTGGTGATACGCGGAATAAATCACGCGGGGCGTTGCGTAACGAGTGATTTTTTGCTCCTCTATTTATTTCCCCCGACTTTCGAAATGCAACCATACAACGCGGAAGTCGTACGTGAAGTTGTCGGTTCGGGAATTACGACGCTCGATATCTCGGGTCTATGGAAAATATTCGTGTTTCCTTTCGATGTTCTGAAAATGTAGCTCAGCTTGTCGAGAACGATCGACAATTTTCACAAATTGCAAACAATTCTTTGTACATTTGGTTTGTTTTACTTCAGTTGACGAAAGATATTGCAGGCCATAGTTATTGGAGTACAAATAATTTACAATCCGGGGGAAGCATGTGGAATTTAGTATTATTTATTATTCGCGTATTATTTATTATTCCCCCGTGTTCGACGAATATTTTACTGGAATAAATCGAGGTAGAATTTACTAATTAATATCTGGGGAATTTAACGTAAATTCGAACACGTTACAGGATCTGTCGATGGAGATGTGTAGCTATATAAAATTTAATTATTATTTAGACAGATATTTTTAAGTGTTGTTGATTTTAAATGGTACACACTTAGCGTAGATTTGTTCCCTTTAGAGATTATATTTCTTTCAGGAACGTGCCTTGATTTTTAAACATTCTGTGTCCACTTAACAAGCTTTTGAACTTGGGATACCCCATTGGAATATTTTATCCAACGCTGGCGAGGAATTATTAATTCGCGCAACGGCTAATAGAATTTCGTAGGAGAAATTTCAGCCCTGGTAAATTAAGTCCCTTTATGACAGCGACCGTAATTTTGTTTTTCCTTCGAAGAGAGTACCGAAATTGCGCCTAGAAACTTCCCCAAGATTGCTCGGTCAACGTATTCGCAGAAGAATTTGAAACGACCTCAAACAGAGTATCCAACAGATAGCACGATTGTCAAATGTAATAGTATAATTTGAAAGTAGATGAATGTAGTAAATGAAATACAGCAAGTATTTACATGCTCTAATTAATTAAAGCGTAGGAGAATATCTGACCACCATTAGTAATATTAATCCACATATTTGTTCCACTTATAATATTTAACAAAATGTCGAAACAAGCCAGACAAAATATAATTACATTTTAATAAAAAAAATTAACTTTTAATATTAACTGCAGGCAAGATTCAGCGATGCATAAATCTACTTCTAACCACACCAGCTTATACTCATTTAATTAATTAATTAATTAACATTCAAGACAATAATCCTGGGAAACGCTAAAGTTACTATACTCGTTCGTCGCACAGTTGTTACTCAGAACCGATCCATAGTGTTTCAGGGGTGCAACGATCCGCAAGACATTTCTGATCCATCCCTTCGAATCGCGACAATTAATCTCCTGATGGCAACTCAGTTTCCGTTTCATGGATGGAATGGCAGCACTCAATGCTTCTCAATAGATCCTCTACACCGTGTGTGTTGTTCTTCTCCTGGTCTAGGAGAGTAGCTGCCAGGCATTTTCGGTCCTGCTTTTCTGTTATTCGTGCGTTCTTTTGCTCGGCTCTTTATTCCCAGGAGGGGTGAGCTGGCAAAGACTACGACAGGCTCGTGGTAATGATAAAATACCCACTCTCTCTCTCTCTGCGTCCTCGTCTTCCTTTTCCATACATTTTGCAAGCGGATTGGAGCTTTGTTCTGTTGTACATGTTGCGTGTGACGAGTTGCTAGAGGGTGAATTTTGATGCTGGACGATTAGTCTGGATTAGATAAATTGAGAATTGTATTATTCATGAGTGTATGGGCAGGTTGCTTAAATTTTTTAGTGTTTCTAAGATATTGTAGACATCAATATCAATTACATTGGTGCCGTCAGAGGGTTGATTAGATAATATGGAAGTAGGTTTAACCCTTCGACTTACCCCTGGAATTACCTCAGATTTTTACAAACTAACCATCTATATCACTGCCACATTAATTCCACTCCACTTCGGATGAAAAACAAGACCCGCTAGTAGAATACTAAATTATTATGCCAATCTCCCAGACAAAAGCACTGTGCACCACCCGTGAAATCTTCCCGGCAAAGATGTTCGCTAAGACACGAGGCACGTGAATGCCGTAAAAAAAATACAGCTCGCTTGAAGCTAACAGTACCTCGACAGAGCGTTTCAGCCAGGGCTTCCAAATAAATGGACGCAGGTAGTGTGTCAAGGGGGGAGGCCTCGATTCGGTTTAAGATGCACCGTAAACCGTGCAATGCGATGGTAACAGTGTGTGGGTGGCTTATAACGCGATAAGAAGAGGTGCGTTTTTGGTGGGCGGTGCGAGAAGTAGTGTCTGTGAAATTTACGGGAACCGGTTCAGAGAGCCGTTCGAACTAGGAATTGTTAGAAAGTGCAAACATGGATGTCATACCCTAGCAGCTTGTCGATCTTCTTCTTTTTTTGGTAGTAGTTTCGAGAACCACGTGAAAGAATTCTAAATGAAGCGCTAGGCACCGCAAGAAAAAGAAAGAAAAAAAAATGGAACCATATTCCACTCGTCCCTGGTACATTCTGTATAATCCGACGTTTGTTCCGTGTCTTGTTAAGGGTCGTACAAAAAATGCACCACGCGACGTAATGTATATTCAACGCGAAAATGAAGGAAGGGGCGAAGTGTTGTTTAAAGGACAGGAACAGTTGTTTGGGATTAAAAGAATGGCGAATGGGGCTGCTTGGATAAAAAGTCGCTGATGCATTGATTTATATTCCACGGGGATGTTTAAATTATGTTTACGTAACGTTCGCCGGTGCTGGACTGTAAAAACAAGAATTATTACCTCTGTCTCTGAGGAGGACGCTTACCGGTGCGCCACTTCGACTTTTTACGTCAATCCAGCCGCATCTTTTGCGTCTCTCTGCGAGCGAGAGGGAAAAGAGGGCGAAGCAAACGCCGCATTGCCTTGCTTTGTGCTACCGTATTACACGAAATATTAACAGTTATATTTAATGGATCGTAATTTATCGTTTGACAGGGTTTAAATTCTCCAGACAGATCATAATTTCTCGTGCATATAAATAATTTCTTAGCGGGTCCGAAGTGTCCCGTGAATATTTCAGACGAAGAGGGGGCGATTTATTTAATACGCAACGAGATACGGTCAATTAACGATGCACGGTTTTACAAATGAATTTCTCAATTATTCAATGTGCTGTTGATGATCGCAGTCCATTCGTTAATTAGCAACTGTGGTTAGTTCATCCATTTCCAAGGCGATCGATGATTCGCAGGCCTCGACGGATCATTTGTCTCTCATTTCTTTTTTCAACTCTCTGCAAACATGTTCCCGCCGTCATTTGTATCAATTGTATCGTAATTTGTGAAACAAGTTGTCCGCGTGTTATCGATGCGAATAAAAACTGTCACGATTCACGCGTCAGAATTTTATTAATCAACCCAGGAGGTTAATCTCGCTTCTAATTTTCAAGGATTGATTTAGGTTACGACTCATCTAGCACGGGCTACGTGAATCTCACACTATACAATTCCCCAGTTGCAACTGCAAAACACAGATCGCAGCCGGAACAACCGCTTACGTCGACTTGAATAACTCGAAACGTTAGAACCCGTCCAATCCATTCTCTGCAAGCATCAACACAAACAACAATGCCGAGCAACTAATTACACAAGCCGAAGCAAATCCACGAAAACGCGCGGAACTCTGTTCAAAATTGGCGTGGCTCGAATAAATTAAACAACTCCCCTCGAACCACCCTTGAGTTTGACCAGCGTAACACACTCTGCACACCCCTGAAACATCGACGGTTCATATTTGGATCGAGAACTTTGCAATCCAATACATACTATTGTGTATATAAGACAGTCCTATTCACTGCGGTACAGCTTCTAGATTAAACCTGAATAGCAGACTTCGTTTATACCACCACCTCGGTTCTCCCAATTAATTTAATCCATCGCCCTCTCATTAGAATAGAACGCCCGCAAAACTCCATCGACAACACACTCAGCATGCATAAACACAAAACGTTACAGTTCAACTTTTCCTCAAATTCCCCCTCCCTCTGTTCCACTTCCCTCTGATACTAAAACACCATATATCACGAAAATTCCTTGCAACGAAGAAGCTCTACAATCCCCATCGAACTTCATCAAAGTTGCAACGTCCCAGCGTGGCGTTCGACAATCTTTCAAACCCCATTCGACGGTCCAGATAAACCCACACACCATCCCCGTTCGAAGAACGTGGTAAGGTCGGGTCAAAGGGAGAAACGGGGTCGGGGAGTTTGGTTTCAGCTCGTTTACCCGGCACACAGCGAGAGGTGGCAGGCCGAACAAACGACCAAGTGGCTGGCTCTGTCCGCCATCGCCTCGAATCCAAGTTTCACTGGAACGGGAACGTGAACGGGAACGTGGGGGCTCACCCACGGGAACCGGCTGCATCGGTGCATGCACACAATGACTCGCTGCATTAACCACGACGAGGACTTTGTCTGCTCGGTGCCGCGTGACGCCGCTTTCTAAATCAAAGTTTCATCCGCGTAGGGAGACATGAAAGATTTTGCAAAGCCGCTGACACTGGAGCCTCGAGGGCAAAAGAGGACGCTTCTTAGCTAATTTGACCGGATCTGTTAGGTGGCCTCTAATGCGCGTCCTGTGTGCCAGGCATCGCCACAGAGGGTGATTAGGAAGTGCTTTGGGTACGGGTGAAATGGGCAAGCTGTTTTTTGGAGGGGTTGGCATTCGGTGCTTTAGGGCGGAAGTCCGGGGAGGTTCGGTTTGCTGATTAAATGCCCATTTAAAGAGGAACTGTCTTACAATAATGCCAAGACATTGGTCAAACTTTTTAGAGGACATATTAACTATGCCTTTCTAATCGTCGAAGTATATAAATAATTGCCAGGCTTCGAAGAAAAGAGATATCTGGTCTACCTTTGCTCTAAGTCGACACCGACCCTTCGATTCCTCGAATGATTCAAAGAGGGGACGACGAATGGTGGCCAAAGCCGTTCGATCGATCGAAGAAGAACGCGTCATGAATTTTCTATTTGACCGTCCTTCCCACGGGGGAAACGTGAACCCGACCAAGGTGTTTCTCTCACTCGGGCTTAATTTAATTTGAATTTCAAACGGGCCGTGACTCGATAAAATTCGAAATAACGGCGGTGAGAATATTGCCGCGTAAGGAGCGCGCAATTTAGGCGGAAGGCCTCCGCGGAATTTTATTAATTCATTAAGCACACCTCGGCCGCGACGAGACGAAGGCGGCGAAACGGTCAAATTTTCCACGGAGGACAGTCGAACTTTTGCCGCTTCGTAGAGCTTTACGACTCCGTTCGCTCTATTCTCATTCGCACGCCAAAGGACCACTCTTTGCGCTTTCGAAATTTCCTCGCGGCGGTTTATCGCCTGGCGGCGTGCTGATTAAATCCACGAGACCGTACAATTTTTTTCCACGTCGCTCATAAAGAGTCAAGGAAATTCGGTTCCGCCTTTCCGATTCTGACCAACGCCGGGCCTGGGTACATCTTCCAAACGAAACGTGAAAGGTGCTCGGCTACTGGGATATTAATTAATTTAGACCTACGCCGAGGCTCTGGAAATTCAGACATTCGCATTAATGCATGTAAACAATCGAGAATATAGTTACATTCTTTCATTTAATTACCGAATGGAACAATTCTGTTCAGAAGAGAGTCCAACAGTCTCCTCGTAAACATTCTCCGCCATATCTCGATGAGACGCGGCCAAACGACGATGCTCGTGCACGATTTCCGTAATCGCGTGTAGAGTTTTTGCTAATCAGCCACGCAGAACAGAGATAATGCCGGTGGAAATGTTGATTCGGGAAATTCGGGGCAATGGTGCAGCGGAAAACTAATTACACGAGAATTGAAATTGTTTACACGCGCATGTACCGTTGTTCCGTTCACGTTACACAGTTTCACATTTATTCCAATACGTTCTGCTCCTCGATTTTACAAAATTCGGTCAAATAATCCAATTCCTGCAAACAATTGCCACGCAATAATTAGTACGAAATAAGAAAGAAAACAGTGACCGTGACATTTGGCAGTTAAATATAGATTCTACTTCGCAGAAGGAGAAGTAAATAAATAATAAATCGAAACAGTAGGTTGAGCTTTGAATATACCGACAAGCCACCCACTGTGCGATGCGTGAAACAAAGAAAAACTTTCGTAAGTTAAGCTCGCATGAACTTTATCATCCTCCTCTACATCCATGACGCGTAAGAACTGCAAAGAACTTCGCGTCACTCGCGCGATAACCAACACCAACACGCTGTCGTTCTTCGCCTTTCCTATGAACCAGCTACCCGACCATGTAGCGACATGCAAATCTTGCCGCAATTCCTGCACGGCCGCATTGTTGCTCGGCTGAATTCACAAGTTGTTAGTAATTGTATCTGAGGCGACGAAAACTTGCTTCTCTCTCTCTCTCTCTCTCTCTCTCTCTCTCTCTCTCTCTCTCTCTCTCTCTCTCTCTCTCTCTCTCCGTCGCTATGTAGGGTGCAAGTCGACGCGACGCGACCGTAAATCTGGTCGGCGCAAAACTCCTCGAACGGCTTCGATCTTCCTTCTCCCGTAAGCCACGCCTGTTCCAAGCTCACTACCGTCGTAATTTTGCTTAACCGTGCCACGGAAAATTCGGTTTGCACGGACCACTTTAGACGAAACTTGCGCAACTTCCGCGCCACGCTAGTTAACGCTGTGGAAATCTCGAAACGGAATCCATTATGCCGCGCGAACACCAACAGATTTCCATACTGGAAGAGGTGCTGTATCGTCAAAGGTGTGTAAACTCGAAATCGCGATCGCGTTTGGGCGATAGACAGGATCTTCTAAGTACCTGCTTGGGAATTTTTCGTCGCATTCGCACAGTTCGTAATCGATTTACTATTACAGGTACATCGAGTGTTAGGTATCGAGCGATAGAATTCATAAATTCTCTCGCAAGTCAATCCCATAAAATGTATGTACAGCAGCGATGAATTTTAACTCTCGAACAAACTATCGACTCAGTGGTCGCGTTCCTTTTCTATTTTTGTTCTGTATTTTTAACACGCAGACCAGCATCGCGTAATCCGTGTCTCGGCGCAGATAGCGTCGTAAAAATCAACCAGGCGTCGAATCGTTGTTGGATCCGAAGAATGGTGGTCGTTGTTATGAACCGTGGGCCCTCGATTCTCGCGTCGAAAGGAGGCAGTAAAAAGGGAGAATTACTCCGGATCGAGGGGAGTACAACAACGTGTCGTAAAGTTTTAATGCCGTTTCCGATTCCCCTCAGCTAGAAACAATCTTTTAGAAACGATTCGCCGGGGCGTTTGATTAGACGAATGGGCAGATCGAGATGTCGTGACTTGTAACGCGATCAGGGACGATTAATTGAACGTAAACGAAGTGGCGCATAAGGGCAGGATTGAAATTGCCGGGCGGCCAATTGCGCTTTGCAACGCGGCTAAATGAGCTACGAGCGAATTTACAGCAGTCCAATAGGTCCGGTTGCGTGCTGGACAAACGATTCAGTGCCATTCATTGTTTTCAATGATGCGATTCTTTTAACCGAATCACGTTCACTGAGATTTCTTGCGATTCGAATCCTGCACAAAAGATAATAAAAGTTTTAAGAATTTCGTTATTAATCGATGGAGATATTACAGTGCAAGTGAATTGTTTCGCGAAATTGTAATAATCAAAGAGAGATTAACGAGTGTATGATAGAGCGTTTAGTTTATCGGGGACACAGGGTATAGATAAATAGGGGGACGCAATTGTCTGAACGGTTTCATAGCGCTCTTTCGACTGGATTCAATTTTATTCTACTACGGCTGATTAAGTAGTGACCTGTTCTACGTGGCCGCCAGGGCACGAATGCATTCCTACTTTGCGCTATAACTTCGTGAAAAAAAATCGCACGACATTCCACCTGAGCTCATTTTAAAGGGTAAATTATCTACATTGAGGGACCGTAGCTGATTTTCTTTCAAGATTTTTGTCTGCATCTCGTAGGTGGTGGCAGAGTGGAGAAACTTTTTTGTCGAAGTTGTTCAAATTCAAACGTCTCTACGGACAGTACAAAAATTTTGTTCGCCACTAAAATCATTATGGATTGAAAGATTGATCGCACTTTGAATGAAACCATGCAACCTGCCAGTGGTGTACTTAGGTCCCTCGAATTCCGGTTGTTCACATTTCTTCGAGGTGCGATAAAATGGCCCAGAAACATCGAAATATTGAAGAAACTTTTACCTTCGCTTTGCCATCTTCTACAGGATTCGGTAAACAATCTTTCTCAAGTCCTATCGAATTAATCGCCACCTCCCGTCCGCAGTAATATTTTTTGCAAAACCTTTCCGCACCACCTTGAATGCATAAAACGTAACGGGAGCACGACGGAGGACGCGTCTCATAAGCGAATATTTATGAATGTAGATCGGAAAGTCGTCGTCTCAGGGTGCAGGATCTTCTATAAGATCATGCGTAAAATATATTCGAGATTCCCACGGAACGATATCGAGTCGGAAAGAGGAATTGAAAGCTCGTCGTCGTGCTTCGACAAATCGAAGCCAGTCATCTTGACGTCATCTCCCATTTTCCTAGTCGCCCGGGGTAAATGTATGCACGCATAACTTTCTCAACGTTACTTTCACGATTTTTTTTTTCTTCTTATCGCCAGCTATATACACACGTACATACATCGAACTCGACAAATTCAATATCCTTTCGCTGCAAAGCGTATTAGAGGAAGGATAGAGTTTCTCGCACTATGAATATATGCAGATCTACACGAGGATCCTCGTGTTCTACCGTCACACAGATCAAAGATCGACGTAGTTCTACTTCGATGTTACAACTCAAAGTCAAACCTGAGAAGAGGCCGACTTTTTCCATAAAGGGCACTTCAGTTTCTCGACAATTTCCTCTCTCACGTACACAGGCTCGTATATTACACGTTAAGCTTCTCCACTGCCTCGAAACTATCATCTACTTCTGGTGCAAAGTGTTTCAACGATTCGAAAATAATTCATGCACAGCGTTCGTTGATAGCAAACACAGACTTAATTTCTTTTGCTTACCTTATTATAAACGTTGATTGTATACCTAAGGGAATATTATTATTCCAATTTCGGTTATATATATATATATATATCTTCTCTCTTATATTTGTTATATATGACAAATATAAGAGAAAAGATCTGAGACGGAAATGTGCAAAAAGTCAAATGAATATAAACGGCATAATATAAAAAGTGTAGACACTCGATGGATAATTCTCGTGTCACTCTTCCCATCTGCATCCAGCATCCACCGTCGATCCTATTTATTATCAGCACTTAGCCAGAACCAATTGGCTCCCAGTAAATTGTTGCTCGAATTCGAGCACGGTGACGTCGCAAACACTGCGTCCACGTTCTTGCCTCGCGTAAATAACGTCGGAGATGCGGCGCGTGTGGAGAAGCGCGAGAAAATAACCTGGCAAACAGTCTAATGGAAATTTATGACGCCGGATACACGGATGGTTATTGGATTCCGTGGAAACGGGCCGCGTTGCGACGGCCAGAGTCGAGCCACTTCAATCGCCGCTGATTACTTCGTTTACATTCAGCTGACTTCGTTCGCGCTGATTAAACAGCACGGGAGCTGTGCTCGCCAATTTTTAATCCGTTCGACGACGGGAAGATGTATCGACACGATGTACAGTACCGTTCATAATTATTCGAACGACACAGAATTTTACGCTACTCTTCTATTTAAAGGCAACAAATATTATTCACCGTTTTTGCTTTCGCGGATGATTCCACTTTTAAGTAGTGTACAATACTTTTGCTATAATTGTGCCTCTTTTAAATATTCCGAAGACTGAAAGAGTGACTGAAAGAGAGACCACTCTAACACGCCCCCTTAATGCGCGCGCCGATTAAAGAGTAACATATTACTTAATACCCATCGCGTTAATGAAAAAATGATGTTTGTAATTCGGAAGAGGTTTCGTCGATATATCTGCGGGCATAAGGTCGGATGATAAATGTTTTACAACGAATTACTCTTTCAATCCAAATATTCTTAAGTGATTTAACTGTGGTCGTCTATTATTCCATCATTCGAACTGAGTAATTCCCTTTAGAATTCTGGTAGGACACCTACTTCTTAAATAGTTAGCTGTCAATACTGCCTCAGCCCAAAAATTTTCAGATCATCCAGCCCGTAATAGCATACATCTAGAAGTCTGAATTAGTGTACGATTTTTACGCTCAGATTTTACGACGTTGGTCCACAGAGATCAGAATGTACAATCTCCAAGCATGCTGTACTCTTGTGACTTTCCTTTGGGAAGGGAGTACTTGATAACTTTCCTTGAATGCATACCTCGCATTCAGGTATTTGTATTTCTTTAAAATTTCTCACTTTGTCCTTTCCTAAAATACTCAACAGATCTCTAGAAGTTAAATGACCTAACCTCTCGTGCCAAAGTTTTAGCCATGACGCATCACACCAGCATCGCACCATGACCATCAGCGTCCTTTTCCTGTCTACTTTCAAATTTCTCTAGGATCTTTACCTTTGAAATCTCCAAGGTTGGAAGTTCATCTCTCGACGCAAATGTTAATTGCTTTCTTCTTAACTTATGTTTCAATGTTTAATCCTGTCAGAGTGGTTTAATTCGCGCGCCACGCTTTATGTAGACAACTTCCTTTGTGTGTGTGTCGCCTCGTTACTTGCGGTATGCCCGCCAATTGTTTCTATTGTCTTCTCGAGCGACTCACGTGTTCCACACGAGGTTGAACTGTTGAAAAACCGTTTTGTTGAATAAATATAACGATCCAACCAAACAACTCTGTTATTAACCTCAACAGGTTATGGGCCCAGAGTTTAAAGAAAATAAGTGAGATAAGTATAATATCTCAGTTCGAAGTAAAAGTGTAGAGTAACCGGGAAGTGAGGTTAAGTACGTGTTTGAAAATATAAAAAGTGTAGATAAAAATGGGTATCACAAAAATTGAAAAACTGAATAAAGACAATTTCGACGCTTGGTGTATTCAAGTGGAAGCAGTTTTAATAAAAAATGGATTGTGGGATTATGTTAGTGGAAACATGAAAAGACCGGCCGTTATCGCTGAAGATCCTATATCCGAAGCACAAGGTCATGATTGGGATATAGAAGATAGGAAGGCCAGGGCAGATTTAATTTTATCAATCAGTCCCCCCTGAATTCAAACAAATTGAAACATGCAGGACATCAAACGAGGTTTGGACATAATTACGTCTTGTTTTACTCTTTACATTTTACAATTGCTCACCGCATGTCAAGCGGAGGAGACGTTCGAGAACATATTAATAAATTTGTTGACATAGTTAAATAACTGGCTGAAAGGGATATTGATATAAACCCTGGTTCCGCAGAGTGCAATGTTCCTGAATAGCTTACCAGAAGCATTTGAAAACTTTAGATGTGCCATTGGGTCGAGAGATGAACTTCCAACCTTGGAGATTTTAAAGGTAAGGATCCTAGAGGAATTTGAAAGTAGACAGGAAAAGGACACTGATGGTCATGGTGCGATGCTGGTGTGATGCGTCATGGCTAAAACTTTGGCACGAGAGGTTAGGTCATTTAAATTCTAGAGATCTGTTGAGTATTTTAGGAAACGAAAAAGTGAGAAATTTTAAAGAAATACAAATACCTGAATGCGAAGTATGCATTCAAGGAAAGTTATCAAGTAATCCCTTCCCAAAGGAAAGTCACAAGAGTACAGCATGCTTGGAGATTCTACATTCTGATCTCTGTGGACAAATGTCGTAAAATCTGAGCGTAAAAATCGTACACTAATTCAGACTTCTAGATGTATGCTATTACGGGCTGGATTATCTGAAAATTTTTGGGCTGATGCAGTATTGACAGCTAACTATTTAAGAAGTAGGTGTCCTGCCAGAATTCTAAAGGGAAATACTCCGTTCGAATGATGGAATAATAGACGACCACAGTTAAATCACTTAAGAATATTTGGATTGAAAGAGTAATTCGTTGTAAAACATTTATCATCCGGCCTTATGCCCGCAGATATATTGACGAAACCTCTTCCGAATTACAAACATCATTTTTGCATTAACGAGATGGGTATTAAGTAATATGTTACTCTTTAATCGGCGCGCGCATTAAGGGGACGTGTTAGAGTGGTTTCTCTTTCAGTCACTCTTTCAGTCTTCGGAATATTTAAAAGATTTCTGTCTGGCTATCGCCGTTCGATGGCGACTTGACAAACAGACATCGTATTTTACAGTTCCGTATAAACGACAATTAGTCAACGCGTTCGTGTGCATCGTAAATGCATAGCTAAAATTCAGTCGGTGCCCGTGGCGCATACCTATCCGTTGCAATTCAATCAGAACTAATTACTTGGTTTGCGTGCACTCTGCACATTTTGGCGTCTGATACATCGTTAGCGAACGCAATAATTTTCGTCGACCGATGGAAAATCCGGTCCAATTTATAAAATTGCCTACAGCCGCCGGGGCAGATTTATTTATTAGGTTGCCGAATAAGTCCCCCGTCGATTTTCGCGAACGTGGAAACCTCTTTGCACGTTTTTACTGAACACGTTTTGCATCCATTAATCGATCGTTCGCAATTATTGTCAATAGAACAATTTAATTCCACGATGAACTATTTATTCGTTAGATTAATTGGCAGCCGTTCTAAACGGTTAATTAAATAAAACAAAGATCCCAGTTATCCGAGCGTAAAAATGTTATTTAATTAGTAAGTAGATGGAAGTTTGCTTTAATTAAAAATGAATTATTCATTAAAATACTTGGCACAAACTTTAGCAACTTCCGAGCCACGATAAAAACTTGCAAATTAAAAGACGTCGAAGATACCCGTTCTTCTTTTTAACCTTCGAACTCAACACTTTTTGCGATCAGAGCTTTTCTATCGCTAGGAAAATTATAACACGATTCGCGACAGCTTAAATGCGGAGATCAAAAATTTATCGAATAATGTGCGACACGGGTCCAATAAATAAATATTAATGAAACATTCATCGCGATACGAAATGCGGGCAAACTTTCCAACAAAATTTCGCCAAAGCATCGCGATCCAACTTTGAACGAACAAGTCTCGCTGCAATTGTAATACGTAGCAAGTTAATGCCTGATCGCGGTAGAAGAAGCAACAGAGGCGGTTTCTGATACGTTTTACCTTTTAAATTAACGCGAATCACAAAGGACTGGATTGTAAAGGTGGTTCGTTAAATGTTTGAAGAGACGGCGCGACAACGTAACGCATTATTACCGGGCTGATTACTGTTTACAAAGTTGGAGCAAACGGTAAACGTTATACCTACGAATTTCGTTGTCCATTGCACACGTGGCTAGCCGGACATTCAATCAGCGTTACCTGTTACACTAACACTGAAATGCTAATTGCAACGTGGTACACATATACGCAGTGGCCAGCCCGCGATACAGCTCGAAATTGCACTGTGGGAGCGTGTAACGCGTAAACTTTTAGCGAAATTGAATTTCACTCATTGTCAGACATAATCCTCACGATTCACTCGCGGCGTATAATTAATCTCTATATAATACACCGATAATGTTAGAAACTCAGTGAGAACGGTTTCTCTGGATTTTGTAATTTCAAATCGAATTAAAACGCGAGTCTTTGATCAGACAGTACGATGGAAGAGTGAAAATTGTTAGAACGAACAAGCAAGATACAGTATAAATCATCATTACTCTGCTGATGAAAATTTTCCATTGATTTATTGTTAATTATACCGTGTCGTGCATTAACTTCGAATATTGAATTATTCGCTAACTATTTCAATGTGGCACTCAACAAACGAAATAAATCTGAAACAAGTGATCCCAGGTAAGCGTTCCCCGTCGTAATCACGAATACCAGTTGCCTTCCACGGTAGTAAATAACATCAAGCACGAGAAACACGAACGCCACGTGACAACGCGTTTTTGCATCGCCTACGTGACACGTACACCTGACGCGCGCTCGTGATCCCATTGGTACGTGTATAAGTCATTATTGTTCGCGGCATGTATCGCTCCCGAGTTTCGTCAATATTTGAAAAGTGTTCCAGATTTCGCGGAACCTCGCCACGTAACGCAGCCCCTTTCAACGAAATCGTCGGACAATTCGACGTTTCGACGATCGGAAGCACGATTGTTCTACTGTGACAAGAAAATTCGTCTGCTCGAGCAGTAGATAGTACAGCCACGAAATTCGGTGACGTTGCAATCAACCAGCATCGACGTTCCCCCGTGAAACTGTCGCAGATGTTTCGACGTAATCGTAGACAAAGGGGAATCTCGATTAGTGTTAGAAATTCGTGGAGTTGGTAAAGCCTTCGTGTGAATGATTGTTGAATCGTTGAATAATTAAGGACGAGTTCGTTTTCAACTTGTACTTATAAGATAGATATAAACATCTTTTATTAAACAAATCGATCCACCAGAAGGGACACAGAAACACGCCGTTATAGATTCCAACGCCATGAAATTTTAGGGACGAAGCTTTACGACCGTGGAGAACGATTCTGTCGCACGGCTCGCACTCCCGCGGGATTCATTTGGGGCCTCCTTCATTATGCAAAAGACTGGCAATTTGACGAAATCGCCGGGGCATGCGTACAGGTGCAACAATACGGTTCATAATCCTACTGCAGGGCAAAGAAAAAGGGAACATCTGGTTCGGAAAATTTCCCCATTTTATAGATTTCATTGGAAGTCATCCGAAGCTCCCTTTTATTTTATTCTTATGTCGAGAAAATTCATTTCTTTCATTACTATCCTCTAACCAACATAATTATCCGTTTCACATCGGCTCTTAGTTAAAAATTCCCTCGCCGTCCAATATATTTGTTCTTCTGTGAATATTTTCGTAATATCTCTGGTTAAAAAATCCTCCTTCCTTTTTCTTTTAAAATCTATCGTTCGCGAATGCGATGGAAATCTGACTTCGTGTACGGTCGTATTATAATCCAGCCGAACAGTTTTATCCAACAAAGACAGCGATTCATGGAACAGATTGAAATGCATTATACGGGGATTGAAGTTTGCTTTAGACTCCGTGAGTGGAAGTTATCGCGCGTCTTCGCGACGTTGACGTCGCTCGTGAAGCGACACCCGATGAATATTTTATTCATCGACGGATTTCATTTTCGTGCGTATTCTTTCACCCCGATTAGCATAGATCTACGAAAACCTGGCGCCGGTGAACAAATATTGCCACCGAAGTTCAAGTATCCGTGATAGAATGGATACAATAATATTGACGAGACTCGTTATCGAACCTTGCTATTTATTTCCATTGAAATGCACGCGAATTTTATTGTCCATAAATATTACATTGTATACATACACTGCACTTCAAAGCAGTGCAATAGAAACGTTCGCATTAGCACTATTGTAATCACTGCGATATTTCCAGCATCCGTGGTTCGTAATGCTGCTTTCGTTGCACGGGATCGCAATGTACATTACAACGGATTATTTATTATGTTTCGTTTTGAAAAGTGCCCGAAACACCGTCGAAACAGTAGAACAATTTTCCAAAACGAGCCCCGCTTCAAAATCCAGCGCGCCGTTGCCATTATTACTATCAGAATCCCGGTCTAACATTTCTATTAGTCCGCTACTCAAAAAGAAACAAACAACCGAAAAACATAGTGAACCATGTTAGAAACGGAAGGATCCTCGCAGAGATTCCAACAGGACCAGCAAGAAATCGTAGAAAAACATCGACAGGTCTGAAAGGGGGTGCGCGAGGTACTCGAAGCCCGGAAACAGGAAGTCCATTTAATCTGGCTCCGTTAGCGAAAATAGGTCGGGCACGGTCGACCAGTGAATCGTGTGACGTCGAACACCGCGGGTGCCGTTGAGAACGTTTTTTTTCCCTTTCTTCTTTACTCATCAACGCGTAACACCTGAGGGGTTCACTCACGCGTGTGTACACCTGCGAGCCGATGGTATTAAAGGGAAATCGATCGTCGATGCACTCTGGCGGTCGGCTCCCCGCGTCTGACTTCCTGTACTCGGCCAGAAACACGATACTCCGCATCGCACACATTCTCTGCGCAACGTCCCCGTTAGCCCGTGAACGAACGGAAGATACAATACGCGACTTCCTATTGGGAAAGTTGGAGATTCTGGGTCGGATAGGTGCACGGGCGGTGACACGGCGACAGATTCGCGGCGGAGATCGATAAAATTGATCCGAACTCGGTTTTCGAATCACAGGGGAGTCGGTGGGATTCGTTCAGCGAGATTTTCGACCGGGTAATATACTAGTGCCGCGAGAGGAAACGACCGAGGGTAATTGAAAAGTGATCCCGCTGCTCCTTCGTAACAACAGGTGGTGATTTAATCAAGCAATTCTTTTTATAATAATTGTAGAATGGATTTGTTAGATGTGAATATTGGATAAAGCGTGTTGAATGGGTAATAGTAAGTAATACGAAGGGAGTAATAATAAATAATTGCTGCTAATTTCTTTTTTTTTTTTTTTTGTGAGGAGAAATAGATATTTAATTTTCGTTCGTGAAAATTAATATCCTTAACGTGACTGAATGTTTTGGGAAGACAAATTGAAGAAGGGTAATAGAGTGTACCTTGTATCATGACTATGTTCCTCTGAATGTTTGAAGCCAAGCGATTTGCATCTTGGCTGCGACATGATCAACTCTATGGAGAAATATTATAATTTGCGATTTGTCGAACACTGGAATCGAGAACTTCGTGGAAAGATATATGGGATTTCGCGTGATACGGTGTTATAATGTCGTTTCGATGGATCTGCTCGCGTAGAAAATACCCGTATTGGAAAGGTGCTGTCGTTTCGATATAACTTTTCGTTTGGCGTGCTATTATTCAGTCGTGCTACTTGGACGAAATATGGAATGGCAAGGGCATGTTGCTTTGTGTTTCATTTCTCGCTTTTTGTTGTCGCGTTGACAAATAGCAATTGGTGTTATTTTTCTAATTCGATAACAGTAATAATAAGAATAGTAGCAAGGAAATAATTAAGATGAAACCTGAGACATGACGATTTATGTGAAAAGTTTTCGAGTTAGAAACGAAATCGTTGAACGATCAACGCCTAACGGTATAAAGCAGATCTGAAAAGAGATGAAAGGGCCGCGTGCTCATCATAAAGGCAAGCCTTGACCTGCCTGGAACGCGACCCGATTAGGAAACAATTCAACTTCGCCTCGCGCTGTAGAACTTCTCTCTGCTGGTTCTCCAGATTTCTGTCTAGCCTCGCCGCCGTAGCTTCGAACAGTCGTAGATTTATCTGCAGTCCAAGATTTATCGTCCAACTTCGTCGAATAAACTTATGCCTTACCAAAGTGGCAAGATCGAACGAATGGAACTGGCCAATTAAAGTTTCCCATCGTCTACGCCAGTCGTGTCACAACGGATAGAGAGAGGTGGCCTGAATCTTGTCAAAGTTCAAGGGCACTTCTCCTATCCAATAAAATGTCGAATCGAATCTGACTTTCCTTTCATTTGTCCCTTATTTCTGCAAGGAATTTGTAGCAATGTTTTCTCCCGTTAACATATTACTGTTGTACAGATAAAGTACAGGCAAAGAATCCTTTTTCCCAATTTAATGTCCCTCTTATATTTATCAATACAAATACGATACACAAATATTACTCGCTCGGGGACCCTCAGAGACAAATCAAACGAGCTTTGCACAGCAATAAACGAACTATCAAATTCAGTTGAACCCTCAGTAACCGCGGACCTAGTTCAAACAAGTATCCCTCTTTAACACAGCCACCTGCAGTATGTACCGAGCCATCGAGTTATTATGGTGGTAATGATCAGGGCCGATACTCCTTCATCCAGAACGTGTCTCTCACTGCAAGCAGAATAGAGAATTTATATTTCGAACCCGCATAATATTTCTGCGACATCGTTACGTTCCTCGGCGTTACGGCATTGAATCTCCATGCGGGTATCGTCCATGACGGACCGACAACCAATCGATCTATGACGTTCCCCGTGTCACGAATGGTCGCAATTTTTCCACCTTATTCGCCGGGCTGATTGAACGCACGGTCGTTCAGATGAGGCTATTTAACACGCAACGTGGCTGCCTGTGATAACAGCACGGTGGATGGGTAAAAGTAAGGAGACTCGGGATCGAGATGGGTCTATACGGGCTTTGGTAAATCCGAAGGGACCACGAGAATTGCGTGGCTTGATAGGACATTTTTTAAGTAAAAGCAGGTTCAGCTTGGTCGATGGAATGTGGAAATATTGGATAGGATGAAGGATGGTAATATTGAATTTTATTCGTGAACTGACGAATTCGAGAATTATTTGACGAGTGTGCTTGCACTAAAATTGGCCACTTCTGTGTTACATAAATTTTGCTGTTAATTAAAGAACAGTATGGTATAATTGAGATAGATATTTAAAGTGTTACAAAATTCTCGAGCTGCCCAACAGAGGATGCATTTATGTACTTATGTACACGAGAAATGAATGGAACGACGGTACTGTATAGCTTTCTTTTCAGATGCCCGAATGCAGTGCAACTTTTGCTAGCTTTTTGATAGCTTAAAGTTTTCAAAGAAAATCGGTGATGTGTAATCCTTTGGACGCATTATATCGTACTTGCCAGCGAATGCTTAATTGGAAAACGAATTTCGATGGGTCGTTGGCCTGGATTTTTCGAGTAGCACGTTCCTAAGCGAGAGCACTCGTAGAAACTAGTTGGCCGATAAATTTAGTCTCGCGGCATGGCGTTCGTATCGAGATTAGAAGGCAAAGTTTGCCACGAATTCGATCTGGAGTTCTAATTATGGCTCGTAACTAATTGCATGATCCGTTGCGGAATATTAGCTGTGAAATATCACTTTCCAATATCGCGGTCAGAATTCCAGGCAACCATCCAGTAATATCGATCTTCCATTGCTTTTACGGAAAATTCCATTTCACTATTTAATAAACAGTTATCTATTGAACGTCTCGTTCGAATGTACGACAGAAATCAAATAGTACGTTTAAACGAATTTGTTTCGCTCTATTTTGCGTATTTATAGTCTCTGTTGTATTTGAAAAGGGTGAACTAAAGGCTATTTAAATTGAACGCAAGAATGAATAATTAATTCTTTCAGCTTTCCAGTTTAATTCCTATCGGTCCTCTCAATATTAAACTGCGGTTATTCAAACGATTTGGAAACGTATGCGCCACGAATATCTGTGGCGCTTTATTAAGAGATATTTGTGGCTCACTTGTTAAATTCTGCCGCGGGACATCAAAGAAAGGGTGAATGGAAACCGAGTGTAAAAGATAAAAGGGGGGGAAACAGGCAGCGGTATTGAAATAACATTCAGTGATGTGAAAGATTTCGTTCGCGCACACGCGTTTAATTGTAACGTTTTTGCCGAAAAATGTACGATTTGACGATGCATTGCACGGCGAACGTTTGTTCGAAAACGTGGAATGAAAATTATTAATCGAAACATAGGAATATTTCCATGAATCTCGTGTTGCGAATTTAATATTCGATAGCACTGCAAATACGATACTTTCAATATTATTTCACACGTAATCCTTTATATCCATAACGTTAATAATAATGCAAACATAAAAGTACACATATACCATACAAAAGTTCATATTTGAGAGCAAAATTTCGTTATATTTCGCTCCTCGCCGTTCAAGTTTCGAATTGTTCCCCGTTAATTTCACCCGCGAATAAAAATATAAAAATAAAGAGAAAGAAGGCAACACTGCACCGCGCGGAATGAACATTTTTGTGAATCGATAGAAAGGACGATTTTTTTCAAAGGCCGAAAGAAAGAAAGAAGGATGAATGTGTGAACGTAAAAAGCTTTTAAGGTTAATTTATCGTGCTTTCAGCGAGGGTTAACGTCAAGGGGCGGTCGAGAATTAACTGTAAAATTATCGGCTGTTTATTCGCTGTGACCGGGCGAAACGGAAAAATTGACGGTGCAACTAAATGAAAAATGATTTGTCGCGGTCGTAAAGATGGCGTTAACACGAGGGGTTAGAAGATCATAGGGAGATTGCATGGCAGTTAAATTTTCATGCTGGTGCTGCCACGTATAGAAATTTTCTACTGAAATTATGCAAACGACCGATTGCGGAGAGATAGGCAGGCTGGTCAAGAGAGAATTAATTGGAAGTCCCTATAGGGCACTTAACGCACCAGATTACACTGACTTCCGGGGACAGTCTTTCCTATCGCGATCGGCTACCCTCCAGCGTAGTCGCGCAGTAGGAGCCTTCTTCGTCAAAGCCTTTCTTCGTACGTGTATGAGTGGAATAAATTAAACCGACCCTGCCAAATTGAAAGCTTTCTGTAAAACTGCTGCAATAGAATCGGAGCCTCTCGCAGATTTAATCTCGAACTGGTTGCTATAAAGTGAGCAAGCACAAAAATGGAAATTAACAAACATTATTGTACTTATTGAAAAAATGTACAATTCTCCGCGTCACGCGTAACTCCGAAACAAAGGATCAACGCCTGCAAATTATATATGTCCATCAGACTACTTCGTAGAACACGACTCTGACATCAAGGACAGTAAAAAATCCAAAATTTCCAGAAAATAACGCCCGATATCTATTTCCATTAACGCCTCTTCCATAATACTCTCGAACGCCTCTGTCCCGAACTCGAAAAGATCCCGAACTGAAAGAGGATAGAATGGAGTGGCGCGAACTCAGCTATTCGATCGTTTCGCAGGCAGCGGAAGAAAGCAAATCCTACGCTCCTCTTCCTTCGAGTTCCGAGCGTTCCTGCACAGTAATTCCACGAAGTCGGCGCGAAAGTTCGAATGCGGAGCGGCCGCAATAAAACGCCTCGCATCGCCTCGCCTCGCTCGCTTCTCTTTTTCACGCGGCGAAATCTCATCTGCGCAGCGTGGTTTCCTGTCAGCCAGGAATTCGTTTCCTCTGTCTGTCGCCCCTGAAGAAACGAGCGAATGAAAAATGAGCGAACGCGCGGAAAAGAAGTCGCTGAAAATACATTCCGGTCTTTGGCAGAAAGAAAAAGCAACGTTCAGGCCTGCTCGAAACGAAATGCAATCATTGCTTTGCCTGTCGCAAGAAAACGCCAGCTAATTTATTGTGCCCGACGACACGCGGAGCGAGAGAAATATAGTGAGTGTTTTTATAAGCCTGATCCGTTTTTAGGTGGCACAATTTTATTGTGAAATAGGGTTACACGGTTGTATGCCTGTTGAAATTAATTCGCTTCTCGAGACGCATATTGATAATACATTTTACGGGGTGATTTATTATTGTATGATATATTAATGCGCTAGACAGTCGCGTTATTCATTCTCATTGCGACGATAGATTGATTTATTGAACCGCATTACTACGATGGCGGACTGAATTGGAAGATATTTTTACTTTAAATAGGGAGATTTTTCATTGATATTTCTGGAAGTCGTTTTGGGGAATACGCAGACTACACATTACCGACGATAAAAATACGTCGAACGGCTTTTCTCGCATTGTCAGACTTTTCCCTACATATTCTGCACTCCAGATAATTTGTACGAAGCATTAAAAAAGTCCATAGCGTCGGCCGCAGTGGATGTTCCTGAAGGTATTTTATCGCAGAGCAATTGTAAATACATGGAAAAAACAAGACGAAACCATCGCGTACAAAGATATCGTTCGCGGATATTGAAAAATTGTACGTACACGGGATGCCAGAATTTTCACGCGGTTCTCCATTTTCCTATGAATCCCGGGGTGCATTCCGTCGAGCACAAAAGTTCGTTCGCTGAATGATAATGGTTCCACAGGAGGGAAATACACACCGGGAAAAAGTAAAAGAACGTCGTTGAAAAATCGCTATAGTTGGAATAGTAGATTTTGGGATACACTTGCCAATGATGAAAGTAAAAGAAGATTTACGGTTTGGTCTCGTGGGACTTCTCGAACTTTCTGCCTTTGCTTCGTGGGATTGACGTTTATATTGCGGGGATCCGTGGTGTCCCAGGTAGACGGAAGAAACGTCAAAAAGATAGACTCGCGACTCCCGTAACGGGAATGATGGAAAACTATGCAAAATAGTCAAGGAAATAATGAAAGTTTCTCTTTCGCGAAAGGGATTAATTGCAGATCGGATCGATAAGACCATTAAAAATATCTCTGGTGCACTAATAATAAAAATCACATTAAAAACACCTGGCAAGAAAAAATTTCACTTTCCAACCGAATCGCTTACGAATACCGAGGTCGGGAGATCGTTAGAAGTTCGATGACGAGCAGCTGTATCGGGACATGGAAATCGAGAAAGCTTCTTCGTCGTGGGCTTGCACTCGTTGCTCACGGTCGAACAGTGATAGATTCCAGAACTTGTCCGTGTCGAGGGTGCAGCCGAGTAGAGATGAGAGGCAAACTGATCCACGACGAGGTATCAAACTTTGTGGATGAACAGAAACAAGTCAGGCGAGGTTTCGCAGTGAATGAAACTACGGGAACGAGGAAACAGTTTAGTATTACAAACCAAGACGATTCGAAGAATTACATAATCGACATTTCTTCTAGCCGTCTTACTAAGAAACGAGTAGGCAAATCAGACGTAAAATTCTATGAGACTGTATTAACAATTTTAAGACGTAGTTCGCCATAGTTATGGGAACCATGGAAACTTTTCACTCGATCCTCCCAGTGGTGAGAATCTATATTCATCGATATTCTCGTGTGGCGGCGTTTAAATGGACCCGAGACTCGAATTTCAAAAGAGTTCTACCTTTCTACCTCGAAATAGCTGCACGCGTTTCCAGATAAATGCTGTGACAGCTTTGTCTCCGTGTCTGGTATTCGTTCGAGCACGAAATTCTCGCAATTACGGCAGAATACAGGGAGGGAAAGCGCGCAAGTAGACATGACACGTGGAAACGGAGGCGGTACAGTGTCTTCCGAAACGAGGAGCCACCGTGAGAAGTGGTCGAGTGACTCTCGACTAAATAGCTCGAATTCTATTCCGAACGGGAAGGTTTGTTTGCCGGACGTCGTTTCGAACGTTTGTTTTCGTGGCTCTGGTAAATGATTTCGTCGAATGTTTATCCGCGATCGAACTGGACTGTGGCCGGGGAAATGAATGGAAAATATTACGGCACAGCTAAAAATAAGGGGGAAAGTTCTTGTGCTATTTTTCTACCGTTTCGATAGATTCAATATTTTTATAATTAAAGGAATTGTAATACAGTCGATCCACGTTCCGTATTTTAATAATCGCGCGCCTGATTCAATCTGAACAGTGAGAAGAATCTAGATTTTTTTTCTTATTTATTCCAGAACATTATTGTGTCAGAACGATGTTCAACGTAATTGAAATGCGCGGCTTCATATTTCGATGAAATCGAGGTCGACTCGAAGGTAACTTGCAGAAAGTTCAGAAATGAATTTCCCACGTCTACGTTTTACTATGAAAGCGTACGCTGACGAACGAGACAAGGGGAACAATGAGAGCAGAGGTTGCTTCTCGACGACACACGTTTCCTTCAAAGAAATTCGCGAAAGTCTGGCCCTTCGGGAGGCTGCTTCGCAGTTACTCGGCTTCTAATTGTAATTGCATAAACTGCGAAAGCAAATAGGAACAAAGTTTGTCAGCCATTTCGCGAGGCTCGTCTAAACGACGTACCTGCAGCGAGTAAACAAACGACGCGAGTTTAAACGCATTGCAAGGAAAAATGAAAACACCGGTCGCTAATACAACTGCGGAAGACAATTGATTTCTTCGCCTCCTTTCTATCGACTGTGTTCGTTTCGAAACGAGGACGGAGACAACATTCTTAACGTGATTTTCATTTTATTCGTAATACAGATGTACACGCGCGACGCGGTGAAAGAACCGCTTGCCCCGTCGTAAATCTCGTTTAGAGAAGCTAGCGGCCCTGAATCGATAGTCAGAACTCGCGTCAGGTCAAACGGAAACGCGCGTTCTTTGCAGCAGAAAGCAGCAGAAAGCAGCTGAAAACGGGGACACGAGATCATCGGGGTAAACTCGGCCGGTGCATTAGCTCGTTCCGACAGATAGAAATCTCGTTTCGCCGTGGCGGTCGATCCGCTGCCAGCGAATTGCTGCTCCACCGCCGAGAATTGCCCTGAAATTGAAGCGTCAGATGGCAGCAAGAGGGATGGCGGTCACGTATGTCCATCTCTCTTCGGCACGAAGACGGCCGTCGCGTCGTTCCGGTCGTTTCGAAGCGGAAGGAACGCAGTGCTGCAATCGTGTCTCGTGACCTGCACGATTTTCATCTGGAAAGCTGCACCCGGGAAAGAGGCATACCCGCGTACCCTCACCTCCGATCGCTGTTCTTCTTCTCTTTTTCCTTACTCTGGATGGAATTATTGTGAACGTCGAAGGAATAAAACGAGACGGAAGATATAATTGCGACGCGTGTACTCGTAAGGGCTATAACTATAAAGGGTACTATTCTCTGTACGTCTGTGAACGTATGCGGACGGATAATTGGTGTACGTGGACGGAATAATAATCAAGTACTTGCAGCGAACGTAAATACAGCTCAGAAGATTCGTACGAAATTAACGTTCAAAGTTTGATGTCGATTTAATTGATTGGTTAAATTAGTAATTACTATAGCAGACGGGAGCAACCTGTAATCAACGATTTCTTCTTTTTTATTCTTCTATTTAATGCACCACACTACAGCCTCATACGCAGCCGTGTAAAACGTGCAGGTACTTTTGAACTTTGGCCGGGATCCAAAGAAGGCGCGAACTACCCCCCTTTTATTTCTTAAATCAAAACCTCCATAAACTGGAAGCGTTCGACGATCGATCTCGCAGCTTTTCCAGGCTGAACTAAATTCCACGCCGTACAGAAGAAACACGGTAATTGACGCTTGAAATGACGCTCGAAATTCGCGTGCAGCGCATAGCTGCACGCCAGAAGTAATTGCTATCGCATTTGTCTCGGATTTAACGGAACGCTAGTGTTTTTCGAACGGGTTTCACGATCGCGTTGAGTCCGGAAAATACTGTATCAAAATGGAAACGCGATATTTTTTTCGCAGAATCGAAGAAATTTCACACACCATCGTGACTATCGTGGTAAATTAATTTTACGCGAGCGAGAATATTTGGGAAAGGAAACTGCAACGAACGTTTCTATTATTTTAGAAATTTGCTAAAACGTTTCTTCGAACGAGTTTAATTAAAATTACTCAACTTTCACCCGAAAAACGTGCCTGAATAAATCGGTCTAATTATTCGTAACGTTTTGCATCCGCCAGAGCGGAGAAGAAAAACACGGCAAGGATTAATACGCGTCGGAAACGAGGCGGATAAAAATACGAAACAGACTTGTCGCCGTGCGATAACCGATGATATTTCGTCCTTTTTTTGTTCCGTGGAAACGGATACCGTGGCTGTCCCTGTGACGGAGTACGCAAAACTTACGCGTCTCTGCCAACCGCGGAACATGCCCCCGTAACAGTACATCGAATTAAAAAATAAATAAAAGGGCAGATGAATGAAAGATTACGAAAAATGGTGAATAATTCGAAGGAGGGCGAAACAGCGTAACGTGTATTGCAACGGCTTCGATTTTCATGCGAAAGGGATAAATGCGCGTATTCCTAAGGAAAATAATAATGATATTGGGCAGAGAAATGTTAAAAGTATCGATCTAAACGAAGTAGCGTCAAATGGGTTTAAGATTACCTGGTTAATGAAAAACTCGAGCACGATGGAACGACGGTTGGAAATAATAACGGGCAGGCTGAACGAAATGTTCGCACAAATCCATTCTCCAATAAGCGAGGGGAAGTCCTGTGAAACGCGAAACTTCCCGTAGCACCAGGCTTCTCTTTTACGCGCTACACTTGGAAAAAAGGGTAACGATGATAACTGTGTTCCGGTAGTACAAAGTTTGATTTTTATTTCCATTTGTGCCACTGTGCAGCCCGCAAGTTTTTTTCACCGCTTGAATGTTGGATTTACGAAGTTCAGCCACTCGTTGATGAGCATTCTGTATTTCTGTGGTGATAAATTCTAAGAGCCCCAATGGAGTTTATGGCTGATTCAATTCTGGTCTCTGAAATTAATCACGGAAAATACAGTACAGTGATACTTCTCAGTCGTTCCAACTTTTATATTCCCCCGTGCTCGCATGAGTTAAATACAGTATTATAGCGTATAAATTTGCAATTTTCAATTCCGAGATCCTCCAGCGTGCGAATAAATTGAGGATCAGACGCGATGTTACCCAATCCGTACTGTTAACGAATAGCTATATATGTATATAATTCTGGAATGATTTAAATAACGTCCATCGAACGAAAACGATCAGCCGGAGGTAGAGTAAATCACAGTCTGTCAGGTAACGTAGCAGAAGTCAGACGTAGCGCGTAGTTCGATTCGAAATTCGGACCGGACCCGATCGAATCGAATCGAATCGAATCGAATCGGTACTCGAGGGCATACGAACAAAACGTCGACGAGGAATGGAACGTGAACGGGCGGAAAATAACAAAACAAGGAGGTCCAATCAATCGCAGTCGCATGGAAAGAAGGAAGCAGGGAACATCGAAGAAAAGAAGGAAAAGGGGAAATGGAGGAAAGGAAGCACGTTCGTTGCACCCGACTCAGAGGAAACGGATTTTCGGTAAAAAGTGACGTTCGGATGCGCAGCTATTTCGTATGCAAACAAAGACCAAGGGAAATGGAATCGCTGGTGAATGTACGGGCTAAAGGAAGATGGATATGTTCGATGGTACATTGTCACAAGCATCCCCGTGTCGCCGAGGAAATTAATGGTACGCTCCCCTTGAAGAGGGCCACGTAAATCGTCGGAAGAACATACCACGATAATGGAATGTTTCTCGTCACTTTTGCTCCGACTATTATCCGTGAACTGCAAGTTTAAGGGAGCGCCGATCTAGATTATGTCGATTCGAGGCACGTGTCTACTCAATTACTGAAGTTTCGACCGTTATATCAGTTATTAATAGTAATTAGTTAGACAGCGCGGAGAGCAGCGTGAAATATCCGATATTTACAAACATAATATATTAAGGAATAAAATGGGCCGGGGGAAATTAATTATTGAATGTTTTTGGAATCATGTGTAACGACAAATTATTTGCAAATCAATGCAAATATCATAACAGACGGAATACAATAATAACAGCACCAGCGATAATAATAGTACCATCCAATCATTTAACAATGCATTATCTTCGTTTGCATTTCACTTTAAACCCGGAAACATTAATATTCCCACTTGCACGACTCTATGTCCAATCACGATGAAATACCCCGACATGTCGATCCAAAGATCGAACACTTCGCTCAAAAATATTAATTCCTCATTACTAACCGCCAGCCGGCTGTCCAATCACCGTCACACGGGGCCCCTCCACGGCTAAAGAAATCGAAGAGTTCCCTTCTCGTCGTCGAGCAGAATAATCGCGAGTAGATGCGTAATTGTGCAAGAGCCGCGAGGAATAATCGCAGCTGGTCCGGTGAAAATCGTTCGATCGATCGGACAAAGGCGGAACTAAAAGAGCGGAAAAGCACGCTTAAGTGGAAAGCCACGAATTTGTCGAGATTTCACGAGGCAACATTCCGTGCGGCCGGGTCCGCTTCGATTCATCCCGGACGGATGAGCTTCGCGCGACTTTTTTTCCGCCAGAGAACGGACGCGGTTTGATATTTCATTGGGACGTGGGGGAAAGGGCCGACTGTTCGGTTCGTTCCCCGCGATTTTATTCGCCTGTCCGTTTGGCGTTGCTTTATGGCGTAAAAAAAAAAAAAACGGGAAAGAAAGAAATACAAAATGGAACGTTTCACTTGATACGCGACAGGTCGGGCTGTTTTTCTCACACCCGACGCTGCAACCCTCTGGCATTATTCTGATAATATTCCTCCTTGCTTGCGGTCGGTCGTCGTCTGAACTGTGCTTCTGCGTACGGATTATGAATGATTGGAAAAAGTGTTTGGTCGAGTGGCGTCGACCCCATAGTAATTTTGTGGTAATACACTTTAGTGCATAATTTTTCATATCCTGCAACGAAGCTGGTGGAAATTTCATACTTTATTCAAGGCTTTTGTTGGACAGTTAAAAAATTCTTATCGCCATGTTACAACGTCATCAGTAATGAATCAAATTCTTCAGTACTTTCGCAGTCTGTTCGACGCACAGATTCACTCTGTGTTTCTCCGATTGGAATTCAAATACTAATAATAATGCTAATAAATCTCCAGTATCTTTCGATCGTAAGTTACGCTGTAACCGCGTGGCATTATCTAGGCCAAGTTATCTCGACATTCCGCAGGAACAGGAGAGGAGCCATAAAGGGTTTCGAAGGGATGCTCCAATAACCAAAGAAGCTGATGATTTATCGCCGCTCGGGTTTCCTCGGTGTTCCGAGGGAAAATATCTCATGCTGTAACGTTCGTGATTCAACGATCGAGCCAGCCGGAAGGAAGTATTCCCGGCGGTCGTGTAATTTTTGCGTTCGTGCATTTTTCTAATTGCAACTGCTAACGAGGAACGCAACGCGTCGAGGGGACATGTCGGAGAAATTCGGGGTTGAACCGTGACGGAATTATGGTAGAGATTATGTGCGACGTGCGTTATTGCCGAAAAATTTTCGCCGCTTTTTATCCAGAGCGGCGCGACGATATTTTCGGACAATTTAACGCAACCGCCGGCCGGCGTGCCTTTAAACCTGGAGCGCTCCATTTATTTGTTTATTAATTTTGCGGGGCTGTCGTGACAGGAAAAAGGGCGTGCAAGAACGAATGATATATCGTACGGACGGCACAATAAAGAAACGACAATAGAGAGAAGGACATTTTTAATAGCCGGACGGCGAGATTCGATAATATCGCGACATTTCTTGCGGAAACTTTTGCCGATTATCCTTCGGTTGATTAAACTCGAACGGAGTAGAATTTGATTTCTTCCAGCCGGAAGGGCGGCTCGATTTTAATTAGTAACGATACAAAGGAGAATTCATCTTCCGCCGTTTAAATGCAGTCAACAGACTTCCGGATGATTCTTCGAGGTCATTGACCCGCACGACCCGCAAGGGAAAGTTCCCCGGGGCGATAATAATTTCTTCTGGGCAACGTAAGCGTATCGCGTGCACCGGTTGGTTAACGCGTTTGGAAAATAGGCGACTGGCGGGCTGTTTAAACTTTCCGCGGCTGGAAACTCGGATAGTTTTCAAGATATCTGAGTACGGAGAGGGTGGGCGCAGTTAGAATTACCGAGCGGCTTTAACCCGCGACGTATAATCAACTCCCATTCACGGTTTCGAGCCGCGTTTAAGCATCGTGCAAAGCGCCGTATAAAATGAATAATCTCCCGAGGATTTCGTGTTCAATCGATTCGTTTCAAGGGAAATGGAACCGTGGGGGCAAAGTGATCCTCGAAGATAACAAGACGGATGGCTTGTACATATTTTTGTACTTTACTCAAATTGAGGCGAAGAGAATGTTCCCGCGATTTATTATAATTATTATTATTTGCCAGGATTTCAACGCACAAATTTTTATTTATTTTGAAATTATGATAGATCAATATGGACGAAGCAATTCGTGCACGATATGAGAATGAGAGTAGAATGAAATATTATAAAATATAATATTTCAGGTACAGCGCAGAGAATATAATAATTACGTTGTATCGTACGCGATAACATTCGTATTAAAATGAAACTATCGTACTTCCAATCTTTCCGTACCCACAGTGTCTCTCCTCGTATTAATCGAGAATCGACAATCGCGTGTCTGCTACAAATCGACCCCACCCCACCCCCCGCTACTCCTATCCAATCAGCGAATAAAAAAAAGGGTAGGACAAACTATAAATCCTTTGTACGACACTTGTTCGGTACAGCAAAACGAAGTTGAACATTCGTATCCGCTGATTGACCGCCGCTGGCAATACAAACGGTACCAGACTCACCTATAGAACGGTGGTGATCTCGTCTCGAGTACAATCGAGAAAAATTAATTCGCGTATCTTCTGACGTGTGCCGGAATAAACAACCTGGCCGCTAAGCCGTGGAACGTATAAATCTTTGCTCGTGACAGAAACGGAGAGAAATAGCGTGGTTTCCGGAAATGGGTGGATGTTCTCGCGTGGCAATGTTCTCGGAGAGGAAGTAATTGCTGTCTTGGAGCGCGCGTATTCCATCGATTCGCAACGGTGTCACGATGCTTCGTTAACGAGGACGTTACAAAGATACGAACTCATCGATAATAATGCATTTAGATGCCATCGGAAATTCTATTTTTTTTTTTTTTTTTGTACGTATATTTTCCCCAGAAATGATTTGTCTTGTCAGTTTTAATGGTTTGCGGTTACTTATTTTGGCGCACGAATATTCTGAAGCTGGAACATATGATACGGCCGGTATTCTCCTTCTTTTAAGTAGTACAGGTAAATAATGTGGGTGAAATTACCGATCGAGACGCTCTATTGCCGCAGTGGATACTTCAATTATTTAGATAAAGATAAATGATATCTAAACAGCTGCAAATGTTTGTCCTTATTCTTCCATCTGATTGATCATGTTCGTTCTTCCATGAAGTTGGTTTGATTCTGTATAAGACTTCCACGTCTGGTCCAATTCCTCTCCTCTACCGTACACACAAGTCTACGACCCCTGTATGATTTATTTAGTCGTTCCCGCAGCCCAATTTACCACTACCTTCATCCCCAATTTCACCCCGGTGACCACTCACTCATCTTTTTCCCACATTCATTCCACCCCCTGGCCACGCTCGTACATTCACTTTCCCCTCTCCTTAATCACAGGCTCTCATTACAATTAACCCCGTATACCCCCTGGCGCAACCCTCTTGATTTCTAGCACTTGCCCGCCATTCTTCCATTCTCACCCTCGCCGGCCGGCCCTTCGTCCACTTCTCTCTATCCTCGGCCGTTCTGTACATTGGTCAACCCCTCGCGTGCGAGACATTACACGGCAGCCAACTCCGTGTCCAGCATGAAACGAGAGACCATTCGTTTTCCATCATCCCCGTGGAAAAGCAACGGGGGCGGACGTGGACCAGTGTGGACCCCGCGCACGAAAGTAAAAAGGAAAAAAAGTAAACGAACCCTCGATCATCCTAGACTCTAGCAATTTCGTAGTGGCCCCCTCCTCTTTCCGTTCGTGTCCGACAATTTCTTTTTTTCTTTTCACCCCCATCCCCTCGACCAATTTTCCACCCCTTTCCGTCTCGACCGTGTTTCGACCGTGGACCGCAGTAGTTTCGTCGAACGTTTCGCGAAACAAAATAGCTGGACGCTGTTGTTCATGGGGCTATCGCCAGTTGGCGAGGCCGAAGGTGACCGTGGTTGTCGAGGGGGTGGCGGATCGATAGGTGGGGCGCATGGCCGCAGAGGTCCACGGCCGTGGTGCACGGCCTCGAGAACTTTTAGCCCTGTTCGCCGTTGTTTTCGCCGTACCGTGATACGTTCGATAAAGTGTTACGTGTACGTACTTGCGGCGTGTCAAAAGCCTAGAGACGATATTCATCGGACGCGAAGCGATTGCTTCTTTCGATATGTACCGCTCTGCGTACGGAGGGACGTGATTGCATGTACCGTAGTATTTGTAAACGATGCTGGAGCTAGCTTGTCTCTTTGTATATCGCAGAACTAAGACGTGTGCGAAATGTTTTTAAAAGCACGGGGCAGAAATTATCGCAACTTTGTAATTCCTTTTTTTATACTTTGACGAAGAAATCATATTTAAAACAGAAGTGATTTTTCAACAATCGACTCTTGGACTCCGCCTGCGTGCATGCAACCTCTGTAGCAACTGCAGCGGGAAAATAACGCCGCCACCCCCTGCAAACCACTCTCCGTATTTCTGCCCCATTCCGTCGAGGAATATCCCTTCTCGAGTGGCGTACAATTCTCTCTCCCTCTCTCTTTATCTCTGCGACTATGCCATTTGCGCCACAGATGCACAATTTTAATTAGGCGAAATATGGAGCTTGTTCTTACAAGCTTTCTTGTTGCTGTTTAAATGGCAGGGTGGCCCGGCTGGGGTTTGGAAATGGGTCAGCCACGTTTACGGAATTGAAATTGCCGTATTTTTGTTAGACAGGATCGATTTGATTAGTGGAGTGCCATTGGGGATTGGAATGAGTGGCCGTTAATTGATGGTCGTTCTGGTGCCTGGTTCTTCTGCCGCGCACCGTTTCAGTCAGGATCGGTTGAATGTTGTTTTGGGGTGAAATGGTGGTATTAGGTATAGTTACGTAATCGTACGTTTGTAGAAGATGCAACGACGGCAGACGGTTTAATATTGACGGCGCATTGTTCTTATATTTAGTAACAAGTCATATGTGACACGCGTGACGCTGCGAGTTATTTTCAGTACTATAAAATTATAATAGTATAAAAGCGTAAGTGTGAATTTGTATGCAACATTATATACATCGCACAATTCAACCATTAATATCGAACCTCTAGTCGGAAAAAAGAGCGCAATAATCAGAGCTTAATTGAAATAAAAAAAAAAAAAATCAGAGCTTTAACATCTGTACGGTTTATAAAACACGCGGGCCATTTGGAGCTTTTGGAATACGATACGAACCAGAGTGCAAGTAATTAAGAATGTTTCCATAATTAATGGGAACACGGACTCGTCGTCCGCGGCCAAGTAGCGCGAAGGTTGCATGGAAATTCTTTGAAAATCCCACGCCGAGGAATGTGCGGGCGTAATTATATTAAGGTTCATCGGCATGTCCGTGCAAAAAATAGTCGGCCCTCGGGCCTTCTCTCGTTTCCAGCCGCGTCTAATTGATTTTTTACTCCTCTGTTGGCCAGCGGAAGGCCAAACTCCGCACGTTTTTTCGCCCCGCCGAAGGATCATCCTTCTACGAAAGAAGACTTCTTCTTCCAGCCGCGAGTCGACCGGACCTTCCTCGTCCGAGAACGATTCTTTACTTCCGTGATTTTATAATCCTCGATAATCGGATCGCCTCTCTCTCTCTCTCTCTTGGTATCTACATCTGTATCTACTTTGAAGATAAAGTAACTTTCGAAGAATCTCCCGGAATTCGATTTAACTTGACACGATTTTCGGTATAAGGAGGATTTATGAGTACGCGAATGTATGGCAGGCAACAGTAGAGCAAGTTACTTGTAAAAAAAACGAAACAAAAAATGGACGTTGCGAATTAGAAGCTCACATGGCACAGCGTGATAGATCAAACGGGATGTTAATATGAATGTACGCGGTTGGAAAACTACGTCCATGCGTAAATAACATTTTTGCTGGCCAGCAGAAGCCATTAACAATCCTCACCTCCGGTTTTAGCGTTAATTGGGCGTCAGAAGTGTTAACAAACGGTGCTCTTTGCTGAGCTAATGCAGCAGTATTAGAGTAAACTCTTTGGTTAGAATGAGGCATTCTGCCTGCCGTTCATCAACTTCAGTTTGAAGAACTGTTTAAAACTCTATTCCCTTCGTCGGCACATCGTTGTTTCACTATGCCGGTATATTACGCGTATACAATAATGCTCTTCCTATTTAGAGCGATTGTAACTTATTATTACTACTATTGGTAATACAAACTGACGTCAACGTTGCACTCGTTTGACACAAATGTTTCGCGAATTTTCGGGGGAATGCATTATGATTAGTAAATATTGTTCTAAATATCATTGTTAATGTGAAATTTCGAAAAACAGAGTGACCCAATATTTTTGCAATTAGTGGCTCGGCGATGTCAGAGAAAAATATACCGATAGGAAGTAGCAGGATAATTTAATATATAATAATAACTCCATTGGCCGCCGTTGCAGCTTCTCGCGAGAAATCGATAAAAGCGGTAAAGAAAATACCTCGAAATATTTTGCTGGGGGCTAATATTCGTAAGAATAACGTGGTCGCAAGAACGCTTGTCGACGGTTTTAGAAGAAACGCCACGCGTTCGAGTAATCCCTCGGGACAAGGAGGCTGCTCCTCGAAGCCTCTCGACTCCCTCGAAACACAGAGCTGAGCTTTTTTTTCGCTTCGCGAGCCGTGTGATTCATGGGACCAGGCGGAAACGATCTTTGCTACTTGGCAAACTTTCGTTTGTACGCCTTTCGACCCAACCTCGACAAGCTAAAAAAACTCCTGTGGTTTGTTCGAAAAGATCGATCCCAACCACTCGACATTGTTCCAGTTATTAAACCTCCCATGCCGCTTCGAAGATCATAGTTCGTTGTAATACAGGAAGGTTCTATTCGAATATTTGAAAAATTGTCGATCGTTCTCTGAAACTGGAATAGAAATAGTAATGTGAAATGTATCGAAGTTGTGACAGAGTCAATTCGAATTCTGGAAAAGAGGTTGAAATGGTTTGCCTTAAAAGTCTGTGCCCAGTATGTGTCGCCATAATTTTTAAACAATTATGGATCTTTGGGTATTTTAGTTTAATTTCTTCACAAAATGAGAGCGCCCAATAAAAAATGAACGTACGGGGAAACGAAAACTTACGAATACTTTCTCCGGATTACACCAAATTTGACTAAACGCCATTTCCTCGGAAGAAACTATTCTCATTTCTGTTCTGCCGGTGTTTATCAAAGGTTCCTCTCCTCATTTTTCTTTTTACAAGTTCTGTTCACCCAGTTGCCTTTGTTGTCCGCGACTCTACAACATCCTGCAGAAGTTCGTTCCTCTTTAAAACTGGCGCATAGATTGCAAGTGTTCACAACGAGATACTTGTTGGCGCTACAAAAATTTACAGAGCCCCCATTCGATGCTGACTTTTCTTTTGTTCGTCCCCCTCGCGTTCCTTTGTATTCAAGCGCGGGCCAGTTGCACGAAATAGCCGATAATTGCGTGAAACAGGCTCGAAAATAAATAACACGAATTGCGCCCCAGATGAAGCATTTATACTCGACAAGAGCGGCGCAAGATTTTAATGGGGGACATTAAATAAGGGATATTACCGCGAGTGTCTTTGTTTCGCGAAATTAATGAAAAGGTCGCGAGTGAAGCGACCAGACTAGCGGGGAAAATAATCGTTTGTTTGCGAGGGTGCAACGCGAACGTAAAGGCTGCTGAATAGCGTTGCAAAAACTGCGAAGCTTTTTACCCCATACCAGGTATTTCCCCAACAGGGGGACAGTTGCACGGTAAAAGGCATCATAGTTTTCCAAATAATTTTATTCAAATTATAAACCAACAACCGAATTCGTACTTTCCATTGGCGATCCGGTGTGCCGAAGAAGTTTTGTAACATAAATAGAATAAACAAATTAAGTGACAGTTGACATTTAATATTCAGTAATATTTTACGATGTTCGTGGATCGATTGCAAATAACAATACACAACACAAGTACACAATAAATTTACGAATACGTGAAAACCGCGTTGCTCTTTTATCAATGATAGAAGGAAATCTCTGTCCCAGCGATTTTATGGTAAACAATGACGCCCTCCCCCTCCGGTTGGAAGTTTTAAATAGTCCACAGGATTCTTCTCGGTAGTCCAGCAACTCTTTAGCGGCGCGATAAATTGATGAAGCAAAGGGGATGATTAAATAACCGAAAGACGGACGAGAGAAGTGTACACACCACGTCCGATAAGTCTCTCCAGTTTGAAGGGTCGAACGAAGTTAAGTCGATGTTAAAACAATTCTTATTGTCGGCTCGCGAAGAACGTCCACTCGAAACGATCGTGCCACTCCGTTTAACAGCGAACAGCCGAACGATATTCGTTCGTGAGGAACTGCGGATTGGGAACTGCCAGCCGAAGAGGACACTTCTCGTGGTCGTTGTTTCGTGGCGCGAGTCGCCGAACTGTGGTCCAAGAAGTTGAATAATTGCGAGGGACGGTTTGAAACATATTGTGGCACTTTGACGAGTACTGCGGTGGTCGTTGTTAACGGGGAAGGAAGCATAGCTTATTTTCGAGGGGTGTTCAACCATTCACGTTGAGGAATTTTACTGAAATTACTACTACTGTCTACACTATTATTGTTATTGTTACTCTTTTTTTGTATTATTATTTTTGTATTGCTCTGTAGGCGTATATACCTGTTATCGGACTGCGCGTATAAAATAATTGGTGGACTTGACGCTTTTAATCGACCGCTTGGAGACAAGATTATGCATTCTAATTGAATCGCTTTACACGCGCATTTCAATTGCGTAAATTTATGGGACCAGCATAATTTCAGCATATAGCATTGAATATTGAAAGCAGAACTTCCATTGCAAGATACTCTTACGTCAGCGTCTACTCCGTACCCTCGATAAACGCCGGTGTATCCGTTTGTACGTTTCATCTTAGACACGATTACTCGGGAGCAATAAATTCCTCGAATATTTTCCGCGAAGCTGGTACAATCCACTTAAAGCGTAACTGTTGCAAATAATTGTAAATGATTTCCCCGAAACGTGGTTTTAGTATGATCGAATTAAACGCAGAATTTCTATGGGAAAAATGAATTGCACGAAGAGGAGAAAGAAAAAATAGGTATAATGTTTCACAATACAGCCATTAAAAATTCATCATTTGGGAACCATTAAATTCAACCTGCCAATCAACGAATGTAGCTGGCTAAAAAAAAATGGCGACAAAAGGGTGCGCATTTAGAGCAACGTGCTCGCGATACGAAGCATACACGAATATGCTTTTATTCGCATGCTCCGGAGAGTAGAGAAAAAAAAAACAATTTTCTTAAGCCTACACGACCCGATTTTGCTGGCATTTTTTCCTCCATAATGAACGCCCGTGCGAGATCGCGATTCCTACGATCATTTCCATTTCTCGATCACAACGACTGGCGTAAAATTTCGGAGACTTGCGCTATTCTCCATGGACAGAGAATCGGGACTGCCATCGATTTTTTTCGATTACGAACGCATAAGGAGCGGTGTTTATGTAAACCGTCGGTGAACGGGCTTCAATTGGATGGCTCGAATTGAAAATGCTTTCAAACTAGTGTACGTATGTGTGTGGATTGGTAGGAATTTTTCAGCTATCGACAGATTTCATGGAATTCAGAGGCGTGCAATGAGACCGAGAGATGCAGGAAATCATTTTGCACTCAATTTTAGTTAGAGATTCACTGGGAATATTAATGTTGTTAATATTTTAGTAGAATTAAATGGGGAGCTTAAACGTCAAGAAATGAAACGAAATTTTTACTCGTTGTTCCAAGAGGTCGATCAGTTTCGGAAAAATGTCTGCGTACAGAAATCCGCCATTATTCTGCTTTCGTTTCTTCGATGAATCTTGTTTCTATTATACCACGCCGGAAAGTAATCTAACTATTGCCTCCTCTGTTAACTTATAATTGTGTGCCTGAGGGAAAAAGTAATAGGAGGATTTGGGAAAAGCAAAACACGATAAAATCTTATCAGTTTCCAGCAGGCATCACCCTGATACCTCTCCGGGGAATGTTGAGAATGAAACACAGAATCGAGTCTCGCGGATTCGTCATCGGTCGAACGATACTCGAACTTCACTGCCTCACCCATATTGGCCCGGAAATATTTCGGGATTTACGATCTCATATAAATCCGGGGGTCAATGGGGAAAGTTTCCCTATTATTTTTGTCGCCAGCAGTCGCGATCGAGCCCCAGGCAACACGTTCCAACGTGTAATCCACTGTTCTTCTATCTGCTCGAGACCGTCGATCCTCTTGCTCTCAGATAAAACGAGCAAAACTCTTCGTCGTTCGATCGTTTCGATCGTTTCGATAACAGCTGCCGCACCGGCGGGACGTCACTATTGGAAGGATTATCGAAGCCGGTTCCTGTGCAATATTTTCTTTCTTTCTGTTTAATTGGCTTGGGAATAAGTTTGATTTAATAGACACTCTCTGGTATATAAGGGCAGAGATTGCAAAGGTATTTGTTATCGTTTATTATATCGAAGAATGTTCAGAAAATCGCGTAGCACGTGTTGATTAATGTTTCTCGAAATTACAAATTATATAAATTTACTATCTTACGAAAGCCCTAATCGTATCAAGCCACTTATAGTTCACTCACGAAATTCAACGCAATTTCTGTCCCTCGATTCGACGATAAAACGCAACCAAACAAAGAGGCTGTGCAATCAATCTATCCTCGATAAAAACGTAAAGAGAAGAAGCCAGTAAACAGTCAGGCCCACGACACCGCGCAGAGCATAGGGGAAACTTTCCGTGCAAGCAAAAGTGGCAGGATCTGTCAAAACGTCCCGAGACTCGCGAACTCTTCCTCGCGGGTGGTCGATAAAGAAAAAATGTTTCATCGACGGATCAGACGTCTGGGCGGTCGCGAAACGTCGGAAGCTGTCCTTAAAGAAAAACGTTATCGGGCTTCTTGCGTTGGCGAAACTGGTTTTCGTCGCCACGACCGATTGCCACGGAAAGTTCGTGAACGCCGCGGAAACTTACTATCGACTTTTCGTCCAGCACGTTCGGTTTTTCTTCGCAGCGGCGACGTGCAAGTTGAACGAATCCCGGGACGGTCTCTTAATAAAATTTAAGTGCCTTCGGAGACGTCGACCGGATCGAATTTGTTTTTAAGGAGAGAGCCAAGCCTCTGCTTTTATCGAATGGACAAATGGCTGAAGAATTTTCGGCGATGTTCGATCATATAATCAGCATGCTTGTTCGAGGAATCGGATGTCAGAAACGGACGAAACGAACAGAAAATTTTTGCCTGATACGATGGATGTTTCACGTATTTAGTAAAAGGGTGTCTGTAAATTCTGATTTCCAAACTTTCGCTTCGAGTCCAGGATCGACATCATTATCGCTCTCGTTCATCCAGGAAAACAAAGTTTTCTCTCCTCTTCCTTTTTAATATTTATCTCGTGTAATAATCGCAATATAGAATCTCCACGCTTCTCAATCTACCCAAGGGACGGCACGTTTGATCGAGGAATCCGGGAAGCGTTATCAATGGATTATTTGGCGGAAATTGACGCGACAACGATCGGTTTGTCGAGTAGAACGGGAAGCCATACAGGAAGGAGATACGACTAATTCCTAGCAGAGGCATGGCTTGTGATACATTGCGCACAAAGTGTGCCTGAAACGGAGAACATATTTCTATGTAAAGTCGGCGCATAATGCGCCGGCGTGCACGCCTTCCCTGCAGGAATATTTAATCCGCTTTGGAGCGCAAACAAGGATTTCGTCGTGGATACACGTTCAGACATCTTCCCACAGTATTAACTGCGACATCGACGACGTGATTTGCAAGGCGACGATTAGAAAACAACGGCTGACGGATCGTCAGTACGGTTTCGGGAAGAATGTCGAATGGTGAAATATAAAAGCGACAAAAATGTATGAAAATTCTGTAACGCGAGGAAAAATGGCTCAACTAAGCGGTGCACAGCATCCTTTGTACGTAGCTACCTGTTGTGGTTGGTGGCATTTTTTTTAGCGCAGGTACTGCTTCTGCTGTTTGTTTTTTTTTTAACTATTCATACAATTCCTGGTTCCCATTCCGTCGGTTGATATTTTATTTCAATTCAGATTTCACCTTTCCGTCGATTGACACGAAATTAATAAATTGGTGAGCCGCTTGAATTTTTTAAAGAGTGTAAATTTACGAATACTGTATACTGGATATTGTGAAGTTCAATCCTCCTCCAATATTTCACATCTCTATTTTGTAACATCACTGTAGATCCGAAATTGCAATGAACAGCAATGTCCTTTCAATTTCGAAATGTATCAATATATTTTGTTCGCCCCTAGAATCGCGCGTTAATAAAAACAGTGTCCACCTTTCTCTCTGCTATATTCTCAAAGGCGAACGGTGGAAATAATTTAGCCAACAATATCGTACGATCCCTGTGTAAAATGGAATTCGTATAAAAAAAATAGGAGGAAACAGTAAAACCGCATCGGAGGGTGAATAAAGTTTCAAAACGTTTCATATATCTTCCGAAAATGTCAGATGCAGCTGTGCTGTCGGTCACACAGCGCCTAGCGAAAAATATTCCGACGAAACCGGCGCGGCGTCGAGGTGGGTTCATTTCGCCGGACGACCCTTCCATCGGAAGCTATCGGTGCAGTCAGTTATTAAGTACTCAATGGTGGCTGGGAAATTGAGTTTCGCCTTCCAATTAAGCATTTACCGGCTCGATTTAGTTACTGAACACCGATCTCGCAAGATCCCTGATATATTTTCTTTCGGAGCCAACGCACCGCTATTACAAACGCCACGAAAATAAATATTATAAATTGAAAAACGCTTGGTTGCACGATTTTGGAATACCGCAAAACTACTATCGGTATAATGTTGATCATTTTCAATTACAAATTTTTCTTTCGCAGTAAATTATCTATCCCACTGCATCCTGCAATCAAACGCCCTAACGGACACGCGCATCCCCCAAGAATGAAAGAAACTAGCCAAATGCATCCCAGCGTGGGGTAAAATTAGCAGCTTCCAGTGGTCGCGGCGGTATACCGGAAGCGCGCCGGTTATTACGTTGTCAATAGAGGGTTGGTTAGGTGTTGCAGAGTCTCTTCGCGGGCCAAGCCACCGGATCGTGTCGAGGATACCATCTTGACCCCAAGATCCACAGGAGACTATGCATTTGCTAGTCAGCAGCATTACTCGCTGCATCCCTCTCGAGCTCTTGTCCCCTACACCACCGGAATTACAGGCGGATCGATCGATCTTTTATACTTTCGAGCCGTCGACGCGATTCCTCAGACGACTCGCTCGTACAGCCTGAGCGATATTTTGTTTGACGCCACGTTCGATTCATCGACGGTCGCTCGACGAAGAAGAAGTGATTTCAACGACGATACAAGAAAGATGCTTCTCATGGAAACGCGACGAACGGGGTTGAACGGGCAGAAAGTTCGCCAAATTTACAGCCGCGTTCTGCTGCAGCCGCAGAAGCAACTGCAAAAAGATTGTTCTCCCGTGGAACACTTGACCCCTCGAGAAGATCAATGGTCCGTCAGGGAATAGTAAACTAGGGCGATGACAAAAAGTCTCGCGGGTTCGATTTACTAGCTTGGCTAGATGTTTGGAAAAAAATCAGGCACGTCGAAGAGATTGTCTCTTGAGGGGAGATTTTATCTGTCGGCTGGTTTCCATTGGACAGAAATACGTCGAGAGGTTTCGAATTGTTCGACTGAATCGTGGCTAACCGAAATCTAATTTGGATGATTCTGCATAATGTACCGTACATTTATCTGACGTCGGTGCAAAAGTAGAGTATACCGGAATCGTCGATCATCAAAATGATGTTTCGATGGCACGCTACTCTTACGAGTCCGCCGATGTCCGGCTGTGGTATTCGCCCTAGGCATCGCTGGCATTCTGTTGGACGACGAGACAATTCGAGAGATTCCGGCAGCGAGCAGAAAATGCGCTTACGGTGTACGCGCGATCAAAGGGGCCGCTGTTTTCGCCAGCTGCGCGCTTCCGAGAGAATGAAATTCGGCGCGTAATTCTGGACGGAATGTCGAATTTAATGGCGGACCAGCTTACATCCGTTTGGTCTACCATCGCATTAATTTGAGGATCGAAACAGAGGACAGACTGTTGACATTTTTCATTTGGCGAAACGGATGCTTCGTTTTAAATGATATAAAACAGAGACAATAATGGTATAATCGTGATGATATGGCCTATCCGTTTGTAGAATACCTGCTACTTCGCGAAGGGCGTATATTTCAAATGAGAATGGCTTGGAACGTTGAACAAATGTATCGCGCGCAGGTAATACAAGAAACGTCGCGAAGAACGATGGCCTTTCCTACCGTGACGGATAAAAGCCTACCTTCTTGTCCATAATAATGATTCAACATAATGGTGAAAATGTCCATCGTATTTCAGCGCAGTCTTTCTTTTGATAGCACTGAACAGCACATGCAAATTTATTATTATACATCGTCTCGTAACGAATTACAATAATTTCATTGCGGCAGGGTGATACAGAGGAAACAAAAGTAGTAACAGTAAAACAATTCTACCAACACGATCAGTTAAGAATTGAGAGAAAGAAGAATATATCGCTGTTGCGGTAGAACGCTGTGTGCTCGAAAGCAAGTGATCAATTAACAGGTAGAAAAAGGTAGCGAAAGAGAAGCGTGATTAATCGAAATATAACGGTGTGAAAGAAGTTCGCGTGCAGCCATCGGAAACAACAATTATGCACACTTTCCGTGTACGAGCGATCCGAATTGCGTAACAATGGGGAAAATCGATTTTCAATCGGCTGGCGAAGATCGCACTCTCGCGTCGAAAAAACCAAAAAAAAAAAAACCGGTTTACCCTCGGAACGTGAACACGTTCGTTAATGTTCCCTGAAATTTACCAATATGAGTATTCAATTTCTGTTAATAATATCCATTCACACGATATTCATCCATTTTTCACAATCGTTTACCATTTAGTACCAGAAAATGGGGAAAAAATGAACTGCCGCAGTCTCGAGCGTCAGTGCCACTTTTTAATAGGCTCCTCGCAGGAATCGTGGTCTGATCCTAGTAATTGACATGAAATCCCAATAGCTGATAGAATGCGGGAAATACAAGCGAAATCGATTTAATGGGTAAACAGACGAAATGAAATGTACATATTCCGAATCCAAAGCATAAGTTAACGAACGAGTGCAAGCTTAAACACATATTTCGAGGTCAAGATAACACAACTATTGCACATCGCCGGCTCGAACAAATTAATTTAATATCGCGCCCTAGAACCAGCTTCGTATTGCCGGCGATTTTACTATCGCCGCTACTATCGTCGAATAATCACAAAGCCGAGAAAAAGATAGAAGCTTAATGACTCTTCTCGAGCTCCGGAAGATTAATAGTATCTACGATCCCAAGCTGTCGCTCCGATCAGACCAATTCCTGGTCCCGTAGGAATTATCAGATCGCGAGGAAACTTTTCAACGAGTTAACTGCTCGACCAGACCGTATTCTCTTCCTTGCCACGGAAACCGTCGTTTCTGTAATTATTAATACCACCAGCCACCGTTCGCCCCTCGCGAGCCAAGAAACTTGCGACGAGAGAACGCTGGAAGGGGCCATTTAATTTCCCTACGAATCCATTTATCTGCAAGGATCGAGCTGCTGGCTTTTGTAACCAGATTACCGAACAGTTCCGCCATTGCTAAGAAATCGGTAACGTCCCGTGAACTTCCGTCCCTTGCCATCCGCCCTGTTAACCAACCCCCGCTGCGCTATTTCCCGTGTACCCGACAGTTTCGCGGTACGTAATCCCGGTGAATGCGATCCAGTTTTCCGCCGAATGGGAAAACTGAACGAAATAAACACGTTCCTGCGTGTGTATATACGCCGCATATGTGTACGACGTGTTTAGGTGGGCGTACGTGTGCAGGTACACAGGGAAGAAAATTCGTGGGGGACTGTTTGGTGAAGTTATCTAAGGGAGTGTGCGCGATATCCGAATAGATCGGTTGCCTGGAAGGAATTGACTGCGAGTTTGGGATGATTGCATTGTTCTTTCAGATGGTAACGTGTATTGTTATAGATACCGGCGCGGGGTACTGTTTAAATGCATGGAAACTCTTTGTTCAATACTTTGTTGTCTAATTTCACGGAAATGAAAATCTGGTTGCCGTATCTTGAATGCTTCGTGGGTAAAGTGTAATGAGATCTTTTGATAATTTTCACGAAACGGGTTTACCGAACGGAATAGCACTACCGACTTTTCTTATTTTTATTTAGAGAAACGCGTTTAAAATCTTTTTCCCACTCGTTGCCTATTAAATTCTGCATCCGTACGTTTTCAAAAAATAACGAGGATCTTCTGCGACGAAAAAATTTTATCGAACACTAATTGCTCACAAGAAACACGCAATTAAACCACCAGGTAGAAATCATCTATCATCGCAATAAAAAAAAAATATCTATCCTTCCTGGGAGAGCCTTCAACGTTCTATCCATGTGCAACAAGCTGGATCCAATTATCGAAGCCAAAAAAACCAGTCTCTCCGAGTTTCTCTGGACCGAGATTTTCCACTCGTTGGTCGATCATTAACGGTGTCCTATATTTTCTTCTTTTTTTATTCCAAGCGTCGATAAAACGACGATCGAGTCAGCCGAGAAAGGTGGATATAAATCCGCGAGAAAAACAATCATTGAGGGTGTATCGAAAGGTGGTAGGGGGCTGTTGAGTTAGGAAATTCAGGGCGATATTCCGTCAAGGAAAAGTTTGATCGTCGCGGCACCTGTTGGTGTTGCGCAGCGAAGTCAGGCGTCGCGTCACCATGGTTGACTCGAAGAAGCCTCTCTTAATCTATCTCAGAAATTGATTTTTTTCATCAAACCCTATTACCGTGTCGCCGACAGTAAAATTACTAGAGTAAATTGATTATACAATTGCAATTTATTTCTTTTTTTCCATCCCTTACCTTCCACCAATTATAAATATTTTTCACAAGTCGCCCTTAGTATTTCTTTCTTAGTAGTTCGTTTTACTTTAATCAGCTTGAAAGTAGGATTGAATAGCTGCTCTAGTGTTAATAATTCAAATAACAAGTGCTAAGTAGATGCTAAAACAAAATGCCACAATAATCCGAATTAAAGATACATTTATTAGTCACATGTGCGGATTGAAAATAATAATCAATTTCGCAAAAGATTGCTTCGACTTTTTGGATATCGCGAAGATGGTGCAGAGCTATGCGTCACAAGGTGTGCGTTTGTCATTCGGGGTTTGCCGATGAGCGAAACATCTGTAGAACACACATGTACAGATGCACTAGTGGGAATCGAACGTCAGCGTATATTTTGAATAATGGAATAAGGCGCTATTAGTATTGCAAATTGTGACATTATTCAAACCACGTACGTTGTTCGATTGCTGTTCCCAAGAATTTCACGCGCGTTGATAATTAATTCCAACCCCGACGCACTCGTTCTACCTTCACTCGTGGTAAAATAATTGATGTCACACAGAGTTGACATTTTCGAGGAAATTTATTCGACGAACTCACGATTAATTAAAATTCTATATCCCGAAAATTAATAATAATTTATTCTATCCGCATATATCAATGAAATGGTCGAAATTATTGAATTGCCCAGGTATCTCGAAGAATATTCTTCATTTTAGCCATCCCAAGAAAATCATTCCGTATTTCTACGTAATATCAAGTAACTTTATGAAGAAACATGAAAGGGAATGATCAAAGCAGTGCCGCAAGTACAAAAATGATTCGCCCTAACTAGTATGTATACACAAAGCGCGTATATTAGGTGGTTATTACGGAAACAGAGAAGGCGAGAGAAATTGTTCAGGATTTATAGTAATCTCCCAGAAACGAGGCTACACCTGCGAAGCACGCGATGTATGCATAATATCGCGTAACACGTAACAATTAGCAAGGTCGACATTTTGAGTATAGCGTTATGGTGGTGTAATGTGGACATTCGTAATATTGGCAGTAATCCCGTAATAACGCGATATTACGAATATCCTTGGCTTTAACGCGTTTGCACGTCCAACCATTGTGAATCGTTTTGCATCGCGGTGGTTGGTGTTGTTCTAACGTTGCCATCCAGGTTATCGTCCTGCTGAATTACAGCGGGCTTACAGCGTGTTACTGTTACACGGTCAATGTGCGTCCAACGTTACGTCCCGCGTCGACGGTGACGTCGTGTCAACGTTAAAGGGTCGAACTACACGGTTGATATACATACACACTGTATAATGTAAGTCGACTAGCCGCTTGATGCTGAGTAATGGTCGTGCGGCATTTGCATCTGCCCGATTGTCGTCTGTTCCTTCGGGCGACAAAGAAACCATGCGGACACGTTGCTAGTCATAACTTAATGGGGTCGCGACGAGAAATGTTTGGCGACAGGGAAAGCTGAACCGTGGTGAACTGATTGAATTTCGTACAAAGTATTGGAACACCGAACGAGAAAGATTGGCGAACATTCAACCCCAAACTATATTGAAATTTAATTTATGTTCAATTTCGGTCTAATAAACACGCAGCATGAAATATTGCACGGTGAATTAATGAACGCGAACTTTAAACGGGCACGCATTGATTTATTCTACGCGAGGTCGTGCGATTCGCGGAGACTGTGTAAAAATCTAATATTCTGCAACGCACGAAACGAGCACCAAGTAAAACAATTATGCGTCCAGTTTTTCCTTTCAGCGGTGTGACCAAAACATTGTTCGACCAGTGTTAATTAATTTCGATTTGCATAATGCGCACTGCTTGTGTTTGTTCTAGTATTTCGTTGGATTGAAATAGCGGGGACATGCTTGGCTCCCTTTGCTAACATTCGTAGGAGCCCGTTTTCCGCGAGGAAAATAATTTTCCGAATTGAACGTACCACTTAACACGCGCCACCGTGGAGCACGTTTTTATTAGGCACGAACGCAGGCTCGTTATTAGGCGTTCGTGGTGCACCGGACGTTTATAGGGGTGTTTCTTAATTGGGTTACTCGCAATAGGCACACAGAAACAATTAGGTCCTGTTCTACTAACGGCAGCATGGACGTGTCGGGGACATTCTCCGCAACAGTATTGGCTGACGATTTCAAACTGCTCCTAATTCTGTACTTTCGACTGAATCCGACACACGCGTGTAACTCCTAGAATTTATTGCTTCCTAATTTGTACGTCCAACTGAGAAGCACTTTTCTTATTCAATATTTATGCAAGATTGTATCGATCACTAATTTTATTTACGACGATGTTTGTGCGAATAATTCGAAAATGATAGTACGTTGAAGAGAGCTACTTGAGGATTTGAGGAGCGAGTTTATTAAAGGGTACGTTAACACTGTGCGCGTCCAGCGTCAAACTTTTTCCCGAATTAGCGAGTACCGCTCAGAGCGTGGGTTTCTTTCTCCAAACTTGCACATGCTGCCCTAAAAAAAACTAAGCAGACAAAAAAAATAAAACCAAAAAGCAAGGAATTCCGAAGAAAAGTTTCCGCGTTCTACGGGAAAACTCGCGGCAAAAACAGCCGCTTCTTCCCAAAGAGAAGTAAGGTCGAAACGAGGCGAAAATTCGGACGTTTCTCGGCTTAAAAACAACGAGAAAAGTTGTATTCTCGTGGTATACATGTGCACATATATGGATTTGTGTATGCGTGTGCGTGAGTGAATTCCAGTTACGAAGAAAGAAATATCGCGGTGAGGTATCTGTTAGATTTGTAGATATCAACATGGTGAGTGGCCGCAGCTTAAAAACGTGCAATGGCACGCGGGAATGACCCTCAGAACGAGTAACAAATCGGTGCTGCACGGAAAAGCTGCGATTTGTCGATGTTTCCGGTTATATTACGCTCGTTTGTCTAATCGCCAGCCAGGCTTGGTTGTTACGGGCAGATAACGAAGCAATCGCGAACAGAACCGACCAAAAGGGGATTCCTGATCGCTGGGGAATTAACGATACCGATATTAATGAACCAGCGTTTTGTGGTCCGGGGAATTGGAACATTTTTATCATTTATTGATTAACTGAAACAACATATTTCTCCATCTCCTGTGGCAAATTTTTCATATAGCCGCATATTTTCGTACACCTTTATCCGGTTACATTAATCTCGCCTTAAATGCACGTTATTAACGATACAATTGTCCCACGAATCTCTCCAATCAACAAAATGAATATTGACAGAGAGAAAAGTGTACCCACCCGCGACATTGCGATATTTAAAATAAATGGCGAAATATTCCTAATGCTAAAATCGCACGAGAAAACGACGTCATCCATAGGTGAAGTTATTTCACCCGCTCGGCCGGTCTGCGTTGAAAATAATCGCGCCATAATTTCCATCGCATCGTCGCGTCCATAAAGGGCCGACCAGTTCAATCATGCCGCGTCCACGCGACGAAGCTCAAGATTACCAAGAGCAGACAGTGCGGGTGGCACGTACATGCGTCGACGTCGATATTCGTCGGCTTGATCCAACGACAAGGGAGGGGAAAAGGAAGCACGGGAATAAATTAAATGCGGCGGCTGGTCGGTCCAGCGGCGAAACGAAACGGGTTGGCCGGTCGAACGGTATATCCAGGGCTTTCGTTCGTCCCGATCGATCAGCAGGACAACGTACAGCCAGCGTACATCGAGTCGAATTTCGCTGCGCGCGTGGCCCTCCGTTATGTCCACGATTATGCGTACGCGATAGTTAATGGAAAGGTGTGCATACGAGCAGCGAGAAATGTGAGTGGTGCGTATTAGGGCGAAGATTTGGATGGAGAGTTTGGGAGAATCAATTTTCAAGAATTTGCAACAATTACACGAAGTTCCCTTGTGTCAAGCTGTCCTTTTATTATTCGACAGCGCAGGCTATCGCGTAATCGTTTCGCCTCGCCGCATTGAGTTGAATGTTGTCAGCCGTAATCTTCACGTTCTCCATTCTACTTCTATTTGAAGAAGCAAGGAAGTTCGCCGACGGGCAGGCATTAAGAAAAGTGTGAGCATTGTATTGAAATTGGAGCCATCTAGATAATCCGAACTTACGCCGGGGCTTCGCCGAAGTTTTTCCAGCTCGTTACAACGATCGCTTCCGCCTCTTAGCTTCCGGGTAGGTCGTAGAACTTATGGACGTTCGCAAATCCACTTTTAGCCCCGTATTAAAATTGCCGTGAGTCGGCGTGAAATATCTCGAATCGAAGTTTGTCATGAATACGGGAATTCGAAAAGTCGCCTGCGCTTTAAATTTCGAGGTGGTCTTGCAAGTTCGTTTAGGCGTGAATAACGAAGAGATTCGTGCTTTTAGAACCTGCTCCGACGTATTAATCTACTTCGTATTCAAGAATTAAGTATAGGACATTTTTCCTAAGGAAAAACTCACGCCAGATGCAAAGCGTCAATCGTATTCCCCACAATGTACCAAAATACACTTTCGAACCTATTCCTGTGCTCAGAAAAGCTCACTATGTAGTCCATCGACAGGTCGAACGATACAAGATAGCGATGATCTGTGTTCAACGTTAAGAATTGATCCCCCGAAGAAGATAGATCCAGTTAGACAGGTGAGAGACTCGTCCAGTACCTCGAAATAAATTTGCCAATGTTCCTCGGAGCATGATTAACAGATGCGCAAGTGAACCGTAAATTTCCAATACACCGCACTGTGTCCCATCGAACAAGCATCTCGCAACAGATGAAAACACTGCAAACGACTGTGCGACTTGAAACCCTGGCGAAATTTCAGGTAATACAATCGAATGGACCATATCTGAGGGTGGTGATTGCAGCGGGACGCATCCAACTCGAGATCAAAGTTGGTGTCTGTCTCAGACATTCAGGAGGGAAATCGAGACGAGCGTCTTCGCCTTTTATCCCATTCCAAGCTGGCCCCCTCTTCCCTCGAACAGCTGTGTGTCCGACAGAGACCGACTCGGCAAATTCTGCCAACAGAATTCTGGGCCTCATCATCGTTGTCCATTCTAGTTTCCCATCTCGCTTCTCCTACTCTTGGTACATAGTAGCAACGTCAATATTGAACCGACTGCTCCATAGTTTGCCGAGACATTTTTCCGCTGATCGCGTCTCGCGACGATAATAATAACGTTCTCCGTTCTTACGATCGTTTGCTTCATCAGTCGATGACGTCGAGTCGACGGTAAATATCGTCGAGAACGAGCTGGATAAGCAATCATCTCGCGGAGAGATGTCGCGTAGAGCTGATCATACGTTCGAGGTTACACATGAACGGTGGCCGGCAGAGTTGATCAAACTCATTAACCCTTTATACAGATGGGTGTCAGCGGCAGTGGAACGAGATAATCGGGCCAGATTATTCCGATCAGGCTCGACAGAGGGTGTTATACTGTCACGAATCGAAGATTTAATTAGACGAATTGTAATCCAAAGCGCCACTGGTTTGCATTAATTTGTATGCGATGTTTGACTTCCATTATCAATATAGCGTTGGCGTGTATTGCCGTCTGTGTTAAATTGAAGGGAGCTTCGTCGTACTGATTTTATTTAGAAGCCGAACGTTTCAGTTAGAATTATTGGTGGCGTTTCTCGTTTCGTTCCGGTACACGGATAAGGAACGACAAAATACGTGACGTATACATTAATTCTTACACATAATACCACGAGACTTCGATTATATTCTATTTACCAAGAAAATACAATTAACAGACAACTAAATAAATAAATGAAACAAATGGAAATAAAATAAATATATCGCAGGACGTCCCACCTGTTTCAATATTGTTTCAAAGAATACACGCGCATTGCCAGTGACACAAATAACCCAACTAGGGTTGAAATTCGGAATCTGGATGCACTTTAATCCCCCGTAGCGCAATCGTATCTCGTGGTCCATGGTGGAAACGAAAATTTGAGCGACATCCAAGAAGAACTACCGCAAATTGTACGTATGTATATATATATATATATATATATATGGTCCAGCCGTGTCTTCGCCGTCTGGCTCCTTTCATTTCGTGTTATTGCAAGAGCAAAACGATAGAACGTTCACTGAGTTCGCGAAAGAACGATGCTAGCCCGGTTGGAAAATTTACAGGGTCCAGCGTTTCGCAGTGACACGTCCCAGAACCGCTTTTATGGCCCCGTAAATATTCTGTCCGGAAAGTATTAAGTGCCTATTACTGCAATCGATAACGAGGTCGTTCGACTTTTCGCGAATCACGGCTACAGATTGCGGTCATTAACTTCGATAAGTGGAGAAGTTGCTTGAACGCGATGGCACCGTGAGAATTGTCACGGCGTATTGACTTTATTCCAACGCGCGGGACGTCTCTTTACGGCGCGGCGTCGAGCTCTTGGGGAATGATGAATGGGATAGTTCGAGTAGATTTGCCGAATTTAATCGCCTCTGCTCGCCACCGGCGGCTTTTCGCCGCTCACCGCTCGCTCGAATTCCTAGAGACTTCCTTTCGACGTAGAATTTCCACTCGTTCCGTACGCAATGATTACTTAAAGTTTGATGAATGAAAACACTTGGTCGTACGATCCAGCATCGCCTGATCGGGAAATCAATTATTCGCCGAGGCTGAGATGTATAACCGTGATCGTTGAATATACGCTAATTGCGATGCGATCCCGTTGCAAAGATGCAACTTCGCGGAGCTGCAGCTGTTCGATGCTCGGTGCCGTTAAATATCGACTAGACACCCGGGTAGCGAGATCGACAAGAGTCCTGCGTGTAATTGACAACAAATCCAGAGTCGGCCGAGCTCCAATTTTTCACTCCGAAACCGAGCGAACGAAAAGTCGCCAACTGAAATTCTCCTCGTTCCACTAAAAATCCACGCGGAGAATTCTGCTGGCGATTCTGTCGCCGGTATAAAACGTAGCGCGTGCAAACAATTAAGCACGCCACTGAACGTATTCGAGTTGATGGTGTCGAAACGACGGAAAATCGAGCTCCACATTTTCCGTCGCGGTTTGCTTGTCCGAATAATTTTGATAATTATACCTGCGCGATACCCCGCTTCGTTTCGCCCCACTAGTATCTCGGAGCTCGTTCGTTGTTAACTGAACCGTTCGAAGGAATCGTCGTCTTAAACCTGCCAACTCGACGACCGCAGACGATCGATCGCACGCACAGTTTTACCGACTCCGACGCGTCGATTGGAGGAAAATTCGGTCGGCAGAAGCGGAGCAACGCTGGGATAAATCGGGCAGCGTGACGTTGCGTTAGTTGCCAGAGCGGATTGCATATTTAGAGGAGTACCTGGTGATTTCTCGCGCTAACAATGCCGCCGACGGGTATCCTGGTCGCTTGTGCGAATAGGGCTTAACGCGGAACGAGCACAGGAGACGCGCATGAGATACAGAAAGCCGCCGTTTCCATGGCCACGCCGCTGCATTGGCTTAGAATCGGCTTTTCTCCGGCTGCATTTTCATAGCTGGTCCTCGCGTATGCTTTGTCGCGTACAAATGCGAATCCTCGGAGCGCACGCATTCAATACGGTCAAACCCTCTGTTCAGGTGCCGCACAAAGCGAAAACAGTCGACTAATTGCGAGCCGGAAATTCTCCAACGTCGCGTGCTTGGTAATAACTTCTGCTCAGTTCCGCCGGTGAGGGGAACAACGTTGTACAGGAGGGGGGTTCGGCTGGTTTGTAAACAGCAATTTTCTAAATTACGGCCGGGAAAGTTTTCTCTAAGAAAGTTTAGAACGTTAATACCGATGGGGCGCAAGAACGCGTGGCGTGAACGCGCCTCTTTACTCGGGACACGAAGTTTCGATGATGCGAAACTGCGATAGAAATGTCGAATAGGAAATTCCTCTTAATATGGTATGGAATCTTATGAATATCTTGCGAATACCTTTCTTGCGGAACACAGTTTATTTTTCTCGTGATTCGGAAATACCGCCCCCGAATGAGAAGCCAACTCCAAACGAATTCAGTAAAGAGAAACAAAATTTCGCGTGGCGAGAAATGTTCCAGGAAGGAATGTGGATCAAAGAGCTTTACTCCAACGAGTTCCTTTGTGAATACAAATCCTGTAACTTCCACGAGCTTTCTGAAATCCTAATTGCGGGGCAGGCTTCGCAATTGTTGACGAAAACAGGCCGCGTAAAGCGTGTCGCTAGGCGTACGCTTGGAACAATCGCGGCTAGCTGGATCCGAGAATTAATGGATGCCGATGAAACATCGAAACCGCGGGCAACGGTGCATGAAATATAAATTCCGTATCAACAGGAAGCCAGAAGGGGAGCAAACGTGGGCGAGTGAATCGAAGCGTCTTCGGGGCGGGATTATACCGAGCACAATGAATTGCACAGCGAATTGCGAGAATCTCCCCTTTTGAACTTCGTTGCATCGCACGAACGATAGAACAAAGGGACATTTCTGCACAAAGGGACCTGCAGAACACCTGGGTACAACGGTTCTCTGTCCCTCTCTCGGCTTGTGTTTCCTTGGAAGAAAAAACATTTACCCCGATGCCACTAAACGCGTGACAACATCCGAACGAAATTGATTAATAGTAAGACGGGGTGGATCTTGTTCGAACGATCTGTTAGACGGTGTGGGCACATTTTAGATAAGAACGCGAATCAATTTGTTACGAGTGGGCTGGTTTGATGCAGAGGGATACCTGTTGAGAGAAACACAGAAGCATATTATTAAGTTGAAACGTTTTGGGTGTTCAAAATTGGTAACAGAGCGAATAGGTGGAATAGTTGCAGAATTTGATTGTTTACAATCTTCTTCGGGGTTCTCGAGTTATTAGGTCAATGAGGTATCTCCGAAGAATTCGAGTGAATGGAACAGCTCGAAATAGAATCGGTGCGTTCCCTCTAAATTTAACAGAATTGCAATAAAAGTCCTCCATGAATAACACCGAGTTACCAAAAACATATTTCGAATTCTCGAATGAACTGCAGTCTACTTGCAAACGCGATCTTGAACGCTCCTCACCGTGAAACAAATATGATTAAACGGAGCGGGACGTACGAGTCACTGAAATGAACATTCTGAAACGCTTTTTGCCGGTCCACGTTGCCAGAACATTTCGGCCTGTTCCGCGATACCGAATAAGAGCACTCGAGAATTCGTATAAAATATTGCCCGGGCGAAATGTTTTATATGAGTTCAGCTATCAAACAGAAGGCGGGACGTGATATACAAGAGATACTTAGAAAATGCACGCTACTATCGCGCAAGATAAATCCGTGGCGCAATGGAGGAATGACAAATACCTGCATCGTCTACGAAATATCAATCCACGTAATAGATTGGACATTCAATTGGGTTCCGTGGATGCGTGGTAACTTTGCGAACGTCTGAAAGAAATCGCCGACAATATATTGTTAACGGGACTTTGGCGTTGCTTAAAGTAAGAAGGTGAATTAGAACAGAGAACGAAAGTGAAGAGCAGTATAATAATTGGAAAAATTGATCCGGCGTATTAGTTTCATTCAAGAAAAGTATAACTTTTTCTGGTCGATCAGGCTTCTAACAGGGCTGCGTGGACACGAATCGGTACGAACGATCGATCTCCCGGCCACGCAATTTCCGAAACAATAACCGGCTGTGCCGGTCGATTATATTCGACGATTCAATTATTGCCCCAATTAGACAGGCAATAATATGTCAAATGTAACGAAGCTGCGGATTCGGGTATAGTTAGATGAGTCTATGGGGAAGTTTTGATTGTTGATATAAGAAGTTTGTTTCGCAGATATTACAAACGACAGTGGCATCAGAACTCTGACCTTAGTTGTGACATTTCATTCGACTGACAGGGAAACTTGGCGAAATTCTTTTCGCAAGATTCAACCAGAAGGAAATCTGTTCGCGAAATTCGCTATTTTAATCTGTCAGTTTCAATCGAGCCAAATTTAGTAGCCCGTTTATGCGCAGAATGACCGAAACTTTATCCACGATATTTTGCACCCCTTAATAAACGACGGGGAAAAGTTTTTTACTCATCTGCCCAGCCGATTCAGTCCCTTCATTCTCGAACAAAATAAAAAACAATCTAGTGCTATTCTGTCTCGAACAGATGGAAACTTCTCCCGACCTTTCGTCCATCATTAATCTCGTCAAAAAGATATTAACCCCCCGCATGAAACACCCCATATAATAACCATCCCTTCGCGCTTCTACCTGTTTCTACTCGTTTGTCACGCCGAGATAGGGAAGAAAATAAATCATAGACGAGAATCGAATGGAAAGCGGATCGAAGGCGAATCGAAAACAGCACGCGAGCCAGTTTACCCGGATATGAGCAATAACCATGCACCGCCATAGGTCTAGCGAAGCTTTCCTATCATTTCGAATCCGATCGCGCGTATCCGGGGCCATGTCGGCAAGGAAATAGCCCGAAGAGCAAATATCGTTCGAGGAGGATCAGATTCCACGAGGAGCCAACGTTCTATAGATCACCGTGCTTTTTTTTTCTCCATCGTCTTTTTATTCGTGCCACGCGAATTCGACAGCCTCGCGATAAGCCAGGCTCGTACGCTCCCCAATTCCTGAAGAGGCCCGATAATTTTACGACTTTCGTCGAGTTCCTCCATCCGGGCAACGATATCTTTCAGTCAATTCGAGAACGTTTCCTTACGGGCTGACAAATTTTTCCAAGTGATTGTCGAGTTTATCGACGTGACGTGGACAAACGTTGAAATAGAAGACGAGACGTTCCTCTGGAACTGCGAAAGAGACTACTTTATTACAGCTTGTTACAGCTTAGTTCGGTCTGTTGCATTGGATACTTATGGGCGTATTATACACTGGGCCCGATTTGCCATTTATTTAGTCGACATTTTCATCGGGAGAATTTATGCGGAGAATTGAACGATTTACAAAGATTCGAGATCGAGGGAAAATTTTATACAGATTTCGTGTATATAATTTTGAGGAAAATATCGAGCTTCGTTTATCCTTTAACGTATACGCCTTCTCGCGGGATGATTTAGTCAAATTAATATGAAGCTCGTTCTTTCCTCTAAATCATGCTGTTCATAAACTATCCGGGTGATTCACTAATTTGTTCGTAACAGCAAAGACGTACCGCGCAAACTGTGGCAATCTCCGAACCCATCTATTTAACAATATATCTATGTACACGATACTGCGAATCCCGCGTCACCCGCATCTTCCAACTAGTGCGTATCACATTAACACCTCGCGTAGTAGCGAAATCTGGTTAGCAGCAGCCAGGATAGCAAAAGTCCGGAGAAGCTTCGCGAAACTTCCTGTTTCTATTCTGAACAAGCTACTGTGATTGTGGCCGGACACGCATAATATCCAATACGCAACGTGCACACCCCTGTCCAAACATAAAACGTTTCAATCGTAAATAATACATCGTCCACGAAACTCTCCAAAGTACCCATTACGGGTAGCGGTGCAAACGCAATTATTTTATTGTCCCTGTATCGGTGCTGCGTATTCTGCTTATTATTAAAAGGAAAATAAATCGTCGCTGGAACGAGATTATCCCCGTTCAGCTTTCGCTGTGGCGTGCAGGTGTGGAACCGGAGACAGTTGAACTTATGTACCTATTCGACCGGTTTCATTAGCCAAGTAAATCCCGAAAAGCAACGATACCAGCAACGAATGTTTTCGCTAATGCGCACCGGCGAATTGGAACGCGCAGTAACGATGGCCGATCTTGGCTGGTGACCCGGATATTAATATTATACAAATTAAAATTGCTACCGAGAAACACAACCCGACAGGAATTGTTGGTTTCGCGGTATCGCGTGCATCGTTCGCACAATACTACACCCACATTTCTGTCATGATTGTATCATGAATATTTAATAATTTTCGCACGCACGCATACCCGCACGCAGCATAGACGGGCACGAGTTCGTTGGTGCACGAGTGCAGGGATTTCCAGACACGAACGGTTTAATTAAACGATCCTATCTCGTCGGCGTGGGCTACTTTCGCATAAATTATCGTTGCCGAAATTTTCACGTTAATCTATAATAAATAGGGTGCTTGAAACAAATAACGGTGTTTTGCTCGATTAGCGACGCTGATGGAAATTAGTCGGTGAATATCGTTGGAAAAGGTTGCACGCATTTGAAAGTGGTGGCGTGAGCTCGTGCTTGCGAATTTTCCTGACTTCTATTAGTTCATTGTTGCTGGATTTATTTATTTGATAAGTGCTCGGAGCGTTGCCTTTCCGCCGGTGTAAATTAATCATTCGGCCGGAAATGTGTTTATTAGTTTGGAGGGCATTTTCACTGAATTGTGTAACAATGCTGCTGTGCGTGAGATACAGTTGGATTTAGCGTAGTGTGGAAATTGGTGAGTCAATTTGCATTGGCAGAGTCAACTAGGAGATCTCTCTTTCTCTCTCTCTCTCTCTCTCTCTCTCTCTCTCTCTCTCTCTCTCTCTCTCTCTCTCTTCCTCACCTGAGGCTATCTGAAACGAACAGTCGTTTACTTATTTCCCGTATCACAGTGGACGGTTCGTTAACTCGCTTGGGAGACTTTCATTGTCGCGAAGCAGTTGGAAAGAAAGAGACGATCGAAACGGAATCGATCAAGTATTTGTTAATTTGCTCGGACCATACGAACCGGATCGCTTGATAATATTATTTAATCCACATTTTATGCGATATGCGTGTCAAGCCTCGTGTTTTCAAACAATTAATGTTAACTGGAGAAACATGCTGTGGCGGCGCAAATGGAACGAATAATCTGTATTTTTATCGGTGGCAATATTTGAAAAATTATTATTAACAACAAAAGTGAAGGGACGATCGTGATTACAGTGAAACAAAGTACGAACGTGGAGGTCGTACAACACGTTGGCACGTTTCGCTTTCGATAGATAAATATACAATAAATCTAGCAGGGATGATCGATGATACGGAATTTCAAATCGACTCGATTTTCACGTGTTTCATTTACTGCGGAGCGTCGAACGTTCGACGACACTTGAAAAAAGAATTGCTAAAATGGACAATTTAATAATTGCAGATCATAAAGCGTTCTTCAGCAACGTGTTTTACACGTTACACGCGCATCACATTTTTATAACGATAGATTTCACTCCACTTCTCCGACATAAACGATGATGTGCTTTTATCGAGGTTCGCCCGCAAGATCCGCAGATGCATTTCGATGTGCGAAATGTCAAAAAATTCTCCCCGATATATCAGAGGAATGATTGAAGAACGTATCCAGCAACTCGGGAAATATTTGTCCCCCTTATCGCTGAAGGTATGATTGAACACGCGTCCGATGGCAAACGTGAAATTTCGAATTTCAGAATGTTTCTCGTTTATCATGAACTTGAAAGCAAACTAGTATACTTGAATAGGTTTCGTGCTAAATATCGCCACCACAGGACACATTAAGAAAGGTAATGTTAAACTATTACACGATTCGTCTTCGATATTTCTCGGATCTTTCCCTTAAAGTGTTACAGCCCTCGCATAGTTTAATGATCAACCACCTTAACTGTCTAACACCTGTACACAGTGTGCAGGGTGAAAATCATCCCCCAAGTCTGCGTTAATCACCGTCCCGTTTGATCCGATAAAATCGGAGCAACGGCCTAAACGGTGGCCCTCTCTTTGGTCTGATATTATCGATTCCAACAGCACGAAGAGCTTCTGGCCGCTACGCGACGGCCGCTTATGTGCACGTTTCCCACGATATGACAAACAGCATGACGCTGCGGCGGCCATAATGCACACGGCTCGTTGATAGGCGCCGTGAAACGTCAGGGTGGCTTTTCATCCGTCTACGCGTGACCAGATGAACGAGCTGCTAGGTCAAGAGACCACGAAATGTTCGCGCGTTCGCAGAAGCGACGCAATGATGATCGAAAAATATCGAAATCCAATAGAAGGATGCTCGATTCTTTTCTACCCGAAATAATGATTACTGTTATTATCGATTAAATAAATGGACAGATAAACGTGGATATTCTTCCTGTTGAATCGTTGTAATTCGAATTTGTACGGCGCAGTAGTTTTCGGTCAAGTAAAATATCCGAATTATTTGCGGCACGAACGAAAAGTCTATTATGCTTGGTCGTTTTAGCTCATGGAGCAATATGAATTTTAATGGCGGGGGAAAATTCCGTAAATTTCTCCCCTTTTGAACAACCGATCCGGGTGGGATTTTGTAGACGCTGTTCTAGGGAGGATTTCGCTTACCTATTACACACACTCGCGATCCTAATGTTCATTTAATGTATTGTAATTCTTATTTCCCAAATTGCTCAGTGTACATAGAAGTTTCATTGAAAAAGTTTCTCATCTAAGCAGGTACATACGCGCATGCGCGATATTCATAGTTTAACTACAATTTTACTAATTAATTAACGTATCAGTATAAAAGAATAAAGGGGAGTGCAGGAATCCATGCTGAACAGTTCGTAGGGAAAGTGGAGTGTCGGTGTGAAATTATTTTGCGCGAAGAGTTTCGTGCTCGCGGTTGCAATTGGCACGGGTGAATCGTTTGACGATCGTGGAAAGGCTGTCTGATATTCCGTGGATACTTTAATGAGATTATTTCGCGGCGAGGACTTCGCAGCTGCGGCTCGGTGACACGGGAATATTAATAACTACGAAACTGTCGTTACAGAACGCGTTTGAATACCTTGAAAACAGGCGAGCATCTATTTCAGGACAAAACTATTTCTACATTATTAGGTAGAATAAGACCAATTTCTATTTTTAAAGGAGCTTAGTATTTACGTCGAATAAAAATTGTAACGCGAAAGAGTCCGCGGGTAAATAAATTCGACAAAAAAATATATAAATCCCCAAAGGATTACAACACCCACGAAGTCGTGAAAGTTTCTGGCAAAGTTTCGCCGGCAAACATTATCGATAAACTTCGAGTTGAAAATAGATTGAAGAGGTAATCGATTCGCGAGCAATGCCGCTCGATTAAATTTCATCCGTGCCCCGGTAATTATAATTCATTAAATTGGAACGAACGCCAGGCTGCTAGGAAATATAGGCGTCGCGACACGCCGCCCGGGTCCTGCAGTTGATTAAAAAGAAGAAAGAAAAGGGAAAGCGGGTGTTGATGAAACGCAGGACGCGGCGTTTTAGTGCAAAGAGCGAACGTGCACTTTAAATTAATTGAAGCGCGTAATTTCGTAACTGCCGCCACTCTTTTACAGGCCACTCGGGCAATTATTATGCGGCCTATTTTGTGAAACGTCACCCGTTTCCCATTCTTTCTCCCCAGTTTCGGTCCACGGGGCCATTAGGTCTTCGGGCTGAGTGGTTAAATATTTTCGTAATAGCGTGCAAACACTCGATTCATTCTGTTTGATACTGCTCGGTGGTACACTGTTATTTAATGATGTATCCTTCCATTCATTTTATTGGCAGTTTCCCCAACGTCCCTGTTGAGGTCTCGCAGGAAAAATTAATACTTTTATTCATATTCATATTGACGAAGCTGTAATCGAACAGAAACGATTAGTTCACCTTAACTGCGCGCAATCAATTTTGCTCAACAAACTCGTACAGTAATAATAACAGTCTCTAGAATAATCTTATTAAACCCGTATTGCATCGGCGATGCGTCTATAGTAATAATTACCGCCTCGTTTTTATTCGTATCTACTCTGTTAGTACATCCAATATAAATACCCCGGAACGAATTAAAGCAACTTTACCTTCCCGAACCGCGAAAAGTTTACTTTTCAGCAGCAATTCAATCGTATCGGTACACCTGAACGGTCACGCGTTCATGACAAATGTCCCGACCAGAGGCTGTATTTGCAAGTACATTTGCTGCGGATTTGAAATCAAGCCCGGCGAACGGACAGTCGATGGACGGCAAAAAGGGTCGCGGGACGGGGCGCGTTACATCGATCTGGACGTTTTACGCGAAGCAAAAAGCGCGGTGGTTCGTGTCGAACACGTCACAGGGAAGCCCGCGGGGCACACTGGAATATCAATAAAGCAACGCTGGCAACCGCGATCATATTTCACCGGCGACAGCAAAAAAGGAATTCGAAACAAAGATTCCTGACCAACGCGTGCATCCCTTGGACGATTCTATACATTCCGATACTTTCGAGTCTGACAAGAATCGCTGGGCCGATAGACGTCGCGTCGGTCCAATAACGACGCTGGCCCGCAACGCTCTCTCTGATATTCTCGGTGCGACGCGTCGCGCGACTGAAACGCGGATGGAAAAAGGGGTGAGATCGGTGGCGGCGTCTCAAAATCGACGGGGAAAGATGGAGGCAGTGTTGAAGCCGCGTCAATTTTCCCGGCGAATGTTTCGAATTTCCTGCTCGCGTAAAATCGAGGAATGGAACGTTCAAGGAATGAGGAGAGTTGGTGAAATTTTATAGGGAAAGCTTCTGCTGGGCGGTGGCAAGAATAGAACATTTGAAGCCGTTCAATTGAATCTTATGGGGGCATAGGGCGTAATGAGAGTTCACCGTATCCAATTTTCGTTCGACGATTCATTTATGCGTCGTAGAATTGTCGATGGTATTTGCTTATGTTCTCGAACTAAAAATAGCCTGTGGTAATTGTTTCCTAAACGTATAAATACGTAACTGGTCTTAGGTTATGCCGTGCTTTTCATATAGAAGAATTTCCAATTTTCATTCGACGGTTTAATAATCGGACAATTATCGAGATTATTGTTTCATTTGCATCTCAAAGTCACGCGTTCCTCTTCCCGATATTTAAATATTTATATAATATTTATCGAAATAGTAATTTGTTCGGCGTACAGCGTACCCAAAGCTCGGCGCGTTTTGCATGCCAGAGAACATATCGCTATTAGTTAATTAAATATTCTAATCATACTGGAGAAACTACCTGGCCGTTCGACAAATACTACCTCGCACTACTTAAACTCGACGCGTCGATGCGTTATCGTGCCGCTAATTATTGACACGACCTACTTAATTTATACCATGAACGACGGTGCACCACACCTGTTAAATAAGTTACAACGCGTCATTTAACGCTCCATGTTGTGGGCACTGAGACGTACTTCGAATAATTACAGAGTTACGCCGTTTGATACGGAAATCACGAGCTCGCGATCGTGTCGGCTGACCAATCCCAGTCTTAATCCCTGTATCTCGCTGCGGACAAGCGTTACTTTCGGCTACATCGTTTCCCCGTTCGAATACTTCTAATCGATTTCCTTATTTTTTGTCTTCTTCTCCTTCGTTAGGCATGCGTGTCGCGTGTTACGTGCCTCGCGTGTTCAACACGCACGCTTTATTGCTCATTACCGATTAACCTGTTGGTAATTCAATTATGGAAAGGAGAAACGCGAAACTGGTCCCGAGATAACATGTCTGAAGGAAACCTTGGAATTTTAGACTGGATATACAGTTTCGTACGCGGTAGACTGTATGAAAATGTTAAACATATTATGTTTCGACGATATATCCGCTCTACCGCATCCTTCGTGGAATCTCGCGAGCCTTTCCGGCTTTGCTGCTCGTCGAAACAAAAGCTCAAGGAATATTATCGGACCAGAAAAGAAAGCTACGATCGTGAATTCTTTAGCGGAGTGATATTTCCCGGGTTTCCCGGTACACGTTATCTTTTCCCATTGTGGAATTTCGTATCCATTGTGATCTTAGACGTGCGCGCGTGTATTCGGTTGAGTATAAATAATGAAATTATTAGAACTGTGTTCCTTGTGTTTCCTGTGCGAGACAGAAAAAAATCAGGGACGTATTGTACCAAATTATTATGATATTCACTCGAGGGCTAATGTATTCGTGTTACATTTAACGCCATCGATCTTACGTTATGCAAACATTTTATAAGTTAAAAAATTCAAACGAAAATTGAGAAGAAAAACGTCTTGCAACTATAGAAAAACAAATTAAACTATATCATATATATTCCTCCACGCCCTAAGCACACCTCTCGCAACCAGTCGGCAAGTTGGCAGCGACCTAGCGCCTCGTTCGGGAAACGAAAAAACCATCCCACTAACGAGCACAGGATAAGTAACTGGCATTCGGGTTTACTGGTCAACGAGCCTTTGTTTTCAACCGCGTGCCGAGCAACCAGGGTCGCTCTGTCGCGCAATATCCATTTATTCCGAAGATAACCCATCGAACTCGAGGACAATGTTTTCGGCGTGGCGAACACGCTGGAACAACGATTCTCGCTTCCATGCCCTCGTCTTTAACCGTAGAACATTCGCATCTGGGTCACTGTGCGACAACTCAACGGCGAGAGGAAACCGGGCGTCCCACCCTTCCTTTTATTCCCCATGTATTTCTTTTCCGTCGTTCCTGTTCCCTTTCCAGTTTACTTTGGAAACGGTTGGTTAAGTGGAATCGCTTCCATGCGAACCACAGGACGAGACCTAGGATTTCACGAGGGAGATAGAGTGTGTAAAAAGTTTCTACAAAATAGTTTCGAAGACTGTCAACTTCACGGAAGTGACGCGTGACCTCCCGGAAGAATCTCGATGAACGGTCGACTGACAGAATTTCGGGGCACAGCGGGAATAAATGGGTTAGGTTGAAATCGAGAAACGTAACGAAGTACTGTGAAACTCGGAAAATAATGCGAAAGTTTTATTCCCCGGATATTTCCCTATCTTCGTCTGACGTTTTGCAAATGAAGATTGCCACTTTATCAAGTATACGGTAGGTACTTGACGTGCGATATAAATATCGATTGTTTCTCGCCGAGTATATTCTACCCCGGAGTCGAATATTCTCGGGTTGGCCTCCTGAATTTTGTATGTGCATCAGAACGCCCAGCCGCATAAGCATGCAGGTGTGCATTACAGAGACGATGCACACGTCGCTGCTTTTGAAGAAGAACGCCCATAAATCTTAAGCTCGCTGCCTGATCCGAGTCCAGGGATTCGCGGGATATAAATCACCATTGAGGATGACGTGACTGACATATTTTCAGAAAGCTCCCCGGCCCTTACAGGATTCTTATGCCACCTGATCGTCGACATATTTAAGCAAACGACACGTCTAGCTTAATTCCCGTTCATTTTTCAAGAGGTCGTCGGGCAGTAATGCAATAATATTCAATTCTCGAATATCTTACGCAGGCGAGAGAACTCCTGTTACGATGGCATTCATTCAACGGATATAAAAGAAAATTTAAAGAATCAATTTTCACACTCTCGAGTAACCAATAATTGTAATGAATTATTGGTCGATCCTTGAATATAGTTACCAACAAAATTTCAATACGCTCTTGGTCATTGAAATGCGATATCTTCTTGTATGCATATCGAATCAATTGTCACATGGAACCCTTTTACAGACAATGTTAATGCATTAACGATATCGTGTCGGTCACGCATCCCTAATCGTTAGAAAATTGGTAAGCCAAGCTGCGGGACAATTAATCAACAATCAGTCCAGTAGTACGTCACGCGGTAACATATCCGGTTAGTCACCATTGCGTGTGTTTCTCTGTTTCAGTCCCGATATCGCACATCGTGGCACTAGTCGGAGATCCCACGTATCTACCCTGCGACATATCAACCACACACGAAGGGGACTCGGTGCATCTTGTGCTCTGGTACCGCGAGGACCTTGGTACATCGGTGTACAGGTGAGATGGAAATCAATCTGCACACAACCGTTTATACGGCTGTGCAAACAGGCGTGAACTGTATCTCTATCGAGAAACAATATCTCGACAAACAGATATTCAGCGAAGTGTAAGATTGACAGCTGATATCGAACCCCGTGGGGCGATAAAAAATTTATTTCTATCGAACGAGGATTTGAGATCAGTGAGGAGACATTTTCTTCGATTATCCAATGATTTCCATTTCCATGAATATGATTCTGTTTTATTTTTATGCTGAAATGGTATGCGGGAAATGTTTCAATATTATGCAGATTGAATTACGGGGATGCAGGAATTTCTGCAAAATTGTTTCGATCGTTTTTGAATATTATATATTCGACAAGGAATTTTTGATTAACATTTAAATACAATCGCAAAATTGACTGTTTAACACAGTTTTCGAAACTAATCGCTTTTCGATTGCCTCAGGAGGTACGATCGCGACATTTAAATACAATTCATAACAAACTATGGGTTGCTCAAGTCATTACGTAACATATTCCTGTTTCCCAGAATTAATATGTATAAAAAGAATACAGGGTGAAAAGGTTAATAATTTTCATCTATTCTTGCTCAGCATTCATAAGTACGTTTTACCCATTCAAATTCACACTCGCTTTACTGAAAGAAGCTCTTCCCAAAGCCATCGAAACTAGGGAGGATCTTATAAACGAACAGACCTGACGTTTGCTTTTGAGAACCGTCCGATTCACTCGTATTCTCAGGGAACTTTAATTTATTCAACACGCCACTCAGGGCGATACGTATCACTCGTGAGAACGACGCCCGCCGCGTTAATTAAAATAATTATAATAAAATTTCGGCACCGTATCCTGCAGCTGCCTCGAGCACTTGAAATAAAAGAATTCATTGAAATCTACTAGCTCGCTCTTCGTCGAAATAAATATAATATCGTTGAAGAATGTTTCATATCGTTATACTTTTATAATGTGTCCGCAGTGTCGACGCGAGGGATCGAGATTTTGGTATCGCTGAAAGATGGTCCGACGACAGTGTGTTCTCGAATCGGGCATACTTTATGCCAGACAAGAAACCGGCGGAATTAGGCGTGGATCACATAAGGGAAGAGGACGCCGGTATCTACAGGTGTCGCGTCGATTTCCAGATCGGCCAGACGCGAAATTCCAAAGTCAATTTAACGGTGATAGGTGAGTGGTCTAAAAATATTATTTATATTTCATATTAATAAACTCGAACTATAAATTAAGATTGACTCGCCAAGCTTGCTACATAAAATTGATAAGAAAACGGAATAAAAAGAGGAATTGCAGCGGGGGAAGTGTTCGCAAGAAAGACAGACAACTCGAAACGATTAATTCGCCTTAACGATACCAGGCAAAGAATAAAAAATAAACGAAACGTAAACCGCCTACGCGTCGCGATAATTGAAGTTTCCTTTCATTCCTTCCGTACGCAAGCGGTAAAAGGCAAATCAGAGGAACAATCTGTTTATCCATGGGAACGTCGCGTCGCGCTGAATGGAAACATACGGTGAGCGGAACACGATCGAATATTCACCCGGAACATATTGTTGCCGAACGGCGAACAGAATTTCCCGCCGGTAGACAATAAAGAGATCTGTCAGGTGGCGCCGGCAATCGTGTTTCGCGATCGAAAAATCCGCGAGCGATCCCTGTTCTTCCTGTAAAAAAAAGGTCCATATCTACGACACGCGGACAGCGGGGACCCCGCGATACGCACAGAGCCACGAATAACGCGTGGCATAAATCCAAGCCGTCATTTCTTTTCCCCGTCACGTTTGCAGAACTTAAGACACGCTTGTCCTGATGTTTATTCGAGTTTTATCCGCTTGCAACTCGGGCTTTTCATCAAATATTAATACGGGGCGAACACTTCGTGGCCGCTTTCGGTTACGTGCCATGCTTCTCAGCATTTTCGAAACGGTTTCGCGAATCACGATAACACGGGACGAGCAAAAAGAGAGGGCAAAAAAGAAGAAAAGATACATCCAGATGAAAAGTATATTACCAGCCATAGACGGAGAGTGTCGTGTCTCGCCAAGTACTGGGCATTCCCCGGAGACTGCTCGCGTTTTATCCGGATTGCCATCGAGTTTCGAGCTTCTAATACTGGGGCTCGCGGGTGCAATTTATTTGCATGGAATTCGACACGTTTAAACGGGACCCGCGACCGTTCCGTTGTATTTTTCTATTATAGCTTTAGTACGGCGCAGGTGTCGTTGTTCTTTAATATCGAGATAAGGAAGTTTGAAGTGAATCGTGAAAGAATTTTCAGGGGGTGATTTTTCGCAGAGAGATTTGTGATTTTGGGAATTCGATTCCGGATACGTTACGGCTGATATAAGGGGAACGTTTATTGGCGAAGATTAAATTTTTAGGGATTTTATGGTGTGCTATTGGTGTGATGATTTAGAAGGGACATTCTATAGGTTAGCATATTTTAGACGTCTAACCAGTGGCTAACCGCCGGGCTATTTCTCCTAATTATATTAATATTGATACGACTGAATATGAAGCAACCAATTATTACAGCCAAAAAATTTCAATAGTCAATTTCTTTTAATGCGATTCATTTTAGTAACGGGTTGTATGAAATTAACTTTTAAATGAACGAAAATTCTTCTCGCCATCTCGTATTAAAACCATGATACGACAAAAGAATATTAAAGTAACGATGATAATTATTATTATTAATATTACCGACGATTTAGTCGAATTGTCCAAAGATCATATTTCAGTTTTTTCATTGCCTGCCCGCAGCGAGCGGACAAGTTAAATGTTATGAGGTTTCCAAAACCAGAAAAAAAAAAGAAAACAGAGAACCAATATTATTTTTCTGTCAACCATTTAGGTTTATTAACGACAGCCATCCGTTTCGATCCAAACGATATCACTTTCCGATGTTCACCAGATTCCGGATCGACCGATTAATGCTCACGATATGCAGCAGGAAACAAAGATTCGATAATATTTATTTACTACTGCCGACCGATTCGGCCGGACTATCGTGGAAGCAACGAAATAAAGAATGGAACGCGTTTAAATAAAACGCGATACCGCGTTTCATTTTATTGCACGAATGATCTCTTTAAAGTCGTAAATATCGTCGGTAGACGAAGCACGATACAACGTTCGCGACTGCGTCAAAGGAAAATGAGTAATCAACGATTCGTTGTATATTTAAGTAGCGGTTAATCATTAATCAAACGTGAAAATAATTGAACGCGAGATTTTATTTCTGATAAACCATGAAGCTCGGACGTGGCCGCGAATCGTAACATTTATCATCGTCGACGTGTGATGCCTTCAGCGATTATATTATGCTTCAAGTTATTACTGAAACCTTGATTCCGGATATCGAGGATGTCACGCGTGATCTGCAGCTCGTATTTTCGCTTTAACGATCGCTGTGACGTGTTAAATAAAGGCGACCTTTCGCTCGGTCGCGCTAATCCCAACGGAATATGTTCGAGTGTTTAGTTTTCGAATAGCAAAAGCAAGATTCAAATTGTTGGCAGCACTTTGCATTGCAAGTATTACATTCGAGATATATATATATTTACTGATTACTGTAAATCGTCTTACAAGACCATAAACGGGAACGAATCGATTTTATTATCAAATAGCTCACTATTCCCCAAGGATACTCTCCTTATTTTACGACCGGAGAAGCGTGTACTACTTCAAAGCAACCGTGGCAAACATTTCGAGCGACAGAACTCGCCGAGGGCGAGCACACCGCGGCCGGGTGTCAGTAAAACTTTCACAGTCGTTCACCGAGCACCTTCGATATCCTGGTCGATTCCAACGAGCATCCGGCCGACAGTCGTCACTGTATTCCAGTTAACGTTTCTCCGCGACGACGACGACGGCGACGGGGCATTGCCGGACGAGAGGAAATAACGACGTCCCAAGAAACCGTGGCTCCAGAGACACGAGAAATAAAAGCTCGCAGGAAGTTGGTACAGTGTTTGGCGGACGGTTGGAGGGGCGAATAAAAGGAATGAAGAGGGGCAGCTGTTTAAAAGAAAATGGTCGAGAGAGGGCACTATCGCTAAGAAAAAGGAACAGAAACGAAGCCACAAGTCACCAACAAATAGGTCAAGAGAATACGTGGAGAAGCCTGTTACAGGGCGGTGGGTCAATGAAAAATTAGGGGACGGGGTAGACGAGAAAGCACAGAGGCGGTATCGCGGTGAACGTAGAACAAATAGAGCAAAACGATTGCGTAGAACGGGACCAGGGAGAAAGGTGTAGCGAGAAAAGGCGCGTTATAATTAAAAGAACGGACGTGGAAGGGTGGAAAAAATCCAATTAACAATCCTGTTCAAGAGTTATGGAGATGCTGCAGGCTGAGAAACGTGGAACATTCGCGGCACGTTACCTTTCTCCTACCGCGACCCCGTGGAATTTTTGCCGCCTGATGATTAGCTTTTCTTCCCTGTCTAACCGTTTCACACGATCCACCCTTATAGCCAACCCTTATTCCCGTTGTTAAACCTTTTCTAGTTGAACACCAATTAACGTGCTCTCCTCGTTTCTCCTGCCGAAGGAAATTCGCTGGAATCTCATCGGTCCACCTGATTCTTCTCTTCTATTTCTCGTTCCATTTCTCTTATTTCTCTCTTCTATTTCTCGAACGGTTCTCGACGTCGCGCGAGACACGTACGCCTGGAACGGACGTAGGAACACAGCCACGCTTCCGGTACACGCTCGAGGATTTTTTTGTGTACCCGACAGCTGACACGCGGGGCAATGAGGCGTGGTCGCTGCAATTTCCATTCTAAACGGTCTAACGAAAACATCGCGAATTCTAGCGCGACGGTTGGATTTGATATTTCCTCTTTTCGGCCGTTCAAATATTCCGCGAAACGATGCGAGTGGGTTGTGATTGAAAAATACACCAAGTTTCTGTTGTTCTATTCTATATTTGAAGAATTCCACGATTCGAAAACAGGCTGATCGGCTAAAATGCTGTAATCCGAAAATTGCTGCCGCACCATAATGTATTACGCAAACTATTATAATTACACGATGATGTTGTATTAATTTCCCAAGATTCCGATCGTTGTTTCTGACCTTTGTCGCGGGGTTTAAACCGGAGAGGCCTCCTTTGTACACGTTTGCGATCCAAGTTCCGCGAGCACTTCTCTGAAACTCCTTCTGTGTTCGGCTGCCGTTCCACCAGGGTTCCAACGCGGCGCGCCGCGCATCCCTTTGTGATCCGTCGTTTGTTCAATTTCAAACGCTGCAGACGTGGACTCGTCGCTTGATACGTGGTTAGACCTTAGCAAACCGGGACCAGACTATTCCATTGGGGGAACAGTCGTAAGAAACTTCGCGTGTTAAATACTCTGCACACGTGCAATTTATCCCTTTACACCCTGATTTGTTTTCACGCTTGGCAAAATTTTCAACCGTTTACTAAAACCGCAGGAACGAGACTTGTCACTGTGAATTGCACAACGGAAGCGGTCAAATTTTGAACTGCCACGAGGCTTTTTGGTATTACCATTCACGAAATACAGATATCGAGTGCGCGATGAGAAAAGTGTGTTAACGGATGAAAGGTTTAAGTCGTATTTAGGAGTTAATTTTCGATTCAATGATTTCTTTCGTTTCTTTTATTCTCTGTCTTTCATTTTTCCATTGACTCGATCAAAAATTTGGACACAGGCAAGAGGTGAAATATACGTACGAGGTACGTTGCATTGCGAAGTAGCCGGAACTCTGAGTGCAGCAAAGAGGATCTTGCATTACATGAATACAGCCCAACGATTTTTAAACGGGACATATGGCAGTGCATAAGGTGCTTCAGCAGAATCCGATTTCACGGAGCATGAATTTTTATTAAACTTTGAAGTTTCGTGGTTCCAGTCTATATGGGATGACGATACATACGAAATGCTCAAACCTATGCAAACCATACTTCAATGTGCATATATATGCATGCGCAAAGAAATTGCCGAGCTTTTTGTTCTTAGTCGTTAATCAAATTTTTCGTAAAGCCTCGCTTCGTGTTGCACTTTCGGCATAACATCATACTCGAAACTCTAAATGTATAAATCCTTTAAAACGAAAAATAGCTCTACACCTTATATTCGATTTTCCTTTTCGGCTCCTTTTTTTTAGTAAGCTTATATATTATTACTCTTCTAAAGTGAATTAATATCCGTTCGTTTACATTTCCGTCGACAGCATCCTTCTACGAAGTAACATAAATTTCGTTGTCGAAGAGGCTACATTAATTCCATTTATTGTGAACGTTGGCAAATTTCCGCGTAGAACACGTCATCGCATAATAAAGTTATCAGAATTACATTCATCCCCCGTTTCAATCAGAGGTCGCATAAAATGCCAAGTTTTTTTCATCAATACCTACCGTTACCTGGAGTCGCCTCTATGGAGCCCGGATTATTTTCTTTCGAACGGGAATCGTTCGGAAATGCGAATGCGTTTCACGAATTTTTCATTGTACCCGCGAACCGAATACCGGCCCGCCATTCACGCCGTGATTTCTGCAGGGAATACGACCATCGGATATCATTCTGATCGTCATTTCGTCGTCGATGTAACAATCCAGTTGCAACTGAAAAGTCTTCGGGAATCTGTGTCGCGACAGAGTTCGACGTTTCCTCAAATACGACGCTCTGCTTCCGATTCATTCTTTTTTCAACCTCGACCGAGAATTTGTTTTTCGCCAAGAAAAATGTCTAGGACAATGCTCGACGTGAGAAGAAGACGCGAGTGAAATATGTGACGAGTGAAGTGAGACACAGGGAGGAAGGTAGAAACGTTTGTAGTAGAAGAAGCGAAAGAAGCGAAGGAATTGTTAGCTGCACGAGCACGAACGTTCTTTAAAGAAGATCGGATCTCGCTTTAATAGATTTCCGAGTTTCCGCAGTGAATTAAAGTTATTTCTGCAAAGTTTCAAGCCAAAGAGAGGATAAGGCGTGCGGCCTGGGATTTCTATAAAACCTACAGGACACCATTTTTTTCGCACCGAATTGTTACTTCCGTTCGATCTTGCCAAGAAAATTGCTCGAGGATAGAAGAAAATAATTACGATCTTCCGGCGCAATGTTTTTCGTCTACCATTCGAGTGAAAATCCTTGGCTTAATTTGAGAAACCTCGAAAGAAAAATAATTCTTCGCAAGGAAATGCAGCGTGAATCACAATCGTATAAATATAATCGACATTCAGCTGCATTCTCTATATGTGTAAACAGAATAGTCAAGAATCTCGTACGAATTACGAAGAATCTTAACCACCGCTCAAAGGAAGTGTTTCGTTTCGCGTCGAAGTTACAGGTTTCACGAGCTGATGGCCCGGCTTTCGGGCGATTCTTCGCCTTTGGGAGCCCGCTAGAATTCAATATCGCTTTCGTCAGTCGGACTTTGAAAGCTTGGGGGGCGAGCGTGCGAGCCGCGATTAACGATAGCGTCGTGCGAGAAAGTAGAACAAGAGCGACGGCAGGGAAAAGAAGAAGTTTTCCCTCCTTTGGAGAAAGCCGGTGTACGCTTTGAATTCGATAAAAGTTGAAATGTATTTAGCTCGACGCTACTTAAATGCAGCCCGACGCTTTTGAACGAGCAAGTTCACCTCGTGGCTTTCTCCACGGGAAATTACCCCGCAGCCGAACGAGAATATCGGGGATAGTCGAGGACGGTAAGACGAGAAACGTTGTCCAGAGGCGCGTATTTTCAGCCAGGCTGCATCGGTTATCTTTTCAAATAGATCTCCTGTGTCGAACGAACGAAAACTTTGGGTAGTTTGCTTTTCCGTACGACAAAAATCGAGTACCCGGTTGAATTTGCTCGTGAAATTGGACGAAATCCTCCTGAGGCTATTATTACTTGACCAGCTACATACGAATTGCCGTTTCGAGTTCGGCAATTTTCATAGAAAATTCTTTGTAGCATTTCGATAATATTCGAACGAAACGATGTCTCTTGATTCGTATACTTGACGATACACATACATATATACAAATGTATCTGGTATATCGTGTCTGGTAACAATGGAATGGAAATTTATCGAAGTATCAGTTTATCTTGATATCTTAATGACGAAAGAAATCTATGGTATTTTTTGATTTTCTTCAAGATTTACGATACTTATTGATTCTAAATCACGTGCATACTTAAAAATTCATCGCTCCACTGACTAATTGTACCATCCGTTCAAATGAAATCTCGACTGACTGAGCATAACAACATAACAGCATTCAAAACCAACGATTCGAGACGATTATCAAGCACAGTTCCATCGAGCTCGAATAATCCAGCAATAAAGTAGCGAGGATAGGAAATACAAAGATATTGAAAAAGCCTGGAAAAACCTTCCTGCTCGTTCCGTCCACGTATTCGATTAAAACCGAAACGTATCGCGCGCCATCGATGTCAAGAAATATCCCGAGGCAATCGAAAGAACGAGCTAGCCGGCGTAACAAAAATATCCTGCTTTTACCAGCGATTGAAACTGTCCAACGAGATACCGCTCAGCGGTTTGTTGATTTCCAGCGGAAATGTAAATTTCCCTGAATATTAGACCGTGGATTTTTACAAAAATTCGACGTCGCGAAGTTACGTATTTATGTCGAGACCGCCGGACGCCGACGCAGTTTTTAAAGCATGAAACAATCGACGAGGACCGTTTTATTGAACCCTCTAGATAAACCACAGCGATTGACCAGAAGTGAAAGACGAACGGAAAGCGTCGGTTCCTGAGGACGTGCTTGATTACTGTGCTCCGTTCCTCGGTGTTGTTCAATCAACGCCCCGAGACTTTTCTCTGGTTTTCTCTGTGTCTGCCGGGACCTTATCTAGTGACGATAAATTAATGGTCCGTCTTAGATGGGATCTTTCAGGGGAACGTGGAGCGTGTGGTGTAACAGGTACCTTTGTGTTGAAAGGTTCACGGTATCGACTGTTGCTCGAAGGATTCGCGATGTGCTCTTTTCACTGATTTTAGTTGCAACTTTTTCTTTTGTACATTTTCTATGATACTTTTATGCGTTCGGTATCTTCACTGTCGTCCCGTGGAACGAGTTTCGAAGCGGAATTAAAAGGGATTAGTATTTTTCTCCGAGACTGTTTCGCACGACAGAAGAACGCTTTAAGATGTCCCACGAACCGTCCGAGTTTACGTAACGACATTAATGAATACGAGAGGATTATTGAAGGCGAGGCAAACGCGCGCGACTCGGAATAAAAATTAGCCGGGACGATAAAGGGAAACGAAGCAATGACGATAAAACGAATTACACCCTTTCCGAAAACTTGGAATTAAATAGCTTTTGGCCGTGCCAAATTTGTCAACGGCTAACCAACGGAGATGCTCAAGCTGTAACTTATTTTTGTTACCGCAACTCTTGAATTTAATTTTAGGCTTCGTGGATTATAAACGACTACCTGGAATCAAGATGATTTATATTCAAGAAACTGGGTACGCGTGTAAATATTATTATATTTACGACTTGACAGTTATATCTGCAATCGTGCCTTATCCGCTTTTGTGTAAGCGCACAATTTTCCTCGCTAATCCGGCAGCATTCAGATATTCACGAAACTCTTTTCTCGGTAATTTTTAACGGCCAGCTTACACGCGTCGAGTTGCTTTCTCGTTAAATACACCGAGACTCCGCGAATAAAAGGTAACTGAAAAGTCTGGCTTTCTTTTCGAGTTCCTTGACACGCTTCTTACTTTCCACCGACTCTTTGACGAGCGTGCGCTGAAATGTTGCTTTTATTCTTGCTCTCAAAAATGCCCGGGGCTTCAGAGATGATTTCTTCCCAGCATACGCTGGAGATCTTCCGTCGTAAAGTATTACCGAGCCACCAAAATCACCCCGCATGTCGCAGTAAAACATGCCGGCTGTAATCGCAACTCGACTCGCCCTTTCTGACAAAGAAGTAATCGTACGTTTTTGCAACAGTGATTTTTGTGATTTTTGTTGGATCCGTGGCCCATATTCTCTAGCCATTGGACTAAGAGTGTTCTGTAATTACAATTGGTGAAGTCAATTATCTAGTAATCTAGTTCAACTAATATACTTACGCACACTACAACGATATTTCAACGGTTCATCTATTTTTTCTACAAAACTGCTCATGCTGTTGTTTACAAATCGTTGCGAAAAAGATTGTTCCTCGATCTGAACAAGCACTATTATAATTTCCCAACTAGAAATCCATTGTCCATAAGAAATATCCGTCGCGTCCCTGTACCTCGAACCGTAACGCGCTGCACCTTGTTAGAAAAGAATAAACCAGACCGTCTGCTTTGCATTCAGAATTCCTCGTGCAAACAAAAAACAGAACAGAGGAGCACCCAGTGAAAGCAACGTTTTAGCGAAACGTTCAGCAACTGTGTATTTTAACCACCCCGTTATACCGTGGCAATTGAGTCGTTCAAAGACACGAACGAACGCGATTGCGAACGCAATCAAGTTTTTGCATGCAGCTGGTCGTTCGCGCGGCGTTATTTGCCAAACAATCGTCCCGTCGCGAAATGTGGGACGGGACAAGATGGATGCAGTTAATAACTCGGGTTTTAGCGGGCAACAATTTGTTCCGGCGTAACGGAATGCAATAACTGAAACATTTCCGGCCGTCTTATCGCAGCCGCGCTTGGAACGTTAGCCGTCCCGGCCTCGCGACAGATCTTCTCGCGTGAAACGACATTGTCACGATTGTAAGATGTTTCTTGGCCCAGCGTCGAATCGCGTCGAATCGCGTCGAATCGCGTGGAATCGTGTCGCGTCGCGAACAAACGCGTGAAATCCACGAGGAAGTGAAGGAAAAAAAAGGAAAAATAGGAAGCCCGAACTGCGCGTAAAAGAAGCTGGTTTATTCAGCCGCGTGTATATTCTCGGCGCTTTGTTCCGAGTGTTGCGCGGGGACAATGCTCTCCAGTCGACGTTTCAGGGTGGAAGCCAGAAAATAATGCGATGTCCGACGTTTCGTAGAGAGTGGAATGAAAAGAAGGGCAGCGGAAAATGAGGAGAAAAGAACGGGATGAATAATCGTAAGTAACAATAACGGTATACAATTAAGCATCCTTAGTTGGTCGCGACAAAAGGGAGAATGTCCAAATGGGCCCGGTACGTGAATGCAGTCGATGCTGCAACTACCTCTTGCACCCTCGATTGTGTGCAGAAGAATAGAAAATTGGAAAGTTACAATACTACGCGGAGAGTGAGCAATTTTTATACAGCACTTGTCCGATGATAATAAACGTTTCGATGTGTTGCTTTCTTTTATCTTTATATGCATAGATGCGCGCAGTTATTCGTAATAATTATTATGCGCTGCATAATTTAAATTAACAATAAAGAGATTTTTCAGAGATTTTCAATATTTGTATCACCATATACCTATATCTGTGCGTATTTTAATATAATAATAATGATAATAAGATTGAACGTGACAATCATTGTCACGTTGTCGAGGAAGGAACCTGGTACTTTGCGAATATTACTCCTTTGCTAAAGGATTAAACCCTCCATCGAATAAGCTGCAGCAGACTACAAGACCCATCACGACGGTTTAGGATTTCGTGATAAAGCAATAACGCCAGCGACCAGGACAACGTTGTAACTTGAAAGGGGCGAGGGTGAAAAGGCAACAATCGACGGGGATCGTAAAAGGAATTGCAGTTTCCGTTTTAAACGTTCGCACAGGGTACACATTTATTTCACTAAATACAATTACCCATTTCTACCTTTACCTTCTTTTCTCTGCAATAATAGCGCATCAATTAATCTAGCATTCGGCGAGAATCCATTCGATGGCTTGAAAATTATTAGGATAATTGTATAACTTATTATACATAATTGCCACTTTCCTTTGTGTAACATCAATATTTATTTAATAATAATTATTATAACGAGTACAATTTGTAAAGAAAACGAAACCACTCATTTAATCGAGATCAATCGAGCATAGCGATGTTAATACGAAAAATAGGGACGAAAAGAACGTCGAAGGGATGGAAAACGGGTGGAATTGCATTATCGGTTGGCTGCAGCAACTCGTGCAATTAACGAAATAAGGGTTTAACGCTGTTACCGTGCCGAGGACCAAATCGTTCTCGCTAATGAGTTACCTAGTCAGTGAAGGAAACCCAGTTAGCGTAATTGCAGATTGTTATTGTCTCGAATCGGCAGCATTTATGTTTCATCTTTCGTCTTCGATATTTTTCACCACGATAATGGATTCGTTCCGCGGTATTACAGTGACAGAGAGAACCATCTCGTTGCGAAAAAGCAGATTTCTCATTTATCGAAAAGTCGCAATATATCTCAATGTCTCCTGGTTCTGCGCCAACTTTGAACCGAACCTACGACTCTAGGGTTGTACCTACTGTACTTCCGCGGCAGCTGACCTTTCATTTCTCGAGAATTCTCGAGGACACTAGTTGCCACGGAACCAAAGCCACGTACAACATCGTTTCTCAGAGATAGTCTCAGAAAATTGATTCGCGGTGCAAGAGCAGCGCGACGTGGAATCCATCAAAACTTTTCCGCGAAACTTCCTCGCTGTACTGATTAGTTTTCGTCAGAAATTCTACCTGTATCCCTCTGCGCCTTAAACGAACCGCATCGCCGGATTAACGAAACAGAGATCTCCGAGCCTGGAAACGTGTCCCGGATTACAGTCGCGGTCGTTTTAAAAATCTGCGATATTCGGCCGATATACAGTCGTGGAATCATCGAGCCGGAACGATGAGCCTATCGAAACTTGCAGAAAACTTGGCCGAGCCTCCTCTGATGAGTTTCCCGCGGAACAGTCTTACTCCATACCGTAGAGAGAGTTGCGAAGCTATCGTGGCGTTTCAGAAGATTCAAGCCAGATTATTGGCCACGGTATTGGCGAGAGAGGAAATAGAACGAACAGAGATGCGAACGTCGGCAGATCTATCATTGGCGACCGCGACGAGATGTCATCTTGTCCGCAAATTAGAACACGCCACTCGCTTTAGCCCCGTGCATATCGGTTTTAGAAGTTGCTTCTGTAAAGAGCGAAGCGTCGACCGAAGGATAGGTAGATTTGTCGACGACGATATTCAGGTGAGCTTTGGACAGGTAAAGGCGAGTACAGTGATACTGTTGTAGGAACGCTTGTCCTCTTCGACTTTTTGGTATTCTTAAAAATGAATATGTCCTTTGCAGAAAAAATGGAACAGATCTTATTAACACTTGGCCACTCTGGTTAATTAACTAAGGTATCATTTGGCGAAATAATTTCCATATTGGTGTATCGTTGCGGAGAAAGTTTGCACAGATTTTTAGTGAACAGTATAGCTGTATATACATCTTGTAGGGACATCTTGCGTGTTTAAGAATGGCTGGAAGTTAGCTTCCTGAGAACCAAATTAGGGCGATGAAAGGATCTTATTTGTCGACGCTTCCTGAAAAATTGTTTGTCCCAAGTTAGGAAGAGTTTCAAGTAGTTTCTATACGCATACACAGGCAGCGATAGGTTGGTAACACGGTTGCCGGGCATTGAGACGACTCTATACCGATGAAATCGCTTCGAACTTTAAGCAAAATTGCTTTTTCTTCGTCCAAAGGGTGGCTGGAATACTGAGATTGACTAAAAGTTGTTTACAGTTTATCGCTGGCCATGAAAGATTTCACCCGTCTCTTCGGCTTCTTTCACCGTGGTCTCTCGATTACTCCAAAACCAACAAATCCAAAATATAACTTGTTGTCCTGTCATACAAATTAAACCTCAGGTTGCGTAATAAACAAAAAAAGTGTTTAAAATTCAGTTACCGAAACTAAATTTTTGTTTATATCGAAACTTCTGCTTTTCGTAGCGCGACAATACTTTATACTTTAAACAATACAATCGTGCAGGAAATGGAATTTTTTCGAAAGTTATTGGGAATATTTCGTTTCGTTTGAGTTTCTTCTATTTCCTTTTTTGAGGAGCGTTCGCAGCGGCACCGAAATAGTTGAAAGCTACGCACAATAACAATCTGCCCGGCAATATTTTCAACGGCCACAATGCACGCGAAGCTTGAAGAATCGGAGGCCGCGTGTCAAAGGATGCACGATGGGATTGTGGCTTCTTTGCACGATGTTACAAAGGCATTTATGTGTTTCATGCTACACGTCACGGGTCTAATATCAGTGTGGCATTGTGGCGAAAGAGTATTGTATCTACGAGCGACGTGACTCCTTTGGAAAAATGTCTTTCATACATCAGAATCGGGAAAATATTTTCTACGCTCGAGCATTCGTCTCCTTTTCGCGACAGACATTTTCCATAACGTTGGATGAGCGAAAGACTGTTGCCGAAGGGGCTCCTGAAGTATGCAAAATTAATCGAAACTCGGTCAAATATTCCGTGCAACCTTTACCGTGAAATCCGCTTCGAAGTGTTTATATTAAAAATCGCGTTGAAAGACGAATAAATTCTGACATAAAATATTTCTCAGCCGTTCTACATCTCCCAAAGTGCGGTTTATTTCCATCGTATTCGTTCATTCTTACAAGAACACCCCGCGAACGGAAGTTCCATTCGCGATAAAAAGAGAACTCTACATTTTACGGATTTTCGTCTCGAACGAATAACAAACTCGTACTGATAATAAATGTCAGATGAAAAATTTCTCCTCCTATCACTTGGATAAATCGTGTTGCTCGTGTATGGACACGAGATACTTGGAATTTATCCAGAGAAGGAGGGAAAAAAAGAAATACGTGTCTTGTGCATAATAGCGTACAGATAGAGGCGAAGATCGATATGCGGTTTGTGCAAGGGAAATGGGTCACGCTTTGGCCAGACAAGGGTGTATAATCCTTGTACATGGTCGCACACGTGGAATAACCGGCTATACGGGCAGATAAGTGGAATAACTCTGTACACGGTGAAAATATGTAGTACGATCCCGTGGTACAGTCAGGCAAGTGGTGTAAAGTCAGGTACATGGTCAGGAAAAGTAATATGATTCTGGGATATGGTTATGGGAGTAGAATAACCTAGGTGCACGGCCAGACAGAATGATATGGTCTAGTATAAATTCAGATAACTAATGAATCCTCTCCACGCCATATAGCTCGCCGAGTGACGAGATAATCCATAATGTCCTTATATTTTTTTATCGGCCCGGTCGAGTAGAACGTGTCCGCGTGTTATAAAATGTATATCCGTTATGCGGTGTTCAACCGAAGCAGCAAGAATATTCCCCGTTTTTTCTATCGCACACATTATCTTCTTCGCGTTAAACAGTAAAATCCTTTATCAATTTCTCTTACACTTAGACGCTTGACATTTGACGTACATCGTTAGAGAATGTATTACGATCGCCGTTGTGAAAACAGTTTGTCGTATTATTTCCCAAAGTAACGAAGCTTGAGCATTATTCGATTAGACAGAAACTCGGGAATTCAAGGTTCAGTCTTCTGCGACGAATAGATTAGACGGATTTACTTTCGACTGTTAAGCTCCTGACTGATTCGACTATACAAACGCAGATAAGGGCCGCAGCGAAACGAATTTCACGCGATTCGATTTGTCTGGTCACGCGAATGATCTGAGATCGAATACGAGCGTGACAATTCAATTCATGCCACGGGGGCTGGATTTACTTAAACGACAACGAAGGAAGGATTAATCTAATCCGGCTGATTGGTTATGAGACTTATCACTCGGCTCCGCGTTCTCAGTTGCGCAACACGGTCCCGCCGATTTGCATATTGCTAAGCAAGATACGAAGTACACGCACCTTGCACCGCTCCAATTTATGTTTCCTGTCAAATATTAAGCCGGTTCGCTCTGCTGGCTGGCCCTATCATTCATGGAGATTCAACGATATTATTATTGTGATTATTCCTTTATACATATTATGCCAATAATTTCAATCAATTACAGGTAGATCTGGCCGTAAATAAATAGAATAGTGATGGCAAATTCCCTGTTCCCGGTATAATCCAAGTTTCCAGAGTGAATATTTATACCGTAGAGTTCAACTTCCGATGGGTAAAATTATTGGAATAATTGGAAATCGAACCGTTAAAATGTACAATATTCTCGACATATCTAGACTTCTGATATTTGTAAACAAAAATATGCCCACCGTAATAATAAAACATAATGGCTGCCTAGTTAGCGTATTTGACCAAACTGTATCGAGTGTAAGATTTAAGAAAGTCGTTGGTAAACCTTTTGCACGGGACTCTTCCAACTTTCTTTTCTTCCAAAGAATTCTATTAGACGCGAGTCCAGGCCGTATTCCTTTCATGGATGATAGAACCGTCCTATATCTAGGCAAACCGAATCGAAAAGTGGGTCTCTCGACACGCTAGGACAATCTTATCCCTAGAACAAGCTCGCGACGAAGGAAAGAAGACACCTACGAACACCTGAATGCTGCAGTTGTCCGATCCATAAAAAGGACGACGTGTCGACGAGTGTATTTTCTGCTGTCAAAGCGAATTTACAGAAAATAAAAATAAAAAGTCATCGTTCGCCGATCGATAGAGAGGCGAAAATAGGTCGAGAACAAATCATGGAGATTCTTTAATTTGTGTACCAGGGTATGCCTTGCTTGACACGCTTCGAACAATACTGGCACGGTTGATAGAAAAATATGTAGCACGCCGATATATAATTGGAAAACGAGGAAATTAATTACAGTCGCTGTTTGAACGTATTATTGAATTCATTATTGATGTTTATCGACGACCGAGTAAATAGCCATACATGTACTATTTAATCACTGTGTCTGGTTGAACAATATCTGTACAATTCGGTACCTTTGTATCCGCTCGATCTGTGCATGCATTATTCTAACTGTTTTTGTTAAACGAAGTTGCGAAAGTGATAGGGGCGTCGCCAGTCGAGTGTAAAGGATTAATTTGTCGAATATCGTTCACAATAAAACCCTGAATTGCCAGTGAATCTTTTGTTATTCCACGAATCTTATATGGAAAAGCTCGACGAAATACGCGCCATTGCGTTGAATTAACGTCCTCACGGCCGAGAAGCGGAAGATTGTTGCAACGGCGTTCCATTTTACCCGGGATTCATTCACACCCTATTTCCCTTTCGCGACAGAAAAATCCACGGGTCCGGCCCGACGTCTGAATCAACACGAACGACTCTCGACGAAATCTTGTCCCCGAGACCTTTCCGGATCGTCGCCCCTTTCGGTTGCCTCGAATCTTGCCAAAACCCTCTGTTACCAACCACCGAGACCTAAGAGATTACGGGTCAACACGATATTGGAGGATATTCGAAGAGGCACAGTATGATAGAGGTAAAGGGATCGTGTATTTGAAATATTAAATGCGAGTTGGGTGGGGGAGGAATTTTTTTTCTCTGAACCCCAGAAAGGCAGGAAAATAAAACGAAAACGGGAACGAAGAACCGCTCGAATCACAGTATTTAGTAAAATACGTGCACGAAACAGCATGAAAGTGGATGACTGTCCACGGAGATGGAATTAACAAACGGGTCGTGTCGACTAAATAAACTAAGGCGGCCGGTGGAGGAACTGAAACAGACAGAGAGGAGGAGAGTAGAAGAAAGTGGGACACGTTGGAATCGAAACTCGAAACGAATTGGATCACTGTATTCATCGATGCGGCGTACGACGCAAATCCGGAACGAACGAGCCAGCTCTTTGGAAATTTGTATACAGAGAGGCTCGAAACATCGACGAATATCGATTCCATAGCTCTCGCAACTGACGCGGAATGCGTAAGAAAGCCGTTTACAATTCCAGCCAATAAATGTTCCCCTGAGCAGAAGAAGAGAAATATTCTTCAACCTATTGTGCATCGTTGCACTGCCTATAGATATAAATTATTGTAACCAGACGATGGTATCGGTAGTGGAGAAATTGCGAACAAGCTGCCAAGCATCGTTTGATTTACACGGGGTGGAAAAAGAAAATTCAGAAACGAACTTTAACGGAAATGTTAATATTCTCTTGAAAATATTCTGTTCTTTGTATGAACGCTATGATGCTCCTTATTTCACTGTGCTGGAATATTTTTTTTTTATGTCAAACTGATAAATTAAATGTGTGACGAGAATAGCGATGGGAGCTGAGTTCAGGATACTTTAGAATTAAGTTTATAGAAATAATGTAATTCTGGTCAATTTCTTGAAATTAAGGGGTCACTGTGATGGTCCTTACTTTCTTTTTTTTTATTTAATCTCATCGACAATAACCAATACACGAGTCCTTGAAACTCGTCCAGACAGGAAACTACCCCAATCAATTCAAAATATTTGACAACCGTTCTCATAGTCCAAGACATTTGTGTGACGTATATGAATAAGCTCCTTGCATAAATCAGTCGACTGAGTGCTTGCATCACGGAAAAGGCAATCGACTGGATACTCGGATAAAAGTGCATGTCCTGACCATGGTATACACTTATATCGATGGATTCTGTAAAAATACAGAAACTTTTAAAAGCCTCTTTAAGCTCGGTACACCTTCAAATAAATAATCACGTAAATAAGAATAAATAATTTCCTGCGGAACTATTTTTCTTCTTATTATTTTATATTCAACGTCAATAAAACCACCGTTACCATTTGCTTGCGCGAGTTGTCCAAGACACGTCAAGAAAGCAGGAAAATATTTGACCCAAAAACTCTGCTTTTCACCCCCTGAACAATGTACGGAACAAAAGAAAAACCACCAATCCCCACGACCCACCCCTAATCCATAGACGAGAAAAAGAGGATCAGCAAACCAAACACTCGAAGCCTCCATGCAGAACGTACAAAGCGCATCGAGTACAAGGAACTACCAAAAGTATGCGGCCACAAGATATTATAAGCTACACAAATATTTTCCAATCGATTCGTAATTCTACGTTGAAAATTTGAAAATACCTCCAAGACGGAAAATATCGAAGGAATGTGAATTATCTACACCGCACTGGCAGTCTCTATGGTATTAATTTCGAACTGATGAATCGTTAACGACCCACTCAATATTTGTCCAACTACTTGAAGGGTCTAAAATTTTTGACTGGCAGCAGTACGTACATACGCGTATCCGTGGACTGAGCGGGCAGCAATGGAGAGCCTCGTGTGTACCAGACATATGTGCACTGTGTACGGGTAAATATTACGGCATTGCTTCCGTCCAACAATTCATGCTACGCATATTTTTCCACCGCGACAGGCGACACCGTGCGATTCAGCGAACGGAAGCTGCCGAAGCAATTATTGTAATGAGATGTTCGGTCTGGGACGAGTAGAAACCGAGACAGGCCGCTGTCTGAGTCAGCTATGTCTTTGTAACATCTTGCTGTCTGCTTTAGGGTGGAGGAACGAGAAATTGTGGAGGTCGTTAGTTTCGCTTAGGCTACGAATTGAGATTTATTATTTTCTTGAAAGGATACAGAACTTCCGACAAATCCCCGCGAGGTTATAATTCGTAGCGGTTCTATTAACTTTAATTTCACCGTGATCGAAGTAATGCCGGCGCTCTAGAAGCAATGCAATTTTAATTCGTTACGCAAAATAAGCAATAACGATTGGGAATAACTCGAGGAAAACTTTTTTTGCCAACACTTTGTCGATAATTTCGTTCGGGCTATTGTCGAACAGCAGCTTGTTGAAACGTCCTCTAATTTTTGTTAATCAACGTAGCACAATTTTATCGTCGATTCTTTCGTTTTATTCGTTGGGTATGCGACGAATGATTATCGACGTGCGCTTGACAAATTCTGTGAACACCAGAGAATCGATCAGAGGGTATGCCGTCTAAGGTACTCTTCCACCAAGCTCAAACAATCAAATATTGGCTTCGTGGGTGTACCGCGATTGCCGCTGGAACACCGCTGATACAGATCAAATAGTCTAAGTTACAAGGGACAGTTAATCGATCCCCTAATGTTACTTGCGCCTTGCGGTTCGTGGTCCATCGCAAAGCTGCCAAGGAACTCATTAACGTTGGAATTAAATTACCATCCGATAATATATTGAACTAGATCCGATTAACATCCGAACGCACGGCTTATCGAAAAGAATCACGCGACGAAGCTGATACGAGCGACCGAAATTCTTCGCCTCGAAACAAACTGCCATAACGAACGAGCCGCCAAATAAATAGCTAAGGCTGGTCGAATTAATAGCGTTTCTCTACGGTGGTCAGCATTCTCGATAAATGTCGCCAGACGCTTGTCGCAGACGGAAAGGCTAGCCTTAGGCAAGGATCCTTAACATCGATAAGGCTTGCATTACACTGCGTTCGCTGTATCAATGGGATCGATTTTTTAAATATTACTTGTAGAAAATTAATCAGAGAATTTAAGTTGATACCAGGTGTCATTTATGGATTCCTTTGGAACTTGAATTAATCGTACATATTGCGTCTGAGTCGCATAAAAAATAAAACCAACTTCGCTATCCATTCTACGTTCATCGCAATTGTCGAGTCCCTCGGTTTCGTTATTGAAACGAATCCGTCGCGAATTGAATACCGCACGATCTTCCAGAACAATTTAATATTTCTCCGATACGCGTCCATGATCGTTCCACAATGTATTACACGACAGGCTATTATACTGCAAATAGTCGAAAGGCTAATACCGATAAATGGCGCGTTTCCTCTCATCATTTGTCAGGATCACGTGGCCACGCCGACGAGAATTCGTCGAGCAAACGAACGAAAGCATAATGCCGGACGGTCGACTTTCACGACGGTAATTTTTCAATTACCTTCCCGTTGATGCCAAGGTATTTTCCCTCCTCTGTACAAAAGAAGAGGAAAGAGGAGCGATGCCGCGAGCCGTATCGATTTCAGATTCCAATTTAATGCCGCCGTGGTATCTGTGCCACGATCTTCCAATACCAATTTCGTGTTATCGGCCTCCGTTCGTCGACGACGGCTTCCGCCTTGCGACCACCAGACGTGGCTGGCGCGATCTTCGAAACTCTAAAGACGATTTTGCCCGCGATTCGAGAAATCTCAGTACGGCGAGAGTGTTCGGAAAATTTTGGTAACGGAAAGGTGGCTGAGATTCGCGCGGCCCTTCGAATAGATCTGTCTTTTGAATTTTGAAATATCGCGCCCGATTCCGATCTTCGATATCGAGGACCCCGACGAATGTGTCGCTGCTGTTTCGATTTGAAGGCTTCGATTTGAAGGCAGCGGCCGTCCATCTTTTTCTACAAATCTCGTTTCAGCCGAAGGTTATTCATTTAATAAATATTCGATTGCCGGTTTCTGTGTTCCAGTTCCGCCGCACAAAATCGTGATCGTCGATGACTCAGAGATCGCGCGGAACTCGATGGTGGGCCCCTACGCGGAGGGCGACACACTGCGGCTCTACTGCGACGTGTACGGTGGTAAGTACAATGTAATGTCACGTCGCCTCGTGTTCCGGTGGTCCGCCAGAGAGAGGGCCACTGGAACGTCCGTGGCAATTCCGAAAGCGAGCCCGGCTTTCGTGGATCGTTGGAGGCCCGTTTGCGACAGAGTTTACGTGGCGGGGTTCGTGTGCATGGCAGGAAACGTCCAGAAATTCGCTTTAATCGTTGCGTTGCACCCTATCCTCGCGAATAATATCTGCGAAGAACGTTCACGGCGCTGAGCTAAAATTAATATCGTTTTAGAAAGTCCGTGGGGAACGCGATGGCGATTTAATCGTGGTATTTATCAACATTAAATTCCGACCATGGGAACTTTGGAAAAGTGATATAGGGCAACGTAGTACTACGGGAAGTTAACTTTTTCTTCCCTGATCGTACTTTGTATTGCGAGTGATTTATATTTTTTATTTGCAATAAAGAAACGTGTATCCACAATCAGAACGTTATTTCGCTTCTGGCCCCGGTAAATGGAAGGAGAATATTAACCAAGTGGCGAGAAGCGTCGAGAATCGTTTTGTAAAAGCTTGTCAGAAATGGAAGTGATACGTCTCCGCAGGTAAACCGACGCCGACTGTGTCCTGGCACCGCAACGACCAACTCGTCAGCAACAAGACCATAACCGTGAGGAACGGCGTGACCCGCAGCGAGCTCGTTATCAAAAATTTAGGTCGAAACGACGTCCGATCTGTGCTGACCTGCAACGCAACGAATAACAATAGGTCGATCCCGCTCTCCTCGGCCGTTCACTTGGACATGAACTGTAAGTATTCTCTGTCCATTGTTCCGATAATAAAAAAATCAGCGATACTTTGCTTTCTTCGACGCGGTCTTTTGTTGCCTATCCACTCTCGTTACGCGAAGAATACGTCGGCTTTCGATTTTCAACGATAGAAATTGTATACGCAACAGTTCTATCTACCGTGGAAAACTCGTGGAGCCTCGCGGAACTTCCATCCTGATAAGTAAGAGGAATATAAATCGTTTTATCGAAACCACTTGCCACATCGAATATAAAGTAGCCGAGTAAAGGAGGGATCTTTGATATGCTTCACGCGAAGTATGTAAAATACAAGATTCCGTTGGTCCGACTACACGCGTCTTCGCGATAGCGTTTTACTATTGACAAACCATCGTTGAGCGACGGTTATCGGGATAATAGAAAATCCAAGGGCTATTTTTCTAAACCCGTTTCGCTGTCTGCTATACGATATCGAAACAAAATACGTTGGCGACGGGGGAACCCAAAGTGTCCACTCGGTGAACGGTCGTACTTATAACATTTATAAGCCCGATTGCTTATGATAGAACCTCTTCAATCACCAGTTTCCCACCGAATCATAATTCTCGTATTTAATATTAAAAGAGGAACGCTACGAGCATGTCGGAGGGAATGAGAAAAATATACGACTGAATATAAAACACAAGGACTCGCGATTCTTGCCACGGTCGGCTTTTTCGATCTAAATTATTGAGAGTTAACCCCCATAAAAGGGGCCAACGAGAAATAATAAGTATACGCGTCGGAGTAGAATCAAGATGAAAGATAAGATCGTCCAAAGGGAGGTACACAAAGCAAAGGTCTTTGGATCCAACCCCAGAGAAGCCCTAATATTCTTTAGAGGACCGGACCCATTTTCCAGCCACGATGCGTAATGGAAACGTAGGATAGGTGGCCACAGGCGTGGCCATTAGAGGGTGAATTACAACAATGGGGTCGGTGATACCCTTCTGATCACTCGTAGAAAGGAGTTCGATTATCTGCACAATGATTTAAAATATTCCCCAATAGCTTTCGACGATCAGGAAGTGACCATTCCCACTCGACTATCCCCGTATCCGGCTGACTCTACACTTTTACCCTTTGGAAACAAAGCGAGAGGTGATATATCGTTTGGTCCAAGTATACTTAGGGAGGACGAGTTGGTTCGAGGGAATGACGGCCGATAATCCGATCGAGCAGTCAGATATTTCCAACGAACCGGGACAATGTTAGGATCGAGTTTATTTTTCCAAACAGTCAACCGAATACTTCTATAACGTCCTAAGACGGAACTGTTCAAGTCAGTGCGGTTTTCCAAACGTTCAACGATCCAAGTGATTGGACATTCCTGTCGAACGAGCGGAGGCATTGACGACACAAACAATCGACCATCGTTCGATGTCTTGTTTGCGGCTACTTTCGGCTCCGACGAAGTCATCGGTTCTTCCAAATTCAGCGAGAAACTCGTGCAAGTCGGAACCTCCGCCAGGGACCCAACCGTACTCTGAACAGTAACGAGTACACGTATTGAAGAAATCTTCTTGCGGAGGTCCTCTATTGAAACAGCTACGTGCCTTTGATTAGCCGCGTGGCGTACCGTCTTCATCGTCGCGTAACCGTAACCGGATTTGCCACCCGGAAGATTTCAATGAATCGCGGTGTAGCCGCACTGGTGTGTTAAAGGTTTCAACGCCTAGAGGATCACCATTCTTTCTCACGAGATTTCTTACGAGTGGTTCCATCGATAGTGGAACATTTAACAAGCGGCACACTCGATACACAACAGATGACTAGACCAGATTACCTTGTCTCCGGGTGCACAAAGTTTCTGGAGATCGCGACGCAATTTACTACAACGACGAAGCTCCGTCTGATAGCTTCGTTTTGCGTCCCACAGTTCTTAAACAAAGTTCGACCCTTACAGTTAGTAGACACTACGATGTCGTTTGTTGGAGTGCGTCTACTCGATTGTCCCGAGATTGTCGTTTGCCAAATGATAAAGCCTGGAACTAAACGGAACAAACGGGATTGTTCTTTCGAGGTCAAGAACTAGAGAGCACGAAACCCACCTCTCCTCACGTTCGCTTTGCAGCGAACTGGCTTTAATGGTAGCAAGATTCCTGCCGCTACCTAATACCCAAGTTTTGGAGAATCCACTCTACTCAGAGATATTTAGGAGGGCCGTTCAATTATCAGACTTTGCTTCGATACACCGTTGTTGTATTAATTGCACGAATATTGAAACCGTAGGTGAATAAAATGTTCTGCGACGAATACACAATTAAATACAAATGATTTATAGCTCAACAATGATGCATCGAAATTCTACTTATCAATCTGTCGAACTTGCACAAGTATTTCCTACAAGAAAAATAAATCGTAGAAACAGTAATAACTGTTCCGTCCGTAGACGGAATTTGTATTTATTTCAAGGCGCCAGGATTCTGGAGTATGGCGAGACTTGTCACAGTCGAGACGCCAGTTTTCCTGGCGTACAAGTCAAAGTCAAGGGCCTCTTGGTACTCAGGCGACAAGGGCCTGTGAGGCCCGATGACAGAATTAGCGGTCCAGCGGCGACGTTGGCCGCCCGCGTCGTAGGGTTTCCCACGGCGAGTTTTCCCTTTCCCTAATTATTAGGGGAAGGTCTTATTTGGCACCCTTGGTGGGAGCTATGCCGGATGGCACCAATAAAGTACCTGTGTTTTAAAAAACATATAGAACTCCACCCACTCGGAGTCCACCTTGTAGAGCATGATGAGCCTTTAGTTTTAGTTTACCACTAACCAGCGTAAGAAACAGTTGTACCTAGCCATAACACCGTTGTCTATCTACCAATAACCGAGCTGTAGTTCTCAATAAAGTACATCGCATTGATTAGGAGCTACTGTGGTTACAGTTCTTCATAGGCTCTCTAATCGCTTAAAAGTTCTCGCCGCCATTAATTTGCCGTCGGGAAGCGCAGTCTAGCAACTTACAATTGTTAGACGCGCGCCGTCGTTACTGTTCTAAAAAAGTGACGTACGGTCGAAACATTGGTCCTTCGAGCCGGATCCACCCTTTTGAGAGTGGTCCACATCTATTGAGGAAGCAGCCGTGATTCACGACGGGAAGGAAGGTACTTCGTGCTTCTGGGTCTTCTGCCGAGCTGTTTGCTACTGGGTCTCCATCGTCTACACAGGTGCCAACAAGAAGACTTGGCGCAGAGATTCACTTGCTGTTTGACGTCGCCAAACTATATTGTGCAACGGAGGGTCAAGGACAGCAGCGATCACTGCAGGGGACGATCAGGACGGACCACGTGGCAGCGTTCGAAGATAGGGCTGAAGACGCCATAAATTACGCTCAGGTAGGTGGTGACTCACTTTTCCTTCTTTCCTAAGACTCCTTTCGGATATACCTTCAAATTTCGATTGCCATGGCGGAATTAATGAAGAAGCTAATACGACAACGCGGTTCATATAAAGCACAGTTAACACGGCTTCACAAAGCAGTCGTCGATGTCGAGAATCCGGTTGACGTTGAGATGTTCAATCAACGTCAACAGAAATTAGAGGAAATTTATAATAGTTTCGGGAGTGTTCAGTTAGTAATTGAGTCGCTGGAGGATAATCCAGAGCACGAGATTGAACGTGCGGAGTTCGAAAGACATTATTATGAATGTAGTGATGACATTAGGAAGGGCCGCGGTAGAGTAGCAACCGCGAATAACCACCAAAATCTTTCGACGATTAATATGGCGTCATCATCACCGCCGAGCGGACGGTCAATTCTTCCGAAAATACACATAAAGCCATTCGATGGGAATTATGCCGAATGGAGCAGTTTTTATGATACGTTCCGGGATTTGGTGCACGAGAACGAGTCACTACCGGTAGTACATAAATTTCATTTATTAAAATCATATTTGTTCGGAGATGCATCAACCGTGGTCGGTTCGATTAGTGCCTCGGAGGAACACTATATGATCGCGTGGGAGTTGTTGCAGAAAAGATTTAATAAACCACGCAAAATTGTTCATGCGCATATTCGTGCGCTTTTCGAGTTAGCGGAAGTGCCATCGAATAGTACAGCCGCATTAGGTAGTTTAGCGGACAAAGTCGAGATGCATGTAAAAGCATTAAAGTCGCTGGGGCAGCCCACTGATTGGCACGAAATGCTAATTTATATTGTTGGTGCTAAATTAGACAAAGATACACGCATTCACTGGGAACGTTCTGTAGATGAGAGCGTCATGCCTACGTTAGAGCAATTATTAGAATTTTTAAATAAATTTGCTAGGGACGCGGAACCAGTGAGCCTGTTAGTCGCGAAGCCCAAGAGTTCGCAACGCGAGAGACCGCAATTCGCGAAGCGTGGTGACCGACCGCATCATGCTTATATTCAAGGTACGGAAGGTGTAGGTTGTCCAGTCTGCCAGAAAGGGCATTTTATACAGGACTGTGGGCAGTTTTTAGCGTTGGATCCGCGTGCTAGGGTGCTAGAGGTTAGAAAGGCAAGGATTTGCCACAATTGCTTTCGGGCAGGTCATTCGACCGTTCAATGTAGGAAAGCTAATTGTTCACGGTGTGGCAAAAAACATCATGTGTTATTGCATTTTGAGGCCACCGTAGTTGAAAGAGCCACTATGGCACCAGGGGAAGAACGAGCTTCAGGGCCGACAGATGGAATAAGGGCGTTAGTGTCGTACCAGCGGTCAGAAGTACTTTTAGCCACGACGCGTATCATTATCTTAGATCGCGATAAAAAAGAAAAGCAATGCCGGGGTCTCCTGGATCCGGGTGCTCAGTTTAATTTTATGACGCAGCGACTCGCGAAGAGCCTTGGTTTAAAATTGCACACGTTTGAGGTACCAGTTTTGGGATTGGGTGCAAATAGTAGTAGCGTACAGTATTACGTGAAAACACGCTTTAAATCCAGGTGTTCGAATTATTCGGAAACGGTAATGTTTTTAATACTGCCCGTGATTACGGGTCGTCTACCTGCTTGTAAGGTGGACCCGGGGAAGGTACCGGTTCCAAAAAAGCTCAGGTTAGCCGATCCCGAGTTTTATAAGCCTACTGAGGTAGATGTATTATTCGGGGAATACATTTATTATAGGGCTTTAGATATTGGTCAGATTAGATTGCCCAATAAAGTAAGTGTATTACAGAAGACGCGTTTTGGTTGGGTTCTGTCCGGTAGGACGAGCTGTGCGCAACCCAATAATGCCAAGCGCAATTGTTATTTAGCTCGCCTCGGTTTGGAGGATAGTATTGCTAAGTTTTGGGAATTAGAGGAGTGTCCGACCCAAAGGTATTTTTCGGCTGAGGAGAAAGTATGCGAACAGCATTATCAGCAGAATGTTTCTCGCGATGATGAGGGTAGGTACGTAGTGCGACTTCCCTTTAACGGAGAAGTAGAAAAATTAGGTGACTCCTATCAGAGGGCGTTAAAGCGATTTCGTGCATCAGAATGTCGATTAGGGAGTCAGAAGGAATTATATAGACAGTATAAGGATTTCATTTCCGAATATATAGAACTTGGACACATGTCCATCATAAACGATGATAAAGTGAAGGAAGGATTTTATCTGCCGCATCACGCTGTGATAAAAACCACGAGCAACACCACAAAACTACGCGTGGTATTTGATGCGTCCGCCAAATCTGCCAGTGGAATATCTCTCAATGATGCTTTACTGGTAGGTCCGACCATTCAAGACGATCTATTTCCCTTATTAGTTCGTTTTAGATTACATAATTATGTTTTGACGGCAGACATTGAGAAAATGTTTAGGCAGGTAAAGATGCATCCGGAAGACACCAAATTTCAAAAGATTTTATGGCGGGACAATGAAACGCAGTCTGTAAGGGCATTCAGGCTAAATACGGTTACTTATGGAACTGCGTCCGCGCCATTTCTGGCCGTCCGGACCCTAAAACAATTAGCGAAGGACGAGGGCCATGCGTTTGATTTAGCGGCTAGCGCATTGGAATCTGATTTTTATATGGACGATCTGTTGTCGGGAGCAAGCACGATCGAGGAGGCTATACAGCTTCGAGATCAATTGACAAATTTATTGAGATTAGGAGGGTTCAATTTGAGACAGTGGGCTTCCAATGAACAATCGTTAATTTCGGGATTTAAGGAACAGACTAGTCCTGGTACCGTGCATTTCAATGCTTCGGACACGAAAAAAACATTAGGTATTTGTTGGAACGCAAAACAAGATTTTATTTCATACGTGATCAATGCCGATTCGCAAGAACAGCGTAGTACAAAAAGGGTCATATTGTCTAGAATTGCACAGCTGTTCGACCCGTTAGGACTTTTAGGACCGGTCATCATTTCAGCAAAGTTTATAATGCAGGAACTATGGAAATCAAAGATAGGTTGGGATGAAGCGGTTCCTCAATACATATACACTGCGTGGAAGGAATTTGTAGAACAACTTCCCATTCTAAATAATTTTCAGATCGCACGCAAGGTATTAGTTGAACATCCAGTAGACATACAGTTGCATGGCTTTTCGGACGCAAGCGAGAAGGGTTATGGCGCTTGTATTTATTTTCGGTCCGTTGATAAGGCAGGTAGAATCGCGACAAATCTGATTTGTGCTAAATCCAGGATAGCGCCATTAAAGATTATATCTTTACCTAGGTTGGAACTCTGTGCTGCGCTCCTATTAGCAAGATTATATATTTCCGTTACCAAAACACTGAAGGTTAGATGTAATAAGATCAAATTCTGGTCGGATTCCATGATCACGCTGCACTGGCTTAATGCGGAGCCGCATGTACTGAAAACGTTTGTAGCTAACCGTGTTTCGGAAATTCAAAGGCATACGATATCGAGTGATTGGTCGCATGTTAGTTCGTCCGATAATCCAGCAGATTTTATTTCGCGAGGACAGTTACCTAAAGAGTTTATTAGGAATCGACTTTGGGTATACGGGCCATCCTGGCTGAGTTGCGAGGAAAATGCATGGCCGGACACCCCACTGGCACTTATTCCGATACCGGAACAACGCGCCAACATAGCACTAGTGAGTGTCATAGACACAGATAAATTCGATTTATGTTCCAAATTTTCTTCATTTCGTAGGTTACAAAGGGTAACAGCGTATTGCCTCCGATTTTGCTCTCTCGCGTCGAGGAAGAGCAATTTGAAGGGTGAGCTGACCGCGTTGGAATTGCGGGTCTCTCACGATATAATTATTAAATTGACACAAGCGCAGGTATTTCGTAAAGAATTAGCGCAACTAAAGGGCAATAAGCCTCTTGACGCATCGAGCAAGCTACTGGGTCTTACACCTTTTGTCGATGCTAACGGTATAATTCGAGTAGGGGGTCGGTTGAAAAATTCGGATATGAAGTATGCGCAAAGGCATCCAATATTGCTACCGAAGTCTCATTCAGTTACGACTTTGATTATTCGAAATGAGCATATTCGGAATTTACATGCCGGTGCACAAGCGACTTTAAATGCGGTTAGACAGGTTTATTGGCCAATTGATGGGAGAAACAGCACAAGATTTATGATCCGCAAATGTCTGCGATGTTTCAAAGCAAAACCGACCAGTCCGCCAAATTACCTGATGGGCGATCTTCCACGCGATCGGTTAGTTGCGACACGTCCGTTCGAGAATGTAGGGGTGGATTATTGCGGTCCTTTCTACATAAAAGAGAAGCGCTTTAGAAATCAGAAGCGTCTAAAGGTTTATGTAGCCGTGTATATTTGTTTTCTAACAAAGGCGGTGCATTTAGAGGTAGTCAGTGACCTTACTACTGAAGCATTTATTGCATCTTTGAAAAGATTTTTCGCGAGGCGCGGCAAGGCTAAAAATGTCTATAGCGATAATGGCTCGAATTTTGTCGGCGCGAATAATGAGCTGGTGGAATTGTTTGACTTTCTTCGTCGCAGAGAAATCAGTCAGGAAATGACTCGTTATTTGAACGAGTTATCTGTATCATGGCATTTTTCGCCACCAAATTCACCACACTTCGGTGGTTTATGGGAAGCTGCGGTGAAGTCGTTTAAATATCATTTGATTAGGACCGTAGGAGACACCTTGGTAACCTTTGAACAGCTTAATACCTATGTGATTGAAATTGAAGGTGTATTAAATTCCCGTCCTCTGACACCTCTGTCCTCGGATCCAAATGATTTACAAGCCTTAACCCCAGCACACTTCCTTATTGGTGGGTCATCAACCGCTCTACCTGAGCACGACTTTAGCGACGTGCCATCTAACAGGCTGTCTGTATGGCAGCACGTTCAAAAAATGAAGCAGCATTTTTGGGTTAGATGGCACAAAGAGTATATGAACGAGATTAGGATTCGCAGTAAATGGAAGCAGGGGTCCAGCGAGATGCTGAGCGTCAACGATCTTGTGTTGATTCGAGATGACGGACTGCCAGCATTGCGTTGGCCACTTGGACGAGTCTTGGAGGTTCACCCTGGAGCAGATGGAGTGAACCGGGTGGCCACAGTTAAGACAGCCGATGGAATCTACAAAAGGAGTGTTAAGAAACTATGCCCCTTACCCATTGATTTCAATTAGTGTTGTCCCAAGACAAGAATTCTATGTATCTCGTTATAAGATAATTTTATGTGTGAATTGATATACGATAAGCAATATAATTTTGTTATCATCTTATTTCTTTCTGTATATGTTACAGTGCGCATTCTTCGTATGCGATTTACTTGATGTGTATTCAAGGCCTTTATTGTTGTAGCTTTTATGCTTATATCTATGTTTGTATCGGTGCTTACCATGTAATTTCGTTATTTCTTAGGCTCATTTAGTGTCATGCGATAGTTTGTAAGTGGCTGGGTAGTGTGGAGTCGTGTGTTGGTGCAATCGGCTGAATGGTCCCTTTCATTTGCTAACAATTTAATTTTGAACGTAGCCGTTCAAGGGGGCCGGTATGTTCCGTCCTTAGACGGAATTTGTATTTATTTCAAGGCGCCAGGATTCTGGAGTATGGCGAGACTTGTCACAGTCGAGACGCCAGTTTTCCTGGCGTACAAGTCAAAGTCAAGGGCCTCTTGGTACTCAGGCGACAAGGGCCTGTGAGGCCCGATGACAGAATTAGCGGTCCAGCGGCGACGTTGGCCGCCCGCGTCGTAGGGTTTCCCACGGCGAGTTTTCCCTTTCCCTAATTATTAGGGGAAGGTCTTATTTGGCACCCTTGGTGGGAGCTATGCCGGATGGCACCAATAAAGTACCTGTGTTTTAAAAAACATATAGAACTCCACCCACTCGGAGTCCACCTTGTAGAGCATGATGAGCCTTTAGTTTTAGTTTACCACTAACCAGCGTAAGAAACAGTTGTACCTAGCCATAACACCGTTGTCTATCTACCAATAACCGAGCTGTAGTTCTCAATAAAGTACATCGCATTGATTAGGAGCTACTGTGGTTACAGTTCTTCATAGGCTCTCTAATCGCTTAAAAGTTCTCGCCGCCATTAATTTGCCGTCGGGAAGCGCAGTCTAGCAACTTACAATTGTTAGACGCGCGCCGTCGTTACTGTTCTAAAAAAGTGACGTACGGTCGAAACAATAACTTCGATTCACTTCTGGCACTCCAGAAATCTCGGCCAGACTCTAAACGCAAGCGCGTGTTCCGGAAGCGAGCATGCCGTTTCCGATACGAGCTCGTGACGCGAAAAAAAAAGCAACCACCGCACCCAGTCGTCCGTATTGAACTTGGCAATCCTGATCAGCGTGCACCGTGAAAGCACCACGGTTCCCGGGAGATCGTTAAATAATTTCCCCGTGTGTAATTCCCAGAAGTGGTGAAGGGAACGAGGCCGGAATTTCGCATTGTCGCTGGACGACTTTATGCAACCGGATGTCTCGGCCTCGTGAGAATATTGTTCGTAACAGGGGAGAGTAGTACGACCAGTCTCTGCACGTCGACTTTCCCCGCAGCTTTCTATTCGATGATTCGCGTGGACAGTGTTGCGACGAATAAAATTTACAATCCAATCCGGAGCAATTTTAATGTCGCTGCCGGCTGCGTAAATTTGATTTATTACGTTGCAAATTGAATCGTGCCAGCGATATACGACTTGTTAAGCTGCAAATATGACATGGGTCGAGTTGCACGTGGGTTCGCCAGCTGGAAGGTGTTGAGTGATTGCGTGCAGAGGGTCTCTGTTTTGATAAATCGTGCTTAGAAGATGTTTATCTGTAATGTAATGCCGCAGAAAGTTCAATCGATATTGTTGGCGCGTTAATGAAAATGTTCACAGGTGTTCTGAACTGTGCTGTATGAAAAAAAAGGGGCTGTCTGACGTATCGTCGAGTTACACTACTTAAATGTAGATGTACTTCTGTATACATTGACCTGCACTACTGAAATATATAATACTTCGATACACTTCTTCACCGATTAAAGTCTAAGTTATACGAATATTGATGGTAATAAAATTCATTTAGAATTACCGTTAGCCCTATATTTCATATAGGCAAAGTTGAACAATCACTGCTTGCTTCCCAGCTCGTATCGTTCGTTGTTTCGTCGCATTCGTTAAGGCTCTCGCCTGCCATACCGTGGCGTGCGTGGAAATTCATTAGAAGATCTCGTCAGGCAGCTTCATCAAAGAGAGGATACTGGAGTATTGATACAGAGTCCTGGGGGAGGGGGAGGGGGATTAGCATCGCTCGTATCAGTAACAGCACGCCCTCGTATCTCTGACGAGACTGGCAGAAATTTCTGGCGAAACGTTCCAATGAATCCGTCCTCGACTGTGTCTCCAACTCGTGAAATTCGTGAAACTTCGCCCAACAGCATGATCTTCGTTCCAAGTTAATAACGCGAACCGAAGTAGTCATGTTTAATTTCTTTTATTACCCACTGTCTAACCAGGTATTATCTCGCGAAAATCGGAGGAAAATAGATCAGAGCTGAGTGGCCAGTTAAATTCGCTGGAAACGGCCTAACCATTTGTTTTAAACCTCTCCATTCTAGCGTCTTCGCGGACAGTTTATCGCGTTCGCTCGTAAAAACTTTCGCCGGTTTTAATCTTGTCTATGTCCCGGAGAAACTGTTCTGTCTAGATCGATACCGCTGCCGCGGCGTGATAAGCCGAAAATTATTCTCTGGGTGAAGAAAAAAAGGAAAGAAATTAAATTTTTGGCGGATAGAGTCGGATAGAGAGCATCGATAAAAGAATTCTTCGGGGGTAAGAAGTATTCTCGTATCTCTAGAAACGAATCGGTTTGTTAGCCTCCTTGAATCGCCATAACTTTGTATTATCACCGAGAAAACGCGATATCCGGATCCACTTGTCTTTAATTGAAGCTTGTTATTTATACGTGCAATTGTAATTACTCGTTGCTCGAATCAAGTGTCGCTCGAGGTACGAGGATACGAATTCAATTTAAAGCAACCGATTGGTTATACATACAGTTCAGATGCCGAAAATAATCCACAGAGAATCGAGATCGGGACGAGGAAGAATATTGAGAGGATTGTGATGGGGGAGAATTAGTGGAATTGTTATCTGAAGATTATCACCGGAGCAGTATAATTCTTCTGATTGGTCTGACACGATAACGAGAACGTGCATATTTCCGCGTCGCTTTGCAAATAATCCCGCAATACAAGACAAATTCAATGGCACTGAAAATTTTCGAGATCAAAAAAAATATCTTCGAATTGCGGGCGATCAAATTAGACGATCGAAGCAGAAAGACAAGAGCATTTGAATTCGTAAGATCGCACGATTCAACTCAGCCGGGAGCTTTCGCGCGAACGGTTCATTGCTGTATACGCATCTGTGTCCGTGACTGTGTACGCGTAAACGCGACACGAACACGAGTTGTTCGAAATCACAGTCGAGGCAGCGACCTGAAAGTTGCAAAGTAAATTCCGCCGTAACACGCGACGCGATTTCATAACTAATTACGCCCGATAACTCTGGATTATCGAGCAATTATGCGTATCGCGATGAGAAAAAATAAATGAGGGCGAGTCTCGTGATTTCCATGCGAGAAACGGTTCGGAATACGGCAGTCGTTCACAATTACGCCGATTCCTATCGAAACGAGCCGGGGGACAATCGACCACCGAGAAATGTTATTTTACGCTCGAGTACTACCGTTGTTTCCGTCGGTACGGCTACTGTAACGCGTGGCTTGCTGAAACAAATCTTTACCAATTTTTGCATTTAGCCTGTCTCGTGCTTTTATGTGGCAAAGGGAAAAGAAAAACAACGAATGAAAGCTTCAATGATTTATGGAGTAAAGGGAAACACACAGTAACGACGCACAATGGCCTCGACGAAGATAGTTTATTAAAGGGAATGCTAAAACAAAGGGGTACCCCCGTTGATCATGGAATAAACCGTCGAATCTCTCTAAACGGGACGGGACTTGCGGCGAGAAGCGTTAGATATATTGTTGCTTCGTCCCACGAGGTCGCGAACGCGGTATTTCAACTTTGTTCCCCGTAACCACAAAAAGAAACAGGCACAATAGCCCGGCCCTATTGTCTACCTTCGATCCGACGCCAATTTCGCGCGACCCCGCCTCAGGCTTACATATACACGATACGCCAAAAAGACCACGGAGTTTCGACCTAAATGTGTGGAAACGTCCGCGCTCGTCCCATAAAAGCGTTCATTCTCTGCGCGCGATACAATTATAAACAACGTTGCTAGTAGCTGCGCGTAAAAGTTCACGGTTATGCCGACGCATAGAGAATTTAGAATCTGTGATATTTATATCATATATGGAACGCTGCGCAACTCTTGCGAACTATCGTTGCGATAATTGAAGGAAAATAGAGACGAAAAAGTAAAGGATAAAAATGAAAGAAAGGGGAAGAAAGTGAGCCATCGTGCGACTCTGCGTGCGCATCACAAAAGCGGAGCCTGGGAACGAGTTCCAGGAGGGATGTGCCACTCGACCGAGTTAATAATACGTTTCCGGTGTTCTTCGCGAATGGCGAAAAGTATCGCGGATACGTCGCTGCCATTTCGATGGTTAAAAAGGGGGATCGTCGCTTTCAGCGGCGCCAAAGAGCTTTCTTATTTGCCTTTCGCTCAGATACGCGGCATTCGTTGACACGGACATCCGGTCTGATATATTATCCGTCTGCGTCGCGAAATGTTCTCGAAGATCGTTCCCCTTTCGAGCCGATTACAACTGCGACGATTCGTCCCGTCAGAACGGCCGCAGGGAAATTGTTCGACGACCTTTCGCCGGCTCGACGATGGCCATTAAAGACGCTCGTCGTTTCTACAGAAGTCACTTGGCTCGAGATTCTCGTCCGACGAGGCCTGCGACCGAGCTGAGGGATTTGAAGATTTTTTAAGTATCCCTTGGCGATCCAGTTCACTAGAAGCCTTGGATGCCGATTCGAAAAGATTAACAGACTCCGTTCCAATTATAGCAACGATGGTTTTGTAGAAGAGTACATTTCTTTATATAGTCCTTTCTTCCTCGAATCAAACATTTTCATGGAACTTATAACTTTGCTTGAACAGTTCTTTTTAAATCGATCGAAGCACACACGAAACACGGAGGGTATGATAAGTGGGCCAGGTAAAAAGGTCTTTGCTTCCCAAAATAATTTACGCTTCTAAATTCTACAAACACTTTCCGCGAACGGACCCGCGATCGAGCACATTTATCAGCGCGTCTGTTGCTTCGTGTTTCCATTTAAAACTTACGCCCGGACGGGAACGAAGGCGGACTTTTCCCCGACGCGTTCGTTATACGAAGACAATAACCCTCGTGGACGGCGAATAGGTGAAACTGAATTTAATCAGCGCCGTTCTCAACCCCTTCCTTTTAATACAGGGTAAATGGAGTGTGCCAATGTCCGAACCGGCCGAGGAATTATGCGTCCCTTTTGTTTTCACTTACACCAGTCCGGTTACAGGTGATAAATTCACGCTTAAACTATACATAAGTACATCCATTTATCGCGGTTTGCAGAAACCGGTGATAGCCTATGTATGCTCGCACCGACTATTCGTTTAGAATCGCGGTTTCCGTGAATCAATAATTAATATGAACGAAAGGGGAAACCATTCAATATAGACGGAAACAAAATGCAATAAACAAGTAGTATTATCATGCACAAAGATTTTTACACAATATCAACTACTACCCTCGTCCCGGCTACTTGCCGACTTCACTCATTTCCTGGCTAACTTATTTGCCGTTCAAAATTTCGCCGCCATAGACAATACAATTGCACGAGTTTCGGTCACCTAAGGACAATCAGAATTCGTCGCCACCCATTTCGTTGCGTTCCCTCGAAATCGGGAGCGGTCGCGCGAATGCACGGAAGGGCTTCGCACCAAAATGGAATAAGGTCGATCATACGGCGAAGGAATCGTCCCGTTTTCTCGGCTGAATTTCATTATGTGAACGAAATTGGGTCCCGTCGATCAATTACCCGGCACGGGAGAGCCAAACCGTTCTCGCGTTCTCACGGCCGATTAGCGTTCCTCTCCCTCGCTCTTTCTCGTTTATTCGAAAATCTTGCCGGCTGCAGTGGCGCATCCGATAGATCATCGCGCAAAAGCGGTGCACGTTCGTCCCAGACGACTGTGCACGATGTTTCGTCGCGTTCTCAAGAAACGCTCAATTGGAATGCTTGGAGGATTTATTGATGGGAAGGGTTCGAGCAGCTTATACCTTGGTACTTGATACATGCGACGATGAATACGTTGAGGTGTTACCATCTACGTGGCTGCACCTGCTTGCGGACATATTTCTTTGCTTTAATATTCGTTTTAACCCTTTCGTTAAACGAATATTAAATAATTAATCATTTAATACCAGGGACGCTCTATATGCAAGAGGTACGTTATCTCAACAAATAGTGTGACAAAAAAGTGAGAGGGATCTGAGAAAATTGGAGGGTAGACATAGTCGAGTACGTCACCGCGGTTTCACCCATCGGCAACTCCTTACTCGCGAAGTTCGGTTTTCATTCGCTTTGCAATTCAATTCGTTGAATCTCGCGGGACATTCTCATCTAACTCTGTGCCCATCCAGCACGTTCTCGAACGTCCCCCGTTGCACGACGACAAGGTTGCAGCCCCGATGTTCGAGATCGTGACACTCTTCAGCTTATGCTAGCAGCCAGAGGCGTCGACTTAATGACTCCATACAACCATCGTTTCTCTTCGTGTCGAAATTCGAGCTGATAGTATGGTAATTCAATGTCTTCCATGGTAATTGGAATGTTGAAACAACAGCCAGACAATTGTCTCGCGACTTAACGACCAACGCGAGCAATCAACTCGAAAAAAAGGGAGAGATACAATTATAGCACATCATTTCATGTACACTCGAGGCGCATATAAAATAAAAAAGAAAGGCTCGGTTCAATACTTCTTTGATCTTCAATGAATTGATTCACTGATCAATAATATTTTCGTTATTCAATAATAATAATAAGTGAACACACGGAGATGAACAGAACGAAACGGAAAAGTTTCATCGAATCTTATGAACCGTGCGTGTATAACGCGGTCGATGATAAAGATACCAGTTGCATGCACAAAATTCGATTCCAATACGAAAGTAACGAGGACACACCGCCGACTATCCACGAAGAAACAGACTTCGCGTTTCCCCGCATACCAATCCACTTCAGCTCGGGGCATTCTTTCAAACTTACAACGCAGCGATTCTCGAAAGCGTTCCATCCAGTTCTATTACTTCAAGGACTAACGCGTGCATGCATACGTCCGCATCGAAACACGCTGAATATCCGAGCGCCCGCATTAAGTATTCTTTTCGTACGAATTCCGCATACAAAGTGACGCGGCCCGGCGTCGTTTTTATTCATGACGTTTATATTATCCTCAGGTATTTCGGGGGTAACTGACGTTTGACGTCGCGTGAAATCGATTCCTGTTTATACGACAGGGCGGGCAGAAAGGCGAGAAATAATGTCTCCTTTGTTCGCGAACACGCAGATTCATCGGGGTCCCTTGAAACGCGACATTATCTCGCGCAAGCAACGTAGACCTGGATGCACCGGCTGCGAAACGGTTGAATAGACAGGCCAGCCAAGGGGTTTGGCCTAAATTTTCCACCGGGAAAACGCCGCCATAGCTGTGCCCCATGGCTGAAGAAACGTGTGGGTGAAAGAGACATCAGCCTGGGGCGACAGAAAGTCTAGGATCGACACTGTGTCGTCCGGGGAGATGCTGCTCTTCGTATACACAGTGCTCGTCGCTGGAATTTGTTGAAATATCCATATATTTTTTTGCGGTAACAATGGAATACTGTACCTGACGTACAATCAATGGACTTTAATTAATTAATATGGTAGCGTCATTAAATTTTACGAGACGGTACGATTTCATTTCAATGTAAAACGAAAAGCAGAACGCGAAACGAACACCCTGTATGCAGGTTTCACGTGCACGTGCATGCACAGGACACGAGGACGGAAATACCTAGCGTTCCTCGGGCTATGGTACACCTATCGACAGCCCTTTTCACCCTTGCAAACTCTCCCCCCCCCCCGGAAAAGCTACACTCCCGTTTGGCGAGCAGCAAGCAACTAAAGAGCCACGTGTTTCTTTGGCGAAAGAAACTGCAAGAGCGTGTTCCAGGCGAGACCATTTGTATCTCTTTTCTTTGCTCGGCGTATTCGTTGCTTCCTCTGTATATTCGTCCAAGGCGAAAAATGAAAAGTGGCAGGGAAATATGATGATTTCGTGCACGGTAGAGTCCGTGGACCGTTTGGTGCGACGAAATACGTATTTCGTTTATATTTATACGTAGAGCAAGATTAAATTTATCTAGCGGAATAAAAAATTCAAGAAAATAGGAAAACGATATAGGGATGATTTCTTGCTTTGCTTGAACTTTTCGACCATCTTGTCTTTGCTTGCGGGGTTAGGTTTCTACCTGTGTACTTAAGTATATTATATCGCTTTATTATGGAACAGACTTCAGGTAAGAACGGTGGTCTCCCCTATGGAAACTCGGGAAAAACTGGAGCACAGTCTGATCCCCAAGGACGTAGTATCTGTCGTCTTTGCCGGTGATGAGATAAATCCGGCTTCGAGGCTGACAATATATGTCTGAAGAATAGCCGATTTTCTCCTGCGAATCATGCGCTAATGTTTGCATAATGCACGCGTCAAATCCTGTTCTCTGAATCACGGATTGATCAACGATGAGCTTTGGCGATGAAAAACTTGGTGGCTGTATATTGGGAACGATTCTATACTCGATGGCGATCGATAATCGTTTCTTTAAAGAGTGCGGCTGCAATCAACTAGGCATTGTAGAATTTCATAAAGACGAGATGCATATATGAAACGTTAAGAAATTGTTTCTATTGATCACTTGACCAGCCGCCTTTATCCACGATATTTTTCCAACAATTTTCCATTGTCCCCGAGCCGTCTTCATTCACCACACGATACACCGCAGCCACTCAAAAATCGAAGTGCTCGTTTACTCGACGTCCGTCACCCTGGAGACCCCATTGTAGGCCTCGGGATTGACAACGTCACCTGGCCCATCGCAACTGATCTCCTTTCGTGTCCAACGTTTCGCAAGAAACGTCAGCAACGATTCCCACGGGATGGCCCCTTTACCTCGCCGTCCACTGGCGGGTTCTCGTTGAAAAATTCAATTACAGCTCGACCTTTGCTGCGACGCCCCGCGACGCCTCGCGACGTCTCGACGATCACCGAGGCACTCGCCTCGGTTCGATGTTGGTTAGTAACGATCCATGAATGGTGGGCTGTAACGTTGTTAAGCGTTTAAGGTGCGTTGATAGGATGGATTGAAAGGCATTTAATCTGGCATTTCGAGTGTTTAAAATAGAGCAGTCAGAATTTTTCGCAATATTGCTAGCCGAGAATTGACGTTGTTCGCCTCGTTTAAAACTGCAAATTACAGATTCAACATGTCGATCATAAATTTATAAATTTGGAATGAAGATCAACGAAAACGTGGCGTGTGCGTTTAAGCAACAACAATACCACTCCAATTTCCTGTATCAAAGGGTATTTACATTTTAAACAAACTCGGCCACGTTGGCGCGACGAGTATATGCAACACCACCTGAAATTTCGATGTTATATTTATTTTCGTCTCGCAACTCGGACAAACGATAACAAGAGCACGAGTAGGCGAACCATCAACTGCCGCATCACTTTGGTACAGTGAAAAAAGAGTAATCGATTAAAATTCGCGTGTATCGCGAGCCGGCTTCGGCAGTTCGATGAAAATCGTTTGGAGAAAAATATGGCGAGAGATGGAAAACCGAAAGGTGCATCAACGGCATCGACAAACGGTAATAAAAATTTCATACGCGGAAAGATATTGTTGCGTGACGATGCGACATTATTTATACTCAACTCTTCCCCGACTTTTCCTATGAACGCGTATTTTTATTCACCCCTTACGCGTGACGACATGTATATATCAACGTGATGAAATAAAAGCTACAATATGGAATAAATATGCCAACGTAGTGCAACTCTTCTAAACACTTCGTATATTTATTACAGTCCGTTCAATTTCTGCATTCTCTGGCATCGTTGAATATATTTGTCATTTGGACTGACTCTCTCCCTGTTTTATTAAAAACAAACAACACAAATATTCTAACAACGCATTGCTATTAATGGTTAAGGCAATATATTACGGCTAGCATTTAATTGCACACCTTGAGTTTCACACTTTCGCCCATTTTTCTTCCTATTCTCCAAATGTGAATAAAATTTCTACGAAAACAGCGTTAACTAAAGTTTCTCGTTCCTCTCGAAAGTTTGCCAAGAAGTTACCAAAGACCGTTGATCGTCCAAACGTATCGACAAAGGAGTTTACCTCGTGGTCCCGGCGACCCGCGCAGAAAAATCCTAGCTTCCGGTTACCGCATGCACGTTGGCCTCAAAACCACAAAAGGAATAGTTGAATACGAAATATCACGAGGCGGCCGCGATATGGACCACCGCGTGAAACAAATTTCCCCGCCCCTGTGGAGAACGACGCCGCTGCCTTTATGGCGTCGACAACGGTGTTCCATAGAAACAATGCTCGACATGCGTCTCGATTTCACCGCTTTGTCGACGCGCGGGTATCAACGAAACCAGATGAAACATCTGCGCGGAAAGCTCTGGACGCGTGTTCCACTTTATGCGAATTATAAATTCAATATTGGAATGAGGGATTTGGCAGATCGTGCACCAAAATTTTGGTACCGTTGCACGGTGTTATCTGCTATACCAGAAGAAAAATTGTACGCTCGAGACAGACAATTTGCTGGCAATGGAACGATGATAATTGAAACACTATTGAACTCATTTTCTTTGTATTTGGTAAACGTGTGTATCTATGCTTATTTAAAAGAGAAACTGTGATGAAGATGGTAGTGTACTTCACTGTTAAAAAATGGAAGCAGCGTGTTAAATGTAACAGGAAGCCGAGAGTTTCGTGAAACAGTTCCATTCGGTTATAAGATCCGTAGTTGCTCGTTTCCCGAGCTGGAAAGACTGCTGCTAAGGACTTGGGATTCCTTTCAAAGTTTCTTAATGGAGTCCCGAGTTGTTCTTTCTTCGAGATATTAATTTATCGTTGAAGGAACGTCCGGTAAGTCGCGAAAGAAGATTAAACGCAGCATCTTATCCGTGTTAATATTCCACTTTTTCAACGACGAACAAAAACTGAGTAAAAATTTTAACTCCTGAGATTATTGTATTTGAAAGGACGAGACTTATCGTCCGAATACAATGCTGCGACAAATATCAGAGGGAAGGAAAAGTGGCAGAAACATCAGTTAAATAACATTATAATAAATTAAACTTGTAGTACATTTTATTAACTATAAATCATTCACTGGCATCTCTCGTATCAATTTAAAAGTACCTTCAATTATTGAATTAAACGAATTGACGGAATCATTGCCAAATCTGAACACGCGTCAGATAATAGATAAATCCATAATATCGTAAAAATAACAATACCTGCCGGTGTGCCGTGTGCCAGAAATGTCTAACAAAGAGAACAACAGAGTGTGTTTAAAAGAGCCATAAGGCGATTCTAAAGCAGCATCCGGCGTGCCTCCGTCAATATTGAGTTCCCCGTGATTACATAATAAAGTAAACATCGTTTCAACCCCTTTAGCCGACGCTATCGACCGTCGCTCGAATTAGCCCGATGCAAGTCATGTAAATTAGCAACGGCCGCAACTCACGTAGGGACGCGGGTCTATTCTCTTGGCCACCGCTGGCGACAGAATGGAATATTTGAAACATTAGCTGGTCGATCCGTGTGTGTCTGGTGTAGCGTTCGTGCGGTTAGCTGAACCCCTTTTTGCCCCAGCAATTCGATGGTCACTTGGACGACATATGTGATCGTTCTTCATTCGACAACGATGAGACTTTTTGTCAGAAACTATCTGCGTGATACGAATGTTGTGTACGCCGTTGGTAGCTTAACGGTGTTACGACGCGGCGAACGGGAAATAACGTAAAGGGGACACACAGTACAATATGGACATATTGTAGTTCGTGAAAATATAAATATATAGGATGGGATGCGAGAAAGAAAAAGATTAAGTATTTTTGACTGGTAGTAAAAGATGCAAGGAGAGCAGTATTTTATATTGTTAAATTGTTGAAGATAAATTGTAACGGCCCGACTGAAGGGGAAACAAGTTTATAAGAGTGAATGTAAAATAAGGGATATCATATTCCTCGTTTATCTCGCTATACGTATATGATCAGATACGGGATAATTCCACTTGCCCGTGCAGATACCGTCCTAATTTACTTTCCGTCTTCGTGTCGCATGATAAAGTACTTATTAAATCAAAGGTCCGCGTTTCTTTCGAACACGTTTAACGCGAAATCGCGTTTAATTCCCACAGAATGTTCGACGTTGAATACATAATCGTAGCACGTCGGACGGAAATTAATTGTAATTAATATTTATCGCTATCTGTTACAAATTTATGAGAGAACCGATGACGGAAGACCGGCGACTCTCCCTTTTGTGATTGAAGCCAATTAGGGTAAAAGAGACACTCCATCATCCTGCTCCAGAAAAACACGAACATCCATTCTTCGACGGAACTTCGATGATTACGCTTCAGAGAAGAAACAAGTGAAATTAGCCTGTCCTTAACAGACTTAATTTCTACTTGAACGAAATTCCAAATAGGTAGAACATTGCTTTAAACATACCGCACGGACATTGTCCCCGTTTCATTCGTATTTTTCGCCTGACCAGTCAATCGCGTACAACTACGAACATACTCCAGCAATGCACAAAGAGGTACGACGCGAATCCCATTTTAACATATCACAGCGAGTCGTTTCCCATTCCTGGATGGGTCTCGTTCGTCCATAGACAACGTGCAATCGCCAAAGGGGAGCTTCACGATTTACGCACAGAAATCTGAACGCAGTCAGTCGTTGCCTCGATCAGATTCGACCGGACGACGTCGTTCACACCTGGCCGGCTGGCAGAGAAATCTCTCGACACACCTCCACGCGGAAGGAATCTTCGACGGGCACGGAGCACACAGCCAATTAGTGACGGGGCAATGGCAGAAACAGAGGCGAACAATTTTCTGAGCAACCCCGAGTCCAAGGGTTGACAGCCGATGATGTATCGTTTTGTAGCAGAGTGGATTTATCAACGTCCAATTTGTCGCGTTGGAGACTCGGTACATATGTACGTCGCGAAACGGTTTCAAGTGTCGTGGAAGAATGAAACGGACTAGACAGACGTAAGAACGACACTAAATTCTCGGAACGACGTCATCGTTCAATTACAAAGAGACATAATGGAAAGCGGATTAATGCCCGGTCCGCTTCTCGTTCGTTTCGAATTTACAAGGCCGCGTGGATATAACGTTCCGATCGTTTCGATCTGCAGTGACGCGAACCGATTTCTCATGCTGCAATTGCTTTTCACTGCGGCTACTTTGCGTAGTTACACGTATGGCGATGTTGCGTCTGCACGTTCGTTCTATTTGCTCGGTGCGATACCTGGGCGGACGAAAGCGAGAAACGTGGTTTTCTGAATTCTCCATCGATAAATAGAATTATGAATTATTCGCGACTCAGTGGGTTGGAAAAGATCGGTGGGTCTTTTAAATCGTCACTGGAGGAACATATCGATTAGGGCTAAATTGTGTTATTATGCTATCGGATTGCATCTGAACTGGCGTTCCGCGTACTATGCAGAGCGTAACAAAGGGTCTCGAAGCTGAGAGAAAATAATAGAGGGCACCGCGAGGTGGGGAACGAATAATCGATGGATCGGACTTGAAAACGCGAACAATTAACGGCGTAAAAGAAATAGCAATAACATGGCCGACAGCAGGGGTTGATTTGTTGAAAATATAAGTACAGCATGGACAAACTATATCAATCGTGTCAATTTTATCTACAAATTGCATGGCGTTACATAAACGCGATTTAATATAAGATAAGGTTAAATGAAAAACTATCAGCCACGTATCCAACCGAATGCGCTTCCATTACGAGTGTCTGGCCGCGTACAGGTCTATTCTACTTGTCCGCCCAAACACGTTGGGGCATTCTCCTAAGCCCAGCCATCGCCTTATTCTAGTTATCTGTTCATACACCGTCCTATTCTACTTCGTCTAGCATCCGACTTTTCCACTTCTCGCATCTGATAAGGTTTCGTATCATTCTCCTTTCGCGTACATACATCGTGTTCCGTTCTACTTCTGAACAAGTAGAATCATCAAACGTTTCTATTTTCTATTTGCATACAAATTGCTATTACTTATTTCGCAGGTACGAATTTTATTTTACATTAAACTGTCCAATTGTTGTCTGCTTCGCCGATAACTTAAACGCTGTATCGATGTGATACTCGCCAATCCAACACGATTCCTATACAAACGCAGCACTAATACCACGATCACATTTACAGTCAGTCCACTGGACGTGAAGATAATCGGGTCGAACCAGCCGCTGTCTGCAGGCAAGAGGTACGAGCTGGTGTGTATCACTTCCGGCTCCAGGCCACCGGCCGCGGTAACCTGGTGGAGAAATCGTCAGCGTTTAGTGGAATCTAAAGAGACTGTAAGTAGAAACACCACAGATAATATGGGTCGTTCGGTATAGCCGATGATCCGCCCGCTTATTCCCTTGTGGAGCGTAAAACGAAGCCACCCTCTTCAATCAGTAAAATATCTGGAGGCTAGAAATATATACTTATTGGGGGAAACTGGCCCAAAGACCGGAGAAGAAAATAACTTCACCGAACCATGAATCTAACGCAACCCAGAAACGACCAGACACGGATGTTTGTTTCCTATGAGAAGCTGGTGGCGTAAAGAAAATATACGAGCGTGTAGACAATTGTGTATATTCGATAATCTCTTTTGCAATTCAACCACAGCATAATTGACTTGGGATAATTCTTTCAGATTGTCTTGCTCGTTGTCGAAAATTTTCTGCTGTAACTTGCTGTTCGTTGCAAAGAGGAGGCTCCAATCTTCAAGCCCATGCGAAATTTGAGTTGCGCAAAAAATGTCTGTAGCTTTCTACAGACGTTTGATTTATTCAGAAATTACGGGAAAAAAGTACCTTCGCTTTGCCGTCCCCCGCATAACGCAATAAATTTTTCACAAGCAAATGTGCTCAGTTACGTTGAAGTGATCGAAGATACATTGTCCCATGATTTTTGTTCAAAAAGTTACAGCAGTTCCGACATCGACCATTTCCAAGCCGTCTAAAGGTTTTTAAGAGCTTAAAAGTGATTATAATCGAACTTTTACCAATACGTGCACTATTCTCTTGCTCCCCGTCGACAGTCCATTCCTGGTCGCGCATACGCGTGTACTATTGAACAAAAGGTAAAACGGCTTGCATTTGACACGATTTACTTACACGCGAACGTGCAGCTCTACATAATTTGTAATCCCAGCTCGACGTGGCCCCTTAAAGGAGCCGTAAAATAGGTGTTCCCGCGTGCTTGTACCAAGAACGTGTTATGTTGTCGTGGCCAATACGATAGCGTGCTAGAATATTGTTATCGCGGCTCACAGGGCCCACGGGTTCAGCCACGTTAAAAGCGCCATTAGACGACGAATAATTTAAATCGAAGCGTACCGGTGACGCGATAACGCCGCTCCTATTCGACTGGCACGATTCTATGCTCTCGTTACGAGCGTGTAATTAAAGCAAATTGAGGGACTGTGATCGGGAATACAACGACCATCGGTTCATTAGCCTTGGACGAATGTCGTTTGACGAAAAACAATGGTCCATTTAGGGTGATTCGAAGACGATTTAAGGGACAATTGGCTCGTCTACGAATAAAATCGTTCAACATAGAACACCCAGGAGATTACCCGTGATTTTTATGGGACAGTTCCGAAGAATCGTAAAGATTTTTCTATGAAACAGTTGCCCGTATAAAATGCAGACGATAAAAGATTTTTCGATGCTTCTGAACCGTTGAGGATTCGATCAAGTTTTAACAAGTTTTTATAAGTTTTTATTCCGCATCCTTGAACAGGCGAATCGAAATCTGGTAGTAAGTTAGGCCGCGACGTGCTTCACTGGGAAAGATCGTTCGGAATAACTTGTCGATCCGAGGAGAAAAATATGGGGGCAGAACGATGCTAGACGTAAAAGCGTGTTAGCGAAACGAGTGGAACAAAAGTTTTCGAACTGTGCAAGATTAGAGAGGGAAGAAGTAGAAGGTGGCGAACGAGAGGAAGAGAGATTCTACAGATTATACTTCCCCGTTTATTTCCTCTTATGCTTCGTCCCCTTTTGTTTAACTTTCTTATATAAGCGGCAGAGTAAAGTCTCGCGGAATGAGAAGCATCGATCTTAGAACAATATTTTCTCTGTTCCCTTACTGGATACCATCTTTTCTTTAGCCCGTTGATCCCTCGATCTTTGTGTACCAAAGATTTCTGTCTCGATAGAAGTAAACATGCTAACGCGATAGAAAAATGTACGTAGAAACTTTAATTTACAATTTGTGAGAAAGTTCGAGGATAATAGTATAAGCGCTTGGATTATGAAATTAACATATCGTTTGCCGAGGGAATTTCGTTTAATAATTGAACAAAGAAGAAAGTAGCAGCTTCATTCTGCGAGAAACGGGAGGGAAAACTTGCCAATTTCCAGGTAACATCCGAACAGGTCCACCTTCCAATACGTTCTTCGTTAATGAAAACATATTGCTATATTATCCTTGGAAGTGGAAATGGGAAAAAGCAGTAGCGTGGAAGTTTCGGTGATTCTACTAACGATAAATCGCCAGATTCTTCTTCCTCTTCTCGCGTTATCCCCTCCTTCGTTCAAATACTATCGTTGTAAATAATTTAGTCGACGAAAGAATGTCAGCGCCACCCCAAACTTTCTAATTACAATTCGCCCAGAATAATAACTGTGTACTGAAACAATTAAGAAAAGTTCTCCGTATAATTAGTTGGAAAAGTTGCGATACACTTTTCCGGCAAGTGTAAATAAATAAAATAAGACGTTTCGTGAGCGCGTGAATAATGTTTCCATTTTCACAACACATCCTGCGCGGGTCAATTTTCCACAATTTACCGTCGTATGGCGCGCCACAAAACTAAACAGATCCGTCAGAAACGATCCAACTCTATGGACACTTTGGACTGAAGAAACTCTAAACTCGGCTATTTCTACGGAATAACGCGGTCGAAACGTGCTTTTCGAAGTCTACACAGTAAACCGACCGTCACACCTACGCATTATCCCACAGCTTACTACTGGAAAGCTTAGGACGAACGGCCAAACGTAACATTTCTATGTTCCGTCCTATGTTTTGCGAACGAAAAGTAAGAAGGATAGTTGTAGAAAATAAATAATCATTTGCCCACGATTCGCGAGTGTCGCCAACAGTCGAAAGAAAAGAATGTCATGCTATACAGAAACTTTACGACCGATCAATAAGAACATTTACAATCTTCATTCGTATCAGGCTCCACAGTGTAAACATATTATATTACAATACTCGGACAATGCTTCTCCGCTGATTCGTCAAAAATAAAAGTGCACATCTACTCGATTGTCGAGCCTGGCGAACGTACGAAGCGAAATAAAAAGATGAAGGCAGAGGGCGACGCGAAAAGGAAGTGATCGTAACGCTTGTTACAGAGCTCGAGCGATGGGAACACGACCACCAGTGTCTTATCTTTCATGGCGACCAAGGCAGATGCTGGTAGACACTTGTCGTGTCGGGCTGGGAATCCAATCGTGGGAACCGAGCCTATAGAGGACGGCTGGATGCTCGAGATACAGTGTAAGCGTATTAAAGACACACTTCGGAGAAACCGTTTCGACTGTACGACGTCCTGTATCGATCTGCTACGATTATTCACCGCTCGTCCTTCTCGGCATATTGACGTTTTCAATTTACAGACACGCCAGAAACGCGGATACAGCTGGGCACGTCGTTGAAGCCAGACGCGATCCGCGAGGGCACAGACGTCTACTTCGACTGTCTGATTCACGCTGAGCCCTCGGTTTACAAGGTTGAATGGCGCCACTTGGTAAGCAATTTCTTAATTAACGTCGTTACTCTTTTACCAAGGCTGGTACGTGGCTTCTTTTTTCATCGGTGAAATTAATCGAGATTCTCCCACGTGTAATTTTAAGGGATACGTAGCTGCAACCAAGAGAACAGGCACATCGTTTCGAGGAGAAAAATGTTTCACTTGAAAGATAATTATTTCCAGGATCAATCGTATCTCTGTTATTATTGTCATCGTTGCCTGATAAGAAGACTATTTAAAATCTCAAGTTTCTTGTTTCTCGTGGACTACATTTCCTACGACTGTTCACCAGATAATAACACTTCTAATCAGACTTTCTCAGTTCGCGTTACACTTTGAAGTTGGTATTCTTCGCGCTCCAGGTCCATTCCGTTTCGTTCCATTATCCCCGATTATTATAGAACCAGTTCCACGGGGGAAGAGTGGGGAGAGGCGTGTCCTTTCATCTCGGAACTAATTTAAACAAAGCCTGTTTGCCACGGATCAAAAAGTTTCGAAGGTAGCTCTTCTATCGCGTGTACCGGATTCCAAAAAGTTCTGCCACGCCATTTAAGAAGCTTCGCGTTGTACCTTTGCATGCGAGTCGGGCAAGACCAACCGCGGAAGCCGCTACTCTATTAGTACAGGAACGGCGAAGGAAACAGGAAGTTCGGCATGGAGCAGGATATTCAAAGTTCCGTAATAATGTCGATCGCGAGAAAGAAGTCGTTTTATCTCGCCGTAACTTGGCGTGCATCCTGCGCTGAAAAACATGCCCGCGTATAGATATTTCCCATGGGTTGCAAGGCTTAATAGCAACATCCTCCCGTGGAAATTGCCTTCTAACTGTGCAGATAATATGTTACAGTATCGACATTTCTACGGTGAACCGCGTATCGTTGTTTGTAATTTAGTATATTTTCGATGTTACGTCGCGTCGTCATTATTTTCCACTACGTTATCATATTAACAAGATAAATGATTGTATTCTTTTATGCGTTTTACTTATTACGTATTCAGAAATTAAGAAGTATCCAAGAATGTTTTTTTTTATTATGTTCCAGGGGAAAACACTTCACCACAACATCACACAGGGTATAATAATCAGTAATCAGAGTCTGGTGCTGCAAGGCGTCGACCGTAAAAGCGCCGGAAATTACACCTGCGTCGGATACAACACCGAAGGAGATGGGGAGAGTTCTCCGTTTTATTTGAACGTAATGTGTACGTGTCACGGTTCTAAATAAATGACAAGCCGCTACGCAATCAGTACTCTAGTACGAACAAAGACGGCTACAAATGAAACGTCGTCATCCCACAAATTAAGACGCTTTTATTATCAATGAAACGCGTCGCGTATACCAAAGTAACGATACACCAAAGGAAACCAGTTTCGAGAAATAGCCGTTCCAAAATTTCTCCAATACTAGCTTAATGAACTTGGTTAAATCTATTTTACAACTACACCGATCGAACGCTTAAAGGAACAATTCACAAAATGAATAGCAAGGAATACTGTATCTTCCTGACAGAACCTTAACCTATGCATATATATTTGGAAAAAACCAAGGAAAGGAAGTATTAAACAAACAATCTGTCGTCCCCGCAAAAACAAAAAACAAACATCTTAACGTCTCGCTCTTATCTTTAAATCCATTACATCTGAAACGATTGAAAGGTGCAATGAGAGTCATTGGACTGATATTGTGTATTCCAGTCGCGCCAACGTGCAAACCGAATCAGACGAAGGTACACGGGGTGGCGAAACAAGAAAAGGCAAACATATCTTGCCAAGTGGACGCGAACCCTCCGGAGGTTCAATTTCGTTGGACCTTCAACAATTCCGCCGAGAGTATCGACGTGGCCGCCGGTCATATCGCCAGGGCAGGCACATCCTCGATCGTTTCGTACACACCCATGACGGAATTGGATTACGGCACGTTGCTCTGCTGGGCCACCAATCGAATTGGACATCAACAAGTGCCCTGCGTCTATCACATCATACCGGCCGGTGAGGTATCTTTATGTGGTAATCCGATCATCGAAATTCCTGTTAGCCGTGAAATTCGACATTCGGGCAATGCAACGCGCGGCCCTGGTATTTCGTCAATTATTATGCCCGCACAGTTTATTCCTATATTGAAGAGTAATAATTAGTGGGTATTGTTCCGCGGAAACTAATACTTCGAGCAATTCGTAACACGAAACATGAACGCTCGCAGGCAGTCTTCCTCCGCAAGAATTCTTCCTCGAGAACTGCTGCTTCGTTTGTTTCAGAATTACGATATGTCTCGATCCTGAGAATGGTCCATAGAAAATAATGCCCCTGTTTAGAAATGCCAATTTCTTCAAATAATACATTCCATTTGTAATTGCTGCATTCTGTTCAATTGTACTTGGCTAACGAAACGCGTACGGTATCGTCAGTCTGGCAAGGCGCTGACCCAGACTCCTTAGCGGATCATATATGTATGTGCGGCGCCTGGCCGTGCGTCTGGTCAGACACCGTCCGTTTCTACTTATCAAGGAGCTCTCTGCCCGCCTTAGTAGTACCACAACAACGAGTCTCCGTTCGTGGATCTCTGCACCAGGCTTCAACATAAACTCGAGCAACGACTGCCGAACTTTCTTTACAAAATATGAAACGTACACACTAGAGCATTGAATAGGGGGAAAGTTTTAGCCTGTGCATGGGCTAACGAATCGTGCAAGGGAGTGTAAAAAAATAAAATGAAACGCTCGCGGTCGGTGGTAATTAAAAAACAATTCTCGCTCGCGCTATGCTGACTTTTCAAAAGCGACAATCCCAGCGTGCAGAATTCGAGGAGTTCAGGGATTGTAACGGAAGTTCGTTATCACGTTCGTGTGCGTATACGTCTGCGCCTAGACAACCCTCTTTTTTTTTTATGGAACACGACCATCGATCTACCTGAACGATCCAATTGTTGCGTGACGTACAAAATGCTCATAGTCGAATGTCGCGAGGCGAAAAGTAACGAAAAGCATGAGGTGTTCGTTAAATGTAAATTCGTACGATAAAGAAATTATTTTCCCGGGGCTTGCGTTAATTTCGTTCGAGTGTGTTGTAATCAGCAAATGGATATAGAGATATTCGCGGGTTTCGTCTAAGGGTAGAATTAATTTCAGTGTTCGAGAAAAAAATGTACTCGTTGAAAGGACGAGCAATAGCGGGTTGTTTTTCTAAACACGAATATCAGATAATTTTATCTACTCCCCCCTGCATACCATTTTTGTATTGTTCCGTTGCAAAATGTCTCGCCGTAAATCATTATTCTATGACGAAATCAAATTACCACGAATCTGCATCGTTGACATTCAATCGCACAATGTCAGTATAAAATCCCGCGTTGTTCGCGTAATTGCGATGCAATTCCTTGTCACCGTAAACGTCTCGAATGAAATATTACATCCTGCAAGAGGCAATCCGCGAAATCACTTTGCCGTTCTACGCGAAAGTTATCGAACAATGTTTTCCCAACGTAGCCCAGTCGAGAAACGTTTCTGTTACACGGTTTTAGGAATATTAAAGGCACACTAAAACAAACAGAACCGTAGCCGGAAGCTGCGGCAAACACGTTTAAAGAGCAGCTTCCACGATTCTTATTTACGTTGCCATAAACGAAACGCGCCTCTAGCTGCAGACGAGGCATAAAACGCTGCACTCTTTGTTAATCAAATTCGCAACGAGATTATCCTTTCCTATGGCATTGTTCACGGCCAGGTCTTCTCCTCTTTTTTTCCTTTATTCAATTTTTAATTATTCCCCATTAAAGTACACTGTGTCTATCCGTTGCCCCGTTCCATTTATCGATATTAAGTCCCTCCTATGCAAGTAGCGTTCTATTAGATCAATAGATGTATCAGTCAGAGTGAATTTCATTCTTCACGCTCTTCTATCTCGTGAATTAATCTTTGAACGCAGGCGTACGAATATTCGAATGATCATAAAATCGATAAACTCCAGCGCAAGAAGTGGTTTATTATAATTGCAGTCACAAAGGGCGCTGGAATAGATAAACTTGTCTCAATAAGGGCGAATGAACTATAAGCAAGGGTGGAAGGGATGAAGTACGATCTATACCGACTGTCCGAGCACGGCGAAGTTTTGTTGAATTCACTGCTCCCTTATTGATAAGCGAACTAGACACGTAAATTGCTCGAACGTGTCACGAATTCGACTCGACCTTTCGAGTTTCATCGTCTTTTAAAGCGATATGAACGCGTTTCCCGATGGGACTCCGACGAGTAGAATTTCTTCGCCCAGGTAACGGAAACTTAGAGGACGATTCTGAAATTGAAACGGAAAAATTCTCGCCAAGTTGCTTGCGTTTCGTCAATTCGAAACAAAATATTCAACGTCCGGCACAGAAATTCTTAAAAATAACGCTTCGGACCCCTTCCTGCGTAACACACAAATGCAAATTTGTTGCCCCCTCGAGAAAATGATCATCTGAGTTGTAAAAAATACGAGCAATCGTACAAGCTACTTTACAGAGATAATTCCAAACCCTGATTACTGATCATACGTAATTCACTGAAGAACAAAATAAACCAGAATCCCGTTCGAAGAACGAATCGCTCGATTCACTTCCGCGTAAATGTCATTTCTACCGTATCTAAATAACGTTAATAGGAGCAAAACGAACGAAATTAACGACTCGAAATGATAGATATGGTGGCTCGGTATAGCCACGAATTCGGGTTTTGTCGTCTACCAAATGTGCCTGGCAATACAAGGGCAACGATAACGAATTCCAACAAAATATACTGTACACGCGTGGAAAGATTACATTACCGTTGTCTGCACCAGGTCGGCCAGATATGGTACACAATTGCACCACCTCAAACACGTCGACGAACTCGTTCTCGGTGCGATGCGCAGAGGGTTTCAACGGTGGCCTGCCGCAGTCCTTTCTTCTCGAAGTGAGAGAGAGCAACAGCCAGGAGTTGCGTGCTAATCTGACATCGGCGATGCCGCGTTTCAGCGTCACTCACCTGGAGTCTGGCGCCCTTTACCAGGCCTGCATCTACGCGTACAATGATAAAGGGCGTAGCGAGGCGATGGTGGTGCAGGCTGGAACCCTCAGGCTGCCTGAAAAACAATTAACGTCCGACTCAGGTACGTGCAAATCGAGGCCTCTGTACACTGTATGCATTCTCTTTTATACAGAGTGCAGTGGAAGCGTGACTGAAATCTCCTTCGTATTGTATTTATAGTTCGATGTATAATGAAAGAGAATGTGGGATTGGAAATGCGAAACCTGTTGGAATATTATATGGGCAGTTTGTATTTAATCATTATGTGGAAAATTGGGTTTGTCTCAAAGCAACTGAGATAAGAATATTCTTCTTTATATTTATTATTTTCTTTCTTATGAAGGCAGGATTTGGATATTTCCAATATAATCAATGTTATAAATACATTCCAGAATTGATTCTTCTACGAATTCCTATTGCATAGAGGAGATCGCGCTGATGAATTAGCTTTTTTTCTAACTCGATCCGATAATTCTCGGCCGAGTTACAGCCGTTCAAAGTTTCATCCAAATATGAATGAAAATTGGCCCAGTGTCGCGTATAAATTCCAAGAAATGCGTACGCTACTACTATTGGTAAGCAAGCGATCACGTGGGAACGTCCTTGCAAGGCTGCGAAGATGCATTGGCGTAATGCCAAATTAATTCCGATTACCTCGTAAATTCGCCAGTTTCCCATTGACGTAACTATATATTTTATTTTAATTTAATTTCTTCAAATTCTCCATTAAACATTGTTTATTATTGTGCACAGTAGCCATTTGTTTCATTTCCGCACTGCAATAATAATTACACAAAACTGAATAATAGATAGATCAGATCACTGGATATAAATTAAAGAAGCGTGAGCAACAATCTCCGATAAGTGTGAACATTGTTCCATGTGCGGTTCGTTTGTTATAAACAATTAAACAATTGAAATTGTTATTACAGCCAACTGCATTCAGTTACAGCACCGCCGTATTTTTTATCGTGCAACTCATTCGTTTCCCTTTCTTTTGAGTTGTCGTTGATTATAATCGGTCCAGTAGAAACCGAGATAATTGCAGTGACCCGGAGTGCATTTTTGCCGATTTTTCAATTGTTAATAACATTTAAACCACAAATGCTATATTGCTGCAACTGTCGGAGAAGGTAGCTATTTCCCGTAGCTCTAATTTAAGACAAGTCCGATGCAGAAATACGCAGTAGATGCCGAGAAAAATGTAATTGTTTAAATTAACGATGTAATCCAGGTAGTCGGATTTGGCGGTTCTTCAAACTGCGAAAAAAGCCGCAAACGCGAGATGGCGCCACTTGTACCGTTATCGACATATCGTTACCGACAAAACTGAAAAAAATTATTATCTCGGCTTCGGCTAGGCCGATTTTAATGAACGACACCTCAAAAGAAAGGGAAACGAATAAGTTGCACGATAATGCACGAATGCATTTGGCTGTAATAAGAATTTCAATTGTTTATCGAGTAGCTTATTGGTTTCCCTTTGATCTGATCATCATCTGATTTCCCTTTGATATCTCGGTTGCTGGTGCTTGTTTTTCATTCTATGAGTTTTAAAATGAAAGGAAAGGAACTGAATCATTCTTCTTTAATTTTTCATTACATATTGAACTTTATTTTAATTTTTAACAACAAATCATAAGCATAAATACAGACATCTATGTGGGTATTAAAATATTAAACTGAATGTATTGAAGTAATTAATATTTCTTGTTTTACATTTGGTTAATAAGTAATATTGAATTCGGACACTGGTGCGTTACTAATTATTTTACTATTATATATACGAATAACACGAAACTGTGAAACTATCCCTGAACGATCAATCTCGTCGTGCAAAAGGGTGGAATCACGGAAGGGATGCAGTTTCAATTCATAGCCGTGAGGAGATCTCTGTGCGTGAAATGATTCACCCATCACGGCTGGAAATTGTTCCATCGTGTTAATAGACACGGCTTACTCGCGCCCCCTGCGAAAGTAACATCACGTTTGCTTCACAATTAATTCAGATCATCGTGTTTCCTCTTTCACGTCGTGGAACATTTATTGTTCAGTGCTTGTCAAACGTAGAAATTAATTGTACAAGCATTCCAAACATATATACGCATATTTAGTCTTCTTTTCTCGTTCTTTTAGAGAGACCCAGACAGAACATCAGACTAATGCCGATGTTGAGCGTGATGATCGGTGTAGTGACCGCTCTGATCATCGTCGCTGTGATAGTAATGGTCGTACTTAGAATTCAGCACACGCAAGTGGACGAGCAGAACAAATCCCAAATGGAGGATCACGCCAAACAAACAAAAACGATCCCTATCCAACGGGAGCTGAGGTTCCGCGAGGGAAGCAGCCTGCTCACGGATGAAAAACATCCTAGCAGTCCATTCAGGAAGCTGGAGAGCAGCGGCGACATAAGCGAAAACGACGAGAAGAATCCAGACATCATACCTCAGCAAATCACCGGTGCGTGTTCCTCGTTTTATCGAGCGAATCAGTTAGAACGAATTTGTACGAATGGTCGATCGATAATGATACACAAATATCACACGTTTTTGCTACGTTCATTGTCTCCAGAGTTTCTAACAAGATGATATCGAAATGACATTAATAATACAAAAATTATCATGTTACATTGCTTGCACTGTTTATACAAAATCAATACATCGAGCCTAAATTTAAATCATTCTACAGAACAAGGGTAAAATTATTGAAAAGGAATTCTACATTTATATCATAACTGTCTGTAATATAAAGAAGAAGGTACATTAGATATCTCTTTAAAAAGAATGCACGCCCAATCCCTGCTTATTAATTCCGTGACGCGAATGATATAAAAATTTGTCCATGCACAGGCGACGAGCCATCAGAGTATCTGAGGAAGAGGCGACTCGTGTCGACGATCGAAACCTCGCCGTCGAGAAGTTTGCTGGAACACTCGACGATCACTTCCGTCAGCGGTCACGGCAGTTACGTCGGTTATTGCACCATTCGCAACGGTGTGCCGTTGCACGAGTTCTCGAATCTGGCGACTAAACATAAAAGCGTAAGTTCAATTTGCCCTAACGCGTTCCCCGATTATCCGTCATTACGCGCTCACCGCTACCTTCTGCGCCCGACTACCCTTATCCAGAAACTAACTTTCTCTCGGCCGTGGGTCCATAGTCGTTCCCTGTAAAAGCACCCCATTCACCGAAAGAACAAGTCCACTCAGCTAAACAACTAAACTAAGCGACAATGTATTGGGGACGTGCTGTAACTAATACGATATTTTCGTTACATATATTCAGGTGAAAAATAAACAGTTCTGTGCAGCGCGACAATATTCTGCGAAACATTTTCATTTAACTCTTCGAGCCTCCCGAAGGAACCACATTGCATGCGAAACATCCCAAAGAATTAAATTCGCGGCTATCTTAAAATACATTGAGACATCGATCATCGTCCATCTGTGAACTTCAGTTTCAGCCGATGATGCGAGACGACTATCAGGGCGGCGTTTGCACTCTGCCGAGGCAGCATTGGCCAAGTCAGAGCGTTCAATCAATGTCGATGACAATGAGCCCGCCGATGTTGTACACCGGTCTGGGTGTCGTCAGTAGAGCTTGTCCTGGCGGTACGTTGCTCACCAAGGACCTAGAAGCAAAGATACCTGGACAGTGTTGCAATCAATCTCAGAAGGACGGGAAGATGAGCACACCGATCGTGATGGCGAAAAGGGAGAGCTCTGTGTGACACTTTGGTCGCACGCAGACCAGCCACGTGTGAGCAAGCATCGTTCGACGTATTGTTTCTCGTGATACGTGTCAGTATTTTTGGTACTCTAGTGCCCCGATACGCGACACGACGACTGAATCACACCGTTGGAATGTATGGATGGATTGGTGAAACTTTGTCGACGTGTTTCTGTTAACACTTCGATACGAGATGGGGACTCGTGAAAACCGTGTTGTCATATTACCCGCTCATTATTTATTTTGCTTTCAGAAAATGAGTTTCATCCCAAACGTATAGAGAACGTGTACTTGAACATTTCACCTGACCACAGGTGCCGTTTAGTTAGTGAGTCTGTTATTTTAAGGCACGCCCTGTTTGAAGACCCCATTTGAAGAGAATAAAACAATTGCTGTTCATTGTAAACACACAGGGTACCTCGAAAAGAAGAATCATTTCTATCCTGATTAGATAGAGTCATTGCGACACGTCGGACGAATTAAAGAGAATTGCTATTCCACGATGAGCAGGCTGTTCCGAACGAATTTATTTCCAACCGCCGCAATTGTATCGCGTTTACGTCTCTCTGTTCGATCAAGTGCCCTTATTGCATTGAACGGACGATTCTCGAGCCCCCTTGTCTAAAAATGCGAAAGGTAAACAAAAGCCACACAGCAACAGAAACGAAGATGGTTGGGGACGATCGTGCGTGGTAAAAAGCGTGCAACCGGGAACGAACTATCGAGTAATGGATGCAACTTATACATATGCACGGATTTCACGCGTGCTGTACATACATATATACATACCTCGAAATACGAAGGATATTTTATACAGATTATTAATAGTGTAAAAATGAAGCAACAAAAGAGAATCGAGAGTGCGTAACGAAGTGCAAGGGAGAATAAGAGTGGAGAGGATTTATTCCCAATTTTATTATGATAAGAAAGATTAAACTGTACAATTCGTCTAGTCGATGTAAGTGGATATAAATAATGTATATGCATACGAAGATCGATCGAGGCAGCCAGAATAACGTACACTGAGAATGTGCTACAATATAAGACGAGGTGAACGTTTAACAAAAAGGAATGTCAATAGAAACAAGAGTATCGTGTGTGCGTATGTTCGACGACGTTCAGGGGATAGATAACGAGGGGAAAAGGGGTCAGATAGGGAAAGAGTGCGAGGAAGCAATTGATAACACAAGACAGACATATCGTAAGCACAGCTTTCCATCGTCGAAAAAGATCGAAATTAACGAAGGGTACGCATCGGGAACATGAAGCAAAGAGTGGAATACAAAAGAACGAACGCAAGAGAGATCCCCCGTTGTTTTCGTCGGTATGCAGTATTCTGGATTTCACTGTAAGATTACGTATCTGTATAATGTATGTATATAGGAACGAATTTTTCTTCGGACTAGCGGTTTGCGACTATAAACTGGATATAAATGGGAGGAAAGAAATGGAGCATGCAAATTCTTCGTCTTGCACTTATAGAGAAACAAAATTTATCGTCTGTTACGATGTTTAAACGAGAGCCTTTGGAATAAATATTCCATTCGGGTTTCGTTAATACTTCCTGCAACTTGCGCCCAGAAAGATGTCAGATGTGTTACATCCTGCTGCAATATAATTTTGAGATATAGCATTTCAGTGGATAATGTCCCCGGCGTTAAAACCCAGCGCGGACAAATCCCTTTTGTTGAAATTCGTTGTACAACTTTCTGGGCCCCAAGTCGTATCGTGAAACCGAATGTATTATAATGACTAAAAGTTATATCGTGTATATGTGAGTTGTATCGAACGAAGCGTGTTAACGAGAGTATGGCTCCTATCCACAAATCGCTACCAAAAGCTCGTGAAAGAGAAGAGATGACAAGTATGTATAGCTTCCTTGATTGTTAGACTGTTTGAACGACAGAGACGAGAGAGAGCTTTACGCGATACGATACATCGAGTTGCATCGACGAACGTGTTCGCATTTTTCTTCGCTCTGTTAAACGCCTGCCACCTTTCCCTAATAAACGATAAACTCAACCGTGTGCGCGCGTGCCTGTGTGTGTCTACTTAATCGAAAACAAGGAAGAAACAAACAAAAAAAAATAGGAAAGAGAAGTGGAGAAAATGGAGATAAGATCTGGTTAATTAATATAGATAACTCGATGTAATGAGATCGTAGGGAACGATGAAAGGTGGTTTCTTAAAACGAGTCGCTTGTGTAAATATTATCGAGAATTAGACGTTCTTTCGGGTCCTCTAGATGAATGTGTTCTTTCGATCGCTAGTCGTTAAGTTTTATCCTCGGAGACACGGTGTCTGGCTGTATAATGTTTAAAAGAAAAATTATTGTCGCGCCAAATGGAAACGCGTGAATCACGTTATTTATTATTGCCATTGATGGAATTGATGTCGGCGTCTAGCCAGTGTACTAAAGGAAACATTTACTAATCGTTACGAGACGCCTATCTCTTCTTCTATTTCACAAGTTCTACGCTGAAAGGCTGAGAGAAAGAGTGCGAGATACTAACACGAAAATACATCATCCCGACAAGAAGAAGCCTGCGATACATAATGTAGTACCCTATCGATAACGAGGAATCGCAGTCTCTATGCAGTGGTTCTTTCAACGCAAACTGCCAACAAATCTTTTCGTTACTTTAATTCGAGTACAGTACCCTTTTTTGTCGTGACATTAACAACATACAACATACATACACCGAATGGTATCACTGCCGAATAAAATTTCATTTTAGTCTTACTTTAGTGTTAATTTAGGAATTCTGAAAGCTTCGTTGTGTAAACAAACGATTCGTGTATTAGGATTCGTTAGAGTGCAATGGACAAGCTTGCGGGCGGTACGTACAATATCTCTCACGTTTCCTTGTCTTTGATACTTCCATGATTTTGTGCCTCGAAACCGTCGCAGAATATCAAGTCACGGGGTGACGGCCAGATTGTATCTACAAAAAAATCACCATCATTTTATGAACGTCTCAATGGCAATGCTGAAAAGGCTGTCCTTAATCTAACAGGAAACTACTTTGTTAGCGCAGAATCATTTGATCATTACGCGGGACTTTATGCGATCCTTGGGTAACACAAGTTAACAGAAGCTATTTGAAAATTGTTGTAAAATAGAGTCTCTTGAATTTAACGGAACGATCCGTTAGGAATCTGGCCTTAAATTTAGTTGTTAATTCGTTGCACCGTTTGCGAATGGAATATTACTTTCGTTTGTAAGAATCAATAGAATTATATGGGAAATAAATATCCCTGGAGTATATTGGCATCGTAGAACGATACAACTCTGCTGTTGATTTGCAATCAACTGTATACCGTACACAGGATGGAATGTAATTAAATTAGCGGTACTGTTCGAAGGATGATGATACATGAAACGGGTTTGTGTATGTGAGATATTTTCTGAAGCAGATCGTGGGGAATGTTCGTTGAATACGCGCGCACCACGTAACTAAACTTGTACGCATTTATGCATTAAGTGCGCGTGCAATTGATAGACTTTCCGCGTGAGTGCACGTATGTATAACGAATGAATCTATAATGTGAATGCGCGTACATTTAAAGTGCGATCCACTTTAAGCGTACGTGTACTATATGAACTTCAACTTTGAGCGCACGTGTAACGAATGCATCTCGTTTCGAGTGCACGTTTGCCGAACGAATTTCCAACTGTCGAACACGCGTGGCTTTATGAATTTCTGAGTGCACTCCTAACTTAGGAACGTCTGATGTTCAATTCGTTTGAAAGGAAAATCTCGTAACGGAGAAACTTTTTACTCGCAACAGTTTGCGCGAAGTACAATATCATCCGATCTTTCATGCTACGAATCACATTCGATCTTGTATCGGTGACGAATATGTAATGTCTAAATGCCCTAAAGAAATACTATATTACGCGTTAAATATTACTTTGTTCCTGTTGCGATGGTATGTACCCTTTGGAAGGGAAAAATTCGTATCGTTTATTTCGCTCTTTTTAACTAGTACGTGAAAAATTGATTACATTGAGAAACGTTTGTTGGAATTCGCGCGACGACCACAGGATTCAATAATACCGACCAGCGTTTGCACACCAATTTGCTTCGTTACTATGTATCGTACAGTAGCCAGGGATAAGAGCCAAAAGAAATCTTTTTGGATTAATAAGAGTACATGGAAGCACCGTTTCAAACCGTATACCGCCTGTACGTCTTAACGATCAAGCCTGACCAGCTGATTTCGCGAATGAGAAAAAAAAAGGAAAAGAAACCATTCGAATGAAGTTTGTATATGTAATTAGTTTAGCGTTTTCCGACACAAATTTCATGTACCCCATAAAAAAGGAGACGTTTTTTTGATATTGTAAATACTCTGAAATAAATAATCGTTTTTATTCAACTATCCTGCATTCTCATTTTTATCATCTGATATCAGAAAACGTGGTTAACAAAAAAAGACCGTTGCATAGATGACGTTATTACCTGCGTAGAGTTTAATCAATGGAATTGTCGAGTGGATTTTTATATATTCCTCGACGGTCATTAGAACAGGGCTTTTTGCGCTCAGTAAGTATTCTATTAAAGTACTTTCAGGGTAAAGACGCGTAAGCGTGTCACCTAAGGTCTTCGCGACCTCCTTCATTGCAACTGGCTGTTCGAGAAAAACGTATTTTATGTCAATTGTATGGTATTAATAAATTATACACTCGGCAACAATGACGAAGGATTACTAAAAAAAAATCGACAGCGGTCTACTTGGGCTCGTTTTAAAGGGCGAAGCCTTTACTTTCGCACACCTGAATTGAAATCTTTCGTAGACCTTTTTATATTAGAAAACAGAATGGAAAACTGAAGCTGCTATTCTTCCCCGAAAATTGATCGAAATCAATCTTCGCGTCTCTGCGAAGCTTAAGAAATTTTGTTCTCGAGCCAAATCACTATTGACATAAAGATTGAGGCCTCCTCTTTCCACCAACCACCAGAAAATTGTCGAACGAATCGACAACTTTTCAGCTCTTTAGCCATCCTTCGATATCGTCGCCGAGTGTACGGGTAGTAGAAAGCGTTTAAGTCAACAGAAAATCTTACATGATCACGTATGATTTTCGAGAGACGATCGCATAACATGTACGTTTTGTTGTAACAATTAGTAATATATTGTTGGATATCGTCCAATTCGGATGATTCTAATTTTTGCATCAACGTGGGTGGTACTGTGTACAACTCGGTCCAGCAGTTAAAGAATCTCTGAGCATTATAAACAAAGAATATCTTCTTCCTTTGTTATTTCTTATCAAACGATATTCTTACCTGATGAACATGATGGTAAGACGGAAGGAAAATTGCTTTCTGCATTTCGCAGTCGGTAAACTTACCACCGTGCCACACTTCCGTAAAATGTTTGTAAATAATATCTTCCGGTGCCTGCATTAAAAAAGAACGAAAAAGATCGAGCATTAATACTGAAATATTGAGCGAAAAAATTAATAATTACAACTATATTCAGAGACCTCCAACACATGAACATAATAGTGCGGATAAACCAGAAATAATCCGCTAATGGTAACACCAGTGTAGTCCTTTTGCAAACCACGTATTATATGCTCCATTTGCTGCAAACAATTTTTTTTCAATTAATATTCTGCTATTCGGTCATTTCAATTTTTCTTACTACAAGCATTTTGTTTCTTTCTTTTTATAGAAATTTCATATTCATACCTCCATGATGTTAGTATGTATACCGACATATTCACCGATATAAACGACACGCGTTATGTATGTCGTCTATAAAAGAATAAGTTAAAAGGTTTTAATAATTGGAGTAGATAGCGCCTTAGTATAGACTACCAGTTTCGCGCACTCATACGTCCAAATACTCTTGTAAAATAAAACATTTGTATCGCTATAAAATTCGGGGTATATTATGACCATGATTATTCGAATGCGAAATAATATGATCGAACAACAATGAATTTAGATTAAATTCTCACCCTCTCAACTGCGCGTAGATTCTTTCGCACTACGTCCAATAGGCTCTTTCGAACGGGTTCAGTAACGCGTTTCATGATATATTACAAGTCTTAAACTCACCCTTTTTTAATCTTCAACGGACAACTGCCTAAAACTATATTATATTATGAACATTTTAAACTCTGGCTAAATAAAGGACGCTTTCAATAGAAAAAATTCCCGTACCAACAACGATTTAACGTTCGACGGATGAAACGCTTCGAAGTGAACTAAACGATGTTCATATGTACTACGGTGGTCATTTGATTACAATTGAGTCTAGATTTCTTTATAAAATATTCATTCGTTTCTTTTGGAAATCACTCGAAATCGATAACAGTTCGAATTGCAGTGATATTCTTATGCGTATAGAATACACATTGGTGGGCGTTTTATTTAATTCTTTAGACTTTAGTTGTTCATTCGACTAACGTTGTTCTTCTGCGATACGATTCAAATCTAAATGCGGGACAAAATACATATATTCAATAGTTCTGATATAATTTATAGGAGGATAATGTAAACACGTGCTCTTTGTACGTATATTTTATTTGAATGGATTACAGATCAGCTGCATGGTAATAAAAATAAATATACGTAAAATTCAATTTCGCTAAAATCAGTCGAAACGGCAAGTGTATACAACTATTAAGATGTTACATGTATGTACAGAACAATAAAGAGTCCTCTAACATTTTTACTTATAGATAATTAACTGCTGCTGCTTATAATCACATCATCCCAATTGCGATAAGTACATATATTTGTAAAATTAAACTTCTTATAGGCTTCTCGTGAGAATAATACTATCGTAAAGTGCATACGAAATAAGTTGTACTCCATCGTTTCCTAACTTTTAGTTCGCAAACATACAAAATATGAAGTGGCTGCCAGAAATAAATAAATGTCAGAACTTATATAACTATGTTAGCGTTCGTTACTTTTTTGCCTTTGGACACTCTAAGATTGGAGGTGGAGGAGGGGTTGGTTCACTAGGATTTCCCAGCCATACAGATTTGCTAAAACGACCTTTTATAACAGGTGCCTGCCATTTATTGCTGCACATTACTGTAACTGTAGGCTTCTCTGTAGTGACTGTTGCTATAGTTACTGCTCTGAAATTGAAATAAAATCTGTTTAAATTATTGCAACTACGTGACAATAGTAAGCGTGCTATAAATTAATAGTACAATAATATAAACTCCAATTGAATAGCAGTAAACATAGCCGGACTTTAAATAATCGATTTTTACATTAAAGAAAAAAACCCGTAAGCAACTATTCGAAGAAAACTTCAGCAATTAAGTGTAATTATCAACTAACATTCAATCCTTTAAGGTAGGGAAAAAAGGTGTGACCTTAATATGCATACAGCATTTATTAATGAAAAATATGTATTACAAATAGAACGAGGTATGATCTTTTTCAATTATCTTTTAGAGTGTGTATTCGAACGTATTATACATACATAACAATTCAATATTTACAACTATTTAAACACTTTGAAGAAAACTATACTTTTTTAAGCACTTAATTATTACATCTGAACTTCATCATTCTATGAATTTTTGCTATATTACAAAATATAAATTATCTTCAATCAATCATCTATTCAGCAACATATTCCTTGCTAGTTCCATGTAACACGATGTCACCCTTGCTCAAGTAGCAATATCTTTAAAATAGATATCAAGATACGATAAATTTATTATTTTTGTCAAAATCATCAAACAATTGTAAATTAACATAAGATTTCTTACAAAACTTTCTACTGAGAACACACACCTTATATCTATCTTATGTAACGATAAGATGCAAATTACTAGAATAGGGTAATGTGCAGTTCTACGAAACTATAATTAATATAAATTGTTCCGATAATATTAAAAATAAAAGACATATAACACTGTTGAAAAATAAGAATTATCTATATATGCTCATATCGTATAAATAGATATTCAATTAGTTTCTGCACAAAGCGTGCACAATTCTATGAAATAATAAACAATATAAAACCATTCTATGTTAAAAAATAAATCATTATTTCTAATGCCAAGGCACTTGGTTTGGATGACTGATGGAACCCAATTTGTAGTACCTTGTTGTTGAAGGTGTTTGCTGTATTCCTGTTGTATGATTTGGTGGTGTAGCTGCTGTAGGAGTTTCAGTACTTTGCGCCGATGTTCCGTCACCTTTCAATACAGCAACACATTTCCATTTATCGATATAATTATGCTTCCATAATCGAACACAACCATCGTCCCCTGAACTCGCTAAAATAGTTCCCATAATATTCCAACACACTCGCCATACAGTAAAATTGTGATCGAGCGCGGTGTCTTTAGGCTGCGATGAACCGCTTTGTGCAGTATCTCTGTATTAATAATATTTTCATATAGAGTTTATCATTTCCTTAATTGTATCACATAGAGTTTATTATTTGCTTAATTGTATAATCTCCAAAACTTTATACTTACGGCAGGGGATTTAATGAAATTATTCGTACACCTTTTGTTGCAACCGCCAATGTGTGATAACTTCTGCCCAGATTCGGAGCGAATGCAATATCATGAACAGGATGATCAATCATACTCAATGTTTCCGTTTTTGCCCATCTTCTACTGCTTTCTGAATATTCATATATAAATACTTTTCCACCAGAAGTGGTGTTCGGCTCGTCGCTTCCAACCGCAATCATTGGAGGATGCAGCCTAATGTAAAAGGTTCAAAAAAATATTATAAAAATTTAAAAATGTATTGCATATCGATGGCGACTTATTGCACCTTGAGAGAGACGGATTCCAAGATAGACAGCTGCACTGAAGTTTGCAACTGATGTCATGCTGCAAAGTCCACTGACTTAAATTCATAACATCAGGAGCTTCGTATATTCTAATTACACCATCTTCGCTGCAAGTAGCTAATAGAAGCCCTAAGGTCTTTGGTGCAAATTTTACATCGGTAACAGACTTTCTAGAATCTACTAAGTTTGTCCTCCGAACCCAGTGCCTCATGCCATGCTCTCCTGGTCCTGACCCTTCCCCAACTATAAATAATACATAATAAAAACTCTTGAATAGCTAACTTCCCTATATAGATTAAACTTCAAATTTAGAGATAACTTTACCTATTTCTTCCCACACTGCTGCTGTTCTATCAAAAGAACATGTGGCTAGTACTTGACCGAATTCTGGATGCGCCCATGTTACCTTCCACACAGATCCGCTGTGTGCTTTCCATGACGCAGTTAAATGCCAATTTCCATGCTCGTCTTCATCCCAGACCTGTATTAATTGTATAATGTTTCATCGTAACTAAAAGAACTAACGTTTGAAGTGTAAATGTATTAATCGTATAGTCCTTACTTTTACAAACTGATCGCTAGAACATGTTGCCATCCGCTGTCCATAAAAATCATAAGCGATATCGTGTATCAAGTCCTTGTGCTCGGCATTAATGCTGTGTTGTTCGAACATCCTTGATACGTTTAAAAATGACAAAATATAGCGAAGCACGGTGGATAATTTGATACATAATGATATACATAAAGGTTAGGAGATAAAATTGAAAAACTTTTCCCGCGATCTTAGTCAAGTGTTAAAATGATTGCAGAGTTAAATTAATTTTTTACTCAGTGTGCCATTAAAGTATCAGAGTTTCGAAACCACTCGTTTTCTTCCAAGGTTTGTTTCGATACCTTTGTATTATTAAAAAGGAGGGAAAACACTGTACAAATAATCGTACTTACATCGTTAACGTTCGCACGAATTACAGTATTAAAACATTTATTGGAAATTTCCTAATGATATTGTTCAATTAACGGAAGAACTGTATTTCTCTGTTTGAAATGTGTTTTCAATATATTATTCGCATGCATTTCAATGGACCGGTGCATTTAAAGCCCATTGTTACTAGAGCAAATCACCGACATTAATGTTTTTTTCTTTTACAGTTAAACATAATATTGATGCGTGTAACAATATTTAACAACGTATTCCATATATTTATAGTAATGAAACTAAATAATTCGCAGTAATATTTTGCATTATATTCTACTTCATTCTAAATTTAAATAATTATAAAAATATCACATAATGTTGCTAGTTACATTTAGTTTTTACTAGTACAAATATTAACTTAAAATTCGTGTAGAATAAAATAAATATTATACTTGTCCGTTCTAATATACTTTCAAGTATCACTTTAAATTATTGCACTGCTTGCAATTTTGTTGTTGCTTTATAATTACTATTTTACAACGACCAATAAAACTTCCGGAAATTTCTATGAATGACCGAGGGGGGAAACTTTCGTGACAAGTGTCATTGAATTGCAGCGTGTAACGTGTCAAAACCACGTATTTCGTTTAAGCATACTAAACCGTGTGCAACAAAATAATCATTTAAGGTAATGGCAAGTTTATTTAAAAATTATTTATGATAAGTTTGTAGCTAATTTGAGATTCTTTATTACAGTCAATAATATTAACCGGTTAGTCGTTTCATATTTCAGATGATCACAGACGTTCAATTGGCTGTGTTCTGCAACATTCTCGGAGCAACATTGTTTTGCTTAGTATTTCTTTTCCATTACATAAATGCGAATTATTCGAAATGAAGGAATAGAAAAAACATTTTTTGTTAAACATAACCTTAATCTAAGCATCAGGATCTCACGCATCTATGGTTCGAATTGTGCATTTACATGTTGTATTTAAGACTATCAAACAATATGATTACTTTGAATATATGTTTCCAACCACATAAATACATGTCATATTAAATAATACTTCGTTTTTGTAATTTATAAATTCCTTTCTGACATAAACAATATTCAAATGTGCAATAATTACAAAATGAACAATTATTCAAAAATATATACCACAGTCTAATTGTAAAAGGACTCTTATTGCTTTTAAACATATCCTATTTAAGATATATTCTTCCACGATGCAATAAATAAATAAAAAAATAATGCAACAGTTTTCGTTTCTACCTTCAGACAGTTTCGAACGAATGAAGTTGGCCACTAATCATTTCACATAGTTAAGGTATTATGTCTTTTGCACATATAGCTCTATATAGAAAATTCACAATATAGTTTTGACAATCTTACGTGTAAATTTAGTAAAGTTAATCAGCAATGACTGACGATTCCAATGGAGAATCCACATTCGAATTTGTCGAAAGAAAAACGGATGAATCGTCCGCGTCTGGAGAAATTGTCAAAACAGGTAAGAATAAAGTGCAAAACATAAACACCTGCGTTATCTGTCAAAGTCTTCTACAAATAAAAAAAGCTTACGGTTACACTCTTCGCCTACTGCGATTTTTCGGAAAGGAAAAGAAAAACTATAAAAGTAACCTATGTATATAAAAAATTTAACTCTGAAGAACATATATGAGCAACGTATTATTAAATTAATTTTGATGTCTGTCCGCACGATATAAGAGCAATGTTACGAACTGTCTATGACATACTGTTCAAAGATAATAATATATATGCCACTTTATAGAAATAAAAACCATTCATTAATCGGAGATGTAATTCATCGACATAATTATTTAATTTTCAACCTAATTTGCGTATATGACAACGATAAAATAATTTTCAGATTCATTTAGCAGCTTATCTTCATCTACATCTTTGTTAATGCCATTAGGCGTGTCAACATCTACAGGAAATTTGCTATCTAATGTAGCTCCGCCCAGTGCATTGCCTAGCTTCATCTCAAACTTTGGGACAATGTTATCTGAAAAGCCTAATTTGGATGCTCCTATGCAAAAACAAGACCCTGAACCAAGTAAATCAGCATTAAATGCTGTAGTTCCATCCAAATCTTTAGAGCAAGAAACTCGTCAAATAACAGAAACTGGTGTTAATACTACTCCGTCCATACAAAATGTACAAACTATGGTGCCAACAGAAACTACAGTCCACGATTTAGGAATGGTCGGCGGTGGTTTATTATCATGGGTCAAAGAAACAGTAGTAAACAGCAGTGTTTTGAGCAAAGTGGCAGAAAAAGCAAAAAATAGTGTAAACACTATTGTCACAACATTAGATCCTCAGATGCGTGAGTTCATTTGTAAGTAAGAAACTTATTGATCCTGACATGCAAGTAGAAGTATTTTGGTCCTGCACTATAATCGTAATTTCAACCACTTTCTTTTTACCAACATTTGATATTTAAATGTATCCTACTGTGCATGCAATTATGTTATTGCATCATAACTGAAAGTAACATATATATAGAGTGTTATTTTTGGATGGACTGCAAGCCAAGTTTAATTCAATGAACTGTGTTGTACACTGTGCTAACTGTCATTTACAAAACAATATTTCCTCATTCATTTTTTTCCTGAGCAAAATCAAAATAACTTGAACTATATTCTTTAAATATGTAGGACAATTGCATAAAATAGACCTAAATCCGAACAATTCCACTGTCTGCATTTTAAACACAGACAAAATACTTTATACTTGTGGTCTATGTGTTTTTATAAAACAGTTTTATCAGCTGTAAGAAGAAACAATTGTTTTTATCATTTATAATAATATAAAGTAATACACCCCTAATGACAATGATGTCACAAACCATATTGCTATGGCATTAACACTGAGGGAATACATATAAGGTTTTGCACCATTTATGTGTGAATGTAGTAAATAGTGACAGTGCAACATGTTACTCAACATAAATACATATATGCAGACCCTGTGGAAAATGTACGTTTCAGATTCTGGTGGCGATATGGAGATTGTAGTCGCATCAGACAAAGATGTTAAGATTAGTCCAGTGCGTCAGGCATTCCAAACTGTTTTTGGAAAGGCAACAGTGACGTGAGCAATAACTTTGCAATTATGAATTGCATTTGTTCGATATTATATTAGACCGCATCATTGAAAATGTTTATTTAAATTTTAGCGGTGTATCAGTAGAATGTTCAGCTATTGCTGCTCAACCAGTTGGTTTCGCTGCTGGGGTAAAGGGAGCCGAAGAAAGGATTAATTCTGCACGAAATATTCCAACTCTACCGAAAGATATACCCATAATTGCAGTGGAAAACTTTTTACTAGAGGTTGGCGAAGATAAGTGGTACGATTTGGGTGTAATACTACTCAGTGATGCTAAACGAAACGTGAACTTACAAACGTTCACACAAATGACGCCAGTTCCCAGTCAAATAGTAACAATGGCACAAGAGGCCACACCCGAGGATTATCCTCTTAAATGGTCTGGATTGTCTGTTACTGTTGGTAGCTTAATGGCAACCAACTTACAGGTTGGTTTCAATTGTGATAATCACAGCAATTTTATCGTAAAAAATTAAAAATAAATGTCTTCGAAGGTTTCCCATAACGAATGGCATCATGCACTCACTGGTATTTCTAGAAGGGACACTATACATTTAGCAGTTCAATCGTTAGCTGGAATCTACAAGAACACGATTAATCCTGTCTAAATTTTCGTGAAGCATACATCGACGCAGTTCATCAACGAGTTGCGTTTTTGTAAATACAAATCTACTAATTTATCATATACATTAAATCAATTATGAAGATTTAGTATTTTTAACACGTACCTAACATTTTATCACATTACTGAAATCAGGGAATTTAATTTCACGTAATGCGACTCACTTATGAAATTAGTATTCGTAAATATAAAAGTGTATTTTAATTATACGAGGCAAGTTGTACAAAAAAAAAAAAAAGGAATGGAATTAAGATCACACATGTATTGAAATATAGGTTTGGTATATCAAATGCGATTTTATCAACTTTAATGCGTTATGTTCAATATATTAATGCGATAATAATTTTGCTACTAAAAATAAAATTGTTTCATAATTCACGTATAATTTTAAATAAAATTATTTTACTCGTCCCGATCTTGCCGCGAGTTTCGGAACAATTACATGTATAAGGGTTAACCGAAAAGAAATAAAACGAAATCTTGTTTTATAATTTCATCTTTAATTTCTTGATGCATTCTTTCCAGTATTGAGTACATTGCTGTCACAGATTTTCCATTATTAGCAACTTCAGAATTCGTCCAATTGTATGGGAACATCAACGAAAAATAACAGACTAACCGTAGTAGTAAAAAAAGCAATGTAAAAAATTTACAATTTCTTTCTCTTTTTTTTTTTATACGAAACCGGCAACACGTTGCTACCACAATAAAAATAACAAGTCTTTATCCGATGCTGATATGCTAAAAACGTAAAGCCACTAGATCTTAATTAATAATGTGGCATGCTTAATTAAATAAATGTATAAAATATTTCTCCTTGCGCTAATATACGTACTTTCCATTATAATTACAATTTATTATCTGTTTTTTCCATATTTTTATCATCGTGTATTTCTCACGAGGCTTTGCGCAAAAGAAAGATCATAATAAACCGCTGCAAGTTGTATACGGTTCGAGCGATATTAATTGAATTACAATATTTAAATAGATATTTAAATATGGTGCGCGAATCTATGGTTACAATTTGTCAAGGTATGAGTTCAAATCTGGGAGACCTTCCTTCAATCCCTTCCTTTTACGTGTATCCTGTAGGATCAAAAGAAATTACAATTAACAAAAGTGAAGTAATAAATACGATACATGTTGCATACAAACATTAAAAAGACAAATATATTTGTATGTTTCCCTATTCAGGCAAACCAGACTAATATTACTGGAACACCAAAACAAAAAACAGTTCCTTTTCCACGAGATTAAAAATGGTAATGCATTTATATTTACCCATCACCATCAGTTATGATCGTGGGTAATAATATAGACTGTATTTGAACAAAAATTTTCAGAGAGATAAGTTACCTGCACAACTTGGTAAGGTCTGGTGCTAGGTTCCATTGGGTCACCGGGCAAGATTTGCCAGTGATCGAATACACATTGTGGGAAAGCTTGCCCTCCAGTGTTGGAACGTAAGTCGGCAGTAAAGCCAAAGGACTCATTGACTGGAAGATATGCTTTAACTACGAACATAGGTGTGCCAGCAACCTGTTGTTCTTCGAATACGTGTCCTCTTCTTCGGTTAAGCACACCATAGATACCACCAACAGCAACTTCTGGGCACTACAAATAAAAATTTTTGTTGCGTTATCCGTATACAGAATACACTTATGTGTGAGTAGTTATAAATTCTTTGATAAGCAACATCTAACTTACCTGAATTTCGCACAAATAAACTGGTTCCATAAGTCGGGGAGAGGCAGTGAGGAGACAAGCATAAAGGCAACGTCTTGTGGTAGGGATAATTTGACCACCACCTCTGTGAATAGCGTCAGCGTGTAACGTCACGTCATGAATGTTGAAACGCACACCTCTCAAGTTCTCTTCCGAAAGTACACCCTGTAGATTCAATTGTGATCAATGAAAAAAAACACTTTGTATTTAGAAACATTTCGCCGTTCTGGATAAGACCATACCTCTTTCGTGGCCCATTGGAATCCAGCTACAACAGAGTCCTTAATTTCATTAAGATATTGTACTCCCTTCGTACAATCTACAAGGATGTTCGGTCCAGTTCCATCAGGTCCAAAGCACCAGATCTTCCTAGCTTCAGTTAAATCGTAGTCATACTTCTCGCTCAAATAACGAGCTCGAACTTTGAAGTCATCTCTTGGATTGACATCGCCGTTATCGATATCCTCAGCAAGACCATCAGGCATAGGACATGCCATCATGAATAGACGGTTGTGTTTGTTAGGTGATTTGGAAAGACACATTTGATTCGATTGTTCTGAAATTGTTTCTCTGTATGACACAACAGGGTCCGATTTTTTGATAGGTATGCAAGCATGATCCTCTTCCAAATCTTTCAAACAGATTTCCAAGTGAAGTTCTCCAGCACCGGCAATAATGTGCTCTCCAGATTCTTCAATGATACATTGTACCATAGGATCCGACTTCGCCAAACGTTTGAGACCTAAATGCGAACATTTTTGTTAAACAACGTTCGAACTCTTAAACAATTCAATTTTAAATAAAAATTTATTTCAGATTCTTAAATAAAATCACGGTCTATCATAACCCAATGCTCTATATGTAGTTTCATCCTTAATTTAATATTGAATTTGCGGCAAATTGTATTACACATATTTGATAAACATACCTTCGACTAACTTGGGCAAATCTGCTGGATTTTTGGGTTCAACAGCAACACGGACGACAGGCGACACAGAGAACTTCATAACTTTCATGTTGTGCGCATCTTTGTATGTCGTAATAGTACCAGTCTTTACTAAGAATTGATCAACACCAACAAGTCCACAAATATTACCTGCAATAAATAATAAAACAACGTATAAATATATGCGTCTAAAGTTTAATATCATCGCATAATATCAATTAAATTAATATATCAGTTGGCCGTTCTATTGTCTTCCAGAGATTGTAAGATCAGGTCTGTGAGAACATTCATCATTTTACTGTTTTACAACACATATTAACAAAAAGAAATTTACAAACCGGAAGGCACATCTTCGATCGCTTCAACATAACGACCCATCATCAAAATTGTACGTTGGATAGCTTTCTCATAAAGATCTTCCTTTTTGCCTGGTTGGAAGTTAGGACCCATGATGCGAGCTTTCATTCCCGTGCATACTTTTCCGGAGAATACACGACCGAAAGCATAGAAACGACCTTTATCAGAGGTCGGTACCATTTTCGATACGTACATCATGAGTGGACCATTTGGATCACAGTTCTGGAAAAGGAAAAAACCATGTCTCGATTAAATATTAATTTATCAATTGAAATGTACATAAGAAATAAATTTAATAATGGTCAGTTAATCATTTAAACATCTATCATGTCAAATTCAGAACAGGTCTGTGTATAAATTCATCCTATAGAATGTCAAACGCTGTATTTTAAAAGTGTATTTTATGAATATCCATACCTTAATACCAATCGCAGCTTCATCGTCGTGTGGGCCTTCGTACAACATTTCCATACGGTACTTTTGAGCGGTAACAGGGGATGGCAAATGAATGGCAATCATCTGAAGCAGAGCTTCTCCAGCTGGCAGCCAAGTTCTCATAACCACCTAGAGCAGGAAGAAAAATATTTATATAAAATCGTGTATTATAAACTAAATTTGCATCGAAATTTCAATTAACATCAGATAATGCTCATCTTCTCGATCAAAAGAAATTCAGAAGAGGTGTCAGAAATTAAATTTAGAACAATCATCACAAATATTTCTCAAACATCAAGGGTATTAAATCAATAATTTATCGTTATGCATGTCTTACCTTAAGGAGAGCCTTGCCATCCTTATCTTTATCTTCGGGTTTCAAAACAATTCCTAATTTTTGCATCAAGGTCTCTGCTTCTTCTTTCTTGTAATTCATAATACTATCGAACACCTATTAATTTTTGTACGTTAGTTTTCGGTCAGAAAATAATGTCTAATAATAAAAAAATTTGAACACAAACATACCTTGTAAATTGGGTCTAACACATACATGCAGAAAGACCGTTTGTTGTCTACTTCCTTTTGTTTGCTCCACTTCTTTGTTTTAGGGTTGAAGAACGATTCTCCCCAGAGTCTGTTCATCAGTTTCACGACATCAATCTTGAATTTCTCAGCGTACATTTCGGAGAATTGTTTCAGCGTAAACGCCCAACCATGAAGACCAGAACCGAAACCAACAGAACCTTTGCTGGGATCTACCTGTTCGTGACAAACATTAACTTAATATCAAAATGAAGTTATAGAGGAAGTCAAACAAGAGGAAAATAACTATACTCACTCTAACTTCACCCATGGGACCATCATCATCGGAATATGTTGCGATAATAACGTTAACATTTTCTACAATACGTTGGAAAGTCTGATAAAGATCTTCGCTGTCAAGCTGAAGTTCCAATAGTGCTCTGTCCATTTTGTTCATGAACAAAACGGGCTTAATACGTTCGGCAATAGCTTGACGCAGTACAGTTTCCGTTTGTACACAGACACCTTAAGATAACAATAGAAATTATAGTTGCAATAATTTATAAAAAATAATACAAATAAAAATATATTATAAAGCTGTAGCAATTGTGCCGTAGCATGTTACTCTTGGACATAAGGATAGAGGTCCACTAACAGCGTTTAAACACAATTGCCATACGTTTGCTCTCCTTCCATTAGCGCACCATCAACACTGTCCATGTGCATTAGCTAGTTAGACCAACTAATGCACTACAGAGTAACGCTTGCTGTGCTGGAAGAGATTTCAATTAATTGACGTATTACTAATTCAGAACACGTACCAGATACGCAATCGACGACAACAAGAGCTCCGTCAGTTACACGGAGAGCAGCAGTTACTTCACTGGAGAAATCGACGTGGCCAGGTGAATCAATAAGATTGATCAAGAAACCTTTTTCCTCTTTATCACGTTGATCAGGGTTTGTAATGAAAACTAAATCCTTCTCGTCAAGTTCAAAGAACATAGATATAGCTCTGTAAAGGATATATTATTTCTGCTTGTAAGAAGGAAAATAAAATGAAAAATTCATAGCTATATAGGTACACATATAAAGGGAACTTACGTGGATTTAATAGTAATGCAACGTTCTTGTTCATCTTTACGAGTATCGGTGAATCTGGTTTCACCAGCCTTAGCACCGGCAATGATACCGGCCTTGGACACAAGGGAGTCAGTCAAAGTTGACTTTCCATGATCGACGTGTGCAATGACGGACATATTTCTGATGTTCTTCTTTTTGTCCATCATGGCACGTATCTCGTCCACCGTGAAGTTCACCTGAAACAAGCAACATTTTTTGTTGTTACTTCAAAGTATATCTGTGTTTAACGCACAAAGAATGAAGTATTGATAAGTATTTTTATAATGCCGTAAAATTACAAAGTTTAGATATATTAATTTTGTCCCCAATGTCGATTAAATAATATGAACTGAAAAATTTTCTAATCATTTTATACTGTAGATAAAGAAAAGTTGACCTTCATACTGACCATATTGAAATCAAATCTTTGCAAATCTTGGTAGATATTATCACCGTATACACGGTACTCTTTCGAACAAAGGAAAATATTAATTCTCCATGTGAGCACGTTTATTTACACTTTTCTTTGTCCGAAATTAATTCTTAACCCGGGAGGTGCAACTTCCTCATTTTGTATAGACATATATTTTGCAAAATATTCAACGTATTTTTCTGTAAAATGACGATCGAGGATCATTTTCATAATGTTTCCAATTCTCCGTAAACCGTAAGGAGTTTTCTACGAAGATTCACGATGTTTCCGAGTGCATGCTGACTTCCTATCAAGAGCCGTACAAAGCTCCATGACACGTTGCCTCTTAAACAAGAGACGATGGAACATATTTAAACCTCGAACGTAAGTAATTTTTGGGCCCATACGGCGGAAAATTTTCAGGAATCTTCCGCCAGAATTTTTGCTGAACTTCCGCAGATCTTTGCCCCCGGTATATCCTTCGCGAGCCTCAAAATTTCTCTTCGGAGCAAGTTGCGCAATCCCAAGTAATCCGCCAGTTTTCAATTTTTCCGAGCCCAGATGACACTCGGTCTTCAAAAATATTCATACCTCTGCACTCCACACATCGTACAGATTTACACGTTCGTAATACTTTACAATAATTATACGTACCATCTTGGATGTTGTCCGATTTCCGTTGGCCTGGTCAGAAATATACGTGCACCAACAATGGCGGACTCCCTGGGAAAGAACAGGAGTTTCGTGAAAGGGATGAACGTTTCGCGTACGATAGAGGGCACTCCTTGTCACACGTATTTCGTGTCATGTACGGGGCCAATTGGAATTTCGTAATCCCTACCACGTGGCTATATTTGCGTGCGCAACATATAATCAATCGTACGTGAATTTAAATACAATTCACTTATCTGTGGTGGTGCATATTGCACTGCATGCTGTTTAGTGCTGCCATCTCACGAAACTAAAATTCAAATTCAAATTTGAATTGCTCAAATGTATACATATTCTTCAGAAATTTTTTCATGCGCGCGTGTTGTGAACTTAAAAACGAATTGAAGTCGTATTACATTACGAAACTTATCTTCGTGTTTCCGAAAGAGTATGTCAAATGGGAAAGAAAAGAGACGAAGTGTTACGAAAAGCAAGTTCAAAGGTTACGAAAAGAACACCGGTTAGATACGAGAAGTACATTTATCACTAAGAAAACGATGTTTTCTCTTACACGATGTATTCATACAAAATACTGCGTTGGTTTAACACTTAATATTGTACAAACTATCTGCTGTACTTATACATGGACAAGTGTACAAAAGATATATTAATCACTAATTACGTATACAGGCTACTAAAATAGCAAGAATTGTGCGTTTCCGTAAATTAATTATTCATAGAGACTGTAGCCTCTGTGCAATATAGATCACATCCGTATATTATGTACACGTTGCGAAAGTATTTCATCCTTTTCACAATACCAAAGACAGATAATGTTTTTACAACAAATGGTGAATTAATTTTAGTGCATTTATAATCTTCCCGATGTTCTATATAATTTCAACGGTTCTGAGTTATAAACAAAAATATTATTACGTACACCTCCAAGTAATTAGAAGATTACGATATTCACAACGTTATCGCTACGTGTAAATCATTCCAGTGGCCTTTAATTGAAATGCAATGAAGTTCACCATTGGTTGAAAATGCTATACAACTCGTAAACCTTCTAATTATTTTAAACTACATAAATTTAGCGATTGCCTTTGCAACTCCGTTCGTGAACGTTCACACGATCGGGATTAAAAGTCCTTCCACAATGTTTGCAAGGGACTAATTGACCCAAGTGCGATTTCCAATTAGCCTCTCCCATTGCTGCTATATCGATCACCATATTTCCTGTTTCTTGGTCACCTGTGCACAAATTACTTTCATAAGTATTGGACATTTTAATTGACAAAAATGTTTGCATACACACTCGAACGGTAAACGACTATTATCAAAGTCGTTGCACTTTCATCGCTCGCGTGTGAACTTAACCGAAAACATATTTCTTAGTTGTCCACTGCTTTCTGCAGTTCACTAAAGATTATGTTACTTAATTGATAAAGCTTGGCTCTGCGACTTCCTGTTTGCAACTGTACGTCTCTTTGGTCGATATAATCACGCCGACCTTAAGTTCATTGGTACAGCTCGACGGCATGCAACCGATATACATCTAACTTCCTTTCACAGTAATCCCATTGGTAAGAGAAACAATTATAGAGATTACAGAATCCATGCGAATTTTAAGCAAAAAAAAAAAGACTGTTAATTACGCTTCGAATAAAAATGTTCCTACGAATCGATAACAGGGGTTGTTCAACCCCTGTGAACAATTGCGCCAATCTCTGTCGAAAATATGATGCACTATCGTTTTCTCGTCGACCGAAGATTACTTGGATTCAAACGTGAACGTAAATCGTAAAGCCATATAAACAAATTGACTCACAAGTGTAGATAATTTCACACTTTTCCGGCTCCTTTCTTCTTTGACTCGGCGGTAGTTTGTTGTTCTCAACGCGCCACTTTTGCAAGCATTGCGGCTCGTGTATGACAATACTAGTGGACCCGAAATCTCTGCCACATATGTAACATGTGACAGCCTTCTTCTGCCCGTTGTCCTAAAATAAATTTCCTCCAAATGACTTATCTCTGTTCCAAATAGATGGTCTATATAGATCAATAACATTCGGGCGTTAAAAAACACATTTTTATTACCAACTATTATTATATACCAAATCTTTACACAAAATTTCACTGGGTGCAATCTATGATCGCGTCGTGAAACGCATAAACGTACAGGGATCAATTGAAATTTATTTGCGGGTCTCATGCAAATTGCAGGATATAAGCTTGCCTCCCAACAGGACTCACCCCGGTCGGACTGCTTATTATATTTTCTTGCACCGCCGTCGCCTCCGTTTTCTGTTCGCTGTTTGACTCCTTTCTCCTGGAATGAGCCGGCCGCTTATCGCTTTCCACTGGCACCCGTTTCATACACTGAGGCTCATGTATCTTTATACTTTTGGTGCCGAAATTTTTGCCGCATGTCTGGCAAGGGACCAGGGGTGGTCCGACTCGCGACGAGCTGGCAGACTTTTCCGACTCAAGTACCTACAAACCGAATTAGTAAATATAAATGAAAAATGATATAAGTTCTTCGAGAATAATAATTCATAAAAAAGACCATTACCTTTGTGGGAGCTTTACAACTTTTCTGATGCACGATCAGTCTTTCGGGCATAAACGTTCTTCCGCATTTCGAACACGGAACCAATTGCGCCTGAAAGTATGCAATTCGATGTAAATGATCCTCCGGAAACACGCCTCGGTTTCCGTGAGAAATGAAAAGAAATTTCATCTTTAAATTCGTAGCATAACGAGTCGCAATGCGGCGGTCAGTTTTTATATCAAACACGCCACTGTTCACACACAGTTAGGCCTGTTTCATAAATATAGGGCAGCGCCTTGAAGCACGATAGGGCTGGAGAGATTACTGTGCGTGGCACGAGCTGTATAAAATTAGAGACATTATACAGCGATTTCATTGAACACGACGACATATCTGTGTTGCAACATACGTGTGCATAAGAAACGCAAAAGGGTTAAGCTTTTACGAGGTACTTTAACATTACGCGTGCTTATGATCGATTCTCTTCAATGCAAAGCATATTCCTCGATAACGAAACCTGCGTGGTTCGTTTTAACTAGAAATTTGCAATTTTGCATATATTACTGCTTTTCGTTGTAATATTGCAATGCAAGAAAAAAGTTTAAAAGAGTTACGAATTACGAAGTTATTATTCGTTTCACGCCTGAATTATGTTGCCGTCATTTCTGTCTTATCACAAATTTGATTCTAAATTTTTACAATCGATTCGATCGTAAGTTACAAAATATTGGGTCCTAAATTCACGGTAATATTTTAATATAAGTGGTGCTGCAATGGTACTACGGTGTAAAATGCAACAAAGGGATAAAAGTATTGGGGTGTTATACGTATATATAGTTAAGCTCATTATGCTCGTAATCGAATTGATTCGTGACTTTTTGCAATTACATTAGATAGTCGTTTAGTAGCGACAGCCACCAGCCTGGATAAATATAGTAAGTTGACTCATTCTACTAATAGAAACACATTTGCTTATAAGAACAAATACGGAAGTGCTTAACGATTCCGTGCGTTTCATACGTATATATGTACAAATAGTCTCTAGGATTAATCATGAAAAATACATTTACTTTTTTTACGAAGAAAAAAGCGGAAATTCGTAGATAAAAAAGAAATTTTAGATTCGAAGGAAGTTGTATCCAAGACTGTAAACCATTTAATCGTTTAAAGAGACGCGTGGACCGTAGTAGAATACCTGGCTCTGTTCCCACGCTGCTGTGTTCCATTCCGAATGATTGATTGCTATATCAGGCCTCTGAGGTGTCGAGCGTCTTTGATTCACGGGCAAGGAGTTATTCTCCCGTTCCCACTTCTACGATATCAATAATGTCAAATTATAGCTCTATCATCATTGGTGAGAACTAAACGATAATTATTTCCTAAAGGGAAATCCGTGAATCTAGCATGCGAGCCTCTAAGAATTACTATTATCGCAAAGAAATGAATGTCCAATGGAATACACGGGTGTATATGTACATATTATGTATAAACTCTGGCAAGATGTACGTTTCCATAGTTCCGTGTGTGCATATAACTTATTCTTGTTATCAGAAACTAACAATATAAATATTATATCAAAAGCTCTAAGCTCTCAGGTATCGAGCTTCAAATTTTCAACATCTGAGACGTAACTACTGTGTAGGATATGATAACGAATGCAAGTTCCAGTGCAATTCACGGTAGAGTACCGTAACAAGTACGATCGATCTACACACGAGACATAATTAATATCTTTCGTAGATTGTCCATAGATGGTTGCGCCTGTGGTTGAGCCGTGTACGTACAACCACAGCAAAACGAATACGAGGTGTCACCTCACGTGTACTATACGTACAAATGTTTCTGATATCTATCCGATAGATTTAACCGCGCCTACGCGAATGCATATCGATCATACAAAGGGCCTTGATGCATTACGTGACTTGAGAAATGTGCAATAATATTCATGCTACGAGTCCAACGGTATCGCAGTTATGAATAATGAATGCAGTTCAAGTTCAATAGAAAATTAGATCACGTGCCTACGATTATATTATTATCAGGTTGCAGCGAAGGTGATAAACGTGGAACAGAGATATCAATGCAATCTCTTTCAAGCGGGAAAATCAATTACGTCAGACTTGGATCTTCAACTTAACATTGAAACGATATACAGTTGCAATTGAATAAATATTTAAAAAAAGTGCACGAGTGCAAAACGAAATGATCGTAGGGACGTATGTATTGACGAACGGCTTACTTGCATGCATTTGGGCTCGTGAATAGGAAAGCTGGCGGTACCAAATTCACGGCCGCATATGTAACAAGTAACTGTCCTTGGTCCCTTCTTAATCGGTGCCGATGAAGGTCTGCCCGAAGGGTTCGCCCGTCCTTGAGCATTACCAGACTTAAAGTTTGCCTCGTGGACGATCGCTTCCTCAGTCTTGTTTCTACTCTTATCGCTACGAAAGTTCAAGGCAACTGGCTTCTGTACAGTCTTCGGTACCGCGACCTTCGAAGTCGTAGAAGAGTTCTCCTTTGTCTTCTGTTGGCTGCCCTTCGGATGACTGTGGAATCGTTCCGGTTGATCCAAATTTCCGCAACTCTTACAAGGTTCTGGGGCACTCCTCGTCGAGGAAGCGGTGAATACCTCCAAGTCGTTCGGCATGGTCTGCCTCGAATTCTTCTTCTTCAACGTTGAGAGGGAAAGCGCCTTGTGACCGGTCGTTCCGTTTCTAATTAATACGCCGTAATATATCTACGTTAATATCGTTAAAATCTGAAAGCTCCATGGATAAAATAATAATCATTCGTCACTACTACGATCAAACGATTCAGTTTGTAATCGACAGTACATTATGGATTCGAGTCCACTGTTTCCAAAGGTTTAACCATCACGAACCTATTGTTATTGGCATCCAGTTTCCTGTTATCCGAATATTTCTTCGCGTTGGCCGTGTCCTGGCTACCGATACGCGCCTGTTTCTGCATCCTGGGCGATTCGGTGGTCACGTCGATGTGAGAAAGCCTTGAGTCTGGTATCTGTTCGAAGCTACGTCGTTTGTGGCATAGAGAGTAGGGACCGTTGCACCACGTCGCCTCGGCATTCGACGTGGTGCTATATCGTTGTTGTAGCCGTTCCATCGTGGTGACGTTTTGCCGGTGCCTTGACGACGAGGCGAACGACGAAGTACCCCCACTGATTGCTTTGGAGTGACGGAACCGCGTCATCGAGTCGATTAAGAGCTCTTTGCTGAGAAGGGACATGTCCAGTTTGTCCACCAGATCTGGATCCAGGACGCTCGGTTTCTCGAGGTTCGCGGTTTTTGGTCTTTCCAGGTCGTTGTAGAGAGAAACGCCGCGTTTCATCTTTGGCGGCCAGGTGCTTGTATCAGGTGTTTTAGATTTCCCTCGCTGCTTTCCTTTTTCTATAGAATTTTTCGAGCTGTTTTAAGCTTTCCGGATTACAAGTAGCTATTCTTTTAGTAATCGGTATGAAACAGCGGTTGATAATTATTTATTCGGTTTTTTGTATCGTATGTTAATTGTGCATGGAATTAGAACTGTGCGAAACGCATAATTACATTGGTTGGTCGGGGATCGATGTTGATTCCTCCCTTATGCTAAAGCGGACAAGAAAAATGGCTAGGAATCGAATGAACTCGGTGGTCGGTAAAAGTTATATAATTTAGAAAATCGGTATAATAAGACGAAGAAATGTGAAAGTTCAAGGCGAATTGCGCTTTGAAGAAAATGATGTGCACACGATTAAAAGCAACTTTCCCTTATGGTTAATTTAGGCTATATATTTAAACGTTTCTTATTTTGTTCCATAATCTGTAGAGATGAAATGGCGATAAAAAGTTCATGAATAACGCGGTCTAAATATCTCCTCGATATAATTATTAATTATATTTCAATTTAAATACATAATATTAATTAAAATTAACTTTTTGTAATATTTCTTTTACGATTCCCTTTTCAAACAAACGGGAAGAATTTTTACTTACTTTTCACTATATCCAAATCATCCTTAATCACCAAAAATGTCTTCTCCGGTACTAATTCCTTCGATCCCTTTTTCCATTTCATGATTTTCACGACGGACGTCGCGGTTTCAATAATTTATAACTTGCAATTTGGAAAGAACGTGAGAAATGATTTTTTTTATACCGCTTTCCGTGTCACGGGCACAAACGAAATGATGTGTTCTCCAAGAAAACCGGCATTTAAGATTTCATATTAGATATTTGGACGAATGTACCTCAACGTGTACGAAAACATGTGATAAACTATAATAAACCACACCTGAATTTCGTTCTTTCAATCAATAGTTACATGGAAATTTCCGATTCTCTGTCATTTATGGTTATCAAAAGTGCAAATGATTTTTCCCTTAGCTTTCGAATTGTTCTCTCTCGCTGTCAGCTCACTGAATTTAGCTCCCAGCAGAATATTCATGTCACATATTCAAATTGTTCCACAGTTTTTCTTTACCTGCATGAGACAAACATAATTATAGATCTAACACAGTACATATTTATTCCATTAAGTTATTAACTTGATAGCACATTTTTTTTCAATATAATCACTATGGAGATACCTGGGTGTTTTTATAATGATCGGCAAGATCGTAATCAGTTAATATAGTATGTATACGCGAACATGATAATTACTACAAGTATAAATCTAGCACGAAAAACGAACTTCGAATTTTCTAAGTGAAGCGGACGTAGCACGTTAATTTTTCTTTATTAATTTCACAAAGTATATGTAAAGTAAATACAAAATATTCGTTTTTACAAAGAACGGAAAATTAAGTCCTCCTATTGACCGGCACACAAAGATCACGGTAACGGTTCTCGCCTTACTTCACAATCGACCAACTTCGTTTTATCGATTTAAATTATGCGCGACATTTGTTACAGAAATGCAATTTAACACGCGTACCCCTTTGTCATCGAAACAGCCGGTGCACTGAGCTTCGGTTTACCTTGCCATTGGCTACATATAGCTTTTACCTTTCTGATTGTGGTCGACTGTGTGAGAGTACAGGTGGCTACGAGAAAATCGATCCAACAACTACTATTAAACAACCATGTCGCGATCATTTGCATACATACTCGTCATCACGCGAAATTTTGTCACCACGCTAATATGTAAATGCAAGGGTATGTGGCAACAAACTATTGTAATAAAAAAAATGATAAAAAAAAGCAAGTCGGCCTCTTCAAATTTATTTTTTTTCACATTATATGCATTTTCCTTTTGTATGCGTATTAATGTTATGTAATGAAGCATTCAACTATGCAGGTAGCCAAGTGAAACGTCAAATGCTACTGTTTTGCATAATCGCTTTAATGTTGCAACAATGTTTTATTTCAAAGCATGCGGGTACATTTCAAATAGAAATCAAACCTTTCCTATTTCCGCCGAAAACAGCGACTTTATTTAACGAGTTCATTAAAAAATATGCGTTCTTGATTTATACCATATTATGATAGATGTGTTTTTTTTATTTACAATAGAAGTATGTTGATAAATGTACACAGTACAAATAGTTTATCGGCGATATCGATAACGTTTGAAATGGAACCACAACTGGAAAATATTATTGTGAAACTGACATCTAAATCCACGTTTATATGAATATTCCCACTCTCGGTTAACTATCTTGAATGCAATGTCTTCGTATGGTGGTCCAGCATGAAATCGTAAATTAGCAAAGTCCTTATTATCAGCGCACGGAGTCTGCAACATATAACGTCATATTAGTCAACTCGTAAATTATTAATATTATGGCAATGTTATCGTAAACATGCCTTACCAAAAAGTATTCCGGAGTTGTGTTTTTGTCTATTAGATCTGGATAGAATATGTTAAACTTATAGCCTTGAACTATTTTCGGCGGCGGATTATCCATGTCGTAATGGGTTTGGTTGTATTTATTCCATTCAAAACCGGTATGTACCCGATTGAAGTATCTTGGTTTTCTAGGTCTGTATTTATCAGACCAAAGATAAATCTGTGCCTCTAGAGATGACTCAACGCTAAACTGGGCCTCATCGGAACTCATGTTTTTACGCGCTTCTCTATGCATGGCTTGTTCTTCCACGGTCATAACGTTTTGAATTTTCCGACCGGTGCTGAGAACTAGATTTCTCGCGTACTCTAATCGTTGACTATCCTCTTCTTCTAAAGTAACCAATGTTCCTGGCTCAAGTTGAGTATAAGGTATGTACTTTGGAGAATAGCCTCCCGATTCGTATTCAGTGAAAGATTCCGATAAAAGATCGTCGGCCGCATTGCTGGTCTCTTGCTCGTCACTTTAAATATACAAAGGACAATTGCATAATTGAAATAAATTAAAAACGTAGGTATATAATTTAAAAAAAACCAAGATACTCACTCTGATTGACTTTCTTCGCTTTTTTCTGTAATCGTACTGGTAGTTGGTTCTTCTTGTTTTTCCGACTGTTCGCCAGCTATTTGCGAACACTCCGTTTCATTTTCCGTTCGCGCTACACCTTGTTCAGCGATTAAAACTTCCAATTTCTTGCGCAAATTTTCTTGGTGGCGATCTCTTAATCGTGCCCTCGCCATGTGCGCTGGGAAATGTAAATGGTTGTTACAAACATGCAAGTCAAATGATACAATTTATATCATATATTATATGTCGTGTTTACCTTTGAGTTGAGATAAAAGACTTTCCCAATATCCTATATCAACGCCTTCTGGCTTTCCTGTAATTTTTGCTTCAATCTGCAGTTGCAAAGCTTCTAGTTGAGCTGCTGTTTTTCCTTTAAAAATAGCAGTCACATCCTTAGCTACAGATTCATGTATGCCTTCTCTTCTACCAACAGCTAAAAGTAGACATCTATTAGTATTCATTAGAAACAATAAATAAAAACTTCATATATATGGACTATGAAAAATTGCTTACCGACTTCATATTCTGATCTTTCTAATTTCCTTAACTTATGTAATTCATCTTCGACAATTACGGTAATATCATTCCAATAATCCAAATTCTTCCCACGTTCTAATTCTTTATAAACTTTGATATCCTCAATCAGGTCTTCTAAATCTTTCACGTGTAAACCACGTAAATAAGTATAAGGTTCATGCATTTCTACGGCATCAACTTCCTCTTCTGCACTGATATATTTAGCGAGGAGATCGATTGGTTTTGCCCGACCATCTTGTATTCTAATTCGTGATCTCAATCTTGCTTGTTCTAAATGAAACTGATCTTCCTGTCTAGCCCACTGCTCTAACTGGGCGGCTTCTTTTCCTCTTTGTAACATGGTCATTTCTTCTTCCCTTTGTTGTCTCTCCAATTCCCTTTCCTGCCTCCTTTTTTTAACTTTTTCTAACTCTCTTTTATTTTCTTCCTGTTTATGCCTGTTTCTAATTTCCAATTCTTCTCTACTAACTCCAAGCAAACCTTCTTTCTCCAATTTCTTGGACCAAACAAAAGTGGAAAGCAAATTACCATCGCCAAATGGATTATCCGTGTTTGTATAATGCAAATAATCATTATCCCAGCCCATTCTTTCCTTTCTCTTACGTTCTTTGGCCTCCTTTTTCTTTAAACGGCGTAACCTTTTCTCTTCCGGCGTTTCCGTGGCTTTCATCATTTCTTTCTGCCGCTTTCTATCCTCGACTTGTTTTTGTTGCTGTTTCTGCAGCTTTTCCAAGAGCTTTGTGGAATTTGAGGAGGAATTAGAAGAAGTAGAACTGCTGGATTGAATCGAACTTGCTACAGACGAGGACGAGGATGATCTAAAATATGTGTAAGTTACAAAGAAAATACTGCTCATCGAAAGTGTAAAAAATGTGAATTGTAATTGTAAATACCTTTTCCGACTTTTATGTTTCGAAGATTTTTTGCGTGATTCACGTGATTCCGAAGAATCTCTATGCTTAGATTTTTTATATTTATGATTAGGAACTTTAGAACTTTTGTGCCTCGATTTCGATCTTCTTCGACGACTGTCATATTCACCGTCACTATCTTTACGTGAAACTCTATCTTTACATCTATGCCGGTCTCTCTGGACTTTCGTTGTACTCTCATAATCTCTTCTATGAGAATATTTCTCCATTGTTACAGAATATACAATAACTCTGTATCTCTGTAGAAATGTATTTCACTTCTACCGCGCTTAACCTCACTTCACTAATATACTGACGCGCTAACCCTATACGTACGCCATTACTAAATTTCGGACAGCTGATTCCGGTGCACTACGTGCATATTTCCGTTCAAGTATAATAAAATAATATAATACGGTAAATATAAAAAATCTGCATATTTATATAAAACTGTTAAATAGTAATATAATACTGTCCCATCAGTTTCTTTATTTCTTCCATAGTTTTTCTTTTCCTAGACTCTCAACGACCACAGAGTATTCTTCCTCCACTCTTCTTGATAGTACATCCGTTAAACTTTCAAATTTGTGAGCATACGCTGTTGGAGGAAGGTTTTCTAAAATTTACAGTTGGTTTTTGTAGTGTTTAGTGGCGAATTATTGTTCGGGAGTTTGTGATTACTTTAAGTGGAACGAAATGCCCCACAAGATGTATTACTCGAGCAAATACTACGATGATAAATATGAGTACAGGTTGGTACAAATAACAACAGTCGTACAACGTTTGATTATCATTCGATTTTGGTCAATTGTGCCATTTTGAATCGTTTCGATGGATATACAATGTACTACTCACAGAGTTTGTATTCGCGACACATATTTTTTTTAAGCTGATCTAAAGAACAAATTTTGTCGTGGTAGAAAAATCTGTGTCGTATTTTCATATGTGTATTCAATTGCTTTGTCCGAATTTTCAGACGTAGTTGTAACGTTTCATTTAAATGGCTCTCAGGCATGCATTTTTGTTTGCTTTGCTAGCCTGTTAAGTCTTAAATGGTCCACTGTGTTCGTGAAATATTTCGCAATCACGTAAGATTATAGAGTTTTAAGAACTGACATGTGAGATTGTTTTTTATACATCAAAATTAATAATATACATAAGTTGAAGAAATGTCTGACAATTATAAAGAATAACGTGGCCGAGAAGAAGGAAGAAGCAAATGTGGAATTAATTATGAAGGTTTTTTTTTTAATTAACAGTTGTATTGTGTGATACATTAAAAAACTACTTCTTTTACGGCAGAATTTTGTTTCGCTAGTAAAGTGATCTAATTATATTAACCTGGGGTTTAACTTTTTTTTCTATATTTAGTCGTTAGTCGTTCACATTCTTAGTCGTTAGTATTTTATGTATGTATGTATGTATATTACATGTGTATTATTTATTAGACATGTAGTACTGCCAAAGGAAATGGTAAAATTGGTTCCAACTACTCATCTTCTTTCTGAACAAGAATGGAGAGCCATCGGTGTCCAACAAAGTCAAGGATGGGTACATTACATGATTCATAAGCCAGGTATTCCATTTTGCCTGAAATATATTATTATCTCTGTTTGAAATATATTAATAAATGTATAGAACAATTCTTTACAAAACTGATATTTTTTTTAAAAGCTAATCATTTTTATTTCAGAGCCACACATTCTGTTGTTCAAAAGGAAAATAACGTCTCCCCCACCAGAAAATGAACAGGAATGACTCTACTGTACCAATTTGTAAATAACGCTTCAGATCATTGTTAATATTCATAAGACGACACACCTATAACGGCAATCAACTCTATTGGCTTCCAAAACTCAATATTCATATATTATACTACGATCATTTACATATATTTATACCCAGAGATTAGCTGATTCTAAAATTCAAAGTTACAAAACTTATTTTGGATCTAAATTGTTTGCTTCGACAATAGTATTCGCTACATTCATTTGCTACATATTGCCTTCCACAAATCATTTTAAAAAGTTATAAAAGTATTCTGTAAATATTTCTATAAGGCGCCCTAGTTCTTAGTTACAGTTTAAATAGTACATATATTTTGGATTTACCATGATAGCTTGGTATTTCGTTTAATGTAATTCAAGTAGATACAGTCGAGTGTTTTGATCTTTTTCTGAAAATCATAGTTTTGAAGCAGAAACAGTTATTCTGTCGAGAATTTATTGAGTAAAGAAAATTTTCATAACTTTGTGATTTACAGTGCCTTGCACGAATGTGCTGATTTAGTGAGGTATACTTCTAGTATTACATACTTAAAATAATCATTCCTTATGTTTAACAAGAATGATATATTATTAAAAAAGTGTGCCTTTAAGTTCTAAGTTCATTGAATACATAGATATTATTTTGAGATTCTATCGTTATTACTTAAGTATTAAATTCTGTGTTTCTTTTTGTACATCTTGCCATAAGATCTTTTTACACCAATCAGAATTACACAATACATTTATTTTTACATAGAATTTTATTCAGATTTTGCTCTCTAATTATTATATTTTCGGGAACATTGTTTTATCAGTATTTCTCAAAACTAATTCCTATGTCTTAGTATTAGATGACTTTCACTTATTTTTAACAAATAAAACGTGTACTGTCTGTTCTTAAATAAACATGTATCATAAATATTTCAATCTTTGTTTCATTTCCCTCTGCCAAAGGTTGTATGCATTACATCTGACCAATTTTATTCATCTGTATTAGAATTATTCTTGGCACAGAGAAAAAAGTTGGTACAAACCGTAAGCCTAAACGAAAACTACGTTTATATGGAAAATATTCGTGTGTAATACTTCTTCATTTGGTCTCTTGAGCGACAAAAAAATGTGAAACAAATTTAGCCGAATACGCGAGAATGGAGAGGGGTACAGAACAATTAAAACAATCACGTGACTGACCTCAATCCAATTATACAAACACCGTCCCTAGCGGTCAAGTAATTCTCACACTAATTTTTGTAAATTGCACATTAATTAAATCATCGTTCATGGCCTGACGTACATATGTTGCGTGCTACAGTTCGTTTCACTTTTATTACATAATTTCGTTACCATTTGCACCCCGTAACGAGGAAATAGACGATTAAAGGAATTTGTTAAGATTAATAAAAGCGAAAAGATATGTATCGGATACACAATCGAACAAACCACCAAACTACTGTCTCGTAAATACAATAAATCTTGCTAATTGTACATACAAGCAATGCGCATATTTAAATTTAAATCGACCAAGATCCAAGTATCCGCCATGCTATATGGTGTATTTTTGTCGTTAATAGTTACTTCCCAAAATAACAACCATTTCGTAACAGTGTGTGAGCAAACATATTATCATATGTGTCGATTGCTGATGTGTCTGCCATATATGGTATAACCATTCATGCAAGTTCTCTGCATGCGTGTGTAATTTCTCAGTTTGGTGTAAGTACACAAGATTTCGTAAACCGCGTGTATCGTGTGCGCGCGCAAGCACGCGTCCGCGTAGGATCCCTGACTTGGTGCGAAGGTACATCAGAAAAACGGCATTGAGGAGGGAGTAGATATATGTACATGGGACCAGAGTTCGGTGAAAGGGGGCAAAAGAACTCAGGGCAACAGAGAAAGAGAGAGAGGGAACGAACTAAAATACTGAAAGCAAAGTGTGTTGGAGTGGGATAGTGATAGTTGATCTCTGACGCACACATGCTACATTCAAACGATGCGAAGGGCTCTGTTCTCATGGGCCAGCCGGCACTTCGCGAGAACAGAGCGCATCGACAGTACAACGATCGCTGTCGCGTGAAGAACGACTTTCCGCGCTCTCCAAGTCGATACGTGTATCGCATCCGGATTCAAAAATTAGCACGCGCGCAACGTGATTCGATCGCTCGACAATCGCATTGTTGAGCGCACAGTTTCTTCTATTCGTTGTTCACGATTGTAAATAGATCCTATTCATCGGGTAAGTCGATTATTCCTTTTTTTTCTTGTTTTAAATCTGTCACGGCTGTTCTTTTGTTGAGGTCGGGAACCGAGTATTTCAGATACGAAATTCTTGATACAAGCGATTAAGCATTCGACGGTAGTTCCCCAAGAGTTTCGTCACTAATAATTTTACTCTTTCAATGAAAGTGCAAGTCGTAAACAATTGAGTTGCATGGCAGACATCGAGAGGAAATCTTATCGTATCTCGATGCGCTCATCTTTGCTCCGACAGTAATTGCGATTTACAGATCATTTACCAACATTCCTTAGTGTATTTGTTTCGGTATATCCACTGCGCAAGCAAGAAGGGTCGCACCTTAGAATATAGGGCACATTTCACCCTATATCATGATAGCATATATATGTATGTATATAATCGAGGTATTCAAACTGACCGCGCAAAATAATGGTCGCTTAAATATTTTGTTTTCTGCTTAATGCAAAGTAGATTTTGAATAAAAATATTTATATGATTTGAAAGAGGGTTCTTTAGTCCCTTAATATATTGTCCCTTTGTAAATAATATCTTTCTTCGATACATTTTGTCTTTGCACGAGTTTTTATACTATTCTTATCTACGCATTGCATCTCTCTACTCATGCTTACTCATAGATGCGTGCTCCTTACGCTGAGTTAGTAATTGCGATAATTATTAATTAATCCCGTAAATCAATACAGTTTGAAAATACTTTAAACGTTTAGAAGTCCGCGCGTTCTCGGAGTGCGACCACTTCGGTCGTGCACGGCTCGAACAAGAATGGCACGTGTATTTGGTTCTTATTCTGGTACTTTCATTTCCCCCCTGTAGGAGCGTGTGTAAATCGAATGATTCAATCGTTCTCGATAATAATGTCAAACGCCAGACCGAGTTCAGACATATTTCCTCTGCGTTACTTTCTTCCCTCCTCTTTATTATACGCGTGCCAGCATCAGGATTTTGTCGCGATACAACAAGACAATGTTAATTTTTCTGCGGTACATAATTTTGTATCGGATGGAGCGTAAAGGCAGATTTCCAGGACAGTTTAAACCGGTTAATACCAGTTTCTTCGAGATATACATATATGTATGTACATATATAGTACAGACGTGAAAATTCGATGTTTAAATTACGTTTTTATCCAATAACCGGCCGTAATAATTAGTTGGGAAAGAATTGTATTTTGGTTCTTAATCAAAACAATATTTAGGTCTGCTGAGAAATTCAAGTAGGTCCCATTACGTAAACCTATCTTTCTTTGGCTGCTTTTTTTTTAATGGTACATATATCTGATAGCGGATGTTGCTCAAATTAGAGAACAGACGTGAACTTAACACCATGGACTTTTTGGCTTAATTGGAACTGCCAAACAATGAAGCACCCTGGATGGTAGTCAAACTAGCAATTACCTCGTTATGAATATTTTATATCATTTGCATTACATAATAGATTACATTATGCATCACGTTGCGCGATTAGCATGCAGGACCAACGATTCTCGTAACGCGTCCTGAAGATTGTTTTGCTTGCTAACTTTTGCAATTATGCGAATAAGTATACGCTTTGTAGTAACATTCCAGCGAGACAATATTTCGCAAGTATTACGACGAAGGACGGCATAGAAATTCTGTAACAATGTAAACGTAAAAAAAAAAATAGAAAATCGATAAAATATTTTTGATCGTAGTAAGAATATTATAAAGTTTATAAAACTATTTCCATTCAGTCGAACTGCATCTGAATGCACTGTGCACAATAAATTTTGATATTATAGTAAAATTATGTGAATTAGCAGAATTGAAATTCTTTAATTCAAAATTTAGGAATATCATTACGTTCCATTGATATTAATTAATATCGAACGATAAAAATAATGGGGGAACGCAAATATGTAAATTGCATTACAGAACAATAATTCGCGTTAGATAAGGAGTGTAATTACGGTTGTCGTGTACCAGGGGCACTGACCATCGTCGTTCAGGGTCCACTTATTACGTGAAAAAATGATCAACCCAATTATCTGCAGTTCAATCACACACGAATCAGTGCTTACGTTGAAAAAGCGACAATCCATTCCACAGTATTTTAATCATCTCCAACTTCACGCGCACATACTCACGTTATCACGATGTCTTACAATTTGTGCAAATATTTTAATAATCGCTGGTAGAAACAAGGACGACGGTACGTTTCGACAGGCTGATATAAAAAAAAGATAATAAAATATTTAGGGTGGTGGCTCCCTGATGTACGTGCAATGTCATTTGGTGTTTCGTGTATCATGCGCTAAGTAATATTTTATTATCATGTCGGGAGAAAAGTTTGCGCAATGTATGTATTTCTGCGAAATTACAATGTACAGTCGAAATACATGTACAGATTCGCGTATGTACATTGATTTCGCGACTACGTCATAGTGTGCTAAAAGTTTAATCGCTATCCATTTCTCTTCTTTTCCCTAAGATAACGAAAAGAAACAAAAAGGAGCGACATGGCGCATCCCAGGAAATGGAAAAATTGCATGTCGAAAAATATGCTAACGCTGCTCACAATACTGGCAGTAGTAATCGGCGTTATTGTTGGTTTCATCTTGAGAAACGCCAAAGATGAGCCATGGACGAAACGGGAGATTATGTATATACAATTTCCCGGAGACATTTTTCTTCGAATGCTGAAGGGGCTTATATTGCCCTTAATCGTTGCCAGCATCATTAGCGCAATCGGTGGTTTGGATCTCAATCTATCCGGTAATTATGCATATGGCTCGTTTGAGAGAACATTTTAGATAAATGATTACTTATGCAGAGTGAATCGCGTGGGCGTGCAAACTTGTTTACGTGAAGATGGTTGGTTCGGTGTAGCATAGATTACTGGTATTTTCCGATGTGACTTGATTCAGAACGAGAAAGAGAATTACACGTACCTATATAGATAATGCGAACAATTTCCATAACAGATGTCCGTTCTCTATCTTTTTTAATTATAGACTCGCGAGCACTAATGACTGGAAGATTTAAAAAAAATCTGAAATACCTCGGACATTCGTGTATTCTTCCCATCGTAACGTGACTTTATGTCCCGCGATAAACGTCCCGGCAGAGATGCATTTTTTTTTTTTTTTTGCAGCATTGCTATAAGATTAGGATTAAATTGTTAAATGTGTCTGATTTATAGGAAAGATTGGTATAAGATCGATTTATTATTACGCATCGACGACTGTATCCGCCGTAATCCTTGGAATAATTTTGGTCTTGATTATAAGACCCGGAGAGTTCAGTTCACACGGCTTAGTCACAAAGGAAGGTATAGCGCCGCCTAGAGATGTTACAACCGCAGATACGATATTAGATTTGGTCAGGTATAATTATAAATAAAACACTTTCTTTGTTATTCGTAATAAAAAGAACGTTTTTACAAGATTGTATTCTTTGTTTAGGAATGTGTTTCCACCAAATCTAGTACAAGCGTGCATTGCACAGGTATGTTGAGTTTCGAATAAGAATTACGTTACCGCAATTGAATTATATGTTAATTAATTGATCTTCGGTTCTAGTATCGCACAATATTAGTACGGCCCGAAAATACCACAGGAGGTAAATAAATTTCTGCATGCTTCGACTAATGTATACATATATCGTAAATAATTTGAACATTTCTTCTTTTTTTAGTAACATTACAGGAATGGGATATAACTCATGAATACGGAGATGGAACAAATACCTTGGGCTTGGTTGTATTTGGTATTGTGTTTGGAATAGCGCTCAGTAAAATGGGCGAAGCTGGAAAACCGCTCTTATCTTTCTTTGATACTTTATCTGAAGCAACAATGCTTATTACTAAATGGGTCATATGGTAAAAAAAAAGATACACAATACGCTCTTTATTCAACACGGTCGTATAGAAAAATTCACTCTTGCGTATCGTTTGCCCACAGGGTATCTCCAATTGGTGTTCTTTTCCTTGTTACTTCGAAACTCCTAGAAATTGAGGATATCGGTGCAATTGTTGGACAATTAGGTTTATATTTTGTCACAGTATTACTAGGTTTGATTATTCATGGCTGCGGAACTCTTTCCCTCATATTCTTTATTTGTACCAGACAACTGCCATTTAAAATGATAGGAAAGATGGGCCAAGTTCTAGCGACAGCATTCGGCACTTCGTCGAGGTAAATTTGCACGATTTTGATGAATCTATGCAGAAACCACCATAGAGAATACTTGAAGTTTAATATGAATCTTCTTTTTATGAATACAGCACGGCTACATTGCCGGTGACGATACAATGCTTAGATAATATGGGTGTAGATCCAAGAGTGACAAGGTTTGTTGTTCCAATTGGTGCTACCATTAATATGGATGGAACTGCATTATACGAAGCAGTTGCTGCAATTTTTATAGCACAAGTTAGAAATATTCCGCTGTCGCTCGGCAACGTGATTGGTGTTAGGTAGTTATTTAGTTAAATAATCCAGGGGATGCGTTATTGTAATTTCTATCCTCTCAACGTTTCGATATGCATTTATAGTATTACGGCAACTGCAGCAAGCATAGGTGCTGCTGGTATCCCACAAGCTGGTCTGGTCACAATGGTCATGGTGCTAGATACCGTAGGTCTACCTGCTGAAGATGTAACACTTATTATTGCAGTAGATTGGCTCTTGTATGTATTTAATTTTGTGTATCCCCGAGTTGAATCTATTCTTGTCTGCGTTACTAATAATTATTTATTATTTTATAGGGATCGCTTCCGAACGACGATAAATGTTATGTGCGATGCACTCGGTGCTTACGTTGTTGAACACATGAGCAAGGGAGAACTCGAAGCAAGTGCAAATGCGCAAGAGGAAACAATTGAATTAGCCAGAGTGAGGAAAGCAGATGTATAATGCATTGCATCTGTTGTTACAATTTTTGCCATATTATAATATTACGAACACAATTTTACCGTGTTGTGTAATATTTTTTGTATACTTCATAGTCAATAATTTGTACTCTAATCGATACTCACGCCGACTCAAATTTTATTTTATATTTTAAGCCAATATAAGTTATTATATGTATAATTACGAAATATTGTAATTAACAAGATACTTATTTAGATACTTAAAGAAAAGGAATCGTTATTATAATGTTATTATAATGTACTTTAAAAGTTCTGCAACTAATGACTCATTTTGACCTTTGCGTGTGTATTAAATGCATTGTTTTGGTTTTTTATTCGTACAAATACTATATTGCAGTTACTATTCATGGAAAAATCGGTGCATTACATGAACTGTAATACGGAAACATTCCATATACATATATGCGTACATGTATATATACATATATATACACTGAATACAACAAATATAAAAATTATATTCCATACTGCTCTTGAATGTTTCATTTCTGTACATATATAGTATTTATTACACAGATTTAATTAATATAATCTTAAGGAACAATAGTTTCTGAGTACAATAAAAAATGTACATTTTAAACTTCTTTTATAATTAAAATGTACATGTATTTCAATTTACGAATTTCCAATGAAATCTCTTATTTAAAGTATACAAAATATACTTCTTTAATTGTAAACATATACCTTCCAGATTATGTCAATCTGTATTTACATGTCTTAGGCAACACTTTTGTATCATCGTTATGTCTAAAAGAATTTAACGCCTTGATTATCATCGAATAAAATTAATTCTGCCCTTTTGTTTGCCTCCAATGTTCGAAGAGCTCTGATCAATACTTCTGTATCAAGTCCATGAAATTCTGAAAAATAAAAGACACCCATTGTATAATAACAAGATCATTCTCTGTATATTAATTGAACACACCCAAACATTATCCAAGTATGTACCTTGATTTGTTGTATCTTCGCCTTGATTCAACTCGAATAAAGTGCATACAGAACCATTGAGTCCATTCTCGTGTGCCCAGTTATAAATAATATCCCCCCATTCCTCCAGAGTGTGCCAATAAACTAGCCATCTCTGTTTTGTTTTATCCAATGGACTTGCATTGCCTGACTTTGCTAATTCCTCTAACACTAGCAAAACAGCATCCGACGGTAGCTTTCCTATTAGACGTATTAAGGAATATGTTTGGTCAGGTATTAAATTGATCGTTTCAATCATTTGTTGTTGCTCAAAGGATACGATTAATTGCTGCATTATTAAATAACGGGCTTGAATGCACTTCCCTTATGTCTACAATAGCTTGTTTTGTAGCGCAATAATATTCTAATATCAAGCTTCTCCATGCTGCCAATTGTTTAGCTCTAGTACCCGTATGAGGTTGAAGACTGACAAAAAATATGTATTATTGCTAATAAATCAATTAATTTGCATTTATTATGTCGGGACGAAAGGTGTAGAATAAAATACCCTAAATAAAGACCTATGTTTCATTGCGATTTAAAATTAAATAAATGAGACATAACCTATTGTCACTTACGTGAAAAAAGGGGGAAAACTATATTGCCATGGCCATTCGATGTCTGCCATTATTGAAAAGCTATTAAGAAGCTTATATAAATCATATAATCGAACGAATAATTATATGCTTTAGATGTTTATGACAGTTTTGTCAATACTGCATCGGAATGTATTTATAAGCATGACGCTTCTGTCACACGTGAATCCGATTCATTGTTAGTTTAGTTGTGCGACTTATCATTTTGCAATCAGCGTTTACCAATAGTTAGCAAGGGCTAAAGTACATAAAATATTTCTAGATACATAAGAAAATAGGAGAACGTGGAATTGAAGAGAATGTATTGAAAATTTGTAGGTTCCTCTGATCGAGATATTTTTTACAATTTTTATTAAAAAATAATCGTTGTACAAGTAGTATTCTATCGTTCTTATTTGTAAAGTAGCAAAGTCGTACCAATAGTGTAAACATTATAAAATACAATAGTGTAAACATTATAAAATACAATAGTGTAAAATAAACCTATAAATAAACATTATTTAGTTTTGTTTTGTACAACGTATTAGTTTGACGTTATTTTCGTAAAAGTATACGAACATTGTAAAATAGATTATTATGACATCCTTCAAAAGCAATTGCTTATGTACTACACTTTCAAATGCTTATAAATGATTATATATTGATTTTGATAATATATGCCTTCGGTTTCAAAGTCTCTATAGGGTCTTATACTAGCGTATGGATTTTTGTCGAAGAATGTATACTTTATTTGACTACCTAGTATTTTATTAAGTATCATTGATTCCCTTTCTGCTTCCAATAATGTATAAGATGTTAGAATAAGTGGACAATTCTGTTTAGCTATCGTTTGTATAGATTGTGCCCATGTGTCTTGTTCAAACTTGCATTCATCAAATTCATGCATCCCTGGATTGTATGCGACAATAAAGTTTGGTTTTGCGTATAAATCACTTTGTACATAAGTTTCATAAAGTATATCGAACATATGAACTGAAAGCTGTTTGTTGTTCTCCTTGCAATCCTTACAAAGATTCAACGATGAAAAATCTGGAGACAACTCTGGTCCTATGAATAAAAGCAATACCGTTTCTATACATGGCAGCCAATGTAATAAAATTTCCCAAAGTATCATGCCGACTGTGTCAATCATATTTGCGCCGATAATATGAATAGTAACGCTATTGTCCTTAAAAATATATCTTAACTTTTGTATCATGTAAAGAAACGTTAAAGGCCGTGTAAGATACTCAGAATTAATGATTGCATTTTTTTCCTTTGATATCACTGCATCTGCTTCTGATAGAATATAAGCATTTAAAAAATCATTTATATTCTCCGGCAAATCGACATAGTTAATATGGCATGGTACTTTAATTCTAGGTGTAGACCTCTTGTACGTTATTGCCATCATATCTAAATCAAAGCATAATTTTGTAAGGTAACAGACGCCGTGCGTCGCCTCTCCTTTGTGCTTCGTGCAAAAGCTTGCGTTTGGACAATTGAGACAATCTTGAAGAACTTTTGCATCTTGTACGTGGCATACGTTACAGGATCTAAGAAACATAAACATCTCCTGTTCATAATGGACTAATCTTCTATCAATTTGCAGCGCTACTATCAACATAAAATTCATTTTATATTCCACCCATTTCTCCATATTAAGATTTTGTTCGTAATTTAAAAAGTTCGAGAGTATGTTATTTGTTAATACGTTGCATATCGCATTGCACAGCTCCCTGTGATCCGGCCAGTGCTCCTTTTGATGTTCTTTAGAACAGTAAGAGATCATTTTGCAATTCCCACATCTTTTCAAAGAGATTTCACGACCGAGTTTTTTACAAATGTGACATGCATTTGGATAAAAGAAAAAGTTATGCAAAATATCCATCTTCCATTCGAAATTTGGTATAAAAATGTATGGATGTTAGCTCCTGTTACTTTTCTAGAATCAATTATATTAGCGGGGAAAAATCGTTAATTACTCATTATCCATGATTAAGTTATACACCTTTGGGATTCTGGACTAAACTACGGACATTCTAAAACTTAATTAATTAAAAAATCATGCCCATGGTTTGTAATTTGACAGCTATGTAGCATATGTGGCACCATCTATTGGTTGGATGTCGGAACTAGTCGATAGTTAATAGGATAACAGAATTCCAGTGGAGGTCGGAGCTAGAAAGAGCTAGGAGACTGTGGGAGAAGGACAAAGAGCGGTTTACTACTCTGGTTCTGATTCGCTAGAATGTAGAAAAGGAAAGCACCATTGAGAAAAAGGACGGAGATATTGCTAGCTGTTAAGCCCCGCCTCCCTATGGAATAATTATATTAGCAGGCAAAAATCATTAATTACTCATTATCCACAAATAATTTATGCACTTTTGCGATTGTAGAATAAACTACGAACCTTCTCAAACCTTCCCGTATATAATTTAGCATAATTCCTTGCTTAAATAAAGAAATATTAATAATTGTTCATCGCGCACGGTTACAGATTCGAGCTAGATCCATAATAGGAATAGCGGTTAATAACTCGATTACAGTCAGTAAACAAGTTCAATCTGCAATCACAGAAGTTACCTTGAACTGTCTACTTGTTAATGCATATTCGTAGTTTATTCTACAATCGCAAAAGTGCATAAATTATTTGTGGATAATGAGTAATTAGCGATTTATCCCCGCCAATATAATTGTTCCATAAGGAGGCGGAGCTTAACAGCTAGCAATATCTCCATCCTTTTTCTCAACGGTGTTCTCCTTTTCTACATTCTAGCGAATCAGAACCAGAGTAGTAAACCGCTCTCTGTCCTTCTCCCACAGTCTCCTAGCTCTTTCTGGCTCCGACCTCCACTGGCATTCTGTTATCCTATTAACTTTCGGCTAGTTCCGACATCCAACCAATAGATGGTGCCACATATGCTACATAGCTGTCAAATTACAAACCATACACGTTTTGCGTGCATGTCAATTTCCCGGCTTCTGGGCATGATTTTTTAATTAATTAAGTTTTAGAATGTCCGTAGTTTAGTCCAGAATCCCAAAGGTGTATAAATTAATCGTGGATAATGAGTAATTAATGATTTTTCCCTGTTAATATAATTGTTTCATAAGGAGGCGGGGCTTAACAGCTAGCAATATCTCCGTCCTTTTTCTCTATGGTGCTCTCCTTTTCCACATTCTAGCGAATCAGAACCAGAGTAGTAAACCGCTCTCTGTCCTTCTCCCACAGTCACCATACTCTTTCTAGCACCGACCTCCACTTGCATTCTATATTCCTATTAACATTCGGCGATTTTCGATGAGAATTATACTCTCAAGTGGTTGCGTGAAACATACTATGACAGTTGCGTACATGTGAGGGCATGCGCGTTTCAAATAGAGGCGAGTCTCTCTGGTTCCATGCGCGACTTTTCAATAAATTAGGTCTTAAATTAAAGCCAAGGATTTAGCTACAAGTCATGCTGCCGACGTAGTTTATTTGTTATAAACAATCAATTGTTGGAAGGCAATGTTAAGAACTATTTGTAAGCAACAATTGAAAATTATTTCTCTACAGCCCGAGAATCAAGAGATAAAGAAATCCATTGATAATAGGTCCATTTTTATATCTCGGCTGTGATAATAGTAGGTTTGCCAATATGTTCACAAGATAGTTCGCGATACTTGTCAAAGACGTTACTATTTACCAGCATTTACCAACATTAACATATCCCTACGTTATTGGCAATCTGTGATTACACTGCCGGTAAACTACTGGCTAGAGGTTTCACGATATTGTTCGTAGATGTCGTGAGTATACTTACCAACAGAAAGAGCGGCAATTTTAAATTATCGCACTGTGTACCGTTTATGAATAAATAGACAATATATTGTAAATTTAAATTTATTGTAATATTATAGACGTAGTTTAAAATAATAAAATTAATTAGATACAATAATTAAACTTGATCGTTAAAAGTTTCGCCGAAAAAGAAGGAAACGATTACAGCTGTGCGCCAGTTGAATAAGAAATGACACATATTATATCCTCAAATTACACCTGTAGCTTTCCTGTACTGTCCGAAATGTTCCAAGTATTGCTGGATTGTATCTAATGGTTGATAAATGTCGCTCATTCGGTTCTATAAATAAGAAAAAAAAAAAACAGAGTAATACGAATACATTGCAATAGCTTAACGACAATTCATTTCTACCTGCAAGTATTGTGGGGCCTGGTTGGATACGGTTGATCCAAGGAACCCTTGCAAAAATTCGCGCATTAATTCCCACGCGCTTCCGGGAACAACGCAAGGTCTATATTCCACCTAAAAACAAAAAGACAAACGAAGAATGATGTTTATTCTCTGCCATGATAATTATTGCAATGAAACACGTCTCAAATAGAATTGCACAAATCCGAAAATGTGAAACGAAGAGTAGGAAGGAAATGACGGGGCAAAAATTCATTTTCTTATTGTAAAAAGTGGTGCGAAAGAAGTCGGTACCCTGAACGCGTATAAATGTCAAGCGGTTATGTATTACGTATTATGTTATCACGGCGAGAAGGAAAACGAGAGAATCAGTGTGGCCATTACGGCTCTGTTTCCTAACAAATTGAAACAACGTGCCATCCGTTTCAATACGATTCGACTGTAAGAAGAATCGATCGAGCCATTGGCTCTTTTCGCTGCACTTTCTTCTTTCTTTTCGCGTTCGCTGATCAAGATAGCCCGCAGCGTAAAAGGGACCATCCATAATCTATCCTTTCGATCGAAATCGATGGGCATGCTCACGGGATTCTCGAGACGCATGATCGTTTCTTCAAATATTTACATATTGCCCAATGTCGATTATAGAGATCTGTCCAACCACCACGAATAAGAAGATTGCAAAGTTCGACGTTCACTAAAGCCAACGCGACAAATCAGAATCTCGCGAGGCCCAAAGCCGCAAACTCGAAGGTACACGAATTGAGAAGGTTTCCCTCTTCGAAGGAAACGATGCATCGTGAAGCGAGGAATCGTGATTTACCGCACACACCCGTGCGGGTGTGAGTATTTTCTTTGGCGAAATTAACGATCGGTCCGGGGGTTTATCGTAACGTACTCGACGTCGTACGAGGATCGAAACAGCTCCGTTACCGATAGGAATGGCCGATACGAATGGATCGGTCCGAGGAACACTTTCGCGCTCGGCGAACGGAAGTTACCTGTATTGTCGCCGTGACACCGGCTGACCGAGAAACATTTTCGCGCTTAAAACTTTGGCTACGATACGGGAAACGGTGGTGTCGCCTCTGGTAAAAGGCAGACCTAGTTTCAATCATTCGATTAGATAAATTATGTCCAACGTGGAACTAAAAATAGCATTGTTCGAAGGTAGTTGAACCCTTTTTTCCTCCACAATACTTGCCCGACGAAATTACGCCCATAGAATCCGAATGAAGCCAATGCATACACGTTACCCATGATTATCGAAATTTTCGTTAGAAAATTCAATCGGGTCGTGATTGCAACAAACCTGTGCACACGATTCTCACAGTGATGCTTGCTGACCTGTCGATCGATATTTCCAGGTGTGTCACGTGACCGACGAGGTACCCGGAAGTGGTACAGGGTATCCTCATCCGTTTCCAAGTTTAATCGCGAGTTAATTAGCTAGCGAGATCCCTTAGGATTGTCTGCCCACCGAAGTCTGCTGGTTCGTAACGAGTTTCGCGAACGTCACAGAGCCAGACATCCGCCACGATTATTAATCCGTTTGGGGACAAGTTTTCCGGGACGCACGAAATGTTTTCAACTACCCCGCCCCGTTGAAATGAAAAGGACACGGTGTCCCCGAATCGATCTTTGCGTTACAATACAGCTAATTAGCTTTGATTAAAAACGTTTCTATGTTTTTATCGAACGTCGGTTATCTCACCTCGACGAGTACACCTTTGAAATTCTGATTAATGGTCACGCTGCCGAGTTTCACGCAGAAGTCGCCGATCTCGAATCGCGGTCCTTTGGATTCCATTTTCTGCATCTTGTTCGTGTAGACGCTCGATATCTTGTACATCAACAGGTCGAACAAACCGTCGGCAATCAGTGGAACCACTTTGTTCCCCGACTCGAGGATGGCGAACGCGGAGGCCGGCTGCTCCGAGTTGTGGAGAACGTGAAGAGTCCTTTGGACACCTGAACATCAGAGAGTAATTTGTATGTATAATTTCCATTTCACATATCCGCGCGCGTCATTCGCGTTCCTAACTTTCCATAAATCCTGTCTTGCTGGAACACTTTAAACAGTTACCATTTCCATCGGAAAGAGGGTGGACGGAATGCTGCCCACGATCGACAATTCTGTGCACAAACATCCACGCCAGCTTAGTACGAGTACGACCGAAGTTGCTCCTGTTTACACCTGCCTGCACATCCGTACAACGTGACCGAACTAAACTTGGACGCAACTTGTTCGCAAAGTTCAGCCGTGTCACGTTCACGTTCACCTTCTATGCGTGCTGTCAACTTGCACGCTCGATCTACAAACGTGAAAACGATGGATTGCAGTGCTCGATACGAACGACGATTGCTATTCAATTCGATTGAGATCGTTTTCCTTCGGCGGCTGAATGGAATTTTCATTTTATTTCCTTGCGAACGATATCATTTCGAACGGGATCGCCTAATAAATGGCGTGCATCAATGCATCAAAGGGATATACATACGTAGTTATGTGCATAATATGCATCGCAACGCGAAATAGTCAGAGCAAAGCTGGTACGATTTCCATCGTTCCAACTACATATCACGGTCGCGCGAATACGGGACGAGATTGAAATATTAAATAACGCGTTTCAATTAGTTGGCCGGGCTGTAAACAATTATATCATTATCGTCGATCGTCGCGTAATGCGAGGGGATTAGAGCCGTTCAATTGAAACGGACATGACGATAATGTAGTCCGGCTGATGGAGGGAATAATAAAATCGGATTGAATTGAATTATACACCAGCGAATCGTGCAGGATATACATACACGTGTGTATGTGACGCGCGCGATGCTGCATTTCGTTATCTAACGTGGGATTACTTTAATATACTCGCGAATTAATCAATTTCAAATCAATTTGACGCGGCATTTGCATTGAACCAGAAATTGAACAAAATATGTTAGTAATAACTATGTATTTACTGTATTTATGAACACTTTGTTTTATATGATTTTTAAAGAGGGAGAACCTACTTAGGTGCATCCAGTTCCAATCTATTGAATTTTGAACGTTAGAAGGAAGATCGATTAGAAGTTCGAATCAAGTAAATTTAGTACGACGCGTCGTACCGAGTCCTGCGAAGCTAATATGCATCAGGAGGAATAATGTTGGACAGTGTGAAACATACGACGTGCGAACTGCACTGAATATTCATCATTCATTTAACAACCCCCTTGGCTGGCCCGTCCACCATAATAGCAGGCTATTGCCGCACGGAACCAGCAACGTATGAATTATTTATGGGGTTAATTATAACGCACCCCTGCCGCGTCGTCAAATGACAAAATTCTTAATTGCGGATCGCGGCACTCGCGGACAGCTTTATGCGCTTTAATTCTACACCACTTACGCATTTATTTATTACCATCGGTCGGAATTAGCGCCACAAAGGTGGGCAAATTTGCTTTCCGTCCTGTACCATGGGAAAAGAAACTTGACCGGGCGATTTTGAAGCACTAAACTTCCGCTTTCACCCAACGGGTGACAAACTAAATCAACTAAATCATTCTTTTCGAAATTTTTCCAAATTTTTCCAAATTCAAATGTCTCTGCGGACCTCGAGAAATTTTGTTCGCACCATGAATCAGCATGGATTTGAAGTTCGCACGATCGATTTAACACGGAGTTAAGCATTCGAAGATCGATGTTCCCCTTAAATACAGCAAGATGTTCCTCGGAACGAGAACCGAGTCGCCGTCGATACAACGTTTCTCAATACGCGAGGCGTACACGACGCGACCCATTTCCGGCTGTAATTTGCCGAAAACAATGCGAGCGTGCACACGGGCTGCGATTCGTATTAGCGAGCAGGCTGATTAGAAGCGTCCCTTCCGCTTCTATGCCGCTTTCTGCTGGATAATTCGCACCAGCTATCGTATACGGTCCTGTGACGCGACGCATACCGCATTCCGCATTCCGCATCGTCTGCATCGCACGTATATGCATCGCAACACGGATGTACAGGCGACGTGGAAGCCGCAAATGTGGCCCACCACCCTCTGCATCCGCAAGGATCAGCGAGCAATAACTTATCTCATCGGTCCAACGACCACGTATCAAATGAAATATCTAATCATACCGATGCGCATCAGCTTCGACGCAGATCAAGCTTTTTCACGTCGTCACATGAAACGGCAAGCTTTTGCCAGCCACTTTTATCCAACTTGATAAGCGAGACCAGTCCTGTTGTTTTCCAAATGTCCAGTGCGATCCAACGGGAACCCCTCGCTTTTTCCTTTACCACTTTACACCGCCCTTAACCCTTTCACCCGTTGGAGTTTTATCGTTGCGACGAGAAGCACGGTTCAGCCATTAATTACTTTCCATTGATCGATCGCGCCGCCGCGTCGCGTCGCGTCGCGTCGTGATTGCACCTGACTATGCCCGAGCTATCCGCCGCGGCTGATCCAATTTCGTCGACCAGCGATCGTCCGTTTTACGGTGCCCCGCAGCCGCGTGAAATATTAAATGAAGTATTAAACGAAGCGTTACTACGAGTATAGGGAAGGGGCGAATTATTTGGCCGATAAATCAGCCGAATTTTCAAGCCGGCTCGTTGCGTCGATGAATTAACACGCCCGAATTAACAGCCGATGCAACTCTGATCTAATTTATTGTCCCTGGTATCGGTGCGCAGATATTGCCTGTGCCGGCTGAAACGGATCGCATCGTTCTAGTTCGAGACGTCTATGATAAAATGTGTATCGCTGGCCGTGCCGTGGTCGGAAACGATAGGGCGACTAACAGCGACGTCTGCGCGTCGAGATTTCCCCCTATCGTTCTCTACAGGTCGTCTCCAATGCGGCGATTCTAATCCGGTCGCGTTGCTAAAAAGTTCTGCCAAAAATTGCTGGACAGGTTGCATTAGTTGAAAGACGCCTGGCGATACGGCCGCCAACCAGTGTATGGTGTTAAGAGAAAGCAAAAAAAAAGAGGGACACGTCGTAATTCTTGATAAATCGAAAATTTCTGCTTAATAGCGGAAACGATCTGCTCGGGGTATATTAACGAACGAATAAAAACGACGCGACGGCTCAAGGAGGAACGCAGCGGCGTTAGACGGTCGTTAATCTTTACGCGTTTCGAGTATCGATATTCCATTAACTTGCGCGGCCCGAGAGATCGCTAATTTATGTTCCCCACCGGTGCAAGGGAAACGTGGGCATAAATTGATTTGCGTCCCGAGATTTCACGTCCCCCGGGGCTTGTTTCCAACATCTTCTTCTACTTTCGTCCCGTGTCTCGTCGCGTTATCTCGCGCGCGAGGCCTTTCAGCGGGTCCAGGATTTTACGATCGGGTTATCAATTTTATTTTCCAACGCGAATGGATTGGCGACAATTTTCAAATCGGAGTAACTCCGATCTATGAATAGATTTCTTGTTTTTTGTTTTTTTTTGTCAACGCCTTTTTATTGTCTAAACGTTGGACGAAATTAGCGGGACGACAGATTGGAAACGAAGGGCGCGTTGATAATTTTCAATTACAATTCATAATCCCGCGATTCGTAATTTTCGTAATTTTCGTAATTTTCGTAATTTTCGATCACTCTTCCCTGTATAGGTGTTACACTTTGTATTTAATAATTCGATATAAATGCCGCGACAAATATTTTCAACACTGCACGCGGCGAACGGAAATGATAAAACACGAGGTATGTCTCGCAAAGAAAGGAGAACGTCTCTATAGAGTTCGATTAATCTCGGGCAGACGATTATCGCCTACCCTCTAAGCATTCGTCGAAAGAGTTTCCATCCATTAGCAAGCCGGCTATTAAAAGTTGCAAAAACGCCCGAGCACTTTTCGTTTTTGCGGAAACCCGGTATGTGTATTTCACGTGGCGCCACGAATGCAATACCTCGGCTGCATTCGCACAGTTGGAAAGTCCGTGACGAGAATGTTGAAACGACGCTGTCAGAGTTCTACGGAACGAAGCCACTCTTTCCCCGCGGTGTTCCTTTCCTGCCGTTGTTATCTTTTCTTTTTCTCGTTCGTCGTCATCAATAATTGCAAGAGCATCGAGTTTATAAACTTTCACCGGGACGTCCTCGTCGATCGATCGATCGGCGGCGATTCCGGCGGCGATTCCGGCGGCAGCTGGAACTTTTAATAAAGCGATCGCAAATCTTGTCGAACCGATGGAACCAGCAAGCTAAAAGAAAAGTGACTCCCTTTCTCCGCCGTCTCGTTCTCCCTTCGATTATACACCATAAGGGTATTTGTTCGAATAGTTGGCCAACTATTGACTTCGATAATAATGTTAGGGCTTAAGGGGAAAGTTGGAACGACGTCGGCGAAGTTAAACGACCCGGTGATCGATAGGGAGCTCGTCGTTTCTTGCCCCCTTACAATTTCGCAATCTCCGTCTTTATTTGTCACCCTCTCACGGCGATCACGAACTCGATTGCGATCGAAAATGCAACGAGAAATGATTTCTCTCGTTGGTGTTTCGCAACGGTAGCAATTGTTCGCGTGCGCTTGGAGCCGTTTACGTAATACGTAATTCACGATCTCGCGTGAACGGGAATTCCATGTATTAATTGCATTCGCGTCGCCGAAACGACGAAAACACTCGAATATATATTTCCTAACGTAAGCTCGACAAATAAATTCCCATTACGTCCGTCGTCTCGGTTCCAACGTAGTAGTAACAGCACTGCGAAATTAATTTGCACAGCCTCAACTGGACATTTAAAAGGCATCGCTACCACCATTATATTTAGCTGCACGATTAAACGTTTCGACCGATCCGAAACAGCGTCCGCCGAAACGTCCCACAAAACGTCCCACGCACGTATAACTCCCGCGAAAGAGAGGACCGTGATGATCATCGGCTATCGGGTCCCGTCCTCTTCACGAATGACTCGGCCCGTTAGAGGGTTGCTTAGGCCAGCAGCTTCACGAGTCGTGGCAAATTGGTGTCGATGTCGAAGATTAATCGGGAAAAATCCCGGCGACCAGTCAAACGCACCACTCTACCCGTTCGCTCTGCCCTACGGAATTTCTTCCTTCGAAGATCGCCCAACAATGGCAGACACACGCGAGTCAGAGTCGCCTGTGCTCATCCTTTCTCTGGCTCCCCTCGTTCGGGAGAGCTCGTGACGCAAACAGCAAACACCACGATTCCATTGTGCCCCGCATCCCTACGCTGCACGGGGTCGAAACGAAAAACCCCGTCCCGACCGGCACGGGGAACAGGACTTCATTGTCGACCAATTTATCCCGCATTCAAACTGCGACCTATACGTTCGGTAACCCCCTGTTCTTATTACGGCCCTTAAGTCGACGCGGCTGGGCACGGTGATTTCGCTCGATCGAGCCCAGTAATGCCGCGGATTTTATTTCGACCCGGGGTCCTTCTCATGCATCGACGATCGCAACGGTTGGTGGTTCGGTTATTCTGCATATTTTCTAGGATATTCATCGTGGTTCGTTGGGAGAGATTAGTTAACGCATTCGGCGTAATTGTCGTGCGGGTCGGCCTACCCGTTTCCTCGGAGGAAGCGGAGAAACTTCTTTCGTTCTGGTTCGCGAGCGTTCAGATGAAAATTCACTCGGACGCGATAATGAATTTTCACGAATCATTGTATTACTCGATTGCGGCGGTGCTAGGGAAATATCGTAATCGATAAATGTTCCACAATTATGCATTGCGACACGCGCGTAGAATATAACATAACATCTGGCGAGCAAGCAAAGCAATTGGTCAAGTGGAGCGTGCAATTAAAACCGATCGACCCGGTGAAAATCCGCAATGTTCACTTTGCCATTCAGCGTCATCGCGTCTCTCCTCCGTGCCCAGTTCCTTTCCTTCCGTCGCATACTCTATACTCTATGTTGCAACGTCTATTTACCGCGAGGAGCGGAGGAGGCGTCAAGGGTTGCCGGCGTGGCCCTCGACGAGAATTCGAGGGTGGAAAATCCCGTCGGGATCCAGGATGTATCGCGGCGAATTTCAGCCGCTTTGGACCGACGATATCCAATCGAGTTTATTAGCGGAGCGTCGAGCCCGACGAGCTTCACTTCCTAATTACCGTGTTAAGTCCAGTGTTCTGTACTCTCTGCTTTTATTGCAGCTTCCGGGAAACCGTGCCGCGACATCATCGCGAATGGATTACTTTTGCGGAAAATTCGATGGATTCCTTGCTTCTATATCGATAGCGTTTTCCTTTGATGGGTCTCGCCGTGAAAGGACGCTCGGAGGGGTATGCGGTTGCCTCGCCACGGATTTTTCCCTCCTCTTTGCCGAGATTTTCGCGTGCTTTGTAAACGGCGAATGACAGGGACGATTCAGGACGACGTTGTTATTATTAAATGCGAACCTTTAAACAAAGAACCTCTAAACAGGGCTCAGCCATTCCGATGATTAATCTTTCTGCTTGTGTAATAAGAGAAACCACAGTCCTTTCATGTTTTTCAAACCTGACATTCTTGGATACACATATATCGCGAGAAACATCTTGCTCTCTTATGAAATTATTCTGTCGCGTAACAGACAGAAATATTTTCCTCCCCCATGAAATCATTCTGTCGTTAAATTAAACAGGAATTCTTTCCGATTTTTTAGATACCGAATTTGTTGGATATATTCCCGGGGTAATTGCACTCCTCCCTCAAATTATTTACCAAAGATTCAAAAAATCTCCACCAGTTTATCTGGCCGCCAACGCCGCAGCCTTACGCACGTGTCGGCAGTCATAAACGACTGCGAAAGTGAGCCCCGAAGACCGTCAAGATTCCTCGTTTCGTCGCAGAAACGCTCGGTCCTCGTCGCATTCCGTGCACGGGGATGGGGCGAGCGTTGCGCAGGGGGTTTCTGTGCGCGATGCCACAGCCAACCGACGCCAGTATCTAGGGGGTTGTTTTCTCCCTCTCAGTTGGCCGCGATTCAGCGCCGGGTGTATGTCCCGTTCGTCGCGGCTGAACCGACGCGAAAACGCGTCCACTGTTATCAAGATCCCGCACGATTCTCAGCCGCGTCGCCATCCTTTTACCACTTCTCGACGGCCGGCCAACGAACGTCCGTTCGAATGGACCACGGTTTACGGGATTATCGCGTCGGCGAAGCAGTGTCGTTCGTGTGATTCGTTTCGCGAAGGCTGGCCGAACAGGCCTGGAGGGAACGACGCAGAAAAGGATACAGGATTCGCGCTTCATTCTCCAGGATCGGCGTCGTTCGATCATCGCGGACCCCTGGATGCAATATGCGTTGGTCGTTGCCGTTGTCGTCGTCGTTGTCGTCGTCGTTGTCGTCGTCGTCGTTGTCATTGCCGTTGTCCTTGTCGTTAACAGCGATAGCAGCGAGTTGACGAACGCGACGGATAATCGGGCGAGTTGAGTGATCTGTGAAAGATAGGTTGACAGCGCGTCCAGGATACTACGCCATTCGATTACGAATGAACACGGGCGACGTATAAATAAGAAAGCAGTTCCCGTGCAGCGGCGGTGGCGAAAGATTGATTGCATTAAAGAGGAACTGGTGCTCGATCTAGTTACCCGTGCCAATTGCGTTTTGATACAGGCCCTTAGAACGGGACACGATTTTTCTACCGTTCAATCGGATTTCCCCGTTCGACCGTATCCAACGAGAGCTTGCTCGATTCGTCTGTATCCATCGCAGTCTGTCCACGATCGAGTGTCCTCCCGCAGTCGTCGGCTGTCGGGCTCGATAGAATCGTGTCTCACCGAGTCGGGTACCTAGGACAACATGGACGGAACAGGGTCAGGGCTATGGGAACGTTGAACGAGCAAAATCCGGGAGCAAAATCCAGGAGGAAATTCGAGGCTGAAGCGAGGCTGTAGGCCGTGGAGAGGACGAGACGTTTCCAGGAAGCTGGCGCATCGAACGAATCGATCGAAGCTTCGACGGTAATTGCTAAAGCCGATGCAGCAGTCTGCTCCACGGTTGAGCGGTCGCTCGCTCCACTCGGTAATGCATTGTGAAAGGGTTGCTGCGTTCTCGAGCAACGTCGCGGCTGATTGTCTCGAGTGCGAGAGGCACGCGTGACTCCTGAGCCAAACCGATCGACGATCAATCCTCGATTAATGACACCGGGCGCGTACATAGCATACATATTTCGTTCTTCTCAAACTTATTTTCGTCCTCGGGCTTTTCTTTTTATTTTTGCCTACCGTCGACACGGGGGAAATTTCGTGAACGATGGGGTCTTTCGAAGCGACCTGGACGGATGTTTGTCGAGTGACCATCGATTAAAGCTGACGGGCCTGTCGAGATAACTTTCGAAAGGGGAAAGTAGTGGAAAGTGGTTTGACGATGAGACACGGACGTTAATAGGGAGAATCGGACCAGTGGATGATTTCTTCGCGCGATAGGGATCGTCGATGACAAGGGGATTTGTCCGAGATTTCGTCGACTTGGAAACGGAACGAGGGGGAAATGAAACGTATCTGTAAGGTTGAACGTCTGCTAATTGTGATCGAGCGGGAGGATATAATTTGAATTATTCTCAACGACGGGAAAGCGGATTATTCGTTTATATCGTCGGGTGCTCGAATCGAGATGTCGAAAGGAATATTATTTTCGTCGTACCTGGAGGATACCTATTACATATCGAATGATATCTACAGTAGCGGAGACGTTCACCGCGTTTGAGTCAACATATCAGCAGGATTTTTCACCTTGCACGCGCCACGTTCAATCAAATGAAATTCCATCCGACGATGAGATGAAAAAGGAGAAATCTCTCCACTCGTCCGCGAATCCATATCTGAGAAGTGAAGCGTGAAAATTGTGAAACGAAAAGATTGTCAGCCTATAATTCGCTAGATCGTGAAAACGTTCGGTCAAAGAGACACAACGGATCCAGTGGGTGCCGTATACGTACGTCGACCATGCATCGTTTTAGTAGGTCGATGATAAAAGGGGTAGAAAGTTCGTAACTGGCAAACTTAAGGGACGTTCGCGGCGAATGCATCGAGGGAAGGGTGGACATGCAGCTCTTCGATAATTCTCGTTGGTCAATGTAAGAAGAACGCCAAACGGCGGATTTTAACGGGAGAAATATTTTCGACGAGAATATCACCACGAGTGACTCGAACTGAAGGGAACAACTCGAGCAAAGGAATCGAACGAAGGAGAATCGCGGGAAGATCGAGAGAATTATTTCAGCGCGTCATCACGGATGGATGTTTCAAGTGATACGGAATGGTTGCACGTCACTCGCCGTGAACTCTGATGCCGATACGGGACGGTGCGTCTTGGTGATATCGGGGCGAGGTGATTAATCGGCGCTGCGGATACGTTGACGTTGTCGAGTCGACGCGGCCGGACTGCACGGATCGTCGACGTGATCCTCGTCAGCCTTCGTCCCTTTGGAGAAGTCAACGATCCGACTTGGACGGATCGAATCGGTTCCGTGGAAAGGCAAGGCGCCATGCCATCGTTACGGTGTCGCGTGGAATTACGAACGAGGGTTGATTCTCGTGACGACTTCTTTTTGTTACGATGGATACTATCTGGTCTGTCTTCTGCTCAGCTTAATTTCGTATAAGGAAATATTTCTTTCTGCGCCTATACCGCGCATATACCGAAACGGCGGAAACCTTGTTCCTTTGAAATCGCGATACGTCCATTAGGAAATTCGTCACCGATATTGATATTTCACCTCACCGATATAGAAATTTCGATGCACGAAAGAAATCGATCTATCGATGAACGCACTGGAAGCACCATTTTTTTTCCACGTTTTATTACTATGCGGGAAGGGCGCACTTTATTTCGTTTGCGAGGGTTCAGCGGGGTTTATCATTCGATTTAACGGCGCGCCGCGGCGTATGGAGGGATTATTGGAGAGGAGAGAACCGTGGCCATTTTCCACACTGTGCAGAGAGGCATTCGTTTCGCGTTGCACGATCGATCGATGAATTTAATCTGCGCAAACAGCGGACGGTCTAGCATTATCAATAGCAACCACCGATCTGCTTCGTCTCCTTATTCACCGTGCCGTACGATTCTTTGCATTTAGGATTTCTCGATCACCGTTTCGTGGGATATTTCTGCCATCTTCTTTGCCGGTATTTCGACACGATTGCATGTTATTGTCGCAGCAACAAATCTGCGATTCGATAAAATAGAACATTCTAAAGCAACAATTTATTATATCGTTCTCTGATTTGCCTTGCGATTATTTTCATTTGCCTGATTGTAAATTGCTTAACTTATTGCGCCCTCCAACAAGCGTGTAGAGAAGATACCGCGATTCACTCGCCCGATATATTGATTTTAGGGAAGCTAGGTTATTCGCGATTAAAAATTTGCCGAATACTAATTTCAAGATTCCTACAAGTTTCATCCTCGTTGAATCGTAAGGTGCCTTATGCGAACTTGGCCACGAAATTCCCAGCCGTGTACAATAATGTAAATTAATCACTGGCGCAGATACACCTGATTTAATGCGCGGCTTAATCTAGGCGCTGACACGTTCAGCGCGCGACTCACAATGAGTTACGGCAATTCACGTGCAAGACAGGATCCATTTACAATGGAGACATTTACGGATTAGCCGTGCACAGGGGGGTTACGTTGCGTATCGCGCGCCGGTTTAATCAAAAATTTCACGGTACCAATATACGCGGACCGTGAACAATTATCAACCGATTCGTAAATTATATTCGATAAATATATACGGTTCTCGACGATTGCTCGAATTTGACAGAACAATTCATCGGAATCCTGTATCGCATGTGCAGTGTCAACGTTTTACTGCCGAAAAAAAGAACTCTGACATTTACAAACACCTGGACAGAGGGTGAGAAAAAACGGAACACCGGTGTCTGTTTTAGCAGTGGAGCGTTCGAATAACAGATTCCACTCCATTTTCCAGCGTAGCCCGAAGCAAAGGTGCCTCCATTTACAGATTAAACAGCACACCGTCGCACCCGGTATACTAGAACGAGAAATTGGCTTGCTCTTTCGGGGCTATTCCCTTGAAAAAAGAAAAAAGAGCAGCGGGCGAGCTCGTACGGGTTGCCGGGAACGAAAGAACAATAATACGGGAGAGTTCGCGTGCGAACTCGCCACGCAAATTCCACCTCGATGCACGTTCGCCGTCCGGAATCGAAGCAACGCGGAGGGTCGGATGCGTTCGTGCGGGGCCGATAAATTCTCGATTTGCGGCTATCGTCGACGTTCGTCTGAGCTGCTTCGCGCACGGGAACACCGGAACTAACGTTGCTATTGATAAGAGAAACGCCCGAATTTTCAGATATCCGAAGCGCCCACAAGACTTTTACGTTCGTCCGTTTGTCCCGCGTCGAATTCCGCGTCGCGGTCAGAATATGTTTCACACGGTACTCTTTCGCCTTCTGCGACAGACTTCCCGCCGCTGTCTCGAATTTTTGTCTCGTCGAGGGAAATATGGGGCTCGATGAATGAGAGTTCGAAGGTGCACGAAGGTAGCTATCGGGACGATCCCTTTGCGATCCTCGTTAGGGCATTAGTGCGTGTATTCTTCAGTGAGGGAAATCTGAAGAACAGAGAACGACGATGAGTCTGAAGATGAGTCGCATTGAAATGGTGATTTTATTCAGAGGGTGGCTTCCCAAAAGGAAGGTGGTGGTCGAGTCGTAGGGATTTTGTTGCGCGTATAAAATTTCTTGAGTCCGGAAGAGCTATTATTATTTTGCAAAGTGGTCGTAAGTTCTTCATTAATTCGGTGGCGTTCTTTTGAACGGGCAACTATCTAATTAATCTCGCAGCTTATCGAATAAACGACACGGAAGTTCGTTCGCGAAACACCGTGCGATACGATCGTAGTTTCCGCCGCTTCGTTATTCCATTCGATGCAGAAAAACGCGTGCGACAGCATTGCTGTTCGACGACCGATTAGTTGAACCTCGTTGTAGGTTCGTTAACTCGCTTTCTGAAGCAAAACATCGTTGTTGCCGCTGAGTGGACATTAATTACGTATTTCTCGCTGTTTGTCGAATTTCAACCTCGCTCGGATCGTTACTCGATTTGTGAGTATTTCAAGAAGTTTCGAAGCATGACGCGGGATATATTAATCGTAGATAGGTTGGTGTACTTTTGAGAACGGTGAATGTTTAAAGGGAGGGGGAAATATGTGGCACGGAACAAATTTGCATAATGAAAGATTGAAAGGTGTCGCGGCGAACAGGATGCTCTTCGTAACCGCAATTGCATCGATTGGCTATCAATTACACGAGACACGTGACCCTGTCAGAAACAGATCCCGCATTCTGCAACACCCACGTAGATATTCGCTGGTTATCCGAGGGATTCTATGAAATCTTCTATTCCTCGATTCCGAGCATTTCAACTACGTTTTTCCTTGCTTTTACGTTTCCCGTTATGGCTCTCGGAAATATTTTTTCCGGTTCGCCTCCCGTCAACGTCATTGTTCGCGTTTACTTTTACATCGCGACCTTCTAATTTGACTCCCAGTTCTAGTATTCCCTATTTATTTTTCGATTATTCCGCTTCCCTCTATTTATTTACCATTTGCAACGAAAACACGGCCAAGCGATTTTAAACGGGAAATACAACTATCCTCTTAAACGGGCGCATCAAATTGTTCCACTGAAATCACGCGTCCCTTCGAAATCATGCTACAAAAAAGAATTGCTCGTTCCGTTTCGACCTCCCACCTGATTTCATCCACTCTTTAAGCCCTTTAACCTCCACCCACGGCCATTATTTACACCATCCCACGTACGCGGGACTTGTTTCCCCCGCGGTTATCCCAGCGCAACCCTTCCTTCCGACGGGTAATTAGAAAGGGAACCACGGAGGAGAACGTGCGTACGTCCGAAAGGAAAAAAGGTAAAGAAGTGAGTGGAACATAATTTGTCCCAGCTCGTTTGCGGGATTTGTGTGGCCAGCGCAGCGTCGAATAAAAAGAGGATCGTCTTTGTGCACGCTGCCAGGCTGCACAAAGTGTCCCCGTCGTTCGTACACAGGAATAAGTTATGAAACGGTGGTCGGATAAAAACTTTTTGATCCCTCTTTCCCGCAACGAGAGCCTTAAGCCGCACCCACGTCTCTCCTTCCTCGCGTTCCTTATCTTTCTCACCGTGCAGAGGATCCACGGACAGGCTGTGATCAGCTGGCTAAGCAGACGCGCGGGCTTCTCACTCGAATCGAATAATATCGAGACCATTGAATTAGCTCGTTGCGAGTAACGGCGAGCAAGATTCGACTCTCCTCTTATATCTACCCTTAAAGTGAAGCAACGGCCGAATAGGTTTCGGTCAGGTTTAAATCCGGAGTTAGACACGGATGTATAACCGGATGCTGTGTTTCGCATGAAAATATTCAGATTCATATTTTCCCGGCGGACTTTGTGCATCGACTGAAATAAGTTTCTCGCGGACGGTGAATTATTCAGCGAGCTACGAGCGTTCTATATAAAAGTAAAAGCGATGGAAGCTCTTTCGAAGTTTATCTTCGGGCGCGTCGAATTTAGGGTTCAGGTAAATTTCCCTCGCACCCTTTACCAACAATACTAAATACGCTGCCGTTCAATCGATTTGTACCACCGCGGGTTCACGCGAAGCGAATCACCCCGAATAAATATCATTCGATTCCCTCCAACCGGATGGACGTCCACGACATCGGCCGTGCAGGTCTCGCCGCGACGCTTAATCCGCGGGTAATTACGGCGAATTGAATCTGGCCGACGAGGACGTTCGTGCCTGGTGCGTCGGCTGAGTTATCACCAGCTGCCAGAAACAGGGTCGGACCTCGTGACCCGATATCGCCCTGGAACGCTCCGATATTGGCAACGTTTCGGCCTCTCCGAGACGAGGAACAATAGGAGCGGCTGCATGTGTGCCGCCGCTATCTCCAGTTTCCCTTTGCTTTCGCCCAACTTTTCGACGAGCCTCCCCTTGATCGTTCGCGCCACCCCGAACCCGCCCCGTCGACCTTGGTTCGCGCGAACATAATTTACCTGAACAGAGATTGACATCGTTGTTCCCGGTTGTTCGCGATTTTGCCACCGTCGGTGATCGACTGTTAATATATTTAAAGGTTGCCAATTGTGAACGATTTTCAAATGTTTATGCTTTCCCATGGAATCACGATATTTCGAAATCACGGGGACCATTCCAGTTTTCGTCCGGTCACGCGTCTCACGTTAATATTATTCTTACTGATCCAAGTATCCCCCGTGCGGTTTGCCGTTACACGCACTTCTATCCGTCTTTCCAATTACTTTTCCGCCTTAGGAGACGCGGCGTTAGGATTCGCACAGGAATTCCGCGCTTCTGGTATTGATTCGTTCGGGGATAAAGAACTCTGTCGTCAATCGATTCGAACGGTTTTCCTACACCCGGTACGTGGTTCGTCGTCCGTTCGCCGAGACGTTTCGAACGAGAAAATGTTATTAAACGGCTGGTGAATTTTTGCATGCACAGCCGGCCACGGTGACGTTCCTATCGTCCCGGGTACTAATGGACTGCGACGTTTTCACAGGGAAGGTCGAGGGGGTGTTCGGGGGCAGGGAATGGTGGGGACTAAAAGCTCCGGCCCATAAAAGTGACGTTTCGCGTGTAAGCTGTTTATTCTATGCACATCGGACTGGCGACCGGCTGTTATTGCTTGTCGCGAGATAGGTCCGCGACGGACACCCGAGCCATCCTGTTCGAGGGCTTACCGTTTTCGGTTCGATCGTGGAACGAGAAGAAAAAACTTGCCACCCTTCGCGATAATCACCCCTTTCCGTTCGGTGGCGCGTCGAAAAATCTGCCGGTCGATTAATTTTGCCGACTCGCAGACCCAGCGGATTATAATTGAGTTCGGTTATTTTATATCGGAGGTATAGGTAAGCGAGAGTTTGATGCCGTTCAGTTGTTCGTGTTTAAAAATTGTTTGGAAGCGCGCCACGTAGTAAAACCGAAGCTTCATCGGTAACATATTATACATTTGTATGCCGCGATGTTTGCTAGAAATCCTGTTTGCCGAGCGCATAAGATCAGAACATTCGAGCTCCACGATCCTTGTGGATCCGGGTGATATTCGTTTCTCCAACGAAGCAGAACCACCTTCGAGGAGTTAATGCCCATTCAACGTTTTACGCGCCTCTATTTTTCTTCCTGCCCGTTTAATGGAATTTCCGCGTTTCTAGCCCGCAAACGTGTTTCCCCTGTCGCACACATGACAAACATTCATACGCGACTGATCCTTTCATATGCAAAACCGATGCCACCGAAGTAAGCACGATCGTCCGCGCTCGATAACCGATTACGCTTCCGCCACGTTCCCGTAATTAAAAGTTCGCGAGAGAATCGCTTATACTCGCCTGGAAGATTTACCGCGGCGAAAGCCGGATGGTTTTCCATAGATTTTCGAAAAGATCGCTTTGAAATGCACGGCGGGGCCGTGCCCGAGAACGCAGTAAACGGCGCAGCTGGCCGAGACGCGATTTGTATGTAAAAATCGCCGTGAATATGCATTCGTCCGCAGCCTCTCGTTCCTGAGACGCGGCCTTTAAAATCATTTTTCCTTTTTCCCCGCCGCTGAACCGTCTCGGAATTCAGGGATTTGCGCGGCGAGCGGCGGCCGGCAGAATGCGGATCGACTTGGCAAAACGAGCGCATTCTAGCACGAAAGATCGTTCGGGTATAACGGAAAGGGTAGAGACAGAAGATCGAGCTGGTTTTCAGGAAAAGAGCGAAGCGCTTCTGCAAATTAACCCGAGGGTCCATTTCGTTGGATTCGAGTAGCGAAATTGCCGGTGGATTAATCGCACGACGTTCGAATTGCCAAGTACTAAAAGGGTGGCTCGTTGGACGCGTCCAGTATTCGTGTATTCTTTGTTTTTTTTTTTGGCAAAGGTATTGCGAATATTTCGTATGTCGAATTTCTGTCACTCGTCCCTTAATGTAACAATAATAATGCTGCTGTATTATTAAAAAGCGGTAAAGATATTTTCCGTTTGCATACCTTCCCTTCGATTCCCTTTGCTTCGTCGCCCCGTACTTCTTTATTACAACCATTTCGAATTCTTTCGCGCATCGTACCCGCTTCCCACGGAGCAACATTAATTTCACTTCGAGAACTTCCTCTCGGAATCCCCCCGCTAACAACACTTTGGAAATTCGGTGCCTCGTCTCTGCGCGAAATTAATTCCAGTTCGACCCTCTTTTCTGCCCGCTCTCTCGCGTTTCTTCCAGTCACGTAGTTTTCACGATTCTTCTTCGAGTCACACCCCTGTCACCGGTGCCATCGAGGCGGACGAGCCTGCTTTCTTTTCACAGCTGGCCTCTCGAACGCCTTTCAATTACCCAGTCCCCGCATTTTCTATTATACTTGCCCCGACACTCGTTCGCGATTCCACGGATAGATCGGTCGATCTTACGCGGGACTTTATCAACGGGGATGATGTTTTGCACAGGAGGCTCGCCGGACTTTCAGAACGAACATTTGAGACGAACGAGGGAAGTGAGTCGCGACTGCTGACCCAGATGCGCACGCGACACGAATCCTGGTGAAAAAAGACGACAATAATGAGGAGGCCGGGAAGATTCACTCGGTGGAACCTCGACAATAAATACGTAAGACTGACGCGTATCGATTAGACGGAAGAACCAGAGAAAACAGAGGGAGGAACAAAAAGAAAAAAAGAAACGCGAGGGAAGGTATAGCGTAGTTGCTCATCGATGCAAGTGCATCGCGTTCCTTTTGTAAAGGAGAGAGAAGAAAAGGAAAGGGAAACCTAGAGGAAGATGTTCCTGATCATTTCTGCGAACGTTTCTTCGACCAGCCGTGGAAGACTCTAATTTGAAAGGACGGCGGCACGGTGGAAATCACAGAAACGAAGAGATGTCTCTGAATCACAGATATTACGTAAGTATTGAACATATCTTATTCGCATTTGCCAAAACCCTTTTCCCTTCGAACGCTGGAATCGTCATAGGATTTCCATTGATGTTGTCCGCACACGTTCAATTACTCCCACGAAGTTCTAGAAACAGGTACATTTGAAAATAAATAGAACCCGCTCCTTCGACGGGTACTCATCCTCGCGGTAGATTCTCGAACGAGAATAAGAGGGGCAGGCTTTTATAAACGTTATTCCATCTCCGATAATATTTCTTCTTTGCGACGAAGCCACGCTTTAAGATGTTTTCGCGGATTGATTGGACCGCTGTAATTTCCCCTCTTTCCGTAGGCAGAACTTTTCAGTCTTAAGAGCCCCGAAGGAGTTGCCGTGAACTGGAAAGTCGGTTACTGGGTTGAAATCATTCTGAAAGCGAAAGACAAACCCTACCGGCTCGGTTTAACTTAAATATTCGCTCCCGATGATGCCGCGGGAGCTAGTCCCGTTGCTAGTCGACAGTAGAATTTTTCAGAGGCGTGAAAAAATACTTGCCCCTTTACCTGACAGAATTAATGGAAGTTGACGCGGATTCGTTTCGTTTTTTATATGTATCAGTTAAACAGCATATTAATTTCTATGCAAATATTTTCGTTCTATTTACTGTATCTCGTTTATATTTTGATTTATTGAATTTTCCTTTCTGTTAGCGATATGGAGTACTTTCGTATTAGGTGGGAAGATAAGGGAGAACGAGATACGTAGTTAAATACATTGTACGGTAGCAGAGATGCACCGACAATGAGTCACTGGATTCTGTCAAAATCAGGGAAACAAAGGAGCAAACTTAGTCAGCAATATGGCAATTTGATCGTCAGATAAACTTGCATCCCTAAACTTTGTCTAGACAATCGATGCCCTGATACCTGCTACTCTATTGTGAGTATTCTGAGGGTTAAGCAACTCCGAGGACAATAGAAAACGCTTATCTGCCGAACTGAACCTAATCGTTCGATGATCCTTCCTGTTATGACCGCCCTTTTGGCATCTTGTGCAAACTTCTTGTTAGTCCGTGCGTAATTTGTAATTTGTGAAAAGTATTGTAACGCGTTAGAAAAATCTTCCCCTTTTAGCCCACGTCCCAGAAGAGTTTAAGATGTTAAGGGGGATCGAATGTTTTCTGTGCCCGAAACTCCAATTGTCACGGTTCTCTAAGTTGTTCCAAAAACCAGCCCAGAGATTTTCTCTCGCCGTTGAAAGTTGTCAGCATAAAGATACAGGGATGCGATACGCAAGGATGTCGGATCGCGGATAGATAAAATCTGCGTCCCAAATACATGATTGGAGAAAAATGTCGAGACACAAAGAGATTCAATAAATTTCTCTGACCTCTTCTCGCGCTATAATCTATCCATCTATCAGGCGCGGCACTGCTTCTTTCGTCTTTCATATTTCCACTATGACGTTGCAATAGAGCGCAAGTAGATGCAGCAGGAAATTGAGCATCATAATTGTATTCGAAAGAAAGGAAATGTCTGTACGCACAGGCATTTATTGCAAACGACAATTTACACTTTATGTAGCATATTCAACGATGATCAAGCAACGATTGCAGACCTGTACACCTGTGATTAACTGTAAGACAGGTCCGTATTTTATCACACGTTTCATGGACCCACCGCGTTGTAGACCAACAAATCAGTATTTAGTATAATTCAAGGGCACGACAGTATGAAAAATTCAGTGGGAAATTTCGCGATAATGTTCGTGAAAATTGACGACATCTAAGAAATCACTAACCCTGATAAAATCTTTCGTTCGGGAACACTGAAGTTCCTTATTAAATTGCTCAAATTCCATCGCGACCAGCGACGAAGAAAAGCAGAATAAAAAGCGATTCATCTTCATTCAATCGAAGCAATGGTCCACGTTTATTCCTAGCGGTGGTTCGCGTGCATCGCCGAGAGGAGCAAAACGCACGTGCGATCGTGCACGATCACTCCTTTTGCTCGTCGCCGAAGCATCTCGGTTGCACTGAATCACGTCCTCTATTCGTAGACGCCCACGCGCACATTTTCCCCGCTCGTCGCAATTTTGTTGCGGCCATCAAGGCCCCAGACGCAATTTCACTTATCTTTTTGCCGTTGCATTGCTCGCGGATCAATCGGCTGGCTCGTTGCTCGTAATCCCTTGTTCTTGTTATCGAATGCCGAGCGTGGTTCAAGCACGTCTGCCCTAAAGGTGCTCAGCTGATTCCCAGATACATACGATTTCGATTTCGAAACTTTCTACTACTACCTCTATACTTCTCCATTTTCTGCGCGCTATCGTTCAGTAATCGAATTGCTTTGCATAATAGTCTTGCATTATACAATATTTGATATACCGATCGATTGATTATTTTATGCGATAATCGATCTGGTATAAATCTACTTCACCACGCCTTGCTTAGTGATACCAGTATAATTTGACTGTCCAAGACGCTTCACTGATTTTCCAGAAAACATTATTCGATCTGTCTTCGCGGGAGCAATTAGAGGGTGAAATATGCGTGCGGGGCAAATTTGTTGCAGAATACGTTAAGCCGTGCTTATCGTTGGGCACACGAATTTCTTCGGCGAACGCTTGGCCGCTTGTCGCGTCTCGAGATACGAGCACCAGGCTGCAGTGACAAAACAAGTCACTGACATTTTTACAACCCCGCTGTCCCTCGCCATTCAGCACCAATCGAGATGCCTGGCGAGGATTCGCGGCATTACCGAATTCCGCAACAGTGAAACCATCCTTCTGTAATTCTCTTTAAGTCAACAAAATTCAACGGAATCAAGTATAAGTGTTATTCAGTATAAGAGAACGAGCATAACAGTAGGATAGATTGTTCTGTGAACGTTACCTCCTCGTTACCGCGAATAATTTCACGCCAGCCCCCGAAAGTTTTCCAATTTTATTCAACGCGTGAAACGTTCCCTCGTCGTACAGTGAGCTACGAAATCGAACACGATATCAATATTGTACACCGTACGATTTGTGTCGTGTGTTGGCCACAAGAGGCGAACGCACAACCTGGTCGAGTAATTTACGATTGCCGCAGGCTGGGACTTATTGTGAAGCTCCGTCGACTCTGACGAAGTGGAATTCCAAGAGGAAAAGTTTCGGCAGGGTTCTCGGATAGTCGTCGGCCGATTCGTACTCGCGAACGTTCGATTGCTACCAGAAAAATGTCCCTTTAACGAGATTCCTCTGCTCCCTATTTTTCTCAATTTCCCGGAATCCAGAAATCGACGAAAGTTTTTCCTCTCACGGGCTCCACCCGGCAATCGTGCAATACCTCGACTTAATTTACGATCTTCGAGCGATTCTTTTCAAAACAAAATCGAACTCGATCCACCAGAACTTTATTCCAATTTAATGTGCACAGTTTCGTCGACTTTGCCAGCGCCGCTACGCTAGACCTGGCCATTTCTTGGGTGGGGGAATTAAACCAATTCGTTTTCCATGGATTTTATCGCGTCCAACAAACGGAAGATGCGAGGAAAATAGAAAGAAAAAGGGCAATGAAGAACTTTACGATTTCGCGACGCGGTGCGTCTCAGATGGCGTTCGCGATTCGCGGACGAACGGTTCGGGCGTGCAGTAAAACTTGAAGAGAGGAAAGAGTAAAAGGGCGAAATCGTACGTTGGGAATTGCAGAGATGCCCTTTAAGGAGATTCTTCGAGACTTTGACTATGAAAACGGGGCCGATTTCGAGGCACAATTTGATCCTGCGCGACGACAATCATTGTGAGCAATAAATTTGAGCGTTTGAAGCTCGAGTCTCCTTCGAATTACTGACACTGACGAACAATCTTCACGATAAATCCAGCACTTTACCATATATTATATGAAAATGCAAATTTCCATACTTTTTATATTACCCAGCTAACGAGGACTAGGAGAATGTTGCTTGCATTAAGTATGGAACGGAGTGAAAGTCGCGATTGGTAATAAATTGATCGTTCTCGCCGGTTAAAAAGTTCACGCGCCGAACGTTTAAGACCGCGTCACGCTGATCCACGGTGGAAATCATTAATCTTGTTAAGGAGCTGTTTCAAAGTGTGACGCGTGTTTGTAGAGCGGTCGAGCCGGGATCAACAGCCGCTCGTTTCGGTCCAGCTCGACGTCCTACGAGATTAGCCTCTTCGCGTTCGAATAAATCAATCGACGCATTCAGGGAAATGTTTGTCACAGTAACCCAATCGGCTAACTAATTCTACATTCTATCGAATAATTCAAACTAGCCCCCAGTATTTCGTTGAAAGGAAGAATAATACAAATAATATACTAGCTTAAACGAACATGAAGACGGACATATGCTTCTCCACCCTTGTCAGCGGTAAAGACACAATAATAATAATGATAATAACCAGGAAAGTATCGTTTTGCAAGTATCCAGTTAATCCGGCAGAAATCGAGCCCGCCACTTCGCGAATCCGGTCGAGGCTCGATTGTTTACCGAGATTAATCGATCGCCAGCCGCACGCCGGAGCAGAGAACTAGCGAAATGAAACTCTGCGTAAATCCGCAGCGGGTACTAGCAGAGTGGCGCGTCCTCAAGTGGAGGGATGATCGCGAACAAAAGAGGGGGCGGTTTGGGGCTCGCACTGCCAAAACCCGCGACCCAGATACCGATCGACCCACCGACACACATTACACCGTGGCGAAGGGGGTGCAGAGAGGGGCCACCCTCTCTGCATTACGTACTCACTGCGTTACAGTAGCTCCTCTATCTCTCTCCGCTCCCCTTCGTCGAACAAAGTTTGTCCCCCTTTCCGCCAGTCGATGCAACTTCTTCGCTTTTTCTTCTTCATCTTCGTGGCTGCTGCTTTCAATGACGCGTCGTTGTGTCGGATTTACCGACTCGCTAGTTTTTTTTTTCCACTTTATAAATGACAATTTCTTGCCCCGTCGCCGGGCGCTACGTACTTCTTTCCCCGCGGACAGTTTCTTCCGTCGTTTCACTTTTCATCGAGATGTTTCGAAGACTGAAGAAGAGTATGCGTGGAAGAAGTAGGGGGACCAACTTTAACGGGTCACTGCTTTCCTTTTCTTTTGTTTTTTTTCTTCAACAGACGGAGCGTTTGTGAATTTTCTTAGTGTCGTTAGCATAGAGAGGTGTTATTAATCAGTTTATCCGGAATTAATAGGTGGTAGTGAGGGTATCTGGGTTGGCCTCGTGCCGCGGGCTAATAGTGCAATTACTTGGGGGCTAGTTTTATGGGAACCATTGTTGTCTCGATAGAACAATCTTTGAGTGAACTAATGAACAGCGCACGGAATAGAAAGCACCGCGATTTAGAATTTAGGTTAATACGGGAAGAAATCGCTCCTTAAATACCTGGTGGATGCGATTTACATATACGAGAATCAGAATGATAGAGTAATATTCTAGTTCGATGATTAAAATTGCTTCATTCCCCCCGCAACACTTCCCACTGGCAATTTCATTCCTGGGCTACGTATCTGCGTTTCTCCGCGAAACAACCGCGTTAACTCGTGACGCGGTCCGCCGAAACGACGAATGCCGCGTCCGCAGCCGCGCGTGCGTGCGTCCGGACCGCGCGTAAATCCTCCTCGCGGATACGCGCGGCTTCCGGCTCGATGCGTCTGCACACCGAAATGGGAGAGTGCACTTAACCCTTTAACTGCTGCTCAGCTGGACATAAACTATATGGCGCGTGTGCGCTGTTCTGGCACGTTGCATAATATTTAATAAAAATACGGGACGGAGCATTCTATCAAACTTGAAATTAAATATAAAGCAATTGGCTACGACGGTATAATTTTCCGCAACAATCATGTGTATATTAAATTATCGTTGAACCTGTAATTTCATTGCCTCGCCAAGGAAATATTTTAAGGAAAGTCGCTCTGAAAGAGTTAGAAAATTTGTAGCTGTCAGTTTGTGGTAACTACCAATTAATACTTTTTCCAAAACGATCTGTCCAAGATGTTTGCAATAGGTCTCTGGGTTTTGAAAAATATACAGAGGGAAGCACTACCTAAAGGATTATCTTCCACCCGTGCAACAAACGCGGAAGTTCGACGACGGCAAAGATTCGAACGGTTCGTGCCGCCCAAAATAGAATTGCGCTTCGTTCCATCGAGCGTTCCAATTGGATTTCGTATCGCGATTCGTATTCATCTTATATTCAGATTGTAAAAAGTCCATCTCATGGATAGTTCAGACTGGAGGCATCTAGGGTCAATAATAATAATTAAAACATACCCCCCTTGAAACTCGTTACACAGATCAATGCAGAAAATGCTGTCTTCTGTCAGTACCACGTTCTGAGGACAATACACAACTACGATTAACCTGATCGTTAACCAGGTGTATGCTCTCTGACTGGACAGGTTTGTGACGTAATTACTGTACCTTGTATCACGTTTCTATAGAAATGATACAGTTATTTACGAACTTGGTGTATTTTATTATTCATGCGAACGGGAAAATGATACACGATCCAGAAGGTGGGCAATTAGGGGAGGCATTAAGTTGCCCGTGACGAGTTACGACAATCGTAAACCCTGCAGTCCAATGAGATATATACCTGGACAGAGTCCAGGAACCTCGGACTTTTAACACCAGCCATTCTGTTCGCGGTTAATCAACCGTCATGGTAAACTTAACCCTTACAAGTTTGTGGGACAATCCGTTTATGCATATTACTGCTCTAAATGTGGCGCTTGGTTATAGGACTTCGTCGCTCATAAAATTTAATACGCTTACGTAGTGGAAGATGGACACCATATAGGCGGGTCTGTGCCGTAACGTTTCTATCGTATTCGCGTAATTATTTTCCAACCTTCGATACACTTCCTTCTTCATTTTCATCATTTCACGCGGATGCAGCAGTTCTGCTCGAGATAAAAGGGTTGGATCGTACCCCCGCGAGGAACCGAGGTATAAAATTCACGTTCCAGTGTTTGTCGATGGTTAACCACGACCACTTTCTTGGTCCAGGATGCGAAATTTCCGTGTTGCCGGTGGTGAATCGACGGGGAAGCCGCAAACACGAGCTTCGTGTAGCACGAAACTAGCTGACTAGCTGACGTGATTGGTCAATGTGCCAAGAATCGGCTTGGACTGGGTCAGTGTTGGGCTGCGTGTGTAGGGAAAATGAAATCGCCACTAATCTGCCGCCTGGTTTCTTCTCCAGAGCGCTTTGAAACGGGGAAACACGTTGAACGAAATAATTATTATCCGTTCGACGAACGTTCATGTACATGTAATAGATGTGTATATGGTTTCTGCTGAAATTTGGGGCACACTCGGTAAATTTAGCTTCTTATGCACGACACCGTGCGAATACGTGACGCTCTAAACTTTAGTGTCTAAAGAAAGGGGCGTCTTCGTCGTTGGGACGTTATCCCGCCTTAACAATCTGTCGATAATAGGCCTGGAGGGTCATCGAGAGGGAGGAAAAAGGAAATCGAGGATTGGCCGGGGTGCCAAGATCCAACGCAACTGGGTTAGGACGTCGAGAGGGTTGCTCCCGTTAACGTTCCAACGTCGCGACGTCGGAAAGGGACACGAGGAAACAGTTGGATCGCAACGAGAGGAATAAGAAGTTCGCCACGTTTTCTACGTGCCTCGAACGTGTTCATAATTTTCTGCGACTTTCCTGCCGTCCCGCGCGAAGGATCTGGATTTTTCCTTCCTACTCTAGAATTTTCTCTGGTACTATCGCGATGGTGGTTATGGGTGGCAGAGGAAAATCCAGCGACTGCTGTGATTGCGCGTCTATTCAATTTTCTGGAACAACAATTGTACGTCGCCCATTTTTCAAGCGCAATCTACACCAGACCCATGAATAAATTGGTAATTACTATTTGTAACAATCAGGATCGCGAAGAATATTTGGTACGAAAACTTGGCGTAGATCTCGTACAAACTATCCGCCAATCTATGCGTATATTTATCCTCCACGATCCACATCAGCATTCTTACGTAATCACGATTACAACTGGTGCCACAGAGAAAGCACGTGATATTTTCCAACGGCGCACTCGACGTCGAACCACAAATCACAACGATCAAAGCGAATGAAAGGCGTTCACGCGAAGACATGGTTTTGTTTTATCCTCTCGTCGCCGCGCCGTGCCGCGCCGGTCCGCAACGATTGAATTATGCGTCGGGTTTTGCAATTGAAAGGAAAGCGATACACAGTATCGTTTCTAATTAAGATAAACCACCACCCAGCTAGATTCGCGATAAAGGGTGAAAGTGTGCAATTGCCACGTTGCTCGCCGTTCTTCTAGTTGCTTCGATTGATACGACGTTGATGGGTCGTTGGTCGACAAATTCGACCGAATAATCGATGATACGGTGAATTGGCAGTCCCGGAGATTTTTCCAATGATCGAAAGGGGAGAAAGCGCTGTGAAAACTGTTTGCGTTAATTATAGGCCCAGTTGACGGGATTTGATTTACGAGCGGCGATTGTCTCTGACATAACTGGGTTGATTAGAGTAGCTCGAGCGAATCGGTGTCCCGAAAAGAACGTCTTTGGATAAACTTTCGGACGACTATTTGCGATCGCGACGAAAATAAGATACGTGTATTCCTCTTATTGATTTGCAGAGACTTTTTCTTTCTCTCTCTCTCTCTCTATTATTTCACAGATTCGATAGTAATTACGACAGTGAGAAATATTTAGCGCAGTTATTAAAATGAATCTTTAATCGTATTATTTTCGTACAATGCCAATGAAGTGACGGGGACAAAATGAGTAACGCCACTCGAATAAACCCTTCGACACTTCAGAATTGTCTCGTGGACTCGATCAAACTTTCGTCCGAGGATCAATTAGATTAAAGGGGAACACTAGAGAGGCTCGCCGTTATCGTTTTCGCGACGAGGCGAGAACGAGCAAGTTCTGAAATCGTTTCGAGTCCAATTAAATCCAGACAATGTCCAGATTAAAGCACACCAGACCACTCGTTACCCCATCTTCTTAAGAGAAGGGGAAGAAGCTAAATACACACCTAGCAGTCACCTCTTGGCGACCTATCTTGGCGTACTGTACTCCGATCGGCTCGCTCAATGGAGACACTGTTCCTTTACTTTGAATGGCGCGTGAGTAACGTTACCCTTGAGAAATAATACGGAATAACCAATCATTTCACTTTAAATACCATTCTCTACCGTAGAAAGAATTCAATCAACGAGGACCACAATGGCGATCGATGCGACGATTTTTCTACTCGCGGCTCGCGTTCGCGTATTATGCCAGGGCTCCTCGTCCATTGTCCACAAGGGTCGTTATCGTCTCTATTGGACGTAGGAATAAGAGCCGCTACAAAGGTCCTGGGGAAACGGTGGCCGAGGATCCGTCGCCCAAGTAACGAGGTCTATGGTCTATACCGTGGAAGGAACGGGGTTAGGCCGAGTACGAACGTAACGCGTGATTTATGAAAGAATTTCCCGTATCCCATGAGGCTTGCGCCTGCCTAGCGCGAAACTTCCAGTAGCCTCGTATATTTATCTAATGCGAGTAATTTTTTTTCTTGCTTTAGTAGCGTCCCTTACTATACCGCTTATATTAATTACTGCTACATCCACTAGTTGCATTCGAATGAAAGCATTCGTGGAAGGAAACGTTTCTTTTCTAATGATGCAACCTCTTTGTTCACGCTTCCTTTGCCATTTACGCAACGGAAAGTTAATCGCGTGCGAACGTAAACAGGCTTGAATTAATGGAAAATGAATGCAAGTTATCAATTAGACCTCGACGAGACCAGATAACCCGGGTGCTAGAGAGAGCGAAGGAAGCGTGAAAATATGACGAGCGAACGGTCGGCGCAACTTTAGGGAGACGGATTGGCGAGGAATTCCAAAGTTGCGCAATTTCTTCCTGAAATCGTTCGGAGGAGTTGTTCCACCAGGATTCGCTGGATGAATTTTCGCAGCGCAGCGTGTGTACCACTTCAACCGCAAACTGGACGACGCGGCGTGCAAATATTTCAGGGGGAACCACGAATTTAATACGGCAGGCTTTGAACTTGCGAATATATAGTTGGCCGGTGTGTCAACAACCTCCTTCAGAACGCGGTTCCACTAGCTCATCGACTACTCTCCGCAGATGTGTGCGGTTGCAAAACAAGATTTCCTTGTTTAAGCCAGCCTGAAATACGCACGCTGCGAACGATATTTGGCTACGATTATTGCACACTGGCGCAGAGGCAGAGCTGTATCGTCGATCAGATCAAAGCCATTTAATTCATAATTTTCTTTCTTTTATTTCCCATAACTTTTGCCCTGCGTCGAAGTGCAATCAAATTTTATTACATGCATTTGGACGTCAGCAGACTTCACAATGTTAATCGTCAATCCGATTATAATTGAATTCGTTCGAATACGATAGTCGATGTATCGAATCTAATTATAAATCCTGGCCTCACGCTAGCCATTTTTTTTAACTAATTTTTCGAGCGGCGCAGAAACTTTTGAACGGACACGCATTCCATCGACTTTGGAACAAGATACACTTCACCGAACGGGAATAATATTAGAATGTTCATAGTTTTGGTCGTCCGACTCTGTTCGAATAACAGCTTCTATTTTCAGCGAGGCATAGCCCAGAACTTTTTCGCGACTCCATTTATTTCGAAATCGTTCAGTGCCAAGCTATTTCCTGCGCGAAACGAAATTTACGCCCAGAGAAAATGGAGTTGGCGGTGTCGGTGAAAATTTCTTGCCCCCAACCAGCGTCCCTTACTGACTCGTCCACCGACGATTGCCTTCCCGAGTTGTGAAATCATCTGCGATCCAAATATATTTCTAATATCCGTATCTCGCAATCAATTGGCAATTAAGTCGCTTCGGTTCACAAGTACCTCGCTACTACCCAAAATACATTCTCGCCTCCACTCTATTCTTTTATTACATTCTCCCCAATTATGTCGCGCACGCAAACGATTTATTTACCGTCGGGCGAAAATCCAACGGACGAGAGATCCAAGCAGATATTAACAACGAACCCATGGCATCAGCAGATTCACAAATGAAACGACATCTTTAAAGAGCCCATTCTCGAGCGTTATCAAACAGGATAAATACATAATAATTGCACGCTGTCGCAGAGGGTCACAACGTGGACCCCCCTACGGACAATTTCAATTTATTTCGCCGGAACAGAGCGGAAATTAAAATCGATCACCGCCCGGTTGTATCTCCGCGGTATCGCTCCACCACCCATCTACCCTCGTTTTCCAGCCTCTGTCTTCATCTTCCTGGCATCGGCACGCCTCGACATTGCTCGCTGCCCGACGCGAAACCCACCTAAATAAATAATCGCCCTCGAATTCAATCGGCAGGTTATTCGGGTCACTCGACCTTCGTCGATCGATCGGCCTGTTTTACTACCGGAACCTCGCTGAAATTGCACGTCCACTTTCGTTTCTTGGTTCAACGGGGAGGCTCGTCTAATATGTATGCCGAGTCGCAGGGACACTGGACTGTGCAGGACGACGTTTCATTTTCATCCGGGAACGGTATCCAGCGCAGGAACTTCTTCTTTATTCGCGGGAACATTAATTACGATTCAATTTATTCGCTCACTCCGGCTGTCGTCATCTCAATCATTTCTCCACGTTCAATAAGAATTATTCTACGTAATATTTCCAGCCTTTCTACGGTGTCCCAAGTTTCATACAGTACACGTATTCCTCGCAAAGGATCGAAATTACCTGAGAACAATTACATACGTCATGCATACGTATCCGAAAATGAAAATGATACGATCCTCGAAACAGGGTGGATTTTCGCGTTAAAGGGTAGCGCTGAATAAAAATGATCGTCTGGGCCGGAATTGAACGGACGGATCAAAGAGGATCCGCCAACAAAGACCGGCGATCCTGCACTGAATAGGGCGACCCCATAAAAAGAAAAATCAATCCACGTGCACCGGTCCATGGACAATTTGATGGCGCCCTTCTAGCGGATACTTTTCGTAAAGCAAGCTAATCGAGAATTGCTCGGGGAACCCGTTGAAATTCCACCGAAATATATGCTGAACATTTCATTCGAGCTTGCAGGGGGAACTCTGCTTCTGATTTGCACGATTTTAAACGATCGCAGGGTAGCCCGGTACGAACAAAAGGGAAAAGAGGATAAAAGGGTGGACCAGTTTAGAGGACGGAGTACCACGGCGTGACCGAATTAATTATCGGTTTTTCCAGCTATCCCCCTGCTTTCTTTTATCCATCGGTATCGTTCTCTTCTTCGCTTCTTTTGCATTCATTCAACGAATATTGTTCCGTCTCTCCGAGAGACGAAGTAGGTTATTTAAAAATAAGAAACAGTGGACACAGGTTTCTGTGTTTGAACAGGCCCAGCTACGTCAACAGTAAGAAGAAAGGGAAATGTAAGGAAAGATTGCAAGTACAGATGCGTGCAAACCTTTTAACCCGTAGGAAAAGAGAGTTAAAAAAACGAACAATGTCTCACGAATCAAACGTACCGTCCCTGCTAAGCTCGTCTAACTCTCTTCGTTAATTTTTCCACCTCCACATTCTCTGTCACACCGATCCTTTGCGTTCCTCGTCCCTTTGTTCTCCCTCAGAATTTCTCTTCTCCCTGTCAGTCGTTCGAAATTTCTAGTCCAAGCGTAAGCACTTTGACTTCTCGCCGCATTGGCTCGTTTTTCACCGATTTTCACCGATTTTCACCGCTTTCTACCCTCGTTCCGAGGTTTCCCGGCTAGCGATAAGCCGGTCGCCGAGGAAATCGTTATCATCGGGGGGACAGAAAAATGTAAAAAGTATGTGGCCCCCCCATGGTGGAAGCGTGACCTGCTCTGACTGCATGGTTTTTAGGACGGTCCCCTAAAAATAAATCACCAGGAAGCGCTCCTTTGAACTGGCGACTGTTAACCTCGGTTAACAAATATTCCTCAATGTAAAGAAGGAAGGAGAGAACAGTTTCACCCGGGGGCTATGGTCGTCCCCTGGGTACGTATCCCTTGGATGAAAAGTTTGGACAATTAGGCACCGATAGATACGGTGTAAGATGGAACGGTTCCTTCGGTGGCAGGTTCTCAGGTATTCCAGAATCAGTTTCAAAGTAAAATCACCTACTCATTAGTATTAACTGGCGACATTATTCAGCAATTTAACGTTACAAAATCTGGATTATATAGCTGCAAAAATTACACATTAATTCGAGAAAGTACTGTTTCTATCAAAAACATTGAGGATAGACGTTGCGGCTTGCGCTAAATCGTACACATTCGAAATAAAACATAATCCTTGATACTTGTACAACTCGAGTTAACCAATGCCAAATAACAATTACTATTGTTCCACTGTACACGTTCTCGGGCTCAGGCTTTCAAGAATCAAAAGGAGCGAAAAAAAAAATTCATTCCTCGGTTCCCCTAAATCCATTCGGCGCGCCACCCCTTACCCCGGCCCCACCATAAATTGCTCCAATGAAGCCACCCTTTCATCTCCACGGTCCTTTGTTCCAGCGGGCCTCGACAGAAATTTTTAGCTTTTCACCGCGAATTCAAGGGGCAGCGTTTGTTTTACGCATCTCCGCCCTCCTTTTTCGCGACCTTTCCGTCCACCCCCGTGTCCCTTCGACCAGCTACAAGGATGACCGGTTTAACGTCGCCGTTCTGCGACCGTGTACCGCAGTGGCCGTAAAAACGCCGCTGTGCAGAACGCGAGGGGTATCGTGACCCAGATGCACCGGCGACGAACGGAACGCGTTAAAACACGTGTCAGATACACGGCTACGTGGGCCAAGGGACGTACCCTGGAATTGCGGGCCATTTTTCTCTGGATTTCGCGGCCGTTTCTTTGTTCGCGTTTCGCCGAGGAACGCGCGCGGAACCCTCCCTTTTGTGTCCCTCGTTTTTGTCTTGTAATCCACCCGCGCTAGAGTGAGACGCGGTGGACTAATTGTTTTTTCGTTCACGCTTCTCTGAACGTCGCTTCTCTGAACACATGATTGTTCAATCAAGGGCCAAGAATTTCCCTACGTTCCTTTTCGTCAGCTGTGTACCATACAGGGCATAGGATGCGCGAAACTCTGCACGGGCCACGAAACAGGAAGCTATCGCGTACAGCGGGAAAACTTCCCCCGGAGCGAGAAACAGAGATAATCGTTTCGTCCCGCAGGCGTGTGAACAAAGGAGCGGATCAGTTTCCGCGGTCTCCATAAAGAGGGGTCGATTAATTAGTAACGGGCAGCGAAGTAGGCGGAGAACGATCGGGGACGATGGCGAAGAAGAACGGGCCGCGTCGATGTCGTGGGGAAACACGACGGGACGGAATTAATTATCCGGCGGACGAGTTGCGGTTGAACTCGTGTTGGAGCGACGAGACAATTCGACCTGGCCTCGCCATTGTGCTTGCCTCGTTCCATCGGATATGGTAGTTCCTCTTCTGGATACGAGGCACGTCGTGTGCGTGGACTGGTTTGCCGGTGGCGTTTTATGCGAAACGCACGCAGCTGGTGCGCGCGAGACGAGCAAACCTCGGCGGGCAAATCGAAGAGGAATCGGAGAGGAAGTTTCGCGTTTGGTACGTAACGAGATACATATCGGAGAACGGGGTAAATAGTTGGACGCGTGTTTCCCGAAATACGATCTCGTGCAACGAAATGTATTGGGGGAAATGGGGTGGTTTTTGTATCATTGTGATCAGTTCGAATGTATTTCTATGCGGGAACAATTGGTGGAAGTTAATTCATTGCAAATACGGAGCATGCGGATACAGTAGAGTGGAACGTCTAAAAGTAATGCGAATGAACTATGCCAACGGATACTAGACAATTCAAATTAATTAGAACGAATTTTACGTTGTTCAATTTGTCGGTTAGTTAAAGTTGAAATCGTGTGCTCGTTCATCTCGAAAAAAGATGAATGGCACAGGTGACTCTTGAGGGACAATGATTATCTATTAGAACAAACGATGAAACTGTAGTAAAATGTAGCCAACAGCGAATAACAGCGGCGACCCCCGGCAAAGACGCATTGAACAGGATGGCAGCTAGCAAAAGGGGGATGCGTTACAAAGGGAAACGGTAAATCACCGGTGGAAATGGGTAGCTCATTAATAAGGAGATCGCGGGGTGGCACCGGCCACTATGCCCGGAACTCGCAACTGGCAACCTACCAAGTCACGAACAATACACCCTAAAGTTCCGACACGTTTCCCATTGGTAGCGAACCGAGCCGACATGCTTCGTTGAAAAATATCCTCCTTCCGCCGATACCACCGTTTCCTGTGTAACCGAGCACGCAAAGAAGTGCAGAGCAATTACAGTTTCCATTATTAGTCCGGCGCGCATCTCTGCAACGCGCGTACATTTTCGCCAATTAATTCTTAATTCTCGTATTTGTATATCGAGGAGTTAACGAATTTATTCATTTATTTGTTGCTGATCCTGATGGTAAATTGTTTGCCGGACAATCGGTAATACATATTAATGTTCGTTTCCTGTCAGCGAAATTTAATCTCGCGTACAGGGAAAAGGATTATTGCTGGGGGATGTATGGTAACGACGGTCGATGAACACATCATTGCAAGATATTATTGCAAGAAGGGGCTTCAATTTTCTCGCCCGGGGATAGATTTGAAGGGTTGCGATACGCCAAGTGTGCCATACAAATACATACGAGGCCGAAAATTTATTCACCTTGCATTAATACGTAGTCAGGCAGTCTTAATTTGGGGTTTAACGAATAACGTTTAGGGCAGTCGTTTGGTGGATCAATACGGAGTTATGTATTACGTTGGCGAACGCGGCGGATCAAAGTGTCTCCGTTTTCTAATGCACCCTAGCTCTATACATACATAATCACGGTATGCGTGTAAACGTTTTACGCCCACACCTCGTACACCGTTTGTCCGAATGCATCATGTTGTACAGGCTGTTTCATGATTTCCATTGCGGACTGGTTTTATTGTGATCGTGTTCGTGTTAATCCGTTCGCTATGGTGTATGCATACGAGTCTATGGAAAATAGAGATGCAGTTTGTTGTATCGGTTGTATACGATAGAAGATAAAGTGAAAATATTTTCTATAGGTCCAAGTGTTTAAGTGAACGTAATTGCAATGAAATTTTATGCAATTTTTCTGGAGGATTCTATGTGCAATAACTGTTGCCTGTTATGTTACTCCAGATGTAATGAAATGTTGATTGTACGAACCGAACTTTCGATCGCTGTTAAATTAATCACTGTCAGAACAAATTGGTTCATTTGCCTTAATATTCTCATCATTTCTCTAGTACATCCGTGTTCATGGAACGATCTGTAGGCGTGGTAACGCTGTAAATGCGCGCTATTAAAGTATCCCGGTGAAGTCGTGAGCTTTGTCCGAACAGGAAATAGAGCGGTGCTTTGAAGAGTGCAAACTTTCTTACGCTTCTTTCGCGCTTTTCTATTGTTCGCCTCTGTGCATCATAACCGGAAGGCGAAAAGAGAGCGGAATTTCACTCGCGAACGAAACACATACCAAATAGGGTACAGAATGTTTTCAATCTAAATACTTTTGACAATAGAAGCATAGGGAGAAATGAAAAAGGAAATGTTCCACGAACGGGGAAAGATCGTGAAGAAATTCCAATGGGATATGAAGATAGGCGATCTTGATGGTCACCCCTGGAGCCACTGTATCCCCTATAAGAAATCTAACTCGTATTTTCGAAATTTTTACTCCAACGTAGACCCATTTCCATAAATATACGAAAGGAGCGTTGGTTGAAATATCCAAATATCGTAAATTAACAGACGATTGTGTATAATTGAAATTCATGAACGGTAACTTGACCCTCTGCACTATCACATAAATGACTGGAAATACTATCATTTTGATAAAAGTACATTCGACATATCGAAGATATTACTAAATACTGGTACTGAATTTATTTTCCCTATCAAATGTTTACCTACGAAAAATTCTGTTCAACGATCGTCGAACAGTATCGAAATCTGTTACAGCACAACAGTAACAGAAATATGTCAAGTTAAAAAAACGTCGCGACGCGTCGGGTCAACCATGACATAGGACTAGATTTGGTATAAAAAAAAATGTCAGATATGACAGGATAGCGATCCGCGGATGATGAAAAATCAAAACCAGAGTTCCATAAAAAAATGGATCGAAAATTCGATGAAACTATTCGACGAGAATATAACTCTTTCCCTTTCCCTTGATTACCTTGCATAACCTTCGATTACCAGCGAGACCACCGTCTCTCTCTGTATTAAAGTCTACGAAACCACGGGATAATGTTGGAGTATTTTTCACCGGGTCCCCCCTGTTCTGGCCAATTTGAGCAAAATTTCGTCCGAACGATTCACGACCTCCCCGAGTGAGATCAATTCCCCCGATCGAATGAAGACAAATAGCCGTCAGCTTCTGACGAATAGGAGTCTGGTGGAAGGTGGTACCTGCCCGATAAAGATGCCAAAAACTCTGCTTCCCAGCCCACGACGAATATTAGATCGTGCCATAAATATCCTCTGATAATTCGATAATTACGAACCGCTTCGAAAGCAAATGGGGCGTCTAAGATGAATTCGGGATGGGCCAATTTGTCCAAATGGTCAACCCCCGTTGGTCTGTACTCCTCCTCTTGGTTTTTGTGGTTTTTGTCTATTTTTGTTGTTGTTTTTTCAACTCTCGACTTTGTTCCACCGAGGAGTCGCCGTGAGGAGCAGCTTCGAAATAGCAGTAATTAGAATTGTCGGGACCGTTTTCGGAGAATCTCCATCGCATCGTACCGCCAACGGCGATGTCTGATTGCACGCAGACACGTTTAGAAAATTTTTGCGCAACGGGGCGTGTTAGGGAGCGTTCGTGAACCCTATGGAAAGTGAATCATTATTGGAGGGCGGCAACATAATTTCTACCATGACGCAATAATGGAAACATCGACGTACATCGTACGTTCCAGAGAACTTTAAGCACTCCAGCCATTGAAGATAGCAATAAAGCATTGGCAAATTAAATGTAATATCATGTTTAACACAATTTCCTTCAACAGATTTCTTCCATTACGACAGACAGAACTTACTTTCTTAGCTACGACCAAGTGGTGTATATGGTATGGTTCTTGGTTCGACAAAGGTACTAAACGTGCACGAAATTACGAAGGCCTAATGGGATGTAAGCATGCGTCGCTATTAATTCCGCGGGTTTTTTTTATTAGGGAAACTTCATCGAGCGGGAGGGGCATAAGCAACGAGTATTTCACGATCCATTAACGTCCGCGGTGTTTCTTCGCGGACGGGGACGACCATTGAATACAAGAAACCGGCTCGTGGAAAATTCAAAGGAACGACGACTAGTTTTTGTTCATTAGCCAAACGACTCCCTCTCGAAAACTTTCCTGTCTTTTTTCATCCCCTTGCCTTCTGGTGAAAAAGGCGAGCCCGATAAGAGGCGTCGCGACGTCCACGACGTTCCGTATCCGATTTCAAGTTTTCCGCAGCGAAAAATATTCATCCATCAACCAACCAGCACTTACTGTAATTGGACAATTTTTCGAAAAATTACAATCCACGGTGTGCAACTAATGTGCCCCTGCACCTGAGGCGGTCAAACCTAGGGGCGACCGCAGGCCGTTTAATAGTTTAGCGTATGCAATATGCAAACTGACTAATATTCAATTAATATGGGTGGCATTGTTTTCGGCACCTGGCCGACCAACGAGAAAGGAACGGCCCCGACCAATGTCGATTAATAACGATTGGAAAAATGAATTTATTGTTAGCTCGAAGAGAAGATAACAATAAGCGATTCTTAAAAGAAGGAAAAATTGCCCAATTCTTCACCGTTTTTCTATCCACCCAGCTTATAAAAAAGTTTTATAAACCCCTTCAATTACGCATTAGATCGTTAGGCTGATCCTGCACGAGTTCACACCTTGTACAAATCTCATCGGGTAGCACCATTTGCAACGTCGAACAGGGAGAAATTGGGGATACATCGGGGCAGGACGAAAAGCGGGATCGAAAGTCTGGACCGTGTCGACTTACAGAGAGTTTCCCGAGCGTTGTGACCGTTCCTCGTGTTTCTTTCGCTCCGCGCTGTTTTCCTAAACGCCTCTGGTGCACACGAAACGACAGATATAGCGGGATGTAAGTCGCGAGATATCTTTGATATTTATTTAACCGGGACCCGGGAGCCAATAAATTCGTCGGGGAAACTGCCGCGAGCTTATTCCGTCCCCCCCAGATAAGGGTGCATAATTTAAGAAGGAAGAAAGTGACAGCGTGTGTGCGTCTTGGAAGGGGAGAGGGAGAACGCAGCGGTACATTTTCGGTCGAGATATGTTCGTTTACCATGCTCGTAAGACGACGCCAAAGGTTTTGAATGGGACTTTTCGAAATCTTCTTAAGCGTCTTATAAATCCCTGCGTTCTCTCTCTCTATCTTGAACTATGTGTGCGCCGACGTCCCCGTTTGCGTTCACGGCCAGCTGGATTTTTCTTCGAGACGATGAACGGCCGCTCCGTTGTCTGCGTTTTACGCGGTTCACTGATAACTGTAATTGTTTTGCATGAAATGCTTGGGAATTTACCGGGGATAAGAACGAGGAATCTGCTGACGCGAATAAACAGTGTAAAAGAGAATACTTAAATTCGTATATAAAGAAGCAAAGGACAGCGGGCGCGAGGAAAGAATTTCAAGTGCGAGTAAGCGAAAGAGAAAATTCATCGACTTATAAATTAGTGTCAGACATGTGATCTGGTACCGAAACGAAGAAATTGATAGAAAGTATGGCTCGATTAGTTTCGCCCAATTAAGCAGCCCAAAATGTGGTCGAACGTCGCACCTGTCCTCTCTATCCCCTTTTCCGAGAAACAAGGTCCACGTTGAATTGGTCACGGCAGCAGAGAGGTCGATTCCGACGGCGAAAGAACCGGAGGAAATTACGAAACGAAAACGCGGATCACATCGAACAGCTTATTATTTGAAAATGATAATCACGAGTTCCGGGTGGTTCGAGACATTTTTTTGTCAAACAAATCTCGTACGTATTCGGAAACTAACCGGGTGGTCCGGTTCGTAACTGGCGTCGACTCTCGAACGAAGACAAGGCTGGTCGGTCGCCTTCGCGAGCAAAAGTCGTTAAAACACGCTTGGCGAAACTGTGTCTTCTTCCCTTCTTCCCTTCTTCCCTCCACCCCTCCTCCCCGCCCACCAAACCCCCTTTTTTTCACCACCCTTATTGCTTCGAGCCGGGCATATTTACGAGCCGATCGACACTTTTATTTCAAGCTTGACACTGGACAGACCGGGACATCGTGCTTATCTTGGGACCAGCACGGTTCCTCGACCAGTTTCCATGAAACAGACGTACGTGCTACGACGCTCGCCGTTACCGAGGAAAGCTCGTGGCGTTCTAGATGGAAAAAGTTGGGCACGAGCTTGACGCGATAATAATTCAGCGTGAGAAATAGACGCCCACCGACCGCCTTTACGCTCGCGGTGTCGATTATGGGACGGCGGTTCTCATTTTACCGAGCCCCCCGCAATGTCTTGGAGCATTGGACGGGATTCAGGTGTAATTTCATTGAGACACGACAAGGTAAATTATGCGAAAGTTGGATTGTCGAGGATTATCGAGGATTGTTATTATTGTTCCCCGACATTGTGCAGTTGGAGTCGAGGGCGATTGAACAAATGACGCATGGATAATGGAAGAGATCTATCAATTCTACGTGTACAATTAATACCGCGATGATATTTATGTACATGTACAATACGAAATTGAGCAAGCACGCTCGTCACAATCTGACAACATTCGCTTTCATAATTTTCACCAACGGGTCGACAAATAACAAATAACTTTCCGCTACTCAGGACGACGAATTCGTTCTCGAAGCATGACAGCGTGCATACCAATAGCCCCTGTTAGTCCAAATGCAGTGGAATTTGTTCAAACATTGCCAACAGTAGTACAAAAGTAAACAGCTCTAAACCAATCAGAGACTAATCGAACGGTTTCAATTCATTACACGACAATACTATGCCCCCTAACTCATCTCGATTCCACGTACGCGCCTAGAAACGCCCACGATTACCTGCGCCTCCAGCACCGTTACATTTATACCTGCTCGTTCCACGAAACGATAAGCGTATGTCGACGATAAGCTCCACCATTTCGTTTGCCCGTCGTTTACCGTGCCAGATCTCGCCTAATTACTTTGCCAAGCGATCGCAGTCGCCACCCACTACCGGCAGTCTTTTCCACTCCATTTGCTCGGTCTTACGAAACGCAAAATTAACATCTGCGCTCTTCAAACAACCGGCAGGCTACACCAAACGCGCGCACACCCCGAGTGGCACGCATTCTCTCCTCCGCGCTGGAAAGCAAACCCGGTCGTCGACACCTGTCAATAGCAGTAGCCGAGTTTCACCGGTTGGAACAAAAGCAGAGAGCCGCTGACTTAATTGGCGACGTTTACCATAATGGTTGTTCCCGGGCCTCACTCGTCGAATGAACCTTCTTTTCCCGTATTACCGCCGGAACCAATTACCAGCCCGTAGCCTGTCTATGGACCACCTCGAGCGGTATTAACTGCCGGACCGCGCGACTACTCGCGCGTGTACGCCTCCAATCGCTTCCCTTATCCACAGAACCTGCCGGTTCTCTGTTTCCCGATGAACCACCGAGTGTGTACACGCGTAACTCGTAACTCGATACGCAGTGCATCTATTTAACGAATAGAGACCCAGTTGGCGAATCGATGAACGCCAGCCGCGATACGGAGTGGGCGAAGCAATATCGCGTAAATCCTGCGATTTCCTCGCGTTCGCGTCGCGAGCTTGACCAGCAGTTCTCTCCGGCGTGTTATTGGAGGGATACCGGGGATTATTAGCGGATTAGAGCCGAGCCGACGAACGTTTTCCATTTCGCGATTGTGTCACGGTCTGGGATTAAAAGGGAACAAGTTTCTGATGGATCTATGAAGCCTGCCATTTAGTTCGATACATGCTATCCCTTGGAACAGTTCTTCGCCTACTTGTTACTCCACGCGCGTACCATAAATCAAACCGAAACACAGTCAACGACAGACGGTCACGCTGAACCGATATTTCACAACTGTGAAGAGGAATTTTCCAAGTCTACGCGGCGGTCGAAACGAGCGATGCGCCTACTTGAATCAATACGTACGGGTTCCTATCTCTGTCTCTCCGTGAACGGTGTCGCGGCGTGCACTTATCAAAGTCGCGCGTTTCACCTGACGGAATGTTCCCTAGGTAAATTGGATACAAGTGGATGGGCGTGAAATTGAACGAGCCGCGCGGTACCCCGACGAACTGTCGGCCCTTATCGAGAGGGCAGATGAGTGTACCTAGTGGCGATGCTCGCACGATGGCCCGCACGCACCGACAGAAGGAATTGGGAATCGCGAATGGCCGCGAGGAACGACCTCCCAGACGCGTCGGCGAAGTGTAATCCAGCACGGATATCCTCGTCAAAGTCGGGCACCGGGGGCCTAAACTGAGCTTAATGGAAACGTTTACGTCGACACGCGGACCTGGGAGATACCTTTTTTCCTTCCCGAGGAAGGTTCCCTGTAGGGGATTCACGTTGGAGACAGGTAGAATCTGCTGAAATTAGATCAAGCCTTTGTTACCTTAATTCGTATGCGGCGGGAGTATCGTTGCAATTTTTGTTTACTCGCTCGGCTAAATATTTTACGATTTGCGTTGTAATACGCGTATCAGGATTCTGTGCGACGATTTTATATAGGTAAACCTTACGCGTATCGAGACTCGTTCTTTTTGAATAGTCCGGCATAAAATAAGAGAACTGTTCTAATAACTAATTTTGTTATCCAGCTGTCTGTAAATATCTCGACAGTTTAATTTAGGGCAGAATTGGTGTCCTTATAATTCTATAGACAAATAATTCCGATTAATCGAGAGATAATAAATTGCGAAATTTTTACTTGCCGCTCGCCGAGGAACCATTCAGGCCCCACGTCTGGTCGTCTCTTTCTTATATCGTCATTTCACGCTTGAGATTATACATGCTGATACAAAAAAGTGTTCGCGAGAGGATCCTCGCCGCTCCTGATGCCTGGCGATTCTCAACTTTATGACGTGTAATAACACAATCGAGCCGCTGGATCATTCTCCGGGCTTCTTGCTATAAAAATCCCCTTCTTTTTGCCCTGCGAAATCTCCCCCTTTTCTTTTTTCCTCTTTCTTCGTTTCTTTCCGTTTCTTTTCGTTTCTTTTCGTTTCTTCTCGTTTCGTCCCACTCGAACGATCTTTCGGGTGCTCTTTAGAGGAACAGCGGAAATGTGTCCGCTGCGAACGCCTGCAAGCTTACGGCTCAACGGCGGGAGGAATTCGAAAAAAGAGTACGTGATATACGACGAGGAAGATATAAACGTGCTCGCCTGACGAATTTTACGATCGCGCCGATAGTTTTCAATCGTAGCACCCAACTTCAGTCAACGAGCAACTAGTGACTCTGTGTCAGCTCCACCTTTGGCGCAAAGAAATAAAGCACGCAGTGGGCATTGAAGCTCGTCGACTTCCACGAGACAATATACGTATAAAATGGTACTGAACTTTATTTTCGCTACGAACGAGCAGTATGCGCGGACGCGTGAAAATATTTCGAGCAATGTAACACGTACATTAATGTTTCTTTCATCTTAAAATACCAGTGCTGCCACGATCAAGCAACATACGTACGTTAACAAATATTCCCCCGGTTCCTTCCAAATTATACGTTCCAATACATTCTCGCGTGCCTATGCATACAAGATGCGTCACTAAATCGTGAAAACGTTTGCGCCATCAATTCCAGAGAAGGCGACCGGGGTATTTGAAGAAGCGTGCCGAGCAGAAGCAGCGGAGAGACCTTTTTAAAGTCCCGTTCGAAATCATTTCGCCTAAAATACCGCCTCTGTTGCGTGGAGGAGCCGAACCATTGAAACAGATCGCATCCGCCGTGGCCCCGGGGTGGACTCTTTCGTGCCGTGAAAACCGTGGATTCCGGTTGAAAACGGTTGTCATTTAGCCGTGCCGCGAGAAGGAAAGTTTATTCTCGATCGTAGAATCGGCGGAGATACGGCTTCGCCAGTCGGATTTAATTAAAACTTTTACGACAATGGGACTGCTAGAGGCCGGAAGACCAATCGCGGGGGCTAGAGTAGAAAAGAGGAAGAGAAAGAGAGAGAGAGAGAGAGAGAGAGAGAGAGAGAGGGAGAGGGAGAGGCGAGAAAGGAAGACCTTTGCGTCGACTAATCAATCGACATCGCGGTAATCAAGGGAAAAAGTGTGTCGAAGCGGCGGTCTCCCGTCGCTAACGAGTCGAACGAGAAGTTACGGAAACTGCACGGGCGAGGAGGGAAAGAAAAGGGGTAGATAATGAGGAACGTTGCGTTGGGGAACGGAAGAGAACGATATCGGTCATTTCCTGGACCGTGGAGATGCTGAAAAGTTTCCGTCTGGCCCGCTCGCCTGCCACCCACTGCTCTGCATTTTATTCGAGACTCCTTTTGTCGCGAAAGTATTATATAGCGCGTACCTATTATCCAGCTGGTTAATTGAAGCGACGTATACAACAGGAGTATTAATTGTTAAGGAAATGGGCTTAATCTAACCTTTTGAACCTTTTGAATAGAATGGAAGTAAATATATGGGCAAGCTATCTCAGAGCTGTGTTGTTCGTATAGCAAGGGACTTGGTAATGTTCAGATGAATTGCATTGTTTTACGCGATTTACGCGATTTACGCGATTTACATGAATCCTATGATTTTGCGTTACATGCGTTCAATTGGTAAAGAGTATTCTGGATAGAAATGGAGTTTTGTGCGTGTCATCTGGCGACCGAAATCTCGCAGCGACGCCAGTTTTCTTTTATGGGAACCATTGACCACTGTGTCGGCTATTGACGCAAATTTATTAGCGCAATCGACGGACATTTATTTCTCTCTAAAATGAAAGAAACCCTTCTGATCTACTTTGTTCTAAAAGGGTTCAGAACTGCCAATGGACAGTGGAAAAAGGAGAGCGCGTCGTCAAACCTCAACTCGAAATTGCAGCTGACCTGCGGTCAGGACCAGTGCGAACGTTTCAACGCGACCGTTAAACAAGCAATAAAGTAGCATAACTTCTCGTTTGTGTCCCGTGTCGGTTGATCGATGATTCCTCTGGACAAAGGGCCGTATCTTCGTTATTACCTGAGATATATTGACAGCTCTCGCAGCTCGGTTTTATGCATTACTCGTGGATCGTTTCGGTACGCTCGATGGCGAAGCACGTCCAGACTGCGTGGCGAGTCCTTTTTACGATTTCTTTACGATTCCACAGGCTTGACGGGCTGCGCGAGGAACGAGCTGGCAGGGTCGCCGGTGAACTTTGTCCAGGAAAAATGATCATCTGTACACGCACGATTCCGCCAGAAGAATATTCGCGATATGTACAGAGATGCCGGAGACGCTGATCAATAATACTTGTTCCGTTTCGAAAAGAATTATCGGTTATTATCGGTTATTATCGGTTACTTGCAGACGAACGACTTTAAGCAAAGGAATTTGTACATTAGGCTCAGTCGGTTTGCATGTCGTGCCAAAGTTTGCTCCAAACCGTGGGCCAAAGAAATTTAGAAGCAACGCTTTCTTAACGCAATTATCTGTTTGCCCGTTGCACCCACTTTCCCCCCCGGCAATAAACAAGCGCGAGTTATCGTGCTTCTAAACACTTCTACCTTACGCCAGGCAGCACGAAAACATGTCCCACGTTTCATCGACGCGGTGAACCTTTGAGGCAGCCTCCGCCAACTTTTCCACCGGGCACGATCATTCGTTTCGTTGACAGGCTCGCTTTTAGGCAGCACTAAAGTCGATATTCTCGTGCTGGTGACCAGTCGCCAGACTGACAATTATAAAATTCTCCAGTTTTCTCTCGTTGAAAAATAAAATCTTATTTGTCATTATTTATCGTAGAGAATTTCACTGCTCGACGATCAAACAATTCTCCCCATTGTCGATCACGATGATCGTCTATGAATTCTCGAAGCTCGTGGACAAGCTCACGATACGCGACAAATACGAATCAACTCGTCGAACAGAAATTCCTCGTTTTTCTTCGGAGATTCTTGATGGTACCAATTTATCGTGGAGAGTTTCAATGCGTGTCGTCGCGGCGTCTCCCTTTTTTTTTCTCGCTTTGTCGGGGCATGTTTCGAATGGTTCTGTATTTCTGGACAGCATTAGTGCCGGGAACGCGTGCGCCGATCTCCGATTTTCGAATGTCGGTGATCTATTAGTTAAATGGAAAATCGTGGTCCGTGGCTGGGTTCACCGAACAGTTTCGATTTTTATCTATCAACAAGCATCGAGAATCTATTCACCCGGGGGGTCAGTGCTCTACGAACCATAGTCGATCGTCATTGTGAATGCATAGCTGGCTTGCCAGTGCAGTGGTTAGACCACTTGGTAGCAGTCGATTCACCTGGTCGGCCAATTGACACTCGTGTATTTTCCATCCACGAGTCTAACTGTCCAGGTGTACCATATGTATGTATACTGTATACTGTACACTGTATACCGTTTCTATTTTACCTGTGCGCTACGAATTGACACTTCGGATGCCTCGGAAACGCCGGTAATCTTTCGCGAACAGAGGACAGCCACCTCTGCCTGTATCTCTGTAGAATCAACGAGAAGATGCTTATCGATCGTGATTGCCTGCTTCGCGTTTTTTCCATCGTCGTCGGAACGGCGACGTACACAGTTGCGAACTCTGACAGAACCGACAGAAAATTATTCATTGGTTGTACGCGTGCAGGATATACTGTTATATTATACTATTATACTGGAATTTTTCATTCCCGATTCATAACGCAAGGATTCCTATGGAACACTGATCTGTCGCCGGGCACTCATTATTTCTTTTGTCTAAACGCGTCGATGATTAAACAATGGCTTGATATTTATCTTTGCGCCCAATATTTAAATATCTTGTACAAAGATCCGACGACTCGGCGGAGATTCCAGCCACGCGTCTCCCCTTATCTTCGGGCATCATTACGTAAATTACCCTCGCTGGCGGACACGATTTCGACGGTGAACGAGCTTTCGAAGAATCGAGCGGCGGAAAAGCAATTAATATTCATGGAACACGAGTGGAACAACCATCGTTTCGGTGTCGTCACGCGTATGGAAAACGGTTACACGCGGGACGGATATTAAAAAATCGACAAGGGGTGGCGTTTTTACCTCCCCCGAACTCTGTTTATTCAACGTGATATTCTCCACGGAGACGATTAAAAAATCCGCCTGCGAGATACAACAGCTGTTTGCGTTGTCCTTTTCGTGCTTTTCGAACGAAATACATATGTACACCACGCTCCAGGGAATAAATATTCCAACGACAACTCGATCGATTGGTTTATTCTTTCGGAGGCAATTTACTCGAAAGCGGTGCAGATTCTTATCGATATACGTATTATACTAACCGTACTTTCTTTCGGGCAATATGATTTGCAAACACGTATGTGTTTATATCAGATTTCAATCAGAAATATTTCCTAACCATTCAATATGTTTCTCGATAACTATTACAAGTTCATTATTAATTTTCACCATCTTTCTTTATCCGCACAATAGATCCACTGATTTCCAGCATTCCAATAAGAAAAGGATACGTATATGTGTATGTATATATATGCATCGCGTACAGAGTATACAACTATTTGATCCAAGTTAATCCGACGAGTTTCATTTCCTCGTCACTATCCAACACTCGAACTTTCTCCGATGATTCAACCGTTCTCACAACGATCAGCGAATTACCGAAACTTCCGCCCAAACTCAGGGTGTTAATTGTCAAGCAGCTCGAGCAGCTCGAGCAGCGAGATCCTAACAATCCCGTGGTCACGGGAGAAAGCATTCAAGTGTCGCGAGCACTCTGTCTCCCACAAATTGCCAGGTCTCTTGTGGACCTGGCAATTTTCTCCAACGAATTTCGTCATCAGTGATCTCCCTAGAGACTTCCGTTTCCCCGTGACGATGCCACCGTGTAACAACAGGCTTGGCCGCGTAATTCAGCTGCGACGATAGAACCCTCGTCAACGCTGGCCTCGAGTCAGAAAATCAAATCAAACAGGAGCCGCGTGTTCAGGGCGTTGAAATCGTTCCAGGAGGCGACTCGAAGAGGCCCTCGAGCTTCTTCAGATGCGTACAAGAGCGTGGTCGAGATGTTTTTACAACAAATATTATCTTTGGGACGTTCCAGCTCCGCCTAAGAGCGGGGATCTCCGCGCTTTCTTTTTAGTAGCGCGAAGAGGGACACGGCGGACCTTTATTTTCGTCTTTTAGATTTTAGATCGCAACGATATCGAGACGACGAACGAATGGCGGATAACAAGATCTGTTCGTGGGTAATTTTGCAGATCGAGCCGAAGCGAGGGGATCGAAGAGATGAGATTCGATATCGATGCGGAAACGAAGAAGCTTCATCCGCGAGTTAATCAAGTTCGGAATTAAGCATTCGTTTGGCACGCGAGTCCAACAATAACGATGATATCTTTCGTTCGCAGAATTTTCGTTCCAATCATTCGAATTGGAATAACCATAATGATAAATAAAATCCACGTTTAGACACGGGCGAATTTCAACTGCCAATTGAGCGCACTAAATACTGGCGAGATAATTGCAGCCGTTGCAAGGATCGCAAGGAACAGTTGGTTATTTACACAAACGCGCAGTGAACTCCAGTTAACCCTGGGTGGGTCGAAAAAGTGCGATTCGATTCCTCGAACGCGGCTCGCGGATCGTCTCACCTTCTGGCCCCAGTCACTCTTTATTTTCTTCTCGGGGATATATTTAACACCGGGCCCACGAGTAATTTCGTTGAACCACTAAATCAGTCCTCGTCCAACGAAAAGGGCTGGAACGTTTTTCTAACGACGAGGAAGAAACGCAGAAACACCTACAGAGATACGTACCTACGCCTATAGCATCGATCATGTTGATCAATTACCTTTGATCCGCGTGACTAATCCTTATCTATGATCGAGTAACACTGGCCTCCGTGCTTCGAGGTTTAAAATAGAAAATAGAAGAGCGCGACAACCGGTATGCGAGGTAAGATGAATCGGATACAACGAGCTGTACCAAAGGGTTGCTCGTAATAATTGTGTATAGACATGTTCGTTTTTGCGTTCAACAATTGTTCGTGCACATTTGTACGAGTCTGCTAAAAAAAATTTGCAGACAACTAGATATGCATCTGTACGTTTCGTTCCTTTCTCCATTCACAACGAATATATTATTCGTCATGATTATTCAACAGAGGAAACAGAGTATTCCCTCGAACAAGTCTCTCGTACGGTGGACACTTTCTATTGTGTGGAGAATATTGAAAATAGAAGCTCTGCTGTCTTGCGAATGGAACGATCGGGTCGCAAGGATTCCCAGGAATATTCCAATTATTTCGCCAGGCGAGCCACGAGTGGAAATGAGTCTTTTGCGAAAAGTCTTTTTGGAACTCGATTGAATATAGACGAAACAGAGCTTTCAGGGAATTCACGATACGCTTTGATTGTTTTAGAAATGCTTGGTGTTCTTTATTGTTCGATCTTGACAGGAATTTGGGGCTTTCAAAGATTTCTCGAACTGTTTGTTCTTGCGCGAGATTCTTTTTCGGACGATTTCGAAGCAATTAACTTTGGGACGGGCGAGAGGTTTGCAGCTGCTTGCCACGTGGCCCAGGCTTGCACAAACGTGCCAAATGTTTCATCACCACCGACAGTCATGCTTCGTTTATTTGTTCAGCGTGAAAAATCGGGGATCGCCATAGGTCGATTGTATCGCTCCGATTCTTTCTTCAGATGCATTTTTCAAGGTAGCTCCTTCATTTTCTTGGAAAGCTTTCTTCGCACCATTAGCGCGGATAATGAAAGTCGGGACACGATTTTTGGATCGATAACAATATTTGGTAGAGATGATTATCTCACTCCATTGCGGTTCGCAAAGTGGTTCAGCGTGTGCGTGGCTACGAGTGCGTGGGGGGGGGGTGAGATTTAAGGGCACTCATTGTGAATAATGGACCTTAGGAGTCCTTTAAGAGTACACGAAAGAAAGAAACAATTACATTTGCATATGCTGCATTGTTAGAGACTAAACAGAGCCAACAACCCAAAAATATCCCGAACAAAACCGGCCAAATAATACATTCACACCCTTATTGATACCCGATAATTCACAGGTACAATTCGATATGAATACTTAACCAACTGTAATTTCACATTAATAATACACTTCTAAAAATGTCGAACTGAAGAAATGTTGTTGCAACGAATGCATACTCTCCGTAATCTCTGTTATCAAAATTAGTGGTAAATAACTTGCAAAGAAGAAAAAGAAATTTGTTACACTTTTTTGTTACTGAGAACAAGAAGCACAAATAAAATAAAACGAACCATCCCGGGATCTGTGTGCACCGTGTAACATTGAACAAAATAAAATATTACTTCCTACAAATAATAGTATAGAAGAGTGGAGAATCTATGCCACTAAGAAAAACATGTCAGGGATGTTTGATTATCAGAAGGGACACTGGCACGTTTCGATAAAATAAATCTTAGGAAAACGACCGAAATAGTACATGGAAAGAAGGAGACGAAGGAAAAACAAGCGGTCGTCGCAGCGGCGAAAAAAATCCCTCTCACCGTGATGAAATCCGTTTTTACGGCATACTGACGTTGAGACGCCGCTGGTCGGAAATCGCGTGTCCGTTTCATTGCGAGATGTTTTGCGCGAGAAGCGCAACACGCATAAGTAAATGGGCACAGGTGCGCATACATATCAGGTGGCACGGTGACCATCGTCAGTCGACGGGCGTTCCTCGAGTAGCGTCGTTAATGGAATTTCAGACAGCACCCTTTATGCTCCGCGTTGGATCGATCTTGAAATAATCGCAGACTAAACTGATCTGTCAAGAGTTCATCCATACTGGTACACTTCTACTCTCGCGACTAATTATTATCGAACCGTTACCAACCATTGTGTGACGAATGAAGCAGGTGACATTTAGTCCGATTGAATTTGTCACAAAGGCAAACTATTATTTTTATCATTATCACCGTCCTCGTTATCATCATTGTCCTTGCCACGAAGTGTACACCGATGTCTCCCTTCTTAAATTCATCCCGATCTCTCTGCGTCTCTCTTGTAAATTCGTCTGGAGGCGTCGCGACGTCTCAACAAGTGAGCGCCGTCTTTTAAGATTATCCGAGTATTTATCGATTTGCATTTAGATCTGTCCCGTCACGAAGAGTCGCGCGTCTGCCCGCATAATCGTCGTCGTCGCACCCGATTCCAGCTTTCGAGGAATATTTTTAATCGTTCTGGGGCGGACGGCGCAAGGAACGTCGGAATACCAGACGGTTCAAAGTTCCCGCGAAAAATTCGCCAGAAGGAATCTCTTCTCCAGACTAACACGTGGCATACATGCATATACACGCGCGAGTTATTCTGCCTTTCGACTGCAATATTTGCGCACATGGTTCGTTGCGTTCATTGGGCGCACCGTTCCAAGTCGATACGACTGGAATCTAAACCGCTCGTTGGCTCCACGCTTTAGGATCGTTGGGCCAGAGATGAGCTAGGACGTACCTTCTATTCGATGTTGCTTATTGAACTCCGCTAGATCAGTCGAAGAGGGTAGACGGACGAAAACGAGACGCGCTTGATTCCTGTTGCGCAAGGTACAGACGGATAATAAACGCGATTGCTCGCGTGCATTTGGATCGTCAGGGAGCGCAAAGTGCGAGGGATAAATTTGTCGAGTGATTCGCGTGAAGGAAGATGTTTCTGAGCTGAGCCGAGTTGCGTGCTTGAACAATTAATAGAAGTGGCTAGCTGATGTTTAACGAATTCGAGGGGATGAAACTGTTTACCTCTGCGGCCTGTTCACATTGTTCGAATTGCATATATGTGTACGTACAGGTATAAGATTGAGACGGTAAAACGAACGAAAGGATAATAATTAATGAGCAGGTAAGTCCGCTCGCGTGTACTGTCGAATGATTTAATGCAATGAAGTCGTTTGCGCGGACTTCGTTAAACGATTGCAGAATATAATAATTAGAATTCATTGTACGCCAGCATTCGCGAAATGATTGCAATCAATTGCGTTTTATGAAATGAATTATTAATTATTTTATGAAAAAATGACTGCGTCCAATCATGCGCGTCAAAAATATTTTCAACCTTCGAAGTGGCGTAACGAAAGTATTAACAAGACCCGTCTGTCGTGTAATAAGTTTTATAGTATCGATTATTTCTGGACCAGTTCGCAGAAATGTAACCGCCAATTTTCGAAGCTTTCAACGCGGTTCCAGTTGCACGAAACTTGCAGCGTTCGATAATTCCGCACTTGGAACACTTCATTAACGTCGAAGCAATTAAAAGTTGGGGAAAAAAGGACCAGCTAGTCGATTTAATGAAACGTATATTCGTTCAAGGAACTAATGGCCACAGGGGTCGAGGGGTTGAAGCTCGTGCTTTCGATTCGACTTGCGCGCCCGTCTATCGAGCACCGACGAAACCGTCGACGAAGTTTCAGAAAGGGACGATTCCCGTGCTTGCGACTCGCTTAAAAGTTTCCACGAAAAAGCGGGTTTCTTGTGTAATGATAGGTTGCACGGGAAATTACGGCCAGCGTCCCCAAACTTCGTACCTTTAAGGCGAACCCTCCTTGTAGCGCTTCGTGCTGCCGGATTTCGACGCCTCGCAGTTCTTTTCCCGGCACGAAACGAGAAATTTCGATGCGGGGATTCGTTGAAAAATGTCATTCGAATCAGCATTATATTTTTGGAAGCGTAGATTTATTATACTACGTGCACGACACTATTCTTCGCGTTATTGTAGGGCAGGTACGTGACTATGCACTTCCTTTTGTAGGGAATTATTCACGGGACAGTGACAGTCTTCGCGTGTTATTTCAGGGCGAATATTTCCAAACCAATCTAAATCGAGCTGCAGATATGTGGACCTTCATTTTGGAGCACGTGCATACATCGATGTATCGATGTATCGACGTATCGATGCAAGATAGATGAATGAGAGCTCCCTGAAAAATTCTTCTCACGTCGCGCTATCACCATCTACATATCCCCGTATCCAGCTACAATTACACAGACCCAGTAATTCACGAAATCGAGCAAAAAACGTTCCACCCGAAGCTTACCCGAAGCTTACCCAGCGCATCGCACTCTGCGTATTCCTCTCTTGCCCCCGAGTCCCTATCTCCCCTTGAAATTGCGCCTGGAACCATCCCGGAAGAGTCGGCAAGCCTTCCCCAAGGATCCCCAAGCATCCCCAAGCATCCCGTCGCGGAGTCTCGACCGTGCGGCCACGTGCGTATGCACGTGGGGCAGGAATACCGGCAACGAGCGAAAGACACGAAGCCCAGCGTACGTTCGTGCAAGGGAGACGAGAGCGAAGGCGCAGTGCGGGACGGAGCGGCTACGTCGAAGCCCTATTGCTCGTCGCTCGAAACAGAGCTCAGTGCTACGATGGTCAGTAAGCGGACAAGTCGCGCGGTGCAACGGAGCTCGTACGTTTCTGTTTCGCTCGGTCCATCCGTCGGCCCGTCCGTCGGCCATCCGACTGGCGCATCGCGAGACGCGGAGAAAGGAGGCAGGGAGGAAAGCGCGTGTCTCGCTTAATCGCGTCTAATTAAGACGATCTCCACCGTCTCTGCGTGGCCGCGCAACAGCCACTGTCATTGACCGTCTGCGGCCGGTTGTTGCTCGTAAATCATCGCGCTTCCCCTCCCGGCGGAATGCCGGGTAATTGTGTCACGGTTGATATACGAATTTATTTTCGTCACCGCGGGATTGATTAACGGGGTAAACAGTGCCGCGGGAGACACACGCGGCTGCGCTTCTGTTCTCTGTCCGGCCGGATAATTGAGGGGGCAATTCGTTTGGAGGAATTACGTTCGGAGTATTTTGTGCGTTCGTCGAGGTGGTGAGTTCGGCGAGATCGAATGGAACTGGAGGCCGAAAGGGATGGGTCGTGATCGAAGGGGGGTTTAAGAAGCTGCACCGATCTCGGGAAAGGGGACTGTGAACTTGGAGCGGAGACAGGAAGAAGAAGCAGGCGTGGTGTCGCGAGGCGTACTTGGGCGGCGTCGCGGAGAGAACCACGTGGCTGTGACAGCAGGAGCACTCACCGATCGTAAGTTGGCAAATGGAGACGCGTTTTAATTATTGGTACAGCTTTTGTCGCGAGGTAGATGTTTTTGATGCCGAAGGTACGCGTTCGATTGTTCTGTGGAAAAGTGTCGCGCGTGGAATTATATTTCTCTATTACTCTTCGCGAATGAATAGCGACGGATCAATGGAGTCTGTTTTGTTCGAGTTAATTGGCCGTGTGGAAATAGAGTTTCACGGATTTCGAATGCTCGAGTTCTATTTTCGAGGACGTCAACCCCTTCAGCTGTCAAACAGGCCAGTGTACGCGCATCCTATCCACTGGCCACGATGTCTCGGGACGAGAAATATTTCGATACGCAATCTTACGTAGAAGCGGCATAAATAATTGTGTGGCCAAGCGGCATTAAGATACCGTGTTATCTGGAATCGGAGCAACAACTGACGCCGATAGCCTCGTAATCGAGTAAAATAATTCTCCTACGGCGACAGGAATCCTTTCTCACGAATTTTGTCGGTACAGTTCAACCCTTTGTTAGAGGGACGACCAATTGGAATATGCAATTTCAATCTCGGGATAGCGATGATAAGAAAAATGGCAGGACCGATTGCGCAGCATGATTGATCATTCCGAATTTCAGAGAAAAGTGCAAAGAAATTGAGTTGTCGGCCGATTCTGCCGTAGAAAAAGCGCACTGCCAGGTTGTTAAAACTCCGCGATCTACATACGGGAGATCGAACGGACGGTTCGCAGCGATGCGAATTGCCTGTCCCGGGGTTTGCGTTCGCTAGCTGTCCACTCGCTCGTGTAATTTCTGGGCCGAACGTAATTTAACGCACTCCCACTTACGTCACATGATAAGGTCGTTTCCGCGACTGTTTATACGTGGATGGTTTTTAATTGTCGAAAGGTATTGTTCCGCGGCGGAAATTAGCATGCACCGTACACGTTGGGCCGGAATCGCTTCCGATCGTCGATTAAAAATAATTGCTTTACGCTGGGAACACAAGGGGTGGGATGATATTTATGGAAAATTGGTAGGCTCGATCGTCTGTAAAAATGTAGAACGGGCAAAAAATAAATTCGAAAGGTCAGCCCCTTAATACTGTGATTCCTAATCATTTTCGTCGTTGATATAAATCGGTTAAATCGTAACTGAAGTTTAGCATGAGCACTGTTGCGCACACAATACGGTCCTCTCGTTCGTGTAAAATTCGTTTCGGCGCAGATTTATAACGCACAGTTCCTGTTTTTCTCAAGTATCCTTCTACCGTTACGTACTGCGACGAATCGACTTCTACGTATGGTAGTTCTCCGATTTAAGACCACCATCGAGTTCACGGTCTCTGTACAAAATATCTTCCGTTCGACATAAAAAAAAACCAAAAATATGAGTCGGTGTCTGACGATTTCGAGGAATCCACCCGATCTTCTTTTCCTCTTAGCGGTTCTTGCGAAGGAACGAACAAAGTAAACGAAGTTATCTTTGAACTCGCGAATCGGTGAATTTTCGCGAAATCGTTTTGTTGACAGAAATAAACCGAGACCGACTTCGATCCACGAGCATCGAAAAAACTGCAGAGCATTATCAGCAAGAGGCGGGTGTGACTTCTCGGTAGAGTTTACATTTTCTTCTGGTTTTTTTTCATTCCGAGAAGTTTAGGGAAACATGTGCCCAAGGAGAGGAGAAGAGGGAGTGCATGTGTCGTTTGTCCAAGTTTTCGCGGGGACGCGTGTAACGCGGAACCAGCTTGGAAGCTGACACATCGGAACCGAGATCGATGATCGCGTAGCTTCCTCGATCGGCCAAGATCCGATCGGTCGAGTACAGCGAAAATTTTCGATCACGGTTGCAAACAGAGAATTCTTTCGCGGGCCATTTCTCTGAGCAAACTTCTCCGTGACAGAAGCAAAACATATCGATCCTCTGTATCTTTGCGTTGAACATTATCTGACAACTGGGAATACTTAACGCGTCGACGTCATAAATCTTCGAGCACCTATTTAAATGACCTTTCGTTGGCCAAATCTGTTACATCTTAATAGATGTAGACTCTGACTCCAGTGTTTGTAGGCGGGATCCGGCGAACAAACAGATTCAATGATTCAATTCCTTGCACATCCACTATCGCCTCGTTTCGGAGTAAGAAAAACAAACGCCAGAGTTCCCATACGTTTCCACTGGTTTTTTTCAATTACGACACCATAAATCCCTCGATATCTGACACGGTTCGTGGCACAATATATTAAGCAGATTAATTCCGTACGCTCTAGACAAGAAAACGCCTTCCAAGCCATTCGTTCGCGTTCAATCGTAATAATATATCCGTTTCTCTTTTTCCCCCGTCGCCGACACCAGACATGACACGTTACTCGCCAATATGTCCTTGACGAATCTTTCAACTTCCGTTCTTAAACAAGAACAATCTTCAGCCGAGCGCTTCTCGTAGCCAGTGAGAATCAATCGGATCAATTCCACGCGTTTCCATTCAACGTTAACCCTTTTCTCGACCCGCCGCGCCCCGCGCCGTTGTGAATGAAACGAGTGAATGGAATCGTTGGTCAGCGTAACGCGACGCGATCGTTGGCGCATTGAAGAAATTGATTTTCCAAGAATTGATCGAGTCGCGCGCGGCGGAAGTCGATAGAGTAGATAAATGCAAGGAATCGAGAGGAGCACTTGGTCGTTTCCTTTCATCGGCAACTTTTCTAACCAAGTTCGGATTTAACGGAGAATTTGCGCGCTACATTCTAACGAGTGATGTGTTTTGTGGAGGCGAGATCAACTGAGACGGGAATGCGTTTTACGCGTGTGCGCGCACCGAACAGTGACAAGTGTCGCGAGCAGTATCTTCATCTATTTCAGTGGATCGCCTTGACGGAAGTATCGCTCGACAGTCGCTTCCTATTGTGATAAAAGTGGGACTGTGGATTCGTCCCGTATGATCCTTCCGTTGTCCGCCTGGCACAGTGTTCCGAGCTGACGTTGACGAAAAACGTGGACAAATTATGGGGACGAAATTGCCGACAGAAGTGGACGAGAAATGAGCCAAATGGGCGGTCTGGGTAAATTAGTGGGGCGAGCATGGATCGAGGAATGGTAGGAGGTTCTAACGTAAGCGTAATGCAAAAGAAAACTTTTTTTCCAAGCATTTTTCTCGAAGCATTTTTCTCGAAGCATTAGCCGGATGAAAAGTTTCACGTGCTTACTGATCACAATTATCATGGACGATACTTATTTTGTTTATGGGTGCCTCGTTAGTTGAATCATTTTTTTTACGACCACGGCACCGCGTGGCTCACCCAAAGGTAAACAGGTAATACCTCGAAGAATGCATCGTTGCCTAATATTTTCGTCGCTCGTTCCCCTTCGAGGCTTCCTTGTGTAATTATTACAACAGAAGGATGTTTGCAAACTGGCCGCGAGCGAAGAATCGGCTTGGCATAATTCGCCCCTTGTCCAAAATGCAACACGTGCCCGTGGTCTTTCTAGAAAGCGCTCGCGTGTCCCTTTTTTCGCGTTTTATTTTTTTGGACACATTTGCTATTGGAACAAAGCTACCGAATTTTTCTATACATACGCATACATATGTATATTCGTTGCGTCAATGACGCTCGCGCCTCCCCCGTGGCCGAACCCTTTCATTCGAAATCGAGGGGGTGAAATTTTTAACCGCTTCCACCCTTTGGCGATCCATGTTCCTTTGATACTTTGTTCTAATTGTTCGGTCCCATGCAATCCCACACCTAACAACCTACAAAATATGTTCAGAGCTTGCAAAACGTTCACGAAATCATCGCTCCAATCGCGTAACGACCTTTTAGCAATCATGATCAATAAATTATCCTTGTATACAATAATAATAACAATATTGGCCGCGGCTTATTTACCAGCGTTACGTCACGTAAGAAAAAGTTCCGCCTCGCCATTCAGGAATATCGTTTGAATTTCGTGCGACAGGTCGATTCGAAAACGCGCCCGAGAGAAAGGATTGAGGCTGTTGAATGTCCAATTGAAACACCGCGACGCGTTTATCGATCGAAACAGAGGAAATGATCATTTCGTAAGGCTTTTATCTAACCAGGGGACACGACAGCTGTCAAAGCTGTCACAAGTCGAGTGTTCGGTGTTGCGAGAGGTGCGGCAAAAGCGCTCCAATAAAAACACTTTATTCGACAAATTAATCCCCCCCTTAATTCTCGATACATCGCACAGAATTCGGCCGCATAATGTCGAAAGTGCCTGGTATCGCTTTCTTCCGGATCTTTGTTCCCCGGAGAAGGCTGACGAGGAAACCGACAGCCGTCATCGAGCAAGTTCCCGGAAAAATTCTTTCCTTCGCCAGACGAGGAGGATCGCGCCAGCTATTTGCCAATTTTATGCACACTCGCGAATAATGATCGAAAGTAGAACACGTGACCGCGGCACGGTATTGTTCGACGGCTGACAATGGAATCGGATGTTTTGTTGGGGATAATGGAGCGCGTGGCCCACACGCTAATGAAAGGGTTGCACCTTTGAATACATCGAACGCGTATATACGAGGCCTATTTAGGGGTCAGCGGTGCTCAGACGTGTCTAGGACACGTCATAGATTCTCCTTTGACCAACATAGATCCCTCTATGTTGGACTAATAGATATGTTCACCTCAGGTCGCAAGCTAGTTTGACAATGAGCTACCTGTTACCAATAAGCCTGTACTATTCAATCGAGGCAAACAATTCACGACCGTCATTGGAATTATTATTAACGGCAGTAATGTATTTAACGTACAACAATTTACATTAAATTCCTCACTTAAATCTGTCCCCGGGGAATAATTTAAATGGTCAATCGTTCGAATATAATCAAAAAACAGGCCATCCTTCAAATCTCTGTTGCATCGATTGCGATGCTTACTATTAAACAATTATTAAACAACGAATAATCGAGACACGATGTACGTATTCGAAAGTTCCGCAAATTTCCGTCCCCCCTTATAACGAAGTCACTGCCAAGAATCTCGAATTTTTCACGCCAAGTCACCCCAAAAGGAAACGTCGTGATTGTCTGACGAGCGAAAGGGGGTGGCCGCGACAACTTCGACAGGCGATACTACCACCCCCGTTAATGCGCGCACATAGTTAGCTACTAAAACTGACAATGAGTCGAGCGGGGACCAATGTCAAAGTTCGAAGGGTGTACTTAAGAACTCGGCTAGAACAATAGGGGCTGCGTCCGGGTCTAGAGTAAAAGTGCCACTGCCGTTTGCAAGCCCCGATTGTGCCACCACTGTTTTAGGCGCGTGTATACGTGTGGGCGATGGCACGTCGTGCGCAACGCCGAATAGAGGAAAGGAAAAGTGCGATTACTATTCAACCGGGGACACGAAAAACGTTGTTCCCGCTGGTTATCCGTCGGTGACGATGACGCTTGGCTTGGCGACGCACGAGATCGACATCGAAACGTTTCGAACCGGGGCACCGCGGTGGAACGGGGTTCGTCGAAAATCGATGGAACACGTTTGATATTCTTGGCGGTGTAAAAAGAGTTCAAAGTTTCTTGAACACGTGACACGTGAGCGAAGTGCGCTCCTCGAAAGAACGATCAACGATCATCGATGAAGAACGGCAGCTGATTCTCCGCTCATAAAAGCCGATTATTTATTCAAGCCGACGGCCACTCGACGTTCCACATTTAGAGTATCCCGTCTGCGGGGCTAGTGAATGACTTCCGTTGCTGCGTGAACGGCATTTCGCTTTAATCTCCGCGACACCCGGACAACGACACATCGATTTTCGTGTTTGGCCGCGTGGAAGTACATTGGGCCACTTAAAAATTCTATGTAACGCGCGAAATAGATTTCGCCTTCGTTATAATCGTTGCGATTTCATCGCCCTTCGGCATTTCATTAATCGAATAAAACCTTTCAATTGATTTGCTTGCCTACTATCGTGGAAATAAATATTTACGTATCGGATAATGGAAATAAAATCAACGTGTTACAGTCATATGAGCATTGCACATATATTCGAACGAGAGCTCGTTACGTTTCGAGCAGACTATAAGAATCGTTGTTTTACCAGTAACAATCGTTTCGTTCCATATTTATAAACCACGCGAGTTGCCCATTGTCGTTCACTCTAATGAAAATTTAACAAAGTGGCGGGGAAACACGAGACGCGGAACGGAGTAAGGGGAAGAGAAAAACGTGAGCGCAGCCTGGCATTTGGGTGTCTAATTTCATATGCAAATCTCTAACGAGGGTCGCGATGTAGAAGAAGCGCACCTTGTGGGCGTCTTTGAATGTGTTTTAGAACGAGCCTGCGAAAAACCACAAACAAATCGATTGCCTGGTACGGGGAAGCAGCTGTTTGCCGTCGAGATTTCCGTGTTCCTTCGGGAAACGCGATGAAAGTAGCTTTTTGCCAGTGAGCGCTCGCAAATATTTGCGCACCGCGAAGAAAACGGCCTTCGCTATTCGCGTGCACGATTTTTCCGTGTAGCCTGGAGCGAAGCGGTATGAAAAAAAATCCAAGTCTTTCTTTCAACAAACAGCGATCTCAGTCTCCTATGGTACTCCAAAAAGGGTGGCAAAGTTGTTCACCTATTTACTTAGAATTTTCTCGATAAAATATTGCCACGAGGTGTATGTGTATACTCGTACGTACAACGTGTTTTCTCCGGTGAGATAATCTTGATCCCGTTTGAGGGCTAAACTCTCAATCTACGTTGCGTCTTGAAAAACCTCTGTCAAAGGTTTCTGTGAAATCAGCAGTTTCAATCAAATCCAGAGCATAATTTCAGTGATACTCGCTTGATTTTGATTAAATCACGCACCTGCCGAGCACTTAACATTTTTTCTCACATTTCCATGATTCTGTATTAAGCAATTTTTAATATCCTTGAGTGGATCACGAGGATCCGCAGTCCCCTAGCCGGGCGCACGCGTCAAATTAATTTTAAAGAGGTTAAACTGCACGTCTAGATAAGTCGCGATTCAATTTGTGGCGGCTGCTCGACAGTTTCGTATCTGTGATGGGTCGCAGCTACGTTGCTGGGATTTATTTTCGAACGACTTCGCCTATGAACGTCCACGGCCGAGTTGAAATATTTTCTACGGTTTTTCGAACGGCCGACCTTATTCCTGCGCGACTGCCATCGTTTCGATATACCGGCCTAACAGGGCAAACGTTAGAATCAACAGCAGTGATTTTAATTCGCTTAAAGAATCATCGTACGGTGCATAGAAACGAAAACTGTCTCTGTTAAATTGTCTTCCGCTCCTCGATCAATTCCACGTCGTCCACAAATCCATCGCTCTTCTTTTTCCTTTTACACAAGCTGTGTAATACCCGTCGTATTCGAAGACACGCGTCAAAGTGGTCGAGATCGTTAACGAGTTATCCGTCGCGGGACATCCGTCCAGTTTCGCGGACAGGCGGTGTAATTCGAATTAGAAACGACGCCAGGTTTCGTCGGTTCGTTTGGACAGCGGGCGTCACGGGGAACGTCGAAATGGAACACCGATCCAGGCGGGCGCTAGAAAGGTCGACGGGCTAGAGAACGTGCCGAATCCGTATATACGTACACGTCTATGTACGTCTCGTGCCGTCGTATAACCCTAGAAATGCAGCTCGAGGAAAGAGGAAAGAGGAAATAGGAAAGAGGAAAGAGGAAAGAGGAAAGAGGAACGAAGGGCGCGCGACGACGCGACGGATCCTCGTCCCCGCTGACAGAGAAATTACATCGTGCTACATCGTGTTACGTGCGCTGTAAACGATACACCCGCGCTGCCACGCTGCTAGAATGCGAAACGAGTGTAGAACGATGCCACGACCGTGGCTAACGGTGCCCGTGAAACGAGGAACAGATCCCCCGATCGGACGATCGGGTGCTATTTGTTATCGGTTGGAAAGCAGGGTGGCAGAATTTCGTGAGAATATTTTGAGACACCTTGGGTCCGTTGGTCTCGTTTTATAGAAATTGGGAAAGGGTGGCGCGTGTCAACCCTTTCGTCGGGGAAGATGTCGGAGGATATTTTCAATCTCGAGGGTGTACTTGTGAAAGGGTTTAGTGGCACAGTGAAGGGTGGCTTAGTTGTAAACTATTTCTATACATATGCACGCATATAATAATAGCTACGCACGCGCTGCTTTTGTTTTCTTTTTGCCATTCTAAGCGGAGAATAGCATAGATGCCAAACATGGTAGGAAATAATAACGCGGGACCTTCGGCTAAGGAAGTTCGAGGGCAAAGTTCACGTGGCCCTTTTTGTTCGAGCACGTACAGGGCGAGAGGCCAAGTTTCATTCTGCAAAAGAACGTTCTATTTTTGTCACGTAGAATTTTAACGCTGAAGGCTAATCAGCACCGGGCGATTATTCTTAATTCCAGTTCAATGATCCGTTCTTGCCAAGTACGTATCATCGATAATGTCTTGCGTCGAAGGAGACGCCGGAATTTGTAATAATAACGGTGTTACAAATATTAAATGTATCCTACTTTCATAAAAACTTTCATAAAAAGCGATTCGAAAAAGGACCGGTCGCATACAGAAATCGTTTTCCCACCAGCGGTATTAACAAATCAATAAAATAAGCATTTCGATAACGAGAACCGGACAACCTTGGTCTCCTCAAGATACTCAATTCCAGGCAACCTAAAAACGTAAAAAGCAAACGACAGTTCGGTGCTGAATAAAACCTACTGACTCGGGCTGATAATTAATTAACCGATCGTGTGCAGCCATCGGCACGTGACACGTCCGTTCCGAACGCAACGGCGATGCATCGACGAGACAGAACAGAACAGAACAGAACAGAACAGAACACGTCGACCTCCCTTCTGAAGCTGAACGAACGATTACTTATCAACAGAAGAGACACCGAGTGGCCAATGCGGGGTCCACGATGCACACGGTAGACCGGGACGTTTATTCATGGATCACGAGCCACGTGGACGGATAATTCTTCCCTACGGTCAGCTCGGCTCGACGTGCGACTTCTTTGCCGCCGCCTGCTCGGGTCTTGCCTTGAAACCAGTCCGGTCTGCACACCAAGCGGACTCAGTTAAATATTGCACGCGGCCCTGTCGTTGCTCCGGAAAACGTGCACGTCGACGCGTGCCGAGCTATTCGGAACCAATAAATGTAAAGGAGATATCGGGGGACAGCTCTCTCCTGGAACTTGAAAGATCCGACGATATCTTGCAATTGGATATAATTTCAATCGACAGAGATACTACGCTTCAATTTGAATCGCCGGTGCAGGATTGCCTGGCGAATCTTCGAGGCGTGTGAAAGTAATTGTGCCCGATCGCGGATAATACGATCTCCGATAATCGACGGGATCAAAGAGGTAAGAGAGGCACTGTTAGCTCGGTCTCGCGAAACTCGTAATAATAGAGCGCGAAGTCGTAGCGGCGATGCGAGCAGAGGTTTCACTTGTCTAGAGGTGACTACTAGAAGAGTAACACGGCACGTGGCACCGCCACGCAAGCTATTCCTGGCTCGGATTTCTGCGGCACTTCTTTTTGGGCGGGGAACAAAAGGCTGCTGGCGGTGACCAAGCGATGGATGCGTAGTCTCCATAGGGGACCTTTGCTAATTAACACCGTGCGAAGGAGATTCGGCATTTATTTATCATGCTGTCGCTGATACGCTCGAAAACTGGATCCCTGTTCGACTGAAACGTACCGGTCTTGGGTGCCGCGACGATGCTTGGCAAACGTCATCGAAACATACTGAAATGGACGCGACGAAAGGGGTAGAGTTACAGACCACGATTTATGAACTATGTAGTTCCCGTTCGGACGTTTGCATCGAGTTTCTACGAATATACACGGCGGTCGCAGTTGTCCAAGTTTTCAATCCTAATTGCAATTTTTATACGCACAAGCCATGCAGTTTGATCGAGCTCACGCTTCTACGCTTGGACAAGTTTCACGCTGTACCACTTCGATTTGGTAGGAAAGGAGAGAAGAAAATTGAAAATCAACCTCTAATAAAACTGCAGACTTTTTCGCAATCGTCAAGTATAGCGCACTTAACATAGAATAGAATTACTTCGCACGGTATATTACATATGGTATACAGCACCTTAACATTATTCGTAGACGATCGTCTGGTGATACCCGTTCAAGGGCGAATATTGAAATTAACCGTGTACAGTGTAACGTAATGGATCGAGGAGAGCATGAAGCAGAGAGATTGTATTCTGAAGCGCGTCGCGCACAAGAAAGGTGTGTCGAGAATAATCCAAGGCGTCCCAATGCAGAAACTGGCTACGAGTTGTTAAACCGTAGAGTCATGCGAGATGACGAACGCTTTAGCAGCGGCCGCTTCTTCCTGGATCGATTACCTTAACAAATGTTGGACCGCCTGATAAACGACAGCTCGAAAACTCGACGGTCGAAACTGGATGGCGGGTAAACGGAGCGGAAAATGTTAAAAAAAAAAACAAACAAACGACAAATAACGAAAGACACGTGAATAGCGGTAGGGTTCTTTTTGATGACACTAATTATCTGAGAATAACGAAAACGATTGACGATGCCCGTTCGTTAGACAAATCTTATCGGGACAAATTTAGTGCACAATGAAAGTCGTGAAAATTTATTGGGCAATATAATATTAATATAGGTGTAATAACGTTTTCGTCGGGGTTCGTGAACGACGAAAAATACAAAGGGAATGAGCGGAGGCTGCAAGAGGTATGCAGAGGTTTGAAAGGGGCCAATGAGAGAGGCTAGGAGAGGTAACGCTGGATCGTGACTTAAATCGGGTTCTGGTCATTACCCATCGAGTTCCAGCCGAAATGCATCGCCGGACGGGGATTACAGGGCAAATGTACCCTCTCGATATACCTATACCGCCGCGTCGAATCATAATTCCACGAGAATTTATTGCCGCAGCATAGACGGAGATATATCAACCTTTTCGTTAGAACTTTAGAACTTTCTGCCGGCCCGGTTCTTTTCCGATTCGAAGAGAAAGTTGAACGAAAATCTTTGCTAAGAACGCAAGCCCGTTATTTCAATTAGATTTCAATTATATTTCAATTGTGGATACCGTATAAATAAGTAGAAAATTTTAATTGAACAAATATTTCTCATTTCTATTTCTCATCGCGGCGACAACGGCCACGACGCAACGTCAGGTGTCCCGCGAAAAGACACGGTAAACGAGCATTTTTCGCGGCGAAAATGTACAGCGAGGAAAAATAGGATGACGGGGACACGGTGAAATACGGCAGACAAATTGCTTGATTGCCTTGGGCGGCCACAGTTGGATACAGGTATTCATAGCCACTTGACCCGAATGCACTGTAAAAGCAGCCATGCGGGGGAGGGAGAAGCCTAATAAAACGTAAAATACAGGGTGTAAGCTGCATTTCATTACTCCGGCCAACTGCACGGGGTGCATTTCCTCTATTCGAATTGATACGTCTTCCTTCGTGCCGTTCTCTCCCCTCTATTGACCATTTCCTACTTGCATTTTTCGCTCAGCGGGGATCTGCTCCGGTTAGAACTCCGAATGCGACGGATGTGCGAGATATTTGAGCGAAATGCCCCGTTCATTTGCCCCGCGGTTGATGAATATTGTAGAGAAATGAAAGGGTATTCTATTTTACGGCTAATCTCTGTATACTCTATACTATAGATATAGGAGTTCCGTAAGACTTCCATCAATAATATTGGACCCCGAAAAATTTCATTCCCGGCGAACCTCGCGCTACTCTTGAAGCGTGTCGACTGCGCAAGATTCGCGAGACGTTTCCCTGCAACACCGACGCATCCGCTGGAGAAACCCTTTCATTCGCAGCACAGGGCCCACGCAGATTTCCTTCAAGATTCCTATCATCTCGCGAAATTCATTTCTCGGTGAATCTCGTTCGCACTCGAATATCAACTCGCGAAAGTTTCAGAAAATATCCAGGCATGCCTATTCGGCGACAAAAAGGCCAAAAAGAGTCGAGAATCAAGCAATCGTCTATTCTCATCGGCGAAACCTTACCCGAACACCGCGTTCCAGCGTGTCTTCTCGCGCCGGGCGAAAAGTAAGAAAGGGATGGAAAGAAAGTAGCGCAGCTTCCGCGGTAAAACTTGAGAAACGATCGCTAGGAAGGGCAGCCGGAACTTTCGGCTCGATCGATCGCGACGGAAGTGTACGGTCGCGCGAAACGAAGCCGAATTTCGGGATACAAGAGAAACGGACGACACTGTTTCCTCTCTGGGCAGGGAAGAACGATCGTTAGTAACTCACGGAAGAGAGGAACTGGCACTGGCACGGGCACGAACGAAAGTTTCCGATAAATCAGACGCGATCGCGGCGGGTTTAATCGAACGTGGAACAAGAACGAGCGAGAACGGGCGAGAACGAACGACGAACAGCGATCGCGTGAGCGAGAGGGAGAGACTGCCGCGCAGGTAATTAATTGGTACGAGTTTAAAGGCGAGCCACGATTAAGTAAACGCGATATTATCTTGTTCCGAAGAATTATGAGACCACTGCGCCCCGATAATATTCATAACATTTAATTGATATAAAACTGCTCCACTCGATACGTTTCGCGACAGCTCGGCCGTGAATATTAATCGCAACATTTCCACCTTGAATCTGTCGGGCGAATAAGAAATATCGCGACGTTCCGCGGAAAGCGTGAAAAATTCTCTAACGCACACTTCGAGCCCAGCGTATTTCGTTCTTTCCCTATTATCGAAACGCGGCGGTAATTTCACCGGCATTTCACCGGTAATTTCACTGTCCCCGGTTCAACCATGAAACTACATGCATAAACTGCGGGTATTATAAATAAATACCAGAACCGCGTTTATTCTTCAATGATCCTTGCTTCTGTGCTAGATAAAAACGCGCAGGTCTGTCTTATCTGGAAAATATGCGTACACGTGACAGTGGCTGCCAAGAGGTATACGTGTACAGTAGTAGGTCCTTGTGGACAGGAACTCGAGCGATGAGAAGGGCGTTTCGGAGAAATCGGGGACCGGTGCCACGAAGAAGTGGAAGCAGCCAATGTAAACGTTATCAGTGACTTCGGTTCGAAACGTTCGCGTATGCCGGAATAGTGTGCCGTGGCGTGTTTCCTACAGTCTGATTGAGACGATTGAGAAGCGCGAAGGAACGCGCAACGAGCATAGACCGGGTGCGGAGGAAAGGTGAATGAAAATGTCCCGTGTTCGCAACGGTGTTAAAAGTGTCCTGCTCCCCGGTGCTAATCGGATATTCAAGCGGTATCCTAACTGGAGAGCGACTCCGTCTCCGAAGTGGCAAACGCTTACGCTTCGCATTCGAAACGGCAGTTTTGCATACGATCGTCCATGGAAGCTGGACGAATATAACGATCGATTCTTCGCGCAAACACTGGGAACGGTTTCGTGATTAATTTACGAGAGTGGATCAGGATGAGGAGACACGACGGGGACACAAGTTCGCGTTGGATCGAAATCGTGAATGGAGAGGCGAAGGCGAATGCTCCGTTGGAGAGACAACTTTTCTTGCCGGTTGATTCCAACGATTGTTACGACGTCCTCGTTTGGCCTCCGATTCATCGCGATAAACTAATTTGCACGCGACAATTACGAGGGATTAGGATTGAGTGCGTGTGCGTGTTAGTCGAAAGCGCCCGCCTACAAGGCCGGGAACGAATTACGTACACATGTATTTCGTTCGTCGTGCCTCGATGGAATTAATGCGCTTCGAGTCGTTGTCAATTGCTCGATGGATCCGCGTTGCGCGCGTTATTGGGTAATTCGTTCACGATAATCGAACACGAACGGATAGAGAAAGATTGAGTTTTCGCGACGCGTCGAAATCGAACATGGGAGAAGGCTATAGAAATTGTCGAGTTATTAATCGTTATGCGTAATACGTTATATTTATTAGAAATCAGCGTTCGACTATCGTTCGACGATCTTCTTGCGTTATTATTAGCAGCTTGAGCAATAAACGTAACAGAAGATAACATTCCAAATAACAGAGCATTTGTATGGGACAAATAATGCGGATAAATTTCTTTGTTCGAGTTACGCTGCGTCAGGGTAACATTCGATGAACCGATTCGAAAACAGCGCCGTCCAACCCCCCGTATTGGCTCGCGGCAGCCATTCTTCGTGGCATCTCTTATTAAATCTCGGCATGAAATTATTATTAAGCGTGCACTATCGTGCACCATCGTCGAGGATCCTTCGAGGCACATACCTCGCATTTATCCGGGGCTAAGGTCTTGGGAAAATATTGTATTATCCAACTCGGTGCTCGGTATGCACGCGCCCCGTGCCACGGAATACTTCTTACAATTTAGATTCATCTATTCAGATTAAACCCCCGCCCATTTCTCTGTAGCATAATGATACGATTAACCGTAAGCAAACTTTCTCCATTGGATGCATCATTTTATAAACGTCTCCTCGCGTCTTCGGATAACGATCCACCGGTGGCCGGTGGTTAGAAAAAGGGGTGCGGCTAACTTTGTTCACAGTTCAGCAAAGTTGAAAGTGTTGAGCATTTAAGAAAGCATTAAGAAAGAAGAAATTAATATCTACGGTTATCGCCAGAAAGCAGTGAACGGTAGCGTGCAATTATGTTCACTTACGCGCGATATCTGTTCATCTAAATATGCCATAACGCGTCGAGTATCGTTTAATGCCGCCGTTAAATTGCTCCCGTGTATCCGTAATGCTGCTTACGCAACAGCGTGGGCAATCAATAATAGATGTATGTATATTAATGTCTGGTACGCAGTAAAAAGTACATTAGCCATAGTGTACGGGAACAAAGGAGCGATTCGATTCATTGAATGAAAATTGAATTTACACACCTATAAAACTTTCCAAGAGAAAGCACCTTTTAGAATTTTTCAATTAAAAATCCCACTGGCTTAGCATCCACGCTAATAACAAGTAAGAAACCCTCGGTCTCAAGGGGAGTCGATTAGTCTTTGTGATCGGTTTCTGATAGGATCGTTCAGAACGGTGCTCGTCGACGTCCCAAAGATATTGATTTCGGTCGCGATTCGGAGGCACTGTGTGCTCCACAAACCTGGAGGCAACTGTTCCAGGGGTGCATCCCTCGGGAGAGGGAGGCATGGGGTGAAAAAAACGTGAGAAATCGCAAAGCGAGGGGAACCGGCGAGCTTATCTGGTATCTTGTCGGTTATTGAAAATCTCGTCCGTCGCAGCCCGAATGCTAGGGAACGAAGTGCCGTCGAATTGCACTTAAACCGAAGGGCGAATGTTGGTAAATTGAACGCCGTTAGTTTCTATGCCATTCGGATAACGTGGGGATGTCCCCAAGGGTGAATAAAAATCTGCGATAAAAATGATCTCACGGCTGTCGAAGAAGAGACCTAGGTGGATTATTAAATGATTTTTTCTTTCTCGCAAAGAACACAAACATTTCAACAAATGTCGACAATTTTGCACACCAGTGCACATACGAGTGGAACCAACACAGAACCAACGCGGATCACTCGCGGATATCATTTTTTTCTCATCGATTTTCGCTGATGCGACTGGTAATCGCTAGACGAGGGGAGGGGGGCGATGGTCGATCGGTCGTCAGAAACTCTTCAACGTAGGAGGAAGACGGTGTGGGAGGCGATAGACAACGCATGCCGATGATTTACTCCGACTATTGTGCGCAGGGCTAAACACTCGTAGGGCCAGCGGTATCTCAATTATAAGAGGCAGGTACATCTAGCTTGAGCCTCTCGAACGCTCGCCTATAATTATCCGACCTCGTCGAGTATCTCGAGGGAAGTCAAAGAACTTGAACCTATCGCAATAAACAATGTTTATAAAAAGACTCGCGGTTCTTTCCCGGTCGATGCCTGGAAAGGGAGGATGCACTCCCTGTCGGCTAGGGTACACGCCTGTTAGATTTTCTTATCGGTGCTCACAGGCCAGCTACATACCCATATGTACGTCTAAGGGTGGAACGCTACAACTGGCGAACGATCGTCGCGTAAATCATTACGAAAAAAAAGTCTGCACCATGGAGTGGAATGAAAAACAATAATACCAAATATGTTTTGTAACAGAAGGATGGCTGGAATCGTTGATAAGTTACAAGTGAACCAACATTCGTTTTCTTATTTACACCTGGAGCCCTCCAACTAAACGTTCGTTAATGAAAGTCTTCTGCTTGCTCGACCCAAGTGCAATTGCATTCCCGCTTCAACACTTTCGTAAACAATCGGCACCGCGGGTGCGTTTGTTAATTCTACCGCCCTCGAAACGCGCACTGGCCTGCCGGTGAAACGGGAGCGAAATTTTGTCGCCGGTGAAACCAGTTCGACGTAAATCACGCGGGGCGTGAACGAAACGGACAGGTCGAACAACCGTTACCATCGTTCATTCGATATCTAAGAGGGCCGGAGAGCCGGCTCTCTTGACCGTTCCCGTCCAATACCGTTTCTAAAATCTGAACGTACATACATATGTATACATAGGCCGTGACAGCCTCGCGTGGCTATCAGAAGCGAACGTTCAAGAGCTACGTTCGAAAAATCATACACGTCAGGTGGATAGGAATGAACAAGCCGCGGGTCCCCGCAACGATCCGCGTTCAGACGGTTTCTGAACTACATACGTAGCAGTTCTCCTCCCCGAGAGGATTTAGACGTAAACGGGGACCGTGGTCGAGTAACTTGACGGCCTGCTGGACGCAAAAACTTTTCTATCGTTTTCTGCGACCAGGAACGCCGCGTGGGCGCCACAATTGACCGTAGAACCGAGGACAATTATCTGTCCGGCTGGCCTAGACAATGGTGGTAGACAGAGAGTCTTATCGTAGGTCGACCGCGTTACTTACAGCACGTCCGACGCTCCCCCTTGTAATTTCTGGAACCTCGTAAACATTGGGTCGGCGTTCTTTCTTTTATTCTGTATTTTTTATTTTTTTCGTCGACCGGTCGTTCAATTACGTGCCACATTCTCGCCGTACATGCGGCGAGTTTCGAGTAAAAACTAGAAGAAGATTTACGACCGCCTACCGACTTGCAGATCGTTGGATCCTCGTGGACAATAAGGTACCACGGGAACACGTATCCGTATACAAATAGCGAAAACAACGCGCTCTCGAACCACATATACTTGGCGGCGTCCTTCCGAACATGGAAAAGATAAGTAGGGGCCGGGCTAATGGTCCTCAACGACAAGGGATCGCATGACTAATCTCGTTGTCGTGGACAATCTATCGTAGGTCGAGAGTGGAAAATCAAATTCTGACGATAAGAGAGTCCGTTTGAGAGAGATTCGGGTGGACGCGAGTGGGCAGGGTATGTTTTTCGGATAGGTCCGATATATGTGTATATTTCACTCTCGGATGCTGTATAGGAATATGTGCATGCCGCTGTAAGAGAGTTCGTATCGGAGGTATCATCGGTATTTTCGCCTTGTTGCAGGTAACAACCGTGCCGGACGAGGGCGAGAACAGCTTTAAAATGCCCAGGGCTTCTGTCGTGCACATGACTTCGACGGCGACGAGACCGCAGCATATGTCACAGGTATCGATTTTCCTTCATTTATTGTCGATATTTAAGTACCAGGTATTTTCTTCGACACAGATTAATCGCGGGTTATATCCCGGTGCTGTGGATATAAACGTTCAATGAAACGATTTGCAAAGATTCGGAAAATTTCATCTTATTCTTTCAAGAAGTAATTACGTTAAACGAATTGCAGTTTTGCCGTACGTGTGTCCGATATATTGTCAAACGTTCGTTTCATTTATTTCATAACGGAACGAAAAGAATTGAGGAGAAACAAAACTATTGCAATTCTCGTAACGGAAAAGCACACTTGCCAAAAGCAATCAGCAATTATCAGCAAGCATGGCGGACCTTATCGCGTGCCCATTTCGAAGATTTACCTCCCCCGAATGGTGTGTGTACTCCGCTTCTCGAATAATCCAAATCTAGCCAACGGAGGAAATCTTCCCTTCCTGGCACAGGTCCATATTGATATGCAAATACCGAAGATAACCGTGAGCTTAATTGAGTGGTCCGGCTTAAAATCCATATCGAGCGGACTCTTAAGCTCTCCACCCTCGACCCTTTGACTAGCCTAGACTGACCAGCCATTTTGATAATGCCGCCTCTCCGAAGACTTTCAAAGCACTTTTGCCAGCTTCCTTTTTATTCTCTCGTTCCCCTTTCACTTGAGCAGGATTCCCTAACAGTTTTAAGCTAATGGCTCCCTTGGTTAACTTGGAGCTAGCAGGAGACACATCCTTCGACCGTGCAAACGAGCTTTTAACGTCGCGTCAGAAAGAACGTACGGGGAAGGGCACATAGATCGTGGAGAAATACGCGTTTATATAAATGTAGGGCAGAAGGGGAGGTTTACTCCAAGTTTCAGAGAACGAACGGTGTTCTGAAAATGGTTGCTTCGTGCAATTACACGGTGAAACTCGTTTTGGGACTTTGCGGACGCTGAACACGAGGGCAGAGAAATTTTAGGCGCGCTGAAACCATATTCCCGAGCGTATTTTCTCTGTTAGGACTATCCTTGCCTAAGGATGCCACGCGATGGACTTTCAACGGGCAACGTACTGGCATCGAAATGAATTACTTTTACTTCGTCAAGTGCACCGTACATCGTAATCTGGTCGACAAGAAATATTAATCAGGCAGGAAGATATTCGACGAATCGAAAGAAATATTATTGTTCTCCAGATGAGGGTGAACAAAATTGTCGACGGTTTGCTGATCCACCGAATTGTCCGATCACGATATCAGATCACTAAGACCGGTCACGTAGCACCGATCGAGAAGCCACAAACAAAACAAGAAATTCGTGCAATCGATTCGTCGGATAATCGAGCCGCTCTTTCCGTGTTACAGTGATTTCCATTATGCAGCATCTTGGCGCGATACCGCGACCGATAAAAAGTTGCTCGTGGCCCTGCATAACGGCGTTTTATTATCGCTCGCGTCTATCGCGTCGGCATCAATATTTGCACACCAAGAACAAACCGAACGTACACGCGCGATACAAATCCATTTACCCCCTTCCCGTCCGCCCTCGACGTGAATTAGATTTCAGGATTATCGAATACAGGTCATGCAACGAAACGGCGTCGCGACGTTCGCGGCCCGTTCGCGTTGCGTGAACGCCGATCTGAAATTACCGGGTTCGCGCTGTTCTGTTTCTAACTTCGACGTTGTCCATTATATACCAATTAGTCGGCGAAGATAATCGCATCCGGCGCGGTAATTACGTATCCGTGTTATTGGATTTCGAGCAACGGCCGAATTGCCACGTTACATCGAGGATCTCGCGGCCTTTCGTTCGTGGAGCAACACACGCGCCACTTATCGCTAATTAAGCTGTGCTTTCGTTGATTAGAACGGTTCAAATAAATCTGGATCGCGGATTAACGAAACATCTTTTGCGATCGTTTGCAAAGGTATCGCGGATGGTTGAAGCCAGCAAATATCGGAAGAGGCAAATCGGTGTACTTTAGATCGATTGAAAAAAGAAAGGAACCTTTTGCGAATGTCAATCGTCTCTTTGATAGACGGTCGCAGCAGCTTCGAAAATTAAGCTCGGTCAAGAAACAATGCAGCTTAAGAAAATTCCTCCTCAAACTGTTACTGCTTTCATGCTTTCTGCCGCTATTGCACGTTATATTCGAACGTTTGATAGACGCATTCAACGTGCTGTGACTATAAACAGTCTCGAAACGTCGAGCACGTTACATACATGTACATGTATGCAGTGGAAGTCGGCATCAAAAGGGTTAACGCGTTCAGCTTGGGTCACCAGTTGGGGAGCAACGCGCGGTACCATCGGTGGTTTACAACAGCCTCGCGCTGTCAGATACCGTGAACCACTTTACGCTAATGTTCCATTTGATTTTCTATTCGAGCAACTGCGCGAATCTAACGCCAAATACCGGCTACCAGTATCCATTCGTTGCGCTACACTCATCCTGTCTTCCAGTTCAATTCAATCTGGCCATAGCTCAATCTAATCGGATCCGGTAAAAATGAATCCTCGCAACGAGACAAACATCATACCTGTCATGAATCTTCAACGAAGCCCCACTTGCTGTACTTATTACAGTCGACCTGCGAGTACCCTTATAAAAGTCTTCCGCGACAAATTTCACGCAAAAAGTATCGCGCACCTGGGCTCGTCTTCTCGCGCGAATTCATTCAAATCGGGCATCGTTAATCAATAGCTCAATCACTTGACGAATCGCTTGACCCGAGGCAGCGTTGCCCCGTTCGCACGATCAAAGTGTCTAGATAAATAACTAGCTTGGGAAATTGGCTCGCGGCCTACGCATTATTGTTCGCGGAGGCGCCGATTCTATGTATTTCTCGCGACGCGACGGTGGAAAGGTTGGGACACCGTCGCGTTGAACGTCGTGTAATATTCTAGGCCGCGTCTAGCGGGGCGAGATATTCAAAGTTTATGCAAATTCTTCCGGAAGCAGCACAGAGGGAATTGCAGTAACAGACACGTAGAAGCATGATGGAGAGCACGAGGGTAAACGTGGCACGCGTGTTGCTGGAGAAAGTTTAATATAAAATATCGACAGGATTTTAGAACAGGTGCGGGTGACACGGCTTTACGGATTTCGCGGCAAAGCCGCACCGTGTAGCGCGCATGCAATTGCAATTTTTCTGCCACGTTTCTCGATGGTCGATCGGCCAGAGGGATTTATCGCGTCGAATCCAAAAATTGATTGAACCAACGTCTAACCGATATCTTGGTGTACGCGCGTACAAAAATAAATGGAAATTTCTTTGCGTTTCTCGCGAGCGAAATCGTAATTTTAGACGGCTCCGGCCGTCTACTGTATTACACGACAATCGAATTATCCCCTGGCCGTAATTCAATAACCTTTTGAATTATGCTATTGAATTTGCTATCTTTCGCGTGCAATATAATGCATGTGCCGCACGATCTTTAAGCACGGTAATTTATTTCACACGAGGCAGCATCACCGCGACGGAATCGCGCGAAATTGCGCTGCAATCGCCGGCACGCCCTGCATTATCGAAAATTATAGCTGATAAATAATTATATTCCCGCTTGGAACCGACCGATATACGGCGATAAAAATTCGTTGCAAAAAATCCAACACCTCGACCCGAATATTTCCATCGCGGATTGTTCCTGACGTTGATGTCATCTCTATTTCTCACTCATATCGCGCGGAAACGGGTAAATCGACATGCCAGAGTGGATACTGCTAGTCGCGTTTGATTTCACGCGGAAAAAGATCGATTGAAGTGCTGCGGGTGTGATTTGCACGGTTCAACGATTTACTTGTCATTCGACAAATCGTAAAACCCGCCAGCGCATAAGATATGGACTGTACCGGTCGAATAATAGAGTGCGTCATTTATAAATGAACGCCCATTATGTCATACGCCATACGCGAATTAAACGAACGAAAGGAAAGGTGAAACAGTCGTCGCTGTTTCGCGTTGGTATTTCAATCAATGGAATTAAACGTGGAATGAAATTCAGGCGACGACGATCACGGACGCATATGTATCCACATACATGCGCGTGCATATTGAAAAGATTTCAGAGAATCCGGGAGGTCCAAAGTGTTTCTTCTGCCTTTGCTTTCCCTCGGCTAATAAAAGTTTCAATGGTCCAAGGGTGGGTCCCGGAAGTTCTAAGGGGACAGAGAACATTTATAGGTGCCATAACGTTTGTGTACTCTTTCTTGGAGAAACATAAACGAGTCGTAACGCGGTGATGCAAGCAACGGAGGGGAATATTATGAGAAGGAGCTGCGGCGGCCGTTGCAGTCGCACGATGAACCTGCGACTTTTATAAATAATGACCGAGTCGTAAATCCAGCACTTTTTTAATAACTCAACTTCTGCGAATTAGTTTACACCTACGCGCGACCGCTGTAAATTTCTCAATGGTTCCCCGACCAAGTTTCCCATAACACGGGCAAGAAAATGGACGAGAAATCTCATTCCGATAGACGGGACAGGCTGCGCGTTGCATAAAATAAAGAAACGCTGGGACAAACGGAGAATCGTTGCAATAACGTTTCGCATTCCGCCGCAAGAGATTCCATTGTACCGTAATTTCGACTCCGTAAAAGTGCACCATAAAATCGGTACCATGTACACGCGGGCCACTCCAATCCACCCGACCGTTGTCACGCACCGACATACCCGATGCACGCTGTGCTCTCAAACGATCGTTGCAGTGATGCGTACAATAATCCTGGGCGAATGCGAAATGTTTAGTATTCCTTGGTAGGAGTGCTGGGACAGAGGTTGGCTTTCAATTTGTGGCCAACAATTTGCACGATGATTGCAAGCTGCAATGTGCAATCCCGTAATATAGATAGTCGACGTTCCTATATTTGCCGATGAAGGAATTCGCGATTCCGTGTCTATCATTGTTGGGGAATTTACCAGCTTCCTATACACTGCATTGGGTGTAGTGGAGCCATTCATTCGAGGGGGCACAATTGAAACAATGAATGTTAAATAATAAATTGTTGGCGAACCATTTGCGATTTATATCGAGCGCGGAACCGCAGCGCTCATTCCTTCACTCGCGAATCAACTTTTCAAATATCTGTTTAGGTGCTGGCCACCCTGGCATTGTCAATGGGGACACTGTCCTCGGGTCTGGCAAAGGGTTACACCTCGCCCGCCTTGGACTCCATTTTGGACACCCAACCGCCTCACCTTTATCAAACGTCGAACAACGATACCTGGTACGTACACGTACTCGTGGTCTATCGTCCTAGGCTCGATTGCAATTTAGGTACACCGCTGGCGTTAAAGAATAATACGGGCGACAGCGTAACACGGGCGTCGGTGTAAACAGGAAAGGTGAAACTTGGTATGCAATTGCAAGTTATCTCCGTCGTGTCCGGTCGATAAGCATATTAAATAAACCCGACAAGATATTTCGCCGGCCGGTCGTAAAGCGCTCGCGAATATCGAAGATAATTTACAAATGCATTAACGTCACTCCGTTCCTTTTCAAACGGTCGTCTCGCACACTTTCTCCGCGATAGCGGTTTCGGCTTTATCGCGTCCCGCTGTAAAGGAAGCACGACACATAAAGTGGCAAGGAACCGGGCTCATTAGTTATAGACCGAACTCGCTGCGTGCAACGTGCAACCGTGCACGCGTATACCTTGCGCAACATCGAAATTTCCAACCGAGCGAACGCCGCGACGCTCCGGTTCGATCGGACCTGTAGCGATTTTCTGCCGCGATACCGAAACGGTTCATAAATAATCAACGCGAAACGAGAACGCGTCGAGGCGAAATTCTCTATGGACATGCCGGGTGACAGTCGGAACGAGGAACAACGAACTGGTACGAAGAATCGATGCGCTGCGCGCAACGATCGATCGTGCACCGCGGCTTAATCGACGTCGAGCGACCCGGTATTAGGGAACGATTAGGTCCTCGCCTAACATCACTCCCTGTCGTCTGTAATCGTATTGCCGTTTGTCGCAGGTCGGCTTTCTCGGTGACGCAACAAGAAGCCTCGTGGGTAGCGTCGTTGTCGATGCTGGGCGCATGGTTCGGCGCTATGATCGGCGATTGGATAATGAGAAGGGGTCGCAGATTAGCGCTACGCGTCACATCTTTGCCCCTGGCTGTCGTTTGGATCCTGACGGGCATCGCACCGTGCGTGGAACTGGTATACGTGACCAGCTTCATCGGAGGACTTTGCTGTTCAGTAATCACTATGGTCGGCCAGGTACGTTAAATTGCTCTCGATCGCGTTCGTCGATTAATCAAGCCGATACACCGGCACGCCACTCAACTACTCGGATAAATGAACGTCCATCGTACTTTCGACGCGATTTTTTTTTCTTTCGATCCTCGAAGTGTATTTGTTCCGCATTTGTCTGTCACGAATATCGATCCAACAATTTAATGGAAAACGTATTATTTGTCACGCGTGTTACGTCCAGACGTAGAAGTTACTGTTCTCCAGCTTTTCAAATACTTCAAGTAGCATATGGCCCGTGTGATCCGCAGGTATACATATCAGAAATCTCTATGCCGGGTATCAGAGGCTGCCTGTCGGCGATGCTGAAGGTGCTCGGTCACGTCGGCGTATTATTGTCGTACATAGCAGGCACGTACCTGAATTGGCGGCAAAGTGCGCTGCTAGTCGCCATAGCGCCGTCGATGCTCTTTTTTGGAACCCTCTTTATACCAGAGACGCCGTCGTACCTTGTTCTGAATGGCAAAGACGACGAGGCTGCCAGCAGTTTGCAATGGTTACGCGGCGAGCACGTCGACATACGCCACGAACTACAGGTACTTTTATACGTACAACCGTTGCGCGTTAAACTCGACGAGGCAACGTTGGCGTTGGAACATTTCGAATCCCGAAATCTATACAAAAGACCAACCGATCGAGGCGCGTACGTACTCAATAATACGAATATATCTATTACAGGTGATCAAGACGAACATTCTCGCATCGCGAGCTAAGCAGTACGAGTTGACGTTCAAGAACAGCGTGTTCAAGCCGCGATTATACAAACCGATCGCCATCACCTGCGGGCTAATGTTCTTTCAGAGATTTTCTGGCGCGAACGCGTTCAATTATTACGCGGTTATCATATTCCGTCAGACCCTGGGCGGTATGAATCCACACGGCGCGACGATTGCGATCGGCTTCGTGCAATTATTGGCCTCTCTGTTGTCAGGTACGATCGAGCGATACACGCGCGCGTGTGTAGGTATATCGTGCATCATTATTTCCTTCTTCCCCTCCAGGATTTCTGATCGACATCGTGGGCAGGCTACCGCTCTTGATAGCCAGCACTGTGTTCATGTCCCTGGCGTTGGCTGGTTTCGGCAGCTATGCATACTACGTGTCGCAAACGCAAAATTTGGGCTACCCCGATTCAGCAGTGGTTGGCCAGCACGACTGGATACCGTTGCTCTGCGTGCTCGTCTTCACGACCGCTCTAGCTTTGGGCATATCGCCAATTTCGTGGTTATTGATTGGCGAGCTCTTTCCCCTGGAGTATCGCGGCCTCGGTTCGAGCATCAGCACGAGCTTCAGCTACTTCTGCGCGTTCGTCGGGATTAAGCTCTTCATGGATTTTCAGCAGGTGAGACGGCTTAATCGTTTAATAGGAATCCGGTAAACATTCGTTTACGAGAGGCCTGCCCTCTGTTCAGAATTAGCCAGAATACCGCACCCACCCAATCGGACGTATAAATAATTAAATCCGCGATCCCTACGCGTATTACAAACGTCCCGCGTCTAATTTTCTTCGATCGTTACAGACGCTAGGTCTACACGGAGCTTTCTGGTTCTACGCGGCAGTCGCCGTTTGCGGCCTATGCTTCGTAGTCTGCTGCGTGCCAGAGACAAAAGGGAAACAGCTGGACGAGATGAACCCGGACTACGCGCAGGCACGGTAGTATAAGGCCTCGCTGACAGGGGGACTGTCGAACCTGGAGAAATCTAACAAGCCCCTACCAGGAGGAGCCTTCCCGAATCAGCACAACACGCGAGAGCTGTACAACGCGAATACCACCACCGATACACCGTCTACCTCTCGTCAATCGTCCGCCTATCGGAGCAATCATCGCAAGCTCTCCGATTATTGTAACATCTTCGCGGAAAAGACGAACAGGATCGGTAGAAACGTCGAGAGTTTCATGCAGTCCCGTGGCTTCTTCGCGGCGCGTCGTTCCACCGACGAGGGTGCACGAGGCAACGCCAGCACCAATCGTAGCAACGGCGACGTGATCAGGAACGATTATCGTCTTACGAATCGTCTCGACGAACGAGTCGACACTCGCGAGGAGAATCCCTACGCTTACGATCGAGTCGAACGAAATCGTCGGGACAGATCAGCCGCGTACCCGAGTGACGGCTACCCAGAAGAAAGGGTCACCGCTGCGAGTTACGTCGACCACGATTCGGAGCTGCCCCCGCGACGAATCAGGCAACACGATTACACGGACGTCTGCGGGGATAGAAACGGCTGGGAAGATTTCAACGACACGAACGTCTCTAAGCCGATACTGAGGAACGGCGTTAACCGTGCGAGAGGCGAGAGACTCTACAGCTCCACCTTGCCTAGACGAAGCAGAACCATCAATTTCAGGGATCAGCCGAGCAACTCCCTCGAACATCGTCACGGCTATCCGAGGAGCTTGCAGGACCTGTCGGATCTCGAGTTAGACGACAGGATACGAGACCCAAGCGCCGCGTCCTTTTTCCCCTCGGCCAATGGAGATTGGAGGGACGACGGCTATCGTCGTCGAAGGTACCGGGAGGACCAACGCGAAGACAATTATCTCAGGCTGTACAGGAGTTTGTCCAGACTGAACAAATATCCCCAGGGGGGCAAGTACGAGCCTGGCCAGGTGCACTACGAGAGAGAATGCAGGACATTCGGCAAGGACACAGTCGCTTTCATTTATTACAAAACATGCTACTTGTGATGCACGAGGAAACGCGACGGGGTGGGCGACGACGTGAACCGGCCTGGGGGTTCCGTCGCGATGGATCATCGTTCACTCATTATGCTTTGCGACTTAACACAGAAGAGGTTCGGTAATATGATTTTCGTGACGCTCGTTTTTCCGTCGCACTACGCGTTCGACGATTAAGTTTTCGATGGAGAAATTATACTTTTCGCGGACTTTTCGCGGTGATCAGAGTTGTATGAAATTTCGGTAATTGACAGGTTCCTTTGGGGCAATTAGAATTATCTTGTGTCTCGTGAGAATCGCAACGCTTTAATTTCTGCCAGATCTGATTCCGAAAGATCTCATTAACGGCGGCGTTAGTTTTGATACGAGTTTCATTTCAGTTCGCGACCCGATAGAAGTAAATATGGATAAAATATATTACAATTTATTCAACAACGGGAAGTAACATACTAATGTCTAAACTCTAAAGTCTAAAGGATTGTATAGCAGAATTGGTAATCGAGAAGGTACAATTTATATGAACTGCGGGGTACAAATTGAATGTAGCAATGGATATTTCTAAGAACGCGACCAGACGTTCGATATTAATTTCCCTCTGTGGCCAGTTTTATGCCCACTCGCGAATACAATAAATCGTGAACGAGGTCGACGAACAAGATATATCCTTTAAACGATACGACTGAAATACGTGACTTTCTGTTAGATATCATCGTCGTGATTTGCCTCCTGAAACGTTCGATAACATTTTCACCAAGGAGCCCGTTAAATTAGCACGCGTTATTTTTCTGCGGATCGGATGCACTCGAGAGAAACAGGATCTCGTTGAAACGAAAAGAACGCTCTTCCGTGCAACGTGCCTTCATTGAAAGCACGCAAATAAAAATATACACATAGACGTACCGATAATAACGCAGGACACGTACGTACTTACATGTAAATACACATATATACAATGCAGAAAACTCGTAGTCGTGCATACACACGTATACATTGTATTGTTTAGAATAGACTCGGTAGACTGGTCCGTCGATCGTCATCGACGTTTCCCTAAACGACAAAAATTTTCGCAACGCATCGCAACGAATCGCGACGCGCGATCGATCGACCGTGGCTAAAGAAACGTTCATTGCTTTCCCGTCAATTTACCACAGTCTGCGAAACGGCGCGATAAACATCGTCGAGATGCAAATTCTATTGACGACGAAGAAACTTAGAGGGGAGAGAGTATTTAGGAACGACGGAGAAGAATATTTTACTTGTCGACCTATCAAATATATTAATTACTCGGGGGCTTCGGATCCAATGGGTCCGCCAAAGGCCGCCATTGACTTAACGATGACAATATTATTACCTGTAGATATACTACAAATACCACGCGTACTATCTTTCATACTAAATCAAAGTACCTATTGTACAAATCGATTACTATTGTACATTATTCATACACGTATACTAGCACGAACACTTACTTATATGTTTAGAGACCGTACTGTCGAACTGACGGGATAAACAAACTTCTCGACAATACCACTAACCATTGCCAAACATACGTGACACGCGTGCACAGATCGGGAATCGTATACTTTTCGCAAACGTCGAACAATAATCGAGTGTTTCTTTGGACGAAAAGCTTTTCGCTGAACGTATGAAAAAATGAACGCCCTTTACGTATGTTCATTCGAGAATTCGAGGATCTCGGCCGATTAATTTTGTACAACTGTTGTCGGGATAGGCTTTTCATTTAGGGTAACATTCGTGGAATGATATCGACCGATCTCGGATTCGAGAGAAACGGCATTTCTATTTTGTATTTTTATATAGTTTGTAGAACTTGTCAGCGTCGACGTTGCAGAAAACGGTGTTTGCGTCTGTGATCGAACGCCCAGTCTTCACGGACGAAAATATTTTTCACCAATATATTTTCATTGTTTCGCGAAAGATGATGCATACGAAATCGGGTGACGTGCTTTGTCGACAATTCGAATTAATTCGACACGATGCCAGTTTTAATCGCTAAGATTAATTGTTTTCTTGAAGAATCCAGCCCGCGTGCAAACGTGTCTAATGGATAAAAATCGAACAAACGCCTGCTATAGTTTTCAATGAAACGACCGTGCGTTATTGAAATAATGAATATTTTTTTCCGTGCAAGTCTACCGGCAGGATTTCGTACACCTGTAATCGTTTACACCCCGTGAGTCATATCTCTGCCATATCCAATATTCTAACGAAGTGTGCTGGCTCCATTCGATGTATCATAGAAATAAGGATCGTGTACTTAAAACGTTTGGAGGGGAAAATGAATCGGTTACTTTTATGAACGAGTGATCGACGCCATTGCCTATTCACTTTTAAACGTAACCCCAAGTGTGTACTTCCATTTTCAATACGTTCGTTCGATACACAGAAAACGATACTATTAATCCAGACATATCCCCTAAAAGTAACGTTTCATAATATTTTTCACGATGTTGTGCATACGCAACATACAAACGGAACACACCGCAGCGCAGCACCTTCGAAATTTATCACGCTAATCTAAAATGAATCTTATGATGCTCAAGGGCTTGGACGCAGTATTGAATAAAAAATATTGTACAATTAAGTTAGCGCAGGTGCAATGCTCGTGAAACGAGTGCACGTAGGATAAGAATGAAAAACGATACTCCGTGATTCTATATATATATATACCATATAAACATTGTACAGAACGATCCTTCGACCACCGCGAGACTATCTCCTTTTCCTTAGTGTACTACGCCGAACAACAAATTACGTAAACGTACTAAAAGTCCCGCGTAGAGCAGCTCTATAGATAATCGACAAATTCTCTGGAACCACTTGTACACGTAGTAAAGGTGAATCCTCTTAAGGTATCACCCTTAAATTAAACGGAACACCTTTCTTTCGACAAGTTAATAGCTGTAAGTGAAAGAAATACACGAAGCGACGTTAAGAGAGGAAACCAAACAAATCTGCACTGTGCACTTTCGTGAATTGAAGGTATTATCGTAATCCTAGATGTAGCAATCGGCGAGTCGAAAGTCGGATTAGAAGTGGTATTGAATGCACGCGTAGTTATGCGATTAAACCGGAGATCTGCGAGTGGTTTGATACAGGCCATGATGGGCGCAATGGTTCCCAGAAGTAATTCGACATAATTAAATGGAAAAGGTTCGGTCGGTTCAATAGTTAAAATAATTCAGACAACTCTGAATTGAAATAAATTTCGCTGGAATTGGGTCGAGTGCAATTAAGAGAATCGTTTCTGCATTATCTATTTATATCATCGAATATTTTGTTCATAAAACGTATTCTCTTCTCGCTATTTATTTCCTTATTACTATGTACTGCTATGTATTGCTATTCGTGAATAGCTACGCGTATAGATCGACGAATTATGCAGAAAACGCAATTAATTAAACGTTAAGGAGAAATTTCCACGGCAAAGTTCAGAGCATTTCCGCTCATTGAAAACGTCATGGCCTGTTGCGCAGACTATATGTATACATACATAATTATGTCTTCTATTTATCGACAATAAATTAACGCCAACTATTTACAAGTTAACGACAATAAAAAGAAAAGAAAGGGGACATTCGAAGGAAGCGCTGGCCGTCGCCGAAAGGGATGTTCGAAACGTATGTATGTAGATAAAGCTAATGGAGAACAGAATATTCGTCGAGAACGTATTTTCCAAAAGCTGCATACATTAAGGGTACACATAGTAATATAAATATAAATATAAATATTAACATAAATACATAAATATACATATATAAATATATCTGACTTAGCCTAAAAAGGTCGCGCATAGTTTCGCTTGCTAGATTTAATATTTTTGTAATGACGCTTAGACGTAGCTCGTTTGTACCTTCGCAAAATGAGAAACGTATTTTCATATTCGCGGGTCATCCTCGAGTTACGATAACACACGAGGATCGAATGGACGCGATTGTGGAGCGATCGATCACCGGGAACCATGAAAACGTACGGTATTAAAGGACCACCGTAAAGAAAATCAACGATCCACGATCGTACGTAAATTCGATAGGAATACAGATAAACGTGTAACCTGGATAAGAGAAAATCGTGGTTCTTCGATTAAAATCGGGCTTACGCTTACCACCTATCTGCTACCCCAATTCTTCGATGATATAAACATTGCTACTTTACGACAATACACCAATGAAATGATTTTGAAAATAGATAAGGTAATCAGGAAACGAGATTGCGAGAATGTGATTAATTGTTAAAAGCGAAAGGCCGATCGAAAAGATGTAATAGCACAAAACAATCCTGCCGATACGGTGGTACGAGATTTGCATTGAGAGAAGTGCAAGAAGCGCGCGTGTGAAACGAGTGCACCGTGTATTTGTGTATGCTACATATGTATAAGTATGTACTTACTTGAGTCGTAAATTCGTTAGCGTCTGCATTTGTACCTCTTTAGAAGTAACGAACGATACTGGATATATGATCGCTAAATAACCCCTCGGAGGAACCAAACTACTTGCGTGTTTGTATAGAAATCCATATACATCTACATAAAATACCCCAAAAAAACCGGATATAATCGTCAAACAATAGAATTTTCTTCTTCCTTTCCCCATCAAGCATTCCCTATTAAATATACCGCGTTAAATGATACTCCAATACTTTTCTAGACATGGAATACGGTGAAAGTGTTTAAACATTTTCCTATTGCCGCGCCGCGAAACTTATTCACGCAACCGTACACGCATCGCCATCTGCGGTAGACATTGAGAACCACACTGCATTCGGATACGTAGCATGACCAAAATTCAATTTCAAAATGAGAGAACACTCACCGAGCTGCGGCACCGACACATATGTCTCACAATCCACCAAAAATTGCCCCGTCTGCACTGCACCCAGGGCGACGACCCGCTTCGTAAGAAATTCGATGGTTTGTGGTCCTGTACGATTCTCTGTCATCGGATACTGTTGCAACCTGGCGAACATAGAAAATGCCGGTTACGCACGATTCACCAAACCCTTATCATTGGCTAAATTTTGAGATATGTGAACACGCTTAATAGATCAAATGGAAAGTGAATATCGCAATAGTCGAAACAAAACGTTCCAGAGTATTTATTCACATCGGACATGTGCCGTTACGACATAACCTGTAAACGTCGAAACATTTTGCGAGCGAGTACAAAATATTAAAATGACCGATCGCGTTATTGCGATTGACAAATATGAATAAGTACGAAAGATACTATTGATTGAGTAATTACTTACACTGTAACACCCATGTTTTCCCCGGCACTTTTGCACCAAAACGCACCGGGCAGAACACAACGCAAAACACTTGTCAACGGAATGAACGCGCGCAACTTGAATCTCGTTCCCGGCGTCTTTTTAAATTTAAGCAAGATGGCGCCAACATGTATACTGAACTGTGGCGACATCTACAAGAGATGTGGAAGCGCGGGCTAATTTAAAAATCATCGGAAGAATGACAATATCCCGATGATATTTTTATTCTATTGGTTGAGCTATTTTTGTAGCTTTAGGTTTGCGGAGTCTTTGCTCGTTACTTTATGTTCTTTTCTATAGAACGAATCTACCGCATAAAAAGACACTCGACAGTATTGCATATATCCATATATCATATGGTTTATTTAATGTCTATAGCATTTGACATATGTTTGTTTGATCTAACAGAAAAATAAAACAACGATAAGAATAATATAACAGATCTACTATATTTCTCGTTGCACAAATTGCAATCACTGGATGGTTTGTCAAGTTACATTACACTCTATATTCATGTTTTAAAACTAAAACAGAATCTTCTATATATTTATCCTTCGTCTATTTATCCACTGTTGGCTATTCTATTTTGTCTTAATCTAATCTTAGAGCTCAAAATTTGAGTATTCTAACTAATATAAGCGTAGCAGCTTGTTTACAATAATACAATAAAACTGAGAATCGAATAGAGATCCTAGAATTTAATTTTAACGGCTCTTGAGGTTTAATTTTTATAATAATATATAGTATTTATTAAATATTTTACTATACTTCTACAAAAATTAAACTTCGTCATAAAATTAAACGGGTCTAATTTGTATAAATTTACATTACTGCCAACCATATTCTGGCATAACAAATACTGGTTTCAAACTTAGACTCTTGTTCGAACCGTCCGAGTTACATCAAAATATTCATGCTTAACTGTATTCGATTCACAGTTTTCTTATATTCTACAACAGAATCTTAATACATTGAGTTCGTTGTTGATACACATATTTACAATGCAGAGTATAATCTGGAACGACATACGTTAGAGGGAAATGTTCTCAAATTCATTCTAAAACTGATATCTATTAGATATTACAGGAAGTATCTTTGAAACGTAAATAAATACCACTGTCTAAATGATTATTCTTGCCGCACGAAAGTGCCATACTAGAAAACATATATTATACATTTGTTGATAACAAGAATTACTATCATCTTTTAATATACGAGGAATAGAACATTTCTGAAGACTTGATTGTTTGTACCACGTTAAGTTGGCACGCTATACTGCCAGCTTGAAGAGCTTATAGCATTCATGCGGCAAGGAACATGTTACAATGTAAATAAAGTATATAAAGGGATGTGCAATCCTATAACTGAAAAACGTTTACAAGTAGTGTAATATTTAGATGAATCCACATTGGTCTTATCTTATAAATATTACTGAAAACCATTATCTCATTGTATTTCTTTAACACAGAATGGAAAGTTGATTTAAAGCGACACATTCTTATTTATTGCTCGAAAAATATCGTTTTATATTTCATATTAAAGTTACTTTAAATACCGTAAGTTATACTAAACATTTATTTACTTTCCTTACAAAAGTAATATTTTGGTGGTACATGTGTATATATATGTGTGTGTATATATATATATATATATTGTAATATATATAAACTAAATTTACCTCATTGTAAAAAAAAATATTATACGAAAACATAATGCATTTGGATAGTACGGTTTACTATGTGCAATTCATTTATATCAATAACAAAATTCATCATATGGTAAAATAAATTGATAATGATGATTGTGATACCAATGTGAAATCATCAAAAATGGAATTTCACTTATAAATCTCATGTTCATCGTTCATACTTTGTAGAACACTCTGTTTTGAAAATAGTAGTATGTAATTGGAAAATGAGAAATTCTCAATCTATGAAATTAACTTTGTCCAGCTACCTATACTCTAGCTTCATATACCTCCCTTAATCATACTTTTGTTAGTCTTAAGAAATTATATTCACTTAATGAACTTATTATAAAATTGAAAAGTTAATCACTGTTAGTATAATACGAAACTGGAAGTTTTATTCTCTGATAAGAGTAATCCATTTTCAAATAACATACGTTCTTATAAAACATCTGTTAATGTCCTGGATAATAATTTTAAAAGTAAAGTTGAATTTCAACTGTTTCTGCAAAAATGTTCAATTAAATAGTCGAAAAAATAATTATCTTTTATCCTACGAAGAGAGTAGGAAGTTTTCAGTTAAATTACTTAACTGTTATGGGGGCGAATACGTATTGCTTAAATTGTTAATCATCGTATTGAAGAATTAATTAATTATTTAACGGTTATGTAAAACGGCATAAAATTAATTGTTTACTAAATAGCAAATAATCAAGATGACACAAAATAAATGACGTAGAAAAGATTTAATAATATTTATGAGAAATTAGGAAACAAAATTCTAATATCAATTATTTCTTATCAAAATAAATAATTACAACTTATGACGAATTGGAATAATAGTATCCAGTAGCTACTATTTAATAGACAGATAGTCTTATTTAAATAATTAATAATTAAGTTCGCTTTTAGCTACAGCACCAACGAACGTCACAAAGGTACTACAATTTTTGTTTTAAGAAATAAAACAGATTTGTAATGCTGCATCGAAATTCATCGCAAATGATAAAAATGAGTAAGCACACATTTATAATTCCGTGATTATTTCCTTGATAATAGAATATGAAAACAACAAAGATAAGTAATTAAAGTATATACGTGTTTAATTATTAATTATTTATTCATCTGTATACTGCAATTAATTACGCAATTAATTAATTATACATGCATGCTAAATTCGTTGTGTAATTAATTACACTGTAAAATTAATAAGTCAACTCTTGAAAAATGGTAAATCGCTCCTTTACAAAAATTTATTGCCTTAATTATTCAATTAATCTAAAATGGACATTGTCATTCGATTACTTAGTAATTTAAGTTATCTATCAATTCCAATATAATAGGAAATAAATTTAACATGAATTGAAAAAGTTAATTGAAAAAGGTAACTGAAGCCTACGTTTTATTTGATTAATTGATGATATTGTTTACGATCGTCCTTTGCCATATCACTTTTCTTTTGTAGCATTACAGGATGGCATGCACTTAAATTTAACATCATAATTGATTTGTTCATCAGAAACAAAAGAATTATTGTCATGTTTCCCTATGTCTTCGTCATTTTCTTCAATTTCCTCATCATCGTCGTCGTCGTCATCGTCATCTTCCTCGTCTTGTTCAAGTAATTTTTTTCGAGCCATTTGGACTACTTGCCACTCTTGATAATGACGTTTCCTTTTGGCTTCGAACACTTTCCGTTTTTCTAAAATTTTTGTAAGTACATTGATATTTTTGTATGACACTCAGTATCATATTTCGCAATGAGTCTTCCACTCATTAATTTAAGACGTACATTTATACGTCGTCAGTTGATTATAATGAAAATGAAGTAATACTAATTTCAATAATAGATATTAATAATTCATTTATAAGACATGTAATTCGTGTTTCCACAAACTACATACATATTGAGCCTGGTAAACACGAATAATCCAAAACGCATTGAACATAATCTCTTACCTCTTTCTTCTACAGTTTCTTTTTCGTCTTCATCTTCGCTTGATTCCTCAAATATTTTTGGTTTACTACCTTCTGCTAGCCTATAGGAATTGAAAATCATTTCTTTAATTTAAGTGTAAAAAAAATTATCATATTATGTGATATAAATATTTCAGTTACTTTTAACCTGCTCTAATGAGAAAATATTACACACGAATGAAAATTATTTCCTTCACAGTTGTAACACATTTCTTCCTTTAATGGAAATTCATTTTAGTTACACACGTATAAGTCGAAAATATATATCTACCAAAACAGTATACATATATTTGTTATAGTTGTATTTTTGTCGTATTTTTGTTAACGCTTCGTAAACTATGCTCAAACGGAAATTAAGCAAAGTCAGATAGTATAATTCAATGTATGTACATATTCTTTGTTCATATTTAACAACGTAAGTTCATGCTCGTTGTTAAGAACAATTAATCGACAGCAGCATATTCATCAAAAAACATTCCTGTGTAACAATTGTTTTGGTATGTAACACCCCGAATGAAGGATGCATATAGAAGTGGAATTTTAAAAATTGTAGCATTTTTCTGGTATAATATTAATTGAATAAGATAATCTACTTTAGAATTATTAAAAAAGGTTTTATATTATTACTAAGAATTTACAGGTGGAAAATTTGTATGAAATTCAATTTCTGGTTTCATATATACATATATCTAAAAACCTGTTGGATTAAGAAAACGAGTAAATTCAAAATTTCTATTTTTATTTTGTTTTCGATTTATATGTATATTTAACACTTAAAAAATATAATATTCCAATATGTATATTCCATGCATTCTTATACAATTAAAAATTCTTAAATGCACTGCATAAACACTACTTTTGCTGTTACACGCATTCACTGTTACCTTCAATTAGAAAAGCATTACTATTGTATTGTTATAAGCTTCTAAGCTTATAAGTCCTTCCACTACTATTGCGAAGTATGTAAAACGATCAGTAGAATTTGAATTGGGCAAAAGAAATATTTATGAACTAAATTTGAAAAACAAATTTATAATACTTTTAATGCATAGTAAAAAATTCATTTTTTTTAAATGTACGTGTATGTGCCTAGAAATGCAAGTGTTACATTTCTCCAATAGTTTAAAATACTACTATAGTGCTTCAAGCTCTAATTAAAATACTTACTTTGTATTGAATATTTGTGGTATATACTTTTGAAAAATGTGTAACACTTTAAAATAAGAAAGCAACCATGACAGTTTCGAATGTAAATGTACATTTTGCGTAATGTATAGATACAAATTTTTTCTATATTATCCATTGTAAAATTGGAATTATGAAAATATCATATAACACTTTATCAGGCAGCTGTATCTTTTATGTACATCTATATGTATACATACATAGAATGTGTGATTCCATGTATTTATTTATTATCTATGTGTTGTTTCCATGTATTATCTTCTGTGCATTTATCATTACTACTTTAAAGTGCATTACTGTAAGATATTAACCTTGTCGCCTGTTTTTTTTTGTGATATTTTATAATCCCATTTATATCGAATTTATAAATCAGTTATTGAAACAAGGATGGATTCGAATAATTGAAGATGACATCAATATTTCTCAAGCACACGTACATCCAATTTTGACAATTAATAACATTTAAAAAATTATATCTCCATATTATGTAAGTCTCGATTTCGGGATGTTACATACCTTCTGTTATAGTCAGTATATTTCTTGTTGCATGTATTCAATTAAAACTCTTTGATCATAGTATCTCTAATAGGCTATGAACCACCTTAAAAATTAGTGCCTCCTACTGAAATTTGGAAATTTAAATAACATTGTTCTGAGGAATTCAAGCAGTGTTCCACACAAGTAGCACTTTTTTTTGTGTAGAATTACTGAAAACAATAAAGGAATATAACTCTGAGATGCACAGAAGGCGCAAGTACATTTCAAAGACCACTAAGACTTACCAATGGAGATTTATTCCATTAAAATGAATAAATCAACATAAAATTTCTACACACATTAGCACACATTTTATTACATTGTTAATATTTAACTGTTTCACTGGCACTCCAGCATTCTATATGTTAACAATCTTAGAACATGGCGATGTTGTTGCCTAGTAGAGAAAAGTTGCATAATTTAAATGTGAAAGCTGTTATTGAAAGTCAATCCTGATAGTATAAACAGATAGTTTATACTATTTTAAATATTCTAAATAGAGAGTATAAACTGGACCAATGGAAAATGCATAACTTATGTAAATAAGAAAAAAGGTTTTAAAAGTAGAGCTTACACAAAATGTGTATTATATTTAGCCACAATATAACATTTAAAAAAAGACATAAATGAAATCAATTTTGGAAAACTATTTAAAATGTGCTTGGTAAATATGATAGTACAGATTGCAAATATCTATTTTAATTCGTTGTTATTTAACAAATTATTTAACTAATTTTAATGTGTATCATCTGATACAATGTGCTTATATTCTGTTACATTATATTAACTCAGCTGTCCTATATTCAACTTAAATTAGATGCTTTAAATCAATACAAATATATCACATGTTTTAACATAAGAAATATATATATACGTATACATATTGTACTTTCAATTTGCAATTACAAACGTAAAGAAAATGGCTACAGATTATTACAAAATTATTACATAAGACTGATACTTACTTAGCAGCAACAGCTGTAGAATCTAAATGGTCAAATTCAAATTCATCTTGCAGGCCTTCATAGTTGTAAGGGGTTTTTGGTTCATCAATCTTCATATGACCATAATCTTTTTCTGGGGGGTGCAACGTTGCAATTATATTCATTTCGTCCCATTTTGTTTCTTTTGTTGGCCTAGAATAACAAAACCGTATAATATACTACAATGTTGAAATCGTTGTCTCTTATCATTACTCTTCAATTGTGACAAAGATAAAACAAAGATGAGAATAAACTAATTAATTTTGCGTCAAAATTTGAATAAAGATATATGTAGTTGTTATATTTGTCCGTTTTTCTTTCATTCTTAATAAAGGTTTACAATTACATTGTAAGGCTCTTTTAAAGAGAAATACATTATTTCTCACGTTCCTGTAAAAAAATAAGTGAATGATTTCTATATTAATGGTATTCTTTAAACATATAAAAACACAATAAACGACATAAAAAGCATGTAAAAAATGTACTTCATTTAACTTAACCTTAAAGCACAAGATCGTGACACAAAAAACTTTCAATCACGACGGTGTAATGTTTAATTCGATGATAAAAATAACCTACATTTAGAGTGGATCAGTGGCATAAAAATTGAATTCAGACATGGACATTAAATAAATCTGAACGAGGAAAGAGTATTTTACCTGGATGCCTCTGGGTTATCGAAGCTGCTGGATGATTTTAATATCCCTTTGGTCGGCCGTTTCGAAAGATTTTCTGCCATTTTGAAAGGATTTGTTTCACAGTTGATAATTATAAAACATGACGGACCTTTGTAAAATCGAATTTTCGTAGTAAAGTCCTCCCTCAAATTAGAAATAATCAGGTTGACAATTGTTTACAAATGATGACAATTTACCACCTTAAACAATTTCAAGTTTAGATCACAAAATCACGAGCTGTGATTGGTGCCATGTCGCACAAAATCTTGGCATGTATAGCGTTTTATATGTACATTACTTTACAATACTTCGTCGTTCTTAAAAAGCTCATTGAAATTTTTAAATCTGGCCCTTAATTTTTATTATACACGGCGAAATCAATGCAAAAATATATACAGAAATTGTAACTGTTTATGATCTAATAGATTTTGAATGCTATTAAAATTTCTACAACATTATGAGAAGCTTTATATAACAACACATTGTTCGGCATTCATTTACTAAATGAAGCGTAGAGAAGCTAAATCTACATATACATATGTATATATTTCCTCATAATTTTGCGTGTATTAAATTATTAGTAAGTCTGAAAATAATTTTACTTACTTTCAATGCAACTGATATTTGACAAATAGTAAAGTGTATTTTTAAATTTCTAATTGATATATTTCTGAATTGCAATTTTGTAGGTACTCGATGGACTAAAGATATATAAGTATCGAATGTTATTATAATATAGTAACGGGCTTTTGAAAATAATTAAACATGTTAAAATACATTGGGAAATAAGTATGTAATATCAACCCATTATAATCTTTGGCACTGCGGTTAATGAGATTATATGACGTATAAAAAATAATAAGCGCCACTTGTAGCGGTTATCATTCTTATACATATATGTATATGTTACAACTTGCCTTTCAAAAATTATATAACTTATTAACATACATATATATTTACATTTTGTAACTTGATACCAATAAATGTATGACGAAGAATACATACATATATCGTATATATGCAGCATCAAAAAAGAAGCAGATGATTTGAGAATATTTGATGTAGGAAAGAAAATTCCGATGACCAGTAAACGCACTGGATTGTTGCGCAGCATTTAGAATTGACTTGTAGATATATGAATATTTGCCTTAATATTTATATGTATTGTTTACGAATTGTTAATTACACGGTTTGATTAATTTGATATGGAACAATTTGACGCTTATATTATTATTTATGTAAATTTATTGTAATTATATCACCTGCTAAGCACGTGTAACAATGGATCGTATTTCAACAAATCGATGTATCGAATTATGTACCCATATCGATACAATTTTCTTCCTATACACATGCCATCCGAATGTTAACAAAATGGAAAATATCAAAGAAGTTTGAGCACTTAGTTTAAATAAATATTCGTTTGTGATAAATACGCCCGGTAGTTAAATGTGCCCTGAAACAAATGTGATGTCGACTGTGTGTGATGGCGGGTAAAGAGTTTATAAGCCATCAACAGCAGTTTGTTGAAGAGATTAAATACGATGAAATCGAAACTGAGCAAGTATGTTAATTGTCCAGAAAATCTCTTGATTATTAAAAAACAACGTAAAATATATACTCTACTTATTATTGTATAGAACTATACTCGTATGATGCTATCGACTTATTCGTAATTCGTATATTTTATTTTTATTGTTGATCTAATCTTCTTTGCAACATAACCTGCACAGCAATTTCTAAAATATTTTCCAGCAAGTTACGAACCAGATTGGTACTTATGACGTTTATGTTAATATTTTCCATGTTTATTTAAAAATTTGCATTTAAATCATGCCTTTCGTTAGGAACACAACTAAATTAATAAGAATGAGAATAATCCTTGATTATATGTTTTTTTGAATAAATAATAAGCATTGCGTTAAATAAAGTTTTGCCGTAGATGATTGCATAGGATTGATGTTATTCTCTGTTTATGTTACTTTTGCAGCTTCATTAATCATTTTAAACATGAATTATTGCCGGTAAAATAGATTAAATGTGTACCATTAATTCTTATTTAGGTTGTAGGCAAAGGTTCTTTTGGTGTTGTATGGAAAGGAAAATGGAGAGGGCAATATGTTGCTATAAAATATATAAACTCGGAAGGTGAAAAGAAGGCTTTTACGGTAGAAGTTCGGCAATTGTCTAGAGTTATACATCCCAATATTGTAAAACTTTATGGCGCTTGTACTAAAAATCCAGTTTGTCTGGTCATGGAATATGCGGAGGGTGGTTCCTTGTACAATGGTATTATCTTTTCCCTCTAATTTCATATAGTTATATCTTCATAAATTAATTTAGCGAATAAACAAGAAAACAATTTTATCTATACAAGGGGCAATATCATAACATTAGTGCAATATTTTTTAATACAAGAGGAATGATAATATTGTTTATTTCATTTTCTTTCGATGTTGCAGTGTTACATTGTAATCCACAGCCAAAATACACTGCAGGCCATGCAATGAGTTGGGCTTTGCAATGCGCACGTGGTGTTGCATATCTTCACAGCATGAAACCAAAACCACTAATTCATAGGTAAAGCAAATGCCAAATTTTCCAGATACATGTATAGATATTAGTTGAAAGATTACAAACAAATTAAAGATGCTAAACTATATCAAATGTTGCTAAATGTATATATTTTGATTTATTCTTACAGAGACTTAAAGCCGCCAAATTTATTATTGGTAATGGGAGGACAAACTCTTAAAATTTGTGATTTTGGTACGGCTTGTGACTTAAATACCTATATGACCAACAACAAAGGTTCTGCAGCTTGGATGGCTCCAGAAGTATTCGAGGGTTCCAGATACACTGAAAAGTGTGATGTATTTAGTTGGGGTGTTATACTATGGGAGATATTGTCAAGGAAGAAGCCTTTTGATGAAATTGGTGGTTCAGCTTATAGAATAATGTGGGCAGTGCATGTTGGTCAAAGACCACTTTTGATTGAAGGCTGTCCAAAACCAATCGAAGATCTCATGACCAGGTACTTATTTGTACTACTCATAATGAAAGCACTGTTGAGTTCCTTTTTATGCGATAGATGCATCAGTTCTACAGAAAACTGCATATAAAAAGAATCGAACAAAAGAAACTTCGTTGAAAAACTGAAAGAAATTGATATAAAACTTAAAATAAGTTTGTTTTAAAAGTTTATTCAAAAATCGCATAAATAGAGATTCGGGGGTATGGTAGAATAATTTGATTAAACGAAATCAATAGAATTAATAATTTTATTTGATTCATAAAGTGCATATTTGTAATTAATTGAATGCAACATTTAGATTCTCTTTTAGAAAATTTAGTTTTTATAGTTAAAAACAATTACACAATTTTATTATTTATTTGTTTAATTATGTATTTGATTATTTGGTTTTTTATTATATTAGTTGTGTTAATGAATATAATAGCTTCTGCGTGCATAGTAAAGTTTGTTTTCAGGTGTAAACATATTTAACTATGGTCTATTGTTATATAGAATTGCTTTGGTAATTTGATCTTTGGATAACATTTGCATTTTTTTCAAATATAATATTTATCTTTCCATATGCTGTGCCAAAATCATTTTTAATGATATATTTTGGTGGATTCTGAAGGGATGAATACTCTTCTTCACTAATGTACATGAACCCATTACATAAAACATTCTTCATCGACGAACAAATATTTGTATAATTTAGTCATTATTATGGCAATTTTAGAAAACGGATTCTCTACTCATTCGCGTGAAGATTCGTAGAACATTCACCAGTCTCAATTATCATCTATTCCAGTCGAATTTGATCTTTCTTCCTTAATATATAAAACATATGTTTAAACAGTTTTACTGCTACTACTTGTAATGATTCGTCCTCTTTAAAACTTTGTCGAATTCATTATACGATCACGGTCGTTTGGTAGGAGTACAATACACGTATCGGCCGAAATTAAATTTTTCCTTCCCCAAATGACCCCTTACATGAATTACATGATATATAGAGTTGATGCTTTCAAGGATCCTTCGTGTTTAACAAATTTATATGACAAAAACGAAAATAACTATAATTTTTTGTCCACATTAATGGCTTCCCAGTTATTGTAGTATAACTTTAAATAGTAATAGAAGGAGGGACAGTGGAAGGTGATTAATAATCAGTTAGAAGTGAACCAATGTGTGTATGTTTATGGAGGGAAGGTAGGGTTGCTGCAGGGTAAGAATATTGGGCTGATTGTTTAAAATCTTAGTATCTTAGAATAGTCGGATATAATCAAATATGGTGGTTGATAAACTTGGTGTTAGGGTAACTTAACAGTTTCATTATTCTTCATTCTGAGATTGTGCTGCCCCTCTAATTAGGGCTTTTCTAAACATCTTCTTATGAATTTTAGGTTTTGTCCTAGGTGAGGGTGAAGATTGAGGCACATAGAGTTCATCATAAAATTTTCTTTAAAGACATTGAGATCTTTTAGCAACTCTGGATTCTCCTTTGGGACAACAATCCACTCTTTCATCCCCTTCGATGTTTAGGCACTGGGAGGAAATTTTAGTGGTAAGTGAAATTGTCTTCAATGATATTTGTCCATTATGGATTCCCTTGAGTCAGTTGGCTCATTTACTTTCCCCTTCGTTTCTCTTTACTCAAATCAACATTAGAGAAAATGATTTTTTTTTTTCTTAAATCACTGCTTACGGTAGTATCAGTGGATTTTCTTGCAAGAAATCTGGATGCTGCTCCCAGTTACTTTTATCATGATCTGTCCTAATCTAAACTTGTAGATGGCAAAGTGTTGAATTCTCAAATAGGGTGGAAGATATTTTTGGCCGAAAATAAAGAGGGAAATCAAAATGATTGTATTTCAATGCTTATCCTAATGGTAATGGGTCGTACTGTACAGGGTTTAATATACAGAGATGTTTCAATTCAATTAAAAGGTTTTTAAATAAAAGGAAAATAAGTATACAAAAAGTTACTCTACTTATAAAACTATGCAATATATCAGGAATTAATTCTTTCGCGTACACCAATATCGACTTGTCCCAGAGGACGATCGAGAAAACGACAGACATAGCCGCCTCGTCCACGAAATGGTTAATAATATCTGTTCGTATCGTGATTCTTCTAAAATCGATCATTCTGATAAAATGTCTAACAAATGTGATTTTGGCCAGCAACTCTCAGTATGTGCGATTTTTCAAACTATCTCCTGATTTTTGAAGCTTAGGATATTCAGAAATTGTTTCCAATCAATAAAAAAAGAAACTGATTACTGTTTCAGATGTTGGCATAAATCGCCGGAAGAAAGGCCATCAATGGACAAAGTTGTAGAAATAATGTCAATTTTGTCTGAATTTTTTGATGGCCATTTGGATCCTGTAGAGTATTCTCCAAGTATGTTCAATATCCACAATTGTATGAAAAATAATAAATAGTTCAAGATGACTTATCAAACGAAATGTCCAATTTAGTTCTCTTCGAATCGATTTGAAATACGATGTTTCTGACCGTGAATATTTATAATGAGTTCGCATTCTATTTCAGATGCCGAATCGGGGGAATCGAGGGAAGTTAATGCGAACCGTGTTTCCAAAGATGATACTTTGGACATGACTGATACGATAGATTCAGAATTAAATGGGTTTGCCGCAAACGGCACTATTAAAGCCAATGCACCTGTTCCCAAAGAAAAAGCGGATGTTCAAAATGGAAATAGAAATCCGTTGAATTCCAACCACAATTTAAGGGAACCACCTCCAAAAAATAATGGCATACCAAAAAAAAATGCACCGAATCAAAAACTCCACATTAAAGATTTTCCACAGCTTTATGTTGAATGTGACGCGGTTAGTATTGTTTAACTAATAACATAAAAGTGATATCCAGATATTAACTTTCTTTTAAAACTATGCGTAATCTATGCATATCTTTTCCATATACCGTATTTAGAAAAATTCATCATTTATATTAAATTGTAACTGCTTATATATATATATATATCGAAAAAACAGTCTCTTTCAATTAATATTTACAATGTTACGAGTGTAGTTCTTAGATTTCTAGACTTACATGTTAATATGATCATATTTTTATGTTTACATAATTCTAGAATGCTTGGGAGCTGCCAAATTCTAATCCTCCATCTGAATCCCCTGTTCTAAAGATAAAGAATACTGCTCAAAGTAAGTCTTTCACTTTCAAGTATTTAATTTATATAAAAGTGGAAATGATTGTTTCAAGTTCCAATCTTCGCCGTTTAATACAATAGATATAATAGAATAATAGATTATTTAGAAGCTGACATGTTATGCTAATAATGCTTTTCAGTTCGTTATAATACTTTGTACAGATTATTATTAAACTTCTTGCTATCTCAAACCATGCAATGCATTACATTTTTTATTTTTATTTGTCTCGCAGATGCGGTAAATAATTAAATTGCTATTTGTTGTCGACCTCGTCATTCTTCTGTAACCGCGGAGGAAAGGGAAGTCGTTTGCGACGTGAGCTTCGAATTTGTGACTCACCGCGATAGTACTCTAATCCCAAAATAACGTTCTCCGTATGTTCCACAAAACCTTCCTTTTAGCGAGGAACGTGGTGTGCGCGGACCCATTGTCGCCATAATTAACACTCATGTATACACTTTTACTTCGTAAAACTAATTGTACTTTTTATTCTAAATAATTCTCTATTGTATAATACAAAGGGACTACAGGTATAATGTATATAGGGAGTCCCGGGGGGTATTGCCGACAAACAGGACTTAATCTATATAAAGTTATATGTATATTATATAAAGTTTGGCAGTAAACGTTTTGTTACAGAGTTAAAAAAGGATATTGTCCGCATGAAATTGGTAACAACGCATATTCCGCCAGAGCACGCAGAAGGTGAAAAATAGCAAACTCTATATAACATTTGTTTCTTCTTTTTTGTCGGAAAAATCCGTGACACTCTGTATATAGTGTAAAGGTGCAGGAATAATTAATAATCTGGAGTGAAAATGTTGCATTACATAGTTGATGTTACCTTCAACCTAAGAGCACTTTTTTTAAATTTTCTTGTAACCATTCATTCATACAATTGAACACTACTCGAGACAATTTTTTGAATTCTTTTATACAATTATTTAAAGTTTCATTTGTTTTAGTTATTTCACGACTCGGTGCGCGTTGCAAATACCACATACCACATACCACATTCTCTTAGCAAGGAAACTCGTAAGAACGAAGTCACACAAAGAAATTTAAACGTTGCACTGTGGCACGTTGTGATTTCACCATGACGAATTCCTTGGGAGTTCGTCGGTCGGCAAAATCTACCCTGGCAAAGGGCCCGCGAAAACAGTCACATTGTACGGCTATACTAAATTTAACAGGGAACTAATCGGTGGGACCTGTTCTTTATCGACACCTATTGACAATAATGAAAGACATACACTAGAAACCCAAAGTAAATGAATATATATATATATATAATTCCGTATTTAAATGACACATGACTTAATTAAATAAGAGACAGCCAGTCACTGACGATTGATCGATCTGGACAGTCTGTATGGTTTTCTAACTATTACTCTACAGGGGTAAACATGCGAAACTTACTATATAATTCGCTACAACATTTTTACCAAACCGTCTAATAAGTTATCCAATATCTGAAACGTTTATGCTATTATCCAATGAAGTTGTGCTCTTCTTAATACAGCCTTTAAAGTTGATGCGTGCACTATCCAAGCAAAGATGGTTCAAGATAGCGGTTGCTCTTTTCCGGGGTGGTCTCCTCTTAATTGTCTGCTACGACATCAACGTGGAAATCATAGCTTTGACTTAATCCCCAGCCCTGAAGATGAATTAAGAGCCGAAGCAGCCGTATTTTCTTCTTGGCTCGTGCTTGTACGTCTTGTCTGGTGGGGGATACCTCAAAGCAGGTGTGGCTGACTCACCAGGCCCAATATAGATGCACGTTTGTTTAGTGCTCTCCCGACACACCACCAAGAACGACGGTCTCTCCTCTTCTTTCTTCTTTTTCTCTCATTCCCGTTATCGAAAAGAAATTTCGCATCATTCAATCTCGCTTTCTCGTTTCCCTACTTTTTACAATATACATCTTCTGAACGAAGAGTGGTTCTGTGGTAATATTTCATTGTAGAGTGACAACTTTCATGTGAGCAATACTTGATCCTATTATGAACGACGCCTCGACAGGCTCCAGTATTTGGAAATGTGCGAGGAATACCCAAACATCGTCACCACGGACACCCTAAAGCGGTGCTGGGTTTTGCTACGTTAGTACCATCCGTTGTTTTTCTGCACATCCTCATTATTAGAGGAAAATGAGATGCCTAAGATTAGGGGAGCTTCGAATAAGTGGGTGGAACACGGTTTCTCTCATGTCGTTCGATTTTGATACGATATTAAAAATTGGTAAATTAGGAAGAGTCTAATATCTGTTACTTGTGCAGAAGCTTGGAGTTGGGTTGGTGAATGTGTCGAATAGAAAAAATTATTACTAAAACATACTGATTATAGACCGATGGACGCGTAGGAGCTTAGGGGTAGAGAACAGTTTTGTGCAATAGCATAATATATTTCGCAATTGATTCATGTCATGTTCAAAGTATGATTAATATATTTTTCCTAATTAGCATGTTTGTTTTGTACAGTTTGCATAGGATTGTTGTCCTTAGAATAATTATAGAATCTCGAAAACCAATTTAAATTTAAAATGGATTTAATATAAATACAATTACGTTCTTAATTTTCATAAATAGAGTTCCATTACGATTAATATAGTTGTGACTGGCAAGACTAATATTTAAAACAAAATTGTCGTCTTTGGGATTTGAAAACTGCATATTTCGATTTTTCGATGTATTAAGTAATTTCGATAGCTACAAAGATCTGTGGGTATAATATCACTTTTTTGAATCGTTAAAAAAATCATTCAACAGTCGCGTTGCATAATTAATCGACTGATCACTGTTCCGATATAATTAATTGTGCAGGAATATTTTTGGTCTGATTATAGAATAAATAATGTATTAAGCTGTTTTCTTCAGTAATTCCCATTTATAATTATTGTTTAACAGGTAATAGCACCACCGATAAAGATTTGGGCAATGTTTATCGCCTGCTGGATGCAGATCTGAGGCCATTGACGCCAGATCAAACCTGCGAAAGATCAAAAGAAATTTTCGAAGAGCACAAGCAGCTTGCACAGGAATATTTGAAGGTTCAAACAGAGATAGCACTGTTGGGCCAACACAAAAATGAGATGCTTAAAAATTTGACTATAGATAGTTTAAGGCAACAAGAGGAACTCAGAAAACTCGAAGATGAGAAGGTGAGTCATCCTAACTTAGTACTATTTATATTAAAGAAATCTGATTTAACATGTATTTATCACAATAAAAAAAAAATCAAAAAAGAAAATCATTTTTCAATTGGATCAATTAAATACATTTCGAATTTTTATTTCTCTTCGCGTTTAGATAATGATTACATATCAGCTTTTCCTCTTGTTACCTCGATTCTCTTTATATCATTTCTTGTTGTTGCTTTTAAATCGGAGATAACAGATTAATAACGATCGGTTTTATTTTTGTTTACAGGAGTCCCTAATAAAGCTATACCGAAATCTAAAACGGCAATTGGAAATAATGAAAAACCAAAGAATGAACAATGCTCTTTTGGGCAATGCCCAAACGGGCCCGACAGTTTCCGGAAACAACGGATGGTTCGTGGTACCATGTCAAAATCCTTCGAGACACTCCTGAAGGTCCAGATTATACATACGTAAGCGTCACACAAGAGCCCGTTTTTATATTAGATCTTAGAAATCTGTTTCCTTCGTTGCAAACGAATCGCAAACCGCATCGATTTCCTCGCGAGCAGAATGGGAATTCCTTGTAAAGGTAAAAATAGTTTACAGTAGATTGTATTTCCTAGAAAAAAGCAAAACGAGCGATGCAGTCTCTTAAGCATAATTCAACGTTTTTTGCATTGCTTTTTGCATTTGATTTCGTTAATGTTTACTGAGACTTCTATATTTTCGTAATAAATAAAATTGCATAAAAGTTGATTTCAGATTATAGATTCCTATCAAGGTACATCAAAATAAGTGTTACAGGAAACTTGTTGAACTAGTTATATATGTATTTTACTTTTGTTTTTATCGTGGTTTAAAATATAAAATATCGTTCAAGCTCCAGAGAACACGAATTAATAGAATTCTGAAAATTCTGAAGAATTCTGTAATGTTTTAATGGTCGTATAAATTGTGGGTAAAAATATTTAAGTTGTGATTTACTGTAGGCCGCTATGCGATTAAGCATATAATGAAATGCTATTCATAAGTCTGACTTTTAGCATAGTTTTAATTGAACATGTCGAAATTTGCTTCAACTGTTAATTACTTACGCAATTTCAAAATTAATCGAATTTATGATTATCGATTGATAATGAACAATTAGTTAACTGCCTCCAGTTTAGTTACTACTTTCTTATGTAAGAATTAACATTGATAAATAATTAAGGATGTATTTTATCGTTACTTCGTTGTCTAATTTGCCATTATACATACACAATAATTTGTACAGTCAGTTAAATATTTAATAACTGGCATAATTATAAAGTGTTAAGTATGGAATTTGATTAAACATTTATATCCCAACTATACGTATTCATAATTTTTATTTTCCGGCGATAAGTTTATTATTCAGGGATTAAAGGTTTCCCACTTTCTTAAAAACTGATCGAGTATTATTTTTGCTCGAAATATCTGTACATGCATATATATTAAGATTTTTATACAATATTTTTGTGCATGTATTATCTTGAAGGAATAAAATATACATTTATTTTCATATGTACAAAATGGTAAGTAGAAAAATTGGTTAAATGAGAAATTCTGTATTTTTAATGACTAACATTCATTTCATTAATGTATATTATATGCGCACTAATTAAAATAGGCCATAAACTAATCCGAAAAACTCCTATTATAAGATAAGTATAAGTGTTAGATAAATAATAAAATGCAAATATTCCATTCAATAATTATTAGATATCGTCCTTCGGTAATAATTAATTTGTTTCTTTAGTTTTATGGATATTTAGCTGACATTTCATTAAAATAATACTTTGAAAACCTGTAAACATGTTAGTCATAGTCACACCTTTCATAATACTTCCAGGGGGGGTCTGACCATAAATTTCACTTTCTACTGCGCACAATTGCGTTCCTGTCGGCAGAATTTCATGGCCGGCATACAGTTATCAGTTTTATCCTTGCTACGGCTTTAAAAAATAATCCGTATATTTCCTTGAGAAAATCGATTACACTTTAAGATGAAATGGACATTAAAAAATTCATAATCACCGTGTGCCAATACTCGTATAGTAAAACGATATCTCTAAAATATTCTTAGACACAACGGAAATATCTATACGCGCATTCCCTCGCCAATCGCAAACTTCATTACCAAGTTTACTTCTGATCCAGAATGTAAAACATATAAATCACAATTATACGAATCATCTTCGAACATTATCGAACATGTTTAAGGAGCGCGTCATCAGCTATAAAAAGAACAATTCCACGAGAAAACCTTCGTCTAGCGTCCGGTCTGAATTCTATCACCGCATTGTAGTCAACGACCTTTAATCCGTCGAACGGATAAAACATATGTAGGATCTCCGCAATCTAACATATACAATATTTCATTTGAATAAAAAATTCGCTCATTCACCGGTGCGGCTCGACGCACCCCGAAATGGATTGGGTTGGCTGTGCGAAAGGGTTGGCTGAGGCACTTAGGAGGTCATGGAAAAACTAAAGAGGAGGTGGACACGCGATAAGACAGACAACGTCGGTTCTCGATAACGCAGAAAAACAGAAACGTGTGCGATGCGCACGCAGCCATCCCAACCACCATACGTGCATGCTGCTGGAGGGGTTGTAAGGGGGTGGAAAACGGAAGCTCGGTTAGATAGGAAGGGTGCAGTCGCCTCAAACGTCTGCTCGATCCTACTCTCGCGTCGGACCTTCCCTTTAAGCTTTCCGTTTAATTCTCGGTTCCACCTTCGATTCTTCCCCCTTTTCAACGACATCCTGCGATGGCCGTGGACGCTAACGAGAAGAGTTACATCCTGGACGCGACGAACAACTACGAGGACGTAAGTAACACCGTCATTTAATTCGTTATTACAGCTCTGTTATCCTTTGATCCTTCCGTGCACGAATAATATGGTGGTGGCTGGTAATGTGTCATGAGCGTTCTCCCACATGAAATAATTATCAGATGGCTTCGATAGATAGGGGAATATCAGGGGGAGGGAAATATCGGAGTCGGTGTAATCTGGTTTGTTCGAAGTGACTATCAACGACGAGCATTCGGATTTGTAGGTGTTACGTTGGTGGATTCGTGCAATTGAATCGGACGACTTCCGACGTCTCAACCGAGATTGATTAGATCGCAAAATTGATTAAAGGATGATCACGATAGTGGGTGCACGAACGACGCCGGAGTTTGGTAGAAAGTAGATCGGAACTCGGGGATTGATGTTTGCCTTGCTGACCGTGCTATTTGTAGAATGCATGCTGTCAAACGGTTTAAGGGTGTTGTTTAAGGGTTTAGAGCTGCGAGTTATGTCTCAACGGAGCATCGTATCTCGATTTCATGTAATTAGACGTCGAAGATTCGGTAAATCTCAGTTTCATTGCAGCAAAGATGAAGTAACGTCGCGAATACAAATTTTCCGTCCAATAGAAAGGGTATAGGAACAATTTACAAATTTGTTTCTGCGTACTTCTTTTGGAAAGTTACAGTTGTCTATAAGAGAAAGAAAATGGAAATATTTTACTATACGAAGTTACGCACACCACTGTACCAAGGGAGAAAAATCTATAACTTATCCCATCAGACGTGTGTACATCTACGTATTCTCTTTCCATTATAATATTATACATAGCTCTTTCTCCGTCTGATGTTAGTACGTGAAACCCTATTTCCTTCTGTACGTAACGCATTAACATGTTTTCTTTTATGTTCAATCACTCTTCGGTTGTACTCTCTCGATGACTCGGGGTATTGTTCCATTTATGGAGGAGGCTGACTAATTAAAATAACAGGTAGAAAATTGCAGTCGATTCAGCCGCAATTACAAACTGGCCCTGTCGCGGAATGTTTGCAAAACGATTTAACTTATAATCGCGCGATGATTTATCGTACTAAAACTTTTCCAACCGACCGTTCGAGTTACAGCTGTGCGAGTATCTCGTTTCGTTCAATCGTATCAGAAAAGTTATAGACTGGTACAAATAAATGTTATGAGTACATCTGGAAATATCTTCGTAAGGGTTGCATGGAAAAAGAATAATTTAAACATTTCGATTACACGCAACACTTATGAATAATCACGTTTTGGATGTGCTATCACGTCATACATATTTTGTAATTGTGCGTTCCAGCACGATGCGACTTTTGTAAAAATTACGTTCCATTGACTTCAATTTTGGTATTGATTTTAACGAATAAACTTGTCAATGTACGATTTTTGTATCTGCACCTTGCACCCTGTACTCAAAATTTCGTCGTAGCTGCAAAAGCCCGGCAAGCAAAATGAAAACGCTCCGATACCTTTCGGCATAAACATTATGAAATATTGTTATCTTAAGAGTTCTTCGTTAAAGAATGCAATTAAAGGGCAATTCTGTGCGCCCGATAGTTCAACTCCGATTAGCATTCTGAACTCCAACCTCACCATTCATTTTGGCTTTAAACAGGGCGGCAGTCTTGGTTCGGAAGAATCTTACGATGATATGCGGCAACTCGTGGGGGTAAGAAATAGTTGGTAAATTAGAATTCGTGCTTAATTAGTACTAGTTTATGTCGAAAACAAGTAAGAAATTGCATGAATTGGTTGATACTCCCAATAAAATATTTATTTCCATTTCAACTATGAATGATAAATTCGTAAGGGATTAAAGAAAAATGAACAAGAAGTGTTGTAAAGGTCAACAAGTGAAATATAAATGAAAATAGATAGAAGTACGTAAGTTACAATAGCAATTAACGAAAGTGGGAAATGTTGAGTATCAATCGATAGAATCTCACGACTATGAATAAAAACGGAATAAAATGGTACCCCTATTAGATTCCATTTCCATTATACGAATATACCATTGGTGCATGCAGAATATTCTATTATTGAAATGGTTTTTTGCACAACTACGTTCTATTATACCTCGGAGGAAGAGGTATTTTATAGAAATTTTGCTCCAATGCGGCACAATACAATATAATAATAGTACAATATAATAATACACGAATTAATTATAAAAATAAATATTAATACGATACAAATGTGTTGCTATCAAAAATCTTTAATAATAACGATTTTATTTAGCATTGGTGTATTTATATTTTTAAACGCGTATCAGCTGTATGTACATACATCTCTTTCGTTAAATATCGCTTTCATTTAGAAAATGTCTGATAATTTGCATTTTATAGAACTCTATTTTATTTATTTTTTTTTTTTTTCGTATCAATGTAGGCACTGTAATAATATTTCTTTCGTCCGCTTTTAACATCATAAATGAAATACGATGTTACAGGAGAAGAAGGAAGAATCCGGGAAATTCAATAGTCTACCGCTGGCCAGTTTTAATTTCATCAACTCCATTATCGGCAGTGGTGTCATTGGTAAAATTGAAGAATATGATCGACAATAAAAAATTCTTAAACACCGAATTAACGCACAATAGAATGGAAATTTAAAATTTTGTTTCTTACGCAAATATTATGTATGTTTAATTAATTCATACGAAACATAAGATAGCTGTTGTCAAATATATTTTTAATTAATCAATTATATTTAACTTATATTCAATAAGTCAATTATATATTTTAATTAATTCAAATATATTTTTAAAATCACTTTTCTGTGAAATTCACCCCTGTGAATCACCCCTCATATGATTTTAGCTTCGTATTTTTGCTTATAGCTTTATGACTGATGTCAGGAACCTTGGCCTTCTTTAAATTCAGGGATTCGTATCGGTTTTATTTATTTATTTTTTTTTATCAGTTATTGGCTCCATGCCTACCCCCTTTCGATCATTTCGTCCCACAAATGATTCACGGTGGATCATTTATTTAGATACCGATCGCGTTCAAACAGATAACACATAATCTATGGAATAAGAACCGACAGTTCCGCATAAAGACAAATTTAATAATATGGATATTTTGCTACTTTTTTTATTTCTAAACCATTTGAATATCTAGGAAGACAATAAAGGCAGTAGATCGTACGAATTATTGTAAGGAAAGGAAAATAGATTTCGGTGTTTAAGGAATAATATGTATTCCGACACGTTCGAAAGAACGATGAAACATTGTTTGAAATTTTTCAGGCATACCCTATGCTCTTCATCAGGCCGGATTTGGCCTTGGGATAGCATTATTAATACTGATAGCGGGTCTCACAGATTACTCTTTAATTTTAATGGTCAGAAGTGGTCACATCTGCGGAGAAATGAGCTATCAGGGTTTAATGAGGGCAAGTTTCGGTCGTACCGGATTTTATATACTTACCACACTGCAGTTTATTTATCCATTTATAGGTAAATGAAAATACTCTTATGCTGTTAATCATTTTGTCGGATATTCGATTGATTTAAAGTTCCATTATGAAATGCGGTCTATTTGAAATGTGCTTTACGGAATTGTATTTGAAAATATCAGAGAAACATAAAATAAACTTTGTTCGACAAAGAAATACCTGTCGATAAAACCTTTATAGTAACTGTTTCAAGCTGTCATAATGCATACCAGAGAATACTGGTTTTCGTATTTCATTCGAGCGGGCTTAAAGAACTTGAAGTGTCGGAGAGCTTCCATTCACGCCGTGACGTAACGTATTCATCTTTTCCCTTCCAGCAATGGTCTCTTATAACGTTGTTGTTGGCGACACAGTGACAAAGGTGCTAATAAGGGTAACAGGGATGAGCGAGACAAGCATTTTCGCTCATCGCCAGGTGGTTATCTTTTTCGCGACTGTTTTCATCACTATACCGCTGTGTCTGTACAGAAATGTGGCTCGTCTGGCCAAGATCTCGTTTCTGTCATTAGTCTGCGTCGGTTTCATTCTCTTGGCGATTTTAATTCGGATGGGTACCATGTCTGCAATTGTGTGAGTATAACTTCAACTGTACAAATATTTGTCGTCGAAATGTTCAGCAACTCCTGCGAGACGTAACGCATATCGCGAATAATCTTTCTTTTTCGCGGACCCTTTTTTTCTATGTTGAAGAATTTAATTATAAAATCGTTTCGTTTTTCAGGCCAAGTCAAACGGATAGTTGGCGATTCGCAAATTTCCCCGGCATAATTCCATCCGTTGGAATTATGGCATTCGCCTTTATGTGCCACCATAACACATTCCTCATCTACGAGTCCATTGAGAGGGCCACTCAACAGAAATGGGATGTTGTCACCCATTGGTCACTCTTTACCTCGTTTTTGATCGCAGCAGCCTTTGGAATCATTGGATACGCCACATTCACCGCGTACGTCCAGGGTGATCTTATGGAGAATTATTGTTGGGACGATGATCTGATGAATTTCGCGAGAGTTATGTTCAGCGGAACTATTCTTCTCACTTTCCCAATTGAATGCTTCGTTACGAGAGAGGTGAGTGTTTCAATTCTTAATCATTTCCTATATACCTGTTAGAGTTCAATGTTCAATAATTATTTGAAAATCGAATTACTGTGCCACTTTGAAAGTAGCACGCGAAGCATCCTTCGGGTCATTGAAGGTCTGCTTGGCTGATCATTAACAATTTTTCGCAAGAATAACGAACAATCGATGCCAATAATGCGGGCCAGGGCGTTAATCAATTAATTAAACAAGTTTAATACTAGACCAACATTTCGAGGCTTCTTCCACAAACTTCGCAACTCAAGCGTAGAAACTCTAACAAGAGATGCTAATGAATTGAATTGTCCACGGCGTCAAACTTTTCCCTGACATACCATGATTACAAACTAACAAGAACAAATGACAATATTGCACGACCAATAAACCTGCAATAATTAAACTTCTTACAGGTGATTATGACAGCGATCAAAGGAACCGACGAAGTAGAAGATCATACAGCGTACGTCCCTAACTCCGATCGGAAGTATCTGATAATCACTCTAAGTATAGTGATAGTCGCTTACTTTATCTCGATGTCCACGGATTGTCTTGGGGTACTCCTTGAATTGAATGGCATCCTAGCAGCCGTTCCATTAGCCTACGTTCTTCCTGGGCTGTGTTACCTGAAACTTGAAGAGGGGCCAGTTCTCTCGTCTAAGAAGCTTCCGGCACTCGGCTTGATGACTGCTGGCGTATTCGCCGCGGTGTCTGGCTTGCTGTTGTTGATTCTGTACAACGACACTTCCGGTTCCTGCGTGCATGGAAAGGTAATGCCATATTGTATCGACACCTCGAATAGCACGAGTTTCAATTCGAGCATTGAAAGTACCGGTCCAATGTAAAGAGAGAAATGCCGAATTCGTTAGGTTTTTTTTTTTTTTTTTTTTTTTTGAACAGATACCTTTGATTGCTCAAAATTGCGTTTGGAATTTTAGAACAAGATGTTTTGACAGTTCTTTTATATTGTTTGCCTCGTAATCCTAATAAGCGAGTTTGGATTACCGAGAGAAAATATTTCTACAGGCTGTTTTAGTTTTTTAATTACTTTTGAGAGAGAAGTAAAGGAATTGGGACTTTGCTGCATCTTCTCTCTCTCCCTCTCTCATCTCTCTCTCTCTCTCTCCCCCGCCCTCTTTCTTTCGAGGATTGAATAACGAAAATCAAAAGTTCTCTCTTCCACTTGCAATAATATTGTAGACATTGAGAATACGGAAATACCTAAGCAAAGTTGAGCAGAAATAATCTACGCTAAAGAAACGAGAATGGTGAAATGAAAGTTGAAACATGTTATTAAAATACACGATGTACCTTGGAGATTTGGGAAGCTACTATTTGTTGAATTTGTCAGCACTTTATCTTGTTGAACGCGTGAAATCAAATATTTTTAAAATCGAAGAGTTGTAGACAATATCGTAATATACGATTTACGTTGTACACAATTGTTTTGGCGTTGCAGAATTGAAGTTGTTTAAGGAAAATAAATAGAAATCGTTGCCACAAAACGAGCTGAGAATCTTTCATAACATCTTTAATCCCTTCAGTTTGCGCTATCGTTTTATTTCACTTTTTATTTATGGCCCTAACATATTTTCTAAATGCCCGATTTACCTGTAAATTGTTTACTCAGCTCTTGTTGGTTGAAATTAATGCGTACCTGGACAATTGTCGGATGAAATCAGTAACTGTACAAATACCATTACGAACCTTGATTGCAAACAGGAATCGCACGAATACAATTATTCTTTATCTACATGCCAATGCCTTTTTTGTTTTGATACATGCAACATATGTATACCGAAACAAAAATGGTTGTTCGTAAATTAATTGCACGTGCTATATATTGAATTATTTGCGATGAAACATGTCATTCAGGGATAGCAGCGCAAAGTGTTCCAACGCGATAGATTTTCTACTTAAATTTAAACGCATATAACATTTATTGATACATATAGCTGCCAATAAATTACTACTCATAGAGACACAAAACTTCTTTCAATTAATTAATATTCTTTTTGCACGGGATGAAAATTAAATGAATTTAAACGGGACAAAGAGATAAAACCACTTGTACGACGAACGGACGGGTAAAATACTAAACTAATGTACCGAATAGAAAATGAGAATTCCTTTCTTCTCTTTCGATGATGTGCTGATATACAAGATTTAGCGAATCTAGTTGTGTAACGTTGATAAAGGAAATTGTTTCCATCTCGGATGCTAACTCGATGTAACCAGAAATATTGTTTGCCGATAAGAACAATACTCATTATGATTAAATAATGAATAATATTAAGCTGTTGCGACACTATTTTTCGAATCTTTATCATAGGAGCATTATGAAACAACGGATAGTATAACAAGATTTTGTATTAAAAAGAAATAATACAATACACTACCTTCTCACTTGATATCGCATCAAATGTATATTATATCGCGGAAGGGTTAATTACATTTAATCGCAATACATTTGTTAGTTCGGCATTCTTATTTGAATGATTTCAATATTATTTTAATGTCTTATTCATTGTCATATTATTAATATAGGTAACACATAAAAAAAAAAATGCAAGTCTGTTTGCGGGAATTTTGTTTCAATATGACATCGATTCTTTTGCATTCCGAAAGTGTTTAGGTATAAAAGAGTATAAGTGTACAGGATATTTCGTGGGGTTTGATGCAATTAAGAAATAGATATATGAAACACTCCAGCAACATCATTGTTTTGTGTTTAACATTCCTACTTCATAAAGTTTAACATTTAAAAATTCCATTTCATATTACAGAACACTTCGTTTTTAATTGCATGAAACCCTAAAAAAATGCGACGTATTAGGCCTAATAAGTATTACTTAATATAAATGAACGCTAACTCATAGAATGGAATAATAAAACAATCAGAGACCACGATAACGAAAGTATTTAATGAAAAATAATAAGGGAATTAATTACTTAAATTAGGCTCCAGTTCAAAGTCTTCACAATATTATAGACTCTATAGTATAGAATTCGCGCAAAATTTACCGGGTGTCCATGCATTTGTATATAACATGTGTATGTACATATATGTGTGTATCTACGTGTACTTCATTTTCTGCGATATCTATACATATAGACCACATATACATATAATGAAGAATTAATGCGTAAAAGAAAGTATTATATTTTATGAGGTTGCAGACGCTGTTATGAAAAAATGAATATTATTAATTGTATCTTACCACTGCAATAATTATATATTTTGTATAAAGGTAGAGAAATATGCTGTAGAAAGCCAATTTATTTTTGATTTTCTTTTTAATGGCAAAAATAACATAAAAAATGTAATACTTTCATTTATGCTAATATACTAGACCACGTATTTTGGAAATGAGCTAATGTTAGAGACAACTTTTTCGATTGTGATTCTATATGAACTTTTTACATTGCGTTTTGATGGATAGAATTGTTCTTAAAAAATAAGGACTTCATATATACATATATACGTATGTGTATGTACCAACGAGTTTGTGTAAAAGTTTGAAAAACACGCATATTGCAAGTATTAAAGGATTCGTAGAGCATATAAACAATTCTTGAAGCTTGCAAAATTTTCAAAACATCTTTTTTTGGAATAAATTTTACAAAATAATGTTATTACACGGGAGAAACTTTATTAGAAAGATCTTGAAGTTTCTTGAAATAAATTGACTCATACGTTTTGTACAAAATTGGACATGTTTTATTTTAAAGAATTGTCCAATTTTTCAACATTCCATTTGGTTATTTTTGTCTACGATACACGAGTATGAAATTGTTTTAGTTTTAGATACTTTTCCACGACACTGAGAAAGGTAAAAGTATCTTGAGCGCAGGCAGTGTTAAAAAGTGATAGCACCGTGATTAAAAGTATAGTATTCATTAGATAGTGAATTCACGAACAAAAGAGATGTTAGTGCACAAGAATTTAAAATAAATATATTTTACGGACACTCGGTATTTTATGTAAAACAGAAAAAGCAGTCATTATTGACAATCGCACATTGCAGACCAACAAGTATATGAGAAAGATGCAAAGCAAGGAAAAAGTTTAAACTCCAGCGATGGAAAGATGAATTCCGTGGACAAAGAAAATTCTTGAGATAAAGTAACAGGTTCCTAATTCTCTTAATAACCGCAGTCTTTCGTTTATTGTTCTGATCATATTTTCCTACGATTGCTTCGCTCTAGGTGCATGTAAAGAAATGTTTATATGCGCTGTATATTTTTCAGCCACTGGTTTATATGGTTGTCAGAGATCAACTTTAACTAATGGTTAAAGTTATCGATTCGGGTGTATTTATAATGAAGTATTTTCAATTCAATTTGAACATTTTGAATAATCGACAATTTGTTTCACCAACACGAATAAGTTTCGAACGAATTTTTTTCTACGATACTAATTGTTCCTAATTTGTTCCTAAAAGAAAAATTAATTTTTTGAACTTTTAAAATATCTTCAATTTCGTATAAAATATACAAGGTAAATTTCAGCGAATACATTGTAAATAGCCGGAACAGTAGAAAAGTTTTCTTCTAACATAGGATTATATTGCAATAATCGATTGTGATCTAACCCGTTAGATATAAAGTATTTCCTGTAAGTTATATTCACCTTGGAAAGACTACGATACAATTTTCAAAAAACAGGTGCTTTATTTTTTAAAATAGCAATTAAACATTTAATACTATCCGCAGGACAATGATAGACGTATAATCTAACGGGTTGTGAACGATATTAATAGCATACCTAAGATTGTATTATTATTTATTGCGAACTGTTTATCGCTAACAAATGGAAACTACCATTGTAACGAGAACGTTTAATCAGCAGCAGACGTGCTGTTGGAAAAATTGCATGAACAATTGGTCAGTAGCTTAAGCCTTAAGGTTTCCAAGCACTATCTGCTTTAAAAAAGAGCCATATTTGTATAAAACTGAGAGCGTACAACATGACATAGAAATGTAGAAGATCAATTTAATATTTTATTTTTTAGGATTGTTCAATAGAAATGGAATATAATATTGAATGCAAGTTCCACGTAAAATGTTACCAGCAGCAATATAATAATCTAGATATTTCAGTTGCAATCTACTGGTCTTAAATACGTGATCATTTTGCATTTTGCAAAAGAGGGGAATATTTTAATTAGAAAAGTCTGCTTAAAATGCGCGTGCAATATATTTAAATTAAGTTCATGTGATATACGCACGCGCATTTATGAAATTAGTTGCGTGCGCAACGAGATTTAATTTGAAATTACGGGTGTGCACTTACAAGTATGATTTTTTCATTTGATATTGTATTGCAAGGTACATTTTACGCTACCATAGGTATAATTTTATTGCAATAATTAATTTTCAATAGAAATATGCATTAGCTTTACCCAAAAAAAAAAAGGAACTTAAGTTCGGGACGTTTGAGGAGAAAAACGGAGAAACATCTGGCTTTCAATTTAAGTTGGGAAATTTTTAAACAAATGCAACTGTATTTAATCTGTGATACGTATACGGGCAGTGTACTTGTATGTATATTTGTTTCGTTGAAACATGTCTATACGTAAAATGCTCTATTGTAACGTTGATTGGACTTCAAAAATAAATTCCAATAATACATATAAAGATGAATAGTATTTAAAGATTGTAGAAGAATGTTTTATACCTTTCCCATTCTATTATATCACATGCGCAACCCCTTCGCGTAGAGTCAGGTATATGTGCAGTTTGCGTACCTTTATTAACAGTGCACACACGTACACAATATCGGGGTATTAAGTTAATATTTAAAATATCATTTGCATTGCATGCGAATTTCTCGTATCTCTTGTTATCGAATTGAACATTAAGTAACATAAATATATCCCCATAATATAAATAAATAGATATGTTTCTTCCCTAAAGAATACGAGTAGTAAAAATTACTTTCGGTATGACTTTCTCGATGTGAACAAAATCGTGTACTAATTATTTTTACGCTATATACATATACAGAGGAAGGAAAAGATAAAACATTGCAAAACGAATAATGTAGTGTAATATTATCAAAATTATGTATAAAAAGGCAATCGATAAGAAAATCGTTTCAACAATGGACTCTTCGCAAATCATACATTTTTCTCAACTTGTTAAGATAAACAGTTATTAATAATAATTTTAGTCGAAAAATGATTAATATTTTGTAATCGTATAAACTTCAATCCGACTCATTCTGCACTATTCAGATCATTATATTGTTTTCTGTTTGCGGCATTTTATATCTTCATATTAATTATACATATAATTATCGTAATTATCTTTCCTGTGCAAATGCAAATGATTTTCTGACGTTTCCATCACCTTCAATTGCGACTTAACGATCAAAACTCTGCATAATATAAAGTTAAGTTTGAGTAGGTAGTTCTTAATTAGAAATTCATCGAGCAACAAAAATTGTCAAAAACACTCTCGGTTTCGGAGGAGGGGAGTTGCGAGTCGCAGGTTGACTTCCAAATGCATTAAAATGGAAGTTGCGAAAAACCAACAGTTAGTTGACACATACGAGAAAGTATATGGGGATGAATGTCGAATTTGTTTAAAGAGAGCTACGGAAATTTGTCAAGTTTTTAGAAATGGGGACGCTATTCCTCGGAAACTTATGGCTGTCGCCTCTGTACAGGTTAGTTTGTAATTTTTCTGATAACACAACGAAAACTTCATTTCATAGAATTCGCTTCTTTTCATTTTGCGTGTTACATCAATGATAACACTGCATGCCTTTACATTTGTTCAAAGTGATTTTTAGAAACAGCAATGGTGCATGCGTTAAATAGGCATGACCGAAGCCAAAACATTGGTAAAGGGAAATTTGAAATTTTGAAATAATACGAAACTTACTATGTTTATACCTACACATTCTAAACAATATTTATTCAACTGTTTTAATTATTTGCTTGTGCAGCAGTAAAAAATGTTTATTGTTATAATTACAATAGCGATTAACAAACAATGTTATGTATCGATATAATCATTGCTTATAGCTTATAGCAGTAAGCAACTTATATATTTATATATACACATATCTTTTTTAGGTTGAAGAAGGAGACGGTTTACCTCCAGTAATCTGTTTGCCTTGTAATCAAAGTTTGGATGCGTCCTACGATTTTAAATGTAGAATACAAAATTCTGACGAGAAACTTCGACAGATTCTCAAACTAAAGTCTCCTCCAAGCGATTCTCTTACCAGCGCCAGTATAGTTACAGCAATAATTGCTGATGTGATATCTAGTGTAATATCTACAGAGAAGGAAAATACAGAGAAGCAAGATATTTGTTCTACGAACTTTTGCCCTGACAATTTTTGTTTCGCTAAGGACGATACGCCTTATTGTCTAAATTCGGACAAAAATTTTTTCCCTTACGATAAAGAGTCACAAAGTCAATTAAATAGTACACAGCAAAAGATAAGCCTAGAAAATGTAAATGTTTGTAAAAGTCTGTTAGAGAATGATCATGCGAGACCAATTAAAGAAGAAGAAGCGTTGTCTTTGTTGGAGGACCGTGCGGTACGAAATTCGGATACCTCGTTAAAGGTAGAAGGAAATGATGCGTCTGGACCTCAGCAGTTGTTAGATGAAACATCCAAAACGGATAGTACGCAAAATACTATACAGGATGACGAAGAGAAACCATTAATTTCACGCACGGCTAGATTACGCTGTGCACAATGTATTAAGTCGTTCCAAACAAAAGTGGCCTTGCAAAGGGATGCCAATAACGTACATAAACGTAAAACGAAATTACGCTATGTTTGTTATATTTGCGATAAACAGTATTCAACTCTTGCAAAAGTGAAAAATCATATAGCAATGTGCTATGAATCTCATAGCAGGAAAGAAGGTGTTCGAGATAAAAGGATCAATCATGAACGGAGGAAAAGAATTGCGAGTGTACAAGATAAAAGGCTTAATAATATTCAAGTAAGTCATAAACTAAACGAAGAATTTAGTATTCTCTTAAATGAAAACATGTACTACACTCCTACGCATTACTGTAATTATTATACTCTGTTTCCAGCTTTTCATTAAATTTGTATGTTTTAGGCCAAGAGAGTGAAAATTCAAAAAAACGAGGAGACTCTCAAAGAACACAGAAAAGGTCTGAAATTTATGTGTAAGGTTTGTTCAAAACAATTCACTTATCAAAAATCTTTTATCACTCATGCGAAAAATCATTCGGAGTATAAAACAGAAGAGTTGGACGACTCCTCTCAGTGTTCGGTGAAAGAAAGGTCGATCGAAATAGTTGAGGAAGAGGAAGAGAACGAGGAAGAGGAAGATGAGGAGGATGAGGATGAGGAAGAGGAAGATGAAGATGAAAATCTTCCTGCTGAAAGTTTGCAATGTACCCAATGCGGGAAGTTGTTTGCAACGAAACGAAATCTTAAAAGGCACCTTTCCACGCACAGCGGGCTAAAGTATACTTGTGGAACGTGTGGCAAAGGGTTTTCGAGAGTAGACAAATTAAAGGATCATGAACAATCGAAACACAAGATCGAATTATTTGATAACTCCGACTTGGAAGATAAAGAAGATATGGATAATATAAATAAAGAAGACTGTCTAGGAAGACGGAAGAAGGTAAGTTATCAACATTGTCGTCCGAATTGACTCATGATATTTTACTAATTCTAGTTAAATTCTAAGATTTGTTTTCTACAAAATTGAACGCCATTTCAGGATCGTCACGATAAACCGCATAAATGTGCCATCTGTCCTAAAACTTTCGCACAGGCCCAGTCGTTAGAAAATCACATGGAACGGCACACGCGTGTCAAAGAAACTCAGAAAAGATTTCTTTGCGAAGTCTGCAGCAAATGTTTTGCGCAAAGTGGTTCCCTGGTTGCTCACATGCGCACGCATACTGGAATCAAACCCTATGTTTGCAACGTATGCAGCCGAGGTTTCACAAAGAGCACTTATCTACAATTGCATTTGCGTACGCATAGCGGAGAAAAACCTTACATTTGTCAGTATTGTAGCCGGGCTTTTGCACGCGCGAATACTTTGGCAAGACACATAACGATGCATACAGGGGAAGCGAAGTATCATTGTCAAATTTGTACAAAATCATTTAGAAGACTGACCTCGCTCAATGAACACAATTACACACACACCGGCCAGAGACCATACGCGTGCAAAATATGTACAAAGAGATATAACAATGCCGGATCACTTTATGCGCATACAAAAAAGTGCAAGGCGCAACAGCTCTCTAATACTGCTTTCGCGGTCTCCGTGGAAAATTCTGTGTCGCAATCAGAGATAAATGAATCCCAAGTTTTGATTTATTCCCAGAGGAAGTTAGTAGAGGATGCAATCGTGGGACAAGTTACGCCCATGCCACAGTACATGATTGCGAATGTACACAATCAAAAGAATCTGGGATCAAATATTATACCACCGTTTACAGTGGAAGACCCAAATGTTTATACAATTAATTCGAAGCAATTTAAGAATCCCTATTATACAATTTATCCGAACATGTAAAATAATAATGTGCGTGGGAGATTGATTAAAGAATGTCTTTTTTAGCGCAACTTGTGTATTCTTTGTCATCTTCTTACGAGAAACTAGCTAATCCAAACTTGAACATATAAAGAATTGGAAGGTAAATGCTGCGACGGGTAAATGAGTACTACAATAATAGCAGTTATGTCTACGTAACTTTTAAGGATATTTAATTTATACTTATTTCCCTTGTATTCTTTGATTCATTTACGTCTTACCTGCAATTGTAACATGTGAAGAAAATCATTTATAATTTTATAGTAGTTCGCGTTTCGATGGTATCAATGAATTGTACTATGGTTCATGAAGAATTCATTTTGTTCTTTTAGGTGTAATTATACTAAACACTAAATATAATGATGGTGCAAAATATATACACGAATAAAAGTTTTCAGAGTTTCATGACTACGATGAACAAGTTTTAGTTCATAACGATGAATAATAATTTATTGCAGCACCTAGCTTATGCAACAACGATGACATTTATACGCAATCACAATTTCGTGTCTTATTCGTCTCTGTGAGAACAACTCGCCTCGTCTTCTGAAATATCTTTCTCTGGAATCTGCGGAACTTCTGCCAGTTTCAAATTCGGTGAACTTCTTGCATGAGGTAATGCAACTGGTACGTCGTCTAACGTTTTCTTCTTACTCGACTTTATAAACTGTCTCCATTGCACGCCTTTCTTTCTACCTGTTCCCATTGATTTATGTCTCCGTACAACAAACTTGGGACTCCTGCTCTTAGGCATTGTTGCTTTTATCGTAACTGGCAAGTTGGTTTCTGGCAGTGTTAAATGAGACATATGATGACACTGTGGTTGAGATGTATCTGGATGAGGACTGTCATTTAAACTTTCACTAAAACTGTCAGATGGATGTATACTTTCTAAATCGAACTGCCCCTGTACTTCCGGCGATTGCTCCCAATGGAACGCCTCAAACGAAGGTCGTCGCATAATTCTTGCACTGTATTCCCTCCACGGGCTTGCATCACCACCGAATACCGCTGGTGAATCGATGATTTGTCTCGTTGGTTTCGATAAACTCGACGTACTCGAGCAAGGTCGCAAAACTAGCTTCGGCGTCTTTGCTAGGCTGAAAAATGATTTTCGACCTGAATCTTGCCGTGGCCCGGCATGCTTTCCGAATGGTGACAACTTTTGTATCGTTTTTGATATCATTGTTGGTCTCTGTTCCCTTTCTTGAAAAGACGACGGTTCTTGAATATCAAATTGTACAACGGTCTCAGGACTAGCTTGATCAGCCTTCGTAGGTATTTCGTGGTGTAAGTTGATCTGGCTGAAACAAACGAACCTAACTTAATAACACTTTATCGTACAAATTTTTGGTTCATTTTCAACGTACTGATATTTTTCTAAATTATTTCATCGAACGAGTTTATCATAATCTTACCGCCGTTCGCACCCAGGGCTATCGTTAACGTGTGTAGCTAAACTTATTGTTGACGTATGAAGAGAGGGTTTCAAGTCTTCCTCGTCTTCTTCTATAACATCTGGTAAAAACATGGTTTGCTTTTCTTCAGGGACCCTGTAGATATTAACACATAATTTCTTCAGATACTAATCTCAATACATTGATTGGAACAATTAAAGTCATTATTAAGGATTACTAACGTCATATTAGCCACACTGCCGCGGTACGTCTTCTTTTTATAAGCAGCTGCAGCTTCTGTGTACGGCAAAATTAAATTTTCTGCGTCAAAATAGATATCTTTGACTAATGGCGGACACCGATTCATAAGCGTATCAACTCCAAGATACGATACCTAAAGATAATATATTTTTCTCATCAAGAAATACGAAAGTTGATGTTGTAATAATTTGAAGATATTTAGAAATACACATATATCACCTTTGTGTGGCGATCAATTATCCAATTTAATTCAAAATCCTCGTCGTCGTCGCCAAATGGATTAATTAACTGTTCCGCTACCTATCCGAGAAAATAATCTTTGATTTTCGTCGTTCGAATTTTGGATTACTCCGTCGCAATGAAACTATCGATACCTTCAGCAAACCCATGAAAAAGAAAAATTGCAGAATTGTGAACATGGGTATGTAGATGTCAATCTGCAGCTGGAATTGTTTCTCTTTTCCCTCGATGTATTGTCGAGCTATTAAAGCTACAGCAAAAAAGCTGTACGTCGCTAATGTCACCACTTGCGTATAAACTAATGGGATTGATATCCAATCGAAACTCCATAGGAGGCCGCATTTTGTGCGAAACTCATTGAATTCCTGCAACAATTATTATCCTTAATATCCTCGGCAACTTCGATCCGATTTATTAATATCATATTCGATCAAAACATTACGGATCTTATTTCTTTTCCATCAAGTTATCTGAATCTCTTCAGGCACAAGTCACGAACCTCCATAATTATTTTCAATCCTTGAGGATCGGGAATCCTGTGATTTTGGCGTGCTTCTTTCAATAGATTGATGAACCACGTGCAAGGAATCCAGTATGTGTTAAATTCTGAACTCGGTACGGCTAAAAACAATTCCAACTCCAACGATGTCATAAAACCTACAAAGTTCTCATTTTACACTGTCCATATACTATTAACTGTTAATAGTGATGGTAATCTTGAAATCTAATATCTCTTATTTGTTAAGATTTCCAAGATGTACGTTGAAGCGAAAATAATTAAACAACAACAAAAATAGCACATTTCTCATTTACATTATGTGGGAACAAAAAGGACTGATATTCCCGAAAGTAGGGTTTTTAGTCCAAACTGAACAATCATGATTTTAAAAATTTTCAATCGTAAGTTAAGTTATCGACGCCATCGTTTCATAGTGGTCCTTGCCTTGTTAGTATTTCTCATTGTCAGTGTAAAAAGTGGTATCATAAATTCTAACAAAGGCGCCTGTTATGGGTTAAAATTAGTATGGTCATGTTAAAAGAGAGAATTTTACCGGAATCCACGACATGATCGAGTGTTGGAAATCGTTTTTTCACCGCTGAACTGATCGAACGTAAAACAAGTGTCAATGAGAGATTTAAGTAGCGCATCATAGTTCTTCGAAGCATACGACTATAATCATCGTTCTCAGTAACGTATAACGCAATTAAATGCATTATTCTATAAAAAGCAATTGACAACATTAAATATTTCCCTACTAGATCGCAAGTTTATTTTCGCAACTTACTTATCAGGCCAAGGTATCGCTTGGTACTGCTGCCACCACCTTTGAGCAACGTAAGACACGTAAAATCCCAGAACAAAACTTAATGGAATTAAATTAATAAAATTATCGCAGTATATGACAACCTGTTCGAATTTTCTGAAAATTAAATTGTTCATATTTATTAAATGTTTCTCTCAAGCACTCCCATTTTTTGATTTAAGTAACAGCTGGCGATGGTTCAAACATAATTACTGTTTCATTTTTATAGTTTTTAATTATATCTCAAAGAAATTATAGTTTTTATTTAGTTAAAATTAAAATAGTTATCATTATTATATAGCTATTCAGACTTAATTCAGACAGAATTGCAAACCTTTTCTGCGCGGAATTAAGGGCGTGACGGTAAATCGTGGAGACTGCGGCAAACATGATTAGGAACAAAAATAGTTCTCTATAGATGAGTTTGTAAAGGGAACCTTTCCACATAAAAAGAAGTCTTGTGAATCCACCTGTGTTGGAGTTTGCAACTTGGTACTGGTACGAGATCGTCATTCTTTCGTTCAGTATTTGTCAGTTTCGTGGCGAAAGTAATTGTCTCGTAATAATAGTATATTTCTTCCTTTCCATCGTTGCCGAAAGCGTTGCCTTTTTAAGCCTATCAAGAAGAAAAAAAACGAAATAATCTTGAAGAATAAGGGGGCGTAAAATTCATTCAGTTCTGTTAGATTTTGCATTATCTTTATATTATTTTTATCAGGGCAATTCGAGTACCTCAGGTGTCGCGGAATGAATGTCCGGTGAAATGTTAGGTAACATATCTTTGGTTTCATATAATAATTTCAAATAGCGAACTCTCTACGTTTTGTTCACGATCGGTAGAAGAATTGTTGATTCGGCATCCATGGCGGATCTCTGAAAATAAGTGTGAAACATTTCGCTTGACAAAATTTCGTAATCGTTGAAAATGTGTGCCACGTGAAACTGAATGGTTGTTCGTTACATCGATTCCAATCAGACTGTACACCAGCATCAAGTCTACGGAATGCAATCTAGTCATCGTATGAAGATGTTACTGGAGCGAAGGTGGAGCAGTTATGTACACCGTAAACAATACGTCAGTGTTAATGCACAAGGATCATTGTCGGGAAGTGTCTGCACTGTTTTTTGCTCTACGCACAGTAAATATTGGCGAGTAATTTTGGGAGGCACGCCAGTATGCAACGACGCCGTTAAATATAACTTCGGACATCGGAATAACTGCCGCCTGAGTAAACATCTGATTTACGCGAGGTTTCACGGTGTGTCACAATTGCGATCCAAGTCTAGGATCCATCGGCGCGATCGCTGGTAACAGAGTTGTTCCAGGACAGATTTCAGATATCGTTATAGAGATTGCGTAGCATCAAATTAATAAAGGATCGTTACACGATTGGATCCAACACCATCGCGCTAAGCATTGTTTTATAACTTAATTAACAATAATACTTAGTTTCACCGAGACTATAAAGTGCTATAATAAATGTTCCATCGAATAGTATAGTCACTCAACAGTGCGGTATCAGTCTATATCGAGCCATCCTTATTTCCCACGCTTTGCAATCTAATGAAACGCATTCCATGCTCCAAAGTGAAATTCTCCACTACACTGATTTGATTTGAAAAATTCTTGAATTATTTGTTCAACAAGTATCGAAATAATGATGAATGAAAATTTAGTTTCGTAGAATTTTGTCAGCGTTATACGTTTGCGAGGGTTCGTGCAGTGGAATTATTTGATAAAAGAAAAATCGCGCAACCCTTTAACAGCCGTAACCCGTTAGAGATTCGTTAACCAATTCTTTTCAGTCGTGAGTCATCTATGCCAAATGCACAGTATCGTTTCGTCTACCAGCTCTATTGTCACGTGTGTGCAAAGCGTCATTATTGTCTAACAGATCGTCTGATGGCCGTTTGATGCTCCTCGAGAAGCCGTCTAAAAATATGTTGGAAAGAGGCACGCGACATTGGCCGAACTACGACGAGCTTCCGTTCAGAATTTCATGTAACGATATAGACGATATAGAACAATAAGTCAGTTAAAACTACCTCGAAGCGGTTTTTTCGCTACTAATAATTTCCTCTCAGGCAACAGTAATGAAGTTCTCTTTGTTAACACATAAATATAGTATTAGAATATTATGCATTCACTGATCCAAGATTGCAAAATCAAGGAACACGAATAGTCTTGTAGCAACAGATGTTTTACATTGGTTTGTTTAAAGATCAATTTTTTCCCACCGTTGTTTCCGCTTAATTTAAGACACATGCCCATCAAATATATCTCACCTTGCTGTGCTCCATCGGAATTCACCCAAGCGAAACGATTTGCGAATCAACAAATCAGAAAATAGAATTGTCACTTGGATCTGAATAATTACCGCCGAAACTTTGTTTTACTTTCTCAACACCGATGTTAACAAGCTTTTCAGACGCATAGGAATTGATTTTAGCTTCTTCGATCACTCCCCCGTTTATACGCAAGAGTAATTGAAATATTTCATTTCCCCTTGAATCACGGTAATATAAATAATAAGTTGTATAAAAATAAACGTTCACAAACCGGCTTGCGCGACTTAATTTTTATTCGAGTTCAGCTTTCAAATTTGCCCACACGTACACGAACAATTGTCACATTTTTCAATCGTACTTCGCAAACACATACGAGGATCCATGGAAACAGTTGAAGTGCTGGTGTAGGATTTCGTTACTATACTGCAATGTGATTGAACGTCACATCATTGTTTCTTTAAGAATTCTTTGCCGACCAGACACCCGCGATATAAACAAAAATTTGACCGATCCCAGGCTTAGAAATGCACTCGAGAATAGTTAGCTGTAAACTGCTTCGCTAAGAAAATCCGCATCGTCATTGCGAATGTTAACATTGAAGCTGGTCAATTCTGATCCGATGGCAGATTCCCAAATCTAAAAAGGGTCGAATGTCATGCTGCTGTTGGGCATTGTGAATTCACACCTGTCCGCGATAGATTTATGATCATTCAATCAACGTTGTTCCGCGCAGAAACGACATTACTTTTAGAAAAGTTTTGCCAGGCAATTTCATTAAATACCGACGAAACCGTGGATAGATTTCATTTGAACACAAATTGCTTTAGTGTGGAGATATATTATTATGTATTTCTATGTATTTTTATGCATTCTTATGTATTTGATTATAATCTAGACGTATTTAATGTATGCTATAAAAATAAAAAGTATTGATTCCTATATTACAAAACATTCCAGTTATTTAAACTTACAATGTAATTAAATATCTTGCAATATTCATATGTGTTTAACAAATTAAATCATTTCTTAACTTCTAATAACTTTTCTACGCAGTTCTAATGCAACGAAATAAAAGTACCTTTCGTATTCTTGTTATAAAGTCAAATATAATTATCGTGTATATTTCTTCGTTTGCACCGGATGTGCAGGTGAGATATGGAAGTTTGGTGAACATTTCACTTCCTGTCATTATCGATTGACTCGAAGATTGTCCAATACGTAGCGCTAGTATCGAATAGCATATGTATTTCGAAATTCGTTAAAAACCTGCAATTATAATTCTCTTATTTGGAATATTAAAAGTATCGCCATAATTCAATCGGACGAAACGGCAATTTCGTATATAAACTATTGCTGGAAAAATTTCGTACTTGTGACAGGATATAATAATTTCAATATATCCGATTGTACGATCTTTCTGCAGTGCTCTTAATCTTGTCGAGGTACAGCGTAACAAAGGAAATGTATACATTTCGCAACAAGCCTTCGTTTAATTAAACAATTTAAAATTATACACGCCCATAATATAGAAAATCACAATATCAATGGTTTATTTAATTTGTTCAGGAGCTGTAGAACGTAACCTAAATTTGCGATTGACATATTCATTAAGCAAATTATCCAACAGATAATTATACAAAATGAACAAATCAGTTTTAATGCAAAAGCAAGTGAAGGATAATGCGGAAGATTTGCAAAAAGAATTTCTTGATATGAAGAATTGGGAAGAACAGATGAAACATAAAGACGAAGAATTGAGAAGAGGAACGAGTGGTCAGGTATAAATTTTGCGTAACCTATTGACTGCCCCGGTGTAATATTGTTGTAATATCGTAAGAGGTCAGATATATTGTAAAGCAATGAGATACATACCCGATACACCTGGCAGTCAACGTGTTCATATCTGTTGGTAAAGATGCTTCAAACATGCAAGAGTTAATTCTTTATAGACGACCTTACCGCCAGTCAGAAGCAAACAGAAAAGTAAAACAAAAAATACCTCCAACAAACAAAATGAAACGGACACCAAATCGAAGAGAATTAAGTCGTACGATTATTCTACATGGGATAAGTTTGATGCAGTAAGTTTTGGTGTATCGCAATGGTTGAATAACAAATATACCTTCATGTACAATGTAATATAACAATGTAAGTTTGAAATAATAATACTGTGTACACGATATTGGCGTAAAGGATAAAGCATGCAAAGATCTAGATAAGGAAGAGCAATCAGGTGAATCCGAAGGTGAAACTATGTCTAAGGAACAACTGGAAAAGGCGCACCAAGAGGCAACAAAGCATAAGAACGCGGGGAATATTTTAGTGCAACAACAGAAATGGTCCAAAGCAGTTGGGTGTTACAATGAAGCTATAAAAATCTTTCCATATGATGCAGTATTTTATGCAAATCGTGCCCTCTGCCAGTTAAAACTGGACAAGTATATATAAACTTTATGTGCGTTTGCATCTTTAAATAGAATTTCTGTAATGATATACCAAAGAACTGTCTTTTCCATTTAGCTTTTTTTCTGCTGAATCGGATTGTTCTGCAGCAATACAGTTGGACGAGACTTATGTAAAAGCTTATCATAGAAGAGCAACAGCCAGGATGAATTTGAAACAGTACAAAGAAGCTAAAACAGACTTGGAAAAGGTTTTGAAATTAGATACTTCTAATAAGGAAGCTAAGTCGTTACTGATGCAAGTTGAACACAAAATCAACTGTTCAAAGGTAATTAATAAATTCGAGAAAAAATGTTATACATTCTCTGCTTCCTCGGAGAACGTTTCTTGTTAGCTGAGTCATTATATCTCTTCTATTTAATAACTATATTTTATACAGACAGCTATCATAGGGAACGAAGATATAGAGAAATCGCTTGGAAAATCGACAATTGAAAAGAGAATTGGTGATAAAATATGGAATAATGCTGTATCAAGTGTTCCTACTACAGACACGAAAAATGTTGTAGATACAAAGCATATAAAGGAAAATAAATATATTAAGAATATCATGAACAGTAAACTAAATACGGAAGATAGTCAGGTTAGCGTGGAAGGGACAACAGGGGAGAACAAGGATCCACGTATTCCCAATTGGTTACCCGAGAAAGACGATGTTGCTATCATAGAACCAGTTGCTAAACCTGCTCACTTGCGTTCAAAGGTAAGATTCTGAAATTAAGATGCGCTAATTAATTATATGCTTGATGTGATAATTATTTTCAGAAATTATTAACAAGGGTCCCCGTCGAAGAGGTCGATTTTACTAGCATGCAATGCAATCGCGATAGTAACAAGCTACCTAATAAAATTGAATCGAAACGGGAAGAAGAAGTTCCTAAAGATAACGTTGTAAAAACTAGTAGTACGATTAAATTCTCCGAACCGTCAGAAGATGTTAGTATTATCCCACCAGTTCCTAAAACGGCTGTACAATTTCTAATGATTTGGAAAGCAAATAAATCATCGGAATTTAGATATAAATACCTCGAGGTAGGAATGATAGTGGCAAAAATGAATTTTTCAATAGCATGGTTTCTAGTATGGTTCTTAATGAAGGAAATGAATTGAATTTCAGCAATTACCTGGAAACAGTATATCGAAAATATTCCAAGATTCCATGGAATCTTATATTTTCAGCGAAATATTGGAAGTTCTAAGGGTAGAATTTATAAACCGGAAAACACCCATATTTTGTTATTTAAAAGATCTTAGTGAAGTGAGGCGGTTCAGGGCACTTGTTATGTTTATTAGTAGTAAAGAAAAGGAAAGTAAGTATTATTAAACAATATCAAATAATAATATCAATAATATTAGATAATATATATTTAAAATAATTTTTTCATTTCTAGATATAAAGGTACTCTTTGAACATTGCGAGACAGTTGAAAATGTACCCCAAGATGATATTTTGACTTTACGAAATAGATACGAAATTTAAACGTTTTAAACTAAAAGTCAACGACACTTAGTTTCGACATCAATATTTTTAAGCGTCATTATGCGATTAAGTTATATCTTTCGTATAAATATTCCGGCTTGGATAAGTCCGAATGAATATGTACAAAGTATTAAAATTGATTGATAATAACTTATATATTTACATCACTTTAACTAGCCTAAGAGACAATGTGAGCAAATACATAAAATGTAGTCTAGATCTACAACAAACGATGTTCAGGCAATTACGTTCACCAAGATATAATTAAATTACTTAATGGAGATACAAATTGATAAAACTGTAGCGATTTAAACTTACAAGCTAAGCCTTCGTAAAAACGATACTTAAAAATTAATTCGTAATACCTTTTACAGCTAATACTAGTTAATACCCTTCCAAATCTTGCATTAAAATTTGTATAGGATCTACTAAATAAAACGTAGAATAAATATACATAAGAACTAATGACAGAATTGTTGTCATCCAATCTATAATATTGCATTTTTCTAAATCCATTTATAAAACCTTATAAATGTCCGGTAACATTGTTGTTACTATATTTTTTTAAATTTCGTTCACACGATAAATAATCATGGGCGAGGTAACATTACGTAGGTGGGTAAAGTTATAAAAGCTCTTAAAAAATATTATTTACATACGGGTCATAGAGTAGAATATTTATACCCGACCATTTAACAATGTTTGTATCCTTTGGTCATTTTTCATTATCTGCGATTTTGCTTGACATATTTTATCCAATTGTACCTTCATGTTACGATCGATTTCTTTCAGTGTCCCTTTCATAGGCTCTATCAAGTCTTGTGTCTTCCTGAAAGGGAACACATGCATAATATATGAAGTTATATAACGTAAACAAAAGAAGTGCGTTGTCTTACATTTTTTCTATTTTCAATTGCTCGTTTACTTGTTCGTACTGATTTCTCCATTCTAATAATTCTTTCAACATAATTTCTACGTCTTCCTGTAAAAAAAAAACAAACAATTTATATTACAAAACCATTAATACAAGATTCAATAAGTGCATAACATACCTGGAAATAATCCAATAACTTTCCAAGTGGATTTGTCGTACGAGTTAAAGTTTGTATGGTATTTCGTAATTTGTCGACTTCCTTTGCCACTAAATCTCGCTTGGAACTCGTATCCCATGACTAACGACAAGTTCATACTTTATTTGAAAAAATAATTTTAGGAAGGAATAGAGTAGCGGTGTAAAGTGAATATTTCTTACAATGTTCGATTTCTTTGGTATCACGTCTACATTGTCATTATTGGCCAATTCTTTTTGCGTTTCTAATATTTGAGCAACCAGATGACCATGTTCTTGCGTTAGTTGATCGTCTGCTTTGTAAGTATTGTCGTTTTCCAAGGAATCGCTACCACCACCCCTAGTTTCCATAACTACCATATCTTCAGCATCATCGTCTTCTTTAAGATCAGAATTTTCCACAATAACGCTAATGTTTCCCATAGGCGTTCTAGAAAAAGAAGTTCTTTCCTAGTCCACGTACTTCGATAAACCAAATTATTATTACTGTTATGTAAATATAAACGCCATATAACTAACAATATTTCTTCGTTGACTAGTAATTCCGCTTTTCCTCGGATCCTAGGTGCTGCAGGTCTGGCACTAATCGGTCTCGAAGTAGGCGGGCGTAAGGATGTCCTCGGTCTAGAGTTTGATTCCGGAACACTAACAATACAAGTATCATGTTACAGAGCTATTATGAAATATAGCGTTTTTAATTGTTTAACAGTTGCAATGCTATTTAATATACGTTTACCTAACATCATTATGTTCTGTTTCCGACTTTAGCGTTTCTGTTGCAGTCTGATCAGACTTTTCTATATTCTGCGCCGAAATTTCATTATTTAGTATATCACTCTTCTCATGTTCCAATTTGTTTGCATCTCCATTTACTCTATTATCTTTTATATTTGATATCAATTTAGACACCGACGTCGCAGTGTCTGACGTATTAACTATTTGATTCGGTGATTCATTATTTTCCACATTCGCTGTGTGCCTCGATCTGCTGTCGGATTCTTTTTGCTTTTTGCTTTCATTTGATTTCGATTCCAATTGTAAAGGTATCGCATTTTCGGGTAGAGCTGTAGAGGATGCGGTCTGTTTAGGTTTGGCAGACGATTTTCTTCTATGCGCGGATGATGGAACCATTTCCTGAGGTCGCTGAGAAATATACATTGCAATGTATTCCAAGATCCTATAATTCATACTAGATACAATTTGTATTAATTTACCTCAATCTGTGGAATTTCCACAATTTCCGTATTTCTTCCGGATTCTTTGCTTCCATTCCTCCGTGTTTCCACTCCATTTGGCGATGAACTATTGTTCTCATTAGAAGGCCGTTTCTTTCGTTCTGTTGATCTTTCTTTGGCAGTTGTAAACCTTGTTTGAGTTACCTGTTTTGAAGATGTTCTTTTTTCAACCCCTCCCACGCCTGATTTACCGCTTGGAGATTTTCCTTTTTCCGCAGTTTTTATATATTGTTCAACAACTTCGGCACTGCTTATCTATTAAATTAGAAAAGATACCTGAAATTTTGTACCGCATTCCCCTCGTATCTTGCAATATATGTATCACGGTAATATTACCTTCTTGTCTAAAGCTTTTCCAATTGCTTGCAATAGTTCGTTTGTTTTAGCGGGCTCTTGGCCTGAGATTATTTTACTTGCTCTTACAGTTAAATTAATACCAGTGGTCAGTTCTAAAATATTATGATACAACATATACTGCACTAGGAAAAAACATCGTTTATTGTATAATAGATAAAAAAGAATTATAACTTACTGACGACGTCGATGAGCTTGGTCAAATAAGCAAGTTTTGCTTCCTTGTTTTTTATATTTTCTGAGTTTAGTTCTTCCTCGGTATACAGGCCGTCTAAAAAACCAGTTTCATTTATAATCTGCAATAATATTCATCTATTAGTTATAAAGGTATTAATTTCATATTCGTATCGTAATTACATAAAGGAACGCAAGCAAAAGATACTTTACTGCTGACACAATGTCATGAAGAAATCGAAACGGTGGCTTCCTTAGTAATTTTTCGGTGAGGGGCGGCTTTTTGAAGTACTTCCCAAGTAAGTTTTGAGTCCTCTTAATTATTTCTGGTTTCACGTCATCTACCATTGCTAATTACAAGTAAAATATATATCACAACATACAAAACACGTTTCGTGGGATCATGGCGAACTTTGTGTGGTATAAGGGGTTGCTTAGCAACCAATTTATTTACATTAAACCAGTGGTGAGCAGTGGCGGCTCGTACATAAAATTAGTGGGGGTAGCCTGTTTTAAAATTGTGTAAATGGCACTGCGAGAGCGACAGTGCTCAGTGTCCCTAGAAGGTCGCATACGGCTTCGTATGTGCGTATAGTGCGTCCAGAGCTAAATGAAAAAAGTGGAGTGAGAGCGGCCGATTGATGACACCGATCGGCAGGGCCGTAGCACCTTGCCGATGTTGCGTTCTAAGCAATAAGATGCGAACCTTTTTAATTAATTTTTAATTATACTAATAGCTCAGTTACTACTAGTATAGCTATACATTTTATTCAATATTTTAAGTATTTGATAGAATTTTAATCCTTCGCGTAGTATTATCCTTGGTTTGTAGTATACGAACCACTTTCGAAATATAACGCTCATAGAGCTCATGTTTTAACAAACTCTAATGTTCCAACAAGCCAGTTTAAAACAAAGTACAATTTTATTTCCGTTACTATTGTTCTATTTGACTCACATTTTGTACTTCATGGCAAGTTAGGATGCTTGTCACCTAGTACACTATTCTAATTAATAAAAAAAAAGAAAATAGACATCTCTATTTGTATTGTAATACCAGTATCTTTTTTAAAATTAGAAATATTTACTTTGTAGGCGATCATGAAAAAATTTATTTCAATATCTGACGATTCAAACAAAAATACTCAATTATAAAGTATAACAACCACCTTCGGTCTCCCCGCTATAATTATATCTTGTTAATTTATATATATTTTGTACATATTTGTACAGATATATGTACTATTCCTGAATATTTATTAATGGTTTTGAAACATAATAAATTGAACATCAATAAACTTTGTTTTTTAATTATATATAATAAATGCCTTACAATAAAAATAAAGATACAATATGGTCTGAAATATATCATGTTTGGTCTCATTTCATTTTCATTTTATTATAGCATTGTTTTACATTTGTGTAATTACACCGACACGGTGGTATTTAAATTTCTCGGCTGCCTCGGCCATCGTTTTATCCTTGTTTTTTCCTTTACAACCTAGCGGCACCGACAAAACGAGCCGCGATCTTCAAGAAATTGGGGTCCGTTCTACTGAAACTGTCTCGAACCATTTACACATTGATCAACAGTATATCATATACTGTATATGTGTACACATTTCAAATTGTCATGGCACTGCCCTGCTCGGTTCGACGAGCGGTCGAGCTTTGTAGTTCGTTTAATGGGGTGAGAAATCCCCACACCACTTTTCTCATTTAGCTCTGGACGAACTTTATTTAATCTCGTTACTTTAATCCATGTACCAAAAGTGTATATCCTATACCGGATCAGGTTTTGCTCTCCTTTCTGCCTTTTTTCAGGTTTTGGTCAGATTTGCCTCTCTTTCTTTCCGCCTTTTTTCAGGTTTTGGTCAGGTTCAGTGCGCTGGTAGCAATTGTTTTGCAAGGACCATATTAGGCCCTTTCTATACTTAGTAACTTAAACGGGAAGTAAGTATAAAATACTTTCTTGGCAAATTAACAAATGTAAACTGGTTGAAATGATTGTTTCTTGAATTCCGTCTCCTTTACGAGTTTTTAACTAGCATGAACATGAAAAAGTTAATTATATAAGTACAAAATATGAAAATAGAATACATTTTTATAATGTTATTAACTAATAAAATAAATTACTGTAATAATAATTGTTATGTTTATCTAAACAACAAATAACGTAACGTGCTGTTACGGGAACAATTTAATTCATCATCGTGGTTAAAAAAAATTTATTAACGAAACAATTCTTTATTTATTTCTAAAATAAATAAAATTAAATAAACTGATATAAATGGAATTCTCTCGCATTTTATGTACGTAAGAAGCAATTTTTACTTCACTATTTTACATTTGCCACAAAACCAAGATCTCTAGGATTCATGTATTGTTTAACTATCTCATTACTTAATTTACTTCTAGTCTCTTGATGTGCGGCCACCAAAGGCTGTAAAACATTAATTAATTCTTTCTTAAGTTCTCCAGTTAAGATTTCCCCTCTAGTGTAGCCCTGAAAATGTATAATTTATTGTATTCACGGGTCATTTTTTCTATTAAACAATATACTTTCGTTGTTCATAAAATTACCTTCCTAAGTTGCTCCAATTTTTCATCATCTTCTAAGAAAAATCTTAACCATTGGTACGCAATATCGACCTCGCAGTTGCCACCTAATTGTCTATGCTCCTCAACAGTGGCTTGACCTCCAGAGAATGCATGTTTGTTCACTTTATTTTTTATTTGTTTAGCAGTGTCTGTTAAAAAGATCGCTGTGTTATTATCACTTGCGGACATCTTTGTTTTGGAGCCTTGCAAGGCTGGGAAGAATACAGAGTGCAGTAGAGCTGGCTTTGGATAGCCAATTCTTGGTGCGACATCCCTTGTCATTCGAAAATATGGATCTTGGTCTATAGCACATGGTATTAAACAATGAACTTTGACATCCTTGAAAATGAAGGGAAAACTACTAGAAATTGCTGGCGTGGCTTGTGTAGGTGGAAATGCTATTTTTCCAATAGGATCGCTGTCACCAAAGCCAAAAATACCTTTCACTTGATTGAATGTAACGCTTCTTTGTATTCTAATCATGTTTTGATAAAATGCAGAATTATTACCAATATGCTCTAAATTTGAGAAGATAAAAGTATTTTCTGGCTTGAATCCAAGGGCAATAATATCTTTGGCATTATTATAGGCCAGTTTAATTGCATCTTCTATTTTTATATTTTTCCATATTGCTTTTTCATCATCGGTAAGTTGTATCACTAATGGAACATGAAATACATCCTGCAGCCATTTGCAAAACATGAACGGTATAAGATGTCCAAGATGCATAGAATCTGAACTAGGTCCTCTACCAGTGTAAAGGTAAAATGGTTTTCCCTGTTCGTAAAGATTTAAGATTGTATGCATATCTCTATGGGAAAAGAATATTCCTCTCCTAAGAAAATGATGCGGTTTCTGTTTAGTGATTTTCTCAAATCTAGCTAATAGTTCTTCATCGATCTTTGAACTCCCAAATCTTTCTACAAGAACAAAGACAAATTTTCTGGAAAAACGAATTTATAAGCTAATACGTGTATTAATTTGTACGTATTCTACGGAATAAAATTTGTACGTTTTACTTTATAACGCGTGAAGAGTGTATAACCTCTGAGAATGAAAATAACGAAGCAACAGTAATTTTAATATAATACATGATATAAATATTTTTTAATGTTTTGCGCGGATAATATTCGTTGGGGAACTTACTAATTAGTTTATCGTAATCAATTCCAGTTTGGTTTTTCGTTGCAACATCCCAAGGTGTTACAATATCCTCGTCGTCCGGCTTTCCATTTAACGTTAACGTATCGATTTCAATCTTTTCTGCCATCATTTCTCTTTTCGTTAATCTTCCCTCCTATTTTTAAATACAATTAAAGAAAGATTTCCACGGCAGTAGTGTGTCATATGCTACTCAAGTTCGGTTACCAGAGTAACAAGGTTATGTCGCAATTTAATCTTGACGCGTGTATTTTCTGCGCACGCATTTGTATATTCACGATAGGATATAATTATCAAATACATTCTCTCATAGGTGCATCGTTACCATTATAATTATTCTATTTATTAAACTTTTAATTCATATGCTAACTACAATTGCTATTGCGATGCATGATTAATCTATCAAATTATCTATCTACTTCATATCGTACATACTCTGATCACAGACAAGATATATGAATAAACAAATCACCTTATGGACTTTCGTGGCCCAACGTGACTACCATACCGACTCAGATATCCGAAAATGATTTGTGCGTCCTTTGCTCATGAACACTGATTAGTCGAAGCACTATTATTTACTGAAGTAGTGTTGGAGACAGGAGTCTTGCAATCGTAGTGATTTGACGTGTTAAGTGTGTACGTCGAATTAAGGTATGTCACGTAGCCTGATATATTCTTGAAGGTAGGAAATTATATACATTGTTCTCATTTCCTTCTCTTCCAAGTTTTTTGTGGTTTCTTTGTTAACATTAGTGAATATTTTGCTAGAAATTATGAAAATATTGCGCAGTGAACGCAATCGCACCGCGCGGCGTGCATTTTCAAATCGACTCGAGTATGCATATACGTATCATCTTTTACGTATGAGTATGCGCATTTCAGTTCTGAATTACATTATCTTGCAAAATATTTTTGCGGTTTTTAGCAATATTACTATAGTATTGGTGATTCGTAATACATTTATCTCTCATTTCAGTTCGATTCTGTGCCATGGCGTTTTTTTTGCTTGCTTCGAGAATTTGACAGGCGGGAATGCGCAATAGCGTAATAGGGCCGTGCCATGCCGAAGTGTCAAACGATCTGGTTGACAGATACAAATTTCTCAAATTCCTGATATAAATAAGTAGAGTTGTACGAATACTAGTAATATATCTCGATCAAATTATTCTTCTCACCACGTATAAATCATTTATCTCCAATTTCAATTTAACTGCATTGGCGTCGACACGATATTCATAAAAGATCGGCCTTAAAGAATAACCGCCACCCCCACCAGCCACCAGCCACCGGCCAATTAGCGCAATCCATTTCAAAATCTCCCTCTTTCGCGCAACGGATCTCGTAGTGATTAGACGTGTTCAGAGTGTCCGCCGAATTAAGGTACGTCACATACCCTAACATATTTCTACAGGCAAAATATTATGTCAATTGTGTTCATTTCCCGTCTCCTGACAGTTTTGTAGTGTTTTTTGTTAATATTAAGTCATATTTTAGTAGAAATTGAGAAAACATTTCGTAGTAAGTGCAACGTGCCGAACGTGCATTTTTGTACCTATCGCTAATTCTACGTATAGATATACATATTTCAGCCCCAAATTCCATGATCTTGCAATAGATTCTGCAGTTTCTAGCAATATTATTATAATATTGGTGATTCTTAATACATTTATCTTTAATTTCAGGTGGATTCTGTTCCATGGCGTCTCTTCCGCTTGCTTTGAAATCAGAAATGGCGCGAACGGCACACTTTCAAACGGGAATGCGCAGGAGCAGAGTGACGCGGCGCCATGTTGTTAAATCAACTTCTCGCTGGCAGGTAAGCGTTCTTCAAATTTCTTGTTGAAATAAATAGAATTTTTGGAATATATCTCTATCAAATTATAATTCATACCACGTATAATACTGGTATGATATAGAGTCGTATTGTAAACATAGTAACATAATACAAGCAATTATTTCCGAGTATTTCTTTGTTGTTTCTGCCTGTGGTCGGGAAGCTTGTTTTCCCTGGAAAATATCGACAAAAAAAGATCCTTTTCGAGTAACGTATGCGTTGAAATATTTCTAGGAAACGAAAGCGATCGTAAACAAGAATGGTGTTTGACTTTAGTCGGGCACCGAACGTAGCCGAGAGGCAAAGGACGACGACGAAGGTTGTCATTCTACTACTCGACTTTGTGCTGATAAAACATACGGAAGACATCTCAGTGAGTACGTTCATAATAGCTATACCACAATTATTTGCACTCTGTTACCCCTGCTGTTTATTTAATATATATTGCTAATAATATTGCTTCCATTCTAAATCTTTTATTATTGCATTAATATATCTTCTTATTCTTATATATAATATATATTCTTTGCTACAGGAGCATGGAGAGAATCGATTATGTGGAATAGAGTAAGCCAATAGCTACAATGATGTCTAATAATTCAATGCAGCCAAAACCTGTATATGTGAGCCCTTTAATTATATTTTCATATTGGTTATACATGATGTGTGATTGATACTAAGATGAAACAACCACAGTTCAAATACTTATACAAACCATTACATTTTCTATACCAATTACAATTAAGTAATTGCAATTGGAATAACATTTTTTTATTTTTCACTGTTTGCATAATGCATGTTTTTATGTCTTATATTTAAAAACATATGCAATAACTGATTACATTTGTTATTGCATTGTTAATCTTGTATATTTTTCTTGTATATTTGCATATCTTTAATGTCCATTTGCATATTTTTCGTGCACACTTGCATGTTTACATATTTTTCATACACATTTATTTTTTATAAATATTTAGTATGAACATGTTTTATTTCAGAAAAATTTGTGACCGCGCGCAATGCGGTCGGTAGAGTCACTATTTGCTTCGAAGTTCCCTAGCTTTTCCAGAGCAAGTGGCTCTGCTTAAATTTTCTTTTACACTTTAGCTACACGCGATTATAGAGTCAGTGTTTTTCATCAGAGCACCGGGGCTCCTTTTCAATTATTTTAATCGCGAAAGTAGCATCCTAATTTGAACGCCGATATAATCTGCGGTGGCGTACATAGTCCTTTATTTTTATTTTTTTCTTCTATTCGCTATCGGAAGTAGAATCAGTGCATCACTGAAGGGGATGCTTTATGCGACACTGATGAAATGAAAAATGTAAGTTCTCGGTTTTCTGTGAAGAATTAAATTCTGTAGATTTAACAGTAGATTTCAATGTTGTTCGCTTTCCTGTTTAGTTACAGTTTGAATACTTGCTGATGATTGCGTTCAATCGAGATGCCCCGGTGATGTTCCTGATCGTCGTCCACGAGTACTCCGTCTATTTTTGTAATCAACGAGTTGGTGAGTCGCATGCATTTTGGTTCCTCTGGTCCCCAATCATGCCGTAGGACGATTGGTCCGAAACGGTACGGGTGACTAGTTGTATTTTTTAGTAGTTTTGCGAGCATACTGACTACGGGTATAATTTTCATACCCGTCAGTTGCAACGTTATTTTCTTGTGTATCATTTCTTACATTAGGCTAGATCTGCCTTCTTGTACTTCGCGTTTTTTAATATAAGAAAATGAAGAACCATAGAAATACTTTTTATTTGAATAAATATGTTCATGTAGGTTCCTCTATTTCCATAATGACAGTAATAAATGCATTGAAGAAATGTATATATATTGAGGACATTGTACATTAATTTTTATTTTTTAAATATAGATCTAGGTAGGATAGGTAGTATACCTTCTGGCGTGCCTGATAGACATAAGTAGGGCAGGGCAGGTTGACACAGTCTCTGATCGGGTGGGCACTGTTCGCGTGTTCAACCTCTTTCAGGAAATCTGATTTAAAAAGTCGATTTCTCGAATTTTTCGCGGTCGTGGTCGCGATTCGGCTTCGACACGAACGTGACGTTATGCTCGAGGCTGCGCGTGTAGGCGAAGATCGATTACAATTTTAATCGTAATCTTTACGATTTTCCGTAATCGCAATTTTTACGATTGTATTTGGTCGTGATTCGTCCACGTGTGTTCCGTTTAGCTACGCGGTTTAGATTTTTATTTAATTTCTTTTGTTTGTTTGCGAATAGAGTCTCGAGCCTAGGCTAAGTTTCAGCGGTCATTGCGCCCGAAGAAAAGAAGAGGCTAAAAGCCGAAGAGGTCCGACAAACTGTCGCTCAAGAGGGCAACTACCAATGGCTCTGCATCCTTCGGATGGAAAGATTATTTAACACGATTTAAAGGAAATGGTAGAAACAATCGCGGCCAGCATACGTAAGAAATATCACTAATTTCTTCTGAACTTTGATCTGTTTCAGGTGGCACGTTCACGATTTGAATGAAAGAAGATTCATTATAAAATATCTCTTTCCCCTTTCTTTAGATCCCCTTAGATTTTCAATTAGGTAGGCTATTTTTAAATAACGTTAAGTTCATGTTCAAGGTGGCTATTTGTAAAGGAAATTATTTTTTAAGTAGGCAGGCGATACCCCAATTAAATTAGCTTTAAAAATAGGCAGGCAATTCCCAAATGAAATTAGCTTTTCAGTCAGGTAGTATGATGTAAGTTAAGATTTAATTCACCTTAAGTATAGGTAGGATTTATTTGAACTGTGTGCATGATAATTTATATTATAATCTTTATACTTTAGTTTAAGTCAAGTCTAACTGAATTTCTATGTTCAGCTTTCGGCACAGTTAACCGTTTTAATACATCCTATTTACTTCAACTGACTATAAGCTAATGTGTGTCACAATCTTTATTTTTTACTTCCACAGGTTTAACGGAATATCTATATTCAGCTTTCGCTGTAATTCATCATTTTACTATATCCTGTTTACTTAAACTAACTATTACAATCTTCATCTTTTAATTGATTTAGGTTAAACAGAATTTTTATTTTCAGCTTTCGTTAAAATCATTTATTTTCATATTTCCTTCCATTGTTGTATTGCACGACGTTTGCATATCGAGCGGACTGCAAATATACATCGGAAGGAAGTAGCTTCCAATTTGTAATAATAATATTTGTAAATGGATGGTGGATGGGGCGCGGCTACGGCCGCGCGGGTCTTCATTCGCAGCTACCTCCTCGTGGTGAGACCTGGGCAATCATACCTTTACCAATTCTGTCACTTATTCTTCTGTGATACAATTGTTAAATATGTGCATGATAAAAGCGTGGAGCTAATAGGCTGCAATTCTTTTCCCATTTCCGTAATGGGTATTAGAAATACGTTCGATTCATCTTGCCACCGTCGAGATATAGGAATAGACCAATCGTACAATGTATTCTTTCGGCCCGAATTCCCGAGGTATTGCATACCCTTTACCATCCCCATGTCATTCACAATGTTGCAAAGTCCAGTCGGTATGATCCCAGGCTCGTAGGTTCAGCAAAAAGTTGGTCAGAAAACGCACAAGTCCACTAGATTCAGCCCTAGAGCAATATCCATACCGCAAGGCTTGTAAGAAAAAGATTCAGTTCGACATGAAATTCAAAAGACATAGGTCGTCGAATTTATCTTACTTTCAATGGTAAATGAACAACAGCAGAGAAATTTTTGAAAAACCATGTATTGTAGAATAATAATACATTACATTGTTCATGGTAATAATGATATAATAAACCAGAATATACCTGACAATTATAGTAATAATAATAATAATAATCTAAAATAACACGAATACTGAATACATATTATTAACAATAATGACAGGGAGGGACTTTGAGGATTATTGGCAAAGGAACGGGCCGCTTAGGATTGCATTCGAAATAAAAGAAAAAAAAAAGATATAGGGAAAGGGGTAAATATTAATTTGATAAAATCAATAAGATCTCCGAATCAATAACCTAACATATTCGATGCGTCCCATCTTTTGAGCATTTTAAAAAAGAAATCGCTTAAACGGCCCAACGTGAGCAGACTCAATTTAGCCACGCCGAGATCCGTTCAACTTATCGTACAGCAGAAAAATCATTTTTCTGATGCGACAGAATAGCGGAGAGAAAAAATATGAAAAGTTGAATGAAAAAAAACGAAAAAAAGAAACAAAAATATTGTATAATACGAGGAATGACAATTGATTGCATTTAAGACTTACTGCTAAGGTAATTATGGTAAATTGCCAACGAGCAATTTACGATCATTTAAAAAAAAGCAGCGCGTTCACGGCGCTGATTTATTATAAAATGTAAATTTCTTTGCTTTACTTTTGAAAAATAATAAAATAGGTAATTTGCTCGCGTTCTCTCCGATTAAACATGACACCTGTAACGCCTAGATTTATTCGTGTGTTGTCGTTTAAAATGAGGAAAAAACCTTCTTTTATCTACGTATGCATATGTATATGCGTGTGTTTGTATATATTATATACGGGTAATATATTCGCGCATCGCAAATATGCACGAAAATGTTTACATAACTTTGTTTGCACGCGATCATTTTTGTGTGAGTAATCCCCGGGGTTTCCATTTTTTCTTTCGTCCACACGAGCCAAAGACAATGAAACGTCGAGGAAGAAAACGAGAAAGAATAAACAAAAAGATCGAGCACACTTTCTTTCCACTCGAGAACCAGCTCGTTTTAGGAATTCTACGATATTTCCAGACATAGGGAATTTATTAATTGCACCCTGGTCTTGCGGATTGCTCCTTTCCCACCGGCACCACAATTATCGATAATTAAACTCATTGTTCACAAGCTGAGATCTTAGTTTTACTAACGCAGCACCTCGAATATATTAAACAAAAATACAGAATAGTGTCCTAGAGATTAAAATGAAAAAAAAAAAAAAAAGAAAGTGTTCAGGAGAACGATAGAAACGAGTGTTGAGGTAAATTGGCTCAGTTGCATTAAGCAGAGATCACCCTGACATACTATTGTTTGTTTGTTTTCTTCTGTCTTACGATATCCGATCATCGCGTCAATTGCAAACGATGCAAACATTGGTCTAATTACGCTAAATATGTAAACTGATAAGAAACGACGTTGCTTCGCGTGGCACCCATCGCTTTGCGTTCAAAATGCAAAGCTGTACGCCGAACTTACAGAGGCCTCGTGGTAATTAAACATTACACTAATGCACCGATCATGATTCGAACACTTTGCAAACCGAAGCCTACATTATTAATTGACCGTTGAATTTCTATCGAAACAGACCACAGGCAAGTAGAATTGCTACCGTTATTGTTTTACATCATTATGTCTTGCGGCAATTCGGCGCGCACGATTCAATGGAAAAAAGCTGGTCAATCAATAAATTATTCGTTTAACAACTTCTTCGAAAATCATTTCTAACGACTGACGTAGGTTTGGCAGCTCTGTCTTTCTCAACTAATAAACTATGGCATACGTTAGAATACAGCGGATACAATTAATCCGTGCACCGAGTGGACAAGATTTTTCTTGAAAATTTTAAAAACACTGCATTCGAAGTGTCCCCTCTCTGTGTGTGGGATCTTGTAAGAGTATTAAAAACAGCGGAGGCGAAAATATCCCCGCAAGGATGCACTAACGCGTAAACAAGAATCCGAATTTCAGTTCGATCCTTAAAAAACTAATCAAAAGAGAATGCCTAACACCATTCACGATATTAGTTTCGAACGTGTATAGATTTGTACCACTCGGCATAATTCCGGAAGTATTATTAGAGGGACCGGTATACCGTCGTTATAAACTAAATGCAATCTTGTTAATATATAAGATATTTTCGAATTTATCTTGTACGGTCCTGAGCGAGGTTCGGACATTTTACCATCTTCAAAATCGCTTCTAGTATTCGAAACATGTGCCTTCTAATGTTTAGAAGATTTTATGACCACGCTATATCGGTTCCTTCAGTTATAATTCCTCCAGTCACTTGGTTGGAAGATAAGTACGCGATGACCAGCTGTTAATCCATCGTGAAACTGTCTTCTCTGTCTAATCTACTGGAAAGACTCAATATTTTACGTTAAATAATATGGGTTATTCAAATATCAAACATATTAATCCGTGTTTGCTTCTTGGTAACGGATTGATTCTAAACTGTATCATTCCAGACGCGTATCTAGTCGAATTAAAAATCGAAAGTTGCGATCTAGTTTCCTGTATCCAGCATCAGAACGTGCGATGCGTTCTAAAATCTCGCTGAAATTGTATTTTGTAATTCACTATTTTCTCCCCCCCCCCCCCCCCCCAGTTAACAAACCAGCATCACTGGAAGCAAAATTCTTTCAATGATTTCGACTAGCAGATATGCATAACTACGTATATACTTCTTGTAGGCATATGAACATACACGATGAACAGCTTTCAAATTGTTTCACTTAATGCTGAATCACTCTACTGCAATCTCCAGTTTACGGTTGATCTTGATCAGATCATTGTTTAAAATTCCGGTTCACATCGTTCATCCGTGGATATCTAAGCAAAATAGATATTATCATTTTTCTCATCGTGGTTTAAAATATCCAGCTTCGTGTTCGAAGAATTTCTCACTATGAATCGTCTTGTTCAAATTATGCGAAGGAAGACGAATGGATTCGTCGAAAAATAAACGGCGATCAGCAAGAACTTGTCCCGATATTTTGGTACGATTGTTACTCATATGTATTACGGTTTCGTGTCCCTTTCTTCAGCGTTCCTTCTCATTCTGACTCTTCTCTTATATTGATTAATGTTCTATCTATTTACATTGAACCTCCATTGCCCTTTAAATGTGAGCTGGTACGCGGTACCAGCTACTAACTAGGCTATCACGAGATAACGGGGCTAACTTCGGTCGCATCTTTACAGTCTTGAATGGATAACTCGGCTAATTCGCACGCTATCTCTTCCTGAGTAGTTGACTCTGTCTTCTTCAATATCGTATAACCCTGCTGCGTTTTTTCGTTTTCGCAGTTACTCTTAGAATTATTCTTCGCTTGTCCGTTGGTTCTTCGTTTGCTTGTCGTTTCTTCGCCAGACGCGCCGGGATGAATTTTGAAGACGCTCTTGATAATGCTATTCACCGTTGTCTGAGAACGTTTCGGACTGTCGTTTCTCTGGTCGTGTACCAATCTAACACGCTTCGTCCTGTTATTCTCCGAGTTTTCTTTGTGCTTGTTACCTTTTATCACGATCGACTTTGACTTTGGATACTTTTGGTCGGTCGAGCTCTGACCGTTTGGAACATCTGCATTTTTCGTTTCATGCTGCTTCTCCTCGGAAACAGTTACGCCCTCGACAGAGTTTGTCGATTCTCGAGCTGCGTTCGCGGATGCCGAATCCAATGTACACGCATTATTTTGTTTTCTAGCCACCTCGGTCGTTTCGATATCGGAATCGTTACTCTTCTTTATTTCTTCATCTAAATCCGTCACTTGAACTTTCTTCGTTTCTTCAATGGAACATTTCTCGTTGGGTATTTTATTGTTATCAGCGGGTATATGATTATTCGTATCAGGTCGATCGTTCGCCGGCAATTCCCGTTGCAAAACCTTAACAGGACTCTTCGGTTTTGTGCCATTATCGAACGCTTCTTTGTTCTGACAATTTATACAGGAAGACTGTTTGGAATGGGTAGGAGAATTCATTTGTCTCTTGCTGGCGTTGTTCTTCTGAGCAACGCCCATATGCGGCCTGCCCAATCTGAGAACATTGATCGAGGGCGTTGTTTGAACATCATACGACGCTGCCGGCTCATATTGCGGGACTATGTGATTCATATGTATCTGTTGTTGCGGCGGCTGCATCCTGCGCATATCTATGTGCATTGCGTTGTCCATTTGTTGTTGGTACGTTATATAAGGTTGAAACGGTGCACCCAAATTCGTATTCATCGCCGGATTAACGTTAGCATTTCCAGCTGGCCCATAATTAAGGCTGGCGTTCGGGTGAACATTCGAATTCACGTACTGAGGTACCATTTGTCTAGGTAACTGCTGAAACTGATACTGCGGAGCTGGGTAGGCAGGACAGTTTTGTTGCGGCATATTCTGTACTATATTGTCCCTATGATCTCTAGAACTAATCGGCGTAATTCGAGGAACATTCCCATGATATTGTTGCGGTAGCAATTGTCCTGATGGGTAGATCTGATCGTTTTGCGTAAGTACTGGATTCTGAGCTTGATGATAACTTTCGTAATGCATACCTTCGTTACTTATCGCCCTACCGTATGCTACACTCGAATGATATTGCGGCGGCTGAGACGTGTAATCTTGCTGCTGATGTTCTTGGTATTGGGCATATTGGGGAACAGATGGTTGCGCGTCAATCCATGTTTCTTGCTGCTGAGGAGGTTGCTCCATATCTCGCCTTGCTTGTACTGCATTCCAAACTTCTTTCAATTCACCGGTAATGTCCCGATCTTTCAGTATCGTATACTGCCGCGTGAAAACAACGCCCGCGTTCATCCTTTCCACAAAGTCTAGTAAAAGTTCTATTAAGCTGGAACGCTTCTGCACAAAAATAGAACCGTGCAGGATACTACTCTTCCTAAATGTGTTCAAGTATAACAATTGCGTACTATAAGTACCTTTGGATCTTCAGCGTTTTTCCCATTCATTCGAAGAACTTCTGGATTAGTCATTACTGCGAACACTAGAACTTCCGCTTTTGTCGTTCTCGGTGGCCGGACTCTCATCCCTCCGTAGAACGGTACTGGTTGAGACGGCTTCAACGGCAATGCAATTTTTTCCCAAGACAGAACATTTACATAACATGGAACAGCAATGCCCTAAACAACAATTATGACGGACTGTTCAAGCTTTAACTATACATTTAATTTCTATGGTATAAAATGCGAAACCTTTTGTCCAACACGAGACAATGATTTGGAATTTTGAATAGTTAAAATGAGAGTTACCTGTATGTAATCTTGTACACACATGTGCGGCTGTGGTGGATTTTTAAAAAGACGAGCACCATTGCGCTTCATTCTGGTAGATCCACCTTCTGTCATTTTGTAACTGCAAACAAATTTATCCTGAGTGCATGAAAATCGTTTTTGTTTTCTTTACGCAAATTTGCGAACGAATTTCGTACCCGTAAACAGAAGTGCATACAGAAAACTCGTTTCGAATGTTAACAGAAATAAATAAAAGAACTATGATTAATCTACAATATTCGCGATATGATTTATTTTTTACTACTCGAACACGATAGAATTATTTAAAATCTATTACGTTATTCCGAATGATGAGGTATCTTTAAAAACGGTATCGTGCCGAATTCCGTTAAGTTTCATGAACACTGAGAAGATAACTATCAGTTAAATAATATTAGTAATTGTGTCACGTAAGAGTTACGATACGACTGTAAATAGGGCCAGTAGAAGGGGCTGCTGAAAATTGGTAGTAACAAATGTGGCGGAGTAAATGCGTCAAACTGTTTAGTTGCATGCTTTCGTTGAATATCGCAAACGTTTGGAGCAAACGACAGAAACGTATTCAAACTAGACCCACCGCGTACAAATGAAACTACTTGAATATAGAAATCGAACGATTTCTACGATACTTCGATACATTAAGGCCCTCTCGTTGCTCAACCATAATAGATTGTCAATATAACCTCAAAGATTCAGCAAGTTTACGCCACAAAACTGTTCCAATAAGTGTAAGCAGCAGGATTATTTCTATGATGTAATATGTTACAGAGAGGATGTACAGTCTTTTGTTGCTTAAACTCACCCTGCTGTGCTATTTTACGCGTGAAAACACTCAAACAAACAAGGACGCGGTACGATACATTATCGTACAGCTTCGGTGGAGAAGATCCATCGCTCCTTTTGTTTATTATTTTTCCGGAGTTTGCGCGATCGAATTGACTGTGGGCGCTTTAATACCTGGCGTGTTCAAACTCGGTACTAAAACATTAAAAATGGCTGGAACCGGAAGTCACGCTTATGCACACCTGTGAAATGGCCTTGATATTCCCTAGACGAAACGTCCTTTCTTTTTCTATTATATTATTACGCGAACCCGTATTGTTCATTTAGCCTTGAGTGAAAATTAAAGATGTTCAGCCCGAAAGTAATTCGCAGCACATAGAAATGGAATGATCAAACGCATAGCAATTGCGCGATATTTGAAATCTCAAAAATATAACCGATTATTGTTCGGGGTGCATATTTGAACCAGTAATCGAATCTGCGATATAGCACAGTAGCGAATTACAAAAGTACGCGAAGTAATGGACGCATCGTATAATAGTTTTGTACGATTATTATATGACAATGACGTTGTTTAAACCCTCGAAGTGGTTCATTATTAAAGCACTAAACTGACAGTGCTTTGCGCCATACCAGAATTGCTTCGTTACCTTCTATCAACGGGTTCTCGTTAAAAGATAATCAACCGGCGATTACACATCTCTAATGTCAGCTAGGTACGTAATATACATTTTTTCTGCACGCGACAACTCTTTTTACCAAGTTTTTTTTTTATATCAGTTACCATATACCGCAAAGCACGCCTTGCGATGACGCATCGCGTATCTCTTACTACATTTATAACATGCTTTTATTTTTATCGGTTTTACATACATGAAATCATACATTAATACTTACCACTGCATACAAGTGCCGCGAACGTATCTTACTGTCGCGCATTGACGCACACGGAAACACGTTACTTCCAAGCAAGTGAAAATGATGCAACATTTCCCCGCGTCATATTTTCAATTCATATTTATCATTACTTTCCGCGTCCCGTGAAAATAAAAGCAGAACTCGCTGCTTTAATAACAGCAATAATTCACCGCCGCATAATTGTTACCGTTCTCACTTTCGCGCGCATTAAATCGCCCTGTTTAATTTTCATTTCTGCGCGGCGAAATCTTTTTTCTCCACGCCTACCAACGGTCCGACATAAAACGCGGCCCATTATCGGGGCACATAAAATTTTCCCCTCGCAATAAAGAGTCCTTAATACTTTCAACAAGCGCTCCGCCCGCTCTTATCTCGCCACGAATAAATGACAATTCGGTAAATTACTATTTCAGTGCAACGTGTTCGACGAAGATCCTGGTAAATCGATTCGATTTACCAAGAGGGCAACACCTCCGTACCACCTAACTCTCATTCAACCAGGCACGTATATGTGCACGCAGATGCTATCCACTCCCAGCTCCTTTATGCCTCTATCATTATTACGAGTTAGTTAGAGCAATTAGCGGGACGATAATTAGGCGACCGTTTCGAATAAATTATCGTTTAGTTTATTCGGGCGGAGATGATCTCGGTGATGATCTCGGTGGTGATCGTTAGTGGCGCCACTTGTGGCCGGTTAAACACTTTGTGATACGTGGCGGGTATCGGGAGAGCATCGATGGGGCCCCGTTGAATCCACCGTATCATTATGACGCCTCGCAGGCAACCATCGATCCTGATCGATGATATTAATAGTCGCTAACTACAGTCTTCCAAGCCGATCGCGTTCTACGCTGTGCCCCGTCGGTCTTGCTTGCGTTTTCTCTCTTTCTCAAGCCATGCCCGTCGTAATCGTACCACGGGACCACGCGTTCCACGCGAACCAGCGTTCGCTTTTCTCGTTATTCGCTCGCGATAATCACACGGTAAATAAATTCGCACTAATCGGGAGGAAAATTTGAAGCGGTTCTATGACCAAGTGGAGTATCGCGTAGCTTGATTACACTGCGGGTACGTGCACACCGTTGGGTAGAGACCTCAATTATTATTATTAGTACATATTATTGTTATCGCGGCTTCGCTGTATGAATGGGGAATAGGTTGTGCAAAGGAGGTCGGCTGACCAGGCGTATAGCGTGCCTGTGAATTAATGTACGTGAAAAAATCTTTGACGGATAAAGTGTGGATACGAACGTACGATAATTTAGCAGAATTTTCGTTGCGTCTGCGTCCGCAAGGAAATCGTAGCGAATTAAATAATACGTTGCTGTGGCAGGGTTCAACGATTGAAATATAGATAATTCAACGGCCGAAGAAGAAAAATAGAAAATTCATATAAATGCTGGAGAACCGAGTTAACTTTAAAACCATCTCGTTCGCGCGTACCCCGTTGCGGGTCCACGGCTGAAACATTTCGTTCCCCGCGTTCACGCCGCGCGATGGATTAGAGTCGCGGCGTCGGGAAGCGCGTCAACAGGCGGAAGATGTGCGAACGTAACGCGAAGTCGCGATAGGGCCGCGATTCCACGAGGCGATCGTTGCCGGTAAGGAGCCTGTAATGCGAAATAATGGGTATCCACCCACTCGATGAGAAATTACACGAGACGCGGCCCTCGGCCCGAACCGAACCGAACGATTCTCTTCCCCTTGCGCTCGTCGATCCCATGGGCCCCGCGAAAATAAAAATAAACAGAGGGGGCCCTCGCGGCGCGCGTATCGTATCTGTTCGCAGACGTTCCGAGGGATAATTGTTTAGGTGGCGCGAACGGTGTAATTAAAAGCGGATTAGAGATACGGAATCGATAAGGCGTCGCAAGATGACGAGAGCTCGCCCGAGGTGGTGGATTCTAGCATCTGTTGCTCGTAGTTCGATCACGGCCGATTGGACGGGGGTAAAGTTAAGTCTAAGGGGATGCGGTGGTTCGGGTTCGTTCGTGTAGAATACACGCGTGCGTATGCGGTTGGACATTCCTCGAGTATAATAGATAACCACGCGCGCTGCGAATAATTGCTTTATTGGACTTGGTTGCGCCTTATGGGGATCTCCTTTCTCTCGCTTCGAATGTAATCGGGAATTGCTTCTCGAATGTGAACGCGATTATATTTCGATTCTGCGTGGCCGTTTGACCACGGTTTGAGGAATCTTGCGTGATTCGGTGAAACGCGAAGATTTAATCTGTAAATTGCTAAAGGAACTTCGAATCTGTGCGCCGTCCAACGAAATGCGCCGGGGTAACAGAAATTGAACGAAGCGAGGAACGAGTATTGATGGGCGAAAATAAAAGATAGGTGAAAGATAGGTAGAGAGGGGAAACCTTGAATCTGACCAGGTGCACGGTGTACGCGCCCCCGCAGTTGTCTGGTCGTTTAAATGAACCGTGCCTGGGATTCCTTATGAAAATTAATTGACATATCGATCCACAACGATGTGCGTACACGTTCCATGTACGAGGCTTCCCCTTTCCGGCGACCGGGTCCGTAAAGACCAAGACGGGCTGCAAGCAGAGGAACGCGAAAAACAAAATAATCCAGCCAAACGTTTAATAAAAAGAGTAGAAAAGGAATTTTGTATCGCGGGGGAAACGGGTGGGGAATGGAGAAGGGTGGAACTGAAATTGCTGATGGTGGCGCAACGTCGAGCGAAATTCAACGACGAGCAACGCGTGCGATAATAAAAATATGTTTCTCCATCGGTGTCGAGCTTAGCTCGATCTCGTTTACATTGTTTATCGCGTTTCGTGCGACGCACGCACGCCACGGGGACAAACATGTCGCCTGTGGCACGTCCACGATTAGGAAGGAACGGTTCGGATAATATAATAACGAAAAAAAGCTATGTAGATATAAAAATAAATAGTCGGGAACCGAGAACCCGACGTGCCACACGCAGAGACCACGCGAGACGTGTTTATAGTAATGAGCCTTGTCGTTATTTGTCCAGCGAAAGGGATTTATCGAGATACCTCGTGAGATCTTGTTGCTTGATCTTCTTCTTCTTCTTCTTCTTCTTCTTCTTCTTCTTTTCCCTCTTCTTCTTCGTCGTCGTTGTCGTCGTCCTCGTGGTCGTCGTCCTCTTTCTCCTTTCTTCTCTCCTCTTCCCTCTTTCCCCCTCTCCCTCTCTCTTTCTCTCCTTCTCGCCTTCTCTGGATGTCCCCTTATTTTCTCCTCACCGTGATCCTCGCTTTCTTTCCTCTCGCGTTCGTTGCGATGGCCATTCAATTCTCCCCTGTTGCGGCTTTTCAAGCGATCCACTCGTATGAAAGCTTCGCGTCGTAGCGAATATTACTCGAATTGAAAAATGTTCCGGGAATCTCCCGGCGTGGCTTCACGAGTTTCTTCGGACGAGGAGGAAGCTTCTTCGCTGGCGTTCGAACGCGATGGCGATTCGATGCAACGACGATCGTCTTCGTTAATGAAGATGCGTTTTTCGTTAGCGCGTCGGTTAAATTCTCCGATCAATTATGTTAATTGAGACGTTACGAATATCGAATTTACGTGGAATATTCGTAACGATTAATAATAACGCTAAGAACAGTATTAACTTGCGGGAACATGATGCTGTTGCCGATATTATTATTAGTGGTAGTAATTGCATTTGCGCGCAACAATCGTTGTCCCGTTGAAAACATCCGAGACAGCACCTTGTTAAATATTAAACATCGCCGGTAATCTAAACGACCAAACGATCCACCTCCTCCAAGTGCCGTTTTCCCCGTTCATAACTATGCGTTATTACCCTCGCCGCGACTTTTCGCATTTGCCGTGCCTCCCTTCCTCCCGCCATTCCCACGTCGAAACACACAAATCATCTGAATCGTCACGCATTAAGAGCGTATTACAGTGATTGGAAAGTGATAACCGTAATAACCACGCCACGGAATACCCGGGTGTACGCCGGGCCGAGGAGGCGTCGACCGATCGGGGAATCAGCTTTAAATCGCCGATAATTTCTTTCTCCGTCCTCGTCTGTCGGCCGAGGGACGTGCCGTGGGTATCGAGTACCCGCCAGGTACCGGGTGATCGGCTCGTAAAATTTTGTGACATCCAAATTATCCAAATCTGAATGCACCGTTTCTACTAACGAACCGTAACCGCCCCTCGCCCGATCCATAGAACTATCGCGCGGATAAATAAAAACGACGACGCAGAGGAAACGAAATTACACACAAACCCCCACCAACACCACTACCACCCGAAGGAAGCAACAAAATCGTTCGACAATACGAGGGCTCAGGCTTCGATACGCGAATGGTATGCAACAGATCGCGTCGTAACTTCCGCGTGCGAGCAGCCAGATACAAATCACCCGAATTGTCACACATTACGGGCGTATTACAGTGATTCGTTCCGAAGATAGGCTTAATAACGAGGGGAGCAAAGTACATGTGTATAGGGGGCAGGCGTCGGCCGTGCAGAAAATCATCTTTAAACCGCCGATAATTTCTTGCTTCGCCGTTCTTTCGCTACTCTTATTTCCTCGGTTTTTCGTTTATTTTCCCTCGCCCCTCCCCACCGCGTTGCCCTCGGGGGCGATCGGGGGGAGGTCGAAAAGAGGCGACGGAAACAGGATGGAATAGTGGCGTAAGTATATCGCAGGCACGAGGGTCACGAGCGGCCCGCTCGGTCCCGGCACGGTGTGATCTTATTATACCGCAAAGCGATGATGACCGTGTTTAGGTGTTGGCTTGCCAGATTTAAGAATACACCGGCGGGGCACCATCTCTCCGCGTCGACGATTATGGTAACGAGGCCTCTTTAGTCACGTTGACGTACACCTTATTCGCGCGTTCACGTTCACGCTTGCCATCTCCTGTACGTGTGCCGCTTGTACGCGGCCGATTATGGCACACGGGGTACAACGGGAGAGCGGTTCCATCGGTGCCTCCTTATTGAAACTTTGCGGTCACCGCGACGTGCAGCCGTTAGCCTCGGGAACTGTCGAAAAGCGTTTGACGGGCCAACGAACGGGCCCGATTGTTTCCGTTTCCATCGGCGATCCTAATAAGTGTGCAAGTGCTGCAGTTTTTCGAGGGTTTCGATGTTAACGTTGCCGTCAGGTTGCTGGTCCCGTGTTCATTAAGAAGCTGCGGGCGGTTCGATCGGTTTCCTCTCGAGTTCAGGAAAGATCGGGGGAAGATCGAGGATTGTTCGATGAATTGGAAAAAGAAAAAATTGACTCGCGCAGGAATCGGACTGGGGCGAACAAAGGGGCATACTGGTGGCTTCGCGAAAACGGGGGAGCTTCCGCAATTATCGATGCAACCAGATATAGCTGCAGGAAAGCATTGCAAATTGAATTATCCTGCGCTCGCAAATAATATAATCCTCGCCAGGTGTACACTTCGTTTCGAGGATGAAATTGTTCGCCCGTGTTCCACGACGACGCGGAAGAAAATTCTTCTCTTCGAGGGCATTGTTCGTTCGTTTGCACTGGACAACTCGGTAAGTACGGATATTGGAAAAAAATCGTTGGCGAAATAATTTTTGATTCCTTCGAAAAGGATGGGAAAATAAATGGGCAAGTGAAATATCCCATTAGTTCAAGAATTTGAAATAGAAGCGAGCATTTTTCACAGTTCGAGCGTGCTTCGCGGCTATCGTGAGATTTCTCACGAATTGTCGAGGTACCAGGTGCCCGTGGGGTTGCCGTCGACGTGGGTTACAGGTACGCGCAGACGCGTTAATGGCCGCGAGAGCCGAGGCTTCGATGTCATTTCTTGTTTGCGATGTGTTGTTGCCGGCGCGGTGTGAGATATATCGAGCCTAATGACAGACCACGTCGCGCCGCCGTGCGCGATGCTCGCACCCCGTACCTGTTCTTTTTGCATCGAATGCCGAGTTTCTTTAGCCCTTTGCAAGGACTCGCCACGGGCTGTGCGTCTTTTCATCGCTTTTCATCGAACATCCACCCGTGCACTTTGGTGCGCGAGCCCTCGAAGATTCGTTGGTTCGTCCATTCGTAAGTCTGCATTCGTCCAATGTTCGTGGCGACTTAATTAGTATTAATTCCACGGACGTCTCTGCGCGGGTATACATTCGCAAATTCTATAATAATAATCGTCCACGAGCGCCTCGATGTTCTCCGTTGACCATCGTCACGATCTCTCCAATCAATATCCAATACCGTGCCCATTCTCGGCTATCTTCAGAGATCGAAATATTCACTCCCGCGATAGCTTAATTCTCGGGCAAGTAGAGAAACGCATACAGCACTTGGCCGTACGCTGCAGGTACTCCGGATCATCGATCGTCGCGTCCGTCTACGGAGCGCGGCGAATATTTCATTGACGAAATCAGGTATTTTCGCCAGGAGGCGTAGAGGAAGGAAGGCCCCGTGGAAGATCGTGTGTCGCTCGTTCGTCGCACGAAAGGTGGTGGGTTTCCTCTAGCGTAAACCTCGAACAAACCGACGCGACGCGACGTCTCGCCGGCTCTTGCCATTTTCCAAGGTGGCTGCTTTATTATTGGCACGGAGCCTTAAATCTCGTAGGCGCTCGTAGGCCGTGCTCGTCGAAGCCTCCTCTCCTTGGCAGTCGAGTTGTTGCCGGCTATAATACATTATGCCTACCTAAGGCTGTTAGTGGCCACCTCGTGCTGGCGCGTTAAGTTATTAGAGAATCAATTACTCCTTGCTATTGTTTATGACGGCCCAAGGGTCTGACGTGCCTCCCTGTAACCCCCTCCTCCCCTTTCCCCTTTCCCCTTTCTCCACCGCCGACTTCTTCCGTCTTCTTCATCCCCTCGGCGTCGCCGTTCTAACCCGAACCGCCGAGTCCTTCCTCACGAACCTCGTTGTCTCTCCTTTTTTCCCTTCGCCTCTCCCCCCCCCCTCCTCCTCCTCGTCCTCGTTCCGTTCTCCCCTTTCCGTGCCCTCCTCACTGCGCGGCCGTTCATCGTACTGTCGGCGCTCTTACGGCCGTCTAAACAGGCCTCGTTTGTAGCCCTCGTCGCCGTTTGAAAGAGTTACCATCCACGGTACTTTTTCCGCTAACGAAGGAACGTTCATTACGCCACGCTGGCCGGGGACAATCGAGAAACGCTCCGCCGTTTATTTTCTCGTCTTTCACGATGGTAAGAAGCGGGCGTACTCGGGATGCTCCGGGGTTGGCGAACGTTTTGTTCGCCCGGGTAGATATTATCGTAGATGTGGAATCGCCGGGCGCCTATGTTCTTCGGGGAACGACCAGGTTCCCTGGGATCTTCATTTGGATAAGGCGCCGCGCAACAAAACGTCGCGACGTTTTATTATCCTCGTTTATAGACAAACTTCGCCGATGTTCTTATGTTTGGACAGGGGCGCCGGGGCGGGGACGCGAGCAGGCGAGTTAATTGGAATCCTGATCAGTTTGTACGAAGCTCAGCTCCGTAATTTAAGAACATTCCACCTAGTGGACTAAACGAACGTCGGCTAGAGTAATACGTCACGCGAATTTCTTTAGAAGCTCGCCCCGCAGTACTGTTAATAATCGTGTGTCGATGTTTCGGCCGTCGACGGGACGATCCGTCGAGCACGGCTCAATCGGATGTCGATCGCCGCGCGAGGACGACTTCGCGATCGGCGACAAAAATACTCGAAACCGTTTTCGACAGCGCGGACACCGTCCATGGAAACGGGCTGGTCACGCGTTTGCCCGCTCGAGCGCTAAATACGAAGGCTGCGATGGGTGGTCGATCGTGCATGAATGTTTCATGGCTCCTAACTATCCACGAAACATGATCGATGGCCGGTTAGCACTCCACTGGTCGGCCCTTACGGCCGGTCCCCGGCCTGTCTTCGTGCATACGTGTGATTACACAGCCCCGCGTTTATCTGTACGTGTCCCTATGGTGTGGTTGCGCGAGGCGTAGTTCATAAATACGCTGCCATTTGGCAGTAAATCTTGGTAGCCACCGAGAGAGCGGCCGAAGGTGGTCTCCCTCGTCCTCGTCGGTTCTCCGCGGCGTTCCTCGTTGTTAATTACCGTGTTTTAACACCTAGCCCCACACCAGTTTCGCCGGCTCTCTCGTCCTGAGCCGCCGGCCTCTCTCTGTTCCACCCGTTCTACCACCTTTATGCGGGACTCGCGCCAGGGCCGTGTTCTATGCGCTTCTAAACGGTCCCCTTGCCTCGTCGCGACTAATGAGCGCCTGTTGTAGATCGTGCTTCTAGGATCTGCTGGCTCATCGTGAGAATACGATTGGCATTGACGCTGTTTTCGAATTATTTCACGCATTTATAAAACAGTCCAATAATATCCTCCTAATAGTAACGTTGAATGGGGAGGAAAACGTTGCTCCGTTGCATCCGAATGTTGCAACCGTTGTCGTTCAGTTAAGAGACGCTTGGATGACGTCGGGGGTTGGGCAAGCGATCGCCACCCAGCCGTAGGTTTCCCTCAGCGATTGGTAACAGGTAGGCAGAACAATCGATCGGCGGATCGATCGCGGAATGCTCCGCCGGCCCTGGGGCGACGAAATCACTCGCCCCAGAAGCGACCGCGCCCAACGGCAGCTCGAATTTCAGCATTTTTCGAAGCAGCCCGTCGGCCCACCGTTAATTATACATTTGGCAGATATTACTGCTACCAGTTCCTCGTAAATCCCTGTTTGGAACCGCGACGAGCCATCCGTCTTGCTTTCCGTATACGTCCCATCGAAACCGGGTTTCACGCCCGTGTCCGCGACGAGCATTAATTTCACCCTGCTCGGACCACTAGTTTTTTCTCAAGTTTCCGCTCTTTCCCCCCTATTCCTTGACCCAGCCAACAAGCGACTTCCGTGTCCAGCAAGATTTCTCCCATAGAAATCCGTGTTGCATCGCGACGTACGAAACGCGGCGTTGAAACGAACGAATTAGAGAAATACCAGGGGGAATGAAAGTGGTCGATCGTCCACGCTGAGTCCGCGTCCGATCTCGCGAATTTCGCGCACGCAATTCTCACATCCCCGCTTCCCCTCGCGGAACAATGCAACGAGAAATCACGGCAGGAACACCGTTCACCGACCGGGCATTTATCAAAGCTCGCCAGCGTCTCGTTACGCTATGAGCAACGTATTCGCAACGGCTCCGCCGGCCGACGGGTAATAACCGTGCATCCAGCACCTCTAATTGCGCGGCCCAGGGTTGAGGTGTGCGCGGTGGCGGCCCTAGGTAGGCCTTCCTTGCGGTTCTTCATCGCGCGCCGGATAACAGATAAACATCGGCGATAGCGCGGCACGTCGGAGGGGGTTGCTGGCCAACGACGTTTAACCTCGCGGATCGGCCACGGGGAACGGGTGGCTCTCGGCCGGATGGCCAAGAAATACGACGGCGGGGCATTAATATGCGTCGGCTGAGATACGAACGGCGTTACGCAATTATCGGTTAACCCACAAATTGATATAGAATTATGGGCGATGACGGGGAACGCGTTCTCGCCGAGACGTTGACCCTTCGACGTGCTCCGGGAAGGGCGCAGCGACGAAATTTATGGGGAGAGAGTTGAAGGTTGAAACGCCGTGCGGGGGTCGGAGGTAGGGATTAGATCGAAACACTCGGTCTCTAGACGAATTTCCAGGGACGCGTAATTCAATTGATTTACGTGGATCGGCTGTGACACTGCGTTGACAGCAGTAATTTCGTATCTGTCGGTCGTTCACGCGACACTTTCCTCGCGTAGGTTGATAATTTTCCAAGAGCGTTTTAAATGTGGGCGAGGCCGTCGCAATTTATTTATCCGGCGCGGATGCGCCCGCGGCGGAGCAACGAACGCGCGCAACCGCCGAAAGAAGAACGACCTCTTTGGAGGATCGCGCGGAAGGGAAGCGAAGATCCGGAACCGAGGCAGTGATGTAACGGGCGGAAAAGAAAACATCCGGGTCCCGAAAAGTGAGATTAGCCTTTTGCAATGCGCGCGGTTGTCCGGGTCGTCGTGTGCCGCTACGTATCGATGGCAGTGTCGTCGTAATGCGCTGGCGCGCGAGAAAAAGGGCGTGACGTATGGTACCCCGGGGTCCTACGATACGAAAGCGTTTCTCCCCAAACAGCACCACCACCGTGGCCGCTTATATTATTACCGGCATACATATTTATGCGTGGAACACGCAAGACCGTTGGTGAAGGTAGAAGGCGAAAGAAGAAGAAGAGGAAGAAGAAGAAGAAGAAGAAGAAGAAGAAGAAGAAACGGGGGAGGAAGACGAGAAAAGGGCCCCGGCCAGCAGACGAGGAAACGAAGAGGGAACAGAGTGAGGAATGCGCGAGAGAGGACGCCTCATGTTGGCTCGGTTGAGTTAGTTATTACTGAATCAATTACCCGTTCGTATTTATAGAGTGTAGCGTGTTTCTTTTCTGTTTCTCTCGACGCTCGCCACTCTCGACCCCCTTTTTCTCATTCTCCTTCTTCCTCCTCCTCCTCTTCTTCTTCGAGCGCGAGTCCTCGACCGGATCGAGAGGAATCTACGCTCGCGAGCGCGGCGAAGATCGGTATCGAGATGGGAACAGAAATTCACGCCGCCCCTGAAAACTACCGTGTCCATTACTTTCGGCAATGAATGAATTTCGATCTCTGCCGATTTTTGGTCCTCTTCGAGCGCGAGCAAAAATCACTAGGAATACAGTCGAGCAGGTATATATCTCGTACAGTCGATTGCCATCGCGATCCTCCTGAGAATTCCAGAAATCTTCCCTCCGATTCCAACTCTCGTTAGACGACGTCATTGTTAAAGCGACCCCCATAAACGTCGTCTCACCCTTTCAAGAACAGCATCCCCGATTTCTTCCCTGTGACACCGCGAACCACGTCCGATTTCCATCCAACCCCACCTGGCAACTCTCCGTCGTCCTGGTCGTTTTATCGCGACCAGCGCCGCGACAAGATTTACCGTGATTGTCGCGAGCTCATTGAATCGCGATCGACGGATAAGGGAGCGTCCCGTGGATCCCGAGGTACCGCTGACGGAGATGATCCTCCGTTTAGTTCGGCGGCGTATAGTGTGCCACGACTGGGCAATAACAACGGGCGAACGTTGGCAAAACAATTACCACGCCTCCCTCTCTCTCTCTTTCTCTCTCTCTCTCCCTCGCGCCTCGAGTAAGTAGGTAGCCGGCTATTTACGACTATTGCCTCTCTTGCCTCGGCTCGTTTCATTACCGATGCATTGCCGGATACCAACGGCACCGGTCCCCAAAGTCACGCGACCATAATAATGCAACGACTCGTAAATACGAGCAAAGGAAACGAGCGATGGTACGCCATTGTGATCCTCGTCTGTTCGTGCCGGGCTGCTGGCCGCTCCGGCAAACGCCACCGCGACTAGGAAATTGGATTTCGGATTGCAAGCTGGAGACCAAAGGGGTCGACGGGTCGAATTCGTTCGGATAAAGGATCGATAAAAGTGTTTGGGAGTAATCAATTGTATCGGTTGAGGAATTGGTTTTTTTTCGTTTAGGATAGCTATGGGGATCGTTTCTATGCGGGTGGCGCGGAGAGGGGGAATCTGAGAAAGCGATTTTGTTCCAAGGTGCATGCGATCGATGTTCGGCTGAATAATGTCCTGCGTAATTGTAATTATTATTTGGTTTTTCTTGAAACAATGCCCGGAAAAGCTGCAGGAACATTGGTAAAATTATTTAGCGGTTTATTATCGTACAACGATCTTAGCTCGTCGTATGTTAAAGAAATTTCGTCCACAATTTTGTCTCAACGGAATCGTTAAAAACAGACTCGCTTAGAGCCATGAATTAATTCGCTGATTGTCGGCTGACTTCGGCGGATTGCGACTATCCAATCGAATGTGTTGCTAATTTGTGGACGGATCCGCCACCTTTATGGGATGCAAGTAGCGGGGCAGAAAATGTAGAGCAGAATTAGCATTTTCAATTTAGCCGTGAACCGCGCCAACGAAATTGGCTAGACCACATTGAACGCGCTGGAACTTAAACGAGGGGAGAAGGTTGTAACTTCTCTGCTCGGTTGTGGACGAATCGGAGGAGCTGCCGGACGGGCAGGCAATCGTGGCGAGTTTATGTTCGATGGTTCGATCGTAGAACCGAATAGACGTTCGTTGATCGATCGATGGTCCGAACTGCGATTTCGCGCGAATGCTTCTCGCTTGGAATTGCGTTGAATCGATACCGATTGGTAATTCGCGATACAGCATCCGAGAGTTCTTCTCGTCTAAAGCGTTCCTATTTATCGTAAATCACCTCGATACGGAGATTCCGATATCTCGACCAGAAACAGGTTGCGCGTTGCGGGACAGCTCGCAAGTAGTATAGTGTTAGCGTGGCCCAACAGTTGACATAGGCGACTCCCGTTTCACGGGACTAGGAAACTCCAATGTCGCGAGACACACGAGAGAGACCACCACCAAATTGTGGAACCTAATATGGACGACTCCTGTGTCGTAGAACTCAATAGCGTTGACCTCCACGAATCGTGGCGCGGCCAACCGTCGAAGATGAGTTAACCCTCTCGTCCGGAGTCTGGATAATCGATATTTTTCCACCCGTCACTTGCACACTTGCTCGGAGATGGAAGGAGCCTGTTCCACTCAATTAATTTTTTGTATCCGAGAGTAGCTTCCAGTGATTCCGCTTCGAACGAGCCGAGCAACGACTCGCGTCCATTGCGCCAAGAGCGTTCGACATTATTTCATTAAATAACGGCCGAGATGATTGGGGGTGAGGAAAAATGGAACCGGACAGTGTGTTTATTAAATGGAAGGGTGGTGTAACATCGGATGCAGCGAACGGTAGCATCAATTTGTTTAGACACGATAATGAGGGGATCGTTAAGGAGAATAATGATCTGCGTGTGCCAGTTCTCCCTTCCACGTGACCGTCCCCCTCTATTCGTCGCCCTTTCATCCTTTAATGCGGCCGGAAAGGCGCGTCGCCGGATTGAAAACCAAAATCACAGATAATACACCGTCGCCACGTGTCGTTAATGTGTGCGATAATGTGTTCACGTGTCGCGAATACATCCTCCACGGTTCGGTACCCTTTCCTTCTTTTATTTGCCATTCCGCAAAAAGGTGATACCGGGGTATAAATGTTGCAATTCGCAGTGTGGTGAAAACTTGAATCGGGCTATTTTACCGTTCCCATGATTTACAGCGATGCTCTCTGGCATATTTCTTTTCGAACCAGCTGTGTTGTTCGGTCACGTTCATTCCGCGACGCAACAATTGAAGCTACTGTCAGAAAATATACACCGATGTACGGTAGATATTCGTTAAGAATTGTTAATATAAATATTAACCGTGTCATTCCACGAATTAAAGTTTCTATCGCGGTTAAAAGCTTCGTTAAACGAAATCAATTGTTTCGACGCAGAGGTACTGTGCGAACTAAACGAATCAAGGTATCGTCGCTTCATACTGCACCTGCTCGAACGTTCTATCGAGGCTCCCACCTATCCGCGTGTCACAGATTATCGGTCCGCTCTTGGCTCGGTCAGCGTTCCACGGTGCCGCGGGTCATTGGAAGCTCATTTTCACGCTCGTCCATCAGCCGGCCGTCTAATGTTGTCCAATTAACGCGCGGATCCATTTAACGGAATGCCACGACCCAGATCTTCTCCCGAACCTGTTGTGTACCTGTTCGCGGCGCGACCCTCGTACGTCGTACGTGAGGACATACGACGTCGTTAATGCGTGCACGGAAGTTTTCCTCGTAACTGATACTTGTCTCCGTTCTCCAGTTACCACGGAGGAATGGTACCGCGCCAGGGTACCATGACCACCTCGGCCGTCGCATTCGTTGCGCTCGAACGTGCAATTTCGAGACGAGTGGCCCCTCCTTCCATCTTTGTCCGCTGCCCCCGATATTCACGTTCTAGCTAGGCAACGTTTTCTCCAACCTTGCGGATCGTCCTGGGAATCGTTCGTCGGGCGTTTTCAAACGAGCACGATTCGACATGCGCTATTCGTGAATCGCGCATTTCGTAACACGGAGGCTGATGGCAATTAAATTGCTCCGGACATTTTCTGAAATTGTCCACGCGAGATTATCCATTTCTACGTTGCCTGCGTCGAACTTTTCGTCTGCGGTGCAACGGAGAAAGCGGAGAAAGAATGTTGACTGGCAGAGCGACGAATCGATTAACATTTCGCGAAGTTAATCGGTTTGCGGAGCGTGATGTTCGATGGAATTTTGACGGTCAGTTGAAGCCAGTCGTTGGACTTTCTTTCGTTTCGCGACTATCTGTCGGAGACTTCGTCGGACGCGTTCGAAGGATTTTTGCCAGCTAGACGCGGGTCGGTTCACGCGTTCGCAGTTTACGAATTGGAGCGGACCGGGAACGGCGAGAAGATCCACCCTCTTGGTGCTGCGATCTCGTTACGCGACACCCTTAGCTGTTAGCATCCCTGCCGCGTGTCTGTAGCTGCTGTTTGGTATCGCGTATAGAAATACATGGTGCGCCAGCGCGTTTCTCGTTGTGCACGTGAATCAACACGTGGCCAGGGGCGATCGGCTCGATGACAGGTTTTTTGAAAGCATGCCAATCGCGATCACCTTTTCCGGCGTAAAATCTGTCCAGGCAAATGGCGGTGAACGTTCAATTACGTGTCATTCGTACAAAATTGGCCGAACGTTCGACGAAAATAATATGCTGTCCGGGTTCCGGCACCCACTTTTTTTTATGGAAAAATATCGTAGACGCCGTATATAAAAATCACAAGAGGTCGTACACTTGTAACCAGGATTTTGCCACGACGATAAAAATTGCACACCAATTCGTTACATTTGGCTATCAGTCGAGGGCCTCGTCAGGTATCTAGGTTGTTTCGCGGTTGTTTATCGAAGGTTGCGGGGTATTTAGGGGATGATGTGCACAGGCAGCTGAAGGGGTGGCCTTCGATCATGGTATTTCCCGTTACGAACACCCCTCGACGTCAGTATCGATTATACACCCTTTGCTGACGATATCGGGGGTACGAAACGTGGCTGGGCCGCGTCGAGGGACCGTTTTAATTATCCACTGAAGTAATTACAGGGGGGACGTCGGGCTATCGGTCGATAAGTCAAGAATGATTTCACGAATACCTCGTGCCTGTTCCGCTTCTCATCTACGGCACAACAAACAATTTGCGATAGAACGATTCCCCCGATTCGCGTACCGAACCGTCAATATCACTATTATATTATAATCACCGCGGTTCCATTTCTATCGCCCGTCGCACGAATTCGTCGCGACGAGGCGAACTAACCGGCCGAGTTAATGGGAAATCCGGCAGCAAAGTGCAGCGGCCAGGTAGCAGAAATGGAAAAACGAAATACGAGCACAATATAGTGCGCGTCCATTACCGCGACCCTTTTTCTTTCGCGCACCAAAAAAACAGAGAGGAAAAACGACGACCACCCCTAATCACCTCCCATGAGAACGAGACGAGACAAGTTTCGCCCGAGAAACACGACAGGCAGTCACAACCACAGCGTCCTGACCGTGTCACCCCCGGGTGTCCACGGCGAAGACCCGGGGCACGGGGAGGGTTGGGGCACGGGGGCGATCGAGAGCGGTGAAAAAGCGGGACATGTGCGAAACTAAGGTGACAGGACGGATGGTAGGCGTACGTAAGGACAGACGTACGTTGTCGATGGTGGCAAACTCGCGGAGGCCCCGGAGGAAGATGAGGTCGGAGGTAACCCGACACCTGGCCGCACTGAAGGTAACGTGAGAGCCCCTTTACCCGCCTCCGTTCCTTTTCCTACCACCTCTTCCAGCCTCCACGCCGGCTGCTCGTCCTCCCGTGGCCACGATCCATCCTCCTGTAGACCCATCCGCGAACCGTGAACCCATCGGTGGAACGGGTAGAAACGTTCACGCGGCGTCCTCGTTCTTCCTGGGCGAAAGAGCCCCCGGGATGGGAGGCGCCGGAGAACTCAATTATGTCTCACGGATGTCCCACGGGGTGAAGATTGACGAGTGACTCTTCGCGTGGACGCTCCTTTTATTCCGCCGGTAATTAAGTAGCGGGCGGACCTCGCGGAAAGATTGTCCGCGAAGGACAGAAGGAGCATCGTGGTGATTTCGGTTGCCCTCGGTGCATCGAAGGGCGCAGAGGTTGAGGCGGCAACATCGAATTTATATTTTGTGGCACGAGGATGCACCGTGTTTAATGGGCAACGGGGTTAGTCGCGAGTCTCGAGCGTCGAGAGGGAAATATGCGCAGAAACAAGGGACGGTAACGGTAAAACGACCGGACGGCAAGAATTATTTCCAGGGTCGGGGAATGTATATTGATTCTCCTCTCGTCTCCAATCGAAGGCTGTCGCAAAAGTTCGAGCACGTTAACTGCGCGCGTGAATACAGATTCGGCGGCGAAGCGAAAGATTAGAAAGTCAGTGACGGTAAATTCGAGTCGAGTTATTTCTTATTAAACGTCGGCGCGGCCGTTCGGTATACCGCGAAAGATGAATGCCAGCTGGCTTCGTCGTTCTTCATCCTTTCGCTGGTATTTTAACGCGGGGAGTGGATACCCGCGGTTCGCAAACGCGTATTCAACGCGGACCTCCGAGCGTATTTCAGTCGACACGTATTACGACTCGCGAAGCGGCGTTACGTTCAAAATAATTAAAATTAATTCGCCCATTCAACACGGTACACGGAACCCGCAACTGACAATCACTCCGTTCGAGGAGCAAAGCAATTTCAAATACAATTCTCAAGAAGCTACCGCTTCGACGAATTACCATTTCGAGACGACATCCTCGCGTGCTGCAAGTTTCCGGAAAATCTGTTCCCCGTCGGCCACGACCTCTCCTTGTCACTCTCGAAAAGCTCTAAGCGCGTCCTTGACTCGCCAATCCGACAAACGCGCATCGAGCCAACGGTTTATCAGCGATAAACGTATCGCGGGCACCTGTCGCTTGTTAACTCGTGTTCCAAGCCAGTCCTGCTTGGCCGTCGAATCGAAAGGAATCGACGGCGCGGTGAGAGGTGCCGAGTTCGTTAAAATTCATCCGCGAGAAGGTCTGGCCGGTGTAGCAGCCGTGGCTGGCCCGCTTGCGGGACACCCCGTGGAAGAAAAATGTGTCGATACAGTTCCCGACGGTAGGTTAAGTAAGAGAGTTGCCACATAGGGGCTCGCGGTGGTAATTCAATCCCTTTGGGCGTAGGTAGGTACGCACTTACATCCCGGTCGCGTACATGCTCCGCAGTACGTAAGATCGGTCGTACACAGATGCGCGCGTGTAGAAAAGGCACAGACAGGGGGTGGGGGGTGTGGGGCAGAGGACGGCCAGTCGAGAGAGACAGTGACGGTGGACGCGGAGGATGGAAATGTTGACTGGAAATGACTGGAAATGAGACAGAAGAGCCGCGCGAAAAACGCTCGTCTCGACGGCTGAAAAAGTGTCGCGAACGAGACGGAAATATAGTTTCGGCTCGAAGAGCCTCCGGCGCATTGATGTCGATTATTAATGCGCCGCGAGAAGGCAGATTTTGTCCCGAGGTTCGATAAATATGCGAGCGACGCGATATTTGACGAAGCAGCGAGGCCACGAGAACGTGTTGCCGATACTACTGAACGCGTTTGCTTTTCAGCTAACGATAAGAAGCACGTCGACGTTGTCTCCTGCGCGTCTATTTAGAGAGCACCGGCGGTCTAATTTCTGGACTGCTGAAATAAATACACCAAGCACAGACGTTACATTTGTAATACAGCCTACCCCGCGTCGGTAGCTGTCGAGCGTCGAAATCGTTCGTCGTCCAATTACGAGGAATCTCGTAGAAAACGGCGGACGGGCTCGAAGGTGAAGCGGCAGTGGAATGGTACCGGCCGGGTCAGACTCGCCGCCTGGCCAGACGTCCTAATCCCCTAATTGTAAAACGAGCCGAACGCAGCGGTACGTTTTTCGGCTGGCCCCCGTGTCCGACTGCTGCATCGGGACGAGAGAAAGAACGGCGCGGATAATGCGCGACGAGTACAGCAACCTTAGCTTAACGGACTGGGCGGTAGGAGACAGAAGGTGCTAGACGGATAGGGGAGGAAAGCGGATAGAGAAGCGCGAGGTAAGCTCGACGCAGTGTGCAGCAAAGACACCGTCCGAGAAGGACGATGAACGAAATGAGGAAGGGAGACAGAGCGGGCACACGAAGGAAGCTCGCCTTGCATGGCGGCCTCGAGTACCTACCGACTCCCACTGACTGGCTGCACCATCGCCATCGCCTCCACCTTCTTTGCCCCACCTCCTGCCTACCTATCCTCGACGCGTATCCTGCACCTTCAGGGTGGCGTCACGCTCAAGACGCTTCCGGTGTTAAATTACTCGGTGCCTCTCTCTTTTTCGCCCTCCTCCTCCTTCGCGTCCTCCTCCACCTTTTACTCGCCGCGCTTCTTCTCCCTTCAGCAAACTTCTTCACCTCCGTCGCAAAGTTCTCCTCCTCGTCACTGGGTTTTTGTCTCGGTACCCTCGTTCCTTCTCCACCTCCCACCGCCCCTCTGTTTCCCTTCTTTCCGACGCTTTTGTTCGCGAGTTCGACGAGCCTGTCAGGATGTCCCTTTCTCGCGGTCGAAACCGATTGGGCCAAGTTACCGACACGCGTCTCAATTCTTTTGGGCCTCGATTAATTGCGGCGGCTTTACCCGCGACGGCGGTTGCCCGACCGCGCTTTCTGAAGTGCGTAAAAATTAGATGCTTCGATTATTCGGGCGTCGACAGGCGAAGCGTTCCTCGATTTGCGAGGGTTAACGATACCTCTTCATCCCGTTTGCCCAGTTTACGTTCAAAACCGATTCCTCGTCCTGGACAGAAAACCCTGGCGCACCGACCGCTGCACCTTTCCCAAAGAAAAGCACCACCTCGACAGGCAAAGTGCGAGGTCTATTAACCCGGCACACTCGTCGATCGATCATCGCGCGAACGATCCGTCGATCCGAACGGCGTGTTCCCGACGCCTTCGAACAAAAGAGTGAACGCTCCGTGTACAAGTGTTTGGACACCCGAATCGCTTAAGCGACCCCGCCGAGTGAAGGTGGTTTGTTCCGTCACCATCGTTCGGCAAACGATAATGAGACGATCCAAAAAGAGATTTTCCCTAAGGGGAAAACGATCTGGCCGCGATACCGATCGACCGGTGTCGAGAATGGTGCGACTGCTCTAGCCTCCAAGTTCCCTTAACGAGCCGGATCTCACGACGTAAATTACAAATAATAAATATCCGGCCCCGTAGCTTTATCGCGGCCGAAAGATCGGGATTTTAGGATCGGATAGGGCGCCGCTGTTCGCCGCGATGTGGGCGGCCATCGGGGCCCTTCTTCGGGGCTCCTCTTCGGGGCCCCCCACTGACACGACACCGCGTGGTGCCCGCTGTCTTACCTGACCCTTTCTCACCCCCCACCCCAACCCCCCTCGTCACCTCGAAAAAACAATACCGCCAACGGTACACACCTGACCCGCTAGAAATAGTCCACTCGATCTCGTCGCTCCTGTTGTCGATTTTTCACGGACCCACGTTCGGATAACTTTCGTTCCCGCGGGGACCGAAAGAAACGTACACATATACGTGCGCGTACACCGCACGCATAGAATTCCCGAACCGTAATGTTTCCCGATATTATTTTTTCGTACGCCGTTCCGACGTCGCAAAAGAAATCCCGCAAACGTTTCAATAAATAAACATCCACGAACAGTACGGTATATTAATGAATTCTGCGGCAACGAGTAGATAGCATCTGTCGTTTCGCTCCCGAATAAACAGAAGAAGAAAGAAAAAAAAAAGGAGAAAGCGCGATTCATCCGACCCGTTCCGGATTTTCCCATGGTTCCCGCGACGGGTCCCATAATTTCCTCGATTCGGCGAGACTGACGGCCTGTTATCGAGATCCCCGGGGCGCGTCCCTCTAATCCGTCGAAATTAGCATTATCCCCGTTGCGGACACGTGGGTGTGGAACAAGCGGCGCGACGTGTGATAACTTTTCGACGGTGGACCAGACGAGGATGCCGGTACAGTTGAAAAGTGGAGGGGGAGGGGGGAAAGGGATGGAAGAGCGGACGTTTTACACGTATTCACGCACGCACGCGACGCGGCACGATTCACGAGACAGGAGACGGAGCCGTGCGTGTGCCCGGTGCACGTCCGTCGTTGCGTGCGTGTAGCGGTTGTGTGGGTGTCACGGGGTGGCCACCTGTCTAGCGAGGTATGCGCCGATAGCATCACCAGAGAGAGAACCAAACGGAACGAACGCCCAGCGCTAAGCAAAGACAAGGGCGGTAACTCACCCCGACAAATTATAGAGTGGCCAGACAGCGTGATTCTTTCCACCTCTCTTTCTCTCTCTCTCTCTCTGTCTATTCCGTCCCCTCGTCCTATCTCCTGTACCCTCGCTATTGCGATATCCGCGCGTCTGCTCCTTTTTTCCGGTAGCCTTTCCATTCTTTTCCCGAGGAATTCGGCGAACGACGGAACGGCTGTTTCACGCTTCGCGCGCACCTCTTCTTTCGGGCACCGTTTTACTTTTGCGCATAGTCGTGGAATGCTTTGCGCCAACACGCAACAGGTTTGTTTAAACGCGCGGTTGTCGCAGAGAAATGACAAACGCGGCGTTGTCGTATTCAACGCGCGGTAGAATTTGATTTGTCGCGGCCGTACTATTTTCGTCCCGTGAATCTGCGAGTCAACCCTCGCGATCGGGAGCGTCGAGGCACGGTGTCGCTACGCGGGCGCCGGACGATCGAATCGGACGATTTCAGTGGAAAGAAGGTGTGAAAGAACTGCGCCGGCCAGCGGTGGCGTCATTTATGGTAAATGGGTCATGGTTTCGCGACGGATAGATTGCGAAATTGTGGCAGTTCTTTGAACTTTTCTTGCGGTGAAGGAAACCGATATTTCAGAGCGGCGGTACGTAATTATTGATATTTACGCCGCGGTGCGTCCATCGGACGGGGCCCCAGTTTTCCCCCTCCTCGCGCGTCGAATCGCTCGTACATCCGTCATACGTCTAAGAAAACGGGCCTCGATTGTTGAAGAGAGTCAGGAAAATTCGCCGTCGGCGGGACGTCGAGGCTGGTTCCCGTTCGAACGCGTAGCATGATCGGGCGTAGTTAGTTCGGGACCGTGGCAACACGCATCCCAAACTTTGATTAAACGAGTCGCAGGGACCCGTGGCCCGACTCATTTGTCTACCGTCTAACCTCTTCCCTCCGCTTTCGCCTCGCCCCCTCCATCTTTCCTCCGCCGCCGACCCGATCCACCCTTGTCTTCGTGATTCCTCTTCGGCGGTATCAAGAATCGTAACGATTCGCGAGGGGTGGTCGAAAGTTTCGGCTGCTCGCCGTTTAAAACAGGTGCTCGCGATTTCTATCTGGCCCAGCACCGGTATCGATCACGCGCGACGCAGCTTCTAAGAAAATCCCTAACCGTTCTTTGCCGGACGATCATTTCTTTTCCCTTCGACGACAACAAAATTCCGCCCCGTTTTCCCACAGTTTCCCCGTCCGGGACGCGTCTCGCCGTCGAAGGCCCGGGTATATCGCGTTGGAGCGTTTTCCACGGCAAGCTTCCCGTTCTTCCGCGTGCTTGACCGACTCTCGTCGGTCGGTTCGGTCGGTTCGGTCGGTTCGGTCGGTTCGCTCGATCCGCCGGTTAACCGAGATAATACGATGATTGGCGAAAAAATCCTGTTACGTTGAACGCCGCGGGATCCGCGGGCCGGATCCCGTGTCGGCCGTCGTCGGCGATTCGACTCGCGTCTAACAAAACCGATTACCGTTATCGATGAGTGTGCTCTAGGTGGCTCCAGGTTGGACGCGAAACGGCGTACCGTAAACGGATAATGGTGTGTGCGCCACCTCCGCGGCCACGGCCCTATTCCTCCATGGGAGCATCTGTATGGAAGCCGTCTGCGGGTCGTGGACGCCGGCGGTGTCGGGTTACTAACGTCATCGTTGCCGACGCGCTTCGAGCATAGGGACTCGAGCGACGAAACAGAAGGACAGGGACAACGAGGACCACACACGGACAGTTTCCACGGGTGCGAACTACCGTTGCCGTTCCACCCTCCGGGCGTCGTTGTTTGTGCGTCGATCGGTCGTCCTGCTCGCTCGCACATTGTTGCGAAGCCGACGGGGCTAGCAGAAGAATTCTGCTAATACCGGCGCGACACCGGTATTAAAGTTGCACGGCCATTCGTCGCGTCCACGCGCGGTCGACGCAGCCGGAGAATTGCTGGATTTACCTGTCGTCGACGCCTTCTCGAACCGGTGTCCCCGGCCCGTTACGCGACAGGGTTTAATTACTTAATCCGAAGACAGCGCAGGGTTCGACGGAAGCCCCCCCGGAGATTCCTCGCCTCCGTTGGAATCGCGAACTCCCGAGATCGCGAAGGAGGAACGGGCGAAGTTGCGCAGGAAGCGCGGGCGGCGGATCCCGTGTCAAAACAATGCCACCGGTGGAAGGCGCCACCGGAACTTGGCAAGAGGAAGAGAACGGAACGAATGGCAGACGCGAGCCGCGGCGGTGAAAAAGAGAAACGAAGAACGGACGCGTACACGATTCCCCTGCAAGACGATGAACGCCTCGAAATTGGCGAGGGTCTCGCGTGACGAAAACACGCGTGTCACCCGGGTCGACGCATCGGGTCGCATAAAGTAGGTGGACACGGGCTGTCCGGGCGAGCGAGCGCCTCGTAGATAAGCAATTACGATGGAATCCGCAGATAGGGGGACAAATTCGAATTCCAAGATTCGGGGCCCCGATAGGATCGGCGCAAGGCCACCGAGACAACCTTTCGTTTCTCTCTTTCTCCCTCCTTCGTTTCCCATGCCGGTCGTTCGTTCCTCCCGCGAACATGAACCGGCCGGTTCGTCGCGATCCAATTGCGAGGATTGCGGCGACTGCCGTCAGTGGGGCTCGCGGATCGTCTTGAACGTTCGCGCATTAGACGCATATGGGCGAAGCTAACAATAAGCGAGCCGTTGTTGTCGTTGCTCGTTCTGTGCGAGTGTTTAACGTTTCATCGCGGCGAATCTACGGTGGGCCAGGTTTATTCATGGCGACGCTGTGAGAATCGGCGATAACTGGTCCGAGACGAGACGATATATCCGTTTAACTTCGTCGGAGTCTTTGGATGGTGAATAGTTCAGAATTGAAGGTTTGCACAGGCGCTCTTTTCTTTCGTTGCAATACGCGAATAACAGTTGTCATTATTCTGTCACGGTTTGTCGGCACGCGGGTGCTTGTTAGAAAACAAACTGAAATAGACGCATCGGGTATACGTCGCTAGGTGTCCACGCCTGCATTAATCGCGTGACGCAACCCAAAGGTGGCGTGCCCTTTTTTTCCCCCCCCCGATTCCACTGTAGACGCCGTGCAGACGCTTGCATCGCGAAATATCGGTTCGGTTCGAACGCCGTTTCGCGATACGCTCTTATCAGCGGGGCCAGTTCGCGGCACCCACACAGATGCACATTGCGAACGCGTTCGCGTACATTTACACGGGCAGAGGAAAGTACAAACGTATCGCGTTACGATGGAGCAACGCCCATCGGTTTCGAATAGCAGAGAACGTATGAAATCGTCTGGCCTAGCGCAATACGCGAAACGGTTTTAGCGCAGACACGCTTCGGGTTCGACACGATCGGGACCGCCGATTGCCACTTTGATGCCCGCGCATGGGGAGAACCATGGATGGTAACAGCGTGAACTTTGTGAATACGTTGCCCCCTCCTTTGACCGCGTATCTCTAATGCAGAAACGTATTGCGAAACGCGACCAGATTTTGATCGACGCTGTCCCTGGTGTCGTGTCTTCGTTGGACGGCGATAGAGCAATAACGGCGAGAGATACATAGTTCGACAGAAGAAACGCAATTCATACGATTTCCTTAAAACACCCCCTGCCGGTTAAGTCGACTGAGAAATATTGGAGAACGTTTCAGGGAAACGGAGGAACGTTTCCTCTCGATTTTAATGAAGATCAAACCTCCGTCCGAATGGTATTTAATATAAATATGGTTGACTGATATGTCTGATCCCTGCAGGCTGCCGGGGAATATTTCGTTAAAAGTTTCGTTTATATTTTCCCGTCGACCGTAGGAGTTTTCCTTAAAATTGCATACGTACGTCTGCCCGTCGTGAATCGGGAATCGACGCTCGCTTAAAGGACAGTGAAACCGGAAGTCGGTCTCGTAGCACAGGATTTATCGTCTTCCGAGTGTCTCGTTGCTGGCTGTTGCTCGACACCACCCCGCCCACGAACGGCAGTAGATTACGCGGTTTTTGCACGTCGAAGCATCCTGCATGCGTCGCCCCCCGAGGCTCAGAGTTTATCGATTATACAAACAATAAGGAAATCCTCGAGCGAGCGGAACGTCGAAGGTCCTGAAGGTACGATTCCATTTTCCACGGTCAGCTTCCTCTTTTTACCGTCGCAACTCCATCGCCCTTTTCTGCGCATCCACGTGTCAATTGTCGTTTCAATATTCGCCCTCGGGCTGCAACGGGTCCAAAGATTTCCCTTCCACGATTTGTCCAAAGCTGGCGAGCTTCGAGAAATCTCTCGAGGCCAGGCAGTGCGGTTAACATTTGCAATCGATTAGCGGGCTGACACTTCGCAGAGATTACATTTGCTCCGCGCTAAATTCTGCAATGGATCGGTGGCCTTTTTCTTTCTCTTTTTTCTTTTTTTCGCTCGATCGAAGCACAGCGAGACCGAGCTCCCCCGACACCTCAGGCTTAATTAGTTTTAAACAAAGTTAAAGTCAGGTGACGTGCAGCCACCAACGCGAGCGGATGCACTCGAGCGAGCGTCGCTGGTAACGTAATACGGAGTCGGACTACCTGGCCGATCTGACAGTAAGCTCGAAACAAAATCGAATCGGTGCACGGGGAGCATCCGTACCTACAGCTGGAAGTCGTTCGCAGACCAAGCAGGGACGCTTGTTTTCGGTTCTCGCCGGAATCGTTAAGGAAAACGAGGAGAACACAGCGTCACGGAATTTTTTAATTCACAGCGGCAAGCTGATTCGGTTCACCGTTGTCCAAAAACGTGAAAAGCTTCGATTCTTCGGTCGCGTTTCGTTCTCCAACTTGCCGATCGAATAACGCGGGCGATTTTTATTCCACAACGCACACCCCGTAGCTTCCATTGAAACGTTATTCGCTCCGACCGCGATGTTTCCAATAATCGACGGAACGGGAATATTATTTCCGTTGGTTTCGCGGTATTGAAATAAATACTCCTTCGTTCCCGTTTGTAGACATTTTTCTTTTACTCGTTAGCGAGACAGGAGAGACGAAAGGTGGATGCGCCTGTCCGTAAAGGAGAATAGCCTCCTCGCATTGGTCCACCCACGGTTTCCATGGACGCGAACCATCGATCTGTTCGTCGTTGACGTTTGTTTCCGCCACGGAGCATGCTCCGATAGAACTCGGTCCCTCTCGTCCAGATATTTTATTATTCGAGCGAAAATCGAGCAAAGGGAAACTTCTTCGGCCCGCAAATTTATTTCCCCACGGTCTCGACCGATTTTCATCCACCCCGTTGCGTCCGGTTTGTCTCCTGTGCAGAAGCAAGAATCGCTGGCCGCGTAAATTTATTGGAAAAAAAGCTTCGTACACGGGTTTCGTTGCCGCGCAAGAATCTTCGCGGAGGTTTCACGAACAATCGATCGACACTTTCAACGGGGAATACGCCACGTGACGCAATAATTCCAATTTATTCAAGTCGATGCGCTGCCGCGATCGCTATTTTCCAATTATCATTCTCGTCCACTGGAGCTTTGCTGCGATATTCGTATCTTCGCCCCGACCATATTCGCGACTCGGGGTTCAGGTTGCAAGACTCGAGCACTGAAATTGCATCCCGGAACCGTCCTTTTTAATTGATTCAATTAAACGCGCAAATACTCGATTAAACGAACTCCGGATACTTTGCAGCTTCTCCCCTCGCGGTTCGTCAAATAGTTCGATAATGCAGTTCGAGAACTACCACCGGCAAACTTCTACTCATTAAGACATTATCCTTCTGGGGCACGAAGCAACGCTCCGCGACGACGCGCAATCCGGCGCGCAGACTGCACTTAAATTACTCCCGAAAAGTTCAATCCACGTTCATCAAACGTGGAACGAAAACTTGCGTCGTTAACGTGTGCCGAAATCGTGCGGTCAAAGTCGCGAATCACGACGCAACGATCTGTCTGGCGCGTTTTTAATCAACGAAACGCAACATTCGAAACGCAATAAGCGCTGTATTTCCTGACGGGCGAGTTTTCGCGGGATTGGAAATTCAATCGTAGCAACGGTATCGAGAACGATCGCGAGAAAATGTTCCGTAGGGGGCGAGTTCTCGATGTCGTTACGTTCGTGGTTCCGTCGTTCTTTGCTTTCTTCGAAACACTTCAGGCAATACGGCATGAAAAATCCCTCGGTCATGTCACGGCACGATCGTGCGATCCATTTGACAATTTCACTTTAATCGGCCCCACCCTCTGTCGGTCTTTCCCCTTTAAAATGTGACAAGAATCATTCGACTTGTTTCGCGAGGGAACACAAGGGGCGTTGATCTTTCCAAGGCGTCGGTCATGAACAAAATCAGGAAGCTGAGCGGACAGTCTTTCCTACCCAAGTTGAGGAATTGCACGCTGGTAAAGTTATACGCCTCGCCTCTTAACGGGAACGGGACGGAACGGAACGATTCTCGAACGATTTTCCAAAGAATTCTGGGAACTTGCTTGGTTCCCTCGGTTCTGGCCGCGTAAATATGCGCCATCCACCCGTCGAACGTCCGCGCGTTCATTTCAATCGTACGAATTCGTTTCCCGTTCGAATACGCGGGTCGAGAAGCGCATCCGCTGACAGTGTCGTTCGTTGATTAAAAAGGCGTACAGCACGGACGAGGCGAGGATATGGGAACCGTTTCGTTCGATCATCGATCGATGGGGGCACGTGAAGGGCGAGCACTGTTGGGTGGAGGTTGTCATGCCGCGGGATCAGCAAGGTCAGAGCAAAGTTCGAACGAGCCGGGTGCCGGAGGCGTCGTCGCAGATCATATTCGGGGTGCGATGCAATCGTCCTCGACCGAAGATCCGGATGGAGATGGTGGACGTATTCCGGCGGAGAATGTACAATCCCGTGATCAAGTATTGAAGTACTCGTGCACGAAACGGAAGCGCGACAACGGGAAGAAGTCCGGCCGCTGCAAACGCAGGGTGACGTTCGCTTTATAGATTGTATCCGATTGATCTGTTAAATTGCTGTTGTCGAATAAAAATTGGTCGGGCGGTAAGTTTTCTTCTGCGTTCGATTAGAGGCAGCCGCATAACGGAGGCGAATGACGAGGATTCTTCGAGTGATTTTTGATTTTACATTGGAAACGGTGTTTTCGAAAGGGCGTCGAAAATATTGTTGGAACTGTTGGCGAGGTATATCGTGTTTCGTGGCGCAATCTTTTCGGTGTACAGGCGTATCGATCGTTCGCGCAGGGAAGAACGAGCGTGTTCGGCGAAAATATTGAAAAGAAGAATTCGTTGCAACGAAGTTCCGTAAGATTTGTTCCCGATCGTTCCGCAATTTCCAAAGTTCCGAAGACGATCTCGCTATTCGTGCGTCCCGTCCGGTGGACGCATCGATGTATCGATGAATCGGCGCTATCGACGGCCAGTATCGCGAGGAGATTCGCAAATGTTTCGGCGACCGTGGGTCGGCCGATCCCCCGTTGTTTTCTCAATGTTTGGCCCCCGTTCCAAATGTCACATCGTTGGAACAATCTAGAATGACATTTTCTCTTTAAATTTCAGTTAACACGTTCAAAATTCTAAGTGGTCGCAATTGACACGATTAATACCGTATCCGAGTAGCTTTTCGCTCAACGAGAAAATGAAGGGTATCAGGTCCATCGCTCTGCCGGATCTCTCGCAGATTTTGGCCACGAGAGGATTTCAGGTACAGTGCCAGCCTATTAATCGATCGAACGAGCCGCCGATACTCGCAGCCAGTTTAACGTTCCCGTGGATCAATGAACGGGCGAACGTTAAATCGTATTAAAACGTATTTTCACGCGACGACTCTGTCCTTTGCTAAGTGTCCGTTACCCTCGTCGCACATCCACATGTCCGCCCTGTCCCGTCGGTTCTGGAAATTCCTGGAGTTCGCACACAAAGAGGAGGGCCGCCACGACGCGGAGAAATGTCCATCGTCGAAGAGCGTCGTCTCCCCGACGTTGCTCAAGACCGACGAATTCGACGGTATCGCGAGAAACTTCCCCCCGAACGACGTGTTCGCCCCGGCGATGTCGTCACCCTCGAAATGCCACGGCTACACGTTCGACCTGAGGTCAACGCCGATGACCTGCGCGAAGGCGTGCAAGCCCGTGCAGCAGGCGTGCCTGATATCTCTGTTGGACGGGAACCCCGTGCCCAGAACGCTGAAATGGAAGCTGAAGGGCTACAAAACCCTTCGAAACGAGCAGGCAGGCGATTTCGCGTTCGTGCCCGGCGAAAAGACCTGCGAGTACGATTTGCTGACCAAAGACGAGCGGGCCGAGCCGATCGTTTCGGACACGCGTGCCGGCAAGCCGGTCGCGGATAGCGCGATCGTGGCGACGGAAGGCGGCCCCGGGATCGTTCGGGGCGACCCTCTTTGCAAGACGAGCGATGTCATCCAAAGCGAACGGGCGATTCGCGCAACGAAATCGGACGTGGCGGGGAATAAAATCGTCGAGCTCGACGAACCTGATTGCAGGTTCACCGCGGGCAATTCGAACGAATTAACGGTGATTAATACCGGTCAGACGGATGTCGCTGGCTCCGTGGCAATCGAAGAGTGCGCGAAATTCCTGCCCGTCTCGAAGTCGGAATTGTCCGTGGGCCAGTCGAGCTATGAAACGCAACCAGCTGCACAGTATTCGTCCCGTGCGTCGAAGGGCCTCTGGAAACCGCCCGCGCCGGTGCTGACCCAAGCCACCGGGAAACGACCGGAGGAAAACGTCGGGCAACGCGTCGGGAGACGAGCCGCGAAGGGGCAGCCGGCGCAAGCTTCGTCCGCCGCTGAAGCGTCGAATTCAAGGTACGGGGATGTCGCGGAAGACGTTCAGGAAGGATGGCCCCGGAACGACGGGTCCGACGGGACCGCCGCGAAACACCAGAACCCAGAGAGCCGCGGATATCCCGACGAACCTTCTTCGATGTCGCGTTCGGAGGAATCGCGAGACGCGTCTCTCTCGGTGCCGCAGAGAGGATCCTACCAGGATGAGCTGGCGAGCACGAAACCGGCGCAAACTCGCGAGCCCAAGACAGCCGACCCCGGACCTCGGGACGATCGTCATTCGGAAACGTATTTCGCTCCGCGAGCGAGTGCGCGTGCCGCCAGGTCGCGGTCGGCCCAGAACTCGCCCGGAGCCGAGAACAAGCTCTCGTACGAATCGATCGTCGGGATTCCGCCTAGGCCGTACCCGGCTGTAAACATACCTAACCCCGGCGACACCCAAGGGGCGAATACGTCGCCATGCGCCGCGACGCACGCGAGATTGCAACAGGTATCCGCCGGTGGAACGCAAGAGAGTCATCAGGGCGGCGGGCTCGGCGGTAACAAATCACCGATGGGCGCTGGAAACTCTGGACGCGGTTCGAGAAAACCTCCGGGCTCGTTGCCTCCGTTCGCAACGAGGCACTCGTCGTCGAACACCTTCTGCTTGACGAAGAGCGCGGGCCTCGCGAGCGAAGCAGACGTCGGGGCGCGACCGAGCGCGACGTCGAAGACCCCGTCGTCGAGCATTTCCACGTCGGGCGCGAGTCAGGGTCGGGGGAAGTGCGACGACGGTAACGAGGACGACGACAGGTGCTCCAGGAGAAGAAGCTGCAAGCCGCGCAGACAGTGCAAGCAGGAGAGGCCGAGGTGCAAGCAGGAGAGGCCGAAGTGCCGACAGGAGAGGCCAAAGTGCAAAAAGGAGAAGCAGATCTGCAAGCGTTACTGTTGTCCGGAGCTGCAGGAGTCGCAGGAATGCGACTACTCGCAGATGCAGTGCCCGGGTGCGCATTGCGGCGTGAGGCCGCCGCCACCGAGAGTCGAGGATCCCACGTGCAAGCGGGATAAGAAGAACCACGGCAAGGACGGTCGACAGATCTGCACCTCCCCGACGAGGAAGAAAAAGCCCAGGTCCTGCAAACGGGAGGAGCAACAGTGCAGCAGAGAAAGGTATTTATTGGGACACGGGTCAGGCATTTGCTTTTTCTTATTCTTCTTCTTCTTTCATTGTCGACTACTGCAAATTCGAATCTTCTCGACGCTTACATCGTACCCGGGTCCACGTTTCTCGGTCTTGGACTTACCAGGTTGTCCCGAAAGTTTTATTGGCCAACGTTTAGTCAAACACACCGACCGATCCATTTTTCGTTGATGCTACACGGCGCTCGGTCGTTTTCTAGCTCTACATTAGTGTAATGTCGTTTGCATCGATAGTCTCGGCGCCGTTGTTTGCAGGCAACGTCTGGCTACAGGGCGAAAGAAACTTTCGGGACAATCTAACGTGTTCGTAGCTCTTCAAATCTCGAGACAAATCCGACGGGAACGTTCTGTCGTCGGTTTCGCTCTCGATGCTCGAAGCTTTCGAGTGCATCGATTGATGCCGAACGGGGGTCCGTAATCAATCGAGAAATTCTAACCGAATCAATTTGTACACGCACGCGAATGCGACCGTTCAGGAGGAATCGAAGTTGCGGTCAGGAACAGAGGGGCTGCCAAAGGAGAAGGTCTTGCAGCAGGCAGGACTCCGAGCAGGACCAAGGGCGTACGATCTGCACGAATCCGAAGAGGAGGGACAACTCGTGCAAACGTCAGAGGAAGTGCGACGATCGCGACAGCAAGAGGTCCGCGAAGTGCACCGGAAGAAGACACTACACTCAATTGGCCCACGCGCGCCGGGCGAGATCTTCCAACAGCGTCAAACGTTATTCGTCCGCGCCAGCTTTCGTTCTGCCCACCATCGGCCCCGGGATCGACGGCGAGGCGTGCGAGAAATTCTTGAACCTCGTGCCCGCCGGCAGATTTTACGGAAAGGACTCGAAACAGCCACCCGCGAAGGAGAACAAGTGCAGGTCCAGCTGCAGCTCGGAGGACGATCCGTGCAAAGCCACGCGGGGTAACTGTGGCTCGGGGAAGAAAGATATTTGCAAGAAAGCAAGCAAGACGGGCTGCGGCGGAAAGAAGGAAGATCCTTGCAAGAAAGTGAGAAAAACGGGTTCCAGCGCGAAGAAGAAGGAGGATCCCTGCAAGAGGGCGAGCAAGACGAGCTGCGGCGCGAAGAAGGAAGACCCTTGCAAGAAAGCGGGTTCTGGCGCGAAGAAGAAGGACGATCCGTGCAAGAGAGCAAGCAAAACGGGCTGCGCCGGAAAGAAGGAAGATCCCTGCAAGAAAGTAAGCGGAACGGGTTGCAGTGCGAAGAGAAAGGAGGACATTTGCGGGGGGAGCAAATCGAGCGACTCTTGCGCCCAGAAGAGAGAGCAAATCTGCAAAGGTGATTTACAATTAACGGGTCTCGCGGAATGGTTAAGCGGGAATTGATAAGAATTAGAGGCCGCGCGAGGGGTCGCGTTGCCGAAATGCCCGTCTTCGTTTCGTTGATTCGCTTTCATCCTTAAAGACAAGTCGAACTGCAACGCCTGTACGCTTAAACGTTTCAATACTTTCCGTTAGGACACGTGCACGCGTATTAACGAATGATTTTTGCAATTCCGCTGCCGCTAGACCGAAGGCTGTCGGGATCCTCGGCAAAGGAATCGGGGAAGGGTAGATTAGAGAGGGAACGGAAGGAAATGGAGGAGTGCAAGAAGGGCGGCAAGGACGCGGAAAGGAAGAAACAGAAGAGGGCGAACAATTTGGAGCGCGTTGCCAGCCCCTGCAAACGGAAGCAGAACGACGGGGGCTCGGGATGCAAGTTCGCGGGGCTCGACGTTCCGTACAGTTTCACCAGCTCTATGTCGGCCGCAACCATGAAGCAGGACCGCGTCAAGTTGTTCGCGATCTTGCCAGATCGATCCTACACGACTGCGGCGTGCCCGGCGTCGCGTAACGAATTTCGACCGCCGTCCTCGAAGATGCGGACGTCCCTACTCGGCCGCGACATTTTCAACACGGGGCTACATCCTGTTCCGGTTGCCACCGAGAATTGACGCGGCGCGCTGCCAGATTACGTTCGCGTTGCATCTAAATTCGGACAAGTTGTAAGGTGGATGTCGAATTGGAGGTAGCCCGTTGAGAGGAACCGAAAACGAAAAGAAGAGAAATGAGAAAATATATATCCCGAAATTGTTCGCAGATGGTTAGCGAATTCGGTAGAACGATCAACGGCGCACGAATCATTAATAATTATCGAAAGTGGACGATGTGCCAGCGCGCCGTCCACCAACCACGTTGTACTATTCACCCCATTGCACTGTTTCGAATTGTATCATTCCCTGGAACAATCGAACTGTCCATTCGTGATTAAGCAAATGTACTGGAACGAAAAAATGTTTCCGACACCGGCGGACGTGTTTCATTTTCCGCGACTCGAAACGCGACTCGAAACGCGACACGTCCTGGCGTAATCGAGATCGTTCATTCGCTATCAGAGAGTTTCGAGCTCGAAATTTGGAACGATATCGTTGAGGAGAAACCGAGGTGCCGCGTCGCAGGAAGCCTCGATAATCCTATAAATAACGCGACGAACGCGGCGCACGTGCAATTCCCTCGCACAAAATTGTCCCGGGACGGACGGGATCGTCCCGTTGAATCGAGTGTCGCGGCCGGTTACGAGACGCTTTTGTGCCGCGAACGAACAAACTCGACAGAGGCGTGCACGTGAACGGAGGGTTGGCAATTATGGGTTATTCAGGTCTCGCCACGGGATGCCCAGGGTGCCGTCGCCGTGGAATTCTTCGTGCCCGACATACGTGCATATACCTGGCGCCTCTCCGCGGCCCTTTTTGCGTTGCGCGCACACCGTCGTACGACGGGCACACGGACGAGAACGGATGAAAGAAGGACGGAAAGGGACGAAGGTGGAAGCGCGACGACGTCTCTGCGGGGATCCCCGTGCTCCGCCACTTATGGGAACGTGATACGAGCTTTTCGTCGGATGCTCTCTTGCGTTTTCGCATTGTTGCGCAACCACGTCGTTCCTCCCTTACGCGTGTGTACGTGCACACGTATACGCCCTCCGTGCTCCCGTTTCTCCATTCGTATTTTCCCTCTCTTTCTCTCTCCTTCTCTCTCGCTTTCTGCCCTGCCGCGTCTCTTTGCCCCCGTCGACAATGGGAATCGATGTCAATGCGAGCTGGCATCGCACGACGTCCGTACTTCGACTTCCGGCTCGTCCCACGAGACATCGGAAATTCGTGTTCGCGCCGCCGAAAACCGACCCCCCGTCCCTCCCGAGGAGTTCTCTGTTCGGGTCGCCCCGAGACTCTCGAATCTTACGCGAACTCGCCGGACAACCGTGCACCGATTCGTGCATCGATTCGTGCATCACGGCGACAGACGTGATCGGTCGGCCACGTGGCGCAGATATCGTACTCGAACCAGATTCGTCGCGTACCGCGCGCGTATATTTTTAAACAAGCCGTCATCGGGAAGATCGAACGGCTGAATTCGGGCCCTCGAGCGTACACACGCGTCGCATTACGATGTCAACGACCACTTCCCGGACCGCGAACCACCTCGGCCGTGGGTCCGGGATGAATGGGAACGCCACGGGTGGCGCCCTGTCGGAGAGGACACCGCGCACAACCACCGGAGATGTGTCAATTGCGTCGGAATCGTTCGAAACCAGACGAATGTCCCGTCTGTCGGGCCCCGGTCCCGTCGCGTCTCGCGATTTTTTCGCCCGGCAACAGTGTTTCGTCGCGATCGAAACGCGTCACCTCCCCCGCTGTACACTCTTACGCTTTCTACGTTTAATCGTCGGACCATCGATCTGTGTAATTCGCTGAATGCGTTTCGCGCAAATCTAACTCGACCGCGATTATCGTCGTGCAATTGGCGAGCGTTCGGGAGGTTGCTCGCGCGAGAGAGAGAGAGGCGAGGAAGCGGGATGCGAGTGTACGTGTACAAGAAACGTCCAATATGGTACGTATCAAGGAAGTCGTCCGTCCGTTAAATTTTTTCCAGGAAGATCAACCGGTCCCGGCGGCCACTTATTATTTCTTCTTCCTCGGTAGCCATCGAGTGGCCCACGGAAGCGGCGAAAGAGGAACAGAAGGGTTCGGCCGCGGTGCACGTGCGAGAAAAACGTCCCACGTCAATCACGAGGGATGGAAAACGGTGCGTGCAAAACAAACGGCGCCCCGGTTGCGTTCGAAGGAATGGGGAAGGGGGGGGGGTTGTCCCCGTGGCGTGGCGACGCGACGGAAAATCTGGTCGGCAGACATTATTTTAGGGATTGTTTTTCCAGTGGTCCTCGCGGTCTGGGAAAACAAGATGTCCTTTGTCCTTCCAGCCGTGCGATCTTACTCGTAGCTGCGCCGCTGGTCGGCCTGGCAATCGCGTCGCTGCGATTTGTAATTGCGAAGACGGCGGGCACGGCGGAGATCTTTTGAAGCGTTTTATTTTCAACCGGAAAGGACCATTCGCTGGAATTTTTTGGACCTCGTTCGCGCGAGGTTCGCATGCCAGTTCGACGTGGGCGGCAAGTTTTTAAATCGTGCCAATTGCGCCGTGCTTTCTTCTCTTGTTTGTCAATGACTATTGTCCTACGCTATATGTACACGTCTGGCGAAGTTCCGCGTGCTGTTTCTTTTCCATCGAGCCTCCGCAGTGATCCTCCGCGCCGAGATACCGTTCCGTGGACACGGCGACGAGAATGCTATTTCGATTTCGATTTGTGCGCCAAGTGGATGGAAATAAGGTGCACGTTATCGGCAGTTCTTTGCTTGGAATCGAGTTCGGCTCCGCCACGGTGAAAAATCGATCGACGGCGCTAGCATGTTCGCGAACGCCTCCGCGGAGGAAGAAGGACGGTACTTAATGAGAGATGTTGGATAAAGTTTCACGGCTGTATGTTTTTATTGTACTTAAATCTCGCTTGCCGTTTTATTCGAGGGGCGATGGAAAACGATGGAGGACGAGCGAAAAACTTGAGAGAAGACTATTCCCTTCTGGCACGTATATTAACAGCGCTAACCAAATCGAGCAACGAATCGGCCATACGGCCGAAGCGGCTACTCGGAGGATCGATTTCGGAATTGCTGCTATCGCGACGACTTGCGTGAACCACGCCGAATACGAGTCGCGACGCGCCGACGTATCCTCGCCCCGCACAGTCGCAACGAAATGCTCATAGAGGAGACATTGAATAGCCAGCTAATCATAGAATTTAACGAGCAACAGGGAAGAAACGCATCTATGTCTGGATGGATTCGTCCGATTTACTTGCGCATCTTTTCAACTATATTCGTACTAGAGAAAGAAGCGTGCACAGGCCGGGGGTGTAATGAGGCTTATTTATTGCTGCACGAGGCACGACCAATGGTGACGCGGTATGGTGGTCGTAGCCATGCCCAACAGCCAATGGATCGGCATGCCGGGTACTGTCAAACGGGCCACGCCTCGGCCAATCGGCGGTAAGCTGCGCATGACAGAGTGGCTCGGGCTCGGAGCACGCCGGAACACCAGTCCCTTCTGGTGCGTGCGTACGAGAACGTCTCTCTTTCGCCCGGTCACAAGAGAGAGGGAGCGCAAATCTGACGTTTCGTTATCATTCTACGGACCGTCTTCGATGCCACGAGTCCTCTCGATAAACTTTCGCCGTCGTGCAGTTCCACGTGGCTGCTGGTATCGTTGGTTCGAGTTGTATGCGTCGCGTGTTGCCCTTCGACGGGAGTGCTAAGAGTGGCGATATAAACAGTGCGTTTTGTTCGAGCGTTTACAAGTGTATCGTTGTGTCGCGTGCATTTCGGGAGCCGTCTGAAGGTTAATGAGCAACAGTTCGGAACGGTTTTCGCTGGTGACTCGATAAAGGAAGAGGGCAGAGAGAGCGGCGAGAGAACGAGATAGATAGAGGAGGACAGAGAAAACGGACTATTTAACACGCACCTAATAATAGCCGGTGCGCGTTCGTACGCGAGTATACTAAGCGCCTATAAATACACACCTACCACGGCCCGCGGAAACACGAGCCCGTGGATTTCACGGTGCAACCTGCCACGAGGAGATAGAAAAGACGCGAGTTCGAAGGGAAAAGAGGGAGAATAATCTTGAAGGAGGGCGCACCTGGCGCTCCAAAGAGAAACTTGCCATAATCGGATCTAGTCGGAGGCAGTAACGCAAGATAATCGTGCGGCACATGCGGGACGTGGAAGCGAGAAAGACAGAGAAAGAGAAAGATAGGCAGGCAATCGGTCCACCGGCTGCTGGTGGAGGCGGCGGCGGCGGCGGTGGTGGAGGTGGTGGTGGTGGTGGTGGTGATTGCGATGGTGTACGTACCAGTCTCTGAAAGCAGATTAGAGAATAACCACACCTGAAGCGAGATTTTATTATTTCACGGTCTATATTCTTTCTTTTGCTCTCGTAACACGAGAAACATCCCGGTGGGTAGTTCGTCGACGGTCGAGCTTGCAGCAACTCTCTACCAGCGGCAGCCTAAAAATATCTCCTTCCTGCATATTCTGACGCGTTTATACCGTCACGAGAGTGGCGCGTTCTTCCTTTGCGTTGCCGTGTACTTTTTACCCTCTGCTTTCTCTCCGTTCGAAAGCAATACGACCGCTTTACCGCATCTCCTCTACGCCGGTTCCGTATTACACAAGAGGTGGTAATCTCTGTGCTAACCGAATCGATCGAGTTCGCGTTACGAACGGAGTGTAATACTCGTCGCCCTTTGAACTTCGGCCACGATCGCCGGTGACGTGCCGGAAGAAAAGAACCGAAAGGGAAGATGCCGCGAAGAAAATCATACGCGAAGGAGCACCGTGGATGACCATCGAAAGGTATGAAGATCGTCGACGCGTCGTTCACAGCCAGCGGCTCGTACGTAGCAATCAGATATTTGCCGTCGGAACGACACCCGACAGAAGCAAGCCTCGTCCGTCGGCTGAACGACTGGTGTGCGGATTTCTTGTCAGGGGTCGCAGAAAGTAATTCCGTCGCGTAGCAAGATCACCGAATACAGTGAGTGAAACGAAGTGCAAGGAAGAAAAGTGGTCCACGGTGGAGGGTGGAGGGAACGGTGTGCAAGGGGTCGCCGTGGGCCCCGGTGATGATGCGATGATGGCCTACGGAGGAACCACCGGAAACGGAGGTGCAATGGGACCTTCTTCTGGTGGTGTAGACGTTTTGGGTTCGACCGGTGATTACAGCCCGCAGGGTACGCCGACACCTCTCACGGGACACGCTGCTGGACCCGTCGAGGCGACTACCTACGGTCCTGGAACGGGCCCGGCCAGCTATAGTCCGCAAGATAGTCCTGCCAGCTCTGCCGGCGGTGGTAGCGGCAGCAATGGGCAGCTGCCGAGTTTTGGATTCACCCAGGAACAGGTCGCCTGCGTTTGCGAGGTATGTTTAAAAGGATAGACGACGGTCCTCGTTTTGAAGCTTTTGAGACGCTCGTTTTGTGTGATGGTTGGTCCCGTTCGTTTCGACGTTTTCGTAGCCGCTGTTCTCGACGCTAATTAGTGGGGCCAAATTTCATTATTATATAATGAACCCCCCGGCAAATTTGACAAAATAGTTGGCTGGAGTTCGTGGTAGAGCGAGTTCTATGCGTCGAGCGGCTACGAAAGGGTTAATGTTGAATTTCAGTATACGGTGTTGGATGATCTGTTGGCCGACGGAAGGGTGCAAGGTGCAGTCTTTTTAAGAGTCGACGGGATTTGATTGAAAAATTGAGAATATTCATCGAAAAGTTTAGAACTCTGTGTGTTCGCAACGCTGATCCGTGAAATGCCACTTGTCCTATTGGCCACTGCGAGCAACTGATCGTACGCTGTTGAACGAAATCTGTTATTTCAATTTATGCACCTTGCGACGATGAAACTGGCCCTGAGAATCTCCGTCTCCTCGGGACATTTCGTGTACACTACATTGTGCAGCACCGTGCGCCAAGATTCACTTGCATGTCACACACCTAATGGAGTTCATGCGATTTTACTGCAACCATAAATTGTTTTGTGTGCGACATTTACGCTCCTCTCGCATCGAACGTCCCACGTGTACCAATATACGCGGCGGAATCCGTTTCTAGCATGTTCCGGGGGTATGTTTAATTCGGGACAGTGTAACGCAGGATTTCATTAATCGTCCAAATTCGTGTAGAACGACAATTCCGCGAGAACTGATCGTACTTTATTAATGACACGTTCCTTCCGCAGGTAATCGCGGTGAAAGTTTGTTCGCGTGTAATTAGGGGATAGATGCGCAACGTCATAAACTTAAACGGGAGGAGTAGATTAGGATGCAAATTACAGGAGTAAAGATGCGCGAGGATCGTTGATATTCGTACACGTTTCCCATGTATACGTTATGCATACGGCTAGACGTTTAACTCCTTGCCCACGTCACATGGATATTCTGTTTAATTTACGACAACGTTTCGCGTTTTCGATAAACGACCGCGCTGTCTGCTTAGAATGGAATCGTTTAACGGGTAATTACGCCCGCGTCACAATAAAGAGGCTTAGAGACTGTCCTAAGCGTTTACGATCCTTCCTTTCAATAATTCACGCCTGTCGTTTCGGTTGAGAGCATTCCGTTGGGATTCGGACAATCGCAATTAGCAAACGAACTGCCAATTACTGTCCTCGGATAGAGAGAGGAAAAAGGTTGAATGAAAATGCCGCGGTCTTGACTTCCATAATTACGGACGATTATTCCGTGAGACGTGGGCGCTAGTTGTCTTGTATCATCTGGAATAAGCGACGAATTCGACTCGTTTCGACACGGAACACGATCCTATGTATCGATGTTTCTTCGTTTGTCGCGAGGGGGTGTGAAGTGTGTCCTCGTTTCTTGGTGCCACCGGGCATCGCGTGTTTGGGGGTTCACGCGCGAAAACAAATCGATTCCCGTTACGTATATATCGTAACGAACGACAAAACGAAACGAAAACGAGACCGTTCAACCCATTCGACTCGTCTCGTGACCCGTCGCGTCGCCTCGCGTCGGTTTCATTTGTCGTCGGCCAATCGAACGGCTCGCGAGCCGTCGTTAATGCCCGATCGCGATCACTCTTGGCCTTTCGTCGCGGCTCGTTTCTCGTTATGCGTCGGAATTTCTCGTGAATCGTGATTAATCGTTCGCCAGAAGCGTCGCCCACGTTAAACTAGGGTGGTTACGCGGCGACGCGGATGAAGAAGTAACCGTGGCAGGTGCACGGCGAGGCTCTTGCCGTCGTTTCCGTTTAATGGGCTGCTCGTTTTCGGTAATTGCCCTGTAATGACCAGTCGAGCATCGATTCTATCGCGTCGTTCTTTATCTCTTTTTTTTTTATTCCTCTCTAATTTGAACTGAACGTTTTTTCTCTTGCGCTTCACTTCAGTGGTCCGAGTCTCGCGGCGAAGGGCCGCTCGTGAAAAGTGGCGTAACACACCTTGCGTCGAGCCATCGAGCCGAAAAAAACGAACAGAAACCCCTGTCGCGTTGTAGAAAGTCGGGCACGAGACGAAATAACTGTAACGATTGAGAAAACATACAAGATACACTAGGATAAGAGGAGATCGGGATGAGTTCTGCCGACTAACAGTGTGCCCCCCCTGTCTATCGTCTTCAAGGCGATGGTGTCGTCTGTCCAGGTACTCCAGCAGGCAGGCTCCGTGGAGAGGCTCGGCAGGTTTCTGTGGTCCCTGCCGGCGTGCACCAGGTTGCACCGACACGAGAGCGTGCTGAAAGCCAAGGCGATCGTCGCCTTCCATCGGGGCCACTTCAAGGAATTGTACAGGATCCTTGAGAGCCACACGTTCAGTCCGCACAATCATCAGAAGCTGCAAGCCCTCTGGCTCAAGGCTCATTACATAGAGGCCGAGAGACTGAGGGGAAGGCCTCTCGGTGCAGTCGGTTAGTACTAGATATTTTTCTAATTATACCTTACCGGCGTGCCGTGATAAAGATAATATATTTTCCTGGCGGAAATAAATATTTCTGTTCCGCGCGGCGCGTACCGCCGTTGCTGCCCAATCGCCGCGTCCTGCTTATTTATTCCGACGAATTGTAGGTTGGAGAACGCTTGAAAGTCGATATACGCATTGACCTTGAACAAGCGCGTAATCGTTCTACATAAAGCAATAGGCGATACGATCTATCGTAATTCGATAATCGGCCACGTGATCGTTCAACCACCGTAGTTTTACGAACCATGTTTTTTGCTTTCCACGAAGCTCCAGCACGGTTTCATCGCGCGACTCGATCTTCCTCTGGTGTCCCGCGTGGTTTCCGCGCTTCGCGTTCTCGATCGCGGCGCCGGTTAAAAATACGAATCGACAGCTTGACAACACCGGGGCCCGCTAATTCATCGGCGATCGCAATAACGCCGGGAAGGGAAAATACGGTGACGTGCCTCGCGATGCCAGCGAGAGCATATCGCGCCTGTAATTTCGCGCCTCGCAGGCCCCGCCGGTTTTATTTCTGTCGCGCGTTGTAAACAGGGAGGAAGGCGAGTTTAACGAGCTGACATTCTAATTAGATCTTTCCATTTACTTTTGCGGACCAATTTGTGTCACCCGATCTCCGTTTCCGTCTCTCTGTGCGCGCTAAAACCAGAGCGCAAAGAGAGAAATCGTTGACGCGTGTACGCCGCATACGAAGCCGGGCCACTCGCGCGAAGATTTCCGGCTGCTGGAAAAGAGGACTTCATTATACGCAGTTCTGAGAAGCTGAACCTCCGGCAGCCATAACGGCGACGGTCACTCTCGTAATATCCTTGGCGGTGAACCGATCATTTTTTTCGTACGCCGGTCATCGACGGTGGTTTCGTTCGTACGCGTCTCTGTTCCCTTCGGTATTTATTTTCGGCATACTTGCCGTGATTTAGCGCGCGCCTAGATAAACATCGCGAACTTTGCTCTGCCAAGAATTTTTGCGCCCCGGCTCTCAGTTTCCTCTTGTCCGCCCTATCGACGAGAATTGATAGCCGGGAGGCGAAAAGAAGAGCGGCGCGATGAAATGCAAGACAATGCGCAGCATTCGTAGCAAGATCGAACGACGGAAATAAAGCCGAACGGGTGGTACGTGCACCGGCGTTTCGTTGCTTTAAAAATATCCGCTCATAATTTAAAGGTTTCCCGTCTCTCGAGTAAATCGCGTAATTCTTCTCGAGGGTTCGGTCGAGCGTGCGCCTTGGAAATGAAAAATTCATACAGATATCGAATCAATGTTATCCTAAATTATATGCACGTATTTTTAAAACTGACCAGCCGCATTGGAATTGCAGGAAAGTATCGCGTCCGACGTAAATTCCCCCTGCCGCGTACAATTTGGGACGGCGAGGAGACGTCTTATTGCTTCAAGGAGAAATCCAGGAGCGTCCTGAGGGACTGGTACGCCACCAATCCCTATCCTTCACCCCGCGAGAAGCGAGAATTGGCAGAGAGCACGGGGCTCACTACTACGCAAGTCAGCAACTGGTTCAAGAACCGGAGACAAAGGGATCGCGCGGCCGAGCACAGGTATTTATCATTCCATTTCAACGTTAATCACCGTTCAGCGACGCTATTTTCCGTTGAAAAGTATTTCAACCCGACGGAAGTATCCGTACGTATTTTTGAACGTTCAACTTCTGTTCGATGTTCTATTAGAACGTTCGGAACGTTGACATTAATCGCAGCAATCGTAATCTTGTCCACGTGATCGAATCAGGCTCGTGTACTTATTATATCTACCGCGTGCGAGTTAAGTTTAATTGTTACCCCGATAGAAAAGTCGCACGAAATTTCGGCAGAAAGTTTGTAAACGAGCGTGCGCATAGCAGCCGTTGTTTATACGCGCTAGAGGAACGCAATAAATCAGCGAGGAAGTAAGGGATTTCACTTTGGTATATTTCAATAGGCCGTGCATTACGTAATCTCTTTCTAATGACCAAATGTCGCGTTGCGCGAGACGCGTCTGCTCGCCTTGAAACGAGGGACAGAAGTATACGGGGAGAACGAACGGGAGGGAAACGAGAGATATGAGAAATACCGATGGTGATATAAGCGTCGCTATAATAATATCGTAACGACCGGTCCGTCCCACCCTAGAGGGAGTTTCATAATATACATATATATTTTTTGTATCTTTCATATTTTTCGCGAACGGCCTTGTTGGAGGAGTTAATCGACGGCAGCCGAGTTGATATCCGTGGAATTCGTGGAGGGCGCAAGCGTAGGAGTTTTATGTTGTTCGGAAGGTCGTTGCTCTATATCCGATTTTAGAAACGACCGAGCAAACTCGAGGACGGCCTCGAAACTACGCAACGTTAGCGGTGCATTTCTTCTGCGTCCTTTGTTGAATCTATCGCCCGTAATACCTTGGCGATCGGCGTTGCAGTTTCCGCGTCGCAATACACGTTTGTCGGAATGCGATAGAAGAGGTCGCGCCCGTTCATATTTCCGATCCTCTTCTAGTCTTTTCCTCGCCCCACCTTTCGCATGCGCCCGCCGGATTTGATTGTTTAAAGGGCGACTCGCGACCCCCCGCCCCCCCCGTTTTTCTCCCTCGGTAATTTTCGATCCGAAACGTACACCTCGTGCGAGACGTAACACGATCTGTCGAACCGCTTAATCGTCGGATCTTCGTTACCGTCATTTTGCTCGCGGACGGAACGAGTTAAAATTCTCCACCGCTCGAGCCAATTTAGGCACCGTCACGACACGATCCCTCGAAATCGTTTTCGCCGCACAAACTCTTTCTGCTCGTAACGCATTACGCAGACGCGCCATCGTTTTCCGTTTCCTTCCTGCGGTCCCAGCCAGCGGGCACGCGAGTCACTCTGAACGCATCTGCGTATATCGCCCACGATTAATCCACGCACGGAATCCAATCGATCGATCCGACGGATAAAAACCGGATACTCGTCCGGCGGGAGAGCCTATTCGAGCAAAAGAATCGACTACATACTTCCGGTTAGCATAGTGGAAGCGCCGTTCCGCGATGGTTAACGACCATCCGCGACGTAATCGAGGAATCGTCGAGTGGTCGTCGCTGGGTACCGTAAATATACGGGAAAAGAGGCAAGAGGGAAAAAAAGAAAGAAAAGAAATCACCCGGTCGTTCCCTCGATTTCGGTGAATCCGTCGATGCGAATCGTGGCCAGGATAGACGGCGTTCCTCCTCGCCGAGAATTTCGCGAGGGAGGAAGTGGGAAGCACCACCGTGGCGAGGCCCAGTCCAGTACACGGCCGTGTCACGCCACGGGGAACGTATCGAATTTCTTATGGCTTCTGTGTATTCCCATGAACGGAGACAGAAGGTCAGAGAGAAACAGTGTGGCCAGACGAAGGGGGGAGGGAGCGAGAGATATAGAAGCGCGGTGGTGGCTCCTATAGTCCTATCCGATGGCTTTGGGGGTATCGTGGATACGCACGGCATCATTCGCGGCATATTAATTACAGGAAATCCCACAAAGCATCCGTATCACCCTCCCATGCTTTCCCCGTGCGCGATTCGTTGCGTACACCCCCTCGATGTACTATCGAGCCGACTCCGAACGGTTCGATCGGTCGCTTTTTGCTTTCACTTTTCGCCTCGACGACGGTCTTGCACCCCGTGACACGAACTCTGTCCACCGTGTATTGGTCGGGGTTAACGCGACGACGGCGGTTCCCTTTGGGCGGTGGGCTATTAAGGAGAGAAGGTTTATCTCAATGAGTTGGATGGCTCAATTAGTGGAGTGTGTATTGTGGTTTAAAGTGTGGGGAGGGCCTTGGTTCGATAATTGAAACGGACCGCTCGTTCCACCGCTGCGGCAGCGCAGTGTTATTCGGCGTCGAAATGGAGAAATGGTTAATTCGACAGGGTGCGTTTATATTACAATTTATACGAAGCCCGTTCGGGGGGGTTGAAACGTCCGTTCACAGATGTTCAGGTGGTAATTCGAAATGAACGGAAGAGTCCCGCCAGACTGGCAACCATTCAATGCAGATATCGGTTTCTCTCGGTGTTCCATTCCTTCGTTGTCCCTTAATCACGACTGGCAATGGCGATTCAACCTCGGCGATCGTTGCTCGACGATAACAAATGAAACGCCGCCGTACATTTCGGGGAATTAATGAGTCACGCGTTCTCGACAGCGATAAGGAGGGAAAAAAATGAAAAGGGAAAGAAAGAAGCGCGCAACGACGCGTAGCGACAAGAACTGCTTGTCTAAGCGGCGCGTTCTGTCCCCTTGCCAGATAAAGTTGGCCGCCCTGCGCGGTGTAGGAAGACACGAACGGCGATCACGAAACAAGGACAAAGATCGCGTTCCACGCGAAGAATGTCTTCTATGAAGGCGCGTAACCCTTTGACGTTATCACGGTCCGCGTTTTCTTCTTCCTCCGATGTTTTTTTTTTTCTTTCTTTCCTTTCTTCTTATTTCCCTTTCGTTTCGACGCACGCTGCTGTCGATGGCAGAAAAAGCGCGGTCGGCCACGTTGTCTGTGACCGGTGTCCAGTGTCCGAACGTGCGCGCCGGACGTGGAATCGCGTAGGGACGATAAGAGAAAAAGATGCTGATCGCAAGATTTCAGACGGCGCCGTCTGCTCGTTATCTCGCGCCATTGTTCTACGCAATTCCATCCGCGCTCTCGAATGTCGTCCTCGTCGCAGGCGACACACGCGGCGAACGCCAAGAATTCGCGAGCAAATATATTCTTCCGCTTTCCCCGGGTCGAATTATGCGAATATACTGGACCCCATCGCAATCGTTTAGCTCTCTCATCGAAAAATAATACAGCAATTATTTCCGTCGAGGTAATCGAGTCCATTTCATTATCAGGTTCATATTTATACCCCTATGAATATTTCCGTACCTACCTGCGCGCGTTAGCATTAATCAGGCACGATCAATCTGGACTTACCGTGCCGACGATTGTTGCGCGTCGGCGTCAAGGGTATTTAAATAACCACGACGTTTGTCGGCCCCCAAAAATAGCGGGACCGCTGTAATAGGAAAAATGAATTTGTCGACGGTGGAATGCATATTGGCGTTCAGAGTCGAATGCCGTCGAGCGATCGTCTGTTCTTCATTAGCGCATCATGCGTGCGTATCGCGTGTAAACGGTCCCGTTCAATCGTTCGATAAGAGCCCCCGGGGGAGAATGCGCGCTCGTGCATTCTGGAGTTCGGCGTTTTTTGCCCAGGAACGACGCCCACGAGACGCCCCAGTCTCGTGGGGCCCGCGATACCGTTAACAATTCCGCCCCTGCACGCTAGATCCAGTTTGAATTTACATCGGCTCGCGAGCACGGAAAGAAAAAGCTCGTTTCGCTCCTGTTCGATCGGCCGATTACCGATTCAGTCGTTTCGTCGCTCGTCCTCGGGTAAACGAAATGGGAAAAGGTTTATTCCATTGCCGAAAATGAATTGTCTGCGTGAAAAGCTCGCGCTTCGTTTCTGCGAGGTATGCAGTTGTGTTGAAATTTAGGGGAAGATTATAATTTGCAGAATTGTAATGAATTTAAAGACTTGTGCAAAAGACTTTATTATTGGCGGCGATTCTAACGTTCGATATCCCTCCAATTTTTCTCCAGCGTGCTCGTTAAACCGTCGATTCAAACGAGGAAAAATGCTATCGTGTAATCACCTCTGCGAAAGGAGAAATAGTGGCAGCCCTAAACAGTTCTCGATATCCAGCTCGTTAATAAACTTACTTCCTGCTCGGGCCGAAGATACACACGACTCGAGCCGCGCGTCGTTAAGGTCCCGGAAAAATAGACTCTCGAATCGCGTCGCGTGTTCACCTCTTTCGTCACTAAACGCCGCGATAAATCGCCGCGAGCCGCTCTTGAAATATCTGCGTCTTTCTCCCGGGCACAATATCCTCAACGCCGGGAGATCCCCCGAGGCCCTGCTGTCTCCCCGATGCATTGTACGTAGCCACTCTTCGCCGCGAGTAGACGAAAATAAACTTCAGCACTCCCCCGCACGTGTTGCGACATCGTTGTTGTGCTTTTTCTTTTCCCTCTTCCCTTTTTCATTTCGTTGCGAACGCGGTCTCTCGCTATAAACGCCACTTGAAGCGTCTTTATTATACGCAAGCCGTCTAATATCATCGTTTCGTGGATGGAGGGCGGTTGCGTCCCCCCCTCTAATCTCTGAGAGGACCGCGGAGGAACGGGTTGCGCTCCTCGAAGGGACTAGAGCAACGCCGAGCCGCCGAAAATAAATAAAACCGGAAGGGGCGAGTCGAGAACGTACGTGCCGTCTAGACATTTAGTCCCTTCCGCTTGGCTCGCTTACGCGTTTTCGTTACCTTTGGAGATGGGCGCACCGATGAATAAATATCGAAACGAGTTGGGTATTTTTCTGTGCCTGGCTGAGGTCTTGGACTTTACGATGCGACACGGATGGAGGTTTCGTAGGGGGAACGCTGCGGTTGATAGTTGATGCATATGAAGGAAAACGAAGGGCCCTTGGGTCTCCTTTGATTTTGGAAGGCCAATTAGAGTTTGGAAAGCGACGTTAAGACAATTTTTGTAACGATTGCTTGGTCTTTATTGGTTTTTTTTTGGAAAACATTCGGAACTGTTTAATATTGCACGGTAATACAATTGTCGCTTATATTCTTATCTGTGCTGATCGTCGCACCAAATACATGCAACTTCCAATTTGATTAGCTGAAAGTTGAAGAAAATCGTCCCCCGCGCGAAGCACTTCAGGTACGTGTTTATTGTTCGGACATATTGCAGCATCGAAAATAGTAATCGCATCGATCGACAATGATCGCATCGGTAAAGTTAGTTCGCTTCGATATTGCCCCGCATCTGCTGCGTTCGATACGATCGATATTATCGAGATAGGAAGTAGAAACGTTGCGTTAGCTATAATCCGCTTCACCGGAAGCCCGTGCGCCACGGGTTTTCTGAGTTCGATGGATCGGAGTGGCGAGGAGTCCGCGGTCGGCACAGTGTCGCTAGGGGGTTGGAGCCCGAGTAATGGTTGTTCTCCAGTGTCAACAAAACATTGCTAATGTACCTAGGCCATCGCAAACGCACCCTTGCCTCACCCTCGTTGCGCCACTGTCAGCGCACCCTCGTTTTCCTTCGACGATAAATCGAGGGCCGGCCAGAGGAGAACCGTCAGGAAAATGGAGGACTCGTTGGAGCCCTCTGAAATTCTTGTGCAATATCCATCGATTCGTTGGAAATTCGTGCCGCCTCTCTCGCGTGGATTTCGCGTGAAATATTCTATTGGGACAATGTAGATTTTCTAGCTATCGAAGGACGTCAATTATTAAGAAACACGATTCTTATATTAAATGTTGGAGTCTGCTCGTTAGGATGATGCATTTTTAATGGATCTCCCCCCCTCTCTCTCTCTGCGATGTCGGGATTAATTGCATCGATCTTCGATAACCGATTTGTCGTTCTATTTGCAGACGTTTCGGCAGACATTCAGAATCACAATTTTATAATCACAATTAATAATCGAATCACAATTAATTGAACGGAATATTTGACTAATTCAACGGTCCACGCGAATCTTACATCTATTTCTCCCGCATTGAATTCACAATGTCTCTTCACCTTTAATTACACCGCGGCGAAAGAATTAGCGACCACCATTACAAAACGATTACGCGCCACTAATAGAGTTCTGGGGGAATGTTCAAGGAATTCCCCCCGAGGGATTTCCACCGCTCAAATATTCGAGATGCTTCTTTCCGGCTCGGTTTTATTATTTCCTCCGGCCGGCGGATTATCTGCTTCGATTCTTCGATTAGATATTCGCGACGAACGGGTGGACGTGTTTGTTTGCCGCCACGTTTTATCGGCGTCGGGTCGTCGTGTGTGGCTCCATTAGCGTTTTCCACGAATTGAATTTAACAACCAACCCGTATCGCGACGGTGACGATGGCCGAACAAGAATTGATTTAAGTAGAAACGCGACTAATATTATATCGGCCCGAGAAATGCTGCGCATTGCCGAACGACGAACGCGAAGAAAAATAATGTTCGTCGTTGAAATACACCCTTCGGTGACAAAATAATTGTCTGCCACGGTTTGACACTAAATTTCATTCCCTCGCCGTATATTACCAAACGTGCGATACACTCTGGGACGAGCCGAACCAGTCGCTATATAGATCACAGCTGCGAATAGGGGTAGCGAAGATGGCAGGCGTGTTCCGTCGTGGATCTATTAGTAAAATTGTTGGTAAAGCTAGTAGCCGGACTTTTTGTCCCTTGGGATGTTCACACTGTTTGCCAGACTTCCCTATGTAAATCTTGCGGGGCCCTTTGATGAAATCTTCCGACGTTCCATTAATGTCACTGGAGGCTGAGAATTCGTCGACACCGTCGACAAAAGAATTTCACGAAAAATCTGTCGGGAACGGGAACAACGAATTGGATCCAATAAATCGCAATTTTTGAAACACCCTGACACGCTGTGAACATCGCAGATCGTCGCCCTTCGTCGCTTCCCTTGTTCTCGACGGTTAAAAACGTACCCAAAAAAAGAGGAAAAGCCAACCCTCTGTACGTATTAAGTGTCCATTATTCGGCCTTAATTAAATGGTTCCATCGAGTGTTGCCGCCTAAGTGGAAGATGGAGTCGCATCGGATTGAAGTGGACTCCGATTGGGGGTGTGCGTACGATGAAGTTTGGAGGGTTTCTGGAAGGGATGGCCACTTCCCGGATGTGGAGGAGGACAGATGGGGGAGAAAGAAGAAAAAAAAAGGGGGCGAAATGGAGTCAGTGTCGAGAGGGCGTTGCAGAGGGGACGCGGACGGTTGTCGGTCCGTTGTTAAGGGTTGGATACTAACGGGGGTGGCTGCGCCAATATTGACTCTTTCTGAAAACTAGGGGACCCTAACGGTGACAAAGAGGGTGGCGCTACACACCAACGTGCCTTTTGTTCGCTCCAACGTGGACATGGCGCCTGCTCGAACCGTTGAATCTCGCTCGTCCGTACTTAAAAACGATTCCCCGTAGAACGATATTTATGGATCTTATTATGACGCGATCCGTATTTGGGAGAATTCTTTTTGGAGGAGATCGAGGAGCGGGACGCACCTACGATCCTTCCGACAGAAACGTTCCTGCTTGTGCGTACCGATCGTTACCGTTTCGTTCTTTTCGATTATTTTTATATCGTACGTATTAGGTTGCCCCGAAAGTTTCTACCGCTGCGTTTAGCCGAGCGGACTGACTGATCCTTTTTTCGTCGATGCTAGGGCACTCGGTTGCTTTCTGGCTTTCCAATAGTGCAATGTCGTTCGAATCGATGGTCCCCAGTGCCGTTCTGCGTTGTATCGAAAGTTGAAAGAGCGGGCAAGGCATTTGATGCAACGAAAATGACCGAAAAGAACGCATCGCGCATCGTTCAGAGATATTGTGCTCCTCGTAAAATTGCTTACACTTGATATCTAACGCGTGGGCGAAATAAACTTTTGGGCCAATCTGATACATCGAGTCCGAAACAATCGGCGAATACACGCGCGGAGAAGTTCAGTGGTGCCAGAGCGAAGGAGGAATCCACGCGAAGGACAACTCCGATGAATCGTCGCTCGCCCGTTATAGGCCTGTCTGGCTGCTGGCCGCAGCCGGTAGCGTGGGTCGATACCGCGACTCCTCGACACGTCGACGATCGTGATCGATTTCCATCAAAGTCGATGTCGAGCTTCGATACCGATCGACTTCCATCAAAGTCGAAGACCTCGCCCTGTCGGTCCGCGCGCGCGCGAATCCCTCGCTCATCTCTCGTTGCGCGGAGATGAATCACGAGGAGTACTAGCAAACGAGTGCTTCTATATGTACGCGCCGTTGGAACGTGGTCACTTCCACGTGTGCAGTTACGCGCGTTATACGTGCACGCGCACGTGTACTTCGCGATGCGTTCAGGTGTGCAACGATCTTCTTGAGTTAAAGGAACCACGAGGCAAACCTTTCAAGAAGTGTTAACGAGTTACTGGGGACTTTGTCTGTTGCCTGCTGGAGAAGATCGTTGAAACTTTTTGTTGCGTTGCTTTGAACGTACGAAATAGGGGGATATATTCCAGGGATATCTGGGCAATTTTGTCTTCTGCAATCTTCTCTGCCCTCTTCATCGATAGCGTTCCCCTGCTCTGCGTCAATCTGGAAACGAATTAAGTCCTACTCCAGTAAAGCTGTACGTTGTTATCCGATTATCCGATACCGAACCTCCTGCAATTATCGCATTTAATGTCCGCCGTATATATTTCTGCTACGCGTATTCAATACGAAACCGTTTCAACGTGAATCCGTCCACGACGGGACAGGAGAAAGAGAGAAGACAAAAACGACGGTCCACGCGTCGCGAGCAGAGGTGCCATGGTCCAGGGACAGCGGTGACCGGAAGTGCGCCAGGTCCCAAAACAAAACCGTCGTTCCCCGTTGCGCGAATAAAGATGCGTTCGGGTCAAGCTGGTAGGGACTCGTTGAAATCGTTCTCGCGATGCCGGCGTCCCCGAAATAGCTGCGAATACTGCCCGCGTACCATTGCCTGGTTTACGGTTACAGCGTGCACGGTGTCTGGGCAACGCGCTCCGCGTATCTGAAACCAGAGAACCCATCTCGTCACAGTGTCTCGTACGCGAAACGACATTCACGGGACCGTTGCACGAAAAAGGCGACTCGGAATCGCACGCGCCGTGACTCCGCTCGCCTCCGAATTCTCGTTTTTTCATTGCCACTGCGGACGCGGCTTTTCTCATGGTCCCGCGCGCGATTCCCCAGGGCGATCCCGGTGGCTCCGGTGTCAACGGCGTCAACGGTGTCGGCGTCGGGGCGGAGGGCATTCCGCGAAAGTTCGATCGGTCATGTTTAGGGGAAGCTCGACCCTCGAGTTTGTCCCGTATCGTTGCGTTATGATTCGCGGCCGAGCATGCTCGATTGACGCAGTTCCCTTCACCCACCAATCCACCGGTGGTGACGGTGAGACACGGTGGTTTATTACCAATTTTTACACGCCAGTCAGACTCTTCTTTGATACTGCGATCTTCGGAGAAATCGAATTCCGGGATGCATCGCGCGATGATTTTTTAACCGGGTTGTGTCTCAATTCGTTTTGCATTGATATTGAGGAGTTAAATTTTTCGTTTACGAAAATCGGACGCCGGACGTTTATGGGACAATTGAAATTGGCTAACGGAAGCGGGTGGTGCGTTTTACTTCGTCGCGTGTTTAGTAAGGGCTCGTGGCAAACGTTGGATATAAAATACGAAGAGAATCCAAGCGCTATCTTCGTCCGTCCAACGTTTACTGAAAAAGATACCGGGAATAGTTGAACCGAGCAAGGAGACGGACGTCGTCGGAATGGTGATGCTTCAGGAATTCCCCCCCAGGCAGTAAATATTGAAACGCGTTAATGCAACCGAAAACAAAAAAAAAAGAAACGCATCGGGAAATTGCAAAAAGGGCAGAACGAATCGTAAACAGTCTTAACTAATCTACAATATAAATATTGAAATGAAATTGCTGTCCTGTCTCGATCGTTTACCACTCCCATTCGTTACGGGCGTAAAATCATTTCGCCATCTTATTGATATCGATCATAAAACATAAACAAGATTCAGCTTGTCGCTTAAGCTCACCGATTTCCAATTATTCGGCAGAGAGGCGAGACAGAAATAAAACGAGCGAACATCTGTCCGTCTTGGAAGTGAAAAAACTTGTCAGACGAAGCGTCGAAGCTCGAAAGTACCCAACAATCGCGTGCAATTTACACCGCGAAGCGCGCCGCGATGCAAACCTTTATAATACCTGTGGATTTGCAATTATTCGCACGACCATTCGTCCGCCGATCCTTCACCGAAGAATTCACCTCGCAGTCCCCGACGCGAATAATTCCCATCGACACTCGCGACGCACCGCGATTCTAGCCAGAAGTCCTCCGTTCACGAAATCATGGCCGGCACTGAATCATCGCTCGGGCGAAATATTTCCAACAGCCCAGGTACGCGGCTATCCGTGGAAACCGAATTCCTAGGTTCGCCGAGTCCGAGGCCTTCCGCTCCATTCATTCGTTTCCCTCGCCACGGATTCGTGGCTACTGTCGCGCAAGAATCGCGTATAAATAGCCACGTCTCCACGTTTTCGCGTTTACACGCTCATTCCTGGTTGACGGATTCGCGTTCGCCCCGACGGAGCAACGATTTCTCATTCAGATTTAGGATCGCGGCCGCGTCTACCGCTTGGTAAGATCATCGTCGCGGCACCCCGGCCGGTTTCGTAATCGCCGTCGGCGCAATCGTGTCACCTGCGCGCGGTTCCGCCCGTTCGTCGCTGAATTTCGGTCGGCCGACAGTTCGCGAGAGCCAGTGGAGACGACCTTAGCGTCAATCAGAGCCGGTCGTATTTTCTCGCGCCGGACGTCTCCGCGAACGGGGGTCTGTTGATTCGTTGGGAATAATTGACTCGAAATAGCACCTCCCGCCGGTCGGACATCTTGTGATGCAATGCATAATATACCGCGGCCTGGGCGCAGCCAGCCGTGCGTCTCCTGATGGTTTCGTTCTCGGCGAGAGGAGCATCGCGGCGGTACTCGGGGAATCGTATTATTCGCGGGGCGACGAGCGCGATTGTAACTTTCGTAATCGTTTACGAATTGCCGTTCGAACCGGCGAACGGTTCGCCTCCCCCCCCCCCCCCCCCCCACCCGTGTATCCCTGGAAACTGCGCCGCCGAATGCGCGGAACGCCGCGTCGTTCTGTGGCTACGGAGAGGTACGCGGCATTGTTTTTTGGACACCGCCGCGGATATTATTTATGTTAACGGACACTGTCGCTGTTTGTCGACCCGCGTGAATCAGCGAGCAAGGAATGTTCGGCGTTGTACGCGCCGCGCGTTAATAAAGTTCAAACGTTTTGTCCGGCAGTTTATTGGTGGCTCCGGTAACACGCGGCGTTTATGTAACGCGAATTTATCGAACGCGGTAACTCCCATTTTATGAATAACGATGAAACGCCGCTGCAGTTTCCTCGTTGGAGGATATCTTAGGAATAGGCGGCTACGGCGCGATTCCGTTATTTAAATAGCAATAAAAGCACAGCTAATTTCGTATCGCCGTAAACATAAGGGGGTCGGCGAGGCCCGGATCCTCGTTTCGTTGTCTCCGCGTCGGCCCGAATATGAAATCATCCATTAGAATAGCGTTGTCGCGGGACAGAGGGAAATCAGCACATTCTTCCAGGGGTGGGGGGGGGCGATCACGGCCGTCGAAACGTATTTCTCACGTGCAATATTTGTACGGTCAGCGGTTCTGCATCGCGCCGGCGAGGACAGATTCGTTTCAGAGAATAGTTTCAGTCCGCGAAGCGCGATACCCGAGGTCGAAGTATGCGTTTCTAAAAATTTCCAGACGACGCGCAGCTAGCCACCCTAACTATTACGAGCTGTCGAAGAGGCGAAGCTGTCGCGTTTGTGTAACCTTTTTTTTTAAAATACAGCTGGGCAGTGAGACAGACTCGAGCGTAAATATATCATTCGATTTCTTCGAGCAGCACTTCCTCCAATAAGATTCGCAAACTCGATAATCCCCTTCTAAACTATTTCCCAAGATACCCCCGAATAAACGTCTCGAGGCCCCCTCGTATTAAAGGTTCGTCTCCCCAAAAAAAGAAAAGGAAAAAGAAAATCAACAGGTGCGTCCGACGGTAGTACACCGTCACCGCAAACTATCACCGAACAAACGACCGTAATCTTCCCTTTCTCCGTGTCCCTGTCAAAGACAATCGAAACGTAAATTTCCTAGTTCCAAGTACGAGCAGCCATCGCGGCCCCGTTTCGTGGAGGAAGGCCGTCGAAGAATACTTCTTGATTCGAGCTATCAAACGCCACAAAGGATGCGTTTGAAAAAGGGAGAAAGGGAGCCTGTTCGATACGACGAGATTTTTATAGTGACACGGGAAGGGACGATTCGGTTCGACCCCTTTTTCGTCGAAGAGAGAGAGCGAGAGGGAGTGAGAGAGGGCGAAGGGGAACGGCCATGTTGGGTCGCCTCAGCCATTTTCGGGCACACGCGGACAAAAAAGGCGGGTAGGGCCCCTCGGTGAAAACCGCTTCCAAAGAAGACCATGTCAAATCTGACAAGCGGAGGGAAGTAGGGGCCACATATGGCCACATAAGGGCCAAAAGGGGGGCCCGCCTCGTCGCGTACACGTCGTCGTCCGGTGCTCCGCTGCCGTTTGAAAAAGAACAATCGTGCCCAGTCTCTCTCTGGTGGCTGCGGACGCGTTCTTCTTCTTACTCCGCTTACTCTTCTTCTTCTTCTTCTTCTTCTTCTTTTCCCCCCTACTCCCGACGAGCTTCCCTCGTTTCCTTCTGTCGAGTCTCTCGCCCGCGACAGAGGGGGCATTCATTCATGCACGCATTCCCAGAATGTACCGTGTACGTGTACGGGCGAACCGCGCTGACGCCACGTGTACGTCGATGCTCGCGGGGAGAGTACATAATTTGGATTCGACACGCGGCGGGCGGGGGTGGAGGGGTGGAGCGAGTAATTGGATAACGGAGGAAAGATATTTTTTCGAGCGAGGAAGAGAGTCACGGGGATTGATGGATCGAGCGTGTGCCTCAGATACACAGGGGTGTGTGCTGCTAGATTTTTCATTTAACTAAATCTGTTGACCCTTGAAAGTCGTTACCTTCGACGCGCGGCGATTCATACAGAAATCCTTGATCTGCAAATCATCGAATCCGAATGTGCAGAACGCGACCGCGCGATAACGCGGTTCCGCGACGCTCGAGCTTCCCACTTCTGGGAGATCAATTTTACTACGCAAGCTTGCAACACTTGCGAAACAAATGTTGAACGACATGCCGGGACGACCGCGGACGGATTAATTCTACTGTTCTCTTGTGTTTCTGCCTCGTCCATCGGCGCAGCAAAGCGCAAACGATCCAGAACGGCCGTTAGATCGAGGGGAACGGACAGGGTGGTAGAGGAACTGGCAGGCTTTTCTATTAAAGTTACTTTTATTGTCAGCGGACTGGCTGGCCGGCTGCTGCACGCCACATTTGAACTTCATTATTCGTTGCGACACTTCGTTTCTGGGATGCCTGCGCGGCAGTCAATCTTCGCCTCTTCCTGTTTTCTTTCCACTCGGGTCCGAGAATATTTCGGACGCGGCCGGCTGTCGACTGATCGTTAATTGTTTCCGATCGCAATTGCGTCTGCTGCCGTACGAATTCATTCAACGCCGTACCAGATCCGTTTTTATTTGCCCGCTTTTCGCCGGGGCATCCCGACGACGGAAACAGAAGCGTGGCCGTGTACCTAAGTGCCTATGATGTACGCGCGCAACGGTACACGCGCACGTTCTTTTCAGCGGTGTCGAGTTACTTGTCGCAATACGTGGCTTATGTAAGTAGCGTCAAGAAGTTTCGATCTTCGCGGCATTGCTGCGCATCGTTTTATCCGTCCTCGATGGGAACGCTTCGATTCTTCGCGTTATATCGAAGCGCGGAGTGAACAATTATTTTACAATCGCCGATTGCCTATGTATTATAATAATAGATAGAAATAAATTGGATGGACCGGTTAGCTTCTTTTGCAACGTCCCTTTTAAACATTACGATAAACTTTGGGCATGCCACTTAGTTGGACGCCGGTGAACGCCGGCGACAGTGACTCGTAAATAACAATAACCGAGCGCGACGTTAGAAATTTCGCGAGAATCCAACGGTACGATGCCAACTGTTCTTCCCCCGGGTTGAATCCCGCGACCGCAAAGGGTTAAAAAGCCTATAAAGAATTCTAACGACAGCACGTGGCGCGATGCATATAGGGTCCCGTATCTTCGTCCGAGAGAATAAGCCACACGATGTTTCCTATTGCGCGTGACATCGAACGTCATTTTTTCCACCCCATTCCCATTTACACCTGCAACTCGTCGCAACGGCCCTCGACCGCGAACTTCGTCGCGCAGTATTAATCCGACGAGTGATCGCAACGATCCGAGCAGCAAGATTCCACCGGTCCGTTTCCAACGGAGCGAGAAACGCGAAATCAGGGGGGGAACTTTTTACGACGCCCGTCGCGTCGCGCAACGAGCCGAATTTTTGCGGCTCTTGTTGATCCCCGCGAAATTTACGATTGAACGTGTTTGTCGTCGTTCCACCAATGAGAGCATGCACGCGTCGCTCAGGACTTTGGCATGGAAACTCCGAATTTCTGGCAGACGCCGGGCACGCGAATTCCTTCGTGGAAACACGCCGATTCGTCGTATAATAAAGCGCCATTCATTTCGCCGCGAATCTCGATTCGACCGCCACCCGAGGCTCGATAACTCTTCTCTTCTCTTCCCCCCACCCCCCATCGAAATCCACCGGCTATTCGTCTTTGGCTTCGTTGCCCCTGCGTTTCCGTCGTTGCGTTTCCAATTATCGCGTCGTTAATCTGCCTGGACGCGGAGGATTCCGTTCCCCAACGACACCTTCGAATTAGCGCGTCCACCGAAGAGGGACAGCGGGGGATCTCCTTCGAAGATTCCTCCTGGTACCGCGGTATCAATTGAGATTAATTGCCGCGCTGTCCCGGTGGGGTCCCGTTAAATTTCATGGCGAAACGGTTCCAATTGAAACTCGTGAGACGGACCGCTCATTGGGTAAATAACGAACTCGGGATGGATGTTGATTTACAGCGGTGTCTCGGCTGGGTATTGTTTATTCGCGAGAAAAATCTGTTCCCACGCGCAGTGACAGCATTATCATACTTGGTGGCTAATTTATTGGCCAGCCGGGTCTGCGCGAAGTCGTTCCTTCTGGGTGAGAAGAAGGGGACGGGCGAAAAAGGAAGCGGAATTAGGCGGTCAGCATAAATCCGTGAATCCGTAGATAAATTGTCTCCTGGCCGTCTATCTGAACGCACCATCTCGCGTATGATCGATTTGCATATTTCTCAATAAAATAAAGGCCGCGCGCTGGGTGTTCCGGCAGCGTGGCCGTATCCTTGGCCAGATTAAATCTGTTTCACGCGACGGAGTCGATCGGCCGCTCATTGACATGATCATTAACCGGGCTGCCCGTGTGGGGTACGAAATTGTCTTTCTTTTTTTCGTCTTCTGCTCGTTCGCTCGTTCCTTTCCGGCTGTTTTGTTGGATACGACGGGACGGAGTGGCAGCGGATGTATCCGTTCCCCTTGTGTAACAAGCTCACTCATAGACCACGGAAGACTACCGAGTGGCAGGTTCAACCTAATCCGGATTAAAGAATCCTGAAACACCGAAAGCGTTTTAACGCTTCCCGGCCGTTGTTATTCGACTCGTGGACTCCTGAGTTTACCTGCCGCGATTTTATCGCTCTGCCACGCACTCGACGATCGACCGAGCTATCGATCAATCGACGGCTTTCAACTTTGGTATCGAGGCGTGAATTCGTACGCGCCCGGCGATGGAATCTTCGTCTGTTTTCATTTAACGTGTTATCGCTGTCCGCATCTTTGTCAACCCTTTCGACGCCCGCGGCGCCTCGAGCATACATTTCTCTTCGCGCATTAATAAGGCTGGGGTCTGTCCCCGGCGTCGTCGATTCGGTCACAGAAATATTTCCGAAACGTGTCTTCCATCTCGAGACTGTCCCAGCTCGTCGACGGGGAGCGAGAGATTCTTAACCAGAACCGAAACCAGAAACATCATCCCCGTTCATTACCCCCGATAGACCAGCGCTGGAACAGCCGTACCAGAAGTTACGATCGCCTAGCTGACCACGAAAGGAATAGTTCCAGCGTGAAATCGCGCGATAGGGAAATTCGCAGGCAGGGATGGCAGGAGGGTAGATGGCCAGGTAGATGGAAAAGGTGGGCCGAACACGGAGCTCGGACGCGGTGAAAGGGAGGTGAGCCGAAGTTTGTAAACAGAGGCGGTGTGTACACGGTAGGCTGCATGCCCATTATTTTAGGCCGAAGAAATTCTTTCCTATCTGCTTATGGAATCAGCTGCTGCCGGCAGAAGTCCCTTCTTCTGCGTCTCCGCGCTTCTTCCTCGACGAGATCACCTGCCGGGCAAGCTGGACCCACGGACAGCGGAAACACCGAGCGACCGGCAGGCCAGGCATACCTCGGCGTATTTTCGGGAAAATCCTTTTCCGCTTCTCGACGAACCGAACTGTTTTCGATTTGCTCCCTTCGCATCCGTGGCGCTCCCTCGTCCGCGGATAGAACTTTGCCTTCGTGCCTTCGCGACGCCGCGCCCGAGGGTAATCCGGGGGCACTGTTTGCTCGAAGAAACCATCCCTTCCCCAAGGATAATAACGCGCCCCCTTAACTCGTGCTTCCTCGAACAGTCGGTGTCTTCAATGGTGTCGGTTTCCCGATTGCGCGGCCCGAAGAAAAATTGGGCCAGTGATTAACGAGACTCGAGGATCGCTACTCTTTACGGTTTAGCTACGTCTAACTTCGAAATTAGAATCTCACGTGCGTGGATATTCGATTTTGTAGATGGTTCATAGTTCCGCGCGGTTTATTGTTCTTCCACGCGATCCATGTAAACGATCGATGTAAACTCTCAGAGTTTGAGTAACCATAACTAATTCGTTCCGCGAGTAATATCTGACCACTAGGGTCAACGCTGACAGTGGACGTTTCCATTACGCGACGCGCACCACCCAGCGTAATGCTAATTAATAATCACCGTTCCTCTGTCATAACGGGGGAGGTGCTTCCCTTTTTCTCACCGTTTTTCAAGCGGGTCTACTAATATTGTCTCGCGTTTCTGACGCGACGACGGAGCGCAATCGGATCGCGTCTCCGACCAGAATAGAAGCCGAAATCTCAGATCTCTTGGCTCGGCTTTTAGCCGGCTTTCCACCGGTCATTTCGCTCTTCCCCCCCCCCCTCTCTCTCTCTCTCTCCATCTCTCTTTGTCTCTCCTTTCATGCGTGTCCATCCTGCTTCCACGTAAAACAATCAATGCGCAAAGGCGAGTGTAACGCGCGTCCCTCTGTCACGAAACGCCGCGTTCGCGATCGTTGGAGACTCGCCGTTACGTCTCACGCCCCCGAAATTCCATTCTGTCTCACGCGAGCATCCCGAGCAAGAATCGTCGCCGTTTAAGCGCGAGAAAGCAACACGAATTGCACGATCGCGAATAGGTCGACTTGTATTCGCGGAAATGAATAAAACCCTTGAGGAGACCACGGACCGTTAACGCGTATTGTCAACGTTTCGAGACTCGGCATTGTCGACAATGCCTGTTGATCGGACGAGCCAGGTACGATTACATACACCATACTCGCGATTCGTTGCAAAGAATTCGTTCGACGAGGACCGCTAATTACATAGGTGGCTGTCCTATGTAATTCGAAAAGGTAATGCGCGTATACGCGTTGCAACGAGAGGACCGTCGGGTCGAGTAGGACCCGATCATATCTGTCAGTGACGACGCGAACAACATCGTCATCCTCGCCGGTATTCATTTTATTCGCGCCCGGCGAAGACGGACAGTGTGCGTGGCCGCGCGGCCATTCGGTTGGATTAGCATAATTCGTAATTTAATTTCCCGATAAATTTCCCGTCGCGTTACTCGCCGGACCCCGGCCGAAATGAGATGGTATCGGCTTGCGCGATTCCACTAATTCGCGTCTAAGTTTATATCGCTCAGGGGGGTTGCGGCGGGGAGAGAGCAGCACGGGGTCGGAGATAGAATCTCCCTTCTATCGCGACCTCTTCCTCGCGCCACCTTCGACGCGCTCCGCTCTCTCGGTCGAATCTTTTTCTCCCGTGGCCGCCTCGTAAAATCGGATTATATCGGCCCTGTCGCCCCTGCGTTGTCGCGCACTTTATTCGAGCCACCACACGATATCGTGTGCCCCCCCCCCCCCGTTGCAAACGAGCGGGGTCAGGGTTCGTGGCGCACGGTACCCGGTAATCACGTTTCCCTTTAATAAACTCGAGCGGCGATGGAGGTGGCTGGCTCGTCGGTGTTACGCGGTGGTCGATGAACAGCTCGGCACGGGAATCAACCCTGCTGTAACTCTAATTCTTTCTGTTTTTTTTCTTGCCCGTCGAAGAAAGGATCGAACGTGTTGTTGATGGAGAAACGTCGGGCGCGTTGATAGGCGATATTTGGAGTTAAATGTTTCGATCTTCCGCGATCGCAGAATAATCGTACGTTTATTTATTTATTTATTTATTTATTTATTTATTTTCACGAAGTATGTTGGCTTGCCTCCGGCATCCTCGACGTTTGCGTCAAGTGTTTAATATTCATGGTTGGACGTTTCAACGTCGAAGGTGGTTACATTGTTGGAGGATCCCGCGGTCAGGTGGTGACCTTAAGGACGCGTCAGGGACGTTGTTCCACCGCAGATAGAATCTTTTCACGATCCCACTGTGAAACCCCCTGTTTTGGTGTCGCCTCTCCGTTTCAGAAAAGCGAGCGTATCGATCTCCGTGCGCCAAGTAGGTGAGGCGGTGGACAGCGCCCGCAACGGAATTTCGAAGGGAAGCTTATTTACGAACTGGCCGATTAATAAAACGAAGCCGCGCCTTCGATCATTATCTCCGGCGCCGTTTTAAAACGGTGAGGCCACGCTGATGCCATAAAATCGCGCGCCACGGTTTTTCGGCCCGTTCCGGCTGTGTTCGCCGTCGCGTCACATTTTTTTGGAACAGGGAAATGATTAAAAATAACGGCGATAAAAAATTAACCGCCGGAGCCATCTCTCGGCTCGACCGTCCCCCTAGCGGCGGTCCTGCTCCTCCTTTTTCTCCGATGTCTTTTTTCGGAAAAATCGAGGATCATTATCGGGGATGAAATTGCCCCCGGGTTATTGCCTTCGATATTGGGGGGGCAATTGAACGCGCGATCAAATCTGATTATCCGGCCTTCGACTCGTTCTCAATTTTCATTGCAAACTATTAGCGCACTATAAATAAAATAGTACAAATCTTGCCTCGAGAGGAGACTCCTGCTGTCTCGCGAAACTGGCGTACGAAATACTGTCCAACCATAATTTGCACCGTTCAATTAAATCAATATATTCGACGAGGGAACCATGAAATTCATTGACAGCGAACGGAAACGATGGGACGTTGAAAAAATGATTCGATCCAACGGCGAACGAAGAGGAAGAACTGCACGCAGGCGTCGCGACGGACGAGACCGCCGAATAAATGTCCCGTGCACGCGATGAGTCACAAATCCTAATGAAAATAATAATGCCCGAAAGATTCCGCTCTCTGGCCGTGGCGGTGCAACGCGGATAAATTTACTGCGCGATCTCTACTCGGATAAGGCATACCTGGGGACACCTCGTCTGGGGTTATAGACCCAGGCATGCAACGGGTGGCGCGGAAAGTACCGGTGGAAACAAGCCCGATCCCCTTGTCCCCTGCCATGGAACTACGTCGTTCCACGTGTGGGATCTGTTGCGTCGCGTCTCGTAGAAATAATTCTTGTCCTCGGGGACGAGAACGGACTCCCATGCACACCGGGCTGAACGGCCAACGAGATTTTCACCTGCCGAACGGATTTATCGTTGTCTCGCCTGAACGGTGAAAGGGGTGCCAGGCAGAAGGCACACGAACCACTTCTATCTTCCTCGTCTCTTCTTCTTTCATGGGTTATTTCCCTCGACGCTGGATGCTGGGCGATTTTTTTTTTCCTTGTGTTTTCTTTTATCGCGATCCTTTCCCCCGATATATCTCCCCGCGATCCCGATCACGATAATTTCCACAATTCTTGGGGAGATTCACTGGTTATGAAACTCCCTTGTCGCTGTCTTATTTGTATTCGTTCTTTCTTGTCGCTTCTGTTTCTTTGTTCCCCGATGAACGGAGAGATTCTCAGGTGTCGCAGATTCCCGAGTTGCTGGCGCAAGTGTGCTCCAGCATGGCGCGTTTCAATTAGTTAAACAAATCTCCCCTTGAATGTTTAATATGGACAGAAATGTGTATTCGTATCCTGTTCTCCAATTGGAACGATCCACAAACGGTTACACGATGCGTACGGATTCGATACGTGTACAAAACGCGACGCGAGCACGGCCCACGGTGGAATTGTAAAACGGTTGTCCCTTATCGGTTCGGTAGCCGGTGATACCGAAACGAACGTGGACCGGTTCTCGAAAACACCCCGTAGACAAGTGTCGCGGCACTTGCGACGGGGACAGTGTGCCGTATCGCGGCGGCCGCGTCTAAACGACTTGTAAAACAAGCGCTTAACGATTGCTCGTACCTGGATATAGAGAGTGTACCAGGTGTGACGAGGAGGAGGAGCAAGGAAGGCCAAGACAGAGAGGAAGAGAGGCCGGCGAGCAAAGGCACAAAAACCTTCAGGTCCCACGTGCTACGACTTCGAGGAGGTCCAGCCTGCTAAATTGAGTTTACGAGACGTCAAGAGCGGTTCTCCGCTCTCTCCCTCTCTTTCTATTTCTCGCTTTATATTCCTATTCTTCTGGCGATTTTACTCGATCCTCCCCGATCGCGCGGCGTTCGCCCTTCCGCCCTTGATTCGCGAGTACCGTGTACGAACCCCCGTCACGGTACTTTACGTATCGACGCCGGTATTATCTTAGTCGATATTATTCCGTTCGCTTTTATCCTCTTCCGCTTCTCGAGTCACCGCCGATCACCGTTTCTTGTAATTATATTGGTCTCGCGCGAGCCTCGTGGGACGGTCCTCCTGGCCCTCCGCTTCCTCGTGCACACGCATCGAAGGGATTGCCGTGGGCGCGGTTCCAACGAGTACGAGGAACGCGCGACTGAAAAATCGGGGGAATCTTTGCGACGATCGAAGGAAGGATCGCGAAAGTAAAGGGAGATGTTCGCGGTTCTGTTCGGTGTTCGCGCAGAAACGCTAGAACCGTATTCTGTCCAGTCCGGTTGAACACGGGATTCGTGAGCGGATTAATAGCTGCAACTTTGCGCTTCTAATTATAACCCGTTCCAGTTCTACATCGTGTGGTGCTTTGTCAATTCCACGACCGTATCGGGGGTACCCGAGATCTATTCTTGGTCGGAGTGCAATCGTACAGCCGTTGCTTAATTTTCGGTGGATGTTTCTCTTAATAGGGAAACGACGATTATCCTCCGGCAACGTTCCCTTCGACTTTCTCCTAACCAACGAACAATGCCCTTCTCTGTTCCAGCGGCCAAAGGGAAGACAAAACTCATGGCGGGGGTCTGGGCGATTCCAGCAGCGAAAGCGGCGACGAGACGAAGAGGCAAGCGGTCAGCCAGCAGCAACAGCAACCGTCCTCCTGCGCCGTTCAGCAGCAGCAGCAGCAGCAGCAACAGCAGCAGCAAATGGTGGAGCACCAGCAAACGTCCAACATGTACCAACTTCCGCCCCCGGTCTCCGTGTCGAGCCCTCACTCGTACCACCAAGGCCACGGTTCATCCTTGAGCCATCCTCACACGCCGACGCACCACATGCAGCACCACGACACCGGAAGCGAGAGCGGCGACGACAAACGGAACCTTCATCATCAGCTGCAGCATCACCTTCAGGTCGGCGCTCACGGTACCCACGGCCTGGTGCATCCCACGGCGACCTTGCCACCACCACCGCCGAGCTGCGCCCAGCAGAAGAGTCAGCTGGATTATATGCAGTACTATAGCCCCCAGGTACGATGAATTCTACTGTCTCGTGGATATTCCTTTTAATTTCATTAAACGTTGCTGGGTATTTTCTTTTATTATCATTTATTATTATTATTATTATCTTCCTGAGTTCGTCAAATCAGTCTCAAAAAAGTCGTGCATCAATTTATGCCCTGTTTATATTAAACAGGTCATAAATTTGTTCCTTTCCGAAATTAAGGCAGTTCCTATTCATTCGTTGCCTTTGAGAACGAAATTAATTTCCGGCCACCGAACGACTCCATTCCTTTCGTTGACCGGATCGCGACCCAGACAGAAAAAATTCCAACATATCGCCAGCGAAGCACATCCCCGATTCTCTCTGTTCCAGGATTATCTGATCACACCGACCTCGGCGGACCTCCAGAAGTCGCTTCCTCACACGGCCACGTCGATGCAGATGGGTGCCATAGCTCCTTCCATGGGTGGGCTCAGCCCAATGGGCCCGTCGACGATGCTGCCGAACACCATGCAAAGCGTGAACACGATGAACACCATGTCGATGAACGGCATGGGCATGGGGGCGTATCAGGGTATGGGTTCGATGGGGATGTCGACGTCCCACGGTACTTATCACAGCGGCCTGGTATTGGGCGATTACCACTCGTTGTGACCCTGGGCCCCGAGCAGTCAGACCAAAAGGAACCAAGAGAAAACTTAAGGGAATTAAACGAAACGAAGATGGAAAAAAGAAGGGAAACAAATTAACTCGTTTATCGATATCGAGGATAGAACGAAGCGGTATTATTTTCGAGGACACCCTGGACCATTCGGCCGCCCGTATTCGGCGAATGAACGAAATGAGGGGAAGAAGCTATCTTGGGCAACCAGGGAAATCGTTTTCCCGATCGTGATACCAAACGCCAGGTGTCCTCCGAATACCGCGAGAAGGAAGAAATATCGGTTCGATTCGATTCGATGCTTCGTAGTTGAAGGTTATAATTATTATAGGTAGGCCTCGCCGGATTACCGGGCAGCGTCGGTTTCCGATTGGACGTCGATCAGAGATTGGAAATCTGGGAGGATCGGTGTCGTCGGTGCGCCGATTCGCCTTCCTGGATCCCCTCGAGGTCGAGGGATCCATGGATGTTCTTGCGGAACGTTTCAGGAGTAACGTCGCAAGAATTCTAACCGAAGCGACGACCACATGCCTCGACTTTTTAATTGTATCACGCACCTGACTACACGTGCCCTCGGACGATCGATAATTCTTGCCCCTCGCTGTTCAACTATCAATTAGACGGTTGCGATTAATCATTCGCCAAGTATCGCCCAGCAGTGGCGCGAAATTTCGAAAATCGACCGCGTCGTATCGGGCGAAAATATACGTTGTAATATTCACGGGAAATATCGAACGTCCGAGAGTGCCTGCACGATTCTGGGAGAAAACGAGGGTAGAGAGAAAAACGAATTATCGCCTGCAGTATCGCACATGCATACACACAATCACACACAACATGTAGATACAATACTCTCCCGACAAACTGGGCGAATGTAATAGGGTACGTAAGACGTGTACGATTAGACGTACAGTAGGCCGTGAGAAAGAGAAAAGGAGATCGGGGCAGCGGGGGAACGCTTCCGGATGAAATAGCAAAAGACATGTTAGCATTTTTTTTTTTCGTTTTCTTCGCCTCCATTTTCTGCGTCGCTATTGCGACGCGAGACAGGGCAGAGCTGTCGTTCTATGTATATTTCCAGAGACGCGCCGGTTTCTATTTTATTCTACTTCTCGTTTCTTTTCCCCTATCGGCGGGTCCAACAGCCACCCTCGTCACCATCCCCCTCCGAATCTCGCGGCGCAATCCAGCCCCCGGGAGTAACGGAACGCACGCGCGCGTTATTTACGGTTACCAGTAGACGGTTCAGACTGTACAAGCTTTTTAGACTCTTTGCCAGAATCTCAGCCTTGACCAATGCCATGTATCAATGTTAAGGTCCCATGGAACCGCTCGAGTTCGACGTAATTATTTTGTTAATCCCTGTCGGGGAAAATTTGCCCGGTCCCCGTCGGTCCAGACGCGATTCGAGCGTAAATCGAGGGGCCAATAAATGCTCGTTCTTTCTCTTCGTGCGCACCAACACGCCCGGGCATTCATGGCGCGCAATTACAACGATGCACTTGCAACGAAAGGAAAGGTTCGTCGAAAAAATTGCGATCGGGCGACTGCAACGCGACCAAAGATATTTGTCATTCGCCGGCTCGCTCGAATTCATTGCTTAGAAAGGGAAAAATAACGAGAGTTCCCCGCTCCGTTGGAGGGGGATGGGGGTTGGGACGACGACGTCTCCCCGCAACGTTCGATACACCGCGGAGCTTGCAGCGTTCGACAAAGTTCAGTACGATCCCCGAGGCGTGTCACGGATCTTGGCCACCCGCTAATTAATTAACGTCGCTATAACGAAGCACACACGCTTCCTCGCGCACCAATCCTCTTACACCGTACGCTTCTGTGTTTATCCCCTGTACATATGTAGATAATACACGCGCCCACGCTCACACACGGACAACCCGCGTACAGTATAGACACACACATCAACCGGTACACGTACGCGAAAGAAGATTAAGTTAATCTCGCCCGCGACGGGCGAGCACCGGGTGTCCGCGAATCAAGCTCGAGCCACGATATTCGATTCGTCCGCCGCCCTTGATACACGTTTATTCGCGAAAGCTCGTCCCTTATTTATAACCGGCCGTCGTCCCGTTTGTATCAATTCGTTGGATCTCGCTCGTGCTCGAGAGGCTGTTCAAGCGATCGTAAGTGGACACGCGTGTACACGGGGGTCGCGTCGTTTTGCAGAAAGCTTGGAAAGGAGGGCAGGCAGGCAGGCAATCGAGGGGGAAAGACGCGGGATTATATAAACGTCGGATAGTTTCGTTGGCGCAAGAGCGATGCCTCTTCATTAAGCCGGCTAGAAGCGGCGGCTATGATTGCCTCGAGCGTTTGTCAGAGTTTTGGGCAACGTGGCTGGGAACGGTATGCAAATTAACGCGACCAAGTCGTCGGTAGTGCACGGTAGGCGGTGCGGCTGTGCTCGCTGCCGGCCAATTGCCGAGTGCCAATCTCCTCATCGCAAATAGAATCTGCAACACCTTTTCGGAACCACCGCACTCTATATCTCTCGCTGTGCGCCCCGCGGCAGTTTGCTGCTTTATGGATCGCATCGTTGACAGAAACGATGGGGGGGCCAGCCTCGGATTAATTGGAGCGGGTGCTTAGGCCGGGTATTCGCGCATGGGTCCGCCGAGAGATTTCGTGGATTGATTTTTTTTTCTTCTTCTTTTTTTTCTTGCTTCGTTTTGGTATCTGGATCGCACCGTTAATTGGCTTAACCGTGCGAGTGATTCGCGGTGTACGGCGGGCGATCGAATTATCGGGGCACGCGATAACGCGTATATCGAGGCTTCTCGACCCTCGATTGTTCCCCGGGATTTCGTGTTCCCACCAGCGGAGGAAAATTGTCCGCCGTACACTGTCGGACGGCTCGCCGTAGTGTCCGTTCCGTCGACTTTGTCACGCGTCTGCGTCTTTCTCGTTTCGCTCTCGAACCCTTGAACAGTCGTCGCGAACGTGCACAAGAGGAACGCGCAAAGTTGAGCCGAGTTTCGTTCGTCTCGTACGCCCGGTGTAATGTAAACACACATAGACACATACACACACACACTGTCCTAGCATAAGTTAGCCCGTAAGTTATCATTTATCCGCAGTTCGCAGTCTGTACATAGAACGGTAAGAACGAGGAGTACGAGGAGAACGCGCGAAACTGTAGTGAGAATGATTGTGACGAATGGTGGAAGGAATGATTGGAGAACGAGCGCAAGGACGGAAAAGTGAGATGAGAAAGAAGAAGGGGTTATATCGTGGAGGTGGCGAGCTCGAACACGCATACAGACACACAAAACGGGGAGGAATAGCAAAGACTTTTTATCGGTTCTCTATTTAAGACAGATCTACCCCGTGCAGATGTCCGAAATGTGTATTCCGTTGGCTGCGACATTGCCTTGCAAGATTCTTATCTAGGACGGCGATCGGGGAAAGGATTTCCCTTCTGGAGAGAGTCCTCGGGACGAAACAGGGTAAGCAGAATGGTAGGCGGAGGGGTTGACAGAGGGAAACGCGAACAAGGAGAGAAGAGTGAAAGATACGCAGACGTTTCTCTTCCGTACCGTATTGAAATCCGCGTCTTCGACGCTTTTTTAAAACTGTACCGAAACACACCTTGCACGCCCCACGCGTCGCGTCACAAATTTCCCTATTAGCCGAGCTTTTAATTTCGTAGCTGAGTCCGGATTGCTCTTACGTCGAATCACTCGCCTTCGTTTGTTTGTTGCTCTTTTCTCGTTTTCGGGCCGAGAGGATCGGTTTCGATCGGTTCACTTCGGCGCGGTGCAATTTCTCTCTTGTTATTGCTTCTGTCGCGTTCGCATTAGTCGCGTTCAATCCGTTTCTTTTCAGCATTCGCACCGGTTCTGGATCGCGGGAATGGTGTTTAGGAACCGCGTGTATTCCTCGACGGAGCGTTCGTTCGAAATTTATTTATTGTTAGCTTTACGCGAACACAGCGTGCCGCTTTGTTTCCCTCGACTTATCGGTGTCGTTCGCTCGCAGTGATTTCTATGGTCCGACGACGAACCAAACACGTTTCGATTCACGCACAATCTACGCTTTGTAAGGCACAGTATACACACGCGTGTGTTACTCCTCGTCATCGGGGTGCACGCCGCGAGAAATACATTCCCAAAATGCACACAAGCGTCGGTCGAGGCAGACGCTTTTCTTTCCGGGGAAACCGTTTCCGTTCGAGGAAACGTTTGTTCGAACAATGCAGAGCGAAAATCAGCTGCAGCTTCTATCGATTAATCGAAGCGTCTGCCCTTCGATCGACATCGTCCCCAAGATGTTACTATATTTCTATCATTGCCTTGCTTTTACTTTTTACTGTTCTCGTTTCATCTCGAATGGATCAGTTTTAATGGGAGATTTTTGTCTTCGCCTTTTCTTTTCCTCTCATTTTTTAATTCTTAATCTCCATCAAACGTTAGCCGCTACACGATCATTGGTGGTCTTATCGATGATTTCGAATACGTAATCGTTCATTCGTTTATGTCCTTTTTAACATTTACAGTTGTTTTGTCACTTCAGCCGACCGAGGCAGCCGATAAATCCACCGCGGATATAATTAGACAAGAATTCATTGTTGCACGGTTCATCTGCTCCCAGAACGTTCGGATTTAATCGACATTGTTGTATAAGGAAGGGGAGAAGACCTTCCAAAATATTCCTGACGCATACCAAAAAATACTGAACCATTCTCGAAAATCAACTTGAACGAACGACAGATGACTATGCGTGTTACACGCGTCCGTGTAATTCCAAATTAACAGAAAAGAATGTATATGGTTCATGGAAATGTTCAAAACACTTCGAATTAATCGCACTGACCGCGTTGCACAAATCTTTTCGGAGGCATAATTTATATTTAAAAAAAAAGGGAAAAGGAAGCCACGCATGGAACAGAAACAAAGAATGAGACGGATACGGGTGTTGGAAACTGGAATTTTTTTTTTTGGACCAGTTGCTTCATGGCGCAAGAACGATCATTAATAAATCGACAGTTCTTCCCAAAAGTTGTTCTCATTCGTGTATTTTAGCGGACAAGTCTATTATTGCACAACTAAGACAAATTGCTGACAGAGAGTGTGTGAACGAGAGAAACAGAGAAAAAGATAACGAGAAAGCGAAGGAAAGAATGATTTTCGTATGAGTACGTGTACGTGTGTATGATAGTGAAAACGGAAGTAACGATGAAGAAGGCACGAAATAGAGAAGTAAGAAGAGATCACAAGATGTACGATCGAACTGTAATCGCAGTAAAAGTTGATGTTATTTAAAGTAATAAAATGAAAATATTATATATATATATATATATATACATAAATAATACGTGGATACGACACCCCTTTATGTGCGTCACTATTTCACAGCATTTGGCCAACTTTCGCGTGAATCGTAATAAATACATTGGAAAACGTTAATTGGACGTCAATGAGCTTCCGTCGCGAGGACGAATATGAATTTTTCCTCGAGCATACCGTTGATTTATTTTTTTATTTGACTTTACCTGTTACGTTGGCCCGCTTACCTTTGCGCTGATTAAACCGCTTTCTATACGTAGGCTAACGTTTACTTTCCAGGAAAGCAGATGTTCGTCCAGGGAAATTTTGGAAAGCAATATGCATTGATTGCAATATAGCAGAGAAAGAATGTACGACCCATAAAATATCCGGAAACTTGCGTACAATATGCACAATACGCTCCAGTAATCCATTAAAGTGGTTGAAATCACTGAACACTGAATTTCTCATTTCGCAGCCGCGGAGAAATCGAAAAACAATGAGATACTGCTCTGTTATGTGTTAACCGCGTCGAGGGGGAAAAAACTGTGGGAGGATTGTCATTTAAAATCGTCCGAGGAAGTTTCCCGTGACGAAGGGGAACGAGAGTTTACCGTTTAGTGGAAATACCTGCGAACAGACCTGCGAGATCGTCGAACGATACGCGGGGGTAATTATTTCAAAACTAGCGTCGGTCCAGATCTATTAGCTATATCAGCGATCACCGACGACGGATAAGATCTCTGTTTGCCTCTTTGTGCCGATACTTTGCCGGTTCATCCGCGTAACATTGTCCGATGGGGACCTTCGTCTATCTCCAGCGATCGCCTTCGATCCTGAAAAAGAGCAGCATCTGGCTGTGCTTCCACGTGACCCGATTTCTTTGTGCTCCGCAGCAGCTCCTCTTGTCCGTCCTATCCGGCGATCGAGATTTCTAAGAATCTGTTCAAATTGACGGTATAAACAGCGACAAAGGAGGGCTCGATCCACCCTCCCCGCAGAAAGCGGACATTTCAACAAAATTCGTACAGGTAAATCGGTAAATATCTGTGAACAACGTGCATCAATTCTTACCCACCGATTCTTCGTTCGCGTCGCGGATATCTGGTAATTTTCTTCGTCTGAGATCCGAGAAGAGTAATTTCGCAGCGCCGCGATTTTTTCCCGATTTTATCAAATTCGTGTATGCACTTCGACGGAGTGATCCGATTTATGCAATTGAAATGTCTTCCCACGCAGGTAACGCCGCGTATTATCGTTCGTCTCTCTTTCGAAAAACAGCAGCGGAAAACATCTTGTTCCCATTTTCGTCCCTTTATCCTCGTATCTTCATCTGGCATCGCGTTCGCTTTCGAAAATTCGACGAGACGTTTTTTCGAGGGCACTAAAAAGCATCGAAATATCCTTTAATCGGCTCCCTGGGACCGTGTCCCGGGCACGCTCTCGAGCGTTGCCGATTTCGCTGCCCCTCCTCGACGACTGGTCTTTTCCCCGATCCGTCAGCCGGGCGGAATAAGAGCAGTCGACGCATGCTCATCGGCCTGTTATAATTTCGGTTCTATTAGCCTCGTAGTGGGGCCCCATAAGCCCTGAAGGGATTTCAAGAGATCGTAAAGTTAAGCCCGGACCCCACAGAGGTATACACCACCGTGCCCTTTTTTTCCTCTGCTTCGTCTCTCTTTCTCCACCTTTCTTCTCTCCCGCTATCTGTTCGTCGCGCGGCGCGCTCGGTTCCTTGCTCGCGTGCATCGAAATACACGTATACACACGGCCAGTTCTATATATACGCGTACGCGGAGTGTCTATCAGTGGTACTCGGCAGAAGGTCTTGAGGCGGATAATATCCGTGACGCGGACGGAGAATAATTCGATAATCGAAAGCTCGTACTCGAATAATCGAGATGGACTTGGCTTGGTTCGTGGTTTTCAGTAGTCGCAGACGAGTATGGGGAGACTGGTTCGCGTTGGCGCGACATTTACGGCAGGGTTGATAGTCGATAATGATCGATGATACCATTCAGCTGGAATTACATTCGTGGCGCAACTTTAATTTCCTTCGTAGTATTATTATCCGTCGATTGAATTATTCCCATCGGGATCGATGGTACTTCATTTCGAAGGGTCGCTTTAGTAGTTCATGCATCTGCTATTTGCTCACCGTTACGTTGCGTTACGCGGTAATCGCACGGACGTAATTGGATTTCCGCTTAAACGAGATCTAGGAGACGGAGAGAAAAATGCAAAGGAAAGTAACAGGGGTGCCGATTAAACGAAAATCGAGCGAAACTTTCGCACAGTTCGCAGGACGGGACAGGCGTTGTGCGAAATTCGACGCGAATCGCGCAACGACAAAAGCGATTGGGGATGAAGGGGCAATTCGAAAATGCAATGGGGCGTTTCGTGCATGCGAGTATCACTGGGTTGCAGAGAGATAGAGGCCTCGTGGGCTTCATAAAAGGGCACAAAATTGTCTGTGAAGAGGGTCCGTTCAGGAGTACACCGTCAAGTAGCATCTTGACACGGGGTTCACAATGGCTACTTGTTAGCCCCGCGCGTCAACAGTGAAAGGGAAACGACACCGGGGCCCGATTCCAGCTTTTCAACGTCTAAATACACTTGTTGTCCCGTGGAGTAGGGGAAACTCCGATCCTTTACAATTTATACGTCACACCGTTCGGCCCGCCAGTACCGCCCAAATAAAGTTTCAATTCGACCGACGATGATAATCCCATAATTGTCAATTGAATACTCTAGCGACTTCTTAAAAGAAACACCGTCCCGATAGCAAATACGAAATTCGGCGCGAGCAATTTCCACCAAATTTCTCCGTGATCTTCGCAAACGCACCGCCCTGAAACACGAACCGTACGAGAACGTTTCCCGTGCGACGAAGCCAGCAATTCACGAAAGTGTCGCGCGCGATACGCTCATTTACCAGCGAGCGGCGCGCAGCTGTTCGCCGCAATTATTTCGACCCATTTTTGCCGCGGCCGATCGTCATTGAAGCTTTCGCACGGGCCCGCTCTAAAATACAAGAAGCAGGTGTATAGAGGCGAATCTATTCAGCGGAGCTTCGCCACGGAAATCGGCGAGGAAATACGGAAAATTTGTACGCCGCTCGCCCCGTCGAGAGGGGCTTCTTTCACGGGCAGAGATCGCCGGCGCTGGCGAATAAAGCGGATAATAAGTTTGACGTGGTTACAATGCAGTCATTACGCGCCGATAATGACGGTGCATTCAGGCGCGAACGGCCAAGGTGAATCGCAATGCACCAACGGCCCCCATTCGCCGCATCTGCCAGGTAACAATAGCTTTACGTTGCGCCACCCTGCGAATCGTTACGCAGAAATTAATGATGCCCGCTCGCCATTCAAGCCTCTCTTCTCCAAATTATATATCTCCTTCGGGCGGCAAGGGATGCCCTCGATATTCGACAGAATCGACGATGATCACGATGAACTATCGACGCGTGTTCTCGACAGTTCGTTCGATGTTTCCGGGAGGGACATACTACGCGGAAGGTTCGTCGGATATCTGTGCACTGGACGAATGTATCTCGGTCGATTTTTGGCATTTCCAATTTACAATTCGTTCGGTTCGCAGGATATCGTAGTGCCCTCCAGTTTAACCCTTTACCGCACCCGGGTGTACTTCTCTAGTGGTCGTATTAAAAGGCAACTACGAACTCGGGATTTATCTGTACACTTTGAAGTTATCTGACGCGCTGCTATTCCTGACGAGCTGCTCGTAAAAAAAATAGTTACAGTCTCAGTGTGAAACAAGCAAGGGCAATCGAGGGGTCAGAAGGAGCAAATCTACCCGAATGAATAGTCATCGAAAGCGGAATGCGACCGCGCAGCCGAGCGTATCATAAATCGTGTCGATCGTCTCGGGTGGCAATCGGAAACGGTTCGATCCATGTCCCATCCATATTCCATGGGGGTATCGGAAGATCAAGGGGCGGTGAACGCGTGCGCGTCCCGATCAGCGTTTACCGGGGCATCGGCGTAAATTACGAGACACGAAAGGGGGTAACGTCGTTCGTGCTGCTTAGACGGGCACACCGCGGAGATGATGGTGGGAGAACGATTTCGAAGGGGGGAATATTTATGGGCAGACCGGCTGAAATTAATTTATGCAGCCGCATAGGCTGCCACGTAATTTATTCGCGGTGCTCGCGACGATCAGTCACTCTCCTCGCTGGCTTTTGTGTGTAAGGAAATCCTTGGCCATTAGAAACGGCCACGAACAGCCTTCCTTCCACCTATATACGCGTCCCTCGAGATCCCCCTTTCTGTTTCTCTTCCGAGTGCTCGATAACGGGCCACCGCGTACATGCATACACGACCTGAAGAAGATCTCCAATAATCTTGGATCTATGGTTGCGCGCGTGTATACAACTATACGCATGCACGTACGCGTACACAGACGCCCGTGGGGGAATTGAAATTCCGATAATCTTGTCGCGCGGTTTTATGGAATATTGCGGGATCGGAGCGGTAATGAAGAATTAATTGACGAATTTTATTCAAATTTATTCGAGAAGCCTATACTATATTGGACGGCATCGTCGTAAATTCAATTCGGATATTTTATTAATCCCCGTGCTTCTTATCCGACATCTTATCTATAAGAATCGTCGTCGCTTCGCTCGCGTAATAATAATAATAATAATAATAATAATAATAATAATAATAATAATTCTGGCGCAATCTTTTGCAGCGATGATACGCAAATAGCACGATTTCCCTCCAAGCGGATACATTCGGTAACCGGGGGAACATCTGTATACACGGAGCAGCAACCTTTCCTCCAATTAAACCGAACTATAACGCAGCGGTACTTAACGGAGGCCACGAAGCCACCGGTCGTAACGAAACGAATAAAAATAATACTAAAAATAAAGGGAACCCCGGTCCCGCGGCACGATTATTCGGTAACGGCTGGAACAGTCTCGACGGCGCGTGGAGCGAGCGAGACGATCGCGCGAAGAAGTCGAAAGGGGTGGAAAGGGGGGAGAGACGGAAGGGGAAGGGCGAGAGGATCTCCGTGCGGGATCTGCGGTGCACCCGCGTTATGATTTGTGGGGGCCCAGATCCTGATCCTGTCTGCCTGGAAGAGGCACCCACGCTTTCCAGGAACCGCGTCCACCTCGTGTGGACGAGCCGTGCCCTCCGCCATGGAAGCGGCGGAACGGAGAGAACCGGGAGAACGAAGAGGAATGGAGGGGAATCGAGAGTGGCGGGTGGAGGGAGGGCGAGTGTTCGAGATCAGCCGAGCCGATTACACCGAGGGTGTAATGGACGGACTAATTTGTGAAATTTAAATTCCGTCCCCGACGTTTTACCGCGAGCCGAGCCCCGAGCGGACCCCCCCCCCTCCCCCGCACCCTCCATCGAGATAAATCGCGACAGTTCTTCTCCGTTTCGTGGTCCCCCACTGGACTTCATAGAACGTCCGAGATCCGGCGGATCTTTCTGGAAAATCGTAGGTGGGCAGGTTTTGAAGAGGTGGCCCGTCGCGTCGTGTAAAATCTGGGACCGGGCGTGTTCGTTATCTAGATTCGCGTTTCGGGACGATTGTCGTCTTTACTCTCTGCCTGGTAATTTGTCAGATCGCTTAATTCCGCCTATCAGCCGGCCCTTTCGTGTCCGGGGGTCCGCGGCACCGCTGGGAACAGATCGACGACGGGGCAGGGTTCGTGGTGGGCTCCTAGGCGGAATGGATTGGGCTCGGTGCTGGTCGCGGATAAGAAATTGCGATACTGGAACAATTATTATCCGGGTGATAACGGGACGCCGCGTTCGATATATGTACTTGAGGCGCCTGGATTTAATAAAGAATCGGAACCCTCGGTGTTGCGAACGCCGAACGCTGCGGGACGACGAATTCCAAGGAGCAAAGGGACCGTAGCGTGAAACAAAGGTACTCCGGTGCGCGCAAAGAACAGGGGACGAAAGGAGCACTGGTTGGAAACCATCGGGAAGGGAAGCGACACGATCAAAAGAGGAATAGAGGAGAGAAAGGGAGAAAGCGAAAGATGGTAGCATCGGGAGCAAGACGTCGACGGAGTGGCGGATTAGAGGCGGCTTCTACGGTGTATAGCGAGCGGCCCTATTGTCGGGCCGCATAATACGGTTATGATTTAGTTTTGGGTCGTGAGGTTCGCGGCGAACGAATGAACGAACGGACCAAAGGGGGCCTGACGGACGGTCCCTCTCTTTCTCTCTCATCGTGTGCTGGATGCGCAAAGAAGAGGGCCCAGAGCTGTTGGTGTCGAGTTACAGCGGGGCCAGGGCCCCGCCTGGACATCCACACGTCCTCGTATCCGCGGACCCACACGCAGTCGGGCCCTTTAAGCGTGCCCATAACTGCGTGTACGGAGGGCCACGATCGCGCGCGTCTTTCTCTAGCATCCCTTCTCTAGTTATCTCTGTATCCCTTGTTCCATATTCTTCTGTAAACGGGTTGCGTGCGCGTACCTTTTGTCGTGCGTGCCGTTTAAAGCGACGGGGAGGTAATGTGTACAAATTGTTCGAAAGACTCGACAGACGTACGTTTTATTTTTGCGAGCTTCTTTGATCGTGATCGGGACACAGGTATTTGACACGAAGTTTTCGCTACGATGATGGATAGCTTCGTGTACGTAATATATTTCTCTTGGAGGGATTTCGGGTATACTTTTTTTATTTAGAACGGAGGATATTCGGGGACGATGAAGTTTTACGAAATTTTTGGAGCAGAACTGAGGTAAAGTTCTTTCTCATTCTTGTGGTTCTTCGGGACCCTGTAGTCTTTCACGCGGAAGATTAATTTTGACGATCCTCGGAGGATGAGGTATGCTCGCGCGCATGTGCATACACGCACAGTTAAGTTTGTATCAAGATTGCTTATAAACGGTGGAAAGAGCCACAGGACTGTAGTGTATGCATTGAAATAAAAGTTTTCCGACATTTCCCTTCTATCACCGCGTCGGCCGTTTACCGTCCATCTGTGTCGATACACGGCATGCAAATTGCCGTTACAATAACGTCTGCCTCACTGTCGGACGGACGAACACTCGATCACAAAAGCTCGAACCCCTTCGAGTAGAATGCCGTCGTTCCTCGACTTCCACAAACAAGATACACGATCTCTCCAAACAATCTCCCGATCCCGCGCGGAACATCTGTTCCTCGACGTCGCTTGCGGAAATCCGGCAAAGCACGACGAATTCTCGCGACGGCCGAAAACTTGCAATCCGCGTTAAGTGCTAAACGACGATCATTCGAGTTCCACCGACCCGTTCGACGCCGAAACGACGCGGACCCAACGGGGTGGGCACCCTTTTTTTTTGTGCCACAGGGTTAAATATAAATAACCTGTCACCTTTCGCCACGATGTCCTTCTCTCGCACGACGCGGGTGCACGTTCCGCGAACTCGCGAATTATGAATATGATTATCTCGGACGGGCTCTTGACGGGAAGCCAGACCTGTCCCAGAGGTGTCACCTTACATCCTCCCCCTCTACGATGGTGTCGACGCTCCTGGGGCCCCTCGTGCGGCTCCGTCCTGACTCCGGCGCGCGACGTTGCCTCTCGTAACCGAATCTTGAGAATAATTGGTCCACGGCGGGTCCGCTGCTTTTCCTTCGATTGTTTCGTTCGATATTGCCCCGGCAGCGAGGAATTTCGTGGAACAATTCCGCAGCGTCGCGCCGGTTGATTCGATAATCAGTTGAATGGGTTTCGATTATTCCACGATTATAATCGAAGCAAAGCTTCCCGAATTTCTATTGGAAAGAGTTGCGCTTGAAATAGTTAACGAAATCTCGCGTTTCATCACTGGGAGGTATATAGGGTTCGTTTAAAAGTTTGTATTCTTCGTCAACGCACTGAATCTGGTTGCGCTAAGAATACACGGGCCCAGTTTGCGCGACCAGTTGCTTCCAGTTTTGATGTCATTGTCCCCCAATCGCCAATACATACCGCTATCACCGCCGAAGTCTCCCGTCCCCGCGATATTTGCCTAAGTCTCGAAGCAGCTCGTTATCCTAAGCCACGATCGGCCCCGGTTAATATGTAAAAATGTAAATGATCCGGACGGCCTGCGACCAGCAATAAGCGCACGGCGATCTTCCTAAAAAAAGGGATCCCGAAACGACCGAAAATTCCCGGAACAGGCGACCTCCGTTTACCGAATTCAACGAAATCGAACCACCCGGGTCCAGCCAAATTGAGCCGAGGAATTACCCCCGCGTGTAGTCGCGGAACTCGATTTGCAAATGAAAATGACGGACAACGGTAGAGGGGGAACAACAACGACGAATTAAAACGTCGTCCCAATTTGCCCGGGTGCCCACTGCACATCAATCTACGCGAATCTGGACCCAAAAGAAAGAGTCCGCGAAACTCCGCGAAATCAATTCGACGACGTTGCGCCGAAACGAGGAGGACGGAAAGTTTGCCGAGCGATCGATGGAGGTGGGAAAAAGCTGACGCTCAAATTTGCTCGAGCGAGGCAAGAGAAACAACGAGGATCTGAATAGCAGTTGGCCGTAAATAGAGCGCGCACGCCGCGTTTCAGTTGCGAGTGAAAAGGACGAGCGCGATGGTTGAAGAGGAAAGGGGGATGCAGATGGGCCGTCAGCCTCTTTTCCGCAGGGGCCCGCAATAAATTTAACGGGCCAACGAGGGGGGCAGGGCCGGTTTGCCAGCGACGATAACGATCGAACGAGCGTCAGAGAAGTGCTAAGTAACTACCGATCGTATCGAAGATAGAACGTTCGGCTGCGGGCATTTCCGATCCGCTCGTTTCGCCCCGTCCACCGTCGTTCGCGGTTATAGAAGATTTTTCATCCCCCTCTGGTGGCCGTCGTCGACGTCGCCCGAAATTGTCACCGATACGAGCGTGCCAACAATGGCCGGATGCGGAGCCGCTTGTAGTACATGTTTGACGTTTATGAATCGAATTTCTCCGCGGGCCGATACACGACGGAGATACGGGGATACACGCGACCCCCGTTAAATGCCCATGGGGACCGATCTGCGTCATCGATGACGCGATACGTCAGCGGTCTCGTAAATGCTTTCAACGGTGCTCGCTTGTTTGCGCGAAATTTTGTGGGCACGGTCCCCTCGGGAAACTTTGGCTTCGCCGGACGTGGAATCGGAATGGATTCTTGGCCGATAACCCTTTCGTTACGGTGTCCTAGCAATTATTGTTAGTCGAACCTTAAATAACCGCACGCCTTCTCTCAATCAATTTCCTGCTCTTTCTTCTTGTTCTTTATTGTAGCAACGTTACCTTAATTAAACGCTGCATTTATCGATCCCGCGCAGGGATCATTAAATAAATACTTAATTACGCGCACCGAATATAGTTTCTCTAGATCGTCTTATCGATCGGCACCGAGGTGCAAGAGAATCTCGCGCGATCCCGACGAGCCACACGTCGGACAAGTAAAATACAATTCCCTTAATTCCCCGTATCATTGTACACATCGTGTCGGTCCTACCCTTAATTTCATTCCCCACCCCATAGACATTCAGCCCTCCGACCCACCAAAACATATGTCGGAGATCTCTACTCCCCTTCACGGCACAATGACACCATGAAATTTCCCGCAGACGATTGGCCGGTCGTTCGTCCAATGGGGACAAGCCGGTAGAATGCTATGGGGGTTGACACGCGCGCCAGTTTCCCCGGGGGTGGAATTTATAGGATTAGCCGGCGGCAACGCGGACGTAACGTCGTTACGATAACTCGTTCCACCCCTTACGTTCTCCCTGGCCGGATTACGTTGGATCGCGGACGACTCCTGCCGCTTCGCTCAGCCCGGACGTGCGAATTTTTCAGCGAATCCATTTCCGCAGTTAACGCGCTAAGATTTTCGCGGTTGCTCCAATCGTGGACTGGCGGTTTTGGAGAGGAATACGGGGAAGCGTTAACGCGTAGCCGAAAATTCTTCGGTTCCTTCCGGTCTGTGTGCTTGATGCGAGGGACGATCGAGTCGCGAATTTTACAGGAATACCGCGTCGCTTTTTCAACAGGATGAACCGTGGTCCGCGGAGAAGCAGGGAAATATACGAGGCAAAGTGTCAGGTGAGCGAGTGTAGAGTTGATCGCTGGCCGGCTGTAATTCTAGACAGGAATTAAGCGGTGCAGCGGACGGCCGCAGCTTCGCCGTTGCAAGCGGTACCATGGAAAGGACAACTTTGTAAGATAACCACGGCACGGGAGATTCAATATCGAAATTAGGCCGATCGCACTGTCCAACCATCCTGACAGCTTCGTTGCATCGTTCAAATAATAGGTGCTGAAATGGGGAAGGACGAAATGGATAACGTTTTTTGTTTCGAATGGCTCAGAGAAATTCTTTAACGAATAAGGATTTGACGAAAAAAAAGTCCACCAACCCTTGCTTCATCCAGCATCGTCCAGTTGCAAGAATCGTGCCCCGACTAATCAGATGATTTCGCCCTGATAACATTTTCAAAATCAAAGATACAAGAATCAAGAAAGTTCCAAACGCCACTAACCCTGTCGGTACCGTCGATGAAACAATTCGGGCAGAGTTACCCTTCACCCGTAATTACTGAGTCCTCGACGGCGACGAAGAGGAATGCACGCCGCGAGGCTCGTGCAATCGCGAACAGCTGGAATCTCCTCCAGTGGCCAGCGGGGTCCATTCAGAGTCGTCGACGCGACAGCTGAAGGACGTCGTTTTCCTACGACAAATTACGTGTATACGTGTTCGCCGCTTTCGTCGTCGCTCGTACGTCCCTGTCGCGCTCGTTCCGCGCGCGCACGCGCTTGCGCGTACACACCTATACAGGCAGAAACATCGGGCGCGCATATATAATGCCGCTGACCTACCCCAGTGAGAATCGTGTTTCAATACAGAAACCGAAAACCATATCATTACGTCGAAGCTCCGTTTCGTCGTGCACGAAACCCGCGAGCCCGTGCACAATAACCGGCGGACGAGTTAGTACGTCGTCCAGCAGGTGCGTGCTCGCACGCGTGCCATTTCGTTGACACGACCTGCCCGTTTCCTCCCCGTCGATATCGGCTACCCGAAAATTTTCCCGAATCGATTTACTCCGTGGCGAGCTGCACGGCGAATCCGATGTCAAAGAAATCGCGCTCGCTGGGCACGATCGTTGTCTCTCCGCGATAACGAGTTCGTCGACTTTTATCAACGGCCAAGTCTGATTGATGTTCAACGAACGACTCTGCGATTTCATTGATTCGTTTGGCACGCGGAACGCGACTCACGTCGGTTCCTCGTTTCGGACGGCGAGAATTCCGGTTCGAAATTATTACCGTCGCTGTTGCAATTATAATTGATAGAACGAGCTTCCGCAAATGGGAAGAAAAGAGGCGAGATACGGCGTGCATCGGGGCCCCGGAGCAAACGAGAAACGAACAATTGGCGAACGCGGGGCAAAAATGACCACGTTTGTTGCATAACGGGCCTCCTCGTGCTTCGTCAAATGGTGGGCAGTGCGAGTATTTAGATGAGTTGACTCCAATTGGCATACGTACCGTGAGAATCCAGTATCTAGCGCGTGGACCGTGTGTGAACCGGCCGGTCGGCGAAGAAAAATGGGTGAACTAATCATGCAAATTGGGCACATAGTTACGTAATGCTGTTCCATCTTCAGCCGTGCGTCCGCTGGCCATCTCGTAAACAGATGTCCAGCGGTCGCGCCTCGCGTTCCGCACGATCGATAAACCGTCCATCGATTTTCGACTGGTCTGCATACGCAAATTATCGTTCGTACAAAGTATCCTTCGCAATCGGGGCAACCTTTCCGGTCCCCATCGTTCATTGCCAGCGAAACTAATATGCAATCACTCGCATTGCATCATTCAGTGACATCAATATCCGAGATCCTGCGAAACTTCGATCGCGCATAAATCCCTTTACATATTTGATCCCCTCGTCTAATCCGGTAACACGGACAGCAATTCCATCGTTATTTTCACGATACCATCGCAGCAATATCCGCGCGTCCCTTTCGCGACACCATTCGAGAAGCGCCATCCGCCCAAAAATGCGACGCGGAAACATCGGTAGAAAAAATCGGGCGGGCCCAGCCGAACCGCGCGATCTCGCGACACCGTTTCCCGGGCAGATTTGAGCCGAGGAACGGAAGAAAGAGGTTCTGGACGATTATGCAGCGCGACGCGTCGCGCAACGAGGAGAGGAGCGGAGTACACGCTGCGAGCAATGTGCGAGGCTTCGCGCGGCCGTCAATTACGATTAATTAGAGCGGAGACTGACAGCGGACGCAGCGACGGCTACTTAATACTTTAACTTGTCCCCGACCCGCCGCCCGTTCACTTCCTCCGTCGTTCGTCGACGGTGACGAAGTCGAGCGGGCCGGGGGCGAGCGCGACGGAGACAACAGCGGGGCGAATTAAAGAGAAAGAACGGCCTGCGGGGTGGTGCGGGTATGGCGGGGGTGGCGCGGAGGGGCGAGAAGAGGGAAAGAAAGGATTAGGAGCGTGCGTTTCGTTCGTCGCGTACGCTCGTGAGCCCCTTTTTGCTTTTCTGCCCGTCGCGTTCGCCGTTTCCATTCACGAAACGTGAGATCCCCGTTGCTTCGTGCTCGCGGGCTCGGAACGGGTCGCCCCGGAAATTCAAGCTTCTCGGAGTCGAAGGGACGCGTGTACGTGCACCGATAATCGTCCGATTTGTTCGCGGGGACACGGCGACGGTGGCTTTGCGTACGGCCGCGTCGCGGTGTTTGTTACGTTGTTGCACAAGAGCCGTCGTGATTCCGCGTGATGGGTAACCGAGAGGGAAAATTGATTAGAGGCGATCGGATCGTCCGGGAGGGGTGGCCGGCGGCGCGACGCCGAGAGAATTTTTCGTCAATTCGGGTGGTCGATTTGCCGCGCCGCGATTGGGTTACGAACGCGGACGTACGAAATGTTAATTTGCTCGCGTCGGCTGGTTCGAGCAAATTGTCCGGCGCGACGTCGAGCGTCGCATTCTCCGGAATAACTCGGCAATACGTTAGCGATACGTTAGCGATGTCACGTACGCACGCGTGCTACGCGCACCGGGTCCAGCCGACGAGCAACGCGACGCGAACCTGTAATTAATATAATTATCGCAATCGTCGGCTCGTTGACGTCGGCGCAAAAATAATTGGCAACGGTAACGGCGGCCACAGTAGACGGCAATGAGAAGGATAGCGGCAGGAACCGTCGATCGGAAGCCGCGGAAACAGGGAAAAACGATGGAAAGCGAAAACGCGTTTGAACGATTGCGCTCGTTCGCCAGTCTCCTTCGTTAATTGAGCCATTGTCTAGGTCCGGTTAGGCACGTCTAAGAGCCTAATAGGCGTTTCCTAGAGACGTGCCAGCCCGAATACAGAACGAATTAGAATAATTCGTTCCGTCTGGCTGCGTCACCAGAACGTGCAACGTCGTTCACCGCCGGTTAGAAGACCCGTCCTTCTTCCACCTACCATCGACGGGAATACGATGGTTCCGCTGTAGCTTCGTCGTTTATTAAACCATCGGTTCCCATTCCCGTCGCCGAGTCGACCGCGTATTTTGTGCACGAGCGTCGCTGCGACGATCGATTACTTTTTTGCCATTTTATTCGAGCAGACGGCGTTTCGTTTCGACTTTCTTCTTCGCCGCGGCGTCTGTTAAAATATCCATCGATGAGAATCGGAAATTATTATCGATCGGGGGGCGACGACCGATCGTCCGTTCTTGGAAAAGCCCGGACCGGGCCAGGCCCAAGACTGGAAAGACCTCGAGGAACGGGTCGCCCCGGTAATTTCTAATTTCATTACGGATTCCCGAGCAGCCACGTAATGGTCTCGATACGCCATAGGCCATCTGGCACGATCCGAACTGGATCCGTATCTACATACCGATCGAATATAATCCATCAGGATCGATCGGGATCGATCAGCGGAACATCGTTAGCTGGCTGGACATCGGCGATCGTCGACGGTTTTGTTCGAAAGCCGTGTAATCATGCTCGGGGTGAATTTGCATGGCAAATTGCGCGAACAAGCGGGCCAAACGTTTCCTTCCTGTGTTGCCCGCTGAAACACAGCGCCCTATTTGTTTCATCGGGCATGCATCATCGCCGCGTCTGCAAAAGAATCGTTCCGTGGAAATAGAAGAGTCATTCGCGGTGTCCGATATTTATAACGAGCCGGGTAGGAGAATCGGAAGACGCGAGATTTTATGTTCATTCATTTATTTAATGTGTTGCACATATTATGAATACGCACAGGGTAGTAGCGTCGTATTTGGTACAAAGTAGAGAAGAAATACGAAAAAGACTAACGAATGAAATAGAGTAAAATCGAACAGAGTGAATATTAATGATTATTCGCGGCAGTTTCAACGGGGTGCTTAAACTCTAAATAGGAAGATGTATATCCCATTATCCCGCGGTTAATTTTTATCTGCTAGACGACAGCTCGACCGATACTTTAACGAATGAAAAGAAAGGAACCGGATATTCTCGATCCAATTTCGGATCAGATCGATTCAACGTTCCTTGTCAGGGTCGAATGGGTGGGCACATGTGCATTGAAGTATTCGAACGGAATAGATTCCCTTTTCTATTCCCGTCGCCGTTTCGCTTTCTTCTACACAAACGATCAACGTACCTTAATTATCGCGGATCGTTCGATCCGCCGTTGAAGAATGTTTGAACTATGTACGAGGAACAGATACGGGTAGGACGCGAAGGGAACGAAAGTGCTGCGTTTCGTAGCCGTGCCTGCTGAATAAGATTTTTTCCTGGGAGAGAAGGAGGTGGGAATGTTGCGGGCGTCGATAAGGCACACATTAATTGAAGAACAACATCCGGCATGGAGCCGGTGGCCGCCGCCGTGACATCATTGTTTACGATGGAACGAAAATGGAATTAAACGAAGCACCAACAGACGGCCGGGGTTCGATGGAAAGGGTCGTTTCTAGCGCGATAGAAGTAACGAGAACTTCGCGACGGCTCGTTTTAATGGGATTGCTCTTAAATGATAAATCGAGGCGCGCTGTATTCGAAATGAACGAAACGGCCGGACGAAAAATATACAATCTGTCGGGCGCAGCGCTCGCATCGTCGATAGGCGAGCCAAGTGGAAACGCACGAGCGATATTCGAGCGGAGGCATCGGTGACACGAGCCCGAAACTTCTGCCCCCGAGAGATAAACATTCGGGCCACTCGTTGCGACGAAAAACGAATTGCCCGGAGCCCGACGTTTCCACCGATAAATTTGGTTTCTGTACCAATTTCCGGCCGCCCGGTGGAGATCGACGTTCGAAAATTCGCAAATCGAAGAAAAAAAAACGCCAAAGGACGGACAAAAGGAAGAACGACGGCGGAGTTAATCGACGAACGCACCGTCGTTTCGCGCATCGACGAATCTATTCCGGCGGCAGCGAACTGCTGCCCCGAGTGCCATGCTCGCCGTTAAATACCGTTTTTAAACGTTCCGCGCAAGAAACGTAATGGCCAACGGGTCAGCAAAAAGATGGTCCTGAAAACGGCGAGGATGCCCCTCGGTAGCGAGACGAGAACGGACGTATCTGGAGCGAGCACCGCCGTCCCAGGGTCATCGAAAACGGGGCCCCGTTTTACGACCCCTCTATGGCCGACAGAAGCCACACGATCACGAGTCGAAGGATCGCTCGATAATAAAGGAAAAACAACCGGCAGGACGGCCGGGTAAAGAGGTAGGGACGAGCGGAGGGCACCGTAGAACGAATGGCTGTGCCAAATTAACCATGATTTATGGAGAAGGCCGGCCAATATTCCATTCTATTAACATCGCATTATCCGTCCGTTAAATTGCACGCCAACAGCCGGGCTTTTTCAGGAGCCGGCCGTGGCACAAAGTAATCTTTGCTTCGATCGTTCCGGTGTCTCGGGATGAACGATTCCGTTGCGTACGCCGATTCGTCCGTCTGTTGAACCTGTACGTCGCGACGCGACCAATCTCGTTTAGGGGTGATTACGATTTTTTTTTTGATCGAAATCGTCGCAGCTATCCTTCGCGTTAAGACGCGAGGGACAATCGACACCGGGGTTCGTTCTGTTCAGGAAGGTCCGCTCCGTTCAGGAGCTTGAAATTAAAGGCACCCTTTTCGTTTGAACTTTTCGTAGACACCAGGCGAACGTAATACGTAACAACTTTGTTTCGCCCGCATCGATGGGCGCAATTATCGTTGCGCAGTCAATCAATAACTGGTTGCATCGAAATTTGCTATTTTTCGTTTCCGGTTACCGTTCCAGTGTGTACAGGTATTTCGCCGCAACGCGATCGATTACCGATCGACACTTTATAGCCTGAAACAGGCATGATGCACACAATGTTGCACTCTATTGGTTGGGGCTACGTATTGCAACATTATACGTAAAAGCGGCGAGCATCGAGTTGCGAGCTGCAATGCGTGCACGCGATTAATTAATTCGCCTCGTATCCACACACACACACACACACCGCAACGCGTTTCGTAGCACCCTGCATCGCGCTGCGAATTTTCCCGAACAAATGATAAGTATTTGGCGCTCCGGCCGACAAATTTTCAGCGTTAATTGCTGTTACGCGATACAGTGCACCGCTGATCGCTCAGATTAAGATCAAGGATGGTACCCGCGATTCAACGATACTGAGAATGACCGCGTAACCTGTTACCTGTAATCGTAGCGACAATCAAGCTGCGACATTAACGATAGGAACGCCCCAGTTTCCTCCAACGTGAACCGACGCGCAGCCGATTTGGCTGCTTAACCAGCAACAAAATTATTCCACCGCATCGGCCGGGTCGATCGGGGGTGGAACACGTCGAAAGAAAATTTCCTCGCGAATAAATACAACATCGCCGAGATATTATACCTGCTGTCGCTCGAGAACCATTAAAACACGTTACAAAACTGAGGACCAACAGAGGCCAAACCAACCGACGTAACCATAATCCAACGCTTCGTCGGTTTATCAACCTTGCACCTCACCGTCACGCGTACCTGTAATACTTAAACACCGCTCGGGAAAATTGTCCCGCAAAAAACCTCCGGTCAATTGGTACGAGAGGGTGGACAGCATTATATACGCGAGCACAAAGACCGGCCTGGCGAGGAGGACAGGAAGAACCTAAAAAAAAAAAAAAAGAAAAAAGAAAAAGAGAGGAAAGAAAGGGAAAAAACGAATAAGAAGAGGAGCGGTTCGACAAGGCGCATCGCGTACACGCGCGCGTAGCTGGTGTCCGGTCAGCCGTTAAGAAGGAAGCTCCGGACCGATGTCGAAGATAAGACCGGGGACGTGTCCCTCTGTGCGTGGCATTCTCCTGGAGAAGTGGTACCGAAGTTCGGGGACCAACGAGTGTGCCTGGGCCCTCACGTAATCCACGGATACGTCGCGACGAATTTGTACGTCTGCCCAATGAGCCAGAAGCCACCCTACGTTAGCCTCGTTTCGCGTTCACCGCGTTCATCTCCTCTTTTCGGGCCGTTCCTCTCTACGTGTTCGTTGTCCACCCGGTTACGTACATATATTGTACGCCGTACGCGTATGCGTGCGCGCGCTTGTCGAAGAAGAAGCCACGAAACTGGGCCCTCTGCCTTCAAAATGGCTACCGTCTCCGCATCGGTGGACAGACGATGTAAACTACAAGCAGTCCTCTTGCGCACGGGCTCTTTCTTCGGCGTTCTCGACGGTACATCCGACGACAGCTTTTAAACACGACAGGACGGACCTATTCGACTAGCCGTTTCGATTGGTCTTTAATGGGTGCGACACGGTCACTGGGAGCTCGGATCGAGGGGGTTCGTTTGGTCGAAGGCACGGCGAACGGAGAATTATTGTGGTTATTACCGTAGCGGTTCCATTTTCATTATTTCTGCAGCCAGTCCGCTGATCGAGCCGGTTGATTGTTAATTAGAAAACTGTGTAGCACGAATTCGGAGTCGTGAATTATCGGCAAATCACTACGAACGAATCATTTCCAGTTAAAAGTGTCGAACGATTGCAACGTTGATGTCGTCCCATCAACGAATCGCTTCGAGCAAAAAAAGTACCCGGTCCCATTGTATCGCCCGGTGCATCCGATTGTTAACCACCGCGTCCCAATTAACACCGTGCGAATATCATGCGAATCTCTCCCCCGATGGAAGCAATACACCCACCCGAACACCGCCGCCAACCTATCCGTCGTGCCAATCCAGCGTCGTCGGCAAGAAAATCCAGGCACGCGCGTGCAGTACCTGCGTACACGCGCGCATACAATCGGCACCGTATCGTCCTGCCTGCCAACGATCGGGAAATCTGTCTATCGTTAAGAGAGGGAGGGTGGCCGGCCAGAGTGAAACGGGTCGAAAGGGAGGAGTGACGAGGAGAGGGAGAGAGAAAGGAGAGCACGGAGCTCGTGTTTCCGGCCGGGTGAACAACAATGCCCGCAGACAAATGAGCATCCCGCCTCCATTGTTCGCTTCATCGGCACGGCGCAGCCTCTCTCTCCCCTGTTACCCTCGCTGGTTCCGCTTACGCCACCCCTGCCCCTCCATCTTTCCCCTATGCGGCCGGTGATCGAAGGCCCACGACCTCCCCGTCGTCCTCGCCGTCCTCGCCGTCCTCGAAGTCGTCGTCGTCATTATCGTCGTCGTCGTCGTCGAGGAGGCCGGCCTGGGGGGTCCTCGATCAACCTGATGCGGGCCAACGCCGATTAAACGTCTCTGCTTCGTCAAATCTCCGTCAACGGGCTGCCCCCACCTTGTCGCCGTTCCAGACGTCGAGCGGCCGGGGAACGGTGCCACTCTCTTTTGTCTACGGTGCGCGAGTTCTGCCGTGCCCTCCTTTATTCTTCACCACATTGTCTCCTTCGTGCGCTGCCGACGATGGTAGGATCCTGTCGATTCCTTCGATTTTCCGTGCCCGTTGGTTTATTTCTTTTTATCTTTATTCCGAGCTGGTCGCGACAAATGGGAGACGACCGACAGAGGGCGAGAACGATCGCCGGTGGTCACCGTGCATGGAAGTACGACCGGTCGTTTCACGGGTGAAATTAATTAATTTCACTGGCTAATTGCTGTTTATTGGCTAGATGAAATCGGGACGGCTCGGCGGTGCTCGACCAAATAAGGTTCGGAAACGCATTGTATGAATATAGATTAATTATGCTTGTATTTCGATTAACATTGCAATACAGTTTTGAATAACAATGTTAAAATGAAAATACCGTAACGGGACTGCATCTACGAATTTGGCGACAATTTCTCTTTGTTTTCGCCTGCAACTATATATACGGTGCTACCTTGTTTGAACAATTGATGAACCCGCGTTCCTATTATGTACGAAGTCTCACAGTGTTTTCTACCTCTCGAAAATTCTACGGGAAATCTAATCGACGTATTCAAATGCGCTACTTACTTCTATGTTTATGAGGGTATTACTTCTCCTAGTATAATTTCGTTTCTCAAACGTTTGACGACAATCGAACGATACGGTACGCTATTGCCGCTTCATTGTCGCATTTCCACAAAATAGTTGCACCACACTTTAAAGATATTCGTAGCAATGGTAATCGTAACCGATTCGTTCAGAACGATTTTATGCCGATATTTATTATACAACCTTTCGATCGTTCGATACCCCGAGCGCAAGAGCTTCGTATGAAATAGTCTGACTGCGTATGCACTTGTACGCGCATCGTGTGTTCCTCTCGCGTAAGTATATTTATCGGCCCAACGTTCGCCTGTTCATCCGGTTACGGTTTTCTCGATGCACGACGAACCGGCAATAAAAAGGTAACGCGAGAGATTCGGTGGGCCAGATGTTGTGCAAGGATTTAGCATCCTCGGGCCCATTCATGGCTCCTGTGGCGGAGCACCTTACTCGAACCGAACAGCATCGACCTCCTGCACCACAGAAATTCGATACTGCTCGGAACCACGGCCCGTGTGTAATATCTTGCTCATCTATATTCTGCCTTATTCCAATTTCCAATTCAATCGAACGGTCAGAAGCCAAGGAAGTTCATCGTGCATCGAAAGCGTTATCGTTGCAATCAACTCGCTCAGTTTTCTCGATCGTTCGTACGCCTGCACGTCGCCGATACTCAACAGTGTTGGGTCGATACAAGTTTTTCTTTTCCTTTAGTCCTAAATGTTACCCCTTTGAATTCGTGAGGCGACTCTGGCGTGCCCTTTGATTTGAGATCAAAGAAAACAGAAATTAAATTTGTATCGGTATTTTTATTCCTCTTTCGATTTTGTTTGATGGTACATCTCTGTTCTGTGTTAGTCCGTATTTGATTGCGCGTTCAATTTTTCGTCGAAAGCTTTCATGTCCTCGAGTAGTTCACCGTACGATTCTTCCTGTCTTTCAGCAAACTCTGAAAACCTACGGAGAACAGGCAAGATAGGAATATTTTATTTTAATTTCCCTTTCACCATCCACTATTTACTTGCGGTCGATTTGTTGGGAACATAGTTTGCACTGTTTAGTTGCTGCGAGCGCGATCTTGTCCAAGCCGTGCTTCTTAAAAACTTTTAAATTGTTGTACCACATTCTTTTATATTTTGGGGCTTCGTTGTCTTTCTCTTTCGTAACTTCCGTATCTGCCAATTTTTGGGATTACTTTTGTTCAAAATATTTAACGAATTTTTAATTAATTTTCCCTATCATGCTATTTAATATATTTGCTTGCTATTTGTAAGCATATCAATTTCTTTCCGAATGAAGGAGAAAGAGGTTGTACTTGGTGTTACTCTATGAGGTTGGAGAGGTTTCGCGTCATTCATATAATTCCAAAAATCTTTCACTTTCATACTTCGACTCCCGCTGGTGGCTTCGTTGAATGCTAATTTAATGCAAACTTTCTCCTTCTGTGCCATTGCGTTCAAAGCTGCCGCCGAACTTGCTTAGATCTCAAGACGTCATGTCCGTTTATGAAATGTCACTAGATCGATGAAGATATGTGAATTGGACATCTTGTAACATTTGCTGCTACCATATTATCTACAAGTTACTTAGTTGATAATATACCTTCACGTAGTAACTTTCTCTGTACATATTACCCAAGGAGATAATAAGGCAGAATTCAAAATATATTCAGCTTTTTAATTCATATTTATTGTAGATTACTTTAAAAAACAGTATTTCCACAACTGTTAATTATATAATAATCTGATGAACTTACAAAGCTATGAGACCCTTAATTTAAGACGCTGTTGGTCGAACGTGCCCAGCAGAAGCAGAGATAATTGAATTTGTTTAAATAAATTATAAACAAATGCGATTTACTCGACTTGCCGGCGAGCTACATCAATGGCCAGACGACATAAATTAAAGCTAGCGATAGATGGCGCCACATGTCCAGTTATCGACATATCGTTGCCGACAAACATTTAAAAAATTGTTATCTCAGTTCCTGGGGGTTGTTTTTGAATAAATAGGGTGTCAAATGAAAGGGAAACGAACAAGCTACACGATAAAAAATATCCCGTTGCTGTAACTATATACTGTTCGCCGTAATAACAATTTCAATTGTTTAATAGTTTATAACAAATGAACTCTGCATGGAATAATGTTCGCACCTATTGGAGATGGTAGTTTGTACTGCTAGCTTTAATTTATGTCGCTTGGTCATTGATGTAGCTCGCCGGCCTGTCGGTATAATCGCATCTGCTTATCATTTCTTTAAGCAAATTTAATTATCTCGGGTTCTACTAGGCTGATTTTAATCAACGACATCTAACATTAAAGCTCTCGATTCAAGGAACGATCTGGTCGTGTTTTAGAACGAACCTCATGTATAGTTATTGTCCAATTCTCAATCGAATAATTAAATTGTTTACAAATAATAAACGGCATATGGAGGATTTATAAATCGTTTATTGTCGCGTAGCACCATATCTAAACCTTTCAATATATCTTGCTCCATTTGTTTGTCTGTTTCGCTTGTGCTGTTATATTTCACAGTAAACTTCTTTTAAAGCTTACCCTGACTTCGTTTCTTTCCCTTCGTGCCAAATTTATTCCTGCTTGACTTATTCCATTCAGTTTCAATTAATGCTCCCTATCTCTTATGCTTCTGGTTTAGCCCTTCCCCCATCTTTTTCCTCTATATATCCCTAAACAATTTTTCTCTCTGCTACATGCCTTACTAATATATTTTTTGTGTGCGCAGGTTTCCTGGGAAAAAGAGAGGATTATTGACCGTCACTTCTCTTCTTGGATAAAAGCAAGAAAGAAGAAACTATAATACTTGTACTAAAGAAGAAGATACTTTAGCTATAGTACAGTTGTTTGTAAAAATAGTTTACAACTATTAACCCGTAAATTTAATTTAGAACAATTGTGTAATTGTCTTATGTATATCTACTATATATTTTATTTTATATTCAATTTATTCGAGATATCTTATATAAACTTTTGTTGTACTTTTACTACAAGTTCTACTGAATGTGCTAAATATAAAATGAATGATATAATAAATAATTTAATTAATAATATAATAAATAATTACATATGCACACGGTACACAATTGCTGTAATTTAAATTTATATGTTTCTGTAAGATATATTGTAAATATAATTTAAAGAATAGTTTATACGTATTAGCTTGTAAATTAGAATTGCGACATTTTTGTAACTTGCATCTTCATTGATTAGTTTAAATAAATTTTCAATGAAAAGAATTCCACTGCTCTTTTTATTTGCACACCTTACCAATCCTTGAAAGAACCTAATTCCGATTCCTTATACAAGAAGTATCGTGGACGAACTTTAAATGCGTAGTTTTAAAGCAAGAAACTTGTCAAAATGAACCTACACGTTATTAAATTAATCGCTCAGAAATTCCTGGAATACGACGTCATTTCTTAGAATTGCAACAGTTTGAATACCTCCACGCATATCTTATTCTCCTGATACAAATCGATTTTTTTCAGCAGATATTTTTGCCAGAAACTCGGAAATGTAAGTGTTGAATGAAAGTTGCAAATGGAGCCCTAAGAAAATGCAACAAAGTTGCAAACCACGCGACGCGAAAACGATACAAAGTTGCAGATCGCGCTTTAAGAAAATGCAACAAAGCTGCAAGCAACGCTTTGCGACATTGCAAAAAGTTGCAAAATCTTTGGGAAAAATTTGCAACAATGTTGTGGCTAATTTTGCACAACAAAGTTGCAAATAGAGCTCTAAGAAAATGTAACAAAGTTGCAAAATACGCCAAACGAAAATGCACAAAGTTGCAAAAAATCTCATGAAATTTGTAACAACGTTGAGCCAAAAATTGCAACAAAGTTGCAAAAATCACGAGAATAATAATTTGCAGCAATGTTGCGCGCACATATTTGCAACAAAGTTGCAAAATTTCTCGAGAGAATTTGCAATAATGTTGCCCCAAATTTTTGCAACAATGTTGCGTTTTCGCGAGGCGCTGTTTGCAACTTTGTTGCAGTTTTTTAGGCGTTATTTGCAACTATCTTATGTTTTCTTGAGGCGTTGGTTACAATTTTGTTGCGTTTTCGCAAGGTGTTCTTTTTAACCGTATTTCATTATCGCTAGGCATTCCTTTGAAAACCTGATTGAATTTTGGTGCGGCGCTTTCTGTATACCTGGTTGCAATATGTTTAGTAATGTTGAGGTCTATTTTTACAAGTTCTCCGCTTGTGAACTTTACATTAAAAGTTCCTGCACGGTAGTACTCGTTTAAGGAATTGGAATTAGGTTGTTGCAAGGATAGTTAAGGTGTTAAAATAAAGAGAGGCGTAGAATTCTTTTCATTTAAGATTTATTCAAATTAATTCATGGAGATACAAGTTACAAAAATGGGGTAATTCAAATTTACAAACTAATACTTATGAACTATTCTTTAAAGTTAATTTACAATATATCTTACAGATAAAACTTATACTCAAACTTACGTACTTCGTTTGCCGAAGCGTATTTTAAATTAGAAACATTGTGTAACTTGTGCATATGTAAAGTCCAAAGTATTTATTGTTGTATCTTGCATTTTATATTTAGCGCATTCAGTAGAACTTGTAGGAACAGTAATATTAAAGTTTATACAAGATCTACTGAATAAGGAAAATATAAAATGAAATATATACTAGGCATACATAACAGTTAATTGCACAATTGTTCTACATTAATCTTATGCGCTAATAGTTACAAAATATTCTTATATACCAATTTACTATATTATATTTACTCTAACTAAAGTATATGGCAAGGGTTATTCTTTCTTCTTTCTTGCTTTATGTCCAATGAGAAATGTTGTTCAAGCTCCTTCCTCTTTGCCTGCAAGACCTGCACACACAAAAAATATATTAGTAAGTATATGTAGCAGGAGAGCTGAACCAGAAGTGTAAAAGAAAGAGAGGATTATTTATATATATACAAGGAATGGAACGAGTCTTCTAAGAATGAATTTCATGCGATTAGAAGTAAATCAATTGACAGAGAGCCTTAAAAGAAGAGACTATGGAATGCAACAGCTGAAATGAGACAGGAAAATATAAGAAACTAAATATAATGAAACGTTTAAATATATTAGAATAGCAAAACTATTAAAGTACTTAAGTAAAAATGAAAGATCAGCAATTAATCAGCAACAGATGCGAAAGCATTAAAGGATGAACAAATATTAGGAGATGGAGAAGAATAAAAGACATGACCTGTGTAGACAAAAATTTGAAACAGTAGAACATCTGTTAACAGAACGCATGGAAATAAAGATAATAGTATATAAAAATGACTTTAGAATTTTAAATGAAACATGGAGGAAAAGGAAAGACAATAATAGATGTGCGATAAAGCGCTAAGAATATTGTAATACTTAAGGTAGAGAAGGTATGAAAAGGAAGGGCGAAACAGAAGATGAGCGTGCAAGAGTTAAGATAGTATGGTAAAGATAGGTTATATGTTCGCTAAGCCCAACTTTCTTTGCTACGAGACCGAAATAAAGAATAAGACTACTATTAGTATGTATTTATTACACGGTGGAAAATGTCTCTAAAGGGAAAAATATTCACAAATGTCTTTATCTTTGCTAAAGAGCTTGATTGTTGTAGAATAAAATGAACAGTGCAACTTACAATGTTACCGTACATATTAATATATAGATTGTAACACTGTGTTTGTTAGCACTTTATTAATATGCAAATGAGAGTACGAAACGATTCATACCACTATTGATAAAGAAGTGCTTGAATTTACGTACCCCTCGTATTCCTGTCTTACCTACACGCAACGTGGTCATTAGTACCGCCATCTATACCGGTATCAACGAAACTACCCGAGTCTCTGCTGTATCTACACTTAAGGTAAGTAGGAGACACGAGTAGTTTCAAGGAGTTCTGTATAGATGGCAAAACCATAGCAGGCACAGTAGATATGGCAGATACCCGCGATGTTTCAAATATATCTTTGCAGATATTAAAATATATAGATGAGTATATGGAAATGTAATTCTTAAGGTGAAACATATATGAATTATCTTACTAAAGAATTATCTCTACAGCGTCAGAAAACAGAAGGGTCTACATAAGAAGCAATGCAATAAATAATACACGATATTTACAGCTACAAATAGATATAAAAATAGAAACAAGAACTAACAAGTATTGCAATAAGTACATAACAGTGCAGAGAAAGTTGTTAAGGGATATTTAGACGAAAAAGAAAGAAGGGGGTGCCAAACGTGAAGCAGAAGGGAAGGAGAGGATTATTTAAAAAGAAATGGAATGTGTAAAGCAGGGGTAAATTTAATGAGCCTTTTATCTGAACCTACGGCCCTCGGCTCATACCTATTGGACTTCTGCGGCTTACCAACTATCAACAGATAATTGTTTAATTTTCTTCCCATATATATACCGAAAAGAAGCGCATTATTTATTGCATAACTCAAGACTTGTCATGTGAAAGAACTTGGGGAAGTGTGACTCTGCCGAACTTTTATTTTCCATTTCAACAGCGAGCAATTTTCTCCACTTATAATTCCATGGTCAAGTTAATTATTGGAACTGAACAATCACTTAATCAAGAAACCACCTGATATCGAAGTTCGTGTCTCGATTTGTAATTTAGGCGTCAGTTCACTGGCTCATTCTGTACTTCCTGTAACCAGGCAGAATCCAGCAGGTCCGCAACACATGCAGACATCCTGTTCGTAATTAAATGGGGCACTAATTGCGATTGCCAGTTAACGATGTCTCCACGTCGCATTCCTGTCATTACGTTCACTTTTCCGCGCCCTAACAAGCTTCGGGCTCGAGCTTCACCGTGCAGGAAATAATGCCCATGCCATTTTGTTGTTCTTCTTTTAGCTCATCCTTTGGGAGGATTTTTCTTTCGTTTCTAATTATCACCTGTCCGCGTTCGTTCGAGTACACACGTCTACAATTTCGAAACTGTTATCCAGTTTCAAACGCGGCGTTACAGGCGCCACGCGATTAAGTGATTCAGCGGATCATCGTGCGTAGTTAACTCGGTTACTTTATTAATCAGAGATTAATGAACATGTAGCTCCGGCAATGACGCGGAGAATATTGATCTCGAGCAATTGAATATTTATGCGTTCCGCGCGTGCACTTTATACATTTTATATATTTTAGATTTTATATTTCGGAAGTTCAGTGGAAATATACTTAGTCGATCAAAGGAATGGGAGACCCAAAATTCATTACCGTGCCGGAAATTGTGTCTTCATTAACGGGTCTTATTAATGGGATTTCAGTTTAAACGTAGACACGCAGGTATCGCTTAACTTCAAATGAAACCTATAGAACCGCATTAATCCTGATAATTTCTATCATTTGCAAATAATCACGGTCGGAGAGATGATTTATTTAGAACTGCCTAGAAATATTTAGGAATTTCGAACCATCGAAGCTTCTTTCTAAAGCAAAGGATACGAAAGCGAAATCTAACCCGATTCTGGTGTCTGTACAGTTACACCTGATTCCATCGTTCAACGCTCTATCTATCTCGATCTCTGTCTTTATTCGATTATCTCGCGGCTCGAGATTGTGGCGAACGAACCGCGGGACGACATTACTATATTGAATTATTCTCAAACGAATGACTTCTGTTCGATTCTCCGGCAATAAAGCTACACCAGTTCGCGTTCGTTCCCTGCACGACGATCGTTCAAGTAGACGTAAGAGCAACTGAACTTGACTTTCGGCCTATGACGTGCCCTTGAACCCCGAGGGAAGTTCATGCAAGGGACACGCAATAAATCACGCAACGTCGCGAGTTAACCACGGGAATGCCAGTCCCCTGTACTTTCGAGCGGACGGGCGTTCGACAATCGAAGGAGAATCGACGGAGTTGATTGCACGGATAACTGGAACGGTATCGTCGTATCAATAAAATCATAAAATAAACTCGCTCCACGGCGAAGAGGTCCCGAGAAGAAGAATCGCGAGGCCATCCAGCGTATATACCCCGGGAAACTTTTTCGCTCCCGCAATTCCAACAAATCACGCGGTACATGCTGTGTACAGTTCCGTCCGTAAGCCATTTATTTCTGGCAGATTTAAACCAGATATACAGGAACCTCTGCAACCGCGGGTATAAAATAAGCCCGACGCTCACCGAGCGCATCGCGTTCATCAATTAAACTATATTATGCTATCCGTCCGACGAAATGTACGAAAAGCTAGCTCGAATGACCCGTTCGCTGAAAAATATCGAACGCACCATTACTACTTACGGACAGGAGACGCAGAAATTTTAATGTTTCAACGCATTGTGTGTTGCACACCTACTTCCACTGACACCCCTCGTATCAACGGGCGTCTTTAAAACAATTGATTCAAAAGGCTGATACACAAACGAAATATAATCAATGGAACTGTACATCACGAGCAGACCTTCGTTAGCCGTTTGTTAACGCACCGAGACAAAAGATGCACTCAATCATCGACCACCGTAATATTAACACTAGAACTACCAAGCAAGTCAAACTGGCTTGTTTCGGATTGTTTACTGTAAAATGATTAGTATACGTACAGGTGTCTTTGCGGCAATTTATGATCACTTGTAATAAGACACAATGACCATTGTACATCTCTATTAAATGTTCATTCAACGCCTTTCGTGTTCTTAACACGTTCCGTGCGACGCGGGTCGTGTGCGTCCCACGCTGTCAAGACCAACGTTTTTGTATATGACGTATATGCGGTGTAACATTCATTGAACTACAAAAATCGCTGCAATCAAGGAAAGGATATGCACGTTTAACGTGCAGTACAGGAAGGGTGGACACAAGGGTGTTGATTTTAACCAATTATCGTCACAATTGCAGCACGATTCGAGTCAACGAAAGTTACCGAAAGGCGTTCCGCCGCGGAACGCGTTCATCCGTCTAACGCGTGCCATCCGAATGGTACCAAAATCAATCGGCAGTACCAGTGCTGATGTCGAATCCGCGAATCGTTGAACGAGTCGTCCGATATTCGAGCAGCTACGAAACCGTTGGGAAAAAGGTTTTGCTCGACAGTGTACGCGTGCAGTTTCCGTAACCGTTAATTCCCCAGCCACCCTTGAATTCAGCTTTATTTCCACAGCCATCGAAATCCAAGCGTGCACACTCCGTTCGTAAACGAGCCGTGGCAAGGTTTGTATCAGGCCGTTAACGACGCGAGACGTCGAAACGGACAATCGTTCGATGCTTGACCTATTTTCACGAGCTTGCGGCCCGGCAAACGTTCCGTACCGTAAGGGCGGAAAGAAACGCGAGACACCCTTTACACCATCGACGAGGGACGAAGAAAAGCGTCCCCCGAGGCTTTCCTTGCGCGGCGTGTCCTTTCCATCCCCCTTTTCGCCCCGTTCTTCGCCGAGTGCTACCGGTTTACGATGCTCACGAAGGAACGAGCGTGACATTACTACGGGGCATTGCTTTCGCGATCGCGTTTATGTATCGCAATCTGTCCTCCGTCGTGCGCGTCCCGAGAAAGATGTTCCACGGGGTTTCGACTGTTCCCTTTGCGAAAGGGTAGCTGCAGAGGAGGCAAGAAGGCGGCAGGTTGAAGTTCGAATTGGTCCTTTTTCCCCTCCGTTTTCTTCAGGATCGATTAAAATGGACGGGTAGCATTTGATTACACGCTTGGTTGAACGGTTGGTCTATTTTCTTCTTCTCATTTTTTTTTTTTTTAGACAAATTAATATTGGACGGGCTGTTTTTGGTTTCCCTTTGCAAAGTTCCACGGGTAAATTTGGCTGAGGGCTGCTTTTTAGTCGGTGACGCTTTTCTTGGTTTCTTTGCGTCGTTTTAACTGCGCGAACGTCGATATTGCTCCCATGCGGTATGGAAAGTGGACGGCGCGAAGGTTCTGGTGCGAGGAAATTGTTGGAAAAGAACTCCGGAGAGAAATGGTTTCATGTACGTGCAGCTGGTATGAGGATGATGATAATGTCACGGTATTATGTAAAGCGGTATGTTACACCGGAAAGTAGATTAGGTATGTAGAAGAACGGGCAAAAGGGTTGACCTCCGCGTTATTATAATTCCTCTTGTTAGCTGGAAAACTGCGGTTCGCAGGAATATTTCCGTATTTCAATGTTAACTGTATCACCGCAATAATTCGATACGCGATACTTGTTTAAAAATATTATCGCTACAATACAACGCCTTACAATAAATCTGTAACAAATCTAATTTTATCGCAGCTACATTGAATCGCGCGCCCCTCAATATTTTTCAACTCCTGCACCTTGGCCAACCCTTTTTTTTCCGCGCGACGCGTCTGACACGCTGAAACCAGACGGGTTCCCCTTGTCCCACGCAAATTTCTCGAGACACGAAATATCTTACGTCGCGCAAGGTATAGACGCATCGATCAGATGCACGGTCCTCTACCATCCACGAAATTTCGTCGTGCTATTGGCAGACGTTCCAGTCAGCACGAAAAAGACGCGAGTCCCGCGACAATCCCAAAATCGTGTTGCACTCGCGAAGCCACGAGACCCTACCCGCCGGCCAAACGAGCACGAGCAACTCGAAATTCGCGGTGGGCTCTGCGTGGCTGGTTTTTCGCAAAGTCAAGTTCAAATCCTGAAAGTTTCTGGTCCGCGGGACGACCGATCGATACGGAAACCGAGCGAGAAAGGCGAACGGGCCAATTGTTCGAACAACGATCAAACTGTAGTAAATCGTCCGGCTCGGTGGCGGTGTTCCGATAAAAGGGACACGCACGCAGATCTGCTGTACGCACACGCGCGGGCACGTGGAAACTCCTGGCAACACCTGTTGGGGGAAAGATTCGACGGGAAAGTTTGACGGGGTGGCCATTCTCGAGGAAACCTTTGACTTCGAGCTCGCACCAGCGGCGTTTTATGGGGCGACGGTCGCAGTGCACGGGGTTACGGCGAACGAGGAGGAAGGGTTGCGCTTCGGTAACGACGAGCCGGAGGCCGACGAAACGACCTGCCACGGATTCGCTGGCGATATTATCGAGGGTGACAGCCGGGGGGTTGGGCTGAATTTTGAATTCGCGAAACTTAATAACGCCGGACGGATGTAAAGTCGCGAAATTTGGGCACGGTGCGAGAATCTCATTGGAAATGCCATATGAATATTGCGAGATTAGCCGTTTTGTTTCAGCTACAAAAATTCGCGACGCTCGTTTCATCTCGATACTGTTTCGCGAAATGAGTGATGCAGAGGCGAAGGAAATTCGCGTGGGTGTAACGCAATGTAAAATGGAGCAGAAACGATGGAACGTGAAACGGTATGGAAATAACTCGAAATGAAATGGGGGGCAACGGATTAGATAATTTGATGGCTGTATTAGAGCCTGGTTCGGGGAACTGTGTAACGTTCCGGCGTTAACGTCGACGGAACGATTAATTTTATTTAAAGGGCATCGTCGACGGTAGTGCCGGAATTGCAAAACGGGTTTACTGATAATTCCGCAACGGCGAAACCCGATCGAGACGATTCGAGTGTTGCGAAACTTAGTCTCGACCGTTGCCAAGCGGTGCCAGACAAGGTTGTCGTCTTCACAGTTGCGAAATTTTGCCAGTACGACACTAACGGTAGAGATGTAAAATGAAGTCCAATACCGACGTTCTCGAGGGCACGAAAGCTGTATGGCACCGCGTGGATATTGTGGAAATCGATAGGGATGACCATCTGCACGAAGTATACAAAGTGTACAGTAATTTCCACGCAGTGAATCGCAGCGACAACGCGAAGGTAATATTCGTGGGACCGAAAGACACTTTTCCACGCGAGAATAAAAGTCGCTCGTCACGAAAACAATTATTTCCCCGAGCTAAAAAATAACTGTCGCGAAATCGATCAAAAGTTTAACGCGAATGCGAATGAGAATATGTGAACGATCGCTGTAAAATCGGAGAAGAAAATCAATCAAAAGTCGGTATAATTGTATCAATTGCATCGCGAGCAGATACGAAAAAATTACAACACCGAACCCCTTTATCGATTGAAACGTTTCAACGTGGCGTCGCTGTTAATCTGTACACGCAGAGAAAACGAGCGTTTTCCGGTGGCGATCGCGGCTTCGCTGTTTCAGCGAGAAACTACCCGCGGGACGAAGAAATGCCATTACCGAATAATGGCACCACCGAAGAGAAAGGAGCGTGGTCGGCCCCGGAAAGAGCGCACATTAGGGCCACGTTACACCCATAGACAACGTCGTGAACGACCAGACATTCCACGTCGAGTAAAGACCAATCAACCTATCAGTGTACGAGAAATGGTGTACAGCCTGTTGAACGCCGATAAACATAACCAAGGTGCTTCATTAAACGAAATTGAACCGCTGCATCGGAATGACCGCGTGCAGGCACTTATTACGAATAATTGCCCCAAAAAAGATGCGACGTCAATTGTGGCGACACAGGTGCCAGTAGATAGAGAACGATAGAGGGAAAATTATAAATAGAGATCAATCTTGTCTCGCATGTCTCGCGTCGTTTTGATTGCGAATTTCGCGAATTTTTAAATAATTACCCTCTTCGATCGAAATTTCACCGCGCAGCCATTATTAATCGTTGAACGATTAAAGTTCCCTTCAGTTCCACGGGAAATACAGAATTATAATAAAGTCTAAGAACGCGCTGTTGCCGTGTATGTTCGTGAAGCTCTTCATCATCCGCAGCCTCCTCGTTTCGTCATCGTTTCCGCGAATTCTGAAATACGATAAAATTCCGTTGAAATTGTATCAGTATCGGGGTCGTGGCAGAACAGCCCATATTTCCCACGACACTAGAACGTCCCTCGCGATCTACGGATTCGTCCCTCGACGATTATCCGTCCGTTCGACAACGACGCGATCAATGTTCCGTGCTGCTTTAACGAAGAGGGAAACGCGTGGACGAAAACTGATAAATAATATCGCGCATAAGGTTCGGCGTTTCCAGCACTTCAAGTATCTGGGCTTGTTTCAGAAGAAGAGGAGCGAGGGTTCGGCAAAGGGGGCGGTTTCCACGGGAAGATGCGAAAATATCAGGACGTTCGAAGGGCCTCGTACGACAGCCTGCTCCTTCGCGATAGCTCGGGTTCCATCGATGATTCGGAGTACACGAAATCCGTGACAACGTCCGCGGACGACCTGTCGAGGGTGATGGACACAGCAAACAGCTTGGCTGCCAGCACCTCCGAGAACAGCAGCGTGTCGAATATCTCCCTGGAGCCGATTTCTCTCGCGAAGTCGATCGATAACACTAGGGCGCTGTTGAAGAAGAGGTCCCTCGTGCAGGTCATCAACAATTACATCAAGGCTGGAATAGAGGAAGGTGTGCAAACGTTCACATCGTTTTAACATTCGTTCCGCTTATTCTCGCGGCGATGGTTGTCATTTCAATTATGGTTGATTCGCGGCACGCGATTCAGCGGGGCGCGTCGTTAGTCTTAAAATGCGCGTGCTTTGATACGCGTAGCGATTTCGTGGCAGCGAAAAGGACGACGTTAACCAATTCGATTGCCCGTTGACAAATTTGCATTAAATTATCCCCGAAAAATGTCGATTGACCTTATCGCCGCGGCTTTGAAATCGAAAGGAAAATAGAAACGTGGTCGACTTCCGCAGGCAAACGACAGGCGAAGAAGTACATACGAAAGGCGATTACCTTCGGCGTGAAATCCGGATATCTAATTCCCGCGGACCCCGAGGGACAAGTGATTCGCGTGTCCCCGACCCTGATAGAATCGAAAAGGAGCGACGTAGAGGCGCGAAGACGACGGAGAAGGGCCCGAAAGGGCGAGGACAATCCGCTTATTCGTGATAAGGAGCGTCGACGGCCGACCCCTCCGTGGAACGCGACTGAAACTCCGTACCACGAGGTCGTGCCGAGGCCGGAAACTCCACCTAAAAAACGGAGGAGGACGTCGAATTCGAAAGACTTGGGCGCGAGTAAAACGAAGAAGACCGCGAGCCCGAGGAAAAGAGCCGTGCGACGTACTCGACGAGGTGGTAGTAAGAAGAAAACGACGAGGAGAAAGTAAGTTGCAGAGGGATGTGAGTAAGTGAACAAAGATAAACATGGTAGACGAAAATACGTTTCGAATATAGTTGCGTTAACACGTGGTAAAATAGCATTAATTATTCTCAACGAATATTTCGTCTGCTGCGCGTTTATCAATTTCACCAATTAATAGTCCCGTGCGAAATCGATTTTCCGCGTAATTTTTAAACGACACCCGCTATCTGCAAGCTCTTAAGACCGCAAAAAAAGAAATAACGCCACACGCGAACAATAACGCACGTTTCTATGCGTAACGTTTGCCCTTCGTTTCACGCGTTCCGAAAGGAAAGTAACGCCCTACAATTCGTCCGACGAAAGCGAGGGCGACGTGGAGAAATCGAAGAGGAAGCAAGGCTTGAGGAACGAGGTGATGGAGGAGGCGGTGGTGCGCAGAGTTCGAAGGGCAAGGACTCCCCGTGCAAGAAGGGAGGGAAAGGAGAAGTTCAGGAAGAATAGAGCGGCCTCCAACGACGAGGACGAGGACAACGGGAAATTCAGCGACAACGAGGAGAAGGAAAGAACGTCGACGGGACGACGAAAATCGACGCCGAGTCGGGAGGATACTTCAAGGGAGAGCAACGCGCCACCTGGACACCCTGCCGGAGCGGACGAAGATAAATTGGAATCCCAGGACAACGAGAGCACCCAGAACAATAATATCGAGAAGCTGAATTAATTATACACTTCTGTGTCATTTTTGCTTTTTTTCACTTTACACTTCTACGTATCATTTTTGGTTTTGTAAGCTTGTACTTGCTGTATATTTTCGTGCACTTTCGGCTGCAGTGAAAATTGTTGAATCGTTTATAGAATGAAAACAATTTTTTTTGTAAATTGTGTACAGACCAGTCGACAGGTAGTTTCATTGAATTCCCGAAGATAACGCGGCTGCGTAAATCGGCGATGAAATTAATTATCCAACGTGAATGGTAATATCGATAACCAATTAATCGCGGGAATCGCTATCGCCTGCTTCCAAGCGCGGGTCATTATCGACGGCATCCGAAAATTAGTACCGTCTAACAGAATCTCCCAGAATGATGGTAATCGATTACATATCGGCAATCGTATTTTGCCGCGGCCGATTATGCTCGCTCCAGGATCGACCACCGTGCGCATCAGCTTCGATAAATTTTTCATTTTTTCAAATCTCCAGACACTCTGATGGATATCGATTTCTCTGGCAACGTACGCGACGAAAGGCGAATAAACAATTCTATTAGAATCGATCTATTCAGAAATGTTCGTTCCAACGTTTAATTAAGCTCGCTTTCGAGTCGATGTCAACGATGAGGAAAAGTCGATACGAAAAGTCTGCCGCGTTGTTTCATCCCGCCACACTGACCGAGCTACACGCGTGACCCCATGATCGTCGCTATTGGGTTTCACGAGTCGGAAGTCGCCGGCACGGACTCGCCGACGTGTATGTGCACACAGAAAAAGAACGGACGGTAAGGTCAACAGACGGAAAATAGTTCGGACGTTAGAATGATAGAACGCCGGCCCGTAACGGGGGTGGTCTTCGATTCAAGACTACTCCCGAAATAGCAGAATGCGATCAGAAAATAGCGAACGGAGAGTTGCGCGTCGAAATGTCAAATATTTATGAAACGACAAGTATCCGAAAAGCTAATGAGACTTTCTGCCGGCGAAATGCCAAGCAATTATTCAACGAGACGTCCCGCGGAAGAGTTTTCAACAAAATTTCATCCCCTTTTTAATACAAATGTATTCGAACGTCTCAACGAATGGACGATTATTTTTTACACGAGTTTCTGAAAGGGCTGGACGCCACTTTACGCGTGTACGCTATTTCTGTGCACCGTGTTCTAATGAATGAATAAAACTATGCCGGTGCGTTTCTTTCACCCGCACGAATAACAGTACTTTCTTCGTCATTCAAGGCGTTCAGTATCGGAGAAATGATTTTATTTCACTTTCGTGGCAAATCGCGAGGAACTCGAGCGATTCCACGGGATAAACCGAAGGCGTAAATAAAAGAGTACGAGCAGGAATAAAAGCGACGCCTGCTTTACGAGCCCCGCGAAAGGAGAGAGGGAGGCGCGAGTACAGCCGAGTAGACGGGGTTTCGTTGTTTCGTAAGAAAAGAAAAAAGGAAAAAAGAAACGCGAGAAAGACGGATGGAAGCAACGGTTTGGCACCACCGGCCGTGCCTCGTCTCTTTTCATTAATGTCCTGGAAATTCGCAGACAAAATTTCGCCCCACGACCGATCAAAAACCTAGAAAATTTCGGATTCATCGACGAGGTACCATCGAAACGACGAAGGGCCACGGGAAATACACGGACGTTCCTGGGAATTTCGGATTCAACAGTAAGCAAAATATGGCCCCCGTAAAGAGACGTCCTCATACGCGAAGCCACCACAAGATGAGTGAGTGATCATCTTGAAAAAGACACGAACGGAAAGCAGTGTGCCGACAAATTCTGGCTCCGTACTCGTTGTTCACGGTGCCCTAAACAATCAGAATAATGTCATTGCAATATCTTCGCCACTTTCCTTGTTCGATTCACGATGAATCCATTCAAACCGTAACAGTGTTAATATTTCAAGTACGTTTTCCGGCATTGCTGTTCTTCTTGATAATCGAAACGCTTAACGATAAAATCGAAAAAACACGTCGTACGATTTAGGATTGTCATTTCCATTCAGCGATCATAAAACCTTTCAATATATTTACTCACAATTTAAAGCTTAACAACAAAAAAATGTGCAACGTCGACTGATTAAAAAACTTTCAATCATGCGAAAGTTAATTAGAATTTCATCTCGCAGGTATAGAGGGGAAAAAAAAAGTTCACTTTTAACAATCCCGTAATAAAATGACAGACAGTTTAATTTCTGCGAAACGTTCAACGCGGTTAATTTAATAGCCGTTTTTTTTTCGTCTACATTCAGAGACACCTACGTCCCAGTTGGTTGTATTCTCACCGTGCTTTTCACCAGATTCCATCGAACACAAATGTTAATCTACATCCAATATTTGCGATAAACAGCGCGGGGCTTCCATTGAAAATTTCCCCGGTGAATTCCAATAATTGTGCACACTTCGACGGTTAATATCAACTTGCCCGTACCGATTGCTTCGAAACAGAGAACGAACCTCCAACGTTTTTCTTTCATTCGGCTTTCAGTTTACTTTAAGAATCAATGCTTTCAGACCCTCTACATAAAAATGAATCGCTACAAGTTCGCAAGGAACAGAGATACTTTGAATCGTACCTTTACAGGTCCGGGGATACTTCTTTGATTCTAAAAGGTTACGGATTTTTTTACGGTTCGAGATAATTGCAGATTACAGATACTCAATTCGGAGACTAATAAAAATTCTTTTAACTCGAGTCGCGCATATTTTTCTTCATTCACAGTTCCGGTTTGGCGTGCCGTTCTCGAACGCTCAGAGAAATCAGAATCTCCCAACCTCCACAAAAAATAAATTCAACCCTAGTCCCATTTCCTATCAGCGTCCGTTCGCATTCCTTTTCCCCGGCGATCGTCGAGGAAATCTAGCAAGCACAATAACTGTCGGCGAAAACTTGTTTTTCAATTCCCTCCTTCCCGTCGCGTTCGTTCGAAGTTCGGAAAAAAAAAAAAAAAAAAAAAAAAAACTGGGACACGTCGATTTCCCACCGACAATCGGCTCAGAATTCGCTCATTTCCCACGCGATTCTACCGGAAGCCCTGAATTACACGCAACGAAACTTCGTCCCCGATGAACCCGCCCGCGTGGATACTCCAAAGTGGACGATATATAAAATTTATCGAGTTTCAGAGCTGCGACGTCGTAGACCGAACACTTCCGAGCTGGTGTACAAGTTCTCCTGCCTCAACGCGGGTAAACAGGCGAAAGGGGGAGGCTCGCGAGGCTGGGACACCGGTAGATGCCGGGTTTGCAGGCGGCAGAAACGCGGCGAGGAAGTTTTGGATTCCCCGAATTCTCGAATCGACGGAAGAATGGCCAACAAACGGAAGGACACGGCCAGAAACGCCAAGATTCGGCGGGTGAAACGGCGCCAAACCGCCAGGGGCCAAACTCTGTCGTCCTGTATGCACAGGTGCAACGGAGGAGAAGGTTAGAGGAATGAAAACGGGGGGGGGGGAGGGACGGGCTTTTCCATTTCGGGAACGGGGATTATTCCTTTGAATAATTTAGCGGCCAACGGAGGACGAGAATCGCCGGCGTTTTCTTAATTAGCCGGAGTATGTTTGAGTATGTTTGAGTATGTTTGAGTATATTTGAGTATGTTTGAGCATGTTTAAAAGAGTTGGGTATTGAGCGGGCAATCGAATTGTCGAGCTCCGGTGGAGGTCAATTTTTCGGGTTAAACGAATTTCACGTGGGACCTAGTTTTTGTGATTTTACTGCACGCCGGTGGCTCTCTTTGTCGCGCAGGGTTGCAGAAGATGAAGAAGTACATACAGAAGGCGCTCGATTTCGGCGTGGAATCCGGTTACCTGATACCAAAGGACGCGACGTACAAGGTGCTCCGCGTTTCATCTGACCTGATGGCCGACGTCAATTACACGAACAAACTTCGAAAGTCGGACAGCAGGGTGTCGCAAATCCGTGACAGAGGTGGCCGTCGTACACCGATTAGGTTCGAGGATTACGAGGTGCAAGACGCGAGGAGACGCAGAAGGAGATCGAGACGGCGAAGAAGATCGAGAAGCGGATCCAAGAGACGTAGAAGGAGATCCCGTAGACGCGGAAGGAGACGAAGCGGGTGAATTATTCGAATGACTATTTATTTCAAATGAATTGTTTCACATCTTTTCCGACGCGATGTATCGATCTCTATTTACGAAAGGAAATACTGCCCAAGATTTGGAATATGATATTGCAAAAACGCGTGGAAAGTTGATTAAGAGAATTAAACGGCTGGTACTGTTAATAATTAACGTGTTTCAATCGTTTCACTAGCAACACGTTAATATCTGTTCTGTCATCCTAGAGTGTCTTGCAGGGCTCAGTAAAAACTTGACCGCACGGCTATTCAAATTTTTCTAAAGCAGCCAGACACTGTTGCGAATTATCTTCGAAATATCGTATCAACCAGCAGAGACGCGACCAAAAACGACAATCTCGATAAACAGACAAACGAAAAAGATTCTGATGCATATAATATTTCCCCTACCGTATCTTTTCCGCGCGGAATAAACCGGAAGGCTGAACCTTCTTTCAACTTCCATCGCGGCGTTCAGCTTCTTCAAGCGTTTCTTCCACATCCTCGGAATACAATTTATACGGCAGCGTCTAATAGCGTCGACCCGATCCCCGTTGCTACAGCTCGAACGAATTAACCAATTATTCAAATCGATCTCAGATCCGCCACCGGGGAAGAAGTTATCGACGTCGAGAATGACGCCGAGTACGCGTACGGGGAGCAACCGGAGAAGAGGGGCAACCCGGAAAACGCGAACAGGAACGAGGACAACGAACAATCGAATCAGTTGGACAGAGAGAAGGAGGCGGAAAAACGGGAGGACGACGCGTCGGACTTGTCAATCGACGAGGACGAGAGCGAGGATGAGGACGGGAAAAAAATGGACGACACGAATAAATCGTAACCAGCGACACGCGGAAATTAATCGCCCGTTCACCATTACCCCGTAGGATCCTTCGAACACGTTGGAACGATTCCTCTGTAAATTTGTGAAACAGTGGTCCCCCTATCGAAATTGATACGTATCGTGGCCAGAAACGACGCCAGAACGGCGATCGTTCTAAACGTAATTACGTGAAACGCATTCATATATTGTGGTCGTGGTGATTTGTACGAGTGTACAGCAATAGACACGTGTTTCTTGGACGATCAAATTATAGTCGTGCGAAAGATTTCTTGCTGTTTATTTATTTATACCGAATAATCGCGGCGGTCACGAATTCACTGCTCCCTAAACCACGCGCTGATTCCTAAGTATTCATCGATTAAAGCATCCCTGTTCCATTGAATAATTTCCAGCAAATTGCACCGGTCGTACACGGTGGTATATATGTAACCGCTAAAATATCCTACACAATCTCTATCTTTGAACGCCTTTCGTTGCCATAAACGCTCAGCCGTCAACTATCTCTATCGTTCATAACCAGCCCGGCCACATAAATTCCGACCGTCCCACGTACCCGTCGCAGTAGCCCATAAAGAGGTAAGCGGTAGCCTAATTTCCCTCCTCTCGTCAGTTACATCGATCGTAACTCCGCGCGAGAACCGTGCACATCTTAAACGTCTTCGTGCCACGAGAACGTTAACCTCCACGTTCGCGGCGAACGAACGATCGCCGATGGAATTATTAAAAGGTCTTTCACCTCCGGCGAAGGGGGCAGGACAAACGGCTGTAGAATCGTCCGCAATCCTGTCGATTGAATACTTCTTCATCGGGGAACGGGCGTGCAAACACGAACCTTCGTCCGAAAGAAATCGACCGTAAGCTAAGAACAACAGCGCGGACAGTAACGCCCTTCTTCTTCAAGGCTGTCGCCGCGATATCGCGAACATTCGTATGCGGAAGCGGCTTTCCAAGGGATGAAAGTAATTACCAATGAAAGCTTAATTGGATACGAGGAGCACGCGCGACGTGGGCAAGGGGAAACGTGCGTGGATGTATAAATCTATAAAGGATTTCGTGTTCTGCCGGGACCTGTCTTTATGGAGACTTCTTTGTCGTTTCGTATTTTGGTTTGCTTGTCGTGCTACGCGTGCTGCCGAGCAAACAGAGCTCGCGTAAGATATGGTATTTGGAAAAGGGGAAGAATTGTTTTATTCCTTTCCGGGTGTTTCTCGAGCGTGACCTTCGCTTGCTAAGTAGAAAGGTGTAAATGTCGATGCGCGATTGATCGGGGGTTCGAAAATCTTATCCTTCGCGATTTAGAATTGTGTAGAAACATGCGTGAATCCAGGGACGCGAAGAAACGCGTTGTTCCCTGCAAGGTGAAAAAACCGCCCCGGGAGAACACTGAATCGAACATCGAGAATGTGAAATACGCGCATCGAAAGCGCACGTGTACCAATTTATGTACGGTTCGATTCAATTTTCCGCGGCCGTTTTATTTCATTCCCGACCGTGCTCGACGTTCGTAAAACAGAAAAATTCCGCCGAATTGCATTGCTTTTGCCCCGTGCAGCGACTCGTACGGTTCACCCTGACAAAAAATTGCCTCTTCGTTCGCGGATGCGCTGGCACATGAGCAACGTAGCAGGCTAACGCGCGTGTAACTCGCATCGTCGCGTTTCGACCGTTCAAGAAAGAACTACCAAAAACCATATTAAAATAACAATTAACCAGGAACCAGGAACCCACGACAAAAGTCGTGCCGCCTAACATTCGCGAAATTCATCCTGAAATCTCGTCGAACTCCGAACAAGTGCCGCCGTATAAATCTCGGCAGTAACAAAGGACCCGGAGTTCGACGGTCCTCGTTTACGACCCCCCCGAAACCAAACAGCCAATACCATCGCCTGTCCCATACATTTCCACGAGCAACCCTTTCCAATCTCTCGGCGGGCAATCCCCCGGAACGGCGAACCGATCGCGCGATATATTCTCGAGAAATAATCCATTCGTGGGAGGGCGAAAGCGTTCGGCAAACACGAGTATCGCGAAACTTTCTCGAGGAGCCGAGCCAAGTAGATCGGGGTCCGGTGTCCCCGGACCGTAACCCGGTGGTCGCAGCCGTGGCCAAGCACTTGACCTTCGCAGGCTCCGTGAACCCAGCCCCGAAATTTATGTACGGAGTTCCGCTCGCTCGTTCGCCGTCCCTCCTCTATGAACGCGTTCACCTGTCCTCCTCCGTTCGACGATCTCGGCCCGTGCGTTCTCCTCGTTGCACACGCGCTACGGTGCACCGATCGATCGTCGGCTGCATCGTCGACGAAGGGCGTAACGACGCTCCCCCTACCCTTCGACGGCGCACAATTCGATGGAACCGCAGCTTGCAAAGACGAATATAGAAAGAGAGAAACGAAGCGGGGTGACCGACGATCCGACGAAATAGGACGCGTCGTCGGTGGAGTCGGAATCGGCACGGTTTGCAACTGCTTCGGGGTGGGTATTGTTGACGAGTGTTGACGGGGTACGTGCACAGCGGTTTGCTTTCTTTCGTTTTTCTTTTTTCCACGAAGGGACGGCGAAGCTCGTCCACGTTTATGACGGAGCTCTGCGGTTCGAGCTGGTCGAATTAAAAGGGCGAAAGGAAATCACTTGCGAGTGGTTTACGAATGGCGATCGCGGCGCGCTGGCTTCTGCGGGCGAATTGTAAATTGCGAGGCGATGTTTGGACGGTAGTTGGAGTGGTTCGGGAAATTAATTGAACTTGGCCGTTGGAAAGTGTAATTGCAGGGGGGGCGAGGGGTGGTTGGGTTGAATTTCAAGTGATACGGGGGAAAGTTCGAAACGGTTGGATGATATTGGGTAAACGGTAATTGAGCGTACGAGGAGAACAATTATTAGGGGCGTTCGGGGGGGCGTGGATATGCGCAGGACGAATTTTTCAATGTATTACGTGGAACGAAGTAAAAATAAAGTGCGAGTAACGCGGTTAAAACAATTCCCACCCCCGTGACGTCGCCTTCGCCAAAGGCAGAACAGATCGACAATATACATAGAAATATGTGTACCCACTTTTCCCAGTATTCCGCGCGTCTCTCGCTATTACAAATATTTTACAATGTCTCTCCCACAAATTCACCCCGTCCCTGCAAATATCCCCTCGATCCCTCGAATAATCGACTACGGTACACGTGCCGTCACCGCCGTCCCTTCTCTGACAACAATCGTCCGTGCACGTCCGCGACTATTAAAAATCTGCTCGCCCTTGTCCTCCACCTATCACCGTGCATTCTCTCAACACTCAGCTCGCGGGCCACCCCAATTTGCACGCCAATCCAAATACCAACGGTACCGAGGATCCAGCCAAACCAATACTCTGTGCCCGCAGACTGTCCCCTGGCGCAAGAGCCCGAGAAGTAAAACCGAGAGTGCGTCGCGACGCCCGTCGACGTCGAGCGTCGACCGGTCGACGATTGCGCACCACGTGGCCGTGGGTTGGCGCCAGTAGGGGTAAAATAGTAGGGGTAGAATCGTCAAAGTGGGAGGAGATCCGGCGTCCAGCGTCGTCGGACGCACCCGTCCCCACCACGCGATACCGTGGTTTCGGTAGGAAAAACGACGGCTTCAGTCGGCACGCGGCGTCGCGACGCAATCCATCGTACGCGTTTCTTGCAACGACGGCTCGAACACCTTGTGGATCTTATTCATCGTTTATACGAGAATCGGGGCCACGAGTCGATTGAAGACCGCGGGTCGAGGTAACGAAAGTCACGCGCCCGGCGAAGTGAAAGGAAAACTGTCGACCCTTTTTCGACGATCCTAGACGATCCTCGACGATCCTCGACGATCCTCGACATCCTTGCGACCAAACCGTGGACGTCCCTTGACATCCGGCGGGCCAGAGGACGCGAACGTCCGGCGTTCTGTAGATCGTCGGCGGGGACGGTGAGTCGTAGGAAACTTTGTTCGATTCGATCGGCGCGGTCGAAAGTTTTGTTCAGGTGTTTGTTATCGAGCGGGTTGTGTCGGACCGTTTCGACGCTCCGGGTGAATGAATGGAGACGCCGACTGTTTTTACTCGACCGTTCTCGCGATGGAGTTCAGATATTTTCGGGGCAGGAATATTTTTCACCGCAGTTGGATCGGGATGTTTCGGCATTAGACGGATTGATAACGGCTCTGTCGCGGGGGATGCAGTATTTTTTAATCGAATACAACTTGTGCTCTTTTTGTTCGAATGATATTTAGATTTAAAGAGGAGTTAATGGTGCTGATAATGCTAAAAATCGAGAAATTAATTCGATTTCGTTTGCAAATAATTAATCTACTGACCAGCGTACGCCTAGGTGGATTCGTACGATAGCAGCGGCGTAAAAATATGTCTTTTCAAGATTTTCGTTTATTGCAATTGTCTCCTCCAAAGTGAAAAGTATATTAGCCACTTTTCCAGAAGTCTGTGTAATTGAAATTCCAATATTCGCCTGCTGTATTATATATTTTTAGGTCTGCGCTGCCTGTAAAATCGAGCGCTATTAATTGTTGAAACGTTCTATTAAATTTACCGTTCCGTGAAATAAATCGGGAATTTATTTTACAATAATCGCGATGCGTTCCCGCAACTATACAATAATTAAATCAACGGACGATACTTCAACCAAGCGAGATCGTGTAATTATCGACGAGATCCAGCAAAAAAAAAAAGAAAATCATCCGTTGTTGCAGAAATGATCGCACAAAAATTGCCGGCTTAATAATTTTGAAACGAAACAATTTTCACTCCATCCGAACAGGAGCGTAATTGTTTTTAACCCTTCGCAGCTGCCACGAAATTTCATTCCCTCGTCTACAAATTATGAAATCTAGCACTTTCGTTTCGCCAATACAAAAAGTGACCGTATCGTAATTTCCGACGAAGCGCGTTCACGATTTGTCGTGTTTGCGGAAGGCAAACCTTGAAACAGTTGCCGGCCGCAAAGGGTTAAATTAAACCTTCACCCGTTCGAACATAAATTCTTTCGGTTCTGAATTTTTTCCCCTCTGCTTCGCAATCTAATATAACAAGCGCATAAATTAATTAAACGGGACGGAAACGCAGAAAGTTCAGAATATTCGACGTCCCGTTAAAACTCCGCTGTTCATCAAATAAGAAGATATTCTCGTCTCGTTTCAGCGCCGCCTTTTTCATGATCCAACGTCGACTGTCCGCCGTCGCACCTTTGGTTCTCATTTTCCACTCAATTTTCTTTCGCCGTTCCGTTTCAGCCATTTTCACCCGGCCCTCTGATAAATTTAAGCTTAAGCCTTAAGAGGAGGTGGCAGAAGAAATTTCACGACGTGGAAGTCGCGTTCTCCGCGGCTAAGAATGCATCGCGCTCGACGAAATAAAATCCAATAATCCTGTCGCCGTTTCTCGCGTGAATCGGTAACACCCGTGCAATTTCATCGGAGCCCGTCTGACAAACGCGCGCTGGAACGGTACCGAATCGAAGATCCGATTTTAACATCCACTTGAAGATCTTTTTGCTATCGCGAGGTGCACTTCGTTCTTGTTCATTCCCGTAACTCTCCCCTGCACTTTCTATTCGCGACACGACTCATTATTTGTCTGTCTCCTGCCGTTTTTGCTTTTCCCCTTTCGAAATTAATAATAATAATAACGCAACGTATCGCGTGTATCTGTAACTGGCTGGAAGGATTGGTGCGAGACACGCGTAGACAGATGATTCTTCTAAATAACCATTCTTCTAAATACCTTAATCGAAAGAATTTTTCCTTTTAGTAAATTCGAATTGCCATTAGATAATCGTCGCGCTTGTTCGATATCCATCGGGAGAATCTTTGTCGTTCCGTGTCAAAGTATCCAGTTCGAATAATTCTCCGCCTTCCGTTCTCTTTATTTCTGACTTTTCGATCAGACCGACGGCGCTCTAATGTATTCGGTGTATTTCACTATCGATCGCACAGCGTCCCCTCATTCTCTGTCTATCGTGTTTACTAATTAAGCGATCCTACAAGCGGTGGGTAAAATATTCAATGAAATCGCCCGTACGGCCAGGGCCCGGGACTACCCCTTGAAATTACGTCGGCACACAATTCCCTTCGGACGTTCGTTAATATTTATGCGCACTTGTCGCGTGTACAACAAGCTTGAAATTAAGGATTGCTGGTATCGTCATGTCCGCCGTCACAAACATTATTCCGTCCAACCCCTTTTATGGGGAGGGGGGGCTGGCGTTGCGTCTGCTCCCTTTCACCGTTTCGCGAAAAGAATTTCGCCGTGAAATTAACCGTCTTTCGTCGCCGAATGCTACGAGTTTCTTCAGTTTTCGATTGAAACATCGCCGCGCGCGAAACGTTCGCTCATTTTTAAACGGTCAACTCGGCAATCGCGCGAACAAAAACAATGTCCTTCCCCCTTCTCGCCGTTCGCGTTCCTCGCGAGGGGTGTACACATCGAGTCTTCGAGCTTAATTAACATCAGAATTAATTGGCCCGAAATTCGCGCGCAACGCGCTGCACAAAACTCGTCGCCTGAAAACAGTCGCAACGAGTTCTCAAGACGGAGTCGAATCGAATCACTGATTCCGAGGAGAAGCGTTTCCCGTTTCAGGACTCGTCAATCCTCATCCTACCATAATCGAAGGAACTCCGCGAAGTTTCTCCTGCGGAGATCCGTTCGCGCAGTCGTCGAACGGGCAACGCGGATAATCGAGATTCAAAACGAATCCGGTCGGATATTCGCGCGCGGAGCAATTTGTCGAGCGTGTTAGGCATTCTAGGGAAACCGGCGGAAGCAGGAAATGTGCATAATGCATCGTTAATCCGGGCGGAAGGTTGGATCGCGATTACATGCATGCACGTCGACCGTCGCCAACCTTCTCCGGGTCGTTTCATTGAATTTTATCCTCCGCCCACCCCGCGCGCGTCTTATATCGCACCGCCTGCCACTTATCTTTACGGAGAAAGTGCATTTTAAAAGATATTGCCGCGGCGAGTATTGACGCTGTAACATTATCGGGGAAACATTACGTTACGTGTGCATATTTTTGGGAAGGCAAATTCGAACGAAATTTCGGAAACATTTCGGTTAAAACGTTTCGGATAAAAAGTATGTTGAGTATGAATGTAACTGACCAGAATCATATATGCAGGCTAATGTATTTACTTTATAAATAGTTCGAATACGATAGAGGTTGAAGCGATAGTAAAAATTGTCCTTCTCCATCGTTCGAATGAATCTAATTTCGCGAAACGTGCGCGATAATGAAATGCACGCCACGCGCGCTGTTCTGTTCCACATGTTTCGTTCGAGGCATACATTTTAAACAATCCCGCGATCATGCGAGCTCCATTCTCCGGCCGATACCGATAACATTTATTCTGCGCCAACCGTGGAAACTCGTTCGAAACACGCTTCGCTAGAAGAACGATGATTCTTCTGCGACAAGCGAACCAAGTTGAGCGAACCCATTAATAATTTAAAGACCGAAATTGCACTGACCGTTTCCTCGGGAAATATTCATCCGCATGAATTCGCTACTATTCCGCTGTACAAGTCGACTACGTTACGAGGATTCGAATCCAACGAAAATAATACCGCACCGAGCAGTTATATCGAGAGAGTAAACAGCATAGGGCTGCCCGGGCGTACATTGAACAGCCGCGTTTTTTTAAAAATACGCGTCCTCAATCATTTCCTTGGAAAACGGTAGGTATATTTTGTTAACACAAATAATGCAGACGCGCAGATGCGGACGTAATTGTAACAAAAATATAATATTAACGATGTCGAAACTCGTTAAGAAATTCTTGACAACGATAACGAAAATCAGGCATATCTGCGATCTGGATTTTTACCTGCCTTTCTCGCCACTATTCGCAAACTTTCATTTCCCAAACGATAACTATCCGTTAGTTTACAAAACTTTACCCCAGAGGCAGGCATACACTTTACAATCAATCCGCGGTACTTCGCCACCGTTAACGCCACCCCGACGTTCGTCGAAAACCATCGAGGAAAAAAATCTACCCCCTCAATTTTATAATTAAGAAAAATTCGCGGCCGCGGAAATCGGATTACCCGGGAAGCGTCTCGCCCGAAAACGATCCGTTTCCATAAATGCAATGCAATCTAGCCGAAGGACGACGGCCAAGGTAACGGTCGCTTCAACGTCGATTTTCCTTGGGACACGGGGACAATTTGGCGCGTGTCACTTTTTATACCTGCGCGCCGCGAGGTGGGCGAACACGTGCCGCGAAGCGTCTGCGAGCGGAACAGGGCGAGGGTGAAGAGCGCGCAAATTGCGTGTGCAGTTGCCATTCGTCCCGATAGCGCGCAACTGCACACGGTACGTTCGAAAAGATATTGCACCACCTACGGGAAACATCGAACGGGGAAAACTATATTCAGCGTGTCGCTCTTTAGAAGGAAGTAATAAGGGTGGCAGTATCGTCCCGGTCTTAGCAACTTTAGACGGCGTTATACCAAGGCGGCTAAACGATACGGCCACTGGGAAATTCGGAAAACTGAACAGTCGGAGTGTGGGTGAAAGTCTGAGACAAGTGCAGACGCGAGGGCATTAAAGCAAGCAAATTGTTTCCCTTGGTAATCATTTGTTTCATCTTGTGACGAAATTGGCGAAAATATTCTGTTATCAATTCCGACGCGAACGACGGGGATAGCGAAGATCGAAGGAATTGAATCTCTTCCATGCTAATGCATCCTCAATCTCGGGGAATATTATTGGAAAATTGAAGATTGAGAAATATATATCGCGGTACAGCAGTGTAAAATTATCTTTGAGCGGAGAGTGGGAGGGGAGCCAAAGAATTGTAATACCATTCGTCGTCTTTTCCGTTGATATCTGCATATTTTTATAGGGAGATCGATTGTACGAAAATTGGAAAAATCGTTCTCATCCCTTTAACATTCCTTTGTTCTTCGGAAAAGGCAATCAAATTTCAGAACAACCGCCTGTTCTCGCTGCGTGCCTCGCGATAAACAAACATAGGAAAATCATTTCCATGGCGGTCAAGGATTTTCAATTGCAAGCTTCACGGAAACGTTTATATCTCTCTGTGTACACACACGCGCAACAAACTCGATCCTCCCCGTGTCCCCCACCCCCCTCTCACACAGATTCACGTTTCCTACCTTTATCCTCGACTGACTTTCGAGAAATCTTTGGAATAAACGGCTGCACAGGTGGTTCGATTCGTTTCTGCCGTACTTAAGATTTACAGCCTGAACATTCAAGAGGGATTTGGTTGAAACATTTGATCCGATGCACGATAAAGGATTCGTTCGACTGCGCTTATATTGGCGAAGAAAAAACACTTTTTCCAAAGAAGTTGAGGAACATTCAACGAAAGGGGGAGAAACTATTCTTATTCTTATAAAAAAAAAGGAGGGTTAATAATAGACAACGGGATATTTAAGTCGAAACAACCTCCAATGGATCGCTAAAATATAATTCGAACGGCGAACGCAAACAAAAAGGGGGGAAAAAAAGCTAAGAAACTGAGTCTGTAGGCAAAAAAGATACGTGGAAGTTTTCTCATTTATATGCAAATCCAGTGATTTCGAGGCGTCTCGCTGGGAGGACAATGAATCATCGGCCGCAGAGTCAGTCAAAGGATCGCCGGGGAACGTACAATGGAATCGTTCGCGAGTATTCGACGGAAGTTGATCGACGGAAGGCTGAAACGGCCGGTAACTCGAGTAAAGCGCCGGAAAGTTCACCGGGGGTCGCTTCGCCGTTAACGTTGTCGAACTTTCGATCCAGAAATTACGTTCGGTTTCATTACGGGCGCTCTGGTGACGCGATTTCTAAACGTGACGAAAACTTACTCGAACCTTATTTTCACCCCCGTCGAATTGCTTAACTTCTGTGCGTCTGTTGTACGCCCGAGACGGTAACCGTACGACCGCGGGCAAAGAACAGAGGAGGAGAATCAGGAAAAGGAAGACCTGTAGGTACTCGTGTACCAAATGAATGGTGTCATAAAAAGTTTGCAACCAGGGCGCAGCTGCGGGCGGACGTAATACACGAGCCAAAACCGGCGGAGGTATTTTCAGTTTCAATTTTTATTTATACTTTTCCTCCATTTACTTCCTACTCTTCGTTTTCCTCTTTCGCCGGACGCGCCTTTCTAATTCATTTCTTTCATTGCTGTAAATTTCGTTTTAAATATTTCCGTCCCCCTATCGTCTCCCGTGTCTCCACTTCTCCCTTTATTTTCTTATTTGAATTATCATTATCGAAACGAATATCATCGTAACAGCGAATATTATTGTTATCCATTCCACTTGATCATTTAACGGTATGGCTTACCTTGATTACGTTTTTTTCAACAACCATCTGAAGTTACGCTTTGCTTCCACTAATCTCGAGTAGAAATAATTTTGCGTAAGACGAATATCTCCTTTGATGGTATTTCTCCATTTAGCCGTCAAGGTGTAAACCACTTACCCTCGGCGCGCCACCTCGTGTGCTTTACATTTTACTCCTATTGAGTTTGAAAGGCGAATTTATGGTGGGTGTGATTAAAGTGGTTACGTTTTTTTTTTATGTCCTACTGGATTCATGGCACGTTGCACCACGAGGGGAGTGAATTAATGCCGTACATTTATTTCTGAAGTACAAAATTTATCTGAAACGTTTTGAAAAATGAATTAAAGTTTCGTTACTCTGAACGAAATGCTGGCGCAATTTCCATTAGGGTCGTTTTAATATACAGAATGAAACATGAATTAAATTCTGGCCTTGATTATTTGTTTAATATCCCTGGCATTATTGTAACACGTGTTTAAGCGTTAATAGCTTGTGTATAATAAGGGAATACATACTCTACGCGATTTTGCACAAGGGACGCATATCCATTAATAGCTCACCATTTATAAATTCAAAGGTAATTAACCAATCCCTTTCATTGCAAAAGCATGCCGCGCATTATATCAAAGCTACAACCAGCTTGTCCGTCAACCCTCGTTAGAAAATCACTCGAATCGAAAATACCTGCAGCCACGGTCTAAAAGCTCGCCTTCAAAATCATTCCATCTTCACCGTGCAACGCGCGCAACTAATCGAAACAAAAATTCCTCGCAACCATACAAAGCATGGTTCACATTACGAAGCGTCTACGGTTGTTCAATCTACGAGAGAAATTCGAGAAAGATCGAGGAACACCATTGGATCGATAGCGGCCCATACAGGCGACAATCTATACCTCCGACTTTATATAACGAAGCAATAAAAATTCTTTTCTCGCCAGAAGTTACGCGCGTTCACCCCCTCCACCCCCTTCAAACGCCGCCGTATACTTTATATTCCTTGAAACCGCAGCATTTTATGCACGCCAGAGTCAAAGGCAGCCTTCATCAGTCCACGGCGCAGGGTCGCCACCTTTGACAAGGCGTTGTCTGCTTATCAAGTACACGCCAAACCCTGCATGTCGTATTTAACGACACGCGGTCGACCAACAATCGATAGCTTTGGCTGCGATATTTCGCGGCCGAGTAAACAACCCCCGATGTAAGGATGCTACACGGATGCTCGGGCGGCTCTAAAAACGACGACCAAAGAGGGGTCGAGCTTTTGAACGTTGATGATACGCGGTGCCGGCAACGAACCGTGCAAGAGATTTAAAAAAAATCTCTGTCCGTCAATTTGCCAATGATCGCGAGACACTTGGCGAGGCTATTTAATTTTTCACCCGCATTCGCATTAATTTTTTTCGTCCACGATTTTTTTTGTCGTGTTTGTTTCACGGTAGAACGTAAATAATACTGTTTTCTTTCAAAATGTACTGTTCGTTTTAAGAATTGAAGGATCGTTAAATATTGTCGATCTTCGAGATGCTGCAACATTGTGGGAGAAAATCGTGCGACGGTCTACCTGGGCTCGTTTTAAAGGGCGAAACCCCTACCCTCGCGTCGCTCAATCGAATATTCTCTCGAGGCCTCTTTCGTATACTTGCGAGTGAAATTAAAGCATCGCTGAATTTGACAATTTGTAATACGGATACCTTAATTGTGATAATAAGATAATTTGACGCGGTTTGGTACAGGCAACGAGAATAGCTGTTCTGAACGTTAAGGAAATCTTGTATTCGCGAACAATCGTAGAACCAATGAATGTACTTGATTGCAGTTGAAATATGAAGGGTCCAAATTGGGATCTTTGCGTCGTTCACGCAATTGCCGGCAAGCACGTTGACGCAGACGGCCCATTGTGTTTAAAGTGAGTCATTATTCCACCGTTTGGATCTAAGACGACAATAGGCACAAAATTTGGAGAATTATGATGTTTCTTTCAGTCTTGTTATGCGTCCCAGAAATTTATTAAACGAGCCTCTAACGATTCTTCGCCGTGAAATTGTTAAGCGCAACTTCGTGGAACATTGGCCCGGTAACTTTCTCGTTGAACGGTTCGGAAAGATTCTTAAGTAAAAAAAACTTCTGCCTATTCAGTTTCTTTACGCATCTTCGGTAGTTATCACGATGAAACGGTCGAAACATCGTTGGGCACGTTGGCTCTTTAAACACGTGCTCCTGTACCTCGAAATATGTGCAGGCCCCTTATCGTCACCTGTGTCACAAACATTATGTTCCGGTCTTATCACTTCGACGCTATCAATCGTTAACCGCAGAAACGGGTAGAAAAATTCGACGCAAATATTTTTCAAGTCATCTTTTTCCTTTGAAATTACAATCGCGACACATCCCGTTCTCAGATTGCGACCGTCGTTAAAGATTTTAAACTACCTCGCGATGAAACTTGTCGTTCGAAAACATTCTGCTCCAGTTTGGCAGCAAAAAGGAATCCATAAATCAGCATCGCGAATTAGAGGCTCAATTAAAATACCAGACTCTTCCTAACTGTTGCATAAATTTCACCAACTTACGGCCCGAGTATAACTTCTTGGAAACTTCTTTTCGTCTCTATAATGAGTTACCCTGGGGATCAGGGGGGGTTGAGTAATCGACGCGGCGAACGGAAGAAGAATTCGCGACTCGAGGCTTGCGCCGGGAAGCGATCCGCTGGCGAACCCGTATATTTTCCCATTAATAAAGCTTATGAGTTGCCACGTCGTGGTGGGAGCGGTGTACTTCTTGGTTATTTTCTCTTGCAGCTAAACGTAATTCAATACAGGACGTCAACCTGCCTTCGTTATCGAGCTGTCGGGCGAAGGGGCGACGATTCCGTTACGAGAAAGTTGAAAGTATAAAAAATCGAGGACGATGGGACTGGGTTGCTACTTGTGTAATAAAAATGACGTAGTCGCGATCGAAGTTTAATTAAATATACGATTATCTTCTCGAAACGCGACACGTCTGCGACATTCATCCCAATGATAAATGCATCTCGATCCAGAGAATGGAATTTCAGAAAGATCTTTCGTTAGAATATTGAATTAAACGCACCTGCTCGCGAGATCAAAGAAAATTCGCGTATCGAGTGGCGATGTAATAAACAATTGAAGTGATCCACGCTTTTAAATGCAAAGCGGATGAAGGTACTCTATTCTTTGAAAAAGAATTCTTTATTTCCGTTCCATTTCGCGTGAAACGCGATGCCTTTCCGGTGAATACGAACCGATCGTATAAGTGATACTCCCCGTCACAGAGGTTCTGGCGAAATATCAGTTACTTTTTGTGTATCGTTGGAGGGATTCGTAATACGCGGCGTAGCAACGTGATTCTTCGTTTTACACAATTACAGTAAGGGTGTATTGCAAGCGATCGTAAAAAGACATATACCGCGAAATAATAATCGAGACTGAAATATCCTCCGACAAGTGCGTGCATAACATAAAATAAACTGCAAGCATATATTGACGGGCTAACAGTCCAGGATGTTTCCAAGAACTTGCTGCTTCCCTTTACAATTAAATCGCGCCTCGTTCATTATTCTTTGCGCATCGAAGGGATAAAAAGAGAATGAACCGAGGACTCGTACCACTGATCACGACGAACCGAGTTTCAATTGCGGGCGTCGAACCTTCTGGTTGTTGAACCCCTCGCGAATGAAAGACATTCACGAATGAATGAAACGCGGAGTCGCGCCGAGCTGCAAACCAACGTCATTCGCCAATAATCCATTCCCTTCATTATCGCGTCAATTACCGGCAGGTTTAAAACTCGCCCTACAATTACCAACCGCCCCTCCCCACCTCCGCCCCAACCACCGACAAGGAGCAGTATCGTAGACGGTAATTTCGTTTCCATAAAGCGTTGCACATCCTAAATGAATTCCAGCCGCGTGTAATCGACGCCAGATTAATTAACCCAGGGGAATTTTTTTTTAGGAACGTTCGAAGTCAACGCTAATTAGGATCGGTCCGTGGGTGAAACCACATTTTCGCCAGGCGTACAAGTCGGGCGTTAATCCGCTTTTGAACGTCTCTCTCTCTCTCCCTCGAGGAAAACGGGAACACCACCGGTACGCGTAGAATATATGTACAAAGGTTCGAAACTTCCCTGTTCATTAATTTATAGCGGCGGTTCTCTTTGAACTGTGCTCGACGGACTGTCGTTGAGCACGTAGAAACGAATTTTCTTCTTCGAAGAAAATATCGTATTGGAGTGTTTGGATTTGTTTGAGTTACAGGGGGTGCGAAGTAGCAGGTGATTTTTCGTTGCGATGTTTACGAGGAGTTACGGGATAATAGTATATAAGAAGGATCGTGATGTTCGCGGGAAGTCGAGGAAAAATTCATCGATCTGGTTCGTTTACAAAAGACGCGGTATTATTTTCGAAAACCGCACGATCTCTCGGAGAACACGCGATTCAATCGTGATTGGATCACGGAAAATATATGTCAGGAATTCGTCATAATCGAACGAAACAATAAACCGAAACATGTGGGAAATCAAAAGGTTGCTAAGCTGAATACAATTTTAGTATCGTCGCGTCGACTAAACACAATCAAGCGTATCAAAATGCAAGCGGGCTCGATAACTTCCGTGTACCCCGCGTACAGACAATTACTCAACAATCACCTCGTAATCAATATAGCCGGATAATCGCCGATAATTGTGCATTGAACGTTTTCTTTCAAGGGGATGGAAACTTTCTCGCGAAACTTCTGCGCAACACCGTCCGGTTCTATCGAACGTTAGCTCCTTTGAACTTTTGTTCGCTCGTTCGACGTGTCACGAAAGAAAAGGCAATTCGCCGTGTAGTACGCGCACCTGGATGAGCGGATATCAATTCGAAATACAGGGCGAAACATTTTCTATTCCTCTGGATAGAAGTTCATGCGGGGATTCAATGGCCGGAATGGAAGAAAGAAAACGGGAGTCGTGCGAGTCGCGGTAGGGGTGACGCGCTCGATGTTTAAGGAGGGTATTGCTCCACTGTAAACCCAGATTCTATTTCTGGTGTGCACGAAGCTTAGCCGGTGCTTACGATTTAAGTCGTCGGTCTGCTATACCCTTTGATCGTTTTTGATTCTCGAGCGTCGCGGCGTTATAACAAACGCGCCACGGCAACTGTTCATCCGCGGAACGTTAACGTGACTATTGTGGTGATTTCTGTTTCTTGTCCACTTCTCGATAATCGAGGAATTATTCTACCGACGATTAACGCGGCCTGGAATCTGAAAATGTTGTAGATTCGTTTTCGTTTAATATGGCAGGGATATGTGTATGATTAATTGCGATGTAATGTATCGGAGTTGAGAAGAAAAATAGGAGTAGAGAGGTCTTGTGCGAAATTTAAACAAATTTGTACTTTTGTTTTGGAATATAGCGAGATCGGAATATACTGTAATTTAGTAATATCAGAAGAGTTACTTTTTCTTTCCGCGTTCGAATGATCCGAACGCGTAGCGAGAGAGCGGTATTAAAATTAAATATGCGTACAAAAAATTACATTAAGCTGAACAATTAAAACGTACCACCTGAGAAATTCGATTCGCAGCGGGTAATAATAAATGTAGTCAGATTTCGTGCAATAGTACGAATGAAAAATGGTTTCCCAGTCACGTGCTACAGGAAAGCTTTAAATAAATAATCTGGAGGACTGATAAAACTCTTCGTGGATAGTGACATCCGCGAAATATAATTTTAGAAACCTACGTTATATCTCAGTCTCACTGCGTCTTTTACATTTCGCCTAAAATATAGACGGAAATATTGAATGGCTCTCGATTATTCTGAAAAGTGTCGCGCGCAGATAAGATCGTCGATAATTCATCGGGATAAGTGTTCCGGACAGGTTTTCGTAGTTATTCGTACGTGGGCAAAGCTGTTACTTCGGACAGATGAGGGTGAAGACGGAAAAACTGGCGGACAAGGGTCTGCAGCGTATTAATGCCATTACGTTGCCAATACATCTACAGAAGTTCCATGGAAATTCTCGGCTACGAACGAATTCAAGAATAATAATACGGAATAACAATTCGAACACGTCACTTAAACAAATGAAACGTTGAAAAGATTAACCCGAGGAGACGGTGTTTGTAACTGAAAATCATTTCGAGCGATTAAATTAAAAGGGATACCGCGTGAATTGCAAAATACTCTACCTACGTCGTTTATTAATTCTGCTTCCGTAATATTTGCATATACTGTCGAATCGTTCGTCGTGTTCGTTTATTCTAGTTCAATCGCGTCGAGTAATTGTTTCGAATCAAAATTTTATCCCCCGCGACGAATTTCGACCGAAAAATAATTCTCGTCTCTACCTTAATTAAATCTAACCAAACTCGTCCCGGCAGAATACGTAACTTCACTGTGTTCCTCGTGCATTTATCCGGTACGTTTAGCGCGAATAGAATCTCGCTTGCACCCCTCGAACTCCGTGCACCTTTGGAACGCGAACGAATTTATTGCTCGGCTAAATAAAATTTTTGCACCCGGCAATATCCGATATTGCCTGGTCGTATCTCCCGCGAACACGTAGTTAAGCTTCTTTTAAGCGACCGTTCGCTCGAAGTCGGCCCGTTTCTCGACGATTCATCCCTGCCGATTTGAACCGCGGGACAGCTCTTCGACAAGAGGCGAGCATCGGGCCACGAATATCGATTCCATAACGAAGGATCGCCTCCGAAGGGAAGCACGAAACCCCTCGCGCGATCTTTCACCCCCTCGAATCGACGCTCGCCTTCGAATATCGCTGGAACCACGATAATTACTCGAGCATTCGAGTGACGCAGCTTCCAATCGCCCTCGCCCTTTTCTCGGAAATCGAACGGTCGGACGATGCGCCGCCTCGAGCACCGTCGACGCGATCGAATCCGCCGACGATCCTCTTCGCAGAATTTCGTATCCGCCGCTCTCGTAACAGGTCGGTCGTTCTGATACGCCGAGAATGGCAGAATATCGTTTCGTTGTTTACGAGAGCGATATTGATGTTGGCGCGGGGACAGCCCATCTGTAGTGCATTCAGGACGAGCCACAAATGAAAGCAGACGTGCTCGGGAGCGTTCGTTGCCAATTAGAATTCGGCCGGTGATTCGGACGGCGAATAGTCGCGCAGCGGGACGAGCGAACGAACGAAAACGATCGTCGTTGATACTGCACCGTCGACGCGGACGATATACTATCGACGATGTATCGCGCGTTCGATCGCGAATAATTCTGGACAGATCGGATTCGCTTTGACGCGACATTTAACGCTTGAAACGCCTGCTGGAATTCCCATTCGCAATGAATCACCGAGCTACTTGTTGGCGTTAACGAAGGGTGGCGATCTTAGTTTCCCTCGTGAGGAGCCACGACTCTTCCTATACGTTTCTCTGTTTCCTCGAACGGCGCGAGGCATGGACAGCGAGGGGGAAAATTGTGTTCTGACAGAGAGATATAGGGGGTGGAAATTGATTCTGCGACGTCGCGATCGTTTAAGCGCTTCTGATGTAACAGTTCGAGGGAGGATGAAATATCCTCAGCTAAGGTAAGGAGATAAAGAGTTTCCGGTTTTCTAATGGAAAATGAGACTTGCGAATAATCGGGACGGATTATCCCTGTGAACGGCTACGAACGGAAGGCTGGGCATCTAATTATTCTGCAGGACTGAATCGTCGTACTTTGTCGAATGAAAAGTGTAACGGGAGATGGTGAAACATTTTGTCGCCAGATCTGAATTGCTAAAATTATCAAGCGGTACGCGTGTAACGGAGAAAAATTTGCAGCGGCGTGCTGAAAGAAATCCTTTCCAAACTTACACAGCTCGGACGCACTGTTTTAATTAAAGTAACTCGTCACTCCCGTTCCCCTTCGCTTTGCCCTTCAATTACCGGTGGCTGTTACACGAATCGTAGCCGAACTAAAGAAGGCCGAGTGCAATTGAATTATACCATCGACCGGATAGCAATAAACGACCGTCGCTCTCACTAATTAACGAATCAACGAAATAGAAGTAAAATAGCATCGACCCCTTCTGACAGCGCCCGCGATAATAATAATTCTTACGGTCGTGATCGATTCGCACCCCCCCCCCCCCCCATCCAGTAGGAAGTCACCGGATCCAACGACTTCGCGTGTTACCACCGAATTTCGAGCAAGGAAGAGGGACGGGCATAAATTTCACCGTCATGAAAAATAGAATGGCCAAATACCGTATAAATGATACAAGAATCCTAATTAATGAAAACATGTTCAACACGAATGTACGCGGTACAATGAAATATAATAATCAACAATTAATCGCAATGCCCCCCCCCCAAAAAAAGAGGAAACCGCACGAAAATTTATTACAATAACCTCCGTATTCATTAATCGAGCTGCTCACAATTTTTCTACAAGCAGAACACACCGACTTGTACTACTGAACAGACGCCCAGTAGCATGATTGACCTGTACTACTTACAGAAAATATATAGCCGATCATTCAACCAATCCGCACTCCCCGAGTTAAACATTTCTGACCCCGGCATTTATCTATTACGATAGAACATCTCCCCATTAATTCAGCCCCTCAATGTATCCCCCTCCAATTAGCAAATTCACCCCGCGCCACTTGCGCCGCGTTATTCGAAACGCGTACAATTATTGGAAACAGGGTGTCTGTCGGAGCGTTTCGCCGTTTTAAACGAAGAAACGACGAGATCCGAGGTCGTCGCGGAGTTAAGGGGCACTCGTTAAGGGGGAAGAAGTGTCGTCGGATCTTTGTTCCCGAAGTAAAAACAAACAAAAAAAGAAACGGAAAGGAGGGCGCATCGATTACGTAGCAGTTCAGAAAAAAATCGCGAGAACAGAGGCGCGGCCTTTGTCTTCTCGGCTTCCTTTTCTTTCTGCGATTATCAGTCACCTCTCGCCGCTGGATGCGGCGACGTTTCTTTCCGTCCGTCGCGCGGAAGCAAGTAATATCCGTGAAAAAGGTACTCGGACCTGATTAAGTGGAAACGGGAGGGAACGTCAGGCATGAAGAGTGACCGTTCGATTTGTTTCGCGTGGGAAGATTCGATTTCATAGCGACGCGTATCCGCGATAATGTTTAATCGGAAATTATTTGCGCGGTGGATTCGGGATAACGATCGAACGGAAAACGAGCACGTAAATGGAACTGTAATGAACATTCGACATCTTTGTCCCCCGCTTGCTTTTCAATTATTATTCAGGTCGACGAGTTTATTCAGATTTAGTTTACTTCGCTTTACTTTAGGTCGAGTAGACTTAGGTTCAGTCTCTTTTCTAGAGGTTCAAATAATTTTTATATAATTCTGGCACATGCCAATCACGCGAATCCGGAGGGCGCTCGTGAAATGCTTGTGTGGATATGATATCGCATTTGCACGAAGCGTACTTGGTACTTCCGCTGAATAAACAGCCGTTGCGGGTTAAACGATGTCCGGTTCTCTTTTTCGCGAGCGTACACGCGTTGGAAACGAGGAAAGTTCAGGATTGCACCACTCAGGGTGTTTGCAACATTGGAATGTTCGTGATGTTCATCTTCATTGTTCAGAGTGCGCGTAATTGGAGGGTACTCGCCACGTCGTGCACGGCTAAACTGTGTTTGCCTCGCTTATGGGTTTGTTTGAAATTCAACCAACTTATGAATATTAATACTGATTGCTTAAGAAATCAAACTGCGGCTTGCTCAATACTGAACCTTGCCCTCCCCCCAAGAAATACTTGATTATCGATAAACAAAAGTTGCGAACTCCAACTCGTGAATCACGATTTCCTAACGGTGAAGGTATGATTAATAATGTAGGATCCATCTTCCTGGAAAAAACTGGTATCTATTCGCCAATGCTTTGATGGCTCGACGATGGAAGAAGGAAAATAAATCCCACGCGTATGCGTACACACACGCACACACACACACACACACAACGGGCAACCTTTTTCCATTATTGAAACGTAACCTACACGGAGCAAAAATAACTTTCGCGCAGTTGAGAAGAAATCGTTCTGATCCAATGTTCAACATCGATTGTCAGATGAAAGTGAAACATCGACGACTATTCGTGTTACGTCGAAAAAAAGGAAGAAGAGGAAGAAATACCAGGAACGTAGAGCACATATCGTGGACAATGATAAATGGTGCGGTACTGTCAGAGATTTTCCCTAAAAATATACGAGATTAATACAAATCGATACGCACTTGTACGAGCTCCGAAATCGACATTTCTCTAGAAATAGAGCGTTAAATTAATTTCTTAGTCAAACCATGGATTTGATTTATTTCGATGGATAAAAAGGTTAAACGGGGGAAACGTTTTATGGGGATAATTTAACTGCCACGTCTGAATGGTGATTACGAGTTAATTAACGGAACAGGTGTCTATCGATGCAGCTATATGAAACGTGTATACATCGAGATTTGTTCCGAGTAAAAAAATTCTGTTTTTCATATTCCGTTACCGGTGATACCGTTGATACCGTTGAACCATCAGTTTTATCTAGTTGCGATGGCGCAGGTGCGACCAATCGTTACGCTCGCGAGCAACCAGAAATTTAGACGCGATAAGAGAAATCCGATAATTACATTCTAGCATTGTCGTGTCTACCTTATTCCATTAGCGGTGAATATATTTACCAAACACCATTGTTTCGTCTATGCAGAGCCGTTTGCACTTACTGATAAGTTCGTTATAACGTTGTAGTTTGGGGGGACAGAATTTTCCCACGAACATTACAAAGCTACGTCAAAATCACGATTCCATATAATCGTTCTTACTCCGGCGAAGCCATAAATATACATCGCGGTAGACGAGAAATGAACGAGAATATTTTCCCAACATCTGGATACAGACGATTATACTTGCGTCCTCAAGTCCCGATAAATCGAACGATCGAAATAAGAATCCGGAGCTCGACGTGGCTCCAAAGATCATCACGAATCCAAATTGATACCGAAGATCAGGGTTGACACGTGCACGTATGCGGATCCAGAGGGCTGGATAAATCCAGACACCGCGGTGGACCGAAGATCCGCGTCGATCTCGAGGTCGACGTTCTCGATCCCGTGTACGTCTGAAATCCCTGAATGCTCCGCAGAAGCCGCTGATGCCAGAAGATCCCCCCGGGCTTGAAATCACCGACCGCTTTCCCATAATAGAAAGCAACTCCCTCGAGATTTCGCAGACTCCTGCCGACGTCGGGGCACGCGAAATTTCGTCGATAATCGACTCTGCATCCGCGGATCGCCGTTTACGTCCTCCGGAAGCAGGAATCGCGTCAGCTCTACGAGCAACCAACGAATCCATTGTTGTCTGTATGTTTTCTGTATCAATCAATATCGATGCCTACGGGCAACGGCGACGCGGCGTCTGTATTTAGCTTTCGCCTGTTCGAATACGTCTCCGTATTGTCCAGGAAGTGATTTCCTAATATACCCTGCGAACCGTAAAACATCTGTATTCGATCTTACCCTCTGCGAATCGTTCGTCCGACATTGCCCCCGAACGAGTCGGACTGTCACGTTTAGATCAAACTGTCCGCGTTCCGACGTGAATGGACTCGCAGACAGCTGTCCGCGTCGATGATTCGTATCGAGCTTCGGGAACAGCCGATGATCTTCACGGATCTTAGACGTAATCGAGCATCATCCCTGCAAAGAGATCTGATCGCTCCAGGATCGCTTATTTCGTGTACCGCGCGAACGGAATCGATCGTATCGAATCAGCGTGGCTCGTATCGGTTTGCAAGAGATTTCTGGTCGTCGAAATCGAGTACCGCGAGTCTGTATTTGTCGCCAGCGTTCGTCTCACGGTGGCTGTGCGCGAGTCGACGACACGGGGCACGTTTTCAGACGAAATCGGCGAGCACGTCGAACGATTGCCAATGCTCCTCGTCGCGACGACGTACACGTTTTACCGGGCAACGGGCGGAGAAAGGAATTTCCGCGAATATCAGCCGATCGATTTTGTCGCTCGCGCTTCGTCACAGTTGGATACGAGCTGCTGCGTTCTAAACAGATATAGCGTATCGATTTGTTACGAATTAAGAAGTGCAACGCTGTCTGCCTATACTTCAGCGCGCATAGAGGGCTATTCGATATCGCGGTAATAGATTTATTGTCACGAGTTGGAAAAACAGAAACGTTGATTAAATTGCTTCTGTCGCAGACGACTGTTAAAGTGATCTTTACGCAGTTTACGGCGCAAGTTTATCGCGGCAGTCTTAAATTAACACCTCGCAAAGAACCACGGCCATAAATGCTGGTTGCTTGTATTAGGATACTTTATCAATTTTTTATAGCTGTTCCTAGGGGATTGAAAAATTTTTCAACGAGAAACGAGTTATGGAAGCGAGGTTTGATTTTTGTTACATATTATTTTGACGGCTGTATAAATAGCTTTATTTCAATCGTCAGAATTATCCAATCGCGTTTCACATTCGCGAGCGTCAAATCATTGAACGCCAAGACAGCGCTACGATGCTTTTGACATCGCCAATCTAACGGCAAACAACGCGACAACGCCCGGCGTTTAATATTCCAAAGAAGTTTGCAATTACAATCCGAAGGCAATTTCAGCGAACGCACCGCCCGCGAACGAAGATAAATAGCGAGCGAGGGAAATCGTGTCGTGACTTCAATTTTAACGCAACAGCCGAACCTTTCTATCGCCAGCGAATTTCGGCGAAAGTTCGCGGCAACGCAACGTCGCAGAAAGCCGTAACCCGTTTTCTTCCCGAATCTTCCACCGGCCGACAAATTCGAGCAAGCCTGTACGAAATTCGGTTAAAACAGCAACGGAGGGAAAATAAATACGAAACGGGAGCGGCAGTTTCGTTTCAACGACTCGAGTTCCACGCTAACAGCCCCCTAATCGTCCCCAACGTGACACTCTCCGCCCGGTGAAATTAAAACGCGGTCACCTGTCGATACCCAGGTGTGATTGATTAATCGCACGCGGCACGGGATGCGACAGCGTTGCACCTGCATCTGACCGTGCTCGGATATATCCGCGGTCTGACCCCGCTCAATAATTCAGCGCCGTTGTTTCGATCGGTTTCGCCGGGCGGAGAAATAAATTCACCCGCTGAATCGTCGCCGCGAACGGGCGCGAGGGGCCGTCCGTGTTCGCATACGAATTGTGTGCGTTCGACATTCGGGAACGAAAGTCATGGACGAAGAGGGTCGACGGCGGATCGGTGAATTTGGGCAAGGGTTGAGGTCCCGAGCGGTTTCGGGTGAACGATCGGCCGATCTCTCTGGTGGTTGAAGTGGGGTAAGACGGAAATTACCGTCGTTGATATTAGCGTCGTGTTTGGCGGTCGTTTTGGGGTGGACGATATTTGACGACAAATTGCCAGACGGGAAATTCTTTTCACCTGCTCGATTTGTACTTGCTACCTCGCAGGACAGGGTATTAAATGGACATTTCCTACGACCGGGTGATAGTTTCCCTTTACCATCGTGCGAACGAAAGATCGAGCCGAGGTTTTCGTCAATAATAATTCCACATCGACCGCGAGACTGAATACGATTACAAAGATAATATAATCGGTGAAATAAAGGTGAAACAGATCCATAGGCCCGATTCTGTATTTCCATCGCGGATTCCGCTATTTGCGTGGATTAGCCGAAGTAGGGCAGCTAGTATCGTGGTTAAGATGCCCGTAGCTAGGAGGAATTCATCTCGCGGATGCATCGCTATTAGGATTTATACATAGTGTCACTTGAAACATCTGTTCCGGGCAGAGTATCCTAGGCGGGGTTTACGGTTGCATTGCCGTGCAATCTGTAGCCGACGTATTCACGTCGCGCGACACGGCTAATTTGCGCCGCGCAGAATTCTCGCCGATCTAACCGTAACTGGAATAATTGGTGGCTGGAAAATCGGATAGGAAGAAAATTACCGCGCCGTGAATGAAGCGGCTTCGCGTACAACGTCCGTGCAATTACGCGCGGGCGATAATGCGACAGCCCTTTTCGAACGCGGAGGAGCAGTTCTGACGTTGATACTCCACGGAAAATTGGTCGCCGCTGGGTCTGATGTAGGCCGCGCGTAGTTCGAAACAGGCCTGGCAACTTTGGGAATCTCGTAACATGGGGGGTTCGGTGTTGCGCGATCACAGAGGGAATAAGTTGCGGGAACTGGAAGTTTGTTAGAAACTCGATACACCAATTTGCAATGCACGGTCGCCGACGAAAAGCTGTTCGACCCCTCCTGGGTCTGATAAGCGACCGATTCTTATGGGCGGCAGGCGAGATAACGACACTGGGGCGTGGAAATCTATCCGTCGTGTGGACGATTCAATTTGTGCGGCGAAATATTCGAGAAACGACGGTTCGGGATCGGAATGCGAATCGAGTGAATCTTTTCTCCCTGAAAACCGTTACATGACCTTTTCGTCGAATCGTTCCGCTATCGGATAAAATTTAGGGTGAAAACGGAAATGAAGCGTCTAGTAACAATAAAACAGGGGAATCGAGCATGCCGATAAATAAATCACAAACGACCGAACGATATAAATAATAATGAAATGAATTTCTACCGCTTCGAATACCCAGAGCGTTGAAAATAAAAATCGTTCTCAGACTTTTCTTACCATTCGCAAATTACGAAAAAATCGCTTTCCTTCGCCGTAACTGAAGTGCGCAGAAATGAACGGGATAATCTGAATATTTCCCGCGCCCCAAATACAATTACTCGATGTATGGAGCTCGTTGGGAACCGCCGTTGGAAAGGGGTTGGAAAATTATAACATCCAGCGAAAATCGCGCGCCTGCTGCACGAAGGGATGCCTTTCTTTTCAGTCGGAATCTTTCGAGGGAAGCGAGGCAATAATAACAAGTTTGCCAGCCCTGCGTCCCGTGATTTTCTTCTATTTGTTTTTTTCCTTTTCTCGGAAAATGAAGGGAAGAAACCTTCGCGGCGGTGTTTGTGGTGGGACGGAAGCGCTTAGTTAAGGTGAATAGGCGTGCGCCAGCGTGAAACATTCGAGATAAGCTACGTCTCCTAGTTAACTATGTAATTACAAAGCCTTCCGGTCGTGGCATTAGGCCACAGCTTGTTACCCTGCGCGTGTAAATCGCGACAAAGTTCGCGCACATTCGCGAAACGCTACGCGAACATCGTTCATTGCATTTCCATTTCGCTGTCGAAACGAAAAATCGTGCTGAAACTCGGCACCCTTATGGCGAGCAATTGAAATGATCGCGCCCTTTCGTCCTTTTTCCACAAAATTCGTTTCGATATCGTCGCGGATAATTTCCAATCGACGGGGCTAAATATAATTGGCGACCACTGTACGGCGGCTATGTTTGGCAACGAACACAGGTATACGGAGGCGGGACAGGCATCTATATTTATAGCGATGGGTGAATTAACCGTCAGTTAAATTGTTTTCACAGGGCGGGATGAGATTTAATTGGCAGCGGCGCGATGTCATGCGAAATATCATTCGGCCGTGTCGCGTGAATTTTCGAACTGCGACTGGTCGGCCTCGAAACGATCATTTATTCATTTGTTATAAGCGACCACGCGAGAATATGCAATGGTCGAACGTCGACCGGATAATGAATGTGCATTATTTATGTTTCATTCCGCGAGGGTGCACGGTGTACAAAATTTTCTTACCCCCGTCTTGCGCGAGTCGTTGGAAATCGGAACGGACTCGTATGCGCCCAGATGTAGAAACGTTGATTAATACGTTCGAGTAAATCGGCAAGTAAAGCTTTTCGTTGAAATATCCACGACGACTTTGCGCTTAATGAAAATCGTGAATAAGAATTTGCTGCCCGATCGACAGATAATTCGAGGTGAACGCGAAATTTCGTACACGCGGATGCCCCCCACGTTTTATCGCGATCCGTTTATTCAGCAGCGAATATTGAATCAGCTGCGCGGTTACCCTTTACTAATTATTTCCCCCGCAGTTCGTACGTCCGCGTCAATGCAGTGCCTTTCGTTAATTCCAATTGTTTATCGTCGCACTGGAGCCTATTGTCGAGTCAACCCGAAACACCTCCATTTGCATCGGGCAGCTGAAGGGTTAATTAAAGGAGCAACAGGCTGACGGAATTTGCACAAAAGAGGAGGAACAGGCGCGCGTTTCGTCGAGGATAAACAATATTTGAGTCGCGGATGCAATTAGACGCGAACAAATTCCAAATGATCCTGTCGTCGTCGTCGTTGAGCAACAAGCGGACAAGCGTCCCGACAAGCTCAACTTTCATTCGTGTCACGTCGGTCGACGTTTCCGCCCCGCGTAACTCGCCCCCTTAACAAGAATATTCATAACCGCGTCGTTATTTCGACGCGTATCTCTTGGCACTGGTTCAGCTCGTTCCCCGGCGAGTTACGACGGTAGATCACAAAGCCGCGCGTGTCCGCGTGTCGTCTCGTCGTCCGATGATCCAACGTCGTCATCCAACATGAACGGACCCCTATACTTTCCACGGTTGCCACGTTAATCATAAACAAACCGCGCATTGTCAGCCACCCCGCGGGACCATACAACATTGGGGATGACGCGAAACCGAAACGATTTTCACAGGCCGATCCGTTTCGCTGGGTAAACCAAACAGCCGATATCTGTTGCTGGAAATTATTTTCAAAATATTTGGGTCGCGATAATGTCGACAGATCCAGGTATCAGTTGCACAGCTACACGAAAACGGAATCTCGGTAACGCTACCGATCGCTTCTTACAATTTACGCGAAATTAAACGATCTCCACTGGCCAATTCTACGAAGACACTCGTCAGACGCGAAATTCATTTCCCCCTGGGCTAATACACTCGGCGATAAACGGCGAAGACCAGGCCCGGCGAAATTGACCAGCGAACCTTCGTCCTGGTACTTTTCATTACGCTCGACGATCGTGAAATCAAGGCGTCCCCGCGTGACGTCCGTGGACGCCTTTAAAAATAAAAACGGAACGGGCGAACGTGCGTGGAACGGAAGAAGGGTGGAAGAAGACCGTGCGACGAGACATGGCCCGCCGTTGCGTCGGTAGCTGCAGTTGCTGCCCGGCGTACAGAAATAACCATGGACACCATGGAATTGCATAAAGGGAATTGAGGAACGAAGGACGTCCCCCGTTGACCCGAATAACGTGGCCTGTATTCCACGCCGGCAGGACGAACGGATACCGTCGACCCGACGGCGAGCGCGACGACCCGCGTGGGTCGCACGACAGTTCTTTCTCCCGGAATTAATTGAAACACCGGCGACAATGATCCCCTGTTCAATTACACCGGGGCGTGTCGCGTGGTCGAATTAATATGCACGTTCATTTTCGTCGATTAGGCTGATAGAGGTGTCGGTTGAACGCGCCGGTCGGATACTGCGGTATAGCGCGATGTCGACGGGAAACACGCGTGCACGGACAGGTGAGAATTCGGATGTGAGAATTTACGATCGTCGGAAGAGAAAATCGAGCGTCACGGGATTGAATGACGGGCTGACGAGACGAGTGTGGCGTGACGGCGAAAATGAAGAGGATTCTAGGTGTATTATATTTTCGGGAGAGTCAGAGGAATAATTGTAATTCGATAACGCGAGAATAAACGTAATTGAACGCTGCGAACATGGTTATTGATCAAAATCGTTGTTAGATATTTGTATAGGTGTACGGGTGTTTGAATACACCTTTCGCGAAACCGAAGGATCCCTAAATTTTCACGGAGAGAAATTGTCGCATCGCGATTGATGTAACTTCGTGAGAAGAAAAACATTCGGTTCATTTTTTTTTTAATAGAAATTGTTTTATACCACGCGCGAGCAAGCGACGCGAGGGAACAACTTTTTCGAAATCTCAGCAACTTCGAACGTCTGCGCGGACCTCGAGAAATTTTTGTTCGCGACTGAAATCGCTGTGGACGTTACGAATGGAAGCCTCCCCTTTACAACGACTGCAGGAAAATGGATGCATGATTTTACCAGCCGCTTTGCAGAAACTTAACCGCGAAGCTATTTGATTCTCTGAGAGGACAAGGTAAGAAAATTTCTTGTCAGGGATCTTAGGTTGAGACTCGGTCAATAATACAAATATTATTGCGAACGACAGCTGGCCCTCGTGTTCATCCTGCGGGAGCTCTTTCGTTTTCGTTGTCTCGCTTTGCCCGCAACGTTTATCGCGAATTCAGCTTTCCTTCCCGTCTTTCCTTCTCTAGCTATCGCCTCGGTGCCGCAACGAAGCTAAATGGATTTTTATCTCGCCGGCGAGGAAACGCTTTTGTGCCGTGATAACGACGTCAGCTCGAGGAAAGCTCAAGAACCCTTTGAAGGGCTGCGAATCCTTACGATTTGATTTAGGATCCCCTCCGCGCGAAGTCCCTGTCCGTGGCGACTGAGAAAAGAAGAAGATACTTACACTTCCATTGTCAACGGGGAGAAAGAACGAGACCGGACACGGAATTAAGAAATTATTTCTGAACAGACATTATGCTCGTCTCTGTATTCTATCGAAGAAAAGAAACAAATAATCACGCCGTATCCAAAACTTAAATAAATACGCGATGAGAAGTTCCTAATACTGGACTTTTCTCGGTAACACATTTTCCGTCGGGTTTATCGGGTTTATGTAGCGGTATCGCTACATCAAGGGATCCTCCTTGTTTCACCTGAACTTTACTCGAGAATTGTCCCCTCGACACCTCGATGCCATAGGGTTCATCAACCTTGACCCAGATCGCCGAGCTTCGCGAGGGATAAAGGTCGCAGCGCGAACCTCTTCGAAACTTTTAACGCTTCGGCCTATTTAAGGGCGTAACACCGAAAGCTCCCTGAATGATTTCTTCTGAATGGGATAGCGCGGTGATTTTCATAGACAGACCTCCAAATGACACTCCGAATCTGAGATCATTTATCGCGAACGAGAATCGAATCGACCACGCACGATAAGAGTATCGAAGTGGTAATTAATATTGAATTAATTGATGAATGCTGATACCGAAACGTGAATTATCAGTCGCGCGTCGTTAATGGAAGAATAATTGTCTCGCGTGTATCAGAATGTTACACGAGTCCCCGAATAGGAAGTATCAACATTTCCAGCAGGTAGAGTACGCACCTGCGCAAGAAAACAAGCCGTTCTGTTATTATAGGACCGTCAGAGCGAATCCTTTTCGAATGAATATGGAGATCTAGCGTCTGTTGTGGAAATCGCGTGTTTGCCTTTCCTGGGCGATTGTTGTATCTAAGGAAAGATCATTGTTGATTATCGTCTATGGTGCCAAGTGACTGCTACGTAACTATTTTCGTACACGGGGCCCTAATATTAATATTTGCGTCGAGTGCTCGCATGCGAGACGATTTCCATTTATAATGCACTTAATGACTCTTAATGGAAGCGAATATGGCTTTCGAATTCGGGCCGCTAATTACAGTTACACTTAGACGTTGTGAAAAAATGACATTATCTTGAAGGGGACTGTAGGAACAAGAAAAATTCTAATATGGATTTACGTATTACGAATTAATTAATGATAGAAACGAACGTTGCATTCCGCGAAATCGAACGAAATTGTGACAAAAGTTACTTTCCTGTCATGACTAATCCCTTATATTGTAAAACATGAATGGAATAAATCGTTGATTTCATTGAACCTTACATTCAATCTTACATACGAATCGAAATTCTTAAAAATATCAAAGGAAAATGGATGTACCCCTTGGAAGGCCGCGGCGCTGTATTTTCCTTATATTTTTGACAAATTCCCCGAATTCCTCAGCTCTCGATTATTTGTTGATTTTTCTCGACGACCACCGAGCCAATTCGATACATTCGCGACGAGCTTTACAGGCAGGGGAGCAGAAAATTGCGGGTTCTTCCAGTGTGCCGCGGCATCGAGCGTACCTCCTTCGAGTTCCCGGTGAATTTGTCGAATTCCATCGCGGAGTACCGGAACACCGGGGTTCCTTGCCAACGTTTCGGGGTCAGGAAATCGCCCGAGGCGTTCAACGCTACGTATTTACAGTCAATAATTACACCTGCGTTGCCGTGTAAATAGCAAATCCGAGCCGCGCAAATTGGAAGCTAAACGAGTGTTGCTCTGACGTCCCAGTTGCCTGAGAAGGGTTTTCGATAGTTCAACGTTGTACAACGCGAACTTCATTGTGACGCAAACACGAGGCGTGTAATTGATCCCCGCTGTTGCGTTTATGTGAGCGGAAAGCAATGAATTTCTAATACGATTTTCTAATAAACTGTTGTTTTACGCGTCGAGGTAATTGTAAACGCGGCGTGTCCCGTGTGTCGAGTGGTAATCGTGAGCAATTTCGCGGACAATTTCGATACAAAACTTTGTACGGTGTTTTTTTTCGTCAAGCGTAGCGATTAACGATGAACGAAATATTTCATGGGTTTATCGGGACCGACATTTCCATTAGAGAAGCTTCCGCCATCGCGACTCCGGTGCACCTGAATCATATACCACCTGCGGTTTCGCTTCTCGCAGAGCCCCGGGATCGTACAGTCGCGCATCCGTTAGAGGCATTAATTACAGGCACTGGTTAATATATCCGAATCGCCAGAAAGAGTACAACAAAAATTGGGTAAAACGGCGGAATGGCAGGCGGTTGAACGTGGAAGCTCAAATCATTCACGGTGAAGCGACTTTTTAAACTCTAAAATGTAAAGCGCTCACGCCTACGTACATTTACCTATCAACAGACTGACGGATCTCTAATTTGTATACCTCAAAATCGTTTACCCGTATTCTAATTCCGTATGGCGAACTTAATTAGAAAATGAGAACGAAACTTACAAACGCAACGTTAATCCTGCGTTTTTCTCCGGATAATACTTAGCTCAATGTACATCCGGCGATCGACGTTGAACCTGTTGATTGACGTTTCAATAATAAAAAAGAACGGAACAGCGAAGGAACGAGTAACGCCAACGGTCCGGACAATCTCGCGTTATCGGGACCGGATCGAAGAGGAAGGAAGCGACGATTCTGTTGCGCGTGAATGGTGAGAAAAGACGCGAGGGGATCGTCCGCGAAAATAAACGTACCAGTTTCGACGTGTAACAGGTATTGCTTGAACTCGCGCATCGAGGTCAATTAAACAAGTGTCCACGGCGTGGCAGACTTCTCGCGTAGCCCATGGTTCGTCCGCCAGTCTGCCCCGCGTTCAATTCGCGTATCTTTCGCGCGTGCCATGTGTGTCAGGGTTGAATCACGCGTGTTACGCGTCGGGCGTGCGAATTTTCAACGGCAGATGACGCACACGCGTTTATGATTTTAACTTTGGCCCTGCGGTTTTCCGAGTCGACGGCGAAACGAGGAACGCGCGCAGAGAAAACGCTGCGGCGATGGCGTCGCGTAACTTTTCGCGGATGCAACCGCGAGAAAATGGGAAATCTCGACGAAGGAGGGGTCAAGGGAAAGCGCGTTTGGGTATTTCGTAATTCTCGGCGTTCGCGTCGAATTTTCACTTCACCCTCAACCCTTTTCTTTATTTGCCGCGAGCACGAGATGACAAGCATCTCGTGCTCGCGGCAAGCTGGAAAGATCGAGCCAAGGTTTTTTCCCTTCTATTTCGTCGAATCTTCGTCAAGGAACTGGCTTCGGTAAATCGTAAAAAGAAGTTATCTTTCATAAAGATCAACTTTGTAAAGGTCGGCTGCACGTTACGGAAATAACGTTGGAAAAAGAAACTGATAACTCTGCGCTGGAACAATGCATCGTTTCTTTGCTTCAAGACGGCAATGCAAACGTTGGAAAATTGTTTTAGGACGAAAAATTCTATCTATCGTCGATCGATCCTGCCCTTGCGCACAACGTATCCGATCGTACCATTGCCCGTAACGAAACGTAAAACGTTGCCGAGAAACTTCGTATTATACGCACATCGAATGATAATAATAACGCATAACGTAACGGTACACTCAATCGTGTCGAATTTGAACGGACGACTCCACTCGATATCGCGACGAGTCACTCCCATTATGGATGCTGGCTGGTCGATTGATATGCCGCGGACAAAATTACGATAATGGAATTAAAAGTTCTTGCTCGAAAGCACGGACGTGCCCGCGTGTTGGTATTCCGGTCGGCGCAATTTGGGAATTGTGCGTTACGGGGGTGACTCGTTGCGGGCCATTTTAATTAAGGTCCACCCCCTCTACGCGAAACGTTCGTTCCCACGCGCACCGCGAACTGTGCTCTCGTATCATCGCAATTTGTCCCACAGTAAATTTCAACTTCAACCGTGGGTAGGACAACGCGTTATTTACCTGCTGCTTCTCTTTCCTTCCAGAAAAAAAGAGGTCGCCACCTGGAAAAATTCGTCCAAAGTATGTTCATCTATGCGCGCAATTTTATTCGAGAAATGAGAACTTGCCAGGCGTTTTCGCTCGACACTATCATCGACAATTAGCCCGTCGACCGCGTCGGTTACGATTTCCGTTTCCCCGCGAAACCGACCCAATTTTCAAGATCACAATTCCGAGTTCGCCACGTCAAAGCCGTTTGGCTCCTCGACTCGGCTTAAAGTGGGATGCATTGTGTCGCGCATTCAACTGCGAGCGATAACGCGATCGAGCTTCGTTCGGACCTATCGATTCTCTCTGCCCCCGCGTTTCCCTTGCACGGTTTTCTGTTTTTTCTTTTCCCGGACACGCGTTCGTTCGGACGGGACATAATGAAGACGACCGCAACGACCAATCGTCGTAGATTTTCATTTGTCGACGATATTCGTTCCCCGGGAGGAAGCGCCTAATCGATGCGTAGTTATCATTGCTCTGTATGCGACGCAGAAAATTATTCGCACAGTATGATGAGAACATAAAATGGCAGTCTATAATATATATATATTGCGTTGGAATATTAGGATTTAAAGAATATCCAGGTTTAAGTGGTAAAAAAAGAAGAACAGAATTAATCTTGTATCAATCATATCTTGTATCACATCTCTCTGAGACGTTATACAAAAAGCGATTAAGTCAACAGAAACAAAAAAAAAATCGTACGGATTATCTGAAAAGTGCTGTATATTAAAACTTCCAAGCTTCCTTTTCCAAGCTTCGTTCCGCGATCATCTTTTCTGCTGAATACCATCATTCCCTCGTAAACGCGAGTTTAATTTCCATAAAACTAAACAGATCTTCTTTAAAACTATCCAAGGTTACAGCACACTCGGGACCAGAAGCCGAGGCTGCCTCACAATTCGTCTCGTCGCACTCGTTACACTCGCGCGATATGTATTAAAAATTCTGCTCCTCGTTTCTCGCAGACGTCAGATTAAAGGACAACAGCAGATAAATACCGCGATTCCCAAAAGAATCCTCCCGCCGCGAGGAAATCCCAGCGGAAACAATGGAAACAATAATTTCCCGTAGTCCGTCAGAACGGTACGGACCAATGTCACTCTCACGAAACTGGGTGAAAGACGCTCGAGAATGAGATCGAGAAACTGCGCTTATCACGGTCGTATAATTCTCTATTATTCCGTGGGAGATTCATTAAAACAAACTTGCCCGATCCCTGTTCGTTTTCCAATTAATTCTCCAGCATTGGATTCCGTTGCCTTCGTCGCTTTGACGATTCACTGACACAGATACGAGTCGGTAATCCAGAAGGTTATCATGCTACATTGTGCAGGGTCCAAACAGTAGACGCATCGAAACGCCCGAAATAATCTGCCACGGCCGTTTACGTGCGCCATAAATCCGCCATAAACAATTAAATTAGGGTCTCGTGTTTCGCGTGTCTCCACGGGGGTGCATGCGTCTGGTTTCCTTCTAGCAACATTTCGAAAAGTGATAAATTCGTTACAAAGTTGTGGAAAATATGTGGCGTTATCACACATCTGTTCTAATGAATTTCGAGGCAATTAAACGCTTCCTCTCCTCAATCTTTGGATACAAACGAGGCAATAAAAGAACACGCCGTACACTCGGCACAGTGCTGCGTGTCCAAATCACGCTTTTCCACTAAATTCTAAACGACACCGAACTCCGCGCAGCCGTTCAGAGATGCAGCAGTATCGCGCGACGGACACAGTCTCGATAGGTCCTCGAAATGTATCAATTTACCCTGTCCAACGAATTGCCGGCCCCGTAAATAAATCTCATTAAAAGCAGCGGAATCGACGAAAGCGGTCGAGTTCCGTTGTCAGAAACGACGCGACCGATTCCACGGTTTATCGTTTCGTCCGTGAGCTACATTTTCTCGACGTTCGCGTGAACGATACGCCCGCCCACCGTGCGCATCGATCCCTTTCGTTTCTTGCCCGTCGCGGATCCCACGCGGCCGTCACAATCGATAGCCGATTTTCCCGAGCGAAACGCAACAATTCACGCCGTTAACGCGAATCGGCACGTTCCACGCCATGACCGTGAACTATATTCCGCGCGGAGTATCGCTGTTAATCGTATTTACGCAAGGACTCGCGTTTCCCTCATTTGCGTCTCGTTATTGGCGATAGCGGCCGATACTAAGGACGTCCCGGCGAGGAACAATCGGGAGAGCCTCGATAACCCTCGGTCAAGGTCGCGACAAGCCGATTACGCGACGAATCGTCTGGTTTCGCGGCGTCGCGACGCTGTCGCACCTGGTACCCCCGCGACGGCAGGTAACGAAAGGCGCACACCGACGGTGAAAAGTGTGAGTGCAGATGGATAAATTTCGTGCACGCGAGGTTGACGCTCTGACTCGACAATGAACGTGGCAAGAAAATAGCAACGGGGACTGTTGCGTTAACAAACCGACGACTAGGAAGCAGCTGGACGTATGCTCGTCGGATGATACCTCGGGTACAGCCGACCGTGGGCAACCTGAGCGTTAATTAGCGACTTTTGAGTGGCGATTCGCGGCGGTACGCCGGAGTCCCTCTTCGCCAGTGATTCGTAATTGTGTTTGCGCAGCGGCCACGAAACGACGGGGAAATTTCTGTGCACCTTGCGACGGATAGTTCAGCGTTCCCCCCGAACGGGCAAATATGCTGTGCCGCGATCGGGCCGCGATTTTTCGCGAGAAGGGAAATATCGAACGGTCGCGTCGACGGACTTTTCGTCCGACGTAATCGCGCGGAAATTCTGGGCGAACGCGAACGATCGTTCACACCGAATAACCGGGCTAAGTAGATAACGTCCGCGTGTAGGACAATTGATGAGCCAATAACGGTATAGCGGTAAACCGTTGTCGCGAAACAAACATTATACGGCATAGATGGATCGTCGCGGATTCAATTCGTTTGCGGCCACTGTCGCGTGAAATATAACCGACACGATATAGTAATCGGTTTCCTACTTTTGTCGCACGGCGTACACGCGTGGCAAGTTAATCATTTTACAATGCGAACGCGGTGGTGCCGATGCTGCGGGATTAAACGCATTCACGATGGACGAATAGAGAGGGCTGGTGGAAAAATGCCCCGAAAGAAGCAAATTTGTACAGTAATGTGTTTTTTCCTTTTTAAGCAAAGGACAGGGAAACGCGTCGTCCCATCGAGATTCGAAGAGTTGCCGATTTTTTTGTTTCATATAATGCGCAGCAGAACGAGAGCAACGAAAATAGACGGGAAATATGATGCTTGTTCTATAACGAAGCGCAACGGCAAGCCGAGAAAGTTTCGTAATTTCTAATGGATCAGAAAGTCTTAAAGGTGCACCAGCGTCGGGGTTCAACGAAGTTGATGACATTCCACTGGAAATGTATCGCCAATTGCGATGCGCAATACCGACCATGAATTTTATTTCGTTGAATGATCGACGACGACCATTTTTGGGGCTCCTTAATAGGAGAGGGATCGCTCGTATCAAGGATACCCGATGCACTATGCATCTTCGACGTCGGTTGAAGCGTGATCGAAAGGAGTGGCGTTGGAGGCTACTCTGCTAAATGCATTAAGATAATTGTTTCGCGGGTTACGCTGGTTTTCAGAGACACCGAGCAATCCTCGCACATCGATCGCGTATTCCGCGTAGTGAAATTCATTTCTTCCAAAATTTTCGTCGCCTCTCGTTCCCCCGAAATATTCCAATGGAACGAAACTTCTCAGCGATTGTCCGGGACGAATTGCACAGCAGCGCTATTACGAACGAGTTGCACAAGTTATGTGTAACGAAAATAAAAAGAAACAGACTCGCCGTTACTCGAACCGAGGATTTCCTTAATAAACGGTGCTCACCGGCGACAGTACGAAAAATATCGATGCTGTTTGCACAAGGGCGGCTTGCCATCTGGCAAAGGTGATTTGGAGTGTTTCCAAATTCACGATATTCCTTTCCAAAGCTGTGGAACAAGTGGCGCGCGTAACATATTCGTGAAAAAAAAAAAAAGAAAAGAAAATACGGCTGTGCAGGCGCGGAATTATTCCACAGCCCACACGCGGCCGATGATAAAAAAAGTTCGTTTTCGAAGCATGGAAATGTCCCGGCGTTCCGCGACCGATCGATAACACCGAACCCATCTCCATTCCTCCAGACGCGCGAGATTAATAACGGCCGACGAGAAACGATTCTTCCTTCGGACGATCGATTTTCCATCGACTTGGGACACGTGCGTCCATGTGTGCGGGTCGCCGTCAGATTACATTATTCTCATGTGTCCTGGCATTCGTCCGATCGAATAAGGAATGAATAGGGGGCCGATGCGCGGGGCGGTTTGTTTGACGCACGCGTCGGAGTTATTTTTGTTGCTTTTGAAAGTGTTAAAAAAAAAAAAGAGAGAAAAGAGCGAACAACGCGGCTCCGCCGCGGCGACGTCGATACCGCTCCGGTTTTTCTCTATTTTCGCGCGTTTACCTTCGGATAACGTCTCCTTTGTGCAAATGTCAAGGTCCCCCTATTGAAACTTAATTATCCGAGGAGCGTATTGGGTTTCTGTATCGCGCCCGGGACATTTCCGTCACGATTCACCGCCGAAACCACTGTCCGTGAATCCTGCTCTCGTCGATCATCGTTCTCAGAATTGATTTTCGAGTTCTGATAAAGGAAATTTCGATACAGGCTGACTACGCTCGACGAAGTAACGTAACTAACGCCGTATGTAAAAATCGTTCCTCCGTTAATTCCAGACACGAAGAACAAGTGATACGTCTCTTTTTTTCATTTTCGAACATCGGACCGGCGAAATCAAAACCATGGACAGTTGGAATGTTCCAGCGGCAACATTTGTACGTTCCATTCGCTGTAATCTCTCAGTTCTGTAACAGGCTGCGCATTTCGTGCCAAATGCCGCAACGAACGCTGCCCGCGGCGTTCAACTGCGAACCGTGTTCTTGCAGAAAAAATGGACGGCGCCAAACATTTCGGTAACGTGGAAACACACTCAGACAGAGACAATCGAAATGTCTGCGGCGCTGTTCGCGGGCAAAACAGCCTGTGCCTGGCCGGCTCGTTAATTGGAATACAACGAACAATTTAAATCTGTCGCGCGAACAGCGAGAAATATACGCGGCGATTCTTGAAACAGCGAAACGCGACGAGCGAATGCGACGCCATTCGCATTCTGACAAACGTCGGAACACCGTAACGAGAGGGGCACCCTCTTTCGAACGGGGCACCATGTCACACCCCCGTGTGCGCGTCGTTGTTTATTATTCGCCGCCGTCCTTAATCTCGGTTCGACGGGCCTCGTGGCGAACAGGTTCGACGGGCAGAACGGTTCTGTGCAATAAATTTGCCCGGACTCGAGTGTCCGGATTTCTTGGATGCGCCAGGAAACATGAAATCGGCCCGAGCATCGGCAGCAAATATTCCGCCACGAGGGATCTAATCTCGTTTGCAACCGCGGCTTCCGATAAAATTGATATTCTACCGAGGACGCGTTCGTTCCGACCCAGCGGCGTCTTTCAGTAAACGAAAACAGAAGGAGCAACGAGTCCTCGCGAATGTACCCGAGCGTCTACCAAGTTGGGCGATAAAATTTCCCTTGCAAATTTCTCCAATAATGATCGTCCACAAGAAACGAAGAGACTCGATGTCGCATGCGTCGATGAGACACCGCGGGACAACAAACGAATTTGTCCGGATGATTTGCCGAAATTACGATCTCTCGTTCGCTAGACGAACGGCTGGGCCCTACTTGATCCCTAGATTCTGTGGCGGATCCCGCGGTAATCCCGACGCCATAACGGTCAGTGTCGGTTTCGAAAGAAACACAGGCGCTCCTGTTCCAATGTAGATACGGATTTACGATGATACCACGGCGCGGCATCCTAATTGAAAAATCCAGTTACGCGACCGAACGATCCGTCCAAATCGACAAATAAGCTTATCTGGGAGATTACACAGAACTGAGAGAACTGGAGTACACTGGAATTGAAGTAACTCGAGGCAGATTGAAATTTCCCCCTAAAAACGATTGTAGCCCAGATGCGTCGAACTTTTTTCGTTGCACGACAGAAGAACAGAATAAACGGCGAAACGAGTCCAATAATATTATCGCGCGGCGTCGCGATGTGAATTTATCACGGATATCGTACGAGTCTATTTTTTTCATAAGTAACAGCTCTTCACGCTACAATATTCACGCTACAATAACTATACTCGAGTATATTCGACACTGTCCCCGCGATTCTTCAACAAGACAGCAAAATAATATTGCAATACGCAAGAACGACCATTTCGACGTTTCCATATTAATAATCTGTTCATCAAAACACTCCGATACCGTATCTTAATTTATCTCAGTCCGTTTGCACATCAAAGTGGATCAGCTGGTACACACCGTGGGTAAACATTGGACAGTTTAACGAAAATTCTCCCCGTCGCGATTTCCGATAGATTTGTTTGCGCACAGTGTTATTCGATAAATGGGAAGTCCCGTTTCGTTTTTGTATCCCGCTGTACAGCGAGGTAGAAGCGAGACCGTCGCGTCGTCGAAAATTCGTCGGGATCCTAATGCTACCGCGAAAAAAGTTACACGCGAACGACAGCAATCAATTTACCAGGAACGATCCGGCCAGAGTCGGCGAATGTGTGCCTGTCGACCACGTGAACGCGTCAGGAGTTAATTTCGCCCAGGCGGCCTGTCGATCGGAGCAATCGAACGGCAAACGCTCGCACGAGTATCGGCAGATGCGTTCGAACGATTAGGGAAGCCCCAAAAAAATTGTCCGCAGAGCCACGCGACAATGGGGCCGCGCGGTCCGTGCACACCTACGCGAGAACCGACGATCCCCAATTAGGCGGAGGACACCGCGATACGGGCTCGATTATAGTTATCGATCCACCCGTCATAACCTGCAACCCCGCCGCCCCTCTACTGCGGTTAGACGAACGAGTCAGTTGTGCCGACCGGTTGTTGTGCCGAATCGATTTACTTCGATATTTTATACGCTCGTTTATCGGGAAATAAGGGGGACAGCATTATCGTGGAAGTTAAGCTTTCGTATTTCTTTTCGACGTGCGGCATGCACGGCTTCGTTGACGTGATAATGGCTTGAATAATGCGAACGATTATAATGATAATAATAGTAATAACCGTAATAACATTTTTTAGGACTGGTCGATATTAGGATTTCGTTCTTCCAATTTCCCAACGCCGGATCGTTAGTCAGATTCGGTTGATTCGCTGGAAAGGTTTTGGTGTGCAGAATCGGAGTGCCGTGAAATGTTTAACGAGGAAATTTTGTTGGCGGTGCAAAGAATCCGCTAAGAATCCGCTAAGAATCCGCTAAGAATCCGTGGTATTGGAAATTCCGCGCCGTCGACCCAAAATGAGCGAGATTCGTGTGAATGAAACATTCGAAGCAGTGTGTGGGCACATCGATGAATAATGTATTTATAAAAGACACAATTGTAGGAGGAGAACTATCGATCCGTATAAATAAACGGACTTGCGGTAAATGTTGAAAAATAAATACGACTTGAAGACGCGTGCTCGCGAGAGTTGCGAATAAATTGATCGACGCGCCTAAATTGTACCGAGATGTGCGCGTCTGATATTTCGAATCCGCCTGCGGCAGAACATATTTCGGGAACTCGCGGTTACTATGAATAGCACTTTTTAGCATGATGTCACGACAAACCTTATCTGGAGAACCAATTTTAGATATCGCGGCACCGTAGACCGCCAGACGCATTAAGTGCACGATAAATTGATATTGACGGTGTTTTTTTTTTTTTTTTTGTTGTTCCGTGCGAAATTTTTCGCGACGCGACGAACAAATATCATTGAAACACTTTGGCAGCCACCGGGGCTAATTAACTCGTTAAACAACATACTGGCACTCCGGTACAAATACCGGCCCACGGTGATAAATAATTCAATAATAATAAACTGTGCAGTTTTCTGCGACGAAGCTTGTTTGTGTTTACGTTCGCTTCCAAATTTATTGGGGAATGATTCAAACGTGCACGGAATTTCAAGGACTCTTGCCGAACATTGAAGCGGAACGAGAGAATTCGGGTATTGCGAAACATCGTCTAACATTTTAATACGATGCACAGCATGGTCGATGTGGCTTGGAAAATTGATTAACAAGAGTTCTCAATTAATCGCAGATTTACGCACGCCGTAGTACGATTTTCAGACGCGATCTTGAAACTTTCGGCGGCCGATTTTAATATTAGTTGAAGCACCATCGTCCACGCATCCTGCGGCAATGAATAATCCTCAGGGCCAGCTCGAGGCCTCGGCCGCGATTCGCCTCCTTTCATTTATCGATTTCTATCTAATCCTTTTAATGCAATATTCATGACAAAAATGATTAACCCAGCTAACAGCTCTCGCGCCTTCCGTCGGTTCGATCCGACTAAAAATAAACCCGGCATCTTCGGCAAACAAACCAAAACAATGCCGTGCCGTTACACGCTTAAGCACCTCTTCGATCAACAGGGTGAAAAGGAAAGCCTCGTACGCACAAGCAAGTTGCTCGTAATCCCGCGAAAGGACAATTAAATAAGAAATACAAAACCAAACGAGACGCAACCGGTTGTTGCGTGTGCCCCCGTTATTCAACCCAGTTCGTCGGCGACAAAGGAAAATCACGTTTCAATATTCATCGCACCGGACGGAAATAAATCCTGCCTCGAGTTCTATCCAAACTGTGCAGAAATGGCCGAAAAACGTGTTTCGAACGCGACACGAAGAAATCAAGCGAAAAAGGTCGCGATCGACTCGCGCTTGCAACAGAGAGCGTACAGAACTGCAATAATTACAACGAAAGGGGGAGAAGAAGAAAAAGGGTGGCCGTTTCGCTATCGGGGAATCGACGTCGCGTGAACAGCGTCGGCGAGGCGCGAGCGATCGGGAACGATAGGAAACACGCGTCCTCGTTAACACTCCCGGCGACGGCCACGCTAATCGTCCCATCGATCCTTGCTGAACTGTTGACTGCGTTGATTAAGTGAATTCCTTCGCTGGCCGACGGGCTCACTGTGCGACGGTCCTGTTCAAGGTCCGCTCGATAGAATGAAATTAAATCCCGCCCCGCCTTGGGATCGAAGGGTCCGAACGAAATACATAGGGGTAGCGTCAGGATTCGAAAAATCCAAGGGAATGCATGGGATTCGGAAGGTTCGGAGAGTTTGCGGACCCTGACGGCTTCGCGCGAGACGAGAGGAAGGAAAAAGAAGTGAAGAGTATTGAATGGTCTAAAACAAACTGCGGCCCGCCTTTGCTCGTCGAACGTATCAACGCGTTGAACAACGTTAATACGTATAGTATGTGTTAAAAAGAAAAAAAAACATAAGGGAATTTTGATTCGCGTCTGAAATTCAATTCATTGATTAATGTATTTGAAGTATTCAACCCCTTCGCGTCGGAGGACGAGATATCTCGCCGCGTGATTTCGTTCACGATATGGTACGAACGGGTTATCCTGCGACGCAATGCCTTTGCAAAAATACATTCTGCATGGTTAGCATGTCCTTATATCTCGTCTGTGATACAACCACGCTTACCGTGTACTGCAATTAACCCCTTCGCATCGGGGGGGACGAGATGTGTCGCGTTGTAACAGAATGGCATGCGAGATATTCCGTGTACAGCGTCGCGTGAACGGTTTTGTACGTAGCATCGCATGGAAGACATTACCGTTGCAACATATCTGGTCCAAAGCATAAAGCGCTGACGAGATATCTCGTCCTCCGACGCGAAGAGTTTAATATTGCGGCCCCAGTCAACTGTTAGCCCACTGCGAGACAACGTTTGCCCACCACTGCACAAAAATACCAGAACGCTTTCATCTCTATGCTTTTAATCCAATATACCCGCACCTCGTTAAATAAAAATCATCGCGAAAAATACTGTACATACAAATAATGTCTGTATGAATAATTTCACCCGAGCAATATCCATCGCCCCGTAAAAGTTCATCATCCTATGGGAGCAACCAGCAGCAGGCACCTCTCCTCGTTTGCGAATTGCAAAGCGAATCGTCCACGCGCTAGTCGATTAATCTCGCGCCGTTCGGACGGCGTTGTCATGCGTCTCGTCGTAAATCGGTGCAGAATGCGATTTAGAAAATTGGATTTATCGGCAAGCGTATCGACGACTACGGTGAACAAAGTTTCCCTCTCGTTCGTTTAAATACGCCACGCGACCTTGCACGGCTGCCGGTGGCGAACGTAAAATTCAACGAGATGCGTTTTATGGTAACGCGTCTTGCGGGCTACACACGATTGAGGAATTATTGTTTCACGCCAACGTAACCACGGAGGAACGTGACGCAACAGCGTTTGGACCTTCGAACGCTCTATCCAAGGGTGATGTGTCGCGATGCACATGGCCCGTTGCATATATTGTACGCACCCGTCGATGGAATTCGCTGGCGAAATCCTTCGAAACGCGGACCCACGTTTCCGCTAAGAGAAAACAGCCGACGGGCGAGCAAACATACTCGAAAGGGTCCTGTGGGAAACTAATTTTCCGAATTCCTGCGCAAACAAACTTGTTCCCGCTATCTGTTTCGCATTCACCGATGCGTCTGCATTACGAAGCCACGTGTCGTGCTTGAAGCACACGCGCGCGTTAGCTTATCGTGTTTGCTCTACATTTTCAGTTGCATTCGAACGCTTGCGATACACTTTCCATTTCCATTCCGGTCCTACAACTCTATGCCTGTTACGAGGACATTATTTCCGCGGCCGCGAAGTTGCCACCAAGGGAGACTTCGTTGCCAAAATACATATAAGTGTCGCGTTTGACCCTCGTTCGACGAAGATTCAATCCCCAGACGTTACAACGATCGCCCGAAAAATTGCAAAATCTCCGAGGAATTTTATACGGCAATAAAATACCGATACAGATGATGGTTTCATAACCCAAAGCGTATCCACTCCAGATCCAGCCAGTTCTCGCTCCACGGTATACCAGTATACCAGTATACCAGTATACCAGTATACCAGTGTCCATAAACCGAGAATTCAGGGGAAACCTTTCTTCCGAGAAGCTTCGGAGCGAACCCGTTGAAACGAGGGACAGGAGAACCGAAGATTTATCACGGTCAGAAAGATTACCCCCTCGTACAAATCCCAGATGAACCGATCGTCGGAATCGTTGAAATAGAAGCGTCGCGACGCCAGAGTCACGTAGTTGTACTCGCTCGAAATTCTCCAGCGAAGCCCTCGGTTTCGACGCGAACCAGCGAGCCTGGTAAATGTACTGTTACGAGTGGTGCTCGAATAAACCGAGACGACTATCCACGATAAAATGGTACCAGGAGGTAGTAGACGTGAAATTTCTTCGCATAATAATTAATTTGACAGCCGGACAGCGCGCCAACGAGATTGCACAAACGCGTACGAATTTCACGCGTCCCGCAATTAGACTCGCGCCGAGTAATAGCTCTTAACGTTGAGCGAGCCCGGTGCGAGAATAGCGAAAGACGGATACCACGAATACACACTGCTAGGCTGGTTAATGGGACATTCGTTTCTACTTTGTATTATTTTCTAACGTTTATTACAATTAATGCGCGGACGCGTTGCGACTGGAAATGCAACGACGTGTGTTAATCGAAACGATGATACCGTACGATTTTAGTCACACGAATATTTTTACGCGTCAGAAATGAAACATAACAGGAACGATTCTTTCGAGATTATAATTAGATTTGCGCCGTCGTTTCTTCCTGGCAGCGCAAATCCTTTCAGTGAATGAAATCTCTTCGTCTGAATTACACCGTCGCGAGTTAACGATCGTTAAGTCACCGCCATACGTATCCGATAGTCCACGACTCCGAGAAATAATTGATGCGTCCTGCTCCACGTTTTTCATGCCTCGTGATAAATTATAAGAATGACTAAGCTCCGTCTTTGGACCGGCTCGCAACAATGCCGTTGTCGCGGCCGTGATCTCGAACGGATCATTTCTCAACCAAGCTTTTAACATAGCAATGCCACGCAACGATAGAGAACAATGAGGAATATTGGCAGTCGGAAATTTCCAAAGAAACGATACAACGACCTTGAGCAAATGATTTCGCAATGATACAGAACCGTATTGAACGCAGAATTTTTTTCCACCTCGTTACAGCACTTAAGAAATCGACAATTTTCCGATCAAAATTAACCGATTCTTTAATCTTCTTGCCAAGTTCATGTACGCATTTCTTTTTTCCCTCGAAATAAACAAATGTCGCTGTTAAAAATATTTTCTCCTTCAAGCTACACGCTTCGACGCCTCCTACGTTTACCTATTTTCCACTGTATATACTGTACGAAATTGTATGCACTTTTCTCCCGGCTACTCGTTTAAATTGGGGAATACTTTTTTTTTACTGCGAAAGATCGCCCCATTTCATGGGGCATCCCTCGAACGGACAAGCTCCGTCGAAAATCCACGGCGATGGCTGGGATCCAATCCACGTCATTCTAAAGTCTCGTGCACGATCCCACAGATTCCTCTGTAATCTCGCTTCCCGTTGCATTCGCACGAATGATCGCACCAATAGTCTCGCCGTCGAGCACCAAGGACGCCACATACCTGTAACCCGCGTACAGCAAATCACTCGCGAATAAATCTGCCCGCCTCGGTTCTACTCTGGTCACGAACAGGTATTCCATCGCGCGCAGATCGAATATTCCAAACAGATACGTTCATCTCGCGAACTGGCCCCCCGTTCAATAACATTGCTTGGCTTGGTTCTCGACAAATCTTTCAGGAAACGCGTTCCCTGTATCGCCTATCGGTTCGCCGTATAAAGTATTCCAAAACAAGGTCCAAGTCGAGCGAGCAACAAAAAATCTAAACGTCAGGAGTCCCATTTCAAATCACACCTGTGAGGTATGAACAAACGGTTTCTCTGAGAGCGTCGCGCGGCGGACACAACAGTTTCAGCACCGGTGAAACGTTTCTCGTCAAATAAGAATCGATGCCACCATGGAACGGCTGATCATCATTCGTGTTGTCAACGCGACGCACGCGAGAACGATGCGCACGGCGAATGCACTTTGGATTTCTCCGTTTCGACGACCGGGGCGCGAATCTACCGGAGGATTAAATTGGACGTGCTAAAAGAAGGTACTGCTGCGTTCCGATGCACGCACGGGGGACGATTTGATCTGAACAGGAAGGACGACAGCGTCGTTGTTGGAAACGTCGATTATCGAGCCGGCAGAAATCGTTTCGAAGCCCGACTCGTCGCGTTTTCGCACGGCGATTTCGCGTTACACGCCCGCTGTCAGCGAACGTCGCGAGAAATGACCGGGGTTCGTTGGAACGCTTACAGAATTGCAGTGGAAAATCGGAAAATGTTAGACGTTGATGCAGCGATTCGATGTATCGAAATTAACGTTCGAACGATATTCGATCGCGGATATTTCGTGAACGGTTCGCGATTCCGATTCTCATTGAAATCGTGCCGCTGCCTTCGAGCCGACGCGCACACGTATTTGAGTGTGGTCGAGAGTGGTCAATTTATATCACAAACGAGACAGTTTGTTGAATGCTGCGTGCATTGTATAGAAAGCGCGATCGAAGTATCTAGAAGTTTCAATTTTATACGGAACAATAATGTAACAGGTCACGAAAGAATTCTGGCCATGCCTCCAACGGGATCGAAACGAAAAGAGATTCAAGATAGAAATAAACGTCGTCGCGCGTATAGTTCTAGGCCCGCTTCAATTGCGAGTACGAATAACCAATTATTCTAATACGTCCGCCAATCGCGGCCACGGGGTCGCTTGGGACCGCGTGCGAATCGTGGAACAACGGCACGTGTCGATGCACGTGAGCAAACGCTATCTTGGCTACGTTTAAAACGGGGATTGTCCGTGACCCCGGGAGCGTTGCAGGATTTGCACGAGCTCGGGTGCAAGTGCAGGGTCAAGTACAGCGGGCAGCTAGCCAAGCTTTAGCGTATTCCCCGGCTCTCCTGTCTGCGCGAAAAGCGGAAAAATCGTTCCGTCGCTATCGATCGAGATTCGACCAATAACATTATTACACATCCCCGTGCATCGTCCAAATCGAAATATTCTTGCGAACCATATCGAATTACTCTGAAACGTTCGATGTCTTCCATCGTCGACGCACCAAATATTCCTGTTCCTTCCTGATACATCGATGCTGGCCGTTTCCCACGTACATAAATCTACGCGTGTATCGATCGAGACTCGTCCGTAAAATTTCGCGAAGCTCAGTGTCGAACGTCGGTGTCGACCGAACGGGGATGCACGGTTGCTCGTCCATCCGACTCGCGAAGTGAACTTTTGAGAAGTACGTTTCGCTGGCCGTGTGGTATTGATCCGCGACACTTAGGGGAGATGTTCCCGGAACGAGTTACAGAATCCTCTTGCCGGCGATTCCACGCGGCTGTTTGCACGGGATCACGCTCTGGACGCGTTGCACGTCGAATCGGTAGCATCGGGCTTTTCGTTCGCTTTGATCGTCCGTGACGGTGAATTAATCTCTCGCAGAGGATTTCTCCCTCTGTTCTCCCTATCTGCGTTTGCGCCGCGGACGATGTTACGCGGCACTGCGGGCGCGTTTCGCAATTCGTTTGTTCATTGCGAAAGGCGAGAGCGTCATTTGTATACATATGCGCGCGAGTCGAGCGAAATTCTTTCCCAAGCCACTTTCGCGTGTAACCGCGTGGGGAGTCCCCGAAGTGTTACGATGTCAGTTTGTAGAACTCGCCGGGCCTTGTTCCTTTTTCCTACCGTCCCGCGGGTCAGCGCGGTCGATAATTTATTAGACCGGGGTATTAAAGTTCGACTAGGTGAAAGGAATTCGAAAATACGAGGAAATCGCGAGAAGTTGCCCGTTCGATTCAAACATCTCGACTGAGAGCGTTTACGTTATCGGTCGTACGAAAACGAAGACCGATGAGGTCGTATGAAATTCGACGCATCCGTAGTTTTACGCTGAATTAATATAAATCGAAACCGGAGAACCAGCTACGCAACGCTCGCAATCCCATGGGTCATAACTGTTCTTCGAGTTAAGCCCGAGCTCGGGAGGAAATCTTTTCCCCTTAAAACGGATTGAAATTTACAAGCTTCCCCTGCTTCCCCGAATAAATAAGCAACGAAACAGCGCGGCGGTAATACTCATGCACGCAGTGAAATATTCAAGCGACTGTTCCACCGTTCAAACCCTCCGAGCGCGGCACGTCGCTGTAATTAAATTCCCCCTAAATAAATGTTCGTGAATTTACGTCGCGAAAAAACGGCTTAGAAAATATCGCGAAACAATTTCTCGTCGCCGCGCTTCACCTTCCATCGTTCACATTGAAGCCAGCTGGAATGCCTTCCATAATTTGCTGTGCAGCACGAAAATGTAGACCCGAAACCATTAATAAATCAACGATACGCGCGTATTCCTCTCTACCATTTACCGGCCCCCGAAATTCCAACGAGCATCCCACCGAGAAACAAGTCTGTCCGCGGCCCTCGTATCGAACGGAAGGAATGGAGGAAACGCAAACAAAAGTGCTCTTTTTCGGCTCAATTTCGAGATGAAACACGGATCGGGCCAGTCGCGTAAATATGTATCTTTCCTGGCATTAAACCGCGACAAACGACGGCTCGACAATGGAATCGCATTAGGCGCACCGTCCTCGGTGGCGCGAGCGAATAATTAATGCCTGTTCGTTGGTACAATGGGCATTACTCTGCACGCGCCGCGGCAGATCGATAATCGAAGCGAACCGGGCGATGGTAACAGGCGCGGCCTTCTGGGAAATCTGGAAAACATCGACGAAGGAAACGCATCCGCGGCGTCGGGTTCAAGGACGGAGACGCGGACGCCGGGCGTCACTCCGTCTCCACGCGGATCGTCGCCTCGTGCTTCCCGGTGAATGGCGACGCGTCGAGTCGCGGGTCGTATCTCGCAGATAAGACGATAACGGGATGCGATACGGGTGAGAAAAATTGGATCCCCGAGCTCGATCGGCGGATACGCGCGAAGGTGGGTCGCGCGAAAGAAGTTTCCTCGTTGGATGAGAAACGCGATGATTTTTCACTGACCACGGGTCACCCTTCGAGGTACCTTCAAGAATTACGCGTACGCTACGCCGAAACGGGAGTACAAATTTGTTTTTCTTTCAATTTGCGCGCGATCGTTCTAATATCTGGAACGTGGATATCGTGCGCATTTGAATGCAGACACAGATGTAGTTACAAACTCGCGGACTTTGAAATTTCCTGAAACAGCCTGTATTCTACAGGAGGATCGCTCAAAGCGCAGCCTGCAAATTGCCACGTGTCGCGCCTTCGATACATCCCGAACGGTTTACTCGAATTTGAAGGACGCTGCTCGCAGCGTCGCGAGAACAAAGTTTTTATCGTTATCCACCAATTTTTTATCCTACCAGTTTGATACGTAGATCGGCACGGATATGTGTACATTTAAAATATCTCGTTCGCTTAAACGGAGCGCCATTTCGGAGAAGCATGGGAACGAAGATATCGCTGGAAATATCGGAACGTAATGATATTACAGAGAAGGGAAGTCCGCGATGCACGAGTCGAACAATCAACGTCCCCGCGTGGAGGAAAGTTCCCGGACAATATCGTATCCCTCCTCGAAAACAGAGCAAACTCGAACCATCGGTTCTGTCGTTCCCGTCCATTGGCGAATTCAACGATTCTGATAAAATTCGAAAGTTCGCCAGACACCGACGGGGCAGAAAATCGACGGTTCGCGTCACGCGACGGGGTTCAACGTACGCCGGAAGGGGCCACGGCGGCAGTCAAGGTGGTGCAAATGCGGGCGATCCCCTCCCCCATCGTCGCGGCAGGTGCAACGTAACCAACGTTCTTCATTACGCATCGAACTTTCCTCGAACAGCTTGTCGCGTAAAAAAAACAGCTTCACGCGGCACAGCGAATTAACCAGCGATTAAAACGCGGCTGCACGACGCGCGAAAGTTCGCGGTTTAACAGGCGGGGTAATTGAAAGTTCATACGGGGGCGGACTCTCGTGGAAAATTGGTTCGAGTGTCCGATGGGACGCGAAACGGCGTGGTCGTCCCGTTGTTCGTCGTTTCGCTGTACATTCGAGACCACGAGGATCCTCGGGTTTCCATGATACCCCGTCGAAAACAAGTTTGAACCGCCTGGACCCGTGGTATTTCTAAATATCGGTTGATGAAAAAGTATGTTCATGCATGGAGATTATTACGTTCCCATCCGTATTCAATATCGAATTGGAAGCTAACCACCCACGCGACATATTCGCCTGAAGTGTACCTTTCTAAAATACAATTCCACTATCCTAAAAAATAAAACCCTTTGCTTATATCAGCAACAAGTCAGCATAGTCAGCATAGTTGTACAGATTTGGTACGATCATCCGTACCACGTGCGCGATACGAGCCTAACTAAAAAAAGGGTTGAATTCAATGCTGAAGTAAGTATCGAACGCGATTGTTCTGGCCACGAAGGTTGCAACGAAATGCGTTTTCGTCTCACGCGTATATTTATTCCGAAATGTACGCCGCGAGGGAAGATTCGACCGCAAATTACTCGTTTATCGTGGCCACGAATGACGCGCGTATAAATTTGTAAAGAGCGTGGGTGAACGACTGACCGGTTGATTGTGGTGCTAGGGGATTTACAATGACCAATCGTCCACGCGACCGAGGCCGTTGATTGTGCCGGCAATTTTCAGCCGGCCCGACGACGATTATACGAGATCCGTGTTATTATTCGTGGGACGTGCGGAACGAAATCGTTGTGTACCGTAGGTGTTCCGTGGCGCCGCGACGCTTCTGAACGTGGGCGTCCCAGCGTCGATGCCATCCGCACAATGCCATTGAACAAGCCGCAACCTTAATAGACTGTAGTGGACAAACATTTACGTTGCGCGGTTCTGGGGAAGCTGTGCGTGGAGTATCGACGAAATTCCATCGGTGGATCTGGATTCATTGGCAACGATCTTTCGCTTGTAAAATTGGGTACGGATGACGGAACCGTTGTTTCCATTCGATTGTTAATAGCCGTTAACTTTTCTTCCTCTTTTTCTGTTTATCGATTTCCGTTGATCGATAAACGAAAAAACTCTCCAGGTATTAACCTTCCCACGGTGCTTTAACGCAACAATATTTGACACCAGAGCAACAGTGTTTTAATTAATTTCTCGTCTACGAATCCGATTTTCACTTTTCCTCCCCTTTTTTTCCCCGTCCCTTTTCGTCATCGTTTCGCCCGTCGCGGTAAACCTGGTTAAGAACAGCCCTTTGAACGACGCAGAGTCCACTGCGAGTCTCCGGTCGACCAAAAATTTAATCGCGAAACGTCGTTAACATCCCACAAAGGGAGCGTCGCCGTAAGCTCCTCGCAGCGAAAATCTAGGGACGTATCGCGTTCCGCCCGGAACGCATTATTTCTGTTCAACCGGAAATAAAATTGCACGGCACTTCGCGAGGCCGCGCTTAACTATTTAACGTTCGAGTCTTCTCGCTTCCGGCGGGTTCGAAAAACCCGTTGCTCAAATTGGCTATCCGTTCGGGTAATATTTTCTTCCATTTTCGCCGTCGATTGTTGTTCGAGGCGCGATACATTATTCAAATGCACGCGGCTTGTTCGCCACTCCCGCCTAACCTTCGACGTTCGTTTCATTCCGCGGACCTTCGCGTGAATCGCGGCCTGTCCTTGCCAGGGTCGTGTGTAATCAAAGCGCATGGCGGAAAGAAGTGCACGCGAGAAGACTCGTAAATCTGATCGGCAGATAACGCGCCGTCCGCCTGATACGGTGGAATCCCGTTAGCAGAATTGTCATTCGTTCGCGTTCGTTATGAAATGTTGTCCAATAAAAGTGAATCACTGGTGCCTTGTAATTCACGTTCCCCCCGTCGATCGACTTCTTCGAACATGCCGCGTCGGTTTCGAGTAGCTCTCCTCGCGTTACTAGACGTGCTACGTTCTAAAATGATCGGCTTCCACAAAAAGTGTCTACCGTGCGCGTAAATAAAAGAACAATTGCAAAACGAAATATTTCGTTGGATAGAAAAATTCAGCAAACAATCGATGTCCACCATTGAAACTCGCCAATACGATAAGCTCCGTATTCGTACACACAAATACATAATATATTATGCAACGAATAATATATGCATTGCTCCGTGAAACTGCAAGCACTCTGCTCGTTCTGGCAAAACTGAACAGCACAACAGTTCGACGCCACGCCAAAATCTCTCGCGCATGGAGTATTTCACCGACGCTCGTGATACAATAACGCGGCGCCGCGGCGAAACGAAATCCCTCTCGATTCCATTGCGATTTCGCTGCAATACGTTCCGCGTCAATTTGTCGCCGCGGTGCGCAACACCTGCACACGCGTGCACCTGTATCCCCGTGAGCTTACGCGTGCCCCAAAACGAAATGGGCCATCCGGTGCAGATGTTCGTCAGCCATTGAACGTCGATGGATCTCCATTCTATCTTCGAGCAGCAAGACGACACACGAACTCGACAAATCCTTTCGATTTCACTTCGCTCTTCAAGCGGGCGTCGATTCCAAATTCCGTCAACGAAATCGCCGTATCCGTTGGCGGTGTTCGATCCGCGTCCCGTTCGGTGTCGTCGCGTTGCGCGGACAAACGCGAGATCGATCGATCGTTCGACGCGGGCAAAACGAAGAAACGTCCGCGAAGTCCTGAACGATCTTTAAGCGGGACGGATCGATTGACGGTGAACGACGACCGCGTCCGCGACGGACGTCGCTTGGGTATGCTCGTAACGACGCGTGCACGCGATACACCTGGGAAATATGTCGCGCCTGTCGAATTGATCCCGACTGAAGCAATATCGGGATGGTCGAGACGCGTGGAAAATTCGAAACGTCGGTCCGGACGTTGCCGATGAAGAGTGACCGGGAATGCGTTGTCGAATTCCGGCCAAAACCGATAGGCGAGCCGCGGATCGATTAAGTTCTCGGGCGAAAATTGTTAACCGCCGTGGCCCGTGCTTGGAACGATCTTGTCCCCGTCGAATGCCACAGAGAATTGCACGAATCGTTGCTGCGCTTAATGTCAACGGAAATTAGGATAAGATGAAATTCGCCGAGCACAGAGAGCAATCATTGGGATAGATATACCCGTCTAGACGAATGTATTTGATTACGTTTTCCTATTTCGTTTGATATATTTGACCCGCGAACGTTCTACGCACACACGTGTTAGATTCCCCATGAATAACTGACGCGAACCTTTCGAGAGCACTGTTTTATTGTTCACGGGAGGCGGAATAACGTGCTCGTTATCGGTAAATAATAAAGCGTGCACGCACGCGCCAGATGTACGATGGAATTAATGTTACATTCACAGCAGTTGCGCAGTTTCGCGCGATATCGTTGCACGATGTTCGATTTAATCGGAAACAAAACGAGAGGAAGAAAACGGGACAGCCCGGCGTATAATTGGTAATCAGTTTGAACCGAACGCAATATCGCATTTCGTTGGCCAGTTCCCCGATCAGTCTCGATTTGATCCCGTATTACACGACTGTCTTATTATTTGCGCCACGAAATCGCGTTGAACGTTGCAAATCACCGTATCAACGAATCACCGCTCGGGAATGCGTCAGTCATTCTAGCTCTCGCGGAATAATTGTCCGTATCGACGGTCAATGATAAAAGTTCCCAGGTGAACCGCAAACGCGGGCCGGGTCGTGCCTCTGGCGTCGATCGGTTCGCGGCTCGACGAGCCACGGGAATGGAAACGGGGAAACTCCAATGGAATCATAAGCGTGAAAACGGCGAAAGAGTGCGGCAGCCGGAAAAGGTTGAGGCCGCGTCGAACGGGACGAAAAATGTTTTCGCTATCGAACGACGTCTAATTCTAATTATTCCGTCTAATTATTAGACGGAAAATCCGTCCGCGATAAATATATCGGTCGAGCTGCTCGAATTTTCCTCCGGGTCTTATCGCGACGAAAGTTTTCGCTGGTTACGCGTGAATCTCGAGCCCTCGAATTCACGGCTCGACAAACGTGAACAACTAACAGCGTCGACGGTGAAAATTCATGGTTCAAAGTGAAACGAGTACGGGTGGCGTTACCCGGCCGATTTTATCGGAACGGTCGGTTCTGTGAATTTTAATGAAATCTCTGATAACGACGCGATAAAAGGACCGAACGACATGCGTTATAAGGAGAGAAGCGTAAAGTTTTTATCGCAGCTTCTTAACGACGGCAGGAGCTTTTTTAAGTGCAGGGTTGGACCGTCGGCTCGTGGACGAGGGACATTGAAATAGAAAGTGAGCGCGGAGATGAACGATACTCGGCTGAAGTTGTTTCAATTTACATCCCTCGAGTCTGACAGACGGAAGCTGCCGCGCCACTTAGTAATTAGATAATTATTTAACAGATTCTGAACACAATTCCGCCAGTTCCCGTAACAATTCGTCCTTAGTTTCTTTTCTTTTTACCCTACAGCCAGAACGACGCTCGAAAGAAGAAACTCTATAACCATCGGATCGAAAGCATTATTCCCGACTTTGTTATTATTCAAGTTTCGTCGGCTGCTCTGACCCGGTCTACAAAAGGGGATCGGGAAAGAACCTATTCCGCCACAATGCTCTCGACGAGATCGCGTCAGAGGCGGTCATGAATAACTGAACTCCTAAGTAGAGTGAGCAAGTGTCCAGCAACATTCCCTGTCAATTTTGCAGCCGTGCACGTGGCGCATGCGGAAGGTATGCAAATGTATGCATTCTCCGTGCTGTGTACACGGTCGAAGGCATAACTCGCGATACGGAAGGGACTTGGCGTTATTCAGGAGTAATATACCGCTAACCAATGGAATACCGGAGCCTCCAAATCGGGGCGAACCCTATGGAAGATTCGCTGAAGCAGCCTCAACCGTTGGCGCAGGCGACCAAAATATTCGATAAATTCGAGGCACAGTTATTTTCTAATATTTTCTATGCCTTTTTCTTCACGAAACGTGCGTCGACGTGACAAATAATACAAATAATAACGGCGATCCGTAGAGGTTTTGCGGTATTTTATTAAGAGCATAAAAAATGATTGAAGAATATATAGAAAAGGGTTAACCATCGCCAATCCTGTTTCGAGAAGATTTTTCGTCCGCTTGTCCGCTTAACTTAAACTTCGCCCCAAGTGAAATAAAACCTCGCCTCGGGACACCTAGGACACCTAGGTCTCATTCGTTAAAGCAAATCCGTCCGTGATGAGTTTCCTTCCTAGGAATATTTTAGGAGAGCGCTTCAAAAGCTTCGAGCCGTATCAAAGTAAACGACCATCTCGTTATAAAGACGCGTGTGCATCGCTTTTTCGTCTGCAATCAGGATGACGCTTCTTATCCAGAAGCTGCCTTATGAATATATGTATATTCGTACGAACGATGCGGAACGAATTCATCTTTGGTCGCGAAACTTCCGGCGTATAATTAACGGAACGCCCCGCCCTTATCTTTGTGCAAAAGTTGAATAACACTTGCCGAAGTTAACAGGATTTCGCGAATGGTATAACTTTTCGTTGCAGCTCTGAGATTTATCATGAAAAGAAAGGACAAAAGGAGAGCTCGTCTTTACGGAGGCGCGAAGAGTGTATAATTTCGTCAAATAAAACTATAAAACATGACAGAGGAATTCGAAAATTTCATTTTACTTTGTCGACCCTTCCTCGATTATTGCGTACACGTTGATTAATTGACCAATTGAATTTTATCCTACAAATTGTGAAATTTTCACTCGTGTATATAATAAATGAAGAAATAAAACGGAAAAAACGAAAGGAGATATTAATAAGACAGTCATTTATATGGGTCTACTTAAGAAGATGAAGAGGAAAGAATTATATTACAAGAAATCTAACAACTTTTTTATTCGCCATCCTTTGAGCTCAACTTTTTCTTTCTCCGGCTAAAGAAGAAACTAAAAAACTTTCCTCCCGGTTCGATCCTTACGGCACTATAAACAGAGTAGTACAAAAGTATTGTCGACTTAAACTGCATTCTGCATTCTCAGTTCCGAACGGCATCGATTATGCAAATACCCTTCTTCGTTTAGAACAGATCCGAGTGCACGGCACGAACGGCCGCATTCTTGCGCGTAATATCGAAAGTTTCGCGTCCCACTAGCGTATGTTAACACCGGAAGTCGAATTCAAACAGTTACCCGTATTGACAACTCCCAATTGCATTTCGACGTTTCAGTGCAACCGGCCGCATAAATATCGCGATTGCCCGGAAAGTACCTTTCGCACTTTCGATACACGTTCTTCTCCGAAGAAATGTTTTTATTCCAGATATAATACGTGATAAAAATATTACGAACGAGATATTACCACGAGTATAATAGGATAAACGAAACGAAGTATACTTGTTACGAGGTGAAATGCAAACGACTGTAAAAATAAGGAACACGTGATCACTGGATCCCAAAGGGCGAAGTTGTCACGAGCTTCGAGACATCTCAGACCTACCACAACCCCCTACATATACGCCACCCTTAACGCCATCTAACACCACCGCAGAAACGCTATCTCAAGCCCCGGAAGTCCTATGAACCTAGAAACATCTATTACCCGGTTTCACAGTTTCGACGTTATTTGCGTGTGTGCCACGCTAAACTCTTGGATTTTTCGAAATCATCAATTGTATAGAAAAGTTGTATAACATTGATGGTACAGTTAACGAAATGAAATGTGCAATGCAATACCGGGTAAAGAATTGTAATTAATTGAATAAGATACGGAGTACATATTCCTTAGATCGCGTCTGACCGGTGGCGCCACGTACTACTGAACGCTCGCAGACTACCGTTGCCAGCCGTTCGAATGACAATTTTAATTCCACGAATAGAACGGAATCGGGTAAATTTTATTCGCCTAAAATTGTTGAGAATTTCGCCAAAGAAGAATGTATATTTTAATTTAATCACCTTTCACCGAATTGATTAATTTGCGCTGTTCCCTCGTGTATTATCGCCCAAATTTCCGCGCGTTCCATCGCATCAAACTGGCGTCGTGTAATTTCATACTAGGATACTGGTAAACCGGAGACGGAACAATTAACGCGCTTAATGTAATTCGTTTCGAGGATGCCGCGCAGCGTTATTCGATCATTGCTCTGGAGGAGGGACGAGTTCGGAGAGTGTAATTTACCCATGCTTAAAACGAAATGCAAACTGCTCACTGATACGTTCTCGTTGTAGAGGGCAAATTGATTCGCAATATGTGCCTGAAAAGTGACGCTGAATATTCATATTAGCCGTAAACGTAACGTACTAAGTTATACGAATGCGATACGATATTTCGTTTGTATGCTGCAAGAGCGTAGCCTTTTCAGAATTAACTCCAATTACGTCACAATATTATAACATTTTTTTTTTTTTTTATGAAGGGAGAATTTAATAACAAAATATCCAGTGTCCGAAATCTGCGATCCCTTCGTTGCACATATTAAAACACATAATATCACCGTGCCCCTATATAGAATCGTTCGAAACCGAATATTTTCCACGGCCTTGGCATACTAACGCGATTCAATAATACGAAGCCTCCGCGGATTCAGGATTCACGTGAAATCAAATTAATCGAACACGATACGTTCTCGTTCGACGTCGAGTGGCCGCTGTTCACGGGCAAATAAATCCGCCCGAACGATCGCGACGTTAAACAACACCTGAGCTTGTTTAATTCGCAAACGAATTGCAGCATATTTCGTTCCGGATTCACGTGCCCGGCTAATACAATTTTCCCCCGTACACCGTGCCTTCATTCGATTCGAAATGTCGCACCAATTGGCGATTACCTCGCGGACTTCTCAATCGGCGCGAGCGGCACGTCCAGATGTCGATTAACGAAAAGTGTTGATTGAAAGCAGACTTAATCGAAGAAGACGGCCAGTCTGTAGAAGGTTGGAGGTTGCTGCGGAACAATGACCCACCCTAGTCGAGGGTTGCGCAACCATCTACCCTCCAATTAAGCGGCGACTAATTCCGCTGCGATTATGTAGAAAAACGAGTTCGCGCTGGTGAGATACTTTCATATAGCCACGGTCGCAGTGGTTGCCACCGAATTTTATATAATTGCGACCATTCACCCATGTCGGTTCGGGCCTTTCGTCCTGCGACATGATTGAGTGACCGGAGGAACTTTAAAGGATTCCAGTCAACGGTTGCAGGCTCACCAGGGGTGCTGCCAGACTCGTCGCCATCGGGATGGTGCCATTGAGCCCGCGAAGAAGCTCCTGAAGTATTGAAAGGGATGAAAAATTACTTGAATATAAGATTAAAGGAAATAAAGAGATACTTACTCGACTGGCTGGTGAAGCGAAGCCCGAACTCGCCGAACAGGACACTGACTCTAATCTCGCGAGACCATATTTCTGAAGCAAACACTGATTCTACTTCCACGATTCTTTACTGTCATTTCTATTGATTTGTAAGTATCAAGAGCGGCTCCGCTCTATAAATAATAAAAAGTACTTTAACCGAGCAAGCACTGACACTGCCAACCGCATTGCGCGCGGTCCTCAAAATTTTCTGAAAGAACATTGCATGCTAGTGAATGGTGCGAGGGGTGGTAGGAATTGAAGCTGGACACATTCTACTTCAATTTTCTCTTTCCTGCTTCTTCATTCTGATGGGCGTCCGTTGGGGAAATGCTGCTTTCATTCTAACAGAATACTATCAGAATACTAGTACTGTTATTACGATTTAATTAATAGAAAAGACATATTATTATATACTAATATCATCACTACGAAGCAAGAACGTGATGTAATATTATTTCTAGAAGCTATAAGTTTCACGAAATACAACTGATTTATCAGATTTATCAGAAAAACATAAAACGAGATAAATGATCTCTCGCATTTCCTGCCTCGCAAGAGCGAATCTCAATGCGCAGAGATTAAACGAAACGTTGTTAATTGACTGCAACGCTCGGTGACAAACGTGTTTTCGGCACATGCCAATCCGTGAACGGGAAGTCGTCGCCTTCGTTCAGATTATCGAGCGCCTTAATTAAATCGTTAAAAAATAGAGGAAGCAGTAGCGAAGGAGGTAGGGAAAAAAGGGACTGGCCGACGGGTCGCGTCGTCAGGATCTGCCACTACCTGAATTGGATGTTCAATCTCAAAGTTGATTATCGAACGTTCCCAATCAAGCGTCGGTTATATCGGAAATCGAAACGGCTCCACGCTGGGATCAAAAATACGAGCAAGAGGGAAACGAAGCCGACACCAATCTGTTGTGCTGTTAGCCGTTCTCGACGAAGAATTTCATTCACCGTGCCGCGATGATTGATTTCGTGTGACGCTTGAAAGAAAAAAAAAGAAGCAGCCGGCGCAGAGGCTTGGCGAAAACGAATCGAGATTTCATCTGCTCTGGCAGGGGAAAACGCCTGACGGAACTTATTACGGGATTGAGCTAGAAAATTCAGTGGACTTTTTCATCGTTATTTGTGCCTCTCTTCGTTGCACTTTATCATGGAATCGTTTGTCGCTTCATAAACGGCGGAGATGGGGCAGGAAGAAAAAAAATCGCCAATGGAGAACACAGCGCGACGATTACCCTCGCCCCGGAAAATGCTGTTACAGACGAATTGTAATAAATTGCGGAGGAGGTTATTAAAAGGCGCGCATTAAAAGAGGATATTACAGTTACGCCGAATAAAATGCGTATATTTGTTAAAAGTACGCGGAGAGAATGTGGGTGGAGAATTTTACGAACGAAACCGTGCGGCTTGAATGCAAATGTTACATATTTGAACGTTCGCACGAAGAAACAAATGATTAAACTCGAAACAGAAATTTTAACACGGATTTTAATGTGCGTTGCCTACGTGCACCGAGGACCAATATTAAGTTTAAAAACCCAGCCAAGGATTAACGATGGCCAACTTGAAAACAACGTCTACGTAGTTTTACACGCATGAATAGGAGCCACTGAGTGTTGAGGTTTGCAGAAATTGTTGCGTCAAAGGCATGAACCGAGGCTCTCACTGATAAAAACGTGTCCTTAATGAAAAAAAAAAAAAAAAAGTCTAATAGACCTTTATTTATGCCAGAATGCACGAGTCGCTCAATCGGTTAATCAGCTGCGTCCGTCGCATTGATTAACGAAAAAGAAGACGCAAAGGCGTGTTGTGCCTTTCGAGACTATCGTTTTATATAGGAATATCTCGCAAAGTACGTGGAAATTGGCTGAATTTCTACGGGGAAAGAAGAGGACGGCCCATCGTTGGCTGTGCGCTGAAAAATATCAAATTCTCTCGTCTCCAACGAGACAGCTACGAAACCGGAAGACAAGAACGCATTTGCATGCGCGCCAGAGCGTAGAATTTCCTTTGATATTTCCCTAAAGATAGGATGGCGTTAGCACTGCTAGGACGACATACAACAAAAATCATAAGCATAAGAATACTTTCAGTGCGTCGGTCTAATGGATTTCGTGGCAAATTGTTGACGAAAGTTTCGAAGATAAACTTCACCTGGAATTGTTCGCAACGAGGCTACTTCTTCGTTCGCATTCGTTCATGCGGAATTCTTCGAAGTATCGAGCAGTTCTTTAGGAACTAAGCAGTTTACGAGAAAAATGCGACATAGCGTACGGCGTAAAGAATAGTCATTGAATGAGGAATATCTATTTTCATCTAATAACCTTATCGGGTTAAAAATAATACTAGTTTACGTTCTCTATATCGATCGTAACACTGTTAATAAATAGTTACGTATTCAACGTCGTTGGATCGTCGCATAGTAAAGAAGGAAAATCGTGCTCGGAAATACCAAGCGGGACGAAACGTTCGAATCGTTGCCCGAATATACGAAAACCGTTATCAATCTGACGAAAAGGGTTAAGTAAATTGGCGAAGACAACCGTTGTGACAGGAAAGATAAGAGAACAAAACTGGTTGTCGAATGTTACAATTGCTGGAAAGGTAGCCGGTAGCGCTGGTCGTGTTGTAAAAACGAGAAGGTTGATTCTTCACTGCTGCGTCAGCTTAGACGAAACATCTACGTGAAATAGAACACACAGTTAAATGTAATTCAGTGTTCGTGTGAAAAGTATCTTTCTCTCTTTTCCACTGTGATGTCTGAACAACCATGTTGCACAAATAAAAACGCTTAGGACTGTAGCATAAAATTTCGAATCGGTAATAATTTTTCAAGAGATCCCTTCCATTGTTCAACGGGTATCGCCATGTTAAAAATATTAACTACGGATAATTCGAGGGTTTCCTTAAAATTTTTTAATTCACGCGGTGTAATTGTTATTAAACAGAGAAAGTACGAAGACCGTTAAAGACATTAGCAAACTCCACAGGTACGCGTTGTACATCGGAGAACGTCAATACTTGTTTAACAAGTCTCACGGAAGCAATTTTAACTTCTTGGCTAAACATCAAAGCGAAGGGACTTTACATTAAACGCGGTCGTGGCTGGCAAAGAGTTGCAATTGAGCCACAACCAAACCCACCTGTCGAAGTAACAAACTGCAGAGTTCGAGAAGCGAACGCCACGTAAATGCAATTACTAATAACGACGTCAAATAACACGTGGCAATGAAATCTATCCGAGGATCATCCGTTGTCCATAATCTATATTACCACTGCCAAAATGCTGAGAAACTAGAAATTCATCCCCCGCCGATATCACCGATTTCCATCGCCCTCGAAATCCGCCGCCCATAATTTACTTGCGCTCGATCTATCATTTCGTCGCATCGGCGCCTATTACCGTCGCACAATTAGCGACGCCCCGGTGCCGCGATGTATGCAACGTATATCGTTCCGTGCGACCATCGAGCCACTTGAATATCGCACGGATATCAGCTGCGAAATCGCGTCCACGCGGCCGAGAACAACGGGTCGGACTTAATTACAACGGAGAATCCGGCGAATCGATGAACGGTCGAAGTCGGCAGCCCCGTCGTAAAATTCGTCTCAACCACCGAGAATTAATTAAACGCCAGAGGAGAGGAGGAACCCGTTGAGCAACTCGTATGCTGATTTCGATGAGCCCGAATGTTTTTGCCCCGGGGGCGACCGTGCGGACCCGCGAACGGTCATTTGTCTCCGGGAGCGTTTAACACCGGCCGCATCCGAATTGCAAATTCCTGATAATGGAAGGCGTGCAGGTGAATATAAACTAGCCGACTCTGGCACGCGAGGTTCGCGTTTCTTTCTCGACGGCGGGCAAAGTGTGTTGCGCCCAAAAGGACGAGCCCGAACGAAGCCGCGTGCTTACGTACACCGTGTCCAGGAGTTGGAACGTTGAACGAAACGTTTTCGTTCCTCGTATATTTTCCCGGAGCTGTCGGGAAAAATGTTTCTACCGCTGTGCTTCCGTTTTTGTGTAGGCCCGAGCGATCGAGTGTAGGCCAGTGTAACTGAAGCTTTATACACTGGACGAATTTACTTTCGCGTAACTGTAACGTGTCAACGGGGCTCGTCGATTTTAATGAATTCTATATACCTGTTGGGTACTATTGTTGAGTAGCAAGGGACTCGATTCGAATGGTTTCCCCAGTCGTTTATGAAACGTGATCTATTAGATTCAATTATATCCGGGTACATCGAATGATCTCGATTTACAACCATTCCCGCGTGCACACCGTGCCCAATATCGTCGCGTATATTTCACTGCAATTATCGCACGACGGAGGTAATTGTATTAATTGTTACCCGATTCGCCATTGCGATTCGCAACAGCGTGAACCGTAATTGTCGCGAACGTCGTTATTACGGTACCCAGAAGCACATTCCCCGTGATGTGCAGTATGCTCGAACAGGCACAATAAAGAGGCTCTGCTCGCAGCTGGTTGCGTGTAATTGCACGCGTCCCTGATTTATCGTGTCGCTTCAGGTTGTGTGCGCGTACACGAGAGAAAGAGAGAGAGAGAAAGAAAGAAGGATTTCGCAGTCGACGGTAATCGCGACACAACGCGAATATGTTTGCTTCCAGGGAGTTCGAGGCGACGGCGGAGTTGCGCGAGTCGTAAAAGCGGCGGCCGAACGGTGAGAGAAGAAAACGGGCCAAGGTTGTGCATTACCGGGATCGTGTAATTTCCGGCACCGATCCTCGGCCAGAAACGTTGTCCCGTACCGATGCTGATTCTGCGTCCCGTTCATCGCCACAGCCTGAACCACCCGATTTGAAGTCTGTCCTTTATCTACGGATGTCGAACTTTTACCATGGCACCCTCTGAAAGCACAGAAGGTTCGTAGAATTGATCGTTACACTTCAAACGGAATAAAATAGAATAGAAGTGGCCTCTTTTCTTGCGAACCGTTCGAATACCAGGATCGGTTAGGAGACTTCTCGAACACGTCTGCGTACGAGTAACGTTAGACGGAAATTCTTGTTCGTTCGTTTCGTACGATGCGGTCAATAGAAAAGTAATGACAAACGAAAAGGATCGATGATATTTTCAGGACACTTTCACGACCAGAGACACCGCGACAATGTAACGAGGCTACCAGGGGTCAATTAACCAAATTTCGCGGAACTTCCATCGGCCAGGCCTGGCGGATGCGTCATGTCGTCCTACGAGGGGCACGTTTACGAGCAGAATCTTACTTGAGGGCGCAGCGACGAGGGAGGAACGAGCGGGTTCGAAGCTTCTGAATTACAATGTCAACGCCCGCCACGGACACGCTGCCGTCCACCGTTTCCGGGGAATTGACGACCGCTCTTATACCGACGGTCACCAAGATCGATACGCGGCTGGACGTCAATCCAATTTCGGTGGTTCTGGCGGTGTCGGTTGTGTGCATTTTGTCGCCGATCACCGTCACCGGGAACTCTATCATCCTGGCGGCCTTCTACAGGTACAAGAGGCTGCGCACTGCGTCCAATTATTTGCTGGTCTCCCTGGCCGTGAGCGACTTCGGGGTAAGTGTTCGGATAACGTTTCCGCGACGAACAATGGTGGTTTTAATTGTTCTTCGTTTAATTTTTCTTCATCCTTTGCGGATCGGTAATGATGAAATAGTAACGTTGATCGGTAGCGTGGGTGGTTTTACGAAAATTCATCGCGAAGGCGATATCAGCGTTGAAGTGGCCCATTGTTCCTCGAGATTGATCGTTTGGCCGGATATTTTAATCGGCCAATCGATCAAAAAATGGGACGAGGGTCTGTCCAAAGACAATTCCTCCGATAGTCTTTGGGTCACGATTGATGTTGACGCGTTCCATCCGAGATACGTATAGGGCCGATCAAAATTGATGCAACGTTCGTTCTGTGAAATTATTATAATACATTTTTCTGGCAATAAATATATAGAGATAGAAATATATATATATAAATATTAATCGTTGAGCACTGCTATATTACTATTATTGCGAGACCGATATCGAGAAGTTCAGGCACCATTAATTTAACGCAATTAAACCTGCATAACATCCTTCCTCGTATCCCATCGGAGACCTCACCCTATACGTATCTGTACACAGTTTAGTCGGTTAATCCTGAACCAGTCTACACGTGTATATTCCCTAATCGCCCGGCCAGCCGGAGTGAAGAACACTTCGTTACCACGGCCGAATACACTTTGCTGGAAGTATTATTGCATCATCGATACGTGTACGAAACTCGATGGCGCAGCAATTAGGTTGGACGCAATGTAAATTGAAGAAATTCATTGTTTCGACACCGGCAACGGGCGATAAAATATCCGAAACGATCAGCGTTCCAGAGTAACCGCGACACTTCCAGCGAATATTATTTCGCGTCCCCGTTTAATTTCACGCTCCGTCGTCCGCGAAACTTGAAAACGCAACCCTCGAAAGCGCGCTTTCGACTCCGTCGTGATCCCGGGGCTTTCGTACGGTCGTTTATTGTGAAAGTTTCTCGCGGAACGTGGCTGTTTTCGTTTCGAAAGGCCGGTCACATGCAAATCCGATATCACTTTCACGCAGGTCGGGGTGTTCATGCCTTTTGGGATGCAGCTGGAACTGTCCGGTCTGCCGGAAAATGGTATCTCCACGCTGTGCATCGTGCCCTACTGCATCCTGATCGCTCTGTGTAGCGTGAGCGTCCTGGTGACCGTGGCGATCGCCGTGGACCGGTTAACATCGCTGGCGCAACCCCTCAGGTACAAGAACATCATCACTCACAGCAGCGTCGAGAAGTACATCGCCGTGTTCTGGATCTACGCCATCGCCGTTGGCCTCTCGCCTTTGATCTACGCCGAAATCACTGGAGAGACCCAACCACACAGGTGAGGAACATTACGTTTGTTTCGAAGCTCAGCGTTTCTTTGCTTCCGTTGTTTCTGTTCGTTTCGTAATCTGTGCGAACGGTTAATGTTGCGCGGGTACAACGTCGAATTGCGCGTCGTAGATTTTTGTTAATCAAGAGATTCCGACAGGTCGCTCCTAAATTTGTGAAAATAAGCAACGCGGTGTTTTATTAGTTTATTTCCTCTTCGGGCGATTACTTTAATTGCGACATCTTCTTCATTTTGCACGATTTGATTGAAATTCGAATATCGTTACGATTACATTTAGTATAAAGGCAAGTATAAAGGAGAAAAAGGGGGGGAACAAAACTGGACAACACAATCGTGCATCACAAACGCGATTGCCTGTTTTCATTTCATTCTTTTTGTACGCGGTAGAAAAAAGAAGAGCAACAGCGTAACGAATTTCATTTGTACGAACAAACGTTGATAATTTCTTGTTCCTTTTGCGTGCGTCGCTCGAACGTGAAATTCGTCAAAAATTCAACGCGTAATCTCTGACATGGAAGTGGTTTTTTCTTCTCCGGTTTCCCGTTTTTGTGCAAAACCGGTTTTGTACGAAAACTGTTTGCACTTTGTCAACGAAATGTAATAATCCGTCTGAGTGGCGCGCGTTTAAAGTCGTTCGCATCGTCTTGCGAAACGTTTAATTACACAATACATACGTATGCATATAAATGAACAAATGTCTTAAAGAACATTTATTTATTTTCTTCAACATTTATCTTTTGCTCATTACATTCGCAAAAGTGTGCGTACGCGGAAGTATTAGAACGGGACGCAAATCCATTCGTACGCAATAAATTCAATGACCAATTGCCGCTTGATCTAAATTCGCTATAACCCCTTTTTGAATACTCCTTCGTTTCAAACGCACAATTGGCCCCTCGAAATTTAGCCCCAATAATAGGATTACCGTGTGCCCGACGTGTCTGCGATTTAGAACCGGGGTAACGCATCCGACTATTGAATCCAAATAGTTGGCCGACAAATCTAAAGCGATGCCTTTACCGCGAAACGTGCTACGCATGAAATATCAAACGATAAATATCGCGCATGGTTTGCACGACCGCGTTCCCTTTCACGGCAAACATAAACAATAACAAACAAACGATATTCATGTGAATTATTTGCAACCCCAGAGAGACACGAACTAAAATTACGCCGTGCCCAATGGCAACCCTTGAATCGAATCAAATAAGTTCATCACGGCGCTGAAGGCAACGAAAGTTAAACAACAAAGAGGTCGTGAAACGATTACGAATTTCCCCTCGACGAATTAAAAACTCGGGCGCAGAAATATTTCTTCTCCGCTTGAAAAAGTAGAAGGAGACAGAAGGAAAAAAATCCCCCGAATAAAATAATAAATAAACCGAAGGAGCGCTCGACATACGCGCACACAGACGCACCGTCGTGCCGACGAAGCTTTGCCTTTGCGAATGATCCGGCGACACGCGTCGCGCAAATTATTACGATACGATATCCAATTCGTTGGCGGTCAGATAACGAAATCGTCAGACCAACGGGTGAGACTAATTCGCGTTCTGTCACAGCGGCAACTGCAGATTCGGGGCAGCGGTGTTACCGCCGGTAAGGGTGTTCCTGGTGGTGGCAGTATGGGCGCCGAGCGCCCTCGTCCTTCTCGGCTGCTACATGTACGTGTACCTGGTGGCACGTGCACACGCACGTGCGATTTATACGGTGGAGCTGTCGTTCAGGCATCAGACGCAGACCCTGGCATTGCCGCGTTACGGACAAACACTGGCAGTCACGGTCGGCGCCTTTCTCATTCTATGGCTTCCCTTTCAAGTGAGTAGATCGTCCTTTTCTACACGACCACCGGCGGCACAGGAGTAAATCTCCATTTGCAATCGAGACCCGTCACGTGAACAACGTAAATTCTTACGGGCGAAGGTCCCTCGTTGACGAACCTGACGCTCCGTCTGACTATTATCACGCGTATACTACTCGCGCGTCCGGCGTACGCAACATAAATTCCACTTTGTCAGAAACACGGGAACGTCTGCGTTCTGCCCGATGGAAAATCTGAGGACGACTCACAGTGGTCCGAAACCGTGGTAACGCGAACTAAGTTTATAGCACGGTTATTCGAAGATTTTAGTTTGGTAGTTCTTTAGTTATAGAATATAATTGCAATTGTAGACTTCCTTATTATAATTCTTTTAACAGTAATATTTGATAAAATGATTCTGGTACTTTCCGTGGCGTGCAGTTATCTCTCAGGTAGCAGTGAATGAAATTCGTCACGCCGATGTAACGACTCTCGCAATACTGATTTCATCATTGAGATTCGTAATCATGCGAAAAACTTTATTGAAATTGTGCAGTTCATATGGAAATAGTTCGAAAATGGGAATGCAGAGTCTGCACATCCAAATGCGCGTTTATGATGTTATTTAATTGACATGTTGGCGAAAGATTTGAAATAAAAAATATATAGAAAATTATTTTAAAAAATTACATTAAATACTCTATTTATTGCGATCTATTTGAATGCCAAAATTTAGTCTACACTTATAAGAAACTAGGCCTAAAATTTCACACATTTCCAAGTAGGGCGAAAAATTGAATTTAGTTCGTATTTTTTACGGTTTCGGACCTACGTGCGACGCGTCGGTGTGATTAACGTTAAAATCGTGTGCGTAGTTTTATGTAACATTCGTGTATAATTAATATTATGAAATGCTGCATTGATTCTATATCAATTCGTTGGACAGCTACTGCTGCTGGCATTGACAGTAATTTATTTATTTTTGTTTTACGGGAATCGATATTGCGAACAGTGCAATTGCTAATAATTTGATTAAAAGATTTCACAATAATCAAATTTCACGACTGTTCTCAAGATCTTACGATCGATAAAATTTGAAAGCGAATTTCATGCGTGGAATGGTTGTTCCGTTACAGTTAATAGCCTCGTAATAGATATACTCAATGTGCAATTCGTCCAGCGTGAAAGCGAACACCGTATTGCTTGTAGCGCATTGAAAATACTTACGGAGGTTGTAAACAAATTTAATAAGCAGCCGACTGCGTCGAACAGTGTAATACAAGAGACAGAAGTTTCTAAAGATGGTCGCCAGTTTTGGAACTAATACGAGAAGTTGTGGGTGACGCGCGCGACAAACTGGTGTAACGTAAATTTTATATGGTGGACGACTCTGCTAAAATAATAATAATAGAAGCGACAATAACGATAGCGATGAAAGTAATGCTTCTCGTACTTGTTGCTCCTCGCCAGTATTAAAAGAGTTGCGCTTCAAATACAGGCTGTTAAATTGAATTTAACTTCGATAGAACGAAACCATTCCACACGCATTTTATAGCCGCAACGAAATAAATATTTTGTAAGTACAATGCGAAACCTGGCGTTCGAAGCAGAATTGAAGAAAAAATTGAATATCGCTGTGGTAAAATTATGCTGGTAAAAAAAAAGTAATAAAAGCAAATAGCGAAAAGTTGATCGTTTAATAAAAATCACAATCTGATACGGTTCAAGTAAGGTATTTATAATAAGCTATGCGATATTCAATAGTCTGCCTTTATCTCAGCAAAAATCAGAGTGAGAAATGTAAAGAGATTCGACTAATAGAAGAAGTCCTCTGATGAGCGACAACGTTCGCCAATAATCCTGGCGAGGAAAAGTTTAATGGAACGGAAGGATGAAAAGCGACATAACTTACAAAATTGTGGCGGCGGGGAAGTTGGCGGAAACGAGCGCCCGACAAACCGTCAGGCAAAAGAAGCTAATCTCGAAGAAAACTCGTGGAAAAGTATTCCGAGCTTTTACCTTTTTGTCGTAGAAAAAAAAAAGAAGGAAAACACGAGCAGCAGGGCAATTACAAACAATTTTATTGCACAGCATCCGCATTCTCGTGATTCTGCCAAAAGCTATCGCGGTGAATTAATGAAACGGACATTATTTAACAAATTCTGCATACTCTGCGAAACATTTTTAATACATCGATAGATGTATAATCCATAAATATAGCTTTACGCGTACAATGGAACTCGTAATGAAATATTATTTACGGACGAACATTGCGCGGAGAAACGTTCGAATGCGCAATTATCGTACAATCAGATCAAATTAGATACGCAATGTTCTATACATGTGTACACCTATTACCGTATACCACACGGGCGTGACCAATACGGGAATGAATTCCAAATACCCATACATTCCGGTTTCGTGCACGTCCAGCCAACTTTAATTAACGAAGGTCAAGACAAATTGCCCACGTTATTACACAGACATATGCATACCGTTGTACCTAGTCCAGGTGTGTCGTTCGTGTTACACGTGCATTAAAACCACCCACGTAAACGAACCAAACGAACCTAGGTATTTGTAAAGGATAGCTTCCCATTCCTTCGTCCCCATATTTCAATCTTATATCCATATGATCCCCATGGATATTCCTCCCCTCCTAAATTAAACATTACCAAAGCTCCTTTTCGTACCCTCTATTAATACTCAAACGCGAAGCACGCCGAAATACGACGAAAATAGAAACGGTCCTACAAATTCTGTAGAACGTATAAAAATCAAGTTTTTGCGTGAAACTTTTAGACAACTTCCCAATTTAATTACACCGAAAACCTTATGTACTGACACAAGAAGTTTCAATCAGCCCCAGTTTCGTAAGGTGCAAATAATACCACGATTGCCCACCTAACGCAAGGCGAATTTGTTTCACAGACCTGCATGCTGCTGGATATTTTCTGCGGCACCAACATTCTCACCGAATGGGCGGTCGTGTGGCTCGGTCTGCCCATTATGGCGCACAGCGGCGTGAACCCGTGGATTTACGCTTTCCATCACGGCGAGATGAGGGTCGCCGCGGGTAAAATCACCGAGGAGCTCGTTTCTCTGTTCGGCGTGACACCGAGCCGCTACGGTTGTTCGCCAATGAGACGCGGCTCCAACACGAACATGGAGCTGGCCGAGGTGAACGATGGCAGACGGCATCCCGTCGAGGATTGCTTCGCGGCGAAACAGAACAGCACGCTGTACACGAGCCGACGGTGCCTGGAAATGTCGGCCAGGCACACAGACATCTCCCCGGAAGGGAACATCGATCGCACGTCGTCCGGTAGTAAGCAGGTGGACGTAGTCGAGGAGGATATCCACGATCTAACGAAGATGTTGGATCTGAAGTACATCATCGATCGGAATCACATGATCGATTCCAATCACAACATCGACAAGATCAAAAATCTGAAATACCTGCTCGACCCGACGTTCAACAAAATCCGACATTTGAGACGATTGAACCACAAGAGGCTCGCAAGCAAGAACTTCTCCAAGTCGTCGGAGCCGAAGTTCATCTCGTATCAGAACCTGAAAACCGACGGCACCCTGTCCCGCAAGGTGTTGCACATGAACACCATGTCCGATCCTGTGCTCAGCACCGACAGTCCAATGGTTCACGCGAAAGACTTCAACGGATGTCTGAGCCCGACTCGCGGCAAGAAAAGAAACACGAACCTGTGCTCCATGTCGGATCCTAATATCAAAGCGGCGACCGGGCTCTCGCACGAGGTTCACCTACCGAGGCTTCCGACTGGCGGAAACGTGATCGAGACCCATCGATACTCTATACAGAATCTCGATCACAACAGATGCGAGGGAGGTCTCGCCAAGCATGTTATGCTCACGCGACAATTGGAGAATCATAGACGATTTCACGGTCATCCGCGACCACGGGTCAGGATCGCCAACACCTTCGATCATCCCGGTCCGAATCTAAATCTGAGGCTTCAGAACAGTTACACGTCGCCGTCCACGCCGGACAGCCCGAGGCCGAGCTTGCTGGACAGTCCGGGGCAAGGAACATCTCCGAGGCATATGACGATCACCCCCAACAAGTTGGCCAATCTTGTTCAGCCGGCCAACGCCGTCATACCGAGGTGCATGGAGTCCAGAGATAATCCGTCTTCTAGAATATTGCAAGCCCGAAGGAACGTCGAGATACTGAAACATTCCGAATCGATCAATACCATCGAGCCGATGACACACGCGAGACTGCTGGAGCCGTACAAAGTCATCGAAACACTAGCGGTGCCGACAGTGCACTCGGAACCACCGAGCCCGATAGATCCCCTGGTTTCCCTGGAGGAGGAAGACGCGAAGGGCATCGAGTTCCCGAAGCCTTCCGCGAACATCGACCGCGCTAAATCGCCGATGGGTAACAGAAGGAGCCCAGTTAGACACTCCGATCCAGTGATACCATCCGTGTTACTCAATATCGAAGATTACAGCGACGACCGGGAATCGTTCAACGACAAGTTCAGTCACGACGGTTCCTCGTACGATCTGGCGTCGTTCGGTCAAATGGCGTCGATCGAGCCGATAGATCTGTTCCAAGCGTTGCTGAAGAATTCCGAGCGCTGCAGAGAGGGAAGACTGCCGGACCCGATATTCGCCGAGCACGACTCGACCAGATTCAGCTCGAGGAGGCCGTCCGACTCGAAATGGTCCGAGTCGTCGAGAAGCCAGGAAATCCTTTCGAACGTGGTCACCGAGCACCAGGCGTTCCCCTCATCTTACTCGGTGAACAATTTCCAAGTATGCAACAGCGGTAGCGATCTCAACGATCTGACGTCCCTTGACCCCTTCATGTGCCCGGACGCGTTGACGTCGTCGTTGCGCGAGTCTTTCTTCAGCGCACCATCCGTACCTGATTCAGATATCTTCACGTCGTTCGAGGAGAACGACGAGTCGAACTTTAGCCCCGATTCCGAGCGCAACATGTCCCCTTACGATTCCGTTTCGACGGTGAATCTGAAGGGAACGGCGATCGACGCCGATCTCCAAAGCAAATCGACCGAGTCCGTGTTTCGAAACAGATGCCTGACGACGAGATCGTGTACAATCCTGCGATTGGAGCCGTCCTTACATCGGAACAGATTGCGGGTTAAGTCCGGCGCCGACTATATCCTGAAGGACGCGTCCGTCAAGAAGAATCCACGGCTGGCGCCGCTCGCCGTCCCGACGCCCACGGAAATTTGTACGCCCACGTTCGAGCTTGTCACGGAGATAAAGGGTGACAACGGTGTCGGTGTCAGGGTATAAATCTGTCGCAGAAGTTTCGAGACAATGGATCTCGTACGAACGAGCCGAGCGCGGCGAATAAAATCGACATCCTTGCGCCGTACCGTACCGTGTCGGATTTTTTCTTTCGATCGCGTTCGTTCTGCTAGCCGAGCGAGGATCTCCGCGGTGCGCCGACGCGATAACGCGATTACGCCCCCCCCCCCGGTGTCTGTATTTTTCTAATACATCCGTAGAACGAACGGAGAAATTATTCTGTCTATCTTGTATTAAGGGAACGGTGCTGAAGCAGTAAGTTATGGTGAAACGGTGGTGTCGATCGTTCAAGTTGGACTGTGATAGTACGACGTGTCTTTAGCGGGATCATATTATTTGAACGGTCATGCGAGAATGGGAAATTCTATAATTGTTTAACGATCGTTTAATCCTACGACTCCTAAGAAACGAGTCTCGCGAAACGTTGCGAATCGTTTCGCTTGGACGTAGGAAACCGTGATACTTGCAACTGGTCTCGGTGTGCGAAATTAATCGACGAACTATTCAATTCGATATCAAATTGAAATTCCACGGAGACTTGGCATTACGATCGTCGTAGAAATTTGTACTGTGTTACGCGACTCACGTTGACATATTTAATATACCGTAATATGAAAAAGTTCAAAGCGTAAGACGTCGCGGCAAGCGAACGATGACGAATAACGTGTAACTAGGTAAATTAAGCTATGAATCTATCGATAGGGCAGGATCGCTACCTGGTGATGTTACGCAAGCATCCATGACACGTATTGATATTTATAGACATTCTATAAAACGTGCATACGTTGCGTCAATCGTATTTAACTGTTTCTCTGCCACGCCGGCTGCGAGTAAACTCGGCTGGTCACTTAACAGTCACGCCAAAGATAAGTTTCAGTTTCAGCATCTTTGTTTGTTTGTTTTTTTTTGGTTTCTTTTTAAACGTTATCGAACACTGTGCCAAGCGAATCGAATCTTCGAGCCTTTTTCCTTCTGTTTCTGCCAGAAGCAGTAAACGATGGCGAGAAACCGAATTATATTACCGTTCGTGTACCTGACTAACGTGGACGATTCGCAGGATGAACGAAGCTTTACTAGAGAAGAAATCGGTCAGAAATACTTCCGTGGAAGTAGTGAAACATTGATGAATGGTATTTATTTCTTGCACCATCAACAAAATCCACCGAACCCCCTTGAACCAAGTTCCATTTCATACTACTATTTATTTCTCATCCGACTAATTACGATCGATTAATCCTGCGCGATTCCAACTAATTTATCGTGCAGAAATATTTGCCAACGAACGCATTGATTACCGGCATATTCTCGGTTCGGCATAGAATGATTGTTCCGCGAGTTTCTTGTTGATTAAACGCCGTTACGAGTAGGAAATGCAATTTATTTGAGGAAACTGTGCAGTAGAAGGGACGTCCGGACCAAAAAATTTCATTGAACGAAATCAACTTATCAACGTCGTCAGTCCTCAATATAGTATGCAATTATACGATTGAACGCTATTCAAAGTGTAATCAATTTTGTTCCTCTGTAATGTCCTCGTCATAATCATCCTTTGATCGTTTCGACACCTGAACGGATCCGTGGGTAACTGTATCGAAGTCTCTAACTTTTATATCGCTCCGCTGTAAAAGTCGCGCTTCGTTAGTTCGGATTGTTGAGAAAAGAAATACTGTGTGGATCGTCCGCTAAATCATTCAGAATGCCAATTATATATTGAGACTACTTTTATACGGATATAAGTTCACCGAACGATTCTCCGCGAGACAAAATTATTTTTGTCGTACATCTGCGATATTTTCTAAGAAAGATTCGCCCCTCTGCTCACACGTGCATATGTCGATTTTTACGAAATCGAACCCCCTATTTTTCAGTTCAATGAAAGATACAGATGCGCGTAATGAAAGGAACAAATGCAAAAGTGTAAAATAGGAACTTCGTGAGAATGTAATATCCTGAAATAGTCATAATCGGAGGAAAGTTTTATCAGATGTAAATGATTATTATTTTTGGTAACTTCTAATTGCTCAACGGATTTAAACGATAACATAGTGAAATGTTTTTATTTCACAGCGAGATTCACTTAATAAGTAAAATCAAAGTTCCATACCACATAAAATAGACACTCGAAGATGATTTTACAAGATATATTTCATTTACCACTGTGATTGTAAAGTATATCAAAAATAATATGGTTCTGTGTAGGAAATTCAATTTTCGAATTCACAAAACTTCCCGTATTTTATTTTTCTAGGCATTATATTTATAATTATGCGCTTATCTGTACCGTTTTACATGCGCGAATTTATCACGCCTACTAAACTCGATATTATATAAGATAAAAGGTCTTCGAAAATTATTTGTCGTCCGATTCGATCGATTCTGAATTGTTTCCCTAAAACTTAAACGATCTTTTGGGACAAAAATGTTAACGCTTCGCTGTGTCAATGACTGCAAACGATGTACAATCAATTTCTTAATTGCGTGTACAATAAGAAAAATAGATTTCATACCTTCAATTCCATAAAGGCGATTCATTCCGCGAGGTATCTTCCATTCGTGCATATCACGGAAGGATATGCGTGCTCGATTCTAAGTTATATATTAGCAACGCTTTTGTCATACATTCAGAGTGGAGGTCCTGTACAAATAAAAGAAAAATATTCGTCGAAATGAGAGACCCCGATATATATTTTTATGAAATAATATTTTATCGTTCTTTGTAGATACCGAAAGGCGCGAATAAAAATCGAATCTCATGTTACGCATTTACGTGAAACCATTCGTAGCCGCAATGTTTAAAGGGGGACATAAAGGTTACTATTGTCCACTAGTCGACAACAATAGTTGTACCTCATAATATGCAACTTACCATCGGTACTTTATAATTGTGCAACGCGGCGTCGTTCGAACGATTTGCACTTGCATACTTCGAGGAAGATTATAATTTTATCAATAATTTAAGAAAAAGTATTCATAGTGACTCACACACTTTCACTTCATTGCTTGTACCGCATCCTTTTGTTCATAGTATATTTAATGCCACTAATTTACAATAGGATACGATGATATGAAATTAAGCGTATGATATGTCGTATGTTTTTTGTATATATAAAAAAGGAAGATATAATATATTGACTAGTCAAAACTCACTGGGTGTACTGATGTACTATAATTACCAAACAATTGTTTCGTTTGTTAAAAAAATTAAATCACTACGTTACCAACAGATTACAGAAAACAATGTTAACGCTCTCTACCGTAGACATTGAAGATTATTCATTTTAAAGATATGCTTCTGTTCGTTGCCGCGATGAAAGGCAGAGGCAACAAAGGACATGCGTAAAACTGCCGCTCGATATACTTCCGCGTTTTCTGACCAACTTTTAGCTGAACCTACGAACCTGGGGTCATACCTACTGGACTTTGTTAGTAGGACTTTGTTAGGACTTTGTTATACAATCAATATGAAAATATAATTAAACGGCTCACATATACAGGTTTTGGCTGCATTGTATTATTAGACATCATTGTAGCTATTCGCTTACTCTATTCAACATAATCAATTCTCTCCATGCTCATGTAGCAAACAATAACACGGAAATTAAACAAGTGCACGAAAGTAATGATAATTGTGATATATTAATGCAATAATAAAAGATTTAGTATGGAAGCAATATTATTAGCAATATATATTAAATAAACAGCAGGGGTAACAGAGTGCAAATAATTGTGGTATAGCTATTATGAACGTACTCACTGAGATGTCTTCCGTATGTTTTATCAGCACAAAGTCGAGTAGTAGAATGACAACCTTCGTCGTCGTCCTTTGCCGCTCGGCTACGTTCGGTGCCCGACTAAAGTCAAACACCATTCTTGTTTACGATCGCTTTCGTTTCCTAGAAATATTTCAACGCATACGTTACTCGATAAGGATCCTTTTTTGTCGATATTTTCCAGGAAAAACAAGCTTCCCGACCACACGCAGAAACAACAAAGAAATACTCGGAAATAATTGCTTGTATTATGTTACTATGTTTACAATACGACTCTATATCATACCAGTATTATACGTGGTATGAATTATAATTTGATAGAGATATATTCCAAAAATTCTATTTATTTCAACAAGAAATTTGAAGAACGCTTACCTGCCAGCGAGAAGTTGATTTAACAATATGGCGCCGCGTCACTCTGCTCCTGCGCATTCCCGTTTGAAAGTGTGCCGTTCGCGCCATTTCTGATTTCAAAGCAAGCGGAAGAGACGCCATGGAACAGAATCCACCTGAAATTAAAGATAAATGTATTAAGAATCACCAATATTATAATAATATTGCTAGAAACTGCAGAATCTATTGCAAGATCATGGAATTTGGTGCTGAAATATGTATATCTATACGTAGAATTAGCGATAGGTACGAAAATGCACGTTTGGCACGTTGCACTTACTACGAAATGTTTTCTCAATTTCTACTAAAATATGACTTAATATTAACAAAAAACACGACAAAACTGTCAGGAGACAGGAAATGGAAACAATTGACATAATATTTTGCCTGTAGAAATATGTTAGGCTATGGGAGGTACCTTAATTCGGCGGACACTCTGAACACGTCTAATGAATACGAGATCCGTTGCGCGAAAGAGGAGTTTTTGAAATGGATTGTGCTAATTGGCCGGTGAGTAGGGCAGTGGAGGGGGGCTTCTTTCCTTAAGGCCGATGTTTTTTGAATATCGTGTCGAACGTCGAACTGAATATTTTCTATTGCAAGTGTTACAGAACAAATATTAGTCGAATAGTGGGATACAAATATATTTATTAGTAATGATAAACGCTTTTTATTATGTTCGTAATAAAATGTTTGCAATGTTTGTTGCACTATAGAATAAGTAACCTATTTTCGTGAAACTAATATTTGGGTTGCCTTAACTTTATTTAAATTACAATTTCTACCGTAGTGAGCGTTCAGATCGTTTCCAAGAATCTTTTGATACAGCCATTAAAATTATTGAATTTCGATGGCTATGATAGAGACCATTAATGTCGTTCTCCCTAAACTGTTGGTAACGTTGTGAGTGACACGAAAATGGTATGCGGTTCTTGGATCCCCGCGAATTCGGGGCAAGAAAGTACATTGGCCGATTTGTCTATTCCTATATCTCGTCGGTGGTAGTGTAATAATATAATAATATAACCATCCGTTGGTACAGCCCAGCCAAAGCGCCAGGTTTAAAAAAAATTTAGTTTCAACATTACGTGAATAAAAGTGAATGCTCCAAAATATTCACTAAGAACGCATTTAATTTTCGAGGGGGAGCAATAGGAAAATGTGTCAGTAGATATGGTTAATTACGTGGGCGTATTTTGCGTAGGTGGAAAATGAAGAAAAATGAAAAATAAATTAATCGTACTGGCGATGATGTCATTGCCCCGACAGGTTATGAGCAGTGCGCGCCGAGGATGTCAAGATGGCTGCCACGTACATCTGATCGGAGGTGTGTGCGCTCGCGAAATTTGACGCTGAACTGTGATAAAAGGGGCTGCCTTTTTCGAGTCCCTGACATGGTGACAGTGTGGAGTTAGTCGGCCCCGCATCCATGAGCACCACTTTGTACACCCTCGATGATAGTTCTTGTCGTCGCGGCCGCCGGCGGCTCGCATTGAACCATGTTCAGCAAAAAACTTCATGTAGACGTCAAAAAGTCAACACTGAAGATTCAGGATGTTAAAAAGGATAGCGCGACTCGGTTCAAGCATCTGAAGATCGTATTAGGTGAGCCTACATACATTTTTCACCTATTTTAATTCTCGCCATCGTGCGAGTCAGTCGATTCGTCGTGAAAATTAATCACGAATAAACGAGTTTCACAGTAGCAGTTAATGAACACGGACGATGGTTAAAAAAGGAGAGGGGCGACAATTTTCTTAGCGTTTGCCGCCTACACACAAGCAGAGATGCAGTTTTTATGCTGTCGCATAACTACCTATTGAAATTTTTCGTTGAAAATACGATGGACAAGTTTTTTTTTACTTCTCGTCTCGAGATTTCCTCCACTTCTGTTACCAACTGTTTTCATTTTTCTACTCGTAACTGAGGATATGCTGTTATATTTTTCTTGATTTTACATCTAACGAGATCATACGTTGATTGGTAGTGCTTAATTTGTAATAATATGAGAGCACATTGCGCATGATCATTTTACGATATTTAAAAAAGTTTGTAAACCTTATTGATACTGTCATAGTCCAGTCGTTTTAAAAAAAACGAAGCACAATTCTCTTTCGTGCAATTTGAATGTAATGCTATAGTGTTGAATGATAATATCTAATCACCAAACCGCATAACCACAGTAATCAACTTACCATGGCCTCCAATTTCAGCTAATGTTACATTATTATTGTATACCAATACTACTGTGCACTTAAATATAGAATCAGTGTCAATCATTAAAAAATCTTGCAGCTTGTTTACGAACAAGATGGATATAAAGATCTTCCGATTGATTAAACGAAGGATAATACATTGATTATCAAATATTTGTTGCTGCACTTAAATTTTCTTTCAACTGGTTCAATTTTATAAGTCAAATTTTATATTTATATAGCGTTCGAAATAAATATTTAGTAAGATTTAAAAATAGAACAAATATCTTTTATAATGGAAGTTAAATAGACAAAGCTATGTTCTTTTGTGATTCTATTGTTTCCTATGTACGCATATATATAGAAATTATATTTGCAGTGATCATATGAGAACATAGTGGAGAAAAAGAAGTTCAGCTATATAAGTACAGATGAATAGAACCGGTGGTGATGCAATAGAGGTTCCATACCTGTTCCTTAAAACCAAACTTCTCTGAAAAAAGGAATTATGGTGTTTTTGTAATAGAAAGATCTTTTAGTTTGGCCATAATGAATATATGCCCATGCACACTCAAATATAATTACAATTTAATTATGTTAATTATATTGAGAGCATTTTTTTATTATATTACAGGATATTTCAATTACTTAAAGAACTGTGTTCTTATTTTGTAGAAAATGTGGACACCGACGAAGCAAAGGGATTTTTCGAGGGCAACTTCAGCCATGTGTATTTTATTCTGTACGATTGCTTTGTGTCGGCTGAAACGAATCTCCGGCAACGAGGTAAGAATTCTTGGTATTATAAATATTACATATTTCATCCACATAACTGCATTCGCATAAAGGTGTAAATACAATTGCTTTCCCTAGCAGTAAAATTGAATGCTCTTTCAATTACAATAATTATTAACATTATGATTAATATCATAAGTATGTATAATATTTACGATTCCAATATTATCATTGTTTTACTGTTTGCTTGTTTTCTTTCTATTCCGCTGCCAGAGCTTTCCTTCCACATTGGTGAGTAACAGAGAGACCATGGTGTGTTTGTTATTTGCATGTGCAGTCTGAGTTCCATTAATTCGATTGTAACTAATATGTACACAAATGATCTGTTGAGCTGATGATTCTTTCTGTCACTTTTATTTGTTCCTAAACTATTAGGCAAAAGCTGAACAATTAAATATTGCACAAATATCTAACAAGTGTTTCCTTTATAGTGCACAAAGCACATAGGGAGGAATTGGAACAGGTGTTGCAACTCTTAGAGAAGGTTTTAACACTTCTCCCTGAACTTCTTAATAGAAGATGGCAATGTCATAGTCTGGCAAGGATTTTGCAGAAACTTTTACATCCTGGCAACAGCTGGAAGCTTCGAAGAGAAGCTATAAGGTATAACATTTTATAATATTAAGGAGCTACACCTCTTTTCTCTGAGATCTTCCATTAATTAATGGTTTTCACATAAGCGTACTTCGAATTGATTTTAGGTATTTTGTTTTGTGGTACCAAGCACTCGGAGAAAATGCACCAGAACATATACATCAAATGTTTGCAAGCTTGGTGCCAGGGTTTCCACCCCAGCAACCATCTCCTTACAAATCTGAACGAAAAGTGGACGGGAAAAGGGATAAGCTTGCGAAAATTATCGGCAGTGACGACAAAGATAAGAAGGAATTCTACGATACGCAACTATTGCAAAGCACTTTTCATGACAACGGTACGAGCCAGTGTCCTGTCGCTCCTGTTGACAGCGGACCTATTTTGCCTCCGCAAAGTGGGGAGAAGCCTCTTGATAACGAGACTGTTCGATTTTTAGAAGCGTTACTTGAATTTATGGTTACTCAGGTGCATTTAAATATTACGAAGTAGTAGACTTGTATCATTGAAGATCAGTGTCGACAAATTTTTCGTCTATCTTGTTCGCAGGTTGTAAAGATAGAATGGAGAGATAAATCTTCACGACAGCACAAGACTTTTCAATTTTTATTAGAACGTTTTAAAGCTACGTACCTTCGGCATGTTTGTCCTGAGTTTGACGATAATTTCTCACTGTACAAACCGAATTTAGAAATGCCTACGATGCGTAAACCAACGAATCAGAGTCAGGATAATTATGTGCTGTGTAAAGTTGCTTTGATTAAGTGGATCGCCAATTTTACTCATATAGCTAGGAAAGACGCTCGTGTCGCACACCTTTCGCATAGGTATTTTTGAAGGCACAATTAATATACGAGAACAGTAACAGTTCTACGATATTTATAAACGAACTAAAATCCATGTTGCAGCACAACTCCCAACGAGGAAAATGCAGAATCAGATCTTCGACGTGTCTCGGTTATACAAAACGTTAGTGATTCGTCGTTACTGTCTCCCGAATTTGCTCCATCCCAGCAGGAAAATCAAAATCAGGAAGACAGTAGTGTTTCAGCAGTCACTCTTGTTAGGGAAGTTCTATATGGTAACAGAGATAACGTGAACTTCGTACACGAACTATACAGGCAAGCATTTTTATTGGACTTCAATCACGCTGGTGCTATAAGGAAGGCTATTGCTGTCTATAAGGATTGGATTCAGATGAATGTAAGTTGTAAATCAAACGCATTACAATAACACAATTTCGTTCATATATGTATGCATCGTGACGTCTCTTATTAGGAACTTCCGCCATTCATGTTGGAACCGTTAGATAGTCACAAGGAAAGAGACTTAGAAGAGAATTCGAAGAAAGATATAAATGATATCGATAGAAGTCCTTCTGAAAGCTATCGTCAAACGAGATTAAGAAATGATTCTTACCTTGGTGCTATACACAGAGAAAATTTGTTTATAAGGGCGGGATTGCAGAACGTGTTGCAAGTGTTCATAACACAAGCTTCTAATGTTTTCTTTTTGGAAAATATCGGACCGAACGCGTCTCTAACGTTACTTGAGGAACAAACGGATAGCTGCAAAAGGGTTTTGAATGTATATCGATATGTTGTAATGAATTCTAGATTAGAGCCGAGTACTTGGGAACAGTTGCTTAGGTAATCATTTTAAAAGCAACACATTTCTCTATTCGACTGAAGGAAACGTTTCATAAAATTGTAATGAAAATTTTATTGTATCTATTACTAGGGTATTACTGCAAATAACATCGCTCGTTTTAAATGAACAATCTTCCCGACGCAAGGTACCGGAAAGCATCGGCGGCAAACTTGCCCCTGCCATATTTCAGACATTAATTGTAACATGGATTAAGGCCAATTTAAATGTTATTATTTCTACGCAATTATGGGATCAGTTTTTGGAAGTGTTGACATCGTTGACGGAATGGGAAGAATTAATTCGAGAGTGGGCAGTAAGTAAAGCTTTGAGCTTTTGGATATATTCATAAATAATGAAGTATTCATATTAGTCAACGCGTTACTCTGTACATTGCAGAAAACATTGGATACCCTAACGAGGGTGCTTGCCAGGCATGTGTACAACTTGGATCTAAACGATTTGCCATTAGATAGACTCAGTGAGCAAAAAACTAAGAAACGTCGTGGTGTTGGGAGCAGAGCTGCCTCCACCGGAAGCGTGCAACCACCCCGTAAAGGGAGCGTCGATCATGATAACAGTACCGTATCCAAAGAATGTGTTACAGGTGAGGGATCTAAAGCGTGTAATTAATTTCTAAACAAATTACCATTTCGCAGAAAAATAAATGATTTATTCCGAACAGATCATCCGATGCGAGATTTACGTAAGGTACGACCGCTTCCTCGTAGCGTGAGTGACAATGCGATATACAATGGAAAACCACGTACGAAGCTTCACAGAAACCGTACACATACAGTGCACAGCGGTATTCCTGGTAAATGTCCTACAGCACACCGAATACCAATTCGTTCTACTTTTCGTTATTACACTTTGGCGAACTATATAATTAAGTAGTGCCATCTATGTTGCTGATAGCTCGTGCCATTTATTTATAACTTTGTCTCTTATGTACTTTTTTCTTTTGCTTTGACGCTGACACTGATCTAAGAATAGCCAGTCTGGCGTCGGTCAGACACTTGTCTCATTTCACACATTTCTTTCTGTCCCCTTGTTATTTTCCCTCATTTGCAACATCTTCTTTACTCGTGCTTTCACTTTTTTTTCTAAACGAACAGAGGGTGGTTCAAATTGTTTCTATATAAACACTTTTCCAAGTGGTTGTGGCTTATTTGTTTATTAAGTGTAAACACTTTCCACACGCGCAGTACTCCCCCTCTCGATAGAGCAAGACATGGCGCGACTACTGTCAAACGGACCAACATCGTCATCGTCAGCGGCTGGACGAAAAATGTTCGGCAACAGACGTGCTAAGTCATTGGATAGCATTGTTCTAGTGGATAGTGAACCACCATCTCCACGTTGCCCGTCTCCGACGCCGAGCAGTGGGGTCGACAGCAACAAAGACAGTCCTATACAGATAGAAAACATTGATGGCAGTAGTATTGGTAAGTATATCCGTCACCGCTGTTTAACATCTGCCTTGTGAGATAAATTCATCATTTTCCATTGCATTACATCGCTACGATGTCATATAATCTTTATGTCTGGTTTTCGTTTTTTTATATACATCATAAAATTCATAAGTGCAAGACTAACAGTGATATATATTTTATTACATGGATAATAATAATAATAATAATAATAGTAATCATAATAATAATGATGCATCGTTTTGCTCAATCTGCTTCGCTTGTATTTTTGCAAATTAACGCATCTATTTGGACGAGGAATCCCTTTCTATTTATAGAGTAACATTTGATATAGTTAGAAAGTTATATTTTCGCGAGATCGCATATTTTCCTTTCGTTCGCGACGCGTTTTCTTTCGTTTATTAATAAGTTCTGCGATTGGATATAATCAATGAAATTTTCTTAACGAGTTCTGTATCTTCTGTAGTATATTTGAAATTGTTTTGAATGTTTCTTTAAAGATTATATTATATATAATTAATTTACAGACACTAACGATGCGTCAGAAAGAAGGTCCGTGATGGCAGGTGGTGGAGTTCGTGGATGGTTACCCGATGTAGCAGTGGTATTATGGCGTCGTATGTTATCAGCATTGGGGGATGTAAATAATATTCAAGACCCTACCCTTCACGGTCAAGTTATGGATTATCTTGTACAACTTACACAGACCCTTATCAAAGTATGGTGCTTCTTTTTAGAACAATGTACTTACGCTCTTTACACTGTTATTAATACTCTTTCGTTATTTAGATTCGTTTAAATCAAGGCGTATCTGGAGATAATCAAGGAACACCTCCTGCACCAGAACTTATACCTCCATTGACGGTGATCGCTCCATGGTGTTTTAAGGTCGATATAATTACATTATTACACAGGGAAACTCTAGTAATTAATATCGAAATTATTAAATGATCGTGTGACTGTACTTTCAGGCGATACAACTTCCTAGTCAGTACGAAGTTGGCAAATTGGCAGCATATCGTTTGATTTGTCTTCTAACAGTTCAGCCCCAGGATATCAATTTGCCAAAACAACACCTGACACTTTTTTGTCGTGCTGTTCATAACGGAATCGTCAGTAATGACAGTAAGGTGTTGCACGTGCTGGTCAAGTATACAGGGCCTAGATTGTTCAGTTTGAATCTACCTGGATCTAGCCTTTTGATCTTGGATTACATTCACGCTGCTAACGTGATATTGAGCAGTCAAGACATCGAGGTATTACGAGAACGTGGATATAATATATATATTAAACCAAACGATTAAATTATAATTATACGAACGATATTGTTGCAGGCACCAAGAACCGAAGCTGTCTCGATAATTGGATCGCTGTTGTCATTACCTGCAACTGCAGTTAAATTACCTGTATTACAGCCAACCGCGGCTGATATTGTGACAATGACATGTCCAGATGCGAAGGTGGTAGAGAATGTTCCATCAATTTCTGTGTCATTAATTATTACAAATATACTGATACGAATAATTTTATTGTAGGAACATATAATCACGATTCTTTTAAGAAGTTGTAGACTAGAACCGACCGGGATCGCAAGATGCGTAGCCCTTTCGAGTATCGCTATGTTTGTGTACAGAGAATTGTGCTACAAAAATCAGCATCCAAGAATTCCAGAAGCTGTCACAGTTCTTCTTTTGGCGCTTAGGGTAAGCAATGGAGATTTTTTGTAGATATGTAGTGAATAGAATTTATGTCGGACTTTTTGGCGTAACAGGTATTCGGCATGCTATAATTGTCTTAGAACTATTTAATATCTCGTATATGGGTTATAATCTCTAGTTACGCAGAATGCACTGTATATATTCTAGCGTGAGTATAGTAGTAAATATGTAATATTAGTATTGAGAAATTCAGTGTCCATTGAGTCTGATTGACAGAGGATGCAAGGGGCAAAACGTCGCAGAGCTGGTTTCTGTTTTCCACTAATGGATCAGGTAGTTTTTTCTTGGATTTGCTAACGTCTGTCGACTCCTCATTACGTGTTGTTACAGTATCTGTCGACTGATGTCCTCGTCTCCCTTTAAGGATGGTTTGCAAGTTTGCATGGTCGTTTGCACGATTTTGTGTCGAAAATGTCCAACGATATTGTAATGTTCTTTAGTTTGACGTATCTTATCGATTAACATGTTTCCTTTACAATACTAATTGGTAGGCAATCGACGAGAAAAGTCGTAGTGTAATGTAAGTAAGATTTTTTAAATTAAAAATTTGCAATCCTTTATCCTACAGGCCAGTCATGCCACTGTTGCCCAAGTGGCGTGCGACTCCCTTTTATTGTTGTGCGACAGAGCGGACACCCTGTTGGAATTGTATCCAAACGTGCCATGTAAAATAATTCACGTGAGTTGTGCATTGAACCAAGTTGCAATTAAATTCTTTCGATCCACAATTGTTGTACATATGTGCAAATATTTGAATTTCGTATTTTAGATTCTATCAGAGACACTTGGATATATGAGTACTAGAGAAAGACGCGGCCCTTTGACCATATCAATGTTGTTCTGTTTGGGCGAATGGGCTATGCACCTTGGTACATCGGTTCTATTGCGTGTATTCCAGGGCAAACCTTTGTTAATGACTTTATTTACGGTCAGTGGCGTGCAGAAAATTTTCATCTACAATTAAGGAGACGATGCATTTATATCATTGAAAATAGACGAACGTTTTGTAAATGTACACAGGTTTTGGATAACATAGTGCAGGATAAAATCGGCAAGGACATGTCGTATACGAATAAAAATCACGAAGACGAGGATAATGATTTTGATCCTGACATTACTTTGGACAATTTAGCTGACGACACGTTCGCGAAATCGCCTCGTCGGAGCAATATTCAGTCTGCCCAATTGGCAGCAAAGATGGTATCACAATATAGTTGTCTTTCTTTATTTTCCTTTCTATTTGTTTTTACTTTGCACATACAATTTAAAGGTTGAATGCTCTCTTTAGGTAATGATGCATTTAATAAATCACCTGGGACATTTTCCAATGGGCATCGGAGCCGCTCGATTATCTTCACTAGTTGTCGAATTGGATGACGTGCCAGGGATCGACGGGGACGAGCTATCTTCTGCCATTTTTCACGCACCAAATATTCAACTGTTAATGTTATCGAGCTCCGTAATAATGTCACTTGTCGAGCTAGCAGCACTTGATGCACCTGGTGGTGGTGTAACCGCGGGATTGACAACAGCACCGTCATTAGTGCGGGTTCTGTTACGAGATTTAGCAGGGAAGACATCTTGGGACAGCTCTATTTTGTACAGTCAACCGTTTGTCGAGGACGACATGCCAATCGCGTTTAAGAAACATGGTAACGAACATATTTATTAATATCTGAATCCTATTTTAATATTAAACGCGTTCAATTAAAATATTAATTAATGTATTCAGTGGAGTGGAAAGCAAAGGTGCACGGAGAAGATTTGTGCAGCGTCACGTCATCTCAAACATGTACACCCCGTCACACAATGAGGCATCGAGAGCCTCATATATTGCCCACTTTTGCGAACGCAGCAAGCGACATGGATAACTTGGACGATGTACGCTTCTTCGTATTTTAAATAATTAGAATACAGCGTACGCATTATTTAATATTATTTTCACATCCATTCGTTGCAGCTCTTACAATACATAGGACATACAAGTCCAGAGGTATTAACTAATCCAGAAATTGCACTTAACGCACCAGCTAATCCACCGCAGGGCCACTATCTCGAAAGTGAAACGATTGCAACCATTCTCAATCAGAGGAACGCGGAACAAGAGCATGTCAACAATTGGAATCAACATATTAGGTAGATCATAGTATAGCAGTGAATCGAATCGTGCCGCTATGATTGCGAACATTTTCCGTACGATCATTGTTTCAGTATGTGCGCATCAGCAATAAGTCCGCCGACGTGTCGCCCACCGCCAGCCCCGTTTCATCACTGCCGTCTTCTGTTTTCGCACTTGGGTTTATCCGGCTGGGAGCAACGTAGAAAATTGCATTTATTATCCAAGAACGAGAAGCTTTTACGTGAACTACGAAATCTCGATAGTCAACGATCTAGAGAGACGCATAAGATAGCAGTGATTTATGTGAGCCAGGGACAGGAAGACAAGAACTCCATACTGAGCAACGTCACCGCCAGCAAGGAATACGAAAGCTTTGTCGCCAGATTGGCTTGGGAGGTTGAGCTTGAATCGCATACAGGTTTTCTCGGTGGTCTTGTACCCGGAAAAGCGTCCGGCGTTACAGCGCCATATTTCGCAACATCTTTCACTGAAATACTTTTCCACGTGGCGACGAGAATGCCCTCCGATAGTCCCGAAAGTTTGCTGCAAAAAGTGAGCGTTATTTATATAAATCGATAAAAACGACGGTATATAAATCGAGGTACTTATAATTAATATGATTTCAGACACGACACCTTGGCAATGATGAAATTCATATCGTTTGGTCTGAACATTGGAGAGATTATCGTAGGGATATTATACCGACAGAATTTTGCGACGTTTTAATAGTAATTTATCCGTTGCATAGTAAATTGTACAGAATTCAAATCTCCCGGAAGCCAGAGATTCCATTTTTTGGCCCCCTGTTCGACGAGTGTATCGTTGAGGACAAAGTTTTGCCAGGATTAGTGAGAACAACGGCTCTCGCTGCTAGTAGGGCAAAACGTTCTACGCTTACATTGTATCAGCATTAGTAAGTGCATTGAAAAAATTGGACTGTCTATCCTCTGTAATTAATATCCGCAATACGTTTTTACTGATTAAAACAAAATATTTACAGCTACGAAGAAAGAGCGAGATCCATTGATACAGTCATGAGGAATCACAAAGAAGCCACCACGTTCGAAGAATTTACAGCTAATGTATATTCTCCGGTGCAACCACCAAGTCCATTCGGTGGAGCTTCCTCTGTGTCTGGTTAGTTGTATGTGCAAGTAACAGAAGAAATATTCAGACCCTTTTTACGTACATCTATAGAAATTTTTCGACTTAAAAATAGTTACATAGCTAACTGTAAAACGTATTTATCCAGTTTAACATCAATGCGCACTTTTCGTCTTGTATAGAGTTTACAAAAATAGATTTTTTTTCTACAATTCCCATAGACACAGTGAACAGCTTATAGCTGAGAACTGATCTTTTTACGATAGATTTCGCCCTAGTTTAGATGTCAGTCATTATTATTATTATCGATATCACACTGTCAGGCTCTACAACAAGCGTGCAATCCACAGCATCGTCAAACCTCGCAGCAGCGCTTATAGATTCGCATCAGGGTCGATCGGGTCTGCGAAGTTCATCAGCGGCGAGCAGTGATAACCGCGCGAATAGAGGTGACTAATTCCAGACCACTAACCCCCACCCACCTTGTAACACCATCCAACAAGGTAGTATTATAATTTATTTATTTATTTTTTTTCTTTGCTGTCTTTTCCAACGAGTATCGTCTCTACGAAGTGTATCCTGTCTATTTCCCCTCTGTCGTAAATTACCTGGTAGTGGTCTCACATGTTACAATATGTTGGCAATTATGCAAGCCTGTACACCAGTTTCATTCAGTAAACTCCAATCTTTTTAACCACATAAGGGGATAATTGTGATATTGCAATTCGCGTACATTTTTTTTTCTATTGAGAGTAATGGTACACATTTTATTTGGAACTTACCATGTATACACTAGTGTTGTACGTATAAAATAAATATATTGATATACACACACACACACTTATATAATATATGTCTATACATATATTTGGAAAAAAAGACAATGCAGAGGATAAATATATTGCAACTGATTATTCTTTGATATCCACATGTTTCTTAATTCAATTTTTGTTTGACAGTCTTACACAATCTATTCAGAGGTAAAATTTTCTTTCTACATGCATATAAGTAGATCGAAATACTTATACTTCTTTACAGTCATGCCATCCTACATGCGCCACTTTGTTAATGTTGCTTTATAGACTGAAATCGTGTACAATACTATACGTGCATATCTTTTTTTAGGAGACTTGCAAGTAGTGGATCGTTCAACCAATTTTTTAAATAAGAAGCTTTGGAATCCGGTAGATGCAAATTCTGAAAGCAACAAAAATTAGTACAGTTTAAGACAGTCCTTTGAAATATCTGTATAGTATCGTAGACTGCAAGTAGCTTTACGCGACTTAAATAATTGTAAATGGATGTGCCTAATCGTAAATGCAGGCATTCGTATTTCCATCGCAACTCGAAATTTAAATATCCAAATGTCTCGTTCAGGACGCCATAAACCACGAGAACAATTTAACACTGGAATATTGCTTACTTCACTTTATCAAATCGTTGTTCTCATTACATACGAGAGGAGGACAAAAATAAAAACCATCTTTTTTTTTTTAACACAATTTTATTCTGTGTGCATAAGTAGCATAGACTCATTTGCAATTACATGTAACATTTTCTTTAACAAGCTGCACGTTGATTTTTGCTATTACAAAACATTACTGTAATATATATTACCATTTCCCCGGTGGATTTTAATCGATGATGTGCAATTCGAACTAATAGAAACATTGTAAATTCTGTTTCCAGTTTCCGACGGGAGCAGAGTGTGGTTTAGTAACGATACACCAGATAGTACAGCACTGCACGGAATATCACCCAGACCTGTGAAAAAGATGTCGTTCAAAACTGGACCGAAACAAAGGGCGAACACACAACCTACGCCGCCCGATAGTCCGCGATATAAATAAGGAGTTTTGTACCAGTACCTATCATAAAAAGAGAACATTTTTTGCACAAGCGGTTGTTTAGGGATACCCTAGACGTTGTAATCTAAGAGAATTCATTAAGATGCTACGATACGTTACAATAACATAAAGAGACGACTCACTGTTCTGTACATTGAAAGATCGCAGGCACGCAACGTATATGACAGTAGGTTCGGGTAACTTACAATGTTGAAAAAGGCAAAAAAAAAAAAAAAAATAAGGAGATGGAATACGATTCTTAACAGTGGGTCGCGAACATCAGATTAGGTCTTAGCGTTTTCTGTTTTCCGTCCTTAGGTTTAATTTTTATATTAAATGTACAGATCGTTGTTTATTTGTTGCAACGTGAATATTAATTTATTGGAACGTAAATATATGAGAAGATTTAACAGATCGTAGATAATACAATAGCTACTAGGTATTTGTTACATACACTGATTAGTGTCACATGACAGCTATTTTCATTGTACAGTACTTTCTGAAAAATCAGTTTACCCTTGTACTTGTACTAGGTAAGCGTAAAATAATTAAATATCGATTGAAGCTTCTATCTTAATTTATATTGAAGATAACGAGCTCCTCGATGTTACACACATATTATATATACATGCCTTCATAAGAAGATAACTTTTATTTCTTGTAATGTAGTAAGGTGATAAAATGAAACATGATTACCATATAATCGCGGTATATGCGTCTATATGAGCGTCGAATAAGAATCAAATGTTATTTTTTAACAGTGAAGTTTTGTGAATCAACGTCACAAACTCTTAGGTACTGTAATAAGTTGTACCTCATCTGTCTGACGTCGGTCTGATTTCGGTTTGACATGCTTGAACTGTTAAGCGATAATAATACAATAACGCATTCTTTTGGACAGTTTGTCCACGCGTTACATTCCATACAAAGAATCTTTTCTACATCTCATCCATTGTCCATCATTTGAGTCGAATATCACATTGTATCTCCTAGGATGAACAATGCATTCCATTTACGTGTTGCATATTTGAAATCGCCTAATAGAAATTTTCTTGAAACATACGCCGGACACACGAGTGGGGATCATTTTAGTTCGTGTACATTGTTTAGAGCAAGAAATCAATTAGGGAACAGTTTTTGTTGTCATACCAAAGTTACAGATACTTGGTGCTTTACGATACGTAAAATATAGAAATATTTTAAATACTGTGTCGCAAAGTGTTATTTCTGAGTAATAATAATAAAAATGACAAAAAAAAGAGAAATAACGTACGAAAAAGAAGTGAAATGGAATAAAGACGAAAAATAGTTTTGAACGTAAACGAAACTTTGAAGGCGTAGCGAATAAGAAATTAACTTCTTTGCACCAGCAAGAAATCATCTTGAACACAGTGATAATAATCAAAGTATTAATATTATTCGCTGCTATCGATATATGAACGGAATTTGAAGTGAGGGTTGTCGTGGTGAATATTGATTACGGTATTCGAGTTGAGATTGTAATAAATATACATTTCGAGTTTTTTGACCATTTTGAGGATTATCAGAGGAATCGCATCCGAATGTGTAGGTATTTAGCAACGAAGTTGTAGGTAAATAATTATTACCGAGATACGCAGACCATGGCCAAAGCAGCATTATTTTTTCACTAATTTATAACGAAGTAGATTGCGAAGAGCCGTATGTATATGTATTGTACATAAATTGTTAAGCAGGCGAGTGACGCTGAAGTCATTGATTGGAAATTATTCTCTACGAATAATCGTATTGATATGTTATCGAACGAGATAGAGGGAGAAAAAAAAATATTGGTCTATATGCATACATGCTTATATATAGGTATAGACATACAGAGAAGAGAGAAAGAAAAAAGAACTTATTACAGTCTTGTGTAAGAATACTTTTACAAATCGTATTTAAACATTGTACTTAATTAACTATGTTTATTAGTATCGTACTAATTGCTCGCTATTATTTATGTTAAAAATATACAAATCGCTGTTAAAATTATTGGCGCAGCACTGAAATATTTTTCTTACTGAATAATTACGCTTGCAACGTTTTCGGAATTAACTTTGACGAGCGTGAGCTGCTAGAAACGGTGGGAGTAATTGAAATAATTCATATAATTTCAATGAGCGAAAACAATGCAGTCCTTTTTCTGTCAGCGACATTGAAGCTTGGATTTATATTACTAAAACTGCTACGTTCTATCTATCCATTTGTTTATCTGTTTCCTCTTTGTTTTCTTTTCGCGAGATGATACGATCGAATCATCTTATGCGCAAAACGGAGAAAAATACTTGGAAAATGTTAATTGTTCACGAAAGATAATCTACATTATAAAAATTTCACTGTATCTCTTTAACATGTACGGGGGTGTTACTTTGTTCTCTTGAGAATCTAAAACGAAGAACATGTACAAAGTGTACGAGTTTACGATTCGTCACTTCTATATTGATGTAAAACAGAGTTAATATATACATAGACACATATATATATATACAATATCTATATGCATATAAAGTAATTGTTTTATACTACTGACTGTGAGAGGATATGCTATGCGTTTACCCTCTGGTTCAATACCTTTCGACAAATATAGTCATGTAGATATTTGTCTAATTTCTTGTTCACGTGAATTAAACATCGAATGAACTGTAATTATGTGGAATCTTTAGCATAATGGGAACATCGTTGAAATTTATGGCATTTAGCGTTTTGTAGGTCCTCCTAAAGTAACGATTAGAGTTTTCGAAATTTTTAAGAAAATTATATCGCTGTACAATCTGCATCACGATATTCGAATTCCGCAACAGGGATAACGTTTACAGAATTTATAGCGATAGAGGACACAGATAGTAATCGATTAGAAAACGAATAAAATAAAATTACATATTTATATTCGTATGAACATGTTAGACAAATTTTTCGTGAACACGGTATTCGGAATTGACTTAATACATGATTCCCTTGTAATAGAAATTCGTTACCCAAAGATTTCTCTAATATCGTTCTGATTGTACACATTTCTGCGATGGAATGTACATTTTATTGCACAATAAAATTACGATGAATCAATTACAACCAACTACGTGTAATCACGTCTACGGAAACCTGTGAAACCGTGCACCTGATTATTATTGCAATTACAAATAATGTTTTGGCGGCATTAAAATTTGAATGGAAGAGTTGCGCTCCCTTTGCTTCTCCAATCTTCGCGACAGAGGGCGGATCAGTGAGTCATCTCGCAAAATGGCTGTCGTCAGGTGTTGCGTTTATTTCTAAAGTAATAAATTCGCGATTGGTTGCGTAGTTAAGTACATCGAGGCGTTTATATGCGACCATTTCGTAACATCAAAGTGCAACGAACAAATCCTCGATGCATAGAAATCGATTGAGTATTTTTCTATAGCGATTTCACGAATGTGATCGTGCAACAAGGGGAACCTGAGCGCGGAAGTACGAAGAGAAACAAAAAAGCGTGCCACGGAGCTGTCAAAGGGTTCTTATGTCGATTCGTTCACAACTGTAAGCTTTGATGAATGTCTGAGAGTGACACATACGATTCGGCGGACGAATATACAAGCCTAATGGACGGTCACGTCGCGGAATCACGCACTGACGACCTGGGCTTGGTCACTGGTCGAAAAAGGCGTTCGCGAATAAGTAACGACGAGGTAACAGAACGACATTATGCAGATTATATGTTACGTCGATAGTTCTATCAACTCTGACAGACTAAGCTTCAAATAATAATATTAATCGTTAGGCAGTCTTCGGGTCCTTCGTGTCTTTATCCAATGAAATATTTGTATACTACTATGCTTGTTTCCGCTTATTTAACCACGCATTAGGGGCTCATTTTGTGAATAGTCGTAAGCAATGTGATGGGACAGACGGGAACATTTGTTCTCACTAGATGTGTACGAATTCCAGGTTGACAATGGCATCCCCGAAGTACATATTCAAACGCCAGGTATGTCGGGCAATGCAGGGTCCGGCAGAAGAGGCGCTGCGGTTAGTAGCGGCCAGGATAGCTCGAGGAATTATACAGACGAAGAAGAAATAGAATTGAAATACGGAGCGGCACATGTCATTAAGTTATTTGTGCCTGTATCTCTTTGTATGTTAGTTGTAGTTGCCACTATTAGTTCCATAAATTTCTATACAACCAAAGGAATGTACTTGTAAGTTTCACGAAACGGTACTTTCATATTATTGTAAGGAGCGATCCGCCTCTGCCTTGTAAATGTATCGTTCAGTTTTCATTGCTTCATTTGTGTTTTGCAGAGTATACACTCCGTTTCATGAGGACAGTGCTGACACAAGTACCAAAGCTTGGCAGGCAGTCGCCAATTCTTTGATACTGATGAGCGTCATTGTATGCATGACTGTGATACTTATTGTCCTATACAAATATAAATTTTATAAAGTAATTCATGGATGGTTGATAATAAGTTCCTTATTGTTGTTGTCTATGTTTTCAATGCTATATTGCGAGTAAGTATATACATATATGTCTATTATTATCTCGTACTTCGTTGCCTAAAACGATATATGTTTCACAGGCAAGTATTAAAAGCATACAACATTCCGATGGATCTGTTTACGTTAGGAATAGTCCTGTGGAATTTCGGAGTTGTTGGAATGATTTGTATACATTGGCAAGGTCCTTTGCAATTGCAACAAGCATACCTTATCTTTATCTCCGCCTTAATGGCCCTTGTTTTCATCAAATACCTACCGGAATGGACGGCGTGGGTTGTACTGGCTGTTATCAGTATTTGGGGTGAGGTAGATTTAATATGGTTTATATAAACACGTTAGTGTGCAGTAATATAATTTTTTATCATTCACGTGTACAGATCTGATCGCTGTATTAACACCAAAGGGGCCCCTGAGAATACTCGTAGAAACCGCTCAAGAGCGAAACGAATCTATTTTTCCGGCATTGATTTATTCCTCTACAGTTATGTATACGGCTACAATGACGCATGCCGGCTATGTACAAGCGGCAACAATGACTACCAGCGAATCTGCTGCTGGCGATAATATGGCGTACCCTATGCGTGGTCAAACAGATAATCAAAATAATCCTGCATCCGGCGATGCTGAAGAGGGCGGTTTTACTCCAGAATGGATAGAAACGCATGGTATATAAATAATCTTGGATTATTTTTATCGTTATTTATTGTATCTAGCATAGTTATTTATTGTCAGGCGATCGAGGAGCGAGACGTGCACAAGAAGTGCGCGAAAATACTTCGTCGTTAACAGAAAGTTCGAGACATGAAAATCGTGTTGCAAGTGAACCACAGGCGCAACAGGTTGCAGTTACGGAAGAAGAACGAGGAGTGAAATTAGGTCTTGGCGACTTTATATTCTACAGCGTTTTAGTTGGAAAAGCATCCAGTTACGGCGACTGGAACACTACCCTGGCTTGTTTCGTTGCCATTCTAATTGTACGCATCAATCATTTGTATTTTATGCTTAACTTGCTAATGATATAATTTCGTTAGATTTATTGTGCAATATTTTAATTTGCAGGGCCTTTGTTTAACGTTGTTGCTGCTGGCTATATTCAAGAAAGCGCTGCCAGCGTTACCGATCTCTATTACTTTTGGTTTAACATTTTATTTCGCCACCAAGGTAATCGTTGCTCCATTTGCCGATAATTTAGCGAGCGAGCAAGTGTTCATTTAACTGTAGGTATGATAAGGACAACATTCATAATTTATTACAAAAGGATAGTGCCTATTCACTTATTGATCGTTTAGCTTTTGTATTTCGTTTAAATTCGTCGTGCATAATTTGTCATATACGAACCTCTATCTCGGATGTATCGATCATCTCGTGTCATGGTACAAATCAGGATGAAAACGTGCGTTATATGAACTGGCTGAGATCCCAGTATTTTTTAACAATAAGTATTCGTTATTGAACAATTAGATTGGATAGATATCTAGTATCTCACAAAAAGAAAAACAAAAAAATGCTCAAGATACAAATTTACATTTGTAAGATGAACGACGGAAATAATAAATAACGACTGTATTTATCTGACATTGACTGAACGTTAATTGCGATGCATCTTTCGAAGTGTCCTTCACAATTTTTCTTTCTTTTTCAAAGGAAACTTATTATTTTGCCCCCACTTTGTAGGTAATAAAAATAGTAGTGCAAAAATAATTAAATTAATTGAGCTATGTCAATTTATTGTGTATCTTTACATTTAGAGAACATAGATCGATATAGATCAAGTATAAAAAAAAGCGGTTGATGATCGTTCTTCTTCTTCTTCTTCTTTTTTTCCCTTCTTTCACTCGGAAACCGTATGAAACATGAGGTATAATGTTTGTCTAAATAATTTGCTAAATGGACAGACCTCGCAGGAACGACTACTAGTACCACTTAGCCGTCCAGGATAATACCTCGGCGTTTGAAGTCCGTTTGTACACAGCCATGGAATAAGGATCATTCGTCGTAGATCACAAACTTGAATACACAATCGGATGACGATACGTATTGCTATGAGTTTTGTTCCATATTAGACAACAAGGATTTAAGTACAAGCAGCTTTTATAGTAACGTAATTGTTACTCGGCGGATTCAAGGCAAAATGAGATTTGGCCGTGTAATTAGAAAGACGTGTGTTTATTACGCATCGTGGCCCTCCTTTTCTTGTTTTATGTCGGGAAGCAGTTTTATAAATAGGGCATAAACATTTTGCCGAGAATAATCGATAATATCAAAGGTAGCATTTACTAACAACAATTCTTTCATTGCCATAAGCATCGCATAACGATTCCAAGTCAACTTTAACATCGCTGTTCCTTCTCTATTTTCATTACAAACTTTGCCGTCAAACGCAATGTATACATATACAATATATATATTATATATAAATCCCCGGAACCGGAAGAACTTCAACAGCGATATGATATCATTTGCACTTCGTAAAATTATGATAATTCAATAAGTTTATAAATACATACTAGGAGGAAGTTCATTGTTGTTTTTTCTTCTTTCTTTCTATTCGTTTTCTTCGTTTAATATCCAGTCGATTTTCAGTCACGACGGTGTGTAAAGGACGCTGCCCGACGAAAAAATAAACGCGATCATTTATGAAATCTAATTATTATCACGAGCATTAATGCCCGACGCATTATTATGGTCGTCGTGGTTGTGCGCGCAACAAATCATCTTTAATATCATCGTGCGTATCTTGTAACAATACTGATCTACCTACATGTTTACCAGCGACAGAAGCCAGTTTCAGATTCAATGAAATTAACAATTAATTCGAAATCGAGAAGCGTGAAAGGTACACTTGAAGAATTGTCGATTCCTAACGGGAGAAAAACAATAGGAAAATATTCGCAATTCCTAAGAAGTAATCAAATCGTAAATCGTATCATCGACATCAGTGTGTGCCGTATGTATGATTTATTCATTGGATTGTAAATTCAAAAGTACCTTCGAGATTCATCAGATCTTTGTTTCTTCTTATATACAAATTTTATAATATTCGTTATTTCGTTTTTTCCTCTCGTTAACGCTAAGAGCAAAAACAAATATTAAATACGCGATATATATCAGTCTTATAAACAATAAACTTTTGGAAACGTGTTTTGGTAAATATATATATATATATGATAATCGTCGCAAAAAGTGGTAACCCTACTTTGCTAATATTTTTCCCACTTTAGCTTTTCTCCAGTTCGTCTTTATAAAAAATACATAACGAATTATAAATATATCCTACACTCGAATCCCTTCATTCTTCAACATTTAGGGGAATCGTGTGTATGGTTTCGTCTTTATCTTATTACTTAGCTTGTCCCGTATTTGCTGCTCTCGAACGTTCCACGTTTAAAGAACGAACTAAATTCCAGCAACGATTGTTTATCTATGTTGCTTAAATTGCCATTGTACTTGTAGAGAGGTTCACAGTGCGGCAACTCTGAACAGATCTGTATCAATCGTCGCAAATATTCTTCTAATCGTTTCCTACGTTGCCGTGCCACCACTTCATACCTTGGGAAAACTTGTCGAGGTGGAAAGCGTATTGCTGCTACCTGTAAAATTAAAGCAAGGCAAAACCACTAAAATTAATAAAACGGAACACCTTTTTTTAACAATTTAAATAATTAAAACGATTTGAAAGTTACTAGCTTATCGCTCACCTTACTACCATATTTCTGCCGCATAGAAATATACAATTCTCTGAATCTTCTGTATCTACGCAAGAGCGTCCAACTGTCGTCCTGCGCCACAACGCGTACTTCGTATTCGTAATGACTGGATGTGCCAGCTCCACGTATTACGTATGAGGGTATACTGACAATCATATTGATCACGCTATCATGATCACTGTCGTTCGCTATCAGTGAAGGTAGGGACCTCGTGATTGTCAGAGAATAGGGACTACTCAATCGATCACCTCGATTTTGGCTCTGAACAAGAGAGACAACATTATTTTACATTTTCATGGATTAAATATGTATACATAGTATATATATATATTTATAAAAAGGGAAAATTACCGTTAAGTATACCGTCGAGTATCCTCTTCCCGATGATATTTGAGGTGCAACCGATTCAGACAAATGCTCTTCGTTATCAGTATTAGGCCTGTTATTCCTGAGAATTGGTGATCGCGTCGTGGACGCGGTCAACAACGCACCCGAGCTATTCGCTGACTCTAATTCAAGGTACGCTTTCGTCTCTGCAGTTTGTACACGATCGTTGGCATCGCCAACCGCTAGCCTATCATTGCTACTCTGTGATACGGACTCCTGCTTGAGATTCTTTCGTTCATCCTCCAACAGCGACACTTCTAGCTCGATCTGTTGCTTCTGTAGGTCCTGTAAAATCGAGATCTGCCTGTTCAGATCATCTTTGGATGGCGAGTTCGCTTCCAGGCACCTCATTACCATCATTCGTTGACGAGCGATTCTTTGGTTCAGTCGTTTCATCGCTGGATTCTGTTGCACCGGGGACTCCAGCGAATCCTCTGGAATATCCTCCCCTGTGATAGAATTCGTTGGGGATTTCGATTCTGTTTTCTCGCCGTGAACACCGCCGTTACATTTCTCCGGTCTGCTGATCATTTCTACGGGAGACTTCCCGTTCAAGTTCAATGAATTTCTGCTTTCTATTTCGCACAGCTTGTCGGTGTCATTTTCCATGCGAACATCCAGGGAGAGTTTCTGCGGTTTACTTGGATCCTTTCCTTCCTCCTCCAGCGTGGCCACAGATTCGCCGACTTCTCGATCTTCGAAAGGAATGCGGGGTTCAGGCGAGTCAGCCGCGGCTGTGTGAAATGTGTCCGCTGTGTCTAAGGAACTGGGAATGTTTTCCGGCAGCAGGCTCAAAGCAGAAGCTATCTGAAGCTTCCTGTTGCATGCATCCTGAAAGGATTGCGCGTCTCCGTTTGAAAGTACCTCGTCGCCGCTTGAGGAACGATCACCCGGTGATGCTGGTAGCGCACGTTTCAGGTTCAACGAGAGGCTCTGTTTCCGTTTGAGGATCTCCTGCAGCTGCTCCTGACTTCGTTTCGCGAGGAACAACTTCTTCTCCGTGCTTCCGTCTCCCTCCAGTTGGAAGAAATATTTCATATACAATAACAATAACAGCAGTAAGTTCGATTATACAGTTTACTCAGTCTACATACTTCCAAGTTAAACATATATTTCTGTTTTTTAGCTATCTCCATCAGCTCCTCTTCCATTTTGTCAACCTTGCTTTGGTGCTCGTTGAGGGATCTCACCTTGTTCTGCAGCTCGGTTTCCAGGACAGCCAGTTCCTTCTTCTGGAGGGTAGATGTGACAGCTTAATATTAATTGGTCGTTCCTTGGAACTAGGACAAGTTGCGATTAATTTTTCTTTTAAATCTTTATAAACTGTAAGTCCTTCGAAGCTGTAGTCGCTCGATTGCACTCGAAGAGGAACGATTGCTCGTCGATAAATACGGGGATCTTGCTTTTAAAAAAAAAGAGTCTTTCAACTTGTCCCAGTTTTCAGAACCTCTCTGTACATTGGGATTATAATTAGACCAGAGTATTAGACACAGCTTCGGGTGCACTCACATGATGGTTAACAAGCTCTCTCACCGCGTCGACGCATTGATCATCGTTCAAACTCGACCAAAATTCTGGCAAACTGCCGTCGCTGCCGGCTCCGTCGTCCGTCTGAAATGGTATATTTTTTTTTTTTGGCTTTTTTCTCGCTAAACTGAAAAATTGCGAAACCCTATCCCTACGTTAGCACTTCGTTACGGTAACTTACACACGATTAGAATGATAGAACAAAAGTAGAACAAAGAGAATTAATTAACGAAATAAGATTGGGACAAGATGCATAGCCAATATGTGCACGTGCAATTACTTGTAGCTTTATATTTTCCCTTTTCTCTCTTTTCTCAACAGTTCGTGCCATCTCAATGTACAGACTACACGTGCCGCATGTTATTGCCGAATTTTTCTTTCTCTCTAATGGACTCTTACCTTCTCCCACAACTGATGGAATCTTTGAGCACGTTCGTGATTGTTCGTGAACTCTTGAAACTGACGATGTTTGGACTGCAATGCTGTGCGTAGAGAGGCAACTTCCCTACATAAATTTTCTACCTAGTACCACACACACACAGATATCGATGCATTAACAAAAAAGGAACTGAAAAAAATCATAGTTTAGGCGAGTTCCATTTTTTTTTCTATTTTCGTTTCGCTTTGCTTCAACGCACGTCTCGGATGAAACAACGTACGCTTTACAACACTTATGAATGGAGTAGCGATGACAAAAAAAAAAAAAAATAGAGAAATTGTACGAATCACTCATCTCTAAAAATACTCGGCTATCGTGTGCAACTGAATCATAATGTTCAATGGATCAAAATAAAACTGAAGGCATGCCGTTTTCTTTCTCTTGTGCAACAATGATGATAAATGTACGAAGGGATCTACGTGACGACAATTACATAGGTCGATTCGTACGAGATTCATTGAGGAAATTCAGTGTGATGCGAATTGAAAATTAATAAACAAACGGAGAAAAAAAATGATTGAACCAAACGAAATAAATAACCGACGAAGTGTAATCGCGACGATACATTACCTGATTAATTCGTTTAATTGGGTCGTTAAAACCCATATCTGCACTTGACAAAAAGTACACGTGCGGTCGTACCGCAACAAAATTGTTAAGAAGATACACTGGGTTTGTTAATCGGGAGTGTTAATTCTCTCGACCGTGTAAGTAGAATGCTTCAATATAGAACGGAGTGAGAGACACTAGAGATAATAGAAGTGTGCGTGCATTATCGTATCGTGGAAGATCGAAGGCCAATTTTTGTAAGAAAAATTTATTAAACAACATTATTCGTATATGTATATAATAACAACAGTTTTTGTTCTTCTTTCTCGCATAACAAACCCATATATGTATATATATGTATATATATATACATATATATAGAAAGAGATAGCGAGAGAGAGAGATTTCTACAAAAAACAAGCCCAGATATGTACATAAAACGTTCTTTCTTTTTACTCTGTTCACCTTAACAGTCGTCTACAAGGTACTTAACGTATAACATTCCACGGAATGCCATATTTGTCCGGCAATATCTCGTCAACACTGGCACTTTTATCATTTTCAAGCAGCTTAACATAATTTCTAAGCTTCTCTATCTAATTTGCTATTTAAAAAAATATATATATTATGTATATATAAGCGTTAAACTCTTCTACAGGCGACTACTATCGTCTGCGTGATATTAGACACACTTTGTAATGAAGACCCGTTAACATAATAGAACCTGCTTACAGACGAACGATTATAAAGTACAAAAATTGAGACGTTTACTTTTTTTATACATTGAGAAAAAAAAATTAAATCGTCTATGTACATATACACGGACAAATATTGTCCCGTTAACAATGCAATTGTACATCAGTTACATTATGTTACATTCAGGAGAAAATTCCTGTTATTGAGATGCCGTTCGTTGCTTCAGAGCACCTTCATAGATTTTTTATAAGTCCCTAAATCTAATGCGAGTTAAAATAAAATAAAAAAAGAAAGGATCGTGATCATCATCGTCATTCATGATGACGATGCAGCTCGTCTTTTTATGCTTGAACAACACCTCAAGCTGTTCAAGTACGCTTGCTGAACACTTGGCAGATGGAACATGAGAAGTATATGTATAAAATGCGGAAACGTGTTCCCTGATGCTGATGCTTCTTTTTTTTTTTTTTTTTTGCGGTCACATGTTTAACGGGCAAACGTGCGAGTAGATGATGATGTTGCCAGACAAGTAAATAAGGACACCGAGAGCGATAAGGACGAGGTAGAATTGATACTTGATCGAGATTACGTTTAAGTCTGGAGACGGCGCGTCCGAGTCACTTACTTGCGTCATTTCGTCCCGTCGTTCTTGCTCCAAGATATGACGTCGCGTGCGCAACTCGCGTTGCCGAGATTCAAGAGTGGCTATGGCGTCCGCCCACTCTTTCCATTGAGCAACCCATTCACGTTCCAGCTCCCGTTGTGCTCCTTCAAGAGCGTCTCTTCTCGCGGCCCACCTTTCCTCTCGCTCCTCTTGCTCCCTCTGCGTGGAGGCGAACGCAAGAATGAAACAGGTTTTATATTTATCATTATTTTTTTCATTTTCAATTTGAGACTACGTGATAGTAACAGTCAGCCTGGTAGTTTTCAAGTTCTACGATTGATTGTAATTGTTGTAGACCTTTTTGTTAGATACGTTTAGATTAATTAAATCAGATTCTAGACGGTTTAATTAGTTCTACGAACAAACCTTGAAGTCTTCCTTCTCCTTGATAAGAGCAGCCTTTTGCTGTTCCAGTTCCTCGATCGCTCGCAGATCCTCGCTCGAATTTAAGAGATTATCGCTGGAGGACGAGGCATGCAGATCCGAGACACTCCAACTCAAGAGGGATAATCTTGAAAGATTTACGACCGTGGACTGTAAGTTACCGTTACCCGTTCCACCTTCCTTTCTTAATTTAGCCGCCTCGGCTGGATCGTTATATCGGAACATATTGTTCCTGCCAAGGAGGATGATACAGCCTTGCGATAATCGGGTTGGCTTATCTACTTGGGCGGTGTTGATCCAGCAGTAGGAAGAAAGGGGATGAAGGGTGGCCACACCGCTATCTAATTCCACCACACAGTGTTCCGGTTCGACGTCCACACCAGTCAATACGATATCCTGGTCATCGAGGTTTTAAATATGAATTTCGGTTCAAGAAATATGTCGGGAGAATAAGATAAGGGACATTTTTGCTCGCTTGACTAGTTACCTGGGTGGTCGGTGCTTCCTCGGTTCCTACTAACGTTCTACCTTCTTTCAGGTGATAAAGCGTAACACCAGTACTAAGAAGATCGTCATCAATTCCAACTAAATGTGGCATTTCCGAATCTAATACTACGCCAACGCCGCTTTTCCGAAGGCCCAACGCTTTCTGCTCTTGGAGAATTTGCTGCGTTTCTCGCCACTTCTCCGTCCATTCCTCCGTCAACACTTTCTCCTGTTCCTGTTTCTCGTGGATCTGAGCCAACAATACTTGCGGCGGTCTCTCGACGGACTGCAAAAATGAGAGGGAACGTAAAATTCATGTTTAATTGCATTCGGATGATTGAATGCATCGAAAGGAACGTATGCGTATCGATATACTTGCCACGTCTTTTCCAATAAGCGATTTTAGCTTCAATATTTCTTCCCTGAGTTCCCTGATTAATTTCACATTCGGATCTTCGTTGATAGTTGGCTTATTAATGATATTCTTCGCTCGGTTAGCATACCTAAGCGTGCTAAGAGTCTCGCCGTAATTGCAATCGGCCGGACTGATAGCAGCGATCATAATCGTCTTAGAGTTACCCCCAAGGGAGTCTTTTAGCAACCACGTCAGCACGCTGTCTCGATAAGGTATGAAGACGTTACGCTTCGAGGAAGCGGACGCGTCGCCCGCCGAACTTACTTCCGCGAGCGCCGATATCACAGAACCTAATGTCACTAGTGACTTATTGATGTGCGCACCTTCTTTCAGTCGTTGACCAGTTGCACCCGTGGCATTTGCCCGTTCACTGAAACAAACGGACAGACATTTGTGAATGCGAACCGTTCGATAAACACGTTCTGATTCGATTAAATGTATATGGGCAAAAAGTTGTGGCCAAAGGATAATCGTGCAAGACAAATAGTGGAGCGGTTTGATGAAATCTCCACGTAAATATGCATCGTCGAATCAATTTCTTCCTACTGGCAAACGAACGAAAACGATACGTATTCTCAAATCGAGATAAAAAGAAATCCTAACGAGGATATTGCCGAAGGAACTTTTTGCCCGCGGTAAACATTTCTATCCATCGCCACGAAGCAAACATTCTCCCCAAATTATTCCCCTGTCGGCTACCTTCCGGCCAAGTCGACAAGATGCACCTTGGAAACGGTCTCCGACGGCATATTGCCCTCGGACAATCCAGCTTGTACGAACGTAATCGTAAAAATCGCGTGGCTCCTGCTGCTCACGTCGTTCATGTTTGTGCTCGCCGTAGTTCTGTGCGTATTCCCTCTCAGCATGCATTCCTGAAAGCGTAGCGACACTCTGTTTGTCAAAGGAGAAAGAAAAAAGAAACAGGTCCCACGAGCGTTGTAGTGGAACGAGCAGGAAGTCGGAAGAACGAGTTCATTTACCTGAATGTCTGAATAATCGTACACGAGGTGGCTCGACAGGTCTTGGACGTAAGGCCCTCTTTTCGGATGCTCCCGCACTCTCAGAGAATGGGACTGTGACTGGTCCAGTCTGAGCAGGTCCCTCACTCTCTCGTTGTGTATTTCCAAGAAGGATACCTCGGTTCTATACGACGCTCCGCTTTCTTTACCCGCAGCCATTCTGGCGAACAGTGTCTTGCAGATCCGCGGTATCAATCCTTGGGACTCCTGTTAAATATCATAGAGAAGTGATTGTAGTTCGTTGTTACAGGTTCGATTAGACGCGAGGAAAAAAATGGTAGAAATCCAAGAAGCGGCGAAAGTACAGCAAATGTTTCCTAATAACGAATTGTAATAGACTTCTTGCGATTGTTATCCGACGCGAGGAACGTACTGCACGTCGGCGGATCGACGAACATTCAAGTGAAGTAATATGCCAATTAAATGGTAACAAATTAAACCACTGCGATTTGCTCTCCTTGAAGACAAAGGAATTGATTTACAGATAATTCTGGAGAAATGCCCGAATGGCAAGCGCGAAATTGAATTTACCGAGCAACGAAGATTTATGAGCGGAGATCTGGTAATACAAGGTCTGGCTTTATATATTTCTTTTATGAGAGGAATTTATGAAACATTTTAGTAATGCGTATATCGGGTCAAGTAAATTGCCGTCCAACTAATTCATGCCCGCATGTCTCGCAGAAGTTTTAAAATATTATAAGGGTGCAATAATGTACTCATAAAAGGAGGGTCAGTTGGAATATTACCGGTGTGCCCATCATCGTAAAGGTTTTTCCAGATCCTGTCTGGCCGTAGGCAAAGACGCAGGCATTGTAGCCCTCGAAGGCACTTTCTATTACGTCCGTACCAAGGTCGTAAAACACCTAAAAGAAAAGAAGGATTAGCGGTCTGTTCCTAGCGCAATTGTATGTTGGCTTGGGTCATGCTTATGGTGAAATCGGCAAAGGTGTTTCTTATCTGAATACGCTGCAGTTGATCAAATTTTAACGAGTTGCCGAGTGGGTCAGTATTGTTGAGGATTATCAAGCAATTAAATTCGCGCTTAATAAAACTGTTGATATTTCGTATCACGCGCAATATTTAAGTGTACAGAAATCGGTGATAAGAGATAAGTTGGGATATAATTGAGAATTATATCGTTGAAATTGTTTTCATGCGATATTAATAATAATATTGCGAAATCTGCAGCTCTCGATTAGAAACTTCTGCTACGGTTTCTATACCCGGTGCACGCATATCGGTCTTCTATTTTATTTTTGATCGTCGCCCAAGCATTGCTCAACGCGTATCTTGGGAATCGCTCAATCATGATAATTTATCTTTCATTTGAAAGAAAAGTATTTAGCTCAAGGAAAAACGTGGGCTTTTTTACGGCAAACAACATTTAATTCTTAATATATCGAAACAACAATGAAATAATTTGGCAGATTGCTTTAGTATAATTAGAACACCGCGCTCTCAAGCAGAACAACATTTTAAATAACTGTGCGCTATTATGCAAGTCAAAGTGCACAGCCCTTTTATATCCCAACGAATGATATTATTCGATGATACTCTATTTATAATATTGTGAACAGTGCATAGTAATAATTTCTAATCAACAGATGTACAATAATCATAGAAATACGAAAGAATATACACCTCTTCCTGAGACGCATAGTGGTCGTCGTTAGTGTCGTAGGACCAATACGAGTGATCGAACGTGAAGTCTTTGTATTTCTCCCTGTCGATTTCTCTGCAACTACCTGGTGTCTGAAAATAACACGTGAATCATTAATACAGTTAATTTCCATGAATAGCACTGTACCATAATCAATATAAATATTCATATTTTGTTTAAAAAAAAAATTTTTTTATCGATCTTTTTTATCGAAATATTTGTTATCGACCTTTTATGGACCGACATTTGCAATCTACTTTATCAATCGGGTCGGCTGGAACATCGATCATTCTTTTGTTCTATACAAACAATTACTTGCGAACTTTGATATTATAATAAAATTATAAGTGATTGCTTATCGTTTAAAGCGGAGAAAAATGTTATTTAGGTTGACATGGGTCAAACACCAGTACGATCATTGATGTCAAAGCGCATCATTCACAAGTGGCTGACAAACAGTAAGCCGTTATGTCACGTGCATTCGTTAGGCTGCATCCCACATAACTAATCGTATATACTATCGAGAACCACTCCACGTATTACGCAACGTTGATCAAATAGGAGGCAATTAAAGGATAAAACTTCCTGTGTTTATCCATCACGAAAGATCTAAGGTGAGGATCATTGCCTTTCGAGTAATCGCGACCAGCGTTCTCAATGTCGCAAGAGAATCCCAGGTTCGTTTTTTAGAAATTATTGAAACGTATGAGTCACCATGCTCAATCGTTCGACTCGTAAATTCTGTTACACCTCCAGAATTCGTTTCACTTTGTTTCCAAGTTATCGCCGCGCAAAATAATGTTATCAAACGGTTTTCGCATCGCCGAAAATGCGGGCATTAATTCGCGTCATTGAATGCGTCACAATCTCTGCAACGGCCAGTCACATTGCGCGCACTAGATTTTCATAAACCTGTTTTACCACGCTATCGATAAAACGGGAAATCAGGCTTATGGTAATTGCTGCAAGATAAACGTAAATAGAAGTTCATCAGTTATGCATATACGAAGTATCGTGCGCGTATCCCTAATTGTAACAGAAATAGTAATGATACAAGCACAGCAAAAAATTATATGGAATAGCTAGTGTCGTATTTGTAACGACAATTCATCGAGGCGAAGAAAAGAAAGGAGTTGTGGATTCCTTTGTCAAGTAAATATTATAGTATTTTTCCGTCTGCCTGACGTATCAACGAAAATTACTTGAACACATTAACGAGAACTACATAATTGACTGCGGCCTTCGAGTTGTTCGTATATAAATAAAACGAAAATATTATCTAAATAAAATGTGTAATAATCGTGATACGACTGGTTAGCTTTGTGGTTAGTGCCGCGCGACAAAAAGCGACTCGTCCAGGATTGGACCAGCAACGATTTTCGCACTTTCTCCGATCAGATGACGTGCCGTTCGCTATCTTACTCGCGAGATCTCGGTCAGAGATTTCGCTTGACAGGCATGGATATCCATGATGTAACGTTAAAAAAACAAATAGTCTCCCGATGGTAAGGGACGATCGTGCATGTAGGCTGAACAATATAATAAATCGTGGTCGTTGGTGGCGTTAATGGGTCAATAACCGGGGCTCGTTCGACCAGAAATTATAATACAGTTCGGTCCGAGAATGGAGCGTTTCAATGGAGTGACGGTCAACGGTATTCGGGGTCGAAAAAAAATAATCGCTCCGTCGTCCAGAAATCTGTTTAGAAAGTTCGCGATCATTAAAGGCGTACTATGCAACAAGGATTTGCTCGGGAATCGCTTGTTGCGGATGGTGCGCATATAATATACTTTTCGAACAAGGTGCTTAGCTTTAATAAGTAACGGTTTCTTTTTTGTTCGTGCGGCAGAAAAAAAATATAAGACGATGGCATTTGACCATCGTTACTACAGCGAGATGCATACCTTGGTGTTGAAAATCCGTGTTTTCTTGCCATCCATTTGTACGATCATTTTTGCGTTCATCGCCAGCTCCCTGTAATAGAAATTTAACAAAGGAATCACACACTTGCTCGATCAAACACTTGAGGTTGTTCCACATATTGTTACTTTGGGTCACGAATACATAAAGGGTCATAGCAAAGATTCCCGTTTACGTTTGGTGCCGAACGAATGACAGCAGGTGGCAGAATTTTGTCGCACCATCGCCCTCGGACCGAAGGTCGATCGAAACCATATGATTGATCGTCCCATGGGACTCCAATATACGTATAGACATTCGCCGATAGGAAACTCTTAAACTGCATGGAAAATACTTTTCACACCGCTAATCATCGGAATTATACAACAAGCCTTGAACGGCGATACGAGTATGTAACAGTGGAAGCTGCTACAACACGATCGGGGAACAAGGTTCGGCTTGAAATAAAATTACAATTCGTATCACGGAACGTCGATAGCGTTAGGGGTTATCACTAGTTGCATAGCACGCACCTCTTGTTAAAGGGACGAACCCTTACGGCTACCTTCACTGAAGCCATGGCGAAGGCTAGCGCGTGGACTTTCACGAAAAAATGCTGCACCGTATCTTTCTCACTGTTCCGTTCCGTTCTTCTTCGACTCGCGTTACGCGAACACGAAGTTTTTCACAGTGCTACGTAGACGGCACATCGCCGACAGGCTCCACTGTGCTACGAAACGTCGTCGTCGTCGACACTCACGCACGACGAACAACATCGTCCTCGACACGCTCTCGACAGACGGACGACTGCTGGCAAGCTGCTGCTTCGAAACAAAAAATTGTGTTTCCGCGCATGCGCACGCGCGCGGCGGATCCCTAATTTCAAGCGATGCGAACATTTGCTCGGTCTTTCGTCGCTTCGTGGATGGAGAACGCAGCGAAACGTAGTCAGTGGAGAAAAATAAGAGCGCTGAGCGTGCAGAAAAGATACAGAGGGAAAAAATAAAACGGAATAGTAAGAAAGAGAGATAAAGTGAATCTAGCTAGGGAACAGTAGGAAAAGAAAGGGACGGTCAAACAGGTTTTATGTTCTCCTTCTACGGAACGTGACGTCATCGCGGGATCGGTATGGTAGACAGTGGTGGAGAGTGAACGCCGAAAGCGAGCCACCCACGCTGAAAACCGAGAGAGGTAAAACAAACGCTTTGCGGTTTTGTGTAAAAGCGTAACGGCGGTTATACGGAGAATTCATGTCGTTTTGTTATCCAGCTGGAAATTACGCGTCATCGGTGGGCACGGATCCAGGACAAGAGTAGAATATCGTAGGCACCTGCCTACGATCGCAAATAGAAAATATGTCATAGGCGGCGCTATGCTCGTCGGAAGTGCTTACGTTTGCATGTACGCGACAGGTCAACGGACCTTTCGAACGTTTGGCAGAATCTCGACACAAAGGAAGAAATCTGTAGTGCACAGAATGTTGTATAGTCGTTTGTTTGAGAGGGGTTAGAAGGATATTCGGCACGCGTCGGATTGTCGCGCCGGTGTAGCTACCTGCCAGAAAACGGGTCAAGCAACTATCTCTAGAGGTCTACACGTAATTTCTCTCGTGCAAAATCTCTGATCTGCGTTTGCCGGCAGTGTAAACAATGTTTTCGTTCCCCTCCTCGCCGCGATTATATCGTCGCCCGGTCTAAATTCGGAACCTGTTGCTTTTCGTAATGACTCTAGGTACGTAGGAGACCATTGATACTTTTCAATGGGCGCGCGTAAACAAACGTGCCACGGCTCTCCGTTCATGAAAGAGCCGCAATACGCGCGTGTCTAAAAATACATTTTATTCGCAGCTTAGTCTCCGTGCATAGACTAATATGCGAAAAGCTTGCCCCGTCATTTTCAGATTAGGCTTTGTCAAGTCAGAGACAAGTTTTTGCTGAAATTAGGCTTGTGCTAATGAGATGAGATATAATTGAATTCTGCTGCGGTAATTACGTACAAAGCGGGAGCCTGATATTGAGGTGTGCGGCCTGATCATAAAACGGGAGCCTTGAAAAGACGAGTTATACGATATGCTCGGTGCATAATGATTCATAGCCAATTGTACTGACGTAACCATGATCTGCTGCTACAGAAAAACGATTCGGACCTTTGATTCCGTTTAGGCAGCACGCTTCCCGTAGGACCAAATACGGTGGCGCACGATTCTCACCTGTCCACTCTCGTGGTCTCGTATCATTGTTATTCGTACGGTTCATACGGTATTTAACAGCGAGAAAAAATGTTCGCGGACAAAGTGTATAAATATACAATAGAACTATACATTTGACACTTTATCGTTGTATCATCATTGGTTGATTGTCTAACGCGAAAGCATTACGGACATATTGATTATTGTATCGCCATTTCTGCATTCAGTTTTAATTTCGTTTGAGGTCACTGACGTTTGATGCATCAATTATGGCCCACTGAATAGTATGATACATTTTTAGAATCAGTGTCACAGACGTAATCACTAACGAGAAGTATGAATCTTGGTCTTTTAATTAATCTAGGTTTAACAGAATTTTTATTTTCAGCTTTCGTTAAAATCATTTATTTTAATACTTCCTTGCATTATTACGTTGCACAACGTTTGCATATCGAGCGTGCTGTAAATATACATGGGAAGGAAGTAGCATTTAATTTGTAAACAATAATTTTTGCAAATTGATGGTGGGCCGCGCGGTCTCCGTTCGGAGAAACCTCCTCGTGGTGAGACCTGGACAATCGATGTTATATATCGTACATTTACCAATTGTATCACTTATTCTTTTGCGATGCAAGTGCTAAATATGTATATGATAAAAGCGTCGAGCAAATAGGTTGCGATCCCTTAAATTTCTCCCATGCGTAACATTAGAAACTCGTTCGATTCAGCTTGCCGACTCGTCGGTGATTGCTCTATCAATTCGAACATGCAGCCAGTGCTGACATGTGGCGCTTCAGTGAACTACTAACAACAGCATAGTCGGTAACGCAGAGCACCTTGGTCGATCGTCAAAACAGAGCAGAAGGGGGCGACTTGCGAAACAGCATGGTGGCGCAACGGTCAGGGTTAGTTCATTTGAAAAACGAAGCCGAGTTTGAGCATCAGTCGGGTGGCAACTGTCGGGCATGTGCGTGGTTTTCTGTGCTTGTTTAGTAGTGTCTTAAATCGTATACAGTACTCAATTGCATGTACACCCCGGTACGCGAACGAACGACAGACAGTTCGCGAACATGTGATTTTAACAGAGCAAACAGTCCGTCGACGCTCGTTGCTGCGTGCGTGAAAAGTGAAGGTTTTCAGACGCGGATATATCGTTACCCTTCAGCAGCCTCGTTCGAGGGGGTGAAGAATAATGTTCTGAACCGTGAGCCACGCACATCATGGTTGCTAAGCACTTCACGCAGGGTAAGTTTCCTAAATGTTCCTCCTTCTTTGGCGAATGTCCCTATCGTAAAACGTAATCGAGTTTCTGTGAATTTTCGACGGCCTGCCAAAATACTGCAATACGTCTGTGGAATCGTTGCGTACCATATCGCCCATGGTGCACCAGGACGGTGCATGGTGGGTGGTGCATATCGACGACGATATTAATAATGGCAATAATAGTAGGCCTCGTAGATGCTAGTTGAGTGACATTGTCTTTATTATTACGATATCTTTGTGGCTCGTAGTACGTTTTAGTAGTATTTCTGCGTGAGCAAGGATAATAGGATAGCGTAGCGTTCCTGCGTTGTTTTTCATCGATTATTCGAACGGTGTTCTGCGAACGAAAAAACTGACAACCTCTTACCGTAAACGTTTAGTACGTTTTAGGGTGTACACAAAAACATGGTCGATAGATAATTCCAGCGCTAACCGATATAGGTACGACGGCGTTTAACGACCGTGTAAGGGATTTGAGGACAATTTGTATTTTGATCACGCTTCCAAGTATAAAACTCGTTTGTCGGGGCGGAGTAGCATTGACCGATTGTTCTGTGAGACAAGCTGGAGCTTGCGTGAGCTCGATGTCAAGTTCGTGGTTGTTTTTAAACCGTTCGTTCGATGTCCCCATCGATCGTACACACGGTGTAATCTTACTCTCGCGTGCCCTTCCGCGGAGCATGCACGTTTTTCTGCACGAAGTCAAGGGGACGAACTCCGAAAAGTCGAAAATACGAAAGAAAATACATGTCGAACTCGCCGATACATTTCTAACGAACGGGTGTTGATAATATTTTCTACGTTCGATTGAATTGCAACATTTTTCATTTCTTCGGCGTTTTTAAATTGAATATTTTTTTCGTACACAACGAATTGAATTTGAGTTAATCGGCGTTAAGGTGCATTAAGTTTGCTTTTTCTAGTTTTTTTTATTATCGATTCGTAAATTGGTAAACGATTTGCATTAGGTATTTTCTTCGCAGTCCCTTTAATTTGCAACGCGACATCTGGTGGATCCTTGACACGCGACAATCTTTAACGTAATTAGGGCCTACCCTTAATGTTGCCTCGTCATACGCACAATGCGTATTATATCTGTGTCATTAGTAATTTTCCACGGGAACTCGATGAACGAAAGGCGTTCCACGGTATGCGATGATTCTTCCGCTCTGAATCCGTCAACCCTTCCTTCCTCTATATATACCCGCAGTGCAGTGATACGTCCAGGGATTTCCATCTTCCACATCGCCTCTTTTGAATTCTTTTTATCACGTCGCTCGATAAGGGATGCACGTTTCTGTGCACCTTCAAATCAGCCCCTTTATCCGTTACTTATGACGCACGAACTTTATTCATTCGATTGAAGGTGTCAGTAAATTGTATTGCCAACGATTATTCCATGAAAATTTATTTAATTGATGCAACGATAGAATTAAAATATTTTATAACACAACAATTTACAGTACAGTAAATATTATACAGTATTTTATATTATATTTTAAGTTATACGAATTATCTTACGATATATTGCCTTAGATAATTTGAATAACAGCACAGTGTCGTGCAAAATGTTTCCATACATTTTTTAGCCGAAACTTTACGCCCTCGGTAGAGAAAGAGTTAAAATAATTTTTAAGAAAAATAGGCATAACTATATTCCGGCTGGTCCCATGCGTACAAAGGAACTTCACATCTCCAGATCGCGTTCCTTTAGTTTAGAAAGAAAGATCCACGGGTCCGTCGGAGGCTCGTAGAATGTTTCACTTAAAAACGGCCTTTTTTTGCGACACGCGATCCAGTTCCGTAACGAGCAATACAATCTCGTCCGTCGTACGCAATCAGCATTCACAGCAGTTTGATGATGTGTACGATGTATTGCGCGTGTGTACATTAATGCGGGGCGAGTTATCACGCCGCGTATGATAAAACCGCTTACGGTAGAAACGCACGTGTGGTGTACATGTATTTCCGATGGGGGGGTACAATGAGTCCAGTGAGTCGAGACTGAAGTAAATTAATACCGCGTCGGCAGTATGTTGCATAAGTACTTACATACTCGATCTTGTAAGCAGTAGATAAAAGATTAAAGTGTTCATCAAATGAATCGAATTCGGCATTTCACACTTTCATTTAGGACAATGCTATTTCGAACTGTGCTTCGTGTAATGATAACGACGAACAATTACTGTCCTCGCGGAGTAGAGAAAAATCGGTAACAGCGAATAAACGAGCCTTCGGGCCAAATTGCTCGTATCCTTTATGAACATTGAAAGCCGTGGGCGGACTAATTGGACGATGGCCTTCGCTTTGTGGATACGCGACCCGCATTTTTATCAGAACGTTCGTTTAAATCTGTTCCAACGAAATGCGTAACAGAAAGATTCATTCAAAGATTCAACAGAAATCGTGCCGCGCGCGTGTCGATCTATTCGCGGCGAGTGCTCTTAATTAATCGGTAAACAGGTAACGATGACTCCGCGCGTGATCGCGATGTTGCACAGGCTTCCAGGAAACTAAGCTGACTTCGACGGCGGGCTTAATCGGTTCGATAACCGGAATCGATCAAACGTAATAATCATTTCCGCGAGGTTAACGCGATATCTCGTGTATACAAATATCACGGCCGGTTCTAATAGTCAGCGAAGAACAATTCGTGGATCACAGAAGATCCATGGCTCTTGAAAATTCTGTCCACGGTGGGCCGGATCGAGTGCAGGAGAAATTTTTCTACGGCGTGAACGCCGTGTATCGCGGACATCTCGAACGAGTGACTCACGTCAGTGTACAGTCCTGGTCGGAACGGGATTGTCGGAATTTCGTGCCTTCGGAATGAATCACCGGATATAGATGTGAAAAATTGTACTTTGCCAGAAAGTTGAAAATCGACGTCTTCTGGGACACATTAACATTTAACGAGTGGGCGAATCGTCCTCTACCCTGGCTAATGGTATTTGGTTAACGTAAATGTAAGTACGTATAGTTGATTCGTGGAAAGAGTTCCTCTGCATAACGGGTCGTTCTACAAGTAACGCGGTTTTCTTCTCATCTTCGAGTTTCTTCAATTAATTATGTATTAATAATACAACGCGCCTAAAGTCCTATCCACGCGCTCCGAAATTACTCACAAAAAGAAAAGAAATAAAAGACGCCAACTATCTGCCGTTAAGATTTTCCATACTCGCCCGAAATTCGTCCCGAATGTCCACGTAAATTAATTCAGCCCGCCTGCCTCCCGATTAAAACTGTTAATCGAGGCCCCAACGTGCAACGCGACCGAACAAGCGCATAGCACCGGGTAGGCAAGAGTTCGAACGCATTTCGGGCAGGTTAAATACGGCCGGTGTTCTGTATATGATAATGCGGCGAGTTAATTATTTCCTCCCGTTGTTACGTGTCGTCGACCTCCCTGAGAACACTCTTCGCGGCTTGCACTGTCGTTGGTCGACGGATCGTTGCACGAAAGCCCCGGCCTCGATCGACGGCATGAATTTTCTTGAAGGTGGCACACCGTAAAAGGTGGACAGCAGACGGAAGAGGTATCGGCGGGGAAACGAAAGGGCGAGGGAATGAAACGAGCGGGCTCCTAGTGATGGAACGTGAACAGGCGACGAAGGGAGCCGCAATCACCGAACCATTTCGACGGTTTCGAATTAAATATGAAATGTGTCCGTCGTTTCGCCGATGAATCGTTAAAATCATCGTGAGCCCCTTCGATGGTAGTAATTTCGCTCCAGGTGTTTTCATTACGGTGGCCTGCGAATTTTGTATGCCCACCTGTGAACAGCGAGAGCGTTCGGTTCCATTCCACCGTGGAATTTTTCTATTTTCGCGATGAATTTTGTATCTGGTTCGCCTATATTTTCGTACATATCGATTCTGTTCATTCATTTTCCAAGCACATTCATTTAATAATCATAGGTGATAAATTTCGTTCCCTCCGTTCATTCTCTATTCGAGGCAAGATGGGAGACGGAGATGAATAATTATGCCGGACTGATAAATATGCCACCCTTCTTGCGTCCTTCCTTTCGCATTAGAATATTCTAGCCGCGTGTTACTTCTGCCTTCCGCGTAAATTATACTCCCGTTCATTCCCAGCCCGGAACCTTAACGCTGCGATATGCATTAACCCAATATTTCTCTCGTCACGTAATTCCACTTCGAACGTGAATTTCACCTTTTTTTTATCCTCCCTTTTTCTATTGCCTCCGCGATGTGAATCATCCAATCTAACAGATTGCCACTGAATTCGATTCTAGCAAGGGGTGGATTACTGTGACCAGATGCGTATCATTACGTGTACGGGCATTTCGGTTCAACGATAGTATTGTATGAAATATACGTTCTATCGGTACTTTATAGTACACGTGGAATAATAGTGTTGGAACGTCGCACTGGTACAGCAATCTGATCAGAACCGAATCGATCCCTGAAATTTCTCGTCGAAGCCAGTCCGTATTTATTGCATAAAGGGTAAGAAAGTGGGAATCGTCCTTTGCGATAACTGCGATACTCGTCGCGATCCCGAAAGATAACGAAGGCAAACGACCAGCAAAAAAAAAGAAATGCATAAATCTTTGCACCTGCCCGCGGTTACCGAGATGCTATCTCGCCGGCGCGCGTGTTTCGCCTAAATCACCGGCGGATCCTCGAGGAATTAAACAGCCGAGGGACATGCGATCGAGTAACAATCGTGCCCGGGTACCCAGGTATCCGTGGTGTCACGTGCGACACATGAATCCTTTCTGGTCGCATTCCTGTTCAAATGCTCTATCGCTAGGGCCTTCGTCGACAACGGGAAACGGATGGCAGATCCGTGAACGTCGATAAGGAACCGTCGGTTTCGAGGGGCGACAGAGAAAACGTAGACGGTTGATAGAGACGGAGGTGAACGACAGGGTTTCGGTTCACGGGAAACGAGGGAAATAAAAAACCGGGGCAGAGTTTAATCGGTACGCTGTTCACGGGCCATGGTAAATTTAATGCAAGACCGTCGCAATGAACCTCGAGTTCTCGGAAGGGCCGTGCATCACAAGCGACACTCCTTTCCTGCAAACACGGTTTAATCTTGGAAAGCGAGTGCACGGTGTCGCGAGTGGGATTACTTTTCAGTGCATACTGGGCGGCTGCGAATGTGTATCGCACAGATTCGGTTGCTTGCCTTTAATACCCTTACGCGTCCGTCGCAGATCGTTATTGCACGGCGTGCGTCGCGATAGACACGCCACGGGCAAGGTAGATTAAATTATTATGTTAAAATGAATATTAATGCGTTCTTAAAAAATAGTCGGACAATAGAGGCGTGAAATTGAACGGCTCGATCGCGTTTAACGGGAGTTTCCGAGGTATTCTTAAAGAAACGCGAGGAAAAAAAATTAAAATAAAAGAAAAAGGGAGATGAACCTGGTCCGACCAGGTGACCACATCATCTCCAATCATCGCGAATAACCACGTGCTTGCGGTATGCAGCTGCGGCAGCAACAGCAACAGCGCACATGCACCTGCGTGCACGTTGCACCTGTACGTCAGCTGCCCATGGTCCTATTTCCACAAGGTCGCATGTCACGTGACTCCTCCTGGACCTCCTTGCTAACTATCGCGAAATTCGATAGGACGTCCCGTACTTTGAAACCTATTCAGTCGTTTCTGCCTGTCCTTTTCAATGACTACTACGTCACTTCCGGGGGGAGTCTTTCGCTAAAATGGCAAACGCACGCCGCCGAAGTCTTAATTAAGGCTCATTTCTATTCGCTGCCGTAAATTTCGCGATGTTTCATCCGCAAACTGTATAGTTAATATAATTTAAGTACAATTTCTGCCAAATTATTGCATATACAGTATCTTGATCTTCCTCGGTTCGAAACGGGTAAACCGTGACGGATACCAGCGTTGAAAATATAATCGACGTTCCTTCCGAGTCGGAACTGGGAATTGCGAATAAAATTCATTCGTGAATAAAATGTGAATAAACGCGAGGAACGAATCGCGGGTGTCGACTTTTAATTCAATCGCCGGGGCGGTGTTTTGCCTGTCGATAAACCACCACGGGACGAAAATGCCGCGAGTACAGGCGCGATGCGCATGCAAAGCAGTAGCTAATGAACCGATGAAAAAAGGGCGAACCGCAGGAGTTACATCAGAGTGTACCTTTGGGGTAGACAACCGTGTTCATGATCCGCGTAACCCCGCGTCATCGCTCGCGAGGGTACTAATTAAGTCGAGTTCGAGATCAAACGGCCGCGATATTTCCCCGGAAACCTGGTAACACTGATTCCATTGAATTCCTCGAGAGTTATGCGCGGAATGATGACGGTATACGTGAATCTTGCTCGCTGCGGCTTTGATAGCGCGACTTCTACGGACGATCCGACCCAACTGGAACGGTTATTCAATTATGGAAATTAGTTTTGCAACGGGCACCGTGATACTTGTAAGGAAAGCCGGGAAGCGTGACTGTAACAATTACAATCGACGGTATAAAAATTATATTTCTCGCGGCGTTACAGTAGTTCGAACAACGCGTTCGATACTTTATTATCATTGGTGTTTCGTCACGCGCGTTGTTATCCGCGCAAACAACAGGTGGTCAGAGAATTTACCAGGTTTCCATATCGCGTTCCTGCCAAACGAACGGGATCAATGTTAAGCGGTCGCCTGAGCTCGGGTGACCGACAGCTTGGGAAAAGCTAAAATGTCCGAGTGGAAAGGGCGCTCGAGTTTTTAAGTACGTTTACAGAAATGAATGAACACGAGTAAACAAAAAAGAGGGGAAAAAAGGAACTTCAAGCGGTTCATTGGCGTTACAAACAGTATAACAAAATATTTTTCATTTCTGTTTCAGGCTCCAGCCCTGAGTTGGGTGTCCCGGACATGACAGTCATCAGTGACATCGACGAAACGGGAATTAATCGAAACTTGCAAGTTCGATACGGGAGGGACCAGATATACGTATCCTTTTATAAGGCTCGATTTAATTGGTCGTATTTGGAATCGGGTAATTTTCAAAGGTTCGCGTCGAATTTTTAAAATCGATCGATCGATTCCGTTATTAATTAATTGATTGTTGTGTTAATTAAATGATGGTTTTCTGTATACCGCGTTTACGATAGAGACGTGTGTCTTTTCCACCGTTCTTCGACGGTTTTTCATTCCTTTTTGCTGTTTTTAACGAAGTACATGTTACGCTCGGCGGTGTATTTGGTCAGCTGTTGAAATAGAAATTGATTCGTGGAGGCTTGCAGAATCTTTCGCGTTGAATTCGTAGTCCCATGAGCATGCTCGAGCACGTGTGAACCCCGTGTACCATTAGGCCAAGAGTTACGCAAAAAACAGTGAACGGACATCCGTCCATTTCGTAATTCATCGTTAGTACGCCGCGGAGCTGGAATATCCTTCGTGCATTCTTGCGAATAAGTCGCGGCATGTTCACTGTGTTTGCCCCTTTCCTGTGCAATCACCAACGAATCCACACCGAGATGAAATTACCTCGCTCAGACGTATTTAATTAAACGCACTACCTACCGATCAGTAATCACTAATGTTATTAACACGCGCGTACTTTCCAAAATCGAAACGACCCATGAAAACTGCGCAAAACCGTTCACTTTGAATTAAAAACGAAAAATAATCAAGGTACCCAGTACTGCTCCAATATATCCCCGTCTCGAAAACCGACGATGACCGATGAAAACCGCCAAATGAAACCCAGCGAGACCACCAAGAAGCTTCCCGAAAAAGTAAATGGCAACGAAACCTTCGTCCCCAAATGTTCCCTGAAAAATCTGAATCCGCGCGCTTCTCCAAACCTCGCAAATATAAACCAAAAACGAGTACGTACGAAGAATTCACCTTTGTGCTCCAGCGGAAGAGCGCGTATCGGGGAAGGGAATTAAAAGCGGAGAAACCGCGTCCGTAATAGAGAGTGCTCCGAAGAAAGAGCAGAAGAGGCGGACAAGTAGCGGGCGCAAGTCCCGACAGAGACGGAGAAAGCGAAAGGACATAGTTGCAGAGAGGTTGGGGGGGTCAGAGGCGCATGCATGAATTTTCTGGGGGGTTGAGGCGTTGCTCCCGGGTTGGTTCGTTGCCATGACGACAACCCCAGTCAGCTGGTGAACCACCCCAGGGCCAGACCCATTCATCCCCTAGCCCCGACGACCCAACGACCGACACCAGCACGACCCACTGTCGTTTCTTGTCGCGCTTTAATCCACCCCTACCGCTCGTCTACCTCTGCTGGGCGATCTGCGGATATAGAGAACGGCAAGACGTCCAAATGATCATCCGCGCCTCCCATTATTATGGCTGGATATTCATGGCGGCGGTGTATTGGCGCATAGACGTATAGCATAGACTGCCCGGGGGTGAAAAATATCGGAAAGTCTGCGGCTCTGTGTAGTTCGTAACGGAGTTTTGTTGATATCGTTCCCTTAATTGGATTGGATTTCTTCTTAATTGGCTTGGACGAGGATCCAGCGGAGAATAATAGCTTGGTGGTTCGCGTTGGATCGCGAATTAGTCGGAATTTCATTTTGTTGTACGTACATAAAAGGTGGAGGCTGTTATATACTTTTCGTAGCCGTAACAATTATTCATACGAAAACAAGAAGCTCCAGACTGAATTGAAAGGGGTGTACTTGCCCAATTACGTAAACTTAATGCTGAAAGATATTCAGATTCGAATTTATATTTCCATTCGCTTCGAAAGGTTTTTCGAGCGTGTATTTCCAGCTGCTTCGTTCATTTTTTTTTTTTTTTTTTGTATCGTACAATGGAACTCTCCCCTTTTTATTGGGAACCTCGCGTGTCGTGTGATTCAGAATTTATTTCCAATTTTATTCAATACTCCTTGGAATCTTGAGATGACCACATATGTCGCACAAAGAATTTCGAAAGCCGCCTTTCGGTTTCTTTCTCGAGTCACTAGAATTCTGTTCGACCGACGAAATTCCAATGGAACAGCGACGGATTTTGTACCGTGATCTCTCTTTAACGACGCAATCAAGAACAGCGACGTTTTTGCTCCATTCAGTTCGCTCCCGATCAAACACCGGAATTCAAACACGCGATGCGTTTGCCCCGGCGATTTAGGTCGTCGTTAGAGTGCACTTGTTAGTGGACACTTCCTCGTGTGTAACGATGTCGATCACCGCGGTGTGTGGGACGACGCATGAACGTAAAGAATCGCCCACAAGATCGCCGACAATCGTGCTCCTCTACGGGGAAGCCGCTCGTTTCGATGAATGCACGTTCATCGTTTTTCATTTTTTTTTTTCCCTTTTTTCTTTATTACGTTCAAAACATATTTGGTGGATACGATTTGGTCAGACGGGTGGTTGCTGGGGTCGTCGAACGTCGGACTTGCAATGGGAACTGATTTAACGCTGTTGTGGGCGTACAGTTTCCCTTGGAAAGATTTGTATTTTCATGTTTGCATAAGTAATTGCCTTTCTGTCGAGGAGAGTTTCTCAAGTGCCATCACCTTTTTAGGGAGTCGTTTTGCGTGTTTGTAGAATTCGTAGAAATCAGTGTATCGATATGGTTTCATGTTTCTTTCAATGTAATTGTATTTACAATTTTCTCTAATTGTATCCCCGGGTTTTTCATTATATGCATTTTGCTGGTTTCCTTTTCGTAAGTAGAACTGCGAACAGAATATTGTAAATATCTGGATTACCTTCTTAATTATAAATGCAGCATTGCATTGATGCAACCAATTAATGGAATTAAGGTTCGTAGTGTCAGTGCAGACTGTAGTCGCGAATGGGTCAGCCTCCGCAGGAAATTTAATTATCGGTTGATTGCAGCAAACGAATAAAACTGTATTCAATGGCGAAACATCGTAAACGTGGCACAGACCGACGGATCTACACGCGAACGCCATGCATATAATTAGTAACAATCCTTCAACTTCCGTCAGAAATTCCAAACCTCGTCTAGCAGACACTCCGACGAAATATTCGTAAAAAGATTGAGCAATTAAACAAAAGTAATACTTCTGCTACAAATTACACTTCACTTGATCAATCTCCACGTAATTTCGTTTCGATCGGCCACAAAATAGACCAAATCCAGGTTTAGCATTAACGGCGATTCCCTCTACAGCGATTCATCCGCAAAGAGGTCGATATCGATAGATCGTCGATTGATTAAACAGCTGCACAGCGAGTCGTTCGCCTTTGCACGCGCGGTTTCGACGCACAGATATCCGAGAGAGCTTGGAAACCTGCAACTGCGGGGATAAAGCATTGCACTTAAGTAAAATTAATATTCCACGTTTGTCTACCCGAGCCAATTTTTGACCATATACTAAAGTAATGTAGCTGCATCGGTTAGATGTTTGCAAATTCCAATTTATTGTCGTGCCGCGATATTTATTGCATACCGCTTTCATTATTTCATTAAGCATATCCAGAAACGTGAACCGGAGGAACAATTACGTGTACTGTTCAAAAAACTAATTGTGTCTTGGTTTCTCCTAAAAATATATCAAAGAAAAAAAAAATTAGATATCGATATCCATTCCCCGCGGCCCCCTCCTCTCTACGCTATCGATATTTTCGCTGCAACGAGATGGGCAGAACAACGCGAAACGACGCGCCGCTTGGAAACTATAGTTTTCCTAACTAAATTAACCGCGACGGAAGATCGAAGCTGGCCGGGAAAGGCATACCGATTTCGTGCAATTAGCCCCCCGTCGTCTGTTGACTTTAACGAGATTCGATCGACCAGCACAAACGTTACCATAATGGAGGCACGGGAGGTTCGTTTAAAAGGAATTTATTACGTTAGCTCGATCATCGATACCTGAACGAGATAATTGGTACTATGATATATATATTCTCTCTCTTGCACGGAAACGGAGAATATTGGCGTAGGCAAGATCGGACAAAGATAATCCCTCGAAATGTGTTAGAATTTCTTCAACGGCGACGAAAATTGAATATAGCTCTCCGTTTCTCGTTTGCATAGCGCAGTGCCACAGGAAAATAAAAGTTCGCCTACTTAGCAGCAAAGAAATATACAGTTAGCTGAATTAACTGCGCGTTAACTGAAATTTGCGAGCATCGGTGCATCGGGTTGCACGCAAGCACGTTCGAAAATTAAAATGCAACGATCGAGGCATAGGGTAAGCGAGATAACGTTTGTGGGAGGAGACTGAAAAGAGAGAGAGAGAGAGAGAGAGAGAGAGAGAGAGAGAGAGAGAGAGAAGAGGATAGATGATCCTCGATCGGATAACCAGGGTTGCACGGGGTAAGGGGATTTTCAGCTTCCGCTTTCGACGATGTCGCCGGAGCCAGCGTTAATCCGATATCCCGAAAGAGAAGCGAGCCTGTGAAAAAAGAGCGTTGAGTAGCTCGTGTACCGGTGGATAATGGGTGGCCGTAGTGAAACGTAGACGGTAAAGAGACCAAGAGTTGCTCGTACTTAACCCTTTTTTCTCTCTCTCTCGCGCCGACAAATAGCGCTTCCATCGGAATACTCTTGCCTCGTCGAAGCATTTAAAAAAAAAAAATTAAATACCTTGAGCCAACCGCACGATCTTGAGAAATTAATATTGCAATTAATTATTACAACCGTGTCCCTCTGTAAAATAGATCATTGATGCACACAGACGAAAAGAACTGCAATTTTTGGAGCTCACGATCTAAAAACGAACAGTTCAACCACTCTCGTTGTTACCATGTCCGTTTTTGTCTATTAATTTCAATCCCTTATTTCCCCTTTCTTCGTCCAACCCCCCCCCCCCCCCCCCCCACTCTGACACTCAACTCGGCTCCTCTCGCAGAAGAATTGTCGATGCAAAAATCGGTCCATCAACTTTTCAGTAGACCAGCCGCTTCTCCAACGAGTTTCATTTTCCGTTTCCATGTCGAGTGCGTGTATCCCCTTCCGGCACGAAGCGACGAAAACGATCGCGAAACGGAGGGTGGTTCGCTCTCATTAACCTCTCGCTGGCGAAGCGCTCTTAGCCGGGCTGTTTCAATTGCTTTCGCCGAGGACGGGCTCGGTCACCTTTTACCGGTGTTTCGAAACCGTTCGGGGGGGGGGGGGACGACGGGGTGAAACAGACGAGACCATAGAAGGCCGGATATGCGGCGACCTCTTGAGAATCGCGTCCCGTGTTTGCAGAAGCCGTCGATGCAAACGTGAATTGGGCCGCGAAAAGGAAGGAACGCTGTCGATCGCGGTTCTCGGTGGTGTAAACGGTTCAATTATCGACCATTAACCCCTTCGCCTCGCAGTGATACACGTGTCGGGGTTTATTATTGAATCCCCTTTTGGAATAACGACTACGGAAACGTTTCTTTCGTCGACGAATAGCGCTCGATTTATCTTCTACAGACAGTTCTGTATAAAAATTCGTGAACCTTATTTGTAATATTATGGGGAAATCTTGCGGATGATCGTGGTTATTAATTTAGAATTTACTTGATTATTTTCAATGGCTTGACAGATTCGATTCAGCAGTTTCAAAAATCAAGAAACGCACGAATTAGTATATATCGGAACAGGTTACATTTGAATAGAAATCGTTTATTATTAATGGAATAATGGAAGACGGTACGAATTGTGCGCGGCCTCCATCTTTGTAAGGCAAGGGGTTAAACGTTTCACGCTCGTCTTCGCTCTCTTACCTAGCTTGATAGAGGGGTGGCTGTTTTTACCGGGTCAATCTTCTTTCAGGTCACCCGCCTCGCGTATGGGGTTACGTTTTATTGAAAATTTCATGCTCTGTTTGTACGCCGCGCGAGATTGTCCCTCGGTTTTTGGGTCAACCATCCTGTTTGCAATGTGTCTGTTGACCCTCGAACTGGATACTGACCGTCGTTAGATGGCACAGTGCAAACGTGGTTTAAGGAGCGAGGTCGAACACTGATCGATGGTCGCGTTAGGAAAAAAGGAATGGCTCGCGTTTCCACGTTTTCTAGATGGACAAAGTTTTAGCATTTGGCAGTCCTACAAAATGATGGACATTAAACAGATTGAATCCGATGATGGTGCAAGTTTGACAAACAAATGTTAATCTAGAGAAGAGTATGCATAATTCGTTTGCGAGTAAATCAGCTAAGATATACACTTTTTCCGCAATTGCAGTGGCATTGCGTTTTTCATTAATTTGATCGTTCTACAATTATTCTTTTGCATTGTACTAAAAAAAAATGTTTGCATAAATCTTCGTACAATCCAACAGCCCGTAGAACAATTTCCACCTCGTTTTACATTTCGTTATCCTTTATAGTGACAAGAATGTGGAATCTTGAGGATGCGCAGCATTTTAATCATATTATAACTCTCACATCTCTTGCGTCCGCTTCAGCAAATTAAAATAGCGTTCCAATAGACCGAATTATTTCAAGGGCTCGTTACTTTTGCCGCAGGAGAACGGGAAGATCTAAGAAACGTTTGCTCGCTGCAGGCAGAGAAAAAAAAGAGAGGTAAAATTACGCTTCCGTCCTTTGAAGTACTTTGCGCGAGCAGTTTTCAGTCCTCCGCCAAAGACAAATAAGCTTCGCCTGGTTGAAAGGCGATTTTCCTCCCGTAAAGAGTTTAGTAAAGTGATTTCCTCGTATTCTCTGCTGTCCTACACGGTCGAACTTTCTCTGGGACAGTTCCATCGTTAAATTTGCTCGACAAAGAAATTCCTTCTCTCCACCTTCAACGAAATTACGTTAACGACACGGGCCTCCGAAATCGTATAGTCAACAGGTTACCCCTCTCGTGTGTTACGGGTCGTTTCGTGGCGGACTTCTGAATCGAATTTCTCGAATTCCACCTTTGAGACGCTTTTCTGCGGCGACGAACGTTAATATCGTCGACGACAATAAGAGGAAATGCGGTTGCCCATAAGGAGTTTCCTGCTGATAGCAAACACATCCGGGTTCCCTTTTGTTCCCGAGAAAATAGAGATCCTGATACACAAAGGTTTAGACCTCGCAGATAATTCGAGGAGAATATATTTTTCATCGAGCCAGGAGGCAATCGTTGCTCTGTACATTGCTCTGTACATATTCAGAAATCTTACTGCAAGGATTGTTTCGCGACTTCGCCGTTCACCGTGCAATATTTCTGTCACCAGAGAGTCTTAATATCTTGGTCCTCTTTAAGATTTCCGTGACACGGATATCGTGGTTCGGTTCAATTCGTTCGAACGAAAGGTATTTTTACGAGCGCGAGGGTGTGTTTCCCTCCCGATCGTTTATAGCCTTCAAAATGTCGGGAAAAGGTTACAGGCGTAAAAACATCAAGGGCATCTTTGCGCTGTCGCTCTTCATCTTGCGCCAGTGGATCGATGGAACCACCTTTCGCGTCAGGGTAACTCGGGTCCTGTGAACGACAGGTAGAAACAGGCCGTCTCTGCGTCGCAATAAAGAAGAGATATTTGCCGTCGGACATAAAGGCCGTCGACCGAGATACACGTAAACGCAACTCCTCCGAGAGAAAGAACCTTGCACTTTCTTCGACCACTCCGCCCTGTCTTTCGGTCAAAGGAAAGGGAGTAAAATGCGGCTCGTTTGCGCAAAGTCTTGTTTCTGAAAAGTGCGCGACACACATTGCTGTCGTACTTCGTTCCTGCGGGACTCGATGCGAAAAATCCCCTTCGGTACTGTGCTTCCAAAGTAAAATAAATTATGAGATTACGGTAATAAAAACTACCGCTCGCGTGATGCAGATAGGTGCGAAATGTAACGCTGCTACACCGTGCAGCCCCCCGATACCAAAACCAGTCGGCTGGTGGGGATACCCTGTGTTCCAAATGTTGCAGAAGGGCACGGTTATAGGTATATTATCCCCTTTCTCGCTACTGCCATTCAACTGTGAGTCATCCCCTCGTAGCCAACCCGGGGTCTGACGTCACTTGAAGGTATCCCACCCCAACCATCGAAAGCATGTCATCGCACGGTTATTATGCAAGGGTGGATTGGAATCGCGACGTTCAACCCGGGATTATTTATCGACGGGACCGTTGCTTTCGGGCATTCTTTTTCTTTTTTTCGTCGAATTCGACCGGGCTGAATCGGGCATCGGGGTGGGTGAAAAAATCTCGATAAGCAGATGGTCAGACAGGAAGCAGGAGAATGGAGAGTCTGGAGACGACTAGCAGGCGTCTGTTCGGTAAATCGATTGATCGTTAACGAATATCTCGCGTTTCTATGGGCCCGTGAAGTCTCGAGTTTCGTTTCGTTCTTTGGCGACCGCTGAACGTAAACCGCCGTTTAGCTGTTGCTGAGTTCCAACCCTCTGCCCTCGTATCGTAGATCGATACGGTGAATTAAGGGTAGCCGGGGGTAGGAACTCGTCCCGATGAAAAGTCAAAAACGTTTCGCTAGCTGTTGCGGAGGGGCCGGAGATTTCGATTGAATTCGATTGTATTCACGGCTTTAGGATTTATGTATGTCCGTAGGGCGGGGGGCACCGTTTCGGACGGTCCGTTTCATTTTCTGTGACAGGTAACGCAAAGATAGCACGACCTGTGCGTGCAATGCGACACGCGGGGGAAAAAATTGGAATTGGATAGAAATTGGAGCAGTTGAAAATCTGGCGTCAGGAGTTTCCTTTTAATCTCACTAACGCGTCCAGAACAACGAACCACGAAACCTAAAAAAAATAAAGAAGAAGGACACCGACGCGCATAAATGTGCGTGTTTCCTCGTCGTTGAACCGCCTGTGACGTCACACGCGCAGAACAGAACAGAAACCATTGGGAATGCATGTCGCATTATCATTCAAGGCGTTTCACGAGGTTGGGGAATGAGAAATAATGCCGTCGACACGATTCCTTTCAGCCGCGAGTAAACACACCTTCCGCCCCTTTTCTTTTTCTTTTCTTTTCCTTTTCTTCCCCATCTCACCTCCTCCTTTTTCCCCTCTCCCGTTCTCCTCCTTCTTTCATTTGCATCGGCCGTTCGCGGAACGATTAATGGGCAAGCAACTCGGCTGAATGCATCAGCGATTTAACGAGTCGGTACGCCGATAATTTCCTTGACTCTCAGTATTTCGATTCGCGCACCGTACAGACGTACACTGGATCCATACTGGTGGCTGTGAACCCGTACAAAGAGGTGGACTTCTACACGAACGTGAGTACACATTGGATTTTCTTGCAGGGAATAGATTATCTTTAACCCTTTCGCTGGCAACGGCCACCGTAGAAGTATTTCGTTGATTTATCCCCGCGCGCTAACCGCTATCAATGCCGGCTTTTTCACAGATTTCTTTTGTAATTCCGCCGGCGTGCACGGCGGATCGTTACACAGAACCTCCGTTCAATCGTTCGGTATTCGGTTCTACCTGCGCTTCTAACCGGCTCGGGTACCGCGGTCATCGATAGCGTAATATTACTGTGCTACCTGGCCGATTGCAGAAAACGGTCCGCGCAAGTTTTATCGGCGCAACGAAGACAAACGAACGTATACAGAAGCGTGAGCGAGTAAAAGATTCCATTTGAAAGTCGACCGTCCGCGTCGAATAGGTTAATTAAACGTTTTTCAATCGAATTAAGGCAATTCGTGCGTTCACGGCCCGCCGTCCCGTTTGTCGAAGAGCACAGCGGCGACGAAATTGGTCGCAGCTTGGTCAAGGGTTAAATACGGCGCGCACTTGATGATGAATGCTAGATTTTATTTTTCTATTGGCCACGGGGCGAAACAATTGGCCGATCGCGGGGCACAGCGGGGCCTCGGTCGAGATTTCGCTCATTGTGCGATCGAGAATAATTGGCGCGATTGAGAAAATGAATTAGAGGGAGGAGACGTCGAGACTAGTGCACACACGTGGACGTTTATGGTGGTCTCTTGGAACTATGATTGGAATACTGATGGGGCGAGAGATTTAATCCTCAATTGTTGCACTGTTAAAATTAACCGCATTCAGGATTTCTGTTCAACATAGATCAAATTAGCATATATTATTTCGTATAGTGAAAGATTTTGTGATTTCGAAGAAAAGCTATCGGCATTCTTGTCGCACGCATGTATATTCGATGGCAACTGATTTAAATGTTATAAACCGACGATTAAAATGCAATCAGTTTGGTGCATGACGCGCAGCCGAATGAACGCGACAAGTACCGTAGCGTTGTTACCGAAATGCGCAATTACTTGCGCACTTCCTGCGTCAAATGTGAGCCGGAAGTAGCCTCGAAGAATAGTAAATATTAAACACACGGTGGCTGGCTCGAGGAACAGAAAAAGGCCGCACGTGTCTGATCCCCTCCTCGATCTAAGTAATAATTAGCCTCTCCTTTCGTGCACGGTTAAACACTTGGCTATAAATACCATCGAAGCTTCAAATACTAAATTACGATCGTAGAGAAATATCTGAGAGAAAGCTGCGTAACGACGTTCGCTTTATCGTTAAATAAATTTAACCGGGCCAATTATTCTTTGCTCGGAATGCAAATTTTCATCGATTGACCGTTCGAGGATTAGCGTGCGCTCGTCACGTAAATAATCAATCGTTAATTGGTTACACTGATTCGACGTATCAAATAGAAATTTGGTAACACGTTAAAAGTAACATCGTTGGTGCATACGTTTTTATACAATTCGCTCGGTCGACACTCGAAGCATGCATGCACGCGACGACAGGACGCCTTTATCGTATTGGAATTGCCGCCAGTCCTCCAAGCCTGAAAACAGGAAACGGAAGTCGCGACGTGCTTTTGCAGTGATATCGCGAAACGACCGATCGCCCCCCGACGAGCTTTCTGGGTCAGGGTGCCTCCTCTGCGACGAATCGACACGTCGTCGATTCATTCTTTCCGACGGTGAAAAGACCAACGCACCCCTACATCTTTTTCTTCTTTTTTCCCCCTTTTATTATCAACGATTTACCGGCACTGAGACCATGGAAGACACACTCTCACCGACGACTTGGCGCAACCATCGACGGATAATCGAACGCCGCAGCACTTTTCTTTCCTCGTTCTTTCTCTACGCCGACGCTTCGCTTTAATCTTTAATATCGCGGCGGGGTTAAAATCGGTCGCGTCAGGCCGGCCGAATTTAGGGTGCAGCGTCGCGCGGCGACTTATTTCGGGATCGAGTGGCAAACCACTCCGTGCGCGGTAAATACGGGTCGACGACAGTGAAACGGGTCCTCGAATGCTGTTCGACCCCTCGAGGGTCGCGTGGTGTCGCGGATAGGACGAGAGCACGGCGGGGGGAGGAAAAGAGGGACGCGCCCCGCGATTAAATGGAATTAGAGGTACGAAAAACGCGGCACAATAGAATTTGCTTCGAGCACGGCGGTTTAACCCTTTCCACCTGGCCGCAACCTGGCGAGGCACTCGCGACACAAATGCTGTCCCCTTATTAAAATGACTTGGCGCGTTGGGTAAATCGGGGTGAAGGATTATTTGCTTCGACGGAAACTTCCGTTTAGCCGTCGTGGACTTTGGTGTTGCGATGCAACCTTGCGTATTGTCATTATTTCGGATCATTTTCTCGGACGATTTGTACAGCTGTTTTTCTCTAGTTTCTGTATTTGTCGGATTACCGCGGTCTTGGTAACTGCTTCGAAGGGAGACCGCTTTGACGCATAGCCGCCCACGCTGTTACGTTCCTTTGATTGTGCGAAAGCGGTGCTCCGCGTGTCGAACGGGCTGCGTTTTACAGGGATCCGACCTTTGAACGAATTCTTACCCGGTGGCGAACCAAACGTTCCTTCAATTAATTCCTGCCGCGATACGTACACGCGAGCGTACTGAATATATCAACTGAATATATCATACTGGAAAAAATTAAAACGGAAAATAAGAAACGTTCTCCCGTTATAGAACTGCTTTCACAGTAAATGCAACGTTTGCAGAAGTTCGCCGGCTCGTTGTCGACACTCGACCGGAAAATTTCAAGTCGATCGTATTTGCGTCAGTGAGAGAATACTTTGAAAAAGAGCAAGCAAAGTTAAAGGAAAATCGGGCGAAGCAACGAGGACGCGGTTCGATTCGTAGAATTTGTTGTTTCGTCGTGAGTGATTTCGAAGGTCAGCCGGGGTACCAAAGTGGACCCCTGGATGGCAGGAAGAAAAAGGGTGGCTCGTCGTGGTGCACGCCCCGTGTTATTGATCGGGCGGGAGCGCACATCGGATTCGGAGACTCGTCGTGGTTGCCCTGGAGCCTTCGGAGCCTCGTCCTTTCCTCTCGTCGACGATGCCCGACGACGGTGCCCGGGTACCAGCGTCGTTTCACCGTGCACGTTACCGATTTATCGTTAGCGGCGCCCGTGGACGCAATTTACGTTGCCGATTCGCCAATTTCGTTCGTTCGAATTGGAAACTATGATAGAGACGACAAAGTTCGTCGTTATTAATCGTGTTTATTGAATTTTTATTCATGTTTCATCATATTCGAGTTCCCCTGCGGATTGTTATTCGTGTGTATGTCTTACATCTTTGGGGCCATTCTGTTCGATTGAATTTCTCCCACCAGTTACATGTACAGCTGAGAGTTCGACCTGATTGTACAGGGTGCTTCAAAAGAGGTGACTGTTTTTGTAAGGAATTTGGTAAACTTGAGTTTTACGATTTGGAAAGTTCCTTGATCTTATTGATTATACAGTCTTCATTATGATTTAGAATAAATGAAAAGGAATGTATCTTTCGAAGAAGATAGGTAACTCGTTGTTCTCCAATGTACAAGTAGTGTTAAATTCGCACCTGCCGATCATTAGCCTGACCCCTGCTGGAAACTTGGAAATACAGTTAGCCGATCCCAAAGGTCTCAGCGTGTATGGACGATTTTGTGGTAATCGAATATCGGTTCTCCTCTTGAACGGCGTCGTGCTTTGATTAATCGTCGACCATCGCGATAGATCTGGCACGGCTGTAGGATCGGCGTAATTTCCGCTTGCCGCAAACTTAATTAGAAAACACCGACGTTTACCATTGTCGCCTCGCGCGACTTCTACTTCACTGTTGCGCAGCGCTTGAATTTACCACCAGCGAATCCATCGATCGAAATAATCGGAGATCGTTAGTAAATTCTTGCGATTCCCATTTCAAAGAGAGTCACCTACGGCTAGTAACGTTGTCAATCCCGCGTCAAAAATATGAACCGAAGTTCTCCAACGAGAGTCAGCAATATTTAACTAACGTTCACGCGTACCACGCTTCGTTGCGGCAGAACCATGAAACGACAGAGCGCAGCGTTTAGCCGCACGTAAACGAGAGTTTTCGGGTCAGAGAACGGCTCCTCGTTTATCAGCCGCGTGTCTCCGGAACAAAAGCAACTGGAGCATCTCGATATTCCCTCGTTTCGTTGCGTGCTGCCACGCCAGAGAGACGGAACATTTTTATCTCGCCGTTGTACGTTCTCTATCGCCCGTCTTTGCATACATCCGTCCCCCCTCTTTCTCTTACCATATCGCACGAACGATCGATTCGAGTGTTCCGAAGTAATCAACCGAGCTCCGTTCCTCGTCAAAGAGGATCATCCAGGTAAACTGGACCGGCCGACCGTCGAGCGAACGCCGTCGTTAACGTTCGGGCTGCAGGCTGTTCGCTCGCTTTATTTCCCTTCCAGTGCCGTCTATTTTACGCCGGTTCGCCGGCTGCGGTTCTCTTCGTTCCAGAAAACGAGGCGTCCCCCTTTTTCTGGGCTCGACTTGTTCCCAAAGAATGGAGCCCCGGCCATGCGACCGATGATTCCGTGGCTCTCCGCGCAAAGAAGACGCTTCTTTGTTCTCGCGCGCGACCTTTCCTACCCGGGGGAATTCGTCGAGACATATTTCCCTTTTCTTACCTGAAACTTGTGCGCGTACAATTATTTCGTTCCTCTCGGTTGAACGTCTCGCGGTCGCTGTAAACGTCTACGCCGGCGGAATTTTCTTTTACAGCTCGCTGTAAAACGTCGGAAACGTCACATTCCACGTTTGCGACTTCGCGAGGAGATTCGACGGAGTGGGTCTGGCTCGACCCAAAATAAATAATCTTCGGGTGCAAACAATGTTAGGGGGACATGTCCGCGTTAGCCGTGTTCCAATCGTCGAGCGAGGGAAACGGCCCTCGTTGAACTTCCCTCGTAGCCCCGATCGAAAGCCTATTCGCGACGTAACCTCGTTTTCTACGCGTCTCTGAATGCGTTAGGCCACCGACGTCGACGGAAAAGAGCAGAGGAAGCGAGCACGACCCCGACCGACGACACCCCGACACGAGACGCGACCTCCAGTCGACGAACCGTGCGCCGATTACGCGAGGTCGCAGCTGCTGCAATAAAATTGGGGACACAGGTTTATTCCGCGGACCCTCCTCGACTCGAAACATCTCGCGGGGCGCACCGCTGACTCGTTTCTCTGACCTCGCTTTCCTTCGTTTACCCCTTTGATGGTCGATAGAAAGAACCGCGTCGCAGACGTTCCGTCGTATCGTCGAATGAAACGAAACTGGTATGCTCGAAGAGTTGGCTGGTCGAAGAAACGCGACGACGACGAAGATAACGAAGCCTGTCGTTTGTCAAATTTGTCAGGATTCGAGGTGACGTTGTCTCGCGGGCTTGAATGGAATGCTCATTTACGGTGGCGGGTACGCGGTCGAATCGCGCAATTTCGCAGCAAAAGTTCGATAACGCGGCGAGAACTGTTCAAACATCGCTCCAATAACGGTCGTGTCTCGTTGAAAATCGTGCCGGCTAAAAGGTACGCGAAACAATCAGGGTATAGGGGGGAGTTCGGGCCACCGAGAGGTCTGTTTTCACGTGTGCCGGATGCGTGCCCCGAGTGGAATAGATAAGATAAGTTCCGGCGTGGCTACCGTATGACAGCCACCTGGGATTCGTTGCACTCTGCTATTTTTACCGAAGGTCGTTTATTTTCCCAAGAATATATTAGTCTCCGGTACACGTTTATCTCTCGTGCAAACACGCCCGAAGATTATTCCTTTCGGAAAGAGCCGATAAGAAATCCTTCGGGCGCTCTCTTCGCTTTCGAACCTTTCGTATTTCGGGCAAATTATAACATTGGCTAGTCTAATTCACGGTAAATTCGACGGGGGGATAGTGTATTATCGTGCGAGCTTAATGGACGGGATGATATTTTCCTATAAATACTTCAGAGTCTTTCACGCGAGTTAATTTTCGCGAAGATCAACATTGACAAAGCAATCCACGGGACTCCATCGGTGCCCTCTCACGTCTGCACAATAAGTCTTCCCCTTCGCGTGCCAGTCTACGTTCGTTCTCTCGAGTAGCGTGCCCATTTTTTAAACGCGCTGCATCGTTGCGTGACCCCTCATCCTCTCCTAGCAAAACAGAAAGAAGAAGAAAAAATCAAATGAATCGCAAGGACCCCCCGGGTGACGCTTCAATTTAGATAGCGGGATCGTTGAAACGTTCTACGCGTTGCGTTTTCACGACGAAACGTAAAAGTCGAGCAAGTGGAAATGGACCGAGCGTTTCGATGAATTTCCACGAGGCACCGAGGGTTACCGGATTATTCTCTCCGTTCCCTGCGTTCGCGGTTGCGCATACGACGCGTCTGACACGAAACTGGGTTGCACTACTTCGCTGCTCGGGACTGGCTGCAGCCCGCCTAGACCTGCGAAGGTGCAACTTGCATAATGCACGGATGAGCGGGTCTGGCGGGGCTCAACCGACGGGGGAAGTTTCCGTCGTTAAAAAATTATGAAACATGCAGTGCACCGGGTCGCAGAGTGTTTTGACAAATGAACGGGCAGTTTTCTAGCTTTTCTTTTCTCTGCCGAACAAGTTACCCGGAAAGACTCGAGATTATACGTACGTTGCACATAATTCGAGGAAGTAGTTCGGTATCAGCCTGCCTCCGGTGGGCGACGTACGTATGTTTAGAAGCGAATCAGTGGAAGTCCATTGGCGTTCGAAACGAGATGAATAAGCTTTTTACAAATTACTTGCGAAGATAAGGACTTGACTTAGTTTTGATGATATAGAGGTTTCTGTAGTACGTAACTAGTGTTCAGGGAAAGCTAAATCTTCCTGGATTATTGCCTTCTGAGTCTTTCATATAGAGATCGGATTTTTTCCGTTTCGTCTTGTCGTAAGCGTAATGCACTATGCGGCACGGTTTCATTAGTAATCGAACCTGGTTTCAACGTTTATTGCCGACGTAAACTTTTCAATCGGATCTCGCATCGATTGATTATCATTAATCGTGACCGTAAAATGAATAGCAGTGACGCGGCGAAAGCATCGGATAAAGTAGATTTAACGAACGACGGGGCTTCATTTCGCGCGTGCCGCAAATGCACGGCGTTAAACATCGATACGTTTGCGATCGAACTATCGATGCACGCCTTTCACAGTCGTGACACCGTCTCTCAAGGGAATCGGTAAAATGAAAGGGGCCGAATGGAGCTCGGCCGTGGAATGTTCAATCGAATGACGTTTGCCATTAATCGGATTAGCAGGGTCGCCGAGACCACCCGCCACCCTTAATTCAAACCTTCTATCTATTTGATCATCGAAATCTGCTTGTCCCGGCCGATGCGTACTGAAACGGCAATTAAGACTAACGGATTGCAACGCGAATCTTCGGTCCGTAACACGGGGACACCTGTATGCCCAACATTTATCGTAATTAAGATACAATTGAAACGTAAACGGATTACCAGATAGAAGAAACGAGTCGTATACTTGTCGACCATCATATTTTGGGGGGTGTACCTTTTAATTTTCAATTTTGATTTACTTGTTAAGGGCTGGCTATTTTTGTCAAGTATCTAGCCCGAGACACCTGTGCAACCTTAATCGACAATCACGTATCTCCATTATCCCGATATCGGATGACCTGTCCATTGTACAATTTCGATTCTGACAAGTTCTCGCATGTCGAGCGGTTATTAGATACGTGCAGGTACATACGTAGTTCCATTATGCGCCAACATTTCAAGCGTTACGTGTACGTGGTCTTATTGACAAGTCCGTCGAAGTTTCCCGAAACCGGAAATGGGCTTGTCTTCGCACGAGTTCCTCTTTTTTCCTTCACTGGACGTCCACAGGGTCCAGTCATGATCGTTTGATTAGCACCTTCGTTTGGTTTTTTTGTTTGTTTGTTTGTTTGTCGAAAAACTTATCGAAAACTGTTGCAACTCCAAGGAAAAAGCGAATGAAAACTATTCTCGTCGATTTGCAGGAATACGTGAATCGATACCATGGACAAAAGATGGGCTCCTTGGAGCCGCACGTGTTCGCGCTGGCGGAAGCGGCTTACAGGTCCCTCCAGGACACGGAGAGCAATCAATCCTGTGTAATATCAGGTGAGAGCGGGGCTGGCAAGACGGAAACCACGAAATTCATCTTGCAGTATCTTTGCTCGGTGACCAGCAACGTGGACACGTGGGTGGAACAGCAGATTCTCGAGGCGAACACCATACTGGAGGCATTCGGTAATAAAACTCTGCCCCATAATAAACAACATTGCCCTCGTTAATTATATTTTCCTACAGTTCGCCGAGTTCGTGGCGTTCTCCTAGAAATATCACTCGGTCGCAAAAATTCACCGAACGCTTGTCGGAGAATATTGAACGCGAGGCAAGCAAAATTATTTCACGATACCGCGAAATTAACGGTAATTGTTTCCGTCGGGTCAATTCAGATTCAGAAAGGTCGGAAATATAATCACGTACGAACAGCTAAGGAACAAAAGTCGTTCGAGAAGAGGGATGCCTTTTGTCGAGGCTCCGTATATTGTTCGAAAGGCCGCGCTCGACAATAGGCGAACGTAAACGGGATGAATTCGATAAGAGTGGTCGATGAACGTTATCCCTAATGGCATTTAAAAATGAAGGGGGTTCATTACTCGGAGTGAAGAGGCCGCGAACGAGTCAGGTGTTAAATGCAGCCAGGTCGGAGGGTAAAAACTGGGTCACGAGAGGCGAAAGATTTAAGGGGGGGCCATCATGAAAATTGTACCGTTTGCTTTTGTGTCTCGACAAAGGTTTTGCGCCGTCAAACGCTCCCGAGGTCTGCAATTCATTGGGAAAATATTTTCGTTCGCTGCTTAATTCCGCCCGTATGGACGCGTTACACTGTTTTAATGTTATCCGTACGAGCGTGAACATTATTTAGCTTTTGCCAAATTGATTTTCCTTATCAGAATGAATTTGTCTTGGGAATTTTCGCGAATATCAGTTTCACACCAATTACAGTGAAACAATTCTGTTTCATCCCTTGAATGATGCGCGCAATTTTAATTAAATTATTGTCGTATTGCCGGTAAACAGGTAACGCAAAGACAGTGAGGAACGACAATAGCTCGCGGTTCGGGAAGTTCATGCAGGTGTGCTTCGACAGCAAGTGGATGATCAAGGGCTGCATCATCCAGGATTACTTGCTGGAGCAGAGCCGTATTACTTTTCAAAGCGCAGGCGAGAGGAATTATCACGTGTTCTATCAGCTTGTCGAGGCCGGCACCAGGGACAAGGAATTCGCAGAACAGTATAAACTAATGCCAGCCAGCCACTACAAGTACCTTAATCAATCTGGTTGCGTGAAGATCGATGGGATCTCTGACTGCAGAAAGCTCGACGCTCTCAGGCTTGCGTTTAATGTGCTTCAGGTAATTAATTGGTGCATATTTCGTGGCGTAGTCGCAGGTTGCGTTTCTTGCTTGAGGTAATTTAAATATAAAAATAAAAAAATAACATAATGATTAATAGCTTTTCCAATTTTTCGTTATATTTATTTGTTTATTCATAATGAATTAAATGTATACGCTTTATTTTCTGTACAATATTCCGAACGAGTCTAATATTCGGTCTACGTCACTCCCTTCGAAAACGAAACCAACGAGGAATAAACGAACGATCGACCTTTAAAGAGAATATATTTCTGAATTTCCGAGCAGACGTAGTCACTCGTCCGCGTCCATTCCTGCATTATCAATGAAGTCCCTCGGTATCGTCTGTAAATTCCTCCAGCAACAAGAACTTATTTTACCCTTGCCCGACGCTGACTGGCACTTTCGTTTTTTCTAGGTCGCGCCGGAAATGTGCGAGGGTATTTTCAGAGTACTGTCCGCCATTCTGTGGCTTGGAAATTTAAGCTTCGAGGACGTGGACGGCGAGAGATGCGAGCTAACTAAAGAGGACCTTGACATCGTCGGCACTGTCGCCCCTTTGCTCGGCCTCCAGGTAGAGGATCTTACCAAGGTGGTGCTGATACGACAAATCAACGTACGCGGGAACATCACCGAGATACCATTGAAGGTGCAAGAAGCTCGCGAAAACAGGCACGCGATGGCGAAAGCTCTGTATTCCAGAACGTTCGCCTGGCTGATCAATCACATAAACAATTGCACGAACCCAGGCCAGGATAGCTCCAGATTCCTGGGCGTTCTCGATATCTTCGGTTTCGAGAACTTCGCTGTGAACAGCTTCGAGCAGCTCTGCATCAATTACACGAACGAGAAGCTGCACAAGTTCTTCAATCACTACGTGTTCGCGTTGGAACAGGAACTCGTAAGTCGTTACTAGGCATTCCCGTTTGCCTGTGTACCGTGTCGTCTATGAGACACGATTAACCCTCGATCTGGGGGGATGAAATAATGAGCTTGTTACGTAATCGATAGGGTGGTATCGAATTGACCTCGATACATGCCGCGGCGAGGTTAATTTGATCGAACGCTTACGTGTGTTACCCTTTTTTCCCCATGCAATGCTCGACGACGAAAAGTTTCGAGCAAAAGTGTTGCACGCAATGCGGAATGAAATTTAACAAATCGTACGGAAAAGTTCGTGGTATAGCTGGTTAATCTGTCGAGAGAAATATAAATTTCATTGGCAGGATAGATGGTATGTCTACACTTACTCGGAATATACATATACGTAAAGTATTTTTTAGTAAAAGTGATTCCTCGTTTCGTCACACCGCCACAATCGAGGGTTAAAAACTAAACTGGTTCCGTAGTTGATTAGGTGACAGTTGTCCTTCCATGTCGGCTATCCTAACACGCGGGAACGTTTTGAATTTCAGTATCGACAGGAAGAGATCCAATACTCCCATATCACCTTCACGGACAACACCATGTGCCTGGAATTAATCGAGAAACCGCCGCGTTGTGTTCTTAAGTTACTGACCGAACAGTGCCATATGCCGAAAGGCTCGGACCTGGCGTACCTGACCAATTTGCACGCGGAATTCGAGAACCATCCGTGTTACGTCAAAGGCGACGATCGCCGAAAATGGGAGAAAGAATTCGGCGTGAAACATTACGCGGGCAGCGTTACCTACGCGGTCGAAGGTTTCGTCGACAAGAACAGAGACGTCCAGCAGGACGTGTTCTTCGATTTTATGTCCAGAAGCACGAACGAGTTTGTACAAGAAATCACGATTTACCAAGACCTCCTTAGCTGCACCGTGGCTCGCGCGAGTGGAAACACAACTACCATGTCCCGTGGAACGTCCAAGGGGAAGCCGACTCTGTGCGATTCATTCAGACATCAGTTGCAGGCACTGGTCGATGTCCTTCAAGCCACTACGCCTTGGTACGCAAGGTGTATCAAGCCGAATATGGAAAAAGCGGGGAATAATTATGACGAGAAGCTAGTCCTCGATCAGTTGAAGTATTTAGGCATGTTGGATATTATTAGAATCAGGAAAGAAGGCTTCCCTATACACATGCCTTTCCAGGACTTTATAGCAAGATACCGTTGTCTGGACAAGGCACGACAGTCTCGTTCTTGCGACGAAAGGGAGTCCGTTAGATGCTTGATCAGTAATCAGGGTATACCGGGAACTGAGTGGCAGATAGGCAAGACCAAAGTATTTCTAAGAAGCTACGTACACGAGCCTCTGGAAGACTGTAGAAATCAGATGGTTACCAGCAATGCTATAATGATACAGAAGATATGGCGGGGTTACGTCATTCGAAAGGGTAAATTGTCATTAATTTCTGCTCCATTTATTTTTTTTTGTTTTTTCTAAGGGACAATATATATGTGTATGAATTTTCGCAGAGTATAAACGTGTGAGAGATGCCGCGTTGAAGGTGCAACACGCCTATCGAGGATGGAAGCTGCGAATAATGTTCATCAGAAAACGAAGAGCAGCAATTGTTATTCAGAGTCATCTGCGCGGTGTGTTTGCTAGGGAAGTAGCTGCAGCTTTGCGAGAAATGAGACGAGTAGACGAGGAGATGAGGAAGAGGGAGCGATTGGAAGAGGAAAGGAGACTGATGGAGGACAAGAAAGCTCTGGAGGAAAGCCAGAGGTATATTGAAATGATTACACTCGAATTGTTTGATGCGACACATTTATTTCAGTATACAAAGTACCGTGACAGTCGTGTAGGACTACCGTTCGCTTGTGCGTTAATAGTATTTCCATTTGTGTCCTTTATAGCGCACAGTACAACGGTATTGTCGGAATGGAACCCGGGTAAGTTCGTCGGTTATTGAAATGGCGGAATAAATGCCGCGGCTGCATGGCGAATTCACCAACAAATATAATCGCTTTTAAGCAAAAAAAAAAAATAAATAAATAAATAAACCAAATGCAGCGTTTAGTATCGCCATATGCACACAACAGCACCAGACTAACATTGTGCGCTTGAATCTTAGAGCAATTGCACCTAAATAAATTTGCATTTCGTTGCGCTCACGGATCACGATGAATTTTACAGAAAAGCCCAGGAAGAAATTGCCGCGTTGTCCCAAATGGCCGAGCAAATGAACTCGAAGATGGCTGCCTCAGACTTGCAGTCCGTGGACTTGGACAATTTGTTCTCGTTCCTGTCTGACGTTCAGTCAACGAAGGGCAATCAAATCATCGAGGAAATCGGAGAGCAGATGGACGAGCTGGTCGAAGACCTCGATGTCGAATTGGAAACTGTAATTCAACAAGAAATGGAGCTGAACTCGAAAGCAGAATCCACAGCGAACACACCGAACGGGCAGGATGCTCCAGCACCTCCGCAACAACAGAGAATATCATGCGCCAATCCTGGCAAACTTGGCCAACCGAGTCTTCCAGAGCCAACCGAACCCCCACCACCTCCTCCGCCACCTCAGGCTTTAACAATGAACGGAGACACCTCCACCGACAACGGAGAACCAATCTACGAATCCGTTCTACCGCGCGAAGACAACAGTCCCAGCAGTCCAATTGTAGTCAATGGTAACTCTGGACCATTGATCAACGGCGACACCTGTAGTTCTCCTCCTCCAGTGCCAAATAACAAGATCATCAAGGAACAGGTTGCCGGTAGCCCTCCGTCACGACCGGAATCCAGAAATTCTAACAGCCATCATTTGCACCACAACCACCATCAACCGGTCCCCCAGCAGCAACAGAATGGCCACGATCAGTCGCAACAACAGGTACAGCAGCCTCAACAACCACCTGTGGAACGGGAACAGAGACGCAAATGCAGAGTGGAACGCAAGCTTCAAGAATTGGAGGACAAGAAAGAGCCCGACAACGAGGTCACCTATCACGATATCGTGGAATTCGCGCAGAATTACTTTAATAGCCATGAAAGATCTCCGGAAGGCACGATCATGGCCACGCTTACTAGAAAGTCACGCGGCAAGAGTGTGGAATACATTCCCAAGTACGAGATGGTTACCTACTATAAGGGCTCCACGATACCGAACTCTCACATACACATGTACGATCCGGATAATGTAAATGTGGCTTGTTCAGTCTTTAGGGTAAGCCATATTTTAATATTAATCATACATCGAGCCCATTTCAATCTACAATCAACACTGAAATTAATGCTGCAATTTTTCCTTTAAATAATCTCTAGGACTTGTGCAAGTATTTGCGGGGAGAAATGAAATTGGACCAGGAGATCGCAACTATTCAAAGTATAATAGGCTACGGTATCGAGCGTGAAGAATTAAGGGATGAAATATTCGTTCAGAGTATGAGACAAGCAACCAACAATCCTAATCCAGAATGGGCCGAGAGAGTGTGGTTACTGCTCTGTTTGGCGATCGTTGCGTTTCAACCTAGCAAACTGTTGTACAAATACTTCGTGTCTTTCCTGAGAAAGAATTTAGCTCTCGAAGGAAAACTTCGACAGTACGTGCAATGGTGCGTCGATAATTGCAAGAATATGAAAGTCTCCTGTAGACAGCATCCACCGTCGACCGTAGAGATTGCAGCCATGAGGCGATTAGGTACCATAGTTTGTCGATTCTTTTTCCTCGATGGAAGAACCAAGGCAATCGATGTTCACCCAACTGACACCGCTGCCGATGCTGTTGCTAAGCTTGGCGAAAAATTGGGCCTTCGATCCTTGGAGGGTTGGGCAATTTACCAGAGCAGACCTGACGGCGAGGAACACGTGCGAGCCCATGATTATTTGTACGATGTTATTGCCGCCTGGGAAATGTAAGTTGTCATTGATAAATTCTTTTGCCGATAAACCCTTACAGCTTGGTTCGTCTTATATACAATTATTATCTTCTCTATTTAGGAAACAATGTAAATTAAACACGGCGCAATCAACGTTCTCCACCCTTCGCCGGGGAAATAATGCAACCCTTGGTAGCGGTGATAATCGATTCGTCTTCAAACGAAGACTATTTCGGAATACTCGCGAAATATCCCAAGATCCAGTTGAAGTCAACATGCTGTATGCTCAAGCTGTGTATAACGTCGTGAAGGTGAATGAAAAGGAAGCAAAACATAATTATCCGGTTTCATTCATTTTTATTAATATATCTTAATTAATTTTCTTTGCCTCTACATTTTCAGTGCGACGATTTTCCCGTATCAGAAAAGGTCGCGCTGCAGTTGGCAGGCTTGCAAGCTCAAGTTGCTTTAGGCGATCCGAAAGATAACGATCGGCTGGATTACTACAGCGAGGTTGACAGCTTTTTGCCTTATCGGATCAGCCGTGCTCGGGGCGACGACGTTTGGGTGCCGATAATAGCGCAGGCACACAGACAGTATGGCGCGGGTCGCAAGGAATTGGCGGCCAAGGTGTTGTACTTATCTTGCGTGATGCAATATCCACTCTACGGCACGACCATGTTCAACGTTACTTATCGTGGCTACTGGTCATACGGCAATCAATTGATCTTGGGCATCAACTGCGATGGTTTGATGCTGATTAAACCTGACGACAAGTTCGTTCTATCGGAGTACCGTTACCAGGACGTTGAGAGCATTATGCTGGACCCCAGCGACTCGTTCATCACTTTGTCCCTCCTTCGTCACAATCCGGACAGCTCGCACAAGTGTTTCGTCTTCGAGACTACGCAGAAGAACGAGATAGGTAGTCTGATTGTTAGCTACTGTCCAGCTCTGGCTGGCTGGATCACGGAGAACGAGGTTCCTACCAAGAAGCTCAAGTGTATCACTAACGAGGATCGTATCAGGCTCTATCATAATCTGGTCAATTGTCGGAGGACCCTGGTGGACGCGGAGATACTGAGGAAACCGCAAGACTCTGGTGGCGGTTTCTTGAGGAATACGCTTAGACGATTGTCCAAACACAGAATAGAGAAGCTTAGGCAGGAGCACGGTAGCGCAACGGATCATGGCGAAACTTACAAGGGATTCCCCTACGTCTATTGGGCGTTCAGCAGACAGACCATACCGCAGAGTCTCTCGAAACTGCCGGACCCAGACGAGCAAATGTCTCTGAGCGTTTTTCAATTGATCCTGACCTACGCTGGTCTGGGACAAAATGGCGACACGGTTCGCAGGGTCGAGGATGAGCACGTGAACCTGATACAGACCGTGATGGAGCGCTGCATAAGGAAGGAGAACCTGTTGGGCGAATTGTATCTTCAATTGATTAAGCAAACCACGGATCATCCGGATCCTAACAGTCGAGTGAATCTCAGGCATTGGGCGTTGCTTTCATTGGCCTGCTCGGTTATCTTACCGCCGCAGAAAGTCATTCGAAAGTATTTGATCGCGCATTTGAAACGGTGCTCCAGTGATTATGTCACGGAGGAGGGGAAGTACGCCAGATTCGCTGAAAAGTGCCTTTATAAAACGCAGGGCACGAGGAGGAGGCAATGGCCACCGAGCAGGGAGGAAATAATGTGCACGATTAATCGCAGGCCTATTTACGCGAGATTCCACTTCATGGACGGACAGTACCATGCTGTTGAATTCCATCCGTCGGCCACAGCCAGGGACGTCATGGAAATTATCAAGACGAAAATCGGTCTGGAGGAAAGCGCCATGGGTAAATACGATTTACATAATAATCAACCTCGCAGTTCTACGTTCGTCTTCACAGATTTCTAAGTGTTCGCGATTGAACTATGACCCGCAGGTTATGCGATCTACGAGGTATTAGGGCCAACCGAACGAGCGTTGATACCGGAAGAGAAGATCGCCGATGTGATGTCGAAGTGGGAACGCTACAGGACGGCGAACGCGCAACAAAACCAATCTCAGAGGAAGCACGCGCATCACTTATTCCTATTTAAGAAACATTTGTTCCTTGATCAATACATGGATCTGGATGATCCGGTAGAGAAAGAACTGTTGTATCATCAAGTGTTGCACGATTTACGTGCCGATCGATTCCCCATCACCGAGAAGGAAGCTGTAAATAATCTTCCTTGTTTTGTGTTTGTTTTAACATTAAAATTTCGTAACTCGTATAACTCTCTTATACGGTCAATTAAATATTTATTTCCAGATGATGCTGGCTGCGTTACAAGCACAATTAGAACTCGGTGACTGCGAAGATGCTGCATCAGAGCACGAGTACCGCGCTATATCGAATCACTGCCTACCACCAAGACTGGTTCCAGCTTTATGCATAGAAGGTGTACTTCAACACCATCAATCTTTAGGAGGGATGACACCGCCGGAAGCAAAGAAGGCTTTCCTAAATTTAATTCAATCGTGGCCGTTGCACCGTGCAACGATATTCGATGTTATGCAATCGTTTACTTCAAACTGGCCGCGGGTTCTATGGTTGGCCGTTGACCAGCTAGGTCTTCACCTTCTAGAGCACCGGTCCAGAAATACTCTTTGTACCTATGAATATAGCAGTATTCTAAGTTATAGCCCAGCTGTTAGTTGTTTGATGATAATCACTGGCACTGATAAGAAGCAGAGCAAAGTTATCCTAACAACATCTCAGGTATTCGTTTAATTAACGCGCTACGTATTACGGTTCAATGATATCTTTTTAGATTCTCCGTTACTTTATTATTATTCTCATTTTTCTGCAGGCACATCAAATAGCGAACTTAATTCGCGAATACATGGATGTCCTACAATCGCCACCGGAAGTGCCGAAGAGAGAATCCGCGATAGCTCAGCAAATGGTCCAACAGCCGATGCAACAGCCAACAAATATCCCGGCCACTACAGGTGGTCGTAAATCGAGACCCGCCTCGGTTTTACACAGAGGTGCTCCGGTGATACAGTCGCAAGCTAGTTAAAAAGTTAGGTAACTGATTAAACGCGATACTTCTCTCCAAACCTGACCCAGGAATCATTACCTCATGTATGTAAAGCTCTTTCTCCGCTTTTGTATATTTATTCGCTATGAACACGAACTTAATTTAGTATCGATCATACTTTTAATATTCGCATTAACTGTTTCGCAACTTGGTACAATATTGAATACGTTGAATACGTTTACGCTGTTTCGATACTACCTGCGTGTTTAAAGAATATCATTCTCGCAGCGGTAAGGTCGATGTATCGTTAAATCTAATTTCGGTATCAGGTTCAGGCGAGAAGGTATCTCTATAGTTATTAATGCTTTATCGGCAAGGCCTATCCGGCGACGAGACGGCACCAGCCTAGGAATACTTCTTTCTTCCAGTATTTATTCGATTAGCTTAGAGCTCGAGAGACGTCGAACAATCTAGATGCTGCCACGGGGACTATAGATTAGCGAATGGACCGACGCAACAACTGCCATTTTACGATTTTTAAACGCTGAGAAACCTGTCGAATTCTATTTCCATTTTTGTCCGTCGCTGTCGTTGCCTTTTTTACGAGCGATTGTCAATGTTTTTTATACGGTTTTTTGCAGGATATATATTACAATCATGGTACCTCAGTGTTTCGAGGTACAATTTGTACTGTTGGCATATCACTTTTTTGTATCGTTCAACGGGCGAGCGATTGTCAGGTTTTTTCCACGTGAATTTCCGTTGGGGACGCAAAGCGAAGGGAAAATGGAACGACCAATTTTTTTATTCTGTATGTACTCTGAATTTTATCTTGCTAATGGTCGCTCTGTTCAACGATACAATAACGTACGATACAAAAAGCTCTCGGATATCGCCATATTGCAATCAAGATAAGCGTCTCGATGTGTTATCCTTGCGCAAAATTGCAATACGATTATAATACGTATTATATTTAGACGCGATGTTCTGCGTGAAATTTTACTCGACGTATAATACGCAATGGTGTAAAAATATATTATATAATGTGACATTTTAAGGAAAGAGACGACGAAGGCAAATTTTCGACTGACACTTTGGAGATCTTCGAGCACCTTTTTGCGAGAAGATTGAACGATGATCCAATTTTCGTTTCATAGACAATCCATTCGTGCTGCTGTCCCTCTTCCCGTGAAATTTGTAACCGTGGAGTTCGAGCCAGATACGACGGCAGACATTATCATCGGAGATTCGATTGAAATCCGTGATCGGTTACGATCGAGAAACATTGCCACGAAATTGCGTCCAAAGGGGTTTCGTTTTTTCTTTTTCTCTTTCATCCAAATCGCTCGATGTTTGGTGTGTATATATTGAAAAACGTATAAAGAAGAAGATGACAAGAAAATATTTGAACTTGAAACCGTAACGATATAGGTTCGAAACAGAATTCTCCAGTGTTCAGTGACTGCAATTTCAACGTAAATTAGTCTTACAGCCCACTCATATGCAGAAACGATATTATCTAATTGTAATTTAACAATCTCAAACACAATCTTTCATAAAGGTAGTACGAGGCTAGTATCAAAAATTAACGCCCTTTCAAGTCTACACTGTATACAGTTCTTAATGTAGAGAAATAGTTTCTTTTTGCTAATATTACTCTTTTTCATAATAATGGCAAACGTCATTGTCCAATAATATGCTAACTGCGAAGACCGATACCATGTGGAGGAAACACTTTTTTCGGGACACAGTCGGGAAAGGATTAAATGCAAGGTTGAGAAACATTAAGAATCAATTTGTCGAACACTGGAGCACGTGAAACAATCCTGAATTTATTCGGACCATAATTTCGTCCCGAAGACTTGAACCAGTGTTGGATCCCTATTTACGCGTCGTAAATAAACAAATTCTGTGTGCCGCACGAGAAAATTGATAGAAAAAGGAATTACAATATTAATTCAGCCTAAGCTACGGAAAGGAAAGCCCTTGCAATGGGTTATTCATGAAAAGTGAAACAATTGCTCTAAGAACAGTACTCTACTGCAGCACCGTACGCTGAAAGCATATTCTCCGATGTGGCACAGTAAAAATTACCCATGTTATATGCTGTCTGTATTCTGATTTACTGACGAAATTATTTTTAAGAGAATTGCGGCACGCGTACTTAAGGATCAACCACGTCGGTCACCGTAAATCATAAAGGATCGAGAATTCGTCGCTGTGAAACAAAGATAACTTGTATTGGTCGTAATTTAAGTTTTGCTGAAAATTCGACAAGTGCAGAGACAGACTGTGATCCGCTTTGGGTGTCCGTAGTCTTCGAGAGCTGTTTAACGAGTGAGACTTCGTGTTAACTAATTAAAAGAAGAGGGGAAAAAAGAAAAGAAAATAAAAACGAATGTGGCGAGCACACGTGTATTTGTATGTTTGTGTTCTTGCATGCATGCGTGAGGCTGCGAGAACGGAGGATCGAATGAACGAGTAAAGAAACCGTTTTACGAAACGTTGGATGTAATTTTGCGATGCATGAATGATACTTAAAGGGGAGACAAGTATTTCTGGTCCCCCGTATGTGTAGCTTAAGCAAAATAAATTATTGGTTGACGATGTTATATTGAAATATTTAAGAAGGAACAACACTTGTATATACGTATATATATATATAAATAAATAAATAAATGGGCACGCACAGGTGATACGCACACCTCGACTTACACTCAATTTACACTCGCGACACGACGGATTGTTTTAAGCCCGATAGTCCACGTACAAAGGAGACACACCTGGTGAGAATTACACGCCTACATGCGACGCAAATATACACACTATTATATAAATATAAATATGAACATAAATATAAATATATACATAGACTATTAATATACTCGAGCTATGTTTGAGAATACAATAAAAGGAAGCGAAGCTTTAATATTGCAAGTAGCAGGGATTTGTTTCTTCAGTGAGGACAGTTTGATGAATAAATTATTGGAGTTGTTGAGGGATCAGATCGAAACGGTTCGCGAGTATGATAGTGTATTATCTGTAGGAACTCAATTGGCATTGAAAGTATCAATTATATATATTATGCGACGAAAGTAATTCGCATAATAATAAAATTGCTAATAAAGAATATAATCGAGATTAATTGCCGACACTTCGAATTAAAGAGACATCATTTTGTGTGTATATACATTGGTTTATTTATTATTTTGTACACAATAATGAGACAATTAATAGCGCTCGCTTCGATTTACAATTGCCCATGTATTTGCCTCTATTCATAATTCGACACCGGATATAATCTATATGTACTTACAGTTTCTTACAGTCTCTTTTTTATTTTGTGAAACATCTATTATTATTGATTATGGCAACAATACAAACACGGCAAGCACAGAGGCAATCGCGAGTATACAAATGTTTCACCTCAGACATAACAAAATCGATAGATCCTTAAAATTAATAAATAAAAAATTAGAACAAAATGAAAAGAGAAAGTGGTCGAACATATATTTTTAATGTATTATGTTTATTAAAAAATGCATTCTTCTTTCGGTCCTTCGAGTCAAGTTCCAACGTTTCTAAATGCATACAACCCAACGCAACATTCACGGAAGTACTCTATTTTTTTTTAGCCTGAAACTCTAGGAAATGAGTTTCTCAATTCACTAAAGTATGGGTGGTAAATACATGGTGCTATCGAGTAATTTTTCCTTTCCAAACGTTTCTATAGGCTCCATATCTCCATAGGAATATAAGCGTGCCCCAATATTAACGTTAAAAAATATATAGTAACGAGCTTCTTTCATGACATGTTTTCCTTTTTTCATCATTTTTCATTTTTCCAACAACCTTAAAAGCTCACTTAAAAATTCTTATCAACATAAGTTATCGGTGAATATGAAATATACATTAAAATTCATCGCGTCCTCATAAATCAAGCGCGCCGCGGTATTTAAATGCGAAAATACTTAATAACAACGAAAAACTATATAGAGGTACTTCTTTAGTCATTTCCCAACCCTCTCCACTCGAATGCAGCAAAGTAATAAGGAATTTTAAAATCATCGTATTTGAAATTCATGGATCGATTAATCGATCTTTGCACGTATCAATTATTTGTAACCCGATAAATTTGATCTCGATCGATAAATCCATTGTGTTCGTTCTTGCTTCTTATCTTTTATCAAATTAGTTTCACTCATGGACAGAGGCTTATTATGCAAAATGTAATTCTGGGGGATCAATGCCACTCTGGCGACAAAACCTTCAACAGTTATTTCTGGAAATATCGGCCGAGGCCATTAAATACATCCGGTCACTGCCAAGGGCCCAGAGATGTAGTTCGAGGAGTCGGAAATTCGCGATAATCGTTTGTACTGGGTCCACAGTCGATTATTATCGATCTCGATAATAAGCATGTGCACCGTACCAGTTTGACGAACTCGTTCATTGCTGCGGTATGTTTCTTTCTTATCTGCAAGATATAAATAGGGTTAAAAGCAAAAGGAATTACAAAAAACTTAAGAAAGAACAGGAACACCGGTAATCGGTAAATTAATTGCTGGCATCCTGTTTGCTGTTTAATCAGTAACTTAAAAAATCTTTCTAGAAAGCATTAAAAAATAAACTTCCGATCTGGTCGTTTGAAAATTACTTCTTATATTTCAATCATCCGATTTGTTTATGTAACATACATCGAAAGAAACATCGAGTGCAAAGGGTTGTTTTCTTACTTATCATACTATATAGCCTCGTATAGGACTCACTGTTTGTCACAAAACACCGAAAGCGTTTTCATACAACGTTATCCTCTCGCCGTGCGTTCTCACATACGGTGAGGACGAGAGGTAGAATTCTTCGTCAACGGTGCTGGTAATGTATTCCCGATGCATTTGCACGAACTTAATAACTCAATTCATTCCGACGACACACGCCTGACTTTTCTTCGATACTTTTTCTACATATACAATATGTGCCTGCATTTGCAATATTTCATTTTTCTTCTAGGCGTCCAGCCGACACTCCTCGATATATATTAACATTTCTCGTCAAAATATTTCAATATATCCCCGGTTATGTGCGCACACTTAAATGCTGATCGATAAATATGTTCTCTACTATTCCTGCGGAAAAGTGCTAGCAAGATTTGCCTGGGAATGCTTCGATAACGAAAGTGAGAACGGAAAATCCAGGAAAGTAGCGAGTTTGAGTCCCGCGCAAACGTAAGCAAAATACATTCACATATCGTTCGAATTTACAATACGCGTGTAACGAATCATAGCTAAGGAATAATAACCGCGTAGAATCATCCGTGTGTTCCTGGATCGAATCGAGAATCCACTAGATGAAAATAACGATCAAAATACGCGACAGAAGGGTACACGAAATATTTTTACACACTTTTAATCACCACGGTAATATGGTCGAAGTCTTGACTTGATTACGCTAATCGGCAGTAGCAATTTTTGCACACGAAATCACCACTCCCCAAGCAACGAGTAACAAGCAGCTGAGGTATAGATATCGATATATTACCGAGTTGAGTAAAATTGCATTGCTCGAACCAAAAATGATCGATCGTCAGTTTTTTCCCCTGTCAATTGCAATTCCCCGCGGTATCCGGATTCGAGCCACCAACACAACGGATGAGATATACATTCGTTAATACATGTATTAACATTCAGCACCAGAGATATTAACACTTCCGTAAATCACTATTAAGACTCGCTACGATTAACGATATATAAATACAATCGAGAAATAAATAATGCTCATTTATAACGTTCGCTAATACAGCTCTTTTTCGTCGTACGAACAGGGAAACCTTTTTCAACGTGCTGCTAAACAGATTTTCGGTTTCGCCATTCGATACATCGTCGTCGTCCATTCAAACAATTCAGATACAATCTGTTTGATGAACTTGATAATAGAAAGTCGAACTTAAATTAGAATACTTTAGCTGTATGTGAGGTACACTAACGATAAGGAAGAACAATTATCGCCAAAAATCTTGACTAAACATTTTTCGACATCATTAATGTTGATTTGAAAAATTGTCTAAAATAAGATGTACACATTTCTACACTTTGTATTTCTATTACTTACACATATATATATAATTCTGAAGAAACTTAACTTCTTCGACATATTACTATTTTAAGAAGCATTCGCACATGCGTATGCATATACAATATAACGAATTCCCTGCTCGTACGTTTCTCTATCACATTTATAAATTATTATACATCGGACCTTTCAGCTCGGCAACAATCACTGGTGTCTTCAACATGGAAATAGGCGTAAGTCAGGTAGAATTAGCACGATCAACAGCGCGATAAATCTCGTCTGAAAGAAACTGCGAGTGGACGTATGGAACTTCGATTATCAATGAGTCGTTATCGTCTCGGGGACCCTTGGTTTGTTTAGTACGCTCATTTTAATATAAATCAATTGCATTCCCCTATATATTGTTCTTTTCTCTTCTTTATCAAAATAACTATTTCCTCGCTCTGCGATATCGAGACTGACAATCGTAACTGTTTAACACACTGTGCGCCAACAAGTGTTCCGTTCCTTTTCAAACAATATTTAGCACTATCAATAATATTCTCTATAGTAAAAAACAGTGTCCTTTATCATGATAAATATAGAACGTTAATCTTGATAATATTCATAGTAACAAGAGTAATCTGTTATCAGTTCACAAAGTGTTAAATTGCAACGTGTTAATTACACTTTCTATTTTCAGTAACATCACCGTGAAACGTAATTCAAAATGATTCTCAGGGGCTACACGAGTATACGTTCCAGATGCTATAGACTCTAACAAGAAACTCGTAGACGTCGATGCAAGTTTTGTGCAAAAAGTATAACACGCGAAACAACGTTTTTTTTTTTTTGGCCTATACGAGGTGTTCGATCCTCGATCACGTATATATTGCACATACGTAAAACGTCCGACGAACGACCAGCTGGGGTGCATATAAAAAAATAAATGTTTGTTCCCTAATTGTATGGTTTTAAACAGCTCGCGTGCATCGCACTGGGCGTTGGTCGATCAAACGCAATTACACATCTAACTAGCGTGCGCAAATCTTTGAAAGTAAAACCGATTACACGCTCAAGGGGATAAATAAAATGATAAACATTCGTCCAATTACTTCTCGCCTTACTTTCAACGAAATGCACATTAATCGATTGCAAAACACTGTACAAAAAGAAGCGGTATATATCTTCCTTCTTGCACATCCTTATCTATTTCTCTTTTTACCATTCGACTATTGTAAAACCGAGGTCGAACAAGTTTCCCCCTTGACGATTTAATTCCTTACTCGATGCCGGTTCGTTTAAATAGTAAATTAAACAATTCAAGAGCTGCTTCTTCCCGCACAATGTTGTTGCAAACGTGCGATGCATCGCTGTGCACCCGTGCATTGCATTCTACCACGTTGTGCGCGCATGTGTACCGTTATACATTTATTACACGTGCCGCGCATACGCTTGCCTGTACAGCGGCGAATACATTCTAACGAATATTCAACGGGATATCGCGACACAGCGGGACAAAAATATATGAACAAATGTATCAAACTAGAATCTCTTACAGGATATACGAACGAAGGGGGGAGGGGGCGATTTTTCTCAGAAGAAAGACGCGTGGAAAGGAAGTTGCGCGATTCAGGCGACGAAAAAGAGGACACACGTAGAGAGCTTTCGGATATTCTACGTTCGGTAACAACGACGATACGGTAACATATACGTATAGGTACGCACGCTACGAAAATTCAACGACACATCTTCGGATACAATTATAACACAGCGATTACTAAAACTTTCTTCTTCTTCTTCTCGCTCATCCAAATTCTCTATTTCTGTCTACCCCCGTTTCTTCCACGTTCTCTTTCACCCTTCATTATTTTTCGATCGTGCGGACGGCTGCTTTCGTCGGAGGGCAATACTCTCTCGATTATATACACTATGCACCCTTTGGAGAAAAAAAAACAAGCACGTGGAAATCACTTTCCAGCCTGATGCCCGGCTGCGCGTGCGTTTGTGAGAACGGACTCTTTGTGCCTTATGCGAGTTAACGAGTTAAGCTAAGTAGGGAGGTGTGTCCGCATTGTTCGAGTACATTCGAGGTGTGTTCAATTAAGCAGTGTTGAGTAATCGAAATCGCAGAAACCGTTTATCCCTTTGCGTGTGGTTTTTTTCCTCTTTAATATATTCTTTTCCCCGACGCAGAGATTTTCTTTCGTGTTCGCACGTGTATGTATGTGTGTGCGTGCGTGCGTGTGAGTGAGTGTGTGCGCGCATATAAAGTAAATTTTTTATTCGAAGCATTGGAATTCGGTTGAAGCGCTAAATTCTTTTATCGCATGTGTACGCAAAATTACACGCACCAGCTGTTCTGTTGGATATATCTATCTTTTATATATATATATATGTATATAACCGTTAATCTTGTAATTTCCAACGCGACTTTCTATTCTGTTCCGCACCTAATCTATATTCACACGACTTTACAGTTCTATCATTATTAGTTAGTAGTAGTAGTATTATTACAAAGTTATATCATCGTGATCGACAGATATGACGATTGCTTAACAACACACGAAAGAGGAGCCCGAGTGATTAATCGCGAGTCTTCAGAGGCTTCCTCGAAGCACAATTTATTTCGTTCCGCCTTTAGAATATCTTTACCCAACACTGTGCACAGGCAATATTTAGTTTACGATATTACAGAGTTTCTTTTCTGGTGATTATTTTTTTTCCAGCGTTGTCTCACCTTCCTTTTTTTTTTTGTTTCTTTTGCTCTTTTTTGTACGGCTTTCCCCGATATCATTCAGACCCAAGGTAAAATCCACGATGTTCGTTCGTTTTCAGCGACTTTGGTCCTCCCCCCCACGTTTCCCTCTTCTGCCCGTGCTCTGTTACATGTTTCAATTCTTTTCAGATTCGGTGCCCATCTCAAGTTCCCGCGAACGGAAAAGCAAACCAAGATCGTTGAAATGGAAAGGAAATTGACGGATTTTAACGCAGGTCTGAAGAAACATAAAGTGTACTCCTAATACGATACTTTACATAGTAAGTACGTATATATATTTATAAATATGTTATGCTTGTATGTATATTTATAAATATATACATATTTATCTTTTTCTATTGTATATACATATATATGTATATATCATTTTTATAAATTACGCTCTAAAAAGGAAAGGTACCACGATCGATAGTCGCGTGTGATCCTACTTAGAACTCTATATTGCAACAATATTTTTAATTCTCCTTTTTTATCATCTTAATTATATAATATATATATATGTGTGTATATATATATATATATTTATTTATTTATAACTCTATATATTCCAATTCATGGGCCATTTACGTGCGTCAACTTGGCACGCGTCGTCAACGTGAAAAAAACACACACACACGCGGTTTCATCACGCCTGTTTGTTAATAACTGTCAGTTAATAACATCTCGTGTCCACCGACAACGCGTTGCTTCGCCACGTTTTCCTCACTTTGAACACGCTCTCTGGTGCCACGATTGACTAGCAATTACAAAAATCTCACGGTGAAAATTGTTTTTCTGGGGTTTGGGTTCACAGGTGCTCGATAAATACTATTATCGTCCGCAACGGTCTTTGATTCTATCACGCTACTGTGGATATTTTTTTTTTTACGGAATACACAGTACTCGTGCGTACCTGCCACTTTATCCTTTCTAACTGGAACTGATATTTCGTTCTATTTTTTTTTCCCTTTTTTTTTTTTAGTTTTTTAAAACAGACGATTTTGAAGCGTAACAGTTCTGAAGCTTTCTATAACACGAAAACTTTTTCCTTTCCCCTTGGATCGAAAAGAAAACAACGGAAACGGAGCTGCACACTCGCTTTGAAGTAGGGATCGTAGTTTCTTCGTCTTTTTTTTTTTTTTTTTTCTTTAATGCGCGACGGGAGAAGATGGAGTAAGTTGGATCTTGCGAAGCGCTGGCGTTAAACAAAACGCCTGCACACGCGCGCGAGAATGAAAAAATGTACAAAGTGTAAATATTAAGTAGAAAAAACAGAATTATACGGGCTCGACCGCCGGTGTGAATATAAAAACGAGTAAAATTAAACTGTAAAACGACGACGGAAGAAGTTTCGGTAAAAAAAGATCTACAAAAAAATTGATACGCTTAACGAAAACTAAAAAAATATATACATATAGACATCTCTTTTGCTAATTACAAACTTAACATTCAACTACTAACACGGTCCGACTTCAACTATCGACCGCCCGCGTACAATCGCGAAAGTACGCGTTACGAAATTACGAACAAAGAGCTCGGCGAAATCATATAAATACTGTGAAAAAGTATGTAACATTACAATCATCGTAACGTTACGCGACCCCTTGGAAAAGAGATACATGTATACGCGGATACATGCAGCAAAAGAAGAAAGAGAAAAGAAGGATAAACATTTCGTTTTTGTCAGCTCGATGATCGTTGCAACAATCGGAATAGTCACGGACAATAGCGTTCTTATAGCGATTCGAATATTTTTTCCACCAGTATATTCTGGACTATCAAGGTGTATTTAGTTTGAAGTTTCGGCTTTCATTCAATTTCGACGGATCGGAATTCGTGTAATTTTTCACCGGCACGATTGCAATTCATTAATACCTTGCGCTCTCCGCACAATCGTTAATCCGAAAAAAAATCTTCTGCGTATTCGATTGATCTCTCACGACATGATCGATGTGTTTAGGACGGCAATCGTTTCGTTCTCTCGCCTGATACGCACTATTCTCAACGAGCATCGAGGATCAAGTATTCTGACAGAAACCATATTAAATAACCGAGCGCGTCCGACGACGAATGAAACAGATTCATCTTGCCATGCATTCCTAACGATAAATTCTTCTCTCCTTGCTTTCCTTCTCTTTTAAACGTACGGGACAATTCTAGACGTAACGATAGGTACACGGTATAGCGATGATATTCCCGATCGAATAACGCACGAAACCATCTTTTCTTTTTTTTTTTTTATTTCTTTAAGCGTAGGCCGGACTAACTCGTCGCTTTCTCGAATTCGACCCTCTCGCGGCTCGACACGTCGAACCAGACCCACCATCTCGGTATTCTCGTTCTGACTAGATTTACGATAAGCGCATGAACGTAGATGAATCGAGTGCCGATCCTTGCCAAGCCGATTTATTTTCTCCCCCGGCTTTAATTACCGTCGAATTGGAATTTAATTGTTCCTCCCCGCCCGAGTAATATGCAGTAACGAACAGTGGTCGCCGAGTCAATTCGCGAACTCGGCGACCGCCACGACGCTACGCGTTAAGACGAATGAATTTTCCCGCGAATGAATTCCAACGACAAGGACGCAGTACTCTAGCTTTAGTACACGGAGAATAAATATCGATCCACGTATATGGATACATTATGGACAATATCGCTCCATCGATAAGATAGTGCTATAATCGCTGGTCAGTGGTTATTGCTATGCAAGCAAAAAGCTGTACAACTGTACGATCAGCTACATATGCACGCGTGTGATCGTTAGTCCGCATATCGACGACCACAGCTACCGTCACCGATATCGCGAAGAAAAAAGTAAAACAGTACCACACCGATACGGCGCGTGTACTCTTTCCGACAAATTAATTCTCCTTGTACTGGTCACGTTATTCATCCCGCACATCGTTCACTTCTAATTGCAAGATCGTGCGACGAGTACACGAGACGCGTCGCGTCCCTGCGAACATTGTTGTTCACGCTTCGATCGCGTCTCTGCCGTCAATTCTGTACTTCGAGTCCTGCACAGGCTCGAAGTACACGAAGAACGGCGCCACGATTTCGAGATACTTCTTTTTCTATCGGTAATCCCGTCTCTCTCGTTCTTTTTTTTCTTTGTTTTCTTTTTCATTTTCTTGTTTCTTTTCTTAAGCGAACCTAGCATCTACGGAGGACATAAAAATGTACGAGTATGACACGACAACAACGATCACGACACCGTGTTACGCGCCCGATCATACCAATGAGCCACTCGATTACAATCCGGGGCCGAATATTTGTCCCCCAGTGGCTCCTTGCAGGACGGACGCGATAAAATAATTGGTTTTTTTTTTTGTTTTTTGTTCTTGCTCCTTCCGCCAACCGCACGTATTCGCCGCAGTTTTATTCCCCGTTCTGAATGTTATACTAAAAACGTTTTACCATCTAATTGTTACGCTACAGTTACTATTCACCAATGAAATATTCCCCGTTAAAACTATCAACGACGATTGCAGTTCACACCAAGGATCGTGGTCGGATGATCGATATGAGATCGTGATTCGGGGCACTCGAACGAAATCTTTGGTGCAAACTCGACGGCACGGAACGACGGACTGCGTGCCACACAAAGTGTAGAGTATTTTCTATCCTTCTCCCTAATATTACGTTTCTCAAAATCCGAGAAACTGTTACATCGAATCGATATATCTGCCCGTGGTGGCGAGGGCCGACAAACGATGCCCCCCGCTCTACGTTGTCCCTCCTTTAATTTGTATCGCCGCGGATAAGGCTCGACTATTTTTTGCTTTCTTCGTTTACCACTTAAACTCTAAGTAGCTTTCAGCTTTCTTTTCTAATTTAAGTACACGGGTTGATGCTTCAAGCGTTTTAAATACACGTAACTAGAGACAACACGTTCGAAGATTCTGGAAGGTGCATCGATATCGCTAGGTGGACATTTTTTTTTGTTTTCTTAATTCGCTTAGCGGTAACTGCTCGCGTTTAATACGTTTCTATGCCTTATGTAATCTGTACTTTGTGAAAGACACGACATACACGCTCGCGCTCGTATATACACACACACACGCACCCGCAGGCACACCCCATACATACACAGTGTACAGGAACAGAGAATTTTATACGATCGGAACAATTTCTGATCAATCTCTGGTATTCCTTATCTCGAGTCTTTACTTGCCCATTGCGTTTTAGGCGTATGTTAACATAAGTTAAACTTACACGTATACACATACGTATATATATATATATATATTTATATATCATTTTGCGTTAACTTTGACGGTGACCACCAGTGGTCTGTGCCGCGTCTACGATCACTTACAATTCTATGTTAAGTATGAAACTCCATGACCACCTGGTCAGATCGTATCCTGCTCGATCTTCACCACGTGAGCATGGTTCCTCCTTTAACTTTTTTTATTTTCTCCGCTCTCCTTGTTACGTTTATATCCTATCGGAGAAGCGCTGCGTGATGCTCTTCTGGGTAAAGCTCGACGAAAAGCATATATGTAGACCGTTCGACGATACGAGCTCTCGTGCGAACTGGAAACACAACTTTTCGTTCTCTCTATTATAGTTGTTCTATATGCTATGCACGCACAGATTTTTTTTTTTAATGCGAACTCAACATTAATAATTGCGCCTGCTGCTGGTGTCACTTAAAACTTAAGCCCAGCTTATGTTTCAGTCTTGATCACTAGTGATTCGACACACTACGCTAGGACCTAAAACTCGACTTACTTTTTAAGTAGTAATCGGAATACTTTGTTCGTCGTGTTGCTGTACGCTTTCTCCTTCTCTCTCTCTCTCTCTCTCTCTCTCTCTCTCTCTCTCTCTCTCTCTCTCTCTCTCTCTCTCTCTCTCTCTCTCTCTGTGGTAATACAGAATAATTTACTTCAATTGTTAAGTACGTAAGAACTAAAAATGCATAACGGATGATTAGTAGTCTTTCTATATACGATTAACCATGAGCCAGTAAATAAAAAAAAATGAAATTTCCATGTGCCGGTAGAATGTCGATTTTTAAAAATTGACGCACGACGTGGTTGGTTTTCACATTTTGCTTTTTTCTTGCTTTTTTTTTTGTTTTTCTTTTTGACTCATGGTTGTTTCCGTGCGAGTACCTCTATTCCACTGGTACAGCACGTATTTAGCCTTCGGGGATGTGTCCCCATAGAAAATTCTCCGAGAGGAAACGGAATAATACAATGCTGAGGGTTCGATGGAAAGTTCTTATCGTTTTCAAATCCTCCTCGAGAATATCGTTTCAACAGAAAATGATAGATCGCCCAGCGACCTTTGTCGTCATCTCATCGAAGATGACTTTTTTTTCCTCGTTTCGTACCAATTCTGCCAACCGATCTCAATTTCTCCTGTTGCTGTTAACGTTACTAATGAAATATGTCACAGACGTTTCCTCTCTTATCACGCTCTTTCTTGACCTGGATCAAGAAGAGCAAAGGAAAATCGGTAATATTACCAAACCTCAAGACACCCGGATCCAACCGACGTACTTTTTTTTTGCGCCGATACAGCGTCACCCTTGATCGTTGGCCATCGATATCTCCGCACAAAATGTACAGTCGTTTCTGTTCTTTTGTTTTATTCCTTTTTACGTGAAGTAGACTTCGAAGTTTCTAGTAGATCTCTCAGGTTCGGACGACGTATCTGCCACTGTGTTTCGTCTTACTTGAACGTTGCTTCCGGACACACGTAAAATTATCCTCGGCAGAGATAAAATGCAAAGGAGATCTCCCGAGCAGCTTCGGTACGCCGATGTTCTGCTTTGCGTATTTGCCGCGTGGCCGCCAATTTTCCAGGCAAAAAGCGTTTTAGGATGATATTAGCATTGAATTCTCTTGGTTCGTTCGTTCGTTCTTCTTATTGCGCTGAAAACCTAGCAGGATTGAAGTCTTTGTTGACGAAGGAGAAGCCTTGGAATTCCTCTTGATTGATGTAGCTCACTTCGTCCGGATCTTCGGGTGTCAATATCGGATCTTCTTTCGTAAATTCCGTGTCGAAGTTCATCACATCTTTTTTGCTTTTCTGAAAACGCACAAGCGCGTGAATCGATTGAGTTAAAGGAGAAGAACATTGGAGACTGATTTATCAGGATAGAAATATTACGCCGGTGAATATCAACTTACAATTTTTGGTCTAATCGGTGGTTTTACTTTGCGCGCCTCGAGCGCGTCCCAGTCTATTTCTTGGAAAAATGGATGAGCTTTTATTGCGCCCTCGCCGCCATTGACCGCAACGCAACCTAATCTCTTGGCAGGATTCTTCGTTAGAAATCCTTTTAAAATCGAAACTGCCTCCTTCGAGATCCAAATGGGATAGAGGACGTCGTCCCGTAAAATGGATTCGAATAGATCGTCCTCGTTATCCGCTTCGAAGGGTGCTTGACCGGCCATCATTTCGTACATTAATACGCCAAGTGCCCACCAATCGACACTCACGCCGTATTGCAACTCTTGAAGTATCTCGGGCGCTATATAATCTGGAGTGCCGCAAAACGTTGATGTGGTCGTTTTTCCTTCGATAATGCCCTCCTTGCACATGCCAAAATCGGCTAATTTACAGTGGCCCTCTTGATCAAGCAATATATTGTCCAACTTAAGATCTCGATAAACCACTTGATGCTTGTGAAGAAATTGTAAAGCCAGCGTAACTTCCGCCGCGTAGAAGCGCGTTCTTGCTTCGTCGAATTTTCGAGCCCTCTGAATATGAAACATTAAATCACCTGAGAAGAAAAATGAATTATCAATATGCTGACAAATTGGAGTAACGATAGATATTGCTTCGTTTAATTTTATTTCAAGTTCGTTCGTACCTCCGTTCACGTATTCCATAACGAAAAACAATCGATCGTTTGTCTGGAAGCAACTGTGAATGGCTGTAAGGAAAGGATGTTTTGCCGCCAGAGTTAGAATTCTCTTCTCCGTCATTGTACAATCTACATCGTCGTCTTGTATAATCATGTCTTTTCGTAAAATTTTCACGGCATAAACTTCGTCGGGATTGGTCTTACGCTCTACTAGCATCACCTTCCCGAAACTACCCTTCCCGAGAATTTTGATGAAATTAAAGTCTTCGATGCCAAATTTTTTATCTTCATTCTCACCAGCAGGTACTGCGTTTTCGGTAGCGATAACAGGTGTTTCCTCCGTTTTTTGAACAGGTCGAGAATTATCCGTTGGCAATGTGTCTGTTACTGTTACTGTTGTTGGTGTCTGACCATACTGACAAGTTGTCGTTCTATAATTAATCTTTGGAGTTTTTATCTGTTTGTCCGGTGATATATTCATTGCACTTAAAATTTCAGCCATAGCTTTTGTGTTAATACCACAGTTATTTGCTACATTCTTCTGGCATCTCTTGTGAACGTTTATATTGCAAGCTACGTAAAAGAAAGCGAATGTGATTTAAGTGGTACATACTTTTATCAGTTCTCACAATAATAATTTCGTTTCATTAGAATTTTACCTTCGCACTGTAAACCTTGTCTGAACAAACCGTACAAGAGTGAGCCACAATGGTCGCAGAACGTAAATCTTTTGTAATTATGGACAACAAAACGATGCGGCATGTCTATACTGAACCGTGGGCTTTCTGTATCTTGACTTGACTGAAATTCAATAGCAATTTTCGATCAGTTTACGTCCTTGATATTTGTGAAGCATACGAAATATTTCAAGAAGATATGAAATGTGGTGTAAAGTAACACTTACCTCGTCTCTCATGCCTGGACATTTTGTAATGACCAATTTGTGACATCTTTTGTGAACTACACATGTGCAAACTGAAACACAATAAAGTTTAACTAAATGTTCACATTTTCTTATTACAGACGACATTGAGCATAGCATGACCAAAGCTGGCTGCATGCGTGATTAGACGCATTGAATCGAAATAACGAACATGAAATTAAAGTTTGGTGGATGTTGTGATAGTCTTGCCGTAGGAGCGATGTAAGCTTGAACACTGAAGACAGAGTATAAACTCTAAGGATGCGGTAAAATGAAACCATTAGAATCTCTCAATGATTTGTTACATTTCACTTAGAGACGCATGCAATGAAACATTCCCCCCGCAATAGTACCGTGTTAAAACACAGCTAATGTAATTTGCAGTAAGAATTTGATCGATGTGTTATGAACATTAAAGTCTTATCTTCCAAGTCTTATTACAGAAAGCGCAGCATCAGGTATTCAAACATGGACCAAATTAAACATTAAAAACAACAGATTTCCGTACTTAATTACAAACATTTCTGACCGCCCTAAATACTTTGATTCTTTATAAAGAACTAATAAGTACACATACACACACCTAGATAAACATATGTTCACATAAAGGTAGAGCAAGCAAATATATAATTATAATATTTGTTAATAACGTGTATGTGTCTTCTCACCTTGACACTGATAGCCCTGCTTGCCCAAGCCCCTGAAATACAACAGACAAAACACATCACATCATCTCCTTGTATACCCTCATAAAACACATACGTATGCTTTCTTGGGCCAAAAAATCATAATTAATTACAAATTCATTTATATTTCTGTCCTATACTGTTTATAAGGCTTCCTTAAGACTACTGTATTATTACATTGCGGAACATTTGTGTACAAATGTTACGATACCCTGTTAATTTACAAATACTTTCACCAAACGATACATATAATTTATGTTTGAAAAACCACTGCATGCAGCCCTATTTCTGGATCGAATGATCGTAGACGATACAACTGAGTAGAATCGTATGTAATTATTGTTCCACTATAGGGAGAAAGAAGGAAAGAAGTTTTAGAGCTTCACGGCCAATATATGCAGTGTATTTGTTATATTTGTTAAATTATTCCCCGTGTACCAGCTCTGACATTAAATTCAATAACTGAACGAACATATATGCCAAAAGGAATACCCTGGGTGATGTTTCAAAAAGCCATGTATCTCCTTCATGATACTACCATGTATTCTACAAAAACGAAAAACTCAAAGACCCAGACATGCAATTTGAAAATACCAAAATACCAAAACCTATACTTTTTTTTGAAACCGCATTAAATGTAGTAGTCTGTCCTAATACACACGCACACTCAGACGCACACCAAATTAAATATATAACACTCTGTATCACAAAAACGATTGAAATTAGTAGATGTTTTGATTTAGTGTTATGCTCGTGAATTAGATCCTAAGCGATGTTACCGTTAATTTCTTTTTCTATTTCGAAGTACATACCATATGAATTCACGGCAGTGAGAACAGAAAGTAGGTTGTCTCAGGAAGGTAGCCATAAATTTGTGACCGTTGGCTTGATGAACTCTACGCCGCATGGCACCTCTTCGCCGGTTGAAACCCTGTCGTTCTTTGAACTCCCTTCTGGGTTCCTTTCCAGAGGTGATTCCTCCACCACCTCTGCCTCCGATTCCTTCTCCATCGCCTGTACCACAGCCAGTTTGTTGATCTGAAATTTCATTATAAAGATTGTACCGCAAGTCCCATTCCTGTTAGCCATTGCTACCTCTCTTCTTTACCTTGATCATTCCACTTTAGGTCAATTCTGACCCTTAACTTTCCTTGAGGTTCTAGGTCAACCTAAAATCAATATGGATATCAATTGATAATGCGGAATAATGGATGCTGCTATTGTGAGAATAATAATATTGTACACTTAGGTCGCGCAACGAGGCAAAATATGTTAATTTGTGTTTGAATTTACTCAATTCAGTTACTTTCCAACGTCGAAGATGATTATAATGAAGTATAATAGATTATACTATAAGTTTGTTAATGACTATACTCTGAAAAACAAATATACTGAAACCCTTTACACTTTTGTAATCTTTCTGTGTCTGATGCATTCCCGGAGAAGACCAAATAACGCTTCGACCATCCAATGTATAAAGCCTAGCGAACACCTATCCTCTATCTCTGTTTACCTTGGTTTCTATTGACACAATCTTATCACTCTACCTTGAATTGTCCTATAATGTCCTAATAAAAAGAGGCAAGCATAGATTACGCCTTGCTTTCCTACTATATACGTCAACGGCAAACATTATAGTGTCAACGTTACATTAATTCAGACCGATTACTCGTAACTAAACCAGAAAATTGGGGTTTCATATTATGCATAAACAGAGAGACAGTCGTTATAAAAGAAGAATAAAAAAAAATAAAAAGTGAAATTAGCTTAAAGGAAAGTACACTTTATTCTACTATTCGAGTAAAAGAAATTGCACAAGCATGTATGTATGTATGTACGTATGTACGTATGTATGTACGTATGTATGTACGTATGTATGTACATATGAACGAAAACAGCAATATTTAAAAACCAACCCAAAGATCCGCCGTCTTGTCATTCCTGCTGACAAGCTCCTCGAACGGGATACTGCAATTCGCGACGAAGTAATCTGGTGATAACGCCGCATCGTGGAAGACAGTCAGTCCAAGCATCACCGCGTCCTGAACCTCGTGAGTAAAACACTCGTTCCAGACCGGGGAGAATGTTTTCGGTTTGGTGGACGAACGGTTAAGATGATTCTCGTCAACATCCAGTTGCACGTAAGGATCCAGTATAGGTTCGTCCTGCCAGAACTTACGTTGCTTGTCGGTCGCCCTTAGCCCGACGGCCTCGCATATTTGTATCTTCAGTGTCCCCGTGAACATCGTGAATCGGATACACGACACGATATTACCAAGAAAGGGAGGACAGAAGGACGGGCGAGCCAGTCGGCGGGCTGTCACGCCTGTCGACGAGCTGACACTTCGAATTGTGCGATCAGGTTATCCAGAATTGCGTGAACTATAACTCGGGTCAACTAGATCACCTGGGCCACCTTTACCGATTAACGACAAATCCTCCGTCCGTGATGCTATCGTAGGAAGGTTCGATATATCTCTATATATATATATAGATATATATGTATATGTGTGTATATGCGGGTGTGGGTGCGTGTGCTGCTGTGTGTCTGTAGGTGTGTGTGCAATATTAAAACCTCCGTATGATATCACAAATAGGTTCCCGCGATAAATACGACCTTTCGTAGAAATGTGTGGCGCACCGCTTCGAATATCCGTCCGTCGAGCCTTCAAGCTCTCTTACTCTTCCTCTCTCTCTCTCACTCTCAACACGTACACTCTCTTTCCTCTATCTCGAACTCTCTCTTTATCTCGTTTCCAAGTTTCTTCCCCTTCTACCTTCTCTTCCACCCTTTCCCTTTCCCTTCGTCACCGACACCAGCACCGTGCAGCTATAAACATTCGGCTCTCTTCGCGTTCGCACATAACAGGCACGGAAACGGAAGTAGAATTTGCGACGGCAGCAACAGGAGCTTGTTATTGTTGAAGTCGAAACGCAGAGGAGGCGGATGCAGGACAAGCGAACGGGCGGCGATGTTTCTTATTGCGAGGCGCCCCGTTCGCGAGTGCAAGGTCTGTCCTTGTATTCCCGATCTCCTGAGAGCCATTAAGCTCCTCTTTCTTTCCGTGGATCCCTACCCTTCGCGTTTTTTTGTGTTTTATCCTTTCGGTACCCGTAGTATCACCGAACGTTATCGAAGAATACGCTTACAATACACGGTCAAATCTTGTTTCACGATTTATGAACAAAAAAAAAATAATAATAACGTCGTATAAGCGTATAAGCACTCGTTTCCGTCCCTGGACAGCCCCACCGACCCGAACCGCTCGATTGGTCACTCCGCGCTTCGTCTAAAGGGCGACTCGATCTCGGCCTCGAATGCTTTTCGGAACATCTCGTGTGTTTCCGTCGAAAGCTCAGGCTGCGTTTTCACCCGCATACTGGGTTAGATTTAGTCACTAAATTCGATGCAGAATTTACTTCACATTGTACTTTGCTGCACACGCGGTAGAAATACTTTGTTGGGGTAATATGGCGAAGGTATTTGCGATATTTTTTGATGAACAAACCGCGTTATTGGTTAATTCGCTGCGACTTGACGCACGGAGAGCTTGCGGAACAAGTAGAAACGCTAGAATGATGCGTAGCCGTCTGATTGGCCGGAGGTCTGGCTAAAAAAAGCGCGCTTCTACTTGCGCCACCGATATCCAGCGTTTATTGAAAGATTCCGAACGAATTTTGAAACTAATTTTGTTTCGTTAATGACCGATTCGAATTAGCGATATAATTATCACATTAAGAGGTTCTTTGTAATATTGCAAATACATTTGGGATACAGAGTTAGGGAACCGGGTGTTGGGAAACAGTTCCACCTCGTAGCTGAGTACTGATGGACGAAGGATAGTATTGGTAAATAAAAATATCCTGACGAGTAAAGGAATTTTCGGTCTTTATTGAGCTATATAAATAAACGAACACGGTATGAGTCTAGTATTTACACCCATTGATATACATTTTACGCAGCGATATCCTCGCGTTAGACTCTCGGGCCAGGACATTTGTTTGTATTAATGGTTTACACACGTTTCTGACGAATCATAGAGAGCCGCGAGAAGATCAGATCGTTCTAAATAAGAACTATTTCCTCGGCGATCGACCGAATCCCCTTTTACCGCCCCTAAAATATCGCAACCACGTTACATCCTGTGTCATGGAATCAATATTACGAAACATCCACGACCAAGGATATACCGTTTGCGGCCTATTCGGTCGATCGTCGATTCTGGCAGTCGCGTTTTATCTCGTATTTAAAGAATAAATATCTCATCGAAATATGAAGGGAATTACGTTAACGTGACTTCGGTCATGACTAATATTCGCGCAAGAAGAAATAGCGATCTACGCGTCGATCTCTCGATCGTTTTATGTTCTATCGACCACATCCGACGTAGATGTACTCTCTTCCGCTTCAACTATGTCCTTCTTCTTTTCCTCTTGTTCTATACCCGATATCACATATACTGGTTGCTGATACGCGAGAAAGTGTTGGTCCGTTGCCAACGCTTTCGATGGATCCTTCGATTTCATCTGAAGGGAACGAAAGTTTAACGATTATACGATTACATTTTGTGCGCAACTAAATACTTTAGTAGAAACAGATTAAAGGTACCTTTTTGCGGTACAGCATAAGCAGAATCAATAAACTGCTAATTATGAAGGCGCTTCCAGCTGCCAAGACCAGGGTGGCCGTTTGGTAAACGGGCGTTTCTACTTCGGTGAGGATCTCCCGCTGCTCCAGCGCAACGATTCGACTCTGCATGGCCATCGGTGTCGACCTGTGCGTGAAACGAGAAGTAGTCGCATCCGCGAACGATCCCAGCATCGACAATTTCTGGATTCTGGTCAATTCTTCCAGATGGAACGCCACGTCCACCTTGTTCGGTCCTATTATTTCGAAACCGAGTATGGCTGAGTCCTGATTAATCTCCACTCGTATATCGTGCTTAATCCTGGCGCCCAGATCGTGCAGAAGATCCTCCGCTTTTCTTATGAATGTAAGTTCATCGTCGGCGAGGAATCGACCGGGGAAACGCAGAGTTACCTCTACAGCCTCCACCGGGGTCGGCACTGAAAGTATATAACCAGAAAGTATATAAACAACGCTATTCGTACTCGTTTTGTTTTTCACAAATATTTCACGAATCCCCGTATTCGTTTTAAACGCAACTGTTGCTGTTGCCTGCTGATATTACTTTACGGAACGATAGATCCGAACTATCGAGCTAGTTATGCAGTTTAATATCGGACAGCGCTATTAATAACTAAATTCCTTCGACTAAATTATAATGGCCATCGGACGATCGATACGAATATACCCTAACGGAGATTCGAGAAATAATTTACCGCGGGAATAAAAATGACCGTGTCTTACAGCAAATATTCGTTCCTTTCAGGAAAGGCTCGGAGCCAATTAACTGATTGCCCGCCTCGTCGACGCACCAGCACGTATCGCCGGCGCACTGCGTCGGCTCGAATCTGCCCTGACGATCGCAAATGGCCGGCACATGGCCTTTATCCTTCATCGACTGGCATCTAGTACCCAGCACCTTTCCGATTTGCTTCTCGCCGCTCTCCAAGTTAATCAGAGCGTTCTCCATGAACGCCTGAATTTCACGGTCGATTTCTTGAATCGCCGGACCCCTGCCGCCGCGTCTGGCCTGCCTGAAGTTACACTTCGGCTCCGGTCCCCTGGTAAGCGAACCTTTCACCGGCTGACCCTTTCTGTTAACGCACCAGCAAACTCCAACGTGCTCCAGACACTGCACACCTTCCCACATACCGTTCTCCGGGTCGCATCTGGGTAGAAACGTTGGCTGCTTCAATCTCTGAGACGTTTTCAAATTCTTCTCCCTGAGCCGTTCGCATTGGGACAGCACGGGGCAAACGGTGTCGCACACCAACCGACTGGAGAAATCGTTGTGGCCCAGGGTGCAATCGGTTTTCCTTCTACATTCGTTGCGTTCCGGGTCAAAGTACCATCGTTCGGTCTCGTTCAATCCCATCCCCAGGTTGCAAGATACCTTCCGCGGCGGTTGGAAGCAGACGTCGCGTGGCTTGGGACAGCACACGGCGTACTCGTCCAGGGGCGAGAGCTCGCACTTGTGCGTCGATGGACAGTGCTGTCCGTGAGGGCCGCAGGTCGCCGGGGAACCGTTCCGATCCAACAGCGGCGATCCATTCGGGCAGGGATTATCTTTCTTCGGCAAGCATACTGGAACGGGAGGGCACGGGGGCACGCTGCAAGCCACTTCGACCATCCTGCAAGCCTCGTTCTCCCCTCGGCAAGTAACGCTTTTGCAAGGATCTCGACAGGAGCACGTCGGGCAACCGCTGTCGGGATCCAGCTCGTACCCGTCGGCGCAGTCGAGCTTGCAGTCGATTTCTGGACACCGCTGCGGCGTGCTACACTTCGGTATCACCCCCTCGAGGACGCGCGTACCTGCCGCCTCTCTGCCCTCTTCGTCCACGCACCAGCACATTCCGTTGTGACATTGGACCGGCTCGAACGCCCCGCTGGCCTCGCATCTCGGAATGTAAATCCGTCTTGCCGGCTCACCAGACTCTCTCGCCACGTGTTCGGCTACGGCACGCGCGTGCTGGCAAGCCGTGGCCATCACCGGGGCCACGCACTGCGTCCCGCAACCGGTGGAACAGCACTTCTCCGTTGTCGAGCATTCCTGATCGTTGCTGCATTGTAGCTCGCAGCTGGACGAGCTGGGTACCAAGTACGGGCACTGTCCTGGTTTCATGGCCAAACAGGCTGGAACGGCTGGACAGTGCTGGCCGGTCCCGCAGTTGACGTCGACCATCGTGCAGGTCTCCTGGGGGCCGCAAGGAACGTTCCTGCAAGGGTCGTGGCAACGGCACTGTTCGCAGCCAGTCGCGTCTACCGTGTAGCCGTAGGGGCAAGCCAAGTCGCAGGACACGTATCCGCAGAGTTTCAGGATGTCCCTGATCTCCTTGCAATCCTTGGTGCGATTCACGCCGCTCTTCAGAACGACCCCGCGATCGTTGACGCAGGAGCAGGTGCCGTTGTGACATTGGAGAAGCTTGTAGCTGCCGTCGTTTTCGCATTGAGGCGGCGGAATCGCCAGGGACATGTCCTCCCTCGTACCTTCCATTCGCTCGTTGAATTCCCGTAGGTACTCGCACACTGGAATAATTGAACAATACCGGTGAAGCTTGCTGTCGATCCTCCGGGCCGACGAACTTATTATCAATGTTATTACAGCTTCGGTCTATCCGGGACGCTAATACGAGTATCAACAGAATTTCGGGATCTTTTTACGGGCCAGCTTAAATGAACATCTTACTGGTTTGCGTTTTTGTAGAATTGCCTGACGTCATACAGCACACCGACTGGCCGGCTTCCTGTACGGCAGTGCACTTGTAACCTTGGGGGCAAGTGTCATTCCCCGAACAAGTCACCGCATTCTTTTCGTCGTCGATCAGAGGAGTCCCGTAAGCACACGGACTCTGGTAAGCTTTCTTCGGTTTGCATTCTGGTTTCGTTGGGCACAGGAAGTCTGGGCAGCTATCCTCTCGATGCAATGCGCATTCCTCGCCCAACGGGCACGGGAAACTGAAACGAAAATAACCGCAATTAAAATCGTACAAACTTTGATCAATATTTTAAAGGATCGCGCCGAAATGATTCTAATTATGCGAATACTCACCCTTCGCAAGGATTGTCGCATTCGCAAGTAGGGCATCCGGCCGCGTCTGTTTTAAAACCGTATTGGCAAACTTGGGCGCACTGTTGCGAAACGCAAGAGGCCGGAAGGGACCTCCCCTTCGTTATCGACTTGCAATCGACTTTCTCCGCCGGTCCCATTGAACCAGATATCTTCCTGCCATTGTTATCCACGCACCAGCAAACCAGACCGTTCCTCGAACACTGTCTGCCCTCGTATCCTCCATCTGAATCGTTCAAAGCCCGATCTGTTAACGAACCACCAACTAATACGACGATTAAATTATATCAATCATTTCGTCCATCGATCCATCGTCCGTCAAGCGTCTCTCACGTTTCTCTACACGTCGAAGGGTTAATTCCGTCTGACCGCCAATCGATAACCCGCTTCCTCCGCGCGTCCACTATCTTTACGCGAATCCATGAATAAACAATAGCGTCGCGCTGAATCGTTCCGAATCGATGCCGTCGAAGCAATCTACCCAATTCTCGAGAAATTGATATTCAAATGTCTCACCTTCCGTGCACTGGGGAACATATCCGCGTCCCTGCCTCTCCGAGATGCTCAGCATCTCCGCCAGCACACGGTCCCGATGACAAGCGCTGAGACCCTGAGGAACGGAGCAAACGCCGCCGCCGCATTTCTCGCTTCTGCAACACTTCTGCGGGCCGGGGCACTCCAAGTCGTGCTGGCAGGAATTGCCGCAGATCGCCGGCTCCTCCGTCAGGCAGGTTCCCGGTCGCTTCAGATTGATGCTCGACGGACAGCACACGCCGTATTCCTGTTTCGGCTCCACCAGACACCTGTACATAGGCGGGCACGTCGGTTTCCCGGGCGTGTCGCCGCAGAGGAACGGCCTCGGCGAGTCCGTGATTTGCAACGGCTCGCCGGCTGGACAGATCGTCGACAGGGACTTCGCTTTGCGACAGCTGGGAATCGGCGGACACGGAGGACGGGCGCACGTTACATCGATCAACTCGCACGTTTGGCTGGTCCCCGGGCAGACGATCCCGTTGCAAGGATCCCGACACTCGCATCTGGGGCAGCCTGTTTTCGGCTCGATCTGTGTGGAAACGTGATTGATGAGCGTGTACAGTTGCACGGGAGTTAAATGTACGGACGACCCTCCTGTAACACGGTGGACAGGTTGGTAAGAACGCCGTGCTATACGAGACGCCTCCGCGGGCGGAGGACCTGGTGGATCGGCGCGGGGATTCGGCGGTCTATGGTGTTCCTTCGTTAGGTTGACAAATTTTAAAAGAACCGCGTTGAAAATAAATTTGTTGAACCGTGTCATGGGAGGGTTGTACCCGTACATTGTAACGTAGCCACGTGTTTGCTGTTGAAAAATTGTTAATATTAAATAGACCGCGTTGCGACAATGTGTGGCGACCTTTGACGAGACCGAACAACAGTTACGCGCCCTTACTTCGTTCGCCTTCGACCACTTTCGGTTTCATAGTTTGTCCAAGGCATACCTGAAGGTAAACCTGTCGGTAGTTCTAGTGTTAAATGGAGGTGAGAGTTTCGGGTGTTAGATCAGGAGGAGGAATGCTTGGTGCACGACGGTGCGTGCAGTGACTGCTTTAACGCGTCCGTGACTATACTGGGTTGATTTCTTTGTTGCGCAAGGGTCACCGGCCTTGCAAACATTAGAAACACCGCAAGCCCGTGTTTGTAGATTCTGTTATTACAATGCTTTCGTTAATTTCGTTACCGGCGACTTTCTCACGGTGTACAACGCGTTGATCTTTCTCATTTCTTTCAACCCTTTACCGCCCGACGATGCTTCGCCGCGCCGCTTACGTGAAAACGGTGTCACGAATCTAGAAGTCGCGTGTAATTGCGACCCGTCGCTTCTCAGAAGGCGTCCAACGTTCCGCAATTAATGGAACATGTCGAAACAAACGGGCAACGACGACGCGACTCGGGCCTTATCATTTACGATCTCGAAGGATCGCCTAACGGAATACCAATTTACTGTGTCATCTTCTCTAATTCACAGTTTACCTCGAAGCCCATCGGGCACAGCATTCGACAGCTATGCGCCGCACACTCCCGAGGTCTGTCACAGTCGACTGCGTCCTTAGAACTTCCCCTGGTGCCGGCCACCTCCACGCCGATCGCGTCCACGCACCAGCAGCTACTCTCCAGCGGGTCGCACTGTATCCTCTCGAACTCGCCGGTCTTGTTGCTGCACTTTGGTATGAACTGTGACGGTCCACGGGGACCAAGGGCGCGAGATCTTCTTACGGCCGCCTGGGCCAACTGTTCGCATCCTGTCAGCTCGCCGGGGACGCATCTCGAGCCGCAAGACGTTTTGCAGCACCGTTCCCCTGCCGATTGGCATTGGAAATCATTCTCGCAAGCTGGCGACCTCGCCGGACAGACGTTCTGCTCCTCGTAGGATGGGCACCGGCCTGCCGTTCTCAACGACGGCTCTGAAATCCAACGAACACACAGGAACTTCAGCGCTGCGCTGTCAGAATTTATTAATCGCGACGGGCCGACCGATATTTAGAAATGCGTTCGGGCTTGCACGTTTCAACGAAACGTTCCCGACCTGCTTTACAGCAGGCATTAATTAATTCCACGAAAAATTGTCTCGCTTACACTCCGTCGCCGTTCTAGCCCATTCTCGCCGTCCGATTTTTACCGCTGGATGGGGATCGCCGGGAAAAATATTCCCCTGTCCCAGAACACCTACAGCGGCGCAAAGAAGCGGCACACCTTGACACGAATCTGTTCGAGCGCGCTCAAACGAATTCGTACGATCCGAACGGCGGGGCCGTCCCCGTCGCCGTCCTGTACCGCGACGATCGTATTTTATAGGTCAAAATATCGAGACGATCGCCGTGAATTCCGCGGAACGGCGCCGCTTTCGTTCTCGGGCATCGGCCGAAGTGTAGCGCGGCGATAATGATAATAAAAATAGCCGGAGTCGAGCTAACGGTTCCTCGCATCCTACTGCCACACTTACTACGCTCGCCTAACGTGCCAGAACCGCGTTTCCAGCCGTTTCCAGCCGTTTCCAGCCGTTTCCATCGTGCCTTCGCATCGGGAACGACCCAACGGCGCCTTTCCACGGGCGGAACAGGTAAAAAAAGGAGCGAGATGCACAGGGGATACGAATGCAACGGAGACGACTGCTCGATTAACAGCAAGTGCGTCCGGTCATGCGGCTCTTTTGCTTTTTCGTTTCGGCTTTTCGTACCGTTCGAGAGCTTGGGTACACGGGGCGAGTGTGCGCCTCCTGGAGGACTTGGTCTGTTTCGAGGAGAATCGAGGGGCCGCGTCGAATAAGCGACGCCGATTGGCTGCCGCCTCCTCGCAGAGGTGAGTAGGTTGTTGTGGATCGTAAGATTCTGCAAAACTTGGCGAATTTAGCGCGACAAATGGCCGGGTATACTTTTGAGAACTGACGGAGCGCGTCTTTCAATAAGGCATACGATAAAAAGCCATTTTTGGAAACAAAATTCGTCGGGCACGAAACAAGTGTACGATCGACGAATGACCTGGTAAACAAATCAAAGCTGGTCGGAGTTAATTTCCGTCGCGCTGATTCGGGAAACGGGACGAGAATTATAATTGCACGAAATTAATGACCGCGTCGCTTTCACGATTGGGCCGGCCGACAGGTAAAAATAAGCGCACCGATGTAAATTAAACGGGTACGATCTATGGAGGCCACGTAGCGAAAGTTCGCGGGCGATTACACACGTGGAACATATGGGGATAGCAGGGCCTATGGCGGTGCATGTCAATCGATTTTTTACTGCGACCATGCCCTACGTTCTTGCTCTTGCTAAAGATCGTGAAAAAGTCTGCCGAAAACTGCAGGGTGCCCGAATTTTTGGTTCGTTCGCCGTCGCCCATCTTTCACCCCCCGCCGTCCACCCTCGCTTTATCGCGACCATTAATTTTAACCCCAACACGCGAGCATCCATATTACCATATCCTTGCGACCAAATTGCGGCTCGCACCGGTTTTTGTAACAGATTCCCCTCCGAACTGTTTACTGTCAATTGCAGTCATCGTTTCTGCGACCGTGGCCGCGACATCCTAAATTCAGTGGTACGCGCCTGATCGAACCAGCCCCTTCCGTGAAATACAGTCGCGTGCAGACGGATACACGCGTTCAAGGAACGCCCGCGACGAACGTGTAAAAGATGCAACGACGAGCAGAATCGGCAAGAGATGTCAGAGAAGCTCGCAGAGCCGAGGAGATACGGTACGAACCGACGTAGGGGAGACGCGAACGCGAAAGGGGAAAGGTGAAAAAAAGCGGACATGCCGACTCGACGGAGGAATGCGGAGTGGAACGTGCTTTAACGGTTGCGAGGGAGATTCAATTCGTTATTGGCCGCGGCGTGCAAATTGTCCACGGTTCTGATATTTATCGAGTGTGTCCCGTATCCTGTTGTAACACATTGCCGATCGATCGGGCGACTCCGCCGCGTCCTTCGGATCGCCGTCGATTGGCAATTCAGCTTGGCAATTAACGTCTGGTTAAGTGCATCGTTTATCCACCCGTAGGACGTATCGGGGGTGCGCCGATGCGCGATCCTCGACAGATAATTGACCCATTGATTCGGGGATCGTCTCCTGTCGCGGCGATATACCGACACCGCTGGTCGATCCTCGTGCAACAATTATCGGTACGCCGCGTAGTCGGATCCACGGAGGAACTGGTTTTCGGAGTGATTTAAGTGACCTTAGTTAAAACGCGGCGCTTATATCGGGTGTCTCGCTCGCGATCGGCGATCTCTGTGGAAGGTATCAGGCCCGGAGAATCTTATGATTTCCAGATTCGTGTTTTCGTCGGAGCAATATTTTCCCCGCGGCGTTATTACGGTATACGGAATATTCCTTGGGAACGAAATTTCCACTGGAACCGTCCAGTAATTCAATTCGTACAATGAATCCTGTCTGGCCGTGGCTGGGCGGTTCTCCTGAAAATTCGGAACACGAAATTTCGCGGCCCCGTATGTTAGGGATGCAATTACAGGTCTCCTTATCGATTCGATATTTTACACCGTCCAAGCGAACGGAACCTACGAGCCAATAAAATTCGCCGCGCAGGAAAATTTCGCGAGAAGCGGAGGCCTTTGTCGCGAGAGGTAAGAAAGATTTTGGCTCTCGCGAACGGGCCGGTTCTTGGTAGCATCAAGGGCGAATCTGTTGGCGAGGATGCCTCTGGAAATCCGATCACGTCCGCGGCTCGTCGCATTATATGCAGATGCACGACCGTTTCGAGAGCCTGCTTTCCTTCCTTTCTTTTTTTCTTTCCTCTTTTTCCCCTTTTTTTTTTTTTTTCTCTATTCGACTACCCTGCACGTCGCGTCGTTCCCGCCTCGTTGGCCGAACGTGAACACGGTGCCCGGCCTCTATTGTTTGCTAATGGCCGCTCTTTCAATAATTCGGGACCAATCATTACGGGCGGACGAGCCGCGGGAACGATGTCGGGGAAATCGTTTGGAATAAACTGACAAGGAGAAAAAGAGGGGAAGAAGAACAAAAATTAATTAAACGCGGAGTGAAAAAAAAAAGTAGACCTACCTGCTGTGACCGATGATGACAAAGATAGCAGCAGCCAGCAGGTCGACGACACCCACACAACGGCGCAGGCAAGCCCACCGTTGCAGAAATCACGGCGCATCCTCAGCGCATCAAGTGATTTTTTAATCGGCCGCTATATCTGAAATTGTAGGAGAGAAAAAGAAGGGTGAATCGATATTGGTATGTGCGTACCTGTGTTTCGTAACGGAATGTTGCGCGCAATCCTTCGGTGCCTGTACAATTTGGCACTGGGTTTGAATTGCCTGCGGTGTTAATTAATCGCGGTACACACCGGAGAAGATGTCGAGACTGATTTCGAAAGTACTAGCTATCAAATTTATTTTCCATCGTATGCAGTTAGGGCGAGAAGGGGGTTAATTTTGGGGGTGGATAGTCGTATTTTCCTTTGGTTTGTGTTCGAACCGAAGCTAACGCAATGACTGCGCCTGTTATAGCTTTCCCATTAATGAAATCCTCGCATAGAAATCGCTATTATTTTTTAATAATACTCCTGGGACGCGACTCGGGTAATTCGGTAAGTTGATCTTCATGAAAATCGAGTCCGCATTGATAGGGTATAATCGGAGCGGCGTGCATTGATTTTTCACGGCGTTCTATGCGATTGGTTATTAAGCTCCTTTTTCACGCGAATCTCTATTGCGCCCTCTATTCAGGCAAAACGTGAAAGAGTAATTTAATAAGTCGATCCGGCGATTAAAAAGGGACGCGTGTACTACGTTCCATATATTTCTATGTAATCAAGAAGCAACTGTCGTCCGCCCGCGGTATAACTAATCGTCCCATCGACCGTTTGAAGGGATGAAAATTTCACGCGCGGACGAATCAAGATTCGAACTACATATTCTGTTTCATTTTTCCGCGCGGAGGCCGCTCTTAAAGTTCCTTACAGTTGCCTTTTCCGGAGGGCCAATAAAGTCAAGATTATAGAACCGTAATGGAAAAAGTTTCGTCCGTAAACCGAGGGAAGTCGCCGCAGCAGTCGAAACCAACAACCGGGCGGGTTTTTCATTTCACTCTGAAGCTCCCTGTCGAAATTAAAAAAAAAAAAGAAAAAAAAGTAGAGGTCTGATCTGAGAAAAATTCATTTCCCTCGTGCAATATTTGCATAAGAGAAACAGGGAGCCCCGAGAACGTCTACGATCGTCGCGAAAAATAAACCCTCGATTCAATCGACGTGATTCGCACGAATGTCTTATTCATTTCTCAATTTCGGCATTCTCCTTTCCCATGCATATCTGACGCTCGCACGAAAAGTTTCTTTTAAAGTTCTTCGCCCGAGCCGAAGGATCCGCCTACTATAAATAAACGCTGTCGGGCCGATGGCAAAGCAATTATTCGAATTTCTCGAAATAGTCTAGAACAAGTGGTCCCAGCCCCGCGATTAATATTGCAGTTCAAGCACGTCGACCCGACGGGTTCATCGTTGTTGTCCTGCCCCTAATAGGCGGACGGAAAATAATCTTTTAATTCCACGGTTCGCCTAAGTGGCACTCACGGAAAAGTATTCGCGGCGTAGCAAAGTGACGACGACGACGACGGCGACGTCGGTGCAACTTGGGGATTCTTCGCTTTAAAAGGACGAATAACAATGGGAGTTATGTCTCCTTATTCGTTATACCCGCGGAGAATATTCTAATGCGTTCCCCTCCGTTATTCATGAGCCCGGAGTCGGCTTCGAGATCTACGAATTGTCGGGACGTTTTCGATTCTTTTCACCGCCCTTTTGTTCCTCGTTACAAGTTGAACGGCGGCGTCGTCCCTTCGACTTCTCTAACCCCGCCTCGTCCTCCCCCCCCCCCCGTCCTTTCTACGGATATTTTCATTCCGAGCAACGCGTCCGGCGCGAGCGAGAACAAAATAATTGAAGAACGAGAAAGACCGGGCTTCCTTTCATCTCTCGACAAATTATTATGTATATAAGCGTCCCGTCGGAAACGTCACGGTGTTCCTCTTGCCGTTCGTTGGAAGGGTTTCTTGTCCGAGGCTGATGCGTGCAGAACGTTTCCAGGGGAGCACGGAAACCCTTGTTCGTCCGATCAAGACGGATCGTCTATTTTTATTAATGGCAATGAAGAACGGGAATGGAAATACCAGGCCGGGGCGCACTTTTGTTCGTCGCTTTTTTCCCACCGTCAGCGACGCGCAACCCTTTATTAAATTTCCTCGAACCGCCGTGCACAGTCTCTTACGTAGGCGTACCCGAAACCCGTCGCACGGTCGCGTCATGTGTGTTTCACTTTAATCTGAAATTTCACGCGGACCGCTACCCTTTTGATAACGAAATATTCCGTGAAAATTCAATTTCATTCCAAGCTGAAACCGTCGGGCATCTTTTCGAACAAAACTTCCTCCCCGTCGCCGCTTCTTCTTCTTCGTTTTTTTTTTCTCATTCTTTTCGTTCTTTTTATACGTACAATATCTGATGCGCATCGATTGTTCCGTTCAGCCAGACATAATGCAGGCGGCGGCACGGCGAGCCATGAGGAAAAGTGGAGGGCTTTTTACACGCGTTATTTCGGGATTCGCTACGACAACCGCGGGCGTTGTTCGACGGTGAAATTACCGACGGTTACATCCTTTGGGAAGCCCCTGAATTCGGGGTGTATCCCTGCCGTATGAATAATGCATGAAGAAAGGGCCCGAAACCGGGGCTCCTCCGTTGCGAACGTCCCGGTAATTACATCGATGATCACGTTAAGATTACAGAGAAACGGTCGTTTCCAACCGCCATTATGCCGAAAATTCTAATTCCAGCGCGGCCCGTGTAATTGTTACCTGAGAGGCGTGTCTCGCGTTTACTCGGATATCACGGCAACGATTCCGTCGCGGTAAAATCATTCGACAACGAACGTTCCTACGCGGATGGCACGGAATACGATCGGCGTAAGTCCGTTGCCATTCGAACCGCGATTCGATCGGGAAAAGATGACAACGATGTTGCTTGCGCGTGAAAATAGCGGCTCGATTGATTTTGTCGACGGAGACGTTCTCTGACCTGCGAAACTCGCGTTCAGAGAAAGTTCGACCTACACTGATCGGCCCTTCGCATATTGCACGCGACGAAAATAGGGCAGATGCAAAGAAATTTCTTTTTCCTCTCTTTTATGGTGACCGAAAATCGAGGAGGAGGCAACTTCGGATGACCTTCTTATTTCGAGCCGTTCGAAATAGTCATCGAGGCGCGTGAAAGTAACAACTACGCCTCCAGTTTCGAAAATTACTTTCCAGGTACGTATTAGAAACTTTGTGCCAATAAACCAGCCGACTGGCGGCGAGTTTTCACTGCGAAGAAACGACTCGAACGGAATACTTTGAACACGGGGAAATCGTTCTGATCGTGCGGCTGTTGAACTGTTCGAATTAATTGTCGATTCGAACGTTGGTGGAGTCGAATGCCCTTTTCGTAACAGGCTCGGCAACGCGATGACGAAATAATTTCCCCCGGACGGATCCTAAGAAATCCTCCCTATGTTATTCGCAGGATCGTCCGTTGACTCGTTGCGAACGCAGGCAAAAAAACGGTCCGCAGGGCGGCATAGATTGGCCGGCTCTTTCAAGGACTGATACACGCAGGATGTGGGTCACTTCGTCATCCGAAGTTCCTTCCGGGTCGAGCTCTCTCGACTTAACTTTCTATTGTCATACACGGGGAACACGGGCACACACGGTTCCAACCGCAGCCCCGTTTGTGCGTCATCGGTGGAACACTTTCCTGAGAAGGCGGCTCTGAAATGAGCCACGGGTAGGAAGGACCGTACCCGTGGGTCATCGGCCGTTGGAAATCGTCAATGAACCCCGCGCATACCATGGTCGAACCGTGGACCACTTTTCACGAAGACGAGGAGGAAACGGATCGTCCAGTTCGATTGCATCCTCGTTGATAAGTGGCTCAGTGGTACGGCTGCGGGTTCGACGAAAATAGAAAGTGGCGTGGAACGTTTATATCATCGGTATATCGGTATAGCCGCGGCGGTATCGCAGCCCCGGCATTGTGTATCAACGTTTCGCGTCGTCTGTTTACAACTTCCTGCATTTTTTCCCCCCCGCCGGACTTTCCATCGATAGAAAGCGACCACGTTCGCCGCCATCGGTTCGGAGTTCGTGACAGCAACCACGAACGCCCGACGACAGGTGGAGGAAATCGACGCGATCAGTTGGGGGACCATCTGTCGTATCGTTCGCCGTTGACAACGCCGCCTTTGGAAACGATTAATCGTTGCGAAACCCGAAGACAATTCTTGTTACTTTCGACTGTACCGTAGGCAATAATCGGTCGCGCGATGTAACGCGACGATATTGCACCCCGTACCAGAAATTGTCGCGAGAAGGAGCGCACTCTGCCCTCTTATGGGCAGCGACTTTCCACTCTGGCCTGTCGTTACTCTGAAAAGTTGCGGGCTAAAAGCGTCGTACCCTCGCGACGTATACACCGTTCGTAAGAGCTGCGAAACGGCGAGGCAACGCAATCGTTTCACGTTTAATCGTTCCCCTGTTTCCCGACGAATCGTGTTTACGATCGATATCGAATCTACGTATGCAAATGGCCGCTGGTCCATTTACAGCGGGGAAGAAGCAAAATGGAAAGAGGAGCGGTTAACGGTTCCGTGGAGCGCGTGGACAGGTGTTAATGGGCCGCCTCTTGTGAATTCGAACAACATCGACGGGCCGTTCTCTAATAAACGTCCAGAAGGTATCGGCCGCGCTCAAAATCAACTTTCCTGTCGCTTTCTCTGTAAACAATTTCCGTGGAGAGACTCGTTTCGAAAGCAGGCCTTCGCTGAATTCGACGACGCAGCCTTGCCAGAGTCCGAAACGAGCAACCCTTGCGGGCTTCCCCGTTACCGTGGCCGCCGACTCTTGTCTCACCTGGCCCGACTGTTGCGTTACGCGACGCCCAAAAATGAAACGTCTAAGGTTTCGCGGGGATAGCGGTGCTGAATTTGTAAGCGGGCCCCCCCCCCGTTGAGCACGTTGCACGCGATCGACGCAACTTGCAAACAGATGTTCTCCGTGCTGGTTTCGGCGAGGGTTGCGCGCTCGAAGAAACGAAGCAAGCGAGGATAACGCGTATTAAGATTTGCCCACGTATGTTCGGGAACATGGCTGATGAATATTGCGACACCGTCCAACGATATTCCACTTCTCCCCGCACGTTTGATATCCTCAATTTCAAACGTCCACACGGTCTTCTGTGAAAACGTCGATTCTTTGCGCACCCTCCGCGCAACGGACACCAGAAGCTCACGCGAAACGTTATCACGGAACAAACGGTGCATCTTGATGGAGATCAGCGTCCACCGGAAATCACCGAGAGCCCCGGAGTTCCGATCTGATTAACATGCCGATGTCGCCGACGGGCTCCCGACTCGGAAGCACTCGGATATCGCTCGTTCCAGATCATTTCTATAGCCCGCTCGGTAGAAAGTTGGCTTCCCGTGGAAAACGTGCATTTTCCACGCGCTACTAATGATACCCGTTCCTTCTTCGCATTGTCGGCCGGTGTGAAAAGAGCGTTTTCAAACTGTCCTCGGGCACGCGGCTCGGACAATGGGCAAAGCGACGAGAAACAGGCCGCGGGGAGAACGAAAAAAAGAAAAGAAAGAAAGAGAAGAGGAGACGGATAAAGCGGAGAGGAAAACAACAAAAAATACGGATCCGCGAAACAACTGAAACGAAATACTGGAAGCGTTGCCGAAGCGAACGCGATGCAACTTGTTGTTCAAGCTCGACTGGCGTACTTTTTATTCGACGCGTACCTATTGTCGGGCAACGTCGATGAATGGTATAAAAGTGGACGCCCTTTCGCGATACGTCGAACAAGCGAAACCCATGACTACGACGTTCGACGGCATCGTTTCATTCGCGGAGGCTCGTCGAGTGCGACTTGCGGCAATCTGCTCGAGATTACTTTGTGCGAGGAGCCTTCCGACACCCGTCCGACCATTGGGGACCGCCGGTCCCGTTACAGGTGCGAACAAAAAGCGCCGGGACGCCGTGCAACGACGGCTAAGAGATTCGTCCGGATGAAATGAATACGCAACAAACGAGCGTCGAAACCTACAAAGGGTTTCTCTCTATTTTCGCGTGAAAATCGTGCCGAATGTGTCCCGAACGGAAAACGAGGTCGTCCCAATTTTCCTCGGATCCGTCCTCCTCGGGGCAGGAAGCCACGAGGAAAGCTGCAATATCCCCCGTTACGCCGTTTCCACGCGGATAAAAGTACGCCACTTTTGCAATTCTAAAAATTGTCTGCCGTCGCGACGTAAATATTCGATTCGCGAAAGAAACGTTACGTTCGGGAACGCTCGAGAACCGTAAGAGTATCGTAGGTTCGATCGTTGGCAGGATAGAAATATGCTTGGGGGAATTAACGTAACGCGTTATCGACGTTCCTTGAGAACGATCCAATCTCTCCTGCAGCAGAAATTCGCGGTGAACGTATTTCTGTGTGTTTAATGATATCCACCGGGCCCACAAAGGAGAGTAAACGGTTTCTTTGAGCGGGGCTACAACCGCTTTCTTCGCGAAACGCTATTGGAAACCCTTTGTGCCCCCTGCCATTGCGACGGATGATTGATTCGCGAATAAATATTTGACGGCAAAGCGGCTAAGAAGCGCGACGAAATTTTTGGCCGCTCGATGCAGACGCAGCCCGGTGAAAAGTCCGGAGAATTGGCCGGACAGCAGCGATTTATTCTGAAATACATTTTACAGATTTCCGAAATTCAAATATTCGCGGTGGAAATATGGAAACGTTCGAAAATCGACGCCAAGGGTGTAACGCGCGTCGAGGCAGCGATTTCCATTCTGGAAATCGGGGCCGCAGACACGATACCGCGCACTGTAATTCCACGTACGAGCAGAATAAATAACCATAACCGAATTTCCGCCTCCGCGATAACAGAAATAATTGTTCCCGTTTCGAGCAATAATTGCCGCGCGTACTTTAACCGCGTAATTCGCTTCGCGGAACACATCTCCGACGAAGATCGTTTTCCATCGGCGATCCGATTTCACCGATTCGCTGCGCACAGAGTCGACCGTTCCTCGAAAATTCCACGAAAAATCCTTGGAACATCGGGTTCCCCGTTGAACACCATCGGTGTTCTGTCCGGCAGTACGCGCGGCGTTTGCAAAAAGGTGCACGTACCTGTACCGCGGCGCGGGGGAACGCGAAGAAAGCAGAAATAATTAATGCCCAGTTCGCATCGTCCACCAGAGACGTATGCGCGTACACGGTACGTATGCACGGTTGGAGCAGGAGAAGAATTCTAACGCGACGACGGTCACGGGGAAACGACCAACGTACATACGTAGAAATTGCATTCCTGCCGTTTTAGAAAGTACACGCACAAGTGGAGATACACCGCGGCGGAGTGGATTTCACGGGAATTAATCGACTCGGTGATTCGCTCGGGCTTATCGTCGTGATTTACGCGTCCCGATCCGTTGAATTTCACGCGTGCTGTACTCGCAAAGAAATTACGAGACCGTCCGAGCCGGGAACCGGCGAATTTCACCGTTGCGATTTGCCACCGGCGGCGAAGAAAGGGGAAAAAGGAAAACAGAAAAAGACGGGAGGAACCGGGACAATGATAAATAAATGGGGAAAATATCGGGTACGCGTGACAACGGTTTCGCGCGGACCTTCTTTCACGGCATCCGCGTCGCGATAAAGGACGACACGTTGAATCGCAACGTTGCGTTACGGCGAACGACAATGGTCGAATGTTAATTTCATTTTCGGCTCGGGTGGTTTCGACAAAAATTTGTACGGCATCGTGGCGGTGGATCGCGCGCTGTCAAGCGACGTAAACCGGCGCGCGATGTAAATAACCGCGCTGCACAGAGTATCCTTTTTCGCGGTTGTCATTAGGCGCGTTATTAAAATGATAATTATATGGTTACGTTGTACGGTTGCGTGATGAGAGAGTAGAATTATTCGCGAACGGGTTGGGAAAACTAGCGCAGCTCGAACGGGCAAGGAAAAATAGTAAAATAACTATCGCAGGAAGTCGTCGTTTTTGGACCGCGAGATGAGATTTTTAATAAAAAGGAACCGAGGATGTATCTAAACATACATATACACCCGCAAACTTGCTCCAATACGCGATCTAGGAGAACCTGCCTGGGCCCTCGACGCGAAAAAAGAGTATCTCATAAATAAAGTAACGAACAAACTGCAGGCGGATCGGATAATAAAAACCGCAGGAGAGACGATCGTAAAATCACGTACCTACGTGCCACAAGTTTAAGGTTTATCGTAAAGATGTCGATTCGAAAAATAATGCACAAAGGAATGGATAAAAATAAAAATCCACGATTCCTTCGTTTCAAGGGTCACGGGGCATCGCTGCGCAAGCAAAGGTGAATTCTCGCGCGAACGAAAAACCTAATTGAACAATTAATCTCTGTTCCCGTACTCACCTCGATTTCGATCATTCACACGCGTGCGGACGCGCAACCAATTAATCCTCGTTCTCCGTATAACTGTTCGACCAGATTCCACGGAATTCCCGATTCACTATCCCCCTGGATAATCGTGGGGTTTAATCGTCGCACAGAACGTTGCTACGCGTTCCCGTTCGCCGAGGGAAATGGTAGGAAACGGAGTCGAAGGAACGGTTCTATTCGAAATAGTGATAGCACTCGCAGGTAACGCGCCTTTCGCCGCTCAGTCCGCGCCGAATGACGTTCGTATACTGTCCTGGCTCGGTGCGTTCGGCGGTGCCGGCCTCGTATGATGACCCCCTTCTAGAATTCTACAGCCCCGTCGACGTACGCCAGTCTCTGGACACCAGCGTAATACCAGGAAACGGATAACTCTGATCCAACTGGGTTCGATCGATCAGAGTTGAACATTCGGCGAAGGACTGCGATTGTTAATGCACGACGGTTCAGCGAACCCCGAGCGATGCGTGGAAAAATATTTCTGGTTCACGGTTCGTTCGATTGTTGAATGTTTCATTTCTTCGCTCGAGACTGCTGCAACCTGCTGGCATTTTTAAGACGTTTCTTTTATTCGTACTTTTTTTTTTTTTTTTTTCAGGAACAGGACGAACATTGATCGAGGTCCTTTTTAATAATTTGAAGGGAAATTCTAAGTGGTATTAATCAACGGGCTATTTAATATCAATGCAGTGTTATTGCGAAATTGTCGAACAAAACAACGTACGTAAAGAGCTCGGGGGGGGTTGTTTGTTCGATGTATTAATGCGAAGTATATTTGGCTTTCGATTCGACCGGTCTAAACATTCGACACGAGTTTCGGACTTCGATTAAAGTTTCTGCATAATGCATCCGTTACAGTCCAACGACCCCTTATCTCGTTTACCACGTTCGAACCTGAACAGTGCACGTCACTTGTAATGTCAGTCGGTCCAAAGGGAAGATTGGTCAAACAAATGGTCATCCCGTAAACCGTCGATTATGGACAGTCCCGTCGCGACGACAAATCGCGAACAGCCATGGATAAACGAGTGTCCTTTGAACCGTTTCACGCGACGATCCCGTCGTCAGGGTGCTGAAGAAAAAAAAACCGTCAAAAGCGGCGATGTTCAATATCATATGCTTGCATTTCAATAATAGATGAAACGGATCCTACCGGACGACCCAAAACCATTCCCAATTACGATCTACTGCAATATCAATGCCTATTGACTGAGCCACGTCCTCCGAATCGAAACGACGAACGATCTGCCTCTTTCGCAGCTTTTCTTTCCTTTTCGTTCGAGAGAAGTCCGCATAGTAGTAAACGCCGCGAACCTGCAAATATTCATGCGGCTCGCACAGCCTCGTCCGGAATTCGATTCTGGAACGTATTGCTCCTCCAGCTTTACGGTACTCCGCCAGTATTGCCTGTAGACACGAAAAAGTACGGTTGCAGCGGCTGCATCCGCAGTGGTAAAATAGACAGGGAGAGAAAGAGAGGAGGAGGAAGGGGGGGAAGGGGAGGGGAAACACCGGTAAGACCGTGAACATTTAACCGTCTCTCCTGCCTTCCATTTTTCTCAACGAGAGGATCCGGTGTAATTCTAGCGCGCACACTGAAAATTAATGTGGTTCGGGCTGGCACGCGCGGAATTCGATCCGCCAACGACCCGCTTCTTCACCTTTACGGTACTCTCGTTATCCTCTCCATACAGCCATGGAAATATGCAGTGAACCGCGCCCGTTTCGCGAACGTCTGTTGCTCTCATTCGCCGGCCCCATCGTGGACCGTGTAAACGAAACGGTATTGTTTTGGGCCAACCTGTATAAACGTTCCTCGGCGACGGGGCTTCCGCTCTTTCTGGCCGTTGCAGATTTAGCCGGGGGAGGAAAGATTGAAACGCGCTTTAGAATTCTGCACCGGGGGGATGGGGGGGGGGGTTTACTTTGAACTGCCCGGAGGTCGAGAAATTTTCAAGCCAGGCTAACGAAGATTTAGTGGCCCTTTCTGTCTAAATAGGAGCCGGAACTTTTCTGATTTTGCGTAATCCACGGCAAAAGCGTAACACTTACCGGGGTGGGTAAATATCGGGCTGCAAGCGAGGCGCTTTGAAGCTGACCCGAATTAGAAAAAAAAAGGGCTTCCCTGTGTGCTTGGGTTATTCTGGCGCGCGCGAGCTCGGTGATATTGCGATGCCCGTGGAAACGAGTCCTTCGCGCGAACTCGTAAAAATTCGTCCAATGGCAGTGAAATGAAGTGTAATGCTGAATTAAAATTTGCTTCCTACGGATTCGGATACCTGAGAGCATGAATCGTGACTGATGATCTATGCTCGACCAAGTGCTGGTCCAGGTGCTGGTTGCATCTTTGTTTCGCTGTACCTCAGGTGCAGATGCACGGCGGATGGACGCAGACGTGTATGTTACTTACTAATTTAACGCTGTAGATGGGTGCAGAGAGCGTGGAGGGAGGGACTCTTCAACTTGTACGCTGTTGCAACATTCCTAGGCGGCCCCGAGGCGCTAAACGGAGTACCGTCATCGCAAGGAAAGGCCCAGTGACCGACATTCCCCCCTCCATTCTTCACGATACTCCTTCGCCCGGATCTTGCCGTGATACTAACTTGTACACGGCGGCGACCTGTAGCAGGGAGCATCGTAACCGGAAGCTCTGGAACCTTCGTCCCGAATATCCGAACGTAACACTCGCCCGCCGAAGGTGTACCAACATCTGCAAAATGATTCCAAAGCAATCGCGTGCTCTTCGACAAATTTCGTTCACAATGATTTTCGGTTACTTGATGCGTCTGAATAAGGAATTCCACTCTCGAGCAGCGCGCGTCATTTTGTTTTTTTCTTAAACAACCTGTATACAGTTACAACGTTATCCTTCTTTCGCAGTCGGCCCGTAAACGCGGGAGAACGGAGGCCTACATATGCATCAGCATCCTGTGAAATACGAATAATTCAATTTTAATACGCTATTCCTATTTTTAATACGGCTTCACGTCGTCCACGATGAAAAGGCAGCAGCGCGATAAAGTTATACAGCTGTGCAACGTACATACGTTAGCGGTACTTGTCCCTTGATGCGTCAGAAAATGTTGATATGAAATACGGGCGTATATTACTATGTACATCGTACATCTGCATCAGAAACGCACAGTAGATCTCTGGGACCCTGTAATAACATAATTTATTCATGTTTAAATTTTCTCTAGCAATACTATTGTCTCGATAGAGATTACATAAAATATAAGTAAAGGGGAATATTAGAATTATTCTTAGGAACTTCATTAATCTTTGTCAGATCTTTTCTTGCAAAACATCGTAGTCCTTGCACACATATATTCTCCGCAACTGAACAGCACATCTGAATATTAACATTCTGCCTACTCCCAATCGATAAACAATTTCGGTCGAGATTTCATTAACGCCTGTAGGCATAAATGCAATTAGCGGTACCAGTAATCGTCACATGGTCGTGTAACATATTGAATATTTTATAACCGCCCGCAGCGTTTCATTTTACCTGGACATAATTGCATGTGTGGGCAAGCATATATGTGCAGGGAAGTTCACATTGCATGCATGTGGATACCCGGGGAACGTATATCAATTATCCGTCGTATCAACACGCCGTCAGGAGTCTTGTCATTATCGACATGCCTTGAAGGGACAAACCTGCACGAACGTCCTGCAACGTATTTACGTTGTCCCATAATTTTTGCGAATTACGATCACCTGGTAAGATTTATAATATATTGTGCAAATGGTATACACTATACGTATGTTACGAATTACCTTCTTCCGATTAACGCTCCGGCAATTTAACTTGGCATTACTTAACAATAGATATCGTTCAACTATCCGTAAAATGATGCATTAGATCCACACAGTTTACGCTAAGCGGAGGCTGTAATGAGTTGATATTTATTCCGAGATTAAACTTCCATTCGAGTACATTAAATCAATTAGATGATAAAGTGAATTCATTACACCGATTACGATTAAGATAACAGCGTATATAATGTAATATGTAATCTCACAACCAGTTAGTCAAGTTTGAAGGAGTGTAAACTATAGATACTCCGTCATAACGTCTTTTATTTCGTGAAAGGAAGTATTATGGATAGATCCTTATACCCATCGATAAATATCTTTAACAATTTTGTGTTTCCCAATTTTGTGTTTTTGAAATCATTAAAGATTAACGTCGTGCGTAATCTGATTCATAAATACGACAGCAACGAAAAAATTGTTCATTATCTGGATCAATTGTAAGTAACGGCACTGACATTTACGCGCGAGTTGCGCAGAGCGTCTGTGCGTTAACCGCCCAACGCGCACATGCTTCCACGTAGTGACAGGCACTGGACAACATAACCTTTCCAACAATTTTACAATCGAACACTTGACTCGTCCACTATTCTTCGATACATCTTCGTAAAGTATTGAATAAAGTATATCGTAAAAATGGTGTCCGTATTGAATACGGTTGATACAGCGCACGAAGACATGATTCACGATGCTGAAATGGATTATTACGGTTTGAGGTTAGCAACTTGCTCCAGTGACAATTCTGTAAAAATTTTCGATTTAAAGAATGGATCACAAAGTTTAGTGGCCGATCTTAAGGGCCACGTTGGTCCTGTGTGGCAAGTTGCTTGGGCACATCCAAGATTCGGAAATCTATTAGCATCTTGTAGTTACGATCGGTATGTTATCATTTGTTACATAGTGTTTTATATATTTCCCATTATTCTAATTATTATGCAAACCGAATGGCTTGCTCGGTTTTAAAATGATTTTACGCATCTTTTTATAGAAAAGTAATCATATGGAAAGAATTAGGTGTATGGACCCAAATTTATGAACATACTGGTCACGATTCGTCTGTTAACTCAGTTGCTTGGGCGCCGCATGAATTTGGTTTAATTTTGGCCTGTGGTAGCTCCGATGGTTCAGTATCAATACTTACTAATAATGGTGACACATGGGAAACACAAAAAATCACAAACGCCCATACCATTGGTTGTAATGCCGTGAGTTGGTGTCCTGCTATTGAACCAAGCTTCGATGCTAGCGGGACTCAAAGAAACGGACCGGTAAAAAGATTAGCAACAGGAGGTTGCGACAATTTAGTTAAAATATGGAAGGAAGATGGGGATAGGTGGATCGAAGAAGACAAATTGGAAGCACACAGCGATTGGGTAATACGTTAATTATTTTATAGATACAGAAATAGGAATTGCAGGAGTATCCGCTTAGCTACAACTCAGTTGCAAAAAAAACATGTCAATCTTTTGTTTCGTCATAGGTAAGAGATGTTGCATGGGCACCCGCAGTCGGTCCATCCAAAGCAGCTTTAGCATCTTGTTCCCAAGATCGGCGTGTAATTGTGTGGACCTCGAACGATTATACAAGTTGGACGCCAACAATCCTTAATGTTTTTGATGATGTCATTTGGAATGTCAGCTGGTCGTTAACAGGAGGTATTTTAGCAGTAAGCGGTGGAGACAATAAGGTATCTCTTTGGCGTGAAAATACTGAAGGACAGTGGACATGCATCTCCGAGATAAATAAAGGGCAAGGGAACCTTAATAACAGCGATCAGCGTGCCTTATAATGACCGGAAAGAAAATATAGGATAATACTTTTTATGATTAAGCATTGTAAATTAAAAGAATCGTTTAATATTAATACCAATTTTATTCTGTTTGTACTCTTATCATATATCTACACGTAAAGAAATATAATTCAGAAGATCGAACGAAATTTCCGCACTTTACATTTTTATAGTAAGGAAAAATTATACTGTATATTTTTCAAACAGCATACGCTTCGTAAGTTGTGTATAAGTTACAAAAATATACATAATTCTCATTGATTAAACTTGAAAATATTCTAAAGATTTACAGATACGAATAAATTATTATACATAGGTTTTGTTGGATGATGAATTCTGCGTATACAAGGATGCAGTAAAGACAATATCCCTTTTAATGGCAGTAGAAGCTTCTTCCATCTTTTCTTTCAAAACGGGATCACCAATGGTAACAGCTGCATTTTTAACATCTCGTAATGTTTCATTTAACTGCTGAATACATCGTACAATAATTCCCTCCTGTACATCTGTTTTGTCCATAATTTCGGCAAACGATTTTGCCTGCGCCCAATCGTGAACTACTTCTACTAAACCGAAGTTCAATGGTTGCAGCGTTGCTAATTGGTAATGCTGTTCTAATGTTTCTAACTCGGCATGTATTTGCTTTATTACTTCGCAACTCTGCAATCGAAAGGTATATAAATGTTTCATAAAAATAGTATTTAAAATAAAATATATCCCAAAATGATATCAAAGGATTGTACCCTCTTTAATTCTGGCGTTAGATTCGGTTCAACATCTGTTCGTTGTTGGAAAATTAATGTAGACAGCAAAGCTGCTATTTCGGCCGGTTGAAGTACAGTTAACACATTTTTCAGAATAAGTTCTGTGATTAATAATTCATTGCTTCCCATTTGTAGGGCGACCCTACCCTTTAAGGCAACTGTAATAGGGAATTAAAAATATAGTTCATTCCGTTTTCGTATTAGCATTGCTTGCAAAAAATCTAATAAAACACACCTCTTTCATCGTTATCAATGTACCCCAAATCTTTTAGAAGTGCAACAGCATTAGTGTACTCGGGATACAAGCTTAATCCTTCATCGCTAAGTTCCAGCTGAAGTTTCTTTTTCTTACTCTCCAATTCATTTCGTTCAAACACGGTTTCGAAATGTTCTTCGAAATTTAATATATCGGTATATCTGATATCATATACAGCTTTTTTCAATTCAAGCAAATGCTGCACTTTCATGTCAACATCAAAGTTCATTTTCATCTCTGTGTATGGTTGTAGAACGGTGGGATCGCGAGAAGCATTCAAAGATATTGTCATTAATTCTTGCATAGCTGTTTCATATGTTGGACTAGGTGGCTCGTTCCTAAAAACAATTTAAGTGTAAACATTTGGCAAGCTGTAAGTTATATGCATGAAATTCAAGTCAATTTAACTTACTTAAATCTTGGTAATTGTCTCTTTTCCCAGTTTGACAATACCAGAGTACAATCCACTTTGATTTGACAATTAGTTATTTCTAATATGTTCCACGCGGATATATTAAGGACATCATCGGTTGGAACACCAACAGGTACAAATATGTCTTTCTTTGTTAAAGACACAATATCGTACCATTTCTCTGAATTCTTGAACTTCAGACCCTTTTCTTCCAGTGTTTTCTCCTTGCTAGACTTCGACGTTTCCGAATTCTTAAGAATCAGTACCCTGTACTGTTTCTGGCCTTTCCATTGAACAGTGCTCAACAATAAAGCCAATTTATTATAATGACTCTCGTGCGATATCAGCAAAACTCTACCGGGTACCAGATTTTTCACCGCCTTCTTTTGTGTCTCGTAAAAGTAAGGTTTCAAATACTTGGCGTATTCTATGTAGTCAACGGCCGCCCGATAGAAATCGGATAGTTTCCTTTGTACCTCGGTTGAAGGTGGCAATGTTGACAATTCGTTTTCTACTTTCTGCAGTTGGGTTTTGTACGTACTTTGTTTTATGGCCGATGGTGATTCCTTGAAGGATCTACGCATCATTGCTTCTACCGTTACCGATTCATTTAGTCTTCTTAAATTTAAGACCATGGAATATGTTACTCTAAATTTAGACTCCAAGTTTTGAGCTTGCCCGCACATCATATTTTTTAAATCATTAGAAGGCGGAACCGATGTACGACACATGATTATCACCATTCCAGCTGTATCATGACCCCTACGACCGGCTCTACCGGCCATCTGAATATATTCGGTAGGATGAAGCATCCGAAAATTGTTACCATCATATTTTTTTAAGGAATCGAAGACTACTGTACGTGTTGGCATGTTCACACCCATTGAAAATGTTTCTGTTGCAAACAATAGCTGTAACATCGCAAGCGTTACAAATTTTTAATACACTTTCATTTGAATCGAAAAAATATGTGAAAGTATTTAGCTTAGGAAGTACTTTTTCTTCAACTAACTTTTACAACTCCACTTTGGAAAACCATTTCTACTATTTCCTTTAAAATTGGTAATATACCACTGTGATGAATGCCAATTCCATTTTGTAGCAATTCCTGCATCATGAGCACCTGTGGCAATTGTCTATCAGTGCCCTTTAAATGACGGATATTACTTTGAAAAAAGGCTCTAATGGTGTGCTTTTCAGTTTCGGTTGTGAGGTCGACATTTCTTAGTAATACGGCGCACCTGTCGCATCGTTTTCGCGATAACATAAATACAACTACAGGTAACAAGCTCTGAAAGAACAAAAAAGAAGCAGTCGTCTATATACATTTCCAGAAATAATTAAAATGTGTGCAATATTTATATATAGAGCGTACTTTGGTCTTTAGATGACTTATGAATGCATTCCACAACACTTGTTCCTGTTTCGGAGTCATTTGTTGTGTCATAGGTTTTTTCTGAATGTCTTTAACATTTTTAGGATTTTTACGTTTTGTATCTCTTGCATTCGATGCTTTATGCCATCTATAGCGATATTTTAATACGATATAAAGGTAAGATACCCAGTTAGATGTCTATACGTTTAGTGGAAACCGGAAATAAATCATAATTACCCTTCTAACAAAAACTGTCCGGTTTCGTCTAATACTAAGAATTTGTCGTCCTTCGTTTTACCATCAGTTCCGGTGTATAAATAATGCTGGAGTGGAACGGGTCGTTTTACAGTGCTTATTACATGCATTTTTTTCTTCTTAATACGACCAACCCAGTCGGCAAATATTAGTGGATTTGGCACAGTTGCAGATAACATTACAATAGTAACTGTTTGCGGTAAAAGAATCACACTTTCTTCCCAAACATGGCCACGCTATAATAACAAACAATAATAAAATACATTGAAGAAAAGATCAACGGACATAAAATTGATAAATCTTAACACACTGGCCAGCCTTTTTTACCTCGTCATTAGTAATGTAATGCACTTCGTCAAATATAACGAACTCTAAATCTCTTAAAACTTCTGACGCACAGTACAACATGGATTGCAAAATTTCTGTGGTCATGATAAGACATGAAGAATTGGGATTAATCTGTAAATCTCCAGTCAACAAACCAACGCTGTCGAATTTTCGTTTAAAGTCTCGATATTTTTGATTTGAAAGTGCTTTTATGGGGGACGTGTAAATTACTCTAAACAGAAATCCTATATTAGCTTAACTTTAATGCTAAAGCTTATTTATTTGTAATTCTGAACTCTACCTTGTCATATGCTTCTGACTCAATGCGATCGCGTATTCTGCAACTGTTGTTTTGCCAGCTGATGTATGAGCGGCAACAAAAACATTGCAGCTTTCTTCTAACTTCAGAATTGCTTGTTTCTGAAAAGTATCTAATTCGTATGGAAAGCTCATGGCTAAGTGAGGAATCCGTTTCTCAAAATCAGTTATTGGAACAGACACGTCTAATTGTTCTGCCCATTCTGATTTTGCAGTATTTAAACGTTTTTCCGAAATTCGTAAAATCGGAATTTCCGAGTCTCCTAATAATGGAACAATTTCATCAAACAATAATTTTTCCTGATTGGGTGGCACACTTTTCGTCTCTTCCTCTGTTTCCTTTACTTCTGGTTTCCAGAAATCAAGTTCTTCTTTTCCCTCATTTACAATAGCCATTAAATTGATCTTATTGGCTATGTCTTCAACATCATTTTTCTCAGAATGCAGTAGCTTTTGTTCTATTATTCCTGACTCTTTTGGTGTACAGTTGTCGCTCTTAAATTCTACACCAGTGCTAAATCCTTTCGCTAATGTTCTCAAATTGTTTTCGAAATCGATATCCTCCACCGATGGATCTATTATCATTTCTGGCTCGTCAAAACCACCAGGCCAAAATGGAATATTACTTGTGTTTCCTATACAGAGTTTTCATACTGTTTTAATCCATAAGAGAATGATGTACTTTTCTTGTAAATGGAAAAATCTTATCAATACAAAATCTTATCGATACAAAATCTTTATTCAATACCTCTAATACTGTCAGTGGATGCACCTGGAGCACGAGTCATGGACATTGAGTTTCTTGCTGTTTCGCCAGCAGACTTTGAGACGACTTCATGCATTTCGCTGAGCTTCCCGGTCACAGGATCTCGATCAAATTTTAACATAGTACCAAGCGGTGCTATATCAGAATCCAAAAGGGATAAAATATCTGGCTTCCTTGGCCAAAAGCATTGTGCATTATCTAAATGATATATTGGAAGATTTTCCAAGCATTCGATGTATTCTTTCAATTCAGTTTTAATATCAGGCCAAATCGGTGGAAGATCAAATTTTATCTGTAGAGTAAAAAAGTGTTGGTATGATGGGTTCTAAATTTCTTTTGTTTTAATATTAATACGTTTAATTAAAGTTATACAAAAGTTACCTCTTTATTCTTGCTGTCTTTTACATCCATTTTTATAAATTATATAAATATATGTATGCAGGTATGCATTCACCATAAGTGATACAATCAGGATTTTTTAATAATTGTTTAAATTATTATTTCACCGTATACAGTGAAATATTAGATATACGAAGAAAATGTTCAATAGACTCGTAGAAAAAAATAAACATTAATATATACCGGTGGTTGATGTTAAAAATTTTAAACAAAGTAGCGATTGCTTCTATTTTTGTTTAAAATCTGTTTCTTTCGCGTGGATTTATTTTAACTGCAAATCAACGACACTTGATAGTAACATAAATTAATTCTTATATTAGTGCTGTCTAAGGTCAGCTGTGTGGGGCGTTTTAGGTTCTCTCAATCGCGACCATATTGTCATGGAAACCGCAAGCGCTGTACAGACTATCATTTCTGTTCGTCAAAAAATCTAATGTACTATGCATGACAAATTTGTTAATTGCGCTGTCTTATATTAATTGCGGATATGTTGTTTAATATTTTTAAACAATCGTGCAAATTAGTTATTTGGGCGAACCATAAGTTGTATGAGCGACAGTAGGTTATGTTTTTAAATCGACTTGTAATACCAATATAATATAATTTTCTTTTCACTAAGTGTATATAAATTCCCAAACAAACATTTTACACTTTAATCGAATACATATTCTTACTTATTAGCAGAAATGTTGAAACTCCACTTATTTTTATGTACATTATACAAAATTTCAAAAATATAAATATTAATTTACATTATATAGGGGAAAAGATACTGTCGTTGGCAACACATTTGAAAAGTTAACGTACAATAGTATACGCTATGTTGACCCTTGTGTATGTGTCACTTTTCTGTTTGAAGTAAGAATTTCACAGTTTTCAAGATAGAATGAGGTCAAACGCAGATAAAATAATAACAGATGTATTCACTAATGTTCAATTTAATAAAACTTGTCATCAGAATAGCATAAAAAAATTGAAAAAATGCTACGAACAGGTAAGATGAGGTTGTAATCGTTGTTTCATTATCTCAAGTAATTCATGGCAACTTACGTGTTTCTATCGTTATATATTTTATTTTAATTGTACTGTACATAGTGTTGTATCATTAACAAAATTTTCCGTTATTTTAGAATAATTTATCAAACTTTTGGAAATGCTTCGAATCCTGCTTGAAGGTACCGCTTAGTATCGCTCAACGACATCCTCGAGTCGAAAATACATTGGAATTCGTTGCAAAATTTGCTGCCAGCTTATATTCAGTCACAGACGATGAATCAGAGGAACCTATATGTCCATTTATCCTTCAGCTGTTTGACTTTATTTTAACAAATCATTGCGCGAAAGATCCAGGAGTGAGATTTCGTATTTGTCTACTTTTGAATATGCTGTTGAATTCAATGGGCGACCAAGCATTTATCGACGATACTCTCTGTGATAAAATTATCGTTTCTATGATGGATCGATTGCTAGATAAGTCTCCAAAAGTTAGAGCTCAAGCAATTTTTGCTTTACACAGACTTCAGGACCCAGGAGATGACCAATGTCCAGTTATAAAAATGTACATATTCCATGCTACCAAAGATCCAAAAGCAGAGGTTCGAAAGGCCACGCTAATGAGCATGGGGAAAAATCAGAGAACTTTACAAGTAGCATTAAGACGTACCAGAGATGTGGACGATGGAGTTCGTAAGAAGGCATACGATTTTATAAGTAGCCTCACGGTGAGATCGTTGACCATTACACAGAGAGATCAGTTGCTGAACGATGGTTTGAAGGACAGATCTGAGATGGTTAAGAAAACTGTAAAAAATAATTTACTGCCATCGTGGTTGAGACATTTCGAAGGAGATTTTATCAGTTTGATCAGAGCTCTGGATGTTGAAATTGGTACAGATATATCTGTTCTAGCTTTAGAGGCTTTATTCAAGTAAGCATTTTAAATCTGTGTAATTAAGCATCTACAGAACTGAATACATGTTTCGAATAATTAAGAAACAACTTATGTTTTATTAGGAATGCACCAATAAATACTTTAATAGAACAATTGCCAGTGAATAAGGATACAAAGTTAATTCCAATGGATACGCTAACCAGTGAAAATGTGGTGTATTGGAAATGTTTAGTGAAGCATATACAACACGAGTCTATAGAAGACATGGAAAGAGTTATACCAGAGTTATCTACGTTTTGCAATTATATTTCCAATTTTCATACGAAAATGTCCTCGAACCAAAGCAAAACAAGGGTGGATTTCACACAGAACTTTATTCTGTTGCAACTATGCGAAATAGTAACGACATATGATTTATCTGACGAAGCTGGAAGGAAAAAGTTGTACGATTTAATATGTAAAATTTTGATGAGCAATCATTGGTCGGAAAAAATTATTGATTGTCTGGTGACCCATTTAGTGAAAGTTGTACCGGATGTAAATACTAGACTGGACATTCTAATCAATATAATCAGCGAAATTAGACTGCCTTTGGAAGAAACTGTGCCTTCACAAGTGTCCGAAGAGAGGCAGCATGTAATTAACTTACGAGTAAGTTTGTATTATGGAAATACGTGCAATGAAAATTGTAATCGCAATGAAATTTAAAACCATGCGTTAGATTTTAATGTGGAATCTTTATTTAGAAAGCAAAGCTGAAGGTGAGATTGCTAGAATTGAAGGATGAAGAATATCAGGCTATACAGGAGAAACAGAATTTCAAAGCACAGAGTTTAAAAAATGAAATAAATGCTTTGAACGACGAACTAGCTAAACTGTCGGAACAACCTCAAATAACGTGCACACCTATGGAAGATATTAAGGAAAAAGATGATTCTGAGACAATGATAAAATGTCTGAGTATTATGTGTACAATGACGCAGTCAGTGACTGCTTTAACACCGACTCTTAAAAGTCTCATGCAAATGGCCCTCGATGGTTTAGATGTAAGCATTTCGTTGAAGTATTGATGAGTTAAATTGGAATTATTTCATTGTAATTATCGTTTTTAGCACGCGGACGGTAGAGTACTTGGGTTGGCGATAAAAGCGATCAGTATTTGTTGCATATTGGACAAAGAATTAGCGAAGCAGTATATCATGACTTTATTTTTACAATTTTCTCTGGAACAAGAAAATCCAGCTATTTGGATCGCGGCCTTGAAAGGAATTTTCGATCTCTTATTAATTTATGGTCTTGAATATTTTGGTATTTTAGAAAACGCATATGATGCCACGAATAAAACTGAGAAGTCTCGAACTAAATTATACACCGATAACGATACAGAAGTTTCTTTAACATCGGTACGTAGGTCTGGAGCCGATGGGGGCAGTTATGATTTTATTAAAATTTTAGCAGGATTATTAGATAATGCAGTAAGTATTGTTTTTCCACGTACATTAATATTTATTCATATTAGTGACATATATGTATTTCTGTTGAAAACAGAACGAGGGATTAAGAACAGTTGCTGCAGAGGGTCTTTGCAAATTATTACTCAATCAACAAATCGCTTGTCCTAATTTATTATCAAGGCTAATAATTCTATGTTACAATCCAGCAAATGATCAGGACTTTTATCTTCGGCAGTGTTTAAGTGGGTTCTTCGATTCTTTTATAGTACGAGTACCTAACGCTCAGGCTCTATTAGAAGAGGCATATCTGCCGACGTTACAGATTTTGTCTAACGCTCCAGAAATCAGTCCCCTACAAGAAATCGATCCCTACGATGTATCCCGATTCATATTGAATCTGACTAGGATCGCAAATCGTAAACCAGGCGTGGGAAATTATTGCGCTCATAATGGTCTCGTATTTACCATTCTAGCAGAAGTACTAAATCCGAGCAGCAGTATCGATCAAAAAACCCTTATTAAATCTTTAAAAGATTTGCGACTAGAATTGGAAGATCAGAAAACGTCTAAAGAAAATTTGATGGAGGCGATTAATAAAGTAACAGAGATGGTAAATTTTTTACAGGAATAAATAGTTATCGATTTGTTTATGATCAGTTTTACGACATTGTCAATATTTTTCTACAGATAATAGATTCCGATAAACGATTGCTCAAGTATATTCAGCTCTTTAAGAAACAGCTGGCTACCCCTAATGTTACCGATATGCCAACGGAAGAAGATACCGAACCGGAGGACTGAGCAATACTTTGTAATTTTTAGTAGAAACGTACGTGTATATCAAATATAAAAAAAAACATAGCTGTATTCTATATGGACAGAATACTACAAATTTTTTTACTTTTTGAGAGTTTTGTTTATTATATTCATTATCCGAATCAATACACCTCCAGGATGGTACGCCTCCAAGACGGTTAATGCCATTTGCAACGATATGCTTCAATCTACTCAGGTCTCTGCAATATCTACACACAAAATGCTTGCTATTGTAGCCCCATCTATACGGAACTCTTTGAAACTACTCGCGCGCCTGCTATGGTATCGCCATCTATACACGACTCCGTAAAACTACTTGGGCCTCTTACTTACCATAAGTGTACATATAACAGAGCCCGAGTAGTTTCATTCACATCTGTATAGATGGCAATACTTAAGCGACTTTGAGTGTAAATAAGACAGGGATACGTGTGGTGCGTGATTTCAAGCACTTGTTTATAAATGGCGGTACGACAAACGTAATGACATTTGGTTACATATGTCTTCATTTATAAAATTAAGTTAATAATGCTCGAAAATCGTTTCTCACTCTCATTAACATATCAATAAGGTGTTAGCAAACATAGTATTACAATCTACTTTAAAATTAATACATTGTAGCTTCCACTGTTCATTTCATTTTACAACAATCAAGCTCTTCAACAAACATACCTGCTTATAGTAGTATTATTCTTTTTTTCATACGAATCAGGTACACGAGAAAAAATACCACGTTGCTGTAACTATATCCACTTGACCGTAATAACAATTTCAATTGTTTAATTGCTTATAATAAATTAACTGCACGTGGAATAATGTTCACACCTATTGCAGATGATAGCTTATACACCAAGCTTTAATTTATGCCCCTTGGTCATTGATGTAGCTCGTCGGCAAGTTCTCTTATGCTTCTGGTTTAGCCATCCCCCCATCTTTTTCCTCTAAATATCCCTTAACAATTTTCCTCTGTCTTGCTACCTACTTTAACTGATATATTTTTTGTGTGCGCAGGTTTCTTGGGAAAGGGAGAGGGTCACTGACCATCACTTCGCTTGTTGGATAAAAGCAAGAAAGAATAAACTATAACACTTCTACTAAAGAACAGGATACTTTAGTTATAGCACCGTTGTTTTTAAAAATAGTTTACAACTATTAACCCGTAAGTTTAATTTAGAACAATTGTGTAATTAACTTATGTATATCTATTATATATTGTATTTTATATTCAGTTTATTCGGTAGATCTTATATAAACATTTGTAGTACTTTTATTACAAGTTCTACTGAATGTGCTAAATATAAAATGAATGATATAATAAATAATTTAATTATGCACACGATTGCTGTAATTTAAATTTCTAAGTTTCTGTAAGATATATTGTAAATGTACTTCAAAGAATAGTTTATAAGTATTAGATTATTTATGTTTATAGTATTTTTTATATTATATAAATGTTAGTTTGGAATTCGGATAAGATTTAGTTGTACGATGTATTGTAAATAGATATATAAGAATAGTTTTTACGTATTAGCTAGTAAATTTGAATTACAACATCTTTGTAACTTGTATCTTCATTAATTACTTAAAATAAATCTTCAATGAGAAGAATTCTACTGTTCTTTTTATTTGCACACCTTACCAATCCTTGAAAGAACCTAATTCCGATTCCTTATACAAGAAGTACCGTGGACGAACTTTAAATGCGTAGTTCTAAAGCGAGAAATTTGTCAAAATGACCCTACACGTTATATTAAATTAAGCGTTCAGAAATTCCTGGAATACGACGTAATTTCCTAGAATTGCTAAGGTTCGAATACCTACACGCATATCATATTCTCCTGATACAAATCGACGATTTTCAGCAGATCTTTCTGCCAGAAATATCCAGAATAATAAGTGTACATAGAATCTATGTACTATGTAGCACTATGTAGCCAATAACACCTCGCGAAAACGCAACAAAGTTGCAAACAGCGCCTCGCAAAATGCAACAGTTTCAAAAATTCTGGAGAAAATATTTGCAACAATGTTGCTTCAAAAAAAAAAATTGCAACAAGTTGCAAGCAGCACCTCGCGAAACACAACAAAGTTGCAAATTTTTTGAACAACAATGTTGCAAATGCTTCTCCAGATTTTTTGAAACTTTGTTGCGTTGCGAGGGGGGGGCGTTTGCAACTATGTTACATTTTCGCAACGGTGTTGTTTACGACTTTGTTGCGTTTCGCGAGGTTTTGTTTGCAACTTTGTTGCATTTTTTAGGCGTTATTTGCAACTATCTTATATTTTCCCGAGGTGTTGGTTACAGCTTTGTTGCGTTTCCGCGAGGTGTTATTTGCAATCGTATTTCATTTTCCCTAGGCATTTCTTTGCAACCTAGTTGAATTGTGGTGAGGCGCTTTATGTATACCTGGTTGCAATATGTTTAGTAATGTTGAGGTCTATTTTTACAAGTTCTCCGCTTGTGAACTTTGCATATAAAGTTCCTGCACAGTAGTACTTGTTTAAGGAATTGGAATTAGGTCTTTTCAAAGATAGTTAAGGTGTTAAAATAAAGAAAGGCATAGAATTCTTTTCATTTAAGATTTATTCAAGTTAATTGATGAAGATACAAGTTACAAAAATGTGGTAATTCAAATTTGCAAACTAATACTTATGAACTATTCTTTAAAGTTAATTTACAATATATCTTACAGATAAAACCTGTACTAAAATTTACGTACTTTATTTGCTGAAGTGTATTTTAAATTACGACACTTGTGTAACTTGTGCATATGTAAAGCCTGAAGTATTTATTATAACTTGCATTTTATATTTAGCGCATTCAGTAGAACTTGTAGTAACAGTAATAATAAAGTTTATACAAGCTCTACTGAATTAATAAAATATAAAATAAAATATATACTAGGCATACATAACAGTTAATTACACAATTGTACTAAATTAATCTTATGCGCTAATAGTTACAAACTGCTCTTAGAAACCAATTTACTTTACTATATTTACTATAACTAAAGTATATGGCAAGGGTTATTCTTTCTTCTTTCTTGCTTTATGCCCAATGAGAAATGTTGGTCAAGCTCCTTACTGTTTGCCTGCGAGACCTGCTCACACAAAAAATATATTAGTAAGTATATATATAGCAGCAATAAATAATAGTTCTTCAACTGACCATTCATGAAAAGGGGACGTTCAAGTCTGTCCTAAGTTGAAGCGGTCGGTATGGCAGTCACGTTGGACCATGAAAGTTCATAAGGTGATTCGTCTATTCATATATCTCGTCTGTGATATACGTGATTGGACTACTCTTATATCTTGTTGGTGTCTAAACTCTGGAGTTAATACGCCGGATAAACGTCTTTCACTCGTCAATTTGTAGTTTCGTTTTTATTATTGTTTGTAGATGGGTGTTAATAAAACAAGCAAGTAGTAACGAGAAACAATTGAATATTGCGTATCGGAAAAGTTTCGTAATTCAATTTCTACTCCTTAAGTGTAAAACAAACTTTATAGACGTTTTGGAATCTAAACGTAGCTCATTTATAAATATGTCAAGCGGTATGGAACGAAATAAAGTTGACCCGTTGTCAGCTAAAGAAGAGGAAGAAAAAGAAGAAATGAAACGTGAACTTCTAGGTAGGAAAGCTATTCTGGATACTATAAGTCTTGTCCATTATTTTCTTTTTTCTTTAAGCATATTCGATTTTCTTAATCTTTATCGTCACTGTCAATCATAATAGTTCCAAGTGACATATAGATGCTCAAGTTTAATATCGCTTTAAATTTGCCTAATTTCTGAGAACAATACTGCAAGTGCATTACTTCTTTTAATAATTTACAGATCTGAAAATGTACGAGGCAGCCTATACATACAACGATATGAAAAATGTCTTGAGTTTCATCAAAGAATCAAAGGATATGGCAAACAGAGCTAACGGTGATAAGAATGTACCAAAGGTCTGTTTATACATAATAGTTAACGAATTGCTTATTTATTACAAACAGCAAACTAATTTATCTAAGACTATCATGTCATTACATGTAATAATGTAATTACAGGTAAAACTATGTACGAGCACTAATTTGTGTATAATTTTTTAATTTTCAGGAATTAGCGCACGCATCTAACGATTGCCCCCAAGAGACAATACTCAGGACAAATCTAACACAAGAATCGGGGAAACAAGAACATAACAATGATGCTTCTCAATCAATACATTCATATAGATCTAATATAGTTTGTAGCAGCCCTGATCTTGCACCTTCTGTTAGCGATTCAAGAAACTCTATTCATAAAGGGAAAAATATAGATAGCGAAGATTTGTGTGTTAAATTGCAAGATAATCCGAATATGAGAGATAGTTATTCTCATAGCGCAAGTAGATACATCACATCAAAGCAGGAAAATTCGTTACAAGATTCTGACGTTACAAATAGTCCAGAGATTAACATGGACATGATTTCTGAATGTAACCAGAAATTGGAGAGATGGCAAATCAATCCACTTGCTGCTTGTGTTAGCGAAAATGATGTGCCTTTGAAAGAACTAAATCGACCTGTAGTTGAGGATCGCATGCCATTTAAATTATGCAACGGTGCACAAACACCTGAGATGCTTGAGAAGCTACTACCTGCATTAAACCTTCATTTGAAACAAACAGCAGAATTGTGGCATAGTGGGCGCTGTACCGCAAACACTGATATTCAGTGGGGGTCACCCATTCAGGTGGGTACCTCCGTACAATCCATTTCTTACAGATCCTCTCATTAATGAGTATCGCAAAGTATTTGTTTTCTTAATGTATAAGTTACATTTTTCTTGGTAAAATATTGTTCCACGGATAGAAACTTAATGTTACATTTAATCGTATGCACACGTATTTATTAAATTTATCTTTAAGATGTTAATAGTCTTCAAAAATACTCCCATTTTCAAGATATAGTTTCATCGACTTGTTTTTTACTAAAATGATGTATCACGACTTATTAATATAACACTTTCTTTTCGCTTAAATAATGTTCAGTGTTGTTCTTCATAATTAGTAACTGCAACAGTTGCAATAAACTTTAACTAATATATTATAAACGCTGAAAAAATTATGACTTATTTCTTAATTGTGTATACAATAATCAGATCATTTGGAAAAATAACACTTAATGCTCTTTGTAAAAGTATCTGAATTAGATGGCTATTGATGTTTCTTATAAGAGGTATAAAGTTTGCATTTATACAAACACATGTATACTTGAGTGTCTATAAAGAAAAACAGTAACTAAAACTGTAAGCTGGAAACAATTTTTGAATAAATCATATTTCTGTACAAAAAGATGAATAGTTTCATTAATATAATTCTAATCCTTCTTTCAACGTTTCCGTAGGTGGGGCGTCCTAAAAATAATTCAGATATGTCATTAACGAATATTAAAGCTGTACACAATGAAATGGAATGTACAAGAAAATATTACAATGAACGGCCTAGCAAACGTAACTCAGATTCGATACTTTCTTCTCCCAATTTAACATATCCTAGCAGTGATGAAGATGAAAATATTGTTAAAAAAAAAAAAATGCAGTCGCATGAAGACGCAAGCCGAATCTTACGTTCTCGTAAAGATATCAGCACTGCTACGTGCAGTGAAATGGATCGAAAATTTAATGTAAACCGTGATGACGCTAGCAAACTCTTTGACAATGCAGTAACAGGAGATATTGTAATGGAAGCTAAAGAAAATTTATCAAATAAGTCACATTCTGTGAGTCGAAGAAATATTGCATCGCCAGTTGTTAAAAAAAATGTTAATGAGAGGAATGAACATGTTGATATGTTGCTAGAAAGTCCATTAGCACATAATAGTAAGGACAAACCAAATGCCATAGTGTACAGAGACAAGAATAATGATCTCACTGATGAGTCGGAGAATGATAATGCTAGCCACGTTAAGGCACCGTCACAAAATATTGTAATTAAACCACTACCGGTAAAAGGTCTTTCTCATAGGATAAAAAATGCATGTAGAGTTTTGGAAAAAATTCAACTTGATAAACACAACAAAATTATAAGTGAAAAGGACGAATCTCAGAGAAAAGAGAGCGAGGAAAGAAAAACTAGAGAAGAATTTTATAAAAGGCAAATAGGAGAAAGACAGAAAAGGGAGAAGTTAAAAGAAGAGAAAGAGAAATATAAAGAAGAACAAAGTAAAAAATGGAAACATGTAGTGGATATGAAACATCAGAAAAAGATGAGTAAGGAAAAATTACAAGAATTAAATGGAGAAAATGAAAATAGGAGTATTGAAGTCTTAGATGAGAATAGTTCATTCCAGGTAACGAATCGACATACATTGTTCTGATCTAGTCTTACACATCTTTTTGCATTATCTTTCTTTTATTTTTTAGGAATATAATACTCCTGTAACTAGGCATTCGGAAATCACAAGGGACAATGTAAATTGTCCCATTTGTAATAAACCTTTTCCAAGCGATATAATAGAAAATCATGCTGCTGAATGTGATCAATATATGTCGGAAAATGAGCACGATAATGAACTGTATTCTTTTGGGAATAAATCACCAACAAATATTAACAATACTGAAATTCTCGAATGTGGCATTTGTGCGAAGTACAGAACAACGAACGGGATAGATTACGAAGAGCACGTTAATAATTGTCTGCAAAAGCAGCATCAGAGAGAATCGTTAAACGGTAATCATTCCTGGTCGTGGTTCTATCATATCTAGTACACACTATGTTTTTACGTATATGTTTACATTATAAGAGAAATTTATAAATGCATACTGTATTTTTCAGAATACCGAAGTAATGAAAGTGATAATATTCTTAGTTCACCTATTCGCTGTTATCGACCAATTAGTGAACAAGGCGACTCAAATATAGATTACAGAAGACAATTTCCATCAAACAGTAAAACGCAAGTACGTTCCAATAGAAAAAGGAAACGTTAACAAGAATTACTTGAGTCCTCGATGTGAATACTTATGTACATATGTATTTATATGTGGATTAAAAGAAATACTAGTTGTATCATTCAAATACAATTTGGATAAACGGGTACACGATATAAGGCGTTCGATTTAAACATATGTTAAAAATATTTTATAAAAACTGAAGAATGTACTTCTTTTATTTGTTTTGCATTTATTCTAACATTCCATATGTGATAAATGTTTCCGTACGTGTGTATATATACCTCTATAACAAAAATATTAATTTTTCTATACTGAAGTTAAATCAAAACATTATCATCATCAATTGTATCACATGTGATCAGATCAGATGATAAATGCATTTATCATTTCTAGTTAACGAAATTACGATAACATTTTTGATTTTGTATAGATTACAAAAATTAACATGTTCTTCTCAATGTGTGTATAATTAAATATAAGAAGCCAAATAATACAGCACGTACGTTTTACAATGGAACGTATAAATGCGGGCTAATTATTTAATTTCGATTTTTGTACGCCATCTGTAAACATATGCAGCGCAGTGAAATGTATTTTTGTACAATTAACGATCTTCGTTTGTAAATAAAGTATAATACTTATACAATTTGCATTATTGAATCGTACCCAATTAATTATAATTGTTGTTTAAAAATGATCATTTCTTTCACACATGTGAATGTAAACATTATTCGCGTTGTAATTACGTTCGTATCAAGATAGTACGCTCTTTTGTAAAATAATAATACGATAAACAAAATTAAATAACAAACAAGATTATTTCATTGCAATGATATATTTGAGAACGAATGTGATAAGAAATTTAATGCAATTTAGACTTCCAGTCATGGAACAGTTATAAAACGAATTAGAAGAGCAAATTTCCATAAGACTGCATCGGTAACAAAATATTTAATTAGCGTTTTTTAAGCAAACATGAAGAAGATAATTTTTCAATTTCTGCTCGTTGTGCATTTAATTATTAATTCTTTATCCATAACCTTAGATGGATCATGGACAGGTATTAAATATATTATAAAAATTTTTTTGTTATACAATCTTCTGTGCATAATATACGAATTCCTGTTTCAGGTAAAATTACGACTGATAAACACGAACATGGTAAGATTGGTTTTTTTTTCATTATTATAAATACAGGAGTTATATCATTCTTCAATAATATATATTTTTTAGGCATCATCTTTTCTGCTACTGTACCAGGTGGTATTTATACAGACTTGAGTAAATCGAATATTATACCAGACAATTTTGTTGGAAATAATGATGTCGCTAATCGATGGGTGGGCAATCAATCAATTATTTACAGTAAAACATTCTACGGTAATTATTTTATATTTTAAATGTTTATTCGTATAATGTATGCATGTGGTTCCACCCAAATTTTCAAAACAACTAAATTTTCTAGCAAATGAAACTATATTAAACAGTCCTAAAGCGGTATTAATATTTCATGGCATTGATACATTTGCAACTATCCTTCTAAATGGTCTACAAGTAGGAGAAACATCAAACATGTTCATAAAATATACATTCGATGTAACAAAGTATTTAAAAGTAAGGAACATATTTTTATATGAATATTTCTAATACTGATTCATCAATGCTTTTCTTTTAGAAGGGGAAAAATTCTTTGGACATCAATTTTTCCTCTTCTGTCAAAGTAGCCGAAAGCTTGTACAATGTGCAAGCATTGAAATATATAGTTCCTCCGATATGCTTGCCAAGTAATTACAATGGAGAATGCCACGTAAATCATATAAGAAAAATGCAAGCAAGCTTTGCATGGGATTGGGGACCAGCTTTCCCGTCAATGGGAATTTGGTATTTTTAAATGATTTATCTGTTTACATTGAGTATCACTTTATATTAATTGAAAGTATTTCAGGAAAAGTGTAGAATTAATTTATGTAAATGAAATCTATATGCAGGATGCTACCACAGATGTATATAAAAATCAGAATTTTTGGAATATTGTAATCACAGTTTTTCTTGACGTTACAGTACAAAATAATTCTACACCTTGTGATATTTTAGCTGTCCTTCATAGTGATGCACATTCACGTGTTTATAATAGTAGCAGGTTCGATTTAAGTACGAATAACAAACATATAAAAAGTACCATACTTCTCAAAGTACCAATAGTATGTATGGAGTGATAAAAATTTAGAAATATTCTATTAGTATTTATATTTAATAAAATAACATTTCTTTTCATATATAGGATCGTGTCCAGATGTGGTGGCCAAACGGTTTTGGCAATCAAACACTTTATTCGTTAACTGTGACTGCCAGTATTGGTGCGAATATAACGCAGAAAGAAATACGCATTGGTTTCAGAACTGTAGAACTTGTGCAGACCCCCTTAGAAAAGGGCCTGAGCTTTTATTTTCGAATAAATGGTGTAGCAATATTCGCCAAAGGCAGTAACTTCATTCCTGCCAGCATTTTTCCTGAACTAGGCGCTAAGAAAGATACAATCAAACATTTATTGATGTCCGTTAAAGAAGCAAATATGAATATGCTAAGAGTATGGGGTGGCGGTCTTTATGAATCTGAATTATTCTATAATATTGCTGACGAATATGGAATAATGATTTGGCAGGATTTTATGTTTGCATGCGGTATGTATCCGACTACGGAGAAATTTCTTGAATCAGTCAAAGAGGAGGTGATACAAAATGTGCAAAGATTGAAAAATCATCCCAGTATTGTTCTGTGGGCGGGAAATAACGAAAACGAAGCAGCTTTGTATGGAAATTGGTATGGAACCGGAACTAATCAAATATATAAAACTGATTACATTAAGCTTTATGTAGAGTTAATAAAAGAAGAGGTACAACAACTGGATGCTACACGACCTTTTTTAGTGTCTAGTCCGGGTAATGGATTGCACGAAGATCAATACAATTACATTGGGAAAGATCCATATTCAAAATTATACGGAGATGGTAAAGTATAATGTCGTAATTAAAGCAGCATCTCTGTTTCAGTCCAAGTACAGCAAACTAATATTTCAGTTCATTACTACAACTACATCAGTAACGGATGGGATATGCACCAATATCCACGGGCTAGATTTTCATCCGAATATGGGTTTCAATCGCTACCATCGATTTATACTTTGTTACCGGTAACAGAAGCAAGAACAGACTTAAATATAGACAGCGATTTCATTAAACATCGTCAACATTTACCTTTGGGAACAGCGTATCTAAAGAGTCTTATTTCTAAGAATTTTAAAATACCTGATACTCAGGATAGCGTACAAGATTTCGAAAGCTTTATATATTTAAGCCAAATTAATCAAGCTGTCTCGGTAAAGATACAAACAGAGTTCTACCGACAATCAATGTCAGAATTAAACGAAGTAGGCGAAGGAATGACAATGGGGGCCTTGTATTGGCAACTAAACGATGTTTGGCAAGCTCCATCTTGGTCTTCTATAGGTAGCCTAAAGATTACAGAAATAATGATACAATGATTATAGAAAGTAAGCTAAAATATTTTCATGTATCTTTTCTGTACTTTTACTGATAAGTTCCTTTATTTTAGATTTTTATGGGCGGTGGAAAATGCTTCATTATTATGCTGTCGAATTCTTTGCACCAGTTATAGTTACCTACTATATTACGAACACGGATCTTAAAATTTATATTGTTTCCGATAAGTTATATCCAATACCGAATATTACTTTGGAAGTAGATCTTTATACTTGGAACGACATAAAACCTATACAATCGCATACTTATAGCAATATAATAATTGTAAGTACACGTGTCACAAGAATATAAGAAAGATATATGTTAATGTTAAAAATATGCAACGAATATTTCTTTAATAGCAAGCAAATGGAGTAACGAAAGTTCATGATAACTTGCTCAGACATTCATGGATGCTTAATTCTGAAACACTCGATGCATGTCGATCTAGCGTTAGTACTATAAGTAATTGTATTACGACGCTTACCTTAAAGGACAATGCAGGTTCTCTGGTGGCACCGAGAAATTACATATATCCAAACAATGCTTTGAAAAATATTGCATTACCGGCAACAAATATTTCTGTAAGGCTATAATGGTTCAACCTCATCCTGCAAAAGGAATCTTATGGATTTTTGTTTAACATAAAATAATTTCATTTTAGGCAAGAGTAAATAACTATCCATTACCTGGAAACTATTTAAATTATCCAGATATAGAGGTTGAATTGACAACAGATAATATTGCACTTTTTGTATGGATAGAAGCTGGCAACGTTTGCGGTCGTTTTTCAGAAAATGGTTTCCATATGTTTGAGAGAAAGAAAAGGATCGTATTCCATGCGTGTGAAATTATTTCACCGAAACTTTTCAGAAAAAGTCTAAAAATTACTACGCTTGCTAATATTTATAGTGTCAATGATGAGAATGTAAATATCTGATTAAATTGCAACTAGCTAATAACTGTTTATTAAATTCATACTCGTATTAAAGTATTACAGTTTATGTCCTTTGTGGAAAGTACGTTTCCCGATGTAAATAAATTTCGAATCCGATAAGAATAGCGAGTATAATTAAAATGATGCTTATTATTAAATACATGAGATTCGACATTTTACCACGTTAATTAATAAATTTTAGGTAATTTTATTGATCATTTTCCTTTTGTACAACAATTTTCAGAAAAATAAATCTACCATGAACAATACTGAAGTTAGTATATTATATAAACCATAAACAAAAACTGTTTATAATTGATATTATTAAAGATCTATGTATATATAAATTTTATAATGCCTATTATAATTAGATTAATAAATAATATCAAAATATTAATGAATTGTTTAATTAGTTTCATCTGTTTTTCATATCATATGTATTCCTAAAATCTATCAAATATTAGCTCATTATTGACTGTGCTTATAATATTAATAAGCGTAAGCTGAGATTTCTTATTTTAGATTAACTATTTAAGTTAGTTAGCGAAACGTATTTTCCCGCTCTCTAAAAAAAATAAAATAAAAATAAAGTAGCGCTTTGGTAAATTGTTCTGTAAACTAGCCTTACTTTTCCTTACTTTTTAAGGAGATTTTTCGAGTAGATAAAAATTACTCTTCACACGCTTTATCTAAACATCTACCAAAAATATTTTACAACTAACTTTTAGCTTTTGTTTTATAAGCTGAGTTTAAGGCATTCGAATGAGCTAGAATGTTAGCATTAGGACTATCTACATATGTAAAAATGGATGATCTATAATTTATGAAGTTCAGCAACTATTCTCTTGCAAAGACTCAGAAATTTTTTTGTTCTAATGAATAGTTATGCATATTAATACGATTGCTTCTACATTATCGTTTGCTTTCGGAATACGAAGACACAGCTTCTTCCGACGGAGAATGTAGGTAACGGCGACTTAAGTTAATTGCTACCATTATACAGCATAGCAATAGAGGACCAAAAATGGTCCCTTGTATACCTAAACAAAAGACTCCACCTGCTATGGATAGGCCTGTAAGATATGGGTGACCGCCACTACAATTGAAAAACGATTAAAGAATTATTATAGATATAAAATAATCAAATAACCTATTGGTTTAGAATGAACAAAAATACATTACCCCTTAATTTCTTTGTAGAATTCAGTCACGACAATATTGCAAGGAAGAAAGTGGAACACGAAAAATAGTATGGCAGTCATAGGACCTCGATTAAACCAAAGTTCCAAAGTGGCCGGGATGCAAGCAAAATACGCATCCAAAATTGGCACAGCACCAAGTATTGTTGCAAAAGTCGATGGTAAATAAACGATTTTTACTTGAAACAAATTATGTATAAACCATGTCCACATGCCAAAAAAGGAAGCGAGTTTAAATGTTGCAGCGAAAACCCCAATAACTGACTCTTGCAAGGCCATAGCAAATCTGTAAAAAGAAATAGGTAATAGAATCTGCACGTAATACATTTTTGACAAAGTACGAGATAAAAATATTTTTTTTCTCCAACATACACATATCCCTCGATATGGAAAGTACTTGTAAATATGAAAAGGTACATTTGTAAAGTATTTACAATAGTATTAATGTAAAATATGTCCAAACGAAATAAAAAATTTACCTGTGACAACTAATGGGGCTGAATATTGTAGTAAATTCAATGGGCTTGTAGGTTTTTTCACTTGAACTAAGAAGATAAAAAAGCGTCGTAAAAAACACCACCTTAAAATAAAAATTTCGTTATAATTAGTTGAAACGTGTAATAAAAATATATTCGTTATTTTTCACTGATTGCTTACCATGCTGAGGACAAAATTCAGTACTGCAGATCCGCTCATAAGTATAATATAAAACAGTTCGGTAAATATTGCTAAGATCACAGACATATTTCCTTTAACTATACTCCAAATTGAATCCAACACTGACATGAAAGTTCCAATATTTTCCTTTACAAAATTTTGTATGCTGGTCATATTAAACAATTCTATATAGAAAGAAAAAAGATATGTAAGACATATTTAATAAACCGATATGACTGTGCTTAAATTTCATTCAATTGAACGATCTTACGTAGAGGTGTTTTTCCAAAACTTTCAAAAAAGCTTTCCCATACTGAATAAGCTGCTGTAGCATCTACAGTAGGCCCGATTAAATTTGGGCTTTCATTTGACATCATCCATGCTTGATAAAATCTATCCCAAAGTTCTAAAACTTTCTTTTCCATTTGATCAGCTTTAACGGGTTCCAAATCTTTTACCAAACCTTTCACCTACAGCATACATTGTTCATTATTATCCAGATATAATCGATAATTGCAGAAAAAGAGAATAAAACATTTATCTTACTCCATCAGAAATGGCACTTCGTCCATATGTATAAGCATTGTCTAATACTGTATTGACTGAATCTTCCCACTGTTCAGGTAACCAATCGATATCCGGATTATTCATTAAAGACGAATTAAGTATCTCTCCAGTGATCTGAACGAGATACATACCTTCTGCATAAACCTATAAAAATTACAACAAATTATGAATATATGTAAAATGTTTCGCACGCTGTTTACAATGAATTCGCTAATACCTGTATTGTTATGAATATAGAGGTACAGATAGTAAACACAAGTAGTCCGAAAATCACAGCAATTGTTACTACAGAATCGACCGAAGCCTTCAAGGCTTTCGTCAATTTTTCATCGATTATGATTCCAACTTTGTATAAACCCCTAATATTAGCTGGTAAAAGGGCTTGGTGTCTGTCCAAGCACCATACCTTTATAGCTTGCATAACAACATCATATTGCTTTCCAATCATTTTCCACAATCCGAAATAACTACCGAATTGCTTTACAATATAAAAAGCTATAGGAATTATTGAAATATATATCATCCATATATGTTTCCAAAGAAGCATACCAATGCAAGCATATAATGCACCATACATGTATTTATCGGTATCAACTTCCACATTTTCTTCATCTATAGACATACGTAATTCTGTTTTCAACCGTCTTAAAATATAACGTTCACGTAACGACATAGAACTACTGGGAGAAAAGCTAAATGGAGATCGCAGTTTGTGGCTTGCTGTATTTGGACTATCCGCATCCAAAGACACTGATTTTTTTGCTAATTTCATAGTTAAGCTAGTGCCTTTCTCCGCAGAGGTAGAAGAAACCTTAGTTTCTTGATCGTCATTGCGAATCTCGGTATCTGTGGTTTCTTTCTTCATAGCTTCTGTATGTCCTTTACTTTTTAATGGAGTCAGTGTGTCCTGCTGCTCGATCGTTACAGTGTTATTCAATAACGCTAAGCAAGTTGCTTCCATGAATGTGCCATTGAATTCTTGATTCTCCATAATACATATCACCTCATAAATAAATCCTATCAAGTACAGCATTTGCAATGTTACAAATACAATAATTTGATAAGCACCCAATACGTTGGAAACATACAAGCTGATCATGAACCACACAACAAATGAGGTGTAACGGAAATGAATAGAATTATAAGGCGTCCAGTAAATATACAGAGCTGATAGATATCCGATAAGTATAACAGCGATCTGCAAAAATTAACTTTATTATTTATTTGTTAAGGAATATTTCCAGTAAAATAATTACCATAAAAGTGTTGCAGGTCAGTATAAACAATCCAAAAATAGCATTAAAAATTAGGCATATTCTCCATATAAGGCAGCTCAGTATAGTGGGAGTATAATGATATAAACCCAGGGCCAATGTTGCCATCGTAAGTGTGCTGGCAATATATTTAATTTGTTTCCACAAAAATGATCCTAAATTGTCTGAAACTTTGTCCACTATTTGCACAGGAAGCACCATTAATTTTATTATTAAAGGCGTATGCGAAACTTCGGTTTTCTCGAACCACGATTGTACGGCAGTGGTTAGTGAATGTTTGAAAGGGAATAATACGGAACCGCATAATAAGGCCCAAATTAATGGTTTTATAAACGGACTTAATATAATATACAATCCGTATCCAGCAGCTGATATTATACACAAAAGTAGCAGTGCCACTGCATTATAAATGCCTTGTTTTAACGCTTTTTCATTACCAACACTGAAGCCTGACAGCATGTTGAAGAGGTTATCCATTGGCAATCGTGTACCTTCCATTATACATATGTATGAATTCTATTTACGAATGCATACTATTTAATTTCGAATTTTCGTGGCACTTAATATTTCCCGAGGAAAATTGAAAACTATTTACAAAATACACTACACCGAAAATTATATGTATAGAAAAGTACATTATGATAAGTTCCAAACTGACAGAACCATGCAATGTCCTCCAGTAGTATACCCCATGTGTGTATACACATATGTGTAATCAGTGTTGGTCCAGCTGTGAGGGAGGGGCCCCTCACGCGGTTCTGTTTCTTCAACGAATCGCTCTTTTTATGCAGAACGCTTATTCAGTACTACTAACGTTGTTGTAACTTTTATTATACTTGTCATTTAGTTTACATTTCTCCTTGCTAGATATGTTAATACAAACTGCATATACCGTAGATCACTGTAAAATTGTTCGACTCTTTTGTTAAACATTATTAGAACTATATAATTTATTTGTTTTCGATTGATTACAGAACACCCGTCTGTATACTGTGCCTTTCTCACAGGTTATCATTATAATGTTATCATTATTCCATTCTCGATTTCTCCACAAAGTTATATTGTAAATTGATGTGTCAAACTATAGTTTATAAGTATTAGCTTATTTAGTATATGTATGTATTTCTTTAAATATCTTATGGCAATCCTATATGGCCGTAGCGTTAGACATTCCCACGACAACGTGTCCACGATTAGGGGACGCAAAATAATTGATAATACAAATTGAAAAGCAATATGAATACACAGTTAATTGAAGTTTAAAATGAAAAGTTTTTATTTATCATTGATCAAAAACTATACATCTTAAGTATATAAATGAATACACAAAACGTAACACATGCTGAAGATATAAATCCGGCGAAGCAGATTCGATATTTTCGGAAGGTTAATAAAATGACAAATGTATTGTGAGACGCCGCAAATATTTTTTTCCTTTTTATACAGTCTTAACCACCTCCGAATTTAATTACTCGAAAGCACAAGCGTCTTATCGTATGTACTTTTATTTATAAATATGAAGATTATCCAAACGCGATTCATGAGATAAAGGCATTCGTCGCTTTTAATAATTAAAAGTAAATGTAAATGCTTTTCTCGCATGTAGTTTTACATGGTTTTACATTCTTATATCTTTTATTCCTTTTTTTTTTGTTTTACTTATTTTCGATCTTTTATTTTCTATATTTATGATTTTATTGAACTTAATGGTGGATCACCGCCAACAAGTAAAAGTTTAAAATACTTGATTTGTGGAAAATTCATTATAATGTATGTGCGTGTACAGTACGCTTGTTATATCCATGTTTTGTTGCAAACCAGCAAATAGATCTACCATCACTAATCACAGTATTTTCATCACAAATACGTACGTTAAATGTTAGAAATACAATTTGGGGATTACGCGATATTAGTCATGCGGACACAAGTATTCAGTTCGTTTTCTATAAAACTACTAAACATATATGTATTTGTTCCTTTAGCATTCGCTAAAGAATAATATTAACAAACTGATAGAAACACGAATATATCTCATTTTTTTAATAGAAGCAACGCGCACTTGAAAATTGCAACTTTTATTTGACTCATCACATTTTAAGTTTTCTTCTTCTTTTATCATTGATACTTGCCTAATTCAAATGACGAAAGCAATATAACAATAGTAATGATACCATCGATAGTTGCTTCCAAAGTACGTAGTTCATCTCAAACTGCGCTTAAAAATCCATGACTTAGTCATACATTTTCAATCATAAATTTTCTGTTATATCTAACTGTTTAATCCGATTCGTATGTTCTGTAAGTAGAGAAAATCGTACGAAGTACGTCTAAGATGTGGTCAACAAGTAATTAAGTAACATTAGTGACAAAGAAACAAGCATATCGCACAAGAACACCATATAATCTTACTATTAACATTCATTGCTTTCACTTTTCAATCATTCGTTAATTTTGTATTGCATTGTATCATCGAAATCGAAAATATTCGTAATGATTTTTGAATTTCAATATGGACGAGATATATTTTAGTGCCATCGTCTGATAATAAGCTTAATTAAGCCAAAAACACGATCCTGGTTATTATTTGTATATTTACGTGCCTAATAATCACGTATCAAGCGTACGTTCCTAATTATGTTCAAATAAATTATGATTTTGCATTTAAATGACGTACTAAGCTACAGTGCTCGGTCAAATAGTATTTCTAGAGTATTGAAATAAAAATATTTCAAGAAATATATTTTATTAAATGGTCAATATAATATTTTAAACCAAACTATATTAATAAGATGTCTTAACTCATTAATTAAAACTGCTTTATTTCGGCGTAATTAAATAAGATACATTTCTCGAAACATAAGTAATTTATTGCTAGAAATACGATTTCACATGGCAGCTAGATTCAAAACTTTTTAGCTCACCTTTACTTTGTTAGGATAGATAAATATTGACAATTAATTAAAAATTAATTCTTAATTATAATTAGACTTTCTCTCGAACATAGATTCTGAAAAATATTTGACAAATGGCAGATAAAGCAACTTTTTGATGGATATGTATAATATCCTTTATTCTTTAATAGAGCACGGTTTACTATGTAGTATTAATAAATACAACAAAGCGGTGCATGTAAATCAAGTGGAAACGTAAGAGCTTATATGGATATGTTTCCAGATTCATTTGTTAAATGTTGTGAAAAAATAATTTTCGAAGCAATATACTGTTGACTATCCATATTAATAAATTCAGAAATTTAACAACTGTTCATTTGTGATGTGAGATATTTATATGTGTAGTATACGAAGCATAGAAAATGTTCATTTGTTACAATTATAAATAAAAATTTGATTACGATAGTACGAATAATGGTCATAATTTTATTAGAATGAAAATAACATTTTATTTTTATTGGGGAAAATTAAGTTATCTAATAAGATTTTTTAAGAAAATCTGTGAAATATAATTTGGATAATTAAACCATTGGTAATTGCCCGGAACATAAGTAAATATGTTTGGAAGTTTCGTTGCAAGAAATCATCTAAAAAAACGAAATAAATTTATGATACTGAAAGTAAATCTACCAAAATTGTTGGTACAATTTATCCCTCACCAACAAAAAAAGAAATAATTATTGGCCTTTTTTATCCTTATGTATAAGTTTACATTTACATTATTTTAGGAAGATACGGTGCATAAATGTGCAATGATCTACATGTTAAAAGTACTCATTTCTAAATGACATGATTAATTATTTGGAAACGTATTAAAAATATGATGAAAAGTATTTTACAATGACGAATCAATGACGTTTACACTTCAGTATGTAAATAATATTTATATGTACAGCTTAGAAGCTGCTGAAGAAAATACTTTAATTTTATGTTGGAAACTTTTGAAAACCCTGTGTCACCCCGCAAGATTAATACAAGGATAGCGAAAGATTATAGTTTTAACAAAGCACGTGTAATTATATCTTTTAAACTACCTGAAAATGATTCCACAGTTCTTTTTATTGAATACTGGGCGGTTTATATTATTGTACACGCGACAGTGCACATAAATATGGCGAAGAGATAAGTAATCTCACAGCACTAACGAACATTTATTACTTAAAGAGAAAATTGTTCAGTCCCAATATGTGATCTGTTTTTCGTTTTTCTTTTTGTTTCAACATGTTAGTATAACTTAAATCGATGAAACTATCTTATCTACCTACATTTGGAAAATAAATCGCACTTGTTATCCTTTTTTTTTGTTTTTTTATAGAACACAAACCCACTAAAATTTGTTCATTTAGATCTTGGATATATAACTGTATTTTCATCTTGTTATTTTAAAGAACCACACGGTTACACGTAAACTTCGTCCTGCATTGTATGCTTTTACAATGAAAGCACCATTCAAAACACATAGAGAATTAGTTACTTTTCGTTTGCAATTGCACAATAGTTTGCAGATCGATAATCGTTTTCTCTAACATTTCAAACCAAGAAACATTTGTCAGAGAACATCGTAATTGGCTTGTACAATTGTTAGTTGTCACGGTATCGATTAAACTCGGCGATATCGTACTGATACTTGTAGGATTTTCTACTTCAATGTTACTTCTTGATATGGTTTTATCATCCCCAGATTCGGAAGAGGTCATATCATTTATTTCAACTTTATCTTTTTCTTCGATGTTTATGCTAGACACAGTTTTCTGTTCTGCAAGTTCTTTGACTGGTAGATGCAGCTCTTTATCGCTGGTTTCACTGTCATCATTAACCGCGAGCTTACGCTTTTTTGTTGGATGTTCTATTTCTTGTTGGTTAGATTCCTTCACCTTAATCGCCTTAGTTCGGGACAATAGCGTTTCTAAAGCTGGTAACAAATTACTTGGTGGTTTCAGTCTTGTACTGCTGCTGTAGACAAGAGCCAATGCTCTTAAGTCTCCCGTTAATCTGTGAGCTGATGCTTGGATATCCACTGCTTCCACCATTGCCATCATGGAACTCACTAAATTATCAATAAGTAGACAAGTTTGTTCAGTCAATACGTGATTAGCCAGTTTTGGAAAGAAAGTTTTCAGAAAAGCATGAATCGCTGGTATTCCTAATGATGATCTTTCATCAAGTAGTACAGCATCCACGTAATCCACTGTATAGGAAGAACAAAGAAGAGATGCAATATGCTTTCTATCTATGTGTGTAGCGGCATGAACATCTAACCATAATCGGGGAAACAAGGCTAAGTGCAATGGAACACCTGTAATCGCAAAATTTTTTTTATGAATAAGTTCTCATCAGTGAAGGAAGTTTTAAAACAAGAAATGGTCCTTACCTTCAAATCCTAACATTGCACTGAGATTAACTAAAGTATCCGTCATACAATCATTGTTAATTGCTAATCTGCACATTACGTCAATAAGTTCATGATACGGCAAATAAAACTCGAGCAAAGCATTGTCATATTCTGGATCTACGCCCTTTGATGCCTCTAATTGAGAATGCGGCACTGCCATTTGGACCATCGGCCTGGCGGGTCGTGTAGGCATTTTTCCTGGAGGAGTAGATCTTCGTGGAAGATACGGACCAGGTGGAACAGCAGCATGAGACTCTTGAAGGGCTGCATGGCAGTGTGACAACAATGGTGCTAAAATTAATATTGCTTCAGCAGGTACAAGCATGACAAGTTCTTTCAAGAGGTCTATAGCAAGGTTCCTCATGTCTGGAGGATTATACGTGTTGAGCAATGTTGCTAACTTTCGTAAAATATCTGGCCATTCTTTGCAATTCCCTAATATGTTTCTTACATCGGGCCCATCTCTAGCAGTTCTAATACACCGTACGAGTTCTACAATAATGGCTATTAATTCAGCTAAGTCACCAGCCACGTGACACGCTGTTGCTTCATGGTACATGATATGCAGCATATGAAATGCTTCCAAAGCCATGCTTAATCCGCCATTGTACACAACGTAGAGACGATCGTCATCCGATTCAATCAGGATGCTACAAATTTTATGTTACATAAAAATATATCGTAATATACATATCGCAATATTGCATATATATATAAAATGCTTAATATTTTACCGAAATGCAGAAATAAGTGTAGCCCAACATGATCTCCCATCCAGTCCTTGTAAGTACGAAGATAAAGTTCCTCTTCTGAATGATGCGATTTCCGCTTCTTCTTGTTCTGTTTGATCGGGATGTCTTGCAACCAATAATTGCATTAATTTAAATAGTTCGTCCACAGCCTATTGAACAACAAAAGAAGGAAAATTATATTATCTGAATATGGTATTTATAAGGATATAAAAAAATTAATTCACATGAGTCTTACAGTAGAATACTGAGTAGGATGTGGTGTTATATTTTTAAACGCCCACTGAATATTTTGGTGTGCTGCTAATTGTCTTGTGAAAGTTCGTGACTGTTGGCAACATAATCGTAATAAACCATAATAAGCGGGCAGCATTACTCTGTTAAATAATACCACATCCTGATCCTCGTGATCAGCACTAAAAAATGTATACATTAAAGAGAATCCTGTAAACATAGTTTATATATTATAGAGAATTATACGTACAGTATATAGTTAAATGCAATATTTTTAGTTATGTGAGGATTATGAAGTATGAGTGCAACATTTTCAGGACAATCTGAACAAACGTGATACCAAAATAATAGCACTGCTTGTTTATTATGATGCACTGGAATGCTTGGCTCAGAAAGCTTTGGATGAAAAAGTGTCCATAAATCGTTCAAATACTGTCCAAACTGGAAACAAATATTATACCGTGATGCAATTATATCATGGTGCAATATTATCAGATACTTACCATTAATTTTTCCGTCTTTGAAACAACACAATAAGTGAGTAATGCAAAATAGGCAGTGAGCTTCATGGTACCATGGGTTTGTATGTCAATATAATGTCTTGCAGGTTGCAATAATCTTAAAAGTGCTGTATATATTTTGTGCAAAATTAAAGTAGCCTCTGGGGACAGTTGTAGTTCTCTAGATGTATTGCATCCTAAACCTAATCTGTGAGCACTGCGGTAGCCCTGTCTGAAGTGTGTAGATGGAACCAAAGATACAAGAAGAAAAGCTGCTGCTGAACGAACCCTTTGATTTGAATGTTCCAACAAAAAGTGTTGCAACCAAGTGTCTAATCCTTGCAATACCCAAGCATGGGCAAGTTTACTTCTTGTTACAGCCAATGCCAGCCATTCTAATGCTCCATGTGGAGCTACTCTAGCTGCTTCCCATACTCTGCCCAAAATCAATTGTGTCATACAGGGTAGACCGCTTAATCCAGAAGTCTCAGTTAATAATGTGAGAAGTTTGAAAAATGGTTGACAGACATCTGTATGTTTTGTTATAGCTTGGAATATCATTGTTACAATATGTATTGCAAGTCTATCATTCCAACGGCATAAAGATTGTATTAAATTTCGTGTTTGATTGAGATTGATCACATCTCGCGTTTGTTGGTATAAAAAGGGAAAACCCTTCCCTCCTGCAACAGCACTAAGATCCGCAGGAGACAATGCTAGTCTGTGAATATTATATACATACGTGTATTGCAACTATATAAAATACATTTTTTCGTATGAGATAAAATTTGACAAATATATTTGTCTACCTGTGATCTGGTCCTCTACTACGTTCAACCAAAGTTGCTATCAAAGTAATCATTTTATCCAAAGAGGCAGGCCTTAATTTCTCCGTAGGCATAGCCACTATTTCTTCCTCTTCTTCCTCTTCGCTGACTGCATCAACGAATTCGTGCGTTTTGTGTCCAAGATAAAAATTGACCATAGTTGATATAGCTTGCACCCTTATTAAAAACAGTGTTTCTTCTTCACCCATTTTACTAAACTCATATAAAAAACTGAAATATTCTGTAAGGTGTTTCAAGTGTTGTTTTGCGTGTTCCATAAGAGATAATAACATTCTCACAAATCGAGTTACGCACGATCGCGTACCAACAGTGTTTATGTCATTCTCCTCATCACAAAGAAGATACAGAGGTGCTTGAGTAGCGCGCAATCGTTGTATCACATGAATGCATAGCCTTTGAAACATTTGCCTTACCATTTGATTAGGGCACTTGACTAGAATTTGAATTGGCCACCATGAATCTCCGGCCATTTTTTCAAGAAATCTAGCACATGCACCAGCCGAACCATTGAACTGTTTTGTTAACAATTCTACCCATTGTACCATGGTCGGTTTTTCCTTGGCATGAATAAAGGTTTCCATAAAAAATGACGTTGAAAGATCGGCTGACATTTCAGTTATATCTGATTGTACCGAGAGTAATGTTTGTGGTATGTAGCTACAAATCTGCCACATAAACGTGAAATATGTATGTTCAAATATGTTTTTGTCTTGCAAAAAGTGCATGTTATCCTGCCATATCCAATCTTCAAGTTCTTTATTTAATTCCAATGGTGGCAATTTATTAGTGTTCTTGTGAACCAATGATGATGGTTGTCGTACATTGGGACTAGAAACAGTGGCTTCTTCTTCTTTTGCTTGATCGCCGGGATCAGTGCACCACTCATAGAAAAGCATATACGCTGAATTAGTTTTTTCAAAACTGAAATCCATAAATTTATCTGTAACAGAATCATAGGTTTTACTTGTCATTTCCCCACCAAAACACTCTGCCGCAATTTGATTTGGGTCAAATGGTTTCACTTCCGCGTCGTTAAATAAGAACCATTTATCCTTATTGGGCGAGGTGCGATCTCTAATAAAGCTATAATAATGTCCACCGTCAGCTGTACCGGTATGAACTGTTACTCCTATTAAATCATACTGATAATGTTCCATTTCTCCATCATTGTCATCATTGTCTAATCCTGCTTGGCAATCATTTTCTGACTTTCTTTTTTCAGATGCTTTCTTCTCTTCCTGATAATGTTGTGGCATAAGTTTTTTCTCAACATATCCGGACATGTCTAATCTTAATGGAAAACCAAAATGTGTGTTTACTTTTTCCTTTAACATAGTGTCCATATTAAATGTATATCGCATTGTATTGAAACATAATATGTGTGGCAACTTTTTGAAGCATGCTCTTTTTTCTGCTCTTGCCTTTTTGCCGCATTGTGAGCATGTATACATATTGTCTCCTTCTAAAGTATCTTTAACTGTAACTTGATCCAAACTTTTATAAAGATTTCTCATATCAGCCACCTGACAACGCACTGTATAAAATTCCTCGAGTGTCCTACTTACATGTTCGCAATCTAATGATACAACGTTATTAGATATTACACCGCAGAATAATGTTTTCACCAGATTCTTTAAATCTGATGTCATTTCTTCTAGTTTCGATACAAGATCTATAAAAAATTCTGCCATATCCCTTTGTTCTCCAGTATTGAGTGGTTCATGATTCATGGTATATACGCGACAGAAACTTCGAGGATTATATGCTTTTCTTTCAGATTCTAATAGATAAGCAAACATTCTCTGCAGTTCTCTTAATGTCAGTTGATGTTTGTTTGCTCTATTACAATCAGCGCCTAAAATCGAAACACGTGCTTGTGGCATCATATACAAGTGTTGTATACAACTTGCCATGTAGCAAGTGGCACCCAAGTTAGTCAGACCAACATATCCACAATCAGAACGTCCATCTTCGTGTGGCCAATAATCCCATGGATATGGAGAATGCGGGCCAGGCTTATGCTGTACCAATAATTTTTCATGAAGTATTCTATAATTATCGGGAGCAGATTTTACAAGTTCCACTAACAGATCGAAAGCTGCTGACCGAGAGACTTGACTTTTACATTTCGGAACGTGTTTTGAGCGTGGATTAGGTACTGCAAATAGAAAATCAAATACTTCGTGTAATAAATTCTGTCCAATTTTGCCTTGTTTGCAAGGTGGATTGTGAGTCATAATGTTACATGTGAGATTTAATAATCCAACTAAGCCATCGTCTTCCACTGTATTGTAACGTGTTTCGAGGTGATCTCTATTTAAAACAGAATCAATCACTCTTATTGCTAGAGCCTCGAGATCTATTGTCAAAGTAGAATCATCTAAATTCTCTTTGATTGCTTCTTCTGGAAGCGAGTCAACTAAACGGCAAACAAGCCAAAAATAATCTCTGCAGGCAGGTCCGTAAGGTTCTTTTCCATCGTCAAGCACAGGATGCAAGTGCAGTGGTAAATCTGGTTTCCGATGAGATGGTTGCATTGCTTCTGCAATTTCAAGATGTTCCAACAATGTATTCAACATTGGTACGATCAAACTAGGGAGACCAGGATTTTCATCTTCGGATCCCGTGGTACCCAGAGATAATCTGTATAATGCAGTGCAGACTTCTCTTCTCACTGCTGGCTCAGGATCCTCCAATACCAATCGTCTTAACCACGTTTTCCCAAAAGGTTCAGATGATGTAAAAAGGTACTGTTTGACTGCTTCATCGCTATGTACCCAGCAAACTAATAGAGCCATAGTATAATGTATAACTTGTGATCGACCAAAGAGTCCTGTTTTATAATGATTCGGATCTCTAGGCAAAGATGCATCATTTAATATGCTTGTTATTCGAGACATAACAGCTTCAACGTCCATCATCGAGAGCATCGCATTGCTTAATTTAAGTACAACCAATTTATCTGCTTTATTTCGTTTCTTCTCCTCTTTAACAACACCCAAGTAACATAGCTGTTTTAGCAAGCTAGCGAGACAGTCCTGCTGCCACTCGCTACCATCTCCTTGTTCCAAACACCCTGACATAAAAATATCAAGCAAGTGACGCAAACCTCCATGTTGAACGAACAACGTAGACCAAGCAACATCTTGTTCATTTTCTTCGTGATTATCATCGGCTTCACCTTCACCCTCATTGCCACTCGCAGTGGATGTTGTATTCACAACTGAAGGCTGTCCTGTTGTACTATGTCGGCTTAAAGACTCGACTATATATAAAGAATACATCAATTTTTGAGGACTAACGGGATCTAATAATTCTGGCAGAGTTGTTTCTCCTAGCTTTTGAAACCCTCTTAACAAAGTTGGACTGGTTGGTAATAAAGTTAAAGTGTCCCAAACCTTTCTCGAAAGTACTTGGGCCTTTGTATGAGGGATCTCCTGTCCCCCCTTGACAATTGTTTTCATAGTACTCAGAGTTCTCATTAGCGTAAACAACTGTTCGAAATACTGTGGTCGTAATAATAATAATGTTGGTAACGATTCACGAGGAGGCGGTGGTAAAAGAGATGGTGAATCAACATCACGTTTATTACATCTACCTGTACCGTTACTACGACCAGCGCCAGGTGAAATGAACACAAGCTGGCCATCTTTAAATCCCATTTCTTGTAGTGTCTTCTCATCAAAATCAATAGTTAATTCCTGACCCTGTGTAATCATTCTAATTGGCCCATCCGTAAGTAGAGATCCTAATACTGAACCATTATTCTGGTTTGAATTCGTAGTAGACGATGATTTCTCTTGATTATTTTGCGTGTCGTCCCACCATTTAGCAACTTCAGCTCTTAAGTCAGCTACATAGTCAGTACTGAGGAGAGAAAAGCTTGTCTTTTCAGGTATTCCGGCGGGTTGTACAAATATTCTTAGCTGTTGACCCTTTTCCGAGGTATTCATAGCTACATGGCTACCAGCACCTCTACCTTCCAATATCCAGCGACGTAAATGATATGCGTACCGTTTTCGAAACGCTTCTAAATGGGTTTTCAATAATAATAAAGCTCTCTGTATACAACGTAAACTTGCTTCTTCGTTCGTTTCCAAGTCGCTACTAGCTGCAGCAAGATGAGTCATACATTGAGAAACAAATTCTGCTTCTTGAGTTAATTGTCGGGACATGTAATATCCATTTAGGTATTGTATGGCTGCCATACTGACATCAGTACTTTTAGCTTTTAACGCAATTCTCCACAGGAAATCCATGCCAACTGAATCTACGTCCCTTAAAGGCCTATCAAAGTGTGCAGCTAAACGTGCCAAATTGCACAGTTGTTGGAACAGACTAAGTCCTGTCATGCTTATAGTCTCTGGTGGTAAGCTCGGTAATTTACGCATACATAAATGTTTAAGCGTATCCATTCCTAGAGCATGTTGCTCTGTTGATTTTGCTTGACTAAGTAACCAACTGAAAAGTTCGTCAGCACACGTCGAATCTTGTGACAAACATTGCCACAATATGTCCACCTGTTCAAGACTTAAGCGAAAACAATCGGGTGATCCTAATGGCGAGAAAATAGATGATAAGAATTGCAGTCTAACTTGTATTTCTGTTTGATGAGAGTACAAGCTGCTTTTCGGCTCTGTACTAGTGTACGTTTTCAAATTATTAAAGAAATGTTTCATCATTCCACGTTCACGATCAGCCCACGTCGTTATTGTATGCGCGTCCATTGCCCCAAACTGTTGAAAACTGGCAAGTAATTTAGGCAATAATCGCAAGGATACGACTACAGAACGATTGGTTGCAAGATTTTCTAAGCAACCTTCTATGAATTTCATTGGAATTAATCGGTCAACATTGAAACAAAGAAGATTACATAAAGCTTTCTCAGCTTCTAGAGCTAAACCTTCTCCCAGCTGACCAATTTTATCATCTTGCAGAAGATCCCATAATAGGGTATTTCCAGGTTTACATACTGTATCTAAGTTGAATTGTGAGCTAACACGAGTTACTGTTTGACGAATGCTTCGCACTTGTGGTGGACGACAAACAGATCGTCTGATCGCCATTGTCGGATGAGAATGACGTGGATGATAAGCTTGCATTTGTATAGCTGTTAAATGGCGTGCAGCTAGTTGAGCTAATTCTTCTTCACAACCACTCTCCTCTCCATCAAAGTCTGCCATATTTTTCTCACTTTTGTTGGATATTCTACTACTATAGGATCCTTCTTCGTCCGAAAGCATTTCGTCTAAACCAGAAGGTAAAAACGTGGGTCCAGTTGCATGTACTAATCCAGCGAGTTCAGAAATAACAGCACCGGGTCCATCTGCAGCCGCAAGAACACCAGCTACATCACTATCATCTTCGTCATGCGAAGTATCTGCAGAATCGGGGGCCCGATCTACACTATGCCCTACCAATGACATATATTTATTCTTATTAGCCCTTCTTAGAAGTGCCGCCGTTGTTGGAACTTGTTGATCGGTCGGATCTAAAGCCATTGCATGTTGCTTTACGCGATCTAATGCATCAACACCTTTTTGATCATCCATAGAAACTAAACCACTAGTGTCCAAAGCACTGGTTAAAACATCCTCCGGTCTGTACTTTATATCTAGTATTATGTCTTTAGTTTTTACATGACTCTCTTCGTTCACAATGCCGTCCAATGTTTTATCAACATTAAGTAATGAACGTTTTTGAGGTTTTTTTCGTTTCCTTAAAACCTTCCTCTTCGTTTTTTCTACAGCAACAGTTTCATCCGCATTCGATTTTTCTGTATCTGCTTCCGCGTCTGAACCACTCTGTTTCTCTTTTATGTCATTTTGTATGCTGGACGCAGAATTTTTCATTGATTCAGCGATACATTCAGATTTCTCCACTGTTGTATCTTCTGTTTCGTGTAAGTTTGTCTGTGCAACTGTTGTACCCATACTTTTTGCTTTAAACGGACCTATTAATATTTACATTTAAAGAAATGCATATATTTAAAGTTAAGACTGTTATTTTCATGTATAGTATACCTTCCCCATCGCTACTATCACCCCGTGCTTGTTTCCGCGGTGGTGGCCCTTCGGATGGTGCGGGACTAGGTTCTTCTTCATCTTCGTCTGGACTGCTTCCATCCATTCCACTCGGATCGCTAGTGCTGCTACCACCGATGCCGCTACTACCTCTTAAAATTTCTCTATTCTTTACAGATAAACCCCTTGGATAACCTGAACCACCTGCTGTCCAAATAAATTTTATCAAAGCAGATGCCAGGAATAAACTCTGTTCTGTGTGGTCCTTTGGCTCTAACTTTCCTAACAAAGAGTATAAATGTAAAACCGGAGTTGGAGCCAAATGTTTTACTAAGGGTGCCAATAAATCATATACTGGGCGACCGCAGTGTTTCAATTGTGCAGCTTGCCACATAGTGTCCATGTCTAAACATGTGATTCTACCTTCCATAGCTAAGAAACTTAGTACAATGTGACTTTGTTTAATAACTTCTACATGCAAATTTGGTCCAAATATATGAGCTATTATGTTATTTTCTGTTAACCAGGCAGCCAATGCATGACCCACTTGTTCCACTTCGGCAACTGTTTCACTATTGCAAAGTTCATTGAATGCAGTGATATGAGCATTTATCTGTGCTATTCCTGCCAATCTCATAGTTAAAGTTGTACTAGTAAAATATTTAAATGCTAGGTCCAATCCGTCACGATCAAAACTCGGTAACACAGCATCGATAGGATCCTTTACAGCACTCCACATGAAATCTATGCAAACACAATATTTGTTAATATACAGCAAGATACCATGTTCGGAAAAATATTAATGTGCTAATTTTCTTTCCAAAAATTTACCTGCCATTGTTCTACCTGCAGTTGTGCGTAACTCTTTATCCACTAAGCGACACATGTATTTCATAACACGACTGCGTAGTGGTATAAAGAGTTGAATAACGCTACCATAATTTAACCAAAGTTTTAAATTACAAATCACTTCAACCATAGAATGTGCAAGACTAACAGGTAATGTATTTTCCATATCAAAACAAGCGGACATTAAATTGAAACCACCTTGATGGCAAAATATGGACACTGCTCTAATTAACGGAGCTGGCACTTCTGGATCGTGAGGTTCGCAATACCCTCCTTCGTCCTTTAAAATATTAAAAAAATAATATATAAATATTAATTAAACAGATCTGCCTTGTATACTAATTTGCTATATTACTTTTATTGGAGCTAATGGATTAATCGCACCACCATGCTTCATTGCAATATAAAGGGGAAAATTTAACAAAAATATTCTTGACAGTAGATGAAACAACTTTTCTCTATCCTGTTGAGACCAATTTTCTTTTATTTGCGTTTCTGTTTCTGCAAAATCTGCGCTTTCTATTTTAGCTTCGTCTGCTTTTTCTTCTTCTTTTTCGTCTTTCGATGGTACCTTTCCAACATTTGTCTGCTGCCCATTTTCTTGTATAATTTGTAACTGTTGCAATGTGCATAGTACCACGCTTTGCGTCAGCCGTATAAATCGATCAAAATTTTTTATTTCTCGGTAACAGCACATGCATTGCCTATAAAAAATCACAAAAATAGAAAAGGTTTTGTCGAAAGAGTCATAAGGAAGTATTAATAAGGCTTCTTACATCGATTCTTACATTGTTTTTATAATAAATATAAGAAATAAAAGATTGGAATCTTACCTTTGTACCCATCGATTAACATAATGTCGTATTGTGTCTAAATCCGAAATACATAGCGTTGCCAATCCGTCTTGTTCTTTTGATGATCTTTCATCATCTGAATTTAAGAAAAAAATAATAAACAATATATAAATTTGAAATCAAACGAAAATATTATATAAAACCTTACACACATACGATGTTGGAAAAAAATTATGCTACTACACATTCTGTTTTGATATCCAACGCTTCGTCTATTTAAATATGTCGTACAATTTTACCATTAATTACGACTTTAGAGAGCACAATGTATTCAAATATTTGGATATTATTTCACACGTTAAACGTAAGAAAGTGTTCGTGCATCAGTTTATATTATACGCAAGCGGTAAGGTTATACGTTATGATAAAAACGTACATCCCTCGTGTGAGGTATTACGGCAAAATATTATATGTACTTACATTATTTTCAACAAAATATTATTCATAAATCGCTTACACTAAATCATTCGTTGATCATAGGGAAATGAAAGCATATAACATGCAACATAGTACAATAGGTTAACATGAAAAGTATTGTACACATTTTGCTTACAGGAGAGCAGAAGGTCGTGAAAGTCAACACATAGATCGCACATGGTTTCCTTCCTTTAGCCTCTGAAAGGCTTTTAATCACGTCAAGTTCATCACTTAACTTCACCACCATCCATTCCAAATATTTGTAATATTATTAAACATTTGTATTCTGTGATTATCCTCAACACTTGATTAATTCGTTAGTCACCATATTGCTTTTTTACGCAGCTGCGTTCACTTGCTGCTTACTTCAGATGAGCAACAGAAAATATCTCTCAACATTTCTCTAAATTCTTCTGCATTTAAACAATATCATATGGCAATGAAAAACAATTTCACATTATTATTGTATCACGCAAACACTTTTTATCCAAGGGATTCTCAGATAATATTTAATTGTCTGCTTGTCAATATGAATGTCATTATGACAGAAGACAGCTGATCGCCGCCATATTTTATTGAAACAATGTGATATTTAAAATGGTCGTGTAAGTTTTTTAAATCGTACTGTGGCATATAAACCATAAAAATTGTTTTCGATGTATGTGAAAGTTTAGTATATACATGGTATTATATATTAAATTTCATACTTTGCCATTCAAATGTTGTTTTGTGCGATTTAATCGATTTTAATGTTAATATATTGTTATTTTAAAATACACAATATACTTAAAAGTCTTCAACCACGATAGTAAGAAATTGCTATATTGACATACATCCCCCGCATTAAATGTTGTGATTGACAACTTTATATACATTTTCATATAATATGACGTTTTTATTCGTTGTTATCGATGCATACATATAGCATATATGATTTACAAAATACAGGTTTAGTGACAAACATATCGATTAGTAAAAGATTTATCAAATAATGTAGAATGTTCGAAATAGGTGACCAACAATAAATTGAATGATATTCTTTTACTTTGTCTATATAAAATGAGCGAAATTGAGCAAACGTATTTTGGAAAGTTCAGTCGATTAATTTTTTCAAAATTATTAGTAACCCTTGTAGCTTTTTCCATAATTCCGTAATTGCAAAAATATTCAGTTATTTATTATAAAAATGAAGATCTCTAATCATTCATTATAAAATTACACAAGTTGCATATAATTGGCTATTCTCTTTAAATAAAAATATTAATACTTCTTACTATATATTTATGGCACCATGAAGTATATATATATGTACATATCCATATTAAATTCTGTACATATGTATACAGTCCTGTGGCAAGAAGCGGACAGTGGACAGTGAAGTACAGTGCTTGTAGCGCCAGTGTTCAGAACTATGATAAACAAACTTAATGTTGAAGGGAGCACAACATCTTGTGAGATTTTATAGAATAGTAATTTTCATATGAAATTATTAACGTGCTGGCTCGAATCATAGGGTATCGATAAGTGTTATAAAAAACGATAGAAATATCAATAAATCGTCGAAATGGGTAGCACGGATAAAGCTGTGATCACGGGATTTATATGCAGACTTTGCAGTAAGATGAACCGTTTTGTGATCCACATATACGGCGAAGAGGGTGAGAGAATGAAGCTCGCTGAAAAAATAAATGCTTATCTCCCGATCACGGTAATTACTATTTTTATTATATTTCTTATCCTGTTCAATATTGTCCTTAATAAAATTTACATATCTCACGATACATTTTACGTGTCCCCTGGTTAATATCTTACTTCAGTTAATTCGGATATGTCTACTTTTTTTTAAGTATACATTGACGATATTACATTTAAATATAATCGAAATTCGTAAATTGCAAGACAAGACAACGATAGATAATGATTCATTTTACTTGAAAGCTGTGAAAATATCTGATTTAGTCAAAGAGCATAATCCGCAATTTATTAATATTTGGAACATGTTGTACTGGACGTATATTTATCACATTACATTCTAGTAATAATGTCGCCAACAATTTCTATTTAGAAACATAAAATTGTATCCCTTTGTCACACAGGTAAACATGAATGACCCATTACCTAAAACGGCATGTCTACATTGTATTGAGCGGCTAGAAGCGCACCATGAATTAATGGGACAATTTTTGTTAGCTAAACGAAGGTTAACTACACAAAATAAGTCGTCGACAGTTGCATCAACCTCTACACAAACAGTTGATACTGCACCAACATCTAGCCCACCTCCATGTTGACATATAGAAATAGAAGATCTTTTCGCTCAATACTATTAAACATTTTCTGTATGTTATTTGTATTGTTACTTTAGTAATTTATTACTAGGAGAACATAAAACTGTTAAACAAAAGGACATACATACATATGTATATATACACATGTGTATATTATGCACGTGTACATGTATATGTGTATGTAGAATATATACAGATATACTCGATCAATTGATTTGGCAATCTATAATTAAATTAGCTTACTTATATTTGAAAATTTTATAGTAAATTTTCTGCATGAAGACTCTTAATATATAATTTTAATGTACAGATATGATTTACTGTGTAAGCTTATTAATTTTTTATGCCAGTTTGTTATCACAGTAATTTTTTTTTTATTGATACGCAAAACATTATGAACTATATTAACGATTATAATTTTATGTTTACTCTCCACATTTTCAATAACTAAAACAATTATTTCGTATTTTTGACTGATAACAAGCAATAATAAAATTAGATGTATTTATATTTATACGATACATTTCAGATAAAAATTATTCAATTTATATTTTATTTTATGTATTCTATACTGTTTTCATTAGGAAATATTTTTTAAATATTTTTTAACAATTTTAAACGATATCGTTCCTTTAATAGATTTATACTACTGGTGTACAAAGATAAATAGATAGGTTGTCAAAGTGATTTCTTAGAACATTAAACAATATTATATGAAATAATTAAATGTAGAAATAAGATAACAAAGATTTTACTTATCAAAGTTTTTACTAGTACTATGTATTATTAGGTACACAAGATTGTCCATACTACTGTACATTACACCGATCATGTTTATCTATGTTATCAAATAATGAATAGTTAAAATGTCACAACTTCTATATGTATATGGTACAAAGTATAATAACAAGATTATTTGCATAATTGTATTGTATTAACATACATTATCGTGCAGATTTAACAAAGTTTGAATGTTCACTTTTAAGTTGCAATATAATAAATAATTTATACAAAATTTTTAAACATATAACTTTAATTAACATTAATTACAGTGCATTATATTTTAATATACGAACAATTATTATAAAGAATGACATGAGGGTAAATGAAGCTCCTATGATTTGTTAAGACAAGATTTATTTCTTAACAATATTCGCTAACACAATTAAACATTATGTGGAACAATATTATTGGTTGGCGACACACAATCCACATTGTGCTTATTATATGTATTATCTCATGTGTAATTCATGATTTACAGAGAGAAAAATTTGTTTTCAGAAGGCAAGGATGTGTTCGTCACTCAAAGATTAAGATTGTACATGTTTAAAAATTTTTTTCAATTAAACAACACTACTTGTTCTCTTTCAATTTCTTTCTTTAAGGTGCCAATCACATAAAAGACAATATAAACTTGTTATATCTGTGATAAATTTGTCTACACATTTGCCCAATACTTGAAATCAATGATTAACACTTGTTTAGAAACATTTCCCATTTAAACATCACTGCCCCAATGCAAAATGCAGAAGATATAATAAAAAATTATAAAAATATGTTCAACATGCGTCTTGAATTTGGCCCGAATGATATTTAAAATCACTCGTCATTTTGGTTACCCTGCAAATTAATAGGAGTGCATTTATCTACTGTTGTATGCCAGATTTTGTATATAAATATAATACTCTGTTGAAAATAAAGTATAATTTTGTTGTATTCAATGTACGCTGCATTTTAAAGAGTGCAACTAGTATATTTCAAAATATATATAATGCTTAAGCAAAGCTTTGTATAACAAACTTATTTATAATGTAACAAAAGAAAATGCAATATTATTAATATTCACATTTTAGTATTAGGGTCTACAACATTGTTATCACTTATCTTCCAGACTATAGTATTGGATTATACAATATATATCTCTTTCTTAATGCTTTAAAACTTAAGAGCCTTTAATTATAATATTAATGATGACAATTTTTCCAAAATTAAATATTTATGTACTTCTGTTGCACTGACATATTATATATTAGATTGTGAAATGTAAACGCAAAGTTAATTATCTAGTTTCCTCCTTTACTATCATTTGATCAAATTGTATGATCTAGTGTCGATACACATCCTCTTGACTTCTTAATAGAAATACATAGCATATGCTACTGTAAGATTTCTGAAACCATTATACAATAATATGCGCAGCTATATCTGTGTGCGATAAACAACTACTAAAACCTGACTTATGGGTGTCCTCAACTTGCACGCAATGCAAAATATGTACAAAGACTTATGGAGCCCAACTCCCACTATTCTGTCATCTTTCCTTCAATCAGTATAATGATCATGTTGTCGCCTGATATCAGAAAGCGCGCCTACGACTTCTCTTTATAAAAAATATATAATATATATATCTATATATATATAAAATTTCATTCTCTTCTCAGCCAACAGGTTCTTCGTACAAATTTAATTCCATTCAGGGGTATTTGATTTTGCGTTTTGCAATTTCTTACCTAAATTTAATTTTTTTTTTTATTTTCATAATAGTCAGTACCTGGTGGTACTTCGACATTCAAATAGAAATATAAATGCATCTTTGACTAATTACGATAGACGACGGTGAACGTCTAATACCTATCTGATGATTAAAGCACAATGGCAGCAACTTTTCAGATATAATGCAAAAGGCTGTAAATGGATGAATCTTGTTGAGCTGCATTCATGACAATTGCATAGCTGAAAAACCAATTCTATGCATTTTGTCAAGAAATTGATTTTGTAGTACGCATATATGACTGTTAATTACAATAAACTTTAATGTTTCGTATTTTAGAACAGCTACAATACAATATTTTATTCATATTAATTATGTACATAAATTAAAGTACTTCTTCTTTTTAGAAGTTAAAAATTGTGCTATACCTCACATACATATCAATGTACAATCATCCGTTAATTTCGCAAATTATTTACGTATAAACGAACATTGCTTTCAATATGATCATTTTCTTACTTGTTTAAAACCCACATTAAATTGCAACATTTCCGTTCTTCCTTAAATAAAAAGTTACGATCGCAAGAACGCCCTAAGATTCTATTTACGTACATACGTATATTGCAAACTACTATATTGTTACTACTCCTAATATATACAAAATTTTCTATACCTAGTAAATATGTGATGGTTGTTGCACTTTGACATCTTTATTTGTATCGTCTTGAAAACAGCTCAACCGCCAACGGTGCTATAAGCTATACTCGAAACGAAATGACAGACGGCTTAGACAATTATTTGTTCCCAAGATGTCTTTACAATAACACACTATCGGTAACATTTTTCTCAGCCTTTTCTTAAAAAAGAAGAATGAACGATGAAATGATCATCAAGTTCGATAATTTGTACTTTGCATCTGAGCAGGTGAAATGACGAATTGAAGATAAAAGTTTTTTAACTGTCCCATTACGTTCTTGACAAAACAATGTACAACACAAAGCATATATGAATATATATTTTCATTCTGGTAAGTGTCCCTCCTTTATACTAAATCTTATTACTATATCTACAATTTATATTACTGGGGGGAAAAATTACCTAAGCGATGTTAGGTAGATAAAAATTGTCATGAAATCTGCTGTGATTGCAGGATGTCCATATCGTGATATTATTCTATTTATCTCCCACTGTTGTTTGTATAAAAAATTTGTTTAGCGCAGATTAAATGAATTAGGACGTCTGAAGACAGCTCATCACGAACAAGCCTGTTGCATTTCTGCTTTAGCTGCCTTTATAGCTGGAATTAAATTGAATTCACTTATAACATATGGAATAGTTTTATATTTATAAACCTGTAGTTGATACTTCGATCATAAGATAACAACAATGTCAACAATTAAGGAATAAATCAATCACCTTCCCGCTCTCTTCTTCGTAACTTTTTTCTGCGTCTTTCAATAGCGGCGAGTTCAACTTTCACAGCATTGTACGTTTTACGTAGCTCAGCTAGTTTTTGCTGCAGCACAGCTATCCTTTGACTTCCATCCAATTCAGGATCTGTAACGAAACCAGGTGATTAATATTCCTTGTGCAAATGATGCCCCAAAAGTACTGAAGAATAGGGAAATATATAAACATTTTACCTAATTCCACATAGAAATTATATTTTGTAGGTCGAGGAGATCTTGATGAGTAATTACTAAGATCTGGAACGCTAGTGATATTCGTGTGATTTGCTGGAATTGAATTGGCTCCGCATAAATTCGAACCTTCACTTGTATCGTCGCTGTCGCTTCCAGCACCAGGTCTACCGCCATGCCTGCTACTGTGCCTTACAGATTTTTTAGTACTGCTCTTATCACATTCCGAATGCTTTCTACTTCTCTTACGTTTCTTCGGTGATTGGGATTCTTCTACAGATCGTTTCGCCGGTGGCTTTAGGATCCTGTCTGCAGAGTTGCCTTCGGCATTTGGTAATGTATCATCTTCGCTGAATCCTGGACCTTTACCACCGCTATCATTGTCCGCTTCAGAACTATCGCGATTAAGTTTCATATTATCCTCTGAAGTTGGCGATGAACCACCCGTTCTTTCTTCTCTTGGAGATCCAGAAATATTGGAGATACTGGAGTCGGGTGTCGTTGGTGGTGTGTTATCCATTACAGGCGCAGCTTCGTTACTCTCTCTTCTCTGCGCAGGCATTAGTGCAGGCAGATGTTGATGATGAGATTGTTGTCTAACACCTAGGCTAGGATTTTGCTGCACAGGTAAAGAAACTGGAACAGATGGTTCTACAGTTTTTGGCAGTGCCATGCTCAGTGTAGCAACAGTACTGCTAGTTGTACTTTGACCAGAAGTGGGTGCACTTGCAAAAGGCATTTCCATTAGTACTATACTAGTCTCTGTAGTTTCAACTTTTGGAGGTGAACATGATGGACCGGCGTTTATCTGTTCTATGCCTTCGCTAATAGGCGCTGGTGAACCAGGTATTTCTTCTTCACACAGCAAAGAATTGATTGCCTCCCCTTCTTCATCTGTTTTGATCACCGGTGTACTCTCAATTTTAAATTCTGCAATGCATTCTTGCGGTTGATGCTTCAATGGCTGCACAAGCTTTTGTGTTTGTAACTTTGAATACCTTTCTTGCGTATCTTGAAGCCTGTCTAACTCGGCCCTTAATTTTATATCGAAGTTTGATGGAGTTTTTACATCCTGTGATTCTTCATTGTCAATTACTAATCTCTGTTCAGAATCACTACTATCTGCAGAGTCTACTATATCTTGATTGATCACTTTCTTATGCTTTTCTTTGTCTTTTTCTTTGTGGTCATTCACCGTGAATTCTGCGTCATCCTTTTTAGAACGCTCACCTTCGACTTGTTTCCATTCTTCTTCCTCGATTTCCGATACTTTTTTATGTTCGATTTTTGTTTCGATAAATTTCTTTACCTCGACATCTTTCTTTAGTTTTAGTTGAAGTTCTTCGTCCTTCTGTTTGATTACCACGCGCATTATTTCAGGACATTGATTCTCGTTACTTATCACAACATTTTCTTCACGCTTTTTGCTTTCATTTTCCACTTTAGGCGCTGGCTGCTCTTCCTTACTTTTTGATGCTACTACTGGATCTACCTTCTTAGGAATTTCTTTTCCAGGTTTCCACACAACCTCCGGAATTTCTTCATCTTTTTTCACATCTTTGCATTTATTACGGAAAGCCATTACTGCCGAAAGCTTTTCCTCTATAGTGGATGTTGCTGGTAATCTGGCACTAATTGGTGCTGGGGTACTCACAATCGGAGATAAAACTGGTGTAACGTCCATTAATTTTGAATCTAATGGTTTTAATTCTGGCGATTGCCTATGTAACGGAGATTTAACTGGTTGCTTTTTTTCAGCAGATAGGTCAGGTTTGTTTGAGGTTGCTAGTGTTAAATCTTCTTGTGCAGATTCATTTTGTGAACTAGTGTCCTCTTTAGGCGACTCCACTGTCTCGGCTGTATCATTAGAGGGAAACATTTCTTGCTGATATGTAAATAAATTTTCCTGATCTGTCTCTGAAACTTCTGCTTCAGATATTATCAAACGATCTTCTGAATCATCACGTGTACCATCGTCATCTCCGGGTAAATCACTAAACAGAAGATCTATTCCATTACTTATCTTACCTGTTTCTTCAATAGTAGCTGGTTTCCCCTGATTAAACGGTGGTGACTCACATAGTTTATCAAATGCTTCTTCACATGTTACTAACGATGTAGATTGCAGTGGCTTGTGAGAGGGTATACTTTCTGTAATATCATCAACCCTTTTGCTAACTATTTTCTTCGCCTTCTTTCGCGAATCATTATCTGCTTCTACTTTAACTTCTTTTATAACTGGCGATGTGACAACTTTTTGTTTCTTCTTCGGACTTTTCGGTTCGTCCTCAAACACTCTCTTCTTCACTTTGTCTTTTTCTCCGCTTGTATCTCGTTTGTTTCGTACTTCAAATTCAAATGGTTCAGGTTCTTTAAATTCATATATATCTTCTGTATTGTCTATTATTTTCGTCTCAGGCGTTGTTTCTAATTTCGATGGCTCCAGATTTTTCTCTGATTTTGGCGAGGCTAAAGCAACATCTTCCTTTTCTTCGATCTTTATTTCATCTTCTGGGTCTGGCTCAACCCTGACAAGTTCCAATTTCACCGCCTTGTCAAAACCTTTTAACTCGGATCGTATTTGGTTTAAATCAAAATCACGACCCTTGGGTTGTTCCTCGTCACTATCTGGTTCAGATTTTATACCCTGAGATTTACTAATTGTCCTCCTCAGTCGTCTACCTCTGCGTGGTTCCTCCAAATTATCTTTGTCCTCTTCGCCATCGCTAGTTTCATCAGTTTTCATTCTATCTTCTGTTCTGTATCTGGCTTCCCTTCGTTTTCTCTCTTCCGTATTCTTAGATTTGGTTCTAGTTGGTTCAGATTCCGTGATGTCAGAATCATACGCCTCGCTTTCTTCAGTTTCCGATGGAACTATATCTGCATGCCCAGAAGTTCTTCTGGTACGTCTTCGATGTTCTATACTGGATGCATCATTATTTCTTGTTCGTGTTTGCCGATTATTTGCTGGAGTCGCTGGGCTTTTAGTCCTAGAACTGGAACTGGTAACGGATAATGGAGTCGTAGATCTGGCTGGTTGGGATGATACTTCTTTATCCTTTTCTTTCTCCTCTTTTTTCACGTCCTTTGCCGATGTTGATAAAACAACTGATGTCATAGGTGCCACGCTTTGAGCTCGTCGTCGGCTTTGAGATGTGCTTGAAGTTGCGTTGGAAACAATTTTTGATGACTTATTTATGCTACCTGATAAATTCGTACTAGGAGTTTGGGGTCGCGATGATGCTTTAATGCGTTTTACCCTACCTTGAGCTTGTGTAAAGTTCTGAGCGATTCTTGTTGCTTTAATCCATTCATCGTATCTCGTGTTCCATCCAGTATAATGTACCAAATACATCGGTTCCGAACCATCCTTCTCCATATCAATAACCTTTGCTTCATAAGTGACTTTGGACTCATGTGTAGGTCCATAATACACTTTCAGTCTATCACCTAATTCTACGGGCCCCTTGTAACACGGGGCTGACTCTGCTAACTGTTCCTCTGAACGCGATTTTTCTGTCTCATAATCTTTCCGTTTTCTCCCCCTCTTTTTTAATTCTTCGTCCAATAAGCGTCTTTGCTTCGACAAAGTTTTCCTTTCCGACTCTCTCGATGGTGTTCGCGTTTCCCTGTTTTCGGAAGACACTTTTGTTTTTACAGTGTCATCTTTCGATTTAGATCTTGTTTTAGCAGCCTCGTCTTCCTTCGCTTTATCGTCTTTCTTCTCCGGCTTTTTGGGCTCAATTTTCTTTTTTTCTGTCACTTTCTTCTTGGGATCCTCTTTACTTTTAGATTTACCCCTGTTCGGTAACGATAACGAGGTTGAAATTTTCTGTGACTTTTCGCTGCTCGATGACGATTCAGCTTCCCCTTCAACATTTACATCGCTTTCCTGCCCGCTACCGCTTTCCTCGCATTCATCCTTTTTCTTTATCTTTATAATTTCTTCTTCCTTTACTTGTTCCTTTTTAGTCTCCTTCTTTTCCTTCTTGTCGTCCTCCATGACTTTTTTATCTTCTTCTTCCTTTTCAGTTTTAGCAACCGATACCTGCGGTGGTACCGGTGTATTTCTGTCCTTGTCCCTAATCAGACTTCTGCCAGGACGTTGCTTACGTATAGTACCTCGTGGATGATTTACCATAGTACAACCTAATTTCCTATAAAAGTCTTCAAAGGAGTGTAAGAACTTTTTATAGGCCTGTTTAACCAAATTGTGCGTAGACGGTGAATTTTGCATTGTAAAGCTCAGCCGGCGTGTTATCAATTTCCATTGATTTTGATTTGTTACACGATTATAACCACCTAATTTATAAACGGCACGGAATAGTCTGTACAAATCTATGTCCTCAGAGCCGATCATCGGACAATTGTTAATGGGTGTGCCACGGTCGTCCATAAATTTATACAATTGTGCCACGAAATGATCTTTTTCCTCGCGCGGTTCGTCGTCGGAACTCTAGAGAATAAAATAAATTACATTTTATATGAAAATAATAAAATGAATGAAAATAAATAATTATTCTTACATCAGAATCAAGTTCGCCATCGGTGTCGCTATTTCCACTTGATACAGAATTTCCAAAAAGAGAATCTCTGTCCCAATGAGGAGGTAACTCATTCTTTTCTAAAAATAGCAATGCCTTTTCTACTGCAACTTTCAACGTACTATTCTCAACTTTGTTGACAAGTTCTTTTGTAAATTCAGTGGCCTCTTTCTTTGGAACTGTATAACTGAATATGCAAAAAACACTGGTCACATAATAGAAAATAATTAAATAAATGTTCACATGCAATGACCATTAATGGGCATATTACAGCTACTACAATTATTTCGATTGAAACTACAATGACATAAAAAAATATCCACAAAAATTGCAAGAATATAATGAACAAAGCATATTTTGTTAACAATTATTTGGGGCTGTAAAGTTTTAAGTACTGTATTATTAATAAATAGATTAGAGATCTAAAGAAGAAGTTCACATATTTTTGTCTCAAATAATTTAGTCTTAATATAAATAGAATTTGAACTTACTATCGTGCATCCTTAAATGACCGTACAAGATAGTCATCTCTCACTCGAATTCTCACAGTGTCTTGAGCAGTTGGAGCAACTACTAACCCGGGGAACCAATTATCTTTTTTCTTTTTATCTCCAAGTTCCACGCATACAACTCGTCCAATTTCAGGTTCGGTTTCCATTCCTTCTTTCCCTGTCCCACTGGAACCTGAGTCACGAGTTCCTCGTGGAGGACTATCTTCATCATCGCTACTTTCATCTCTGCAATAAGAATTATTATCACAATCATCAACTGAAACTATTTTAAATTAACGTGCAATAGTTATAATTTCACTGCACTCACTGTGCTTGTCTAGACCGACGTCCTCTTCTACCACCAATTACAGGATTTCCAAAATGTTCTGGATGCGTCAAAGGTAGTTGGTCCAATGTTTCACTTTCTGCAAAATGCCGTCCACTCTTCAGACAAAGCGCTGTCCTTCTTAATGTTGTAATATCGCCATCATCAAAAACTACAGTATACTGACTGCAGTCTTGAATTTTTGTGATAGTAGCTTCCACAAATTCTTTTCTATCGCTGTGTCTAGCTTCAACAGATGCGCCTACTCTTAAGGTTCCTTTTATCTGATCGTCGGCTACAGTTGCAGTGCCCAAGCCTTGCTTATAAGTCACTCTACATTTCACTGATCGTACAACTTTACGAATTTTTGCTTCACAAAAGGCACCCTTGTATTTAGCACTGACCTCGGTACCCACTGATAGGTACGGCGGATCGTCTCCCTGCAACAAAAAAATATATATACTTAATGGATATGATTGTTTTACGCATAAGCTTCTTTCACAGCATACTTCCATACAAGTTGTACACGTGCTCTTTGTCCAAAGTAAAAAAAAAAATAGAAATATAAAAAAGAATATTTGCAATTTCTTATGTTGTGTGAAATGCCCTAATAAGCAGGAAGAAAAAAGAAAACAGATACATAATTTTAATAACAATATAATACTGTGATAATTATCAAACATCATTATTCCTTATTTCATCTATTTGTTCTTGTTAAGGTAGGTCCCCCATTGAATATATACCATTTTCGACGAACAACCATTCCAGTCGTTATTATGGCGAGAGAAAATAAACAACAATGTATGAAAACTTGTATAAAAAACGCCAGCTGCCTCATATGATGAGCTATTGTTTATGTAGGCGGTCATGCCTCGCAGGTACAGGAAAATTATTTTTAATTTACGAAGTGCCCTACGATAAACAAGAGAACTTTCGCACGAAGATATTTCGTTGATATAAAACTCATACTTTGACATCTTAACCACGTTTTCAAAACGAAGTCCAATACGTTCGTGACAGCCTGTCGATTTCTCAAGACATCAGGTAATAGTTGTAACCTCGAAGGTACTTTTAGGTGATACATTCGTCCGAAGTAAATGACCTGCGAAAGCATTGGTAACTACATAACAAAAGCACGGATTTTACTTTCTCAATGCACACGGCAGAAAAAAAGAACTCAACTATACTACAATCTTTGCGCACTTGTTTCTACGTCAACTTTGCTCCCGCCTGTTTCCTTACCAGCATCTTCTAGCGCTCCACGATCTCCATATAAATGATCTTAATACACTGACACATTAGTGACATTAAAAACGTATTTATATTGTATTATCGTCGAAAGCAATAACACAAGAAAAATCACGTAGTAGACAGAGAAGTTGACCCCCTTCACGAAACCAACACTTCACGGCCCGAATGCGTACAAGCTCCTGTTCCCTGCCCATTTCCACCCCAACGCAACTTGTCAGCTAGCCACTGGACTCCTATTGGACGAAGTCTTTGCACTCTCTGAAAACAACCGAGCAAAGATACGAAATTAAAGATATCGTTCTGCTATTATATTGTTATAGATATTGATACGTACACGATTAAATAAATACGATACGATTTTTCAATGTGGTTTAAAAATAAATGAATATTTAATTCATGTGAAAATCATGGTAGTAAAAAACCGCACTGCGCATACTACAGGGACGTATCAATGGTTTTTAACAGCATCTTCGGTGGGACTGTCGTTTACGACATTCTAAAAGAAGTGAACACCTTATGTTGGTCTCCACGCAAACAACAAACATTTGTGTAATATTGTTGTTAAATAAAATATGTGCGTAACACGTGGTTTCTCAAAAAGCATGAATGTTTGTCTTTAAAAGAAAGCATTGTTTAAAAATTGACATCGGTCGAAATAATTATGCGACGCATTTTGTGCAACGTTATATAATTTCTAATATCGTTGAAGAATACCGATAAAGCTTTAGTATATGAGAAATGAATAAAAACAATGAATCAAATAATTTATATTGTCCACGTAATCATGCACGAAATAATTATTAAGATTTCATAGTTCAAATTCTAGTTGCAGAAACGCTTGTGAAACTTTACTTTCAACGCAAGTTAGCTAGTAATACTGAACATTGTATAACTTCACATTCTAATAGACTATAACTTTAACTTTTAACACAAATACAGCTTTATGTACGTGAAACTGGAATTCATTTAATGCAAATAACGTCATGTATGCATATATTAATATACAATAATATGTTGGGAGACCTATTTTATAAACTTAAGCAAACCAAGGGAAAGTAAATTAACTATTCATGAAAATATATTTGATTTCAATAATTGAAAATTGTTCGTTACAATTTCAACTGTACGTTTAGATAATAACAACTAAATCTGATCATTAGATGAAGTCAGTTGATACGCAAATGAATGAATTAAGTACCATCGGAAAATATAATTGAAGTAAATTACCAAGAAAATTGTATTAGATTCACTCATCATTATTTAAATATCTGTTGACAGAACCGTATTTAGAATTTGCCATGTGCTTTTGTACGATCCTGCCTGTGGTCGTCTGCTGTGACGCGGAACAAAATGGCGACGAGTAATGAAGTGCCGGTAGAAATCAACCAGAGTGGCATGTGCACAGCAGAAAATTCGGTAAGTTTTAATTGCATATTTTTATGGAAGTACAGGGAGAACGTCTCGAATATGCTGCTCGTTTATTAATATTATTCTGGGTAACGTATGTTGCGTGATAAGCTTTGCAGAGAAAAATGTTAGAATGTCGTTTGTCATAATAGTTTTCGGCTACTGTTAAGTTATCTTAACGACAAATTGATTAAGTCAGCCTTTCTTCCTCAGGTTTTCCAAATATATTCCTCTTAAATAATTTCTAAATGCTCTACGTTATACATGAACACTATTACGTGCAAAATTTAACTATATATCCATTCCGGCATACATGCTACTTTCTCGTACGATTGTATAGAAATATGTGTGAGTGTAAAGAAACTCGCATGATCATTCGATCTTAAACAGACGCCATTCGTTTTGGCGGGCACGTGTATGTTTCTACGGTGACGACTAAGAAATTAAGTATATTCAAGGAAGTTCGGCGTTTTAAAGTCTAAAAGTTGCCGTTATTGATGAACAACATTGTAAATAATGTTTACTAATTATTACATATTAAATTTCATTGCAAAACAATTTATATACATTAATTTTTGAAATAATGAGGTCATATCACGTGTTCGTAGATAATTGCGGGCTCTTTTTTTTTCACTTACGTAAAACAATAATATTTAATCATTATCTTTTGTCAATTTATTCTATCAATGAATTATAACAATCTTAGTTTCTAAACACCAAGTTTGAACAAAACCGAAATTTTATTAACTAACAATATACGTTTATCAGACGAACTCAATACATTCTAACAATTAGGAAAATCTGTGTACCATCAGATTTGTCTGTACAAATATATTTTATTATCAATGATATTTATGACTTGCATTCTTGCAGGTATCAAAAATGGAAACCATGGAAGTTACAGAAAATACTCCTGCAGCAAACAAAGATACAACCCCAACATCTTGTAGGGAATCTATTTCCGTGGATGATATGACATCGCGTGATTATTATTTTGATTCGTATGCACATTATGGAATTCACGAAGAAATGTTAAAGGATGAAGTGCGTACAGTTACTTACCGTAATTCTATGTATCATAACAAACATCTTTTTAAAGGAAAAGTAGTTCTCGATATCGGATGTGGAACTGGTATACTTTCAATGTTTGCTGCTAAAGCTGGGGCAACCAGGGTTATCGGTATCGAGTGTTCCAATATCGTTGAATACGCTGAAAAAATTGTGGAAGCGAATCAATTGTCAAATATCATAACAATACTTAAAGGAAAAGTTGAAGAAGTCTCACTACCGAATGGCATAGAGAAAGTCGATATAATTATTTCCGAATGGATGGGTTATTGTTTATTCTATGAATCAATGTTAGATACAGTGCTTTTTGCCAGAGATAAATGGCTTCGCGAAGATGGCATGTTATTTCCTGACAAAGCAACGTTATTTATTTGCGGCATCGAGGACAGACAATATAAGGATGAGAAAATAAATTGGTGGGATGATGTATATGGATTTGATATGAGTAGTATAAGAAAAGTAGCAATTAGCGAACCATTAGTGGATGTGGTGGACCCAAAACAAGTTGTTACAAATGCATGCCTCATCAAGGAAGTTGATTTATACACAGTAACTAAAGCCGATCTGGAATTTTCATCGCCATTCACCCTGCAAGTTCGTAGAAACGACTATGTCCAAGCACTAGTTACATTCTTTAACATCGAATTCACCAAGTGCCACAAACGTATCGGCTTCAGCACAGCACCAGAAGTGCAGTATACACATTGGAAACAAACTGTATTCTACTTTGATGAATATATGACGGTAAAGAAAGGGGAAGAAATATATGGTGTATTTTCAATGAAGCCCAATGCAAGGAACTACAGAGATCTGGATTTCAGCATTGAATTGGACTTTAAGGGGGAATTGTGCCAAGTACATGAAACTAATACTTATCGTATGCGCTGATACCTATCTGACTATTCATCTTCCGTTTATTTTCACGAATCATAACATTGTAATAAAATAGAAATCAGGACTTCGATTATCATTGAATTATAATAGATGATTTAATGAAGTTTAATAGTACGGTACAATGAATGGTGTGAACTGTTTAAATGTTTTTTAACTTTTAATTCTAAGAAAGTTGATGGCTTCCTGCATATAAATTATAGAGCGTATCCGAATCTTCGTTAAATTAATCTAGTTAGCATTTGCAAGATCTTTTTTCAGAAAAGTAGGATTGATATGTAATTTAATTACAAATAGTGTACATTTGCGAAGTATTATTTTCTTTAAGAGCATGATAGAAATACAAGCGCTATGTTAATTCCACATTTTTATTTCTTTCATTGACCATTTTGGTATCTTATATTGTAAATTTTTTGTCTTTCACATGTGTGTGTAAATTATAATTTTCACGTATTAAATCAGTATTGGTTTAATCTTATATAAACTCATCGATTTGTTTAAAAAAAAAATACCTTTACATTTACTACATTTTTGTACCGTATTCTTAAAAAATAAGTTTTTTCAAATTCATGGCCTGCAAACTATGATACTACTATATTCTTAATATTAATTTGAAACCGCTCACTTATATTATGTACGACAAGTGGAGAACTTACAATATTATATTTTGTTAATTTGATAGTAAATGGAGACCTATTGTTAGTACTATTCATTTTATCAGCACCTTTCTACAAATTTCACGATATCAATAATATTTGCTGTATACAAATCTCATTGAAAAAACACTAATATTAACTTAATTTTTGTATGTAAGATTTAAGTTATTAATGTTTTTAAATGTTTTTTAATGTAACAAAAAGTGAATAACGAACCCAATTTTATTAATTACTTTAATACTCAGTAAAATTATTCATAGAAACATGAAGTCTGAAAATTATTTGGAGTTGTAATAGATTGCTAATTGAACATAAAATACATAGAAGTTTTATAATATTCATATTGCCTCGGGCTTTTTCCAATTAACAATTGTCAAAATATTGAACATTTATCGATCAAGTTGCTAACAAATTTTGTGAGTAAACATGTATTATATGTACTTGCAATCCTAATGACCCATTTCTCCTTTTTGTTTTCTTTTTCCTTCTTTTTTTACACAACATGTTCAAAGAACACATGTAAATAAACACAACATATGAATAACAGTTTTTTTCATTTAGTTTAATGCTAATTTTTCAATGGATTATGTTCTGCCCTTTAGAAGTTTATTTTCTTTACAGAACTCATTGATTAAAATTTTCCTAAAATGGTTCCTCACTTTTCTTCATTCGAATACCTATATAATGGAAAATATTACGTTCAGAAATGTAACATTGTTTAGACATACGCACATTTGAGAAGAAATTACTTTGTTATAATATTGTAGAAATCAACTACGAAATTGACTAAGTACAAACGGAAAATCTGCTTTAATTAAAGTCGTATGCCGTATGTTGAAATATATTGCTACATTGGCAGCGAATAATTGTTTGCCATCAATCATTATATGTAATACGAAGAATGAGACGTAATCGACGAATAAACCAAAAAAAGAATTTGGTACAACAAACTCTATACGTACTGCCTATGTATACAAATTTCTTCTAATGTAAGAAACTGTTTATAACAAATACTACAATTGCTTACAGCAAACGTACTTACCTGTGAATGAACGTATTTACTACGAATATATACATACTGAACATTTACTGTAAAAGTAGGACAAGGAAGAAAATCTAGTTATCTTTTTTTCGTATATAACTAAAGCTTAAAAAAATAGGGAAGTCATTATGCTTGTTGAATATTTTAACTACATAATATTTTATAACAATGTTTTATACAATAGAGCAGATATAGTAGAGCACTGTTATTATTATTACCATCCCAATAAAACTAATACCTTTTCTTATTAAAGCTCTCAGTTTATACAATAATATCATTTTCCAATATTGAATATAACTTATTCCAAATGTGTAGTGGTTATTTACACAAAAAAAATAAATTTATCATGTAGCTAAACCTTTCAAACAATTTGCTAATTTTTGAGTCTTATAATCAGTTCTTAACTGTATAAAATTCACTAAGACATTGCGATCCAATGTTGCCTGTAACAATAAACAAATTATTCTCATTTTAATTGTACTAAGCTGTTACAATAATATAATACCTAATACCTACCAATTGATCGCCTGTACAAACTTGTTTCAAGTTTTCTGGTTTAACTAACAGTAAATTGCATAAAGCATGTAACGTATCAAACAACGAAGTGACAAGATCGACTTCAAGTTCCTTGACACATTTACGATATTCGTTCATGTCGCATATTGCACACATTGCGCCAGCAGAATTAAATTGAAATTGTTGTAGGTGATCATAAATAACTTTATGAAATCGTACACCAAGTTCGGTCAGAACATTATTTAAATTCTTTCCATCCAAAGTATTTCGAATATGTCGAATCATTCCGGTAACATATTGAACGACTGTCAAACAAGCTGGTGTATTTAAAGTGTCCACATCAGTTTCAGGTTTAAAATCAGTCTTTCGTTGTTCATTTTGTAAGTACACTTTTACCCAACCAATAATGGCATTCATGCTTCTGTCTAATCCTGTCTCAAGCTTCATATCAATTTGATCTAGGACAACCTTTTTCTTTAGCATACAATCCCCGTGCTTTGCTGTTGATCTACAAAGAAATTGTATTTTAGATATATTGTCATATGAAAAAATTGTCACCGTAAAACAGTAAACAAAATAAATCTTACACAACAAGAGGTATAACGCTGTCATTGAACTGTTCTTCTAATAAACGTACAATTGCATTACATTGGCGTACAACATTGAAAAAATGTATCTCTGGCTGTGTTCTACTTTCTGGAATTGGTACGCTTTGTAAACCCAATTCCAATGCATAATCAACGTGTTCGCTTATCAGATACTGCAATAGTATTTCCAAAATTTGAAGTACATTTATCGGTATTTCGTCAGGTTTCGATAATAACTGACACCTTTGAAAAGCCAGTTTACTCCTTTGTAACAGAGCAATTGCAAGTTCCTCCGATAAAAATGTTTCTCCGCCGTAATTTTCTATTTGAGCAATATTTATATTAGTTCTTGCACCTAACACTGCTTGAAGATCTCTCCTTAACTCGTGAAAACCTCCGGATTGTAACTGTTTCTTCTGATGATTTTTTGATTCATAATATTCAATAAGAAGCGCGGCTGATTTTTCCCTTAATGCTTTTGTTTCGGTACTAAAATATTTTATTAATTATTATTCAATTATTACATGTATGTTGATTACTATAAGAACTTACGTAATATAAGTATCCAAGTATTTTTGAAATATATTTCTAGTAAGTTTGGCAAGGTAAGTATCATCTGTGCCCATATTGAACATTTTTAATTCGGTAGAGAGTTTTACAGTCCTTGTATATAAGTCGAATAAATTTCTAAGATATTTATCAGGATCCGTTTTATCTGCCAATTTTGCAACAGCATATTTTTGTAGCCTTAAATGGTAGATATTCAAAACAAATTTTGCCATCACTTGCTCTGGATTTGTAAATACTTGTTGCATCAACTTATGGTACTTTCTGCACATAGGTATTACATCTTGGAAAACATCCTTTCCTCCGAATGAACCCATTTGGCTTTGTTCTATAAATGCATCTATGCATTGAGAGTATCCTTTAAAGTGTGCTAGAACCGATGCTAATACTCTCATACGATTAGCATCTTCTCTATTGTGGGCTCGAACAAATTCTTCTATAAGATTTCTTTCGATCTCATCGTATTTAACAGCAATCTTCTTTTTGGCGTGTTCAAAATTTTCAGATGGTAGTTCTTGGGAAATAAGGTGAAGCTTTTGTATTACATCGGCTGCTTCGTCTAGCTATTATAAAATAAAGAAATGCTTATCTTTTTACAATTCTTAGAGTACTATGCTATTGTGATTAAGAAATGGATCAGACAAGCGTGTTTGTACCGAGTATTTATCTGTAAATATAGGATCTGTCAAAGGTCCAGGACTCAAAAAATCAGAGAAATGTCTCATTAATTTCTGTGCTTCAACGGCTCTAGCCCTAGGCGTATTGACACTTTCCAACTGGTCGCCTAAATGTAAAACCTTGGTAGCCACAAGATTTATTCTTTCGTCCAACTGATGAAATAGATTGATTGAATGTTTGTTTCTCTCTTGCAGTTCAAGTATCTCAAGCATGTGTCTCGCTTCTTCATCCTTCAATGCTGCATCAAGTTTATCACATTTCTTCTGCTGACGTTCCTGCAGAATTTGTAAATCTTTGATTGCTTGAAGAAACGTTTCGTGCACTATTGTTGGGTTGAAGAATGTTTTTCCATCCTCTTTTGTCGTATCGTTAACCGTTCTCCAAGCAAGCCTTTCAACAAATTCTTCAGGATCAAATGGATCCTATTGAAAATTGGTTATTAAAACAATATTATTAGTAATGCTTCCCAACCAAATATAGCAAGAAAGAAATTATTATATATTTAATGCATAATTTACCTGCTCCAATTCTTTCATATATTGTTGCATCATTTTGACGACGTTCGAATGACAGTTCTGTGAAGGTAAGGTTATAACTTTACAGTAAAAGGAAAATAAACAGATATTGATTATCTTCGTGGATAAATTACAACGAATGAAATATACTTTAATCGGGAGATTGTACACCGATTAGTTATTTAAAAACTGTACGGGGGTTGCAAAAAATATTTCATTCTCGATCATTTGACAGCTCTTACATTCTCCCTTACTTTCTACCTCATACTATATGCATATGAGAACGTACCTGTATCAAATTGAATACTTTTTTTAAGTACTAATTCCTGTGATTTCGTAGCACAAAGATAATGACAATGCCACATAATTAAGAATTAGCTAAATAATTCTATAAACAAACACATGATCTTTACTTTCAGTAATCATACGTTTATTTGTTACATACGTTCTCATTATTCCTTACATTCTTACTTAAGTAAACCGAGTAATAAACTAATATTATTACAATGAAAGTGATACCCCGCATTAGTTTCGAAATATTCTTATTTCTTCTTCATAATTTCATTTTTTTTTCAGCAACAATACAAAAGCGAGATTAATTGCAATTGTAATACGAGTGTTTTGTACAAAATATGTCTTTTCTTTGTTTTTCTTCATTTAAATACAAATTAGAATAATATATGGTATACAAAGTCTTTTTGGTATTATTATTGCATAGTACAAAGTTTTACTAGAATATCCTGATTTATTAAATATTTATCTTTTTTTTCATGTGTCTCCATCACAAAAAAGTAAAGTGGAAAAAAAACACGTGAAATAAGAAGTATGCAATACAAAATAACAATATGAACAAGATATTTTGAACAGTATGCAACCAATATAAAAATGAAGTAAATATTTCGTCTAAAAAATGTACATCTTGCAAATTCGTACGAAAGAAATATCTGTACGAAATTTATGTTTTAAAGACAGAGGACAAAGACATTGAAGTTGTCAAGCGCTAGAACATGTTACAAACGATGCAATATATTTGTAATAGGCGAACAATTTTACGAATTTCGCATGTAGCACAAGTTTTAAAAAAAACTTATCTAACTTTAATAGAAGTCACCCACTGGAGCATGTGTAACGTATTTAGTTATTGTTATACACACCAGTACACTATTTTTCATTCTCTCCATTAGTGTTGAAATATTTATTAATATGTTGTTATTAAATTACACTAATGACCACTGAAAAAGAAAGGGAGGCAGCGATGACGGCACGTTTCATCAATACGTTATTTATCTAATTCATACTTATCTCAAGATAGAGATTGGAATAAAATACGGAATAATGTTAAGGTAATACAAAGGATAAGAATGACTCCCTTCCAAGGCAAAAAAAACCATTCAATTATACATGTTACAATTACGCTAAAAAAATAAGGTTGCGTATTTTTATAACCACGATACATAATATTATTTAATTTACTTTATGAACTCGAATTGCCGTTAAACGCATCACTGCGTACAATCAATGATCGACGATGCTAATTCGACATATTTTTTCTATAGTAAATTTTTGCACTAGGTATTATCATGTGAATAACTATGTTCTCCTTTCTTGGAAAAAAAAACAATAGAACGAAAGTTGTTTTATTCAACTCTGTAACAGAGTTGGTGGTCCATAATTGATAATGTCTCACACCTCATTCTTATTTATATAAACTGAAGCTTCCACGATCTCTCTTGTTTCTCCTGGTAATGTTTTTTTTTAAAGCAGTGTAACACTGCTACCATAAGATGTCCTTCTGTAATTAAAACATATTTATTGTGACTATACAAACGAATATCTTTTTTTTCTATATTGAAATGTTCAATTGTAACTATACAATTAAATATAATTTTTATTATGAAAATAACTCACTTTGGTTACAGAGATGTAAAATTACATTTCTCAGCAGCACCCAGATTTAGAGGCTTCAATCGGACGTCCATGTTCTATTTTCACCTTATTTGCTGGATCACTGTTGCCACTTGACGGTGGACCCACTCGAAGTTTAATTTCTGCAGCCATTGTCATAAAAGCCTGTTCTACATTCATTGCATTCTTCGCCGACGTTTCCAAAAAGGGTATTCCAAGTTGATCCGCATATTCCTATTAACAAAAATTTAGAGATGTGTATCGACATGCCATGAAAACATTATTTCATTTCCTTTCTGTTTTAATAATTTTCTTACTTTGGCTGTTGTGTAATCTACAACCTTTTTAGTGTGAAGATCACATTTATTGCCAACCAGCAGCTTATTCACATTGTCACAGGCGTAACGATCGATTTCTTCCAGCCACTGTTTAACATTATTGAATGTTTCCTGATCTGTGCAATCATAAACAACAATAATGCCGTGCGCGCCTCTGTAATAAGAGCTCGTAATTGTTCTAAATCGTTCTTGCCCTGCTGTGTCCCAGATTTGTAATTTTATCGTTTTTCCATCTAGATCAATTGTTCGTATCTTGAAATCTACACCGATGGTACTGATATAACTCTCAGTGTATGTATCGTCGGCAAAACGGAGTAGAAGACAGGATTTTCCAACTCCGGAATCTCCAATTAAAAGTAACTTAAACAAGTAATCACTGCAAATAATTGTTCATAATGAATAACACTGAATTACAATTTATTACTATAGACATTTAAACTATCGTACTATTACAAACATTATGTTATTACTTTTTTGATTACATTTAAAATAATATAAATGTATTTGTATTTTAATTACTATAATATGTATATATATCTGTATATACTTGTAAAATGACAAAGGCAATCAATAAAAATTTTCATAAAAATAAGTAAATAAATCATTTCTTTTTCCTTTTACACACATATATGTTGTATTGTTCAATGAGTAAAATTTCTAATAAACTATTAATACAACTATCTGCAAAGTATATAAAACAAGATTTAATAATATTCAAATGATAATATGATAAAATAATAAAGACATCACGTATATTAAATTATTACAATTGCAAATTGAAATTGCGTTGTGTTGGACAATGATTGTTGCACGCTTAAAAACGTAACCACAAAATATTGACAAGAACATTAAAGGGTAAAAAAAATACAATTAACGGGTGCGCATTGAAGGATATGTCTTCATATACGTTTTAGAATCGTTATTTTTAAACAATGACTATTATACCGTTGAAATAAATTACTCGGAAAAAAATGCTACTTGGGGAACATATACATATCTATCTATCTATCTATCTATATATATATATATATATATATATATATATATATATATATATATATATGTACAATATATATATATATGTATATATTCCGCGCCTTATTATTTTTCTCTTCTATTTCTTTGTTTTTTTTCATTTTCTAAGGAGTCAAATATCGCTTGTGTCAGTTAAATTTGTTTGTAACAAAATTTTTAAATAATGAAATGTAGCGCAAACAAGTGAACTTTGCTTCCTACATTTTCTAGCATCCTGCGAGATAAACCGTTAAAAAAATTCTTTTCCAAAGTTACCGAACCAATCGAACGTTCAAACCTTTAACAATCAGAAGCTGATTAAATAAATCGCAGAAATATCGACATTTATCCAGAAGCTGGAAAGCATAACACAATGAATTTCTGAAATATGGCTTGTGAATATAGGATAAAGCAGCAAGAGACAGGTGGGGCGAAGAGGGGGGTGGAGTGAATCTGTCAGATAGTACACATTAAACAGAACTTTCCTATTAACCTGGCTGTAACATACGTAAATTAAAATAAGACTGATCTTTTCGATGTTAGGTTCGTTGTTAAGGTTACAACCGATTGATTATATATATTTCACAATCCTAGATATACTTGTGTCTGGCGCAAAAATAAATGTACTCACTATTCGGGATTCATTGTGGACATGCTACGTTCAGAACACGCTCCCTAATATCGTATACCGTTGACGCGTAAATCTAAGCGATAAACACGATTTGTCGGGTTCAGTATTTGCGAACGTACGAATTCACAGTTCACGTTCTTCAATAAGAAGAGCTGTAACAATGGCGGTCACAGTAACTCCTCCCAAACCAGCGAATGAGATGTCCACCATTGACGTAATGCCAGAATGGCAGCAGGTGCTGTTTCACTCCCTCTACTCGACGGGCCACGAACGATTCACAGCAGAGAATATCACGTCTGCGCAGTTCTTATCTTTTTAAACCTGCCTTTTCATATTTTCCCCTTTGTTCTTTTGCTTTGCTTCAATACATATGATATTGAAGTAATTTATCCTATTGCGTACTAAGTATTGATATTAAAAAACTGTTGAAAACATATGACGCATCAATTTTATTCATTGAATATCTGTATCGCAATCGTATATTAAAATTCACGTATGTGTCTAAATTCACGTCCTAAAGACGAATTTTCAAGATTTCCCTTTTCGAAATGACTGTCGAAAAAAATAGTTATTCATGCTAGATATTCATATATATTTATATATATATATTATATATATACAGAGAGGAAATTATTTTCTTTCTTCATTAAATAAAATAAATGTTAATTTGACAAATTTATCAACATTTAAATGATAATTTTTCACACGTATTCGTAAACTCACCCAGATTCGAACTAGATACAAATTTTCCGATTAAATGTATCTGTATATTATTTACACAGTTTAACTGTATTTGCATATTTAATTAAAAGAACCAATTTTTAACTAATTCTATTTTCATTACTATCATTTTGCAATAGAAATGTAAGATCACTTTTATGTGTGTGAATATTTGTATGAAAACGAAGTTTACTGCATTATATGTTACGGTCGCATTCTTAATATTGCACATGACTGACTGTCAAAATTGACAATACAGTCAAACGTGAAATGTACTGCATGTTATTACACCTATGGGAATGAAATTTGGTTATGTGCCGTAAATACAAATGATTAGACACAGTTGGATTGTTCACATAGATTGTGTATCAGAACCTACATTTCTTTTTGTTTCTTTATTGTTTGCTATTCGGTGTTAGATGACTTTTTCAATACACGTAAGATCTTCATTCATCATAGGTACATATTTTTTATAGTAAAGTTTCTATTATAAAATCATTGTTATTAACAAACTATATTTTGCTGCTAGATATATAATTGTATATATATATATATATATATATATATATATATATATATATACAATTGTATATATATGATGTATATACAAGCAATAACTTTCGTATAAAATACGACGTTTTAAAGGTTTTCTGTTTTATAAAATTTCAGGTGCAGATAACAAACAGAAAATTTTTTATTAATGTCGTCGACATTTGTCAAAGATGAATCTTTGCGTGAATTGTTTTTTCGAAACGTTGACGGAAATCAATTAAAACTCCTTGATAAAAGTGCAAAAGCTAAAAATGTTACAAAGTTTGTATTATACAAGGATATTCGTGTGAATGTCAATGCAATACTTCTTCTTACCATTGCAACCTTGTTTTTGTGGAAATCGTTTAATATCTTAATACCGTTTGTTGTGTCTATATTAATATTGATACTAAAGCTTATTTCTATCATTACTGCAATAAACAAAGGTTTGTGAAATGATTGTCAACGTAATTAAACAGGACATGCCTGTATATAGTGAATATAAACATAATTGTATTTTATTATTTGTAGATACACTAACAGTGGTAGAATCTGTTGGTATATACACAGAAGGAAGAAGAATATTTTATGGTTCGTGTTGCAGTGAATTTATTCCTTGGGATACAGTGGTAGATATATTTATTAATGAAGTTATCAAAGGGGTAGATATTGATAAATATGTGTTTTTCATTTAAATATTCAATATTTGAATAAAAATAATATGTGCACATTTTCAGCAAAGGGTATTATATTATCTTACTATCATAGTGAAGCAATCGCTTGGACGAAAAGATTCAATAAAGCTAGTTCCCTTATTTCAAGACTTAATACCCGAGAGAAAATGCCTGGAATATATGTACGAAAGACTAGCTGTATTGATTGGACCGAAAAAGAGGAAAATCCTGTTTTAACAGTGCCTGGTTCATACTGGTTATGTCATAAAAACAATATGTATAAATTTATTTTTAGATATCATCGTATTACTAGGTAAATATACTGGATAAATAATAGGAAACAATAGAATAAACTTTTGACACACGTGTTTGTAGGAACATAAAGAAATTTAATTATGCAAAAGAGTTAATGAAGGTAATTAGAAGAATTATAAAAAGTCAACCATCACTGGGACAACAATTCGGCACTAGCCATCTCTTAGTTACATTTGGTATCCTTTTTTTCGATAAATACAATCCTGAATCTGTTGAACAAGTCTTGATAAAACATTTTTTTCTTAATGTTCAATAAATATTTAAAACAGGTCGCACTCCATGGACTAGGCCAGATAAAATGTTTGCTATAATGCAATTTAAAGAACGATCTGTAACGGCATGCTCTCATGCATTTGTATTGACCATAAAAATGTCCCAACCTTCTCAACAGGATGGATATTTACATGCTGGGCATGATAATGGCAATATAAATGACAAAAGAAGTAGAACATGTTTAATACGTTCCACCAAGGACGATTTTTCTGAGAAAAGTAATCAGTGTGATAACATTCGAGGGCAGACTTTAGAATCCAAGAATATAAGTATCGAACTAGATAACAATATAGTTGATAATAGTTTAGAAAAGTCCGTAAATCAAGAATCAGTAGAACAATTAAATAGTAATGAAAGTAGAAATGAATTTAATAAAAATACGGATGCATCATTTGAGTTGCCCATAGTGTATGGAAATATAAAAGTGCATAATGAATACACAGAAAGTAATGATGATTGTTTAAAAGCGGGGGGCGTTATTCGTAACGATGTAGCTTCTGACAAATCGGACGAACATATTATCGAAAAGAATTCTATTCAATATAAAGACACTTGTCTGTCTAGTAACAGTAAAATATTAAATGATTGCAGGACCTTTGGTGATACAAATGTAGATTCTATTAATTTGCCGTATCAATACCTGATAGAAAAAGAAATAGAGAATGCAAAACAGAATAGTGAAAGCTACGGTTTCAAAGAAATAAGCGGAAGCAATTATACAAAACATACGGAAACAAATTTAGATTCTATAAAAACAGAAGACTCACCTAGCCCTAAGAAAAAGAAATATGCACTAGATAACGTAGCACGATCGTCCGATATTACAGATTTGGTCATGGAAGGACTGATGTTCACGATTCGTCAGGGGCAAGATGCTGTGACTGTCATAGAACAAAAAACTAAAGTGGAAATAGATGAAGTATTGGAAAATTCAGAAGAAATTGAAACAGAACAAGGTGAAAGACGTTTACGGAATTCTAGTCTGCTTGGCTTAGAAAACTTAATAACAATGATAGAAGTGCCAAAACAAAACGAACATGATAACAAATGCCCAAATGTAATGGTTAAAGACTGTAATCCCTTGTTAAATGATACAAAACACTCGCTATTGAGCAACGAGATTGGAGAACGTGTAATTGCTGGTACAAGCTTTTCAAATATTGATCGTAACACAAGTGTTGCAAATAATGTTAACTATTCAGAAATTAAAGATTTTGAGCATGATGAAGAGGAAGAAGAAGAGGAGGACGTCGTAGACGAAGACATAATACCGGAAGTATTACAGAATAAAATTTGTCAACCTTCTCCATCATCTCTTAAAGTAGATAATTACAAAAAAAGTTTAAAAGACATGCTAAATAAGGATTTGCTAATGGATGGTATAGAATATGAAGAGTTTAGGGAAAGCCAAATAGCAAAGAATCCATTGAATCCTTCTATTAATGAAACATTACAGCCAAGATTCTATACAAAGTATGATTGCTCAAATAATAATCTAGATAACAAATCAGGCGAAACGTTTTCAAACTCTGCGCTGAATGAAACACATAATCATAAGGTGTATCAATCTAATTTTAGTGACACAAAAAAGAATAAATCAAATGTCCCAGTAGTTATTTCAAATCAAGCTATTGCGCTGAACCAGATTCCGTTGCCGTTGCAAAAAATACTCCAGAATAAATTATCAGTTAAACACACTCTTTCACATAATAAAGATGAAAAGGGTGAAATCAATGCTGAGATTTATAAAGTGTCATTTAAAGAAGAAGGCAATATTATTAACAGGCAATTAAAAGGTCAACTAGCTGATGAGGCATTTGAAGAAAAAAACAAAATTATTAACGAGCAACTAAAAGGTCAAACAGATAATAATGTATTAATGAATGCTCAATGCTTAAACCATTATCAGGAATCCATAGATGATAAAAAAGAAATACATCGTGAAATTACGTCATTCGAAGAGCCAAAAGAGAGTTTGAATGATGCCAATGTTTTGGAGAATGGCATAGAACTAAAAGACGAAAAATCGCGGGAACAAAATAATTGCACTGAGAAAGTAGAAAAGAGTCCAATGGGTGAGGTAAAAGACATCACAGAAGAATTTTATCAAGATCTTTCATATTTACAAACAAAGAGGAATTCAATGAATCAAAAGTATCTTAGATCCAGAGGAAAACCATCAAACCTACCTAACGATGACAACGATGACGAAGTGCACGTACAAATGGTGAAATTTTTTCACGATATCACAAGAGGTGCCAAGGTTGTCGTAAGACGTATACATATCAAATAAGTATTCATAGTTAGAATGAAAAAGTTCCTCTGTAGCTATGTATGAATATAGGTTTATATATGTAGATGTAAACAAGATTAATGCTTTCACATTATTTATCTTCAGTTCGATTTTTGAATTCATAAGTAGTACATTTGTAGCTTTCTTTTTATTAATATGTACTTCGATGAATGTGAATAATAAATACACGCATAATGTTATTTAAGTTAGCTTACTGCTGAAACAATATCAATTTAAGCATTCAATAGTTTGTTGGTCAAACATGTCTTTTCTCGTTCTATTTGATCCATCACAGCTTTTAAATTATCTAATTTATTTATAATATTCTGTAATTTATCATCCAAATGGTCAAAGGATACTTTATCCTGATTAAATATAATATTGAAATTCTCATTTTTCTCACAAATAACTGACTTATTTATCACAGTTGATTTTTTAAATACTTCCAGCATCTAAAACACAGAATACATTCTGTAAAGAAATTTTTTTTATATATATATATATTTTACTTAAAATATTGATATAAATATGAGGAGGCAATTGCACATTAAGATACTACATTTACGTCGTTTTTTAGTTTAATCGATTTTTTTAGTTCATCGGAGCATCGTAATGGATATCGTTCACGAGCATCGCATAATTCAAAGAGCGCGTCCTCGCATTGCTGTTCCAGATCATCTAAAAAAAAACGATATTTAAAAAATTACAGAATTTATACCCCTTAACTTTTTCCACTCTGCAAAAACAAATCTTTAGTTACCCATTCTTAATACGACTTAAGCTGTTCTAACCTTGTTTTATGCTAACGCAAAACAAAAAATCTTCCCATTAAAACTGTACACCACCAAATAGTTGACATGTTATTGTCAACGCCATTGGCACAAAATTAAGTAGAACTGCATCTGTTCTATTTAATAATCCGCACATGAAACCAGGGGCTTCAACTGTTCACTGTTCATGAGCACAGGACGCTCAAATCAGTGTCGGATTTCTGAGTCGGTATGACAGTCGCGTTGGGCCACGAAAATCCATAAGATGTGAAGTCTATCTAATAGCTCGTTTATGGTACATATTATAACCTAAAACTACTTCACCGTTCGACTAGATTGATCCATGTAGCATGTTTGTTTCGTAATTATATGTATAACAAAAACAAATAAATATGTTAAAGTGTACGCAGTTTTGTACTAATTATTTAAAGACGCAATCGACGCTTTTGTCAAATGAAATTAATGTGTTGAAACAGCAAAGCCGGGTAATATTTTATTATTCAGTCCGATAGAAACTAATGCGTTAGTTGATAAACAAATAAACATTTATTATTCGTCACTTTAGAACACATTCATTTTGAAAAGAAGATATCCAGCACCTCTTCATAAAAAATATGAACATAGAGCAAAACTGACGCACAAACATTTTATTTACGATCTCGTAGTAGATACGAATGTTCAAAAGCAAAAAACAGTTGATTTGGTTCTGTTAGAAACTGTAAAAGATATTGGCGAAAAGGGTGAACGAGTCTCAGTTTCTTATGTCAAAGCTTATGAAGCTTTAATATTGCCAAAGTTAGCTGTGTACGCTACTCCGGAAAATCTGAAGAAATATATAATTGAGGATGAAACTGAGAAGAGGAAATCATCTTTATTTAGTTCTCAATTTGTAGAAAGAACAATAAATTTATTGTCTCAGACTTATTTAAAGATATCAATGTCCATGCATGTTCCATGGACTATAGAAAAATGGCATTTAAGAGTATCTTTCCGTGACGCTGGAATTATTGTACCTGATGATGCGATAACTCTTCCGAACAAGACTATATCTGGCCCTGATCTATCCATCGAGAATAAAGAATTTTATGTGACCGTGAAAATTAATAACCGTGAAGAAGTTAAAGTAAGGTGTAGACTAATGCATTACACCTCTAATCCAGATGAAGAAATAAAGTATGAAGTACCATTTTATATGTTACCAAGCAAAGCAATATTCCCAGAAGATCAGTCAATTTTGAACATTCTTCCAAAACATCGTTTACTTGCGCAAAGTGAGAATGCAACTGAGTAAAATATAAATATTAATATAGTAAATAAGTGTATTGTTATAAATAAAATGAATAAAAGAAATTTATTGTATTTATTTCCATTTGCTTGATATGGAGCCCTTGTAATTAACGAAATGATATAAGATGGAATAATAATTAACAATAAATATTGTTATTGTAGGAATTAAAACAGTTCTTTATGTTTTTTTTTTTCATTCATTACGAATATAGTGTTTTTGTTCACTTGTCATATTTACGAAATATTCACGTGTATATAAGCAATACTAGAATTATATACCATTAAGTGATTGTTTCTCAGATTTCAATTACTTAACCTGATGTTTTGCTAATTCGGCTATTCTAGAGATAGAGTATAATGGTTCGTTATTCTGATATTTAAAAATGGAAGACAAACATTTTGCATGGGACGAAATTTCTGATGGACTGATCTTAGTAAGGTAATGAACTTCTCGTAATGAAGAAAAAATTATTTTATATATTTCCACAATTGGATATAGAATTATTTATTTCTGTATTTTAAAGTACCCAAAAAATTGAGGATGAACATGTGAAAAAAACTAAGCAACAATCAGATCCTGTACAACAGTCACAGGTATATAGTCCGCACGCTTACTTAATTTTAAACTTTTACGAAACCTTAAGCCAACGTGAAAAGGTAAGCAGCGTAAAATTAAGACATTAATTATGCAAGTATTTGCAAATGTCTTTCATACTGAAACCCTTATAATTTTAGTTACAATTTAGGAAATATTATTTACGGAAAGTATCCCCAAATGAGCCGGATGTTGTTATTTTACAAGATATAAAGGATCTTGTCATGTTTCTATTAGCCAGTCCAATAACTCCTCAGTTTGTAAATTTCTTCCATTTACCCATTGTTGATCGCTTCTTAAGAGCTGTAATAATTTATTTTCAATACTATGTGCTGACATGGGAGGAATTAATGAAAGAATGCGAGGCTACTATGAAAAAGGCGCCAAATCCTTTAGCTCAAGGCTATAGGTTTAGATACGCAGAAGAAATGCAAAATCTTCGATGTATCCTAGGCAGAGAATATGCTGATTTAATAATAGGCTGTCAAGATACTATACAGTATCATCATATGATGGGTGGAAAGAAAGGTGATTCATTAACACAGTCACAAGGAGAGAAAGATTTAAGAATTATTGAAGTGTTAATTGGTATAACGCATCGTATTGTTTGGGTAGCTTTAGAACGCAACTATTTTAATTTGATAGGTATGTAGCTTTAAGACACAAATAATTATATATATAATATGTATTGGGCAATAAGTAAAATATTATGTTAAAATAAAATGTGATTCTTTTATTATAGAAGTAGAGCTGCATAGATTGTTTAGGACTGAAGCATATAACATGGCAGAAAGACTTCATAGTAGCCAAATAGTTCAAGATATGTTAGCTGATGACATTCGAATATTGCAAGGTCGAGAACTTCAGGAGAAAAGGAAATTATTGAGAAATTCTCCATTAATTCAAGAATTGATATACTCCAATTGCGACTATCGTCTTTTATCTTTAGGTATGCTATTTATGTTGTAGCCCTTTTCTGAGAGAAATGAAGAAAACATGACTGTCTACAGGATTAGAAAAAAATCCAAGCGATCAGCGCATTCGTTATTTACAAAATGCTCTTATTGCTGAAGAACATAAATTACACGAATTTGGAATCAAAATCGGAATTTTGGGTGAAACTCGTTCTAATTATGATATAATGTTAGCACCAATAGAAGAAGAAAAAGAACCTGATAAAATACAATTATCGGAAAGTAAGAAGTATGAAAGAAAAAGTACTAAAGACATAACAGAAGATGTGGTAGGTTTTTCCGAATGTTTTTTGAATGTACATATATACTTATTATTAAACATCAGTGTTAGCTTTTCCTGTTCAATGTTACAGAAAACATCCGTAAAGATTCAGAGACTATCGATGTTCCCAATGGAGCTTAATTTGAATCAAGATTTTTATATGAGACCGATTACTATTTCACCAAGGGGCTACAAAGGTGCACGAGAACAGGGAAGAAAGAAGTGGTTAATTAGAGAAATTAAACGTCAACAACATAAAGAAACAGATACATATTCAGTAGGCACACTACTAGATTAGCTATTTCCCGAAAAATACTTTGCAAACTATTAGGATGCTTAGCTAAGAACATTTATTATCACATTTTGAAAAATATATTTTAAAAATTGTTTTTATATTATTATAGTTTGTGTGAGTATTACAGCTTCTTTTTTACGTTAAATTAATTTGAGAAGAACTTATGTTACAAATACTTTTGATACTAAACTTAATCATTTAGAAGAATCTATACAAGATACAGAAAAAATTATGTATTCTATTTCATTATCTTTTTCAAATTGTATCACAATAATATATATTTGTATGTGTCAATTTAAATCACTGATAATCTGCATAATTCTATTATAGCATAAGCTAATACTGTGTGGATATATAACAATTTACACAATTTCAAAGTAGCACAAAAAGATAACATACATATGTATATGCGGAGTACAATTCCAAATAGCGCAAAATTTTGTTTGAATGCGATCAAATGCATCGTTAAATTAATGTTATTAAAATCTAAGAAAAGTAAAATAAACAGAACACGAACCAATCGTTGATTGCTGTTTCATGACCGTTTTATTTTTCGTGTAATTACGTCATAATAATATGAATTAATAACAAGTAAATATTTGAATTAATGTGTCTATGTTTAATTTCCTGAAAGACTTCCACCCAATAATGTTATAATTATTGTTTCTTTTATTATTATACTGTAAATAGTATTGAAGTAAATAGTATTACAAATAATTAATATCGTTCACTTACTTAAAAAAATAAGAAGTTGTTCGCAATTATTACAGTATAGGAGAAATTACACCAAAAGTATAGTTACAAAGTACATTGAAAAAAAACCCACAGCACAAGAATACTGATCATTTTCTTTATCACGTAGGAATTGAATAAACACAGACACATACATTCAAGAAGAACTCTTTAAGGACATGTGATCAGGATGGATAAACTGAGTACAATAAGACAATGTAAAAAATATGCTTATTATAATTGATAATGCCTAATAATGCGCACTAATGCTGATATTTTACAAGGAGATACACATATAGGTACATTTCAAGCAATGCAGTTTTATGATTAAATTTTGCATTGTTCTTATATAAATAATTACTGTACCTACTTACTACTATTATATATAATAACAATATATATACATATATGTATATGTATATATATATATACGACATTAATTTAATCCCAATATGGGTTAAATTGTAAATTATATTGTTTTTCTTTCCATTTACAAGTGGCAAATTTACCGTCCATTGGCGATGGTTTACATTTAGCTAAAACATTTATTATTCAAGATATACTTCATTGCGACCTATTGTTCACGAATAGAGACACGCATGTGCACATTACAAAAATTATTACCTCACAATTACTTTTGGCACAGAGACTTTGATAATAAAAGCTAGATCCCACAAAAATGTGTAGAATTTCCGAGTAAAACGTGAACTCTTTCTGCTGATTTACTCTAATGATTTTTATTTTTTCGTAATCTATAAACTGATTTCAATATAGCATCTCATTTCATTTAAATTACGATATGTATTAAAATGATAGTACTGTTTGAAAATATTACACGCACATGAATAATTCTAGTATCGGTGCCTCTGATGTAATCATTTAAATGTTAAATGGCAGTAACCGAGTTAGTTATTCTTATAATTAAATGGAGCAATCTAGTTTTACTCTTCAGAATCTGTGCCTCGTTAAAATTCATGAAATATTCTACTTTAAACATCGACATTTTTGGGTAATAAAATGATGCACAGCGCGTCATCTTTTCTTGTAGGCTGCAATAGAAATTTAAACATATTACAATTGCTAAAAATATCAAAAATGAAACTATTTCGGCACTTCTTATTAAATTGAATCTTTAATTGTATGTTACAGCTATCTACTACTGAACATTCGTCTACATGATTATAATACAAAATGAAGGAAATGATGATGATGATTATGCATATATCAGCAAGATTATTTTATGCGATTATTTGCATATGTTATTACAGCAGATAGTTGATAAAAATGAATATGACTATTTACGTGTATATGTTTTTTTTTTTTCTTAAAGTTCAGTCATGTGTTCATGCAATTGAATCTATAAAGAAAATTGATGAGTAGAAAACAATTTGTTAAAACACTTTCAACTTCTGCTTGAACAAAAACTAAGTTATGTTCTGGTGAAAATATGCAAATGAAGATAATAAGTGTACATAATCCTTGCCTTAGCCAAATGAATGAAAAAATTTCAATTTGATGTAAAATGTATTGCTAATTTTACATAACTTGGAGAAGTTATATAAAATTCCTTCACTATATATCTTGAGAAACTATTTACGAATATTTCTTGCAAATATACATCAGGGTACTTAGAAATATAATAAAAATCATTAGAAGTGAAAATAATACATCGACCTGTTTCTTTAAATAAATCGTGTTTTTAATTCCTACCATAACTGAATTGATTTACAAGAAAAAAAAGAATTTACATATTCTGAAAAACTCAAATATATGACAATGACATTGTACGAGTTTTTCTCCTTTTGTTAAACTTCTATATCCTATTTTACTTGAAAAGCCAATTATTGCCATGTTGTGATAACTACAACAATTTAGCTGAACTTTTGCAATATACTCCAAATAGTTTACAAAGAAATTCCAAAAATAATATAAAGCAGATGAGAGATTATGGTCCTTTTTATGCTTTCCAAAAAGGAAGGAATTTTTGTACGTTTACAAAAACTATAATTCTTTTTATAACAATCTAGCCACAGGATGTTGTACCCAATGAAATTGATATTTAATTAGCACTAATTACTGTTTCCTTTTACTTTTTGTATGTCAATCCCTGCCATTATCTTGGATGTTTATAATTCCATAATGAAAGTCAGAAACATAATCTTACATTTAGCAGCACAGACACAAACAGTATTTCTTTCTATATTGTAAGGAACACACGCGAACTCGTATTCAAATTGTTATATTATTAAAATGGATGGGGCTACGAAGCGATATCTGACATTAGTTGAGCCAGTAAGGCTGGCTCTAAAAGTCCATGTGTTTGCCCCATCCTTTCTAAATTCCGTACATCCTTATCTACTGCCTCCAATGCTCGTTCTAACTCTTCCTCCTCTTCTCTCGATGGCTCATACTCGCCATTTCTACCTTCTAAAAATAAGATAAGAAGTTTCTCTTTATCATCATAATCACGTTTCAATCGTAAGAATAAATGCATCCATTACAATATTATCCGTTACAAACTTATGAATTAAACTGAACAATATCTTGTAAAATGTTAGTTTACAGCAGAAAAAATAATGTTATAGTTACCAATGAATAAGTCATTAAAAGCATCGGCAGGCAAATTGTTGAGCACATTGCCAAAATCATGCTCTGCAGGATCCAAAGATGGAAACACTTCATGATCTCCCAGATCTACTTTAAGTCCACCTCCAAGACTAAGGCCTAGTCCTAGATTTAAGTTAGAAGTATTCGAACTTCCCTGTGTTACAGTATTCAAATTATTCAAAGTTTTTGTCTGACTTTCACTAGAGTTTATTTGATTCAGATATTGATTCTCTTCGTGTACCAAGGTAGGGCCTTTAGCTTCAAGTTTATTCGTTGGTGGCCGCTTTCTTTTCTTTGGCCTAGATTTTGGCTTAGGCCTGGGAATCGTTGGAGATGCTGGTTTTTTACGAGCTTTCTTTGGTTTAGACTCTTGGGCTTTACGATGATAATTATCCCTTTTCCTTGCGTGTTCTGGGCAAAGAGGTAATTCGTGCGCAACATCAAACACAGGAATACAACACTGTGTATTATCACTAAATTTGGCAGTGCAATGTTCAAATAAAAGTTGATCTCCGTTCAACATAATGTGACGGGAACAATGACGAGTGCAGGGTAAAGATATCTGTTGACATCCATCGGCTCCGCAAACTCCGCCGACCAAAAGCGGTCCATCTACCACTTTGCTTGTACTCGGAGAATCATTTAAAGCTCGCGCAGTAGATGCAGGATCCTTATAAGCAGCTTCCAATAAACACCTAGCTCTGTCGCGTAACAAAATTTCAGAGTCTGTCCCACCTTTATGCAACTGAAGTAATCTTCGTCTTAATTGGGAACGTAATTGAGAAAGGCGTGCAGAACGATTTAACGTTGAACTACTTTCTCCAGAAAACCAATAATGTTGGTAAACTGTCATTTCATCTCCGCTAGAATCACTGTCTGATATTTCATCCCCGGCTCTAGGATAATACAATAATGTATGGTCTCGGGTTTGCCTTCTACATCTTAGTCTTTGTAAATTTTCGATACGATGCTGTTTCTGTTGAATTACTTTTGAAAATTTATAATTTATATGTTCACCATCACCACTACCACTGCCACAACCACCACCGACACTATTGTCAACGTCTAATTCTACAACACGATCTTGTACAGGCTTGAAAACTGCATCTGGTATGGACGTTATCCTTATTCTTTGTTTCATACATTTTCCTTTAGTCTTAATAGTTTTACAATTTTGCATTACTTTAGGATTCTTAGGTGACACTATTGTAACATTCCTTCCAGCTGATGTAGCGAATGGCTCTGGTTCACTGAAAATGTATGGGTCGACATCTTGACGAGCCTCAGTTTTCAGCAAAACCTTCAAGCGATCCGAAAACTTCAATTTATTGTCCATGTTTGAGTTTTCGGATATAGGGACCTTCATTGATTACCGCTTTCCTTGTCTCGTGTTCTACCTGCATTCTCAAACCCTCCAAAATCAATCTTCTTCCTATTCTAGATAAAACTTAGTTCACGCCATGTGCCTAGATCCAAGTCTGTATATAAATATTTTTGTATCCATAATACTGAGAATAAAAAATTAAAAAATTACTTTTATTGTATTGTATCACAGCTTGGTTTGTTTTCCTTTTTTCTTTGTATTTGCTTTACTCGTGCACCGAATGTTTACATACGTATAGAGTTAATACGACTAATAAAATGATATTTTCTTGTTTCCTTTTTTGTACAAAGTATAATAATAAATTATAAAATAGTCTATGTGCACTACTTATAATAATAATATTAATACAGTGTGCACTCAGCTATCTTATTTACATGTATCTGTATATGTACAAAAAAAAAAACTTAATTTTGTCATGGAACGTGCTTCAGTAGAAAGATTAAAATTGATTATTCTATTATTCAATATCAAATTTTTCAGGTGAAATGTTGCAAAACTTTTGTGTATATCCAAATGACAATAAAAATCGATTCGTTACACCTATGCGCAAATAATACTTTAGCAGTCGATGATACCTAGAATTAATTAAAGCTATGTATTACTTTTAAATTTTAATTCCCATACTTCTGTACATAATGGATATCAAATGATTACTAATGTCCCCTGGTTCAAGCAGGTAAGCGTGAACTTAGTCCATGGCTAGATCAGGATAAAAACAGTCCTTTCCTCGCATAGCAATTCACTGCTACATATATTCTACACATTTTTCAATAACATCGCTATATCGAACATCAAATCATCGAACGTTGATTCTAAGTGTTCTGATAATCTTTGACAAGTCAAAGCCATATTAATAATAAGCGTATTATCTCTGATGTTGACAACAGTACAGAATGTTGGACATCAACACTGTTTGGTTATGTTCACTCCTTATATGGCCAATAAGACACTGTGCAAAATACTATAATCAAGTTTCGATAATACAGTCAGAATGACTCTCGATATGAGTCTTGTCGCATATTTATATCCCAATAACGAGGGTAAACTATTCACAATTAGTCTCACGAAGTACCCTTTACGGACTCGTTTTCGTTTAGTTTAACCGAGGTTGGGACAATGGAAATTACACCCAACAGTAATGGAGGTTGTTGCCCAATCAGAGGCAATCCGACCTTTTTCGTGCAAAATACACTCTAACGAGATTGAAGATTCACGCACAAATTCCAGCATTCATCGATAATAACATTAGAAAGACATGTCAGATGTAAGGGAAGCAAAATGGCGGACGCTGCACACACGAACAGTTTCTGATGCGAAAAATCTTTGAATTCATTGTATAATCATTATGAATTTGGTATAGAAACATTTTACGTTCATTTTAAGTGTTAACTAATTTTATATGATAATTTAGAAAAACATACTTTTACATGATTGCAGATAACTTCTGTTAGAAATCATTAGATTGTTCTTCATTATTCACTTTAACATAACCTTTTAATTGCCTTGCAGGTTTCTTAGTTCGTTAGATCGTTATTTTCCCTTTGTTTCCTCCGCTTCCTAGCGGAACAGAATAAGTGAAAAAGCACGTGTGACAATATATTGTTCCTTCAATTCGCACAACTTTTCTTCTCGTTCAAAATCTTAATGTTATATTGTATTTAGAGCAATTACATTTGATTTGTTATTATTTGCAGAATTTATTCATATTTTGAAATATATATTGTTCAATGTGAACAAAATTGTACTTAGCTTTTTATGGTGAAGTCAATTATTTTTTAGACCATAATTGTATCCGACGGTGAATGTCCAGACTGCTTAGATTATAATCGTTACGATAAATTAAATATTATAAAAAGAAATTCTTTTTACTTTCTCATACTACATCTAATGTTTTTTTGTTTTTTTTTTTTGTAAAATGGGGAAAACCATTTCACGAAATTAAAGATTCGTCTTTCGAGAAGTCCTAAGTTCATAAAACATTATTATTTTTGTATCGATTAATAAACTAAAAACCGGTATCCAATATAGCTAACATACTATCAAAAATTTTTTAGTATAATTATATAGTTTGAATGTGAGAAACAATACCTTTTTTTTAAGTTTAGTAGCAAAAAAAATGTTACGGTAGTGGGAGAAACTGTGTAAATATAAAACATCAAATTGTACGTTGATATACATACTTATCGTATCACAAGCATAATAATGATGTAAAGTTGTAATTATAAAATAACTAATATTACATTATAGCCAAATCATAGCCTTCTAATCGGTCTCATTATATTCAGAATTCTGAACTGAATAATATCTAATTGTTAATCTAACACATGGTCGTACATATCATATTTGACTAATGAATGAATACGCGACAATTAAAAATCTAGTAACCTTGACAAAATTGTTACCACCGATCAGCTGATTTTGACATTTGAGTTCACTATAACCTATTTATAAAATATATTGCTTAAGACCACCTGTTGATTTGTCTAGGCCTTTTTGAACAAATATTTACTTGACTTTTTATATCCTGAACGTTCGCATTCCGTAAAAAATTCCTTTTCCCGAGGAAAAAATGTTTAATTTGTTTCATTTCATCTGCAAATTACACAAATAATATTTTATCGTTTCCCCGCATATATATATACTAAATCAATATATAATTTATCAGCAATACTTTGCATGATATTTTATGCTTCTATTAATTGATCTTCATCGTTACAATTATAACGATTACTTATAATTAATTATTTTTAGTATTACCATTTTACTTTGTTAAATTTGTTTCTATGAGGAAAAATAATACTTTCAATTGTATGTATTACAACCTTGTTTTATTTTATATTTTCCCCCTTAGTCTTTTTATAATTAAGTATACACAATGATCATAGACACAAGTATATTGTGTAGTTAACATTGCTTGAACTATAATTCCTCGACGTTTCGAACAAATACTTCTACCAAAGATAGCAACCAGATTGAGATTTATACTTGTCATAAACGAATAATATACTTGGTAGTTAGAAAATAGTTATAACATAGACCTCCAAACGTTTAGACATTAGTATTGTATGTGAAATATGACATTAAAGATCAGTAAGATCAGTAAGATCACATTGTATAAGATCAGTAAGCAAAAAGAAAAATTATGAATTTAAATAGTATGATTGAGTCGGAACTTTTATATCGTATTTAAAACAAAAAAAAATGAAACTCAAGTATTAAATTAGTACAATACTTCTTCTGTGACAAGTTTGTCCTTACAAATGTTCAACAAGATAGTATACAATAAACTGTGTATGCATAACATGTGTTTAATCCCTCTGATCTCACCTGTCTGATAGCCAATAAACATTTTTTTAATTCACTTTTGCTAGTGTCTTTACTTATTGAAGTTTAGTGTGCATTACACAGATATTACAAAAGCGTGCTAAGTTTTTCATCATATTCTTTGTTCAATAATTGAAAGTGTAATCATTTGCATCCTTACTGTGATTTCGCATTTACGAACATACGTAAACTGAACAACGAATTATGTAAAAAAATTAAAACTAGTTAAGTACAGAAAAGCTTCTAATACATCAAGATATTGTTCCATAAACTTGATAAAAAACGTGAATTGAAAAATGTGTCACATAAATTGAATAATGTAGAAATTATATAATTCATCCAAGCGATATGTGTCATACATAGATAATTGTTTAATAATCTTACAAAAATCAACAAGAAATCAATGCAGCGTAGTAATGAACAGGAATTTCAAGTATTCACCTCCTCAAATTATTCTTATTAAAAAATTGTCCCAATTATTTGAAATGTAGGAAATTTCTTTTATTCTGTATTTCAACCGATTCAACTTCTAATGATATTAAATTCTTAGTTTGAGGTATAATTTGTGGTAGATCCAAGGGACGGTAATTTTTTTATTATAAAAGTTGTATTTGAAAATTATTATGAATTAGATAATAAATGTATGTTACGTAGTTCTTCTTTGAGGTTTTTGTCCTTTAATAACAGTTGGCCGGCCTTTTATGTAACCTTTCTTGCGACGTGTTGTCTGAAACATTAATGTCCAACCCCCCACAACTTCAACTACATTTCAAAATTACACAATGCGATAGTTCAGGAAACAGGAAACGATACGACTTACACTTCGATAAATAAAAGAAAGATTTCTTCATTATATGAAACACAATATTCTCACCTTTTTGCTGATATATGAATTGGCATTACGTGCAACAACCCGTTTGGATAGTGGAATGCTGGGTCTATTAAACTCATTTGGTTTTTTCACCCTAAAATTAAAATTATAGCGTTTATAGATAGGTATAAAAATGAACGATATTTGAATTACTGTATCATATCTATTTTTTTAGCCATTTATCGCGCCTCGCGAAGTAATTCAAATATCGGCAATTTTTCATAAAAAATTGAGCGACCTTTTACTTTTGCACATTAGTGTGTATAAATTAGTTCGTAAGGTTTATAAAATTACCTGTAAATTCTAACAAGCCAATGCTCTGTTGTATAAGCTTCTTCCAAATATGTTAATTGGAAATTTTTATTTCCTATCTCGGCATTACGTGTACGATCGTAACCAGGTGGCGATCGATAATCAATCTTTACTTCCCCAAATCGATAGTAACTTAATTTATACATCAGTGAATTCAAAAGGGTAGGTGAACCTTCAGAGTCAACGCGGAATTCTCCCTTTTCGGTAAAATAGTCACTTTCCCGAATGTCTTGTGGATGTTCACCTTCTGCAATGCGCACCATCCAAAGGAACTTATTAACATCATCTCCAGAATATCCAATCATTCCTCCAAAAATAACTAATACATAATCTACATCTAATGATGTCATGATATCATAAGCAGCACTTTCATTTGAACTCATTGCTTTTCCAACCAGTGCTATATGTGAATTATTCCACGTATTATTGTCCACTAATGTTGTCCTATATTAAAAAAAAGATAAGTTTATAGCGCTTTACAAAGATATATGACAATGTGAATTTATAGGCATTATTTTTAAACAACGTATACCTATTAGCCATTCCAGCAATTTGATAACCATAATCCCACCAGCTCATAATTCTAGCATCGATGGGTGTATTTTGTGCTAACCAATAGTATGCTTCTCTAAAATCGTCGAGTATAGCTCTGCCGCCATCGTTACTATATGATGCCAAAACAATCGAAGGGCTAGAATATGCGTTACTTGTAATCCAAGTACAATGTAACGTGAACATCATCATTAGCATAAATGCTCCAATGACAACACCATTTCGAAGATTAATGCCTAATCCATCACCATTGCCCCTAGGTCTTTCATGTTTCATTCTACGTAGTTTGCCAGCTTTATCGTACAATGCTCTACCCGGGCTTCTTTCCCTTTCCTCTTCACTTTCTTCTTCGCTGCCATTACTACTTTGATCATTTCTCTCATTGTCTTCTTCTTTAAAGAACAATTCGAGTAGATCACTGAATGCTACACCGGCAAGCATGCAAACTACTGGTGTTAGAGTGAGCATAAGCCTCACCATTACACCAGCGAAATAAACTGCACTTATAGCGTACAATATAACTGTAAAATAATTGTTATTAATAGTATATACACGTAACTTTAACAAACAACTAATTTCATAAATCTAATCTTACCGAACACACGTTCATCATTAATATGTTTAATGCAATACCAAAGGCCAACGGGGAAGGTTGTAATAAGAATATGTAAATCAAAGAAAAAGCTGAACCATGTTGTTGGTTGATGTTCGGATACAGATGCTATTATTGGAATGTGTATTTTTGCGTAACCAGTATCCCATAATGAATAAAATCGGCCGCTCCATGGTGCAACGACGCCTGCATAAGTCAAAAATATTAAAACAAGCAGGAGAATACCAGCTGTTACTGCGACCACTCCCCCGAAATATTTCATTTCGGACTTTGTAAGTACAGTCCTTAAATATCTATAATAAAAACAAAAGGGTGAATCTTAGATTACAGTATTCGTTAAATGAATATTAAACATTACATTAAATTGATCTACCTAAGAGTTGCCACAAAAATTAGTAGGCCAAAGACACCTCCAGCCGCCATATGTTCTGATGTTCTGATCGGTTGAAAACCAACGAACGGTATTTGCATGCTTAACAAGAGTCCCAAAATATAGAACGTGGTGTAACTTGTAAAAAGGCGATTACTAAATCGGTTCATCACCAATAATGCGAACACATGGAGTGGGATTAAGTTAATAATGAAAACGTATCCACCCCATGCGGATACCATATAAAAGTATGACAAAGCAGTCATACATGCCCAAAAAATTGAGCCGGTTTTAACCGATTTAACCCAAAGATAATATGTAATTTGCAGGGCGAAAATAGCAATACCCTCATTATCGTAACTGCCCGCTACAGATCTTGAAATGTAACCAGGTACAATTGCAATAAAACATGCGGCAAATAAACCAGCTCCGGCGCTCCATATTTCTTTTGTTAATAAGTATGTGGAAATGGCAGTAAGGCCACTAAATACTGGAGCTAGAAACACGCAAATGTCCCGTATATGCACTGGGATATTTAAAGAATGCAATATATAATGTATGGAACCCGATGTTATCATTAATCCGGGATAAACAGTTCCGCCGACAATACGACCCAATGGATACCAGGCTCTTTCATCGAACCAATTCAAAAAGTTATAAAATCCATGTTGTACCATATACGCTGTTGCTCTGTAGTTAAACCTATATAAAATAAAATAATGAATATTCTACTTTACAATCCCATGGCTTTAAGATAATAAGCTGATACAGAGTAGCCATGCACATATTTAATGGCATTATTTTATTAACCGGATTCTGCTTTTAAGTAAATGAATTATCATTATTAAGTACGATACGAAGTATAGCGGTAAATTAAATTATCAGCAAATACCCATATAAAATGAAAGTATACGTACCAAGGATCGAATTCGTGTATGATACTTTCAAAACGAATTACCGCAAACAATCGTGAGGCAAATCCAGAAATCCAAGCAAGTAGCAAAACAGTAAAAGTAATGAGAGAACTAAGCCCAACCGCATTCGTTAACGTAGAGGTTTTCATTTGCTTGGACGTTGATTTCTTATCGGGGAACATATCTTTTCTGGTATTCGACGTGGATGATTTATTTGGCAACATATTTCCTTGAAGTTGTTAAGGCGTAATGGAAAATACTTTCTTTATGTTTCAACAAACATTTCCCTTCAACATATTAACATTTCTTTCCAATTCAATACGTTTTGCAAATCAAGCGGCCCGCAAGAAATTACCAAACCACTAATCTCTAGGCTAGGAGGCTACGAAGACACGTTGAACACCGGCTACGTGTTAACCATGACTTCACAACGACGTTCCCGTGCTTTTGATACAAATATGGTTGATACGTGGTATGTTCGAATATGCGCTTAGATTCACTACACGTTCGATGCGAATATCAAGCTGCTGATTGGTTTTATTAGCGAGCTGTACAATCGTAAATAGTTTGTGTACCAATCAGATTAATTTTCTTACGATGTAACAACTTCAATTGTAACTAAATGCAGATATAACATGGATATAATACAGCGATAGTTATCTTGAAACGTCATATCCGGATAATTCTATTAGTTAACAACTGACCTTTATAGTACGCAGGGAAATTAATATTTGTATCTACTATTATAAATATATCAGAAACATTGAAAATGTTTTACTTTCAAAATAGATCAAGGAAACAATATTAACCAAAGTACATATTTCAAGCGTATATAATGATTTACATGTAGAAACCTACAAAAACAAAATCGATATATAAAAGGACTAATAAAGTCCTTTTTATACTGAACGTAATAAGACAAATTTCACTTAGGTACGATGTGAATGATTCGAAGGTATCGGTTAAAATGATTCAAGTATTTTTTCTATATAACGTAGAATAGCTTCTTCAATGTTTACTACCAAGAAACAATTAATAAAACGAACGGGAAAAAATCCTATCGATCGTTATAATTTCTTGAAGCTTTTAGCTACAGAATTTAAAACCAGCAAATCTAGAGGTAACGAATACAGAATAATATAATATAATTGCTTAAGGTAAAAATTGAATACAGTAATCAATTACATTCACAGAGGCAAAGGAACAGGTATTAGCAAACCTTGCTAATTTTGCTTATGATCCTATTAATTATGGGTACATAAGACAGCTTCAAATAATTGATTTATTTCTTCACACTCTGTCGGAAGATAATAAGAAACTAGTATGTTTTGCAGTTGGCGGTATTTGTAATGTATGCGCTGGTAAGTACTGACATACTTATCATGTAATGAAAAATAAGTTTTACAATTGGGTAGACATGAAGTTAATAATTGGCATTTTAGATCCCATAAATAAATTATACATTTTGCGTAATCAAGGCATCCAGCTATTAACTTCATTGCTTTCTTCGCAAGATGAAGATATCGTTCTTTCTGTAATCACAAGTTTAATATTTTTAATTACACCTGAATCCAAGAATGAAATAAAGAGCAATATCATTGAAAAGCTACAGAGTTTATCAGATCACGAAAGCAATCGTATTAAAAATTTGGCAACAATATTTTTGGAAGACTATATTGCAATGAACGGCAGACCTGAAAATTCGAAAAGCACAGAAGATATTTGAATGAATGTATTTAGTCGATGTTAAAATGAAGTTGTCAAAGACATTTTTGGAATTATTAAAAAGGTACTGCACAGGACCATCGAGTGTTGTGAGAAATGTAAATATTGGAAAGGAGATATCAATTTTCAGAACAATCACAAGAGATGATATATTGAATTTTGCCAAACTCACTGGAGACTATAACACGATACATGTTGAATCGACAAGCAATATTGTTCATGGTGCTCTTCTTAATGGTTTAGTATCGGGTGTACTTGGTACAAAAGTACCAGGTCCAGGAACCATAGTAGTCGAACAAAACCTTACATTTCCAGCGCCGTGTTATGCTGGTGATACGATAGAAATCAGGGTGCAAATTATTTCTGTAAGAAAAATTATGAAATGTGAATACACTTGTGTTGCAAATGGTAAAAAAGTTGTTTTAGAAGGCAATGCGAAGCTTATAAAAAAGGTCGTGAAGCATCAGTGTACATAATGTAAATAGTTGCTGTTATATATATGTATTTGCATTTTGAAATTGTATATCATATAAATTATATTATATCATATAAATAAAGGACACAGTAAATTATACCAGGCACTGTACGATTGCTAAAACTGCACTGTTATGAAAGATTGCATATTATGCGACCTATTTTAATTGCTGACATAACAAAGCACCTTTAACAAAACCTGCATCGAATTGGTGACATTTCTTACTTGATGCAAGTGGTGCATAGAATTCAATTAATGTAAGTATTATTCAGTTGAATCACATACTTGTATATATTCACTATTATTTTTCTGTTACACATCGTTATTAATTAATATAATTTCACTAGAATGAAATATTTTTATATACAGTCCCATATAATAACAAGAATTTTTTTTACACAGAAAAATGAACCCAGCATATCTACTATTACTTCTTTGTTTTTTGTCTACAAATGCAGACAATAAGACTAAACAAAAAGGTTCAAATAATATGGTCAAAACTTCTACTACTGAATCTCCATTTGGTTGCGTTTGTGGGATATTTTTAAGTGGACAATTTAAAAAGGGTAGTAAACAGCCCCCAACAGGAACTCCTGCTATTCTTCATGAACAGCCTGGAAAATTTCACTGTACATCAGCTGGAAATAGACTTTGCACAAATAAATGTTTGGATACTGTTAGTTTCTTTATGAAAGCCTTTGGTAATTAGTAATTAGTAACTTCAAATTCGAAAGTAACAAAAATATGGTACTTTTATTACAGATCATTAAGTATCTACCAAATAGCTCGAAAATCTTATGCAGTTCAATAGAACACGACTGTTACAAGGAAAGGGTGAGTTTAATTACATGGTCCTACAAAAATTAAGTCACTTCCTATTTATGCATTATTATAATTGAAATATTTTTTAAGTAGGCTTACTTATTTATTAAGAACTGCAAAAGTGAATGGATTAACACAAATCTTTCGACTGGGAGAGAATATTGTTGCAAGGATGGAGCTCCATACAAATGCTCAATTTAATTAATTGATTAATCCATTTGTAACAAACGATATGTACAAGTAGAGTATAATCAAAGTTTTGCTAGTCACTATTATATCTGATATACTGCTACTGATTAGTTCCAATATAAGCAATAATTTAATAAAGGCATAATATTTTTAATAAGTAGAAGATCGCGAAATATTAACAGATAAAACAAAGCAAAGAAGCCTTTTGGGCCCAATTATTTATGTACTATTCGTACCGTTACAGGTGGATTAAAACAAACACGTCTGATTATTTCTAATGCTTTTATACATTACAAATTTTATATTTTTTTAGTTTAATAAAAGTATCCTTAGTTCTACCCTGTTCTCTTGTCTTAAATATCCCGCTCTTAATCCTCTAAATATAGCTTCAAGATCGTCATACACACTGTGGAAAGAATCAAAGGAATCCCAGACAAATATCTGAAATCCTCAATCTATAATTAGATATTCAGATGTGAAGCACTGTTCTATTTCGTGCATTCGAAAAAAAGAAAAACTTTTGTTTCATTTACGCTTTTCTTTTTAATCATTATTGATATGTGAGGTATGATTTTGGTCTTTAATTTGTGCTATTGGGTCAAGTTCAGGCATAACCCCGATAACATTATAGATGACAATGTTAAATTTAAATTGATCAGTCATTTGAAACTTGGGGTCTTCTACTCTCTATATTTCGACGCTCGACGTCAACTTTCTGCAGCATTCGATATTTTTGCTAATAAAAATGAAAACGATTGAAAAATCATACGTTGTTATTTCTTTGAGGGTACTATCTAATTACTGATGAGATTGTGGTACCTCATGAAAAATAAAAAGACAAATAATGCGAAGCTGCATTGCGAGCGAGTTCTGATATAATTCAGAATTGATATCTCAGATTATAATAGATTGTAAATAAAGATCGGTAAGAAATATGTGTGCACGACTTTTAGCATGCCCTTTGTGCTCGCAACCAGGTTTTTTAACATTGGATGCATTGCGAACAGGATTAATTAGTGTGGCGACACGACCCCTTACATGCCCAGTGTGTAATGAAGTATTGCTTGGGATTGATAAACTTACCATACATTTATTCAGTCATACTATTAACTTGAACAATAATAACGCAACTGAGCCATCAAAGTATACAAATGTCATTAGCAATAATAATTCAGGAGTAATACATAATGTACAGAATACTGTGCTCCAAGATTGGGATGCATCTAAAGTACAAATTATAGATTCCAACAGAATTTTACAAAATGACATAAATATTCAGAACAGTCTAATATCTTCCCAAAGCTTGCGGAATGCAAAAAGTGAAACTTCTAGTTCAAAGTCGGAGAATTCTATTCAAGATCAAAATTGTACATCCAATCATATATCTCAAGCTACATTGAACCAAGAATCAGTTTCCGGTAACAAAATGATAGATACAATTCATACATCTGAAGAAACAGAGGCAGAGAAATGTTCTCCGCGAATGCTACACGAAACAATAAAATTAAATTATTCTACACAGTATTACACGGATGAAAATGTTAAGCATACAAATTGTGCACAAAATTATCCTGAAACGGAGCATGATAATATTGAAACCTTTAAAAGTTGGTTACAAAGTCATCAACACTGTGAGCAACAAAACAATGATTTTACAAATAAAATAGAAGGATCAGAAGAGAATAAAAAATGTTTCAATGGCGAACAAAATTATAATGAACAGCAAGTAGTAACGATGAATAAATTTTCAAACATTGCTACTGCATATAATAATATGTTATTAGAAAGGGCTAATGAACAAAACATACACGAAAATTCATCTAGGATGCATAGCGAAAGTCATAATGAAAGTTTTAAACTCGAAGAAATTCTGCCACAATTAAAGTTTATAAAAAGTTTGACAACGAAAGAAAAGACTGAACGTTGTAATATATGCGGCTTTCATTTTCTTGATCATGATATTTTACTTTTACATAAGCAATTGGTTCACACAATCAATGAAAAAGATCTGAACGTCGCTGCTGAAGCTTTTCTGAAGAATTATTCATGTCATTTGTGTTCCAAGGTATTTAAAATGAGAGGAAGCCTAATGGTGCATATGAGAGTAGCGCATATGGGATATAATTTAGGTAATTTACTAGTGTTATATTTAAAAGAATATCAATAGATGCAGATATAGATAGTCAACAAAGAAATATTTTCAGGATCTTTGGCTAAAGGTGGACAGATAGAACTTGTACTTAATGAAAACAAATACAGTTGTCCTACTTGTGGAAAAAAATTTAAGAAGGTAATTAAATATCAGGTGATTCTAAATGAAATCTACATGTAAACAATTTTTGGAAAAATGATATAAATTGACTACTTTTTTTAGGAACAACATGTAATACAGCATTTAAAAACACACGAAGCTAAGCAGTGGGAATGTGATGTATGCAGTAAAATGTTTACAACGAAATATTTTCTTAAGAAACATAAGAGATTACATTCAGGAGAGATGCCTTATAAATGCAATATATGCAACAAAACGTTTACCTTTCAGCAATCGTATCACAAGCATAGGTTGTATCATAAAGATGATAAACCACATACATGTGCAACATGTGGGAGATCATTCAAAGAATTATCCACTTTGCACAATCATGAACGAATTCACACAGGTGAAAAACCTTTTGCGTGTGAAACTTGTGGTACGTTATCTGCAGATTACATACTAAGTAAAAAATGTTGTGAGAAATTTAGAATAATGCACGTTTTGATTTCAGTTATAACTAACAATTTAACATGGATTGTTCTATTTCTGCAATGTATGTATAACAATGTTTTGTAATTATTGTTATATTTTTGAACAAATATAGCTTATATTTGTAAGCAACCACTAAATATCAACTGCAACTGTATATTTAGATAGCATATACTTGAATTATTCTGCAACTAAAAACTATAATTACATTTTACGATAACATATTAATGAAAGAATGCCACATGGATCAAATTTTTCTTAATAAATTCTATTATTTTCTTAGGAAAATGTTTCCGGCAACGAGTTTCATATTTAGTTCATCGTAGAATTCACACAGGTGTTATGCCTTATAAATGTACAACATGCGGAAAGAGTTTCAGATATAAGGTAAGTTACAACCTACAAAAGGAATTATATAACTTGGCTAACTGTTTATTGTTTTAGGTAAGCCAAAGAACTCATAAGTGTCCAACACAGCAAATAGGAAATGTACAACAGACAAATACAATTGATCAGTCTATACATTTATCTACCGTACAAGGTGTAAGTAATGACTTATGTAAAAACCAAAAAGAATTTTCAAGAGAAGATCAACCAATGCTAAATATTGTAAATAACAATGAAAACAAATATGTATTAATAATAAATACTCAGGGTCAACATCTCTTAACTAAAGAATCAAACGTTGAAAAATTGACAACTGTTTTGAGCAAAGAACAAAAATTAGAAGAGCACATAGGACTAAATAATAAAGACGAACAAATGAGGACTACATGGAAGTCTGACATTCCTAATGATATTATATTTAAAAAGTCCCATGAATCTTCCAAAATAGTAAACTCAAAAAATGAGAAGCTGGTTGTAGAAAATACAAATGATTTCTTCTCTATGGTAATATCTCCTCTTGAAAATGGATTATCTTCGCCGACAACTGAAATGGAACACTTACGAGTATCCTCACCTATAGAAGAAGAAAATATATTAAAACCTTACGGTGCCTTTAATAACGCAACATCTGGTTTAGAAATGAACATCATTAATACAAATATAGGTCAAAGCTTTACTAACTCGGAAAATAATGCAAACAATTTACAAACTATTAATGAAGAATCTTTTAAACAACTGTTATATTGTATTAATGAAAAATAGTTCAGTTACTATCACGGCTATCACGAATAAATAATAATAAATTAAAAAGGAATTGTTTGAAACTAAAAATATAGCGAAATTTAATAAATGTTTTCAGTATACTAATACAATGGATCACTTTTCCGAAAGTATTTCTTTAAGACTTCCCACGACGAACAAAAATTGTTCACATCTTTTTCCAAAGTTCAATGCAATACTTAACTCGTTAAATTAATAGTTAAAATATTTCCAAAAATATGTCACCCGTAATTTTTCACTAAACTTTCCAAGAAATATTTCAAGCAATCTTTCAAATCACGTTTGTTGCTTTTGTTAATATTTATAAAGGAATACTCTATTTGTTAATGTATGTAGCGCCCTTTTTATGAAATGAAGCCATAATATTTGTCTCACACGTGATTGGTTGATAAAAACGAACAGTACAGATTGTCCAATTACAATTTGAGAAATGCTACGTTATGGCTAAACATGGAGGAATGCACGTGCATTAGTTGAATCGCCTGAAACAACCTGTATCCTATATAATCCATGGTCGAGATATCGTAGCAGACGACGCTCTGATCGACTTGACAGCACAGTCCGTATTTTCACGTGTCCTTTCGTACATCGCATTGCGTAACTGGAGTTCGTACTTCCAGGGAGGAGCTCCCCATTTCGGTAAGTAACGATATTAATATGAAACTAAAGAATATCAAGAAAAACAGAGCAATGTATGATATGCATAATGTCTGTACAAAAAAAAATTGTCCAATATATTCGCCAACAGGCTTCATTTATCGCAACCTGTTTTTAACATAATTCGAGAAATATTTTAGTTTATCGGCCAATTAGGCATTGCTGAACGAGATTTTCAACCAATCGTGGGTTGATGTGTACATACATGTCGTGATCAAACAATGAAAACTAGGACCCATCATTCCTTATGTCATCGTAATTCTAAAGGTTTGTGTTTTTATACAAAGTATAAAAATAATAAGTTATCGCTCTATAATCATTCAGACTTTATACTCAGTTAAAAGGAAAAAAGGAGAAACATAAGTTAACTGTTCCATCTTGCATTGCCACAGTAGCATGTTGTTGTATACGTTTTAAAGTTGTTAAAAGATTGGTTAAGAAGGCAATAAAGAATTTTGATAGTGTATCGTCGAATATTTAACAGTGGCTAACATTTAAATGGTGTAGCGTGTATCAATTATCGCATACTGCAACATATAAGGTTATTTTATTCGAGATATAACGTATTTTCTTCAATGTTCAATATACGATTTTTTTATATGGTAACCTTATCATGTTTGAAAGACGAACGGTAATATAACATTTAATGTATCGCGTATCATATATTCATAGAAACTTTATTTTTCATTTCGTTTGAAAATACAATTTTTTACCCCATCGTGGATATATATGGGAAATAATATGAAGGGAATAGTATGTCGCAACAGTGTACAACCTTGCATACGATATATTTCAGTTACTTCGTACACAGTATACCTATTTGCACCTACGTAAGTGTATTAATCATAGAATAATTAAATACTCGTTTTCAAAATATTCATCATTGACATTCAATCAACTGTTTGCGGCTAATTTTACACTACAGATAAGGGACAAAGTAAAAGTTGGTGTTTGAAAAAAGCTGAAAGCAAGATGGCTATTCGCGCCGGTCTTGTGTCTGCAATTATGTTGTGAATTTGCGATTGAACTCCCCGCGGGCAACGAATTTTCGAACGCACCTTACGTTAACTTCGTGTGTGACGTTTCACTGATGGGGGCGGAGCGTACTCCAGCTTCCCAATTCTAACCAACCCGATCCCGATAGCCGTTGCATTCCGCTGACTTGCTTCAGTGTGCCTCGGCAGTGCGTTCGGTGCGTTTTTTGGTGTGTGCTTGTGCACATAGCCAGTCACCAACGTACGTGCGAGCGCGAGAATCCATTTCTCTGTCGCGCGTTTGTAACGAGGAACGTTGTGCTCGTCAAAATCATCAACGGGAAGACATTTTCCTCGCGATGCCTTGGGCATGTTTTTCCGACATTCAGGTAATCTTATCTGTAACTAGGGTATTTTGTATGAGTTACATTTTTCCTTTTTTTTATTGTCGTTTCTTTCTTTTCGTTTTGTCGAGGAACTATATAGTTATCCAAGTTAGGGTTCTCGTTTTCGAGGACCTGAACCTGAGGTCACACGGTGATGAGAGCGGAGAAACGAAAGAGAGAAAGAGACGAAGAAAGAACTCGTCCTCCATTACTTGTTCGCAAGCAAATGGTGGCTTGCTCGCTTACGAGTCTTTGTTATAATTATTTACGTCTTTCGTGTTCTATTCCTACGATGCATCGGGGTTTATGCGTGACTTCGTTGACGATCGTGCAATCTCAGTATTCTTAGAAGAAGTACCGTAATGTCAACGGAATAATTTTGCATCGCCCCGTGATATATTATAAACGGGCACCAGTTGTGTAGTGTTTGTGTTATGATTCTTGGGTTTGTTACTATCTCTTTCACCGTGGAGGAAAACATTAATTGCGCATCGCTTCTGCTGTATTATTTAGTTGCGCTCCTCTTGTCCGAGTGTGCACCGATTTACCGTAATAAGTGATTTCTGTTTAATTTACTTTATTAAGAGTTATATATGTATAGATATTTTTTTTATTTTTCATGCATTATTCGAACGTGGGTATACGCATTTCTTTGTTACAGTTTTAAACGGGCGTTCACATTTTTTTTTATGTACATGCTTTTATGTAACATACAGTATTTGTCGAAATATCTATTTATTTTTCATTTGAACTGCTCGCTATTGTATTAGCTAAGCAATAGACGAAGCAATGTTGGTAGGGATTTAAAAGGAAGGAATTTAAATCACTGGGATTTAAATGGAAATGTCCGATTTCTGTTAATACTATACTATCTAATATTCAAGCTACTATTCTACATTTTATTTATTTCTAATGTATTCCATAATGTAGTATTATGAAATATTAAATGGAAAAACATTATTTAAAACTTTAATTTATTTGCTTCCGTCCATATTTTTTTCAAGTTTTAACTTCCATTTATAGATTACAGCCTTATCATTATATAATGTACATTGTGCCAAGGATCTTTACCATTTTACGACTACTTTTATATTTATTGAATACAATATGGGATATTTTACAAAATTACCTTTTCCGTTCTTGCAATTATTTAGCACATTTATCTTTTGTTTTCGCAGACAGTATAGTGGCATGAGTCGATTAATCTATGGCAGATCAACAAGATCAATTGTCATCAGGGGGGTCTGTAGAGACGGCCAATGCTTCAGCAGATACCTCTAAGGTTAGGGGGAAGAGCTCTAGCAGTGGTAGCAGTGGTTATAGAAAACGACAGAGCACTGGTTCTATTCCGGTCACTGTGGATGAAAAGAGACGCAGACAAACCATTGGTGACCCTCAGTCTTCTGAACTTTTTAATAATACGTCTTGTAAACACTCAACGGATTCCTTCAAACAAGAAAGTAGAGCCAGAGGTGAACGTAAAAGTCATGGCAGTGGCTTAGAATCATATCTGGGTAACTATATTTTTTAAACTAAGGAGAAGAATGTGATATAATATTTAATATACAATAACTAACATCATTAATTAAGAATATGTATTAACGGTATTTGAGATCTCTTTGTAAGATTACGATTCATCTATAGATACTGATTGGAGGCCTCAACACAAAGTTCAGCAATCAAATTATAATATTAGCGGGAACAGTACAAGAGCCCGTAGTTCTGCAAGAACAAGTTTGCCAGAGTTGAATTTAACAGCTATTGACTGTGTTGCTTCGCGGACTCGTTCTCGTACGCCGCAAAATCCGCAATCCATACCACAAGGACATAATAGTTTCGATTTATCGCTATCTAGTGGTATACGAGAAGACTTGCCGTATAACGATTTGGTACCGACATCAAGTGCCACGCCAGTTACTAGTCATCCATCCACATCGAAAGGAAGAGGTTTGTGTATTTATTGTTTTATTCTTTGAAAAGTGTTGGTTGCAATGAGATTGCGATGCGTGATTTGAGTGAACACATAATACAAGTTAAATCAATCGAAACAATCTTTAAATATATATAAATATATTCGTTTAAAAACCTACAAAATGCATAAATCATAACACCAATTTATAAGCAATATAACAATAATACAGTTCGTACCAGTTATAATGATTAAGTCATGTCTGCTTGTTTTTATGTAAAACTCGAATTAGCATTTATATTTTAAAAAAATTAATAACTTTGGATGTAACGAGGATTTGTTGTTTTACAAAACTTATGATTTCGTATAATACATACAATTAATATTGCTTTTCAATGCACTTATATATTATCAGTATATTAATTTATGAAACTCCATTATCTAGAATGCGTTATAATTTGTGAAGATCAATAATGAACATAATAATCATCCATTTCATAATAGCACAATTGTTAGCTATATCTTTTTAACATTATTTTTCGTTAAATTCGTAATATTTTTGTTGCTTTAGTACTAGTAACATCTGCATTTTCTAAACAGTCACAGCTAAATTATTTTAAAAAGGTCAATAATGATTAACACGATGCTATTAAAATGAGATAAAATGTAAAGCTATAATTCCTAGCTAAAATTTTTAAAGACGTTAAAATTAAATGAATAAATACCCTGGTTATGGACAAAATAAATCAAATTTCGTATAAACTAATCAAATATCAGGCAGATATTTAGTACATTAATATGGCAATATTAGTGCTATGCATAATTTAGTAACATGGTTGATTAAAAAGAAAAGAAAAAACTCCTTATTTATATATTGTAACAGTGTTTTGCAACCTTCATTTAATGAGGTAGTAGGCTAAAGTATAGGGTAGTAAAATTAGGATCTGATTCACGAGTATCTTAAAATTAAAGAAGGAAAGTATATTACCAAAATAAGAGTCATAGATCAGACTGTATCATTAGGCCTGAGGATGGGCGAATGTCTGGAAGGATTTGTGTCTGCTGTCAAAGCACTTTTTCCAATATCAACACAAACGTACCATCAAGAAGGTAAGCCTAAGGAGTACACCACTTCGTACTACATTTTCTTACCCTTATTTTCTCTCGCAAAGTCATGAGTAGATGTCTTTAAATAAATACAAATCACTATAAATCTACTCTCTAAATTGGTTCCCCAATACCATCCATATGCAAGTAATATCATACTTAATGTCAGGATAAATTGTTTATGTCAAATTTGATTTATGCATGGCATTATTTCTCCAGACAGATTATATAGTAAATAATGGTATACAATGTAACTTATACAACATGTTTATGCTCTTTAAAATTTAATGATGAAATTCTAGACATATATGTACATATATATATATATATTTCATACACTCACTCATCTTTATTTTATTACTCTGAGATTATAGTTTCATTTGAAAATTCTTCATGAGGTATGAAGATGTATGGGATGTCTTAATACAATGTCTTAAGTAGAATATAATAAAAGTAACAAGCAATTAAGTTATTTACAGGTATGGCAAATGAGTCCAACGTTTACATGATATTTATTACGATTACAGTGTGGAATTTAGAAGTTTTTGTTATACACTCATTTTGTTTGTTTTTCAAAAAAAAAATTTTAATTTGTCAACCTTTCCTTTTACACTGAATGTTATTTGCCAACGCAATGACGGTAATATGAGACTTATTATTTGTTATACAGAGTTGACAAATTTAATATCAGTACACCAGTATATTACTTTCTGTAGTTTTATGATCTTTATCTTAATTGTCTAAATTCTTGCAACACTAATTATGATTTTCAGTTTTGAAATTTCTCACTATATTAAATTTATGTCTCCAAATGGGCAATAGTATGAAATATTTTCATTTAATTTAGTGGGATGGATAGTTCTAGTAATGTTGAGCAAGAATGTATATTTTGAACAAGCACATTATAACGAAGCAGATATATTTATATATATATATATGCATACATGTACAAACTTTAATGTACTCTACAAAAAGGTATACAAAATTTTACATACAAGTATAACAAAATATATGAAATAATTGTTATCTCTAATATTCCTCTAAAATGATATAAAACTTTGTATGAATACTATTTAATACTATAATTACACGTGTGATTTCAAATTTTATACAGTTAGGATACAATTTGACAATTACACTGTGCACATATTTATTTATATATCATTACATAATCTATTTCAAGTGAAAAAGATTTATGGTTACTAAATGTTATATAAAACAACCAGTTTCATATTTTTATACATGGTACATGCAAGAAGAAATTTTACAATACTTTTTAAATCAATTCATTAAGAAAACAAAAAATTAAATTTTGTCTTCATTGTTACATTTATAAATGTAAAATTATTATCTGTTTGCAGTGTTACACATACTTTTTCATATATCGTTTATCTTACTACATAATTTTAATGAATCAAAATTTGTGAAAATTTCAAAATGGACAAAAGCATGTGCTATATATCTATTTATGTTCCTGATGAAATAATCATAATGCCATAAATAGTTGTTCAATTAACATGTGTATCTGTAAAAAGGCATAAATGGTCGAATAGGTTATAGATTGCACTTAAGACAATGTACATACTGTATTATAAATTGCAACATATTTATTATAGACTTTTAACTATAACGAAAACGCTTGATACTTATAATTATGCACACAAAACAATAGTATCTATAAAAAAAATGTTGTCACATATACAGCATAATATGTGTATGCTAACGTCTCTCTCTATCTCTCCTTTGTTCTTTAAAGCAGGCTTACGATAATAATGAAGTTTTAGGATACCTAAAAAAAACCAAAGAAACCAATGCTAGTCTTGGTATATTCGTCCCTAATAATAATAATAATAATAATAATAATAATAATAATAATAATAATAATAGAATATTTCGCTATTTTAGGGTCAAAATCTCACGGAGGTGCAACCTGCGCGAGTAGTCAAGTTTTGAGTGTAAAGTCCAGCATCAGAGTGGGTAACGCAGCCAGTAATTCTGTGGAGAGTGGTGGGGGGGTGTTGGCACATGACGGGGCAGGCACTAGTGGCACGACAACTGCCACTGCAAATCCACCTGTGTCTGCAACCGCCACTGCCAACCCTGCACACCCTCATCCGACGCACAAGCATATATTACGCTCCCGTGCAAAACTCTCCAGTGAACAATTGTCAAGTAATAATAAAACGTCAGGAAAGCATCATAAGAAAGACAAAACAGCGAGTACTTGCTCAAGCTCCAGGTGACTGATTTATTCTAAAGAAAATAATTAATTACATTTTTTATATATCTTTCTTATGACTGTGATATAACTTTCCCAATCGATACAGACACCACTCTTCGTCACGTGCAAGAAAAGTAGTGATAGAAGGAGGCTCTGGAGGAAGTGTAATGTCAGGTACTGAGTCTGTAACAAATAGTGCCACTCCGACAACAGTGTCATCTACAGTTCCTGACAATCAATTAGTATCTACGACAGGTGAAGAAGAATCAGCATCTACAGCTACATCTGCCACTGGTGAGTTCAATGTGAAAACTGTTTTTAATACAGTAGCAACATAATCTTATTATTTTTCTAATTTATTGGTAAAAAGTTCGCATTTCATTAACTTCTACATTTATCTGGTTTATTAAGCAAGTGGAGGTCCGTCAGGTATGTCGGGCACTACTGGAGATAGTGAAAGCGATGATGGCGAAGTTGGAAAGCTGCAAGCATTACTTGAAGCTAGGGGCTTACCACCTCACGTTTTTGGTGCATTAGGACCAAGAATGCAGCATTTGTTAAACAGAAGCATGGGCGCGAGTTCTGGTATTACTTTTATTTCCTATAGGGTCTCGTTTGAAAAGCTTATCTGTTAGAAAGCATATTGTATTTATGAAATGATCTTGCAATTTCAGCTGCTAAAGCGCAACAGTTATTGGCTGGACTACAAGCTGTTGACGACGAAGGTGAACAGTTACAAGCTGTTATTGGAATGGGTGAAATTCTTGTTATGGGAAACGAAGACACTCTGGCTGGTTTTCCCGTGAAACAAGTAGTTGCAGCATTAATTAATTTGCTTGGAATAGAACACAATTTTGTAATAATGACACACGCGTGCCGTGCTCTTACTTACATGATGGAAGCTTTACCTCGATCATCAACAGTTGTAGTTGACGCTGTTCCAGTGTTCCTACAGAAACTTGAGTCTATCGAGTGTATGGATGTGGCAGAACAGTGTCTAACTGCACTGGCCATGCTGTCGCGACGACACAGTAAAACTATTTTACATGCGGTACGTGAGTTATTGATTGACATTGTCAACATTTGACACGTGACGTAATATGAACCATATAAGAAAAGAAAACAGATATATAGTTTATAGTGCATTAATTTTTTTCTTTTTTTTTTAATAATCTTTAGGGAGGAGTATCAGCTTGCTTAAAATTTGTTGATTTTTTTAACATCACGGCACAACGAGCAGCATTAACAATTACAGCAAACTGTTGTCAAAATCTTCATCCCGATGATTTTCACTTGGTAGCCGATAGTTTACCGTTATTGACAAGTAGACTGACAAATCAAGATAAAAAGAGCGTCGAATGTGTTTGCCAGGCATTTAGTCGTTTAGTCGATAGTTTTCAACACGATCCTGTAACTTTACACAAAATTATCAATGCTGAACTTCTTCAGAATTTGCAGCAATTGGTAAGAGAAATACATCGTTTTTTTTTGCTTGTTTCTTTAAAACAGTATTATAATATTTTATTCTGACGATTATTAATGGCGTGTACAGTTTGTTATATATCTTTCCTATTTTTTTTAGCTTATGATCACACCACCTGTTAATAGCATTGGTAATTTCATAACGGTGTTGCGAATGCTCTCTGTGATATCGAATCGCTGTCCCGACTTGGCACAGCTGCTACTGCAACAAAATACAGCTTTCACTCTAAGTTATCTTCTAACTGGATCCTTAGAACTGAAAACCGAAGTTGTAGAATTAGTACCACGGTCCCCGCAAGAATGGTTTGAAATCACTTGTCTGATCGAGGAACTAATGCCCCCGTTGCCAACAGATGGGATATTTAGTGTAAATAGTCTACTTGAAAGGACCAGTAATCAGCAAGAAAATGTTCATTGGGAATGGCGTGATGAAAGACATTGTTGCCATCCATTTAGTACTATTGATTCTAGAATCATCGAGGTATTACAATTATTATGCTCAGTCAAGTACCATCAAAGATTGATTAACGGTGGCAAAATGGATAATTGCATTTTTCTTTCAGATGGCGTTTCAGAATGGCGAGGATGAGATTTGTCTTTCCTCTTTAGGACGAACTTATACTATAGACTTGACTGTGATGAAACAAATTAACGAAGATATTGGCGTAGCGAGGAGTATTTTCCGCAGAGTGAATACACCTCCAACAGAGGGCAAAAGTCCAACTTGTTCATCCAGGTGAATATCCAAGTTAATTTCAGAAATAAATTGTCACTTAATTCCTAGTAAATATTATAACACGACATTTTTTTTATAGCATGGATGTCGTACCTCCAGTAATCGAAACAAATGAATGGTTAGTGTCGTTTATTCGAACTCTATTCTCTGTGTTATATGAAGTTTACAGCAGTTCTGCGGGTCCTGCTGTAAAATGTAAATGTCTTCGAGCCCTTTTACGTATGGTGTATTATGCCTCAACCGATTTACTCATGGTAATTATAAATAATATTAGAAACTCTATCCTCTAAACTATTACGCATTACTTATCACTTTTTTATTTATATATATATGTATATATATATATATAAATATTTTTAAATGTAGGATGTTTTAAAGAACCAAGTAGTATCATCACATATAGCGGGTATGCTGGCGTCCCAAGATTTGCGAATTGTTATTGGAGCTTTGCAGATGGCAAGCATATTAATGAAAAGGCTACCACAAGTATTTGGAGTTCATTTTCATCGTGAGGGTGTGTTGCATCAAATACGTCAGCTAGCTGATCCTGAAGTACCTCTTGGTGTTTCGCCACCCAAGTGCCCTTCTGGTACTGGTAATTTATTTATCGTGATATCGATTAAATATATTTGCTTTAGTATAAACAATAAATTAATGCTTTTTTCTCTTGTTTTATTCGTTATTAGGTACATCATTACCCAGCCCACAGCCAGGACCGTCGAATACTTCACTTTCTTCCACCACGATGTTTTCTTCTAGTAATGCCACATCTCCAATTGCTTCTCCGTCAACAAATGGTAATATATTGTTCGGCACAATCGCGACATGTCAGTTGAAACCAAACTTGTCAGCGTCAATGGAAACACATACCAGGAATGAATTAAATTCTACCGTAGATGATGTAACTACACCACAAAGTGCTCATTTGTAAGTGTACGACTTTCGGAAGAATATATTGGTATGCTTGCAATATAAAGCTATAACATTTAAATTCGTAAATTTTCTTAGGAGGATCGGGGATGTGTTAAAAAGGAAACGGCAAAATAAGAAAGGCAGATTTTCTAGGCTAGGCGGTACAACACCGCAACAAACTCAACAACCAGAATCACTTTTCACTGGTTTTGCTCCAAAAAATAATCGTTTCTTAGGAAATCTTAATCCTGCTAGATGGGGTCGAAAATCATCGTCTTCGAATTCTACAAACGATAAAAGGGATACAAGTTCGTCGACAAGTCTGTCGAAACCACCGAGTAGTTCAAGTTTAACAGGAGGTAACCGAGACAAGGCTAAAGCATGGGTACGCGAACAGGCTGCACAGTTCTTGGTGCGATATCAGGATGATGCACCATGTACTCACCCTGCTATGACTGTCCTTTCGAGACTTACCGCAGCCATACAACGATTACAATCGAATGTAAGTGTGTCTCAATATGACCATACAATAATTAATACTCTAGAATTTATATGTAATTTACTGAAACAACATTCGCAATTGTATTGGCAGGAATTGGATGAAATGTTGTCAGCGCTCACAGAGTTACGGGATATAGTACTAGAAAGTGATATATCTCCGTTTGAAATGAATTATAGCGGTCTCATCAAAGCTCTGCTCAACTACCTCACAACTACAGATGCCCCGGGTAACCGTTACGATCGTCTTCGTATGTTCTGGAAATTGTTTGCAGAATCAACTGTAAGTATAAATCATTGAGCAGCAATAAGTAAATATTTCTCTAATGGAATACTCTTCATAAGTATTGCTCGTTTAGATGCAGCAAGGTAACAATGTTACCGATCTTAATCCTGGTGCATTTGGTGCGCTAGTAACAAAATTGAATAGCTGTGTAGCACAGCTGGAGCAATTTCCTGTGAAGGTACACGATTTACCAGCAGGATCAGGTGCTGGTCGTGGAGGAACCAGTGCTCTTAAGTTCTTCAATACGCACCAGCTTAAAGTACAGTATATATTTCATTGATCTACATTTATAAATGAAAATAGTATTCGAAATTAATGTATTATAATTTTATAGTGCAATCTCCAACGTCACCCGGATTGTAACAATTTGAAACAATGGAAAGGTGGCACTGTAAAGATAGATCCTCTTGCATTGGTGCAAGCAATTGAACGTTATTTAATGGTCCGTGGATACGGTAGAATACGCGAGGCAGAATCAATGGTTAGCGACGATGATAACAGCGAGGATGATATAGATGACACATTGGTAATATTAATATACATACATATCTTTTTTTTTTTCTTTAATATTTTACAGCGTTCTAAGTTTATTTATGTTTACAGGCCGCCGTAGTTATAAGTCAGGGTTCGGCAAAACATAAGCTTCAATTTTTAATTGGAGACGAAGTGCTACCATTTAATATGACTGTTTATCAAGCTGTTAGACAATTCGGTTGTTCTGGAATGGATCACTCTGAGGCAGAAGCTGACGGTGAACCACCACTTGGCCACGATGCCGTATGGGTACAAACTCACACAATTTACTACAGGTATTTTTACTTCGCTATTTTCTTTCGCGTACAAACAGTTAAATAATATAATTTAAATGACAAAATTCATTGAACATTTAGGCCTGTGCCGGAAGAAGAAACTGCAACGTCGCCAAAACCAGGTTCAAGTTCTCAGGGTAGTAGTCGCAAAGGCAAAGGGAAAAGTACAAAGATCAGTTCAAAACGGAAAGAAGATAGTTTGTGGCTGGAAGGAACAGTTCCGCCACAACGATGTCCACTTGATCCATACTTATTGCCCACCTTGCCGCCTTCGGTTACTATTGCTGATGCTTCATTAGACGGTTTATGCCTACTGCGTCTTTTACACGCACTAAATCGTCATTGGGGTATCCTATTCCCTCATTTGAAGAGTATAAGCTTACTTTCACCCCAGGACTTTATTAACAATAAAATAGCCGCAAAAGCAAGTCGGCAGCTACAAGATCCCTTAGTGATCATGACTGGAAACCTACCCCTGTGGTTACAACAAATTGCTACAGTCTGGTAGGTATCAAAAAGTTTGCAACAGTTTTGCTAAATATGAATTGTGTTATACAACTATGCCTTTTCGACTTGCAGTCCATTCCTGTTTCCGTTTGAGACAAGGCAATTGTTATTATATGCGACATCATTCGATCGAGACAGAGCTTTGCAACGTCTCTTAGATTCCGCTCCAGAATTATCAGGATCGGATAGTCAAGAACGCGTTACCCCGCGTTTAGAACGAAGAAAGCGAACTATCTCACGAACTGATATTCTTAAACAAGCGGAACAAGTTATACAAGACTTAGCGTCTAGCAAGGCCTTACTTGAAGTGCAATATGTCAATGAGGTTTGATGATTATACATTATTATCTACAGCTGGTTTTCTGTCTATTCAATTTCTTTACACGATATTTGACAATGGTTCGTCTTTTAGGTTGGTACTGGCCTTGGTCCGACGTTGGAATTTTATGCTCTAGTCTCTCAGGAATTGCAACGCTCCGATCTTGACCTTTGGCTTGGTGGTTCAAATCCTACCACTGCCGGATATGTTAATGCCCCACAGGGATTATTTTCAATGCCTATCCCATGGAACACTAAAGTGTCCCATCTTGCGAAACTTAAAACAAAGTTTAAGTTCCTCGGAAAATTTATGGCAAAAGCGATATACGATTCCAGAATGGTATAGAACTGATATAAAATAATAAAGTGATATACATTTTTTTAATTACAGTTTCATAAGGGTAATTTTTTGTTTTTTCTTCTGCAGCTGGACCTACCATTCAGTTTAACATTTTATCGTTGGTTATTGGGAGAAGAACATACGCTAACATTATCCGATTTAGCTCACGTATGTCCCGATGTACATCGAACTCTTAGTAGACTACAAGAAATCGTTAGACAGAAGGAGGCAATCGAAAAAGATCAAACGCTGAGGCCACACGAAAAAGCACAACTAATAGATTCGTTAAATTTAGACAGTTGCCCAATTTCGGATCTTGGTCTTGTTCTTGAATTACCAGGTTACGAGAACATCGAATTAAGGAAAGGTGGTAGCGAGATACCTGTAACTATTTATAATCTGGATCAATATATCAAGGTATTTCTATACAATCAATTCTACTGGATTTCTATTAATGGCTTAAATATTTATTAGTTCATTTTTGCGTGACAGAATTTCATATCGTCTTAATTTAATGTTTTAGTTGGTAGTCCATTGGTTCTTACATGAAGGTGTCTTCAGACAAATGGAAGCATTTAGAGAAGGTTTCGAATCTGTATTCCCGCCATCACAATTGAGACTATTCTTCCCTGAAGAACTTGAGGCTGTATTCTGTGGACACGCACAAACTGGTGGACAGTGGGATATGAAAACGCTTTCTGAATGCTGTAGAACTGATCACGGTTATACGCCAGATTCTCGTGCTATTCGTTTTCTGTTTGAAGTTATGTCAAAATATAACAGTGAAGAGCAAAGGCAGTTCGTTCAATTCGTCACAGGATCACCACGATTACCAGTCGGAGGTAAATTTGAAGAATTAATACACTTTTCATTATATGTAAACGTGTTCATAAAATGTTTGGGAAAAACAACAATATTTAATTTTACAGGTTTCAAGAGTTTGACTCCACCATTAACAATAGTGCGTAAAACGTTCGACCCGTCTATGAAGACGGACGATTTCCTACCATCCGTAATGACTTGTGTTAATTACTTAAAACTGCCTGATTACACAACATTAGAAATAATGCGGGAAAAGTTGCGAATAGCTGCACAAGAAGGGCAACATTCGTTCCACCTTTCCTAGAAACGGATGGAAAACCGGCGCGCCATTTGCTCTTTTGCTATCGTATTGTCCAGGTTGATAAAAAATTATTCAAACCATTTAAATAATATTACAAAAGATATCTGTGTTTGGTTGGAAAACTCAGTAACCGTACATTTGCACTTTATACGAGCTTTTTTTGAAGATACCTCTTTCTTGATTTTTTAGTAACAATTCATTTAAATAAATTCTAATTTGATGTTTATCTTTTTATTTATAAATTTGGATTGTGATATATTTTATCAAAAAAAAAAGAAAAAAAAGAAAAAAAAGTGCAAAGATGATATTAGCTCTACTGTATGATGAGTTTCCTCTTGTGGTATTATGAACCAGGTAGCGCGGGAGCAGCCTTGTTCTAGGAAACTTATCTTTGATGTGTTACAATAATTAATAAAAGTTGTAAATATAGTTTAATATGCGCAAGTCTATATAAATACTTTATATAATAGTAACAAGAAAAATGATATTGCTATGAAACTCTACTAATTAAATATAATTTAGTCTGACGAGACGTCGTCTATTAGATTATAAGTAAATTTTATATCAGTGGTGCATTTAGCATCACCATAAATCGCCAATCTCATGCCTCACAATTTGCAATGAAATCACAAGAAAACAGTTACAAAAACCAACAACAACAATATGCGCTAATGAAAACAGCTCATGTTTCGTCACCATATAAAAAAAATAACTCCAAATAGAATTACGTATTTACGATCACATCGTTTTAATTTTCGTAATCGATCTCTTGTGTTCGCCGCTTAATTTTCAGTGTGCGAGCACTGCGCGAATTAGCGTGCAACACTTCTATATTTAAGTTTATTCGATGTATCACCAATTAAACTTATTTGATATTTTTATTCTAGGTAAGATAGTCCAATTAATACTTTGTTTAGCTGTGTAAAGAATGCAGCCAGCATCGCCAGACCCGGTCATCATAATGATAATGTGAATCGAAGAAAATTCTTATATCCACTTATTTACAGGCAAAGTATCTATTTATGAAAAATGTACGACAACTGTATAATACGAAATAGAATGGATATAATGTCAGCGAAGCTGGTGTATCAAATGGATTATACAAGGTACATTACTTTCTTATATCTCTGTAGAAATGTGATTCTATACAAAAAATTGTGAAAATATGAATTGATCAAAAGTAGAAAAAAGAAGAAAAAGAACTCAAAATAACACGCGACTATTTGTTTTACATTTATATTGTGTACCATTGCTTGAAATGATCAATATATATATACATCACCTTTTGATTTTTAGTTTTATATGCATTGGACTTAGTCGGGGAACTAGTAATTACGTTGCTTGGCATTAAATAATCACCTACGACTATTTTCTAAAATTATACCGTAATACGATTGCTTTTAAATTCCGTTCCAATACTGCGATATATTTTCCAGCATTGAAAAGTTCGTTTAGCCGCTCCACGAATGTAATACTATTACGCGATTGTACATACTTTGCGAAAGCATAACAGATACTTGTTTCTTTAGCAGTTTTCAATAAATAAGAACATAAACGTGCTTAAAAGTACATACACGATATTTCTTAAGTGGCACATATAATATTAAGAACAATTTTAAATACAAGAAGACCATTTTATTTCAGAGTAAAAAGACATTGTACCCCAGTCAATAGAAATTAGTAACTTCATTCTTAGTTACTATTAATTTTTTTTTATATTTCACACGTTCATTTATTCCCTTGTTTAAAAAAATTTTATATACACATGCTTAACCATCCTGCTATTAAACATACTCCTCCGATAGGTGTAAGTTTGTTGAATTGTTTATCACCAGTAAATGCATGATAATAGCAAGTTCCGCAGAACAGGAGTACCCCAGAGATTAGGAACGTTGCGCCCTAAATAACATGATAGTAATTAGTGTAATAATAATTGCAACTACTAATACTAATGCTAAATCAAACTTACGAACGTACCAAGAATGGTGCTCTACACAGTGGCAATCCCAACATGGCTAACGAGTGGATGAAGTGATACCGACTGGCAGTTTCAAACACTTGTTTTAGGTCTGTTTTATTTAACTCTGGATACTCTCCTGCAGTAATAATAGAGTATTATTTGGTGCAAGCACTTTGCAGATAAAGTACAAAAGTTAATTCTTAATTAAACAGTCTCAATTAGAAAATATAAAATATTACAGTAAAATAGTTAAAGTTAACAACTATTACTTTAAATAAATGAAAGATGATTTCAATATTGGAAAGAATGTTACGCTTAATGTTAAATAGATACAGATATTCCAGCGATCTTACTATGAGCACCATAAGCACCAAGCATTACAGCAATTGCCCCATTTAAAGCAGCAAGCCTAACATAAGGTCCTGTGGCAGTGGCCAATTTCCACAAGGGTAACTGTGGTGGCATTTTTACTTCGGCTGGGTTCAAGGCCAAATAGTTTTGAGCCTAGAAATAGTTATGTGAAAATTATTCATCTTACATACGAATTAATGTATATATGTCAACGTACACTTTATTTAACACATTGAGAAGGTCGGTTTGTTTTTTCTTTCAATCGAAATTTATATACATGTAACGTTATGTTAATCAAAGGCGACAGTTCGTGTAAGGTTAAGGGTACAAATATTAATTCCGTAATTGTATTTCATCTTCGCCGGTGATATAATATCGTTTGCACATGCTTTAATTGTAAGAAACGATGTTAAAAATGAAGAAGAAAAAACACTTCCTTGGTAATATTATTTTTTCAGGGTAAAAGGTCTGGAACTTACCGATGTAAACGTCTTTGAAATTAGAGATTTTGGCATCTCATATAAAATATTACTTAGGGGAATTCCGAAGTACATATTTGTATTTACAGCTACTAGTACACTATACAATTGTTATGATTATTCTACGGTTAGTAGGGACTGACTTAAAAATGATCAATCGTCGAACATGAAACAAAATAGACTCCGCGTAAAACATACCGACAATTCGTTACAATGTATTCGTCTTCAGATATTCAACTGAGCACCGTGAACTAAGCATTTTTAGAAACGTTCTCTACAATAGCATATTATTTGTATGAATTATACATTGAGTAATTAAACGGAGTGTCTAAGTATTTGTACTTGTATAATTCTTCGATATAAATCAGATCCGTAGTTTTGTGCATAATGGCAAGGAAGCTGAAGGGTTAAATGATGTTATACGTTACCTGTTTGAGATGTGCGCGCGTTTATGAAGAATAATTTTACGAAGAAGAATGACCTTATGTTAATTTTTTTTTCCGCCAGAAAATATGTTGATAACTAAAGGTTGTTCAAATAAATTCTACATAAATATACATTTAAGTGTAAATCAGTTTTATTTATCAATTCAATTGTATTAAATACAATATAGCATAATTTTTTTCAAATATATTTGCAGGATCCAATTGTCAATAGAAACGGATGTGTAGTTTACTGTTTTGAATGTTTTCATTATATTGTTCACATGGTTCTCGCAGGGGTTGCACTTGTATTTTGAAGAGTTATAGCAATTCTTTTGGTTTCGCATCAATCCAGCTGCAAATAAAGGACGAGTTGATTTATAAATAGTATTTAATTTGAGCGCCATTGGCAAATATATTTATGTATCTTCATTTAAAACAAACTGTACCTTTTTGAAACCAATGTCTGCAGCGTACTCTCTAAAGCATTGTCTGCAAATATTTAAACCATATTTGCGTATCAAACCATGCCTATTTGCACAGGCCCGACTGCAAAATAATACAACACGATTACATATCAATATTAAACAGTAGCCATTAAAAAACTGTGAGAATAATAACATGCATAATGGTACTCAAGAGTGAGGTTAGGTTTGAACAATTTTTAGGAACTATAACGACGAAAAAAAAACGTTAATTTGAATTTCATTTTTCATAAAAATAGTGCGTCAATTTATATTCTTAAATCGTTATAAATAATTTACGTTAACATAATTGAAACATTTTCTATCACTAATTGTAACAATGTAAACGGTGACACGCGGTCGACAACATTTAATGAAATTTCATAATTAAAATTTATTGACTTAGAGCAGAGTAAAATAAATATAACATTAACATTTACCAAGATCTAGATCCTTGTCCGTATTTTCGCGGATGCGAGTACCAAATATTCTGGAAACCCATTTGTTCGTTATAAAGATGCTCACAGCACCGATTCAAGAACCAAAAAGACAGGAAACGCCATTAGTATGCTGCGCACTGTTCCATACAGTAGCGTACTCTGAGCGATTTCCGCCAATTTTTAAATGTGCTCAAATATGTATATTTTCTAACAGGACATAAATTGTCTATTTATCATTCATATTTAATCTATGAAAAATGTATGCATTCATTTCTGAGATATAAAAGATATAAAAACGTACGTATCCGGTAAAAAATAATTAAACGTAGAAATTGTTGTAGTTACGTTGTAAATCTATTTTATGGAACTATTTAAAAAATGATTACTTCCTCGTTTTGTTGTTAATAATTTAAAAGAATTTGTAAACTATTGCAATAAGATACAACATAGCGTACGATGTATAAATCGAAACCGGTTCTCGAAAGTATGTTCCCATTGTGAGGCGAGCGGTGTAGCGAGTAAAATTGCAACGGTACTTTCATCGTCTACGATTCAGTGTTTTAAATACAGATAGAGTTTTCCTCGACACTTTTACGCTACCAAATGGTATTAGATTCAATTATTCAGTCATGTCGGATAAAAAGAAACAGGAAAAAGAAGATCAAACACAGGTTCGTGAATAATTTTTTTTTAACATTTCTATAATTAATAATGTAGAATTGGGCACTTGAAAAGTTCTTTTATTTTACAGAATGTTGATTGCGGTACTGTGTACACTCAGATGATGAGTTTAAAGATGAAGACACTTTTGAGGGTTTTCCTGTATTCTATAGTGTGCCCAATAATATTATATTTATTATTTTTCTCATTTTTATGCTATCAAGAAGACTTTAAGAAGACAGAATTAAAAGTACCAGAGGTCAAAGATAGTAATCCATTGTATTGGATATATACGAAAAGCAACGATACTGGATACTTAAAACATGTTTTTATTGTATTAGAACGTTTGGGCTTTAAAAAAACTGATAACGCATATAATTGGGATTTACTATGGGCACATGACTACCCGTTCAGAAGATGGAACAGCATTTTAAGTAAATTAAAACCACATCAGCGTGTCAATCATTTCCCTGGTTGCGGATACATTACTAATAAAGTAGAATTATCAACGACGGAAGGACGTTATATTTTACCAGCATTTAAGATACCAGAACAACGAGATGCATTTCTCAATTATGTTAGTCGACATTCCGAGAAGATGTTTGTACACAAATCAAACGATCATCGGGGTATTAGCGTGAAGAATGTCAGCGATATAAACCTGGCGGTGGCTGGTTCGTTCGTACAAGAATTTATACAACAACCATTCCTCGTGGATGGATACAAATTTGATATTGGCGTTTACACTGCAATTACATCCATCGATCCACTTAGAGTATATGTATACAAAGCAGATGTACTTTTCAGATTTTGCCCTATCAAATATTATCCGTTTGATTCTCAGATTTTAGACAAATACGTGGTTGGTGATGACTACTTGCCAATTTGGAATGTCCCATCACTGAAAACATATTATACTAAGTTAAAATTTTCAATGAAAGACTCGTTTGACATGTACGTGCGTTCCCAAGGAAAAGATCCTGAGAAAGTCTGGAATAATGTAAACGAAGCGATTAAAGAGATTACATTAACAAAAGAGAATTACATTAAAGAGGCTGCAAAACGGTTTGGTGGTGGAAGACAGTTTTTTGAATTATTTAGAATTGATTTCGCTCTAGATGAAGATTTAAATGTTTATACCATGGAAGCAAATATGTCACCGAATTTATCTTCGGCACATTATCCACCAAACCAATTACTATACGAACAAATTATATATAATTTATTTTCATTAGTCGGCATTGGAAAAAGAGTCAGGAAAGATTCTTTAAAAATAAGGTACACAGTAATATGATGTTATGAATGAATAAACTTACCACATTTTGCAGTAAGCTTATAATAAATTGAAGTTACATGTGTTTATATTTTAGAAATCAAATGGAGGAAGAAATGGAAGTCGCTGACAAGAATATAATGGTTCTACCAAAACTCTGTGCAGAATGTACTGATTGTTTTCGTGTAGAATGTCAACTATGCCGTCCTTGTTTTACACCTGAAACTAAATTGATTTTGTCCCAAAGCTATCTGGAACATCAAAATAAAATGGATTTTCAAAGAATTTTTCCACCACCTATAGTAAGTTACTTTTTTGATAACTATTAATTTTACTTATTATATTTTAAAAATGGGGTTTTAATTATTGTTTTCAGGCAAAAGACATGGTGTTGAAAGATTATACACTAAAGAATCAATTACTTGTGAGGTGGTACCAAGGTAAATGCGAATTAGATAGTACATGGTGTTCTTAAGAATTTTTTTTTATTTCAAACAAATGATAAACAGCCAAAAAATAGACCATCATACATTTACTATTATACATATACGGTTGGCAGTGCAAAATTAATAGTAGATTGTGTGTTAATATAAAATGAATCAATTTTCATTAAAAATAATTTCAAGTACCGTTTGTTACTTGTACATCTATTGCTCAGGTTGCAACAAAATAAAACCAAATACAACTTCTTATCAATGAAGTGTAAATAAATACAAATTGTAAATCAAAACTTTTAGACCTTACTACTATGAACACTTACGTATCCTTTTTCTTACGATTTTTCTTCACCTTCGATTCCGGTACATTGGGATTTGTGCCTTTATAAAATTCTTTTAACAAAGTCATTGCTTCGTCGCTTTTAATACCTCCCATTATTGTTGTCTTCGAATTGTAAAATCTCGGTACTTCCAAAACACTAACGCAACCACCGAAACGATCATTACCACAGCCATATATAATTTTGTGCACTTGTAGTTCATACAATGCAGATACGCACATTATACATGGTTCTACGGTAACGACAACATCAATATTGGAAAAAACTTCTTTGTAGTTCAAACTGTTCTTCCTACAAAACTCCAATACTTGATCTATACAATTTATTTCCGCATGTCGAGTTGCATTACGTGTTTCATTAACTGTGTTATTGCCCGTAGCAATGATTTCATTATTATAAATAAATAAACACCCTACAGGAACTTCTCCTGCTTTTAACGAATCATTAGCTTTTTGTAAAGCAACATCCATCCAACTAAAAGTGTCCATTTTGTTTCTTTTATAGTAGCAATAATAATACTAGTACTATCAATATTAAAAGACCTTCGTATTAGTACTACTAATACAAAGATTACAAAAATGTTATTACAAAATAATAACAAAAACGATTATAAATATTATAAATACTGATAAAACCAAATAATTTTTTTTCTTTCTTTGATAAAGAACCCCTGTTTTAACGATCAATCTAAATTGTGAACGACTCGAGCAATCCAAACTCTCTTAACTTGTTTGTTGCTTTTTCACTCCAATTTTTATTATTCACTGCCCGTGGACTAGGATGCGGTAAACATAAAACCTAAAATAAACAATGATAGCTCTAATCATAAGTAATAATATTGGAAAATAAAACAATGCTATACGAGTACCTTAACAGGTAGTTTGGAGGACTGAACTACAAGTTGTGCACGTTTGTCTGCATATGTACCAATGCCAATGACAATTTCGGATTGTAAAATTCTAATAGCATCTGCCAAAGCCTTGTCGCATAGAGTATGCACTACCTGTTGCTCTGTTCCCTAAAAGAAATATGTGACATTGAACATATAAGCATGATAATATAAGAAGCAAATAGATATTGCCTTTAATTCTGCTGGCGTGATGTTACGGCCATTCTTATCCATTAACGCGATAGGACAATAATTATGTATGTACGCATGTTGAAAAAATTTCTCCGGAGTTCCACATAATTCTTGAAAAAGACTCCACAATCTTTTTCCGCTAATCTCGCTGCGCGTACATTGAAACCCAATCACTTTTCTATTCGGCTGTTCCTTGGCAGGTTTTCCAACGGGTCCACATATTTTTAACCAATCGCGTACCATAGAAATTTCTCCAAATGGTACACCCGTTTGAGACATACCCCACGGACCAGGATTCATTCCAAGAAACATTATTTTCTTTGCAGTGGTGCAATACTTTTCCACGTACAATGTATGTATATTAAATGCATATTCTAGAGGGCTATAAACATATTCTATAGGCAAACGAAATGTTATCTTTCCTAATTCTACAGCCAAGTTCTGTTCCACCAATAATAGCTGTTCAGAAACATCTTTGGATGGTGTATCGCTTATAATTATATTCCGGCTTTCTGTCTCTGATTTATTGTCTTCCAAAGTCTTCATTCTTTTAGGATTATCTATTGAATCGTTAACACGTTTCGATCTAGTTTTTCTTAGATTTGACATTGCGATTATTTGTTTTCATGCGATATGTTTTCTGTAGCAATACGTCTAATAATTGTCACGATATAATCTACAAATAATTTTCAAAGATTTATCACTTATTAAGATTTTACATCAAAGATAATCTTATACTTGGAATTGTGTATCAACCTATGGCAAAATTCTATATTGCAAGCAGTCAATCAGTTTGGCACAATCTTATCTGTAAATGTTATTGCATTTAAAGTTATGTATATCGACAAGTTCAAAAGGGAATGGCCGTTTATTTTTCTAATGAATGAGCAAACGAAAGAAGCATGATGATGAAATATAGGAAATACTTACTTTACAGTATAAAATAATGAAAGGACAGAAGAGTTTTCGTTTTTCTTTCTTGCATTAATATGGTACCATAAAAGAATCGATTAGTTGTTAATTATGAACGTACCAATTATATTCGACTGTTACATTCAAACGCACGTGGTATGAATTGTGCTTCCTCTTAGCCAATAACAGTGACAGAAATGTTCCATTTGACCAATGAACAACTACGGAACTGTGATCTATGAAAATACGAAAGTTTTGTGTATCGTAATATGTGGTTGATGTTTGTTAGTAAAGCGAATAATTATATTAAATAAAGTTTTATCTTGAAGAATAGTAATGCGAGTGATGTGAAATAATTTGTATAGACATTCTGCACCGTGTCTACAGTGTTCGTTATTATATATGTATAGTGTATAGCGTTGACTGATTCATAACCTTAATCTTAACATTAATAGGTTAGTTTAGGTTATATTATGAACATTAAATAATTAATAAAGAATCAACATGGAAAATCAAAACGGCACTGCAGTTAAAAGCAATAATCCTGCTCCAACCGTAGAGCAGATTAATGCTGATCGTATAACTCAGGTATTTGATTATTATTAAATTTACTTTACTACATGAATTCGTGATTCAAATAACACGTATATTTTTTTCTATACGCCGGAATAATCGTATAAATGTATTTGCCAATCTGTTATAGCTTGCAAATAAATATTGGGCTCCGCACACCATGGACTCGCATCTTCCATTCAATCCTCAAATAGTAGACGACATTTACGTGGAAGAAATATGCGCCTCAAAGTTCTCTATTCGGAGGATCATGATGCTAGAATTCAGCCAGTATTTAGAAAACTTTCTCTGGCCGAATTACAATGCAGAGAATGCAACACGTGCCCATACTATGTCTATTGTTGTCATGGTCAACGAGAAGTTTAGAGAACGTGTGCAAGTTTGGGAAGCTTTTGAAAAGAAGAATTGCGATCATTTCCCAAAGTTTTTTCAGAAAGTTTTAGAAGCATGTCTTGAAAAAAGCATCATGGATTTTGATTTAAAGGAACAAACGGCGCTCATAGTCTTTTTGAATCATTGTTTCAATTCGATGGAGGTGTTGTTAGTTAGAGAAGAAGTGAAACGATTGGTTTCACTGCCCATGTGGATCTCACTGCAACAGGGTCGTAGAGAATTGGAATTTAGAAAGTATCCGAAGTGGAAAAAGTATTGGAGAGTAATAAGGAAGAAAGATAATCCTGATTGTAAAGAAAACTTGGAATGGGAGCGTAAATTTTTACATAGGCTTATGATCAAATTCATGACAATATTGGAAACAATTCCAGAAGATGGTAAGGAAAATAAATGGGCTTCTATCAGATGCTCTGAATTATAAGAGCCAGTATTCCAGTACTATTATACTACAGTATGGTACTTGTTCTTTTTCAGGTCCACTTTTACCGGATAAAGTGAGATATTGCGAAAGGTTTCTTGAACTGGTAATAGATTTGGAAGCCCTATTACCTACAAGACGGTTCTTCAATACTGTTATGGACGATTGTCACCTGGTAGTTCGATGTCAGCTGTCTAATTTGTTGCATCGTCTGGAAGGTGGATTATTTGGTCAGGTAAGTTGTGTTATTTACCTTTTTTCGAAATAGGAAACTAGGAAAATAAAAGGAACAGGCTGGTCCATTTCAAAGATGTACATTAGTATCTACTTTATGCAAATGGTACATCTTTTATACAAAAGTCGTATGTCTATACAAATATAAATACTACATGAATACCTTAAATATCTTAAAAGTAAACAATGCAATGACAATTTTTATGAAACATGATTCAGATTATGCATAATAATCTAATGGAATATTTTATACTATTAAGTGCACGTTTTTTTAAAGGCGAAAGCAATTTCGTTTCAAGGCACGTACGATTATAAATTTTCAATATATAGAAAATCGATAAATAGATATTTAAAACAGATAAATTAAAATTTTATATCTGAGAAGAATTCAAAAATATCAGCAATTTAGAATTACAGTTTTGATGCTTTTCTCAATTGTTCCAAGTAAATATAATTTTGTATACAATATTTTGTTTTATTAGCGTTTGCATTATAACGAACGGAATATTTCTTTGTCACTTTGTAAATATTAATTCACGCGATAATTTAATACTGTTTACGTGATTGATAAAGATATTTTGCCGTGCACTTGTCAATGATACCCTAAGTTACAAATGTATCTCGATAAAGTAGCGCTGCGATTGTTCCAAACTTTCAGCTCCTGTTTGATATGTTGTTTAAAAATTGCGAAAGAAAAATGCGAAATGCAGTACCCCCTGTCTGTTACAGAATAACAATATCAATTTGCATTTTAATCCCACTGTCCATACATTTCGCAAAGTTCGTTTAATACCCAGCATTGATAGCAGTCATTTCTTCGCCCCAGTCAAGACCCTCGATATTTTGCCCTGCATTACAACAGTTGCAAGTTTTGCCAAGTAAGAATGTTACCCTTCTCTGCCCAAACACGCAAACGTACAATATCAAATTTGCTTGCAGCAAATTGATAACGATATGACAATATTCTAACGCGCCGTAATTCAGCCGAGATAACATCAGTGACAACCAACCGGTACCCATTATCGCAAACAAGAATACAAACATCCGAAAACTGTATTTCATTTTGTGATGGATTCGGCCGTACGTGCTCATTCGTTTTATTCTATTCGCTGTTGTTAATACGAAGCATAAGTCGACCAATATCGTAAATGCAATCGATGTAAATAATACAGAAATACCGAGCCACCCGATTGTTTCTTGAGGTGCATACATTGTTCCACCTACAACGGGTTTATTGGTTTCTAAAGCGAAGTGTGCGAAAATCGCAGTACCCGCTATACAAATAGTAGAACCCCAAACGTATGTAGAATAGTAACAATATTTTCTACCGTCAGTCACTCTTAAAAATACGTTTCGCGAGCGGAAAGTACTCCACACGTAATAACCCAAGGCGTTCAGCCAGAAGAATGCAGCTAGTAGGGAGACGTACATGACGGTATCTGAAAAAGGTACATATTTCCATAAGTATCATAAATAGTAAATAATGAAAGTATAAGTCAATTTGAGAATATATTTCGTGTCACGTACCGGCAATCATAAAACTAACGTGATTGCCGAATTCCGTGAAGATTCTGACCGCGGAGGCGCATTGGCCAGCTATAAGGCACAGAGTCATACTAGTTATCATGTTTCCCACAAGATCACGCAGTTGCGGTAGGACGAAATAAACAACTGCGACGACCAAATAACTGGCTATCGATATTGCATGAAAAGTAGGATCGATCGCGTGTTTCATCAAATAATTAGTATCGGTCCAACGGACGACTACATCGGGCACGCAAATCATCGCGTACGTCGCTACAAGTCGATCTCTGCTCAAAATTGCTTTGTCGGCGCAATAATGTCCAAATGGATAATCATAATGAATAGACATAGTGTCGAGATCATCCTCGTCCATTGAATCCACGGTGTCGTACCCGTAAGCACCATCGCGTCCTTGTTCGTTCGTGTTTACACGTTTTGTCAAATCGGCGGTGTAGTGTCGCAGAACACCACTTGTCAATATAGCGAGTCGATCCTCGCCGGATCGATAATGGTACACGTTCCATTGATGCTCGTTAGATTGACACTTTGGTCGGCCGATTTTTATTTGATAGTTAGGTTTGGCCAATCTACTTCTTGATATACCGTTGACCTTCTCCTCAACGAATTCCGGTCGCCACTCTGTCTCGTTCGTTTCCGTCAATGGCGTGCACGTGTCGTCGACAAGAAGTTCCTCGGGCTCGCAACACTTTGCGACGCTGATCGAATTGATCTTTTCGTCGGTGCTCCCGTATACGTTTCGGGGATGATTCGCCCCTAATGTACCGATAACGATAAGCAACACACTCACTAAATGATACATGTCATTGAATCGACACCGTTTGTACGTTTTATATCTCTGTCTTTATACATTGGTCTCTGCATTAGGTTAACCAAATTTTTTGTTGGGCGTTATTCACTCGTTCATCGCAACGCGACGGTGGACTTGCCGTGTGTTCATCGCCATTACCTGCCAATGCCGCCAGCGGGTTGCCCGCCTAGCGAGACCTACCCCTGCCATACCTACCGCCATAGCATCCTATTCCATTCCCTGTTGCACTATCTCCCCCCCCCCTCCCTCTTCCTCTCTTTCTGTCTCCCTCTATTTCATTAGTTCGCTTGTCCTGCACGCTTATTCTCTTTTTCTCTCTTCCCTACCTCCCTTCCCTCTTAGTGTATCATCGTTTCCTTTCTTCCCCTTCCCCGATACCCATCCTTACCTTTCTCGTTTGCTCTGCACGAATCTTTTTGTCTTCCACCCATGTTCGCGTTCGCGTCTTCCTTGGTCGTGCCTGTTCGAATAATGTTAGTTAAATTCAACGATTGCTATGTTATTCCTACCGTGCATACCGTGCATGTACCTATGATATGAACATTTATAGAATATTATCGACGCTTTGTGCGATGAACTTTGATATGCTAGTTTGCAAGCGTTTATGTCAGAATTCTTTTTACTCTCAATGGTATTGCACAATCATTTACGTCCTTGAAACAATCCCGCTTTTTCCATTTCTGTATCTTCGGTTTTTGTTGTTGTTGTATTTCATGTTTCACGGTTAATGTTGATTTTTGTGTTACAAGATTTGTAGCTCGATGTGTGGTAACCTTGTGATAAGTTATAGGATGATTATTTGCATTGAAAAAAACGATCTCACCGTGTCACTGTCACGTGTTGTAATTTGCATTGCAAAAAAAATGACTAATTCGAAGTCGTATCTTTTATTCAGCAATCGAAATCAGTTTATATACTTGAAAAACAGGAACGATGCATCGTGCTTCAAAAAAGAAACCGATAATTAATATGATTGAATTCAAATTTATGTACAAAATCCATCCACACGGACAACTTCATTATTAACACATTTATTTTTACATCGCGACTTATCCTACCTCTTCAATGTACACGCGCGGATATTTCAATGAATGATGAATTATGACAAAATAATTTTAAAGGGTCTCGCTATAAATGCTACAGGAGGAGAAACAATTTATTTATTTATATTTTCATGAAAAAATATCTCCCTGTACGCTTATAAAATATAGTCCACAGTGTAGACTCTACATATTTTGAAAATGCTCTAATATATTCAACGCATGCATGTTATAATACTACAGGAATTAAAAAAAAAAAAAGGTTGCAAAATGATTGTACACGCTTAATTCGAATTAAATTACAGAGAGGTATATGCACTGGAGGCGCAGTAAAAAGTTTCGCGTCTTTTCGCAGCAACTCCCTTCTTCACGCTCTTACAATATTGATCAGTAACACGTTGTTCCATCAACGTGCAAAGCCTTGCGTATGCCGTACACGACAAAGCAAATTTATATCTCTGTGTGCTCTGTAGAAGCATTACTCATAGTATCGTGTGGGTAGCCACTCAATACATCGTTGTTTCTTTGCATCATTCTCATTAATCGCATCTCCGTTGAACACCACACCGCTTGCTTGTCCGCGTACACTGCTTCATTTAATCATTGCAGCAGCTTTCACGAGAAACGACGATTCCAACGCGATATCGTTCACACGTCAATTTCTGCTTTAGGCGCCATAGATTCGTCGGAATCCTGACGTTGATCCTCGAGCAATTTAACAGTTTCGATTGTCGTTTTGGTCAGTTGTATTTTAAGAGATACCGCTTTCCATTTAGTCCGTCAGTTTCGATGGTTCGGGTTACAAAAAAAGGAAGACGTATCTATAATGAGTGTTTCGTATGCTTCGAAGCACGACATTTAAACACTCGCTGTGCGCGTCGACCGATAATCTTCCTTTCTTTTTTATGGCGAAAAGACGTCAGAAGTCTGTGTAATTTAAGTTGAATCGTCGTTTCGGAAGCAGTGCCGCGTCAGTCGACTAGAATGAGAAAGTCGATATATGAACGACTCTGTGTATGTATATGTATATATAAAACGATTATGCGGAATCACTGCGATGAATCGTTAGAATCTTAACGAATGTGCCAACGCAAAAGCACCGACGATTTTCTTTAGATAATTCGCAGATCGAAAAATCACAATCGAATACAATCAGCCGCATATCGACGATAATTGACACGATACTCGTTGTACACGGCGTGTTAGACGACGTTTACAGAGATTCTTAATTAATCACCATTACGCTAACAGTAATAACGTTTCGTTCGAGATAATGAACAATGCGCTTGCAATATAAAAATTCTTTCGACTAGACGAACGGTAAACAGAGTATTGACTTCTATACGATTTTGTACGATTGGGGGTTACTTAAATAAGAATAATATTCATTGTATTATCATTACTCATCATTACCTTCGGCTAATCGATGAATATACATAAATCATACACTCCATTCTTAGCGCTATTATAAAAGATATTCTTATGAAGGCTAGTCGTGTTGTGATAACTCGACTTCTTCAGGTAACACTTCCTCGCACTCCTCGTCCTCGTAAGCTGTCCAAGATTTTGGAAATCCGATTCCGCAGGGTCTCTTTTTCGCCAACAATTTTCTCACGCGTTTACGCGTAGCGACCAATAAAAGGAATATTATGAATCCTTGTAGCGCATTTAATATGTCCGTCGGTATCCTAAACGAGAATCGTGTAAGGAAAGTTCGAATTATGTAATCACGTTCTGATTAGCTGAGAAATAGAATTTTGTTCGCCACTCCGTGCGTACATTTATATTGTGCTGGAAAAAGTGTAAAAAAAAAAAAACATGGGACTTACCAGAAGTCAGTTTCAGAACGGTCAGCATACGAGAGCACTTCAAAGATCCAAGTGATACCCATGACGAATATCAGTTTGACGTAAAGCAGACATTTAAAACGAAGTGCTCGTAGTTTGCTCCCGCTATAATCACGATATTGGTGCCACAATCGCCAGCCGGTTAATCCCAGATAGATAATGTTCAATGTCAATAAAATAGCAATTGGTCCATAAAAGTACGCCCACATTTGTCCGGGGCCTGCAAAATGTAACGCAAAGATATTATATCGTTTACGACACTAATTAATATTATTGAGTGTCGTTGAAATGAAATAGATATCGATGTTACCACTGAACCAACAGGTTTGTTCACCGAAACCTGGCTTCAAGTGGTGTCCCTCTATGTGATGGGTAATCAGAGCTACTATCAAGAAGCACATTGGTCCACCCCATCCGATCATACAGTAGATGATAAAAAGTACTTTATCTTTGATTATGAAATGTCTAAACCTACAAGAAGAATTAGGTATGCAAGAAAAACGTAGTCTCCATAGACTTTTTTATTCAGTAAGGTATATTCTTAACGAACTCACCAGACCGTTCTCCATATATTAAAAGACACGACATTTAGCCAAAAGAAAACGGACATAAATCCGAAATACAAAATGAATCCTACAAAGATCAATGAGGATTATTGACCCGGACGACAATTTAAATAGCAATATATTATTGTGTCATACCTAAAGAGATACATATCGTATAATCGCCCTCTTCTTGCGACCTCAAGTTCTGTATCGAAAGGACGATGTAACTAACCGCGAGTGATGTGACCACAGCCATCATTGCCTTATCTTGAGTCTCCCTTAATTCTGGTAGTAAAACGTAAATGGCCAAGGTGGCGGTCAAAAATACAGCCGATATGATACCAAGGATACAGAACAACGTATCCTTCCATATCGTCGAACTGCTGTAATATTCACCCTCGAAGCAAACTAAAGCGATCCTCGAACTGCCGTTTCCTCGATCTGCCACGCAGAACCTGAATATTTAATCGAACAAAAGATTTAAAAAGTATTATTCCCCGCAGAAATGGAATGGCCTTATTGGCGGCGCGACAGAGCCATAGAAATGTACAAAATCCAGATGTTTCAAAGCGGAACGTAGAGGGTAAATTTGGTATCTAAATATTCTGCCGGGGGAACTAAAGAAAGAATTTTCAATGTGAAAATAGAGATCGGTCCGTTCGATCCTTGAATTCCTAAATTCTCAACCGAGCCGGTTCGATTGGTACAGAATTTGACCAGAATCCAAGCGCATTCGTTTACCTGTTCGCTGGGATTTTCTCGTAGACTGTTTCTGTGAATTGCAGCCACGGTCTGCCGTATTCATGAATTATCGTAAAATTGTCAGTTGCTGCTAGATCCGGGTCAATCAAGTAGCTCCCGGATGCACACGCGAGGCGAATCTTTACACCATCCGAACAGTTCATCAGGGGTAACCACATTGATCCATTTGGACAGCAGTTGACATCGGTTGCATGGCTGGATGAAATGATCCACGTTAGCAGAGAGATCCATAGGAACCCTATAAAGGGATAATACTTTCTCAATCAGACACACTCGACATATATGACTATCATTTAATTCATGGAAATCAGATGATAGATTAGATCAACGGCATACTCCAATCGACATGGACTTATATTTAAATATCCTTCCACGGGATTGTCAGTCGTCCTTGTTCTAGATTCATTACGCATTTAAATAAAGATGAAATGCTCGTATCTGATATTCTGTCTGCTTCGTTTGCTTAAATCTTGCACTCGCGATCAACATCACGGTTTGTATCATGAACATCCGACGTTTCGGAGGCCTATACAGCGGTATGTGTATATTGGCACGATTGCCACAGCGATTTCCAATATTTTATCTCGTCCCGATATCGAGATATACATAAGTGGTGTATATTGATCTGGTAGCGAAATGAGTAATAACAAAGGGGTGACACGGTTAACGAAGCCTAGAGCCTCAATGTAGATAAACGGAGGAAAAGATTTTATTTTTATTTTTAACTTTTTCCTTCTCTTCTTTTTTGTTCGTCACGTAAACGTAACTACATAAAAATGGATATAAATAATGTATTTCTAAAAAAAGATTAATTCCCGTCGCGATAAGATACTGTGCATTGCAGAAAACGATTTCCGTTATCGGTAGAAACAAATTCTATATTGAGCACGTTCAATCGGTGAACGCAGATTTACGTTTAATGAAATGCAATTTGGTGGTCGTAACCCAGTTCAATGGTGGCAATGTGCGAGCGTGTCGTATGAAACGCACGCATTGAACAGAAGAAGAGACGCTTCTGTAGTGAGACGTTTCTTTATACTCTCCCACTTGCTCGTTCAATGCCTGCATACATACCGTCATACGTTTTTCATTGAGCCACGTGCACCACGTGTATGTACTTGTATTTTTCGCGTTTACCTTCATATTACGTTCGCTAATCGAATTCATTCAATTATTATTACGATTCTACAGTAGCGGAGCACTGTTTACATTTGCGTACACGTACACCATTTCTCATAGTGAATGAAACACCACGCGAATAATTCGAATATTTTCATTGACGATATTAAAACTCGTAGATTAATGAATTGCACACACCGTACAATAGCCATCGTTAATATCCTTATCTTAAATGCGACATGAATGAAAAGTTCATTCATGTCGGAATTTAAGAATATCTGACGCCATTCATTTTCTACTTCCAGAAGCTTCTATTTATCAAAGGCAGTTTTATAAAATAATGTTCACGCTTGAAAGTTTGTAACACGAAATGCGTAATCGTTTGTGATAACGTTGTTTCCTATATCGTCGTAATATATCAAACGCGCATAGAGCCTATCTATGATTCCTGTTTTTTTTTCTTTCTGCCCCTGCTTTGGTGCTTTCCATTTATCAACTGCGACACCGCGATCGACGAAAAAGAAGACAAATAAGCACGTAAATCATTTCTTTTAGGTTTCATGTATGGTGCAATCAGTCTTATAACGTTTAAAACCTAAATATTTCCTCAACAGCCAATGGCTAGATGTGTCGTAGCAATTGGAAATTTCTGAAAGCATTGGCGTGTATTTACGTCAGGCTATACCTTAATCTGGAAGTCTGTACGAGTATAACATTAAATGGATCGCCGTGCTCCGATCGCAAACTTTATGCAATGTATATGTTTCATCGTTTAGCTCGTTGAAATTATTTATACTTTATACCTACGATAAAATAATTATGACGCGTTTTATATCCCCTTTATTTTTATAGAAACGAAATTCTATGACGTTAAATGACTTCTTAAATAAATCACAGAGGTCCGTATGGGCAACCTTCACTAAACATCGAATGATAAACTACGCGATCAAGTTGATCAACATTCATTTAATGTATCCAGATAGAGTATATACGTGTAGAAGGATAAACAAAGAGCAAAAAGAGACACAGCAGCAGAAGTTTTACGCACCTTTAGCTGGCAACGTGCCCAAGCGCCTGTTGTAGCTCACGTCCAACAACATTATCTCCTGTTTCTTGTTACCGCATTTCTTCGTTCCTCGTTTTCTGTGAAAAACGAGTTTCTTCTCTGCAAAATTCAATGAATAGTCCACCAGTCACTCGTTCCCGTCAATCGAATGTTTCTGCGTTTCGTTCCTCAGTCGTGGAAAACTTGTTACTCCACTAATGGCAGACCAAAGGAAATCACGAGACTGATCTTTCGATCTATCAAACAGGAGCAATCTTCGTTGTTCGTATTCGAATTAAGATATTGCTCCTATCGCAAAATCTTTGGTAAACGATTCTTCTCTGTCATCAATGTACACGCGATGCTACAGCGTGTGATTTTAACAAGGCGTACGGTAATCCGTTTTCTCACTTGAATTTCGATGCTGTAAAAATGCTACCGATGAATGTGTTACAGAAGTGCCCTTAATTAATCTTCTGCAAAGTAGCAGGCTTCTATCGTGGTCGCTAATTTATTCATTCACCGTCGTGCGAAGGTGTCACACTTCGAGGTACTTTGCTTAATTATTCCTGGGTCTTGAAGCTGAATTAAACCGCGAGGGACACGTTTACACATTTGCGCTACGCGTGGAACTGAAACAATCGAGGATGAAGCACCGATGAACCACCCGGTCGGAGATAGCACGATTCTTCTCCCACTGTGTCGCGTTTGTGGCTCGGAAGTTCTTGACGGCCATGTTCGGTGTCTCTTTGTCTCCTCACGAGAAGAACAGGTCCATGTCGAACTGGATCACCCTTTGCTTTAATTCTGATGTATTTTCTTCCGATTTCTGTAGCCTATCCCTATCCCTATCAGTCAATCCTTCTTCAGTAGGGCATAGATTTCGAAATGAAGAAATGTTCGTCTACTTTGGTAAAAAAAAAGAAAAAGAATGAATAAATTTAGGTTCCGTAAAATGGTGAACGCAAGTGAACCATAGTATACACACGATATAAACACCTGTACACACTAGTCCTTTATGCGACGGCTAATGACGTACTCATTTTATTCGTATAATTAAAATTGTATCGCACCAGTGTACCATCGATAATTTGATTATAGTTTTGTATTTTTTAACTGTCGTTTTCTTACGCAAAATATAGCCTTGGTTAGACATATATGTCCAGCCTTGGTCAATAGCACTCTTAATCCATTTTGGGACAGGGTACTTGGAATATTAATGAGATTCAACGCGCCCGGCTATGCGTTTTCGTTTTTTTTTCGTAGTACGTATTATTGCTTTAGGGTATGGTTAATTATCTTTTTGCTTGGTCAGCCTCATTAATATCTAGTAAATAGTTCTCTGTAAAGGATGTTAACAAAAAATTAAAAAGGCACATTCTTAAATGTTTATTAATGTTAGTGGGCTGTTGTAATGCGATAAATCTCTTACTTACTGCTTGCAAACAATCTGTATGTCTAAAGGAATGTTAATGATTCCGTTTATTCTTTTGCTTGCAGCTATTAGAGATGTTGAAATTTTATGCCAGATTCGAAATCAACGAAGAAAGCGGCGATCCTCTCACAGACCATGATATGACACAACTGCATTACACCAAGATCACCTCGCTTCAGGTATAAAACACAATATACATTTTAACAAATTTCAATACCCTCAATGCATTTCCATATATGCAAAATTAGACGTTAAATTTCGCTATATTTTTCTCTCGTTGAAAAGAAATTAATGCGGGATTAAAAATGCCACCAGTTTTTATATTAAACGATTTTTTTTTTTTTTTGTTATTTTGTACGTATTAAACAAGATCACGATGCATGCGTAAGCGTCAAGATTTTTTGCGTTACTCAACTGATTCATTCAAATCACTTGTCAAGTCGTCACGTTGTCGCTAGAACAGGCGCTCTAATTCCAAAGGAGTACAAATGCATAAACCTACAAGCGAAATTCAAACTTTGCGCAGAAAGCGGTATTTGCGAAGTTCCCGGATTTACGAAGCTTTGCGCTGGCAAATGTGGCGAGCGTCGATACGAGGGAAGCTCTTTATAAACACTTCGGTTTGCTCAGGTAATACATAATCTATGATATTCGTTCGAGTAATATACAATACCATTATGAATGATATACTTCTTCACGCAATTAACGGCGATATTTTTCCCGCAAAGTTACAGCAGTTCAAAGATCGGCAACTTTTCCGTCAGAATTGAATGATCGTTAATGTTACGCACGAGCGTATATTTCTAGCGTTAACGTTTCATTAATGATTTGTCGCGGTTTTTTGTGGTAATCTGTGAATCATTTGCATATGGCTTTTTATGTGAATTTTCAGGCAAGAAATGCTAAGATCAATTGCAAGTTACCTAAGCCTGGTACCATCTGAAGAACGCGAGAAGGAGGAGAACTGGTACAGATACGATGTAGATTTTCTCCAAGAGCTTTTGGTTAGTCGTATGAAATAAAGAAGATTTAATCGAGAACGAAATTAATTTTCAGACATTGTGAAAATGGAAATTTAATTTCAGATTTCTCGTCATGAACGCAGAGCCTCTCAATTGGAAGAACTTAACGAAATGCCGCTTTATCCAACAGAAGAAATTATTTGGAACGAGAGTATAGTGCCCACAGAATATTTTTCCGGTGAAGGCTGTTTAGCCTTGCCAAAATTGAACTTGCAATTTCTTACTCTACACGATTATCTGTTGAGAAACTTTAATCTGTTCCGGCTGGAGTCTACCTGTATGTATAATATGTATCAAATCAATTGCACAATAATGATTACAGCATATAATATTATGCAATATGTACATAATGATTTACAGATGAGATTCGTCAGGATATCGAGGATGCTGTAAGCAGATTAAGTCCATGGTAAATCAGTGTTTTCTTAACGCAAAGAAATTGTGAAAATATTTGTTTGCATTTTTTTCTATTAATTCTTCTACATGTTTTTCTCTTTTAGGCGTGCGGAAGATGGTGGCGTATACTTTGGCGGCTGGGCTAGAATGGCACAGCCAATTACACAATTTGCTGTAGTCGAAGTAGCCAAACCTAATATTGGCGAAAAGAGGCCATCCAGAGTACGAGCTGATGTCACGATAAATCTTAGTGTCCGGAAAGAGATTAAATCCGAATGGGAAAATCTTCGTAAACACGACGTTTGCTTCCTTATTACTGTTAAGCCTCAAAATCCAATTGGTAAAACTTCATCATACTTTCACTATCCTATTGAATTTTACATAATTCATATAAATTATTTATCCAACACTTTAATCTGCAGGCACGAAATATAGTCACAAATTACCATTCGTACCACAAGTTGGTCTAACAACGGTACGAGGTTGCGAGGTTGAAGGTATGCTGGATTCAAATGGTAGAGTAATCGAAGATGGACCTGAGCCACGACCGATTTTACCTGGCGATACACGAACGTACAGAGTTTGGCTCGACTGTAATCAATACAGAATCGATATGGACAGTGCTAGTCACGGTAGCGAGGATGTATATGAAAGCTTCAATATAATAATGAGACGTAAGCCGAAAGAGAATAATTTTAAAGCAGTTTTGGAGACGATAAGGGAACTCATGAACACAGAATGCGTGGTTCCCAATTGGCTTCACGATATAATACTTGGATACGGCGATCCTGGTGCTGCTCGTTATTCTAGGTACGTAAAAAAAAACCAAATCTGTGTACTGTATAGTTCTTATATTTATGTGTTCTTAAATTGCACTTAGGATGGCGAATGAAATTGCGACGATGGATTTCAATGATACATTTCTTGATATAAATCATCTAAAATCTAGCTTCCCTCAGCATGAGATACAGATTTCTACTGACGATGAATCGAAATTGGTACGACCATTCCGTTTAAAATTTGAAGACGTACTTGCTAAACATAATAACGAACCAATCGAAAAAGTTATCAGAGTTGAGCCTCATGTGCCACCTAGCAGAGGTCCTTATAAAGCTAACGAACCAAAAAAGTATGTAAAGCTTTAATTCTTTCCTTGCCGGCTTTTCATAAAATGGTTATATATTCATCGTTTATATTACTATGTCTTTATTACAGAAATCAGATTCCTTTTACACCAACACAAGTCGAAGCGATACGTGCAGGCATGCAACCAGGTTTGACTCTTGTTGTAGGTCCACCTGGTACAGGAAAAACAGACGTTGCAGTTCAAATTATATCAAATCTTTATCATAACTTTCCAACCCAGAGGACCCTTATAGTTACGCATTCTAATCAAGCCCTTAATCAGCTTTTCGAAAAAATTATGGCGCTCGATATCGACGAAAGACATTTGCTGCGTCTTGGTCACGGAGAGGAAGCGTTGGAAACTGAAAAAGATTTCAGCAGATACGGCAGGGTAAATTACGTTTTAGCGAAACGCTTGGACCTATTGATGGAAGTTCAGCGATTACAGGTTTGTACATTGTAATAAGTTTTTAGAGATTCGACATGTTTCCGTGAATAACATATTTACAATTAATGATCTTAGGAGTCCTTGAACGTAAAGGGTGACGTTGCATACACCTGCGAAACAGCGGGACACTTTTTTATGTATCAAATACTAACAAGGTGGGAACGTTTTGAAATTAGAATTAAACAAAGGCAAGGGTCAGGAAATAGTTCACCGCCCGCTTTCATTATTGATGAGGAGTTTCCGTTTCACAAATTCTTCGATAACGCGCCAAAACCATTATTTAAACGTAACACCTTCCAAGAAGATATTGAAATAGCACGTAGTTGCTTCAGGTATATTTATAATAAATATTGATGTACATGATAAATTATATATTACAAGTGAATATTAATTAATCATCGTCATTGCAGATATATAGAGCGAATTTTCGCACAGTTGGAAGAATTTCGAGCATTCGAGTTGCTGCGATCCGGCTTAGACAGATCTAAATATTTATTAGTCAAGGAAGCAAAAGTCATTGCTATGACTTGTACTCATGCCGCTTTAAAGAGACGCGAACTCGTAGATATGGGATTCAAGTACGATAACATTCTTATGGAAGAGTCCGCACAAATTTTGGAGATTGAAACTTTCATACCGTTACTGCTACAAAATCCACAGGACGGTTATAACCGATTGAAACGATGGATAATGATAGGAGATCATCATCAATTACCTCCGGTCATTAAAAATATGGCCTTCCAAAAATATTCCAATATGGAACAATCTTTGTTCGCCAGATTTGTTCGACTGGGTGTTCCCACGGTTGATCTTGATGGCCAAGGTCGTGCAAGACCTAGCATCTGCAATCTATACAATTGGCGATACAAAAAGTTGGGTAATCTTGTACACGTGGAAAATAGTCCCGAGTACTTGGTAGGAAATGCAGGCTTCTTGTACGACTTTCAACTCATTAATGTGGAAGACTTCAACGGAGTTGGAGAAAGCGAGCCGAGTGCGTACTTTTATCAAAATCTTGCCGAAGCTGAATACTGCGTGGCTGTATTTATGTATATGCGCTTGCTGGGCTATCCAGCTGACAAAATCAGTATATTAACAACATACAATGGACAAAAACATTTGATAAGGGATGTCATAAATATAAGATGCGCGAGCAATCCATTAATAGGTCGACCGAATAAAGTAACGACTGTGGACAAATATCAGGGCCAACAAAATGACTACATATTACTGTCCCTTGTGAAAACACGTGCAGTGGGTCACTTACGAGATGCACGTCGTTTAGTGGTCGCCATGTCAAGAGCACGACTTGGCCTCTACGTTTTTGCCAGAGTATCTTTGTTTAAGAATTGTTTCGAATTAACGCCTGCGTTTGCGCAGTTAATGCAACGACCATTAAAGCTGCAGCTACTTCCTCAAGAACATTATCCTACGGAAAGGCTTAACGATGCTGTTCCTTCAACACCGCCAATGGAAATCGAGGACATGCCACATATGGCTAAATTTGTTTACGATTATTATATAGAGAAAGTTAGCGGAATGAAGGTGAGTTACTTTGTTCTATAGCACTCATTTGAATCATAAATAATTAATCTGTTGTACAACATATTTTATTGCGGGTCCTGTAGGAATCACAAAAAGTATGGCATAAACCTGGCATGGCACAAACGCCTAACAGTCCATCTCATAAAGTTCCTGCTCATCCCGGAGCAGATGATGACACAGACGACGAGGAACTTAATCAAATGGACGACGAAGAAAAAACTGTTAAACAAGAAACTGAAGAACCAAAACTTGAAATAATAAAAAATTTAGTCGAGGAACCAGCCTCGGAAAAGGATGACAATGATGGTCAAGTGTAAGTTCGTACATTCGGACACAAGACATGATAATAAAAAAAAAATATTTTTATTCAAAATACAATCCTTTTATTGAAATTATATTTATTGTGTATAGTTTATATGATATTGTACAATATTATCGTAAGCATAAAAGATATTTGTATTTTGTATACATCGTAAATAATGTCGTATTCTGACTTTTGCATCACTTTTTCCATAGGTATCTCCATTCCATTAGGTAAAACAAATCGATATATCTTTTTATATCGTTATTGTCATTCTTGTACTATAGCTTTTTGTGCCTCTCCGATATTTTTTTCGAATTTTTATTAGATAATCGAACACTCGACGGTACGTAACTGTCGTCGAACTTCATCGATTTGCTCCTAAAATCTGGATGATATTCCTCGACAGGAGCTTTGATGCCCTTTGAATTCGGAATGTATTCCTCGGGATAATTTAATACGGTCGTTGTACTAGGTTCGTACGTTTCATAAGACATTTTAGTTGAGTCTATAGAATTTGGAACATATCGAACTACTTCGGCTGCGCTCTTGCTATCCGATACAACGGGGGAATACTCGTTCGAACATAGTTGGATTTGTTCCAACATACTCTTCCTACTTGGTATATAGTCCAAGTTCGCGCATAACTTTTTTGTCAAGGGTGTATCCGGCACGTACTCCTCCAACGTATCCTTTTCGAAACATTCAATCGGTAAATATCTTTTGGCCCTATCATTTTTTGTATCCGTCGACACCTTCATTATTGAATCGTTATCTACTTCTTTTTTTGGCGAAGTATTTGCACTATCCCTTTGGTACGTATGATTCGAAGACTTTTCGTTCGCTTTTTGTAACGACCGATTGCGAATCTCTTCTTTTTCCGACGACCTTTTGAGTATCTCTGATTTTCCTGATTTTCTTTTCGCGGGCGATACATTTACGCGAATTGTAGGTAACGACGTAACATCCTCTGCACTTTCTGATTGTTCAAATGTATATCTGCGATTTATAAAAAAAATATCAGCGTGAATCACTAGTGAATAAATTAAAAGCAACGTCATCGATTAATACATCATTTGCAATGTTTATATAAGAAAATGGTGTCAGTGTCAAAATACTACTGCTTACGTGACATCTAATTGTCGGGTGGTCTTTTTCCATTTCCAGTTTTTAAAATCCTGCTGCGGTCCTTCCGTTGGAACATTGCGCAAAATTGCCTTCTCCAAAATTTTATATAATGCCGCCCAATCCTCGGGATCAAGCCACTTATTAGTTGAAACTTTTTTCTCTTTAATTTTTATAGTCCTCTCCTGAACGGTCACAACGGCCGTGGCTAAACAATTATCTGAAGCCTACGAACACAGCTTCTGTTTTATTTACACCGATACAAGTTCATCTATTAACAGTTGCTAACAGCTGTTCATTGAGATACCTTAATCACTTCCAAATATTGTCCGTCGCGAAACATTCTCATAATAATAATACTATAAATCGTGAATTATTCAAAACTATTGCCTCTTATTATAATATGTAGCCCGCTTGTATATTATATACATTTGTTTAAGAACTTATATAGTCACGATCTTTCTAATACTTCTTGTCACCTTGGCTATAAGATGTGATGTCAGCGTAGTACACCGACTTACGCATGTCAGCACGTGTGAATAGGGGTAAACGAAAGTGAACAATGACAGTAGAATAAAATACTTGTGTTCCAATTTTGAGTTAGAATTATTAGATGAACTTGGAAACTTTAATATTACTATATAAATTATATTTATATAGCAAAAGTTAATAAAAATTCACCTGTCGCGTAATTACATTATTTTCATGAATTTTGTTTCATTATGATATTAATTCAATTATGGAGACGCAGATATTATTTACCGCACCATATATATATCTATATATCGTGTAATTATAATATAAATTGTTGTTCAATAATAATGTTATCCCCGCCCAACTTCTGCGAGTAAATACAGGATTACTATACGTGGGCGTATTTAAAAAATAAATAAGCAAATTAAGTTATTTGTATAATACGATATTTCTTGTTGAAGCACGTACATACATTCTAATATTGTATATATCCATAACTTTGTGAATCTACGTAAAAATATCGGTGATCAAATATGTACTTCGGTAAATGTGTGCTCAGTAAGATATTTTCATAGTTGCTTGTTTCCAGGTATTGCAACGCTTTTTAAAGAAACAAAAGAAGAGTAAGACTTTGAAACGATGGTGCCAGAAAAGAAGTTAAATATTTTCGAAAAATATGTCATTTTAAGCGAAGACAATACGAAGACGTTGAAGGTGCGTTTTAACCTAAAGTTTCTTATTATAAATGAACCATAAGTTTGAGTTCTCCTATCTTTTTATTCTAGGTTTTTGGTTATGGAATTGCTAGTTTAAGTTTAGCAATTGCACTCTATCGAATCAAGCCTGTATGTATCATGTACGCGCCAATAATGTTTCGCGTTCCTAAGCATTTTATATTTTTTCATTATCGTATCTTCAGTTTGTTAAATTTAGAAAACCATCCAGTATACCCTCTCGTTTTTTGCGCAAAAAAGTTCAGCTACAGGGTACCGTAATGCGTATAGAACCTGGTTGTGGTACCCTTTTAATGGTAAATCACAAGCCCTTAGTACCATTACCACGGTTGAATGGTTCAAGCTATTTACCAATTAATATAGCTGGCCTTGATGTAGAGGCTAATGGTATGTGGTAATTAAACGTGTATAAGTACCGTATCTTAATTAATGTTTATTCTTTTTAGGTGTTAACTGGTTACAAGTAGTTGTTTGTGGAAAAAAGATAACTTTTGTACCATTGGCGAAGGAAAAAGAATATGTCAGTTGCATAGTGTATATGCAACAGAATCAGGTAAATGATAATTTACATATTGAATTTATATGCGTTTTCGATCCAATCAGTTTATCAACTTTAAACGATACAGGAACATATAGACATTGGTGAAGAATTGACGAAACTTGGTTTTGCTATTGTTAAGGATAATTCCATAAAGACGATGATAAAAGATAAAGATGTTTTAAATTATCCGAAGTGCTTATTAAGTGCACAAACGTGGGCACAACGTAAAAGAAATGGGTATTGGCATTTTGCTAGGCACCCTACCCTTGTGTGGAGAATCCAACAGAATGTGAATGAAAAATTGAAATCCATACTTCCTAAATTTATAGTGCAGAGACTTAATATTTGAGTGTAGCCCTTTCAAGTATTTTGGTAAAAGCTGGATATACACTTTCATAATACAAATATTTTTAATAACAAATGAAAAATGCAACAGACTTAATTAATTTCTAAGGCCATTGAGAGTTTAATGCTTTTTCCCGTTCCGAAAGAAGGAAAGGTTGCAGTCTGAGAAGTAAAGAACAATAGTTAAAAAAGGAAAATTTTATTTCCATTCCAGTTACACATCCTTTTTCCAACCTTTATATAAGATTAAGAACAGTGTTCTTCTATATCACCATGCCCAAAATTAATCTTCATATATGTATAGTACATAGCTGAAAGCAAACTGTAATCTATGTATATATATATATATTTATATATATAAATGTTTTCTATCAATTATAGTTTTTTAAACGCACATGTTATCTACAACATGCTTGAAGTAGAAAAATAGTTTACATACAAAAATAGTAATTAAAACATCAACGGAAGATTCATATTTTAACCATAATTACATCAAACAAGTTTAATCAAACGACGTCGCTTAAATTTTACAGACAGACGTGACTCGATGCAAATTATTTTCATAATGGAACAATTACTTTAATACTTAAGTTTATTTTATAATACAACTTTGTTTTGGAATGTTAATTGCTATCAAAACAGCAAACATATTGTAAAATGAGTTCGTTTTCCACTCTCCTTTAAATGTCGTATTCATTATACAACTAACTAAAATTAGAATTAACAAAATATATACATACATTTATATATTGATATATGTGTATGCATACATAAATCATACAATGTTTAGACGTATATATCTCTCTCTCTCTCTCTCTTTTTTTCATATATATATTAAACATTATAGTAGTATGTATATCATAATATGGAAAAATTTACCAAAAACAATATTACTCTCGAACTTATGTATAAATCTAAATCACAGTCTCTAACATGTTTTCTAATTACTTTTACTTGTATGAGAATTAAGATACCATTTCTTGGAACGGACTTTGAGAAGTATAAATAAAAACTTCTATATTAATAAAAGAACAAAATGTATGTACGTTATAACTTTCATAAGATCTAACCAATTAATTCGATATGTTTGGAATATGTAAAAATTTTAACGTGGAATGGAATAATACAATCAAGTCTTATTGTTAGTTCAAGTTTGGACTGACATTTGAATTTGTCTACACACTTGCTTTACTTCTTGTTGGGCTGATCTTTCTTTTCAACGGGCTTTGTATTGGCAGGTTGACTTGCACTCTTTTTAACAGACTCTTCAGACTTTGGCTTTACTGTTTCTTTGTTACCCTTCTTTGTTACTTGTGGTTTACCACTCACATTGGAATTATCCTTCTTAATCTCTTTTGAATTATCTTTCTTGGTCTCCTTTGAATTATTGTCTTTAATCTCTTTAGAAATATCTTTTTTCGGTTGCTTCACGTTATCTTTCTTAACTTCCTTTACATTCTCTTTTTTAATTTCCTTCGAATTATCCTTTTTAATCACGTTTAAATTATCCTCCTTAACTTCGATTGTGCTACCTTTTTTAATTTCGTTTCCTGATGTTTTCGATGGAGCTGACGATGTTGGTTTTGGCGTGGTAGTGGTATGTTGCGATGTCGGTTTTACTGTTGTGGTTGATGGTTTTGCTGTTGTTGCATCGGACTGTGGTTTTTGCGTTGTTGTTTGTGCTTTAACAATAGGCCTTGGAGTCGACTTCGTAGTCGGCTGTTGCGCAACTGGTTTAGCATTTACAGTTTTTGCTTCCACTTTAATATTCGGTGTTCCAGAAACTGTTATAAGCGGTTCTTCTGTCTTCTGTTCTTTTTTAATTGATGGCTTTTGTTCGATCGCTAAATCCGGGAATGCTTGTTTCAATGAAACACGCTTGACATAGTCATTCCAAGGAGAACCGAGCCATAAATAACCATTATGTATGTAAGCAGAAGAGATACCATGGATTTTTTGATCATCTGAATACAAAGCATCCAACAATTTCCCTGTTTTATCAAATCTTAGTACGACCGAAGTTTTCTTCACATCAAGAAATTGTGATGTCTCAAAAGATCCAACTGTATGCAATACTCTTTTCGAATAATAATTTGGATAAACGTCTTCTAACAATTTAAACGGGGCTTCAATCAAGACTAACAACCTCGAGATCATTTTTCGAATATACTGATGTCGTGCGAGGGACTGTGGTAAAAGCGGATTCTCTCCATCTACGTATAGAAGTAGACATACTATAAATCCTCCATTTCCATCGCTATGCACGTTATCAGGCAAACCAGGTAATGCTTCTGCAAAGATTTCTTTCTGTCCAGCCTTTGGACCTTTTAAATTGTACTTAACAATCTTTGACGTTAGACATTCTAATACAATCACAAAACTTTCATCATTGCTTAATAAAATTCCATTTGCAAATCCTAGATTCTTCAGCAACACTTCATTCTGTTTTGTAGCGGCGTTATATCGAACGAGCCTGCAAAGAAAATAATTTTTATCAATGCAAAGTTAACATTCGAACAATAATTAAAGCTATTAATCTTACCTTCCCGATGGATTAGCAAAGAATGTATAGATTCCATCGTGAAGCAAGAAATCTGTACTGGAATCTGTCCAATAAATATCCCCGTTCTTTGCAATGTCCAAAGAGTTAATGAGTTTTGGAGCTTTTCCATCCAGTGCTTCAGAAATGTTAACTATGTTCACGTATTGTCTTGTATTAATGTTCACTTTAAAGATACCGTAGTAAGCATCGGCCACGAATAATTCTCCTTTATCATTGAACTTTAAACCCAGCGGCCTTCCACATTTTTCTTCTTCCCACAAACCATCTGGAAATATTACCTTTTCGTTTAAAATACACATAATATGGCGTAACATATTGATGATAACATTGTTACGATTCAAATTTATTTTTCACTAACGTTTGACAAATTTGTTATTAAGTGGACTTAAACATTTACTAACAATTGGGAAACATACCACATTTTTTACCAAACTTCACGATTGGTTTAATACGATTTTCGTCAATTTTCACAACATAACCTCCGCGTATACCAGTATATAACTCTCCATTATACGACGCAAAGCTTTCGGGACCAACAAGTTCTCCGGAAAATAATACCTCTGCATTTTGCAACCGATTTTTCAACCCGAATTGTATTGTCACATCAGAAGGTGGTTTTATGCTTAATCATTTGTAGAAAGAAAACAAGAATTTATAATTATGTTTTTCATACGATTTGGAATTTATTATAAACTATAAATGAATGTCATACCTGTATTCGGAGTATTCAGCATCTGGTGGTAAACCCGGTATAAAGGTAATGACAGCTAAGGAGAAACCAATGTATATGAATACAGTACCGATAGACTTCAAGTACCCCATAATATTTAAAGAATCGTCTATTAATATTTTCGAGTTATATCCTTTGCTGTTTGTGGATATATCTGACGAATTTTGCGCAATACAGATCCTCTGGCGTTTCTGTATCACAATTCTAATGGAACTGATTGTGAGAAAAAAGAAACACTGCTTTTATGTAACTGTTTCTTGCCGGTGTAGATAACGGCATTCACAATTTTAATGGCGGTGAATCACGTATCACAGGAACATGTACATGCCTGCCAGTGTCAGCAAAAGTAGAAGCAAATAAGTTCCACGCGAACGGAAGATCGACATCTTCATTCCCAATTTCCGTTGAGCATACAATACAATTTATTTGCATATCTACAAATATTAGTGCCTCAACAAAGCCTTTGATAAACTTTCGGCTTATTTGTGAATAAAATCGATATTAAATATTACTTGCGCTATTAATTTGTAAATTACTTGTATGAATAAGGACCTATATTTCTCATAAATTAGAGAAGAGTATATGTTATTTAATACTTTGTTGTAGCATATCAGAGTAAAAACGCTTGTATTTTTGTTAATCTTCTTATTATAATAAATTATCTAAGACTGTAGCTTCGGAATTAAGTTGCTCCCCTCCATTCTCTTTTACGCCATAGCAACCCTTCGTGCTCCAATGCATGCCCTATTAGACACCACTATCCAATTGCCCGTAATTATTATTTAAACTGCTTTCTTTTTTATTCATTTCCCTTTCATTTCACACCTCATACATTACAAAATAACCACCAGGAGCCGAGACAACAATTGTTTTAAATTTTATCGGTAACGTTGTGTGTGATATAGAAAAAGTACAGTCGATAATCAGTCAAGTGGCGCCATCTCGCGTTTGCGGCCTTTCTCGCAGTTTTCCGCACCACCAAAACCGACTACCTGGATTACATCGTTAATTTAAACAACTGCCAGTTTCTCGGCTTCTACGGCGTATTTCTTAAGTATTAAGAAGTATAAGCTACCATTTCCAATAGGGGTGCGCATTATTCCATGTGATACTCATTGGTGATTAATAAATGTATTGTTTAAACAATTACTACGAGCTGTATTTTCAAGTCGCAGCATGGGATATTTTGTCTGAGTAGCTTATTCTGTTTCCTTTCATTTGAGACGTCATAGATTAAAAAACAACCCTGAAAAAGTAAGATAATTGCAATGAACCGGAGTTAATTTTCGCAGATTCTTTAATTGTTAATAACTTTTAAACCACAAATGCTATATTGTTGCAACTTTTGGGGGAGATAGCTATGATTCATAGCTTTAATTTATGACTAGTCCGGATAAGAAATACCACCTGCACGATGAGAAAAACGCAATTGTTTAAATTAATGATGTAATCCAGAATGTCGGTTTTGAAGGTACAGAAAACTACTAAAAATGTAACAGGTAAAGGTAAACTAAGAACTATTCTTTTATATGTATTTACAATACATCGTACAACTGAATCTGGTATTAATTCTAAACTAACATTTAGATAATATAAAAAATACTAGAAAGATAAATAATGTAAGTCTTATAAGCTATTCTTTAAAGTAAATGTACAATATATTTTACAGATAAAACTTATACTAAAACTTACATACATTATATGTAGAAGCTTATAAAATTTCAATTACAGCCATTGCGTAACTTGTGCATATGTAGATTATTTATTATATATATCATTTTACGTTTAATATATCTGGTAGAACTTGTGAAAAAGTAATATTAATATTTAGATAAGATCTAAAAAATAAACTGAATACGAAATGTAATATATAGTAAATATAAGATAACAGTCAATTATACAATATTTTTATAAACCAATTTACAAGACATCTTACATTGGTTCTCACACACATTCACGCAAACGCATCATCCCTCTTGTCCGGCCATTGCAATACATCCGTAAATAAGAGTTCGTCAAATGACTACTATTTATGAACAGAGGAAAATATGTAGGACAAGAAGTATATATAGATTAAACCTATTACATCTGTTGCCACGTTTATATCGTATTACGTACGACGTTATTGATTCGGTATTTAAAACGTAAAGTATTTAAAACATAAAGTACTTAAGACATAAAGCGCTACTATATGTATACCTTACAAATATGATGTAGAGCGTGGGCTTATCCGGACCTACTTTATTGGCCGAAATGTAAAATAAAAAGAAACATTTCAAACAATATTAAAGATTGGTTATTCGCTAGGAACTGTGGAATGCAATGCTGCATTATGATTAAATATGTCACGATTTTTAACAAGGAATAAATACTATTTCGGGAAGAGTAAACACTTTTACTTAAATAAATTTCACGTCATAAGTAACATCGATTGTCCGAGTTATAACGCTTGGAGATTACTATCACTACATTGTACATTTTATGCAATTACACTATTAACTTGTTGCGTGAAGTTTGATTACAGTACATAACTCCAGAACGAAGTTATTCACATATTTAGGATTATAATTATTTCGTTTATGTAAAACTCGCACAGTTCGTTAATAACGTGTCCCTCACACTTATAAAATGTTTGTGTAACATCAATTATCCATTACAGAACCATTGTGCTTTACTCCTCGTGTAATATGAAGAAAGATGGGCACCTAAAAACAGAAAGAAAAGCACGAGAATGTGTAGAGTCATATGGAAGATTATAAGTTGTCCGAAACGGTTACAGGTATGGGGAAGCGAAGTCCAACGGTCGTGAGGAGTAGAACTGGATCTTCTTACCGTTGAACCACTTTAAACGAATCGAATAATGGATGAGAGGGAAGAATGAAAGATATCAGGATTGTGTGCCTGTAGTATGAATTGTCTGAAAATACGAGTACATCTTGAGCAAGTTACGAGTTGCAAGATAAGTTTAATATAAATACATAATAATTTCACCAACATCTCTGTGTACCTTCATATATCTTCGCTTTTCGAATTAATGTTTGCCCTGTAATGAAAATAGAATGAGAATATTATTAATACATATCGGGTGAATAATGCCTGGAATAAAAAAATGAATATTACTTGAATTATGTTCGTATAAATATTAATCTGAAATAATTATTCAAATGAAATTTGGCGAATTCAGAACGTTAAATCAACAGATCCTACTCCTTAAAAGCGATCTGCATATTCAATGTGAATTTTCCGACAGAAATTTGCAGCATAGCTCGGCAATACCTTACTCTGAAGCCTTACATTGGAAAGATTATTTAGTAACAATAATTAAATAACTATAAAGGCTTTAAACTTCCAGTCCACAGTTAAAAGGTAAAAGTTAATCTTATTATGTAGTTAATGTAATCGGTGGCACAGTTCTATTCGTTTCTTTCTTGCAACGTATGTAGTACGATTTTTAGAACCAACTATATCTACATATATTTAAAAATACAGACAAATCTCTGAGGTATAAAATGGAAATGATGCCCCCCGGAATTGTGTCCAATTAAGAACTGTTTTACTAAGTAAAAGACAGAAGAACAATCTTCATACAGTTCATAAAATAACTACGTTTCTTAACATAAAAATGCAACGCAAGAATAGTTATTCTTTCTACATAAATCATTGACCGATCCTTCGCGTGCACAGCCGACATTTTTCATTATTTAACGATCTGAACGGAACCGTTAAAATATCTTCCCTTACCCCAGTTCTTGTACCGTCTTTCTACTATTCAAAGATATGCTGAACTTTCTCCCCTCGTGCAGTCCAATTCTCACGAATCGAAACCTGCACCCTTCTCCGTGAAACTTGAAAGAAAACGACCGTTACCACCTTTCCCCTGTTCCCAATCATCCCTCAGGTCGTAACGTGTCCGTACGGCGAGCATCCCCTTTAACAGCCCGGAAACAGGTAAGAATCTCCGTTCACGACCTTCGACCCCGTGGGATTCGAAGGAGGAGGGTCGCATTGTGCCGAGAAATTTTCTCACGCACCATCGCAATGTGTTCACCCCTCAATTGGAGTATTTAAGGGCTGGCCACCACGTTCGATCTTGCAGAAGTGTTACGCAAGTCGTAGAGGAGTGTCATGAAGAGAGTCCCGAAGGATGATACCAAGGACATCCCCTGATACCGGTGAGTCCCGTTTCTGGCAATTACACGATCTTGGTGCTTCGATAGACTACGCAAAAATTCAACGATTTTAGTTCTATTCATTTTCGTTTCACCTTTTCACATCGTTTATAATTTTCGTTTCGTTCCTGTTTTCGTTTTGTTTTTGTCGCCGTTTGATCGTCTTCGTCGTGGATGAAGCGAGTAGACATCAAGTAACATGAAAGTTTGTGGAAATACATATTGCTTTGGGTTTTGTCGCAAACAGATAGAAACTGGAAGAATCGTCAGTATCATTTTATAGGCAGTTTGGAAGTTGTCATTTTTTGTATGGTTTTTTTATTCGTAGAAAATAATATCGAAGTCTCTCGCGGAGAAAAGAATTGATCGAAGTATTGTAGATGAGCCTTTGACCTCGTGGTTTATTTAAGCCCGGGGACAGTACTTTCCATAGATATGTAGCGTTAGAAGTAACGATGAGAATTCTGTCTGTTGATTAAAAGTGTGCAACAAGTTCGCACGAATTTTGAATGAAATAGATGCTGCCTTAACCACTGGCAGGGCCTGCAACATTTTATATTCATTGTTAACGTTTGGTGTTTTCGTTCGTATTTTCCTAAAATTTTGCATTCACCCAACTATAGTCACGAGTGTGTAATTTTTGACTAGCGAAATCCGTAAAGCAAAATTTCATTCTTGTTTTTGGCTATTTTAAAAGGACACTGTGTCACACGAAGGCATGCAATTTGTTATCCGACATAGAGAATTCAATAAAAACGAACTGTTTGATACTTCTATTGCGATTCTTCGAACAACTGACTGATCATCGTGTAAAACTATAGAAAACTTCCGGCTTATTTGATTTGATTAAGATCTAGTCCAAGAAATTCCAAAGGATGTGCATGATGTTCGACCGGATTCGTAATAAAATCTTGCGTGGAATAACATTTCCATACCGTATTTTGTAGCTGCAGAAAACCTGAACCGTAAATGAATTCGATGAAGTCCAGTTCGATACGCATGACTAACAAGAGTGACTGCATTCAAACGATTTGAAATCGATTCTTGTTATTTCGAATACAATAGTCTCGAGATATTTAAAAAATGTCAAGGAATATAAAAGAATATACGATTCGATGGCACGTCCCTTGGGAACAATACTAATGCGAATAAGAAAAGTATGCAACAAAACATTTCATGGAATATTTCGTTCATCACCTTTCTTCTTGCGACAGAAATTTTTCGAAATATCTCGAAACACTTTGTACAATATAAAACAGAAGCGTTGCGAATGGAAAAGTGGCAATCCTTACCGTTGGTTATACTTATTCGTAGCGTGGGCTCTTACCATAGTACCGGCTGTCTTCACCATTTGTTTATTTTATTTTTTCATTAACGTTCATTCAGAATTTATCATGCAATATCTATTTAACTCGAAGATGAATTATATTCCATCGCTTTCTCCTTGCAATAAACTGGACAAGCACGGTGAACAGTAAATCATACAAACTTCAATTTATTTGGCAATTGAAATCTGTGAAATGTATCGTCTTCCTGTAAATGGAAAAGAAATTATTAAATATGGCAAACCATTGATGGGGAAAATCGTAAAAATATAGACAGAAATGCTTTATATCAGTAAATTTGTATCGCTGCCTTTTCTTTTTATTCCATTTGCACCGCAGAAAAAAAATATCTTCCATTATTCGTTTAATGCATTCGAAAGAAAATAGAGTTTTCTGATTTCGTCATGTTCATCTCATTATATTTAATTAGTTTTAACACTGCTGGATCATTAGTTCCTGGAATGATCACGGCACAGATACACATTCCTGTAGACGTGTTTAAATTTCTCGGAAAATACTCAGAGTATTATCACAGAGCAGATGTTCCGCATTTTTTTATTTTCCTGTAACATGAGTCAACAATAGATGAACACTTGCCAATTAACTGACTTCATTATATGGAGTCTCGCAGTACAAAGTAGCAGTAAAATCTATCAATCAATTTCAACTCCCGACTAAATTGCATTGGAATGCTATAAACGTTATTCGAAAAATAATGTACCTTGGCCATTTATTACACCAAGATATAAATAGCACAAATCGGAACAAAGAAACGGGTGCACTTACGAAAAATATGAAATAATGTTTGCAGCTCATGAATGTACTTCAATGGAAATAGGGAAAATATTGAAACTGATCGTCATTGGGGTAACTCATAAATAAACATAAAAGATACAATTCTGGATGGATCTAAACATTTTTGTTTTACAAAGTAACTCGTAGTTTGGAGATCTATTGTTAAAACACCAACTCAAATTTTGATTGAATAAATATTAAACTACGTTGCTATTAGATATCTGTTATATTCTCTAAAACTTTCGCGCACCATGTTCCCTTCAAAATATATTTGTAACTGGGACACAATGTCGCAATAAATTGGTTAAAAAAATTTCACAAGCATTCGGCAACCTCATCATTTAAACTGTAAAAATCTAAACTCGTTATGAAATTGAACACATGAAATATCCCACTAAATTCGTAATTCTTTATTCTTTTAGTAATCTTGAAAGGTTTATTTTTACGTCCCACAAACTATTTTGCAATATTAAACAAAATGATATGGACAAAAGCTTCGGCAAGAAAAGAAAGAAAATTCTTGAGAACATTCGAATAAATACTAATAAACATTTTGCAGTTAAATTTGCAGTTGAAATAGCAATATAAATCTGCTTATGGGCTCTTTCCAAAGTTTTCCAGCGCTTAAAATTCCTTACAATATTATGAAAAACCTCTTGGCATTTTACAAAACTTTACTAGAAGAACATAAAATAAACAGTGTGTTGTTTTCGTTTGTTTATCGAAATATTTGTTGTTTGAAAGTATTGTAAGCTCTATTGTCTGTATGTTGGCTTGTAGAATTTTTCTTATTATTTTTTATCATTCGCATACATTTTGTATAACCTATAATAATTTTTCCCATGCACGCATTTCGTAGAAATTAGAAGCTTCTATGTCGTAATAAATCAACCTTCGAATTCCACGATGTCTGACGATCAATGACGATTTTTTTTTCATTTGGTTTCGTGTCAAAAAATAACTTCGCTCGGTCCTACTTTATCTAGGCACTAAGATCCGGTCAAAAATATTTTTTCAAAATTTTCCACGCTCCAATTTGTAATCAACTAGCAATATTAAAATCCTAAAGTTTTGAATTAATCATAATATACAAACTTCGAGTTCAACTTCAATCGTCTCCTTTACAATTCTGTCTACATATTCTGTTTTGCTTTAACTGTATTCAGTCAAATAAAAAATGTCACTGTCTCTAACAGCTATGTCGGATTAATGTCATACATTTTATGCTATACAGAATAAAGAAAAAAAAATAGACAAAATTATAACTTCATTCTAATGAAAAGCAAGATATAACTCTAAATCAATTTAGTCGATTGTGCAGACTACAAATTTATATATATCATCGAACAATGGTACTTGATAAATCTTAGACAATATTTTACGCGACTAAACATTATTTATGCCAGTAATAGAAATAAGAAGGATATACTCAATGAAAAATGGCGAAAGGTTCAGCATATGATAGATTGCGCATATTGTATCGATTGTGCGTAAATTAATGCATTCGTCCAGAATCAGTATAAATAGAGATACACATTTCCTACGTTTTCGTATCAAACCGATAGCTTCGTTAGGAATAACATCGAACTGAGAGAGACTGCATAAAAAGCGAGCGATAACATACGAGATACATACATATGTATATTCTGTTCTTCCAAAATGCAATGTTCTCACTCCAAAACAACAGATAAAGAATCGCATATAAGAACGAAATAATCGCACCATATTGCACTAAACAATAATTACGCGGTAATATTTTGCTCAACATTACATACATGAAATCGAATTGTTCAAATTGCAAAGAATAATATAAATGAACCGTTCTAAATTATTTTCCATCCGATTGAAAAATAGTTGGAGAAATATATCCCAACAATACGTAGCTAAATACTGAATAATTGGTTATAAAGTACCAACAAACAAAATATCAAGGATGCGCGTGAAAAGAGATGCGAAAAATAGTGAAAAGTTGAAATTGCTTAGAAATACCAGGCTACCACTATTATAAATTTTGAACAGACGATAGAAATTGAAATAGAACAATTCTAAGAAAATCGAATGCAAAACTCAAATGCTATTATTTTATATTTTACAATAGATGGAAATTAATAGCACAGTGTTCAGCTAACATTTCATTAAATCTGGGCAGATGGTACCTAAAAATTTCTAAGTTGTGCACACCCTACAGATATATGTACAGTTTGGTCACTGGATAACGCAACAAGCATAAAATGCCGCATTATCTTAATAATTAATTATATTTTTCGATCAATTATTTGCATTGGCTAATTCTTTGCAATAGATTGTATAGCTGCAGTTTTTCGATATCTTTTTGTTCAAATATGTGTCTACATAAAGCAGAATCTTTATATTTAATTTATCAGGCTGTCCAAATTTACGAATACGATCTTGTCTCTATTTCACTTAGATAGTTTAAATAAAACTGTCAATTTGTTTCGAATCCAATTCAATATTCTAATTTAATTCACCATTTCTCAATTCTGTTCGAGCTCATCGAAATTTCGTTATACAAATTTGAAATAAAACTGGCAATTTATTTATTTCTTTTTATATATTATTGATTAAAGCATCACAAAAATGTTCCATCTGAAGCATCGCATACGAGTGAGAAATCTACCAAAAATGCATTATGAACTGTTTCGGAACTAAAAAAATACCGCTCATGAAATAATCTGCAAAAGTTTCACTGATCGCATCGTCATGTCAGTGGACTAAAAAAATTGTTTTGAAAGAATACATTTTCGAAAGAAAGCCTTGATATATTAAAAAAGAGCAAAATAGTACTGCAAATGCTTGGACAACACTGATTAAAATTACGATTTGTTACTGGAAATGAGTACACATTACATAGAAAAATAATCAGTACGCTGTAGCCGTACCTGGGAAGATAGAAAGAAACAATACACGCCTTTGCAACCTGTACCTGTTTCAAATTCATAATCGGCAAAGCATTGCATCAAAAAATATCTAAATCGAACAGGAGGTAACAAATTCAATTGGAAGCCTATTCATTCGTGTCAGTAATGCAGATTTAAAATTGTTTCATCGTATCGTAGTTAATTAAATCACAGCAATCTTATATTCGGGCAAATTAAAAAAACACCGGAAGATTAAATAGAGATTTAATATTAATTTCGTTGAAGGCAAGCACTCTGGGCTCTGAATAGATAATCGATCTAATTTTATGCCCCTATTTCGACATACTTACTAAAGGCACAATAATCATGAATCGTCAAAAGTTTGTCAAGATGCCTATAGAGAATAATTGTATAACTATGCGACTCCAAATGCATTCTGAAACAATTTATATTTGAACATTTATGTGATAAACCGACAAGAATTTTATTACCTACTGATGGCATTGTTGAATGAAATTTGAAAGTCTGACACTAACAATAAGTAGAAAAGCAAATGGAAATATGTACTATGTATTTCGGTTCCTTTACAGACAGATGAATCTTAATGAAATTCGTTTAAAAATTTACGCGGAAAAATTCATACAATAATAGGAAGTAAGCTTTGTTTTTCCATCGTAATAAAAGATGAAATATTACAAATTCTAATTTTAAGCCAATTTACTGCACAATCGATCTAGATAAAATTTCATCCTGTCCCTTAAAAACCTGGCATATTGAAAAGTAGGAATTTACATGAAAAAAAGGTCGAAACTGGACAAAATATATACGTAAAAACAAATCTATATTTAGTTGTCATTAAAAATCCACTGTCCTAATTCTCAAATTATTTTCTACACAATTCGTTCGCTACCCTGTTACCCTTCTGTTTCTTTTTATTTTCTTCAACTTCATTTACTTAAGCATTTCCCTCCTGAATTTCTAAATTGTTAACTTTTATTACGTTAAATTTACGTTCGCTTTGGTTTTCCGTTTTTACTAACACTCACAACCTTCCAGGTCGCAGACCAACACGAAGTGGAAACATTAGATGCCATTGGAAACGATGTTTTATGCTGGACAAGACTTAAAAAAACATAGACGTTCATGAAAAAATAGTTCGAAAGTAGAGCAAACCAAATTAAAGCAAAAGAAGAAGATGGAAGGAGGGGCAAGCAGAAGGAATAGATATTATTCAAGAAGAAACGAAACCTAATAATTCGGACGAGACATGGGAAAACTGGTGAACGCCAATGCTAATAAGCAGAACAGCAAATTTTGTTTAAAATTCCTCAAGACTGGAAGCACTCTATTCCAATTACTGGAATAGCTAAAATGTTATGGAATACAAAAGAGATGTCGCAAACAGAAACTAACAGATCGTTTTGACCAAATCAAAGGAAGCAATAATTTTGAAATGGGCAAAAATTATTTCGCCACTGAGTACGTGTCAAAGTCGAAATTTACTGCAACGTAATAGACTTTCGAACTAAAAAAATCAAATTTGCTGGTATCCCAATTGAAGCACAACTTCAGATTTACAAAAGTAAAGCAAGGTTGACTGCATCTTGGGAAGACGAAGATACTGCCACGATGACCAAGAATAATCTGGACGAAGATTTTCGTAACGAAACTAGGAATTCCTCAAACATGAGTACCATAAGATACTTATCGTCTCACGTTTCAATTACATATGTTGAAATTCGAACAAAATCGATACCGTTTTCGAGAATTAAACAGCAGAAGAAAGTAACACCAAATTTCGAACCGAAATGAATCCGATTCGGATTAATACATCTAGATACCTCAATTAACAATATCTAAAAAAAACAATTTAGAATTATTAAGCGAAACTTCATCAATAGAAGATACAAGAATAAAAAAATATATAATTATATGTCGACTTGAATTGTACAAAAAATAGAAAGTTCTAAATTTTGTACAGTCGATAGCAAATTTTTTGGATAAAAGGGAAAAACCAATTATAATATAAAGCGTGATTATAATTTTCGTGCTACGAAATCAAAATTGAAATTAATCATGACAGAGATTAATTTTTCGGAATTTGCGTTAATAATATCAAACAGATGGTGTGAAATATTTTGAATTTGCATAAACGTTACACATTTCAAAGTTATACACAGAACAATTTAAATGATCACAATATGAAGTTACAGTTTTCCAGATGGGCAGAATAAAAAATGAAACATTATTTTTGTTAAAGTTACATTATTGTTGAAAGACTATTGATTAGTTTTTAAATCATTGTTCTCGTTGGTTGCTTGTTAATCACTTTGTTAAAGTTTACTTTCCGTTAGTTAATCAATTGTTGATTTTTATATGACGTTATAAAAATGTTCAGTTCCTTGTTAATGTAAATTTAATCGTGTTTTTATTGGCTATTAAGTTTGTCGTTCTCTCTTTGTTTTCGTTAGTGTTAACATGGCTACTTGTTAAGTTAATGTTAATCATTCATCCCCGAAAAATCAAAGTTAACGTTGGTCCCAGTTGTGTTTTTGTTTTATGTTCGATAAATGAAAAAAGGAGGATCAAATATTTTACGCTGAAACTATCCAATATTTGCGCATAAAATATTTTACAATAAATTATGCGCAAAAATGATTAAAATATACTTTTCGCGTAAAATATGCGCATCTAAATTCAGTTCCACACGGACATCCTGTTTTGTTTTGTTGCTGTTGAATGAAAAATCTGTTTTCCATTGTTCATCGTTCCGTAGAAAACAAATTTTTTCGTGTTGAATTTTGCTAAAAAGGAAGTTAATCGTTGAGCCGAAAAAAAAATATAAAAAAATAAACGTTCCAATTTAACAAAAAAGTAAAAAATAAAAACAACAAAATCAAGGAAATATATTAAAACTGTTTACTTGTTTCTATCGTTCATACTTTGTTATCTTCAATTCAGTGCCCCCAACTAATTACTGAATTGATCATTTTGACTTTTGATTCATAACACCACAATGATTCATAAATCTGCGAAGGAATGTTTTTGTTATATTGTTTACTTGTTGAGTTTGTTCACTTTGTTTGGTTTTCACTGCAGTGCCTTCAGTTAATTACTTAACTGATCAAGTTCGTTATTCGTTCATGATTGTTGGAAATTCATGAACGAACGTTTAGTATACGATTACTATAATTACAAAAATAAGGTACAATACGAGAATAAATTAGCCATCTGTGTATTTCGTTTATGTATCCGTTAAAAGTTCATTGAATTAATGTTAGGAATAGAATCCTTGTACCATTATTTGTTGGTAAAAACTGTACTACTTGTATCGATCATCGAGCAAATGCAAGTTGACTGATTCAATTGTTCGATTATTAATAATCCGGTTTGAATATGCGTAAGGTTCATCGAACGGTTATATTAAAAAAAAAATGTGAACTTGTGTGTATTCGATAGAGTATCTTATTCATTAATAGTACCGTGTGGTAGTTAATCAATATTATATGTAAAACTATTCATAATTAATGCGTGTGTACGTGTGAATTTTTACAATTATCGTTAACGAGCTTGATGTAACTTCTTGCGAACATTAATGAACAACGAGAGAAGTATTATGTATTACGTGTGTATCAATGTTTAAACACAATGAAACAATTTTGTCAAACGAAAAGTTCAAATAAATAAAAACGTATTATATCTTACTCAACCATTCGATTAATTAATTCTATCGTACGTACGTACGTACGCACGTATGTATGCATGTATGCATGTATATATGTATGTACTTGCAATATCTTCCATCTCTTACTACGTTCCCCTTCTCATTCCTCTGCTGCTTCGAATTTGTAATATATCGTGTGTTCCCCGTACGAATAGTTGTTCCTTCCGCCTGAAACGAATGTTTAAAACTCGTCATCGTTGTCTTGCATATAAATTCCCATCGACCTTGAACTCTCTAAGATTTCAAATTTTGCACTTACCCAGATATGTGTTCCGTGGTTCGAATTTGAAATTTAAATAACCCCTCGAAATATATTCGTCGCGTTAAAAGATACAAAAACCGTGAAGCGGATCGAATTTGTCAAAAGTTGCCCAAACCACCCCGAAGAAAGAGAAAAAAAAAGAAGGAGAGGGAAAAGGGTAATATATAATGCGGGACGAAACTGGCGGTCCATTGTACACGTTCGAGGGGAGCAGGGTAATAAAGAAAAGGTAAACGACGTGAAAAGGAGAGAAGACAAGTGGAAAATAAATACGGAAAAGAATGGGGCTAAAGATAGAAACAGTCGAAAAGCGATCGACAACGTCGATAAGGCCTGGAAAAGAAAAGGCAAGGAGGGTAAGCAGAAGCAGAACGATCGGCGATACGAGAAAAGATATGCAACAAGGACTTTGAAATCGGTCGTGGCTGTACATCACTCTAAACGGAAAAATGTGGTAATCGATGTGATCGGTCGATCGACATTCGTTGAAAAGGCCAGGTATACGGTATAAGGATGACAAATATTCCTGAACATTTGAATAGACCACGATGCGTTATGTATTACATTTCATAAGCGTCTTGTAATATGCCTCCTATCAATAAACTGTCGCCGGTTGTAATTTGTTGTAATCTTAAGAAAATCCGCCACCCATCGCCTGCGTTTAAACAAATTACTGCTTGCAATGGTGAAGAGGAGACGGTGCATCAAGAAGGGAAGAAAATAATGCAAGATGAACTTTACCGGACGAACAATGAGCTAAATAAATTTTCGTCTGAACGAAAATGTTAAAAAATATTTCAATTATGAGAAACAATTAACGTCACAAGTACTGGCGGACTTTAATTTATTAATTTCACCGTTCAGTAAATAATTTGTTGGCCGACAACGCGACTGTTTCAATGAGAGCTAGATATCGCGATAGATCAATGAATAATCGATCCTCTGTAATACAGAACGCCGAGGATCGTAGTCAACCTTGAAAAGGTATAAAAGGCTCTGTCTAAGGATGAAGAGGCTCAGTCGTTCGAAAAACGATCGAGAGTTCGGAATCAGCCTCGAAGGTCTTTTCGTCTGTACCTTCTTCACGATTTTCCAATACTTCGGGCCTGCACGTGCACGTCTGTCTTCTCTCCGTACAGTCAACATTGTCCGTCAACGCAAAAAAGAAAGAGAACCATTAATATTACAACGTAGCTGTACAACCGAAAATAAGCGTAATACAGAAGAGTGTACATTTAAATACCAAGAACGACTAACGCGGTAAAGAAACACCCTCGCACCCCAAAACTCTCTTAACGATCAATCTCTCAACGAAAGGGACGAGCAGAAAAAGAAAATGACGCTGCGAAAGTTCGCGTGAGTGAGGTGAATTAAGTGTGGATCATACTAACGAGAAGAAACGAGGATATAGGAAAGGGCTGACAGAAGCTAGACCTCGAACTGATAGAGAGGATACGTTGATGGAAATATGTCGAAAATGACGTACACAGAAGCAAGGATATAACGGCAACAAAGTTTGTGCACGACAAGTGCAAAGGAACAGGTGTAGAAAAATATTAAAGGGGGAAGGGGGGGGGAAAGAAAACAGGAGCAACGCGAAGGAAGAGTTGGAATAGTGGAAGAGAAAGAAAAGAAAGAAGGGAGAAAAGGAAGAGCAAGGAGGAGGAAGGAAGGAAGGAAGGAAGAAGAGAGGTAAAGGAAGAAACGGAAAGGAAGAGGCGAGGATAGAGGGAAAAAGAAGAGGAAGAGGGAAGGAAGGAAAAAGAGAATAGACAGAGTGGAGCGAAAAGGAAAGGTGAAGAGATAGAGAGAAAGAGGGAGAGTGAGAGCAAGGAGAGTAAGAGAAGTAGTTCCGAAGGTGTTCCGGAGGGACAAGTTTTTAGAGTGCACTTGCTTTTCTTCGTTCGGGGGCAGAGGGTGAAGAAGATAGCGATGGCCGGATGGTGGAGCCTCGGTGGTGCTTTTCTTCTGCTTTTTGGTATTCTCCTTGCTGCTTATTTGTACAAGATCAACTGGATCAAGGTGAGTCTTCTTCGGTACCATTGCCCGGTTTACCTACTTATATATCGTATCCTGCCTTTACCTCTCCGCGTCTCTAAAAATGTTCTCTGATCGGTATTTTCTATTTATACAGCAAACTAGTAAGTTAATTCGAACTTTGTTATTTACTTTTTCTAAATTCACTGTATCATTGAAATGGACAGTGCTAATATCACGATTTAAAACTGACTTTATAATATAGTGAGCAAATATTAAATCGCGGTGTTGGATATCATCGAACGATTTTGTTTGTTACGCTGAAAGAAACGAATATAAAAAAAAGCTGTAGTGTCACTTTAATAGAGTTAGTTTACGACTGAATTGTGTTTCCATAGACTTGGCATTAAATTTCAATCGAAATTGGCGTAAGGTTGCGTGTGCTTTGCGTTTCAACCGTTTCTACAATGATGTTACACTTTGTTCACTTTTGTTTAGCGAATAAAGTGGGCAAATCGTTTGCGAGCACTTATTTTGGTATTAAAGAAACGGCGAAAATTATAAGTAACGCGTAATTGTTTATCTATAAATATAATTAGATTACGAAAAGGTTCAAATTAGTCCATCTAAAGTGTAGGTGCAAAACAGATTACTTACAAATTTGTCGATGCTTGCACTCCATTTCATTTCTGCTGGCCGATTGTATAAAGTTTAGCGTAGACAACACGCGCGAATGACATTCTGTCTACAAGTGAAGTAGCAGATATCTTTTTGCGCGTGACACCGTAAATCTAGAAGAATCCTTTTTCTCCGTATCAGCATTTCTTCCTGCCTTTAAAAACAGACCAAGATAATACCATACTGTGCAGTTTTAAACATTTAGAAGAAGCGAACAATGTACATACTTGTCCGAATTAATTGGAAACGTTATTACGCGAATATTATATTTATTGAAGAATTTTATAGAAATATTCATATTAAAATACTGTTAAATCACACGTTACCATTATGTTTCGGCAATTTAATATTTGCCTCGATTACTTGTATATATTATTATTTTAATTCATCTGCAAAAGTTTTAAAAACAAGCCTTCGTTTCTTTTCTTTTCCTTTAGGATTTAAGGCTAGAAGGTAACAGCAAAAGGATTCTAGCAAATCATTTGGAATCGAAGAAACGAAAATTAGGCAAGCTACCACCGGTTTATCCAAACGGATGGTTTGCCTTGTTAGAAAGTTCAGAATTAGATAAAGGACAAGTGAAACATGTGGCCGCCCTTGGGCAAAACTTCGCCGTTTTTAGGTATTTTAATACTTACATTCAAAATAGAAAATTGATTTATCTGTTATGTATAATAGTAGCTGTATTCCTTTAAAGAACAGATAACCGGCTGGTAAGAATTTTAGACGCTTATTGCCCTCATCTAGGGGCTAATATGGCAGAAGGTGGCCGTGTAAAAGGTGATTGCCTGGAATGCCCTTTCCATGGTTGGCAATTTCGTGGCTCGGATGGGAAGTGCGACCACATTCCATATACTGACAAAAGTGATTAAAATGATATCATTACAAATTATAAAACATAAAAATGAATTGATAGTATTTAATTATTTAATTCTTTCTCAATTTAGTTCCACAAATTGCGAAAACGAAAGTTTGGAAGTGTTGCGAAGCTAATGGAATTATTTTCGTTTGGTACCACGTAGAAGGTGTACAACCAACGTGGCAACCACAAACAATTACTCAAGTTTTAGACCGAACGTGGCGTTATCAGGGTCGAAATGAATTTCTTATTAACTGCCACATACAGGTCAGTTAAAATTAATTTGCACAAACATTTTGTTTTGTATACATATATAGCTTACTTAATCAGCATTGAAATGGTATGAGCGTCAATAGAAAGCTTTGCTTCTGAGTAGTTCAAATCTGACGATTTCTGCAATTTCTGAATGCGCCTGTGCGAAGAAAATGTAAAACAAATTAATTATATTGTACGTTACAATTTTTTTCTTCTAATAAAAACATATAAAAGTATACGTAAATGTTTTAAAATGTAGGGTAATAACCAAATGAAGGAAAGCAAAGCCATTCTTTCTATTCTTTTTCCTTCTTCTTACGTACAGATCGCTTGAAATAAGAATGGATTTTGGACTTTCGTAACTGTAGCCTGCACGATGAACTCTATGTAAGATAATCGTTATTTGGGTTCGAACAGATAAGATTTGCGTAAATAGTACTACTGTTTTTTTAAGACAAGCACGCGAATAAAAAAAGCGTAATACAAATGATAAAAGAAGTTATGCTCTACGTGTTATATGTAAAAAAAAATCTAAATTTATCGATCGATAGGTCTGTCGATGTCTTGTAATATAAGTGTTATGGTGTTTCAGGAAGTTGCGGAAAACGGTGCCGATTCCGCACATCTCAGTGCAGTCCATGGACCAGCGATATTTGCAAAAGCTGCTAACTTTCCCACTACCTTTGCCCGACATTCCTGGTCGAATGTCAATTGGGCGCCGCATAAGTCTTTTCTAGAGTCACCATGCTCTGAGGGAGCAGAATCGCGAAAATCGGATAGCGAAAATTTAAGTCATAGGGCATATATGACATTAAGGCATCATTTAATCCTATTCGACAAGTTTCAATTGTGGCAGTTGGATGTGGAGGTCCAGCAAATTGGTCCAGGATATGTTGAACTCATGATGAAGACATCCATAGGGTCAATGTGTATTTTTCAAACAGTAACACCAATGGAACCACTCCTACAAAAGGTTTTAGTTTTATTTGAATTTGGATTATTTCTATTTTTCGTCATCTTTTCGTTACTTATTATTTGTGTATAAAATATTAAGATTTTTTTGTAAACAAAATGTTTTTCTTATAATGTAAGATAAATTGCCGATTTTACTATTATTATTATTCATTTCCTTTCCAGGTGACGCATTTGATATTTTCTCCGCCGTTGCTTAGTCCGTATGCAAGTATGGTATTCTTAGCGGAATGTTTAATGTTTGAAAGAGATGTGGCTATTTGGAATCGAAAAAAATTCGAAAGGCAACCTCTCCTCGTTAAAGAAGACAGGAGCATACTCGCGTATCGTAGGTGGTACGCACAGTTTTATTCACAGCACAGCCCCAGTTATCATTCGGCCATCAAATCGCTACAATGGTAGCCATATTTGCTTTACTGTAAAATGTAAATGATCATTCAGTTACATTCGATAAGATTTTACGATATCATTGACAATTGTCGTAACAAATTTAGTATTATCAAATATAATAAATAAGTACATTTTAATGTAATAAAATCTCTATAAATACCGATGTCACGCGTATAATGTTAATAAATGTTTAGAATACAATTCTAAAGGATGCCGTATTCGATCTAAAATACAACTTATACGAATGATTATGTTACTGTAAGCAGTAGGTATTATTAAATAAATATTCTTCTATGAAAACAAAATATGTGCACGCGTCTTGATGGTCTCCCTGTTTGTTCAATAACTCTTGTGAAAATAAATTACCAAATAGAGATGGAGAAATTGTTGAAATTTGCATTATTTAACAAATGACGAGTCCATAGTCCGTAGCTCCCAATCGAAACCAAATAAAGCAGCGCAAACCCACGTGATCAATATGTTATCACGTGGTCAAACAGTAGTTGATTGGTTAGTCAGATGGTTTGGCGTCGATGCCTAGGAAACAGTTGGTCTCCTGCTAGTGCAAGATTGTGTTCTCATCACGTAGGGTAGGAACATGGGTACCGAACTAGGTTTGGATAATGTGAGTAATTTAAATTTCTCCCGGTTTTCCTTTTGGCCAATAAAAATTGACCTTGTGCTACTTCGCAATTTTGGCTGTCAGCCTGCGAAACTTAACCTTACCTCCCAGTTGCATGTCTCTGACAATTCTCATTATTGTTTATTATTCCCAGTTGCAATTTGCCTTTACGAAAATATACAAGTAACAGAAAGAAATACGAAAATGTAATAAGTTCGACAACTGTTTAATACTCATACTTCTGTTAGGATATAATTCGGAAACTATTTGTATGCTGTTTAGGAAATAAAAAGCAAATAATTTAAACGAAAAGTTAGTGATCTTGTAAAATGAAAAAGTGTTCAGTAAAATCTAGGTTTCCTTTGACTATATTCTAGTAACTAAGTATCATTGAAAATGCTTGGCAAAGTAAGAAAACTTCGATATAAGCTAATGTCAAAAAATAAAACTGATATTTCCTTTGTACGTTTGTGTCTAATATTATGTTCCAAATCATGTTTCCCTGAAGAAACAGAATTGATAAATATTAATGCAAAATAAATTCATAAGTAAATCTCAACTATTCAAAACAAAAAGTATCTAAGAACGCTAGTTTATGTCGCAAACTATTTCGTGACGTCACAGGTTATGTTGCGATTCACGCCTTATGAATACTAGTTCTAGATGACAGAAACTACTATAGATAATTTTTTTTTGCCTATTAAAGCCAATAGGAGGACAAAGATTAACCGATTTTTAAAAATCAGCGATTTAAAAATGTCGGAATTTGTGCCATGACACTAACTGCAATTGACATCTTATGTAATCTCTTATTTCCTACTAATTTTGAGTAAAGTTTAACCAACTTGTAATCTGTAATTAATAAATAACGTATGAAAAATTTGTTATTTAATACAGTTTCCAACGTTAAAGTTGAAACATGTCTACATTAAGGACAAGAAACGTCTATTGCAGACAATAAATACAATACAGAGGGATGGATGTACTTCTTTACAGGTAAGCCTTTGTTTAAAAATACTTCCTCCGTTTCTTTGAATTTCGACACGTTCGCGTTATTCGTCATGTTAACTTTAAGAAATTCATTGCGAAATGTTTCTTCCTAGATTGTTACTGATTTCGATTTAACATTAACGAAGCAACACGTGAACGGAAAAAATGTTCTCAGCAGTTTTGGTACGTAAACTTGTTATCGATTTTTTTTTTTTTCTAATTTCCCTGTAATGAAAAAATTGATTTTACAATTATAAAATAAGAGCGATATGCATGTCACCCTTAAATAATACTAATCTGATAAAACTAAGAAATATCATATACATATTATCATGTACTGATTTATTTAAAATTTAAAAAAACCAAAATAGGTATCTTTAGCAAGTGTAAGCAACTCCCTGAAACGTACACGAAGGAATCGGCACGTCTTTATAAAAAATATAGGCCAATTGAGATAGATCCCAATTTATCAATTGAAACGAAAATGGAGGAAATGTCGAATTGGATGATTGCCGCACAAGAAATACTCAAAGGAATACCTTTCGACCCCAGCGAAATACAAGAAGTAAGCAGTATTTATGGAACAGATATAAGGGACGGTACCAAGGAACTTTTCCAAAAATTATGCCAAGCTAAAGTTCCAGTGCTAGTTTTTAGCGCCGGTTTAGGTGATATTGTTGAAGCTGTTTTAAGAAATGAAGGAGTTCTATTTAATAATGTAAAGGTAAAAACTTTTTATTCACATTCTTCCTTCATTTGGTTTCTTAATTTTACAGAATTCTGTTTAATCTTTAGATAATCTCGAATTTCCTGAAGTACAAAGACAAAAAGCTAGAAGGCTTTGAAAACGAAAGATTAATTCATGTTTTCAATAAAAATGAACATGCTATAGAGAGAGACTATTTTAAAGTCCTTGAAGGAAGGAAGAATATTATTTTAATGGGTGATTCCATAGGTGATGCATCTATGATAGATGGTACAATAGAAACCAGTGCAGTATTGAAAATTGGTTTCCTCTATGACAATGTAAGTTGTGTAAATATTAATGAAATTGTCATTGAAGAAAGACTTCAAGACCTCTAATGAAAAATTGATGTAATCTTTTTCAGGTTGAAAGGGCACTATCTTCATATATGGAATATTTTGATATTGTCTTAGTTGATGATCAAACAATGCAAGTTCCAACTGATATTCTACAACGATTATTGTGACATACATTGTAGTTAATTATTAAATGTAATTTTTAAATCCCTATTATTTATAAAATAACCATTTTTCACTTAATCAAGTTCTGCAATTACTTCATGGAAGCCTATTTTAATTGGGATACTTCAACCAAAAAGACTAAAACGCAAGCTACTAATAACTGTTTCTTTAGTACAATTTTGTATACCAAATATAGAATATGTGTTCATTTTTTTATTTGATCTGCTCCAATGTAATTAATCTTGTTGAAAGAGTTAAATAAACATATTTACTGCCGCATTCGTCTATCTAAATATGGTACTTATATCACAGACGAAATACATATATGAATAGACAAATCCCTTCATGGACTTTCGTGGGCAAACGTGACTGCCATACCGACTCACAAATCCGGCACTGATTTGAGCGTCCTCTGCTCATGAACAGTGATCAGTTGAAGCATTATTATTCTCTGAAATAGTTTGGGGATAAGAGTCATGCAATTGTTTTAATGTATATGAATGCTATGAGGAGAAGCAATTTCCATAGACGTGATATGTGAATTCTTATATCTCATCGCTGTCAGTATCGAAACGATCTGAACGGTCACTACGGTAGGGATCGTAATTCAAATAAAGTTAAGACGAGACAAATATTAGTTTGACGAAAATAGTTTACCTATTCTATAGTGTAACAAACGTTACAAATATTTTATTACACAGATGTGTTTAAGAGACGTTTGGTAATTATGTGGAAAATAATTCGAGCAAATTGACTGCGTATTGAACTTAGGGTACAAAGTACAGTAGTGAGGGGTCATCCTCATCAATTCTGGAAAGCGCTTCGGTACATCGGAGGGAGCAAGGAATTTCCGCAAAGCATTAGTTTCATAAGAAGTCGGTTTCCGATGTTCCGCGCCCTGACGAATGCCTTACTCTCGGCCCCATGTGTATCACTGGTTGCATAACACTGCTGCGATCAGGATCCTTTAACAATATTCGAAATTTTCGCATATTCCCGCCGCGAACCGTTCGGGTACTCTCGGTTGCCGAACCCTTCCGAAGTACGTGGCGCGGGAAGACTAGTGATGCCACTATCAGTTCGATCGTCGGATCGTATGGAATAGATGTACTAAAAGGAGCACAAGTTAGGGACATACCTTAGTCTACGTTCAATAGAGTTTAGTAAATTGGTCTACTCCCTTTAGAGAGAAGACAAATTTTATCGCACTTTGATAAAAAGTCAGATACCGACAGTCGAGTAACCTAAGGTGCACTACTCACAGGATGCATTTCTTTCATTCAAAGTGCAATAAAATAGTAGAATAAAAATTGTTCAACAACTTATCTGTGGTTGTAAAAGGAAAACAAATTTTTTCGAGGTTCGTATAGACGTTTGAATTTATACAAATTTCGAAAAAATCTTGAAGGGAAATGAGGTATGGGCTCTCAAATTGGAACACAATTATAGTATAATTATAATAAATTTTAAATAATTAGAAATCAGGTTTCACTAAATACATATATATGTATATATGTATATATGTATACTGGCATTTTCATAAAATTCCCTACGTACGTCATCAATTCATAATGTAATAGGACGTACAATTTTACGAAGGACCAAGTTGAGAACCCCAAAAAGTGTGTATAACCTAGACAACGGTACTAACCATACGTACTCGTGAATTTCCTTCATTATCTTTTGAAGATTGTTCCTATACGAAAAGTGGTTTATTGTTACTCACGCGTAAACATTCTTCAGCTATTTCAATTTTTTTTGTAAGTTTTATTATACTATTTTTTAATACAAATTAATTCTAGTAATTTCAACAAAGTATCATTGAAATTTGCCATCAACGCTCTGAAACCACGCAATTCGATTAATCGACCCGCTTGATATTCAATAACAAGTGATCGAGAACATAGTCTCCGTTCAAATAGAAATCTTTTAATAAAAATTAATTTTAGTTGACTTCGAATAATCATTATGATTAATAAATGTAGGATAATACTTTTTTATAGGCATAAATAACTGAACGAGTAAGGAATTGCTGACATTTCAAATACATTTCTAAAGATTAGAAGGGGTTACTTCGGTAAATTATATCGAAAACTTAAGAATAAATTAAGAAATTAAATGAACAGTATCGCAGAAGCTTGTAATCAACTTAAAAAGGAGTACGATGGATGTTTCAAATATTGGTTTTCTGAGAAATTTTTAAAAGGGAGTTTAGATGATTCAATGTGCTCAAATCACTTCGAACTATACAATCAGTGTCTCCAGGTAACCTAATTAATTTCTTTCTCAATTATTTATATGTCACATTTATATATTTTATATTATATATCACATTTTCATTTCAATAATAACAAGGATTACTAGAGTAATTTTTTTGAAAAGTATACTTCTTTCATTTACTATTCATTAAGTATTCTCGCGATTAATCAGAAATATAACGTTTGTTTAACTCATGTCAATTTAACTGCTACATCGATTAATAAGTGCAACGTGTGAATGATAACACAAAGAGAGGTTATATTAGTTTGATGCCAATAAATGTAGCAATAATAGTAATGGAGGAATGTAAAGAATTGAAAGCAAAGTACGATCGTTGTTTCAATGATTGGTTCTCTGAAAAATTCTTGCGTGGAGTTTACGATGATAGCGAATGTGCACCGTTACTTAAAATTTATACAAAGTGTGTAGCGGTAAGCACATAGATCTTTTTAAATCGGCACGTTTCTAACCTCGCTTTTGATGAATTAATATTATTTTTATTTAAACCCTACAAAATATTAATCGATTAAGAATGATACTTTTCAAGCACGAATAATTTAATAGTTGACACATGTTTCTTTAAATGAATTAAAATTAAGTTTCTTGAAAAGCAATCAAGTGTTTAGTACATTTTTACATATAATAGTTTTAATGCTGAATTATAAATAAAAAATTATTCGTTTATATGATTCAGAAATGAATACTTGATTATTATTATAATACTGTTTCAGCAAGCCATGAAAGATCAGAACATAAACGTGGACGAAGTTAATGTATCTCATTTGGGAACAGAGCAGGATACAAAAAGTGAAGATCGATGATTATATTTTCAATAGCACTTTGTTTTAATTCTTTTGTTTTTTTTTGTTTTAAAAGTGTACTATGATGTTGTAATGAGCACTTGTAATGTTGATTTTTATTAATATAATAATACACGTCTATGTTAGATAAAAATTCTTACTTCCCTATACAAAAACTACTAAAAATGACATCAAGTACTTCTTCGTTACTGATAGACCCAGTTATTTTTCCAAGCTCTATCGCTGCACCTCTGATGTCTTGTAACGATATAGCCATGTCGTAATTTGGTATGCTGGTTTTCTTTAAATATTCGTCAAGATACTCTACAACATGTAGTAAATGACTTCTATATCTGGCACGGCTGATTACAGGATTTTCTTCGGATGGGTCGCCACAACTGAAATTAAGGAGTACCATTTAAAATATACAAAATAATGTGAAGCGTATATAGAATGTCTTATTACTCATCGGTGTTCCGAATGGAGGCAGTATTTCTATTAATAAAAACAGTGAACAAAGGACGTCTTATGTATTATGCTAGGTGTTTTAGCGATGATATACTCACATATCCTCGAAACATTGTCCTAATGCTTTTATAAGGTCACTTAAACCTTCTTGTGTTTTGCACGAAATAGGAATGACATTTTGTTTCTTCCACCTCTCCTTGTCTTCTTCTTTAAGTAAATCTACTTTATTTAGTACCATAAGGACTCTTTCTTTATCTATTCCTAAAAAAGTCTTGTGTTCTTCTAAAAAGTTTTCCAAAGGGCTTTGAATGTTATTTTCTCCACTGATTACGCACAGAACGAAGTCTGCCTTCTTCGAATACTCCTTCGCTTTTCTAATACCTTCGACTTCTATTTCATTCTCTGCATCATTTCTGATACCAGCGGTATCAGCAAGAATCATTGGATAACCACAGATATTAGCTGTTAGTTCTATGACATCTCTTGTCGTTCCCGGAAAAGATGTAACAATGGCAGCATCTCTTTGTGAAAGAAAATTCAAAAGACTACTCTTCCCAACATTAGGCTCCCCTAGGATTGTTACACGTACTCCGCTACGCAAAATTTCCCCTCTTCGTCTATCAGACAAGTGTTGTTTAATTTCTATGGATAAATTCTGTACAGTAGTCTTAGCATTTTGTAAAACATTGGATTCTACGCTGTGTTCCTCGGAGAAATCAATGTAGGCTTCTAAAGTAGCTAAGATGTGTAAGAGGGTAACACGCCAGGTGTCATAAAGGCGGCGAAGATATCCACTAGCTTGATTGGTAGCCTTTATTGTTTGGAAAAAATCTTTTACTGTCGCAAAATGTTAGCAATGTACATAAATCACATTATTTTCAACATTAATCGTTTCATTTGTACCTGCTTACGCTGTTTCTCAGTTTCTGCGTCAATTAAATCTCCTATACCTTCTGCTTCCGTCAAATCTAATTTTCCATTTAAGAAGGCCCTTCTTGTAAATTCTCCAGGAGGTGCTACATGAAAATGTAACTTTGAAAGTGCATTAAGAATGGATGTTACAACTGCAGGGCCACCATGAACATGTAGTTCTACAGAATCCTCTCCGGTAAATGAATTAGGTCCTGCAATTGAATAGTCATTAAAGATGCGTAATTGTTTTTGACTATTTCATTGTGCATCTTAAGTAACAATGAGTATACTATAATATTCAATGATATCTGTACTTTTTATAAAATTTGAATTATTATACCTGGAAACCAAAGGCATAGTCCTTTATCTAAAATTTCTTTGGTCTCAGGATCGTTGATTTTCCTTAGTATAGCTGTTCTGGGTTTTGGATTAGATATTTTGGTCATTTTTTCCAAAGTTACTGATGCTTCTGAACCGGATATTCGAATTACCGCCACACCACATTTCCCATAGCCTGCCGCGTAAAGAAATGTATTTGTCGCGTGTGAAATTGATATAAGAATAAAGAATGCATATTTAATTATAAATATTTATATTTATTACGTAATACATATTTCCTATATAACGTATGTTATATTTTATATTGTAAATAATTTCACTTTGATTTTATTTGAATTTTTAGTCAAACTTTTGTATAGAATCGCGTAAATTTAAGAAATATAGAATTTTCATAATTTAAACATTTGATCGCGAAACGCATGCGCAGTAAAATTTGGCGGAATGCGAGAAGTGTTCTCGTCACAAAAGACAGTATCGATAGAGCTTTACACTTTGCATTGTACATTTCACGTACTTTTGTGAAAATATGAAAAATATTAACGATACAGGAAGAAGTGTATTAACCAGAGGAGAGCGCGTATATCGTGGAGGATCGCCTGTATTCATTGTAAAACCTTTGTAGTGAGATCAGTGGACCTAGAGCTGTGAGCCTCGTTCCATTCGAAGTGACAGAAGAATACCATATCTTATTATTTAAAAATGTTCGTAACATTTGTGTAGTTAACGTAGAAACTCCGTCAGTGCTTCTTTGAATAGAATACAACGTTCCTTGTTCACAATTACTTCACATTCGGTTAGAAGCAGGTTATGTATTTAAGAACAAGTGTTAGGCATGAACAGTGACGATGAGTGGTACTGACGGTGGAAAATGAATGATTAATAGAAAATGAAACATTTACTTTTGTATTGAGAATGATGTTCTTTTACTAGTTTCTATTCAATTCGATAAGTAGCTTTTCTGGTGATACAGAGTTTCGAAAAATGCATCGTAACGAAAAGGATTTGCGTTAATAGAAGGTATTAAAATAAGTTAACAAAATGGCAGAGGTTGCGGAAAAATTAATAACGAGTAAGGACGTGCAAGAGCGCTGCAATGATTGGGTGGAATCGCAAAAAAATGTTACTTATTCGGATGAAGCGCACTGTAAAAGAAAGCATGCAGATGATGATGATAATTATAATACTGATTCTGAATTCGATTCCGTTTCGGAATGTGGTGTGAAACGAAAACGCGTAGGTTTACCGCGTAAACGCGAAGTTTATCAACTTTCGTGTGAATGGACCGACTGTAAACACGAAACCTATCATGTTGAAAGATTTGTTGGTCACGTGGCTGAGCACGTGTCTGATTTAAGTATGCGGACCAATGAAAAGGCCATCACTGTGTATGTATGCAATTGGACAGGTTGTCTGTATGAAAGCAATGATCCCGATGAAATTTCGAGGCATGTAAATTATCATGCCTATCATACGAAATTAAAATGCATTGGGTCAAATATTCGATCCAGGATTAAATTACCAGTAAGAAATTATTCTCTATTTTAATTTGTCTTATTTTGTAATGTTTTAATGAATGATAAAATTTAACTTTATTATAACTAAAAATATGTCGTTATTAAAAATATTCATATATGATTGGTGTTAAAAGCGATATTTTTAATGTCAAAGATTTTTCAATTGTTTGCAAGAAAATTGCTTAAATATATCTATCATACACTACATTATCCAAGATGAATCGATTCTAAAAATATCATTTTTTTATTAGAAATGCCGCAGAGATTCCGAATGGAAAAATGTTGTGGATCTTCCTGGTCCTCTCCTTTGTCGCTGGGAAGAGTGCTTGAAGCGTTTCCGCAATTATCAATTATATCTATATCACGTAGCTGCTCATGTTGAAGAAGGTCCAAGAGGTAACAAAGTTGAAGGTGGAATAGAATGCAAATGGACAGGTTGCAGCAACATATATCCCAATTTGTACAAGTTAAGGGATCACGTGAGACATCATACAAAAGAAAAGATTGTCGCTTGTCCCGATTGCGGTGCAACATTTGCTTCAAATACAAAATTTCATGTACATTGCAAACGACAAATTCCAATCGATGGTAAAATTAAACATAATTCTTAGTCGGTCATAAATATTTGTGTAGTGGGTGATTATTTGATTTATGTACACGATTTCACTTTTATTAGTGCAGGGATTCCAGTGTTCTCATTGCAATAAGTTTTATCCTACTGAAGGAATTCTGAGAGATCACATGAGGCTGCACGTGTTCCATTATAAGTGCACCCTTTGCGATATGAGTTGCGAATCGCCAGCTAGTTTGGCTAAACACGTTCGATATCGACATGTTTCTACTAGGTGTTTTCCCTGTCAACTTTGCAGCCATTCTGCCAAATCGCAACAGGATTTGGATTCGCACATGACTGTACATACAAATGGACCTAATTTTTCTTGTCATTTCGAGGGTTGCCTATATAAATGCAAGGGCGCCTATACCCTTGATAGGTATGTGATTTTTTCCGAACCAAATGGAAGTAGAATTCTGCTGTTCGACGCTCGTATACGAAAAGGCCCCCGCACTATTTTTACGACAGCTAATGTATTAATTTATACATTATTACAAAATTGTATTGAAAAAATATATTTTAAGGCATGTCGAACGAGTACACGGAATGCAAGTACGTTGGTATTGCTGTCATGAGTGCCCAATAAAGTACAGAAAAAGTTATAGATTAACGAAACATTTAATTGAGGCGCATCGATTGCAATTACCTAGCGGCCACACTAGATTTCAATATACTCATGATGAGGATGGCTGCTACAGATTACAAATGGTCAGATATGAAGCTGTCGAGGAAGAAAGCAGTCCTTCCATTAATCAATCGAAATTACAAGATCGAAGGTTTAAAATTATATTAAATCAAAATTCTAGTATTCCACAAGTAAAAGTAAATATTCTTATTGCAATAGAAATATGTATTGAGATATAAAAATTTAGATTTAAAATGCATCGCATATTTATTAGATTTCTGAAGATTTTGACGAAGATTGGGAGGAAGAGGAAGAAAAAGAAACAGAAGTAGTATCGGAAGAAAAAAGTTACGAAGGAAAATCGATGCCCGTTATTTCCAACATTTTAATATCTATTGATGAAACAGATGCTGAAGGAAACATAATTAGAAGTAGAACTGTAGAAGCACAAGAAACAATGGAATTACCACCTTCTGACGGACCACCGTTAATCTTGACGTAAATTAGATTGAGTTCGTCGATAAGGGTTTTGAATAAAATTATAATATAAAGTAAATACGCCCTTTATTTAAAAGAAAATTTATGATCATTTTTGTACGCCTTATTCATTACTCCATTTTTTCGGCGATAGTTTTATCGAAGAATTAGACAATTTGGAATGCCGAAAATTGTTGCTTAGGCAAAATGAACACTTCATTATAAATATGGTACGTTTTCTCCACTTATAAATAATATTAAATAAGTTTACTAGATATTTGTTTTATAAGTCAAAATAAATATATAAACTAGAGAAATTTACTTTCCATTATGAATCAAGAAGATAGCCTAAGATCAAAGCAAGCTTCATCTTCTATTTCTAATGAGTCGGGCGTATCCGTCATGGAGACTAATTCTCCATCGAAATACAATTTAATTTTCGATTTATCAACATCAAATTCTTGAGCACATTTCTCTAAAAGAGTTTCGAAGTTTTCATCTTGTTTGACAGAAACTGTCACACACTTTTTGCTTGTTGTTTGTACTTTTATGATACAGGCATCTTCGTCGTTATTATTTTGAGATGCAGAATCTTTCTTAACAATGCCACCCTCTGTAAAATTATATTTGAATAATTTTCACTCAACAAAAAAATTAAACTACAAACATTACAAAGTAGTAACAAATTGATTTACCAAGTATGTCTAGCACGGACAAACTTATGGAAGCTGGAGAATCGTTTCTCTTAATAGTTTTATCATTCCTTGTTATCAATATATTGTCTACTAATACTTCTTCTAAATTAGCAAAATATTCAAAAATTTTACGAAAGTTTTCGTTCTGTAACAAAGCAATTGATTCATTTTTAAAGTAGATATCACAGGTTAACTCTATCAATTTTATAAAATATGATACTGCATATGTATTTACAACTACATACTCGATGAATATTTAAACGATGAATATTTTTAGATCGCCAAAGAACTTTAATATCCATTTCATAATTTTCATCTTCGCTATTATGCGGGTTATCATCCATGATGTTTTCAATTATTGATAAATCATTGGTGTGCGAAGCACTTCTCTCATCTACAGAAACAATTTCCAGATCTGAATCTGATTCTGCTAAATTTCTTCTAGTCTAAAAGAAGGATAGCAAACAGAAACATAAAATACAAGTTATCATTTTCCTGCGGCCTTTATAAATACTTGTAAACCAATTTACCTGTCTCTGCCTCGTTGATCGACGTTTAGAAGTATTTTTTTTGCTCGTTCTCTGCTTTGCGGCTCTTTCTGCTACTATTCTTTTTGTACTCTCTATTCTGTAAAATTAAGGATCATTTAAAATGTGCAAATAAAAATATTTATTATGGTAGCTCGGTGATACCAAAAAATTAACAAGAGATGAACTTGTGAATTATAAAATTTTCTGAAAACTAAGTGTTATGAACTTTATTCTATATGTATCAGACGTGCATCAATTCTTCTTTTTCCTCTCGAACTTCCCCTTCATTTTTTTGATCACCGGTGAGGTTTGATGGCCCATTTGATGGCTGTTTTTTTTTCAAAGCTATAAAGGAATTTCTAATTGTTACATTTGTTTAAATTACATTTCATACATTTTTCAAATTATAAAGGTATTACTGAGAGAGTAGCATGCGAACTGCAAATATTGATGTACCTTTCAGTCTTGCCACAGAATTTAAATACATATCCTCGTCGTCTTCCGAGGAGCTGCTTAATTGCACTGTTTCCATTGTTGAACACTTACGTTTTCATGAGCTATACTAATATCGAATTATTGAGAAAATAATATAAACGTAAGGAAAAATGTTTAAACTCTATTCAAGAGATACAAGGTTAGACCTACAGTTCATCACGTATAACTATGAATTCTTTGTGTATTACGTGAATAAGATAACAAAATATCATTTATATTAATAATATGTATGGAATACGAACGACCTATAATTGGAAAATGATGATTCAATTTTATTGTAATATTATAAAGTTTATACTGCTAGAGTCTACTTTTAAAATTCCAACAACTCTGCCACCTTCCGAGTATAATACGATTTAAATATGGTCAAATTTTTTATCTATTCTAAATGTTAAAAAATATTTAAACTATATACAAAACGATGTCGGGGAAATATCTATTCCATGATCGACTAATTAAATATGAAAATTCAAATTATTATTTAATACTTTTATAGATGTCTAACATTAATGTACACTATTCAATAGATACTTAGATATCTTGTGATCTTAAAAGCGGTATTCTTTTTCGATATTCAAATTCGCAATTTTGTTTTAAGCAACGAACACATTTATAGCAGTTCTTCTTAAATTGGTGAATGAAAGAAAATAGATGGAGATTTTACAAAGCTCGCATCTCTATAAAAATAGATAAATGTTTTGTTCAAGCTCGTTCACATCGGTGTTTAATTTAACAGAATTCAATCTAAATTGTTGCGTGTACCATTTCATTCGATATAAATTGGGTTCATTTGTTATTTAGGTTACGATCGAATGAAATTTCTCATGAATGCATTTCAATCTTGTCGAACGTATTTCCAATACTGCACTTTAATTTATGCCATTTAAACCGTTTTAAATAAAGAGGAGGAGGGCATCATCGATTAAAATCTCTTTCTCCCTCTATCGCTCCTTCCGTTTTAAAGGCCATTACGATTGGCTCGTAACCTGTGACGTAAGCCGTAGACGGTTCCACCCGTGGACCGTATCGAGTGCACTTTTATCTCTTGTGATCCCCGGTAAAAACGAAATCACTCGAGTATCATGCTAGTTACACTGCCTGTCATAGATTGAACTGTTCTACGTCATCCTTATCACCGTTTTCGATGATAAGAATTGCTTTTCGTCAACGGGACACTGTAAACGACAACACTCCACTTTTGATCAGTGAGTACGTCTTCTGCTGAATTTCCGGTTGCCTGTCATTCCAAAAGTCTACCGTACCATGGAAAACAATGTAATTCATTGTTTGCTAACGATTCCGTTCTCATACAAAATATTTCGCAATTTTAAACATTCCCTCGAATTCAAATATTGATTGTTACACTCGTCAAAATGTTCCGGAATTGAAATTCTAGAGATTCGTGGTTGTAAATGGAATTTTAATTGAACAGCTGCGTTTCCTGAAATATAATGAAGTGAAAAGTATTTAAGACGTTGAGCCTTATTCTGCTAATTTTTCATGATTTAAAACATAACCCCTCTGCCACAGTTTTAGCAGGTATGGTTGTTGCCTAACCTAATGTAATGAATTTTTCATGAATGTTCTCCGTATTTGTCGCATTGTTCATATATATATAAGTTTTTGTTTTAAACAAGCTTTTTTTATACTTATTCAATTACATGTTATGCCACCGATTGATATATTCGTGTTATAAATATCCATTTGGTTTACCAGTTATTAATGTCTTTTTCCATTTTTATTTATTCTTGCTTTATATTGTATTAATTATTAATATATATTGTGGCTATAGAGATATAATTGTGTACATCCGAGCATAGAAACGTCAGCCCGAAATATTAGTACTTGTACACACTTTTATTTTTGTTTACAGGGCTTCGTACAGATTTTATATAAAACTGAATTGTAAAATTCGAAAATTTGATTACATCACGCGAAACTCATTAGTTGCCAAAATTTTGTTACATAATTATGGCACTATTTTGTCATTGTGTTAATAACCATCAAAGTCGGGGGACAATTAGAAAGTACAGGATCTTAAACTACATTGTAGACAGAAAATTGTTTAGATTTAGTTCGAAAACGAAAATATGCAAATATAATATAAGACGGAAGTGCAATTTAAGAAGATTTATAGTTATGTAATTAATGATTAAATAATTGGATTAATTGATAATTTGATATCTGAAATATGACGAATGCTAGAACAGTTCGGAGGTCGAGTTGTAAAATTGCGCGCAAATTTAAGTTTCCTTGAAATTTTATAGTTTGAAATATCAAACTATTATCACGTCAGCTGACGAAGTTGCCAACGCATGTAGGACAAGCATGACAAACATATATATTGATAAAATTAGTAACAGTGTGTTTATGACGTATATTTTCCGCATCTGCAGTATGTTCTTTGAAAAACATTTTTTTCATCATTTACACAACAATCCATACAGTCAATGTTTTTCGTTAAGCAACGATTAACTAAAACTATAATAGCTTAGCTCGTTTAGCACGACGAAAGTACTTCTTTTTCGTAAAATCGATCGACATGTTTCGGACCCCTTGAATTGTAACATATCGAAACCAATTGAGGTCATCTTCAGCCTCTCAATGACCTCTACTCAATCTGTTTTCGAAGGTTGATCATTTACACAAAAAAAAAGAAAGGAAAAAAAGGCATTCTAAATTCTGTTCTTATACTTTGATATATTCCAATATGTTGTTTTTTTTATTTGAAATAATCTAGAATCCAGAATATTGCACGCACTGTGCAAGACTTTTGTATTCCGTAATATCCTGAAAAAACATTATCGATTTTATGTTCAGAGTTGTTCACGTGATACCGTGTAAAATTTTTGAGGCATTAATAGAAAAGAATAGAGTATTTAATCTTACGTCGCATAGCTGCAGTATTGACTATATGATTAGACTAGCAGATTATTTTATGATACTGCAATGGTTCGTTGCTAGCCAAAGTTTGCTGGAAGCTCTGGCTTTCGTAAGAAATCAATGATGTGTTCAGGTCATGTTTCTCGTCGGGCAAACGGTAGCTGATTGCGAGACTGCCAACGTGGCCAAAGAGGGCCATTTATTTGCATAATTATATGCATATGATTATGCATCCTTATATAAAGTGTCGGTAGAAAGTCTTTTCGGGATGATGTACGGGTCGCGGAGTTCAGGGGAGGGCAAAATGTATCTTTTATAGCTTTCTTTTGCAATATTATACAGCAAACTTTATTATAATACTATGTTGCTGCTTTCAATGTATTTTTGCAAGATTTACATAACTTTGAAAGTTTGCTAATGATTACTTCGATTTGAAAAGTAATGATTTACATGTATAATGTTTTTTAAAATATCGAGTAAAGTATCGTAGAAATCGGGATTCGTTCTAGCATCACACGTCCCTCCTCATCGTAAATTAGAATAAACATTATTATACATTACGTAATTATTTACTGTACAATACCGTATAAATGAATGTAATTTTATAACAGGGAGGAAGTTCTGAATTAAAGTTTCAATGGAAAAGAACAGTGTGAAAGATACTCCAGAACAGTTTAAGTAAGTAGATTCATTTCACTCACAAGAATAAATATTCCGATATGAGAAAAGGAAGAATATAAATATAATCGATAATTAATTAAATATAAATAAATTTCAATGTGCCCGTTCTAATCAAATTTCAGACTTCTTCCAAAAATTATAAATGGCGGAATCGCAGGTATCATCGGTGTCTCCGTGGTATTTCCATTGGACCTGGTTAAAACACGATTACAGAATCAGGTTGTCGGGCCAGATGGCAAACGAATGTACAAATCTATGTAAGTGATTGTAATTCACTTACCAAACATATGTATACATGTCGAAAACGATGTATGTAAGAAAAAAAATCTTATAAAATTTTTCATTGAATTAAACAAGAAAATTCTATACTTCAGGTTCGATTGCTTTAAGAAGACTTATAGAGCCGAGGGTTATTTCGGCATGTATAAAGGGTCTGGTGTGAATATCCTCTTAATTACACCGGAAAAAGCAATTAAACTCACTGCCAACGATACTTTCCGTCATTACTTGTCCACCGGGCCAGGGTATGTTTTTTCCGGCTTCACTACGAATATGAGGATGGAATAGAATTGATTGTAATAACGATTGAATAGTCATACATATTGCGAGTATTGATAATTAATAGCGACATTAATATTCATACCGAGTATGATAGCCACGCGAATAATTACCTGCGAAATGAATACCGGTGCTTACTGCGATATTAATCATTATATGGATGGCAGTGTTGGTATTCCATATAAATAATAATCTTATTAATATTAACAATATTGATGTCGATATTAATTGCTATAGATTATAATACGAACGGACACTAAAATCAGTTAATTGTCTGCACAGACAGAAACTGCCATTAGAACGTGAAATGCTTGCTGGCGGTTTAGCAGGAGCATGTCAGATTATTGTCACGACCCCGATGGAGTTGCTTAAAATTCAGATGCAAGATGCTGGACGAGTAGCAGCGACTGCAAAAGCAGGTAGTTATATGTATTTAATCATATTTTCTGCCACTTACAAAGTAATTCGTGGATATTAATTCATTCATTGAAATTCATGGGTAACTGTGTGGTACATGCATAATTGTTTTCATAATGTATTTGAAATGTTTAAAGATTACGATCGAAACATTGAAGAAGAAATTTCATTTCATTTCAGTAGGAAAGGGAAAATTTCTTCGAAGATCGACGACATTGTATCGAATATAAATCGGGTAAAACGGTTTGATTACGTTTGCTTGAGAATTAGATTAGACTTTTTCGTTGTTCAAAGTAAAAGTATTATGTTTAAAAAGAGATTTAATGGTTTTTTGCCGTGTGAAAAAGAGAATATTTTGTTATCGCACGAACTTGGCGAACCATACACAATTTATTCATTCCATATTAATACTTTATATTTTATTAATTTTTATTACTACTTTAATATTTTCCATGACATTTGTGGTTTCTTTTCCACGAAAATTCGATCTCACTTCGTATCGTACAGTTGAAAAAGTTGTTGTTTGTTGATATACCTATCTTTTCTTTTTAATGTGTGTGTTTTTTCCACTGGATTGATAGTTTTCCTTGTGTTACCAATACTAGTCCTTTATTTTTTATTTAACTAATTACTGTGGAATTAATCCATTACCACTGCAAAATTAAAAGATAATTACAATTTCGATGAAAAATGGTCGATATTTGAACTAATGTAACTTCGTGAACAAAAATCGTACAACAATCCACCTGGGCTCGTTTTAAAGCGCAAAGCTTCTACTTTGACAACTCTCAGTTCGTTTTCTTCGAAAATTTTTTTTTATCATGTACGGTGTGGAAAAGTGAAGGTATCCTTTTTTCGATGGGTCACTGGTCGACGAAACAATTATTGTTAGAACATTATTAATTTGTATTAATAGTGACCATCAATAGCGTTTAAATAAGAAGAAATTGTTCTATTGCAGCAGGGAAAACTGTAACAAAAGTGTCAGCCCTATCTCTAACGAAAGAGTTGTTGCGACGAAGGGGTATTTTGGGACTCTATCAAGGCACCGGTGCAACAGCGCTACGAGATGTTACGTTTTCTGTTATTTATTTCCCGTTGTTTGCCAGGCTGAATGAGATTGGACCAAAAAGGGAGGATGGCTCCTGTGAGTTAGACTACGCAAATTTAATAATCCTAGATTGATAATTTGCCTCTAGGTCAACAATTTTACGAGACTTCTGTTCTATTCTCCAGCCGTATTTTGGTGGTCCTTTTTGTCCGGATGTGCCGCTGGTTCTACAGCTGCTTTGTCGGTTAATCCGTTTGATGTAGTTAAAACTAGACTGCAAGTAATCAAAAAGGCACCCGGTGAGCCGACATATAACGGCGTGCTGGATTGTATAACGTAAGTGCAACCAGAATTGTGTAAAAAAAAAAAAGTTAAGTATTTAGACAAATGAAGAAAATTATACAGACGTGATAGATAAAAAAAAATATAACTGGTGCTAAATAATAATAATAATAGTACTGTTTGCAGGAGCAATAATTTTCTATTCACCATAGAATTCACCACGTCTGTGTGCATATTTTATATTGTATAAACATATTTGCTATAAGTGTTTGCTGTTATTATATAATTTTAGTTGCTGATTAGAAGAAAAGAAATGGTATGATTTTACAGTAAAACATTGAAGAATGAGGGACCGACGGCGTTTTTCAAGGGTGGGGCATGCAGAATGATCGTGATAGCACCCCTTTTCGGGATTGCACAAACCATATACTACCTCGGCGTCGCGGAGTGGATGTTGGGTTTCAAATAAACGTCCTTCCTCTACTCTATCTGCCGTCTCAAATACTCTGGGATTAAACTGACAATAATGGGCGTATTATAGATGTATTTTCGCTTAGTACGATTCGCTAGCTGCCGCGTAAGTGAGGTGTTGTTTCCCCTAATTATTTAAGAACCTTGGTTATCAGGTGTGTGCTGAATGATTTAAGAACCAGTTGTTTGACAAACCATTCTGCTGGTTCATTTTTATTCCTACTTTTTAATTGTATGTATTTTTAAGATCCCTTTCTTCTCTTTTTTGATCCATTTCTTCCGATTCTTGATCCTTCCTAAAGATTCTATAGCATAATGAACTGCTGATGTACTTTAATCTTTGTATATACAATTGAGATCTTTAAATGAATAGATAGTCGAATATTATTAAATAGCAAATAGAATTGTATTATTTGTGAAAATTTCGATTTGGCACGATAAAAGATTTAGTTGGTATAATTGTGCCTTCGGATAATCAAGGTTCTATGAAGCTGGAGCAGGGCTATATCAACGTTCGTAAATAGTAACGTTGAATTTCATATAGTATTATAATTGAATGAGAATGGAATCCATGATTTGCGGCCAAGTTCGCTTATTTTCACTATTAACGAACTAGTCATAAATCGTAGATTTTGTGACCCTACCTTATACTTCTTTTACCAGAATTAATTCTTCGAAAACCAGTGTTTCTAAGGTAGTTTGTGTTTATTTGGTTCTTCTTCACTTTCTCAAGCTTTTTGTATTACTATATTGATAAGCTTTTGCTTAAGAAAGGTAAAAATGCTATTTGCAAATTTTAATTTAAAAATTACTCATAACCGAGGATAATACAATGTTACATGAAAGTCTACAAGTATTACATATCGAAACACATATAATAAATGTTATCGTTAAAGAAAATTATAAATTTTCAGAGGAGAAATCATTTAGATATTGTTAAAGTCTTTCGACGCTCTTCATTTTTAAGTGTTCATTGTGATAATGGAAACACTGGTGTAGTTGATCGTGATAACAGGAGCTTATATTACATAAGAATTTAGTTTCACTTGTGACTTTAGTGAATTCAATTGCCAGGAATAACTGCAACTGTAAGGATTAATTAATATAGACTAACTCTTAATTGGTATGATGAAAGATAAACATAAAGTGCATTTGTTGAACCTCATGGAATTTAAAATTAAATATATTGTTAGTATACGTTTTGTTGATATATTTAATTACCGTGCTATATGTATACATATAATTTAACTGGTAATGAAGGATAGATTTTTTTTCATATGAACAAATTTTAAAAATAATTATTTCGGGATGTTCGTATTGATTTATGTAACATCTATTTACAGTATTCATAAAATGCTACAACTATTGTAGCAATTAAGAGTTAAGTTGTTAATTCTTCCGATTTCCCTTTTCTAGTTGTGGAATTTTGCGAGGAGATATTAGAGACACTTTCCGAAACAAAACGAAATTTATTGTCAATTTTAGTCAAATTTCTCTTCTCTTTATAATATAGATATTAATGTTATTAATGTATATTGACGTTGTACATAAGTAAATCAGCCCTGTAAAAATGTTGACTTATTTTTTTATACTATTCCTAATGAAATTTAGTTTTTTGCGCAACTAACTATCTAAGCAAATTTCTTTCTATCGAAGTATTTGTTGATACATTTCCCTACAAATGTACAGAAAGGAGAGACATATTTTGTTTTAATAGCATAATTTTTATTACAAAAATTTTATTTAGCATTTGTTTTGGCAAAACTTTGTTATATATATTTTTTTTATTAAAATCCTATATACAAAGTTAGCTCGAAAAGAAACAAAATATAGTTTATTTCCTAGTTCATAATTAATCCTTTCATTCCATTAATCACGTTTATTGCCCCTCAGGTTGCATCGTCACATTCAAATTGTTATATTTCCTATTTTTCATAAAATGCTAATGAGATTAATATATTTCGTTTTCTTTTTCACTAAAAAGCTATGAATCCTTGCGCATGTTAACTGCAATAGAGAAAATACATTTCATAACAAAATATTCATAGTAAATGTTTGTTTTATTTATAATTCAGTAAGGATAACTGAGAAAAGATAATGAATTATATGCACGAAGAATTTCGATCTTACCTCGCGTTATAATGGTGCACAGGTTTGCGATAAAGTTCAAATGCACTACCTCTTTGTTCTCTGCTTCCGGCAAGATCTAGTCCACTAGGTTCTCGATTATGTCCAGGACTGGTCGGAAAGCTTTGTCCAGATGCATTATGATTATTGTTTACAACATATCCATTGTGATTCACATTATTTCTACTATGCGAGAGACCGAGACTCAATTGACTGGCGCTATTACTATGACTGTGAGTTGAAATTGGCGGGCTACAATGCGCATGGGTATGACTCAGACTGTGATTGTGCGCAGGCGTAGACAGGTGACTCAAATTATGGTGGGAATTTCCGAGGTTCGAATCGTGACGATTTGGGGGTGGAATATTGTAATAGTATTGTCCGCTATTTCGTTGGACGTTGTTTGTAGTTTCTACCTAAAACCAAAAAGGAAATAAGAATTTCTCATTATATAATATTTATTACCCTCTGTTATGTGAAAACGGCGTTTCGTAAAAGAAGGATTAGTTACGTGAGATGTTGCAATGGAGTAACTCTTGGAATGTTGATGAGTATTATTTCCCTCGTTTCCATTATTTTCTGGTTGAGTAATGTTTGCTTGCGGTGGTCTATAGTTTTTCGGTTTTGGTGGTGGTATAGGTTTGTATGATCCTCCAGGTTTATTTTGTGGTAATGTTATTGACTTGTAATCAGTTGTGCGGCTACAATATGGAAAGCAGAATGGTCTAGCTTACAGGAATATAAATTGGACGCTGGTAAAATAATAACGAAAAATATAGGGGCAATAGGTCAATAGTAAAAGAGGTTTTACGACACAAAATAACAAAAGTGGGTATGAAAGAAAAATTAATTTCAGTGGGTATAAATTTAAAAATCAAAGATAACTAAAACAATCATATGTACGCATCTAAATAGGATATCTATGAAGCCCAAGCTAAACCAAAAACGGTAACAAAACAGAACATTTAGACTAATGTATCTCGACTGGAAATATAAATTCTACAAGCTCTCCTCAATGGCCTAGGTTTACGCGCCAACATTCTAAAAAAAAGAGACAAAGGGAGAGAGAGACGAAGAATAAAAGAATTTTAACATTTTCACATGTTTCAAGTAATCCTAAAAATCTGCTTCAATTGTATAATGATATATCCTGTGTTATTTAAATCTTCCCACTTTTACAATAAATACTTACCTGTATTTGGCGTAATCGGTTCGTGGTTGAGAATCGTGGCCCGGAATTGGTTGTGCTGTTGATCTAGTAAATCTATAAGGATCGTGCGGTCTTGCTGGTCCACCACTGCTTTTCAAATCATCGGGCAAATTATGGCCCAGTCGACCAGTTGATGCATTTAAACCTGATGTTCCATAAGTAGCATTTCCATTTGTATTATTGTAAGAATCGTACGAAGACATACTATCGTAACTCCCCTGCAAATATGAATCACATTAGAATCAGAAGGCAACTTTCAAGGATTAATAAAATCATTCGAATATATTTTTACCGCCTTTGGTTGAGGTCTTTCAAGGGACGACGTGGCATTTGCTTTATGTGGTGTTGCATTTATATAATTTGCAATATCCAATACCGAATCTGTCTTATTCATCAATCGTTCTTGCGCGGATCTTCCTATAGTATTTCTTTGTTGCTGATTGCTTGGTTTTACATTACGATCCACTCGTGGTGGTAGATCAGGGGGAGTGTGATGAGATGATCTTGGTTCGAACGAGCCACCTAAATATTCCGGTGATCCTGATTGATTACTAACTTGTCCCGATAACGAGAATCCGTATTTTCCATCTCCCATTCCTATATGCGATCTTCTCTTTTGTTGCTCGAACGATTGCTACGGAAAACAAAATTCGAAAGTAATTGAAGATGATCGTAAACGGAGAATAGTACGAATTTTTTAATTCTGAAATTAATACAATCACTTTTGTTATTGAAATAGTAAATTATGTAATTGTAAATTCATTGAAATTTGATTATTCCACTGGAAAATTTGTTACGTGATTCTTACTGAATTAAGTATTTTTACCTGATAGGTGGTCGAGTAAGGTGGTGGTGCAGCAATATCGTCTTGTGTCGCAATGCTTGGATCAGAACTGCTTTTTAATCTAGACGGTGCACCAAGAGCACCTGGTAAAGCTGGTGCCGGACTGAGTTCCAAGTCACTCTCCGGAGAGGAAGCATAGGAGAGGCGAGAAGTCATCGGGAATAGGAAGTCATCCGAGAGTGCTTCTTCTGGCTATGATCGCAGGACACAGAGGACAACACGTTACAGAGGTTTGTGCTCTATTCAACCCTTTCAGACTTTTTTTATTTATTGGTATGTTAATAAAACATACAAATTTTTTAGATGAATTTTTTTTTCTTACAGAGCTTCTTCGAAAATTGGAGCATCCCTTTTCTAAAATTGCTCTTTGATTCAAAGCATTTCATATGTGCAGCAGCGTTTGAAAGGGTTAAAATCGAAATGAAAAACAAATACTTGCCATTCAGTTAAGCTGAATTCTGAAATTGAGCTTAGCTATACGTTGAAACATTACGGGATAGATTAGACAAAACTAAATCGATCGATACATAAAAATCAATATCTTTGTTCACCGTAATTGTTTCTTGGACGCATTTTTTAAATATCTATTCAGCTTGGGAGGACCACTTGTGACATTTCAGACGTAATATACACCACCAAACATTCAGTTAGTTTCGAAAGATGTAGGATGAATGATGAAAAGAGTTCCTACATAATTAAACGAATAGGATATTACTTATTGCAATTAGTTTATTGCTGAATTTTATATATTATGTTGAGAAATACATATGCTTTGAAAATGTAACGAAAACATTTCAATTGTTTCAAAAGTATTCAGTTATATATGCTTCTTAATTTTGTAAACTTTGCTATCAATTTTATCATAGAACTAAAATTATTTTAATCTTTTTAATATTACGATTATATTATACTGAAATATAATATCAAACGCAAAGTTATAAAATATCATGTAATATACGAAATTCTGTCAACAGACGAAGTGAGGGGTTGTTAAATTTGGATTAATGTCATTTAATGAAATCATGAATTAGAGTTGTTCATTCCTCGTGATTTCCCCATTCAATCTAGCACCAGGAAGACATTGCAAAAAATCCATTTCACTAATGCCTTTTTTCAAAAATACAAAATACAAAAAGATACTCATTGTCCATTTTGACTAGTTTTTGAATACTTACAATATATTAAACATATCATGAGATTACCTGACTTCAACTTACAATTTACAATGATTAACGTACTAAAGCTATGGATCGCAGCCATGCAAATTAAATTGAACATAAAATGTAAGGTGCCTCGAATATCTTAACGAAAATATACATATTTAGCGCACGCAATTTTGACAGGTCCCCAATGCATTCAAATAATAAATCGAATTTGTTAATCTATATTTCAACTCAAATTATTGTTCGAAAGAAAATGTGTAAAAATAAAATTGAAACAGAAATATCGTGTATTTTGGAAACTTGAAAAAAAAGATCAAAGTATGTTACTCGGTAAGAATAATACAGGATATTATTGAATGTTGAAACAATTAACATAGTGTAATTAATTGAAAACTGATAATCAAGACACCCATAACTAGGAAAAGCAGGATTTAAATATAGCCGAAAAATTGCTCACGGACAACATCAGAAGCTAAAGACGGATAAGAAGGTAATGAAAACAACTTATCCGTGTGATATGTATCATTCTCGTTCACATCATGATATACTGTTTCCTTTGAAATTAGGGGTACGGGAGGGAGAGGTAAATCACGAGGGTTACCGGACGAATGACATGGATCCCACGTCATTTGTCGACCATATGACAGCTATAATAAATTATTATAAAAATCATTTTACCAGGACAATCCTATCTATTCTCTGCAATAGGATTTTCATCATTCTTACAATTTTCGAGTTTAAACATTCCAATTCAAGCGATTGTTTAATCTCTCATCATTTGCATAACATTAAATACCGTGATTAAAGTAAATACTATAAATATATATGTATATAAAAGAAATTGCAGAATCTTCTTACCTTCGTTTGACTCATCCAAAGTAATCCTTGTTGCTGTCGATCGATCAACTCCCTTAACTTCCGGTACCAGGCTTCCGGGGTGGTTAATGTGATTACTGCACTAAAGATATGACCCCATATTTTATCTAGCTTTTGGCATTGTTCCAAGAGTTTTTTGCTGCTTTTATGCGCCGACCTGAAATCGAAAATTGTAAACAGATCCATTAGAAGGTTCAAATTATTATTACAATTACAATACGGTCTTTTATATATTTACTGGAAACATACTTTGGTATCCCGGCTCGCATCTCTTTAATAATTTGTTTCGTTTCAGCTTTCAGAAAAATAACTATCGGGTAGAATTGCGCGTAATTCAATCGATCCACCGCGTTTGGAGTAATGTCCAACAAAGCGTGTTTTCCTCGATCCATTACTTCTCTGATGGCACTGAGTCGGATGATGCCCGACGTTTTTGTATTCTTTCCAACATTATCGTCTAACTGACTTTCCATTTCTGCAAGCAAAAAAGGAACTTCTAAAGTATGTACTTTTAAATTCGTACAAACTTCAATGAAAAGCTTCACTTACGTGGAGAGGTGAATTTATCAGGAAAGTCTTTTAACAATTTTTCTCTGGCCAAGTCCGCGACAGGACCAAAAAGTATCACGGGTCTGACGAATCCGGGATGCCTCAAAATTACCCTCTCGTAGGCGGGAAATTTGCTAACACTGTCTGAAAATACTACGTCGTCCCAATGGTCCTAGATATAATAACCAAGGTCCACGTTTAATGAAGCCTATTAAATAAATTGTGTCGCGTATTTTCTAAAACGATAAAAGGAAACTTACTCTTCCAAGAGATTTAGAACGCCTATGGCTGCTTCTTCTCCTTCTAAAGAAGCTACCCCTACTTTCACTGGCACTCATTTCCTTCTTGGTTGCGTTGAACTGCGCGGTTGCTAGTTCTTCGGCTCGAGCTTTATTTGGAATTATTCCTTTTTGCACTTCCTGATTGTTCCTACCGATACGGAACACTTGCCAAGAGCCAACAACACCATTGTGTAGCGTGTCGACGACGTGAAACACGTCTCCACTGCGGAAACTCATTTCACCTTTTTGCGGCTGTTCGTAATGGAAGTGGGTTCTACAATATTGCGTAAATACTTGTTAAACACTTGCTAATGTGTGTCATAAATTGTACTCCTAACGTGTCTGTGAATGAACATTTACTTTATGTGAAAAGAGTCACCCTTTCCGGACGCTACTACTTGATCGTATTCCTGTCTTCGATGTTGGACGATCAAATCGATCTGTTCTTGAAGACTGAGCAAAAAGAGAACAGCTTCCTCTCTCGTTACACCTTTCATATCCATATCGTTTATCTGTAATAATTTTATAAATATATAATATGTAATTTACAACGATTTTATTTGAAGAAAAATTTGAAGAAAGATTTACCTTCAGAATTTTATCGCCAGGTTGCAAACCTTGAAGGGATGCTGGGCTACCTGCCTGAACAGCTGTGACGAAAACACCTGTCTCATTACCACCGCTTAGACGCACGCCCACCGATCCCTCTTTTTGAAACGTAATGAACCGAGGGTCAGGCCTGCAAAGAATATGAAAAAAAGGTATCTTAATGGAGCTTGTACTATAGTTTCTACCAATAGTAGAAATTAAAAGATACAACTTACATCGGTAGTTTATTCCTAGATAAGTCTTCGTCGTACAATTGTCTCCTTGTGCTGTAATAATCTGAAAGGCGATAAACAATTTACAGTGAGTAAAATAATGCTACCCTTAATATTTAGCTTCATTTAATAAAGAATTTAAAACGTTACCAAAAAAATATGTATTTTACCTTCTGGCCTAGGAGGCGGTGGTCTAGGTGGATCCACAGTAGGGGTTGCCGGCAGATCTAATTGACTTAGAGAAACGTCCATCAATGGTTCTCTGTTACGGCCTCTAGGAACAAGATTACTCTTGTCCTCCATAGGCTGCCTCGTTGGCGGTGGGACATACAAGTTTTGACTACTGTAACTGGTCGTGCCAGATAGATATTCGCCAGTCTCGCTTTTTGCTTGCTGTTGAACGTGACAACATGAATTGTCTCGGGTTACAACTATCGATAATCTGTCTTTGCATTGGTCCATTAATTTCTTCGCTTCTTTTAGACTCATATTGTCCGTAGCCACGCTACCGATTCGAGTTAAAACGTCTCCCGGTTTCACTCCCGTATTTTCTCGCGTTACTTCCTTCACGTAAAGGCGACAGCCGAGGACGATTCCGAAATCTGAAGAAGTGGAAACTTTATTGAAATTTAACGAAACTCTACCGAAGTATTATTAAATTGTAATTTAACAGCGGAATGACTATTGATAAGCAACTGCAGTTTATCCCACTTAAATGAATATATTGGGAAATATATATTAATTACCATCTTTTTTATTATTTCTGGTAAGAGTCAACCGGTGACTCTGCAGGGTAGATATTCCTACATTTCCAGAGGAATTCGATGCAGCCCTACGTTTTACGACTAACAGGACTGTTGACCCGGAATCCCTGAGAACGCGGATCGCTGCCCCATAATCGGCACCCTCCAACGATATACCATTGGCGGATATTATGCGATCGTTTACCCTAAAAAGGACAGTATAGTTTCTCATTGTTTAAGTTATGTATAAGTTTTCAGATAATATTCATTATTAGTTTTGACAATTTCTGGCATGCTAAAATTAGCTTCCAAGTATTTATTACACGTTTCAAATGCTATGGAAAATATTGTTATCGAACGATTTATAAGGAGAAAGAGCTGCCTGAATCAGCAAATGTTTCAAACAATTTTATTACGAAAATATTCTCTGGAAATTTCCTTACTGCAATTTTCCTTCAGCTGGTCCAGCCTTTAATACATCGGAAATTGCAATTGCAGGATCTCCATTGGTAAAGTGAGGATTATCCCGGCCACCAGAAACAGCAATCCCGAATCCGTAACCGGGAACTCTGGTAACAGTTACGTGATGGACCTCCCATCCTCTATCACCGTTCTGAAAAATGTTGAAGTAAAGATAAATTAAATTTTAAATACAGCTCAATTATACATTGAGCACGCTTCAGCGTTACGGAAAAGATATTATAAAAGAAATAACGAATGATAGCGATATTTTAAGAGAGTGTAACCATTTTAGTTGAAACTTTCTCTTCCCCACGAAATTTTAATGAACTTACTTGCCTACGAATATATGACAATCATTCGGAAAAATAAATTACTAAATTGGATGAAAATTCTAAGGGTTTCACGTTAACAAGATTCTTCTTCTGCTTAACATACATTTAACTCGAACCTAATCCACTACATTTTATTGCATACTTAACGCAGCCTAGTTCAAAATAACTGCAATGCAACGCATTAAGAAAAAAGGTAATTATTGTATATTGAAGGCATTAAATAATATTATAATATGTTTATTTATTTTTAATGATATATGTTTTGTTATCTGTGCAAAATTCTACTTCGCACCTGTGCATCGATCCCACCGGAAGTATTGTGAAGAACACCGTGTGTAGTCGAAGACGAATTCGGGGGATTTCCCGAATTTCCGACACCCACACTGTTCTCGTTTCTATCCATTCTGGTGTGCTGGGAAATTTCGTCCTGAGAATCGGTTTTCCCACTTAGCACCTCTGATGAACCATTTTGGTTACACATTCGTTTCTTATTTATTTATCCTTCTTTTTCCCTAAATCACATTTGTATCTACGGTCTATTAACAATCCTACAATATTTAATTTACATGCCCCGTATACATTCTTCAATGTCTTTGAACATTCAAATTTGATTATCCTTCTTCTGAATATATGTTCCTCGTGTGTAATTAGTCAAATCAATACACATGTTGTATACAGTAAATCGATAGATGATTTTCTGCAAATTTTTGTCAGAGCGAGATATTACACTTGGAATAATAAAAAATCAGAATACTTTTGTACAACAATGTCCTTGCATAAAGCATCCTTTTCTTCTTTCCAATATTTCTTTGCCAAAAAAATTATTCAATTTATAGGTAACTCGTTTCATCTTATTTATAATATTTTTTCTCCCGCCTGTATTCTTTTTCTTTCTACCATAATCTCCAAAACGAGCATATCGTTTTATTTTTACATGATTGTATGGGCCTATTTTTGTTAACGATTTATTATCCCTTCTTATTACTCATCCAAGTATTATTTTTAAAAAAAAGTAGGAAAAATCCTGTGAAATACAATTTCTCTTCGGCATCAGTTAGAAAGATGCGGCGGTTGGCCGTTTTCCAGGCAGGGTTTCCCGGCGCATAGGCGTAATAAGCAATGGCGTAGGAATAGTCAATCCCACGTGCATCCCAGTTACATCTGTGTATTCCTTTCTTTTTTCTTTGTATCCTACGATACTCTACTGTATTGCACGGAATTTTACAATATTCTACGCCACAGCATCGCACGACCCCATTTTCAATAAAAGAGTTTTTCCCAATCGCGTTGCGTCTCCCCTCCCAACGATGAGCGCAACACGCGGACAATTCAAAGCAATGCGTAGTTATGGAATTCCATTTTCCTTTCGAGTGCTCAGACCTTCACTTTCCTCATCGTTCTAATTCCATATATTAAAACACCGTGTTTCTTCGTTGATCTTGAATATTTCGATTAATTATTCTAGTTTCTTGATTCGATATATTTCCCTTCCTTTTCTTCTCCCTTGTATCACACGCTTGGAATAATTATTACTATTCCCCCGAATTAGTCAATTCTATTGCTATTTCGAATATTCTATTTCGTTGTGCTATATAATTATGTACAAATTTGTTTTGCTATTATACCATTCGGTATAGCATTGCTTTTTTAATAAAGGCTATACTTTATTTTCCGTTTCGAAAGTTTCTTCAGTTGTTTTCCGAAGACGGTTTATCTAAAGATGTTCTTGAACTTAGCTTTTTCGCACCTTTACTGACTGTACTGTATACTTATATCTTTCACCACTGTTCATCACCCACTGTTGTATAAAACTGCAAAATTTACAAAAAAATCATACTTAAAAGAGGGGACGTCTTACTAAACACGCGTGTGTAAAAAAATGTATATAAAATGAAAAAATTCTGAACAATAGATTCTTTCATTACTTCTTAGAATTTCTTTAATTACTTTCTGAAAGTCCACTACTCAATATAAAATTGATTTTTGTTTTGTTTTACAATAGCGTTAAATTTTTAAACTGAACAAATTTTTTCAGTCGTATCTTCCTTTTCGTTTCTCCGATGACGACGATAATATCACGACGAACAATATATTTGAAAATTGCTTTGGGAATAGAAAGTATAAAAGGATTATCAAGTTGTGAGGTTATTTCGAACCCCACTTGTTGCACGGAAAAATAGGGGACGAGGTTTCTATAGATTGGTGTTCAGGTGCTTCTTTTATCGGTATATACATACTACTACTATTTTCCAAACTCGATCTGGATTTACAAGGACAACGTTCGAATCTCTATAAACATACCCGTAGCCACTCGAGAAGTGAGAAACTTTGGGGGGAAAAAGGGATCTCTGACTGCATTCGAAAAAGCACTACGTACCACGTTGTCAGCGGAGAACGAATTCCAATCATCCGAGTCACCCTCGTCCAATGAAAAGAACGGCTATGAGAAAAAGTTTTCAGAAAGCAAAGAAGCACTGCAACTTCCGCATCATTGATTCTACCAATAGTACTTCATTGCTACTTCACACCATAGTTGTATTCAAATTTACTATAAATATTTGTCCACATTACAAGTTTGATTTATCGTATGTGAAGACTTGAGTGGAGTAACTACCCGACAAAATTAGGCAAACGCAAACTACAAAACTCGTTTCCAGAATAATATTGTTCAAAATTTGTTAACATAATGAATGAGAACTGAGAAATTAACTGCACCACAACTGTAATAAAATTCTACACCCCTTATACAAACAATTAAATCAAGGGAGAAATTAAAATGATCTCTGAACACTAAAACGAAGATGCTGTGACAATCGATGATAAAGAGGCTTCGAAAAAGATCCCACGGTTCTAGGCAAAGTTAAAACCTGCTCGTCTGAAAATCCAAACTCACAAATCCCACGGTGTTTATAAGAGAAAATCCACGATCCACGTAGATATCGGCATTCCAAACGGCACTAGCACAACTTTTAACATCCACCAGCGTTCCACGCGTAAAATATACACTAAAAAGCTTCACTACTAAGTCTCACACGATCACTCGGTTCACTTAAGGCCACTTGAAACCGAGACGAAAGTACGCGAGGAAAATCATAGCAGCTTACTAGGCTGTACGCACATCGGGAAGTGAAGAAATTCTTCCGCCGAAGATCGGCTCGTAGTTTCGAGCGTGGCTTGGCTACGGCAAGCGGCAGGTCGGAGCAAATCGGATGAAAAACGGGCTTGGCGGCTGCGGGGAAAAGTACGGAGCCTGCTCGAGTGAACGTGTCGCGAACAGGGGTGAATGGTGGGGGTATTACGGACCTGCGCTTGGGACCAGGGAGTGGTGGGGAGAACGCACAGCATGCGCGTGCCTGCGCACCGGTTTTCGGCATTACTAGTGATGGGCCCAACCTCGAGGCACGAAGGTGTTTGAAGTATGTCTGTTGTTTTATTATATGTATTCGCAAGTGCAGCATTAGTAATATATGTTCCTTGCATTTGTAATATGGATTTTAATGAACGTTTATTTTTTGTATGATGAATGTAGATGTAATAATTATTTGATATGGTGAATCTTATTTTGTGAAATAATGGAAATATGGATTGTGGTTTTAATTATGTACAATGCAATGATTTCTGATTTGGTAATCATTTGAAAATATTCTGGTACGGTTTTATCGAATTTTCGGGGATATTTTGAGATTTGGGAAACTTTTTGTGGATGTGATTTATCTACATAAGTTGTAGCTAGTAATAGATGAGTATAGGTGTGTATGTTAATGGATGTTACGACGGTCGTTTTAGGACACTCGGTATGTGAAAGTCACATCGGGACCCAAAGCACGTGCGCGTAAACCACAATGAATGCACGTATTATAAGCGGTCCTGTACGAGATGTTGAAAGTAGCTCAATTGACGTACACAATACAAGTAGTACGCCTAATCCTATATACGTTTAATGGATATTTTGTACACTTTGCCTGATTTGTCATTTATTGACTACATTGATATATTTTGCCTTTATCGTAAAGTATAGGCTGTGCTTTAAAGCTGTTTTTTAAAGGAATTTAAAAAGTAAATTAATTATATTTAAGTTTATATTATATAATAATTTTTAATATTAAGATGGATTTATAGTTCTTGTATGAAACCTAGATATCGTACAGGTTTTCAACCTGCGTTACACTTGTTCAGCGTTGCATCTATGTTGTGTACTACCTGCGAATCCCAGGAAAAATTAGAATAGGGGACACAAAAGAATGATACCTGAGCCAGAGCGACACATTCCAGCTGCTCATGAGGTGCGTCATATTCTGAGCTTTTCTTTGTGTGCGCTTAGAGTGATGGCTTTAAGTTACGAGCTAATATAGTAAAACATTCTTGATTCTCATTTATAAAATTTTATTCAAATTAGAAGTAAATATGCCGCCGGCATATACTTAGTGAGTTAAATTAGATAAAGGTTTTTGCACTTCATCAAGAAACTTGATATATTTATACCTATATTCCGTTATAAATGACAATTTAGTTATTAATGATAACTATTTAAACAACTAGCTTACCTTGTGTCTTCGTCTGTGTCTTCTCGGTTGATGTGCAGTCAGCAGAAAATTATCTTGAGGAATGTAATTCTTCCTTCTTGATGAACTTTTCAAATCGTGCCTCTTTTTCTTTTTTTTACCGTGACGAAATAATTTTCCGAATATTTTCATTTTCTTCGTTAGTAACTAAATAAATTCAAAACTACTTGTTATCTGCTATTCATACAGATTTAATGTAGTTTTAATGTAATTATTTTTTAAACAAAACTTTCCATGCAAAAAATTATTCAAACGAAGACATATGATTCGCCACTTTAATATCTCCAATATCCGAACGTATTTAAATTAATGATTCAATTCTTATCAACAAGGAAAAACTAAATACAATCAAAAACAAATGATCGTCATAATTCTGTGAATAGCAGATATTTTCATTTCTTAGACGTTGCCCTCGTAACTCCACAAAATTTCACTTTTCACTATTGGAATTCTAAGAAACACCATTGCTCCGGAAAATAGGCCCGAGTAATCACAAATGGCACTGAACCTTAAGAATGTCTTAATAAAATTTACTACCGTAAAGTTAGTCGAATAAATACTCAGCAGAAGGTACGGTGAACACTAATTTGCGGAAGAACAGTAGAAAATGAGCAGGGGAACGATTCGAAATGTGGGCGGCTTCACAACCCAGCTTATCGCGGCGGGTGTTGCTGATACCAGATGAGTCTCTGGAATCAGTGTAATTCTTTACTAACGCTGAACGATCGATCTATCGACCGAATGAAGCCCCAGAATCACAGACTGGCTTCGTATTCCACAAATAACAACGCACTTTCATGTACTTTTCATATTCCTGATTTTTATTAAATGAAAGAATATAGACCAAATACACATGCAAAAACGACGGAATAAATGCAAAGAATAATTGCATCGTTATTCTATCGCAAGGTATCATTTAAATTGTTCAAGAAATTAAGAATTTTGAAGGTCTTGTATTTGTTCACGAAAAACAGAGTGAGGCGGCTATACCTTCGAGCTGTAAAAGGAATGTACTGGCAGCTGTTTAGTATAGTTTTTATAAAATGATGCTGCAATACGAAGATTACCTTTCGCTTTCGTCAACAAAAAGTCTACTGAAAATGCCGCAATTCTGTGTGCCCTGAAGCTATTTAGACTTTAGACCATTCTCCTTTTTTTTTGTCGCAGTAACGATAGGATAGAAAAGATTCCAGTGAAGTGAAACTCAAAAATTGATGAACATAACGAAGCATAAAAAAGTATTGCAATAATCTTCTGCAACTGAACTAATTTGTTCTGTTTGACGAAGGACTAATAAAGGAAGATTAAAATTTCAACACGGGACTTCCATAATTGTCACGGATTAGGCACTCAAAATTTATTACACAATAGAACGCTGCTATTCAATGATACAAATCCTGATAATACCTTCAACAAATGTAAGAAATACAATATAATCACAAAAGGAAATACTTGTTAACTTCGGAGGAACGCTAATGGACGACGGAAGCTTTGGTCTCCACCATCGTAGTTCAAACATTTAAGTTACAAATCGAAATATTCGAAGATCAACGAGAAGCGAACGCGATAATGTATGATTATTCGTTCATAAGATAATAGATTATATACATTTCAATTTATTAATAGAGTTTATTAGGAATTTTTGTAAACTTGTGAATTAATGATAACGTTTTATCATTTGTCTTAATAGGGTGTACAAAGATTTTTACAGCAGTTTATCAAACACTTTGGGTGACAATTAAACAAGTTTCACGTGTCCTCGTTGATTTTCGTGATATTTGCTTATTTCACTGGGTAAAATCAGTCGGGTAAAGTATTGGAAACACAAAACAATACTTCGGCTTCGTTCATGGAATTTCTCTACGCGAAACACAGTTTCAATTGGTTCACAAACACGCCAATATTACCACGTTAAAGAGAGTGAATGAATCGAAGCTATTGATTTTGGCTATCATTCGATCGTTCGACTCGCATAAAAATAATTACTTACATATATCTCATCTATAGTTAATTACATGATTATACTTCTTTTCTAAACACTCAGATCTTGACTGCTTCGAATGCAAATACAGCTACGTTAGTATACTAGGTGTCCCATATAGTTTCAGTTATTCCATTTTATACATTTGTTCGTTATCGTTGGAAACAATAAATAAATTATAAACCCGAAAGGATACATATGGAATTAAAAATTTGTTATACTGAATTGAATTAATCGAGATTACAGATGCGTTTGCAACAATTGGGGTTTTCTTTTGTTGCTGAAATGAGACACTTAGTATAATTACAATGATACACCAACTATTTAATTATTCATACCATTTTAATAAATATGCCTTTCAGCAAAGACAATGTCCATACTCTGAAGTAGCAAATGTTTGTCCTTATAAAAACTGAAATTCAAAGAATTTGAATTTTTATTGGCCCAAATATAGTTTGTTTAGAAAAAGATATTCAATATAGTGACAACGTTATTTCACTAACTTAATCGTAGAACGCGTAAAACAAAAAGTAAATGTTTTATCTAAATTATATTTCTTTCGAAAATAGCCATTGAATATAATTACAATAATTATGTACTTTTTTTCGCTTCCGTTTCCAGCATAATGATATAATATTGTCACGATAATGAATATGAAAGTTGTGGTACTGTCCATTCGCGTGACCATCAAAAGCAATGCAATATAGACAGTGCTTCAAAAGAAGAATAGAACAATTTATTGTAAAAGCAATTTTATTTTTTATTCATGTTACGACACTGCCATACGTACCGCTAGTTAAATTTTCTCTTTAAAACGGGGCAGTATAGTCAGCATGAGAAAAAGAATAGTCATGCAATTAGTCACGAGATTTGTAGAAATTTCATTCAACATCGCGTCAACATTGTTGAAACTTTAATCAATATGTCCAGAGCAAAAGCATCGAAAATGCAATGAAAAAGGAATGCAAAAATTATTTGCCATCGATCAATATGCATTCCATATGGTATGTTTTATGGAATTAAATGGTGTTGCAATTTAATACTGGAGCAATACAAAGTTGCTAGTATAATGAAAAAGAACATTCAAGTTTGCAATATCCATTCGATCATGCAAACATCTTACACGTATTCCTTAAAAATTGTCACAAAGAATAATTATCTTGGCAACACCGAGGAAGTGGGTAAAGAATACTCCGGTAAAAAAAAAGGAAGAAAAAAACGTACCTACTGAAATAAGTTCTATACAAAAATTAAATTACTTTTTGTACAAAATAATAATTAAAAAAAAAGTGTAAACAACGCTGGAAAAACAAAGCAAGAAGGCTCTTCTCTATTGGCAAGACGCACAATCTTCTCAATTTTGCCCTATTTTACCTTCAACGCACCAATTGTATACTTTTTAAATTGCTTGAAACATTGCTTCCCCAATTTCTCATGTTCAGTCGAATAATTATATCCACAAAGTTTTATAACATAGATAGTTACAACATCAACGAAACTGAACAGGCTAATATCCCTTTTTGGTATTACTTCTGCCTTCGTAATTGTTAAAAAAAAAAGAAACATCGTCGTAGTAACATAGCAACAAGCTTTTAGAAATCTTTTACAATTAACGGATTCATGTTCGACGGATACTTTAGTGCGCTACGTATTGCTAATAGAAGACCCTCATGTAATAATATGGTACACGGCAATGATAATATGGACTGAAGAATAAATTCTATATCCAACGGAATAGTAATCTTCTTCTTTTGTTCGATATAGGTCCATGTCGTTAACAGTAGTACACTCGTATTCATGATTCTCTATGAACACGTTATTATTAACACAGTAAAATATATGTGCATGTAACTACTTAAGAATTATTACAGAGCCGCTACTCTTTATCCGTTTACAATTACATATGTATGTATATATGTAATACGTATACACAATACATACGTGTACATACACACGGTGTTCTGAAAATGGCAATACAAATGAAAAATATAGAATTCCTCGCCTCGAGATCGAAGTGTTTTTATTAATTTTTTTTTTTTTTTTCGGAAAGAGTAACAATCTTTGTTTCTTTTTCTTTGTTTTTTTTTTAGTTTTGTCTTGCTGTCTTCGACTATTTCTTGCGCGCGATTAAATATGCTAGTGCAGCTGTGCGTACATGATACATTGAACAATTGTTAATGTTCTCGAGCTGGCCCTCGAGTTTTGAAAAATGAATAACAAAGCTGCGTGCGCACTGTAATTTCAATCTGCGAACTGCCGCGGAAAAGAATTGAAACTTATTTTACAGAAAGTGTTACTCTTCTATTATATTATATTTCATTTGTGTTATCAGCGACGCAAAATCTTACATTTCCCGCTTGTACCGCTCTATTTTCGGCACACCTTAATTTATATATATATTTATATTTATATATAATTCTGTAGATGGTGAGTGCCCATCTTCTCCACTTTTCCTTTCTCTTTCTTCCAATTATTCTTCTCTGTATTTTTGATCTCTTTCTTTTTTATTTTTGTTATTCAATCTCGTATGTGTTATCCAAGGGCAGTAACCCGTTTTCTCGTTATTTCTTATTTTTATTTTCCTTCTCTTTTCTCTGCCGCTTACCCCACGGATTTTTAGGTGTAAGACTTATAAGTGGTCAACAATAAGAAGCACAGTTTTAACAAGTAACGTTTTGTTGTTTTGCGCGTACACAATCACGCAGTCTATATTCCTTTTGTATTCATACATGTTCACACATAACGTACGCACGCGCCCACATTCTCTTTCTTCTTCTTCTTCGACATATCTTCTACTTCATTGTTCGCCCCATTTTTTCGCGTCTCCCTACTCCCTTTCATACCCTAGTTACCTTACTATGAAAACTTACTCTATCGACATTGCTCGATAATCGAAGATTTCCTCGTAGAGCTTCTGTCCTCCTTTTTTTCTATTGTTTTCTTGCGTTGTGTCTGAAAAAACGTTAGAGTTGTGAATTATTCTATCGCAATGTTAGTAAAACAAAAACAAAACAAAAAAAAGAGAAATAATATTCGTGGCATGTTTAAACTTTATTAATTCGACAATTAATATTATTTCATTCAGTTTGTTTAATTGGAGCGTATAATGAATCTCTGCGATACTAACGTCTCAATACGTTTGATATTAAATTTATGATAATTATTCCGTGGATTACTCTGGTAAAAATTGAATTTTATTACCGATAGTGTTAAATTATATCTCAGAGGGTTAGTAAGCAGGGGCTCGGAAGTCGGGCATGCGTTGTTGCTGTTGCTGCTGCTGCTGCTGCTGTTGTTGTTGTTGTTGTTGTTGTTGACCAAATGGTGGTTCTTGATAGCCAGTATCAGTTGCATCGGGATAACTTGTATATCCTGTTCCACCAACAGGATCCGCTTCGTAACTCGGTGCGAATGCGGCATCCGTTCCTTGCTTGAATCTTTGGAAAGCAAACCAGGCACATCCAGCCTGTTAAAAGATCAAGAAATTTCTAATTATTTGCAATCTGACGATTCTATACAGCATTTAGATACTGCATCGTATGTCGCGAAAAAAATTATATAGTACAAGTTTCAGATGGAATAAACCATATTAGAAATTTTCGTGAATATTCTGTAACTTCAGCCCTTTCTACTCTGTTCCTTCAAGAATAACGAATTAATAGCGTACGTGAGGAAACGTGGTAAATTTAGAAAATTTGTGGGACAAAAGATATCTAATCAATATACCCAGGTAAATATGGAGAAGAAAGAGAAGGCGATTGCGCTTTGAACATTGTTCACTCCGTAGTTATCTTTTGGTGTTTGCGACTTATTCCAGGCGTTGGTTAAATAGCAGAATCCGACGGAATAGAGGAACGCCCAAAGCCCTGAGAATCTGAAAAAATAATATAGGCTACTTTAATTATTTCGATTCGTCGAGGTTGAAATATTAAATGTATTTCTAAAGGTACGCGGCAGTTTTTTGCCCTATCAGGAATACGAATAAGCGCGTCATCAAATCTTCAGACACCTTCAAACACTGTAATTGAATTGAAAAACTCATATTTCTAAATACAGTAAACGCCAGATTATTATTCTAAATACCACTAAATGCCAATTTTATTCATTTACTTTATAAATCAATTTATTTCGATTCCATTCAATCAATCTGCGCGATACTTTATTACTGTTAATAATTTTTCTTGAAAAAAGAAAGGCAACTACATTCGTCAGAACGAATTGCAAAGGATATACGCACTTTCTCGCCCCTGAATGCATTCAATCCTCTAAACATGTATTCTATAGTAATCAAGTTTGCATCTGTATAAAATCAGGCATTTAAAATTTCACATTAATATTATATACTTCTAAAAAAATAATGTATGCATGTACCCCAAATCGAGAAGGACAAAATGCTTCCTGGTCTTAACCGAGGACATCTGCTCGAAGAGATATTCTCCAGCAAGGAATCCAATACTGGCTAGGAAGGCGAGAACTCCAATTCCTATCCCATAATTACAGGCATTGTGGTCCTCATTGTACAGACACATCTCCTTTCCGTCTGCTCTTGGTAGGTATCCCTTGTTGCTTATACACCCGAACACGATTATCGCGAAAAGCTATAAAATTAAAGGGATTTTTGGACATTCCTGTAATCAGCTATGGCCTGGAAAAATGCATTAGCGTTATCAATACATTTCATTTTATACATCCACTGGATTCCAGGAAACATTAATGGGGTAAAAATTTTGTTTTTAATCGCCTGAAGCAAAAGTTGTTTTTTTTTTTGTTTTTAATTTAGTAGATCGATTTTTAAGTATTTTTTCTTCTGTAGATATAACATGCACAACTTTTTCTACCTACCAAACGCTTCATTTAGAAAATGTATTGTATTGTAAAATTGTAAATAATTGAGGCACCAAATTATTAGGTAGAGTAATGTTATTGTACAACGTGCGGTTGTACAAAGGTTGATGGTTATCGATAATATTAAAGGTATTTAATAGCGTGATTCATTTACTGCTGTTATCAGTTCTTAGATTATATCTTTAAGGACCAATGTTTGTCACTGCTATACGAGTCTAATTGTTATTAAATTATTTTTGCATTGGTTTCCTTCAAAATTTCGTATATTCTTTGGCAATTAATATAATTTTCTTTTGAAAAGTAATTAGAAAATCGTAGAACACATAAGATTAAAATTTTACATATTAGTCATCGCGAAGCCGGATAAACGAATTGCAAGATAACAAAAAATTGATTAAAAAAATCTCAAAGAAACATTGAAATTTTTCGAAAAATTTTCCTTTTCGCATCGAAAATGAAATTTCCATGGCCAGACTAGCATTTTGTTTGATTTTCTTTGCAATATTTGCTTTTCTGTGCGCCTATTTATATAAAATCGAATGTAGATTCGGCTTGGTCCAGTTCCGCCTTGAAATGGAAGTGGGTTAGTCTAAGGTCACAGTTCTCAGAACTAAGAAAACAATTAAAAGCAAAGAGGGTATCGTAATTATTTAAAAAGATTAGCTAAAGACATAGTGTTTATTTATCCACCTATATCATTACAATTTGGAAAATAATGTAAGTAGTGTTTCTATTAATCAAAATAGAAGGCCTATATAGAGCAATGAATCAATCGTTATCTTAAAAAAAAAAGGAGAATGTAATAAATTATTATAAATGAACGTGAGTTTCTCAAGGAATTTTGGACGCCTAAAATAATCAATAACGTTATATTCCCTTAGACTATTTTTAAATATTTACAAATCTCCATTCAAACATCATGAATTATCGAAACAGTACTATAGATACTATCCAAAGTTTTTCTTTAATTATTCAAAATTAATTACTCGTGGGAAGATTAATTACACTTGTCCATTTTTTAATATTGGGGAATAATATAATTTCATAAGTCCTCATTTTACAGAGATATTATCGATTCTTCCTTGGATACTTGAATGAAAATATACTGCAGAGATTAAAAGACATATATTTGTTAGGAATTGCAAACGAAGGACGTTAGTTGCTGCCCTTTAAACGTCGAATATATACACTAACGTTACTTATTGCTCTCGTCGCGATACATCATCCGCAAGAGGTTGCCCATCCTCCAGCGATTTTCAACACTTTTAGCCGTCAATACGAATTCATTAAAATTGCACTCCAATTCCACCCTAATGTGGGCCCGCCATCTCGCAAATCAATCTTTCTTTCGAAACTTAACAAACATTTCAACGGACAAAACTACTGAAATTACGACATTGAGAACGCTTCATCAATTAAACTATATACGAATAACCATCGATTTTCCAATTAATCTTAACAACCAAGAAGTTCAGGCGAATTGTAATCGAAAAATATATAGGAATTCTTGTAAGACCCTATTATTATGGGGTGTATCGTAGAAATGCACTAAAAATCAATAGAACCCCATCGTGTCAAACTGGTGGGGGTGGTTCACCCTTTAAAATCAATGCTGTTCGCATAAAATTGACATATCCTTCGATTCGTAAGAAAACGTCATCGTGGGAAAAATTGGGAATTCTTGGTTATCCAACGAAAGAACTTACCAGACATACTGCTCTTAGTATGACTTGAGGCCTTTGAACGAAGGCAATAGGGTCGAAAGGGGCTCCTGCCTTTCCTCCACCGTACGCTCCACCGTCCATCTTATTGCGACTGAGCTGAAATTTGAAAGCTCGAAGCTAATGGAAGCGCGCGTGCGCTACTAAACAATACTCTTTTCTATCCCTACCACTTTCCTTTTTGGGGTGGATCCTTTTACAAGGGCGCTTCTGGTGGATGGAACGTAAGTTAATCGAGAACTCGATCGTTTTCGATTCACTTATCGCGTGCAATTTGGTGCTACGATTATTTGTTTCATACAAATAATACACATTACAGCAAATATGCATATCGCAATAAGTATACATATATATATATAGGAAAGCGATCCTTATATTTGTTTAAGATAAAGGGGATGTCGGATAAAGGTAGAGACGCTTTCATCAAATTGCTTGCAGAATATAAATAATTAAATTTTGCACAGAGATAGCGATTAGTTATACACAATGTACATTAAACATTATATTATATGTAATATCGCATTTCGATTACTGGAATGAAACGACTATCGATTTCTAAAAATGTAGGCATCGTGTGTTCGATATATAATACCTCGATAACATCGATTCTCTCTTATTTAATTCAATTTTTACGCTGTTTATTTATATCCGTTTATCGTTTATTACTTAACCGTTAATATATTTTGTTTATTTTCTTCTTGCATTATTAGTTTATTAATTAGAGGAATAAAATAATTCATATTTGAAACTATATTAGCTGTTTAAATTATAATAATATAACGAAAATGAAGATGAAAGGTTGAAGATTACGTATTTGAAAATGGCTTAAAAAATTACAAAAAATTCTTTATTATTTACACCTTATACCTTTATATCACGTATCTTTAATAATACAAGTGTTAGTATTCCTAATCCACTAATAAATGTGCAAACTCGACGGATATTGTTACGTTTTGGTTTTACTCTGGACTGCAAAAAAAAACAATAAAAATTGAATTTCGAAACGTGGTAGTTATTTAACATTTATTAATAGAATCATTACCACGTACCCCTAAAATGATTGCCTCTAGTTCGGAAAGGCTTTTCTTTGCATCCTCTATTTCAGTTAGAGTTGCTCTAACAGAAATAGGTAATATTTCAGAAGCGCTTAGGCATTTATTGGGATCAATGAAAGTATTACACCTCTCTCTTAAAAGTCTTAATCGACAATACGCTACAAACGCTTGTATTAGACAAAGTTGTTGCTCTCCCTGTTTAATTATGTCAAGAAAGTGTTGTATCCTAAAAAAACATTGATACCTATATATACAACTTAATGGAACCATTGCTTATTAAGGAACGATGTATAAAATCTTTATGCCAGATAATTGGATAAAAATTATGTAGCTAAAATGGTGTGCTACCTGTCTTCAACATTTGTTACTAAAGCAGCAGATCTTCTTCTTTTAACATTTAAAGTAGTCTTTAATTCTGCAGCTTTTTTACAATTAACGCCTACATTAAAATTCCTCAGATTAGATATAAAATTTTGTAAACAATTCAATGTAGTGGAAAATGAGTTTTTTTGTTTAGTGTATATTAATTGTACTATTATCTTGCCAATATATTGAGAAACTTTCAGTTTACCTAACATTATTAATTCTTGTACACTGAGTTCGTGTAATACATATATTGATATGTTCCTTTTTTTACATTCTGGTATTAATTCCGGTGCACCCAAACCGCGCAATAACGTGGCTGTTTGTTTATTATAACCAGAGGGATCACAATAGTTACTCATTGTATCGAATAATGCTAAAAATAAAAATTGCAAACATTCGATTTAATTGACGTAAGAAAAAAAAGTACAAGTCGAAAGATTTAAATGGACTATAGCGTTCCCTTGATTTATTATCATATTGCATGATATTAAATTTTGTCAATTTGAACTTGACCTTTTAACAATTACGTAAGAAAGAAATACAAAATCAGTAATTATTCGTTCATTCAGTTTGTTGAGCAATGTTTACTTTATTTCAGTCGTGTAATTCACGACAATAATCTAACCAATGTTACGATAACTTAGTTTCGTAGAAGATTGTTAGAATGTACGAAAGGGTTCACAAATCTATCAAATCACATTTGTTAGAGTTTTCTTTTGTATAAAAAAACAATTGGTTCTGTTATAACTTGCATTAAATATATGTAGGAATGAAATGTTAAGAGATATTTGTTGAAACGTACAGCAATGTTAATGACTAGGTGTTATTTGGTCATTTGAGAGCTTCGTTCTATGCATATCAATGACATTTAATAAAACGCATAACAATTCTTCTATTAATCAGTGCATTGTTAAGATGCCTTAAATAAATGCTTCTTAGGACGTACACACAACAAATTTTATTAGTAAAAATATTCTCACGTACTTAATTGTAACAGGAACTTTGGACACTCTGAACTTAAGAAATAGTCAAATAGTGAAGAAGCGGCATTAGGCCTTATATTTCCCTTCCTAATTAACCTTTACGAATGAAGAACGGTCTTTTCTCATCGTAGATTATTCATTTCTTAATATAATGCGTAAAATCAAATTAATATTACACATTTAAATGCATATGTAGATGTATTTTTGTAATTCCAATGTAAACATGCATATATGCGACGCACCTATTTACTTAAAACATAAACGTCTTCATTTATAGATCAATTTATACGTTCATCCGTAACACATATTAATAAAAACATAGAATAATTATCGATATTATTTCAATAATCAAGAAATATACCCAATAATCCCGAAAAAAAGATACTTATTAACCAGATAACTATGAACCAATCAGATCAGCCAGCAAACAGTTGCCACAGATATTGTGAATCGACATTGAAGTTGCTAGAAGTGAATTCATTATAAACTGGACCTTATATAAAGCCAAAATACAATTCGTGGTTTCTAAAGTGTCGAAAAATCACTGGATATTCCTGTCGAAGCATAAGATACCTAGCGACATGGAGGAGTACGTGTTGGACAGGGCCGACAGAACAAGTGTCTGTGTACAAGATGGCGGCGCCCGGGGCCTTAACTGTCGTGAAAATCGCCAGGAAGTAGCCCGTAAACGGAAGCCGCGCGGTGTCGCAGCGAGCCGCGGATCCCCGCTCCAAAGGATGTGATCCGAGGAAGAAGAAGAAGAAGGCCGAGTCCGGGCCAGAGGAGCCTTTTTCTACATTGCCACGAGGAAATCCGGATTACCCAACTTCCTCGGTCCAGTATCGTAGATCCTCTTCGTGGCCACGCCGACGATGGAGTCCAGGGAACGTTACCAGGAACTCTGCAGACTTTGCGCATCCTACGACGCCGTCAAGATGGACATCTTCGGTGAAGAGGGCAAGAACAGACAGCTCGTTGACAAGATACAGGCTTGTCTACCGTTCAAGGTTCGTCCCCGTTCGTTTACGAGGATACACGCAGATTCACGCTTCTCGTGTATCACGTTCCCTTTGCTCTCTATTAATTTCGTATTTGAAGAATGTCCATTGTTTCAATGGAAAAGCTTTCCAATTTTCCGTACAACGTTTTGTCTGTTTATGACAGAAATGTTTTTCGATAATGTCTTTTGTATTTTATGCATTCATTGTACCATGGCTCTTTGTGGTTTGTCATTGATCGGTTTACTAGCGATTTTCACGTTTCTCGCGTCTTCGATTGGAAACGTTTTATATACGGGTTTCTTGGAGTTATGTTTATGTGGTATTTTGCTGCTACTTTGTTTGAACATACGTTTAGGAACGATACTGGCGTATAATATATTTGAATTTATATTTTATTAGCGAAACATTTCGATTTTGGGCAGTGTCGATTTCCAAAAGTTTGGCAATGATTTTGTTTTTATCTTAGTTTTAGATTAATAGTTTTTATTGTCTTAATACACTTTTCCTTAATACTTCTTTAATATTTTATAATAGAGTGTTTTGAACAAAATAGCCTACCACGTTTTAAGAACACAAGCATTCACAGCGATATCTTTCCCTTTGGAAAAACATTCATTTCTCTGCTTTGATTTATTAACCATACGTTTTAAAAGTCTTATAAATATGTACATATGTCTTCTTTCAAGATGATTAACATTTCATTGTATTTAAAAACATTGCTAAATACTGACAAGCTTTAAACATGTGCATTTTTATAAACATCGCATAAGTAAAAGGAATAATACAAATGTAATTACATCTAGCCAGCTTAGTATACAGGTTTGGTATATATATATACAATGGAAATGTTATTCTATTATCATTTTTAAGTACCACATTTTGGGGATAAATCTACAGCGTTAAGTTTCAATATTTCTTTTACAGATAGTTTAAAAAGCAGTAGCCAATTTATTATTAATGAATGAATACTTTTCTGTCTTTTGAAAGTGTCATATTTGCCATAGCTGAAGTTTAATTTTTACGAAATTTTTGAGCGAAAAATTAATTTTCTAGATACAATAACTATCATGGATTTATTTATTCAATATTCACACAAGTATCTATTGTAATGTTATATAATTCTTAGTTCTATGTATTACATCATTGCTGAATACATTCAGACCATTTATCATAATGCCCTTTGCGAAAATAATTCTACTTCCATACATTTATTTTTCTGAAAGAAATCAGGAAATTAACATCTAAATATTACTTTTCAGATTGCTGAAGATGATCGACTACCAAAATGCCTTTGTTACCGATGTATGTACAATTTGGAAAATTTCTATGATTTTAGAACGGCATGCGTTAATGCAGTGGCCCTCTTAGAAAGGTGTTTACCACCTTCAGAATCGGTAAGATTACTGTACATAAAATTATTTATCACATTTTTTCTCTGCTATCCTTTTCTTATTTTTCTGTTTCTCTATTGTGCAGGATGGGGATGTTAAAACCACCTTGATGTTTTGTAACGCTTCGGAGCTCTTCAAAGGAAAAGAAAGTATACCGGTGTTGATCCCAGAAGCTCCGATCGTGAATCCAAATGCCGCCTTAGGCACACCACCTAGATTAAATTCTGACGGGGAGGCTGAACATGAAATGGAAGAAATTGCTGATAATAGCGGTACAGACGAAGGTATCTTTCAACTTCGATATATGTATAACTTATATTTCATTAAATAATACATGAGTGACAAATAATAAAAATTCATTGTTTCGTTTAAAGCAACAATAGTGGACGACTCTGAAGATCGTCGTTCAGAGGAGTACGAAATGGATATGGAAACAAATCCAAGCGATTTTTTGGAAATGACTTCGATTGTTGCGGAGGAGCCTGAAGAATCTGAGCTAAGACATCAAGACCATTCTACTAACTTACCGGAGGTAAGTTCTTAATATCTCGAGAGATCTATGAAACATTCGTACACGTTAAGTATAACATTTAATAATTTATCGTTATAGCATACATCGCAGCAGCACGAAGTTTACGTTTGTTCCTTGTGCAACAAAGCATTTAGTTCAAAGGGACATTTATCCCTTCACGCACGAATTCACGTGGGTGCCGGTGATGTAATTGGCGAAAAGGTTCTTACAGATGATCATACATCGTACAAGAGGCCCTATCAGTGTGACCTTTGCCATAAATCATATTCCACAGCAAAGCATCGATGGGGTCATGTTTCAACAACTCACAGGTTTGTCTCTTTCCTCATTTCTTATTAATTGTTTTCTTATTAAAAGAATATATATTTATACACATATTAATGTTCTGCCAAGTAGATGCATGTCTTTGAAAGTTTTCGTTGAATTTTTGTATACATCTAACAGAAAAGGGTGAAATATCAATAAGAATAATTCTAGGGAAGGACTGACACAGTATTCTGAGCGGGTGCAATGGAAAACATTAGTTTTAAAATGCGTAAAGGTGTACAATAAGCATGCATACAATAATAGTAACAATGATAATAATGACAATGATGATATAATGATCTTTGTATTAGGGGTCATCCGGCAGTGACTTGCGGCTATTGTTCCCGGATCTACTCAACCCGAACAAATTTGGAAGAACATATAAAATCACGTCATGCCGGTCTTCCAGCACCCATGGAAGTTCCTGTAAATAGTGCCTATCGTCCAGAAAATAGATGCCAATGTAATGCTTGTGGGAAGATTTGCACGGACGCCATGGAACTGAACCTTCACGGTAGGATTTGCACCGAAGGGCAGAGATTAGATCTACCAGGAAAAAATGGGAGTAAAAACAATAAAATCATGGACAGTTCTGAAGCTTCGAGTATCGCTAGTGACGACGACAGCAAAGATTATAGGTATTCTTAATTTTTCTTGGTACATTTTGTTGCAGAGATTTTCTAATACAACCGGAAAATTATATACCTTATATTTTCACTATTTAGAAGCGCAGAGGCTAAATTAGCGAAGAATCCGCAGTTGACGATCTTAAAGCAAGCGTTAACGAAAGGAGATAGTTTGAAACGTGATTTTGAAGATAAGTTTACAAATTCCAAACCGAAAAAACTACCAAAAACAGGTAATTGTAATATTTAATTCGCATATATCTATGTAATAATCGAACTTCAATTTATTCGATTTAAGAACATATTTTCTTTCTTGCTTTTCCTTTAGAAAATACTGACATTCAAAGTGCTAAAAAATGGTATTGCGAATCCTGTCCTCAATGTTTTACTTCGGTTGAAGATTTGAAAGAACACGAAGCAGTTCACGATGCCGATAAACCATACATTTGTATTCTATGTAAAAAAGACTTTGTTCTTAAGTCTTCCTTGAGCAGGCACATTCAAACGTTACATGGAGTTGATCCATGCCCTATAATTGAAAGCGATAAATGTTTAAAGAAAATTGTTTTACAAAATTGGAATGAATCCATGGACATTGATTCTTATGAGGGTAAAATTTCTTCGGAATTTCCCATGTCTCCAGAGGTATGTTTCTCTCACGTACAACCAAATTTTTATTCAGTAAAATAATACAACGTTTTATTCTTTTTTTTCTTCGTTTTTTATTGTTAGACAAATGCAGAGAACGAAGAAGACCATGAAAGCGGACAGGAAAACCTTATTGAAATTGAAACTGTGTTTGTTTGTGAAATTTGTACTCGCGATTTTAACGATCGTGCATCCCTTTGGCTTCATATTCGTGCTACTCATAAAGAATTTGCCGCGTTTGCGTGTGGCGTTTGTTTAAAAATATGCGCAGACAATACACAACTTTTAAACCACGTAAACATGTACCACGGTGGTTCGAAACTATTACTTTCGGAACAAAGAAGGTATTTCTCTTCAAATTATGAAAACAGTACTCAACAACCATAACGAAGTTCTAACAACTTTTATATATATATATATATATGTATATAAATACATATCTTTTGTAGATATAGTTGTACTATTTGTGGCAGACAACACGATTCGAGAAAAAAATTAATTACACATGTATCTATACACAGTCTAGACCCAAATTACGATCCCGCAACTTTTGTTCAATTGAATAGTAATTACTATGGTGAGAATATTAACGGTAATGAAACCGCAGAGCAAATACTTGATTATGAAGAAGATGGAGATAAAGTGGACTGTTATATCTGTTATAAATCATTTCCGAATGAAGATCATTTAATAAGACATCAAAGAAATGCGCATAGGGTAAGAATACTTAGAACTATCGATTAATTTTTCAATGAAGACAGTTTCAAGTTCAAATTTCATTTCATTTCTTTAAGTCTCGATATTTAAGGAAACAGTTGATGCCTAACAGATTGTTTTATTTTACAGTCTGAACAACTAGTGCCAACGGGAGAGTCTTTAAATTCATCGAGTTTAAATGGAGGTGGAAATCGAGCACAATATCATCTATTCTTTGTTTGTGAACTTTGCGGTAGTTCCCATCCCAGTAAATGGGAACGCTGGTTGCACGTGAGTTCCACACACAGCAATGAACCAGCCATAAAATGTGATCGCGAAGACTGTGGTAAAATTTTCGCCACGAAGTCCCTTAAGAATGAACATACTCAACATCATGCAATTCAAGGCTCGTCCCCAAACACATGCGAAATTTGTGGCAAACTTTGGGGTAGTAGAGTTGATTACTGGAAACATGTTATGGGTGTTCATTCGGACACTGTTCCATTAATCTGCGGTGTCTGTTTGAAAGTGTTTCCCAATGTTTTGCAATTGAGTACACACGTGAAATCGAAGCATTGGCCATTAACGAATGGCGATTTTAGTTGCGACATTTGCGGTAGACCATATTCGAATAAATCCAAAATGTCTAGGCATAGAAAAATTCACGGGTTCGATGATAGCTGTGAGACTGGGGCGGAAAATAATGAAAGTAAGGTAGATGGACGATTGAGAGAAACTGAACTGAGTTGTGAACTTTGCACCGATTTGAAATTTACTAATTTGGAAAAATTGTGTAACCATAGACGAATTGTTCATGGGCTATTCCCTTGTGATCTCTGTAACAAATGTTACGGAAGAACATCGCATCTATGGAAACACGTAAACAGGGTTCACAAAGGCCACGAGGACGTAACTTGCCCTTATTGCTTGAAAACTAGTGCGTCGAAGGATCATTTAGCCGCACACATCTCAAAAATACATCGATTCGAACCTGACTCTAGAAAAGATGGAAAAGATACCAGAGAATTTAAGTCCGAGGAAGTTAGTTTGCATTACTGTGAAAAATGTAATAAAGGATTTCACAAGCGATACCTTTTGCGCAGACATATGAAAGGGTGTCAGAATTATAGAAAAGATCCCGGCGCGCTGTTAACAAGATGTAGAGCATGCGAAAGAATATTTAAAGATCGTGCCAGTTTACAGAAGCACATAGAAAATCACCATAGTACGTATACGTGCCACCTTTGCAATGAAACGATTACCTCGAAATTAGGAATTATGACGCATAACAGGGTGAAACATATGGACCATCCTGATTTAACATGCAATTTCGGATCATGTCGGAAATTATTTAGGACTAAGGAAGATTTAGAAGCTCATAGAAAAGATCACAGGTAATTCAATTTAAGGATAGTTACAAATTAATTGATTTGACTACGTATAATTTCTTTTCTTCTTTTTTCGTTGAGAAAGTATTGTGGGCAAGTAATTCTTTTCTTTATTCAAGGTATCATTCGACTCCTAATGTTTGCGATTTCTGTGGCGATACTGTTGAGAATAAATTGAAATTGAAGATGCACGTTTTGTCTCTTCATCGCAATGAAATTGGTGTTTCTTGCGGAGTGTGTTTAATTCCAATGAAGGACCCGAAGGAACTTAAAAATCACGTGGAGGAAGTTCATTCTAGTGTTCTGTCGAGACCTAATACGTGCCAAGTTTGTGGCAAACAATATGCCTCAAAGTGGAAAGCGTTTGATCATACGAAAAAGTGTCACGGAAAAGTATTTATGACTTGTAAACAATGTTTAGCTGTTTTTACGGAAGATTCTGCAATTAGAGATCATTACGAAACAATACATAATATACCTAAAGATCAGCTTGCTGCATATGAATATAGATTGGATATTGGATCGAAGAATGAAGATTTTGAAATTGAGGTAAGTTTAACTCTGCAATGTTTAAAAATTGTAATACAATAAAACAGATATAAGATTAATCATTATTTATTTGATAGTCCAACGATATAATAATTAAAGAAGAACCAGACGAACTGGAATACGATGTAGATCTCTGTGATGAAGATTCCAGCGATTCAAAAAGAAGAAGGTCCTTAACGGATACCTATGACTGTGAAATGTGTCCCGAAATGTTTGTGAACAGCGATGCACTATCGAAACACTATCGAAACATGCACAATACCGATCCCGAAAGAATGTTTAAAAGATTAAAGCAAGATGAACAGAGGAGAATGCGGGGAAAAATTAATTTCTTCTGTAAGAATTGTAAAAGGCAATTTTGTACAAAGACGTTATATTGGAATCATATTGCTACTTGTAAACGAAATATTACGCGAAAAGAAGTAAGTAGAATGGCAATTGATTTCCCAATCCGTTCTTGTAACATAATTCTTAAGAAATTTAAAATAAACATTATTTTTGTAGGGAGGATTTCTACCTTTACAAACTGATATGTTCAGTAATCGCGAAGAACTATTAAAGAATAATAACCAAATTAAAAAGGAAGTATCGGCACCAAATTTGAATATTCCCGATTTTAATCTTTTTGAAGATATAAATCTACAATTATCAGGACAGAGGCCACTCCCAAGTCTTATGCCACTTTCCCAGAGGTACATATCAGTATACAGTTACTAAATAAATGTTACTCGATCGCACATACAACTAATATTTCAACTTAATCATAATTTCAGGGCGAAGTCTTCAATGAAATGTTCAAGAAAAGATTCCAGGAAAGTTTACGACGAATCAACGAACACAGAGTGTGCCTGCGAAGTGTGTGGAAAACAATGGCCAGCGAAGAAACATTTATGGCAACATTTAATTCGTTTCCATCGAGCAGAAGCAGCAGTCACTTGCGGAGTATGTCTGAAACTTTGCAAAGATTACGACGACTTGGCGGAACATTTAAAAGCTACACACGAAGCAATTCTTTCAACCGAAGGAAACAATTTCACATGTAAAACATGTGGCAGGTATAGTATTTTATACTTCTCGTATTTATAACACGACACGAATATTAATTATTTTCAATTTGGTAGATATCATAACGCGCGTAGCAAATTATTATTACACACAAGTATTCATATTGGACATGCCGGTCACAGTACTTGGTGTCCAAAATGTCGCAAGAATATTACTGATGAATCTACTCATCCTTGCGTTGGAAAAGTTGAGGAAGAGGAACAGTTGAAAACCGATGTAAAGACAGAAGTGAGTAATTGGAACAATCATTTTTTTTAGTAACATATTTATCTTGAGGTACGTAGATATTTAAAAAAGAAATCTTTATTTACTTTTTATCAAAAGGGAAGCCTGATGGCGGATGATACGATGATTGAAGAGGTAGAGGATGGAGACTTCGAATCTGAAGTAGAAGAAGCAGATACAGAAGAATCGGAAAGCGATAGCAGTACCGAAGTTGAAGAAGAGAACGAGTCAGAGGGAGAATCTAGAGCAACTGGGGATATTACTTATATTTCAGAAAGTGAAGATTCCGAGGATTTAGATAACTTAGAAATAGACGAGAAGAACATGTCGCGCTACGATTTGAAACACCTGCAGGAGGCGAACAATACTGGTAATGAAATAATACTTAACACCAAACAAGTTAATTGGTTTGCTCAATTAATTTATAATTATGCCGAGAGATTTAATCGATTCGTTTGATATTCATTTTTATTAAGCGACTCGAGAGAAAAGAAGTCAATAAATATTTCATATTTGTTGCAGAAACGGAAAAACATGATGCAGATTTAACAGATGATGACGGACCTCCTGTTCTCAGTCCCATGATGCCTCTACTTCCTGACGGCATTTCTGTGGAACAACCGATGAGCCGTAAAATTCGTTCTGTAGTACCTACGACCGGAAAGGAAATGCAAGTGTGTAACTTGTCGGAGATGCGCAGTCAGTCCTGTTCCAAAACAATGACTCCGTACGACGAGCATTCACCAAACAACGAATCATTGAATTGTGAATCTGAAACATTTACAAATCGAAGCGATGAAGATTCTGAGAACACCAAGAACGAATATGATGAACATTCTATGGATGAAGACGAGGAAGATAACGATGAAGATGACGAAAACGAGGAGGAGTATGAAGAGAATGATGGAAGTATGGAAATCGAGAACAATGAAGAAAATATTAAAAACGGGGGAAATGAAGATGCTGCGGAAAATAATGTAAATGAAGAAATAGCAAAATCGGAGGAGAACGAAGAAGTAGACGAAAATGAAAGTAACAAACAGAACAGTGTAAACGAGAATCATGAAGAACAGAATGAAGAAAATGTGGATAATGAACAGATAGAAGAAATTGAGGAAAATGAAGAAATGAGAAAAGAGGAGAACCACGAGGAAAATGAAGAAATTGAAGAGGTCGAAGATCACGATGGAAATGAAGAAGTGGAGGAGATGGAAGAGTTCGAAGAAGATGAAGACGAGGAGGGGGAGGATAGTATGCAATTGGATGACCTGGAAGGTGCAGTTCTTATGGTGACAGAAGGAGATCAAATATTGATTCAGCAGGAAATGTTGGAAGATGACAATGAAAATTCAAATCAGGAATATGTTTATTCTGAGCTCAGGTACAGTACAGAAGAAGAAGAAGTAGAAGAAGAAGCAGAAGAAGAAGAAGAACAAGAACAAGAACAAGAAGAAGAAGAAGAAGAAGAAGAAGAAGAAGAAGAAGAAGAAGACAGTGATGATGCAAGGAAATGAGTGCCAAAATGAGATTAAATAATTTGAAGAAATATAAGGGGATACAGAATTGTTAGAGATTGTTTGAAAAATAAAGAATACGTGGAAATGAATTCAATGAAAATTAACATTAACTAAGAATGGAATTTAGGAGGATATCTAAAGTAATTAATACTAAATCGTGTTTAAAAGAAACTTATTTTTCGTGAAATAGAATATTCTATTTATTGTGGCAAGTCATGCAAGATGTTAAATATTTGAATTTCTTCTCATTTGTGCTTCCAATTTCAAATTTTTCAATGCGGCAGAATTCTATAAAATTAAAAATTACCAACTGAAAATAAATATTAGAGAATTATTAAATATCTAAAGAAATATTAAAAAAATTTTAAGACATTTTTTGGAATACACTTAAATTTAAAAGTTGCCGTTATGGAAAAAAGGCATATATGTGTGTATATATATATTTCCTATTTTCTTTACTTTTAATTAGCGTCACATGAAGCATGTCCACGTATTCCTGTAAATTATCAAAGATAATTGGAGTTCATGTTACTTTGTCCTTCATAAACATACAGATGAATTATTACGTGATATGTACCTTGGAATTTATGGAAATTCATACTGATATAACACGATGATTTGTAAATATGTTAGATTAAGTGGTAAAAATAGCTTTCGCTAAAAATTTTATGATAGTGGACCGCTCTTTCATTATGTCAGACAGGGGCATATTAAAAAGAAATGAACTGGATTCGTTGATTCGTTGTGATCTAAGAATTCGTCCGATGAATGAAACCAAAAAGCTAGTATGACATAATAAAGGAACAGTCTCTAAGCCATTAGACGAGTTATTTAGGTTTTTACAGATTTCGACTTGTTAGACGCAACAAATCCGATTCGAATTAATTTTGAGGTAATTCGATCGGTATCGATATTTGACATGAAGTTTTTTTTCCTTTTTTAACAAATTTTCTCAAACAAAAGAATAGTACAAATATAGCAATATGCAAAGTCTATGATAATATTAGATAAATAATTAAAGTTATTGAAGTTACAAAAATTTCGGAATTATACTAAATTGTAAGTGTATCTTTTTGTATCTAATATTCAACATTCATTTAGAATTTTTAGCACCGTATTTGTTATGCTGTTATACATATCTACTTACGTTGATGTTCTAATTCTACTGCTACTATTACTATATTATTATTATTCCGGTATTATATTAATATCGATTCGATTGAATGTACCGCAAGAACATTTCAAAATCGAAAAAATTAAAGAACCGAAACAACTTATGGTGTATATAGTAGCTATGTAAGTGATTTCGTGTACAGTTATGTTATACTATACGAAACAAAACATATTTGTATGCGTGTATGATGGAAGCATGATTATTGTGTGACAGCAGGAAAAGGCCAGCTTCTATTACTTTTTTACAGCGTACGTTTAAAATATTTAAGGAGAAACTGATAATCACTTGTATTTTCCAAATGAAACTGAACAATAGTATGATTAACGAAAGACACACTTCGATAGCAAACGAGTAAGTTTAATTATCTTTTCTCAATGTGCTAACATATATAGGTATATGTATACATATATTCTAACTACCCACGTTCGACTTAAATTTGGCCAGTTTCTCTGAAAAAAATTTCATTCGGATACGTATTAGCTGCCTTGGAGTACGTGCATAGTTTAATGTCATAAACTACATTTTTCTTTTTTTTTAATCGCATTAATTATGTTCAAATCCTTCGGTATGTTTAATGTCATTAATAACGTCCATTGAAATGGAAACAGAATAACGTATAGGTTTTCATTCATCATCGGACAGTTGTCGGTGGTATATTCTTTTTTAATTCACGTTTATACATCTTTATTTTTCTCGTCTCGTTTATTATTTATTGGGGCATTCGCTTCATTTCCAGCGTGTTAGTTAATAAGTAACGAAAATGGCGATTCGCATTTAACGTTTGTAACGATTACAATAAAAATTACTAAATTGATTAATTTTTTACTTTCATTTCGATCCTGAAGGAACATAAAAAAATAGTTTGGATTCATAAATTTTTCTTTTGTCTGTTAAAACTGTGCAATTAACCATATTTCTTATAGTTAAAACTGTACTTTTTATCTACAAAAGATACATGCTATATCTAATGCTGTTCTGTTGCATGAATGTGATTGAAATATAATTTGTAGCGTTGGAAAGAATTCAGATGTTAGTATTAAAAATGTGTCGTTATAAAACATATTTCTCTTCTAATAATTCTTTTCAATGTTAATTATCATTAATTGTTTTTTGTTTGATTCCGTTAGAATTATCTAAGAAGTCTATGTAAATTTATGAAAAAATAACTACGATCGACGGATAAAACAAAATCGAAATAAAATATTCTTTTACAAAGATAAAAAAAGATACAATGTATGTGTTGCCTAAATATGTTATTGCCCCACAATTCATGTTGAAAAACAATTCCTTTAGACAACTACATTTAAATTAAAATAAATAAAAGTTGTACGTCCAAGATGCGTATCAAAGGGAAACATTGATTCAAGATAAACTATATTATTTAAATTATAATTGTAACAAAATAAACGACATGTGAATTATTTTTACATAATCTAATTCGAAATTTAACTATATTATATATTATATAATTTTGTTTCAGATTTATTGAAAAGGATTCGAAGAAACGGTTGAGCAAAATGAACAAATTTAATAGTTTATTCCGAAATATGTTGAAATATGAAGCACACCCCTCCATATATTTTACAATTTCGTAAAGTCGTTAAAATGCGGGGAAAATAAAACTGTATTAAAGTTCTTACGAAATATGGATTCATTTTCGTAAAGGTGTCCTTTTCATTTTAATACTTTAATTTAAAATATTTGCAATTTTTTAAGTCTCATTCTGGAGCATAAAGAATTTATTTTCTGAGAAATTTGCTTGATTTTAAAATATGTGAAACATACAGGAACACTTCGTAGATCGTAATGTTTAATGAAACCGAGAACGAAGCAACGAGCCTTCTTTTGAAAACCTTTGGAGCGTGGCTCGGAGCGAAAGAAGGAGGGTTTCGAGAAATCGGACGATTGCTTTATTAAGATGTCAGAAGGTACAGGATAGGCCGGGTCTGCGGTCGTTATTGCCTCAACCGGGTTCTCGCTTGGGACAATTGCTTCGAGAAGATCAAAAAGACCATCGAGAGAAACTGACAGCGAAAGAGGAAAAGAGAAACACAGAGACCGAGAGACCGAGGGAGAACAAAAATCGCCATGCTGAACCTTCGTGCGTTGTTCACAAAGTTGAGATACTACTCTAACTCATTGTCAATTGGTCTTTTGGTGAAAATTGCAGAAAATTTAATGCTGAAAAATTTATTTATAATGAATTAAACGTACAAATGTTATATTTTATCTTTTCACTATAACTGATTACCAATGTTACCAATGTTTGCGCAATTTCAATGCAAATATATTTTAACAATTTCAGATCACGCGTGCAGTGAGTTTCGTGTGTTCTGAATTACATTCACTGGTTTGCAAATATCTATCCTGTTAGTTAAATGCTTGTGGTTCTGGTTGGATTATATTATTCACGCATGTATATACAGGAAACCAAATAATTAACATATAGAAGCCGGCTGTTGAGGGATGATTTGTATCTTCATGTAACGTGAGTTATCGCTTGCGTATCATCGTTTCTTATCGTACGATCTATTGCCTGTACATATTCCTGCGTAGATATTTCGTGCTCGATCAGAATTTTCTAATCTACATCTCCCATGGTGTTTCCTGGATTACAGGAAGCAAATCTCGATGGTGTATCTTTGTTCGGCCTGCCTGAAATTTCAGTCCTCGTAACTCACATCAAAAACAAGTTATGGATCTCTTCCGTTTTACACGTACGCATATGTAAAGTGGTGTTAAAGAAAAGAAAGAAATAAAAAGAAAGAATAAGCAAATAAATTTGTAAACAGATTGAGAGCCGTCAAGAGTCTTTCACCTCGTTCAGCAAAACTCATCGGGTCATCAACAGGGAACTTCGGTCCTGAGTAAACGAACACGAAACCATTTAACTACGATATCCTAAGCAAACCGAGACACGCGCTCTCGGCGACTCCAGAAACAAATATCCTCTTACTTAATCCTCTTATTTTCTTGGAGAACAGAGGTGCATCAAAAAAACTATTTTTCCAGAACACTAAAAGAGTATTTCAATTAATCAAATAACTCGTCGACAGAAAGTACAAATGAGAAACATGAAGAATGAAATCTCATTTATTTTATGGATTGACTAATAAGTAAATGGTCAAATGATAAGGAATAGCATGCGATGATTTCGCTTCCTGCTCATCTCCTGCTCTCCCTTTTCTCTCTCTCTCCAGAATCGATTAACCGGTTCAATTTGTACTCAAACAGCTAATCTCTTCCTCGCTGTCCACCGCTTCTCGTAAAGGAACAAAATTGAGTTGAGAGTCACAGCAACTCGGTGAACGCTGATGGTAGGGAATAGAAGTAGTAAGGGGCCTGAAAGGAAGCCCGTTGGAAGGTCGGCACGAGAAGAAGGAGAAACGTAAGAAAGAACGGAACGCATCTAAATGCCGGACTGTTCGACGTCGTTCTGTGAAGGGTACGGCCGAGGACGGGGGTGAAGAGGGTAGTGTTGGAACCAGGCTGGTGTCTCAATCAGCCAAGCAGGTTGGGGCACCTTGGACTCCTGTGGGTGGAGGATAGAGCTAGCAATAGCTGTGAAACGACCTCATGATGAGAACAAGCTACCCCGAACAATAGCCGTAACGGTAGTTTCTCTTTTCCTGAATAGCAGAAAATTCTATGGGCCTGAAAAGACGGTCCGCTAGAAGCTTTTCACTTTTACTTGGAAAAGGACCCTTTTCCTTTAGAAGTTATATATAATTCACAAGTATGACAACCTGTTGATTTCTCTATATTTTAGAAAAGTTCAAGTTACGTAAAAAGTTCTATTTTATATTTCCCATGACATTAATATACATAAAACGGAGGAAATCAATTCAATTTCCTCAAATATCTAATTCTATGCGGTTCTATTTTCAAGAATATTGTTTGGAAATAATTATAAATATTTTGTTAATATAAATTTTGACATTAAGTTCGTAGGCTATTTTAACGTGTTGGTCTTTGTATAACAATTGTATAAAATTTAAGGTTTACATTATTTGGTTATTTGGAAGTTCTAGTTTTAATCGGGACTTGAGTCTATCCGTAGACCTCTCGGTCCCGGGCCAGTACAGAGTGGTGGGGGAAAAAGAACAGCGCGCGCAGCTTCTCGACGCAGCGGGGCAGGCCGTCACAACTCAATCTAGTGTCTCGGTGATCGTGCGCCTGTAAGTTTCTCTTTCTCTCTCGTCGAATACAGTATGTAATAATTCTTGACACGAAATAATAGTTTTTATTGGACGATTAGCTTGCACCTGGAATCCAAGGTTTCATCTCTCTCGGCTATTAGAACAATGTGATAGCTTATAAGGTTCGTACATTAAATATATTTTGTTATCTTCTAATACACAGTACTATTTTCTGTGCGCCAAAAATATTTGCAAAGTCGATGTTTTGTAATAAACAATAGAAAGTTGCGTATCTATAAGTCTTTATTTATTTCATATTGTTAAAGACCAACGTCGATGCAATACATGACTTGTAAATTATTAGTTGTTTAAGTAATGGCAATAGCGTGTATTATTCGTATATTGGATGCAACATTTTTTATTTGTTTATATATTACCTCGGCTTTCATTTTAAATATTAGATACAAACGAGAGTTATTATAGTTTATTCTTTTCCTAGATAACAGAATTAAATTAAATATTAGACATTGAATTAGTATCTAGCGCCGAGTGGTAATGTTTTAAACTATTTTGTATAAAGAAGAACAACGTTGCTACAGTGATACAATTGGTGGTACTAAAACTTCTATTAATTTGCATTGGTAAAAGGACCTCAATCGCACTTACATTATGACGTGCTCTACACATAAATTTATATAAGGCGTGTTATAGAAATGTATACACCGGCATTATACTTGAAGACTTATGAACATTAAAAGATAATTAAATGTCTATACGACACGAGTGGGTTATTTCTACAAATTAGGAAGTAAACAATGTATGTATATAAACAAAATTATAGTGGATTATTTGTGGGCCCAACTTCTTAAAAATATAAATTGCGCACTCAATATAATAATTTTTCGTTTCAATATTAATTTTTTACTACAATATTAATTTTTAATACCAAAACAAATAGTAATGTGTAACATAAAAAGGCATTATTTACATCGTAACAATGCAATAGTATGTTAATTATAACGCACACCTTTTAATAAGATTTAAGTATCCTTTAACATTGGTAGCGTGTATTTCGAAACATTTAATCATCTACTCCAGTGGCGCGTAAGTATTTGCATTTCGTAATCAGTATTTGTGGAGGTATTATTTTCTCGGAGCAAATAAACCCTTCTCCAATGTCAATAGTGACTTTTAACGCCTTAATTGAATGAAATCACCAGAATCATAAGCATTGATTGAACAGTCTCAAACAAGCGCAGTGGTTAAATTAACATGGCCTGTATACATATATAACTGTTTCAGTATTTTCTCTTTCTCTCCACCCTGATTGCGCGTCCGTCCGAAACGAGATTTAAATTCAAGTGTAAAGTAAAGTTGATGAGCACTGAGGGCCTATAGGGCTGGCCATCTGTCCCTCGTTGCCACGTCTGCGACGTCTTGGTGGTCCATTTTGGGACTGGTGCGCACAGCATCGGCACTAGCGCTGGCAATGAAGCGCTCTCAGGTAGAATCTGCCCCCCCCCCCCTCCTCTCTTTCTCTCACTATCGTGCGATAGTGAGACGCACACACGTGCTCTCTTTCATCCCCTCCATTCGTGCACTCTGCTTTTTTACTGCTATCAGTTCAGAGCAGCAGTGAGACTAGTAAAACTGGAGAACTTTCAACTGCGTTGTTCTCGTGAGAATTTCTAAGGGCTGCATGTATGCATATAATGCATTTTTCTGCGGATTAAATTACAATCGTTTTAAAATGCTCAACACTTTGATGTATATGAAAAACGAATACTGTTTTCGTTACGGTAAAATAAAACGACGAATGAAGGAGTTTACAGAGATTGGTTTCTTTTTGTAATGGTTTATTTGGAATTATGTTTCAAATGGTAAACAGTTTGAAAAGTATATGCCATGACATCTACCGTTGTAGGGGTGAGTAATTTGGATACCAATATGTATTATGCCCTCTTACAATTAGTATCGGACACTTGTTGAGAATATTTTTAAAGTAGCAGAAAATTATGGAATAAGGTATTAGAGACATTTCAAGTGTATATCATAGAATTATACGCCGGAATGTTCTGCAATTTTATGCGGATGATGTAGTATTATGTTTTCGGTAAAGTTAGCTTACGATTTTGAACTATTTTAAACATTCAAATCAGCAATAAGGGTGCATGTGGCGGCATTCGTAGCTCCTAAACCTCAGTAAGAAAATCTTGCTCTTAACTGAGATGACAAACAGAGATCCGATTTATTTTAAGAATATCACGGAATGTCTCTTCATGCTACGCATCCGTTACAAGAATTCGTGAGCACTTTATAAGTCGGTACAATACTCAAATAATAAATGACATTCGATGATAAGATTTGTAATATACGTTTGCTAGACAAAATTGTATAGATAAAATAACAGTTTTTAAATAAATGATTGTAATTCAATTGTAAAAGAGCGCACGAAGTTAATAATAACAAATTACTACTTTACTTAGATATTAAAAAATACAACAAAATCGTACAATGTCTATGTTTTCTCCTGTACTTTTTATCGCGCTTAGAAATGTATACAGGATACACGATCGAATAACAAATAAATGATAACATATTGAAGTAGGGTGTAAAACATTCACCTCGGGCTTTTGATAAATACACCGCTATCAAGTTACCGAGAAAGCGCATTTGTATATGTATAGTGACCAATTAAACAGAAGCCATTTTTACGGGAAGAAAAATAAAGAAATATCTTTAACGATCTTATACCGAGTATATATATAAATTTTCAGAACCATATCCTGTTACATTCTTCTTAATGATGTAATCGTTAAGACATATAAATAATTGTATATAGTTGTAATAAGACATGTAATAATTTTCTTGTAGTAGCCGGTCCTATCTTTTTGTTTTAGAAAAATGTCACGTTGGTTCCATCAATCGAGCATACTCTTAATGGGTATGACATTATTTAGCACAATAATGTGGAATACAGCGAAAAGTTCGACAATGAGGTGTGAAGAAGCAAAAATGAAATGCGCGTACAGAACAGGCTGCGGCAAGGCGTTGCAACATTATGTTCTAGGTTGTGCACCCGAACTCCAAGGGAATGATTGTTCCGAGACTTGCCAACATGCCCTTATTGCTCTTACAAGCACCGATGAGGGCAAAGAACTTATGACAGTACGTATATGTGTGTGTGCATATACATATATATAATTTCATTACTATGTTACTTTCGTAGTTAGTAGAAGCATAAGATCATTATTATGAGACCAATAATAAGTGTATTAATGCTGGATATGTTAACATAAAGTATTTATAAATTAATTATTATTATTTTCAAGTAAAATTGGTATTAAATAAATATTAGGACATAGAAGTTTTTTTTTTAAATAAAAAATAATTTTTTTGTTTGATTCAGTGCGAATGCGAGGACGACTCATGTTTGCAATCGAAACAACGGGTAGAAATATGCAGATCTTCTGTGACAATGGCAATGAATAGAACAAGGGTGTCTTGCAGAATAGCAACATGGATTTGTAATGCGGACGCGCTTTGCCAAACTGCACTTATATATTATAACAAATATTGCAAGAGTATGTTCCAAGGGCGGAAATGTACTAAACGGTAACTAATATTTCGCTTTAATTATTTATCTACGAAACTAAATTCTCGTAGCGATCGAGAAGCAAACGTTATATGTTGCTCGAAAAAAAAGAAATTTTTCATGAATTCCCTAACGACGAAATAATTATGGAAAATAAATTGTTATATACAAGTGGTTTATTTGAATCAAATTTTAGGTGTAGAAACTCCATAAATATCTTAACGAGGCAAGAGAAAGCTGCAAAATTGAATACATGCCAATGTGATGGTCGTGAAGATTACGATTGCAAAGGAATACACAGGAATATGAACCATTTATGTTTTACAAAAATGCATCATGGTTACCGCGACGTTAATACTGAAGATGTAAGGAGGAATGAATTGCTGACTCCAAACGTGGGTGTCAGAGGAGATGGTGTTCAAGTATTAGTAGACAGAAGGCTAATTTTACTTTCGTTATTAATTTATCATATACTCAAAGTGAGACAAGGCAAGTTTCTTTATAAACTATTATTATTATTATTTATACAATTACTTTAATTGGAACAAACTATTTTATATTAGTTGATATTTAAATTTGTGTTTTAAACGTCTTTTCTTAATCAATGATTACTCCTTTTTAGACTGATAATTACAAGGATGCCAGAAAAATCTCCAAGAAGCAACAGTATTCCGTGAAACCAATGACCAAAGATCTTTATCAATTTTTTATTCATCAATATTTGAACAATATTATGCTGGTACTAATGGATTACTTTTTCACTATGATAAACAATATAGCAGCTGAACTCCAAAAAGAAGCTGCTAACTCTGTTAATTTCTTTATGGAAAAGACGAAGGGGAAGAGTCTTGTATAGCAAAATTATTGTATAGTAATTGTATTATAGTACACGTAATTGAATAATACGTTAGAAGTATTTAGTTCACATAGGATATCCTATTTATGAAGGTATAAGTGTGTAAATATCTGCACGACATATCTGATATCATTTTTTTCTGCTGTATGAGGTTTATATACTACAAAGTTTTTCTTGTAGAAAACTATTCTTTTGAAAGGCCTAAATAAATGAATTGTAGAAGAAATGTATAGGCGTTATATTCGACGGTTCTTCGTATACAAATGTTCATAAAAAAAGTAATAAATATTCGTCAACGAGTATTTGTATATAATTCTAATAGTATATCCAGAGAGGCGTTTTCTTTAAGAGTAAGAAAATTCGGGGATGTAGTTTATTATATTTATGTAAGTCGAGTGCCTGTGCGTGTGTGTATGTGCATGCTTTTATAAAACTTGGGAAAATGTTTTTTTATATTTAATTATATGACCAACTCAAATCTTTACTGAATGGTTAATGCAAAAAAAACCTTGAAGTTCCAAACGTAAAACACTTTTGTATAGTTTGTGTCCTGATTACGCGAAGAGTTACCGAACAATTAGATAAGAATGAATTGCGTGTTAAATTATGTATGACTAAAACTTTATTAAATATAAATTATTTGCAATTTTTACATAAAAAATGTTTATTACTTCAGTGTTATGTACCGGTATATATTTTCTTTAAACGAGTCTGCTTCCTTCATTCGAATAACATTCGGATGTTTCCAATGCTTATTTAAATATTTGATGAAAAGTGATAAAGATTTATATTTATATTATAAAGAATGTTTATAAAGAAAGGTGTGATCGATGTTTTCTTGGTTGGTATTATTCTAATTTACTCTTTTCAATTGCTTTTTTTGTTTATAAAAGGTACAACTGTTTTTCTTTTACAAAATATCTGTTCGGGAAAATTCTGAATTTTGTAGAAGTTGATTGTGCACTTGGTATGAAATACGAAAAAGTTAAACATGAAATGCATTTCATGGCAAATCACTTTATTAATTAAATGTATCCAAAAACTGAACAGTCTATGGAAATCCATCATCATCTTCTTCCGCCATTTCTTTAGCCAGCTCTAAATCTTGTTGCTCCCTTTCCCTGCGTTCCTCTGCCGATTCAAGATCTTTCCCATACGATTTCGGTGGGTATCTCATAGCTTTAACACTTTGATTGTGTAAGTCTAAACAGAAAGTAATTCTTTGGTGGAACGCGAGTAAGGGTTCTTTTGTGCAATAAATGTCTGTAGTTTCTTTGCTACGCATATATCCATTTTCTGGTTCCAGGGTTGCTTCGATTACACCGTCCCTGATCGCTTTAGCCACAATGAATTCTGCGTCAACACAAGAATCCAGGCCTAGTTTCTTGGCAATATCTGCTGGCGAGATTCTCGAGTATGATAATCCAATGGATCTGATGGCAGTTTTGATAACGTTATGTCTCAATCTGAGAATCAAAGTAAACGTATAATCTGCTCTAAATTGTGGACCAAAGTTTTCTAAAACTTCGCCAAAACGTTGAAGGTTTCCTAAACGGACAGCTTGGGTAAGTTGGAAATACGGAGCTAATGCACGACGCATTGCAGCTTGTCTGAATGTTTGACGTTCAGGTATATCTCCAAGTAGTAGTTCCACTGTTACAGCTAATTTCTGAACTGTCTGACGAAACCCGACGGCAGTACTTTGTGGAGCTTTCCGTAGGGCCTAAAAAAAGGAGACCCGTTAGTAAGTTATTTTATTCATCATTTCAATTCATTTTTACAATGTCCTAACTAAATTCTGTATACGTATTAGTGTATGTGCAGTGTAATAAAAAAAACACATATTCACCTGCACCAAGTACTTGTGCGCAGCAGAGTATTCTAATCTAGCCGCTTTGATGCGTCCCAAATAATACAAGAATCTAGCCCATTCATTGTTGCTGGCAGATTCTGGGAAAGTTGATTTCAGAACAAGTTTGTCCGCTTGATCATACAAGTTATAATGCAAATAATTCCTCAATAAACAGTTAATCAGTACTGCCTGTCCTTCGAAATCATTTCTAAGTGTTGCTGTCCTTAATCTCAAGTGCAGAAATCCACGAATTTTGTCCAATCTACCAACTAGTTCATACGCTCTCGAATAATAGAAATAACATTTGGCAGCAATCAGATCGATCGTACGTCTATTCTGAGCAATGATTTTCTGCAACAATGCTTCGGAACATTGTACAGCTTGTTCGTGTTTTCCATTATCAATTAATTGCACAAGGACTAGCAAATGAATGTAAGCATCAATTTCGGGTAGTGGATTAACGGTAGAAATACGAAGCTTTTGAGTCTCTTCAGATTCTGTAGGTTCTTCCAACCATGACAGTAATGCATCACGTTCAGTACAAGGCTTCGAATAAAAGCTAAGGATTACACCGCGCAATACATTAGAACTTAATCGGCGACGCGTGTTAGGCAATGTGCGCAATGCTCTTAAAATGAAACGAGGTTCCTTGCTCTGGACAGCCTTTTCTATTTGACGTGTATGCTCACGAATGTCATCTATCGCTTGGAGACCAGCATCTTTCTTATCGCTGATATCCCCATCACCATTTTGTCCCTCGGCAATTATTTCAACGTCCATGGCCTCAGGATTTTTAGCTGAAGGCACTCCCATTTTGTTTCTCCTCTGAATATTCAATTTCTATAAATACAACATTTATATTTCGGTATAATAGAAATACGACAGTAATAATGAAATTAATATAACATTCACTAATCCCATTAAATAATTCCATAATGGCATTAATGAACACGATATACATATACTTCCTAAATTATTAAAGGCCTATATACCAGCAACTTTTAAACCAACACGAACTTTTCAATTATTATGAATTTTATAAGAATAAATATATATGATTCATTGATAATTTGATGGTAAACTTTGCAACAAAGGCATTTGTAACCAATTTGATCGAGCTTCTTTGCTGTCAAATGAATGCGATATTGTTGGAATTAATATTTAATGCCTTACTGTATCTAAGATAGAATTTTATACTACATATGAACGGTAGCAACCGAAAATAATAGTAATAATTCTCGTTCCCACCTCTATTTAAATTCGTACAAAAACCGAAAATTCTCAGGATAAGTACAATTCTACGTTTTCATCGCACCAATTCACAATCGTGCATGACGATGTAAAATCTAGCTAGGGATTTTTGTTGCAAATACTTTGCCCACAAATTTAACAACGCGCAGGGTTATTTTCGCAAGTTCGCCGCTTTAGAACTTTGCATTTAAAATTCCGGCGCGGTATTTCTTGTTGAAGGAACTGGAATAGGGCTCTCCCATGGATTGTTAAAGTATATGAATAAAAGGAACAGTTGAATTATTTTAAATAGTAATTTATTTAAATAAATTAGCGAAACTGCAAGTTACAAAATTGTTGACATTCTAAAGTTACAAGTACTACTCATAAACTATTCTTAACAATTAATTTACAATACATCTTACAATTAAAACTTATATTCATTTTAAACTAACATTTATTAGTTTACTAACAAAAAAACATTAAATCAAAATAAGCTAATACTTGATCAATCAATTTGTAGTATAACATTATTGCAAATAATGTTACAATAATAATAGCCCATGCAATAAGTTTATTTCTGTAAAAGACGATACTGCGATAAGCCACAGTGTACGGAAGGGTGTTAAATATATTTTAGTAATATAAAACTATCTGGTCAGATGGCGCTATCCATATATTGAGTAGTTTCCTGCATCATTGTCTATCTGAACTAATAATTATGTTAGTGGATAAGAAAAACGACTAGTAGGCATGAGATAACCTCGGTGGCAAATAATACAATATTTTTAATTACGATGTTATAAATACTTGTACTAGACAAAAATAAGGGTTTTCATTCGTTAGTATTTGTGTCATACTTTAAAATGAATTTAAGCAAAACCGAAAAACTTTTGGCCGCTAAGAAAAGGGTATGATGTTTAACATTTTTGACAGCTGCGTAGCCTTTTTGGAATGTTTAATTTCCGTGCAAGATTTTATGTTTTTAACTGTTAAGTTTGATTGGCTTTTAAAATACATTGATTCATTTATTCGTCAGTATTGTGCTATCTTTCTAAACGTGTAGGTTATGTGAACTGTCAAACTATTATTTTAATCGTTTATTATCAGTACATAAATTTCAATCTTACATAAAATGTTTACAGTCATCTTCGCATATAACTTAACGATATGATTATGCTAATTTTACGAAATATTTCCGTTATATATTTTTCTTTATGCTTACGAAATACTTTTCTTTTTTTTTTTTGATAGCTCAGGGAATTTCAATTAAACAAAATGATGCAAGACAGTAGTGCAAAACAAAAACCTTCTCCGAACTCGCTAACTCCACAGGTAAATATAATTTTATGTAAGATAGTATCTATCCTTAATATTTAATCTTTTTCTCTCAATTTGCAGTGCCAAAACCCAGAAAATGACAAATCATGCTTAGAAGTTACGAACAATATACAAGTAGTGGAAAGCTTTGAAAATAATACATTTACAGCAATCGATCAAAATTTTCAAAAGAATCTGGTAATAACCACGGATTCGCCGTTGCCTTTGGAGAATAATATAAATATAGAGGAAAGTTATATGAAAGAGGCTCCTAGATCTACACAAGTCACAGAGGAATTTATGTCGAAGCCAGAATTAGAAAAGAAAGTGGATTTAACTGATTTTCCAAAAGTCCAGAAGGAACATCTCTTGGAAATGGCTTCTGCAGTTGCAGATGTTTTGACAAACGACTCGGAACATACAGAAGCTTCTTTGGATTGCGACTTGGTGTGCCGTAACCAATTTCTAACTTCCTATTCGGAGGAACAGAAAAAAATTATTAACAACTTGCATATAGAACTTAGTACCGCTGTAAGTGTGCACATACAAATTAATATAAATTTGGTTTAAGATTATGGTAAGAGAAATATATGTCCTGTTAAGGAAATCATTGTAAATAATTAATGATTTATTATTTGATTAGCGTAGCAGAATTTTAGAATTGGAAGGCAAATTGGAAGCTAAAGAAACAGATGTTCAAGTGCAGTTACAGCGAGAAATAAAGCCTCTACAGGAACAACTTCAAATTCATACACAAACTACTGGAATCTTGATAGCTGAGAAAGCAGAACTAACCGCTGCCCTTGGTCAGGCACAGCGAAGCATTAAACAAACTTCTGGTTTGTTTCCTTACTTAATTAAATATTCTCAACACATGGCAATTCGTAATATTTTTAATTCTCTGATAATAAACATATATTAGAAGAGGCAGAAGAAAAGACAGGAAAACTAAAGCAGTCCCAGATTCGTGTAATGGAACTAGAAAAGGAAATGTCTACTATCAAAATGAACAATGAAGAATTCAAGAAGAATATTCAACAGTTACAAAATAAATACGATTCCCTTGATGAACAAGTTTTCGAATTAAAGAAAGGAAAGGAAGATTTAAATTTGGAGGTGTCAGAATTGAAACAAAAATTAAATCTGAAGAAAACAGAATTAATTGCTGTTCAACAAGAGCTTCAAGAGAAAACAGCGTTACTCTCATTAAGTGAACTCAGAATACAACAGGTTCGTGCATAATACAAGTGATAAAAATAAAATATCCATGCAAATTTTTCTTACGTTTTATTGTTGCAGATGAAAGGTACTACGCCGACAGAAGAGGAAAAACACGCAGCGATTGTTTTAGAACAAGAATTAGCTCAAACTAAAGAATCCCTGAAAGCTGTCAGCGTTGAAAAGGACGAAACTAATAAACAGTATCAAAATTACGTGAAACAATTAGATACTCAGCAAGCTAGTCTGTTGGATGAGGTACATGATTTTCTATTTATGAATATTTTAAAATAGTACGAAATAATATAACTTTTAGTAATTGAGGATCTCGCAAAAAAATGCAGTTTTCCCCTCTGTAAACGGAAGCTGATATTATTTGGAAATAGAGAAAAATATCGACTTACAAAACGATACAAATCTAAACAGATGATTATTTTATATGCAGATAAAAGTGCACAAAACGGACATAGAACGTTTGCAACAGAGAGAACAAAGTTACGTCGAAAGGCTGTCAGAACTTGAGCAACAACTGCAACGAGAAAAGGAAAAAGTGGAGAATCTATCTTCATTACAAGCTGGTAAAGATCAGGTAGATAATTTATTGAAAAATATAGACGAACTTACATTGGAACAGGAAAGGTTTCATATCACATTATCTGAGAAGGTACCGTTTTTTAAATTAACTGCTTTATAAAACTCTAATTATATAGATAATTATGGTATCAAATACATTGTTTTAATTTCATTCCGTAGGATTCTCAAATAGAAATGTTAACGATAGAAGTAAACGATTTACGAGAAGCAAGTAATCGGGGAGCAGAAGTGTCAAAGTTAGCTAGTGCTCTTGAAAGTGAACAATTAGGAGCATCGAGAGCAGTTCACCAAAATCGGCAATTAAAAGAACAACTGACTGATATGGAAAATGCTTTTGTTTCTTTAGTAAGAACATATTTCAAAATGAATATAATGTATAATCTGTTCGATAAATAGATATAAATATATTATGCGGGGCTTCAATAATATTTTTTTAGAGTAATGCTAAATTGGATTTGACCGAACAACTTCAAGCAGAGCGTTCCATAGGACGGAAGTTGAACGTTCAGTTAAATAACATAGAAGCTGAATTGGAGGTTCTGAAAGAAAAACTTAAGGAGAAAGAAGCTATTCTTGACGAATTTGAGAAAGACAAATTACAAAGTGCACAGATAGCAGATCAAATGCAACATTATCAAGCACAGTCACATCATGCCGACACTTTCCAACGGGAACTACAACATGCCTTAGTAACTAATAATCTTTCACTTTTGTTTCATTGTTTCAAACTTTATGAAAAAGGCAAAGTTTTTACAACTTATGGTACATACTAACTCGTTCTTTATTTCCATTCTAGATTAGTATAGAGAAACTGAAACAAGAAAAACAGGTTCTCGTGGAGAAATTAAAAGAAAAAGAGCAAGGCAACGTTATCGGTGAAACAGATCCTATGAGTGCTGATAATAATTTATCGAGTCAAGAACAAAATAGTCCTTCGACAGAGGTGTACGAAACTGGTGTCCCGATAGCAGAACCTGTAAAACAACTTGAACAAAGATTTAAAGAAACAATGGAAAAAGTTGCAGAGCTAACGGAGGAGAAACAGAAACTGGAACATCTTGTTTTACAACTTCAAAATGAAACAGAAACAATAGGTATGAATGAATTGCCTGTAAATTAATTCGTCGCTTTTAATTTTATGTTCACAAAGTTATATCTTTCCCGTTTTTTCTTCTTAGGAGAGTATATAACATTATATCAGAAACAAAGGGCAGTTCTACAGAATCGAGCAAGGGAAAGAGATCAGGTCTTCCGACAGTTACTCGAACAAAGAAATCAACAACAAGAACAACTGCATAAATTAAAAATTTTAATTAGTGATTTCCTTAAAAAAGAACATGTACATTCCAATGGGACGGATCGTCTAATCGAAACAGGTTTATACTTTTGAAATATATGTAATTGAAGTGTTAACTAAAAAGGAAATTGAAAAAGAATACTAAATATTGTAACTAGAACAAATATATATGCCACAAATTATATTATGCTTTAACGGAGCTAATTATGTTTCAGAGGCGAATACTAATAATGTGACAGATTCAGTAAGAAAGAATGATATAACAGAAGACAACAATGTTTCAGAGCTCCTAGATGTGTTAACAGAGATAAAAGAGTGTAAAGATTCCTGTATGTTTGAACCGAACTATCATCCATGCCCCTGGTGTTCTGGAAAACTACTCACGGTATAAACGATATGTTAGAAACATATATTATATTTTTAGCATAGTATAATTTTAATATTAATATAGTACATATTTTTAATCAACAACGATTTATAGAATATAATTGTATATAAGATAAAACCTATAATTGCAATTTGTAAATGATTGATATGGAAGACGGAACATTTTCGTTAAAAATAATTGCTCTCTTTCATACAGAGAAAATATAAGAAAAAAAGTTATTTTAACTTATACTATTGCTTAAAACAATTTAAAGGCATATTATTTTCCATATTCACTTCTATATTACTTTACTGAAGTTAGTAACTAAATTGTTATATTTTATCGACATGTGTTATTTCTTTTCTAAATATATCTAATAGAAAGCTGTGTTCATCCATTTGAAACTATTATTTTAACAAATTTATGAATTGTTACTTTATGTAATAAAGCATTCACTGCTTTCTTAATTTTAAAGGACCTATGTCTTTAATGCATGTTTATTGTCATTGTACGTTTTTGAATATAAACATTCATATAATTAGTAAGGATATAAATTTTGCAAATATTGGTAATATTTGTACCGCTGGTGTAAATAATCGAAGAAACTTATTTTCAACATATGATTACAATTTCAACTTTTTCAAAGTTTTCGAGTCTTCTTCAATGGCATTAGACCTTTTCGTTTGATCTTCAATAATAAAAGCAGCCTTACCTCTGCGTCTCCGTTCTAAAATCAAAGATAAATATTTATTTGCAGTTTCAATTTATACTTATTTTCATATTCATTTGAAAAATTATATTCTACCTGCTCGTAAAAGAAGTCTTTTGCACTGATGTAATACTGAGGCTTTTCCTTTAACTTCGTTCAAACCTATTATGCACGCCAAATTTATGAGATCATAGGGATTTCTGATTGTTCTAACATTGCTGCAACCGCTCGATAAAATTACGTTCTAAATGAAAAAGTTTTATATAATAATTATATTGTCATCTAAGCATGCCTTTTAAATAAACTTCATTTAATAATAAATAAATATTGTATCATTGATATTAGAAGAATTTATTAGATCTATAGTTATTGTATATTAGACAAAGCAAACAAAGCTTTCCAATAATATGAATATTTTTGTACCTTACTCTTCCCATAAGTATGAAAAAGATGGGAATAATGAATCGCCTGTTTTCTACACTCAGTACTTAACAGATCTATATATTGAATCTCGAAATGTATTCCCCTTTCAATTGCTTGTTCGTATAACTTTTTATTAAGTTTAAAAGTTACAGACTGCGGTCTTAATGTAATTATATCGGCATTCAATTGAGTACATGCGAATTGTAAAGCATTTTGTGTTTTCGGGGCGAAAGCATATAAATCGTATTTCTTTAAGCTAGAACAGTGGTTCAGTATATGCGTTTTAGACGGATCGGAACAAAAAAATGTAATACGTTGAAATATCGTTAATTTTCCTTCAAACTGTCTTCGTACATCTCCTATATTAACTGTATCGGGAATAATACTAGGTGATATGTCGCTGTCATCTCCTTTCTTTTTCTTTCTCTTCTCGGTTACAAGAACACTTTCATCTACGTTGGAATTTACTGCTACTGTTTTGAAACCGTATTCGCTTAATTTGGACAAAGTGGTATATAAATTTTGTGCATCGTGTCCCGATACATTGACGCAAAGATCGTAAAACCCTGTACTTTCTCTGATGTTCATTTCTAAGACCTATCCTTTATACAATTAATTTCGAATAATATAATTTCATTGAAAAATTAACTACGTAAATATCAAGTTACTTTCGAACGAGTAATAATTAATATGATATTTTTCAATGTTTCGCCACAGTTGCCCAAATTAGAATCCTAACCTATACCTTTCGGACATTATAATGCTTCATATATCCAATTCCCAGTAGGGCATAACTGTTTTATGCGTAAATATGGCAGAGGCACGAGTGGTTTCAGGCACTCGTTTATAGATGGCGGTCCGAATGATTAGTTTTGAGTGTTGATATGGCAGGGATACGAATAGTTTCTGGCATTTGTTTTTAAATCGAGTTATTCTAGACATTATTAAATATGGTTATGCATACACCTTTTTATTTATCAAATCCAGTTACCAATGCTTGAAAATAATTTCGTGTGCTCCTTTTCATTAGAACATAGTAAGCTCCGTTGTCCATTTGGTTGTACATGCAACAATCAAGCTTCTTGACAAAGGTGTTTACATATCTGAATATCTTTTTCTTTCAATCAATTTTTCTGCGTGTAATAAGTACATGCTAACAATGGTATTCTTCTTTATTTTAGCTTACGCATTCTCCTTTTCTACTCTTTTTTTTCATACCTTCTCCGCCTTACATATTGCCCCATTTCTTTCGAATTTCGATGGTTTCATCTCTTATTCTACGCATCAGATCCTCTATCGTAACCCCTTAGCTTTTTCCATACATTCTCTTATTAGATGTCTGATTAGATGTAGATCTACATTTTCTTTAAATACCTATTCCACTTCTCACTGCTACCAGATCTTACCTGTGCTATTAATTGCTGACTCTTTCCTGTTCCCTCTTTACTTTGTTATTGTACTAGTTTTGATGTTCTAATGTATCTAAACCTTTCATTATATCTCGATCCTTTTATTTTTGTGTTAATATCTGATAGTATCATCTTTTAAGCCTTCCATCAGTTGTTTTTTTCCCTTCGTGTCAAATTTATTCCTGCTTGACTTATTCCATTTCTTTTCAATTAATCATCCTTTTCTTTTATGCTTCTGGCCCAACCTCCCTTCTTTCTTCTCTCCCTGGTACATACTTACTAATATATTTGTTGTGTGTGCAGGTTTCGCATCCAAAGGGTAAGAAGGAGTATTGTTCAGTGCATCTCATCGTGCATATATGCAAGAAGGAAGAAAGAATATGTCTGTCACATACTTTAGTGATAGTCAATTGGTATATAAGAATAGTTTATAACTGTTAGTGCGTAAATTTAATTTAGAACAATTGTGTAATCAATTGTTATCTATGTATACTTGTTATATATTTTATTTTATATTCAGCATATTTGGTAGTCTTGTATAAACTTCAATATTACTTTTACTACAAGTTCTACTGAATATGCTAAATATAAAATTAAAGATATAATAAATGCTTTGCATATGCACAAGTTACACAATTGTTGTAATTTAAAATAAGCTTTAGCATATATAGTAAAGTTTTATCTGTAACATGGTAAATTTGGAATGAATACCAGATTTAGTTGTACGATGTATTGTAAATAGATATACATAAGTTTATTAGTTTAAATAAATTATCAATGAAAAGAATTCTACTGCTCTATTTATTTGCACCCCTTACCAGTCCTTGAAAGAACCTAATTCCGATTCCTTATACAAGAAGTACCGTGGACGAACTTTAAATGCTAAGTTCTAAAGCGAGAAACTTGTCAAAATGACCCTACACGTTATTAAATTAAGCGCTCAGAAAATCCTAGAGACGATGTCATTTCTTAGAATTGCTAAGGTTCGAATACCTCCACGCATATCATATGCTCCTGATCCAAACCGACGACAGTCGGCAGATATTTCTGCCAGAAATATCCAGAATAATATGTGTACATAGAGTCTATGTACTATGTAGCAAATAACACCTCGCGAAAACGTAACAAAGTTGCAAACAAAGCCTCGCAAAAGCGCAACAAAGTTGCAAAATTCTGCAGAATTTGCAACAATGTTGACCCAGAATATCCAACAAAGTTGCAAACAGTGCCTCGCGAACGCAACAATGCTGCAGAAATTCTGAAATATTTTGCAACTTTGTTACTTACTTAATGCTCTATTTGCAACTTTGTTCGCAGTTTTTGGCGCAACATTGTTGCAAATTTTTCTTCAGATTTTTGCGACTTTGTTGCGTTTTCGCGAGGCGTTGTTTGCAACATTGTAGCATTTTTTAGGCGTTATTTGCAACTATCTTATACTTTCCCAAGGCGTCGGTCGCAACTTTGTTACGATTTCGAGAATAATTATGTGCAACCGTATTTCATTTTCGCTAGGCATTCCTTTACAACCTGGTTCAATTTTGGTGAGGCGTTTTTTATGTATACCTGGTTGCAATATGTTTAGTAATGTTGAGGTCTATTTTTACAAGTTCTCCGCTTATGAACTTTGCATTTAAAGTTCCTGCACGGTAGAACTTGTTTAAGGAATTGGAATTAGGTCGTTGCAAGGATAGTTAAGGTGTTAAAATAAAGAGAGGTGTAGAATTCTTTTCATTTAAGATTTATTCAAATTAATTCATTGAGATACAAGTTACAAAAATGGGGTAATTCAAATTTACAAACTAATACTTATGAACTATTCTTTAAAGTTAATTTACAATATATCGTACACATAAAACTTATGCTAAAATTTATGTACTTTATTTGCTGAAGTGTATTTTAAATTACAACAATTGTGTAACTTGTGCATATGCAAAGCATTTATTATATCTTTAATTTTATATTTAGCACATTCAGTAGAACTTGTAGTAACAGTAATATTAAAGTTTATACAAGATCTACTGAATAAAGAGAATATAAAATAAAATATATACTACATATACATAACAGTTAATTACACAAGTGTTCTAAATTAATCTTATGCGCTAATAGTTACAAACTATTCTTAGAAACCAATTGACTATACTATATATACTATAAATAAAGTATGTGGCAAGGGTTATTCTTTCTTCTTTCTTGCTTTATGATCAATGAGAAATGTTGGTCAAGCTCCTTACTCTTTATATGCGAGACCTGCACACACAAAAAATATATTAGTAGGTATATGTAGCAGGAGAGATAAAGATTGTTAAGCGATATTTAAACGAAAAAGAAAGAAGGGAAGACAAAACCAGAAGCGTAAAAGTAAAAGAGGACTATTTAACAAAGAATGGAACGAGTCTCATAAGAATGAATTTGATGAGAGCAAAAGTAAAGGAATTGATGGAGAGCCTTAAAAGAAAAGACTATTAAATGCAACAACTGGAATGAGACAGAAAAATATAACAAGAGCTAAGATAGTATTATAAAGATAGGTTATGTGTTCGCTAAGCCCAACTTTCTTTGCTACGAGACCGAAATAAAGAATAAGACTACTATTAGTATGTACTTATGACATGCTGTAAAATTTATTTAACGGAAAGATATTGACAAATGTATTTACCTTTGCTAAAGAGCTTGATTGTTGTAGAATAAAATGAACAATGGAACTTACAAGGAACTTAATTTTAATGTAAATTTTGATACTGTGTTTGCTAACACTTTATGGATATGTAAATGAGAGTACGAAACGATTTTCGAGCATTATTAACTTAATTTGATAAATGAAGACATAAATAACCAAATTTTATCAACTTTACCGTACCGCAATTTGTAAACACGTTCTACAAATCACGTACCACACGTATCCCTGTCTTATCTACACCCAAAGTGGCTTTAATGTCGATATCTATAAGGAAGTACTTGAAACTGTCCGTATGGCTGGTTTATCTACAGCCATTAGTGTGACCATCTATACATATGTGAATGTAACTACTCGGGCCTCTGCCATATCTACACATAAGGTAAGTCTGAGGTGAGAGTCGCTTCAAGGAGTTCTGTATAGATGACGATACTATAACAGGCGCGAATAGTTCAAGGAGTTCTGTATAGATGGCGATACCATATCAGGCGCGAGTGGTTCAAAAAATTCTGGATGAAATATCTAAGGCAAGGAACTTGTACAATCACAAGTTAAAGAGGTAAAGGAGTAGAATTAAAAAAGGCATCTCCTTAAACCAGAGATGTTAATTATAAGTCCATATTCAGACATAAACGTGTATACATATGCTTTAGTATTTTATCATTGAACTGCATAAACATTGAACAAGATTAACGACAGCATATGCAGACAATTATTAACAGATACATAGCCAAGCTACATATATATTGCCACATTGATTTGCACGTTCTACGTTATTATTATAATTTCAATGATCTTTTGTGCAGAATTCTATGCTCGTTGTACACCGATTTATCGATGAAAGTGAATCAGGATTATACGCTCATTCGTAATTAGACTAGTTTGCACTCATATGGGAGGAGATTCTCGTTAATATTATAATACATTGCATGTCGCGTCTTAAAACCTTATTATTATACCACTGATCATTGGAGATTCAATTACTGGATTGCAAACATTCTTCATTTGCTTTACAATATATGTATATCTTTCCTGGATTCCTGCGTTCGACTTTCAGTGTTTCGTTGAGCTCGTAGATAAGGCCACTTTATAAAGCAATTACAACTCGTTGATAGTTTCATCGACATCGGTGCAGCTAAATCTAATTTTTCACAGGACGATGGAATTTATTTACAAGCTCGAAACCATTATCTCGTATTCGGGGAATGCAACCTCGGCACCGCCGTATGCGATATAGCAAACACTGTGCGATGGTTGCACCTTGCCAATAGTTAAAGTTCCTTCGTGGTCCACGCGACCAACGTAAAGTGGCTCTCCATCTTCAGTTTCGCCACCAGCAATTGCATTAGGAGGGATGTTGTTTCCGCTTGTTGGTACCCACACAGGATTGCAGCCGCAGAGTACCTAAAACAACAAAATAATTAATCATTTCTATCCTATCTTAGTACCACATTTCCTGTATTCTTTATTATATAAATAAATATATACAATTTTGTATTTATTTTTATACTTATACATATATTTGATCATTGCTTTACCTGATATTCAGTCTTTCCATGTTCTGCGCCGCCCCAAGCTACATAGCAAACAGCGTGTCCTGGTTTCACTTTTCCAGGCAAGAGAGCACCCTCGTGGTAGGCTCTACCCACATACAAAGTCTCATCATCCTTGCCACCTTCAACTGCGGATGGGGGAAGAATTCCACCTGACGCGTCGCACCAGCAAACATCTCCTATATCCACACCTTGTACAGGTGGTGGCGGTGCTGATGGGTTCGCATCTAAAAAAACAGGTGCATCGGAAACTCATTAGTCGCGGTTGCTCGAAAATTACACCCTCCTTTGTTCCACGAAGGTTCAGACTTATCGGTGGTGCAAGGTTCTACAGTGAATAGCAGTCGGCGATCCTCAATCGCTTCCAACGTGAATTAAGTTTTCCTTCATTCTATTTTTAAATTTTACATTCGCGTCCGGCAAACACTGTGGAATCGAAAATTATCTTTAAGAACAGATCACAAAAAAACCTAGCACACCATCGATAAAAAATGCAACACACTTCGTCCATGCGTTTTTGCTGAAGAAATAAAATACATACACGCAATTTAAGAGCATTTGTAGCATTGTTAATATATCACAGGAATGATACGTGAAGAACAATGACGAACAATGAGACACAAATATTATTTAAAATAAACAAGAACGCTGCAATACAGGAAATGGAAATTGTTCGAGCGGTGAAGACGTTTGAAGAATGTATGCGATGGTCAAGTCAAACTTGCTGAAACATGCTGCTGTTAATGCTTCTTGTCATATGCGTATTGTACCACCGTGCGTATTATCACACTTATATAAATAAACGTTAACTCTGGCCGCGTTTCTTACAATCGAAGGAATTCGAGCGTTACGATTTCTCAGGGAAATACGATTACGTCCCGTTGTGAGTGCAGGCGTTTAATCTCGGCTGGCATCCAAGCGAGGGCAATTTTGTAATTCAACGATCCTGAAATCCGTCCAGGAGGGGCGGAAAAGCAAGAGAATACAGCGTACGTCGTCAAGGGGGAATAAGACAGCAGTAATGAATAAATAATTCGATGGGTTTTCCTCGGCAAGCAATTAGCGACACCAATTACCCTGTTGCCCTTGAACCTTTAATCCAAAAGAAATAGGATTTTGTACTTCCTTCTGAGCAATTGCAGGTCATTTATGCAGATAGACAGAAATCCTATTTCTTCTTCACAAAGCTTAATCTCTTTACTGCCTGACAACTACTTACATCAGAAAACTTCAGCGAATTCCGAACTTGCAAGCACGTGTTGCTTTCTTCGAAAAATGTTCTTTGCGATCAAATGCTTGTGACAAATATTTGTAATTGAAATATGTCTGATTCGATCGCCCATTAAAGCATCCAGATAAAAAATGATCGATAAAGAAATAATGGCAATATAATTCAGGCTGCAAAGAGTTAAGATAATCGAGGGCAAGCATGTCCTACAAGCATACCGATACTCCATAATCTTGATCGCCGTGGCCAATGAAGTTCAAGCGCAAAACAAAAAAGACAAAATAAACGAGAATAGGGGAAAAGAAGAAAGATATTCAATGGGCAATTTACTTTTAGAAATAGGAGTTGAGCGGGGTGGGTATTGCACGGAACGAAGTTTCCATTTTCCGGTTGCACCCCAACCGGTACGCACACCAACGAAGCTCACGCCGATCGGCTTAGGATCCTGCCATTCCATGATCACAGAACCATTATGATCACCGGCCCGGACCATGATACGGCCGTCGAGCCAGGTGATCGCAAACTTCTTCGTTTCGTTCTCGTTCAGCAGGTTTGGCGTGTTCACGCGCACCTGTCGTTGCAAAATGAATTTTCAAAATCCAGGAGAATATTCATAACACGTTCGCGGGCAGTGATAATTTGAATGAGATACAAAAATTGATAGATGATTTATTAATTTACTTTTTGTTTTTTAATTTAAAAAAGTTAACGCTGTATAGAATAAAATGTATGATAATGTCGCCTGTAAATTTCATTGTTATAATAGCATTCACGTCCGCGAACGTGTTAATGGATTCTCTCGAAACCTCGAACCGTGCTCGTTCCTTCAACTTGCACTTTATTCCGTTGGGATACTTATTAAGGACAATACGCACCTATATATCCAATACGTGTAACAAGCAAAACCTTTTAGAATACACAGGTAATCTCTCATTTCGATTCGGTAGACGCGAAAGATGTTTGTTCATGGAAATTGTTTCCTCAATGATTCTACAGCGGCCGATTAGTGAATTGGATAAGAAATTAAAGGAACGATGCGACCGGTTGAAGATAATTTCGCGTTTCCTCGATTTCGAACCTTGTCGGGTTGTTTGTGATCGTATCTGATGACGGACGCCGTGTTCTCCCAACCCCCGAGGATTATCTCGTACATAGGGCTCGATTCGCCTTTCTTGTTCGTCAGAGCGATGTGCGCGTTACTCTTGGCCCTTATTTCAAAGTGTACCGAGCCGCTTCGTACATTGCGAAACGTGTACTTTAACTCGTCGTTCGTTTTATGGGATCCGTGTCCTTATAGAAATGAAATAATATAGGAAATAAATCTCCTGTTTCTTGTCTTGTCTTGTCTACGCGATCGTTGTTTTTAGAAATTTTCAGGTGGAACTTGGTGGGCAATTTTGCATGTATTTTTCTGATGACTACGACGATAATTAAATAATACCCGATCACATGAAAGCAAGGCTACAAGCATGACTATTACAGGTGTAATCTACTTCTTTATCTTTCGTGCATGTGTTTTTATTTTGTGTCTCTTTTGGGGACAAGCGATATCGAATTAAAAGATATCTTTACACTTGCAAGAAATAATCGAGCAAGCCAACGAAAAATGCTATTAATTAAGCACCGTTCGGTGAATAAAGGGGACTCGTGCTAGGATCAAACCATTGTCGAGCAAAAAAGAAAGCTAAAAGTATAAAAAGGAAAATGCAATTTCGTTTCTCGGCAGGGCTCGTATACTTTACGTACAACGTTCGTGACCACCGACACATATGGCTGTACGGACGACGGTGTATCAAGTGGAATCCATCCAGAATCCAATCAAATACGGGCAACAGAATCGTATTAATAAATTGAAGACAACACTCTAATTAGTTGTTCAAATTCGTTGCACGGAAACTTGCGATATAATTTGCATTACTAATCGAAGCAGAGCAAAGGTACGATCTACGATTTATAATTTGTACGAACAGAAGATTGCAAAGGTAAACGATCTAGAACACTAAGATTAGCACGCCTACGATATTTATTGGCACGTGTTTCTTAAATCAGCATGTTTGCTGTATTACTACGATCGAACGAATGTTACTTTCATATGAATTACAATACGCGTTTAATCTAATACATAATGGAACAGTGGAATTTAAAACGGACAGAATAATTTTACCTTCGATCATCCATTCGCCGGATGCACCCCAACCGGTGCACACCCCAAAGTAACCGATTCCAAATGGTTCTGGATCGGCGTACGTAAGAAAAGCGCTAGGCTCGCCCTCCTTACCTACTGATAGAACACCGTCGCTCCACCTGAAATAATTATTAAAAAGAAGAGCTACCATGAAATTCCGGCACGAAAAATACATTAATTGCAAGAACAGGTATGGCATTTATTTGGATATTATTTGCGATACTGTTGTCTTCGTTCTGTAATTAAAAGCAATCCACCAACCTGATCCAGAATCCACGTGACTCGTCGCCACTCAATATACCTGGTGTCTCTGCCTCAGCAACGTCGGGCTTGGCCCTGTTTTTACGTATTACAGACTTGCTGTTGCTCCAACCGCCAATGAAAACCTGCAATTTTGACAAACACAATAGTATATTGCCCTTTCTTATTCTTTACTTAACCAGAGTTAAATACGGAGGGTTTGTTATCAATTATTCTTACCTCGTACATTGGTTCCCCCTCATGGGGACCAGTGGTAAGAGCGACATGAGCATCGTGCGGAGTTTTTACACGGAACTGGAGCTGTCCACTAGCAACTGGGTAGAAAGTGTACTCCAATTTGTCTTCAGTGGAAAGAGCTGAAAAACAAAAAAAATAAATTTTCAATGGGCAATATTCAATGATAAATTGTACAGGTCTTAAACGTGTACGCGCAGGGAAATATCAATTATCTTTTTAGAGTAATGGACTACGGTCCGCATAAGGACACCGGTGTAATTTATCTTGAAAGCTAGATAAACTGGCGCAAGACCACAGAGCACTCGAGGTGGCTTTTTACCGAATGAAAAGTGGAACTCGAAACGCCTAGACGTCTGGACGCCAGGCGTCTCGTACAAGTTCGACGATGATGCAAGGGAAAAGTAGGGCAATGCAGGACTAGCATCGATCAATATATTCTGCACACGATAATTCACGATTCTACATCGCATCTGAGCGTAAACATTTTTTTTTAAAGCAATCTCACTAGGCAATCTGCTGAATAAAAGAATATCATTCGGGGGACAATCACCAGCGGAAGGATACAGTTCCAGTAACGATACCCTGAATTTAAATTGGACGAATTCAATCAGCAAAGTTGGATGACAGAGCTGCTATTTTTAACTGCAACTGATTGTCGCTAATTAAACTCGCGTTTGTCTTCCATAAAAATGGATCGGTTCCAGTCGCGAGTAATCATCGCAGAGTTCTTTTCTTTATCCCTTTTGCAATACGTCGCCCCGGCTGCAAGCAATTTTGTTCCGCGATCGTAAATCCACGAAGAATAGTTTACTTACGGCACGCCGTTAATTGATTTCATTCTTTTTATTTGAAAGGAGCTTGCCTCGCGATATAAATTGAAAAGAATTTGGAAATTATAAGAAACCTCTGCGTGGACGGTCGCGAACGGTTCCTGTCTCACGCTGTCCTAAATTATAATGTAAACGTTTCTTCGCCTAATGAGTTGCACCTGTTGGAAAAGGAAATACCTTGTACCATAAAAGGCGTGGTTCTTCTTGCGATAAATTTGAATCCAGTAAATATCTATGAAATGTATCGCTGAATACAGAAAAAATAATTCACAATTTATTTCGTGCAAAGTTTACCTGATGCCTTCAGGTACAATAACGTTTGAACACCAAAGTCGGCATAGTTCCACATCAGTACAATCGTTTCCAATAAAAAGAATCGTAAAAACTCGCGTCGATACATTGAACACATTTTACAATAACTAAAGTCCATTGGCACTAACAAATTGTCACGGTGAATAGTACATTTTGTGATTAAAATGTTTACTCTCATTCGATGCTTAACTCAATTTTATCATAGCAATTCATTGCCTCTAAAGATCGCAATTATTTCCGAAGAAAACACTGTTATAGTCAAACTTCAGTTAACTGCAGAATTTGATCGATCGTCAATTATTTGGAACGGAAATTATAAATTTCAATGTATATTTCAAAAACGAGCCACTAGTGAGGCATATATTAGTTAACCCATTTTGGAAAACTCTAGAACAGTTATCACGCTATCGTACGTTCTACGTGGTAAGTATTTACGACATGCTACTTGAACGATTTTACGGCAACAACTAACAATAAGTCTGGTCGTACGGAAAGAAGGAATTCTAGATAGAATCGTAGCGATGACCAAAGCAGAAAATAATCTCTTTTTGCACTTGCTACCTCCTGAAACGAATTCTGATACGTACACAAGATTTTGTTGAACGAACGCAACGCTTATAAATAGTGGCAGCTTGTGTCATAAGGCCAGTACTGACCGCTGACATCATTGTGCCATCATAAACGAAAAAGAAAAACGTAGACCGTTCCCGTTGCTTCGTTTTCAATTAAAGAATCTCCATTCTACCTTTCATGTGAATTATTTTAAACCATGTTACTTTTCTCGGCGATGACATTCATTCGACAAGTATTTGATTCTTTCATTGGTATCGAGAAGTTTAATCGATACGTCGGCGAAGAATGATAGAAAGTGTAAGAACAGCCGAGGTTGAAAGAAACGTCATCGAGCTGATGTCATTGGTATTTCGATCCCTGTTACTTCACATTACGGTGCACTGGTGATTCGAAACAATCGGCATGGTGAACTTCCATGCTAAGACTAGCTGATTAAAGGGCCGCGGCAACATTAACGATCACCTTATACAGTACGAATTAGAAAATTGTGTGTCAATGAGTCACGGGACACAATGATCTCATACATTCACGACTTTCTAATTATTTCATGCGTTTACTGCTGTACCATTGCTATTGGTTATATTTTTGTACCGGTGCTGCCTATTACAGTACATTCTATTATACGTCTATTATAGTACACGAATAATAATGTAATGGAGTCATACCGTCCGAAAATTCTTCTCGACGCATTAAATGTTTGATAAGAATGATTGAGCGTAGGATTTCGGAATGTATTTTCTAACGAGCCTTGAAATCCTCTTTTGATTCTCTTGACAAATTGATTGCAGTACTCTATATTGTAGGAGGCGTGTTACGTTCGCAATTAACATAACAATGCGAAAATTAGTGCCATTGAGTCAATTTCCATTGTGCAATGGTAGTCGTCACTGGTTCCTTCGTTTCACCGGGTATGATATGCATACGTATATTCCAACGCTTCTACTGTCGTTTATTAACGCAATCCCTTTCAATACAACCATCTTTTACTAAACACTTTTTGCCGAAATTTTGGAAAAAATGTAAAAAATTATTAAAAAATAATATTGAATTGAGTATCCGGGTATCTAGTTGTCTACAGAAAAGTTAATGATCCCAGCTACCAAGAAGATAAATTGTAAGGAAATACACGACCCTGATGTATTCATGTTAATTAATCGCAGATGCATGTATGGTTGCCAATAATTAGGCGATCGTGCATATCTGGCAAACCATCTAGCCACTTGTGTTCTACTGTCATTGACCTCGCATGGCAACTGCATTCTTTATGCTACTAAGGTGTATAAATCTCGTTACTCAGCGTAAAAAAGTTTACGAACCAGCGTTGAAATTCAAACCGGAGTTACGGTAAATTCATTGATCGGTATAAGTACTTTTTATATGCGGAGAAATGTAATCCCAACGTGTAACTAAAATTACAGATCTCCCTGGCGTTCTTGTATTCTCAAAATGATTACTATGTATTATTGAAAAATTATGTATAATTGAAATTTATGCTGTGATTTATTTCTTAAATTCACAATTGATTATCATATTTTATATTGAAGAATTTTGATTAAATAACTATATTCTGTATGCATCTACCGAAATGCATGTGGTGCGCTCAGTTCGTTGGAGATTAAAATACAGCAAATTCTAATTAACATATATTATAATACAGAAACCAGAAAGATACGAAAAATTCGAAGGACGAATAATGGAAGCGCGGGTTGCGAAACAATCTGGACGTTGCTACAGAAGAAATCCTCTCTGAGATGACGTGAAGCAGAAATTTTCCAAATTAAGACCGTGCTATGTGGAACGAAGAAAACGTGACAGTACTGTTATAACAGTATGCTTATTCTATCGTTAAAAAAGTTCTGTTTAATGAAGAAAATCGTTTCTTCTTTTATTTTGAATCTATAATTTCAATAATAATAGAGGATTCTTTTAAATTTTCCAATTCTTATGGGAATTCAAGAAATCTAGGTTAACAGGAAGAAGACATCTCCAATTTTCAAGGAAGTAGCTCAAAGTTGTATTGTAGCGAAGAAAGCCGGCCGGCTTGTCAAACCGGCACAGCCGCACCCGTGAACTATATTTAGCTAGACACAAGAAAAGAAACTACCTATGCACGGAGGCATCTTCGTATAAACACATAATGATTCTCTATGAATTGCTGTTAGACAATTGCCGACAAATTCGATCTATTCAATATCATCTACGTCCGGTCGATATTCTCGAAGGTTCGATATATCCTTCCAATATATATATACGCGAATGTTACATGTTCTATTCTGTTTCCTACGTAGTTTCCTATGGTTTTAGGAAAAAATTACTGATGCTATTATGAAGATTAATGCAATTTCGACGTGGTAAAGTGAAAGTGCGGAAAAGGTAATATTTTGTAATAAATTATACGAGGTAGTAAAAATATGGTAAATCCGGGTGCTACTTATAACCTGTTTTCGAGACTACTTGAGCCCATTAGAAGGGATTTCGATTCCATCGATAAATATAGATGAAATTCTTAAAACAGTCACACGAGAAATTTTGTGCGATGCTCCGTTTCATTTGCTGAATAACATTACGTGTTGCTATGCTGTCAGACCATACAACCATAAAACCGTTTAGGTTTTTATGGAAATAAATGTTAAGAATGGCCTCGAGTGTCCTGCAATTGTTACGAATAATATGACTAAAGAAGGGCTACTACGGGATAAACAGGAAAAACGTGGTTGCATAAATTGCGTCTCCTGCACAGTAATTATCTACTACGCAATACATATATATATATATATATATATATATATATATATATATATATATATATAAACAGACGTTTGAAAAAATTTGTTTGGCGTTACCATTGATAAATCGTGAAGTAGAATAACTTTGAAATTTCTTTTTCATTCACAATGCTGTATAGAAAATACTGTGGGGCATATTTCAAATAAAATACAGCGTTATATACACACGTGTTCGTGTTTTGATGGTCAGACATACTTATATCTTTGGGGAACAATTAACTTTATTTGCGTTATAATTGTATATCATTAGATATATTTATATTCTTAATGTTTCTTATATTCTCCAAATTTTTGTACAATACAAAATTGCAACATATTCAGTTAAAAGAAAAAAAAATTATTCTATTAAAGTCGACTTCAAAATGTTCGTACCTTCGACCATTAAAATTTAATGATTAAACAAAAAATGAGGCATTCTTTCGAGCAATTAATTAGTAGAATAAATTGTAATTTATATTAAGATAAAGTAAAAGTACTTACAGATAGCCATATTGCTGTTTTAGAAGACGGACAAATGAAATCCTGGAACGCACAAGAATCAACACGCTCACTACGGTGGTTGAATTCGTACTACGACGACGCGCGTCGCCTTGACGCTTACAAATGCAGACCCCTGGCGCATGCGCCCCGCGCTTGCAAGCAGTAGTGACAAGCCGGCAATTTGCAAGTGATAATGAAACGAATGGAATGAGTCATAAATTTATTAATGAATATTCATCTACTAGCACGAAAAGGTTAAAAAGAACATTTTATATACACTATACATATTTTTCAATGCCTAAGAAATATATTTTACACATATATATATACGTATTCGTACGAATATCTTTAGCATAGAAATTTAAACTTACGTGAAATCGTTTAATTTTTTAAGCAACGGAGCAATGTGTCAACTAATAGAATTATTTATAACTATGCAGTATGCGGCTAGTTTAATGGAACTGATGAATGGTTCACATTCTATGATTCATAAAGCCCAATTCCTTCTCTGATCGTTATATTAGCAGATGTGGATCATCCTAAGTAACTTACGCACTGACGGCATGGTCGTTATTCTACTATAAAACGATAGAACGACCTTATCTCGTTTTATTAAATGCAAAATTATATAAACCGAAGTCCATCCGTAATATTAATTTTTTTGTACACTACTGCAAATATATTTGAAGCACCAATTATGGTAATATAATAGCACGATGGTAATATATAACGTTGAGTAAATGCTATTACGTTTTCATGAAACTTTAACTAAGCTTAATATTTTCAACTGAAGTAATTTCAGCAATCCATAATTCTATGGGAAACATAATTTGATACGTTCATAGTTTTGCTGACCTCGTTAAACAATAATACGTTAGTACGTAATAATGATTCCAATGAATCATTCGTCATTACGTAGGCGTCGTGAAACTAGCAGTGGATCATATTACCATGTGTAATAATCTATACTGATGTACGTAATAATGATTGATCTCGTCTAATTTATTTAGCTTAATAGACAATATCTTTTGCAGCAATAGATAGATTTTATTAGGAAACGTTAAAAGGCAATTATTTTCTTTATTTTAGATTAAACATTATTCAGAAAGATATATGGATTAACTAAAAAGGTTTTTTTATTATATGCATGACAAATTAATAATTAAAGAAAATACGTGAACAGAAAAAACTTGCGACGTGTATAAATATTATAATAATAATAAGACAATTTTAAGCTTTACCAATACCAGCCAATTCCTTAATCTGAGTTATTAAATGATCATTATACGTTTTATAATCCACCGCGGATACGCCAGCGCATACGGCGTTTAATTTCTTTTCATCCTGTAAATAAAAATTATTTACATCAGCATGTTCACGATTGTAATATCAAACTTATTGTATCGACATAACGTACACTGAACATTCCCAATTTAACCCTGATCTTAAACATAAAACTTTTGAATGTTGCCTCGCTAAATTTTTCGAGGTATGCGTCATTATCATTTTCTTGCAGTTCACCAAGTTCTTGAGCCGTAATACCTAGTATTTTTTCTGCTTCATCGCTAAATGCTGTAGCCCACTGGTTATGTGACCAATCTGATAAACTTAACTGCAAAATACTGAAATAAATCTAACGTCTACACAAGCAAACGAAATAAATCCTCCTAAACTTACACTCGCAAGTAAACGGTATCTATAGTTAGGGTATTCTTTATCACATTTTTCACATCTGTACATATCGTTCGCTTGATCGATCAACTGTAACATACATAGCGTTAATAAAATGGTTCTACAAACATATAACATTGGAAAAAAGAAATGTACGCAATAACAATTACCTTCTTTTTACAAGTTTCAAAGGGACATGATTTATACAAAGCATTCTCAACGCGAATCATATTTACAGTTGCCTTTACCATGTATACATCGGCTGCTGTGGAACCCAATTTCATGTCTATAGCATCTTTAAATGTAATCAATGGCCCACTCACACCACCTGTGCCACCGAGCGCTTTCGAAAGAGACTTGGCTTCCTCGTTTCGCCCAATTGTATTAAACCAACCACGTAATCTAAATTGATAATTCGGCATTTGTAATGGCCGGCAAATAAATGTTTAAATCGCAAACATTTTCTTAGCAATTATTAATGATTTCGGTACCTATGCGCTGCTGGAATATCTGGATCAACTTGCAGAACGGTGGAGCTAAGTGTAGATAAATTTTTTCCACCATTAAATTCGCCAATACGCGCCCCTTTGATAGCTAGAATTGGATTATTGCTTCCATCAAATGTTTCGGCCTGCGTACCCCATAACGTCAGAGTGACCTAAAATATCGTAACGTTGATTAAGTTTCGTTTATTTATCTCTCGTTTTTCAATTCAATAGGATACGGGTATTACCATAGTGTTGCTCTCGTCGACAAGATTAATGTCCCTCTTCTTCATCTCTCTACCCGTGGTTCGCGACGTTAACATTTGCAAATCTCCGCAGGATTTTACAACTCCCAAAATATCTACAACACACGAAAATTGTATTTAATAACTCGTGTATAAATTATAATTGCATGTATCTTAATAAGACATTTAAGTACCCATCATATCATTCTTCGCCTTCGTCTCGACATCACTGATCGGGGCGAAATCGAATTGAAGTGTTGGAATGTCATTCACAGTATCATGACACGGTATAATTTCTGTATCGCCACCTAAAGTCATTTCATAATCGTTCTTCAGATGATTAAACTGTTTATTCGCTGTTTTCATGTTTGCTCTCGAAATGTAATAAACTTTCCCAACCTAAAACAATGAAACATTAGGGTACAACATAATTTAAACGACAAATAAATCTAACAAATACCTCGAGCATATCATAAAATTTATCACACTGGTCCCTGAACGCAGTGCACCTAATTTCGCCGCTCTCGTCAACAAGATCCATAGAAAACAATTTCCCTTCGCCACGTGAATTGCTCCATGTCCTAATTTCAGATTTGCTGACAATTCTTGCTTTTATCACCCATCTACAAAATAATATTATTGGAAATATATTACAAAATTATAACGCTACTATAACCGTGGATTAAATTTACCTGTTATGATAAGGACTCAATGCAACAATTGGAGTGGTTGATATATCATCAGTAGAGGACAGTGATGAATTATTATGCTTTTGCGTATTATCTACAAAAAAAAGAAAGGCAAACCTTGTGATTTACAATTGATACAACTTGTGACAAATTCAATGTTATTTTGTACCACTCCGTTGTGGGGTTGGCGGTGGCTGTGCTGTCTGCGCTGAGTGTGTGGGTTTAGCATCGGCATCGGCATCTACATTCGATGGATTCCCAATTTTATGTCCAACATCTGCACCAGGCACTTTAACATCTATGTTTAATATGACCATTACTCTTCTAAAATGGATACAAAATCAATGGTAGAGGTTTAATTCGCATCTAAATCGTATAGAGTGGAAAAGTTTGTACGTCTGTTACATACTTTTGTTTGCCAGCATTATTTACCATGCTTATAGCGTATCTATTAATCTGACAAATGGAAAATTCGGTCAATAGATTGTCTGTTATCATCGAGTTTAATTGCGTAGCCAGCATTGTAAACGAGTTTATCCTTTTTCCATCGGAGACAAGTAGCCTGTAACGTTCCCCGCTGCTTGAGCTAGCCAACTTTTTATGTCCCTGGAAAATAACAGTATCAGCGCATCTTCGATACCGAAAGTGCGAATATGCTTTTTCTATACCAGTATCGCATATGATGATGAGATACTTCGAAACGTAAGAAAATTGAATAAGGCATTGAAATTATTTACCAATATTTGCAAAACCGGCTTGTCCACATCAACGCCGCTCATAATTCTCTACAAAACCAAACAATGTTAAATATAACACGTAAGATTCAAATATTACGTTTAGTACTTACGTCCAATGCCCCTTCGGTAAGGGAATGCATTTTGGATAACAATGACGAGCAACTGACAATTAATTGAAGAAAACGATTTCACGTCGGAGATCAAGTACTTAGAACGCAAAAGTTACCCGCTATTTTTCGATAGCTACCTTTGCCTGGGAATATATGCAACCAAGATATCAGACGAGCATGCAAACAAATCTTTACTTGTAAAACCAAGTATTTCAAGAATATATATGTAAAATAAATTTTGCTGCGTGAGTGTATGTCTATTTTTATTCTTCCCTACAAAATGAGTTGTATTAATTATATTCCGTTCTCAAATGAAAGATCGCGAAAAATTTCGGTGAAAATGTTTGTCCCGGAAGTTAGAAGTGTATGACAAACTGAGCATTTCACTGTTTCATGGCACTAACCATACTACCTCGTGCTCGTTCAGTCGGTGGACCATTTTACGATAATCCCGGTTCGCGTGTTGTGAGGGATCTTAATTGTTAAATAAAAAATGAATGGAATAGTAAGAAACACGTTGCGCACGTCTTTAGTGAGGAATTTGTTTTCCTCGCCCTCCAACACAGGAATCGTAAATACTCAATTAAGATCGTTATGGAACGTGGGTTCCCGACAGAACCAAATCGCACCTATCGCAACCGCAAAAGCGATTAAACATCAACACGTTTTCTGTAACTGCGGTTCTTGCAGAGGTGCACATACGAAAGGTAACTTCGCTAATTATAGCGTCATTTTACTTTACGTTTCTTATCAATTTTCAGGTTCTCCCTATCCCACGGATTTCATTAGTCTCAATTTTTGTACAGTGTGATACTACATTAAAACTACATTCGCTCCCTTTATCGACAGATTAGTATAAGTAAGCACAATGTGTTTTAGCTGCACCTTTTAGGCAGCTGCGTTTCATTGGAGTTCACTGAGAGACTCGTGTTATACATCTATACATTTCTTTGAATACGACATAGATTTATTGATAATAGTCGAAGAATTGTGCATCCTTAACCCTTTGACTGCGAACAGTGACTTCAGCCATACTTTGTCACGGTTGTTGCAGCTAAAGCATTGCACGATTTGTCTGTTTCATTTCTGAACGCTCCACAGTCAAAGAGTTAATATCTGAGATTTATGTTCTGGAGAGAAATAAACTAATACTAAACCGTTTTTCTTTTCAGCCGAAAAAGAACTCGTGGAATTTTTAGCGGAAGAAATTATAGCAGAAAAGAAAGCGCAAAAGTTGAAAACTATTCCTACCGAATTAGATGGATTCAAAGTATCCCTGAACGGTGCAGATGTTACTTTAGAAAAGAAGCAAGACAATGAAACGTACAAATGTGTTTGATAAAAGAACAAGCTATTAGGTTATCTAATGTTAGAAGTGGATTAAATAATTCTCATTTGCAGAGTAAAAATTACATTCAACATCAATCATACTGTGGACTCTGAACCAGAACCAGATGCTGAAATGACTGCCGATAATCCAGACATTGGGGATATGAAGAGTAAACCATCTTTCACGGTAGATGTAGTTAGGGGAAATCAAACACTTGGATTCACTTGTTCGTTTAATAACGAACCTGGTGCGTCTGGTGCTAATGAAAGTTATAGTAAGTGTGATAAAATTTGTTGCATTATTGTGCAGAATATGTTTTCTATGCTAGTGTTCAATTTCAGATGATATCTTTGGGATCGATGAAATCACATTGTACACAGGAGAACACTCTGATAATGTGTATTCTGTTGCTGGTGAAATTATTGATGGGGTACGTAATATACGCTGTAGCAGATACTATACATATGAACATTGGTATAAAAACAAATAGCCAAAGTGTTGAGTACAAATTGGTTTATCCAATAACCACTTTTGATTATTTATCTTTGGAAAAGCAAAACATCCACCTATGGAATTATTCTGTTACTCATAGAATTATTGAAATAGGAGGATGTTACAAATTTTTATCATCAAAAGTATATAATCGTCTTGTTTAACACGTATATATTTACATGTATGCTTTCCTTTCTTTAGTACCTGTATGATTTGCTGATGAACTACCTTGAAGAGAAAGGTATCTCAAATGAATTCACGGAGAAAATGATTGAACTTAGTACAAGCTACGAACATACAGCGTACGTTAGTTTGCTGGAAGGTCTTTCAAAGTTTACCTCCGGAAAATAAGCATTTAAAATCGAATTGACCCTAATTCTTACTGTATTTATAATTGTTTAGGCATAGAGTATGTTTATGTAAAAATATCTTTATAATAAATATATGTAATAATACATAGCACCTTTGTTATTACATTGTTCTGTTAAAAATGAAAGAATCTCGAATTTCTATTATTGTATCAATTGACGAGGCATTGTACTTTTGTATTTAAAAGTTAAAAATTTTATCGAAATAAATGCGATCTAAATGTGTCATAAATTAAATATTCTGTGTTATAAGGGAAAAGTAAAGTAAGGCAAGTTGTATGAATAAAAAGGAAGATTAACGTGGAAATCCGGTTTCATTGAAGAGTTTTGCGTGCCAACTGTTCTGTAAGAGTAGGCATCCACGAAGCGATGGCATTCAGTGAAACAATGGCGTAGGTAACTAGAGTACGATTTGGATGCTGGAGCTAAAAAGATTCGTGTGATCACATTTTCTTAAAATTATTTCAACGCTTGGAAAGAAATGTCGAACCGCGATCCGACGAATTTAATGGTAACGAATGACGAAAGTTTCGACTACTTGTTCAAGATCATACTTATTGGCGATTGTTGTACGGGAAAGACATGTATCCTTCAAAGATTTCAATCTGGTACATTTATGGAGATGCAAGGAGTTACAATCGGTGTACACTTTTTAATAAAAACTGTACTCATCGATGACAAGAAAGTTAAAGTATGTTTACTTGATCTATATGATCTTTAACCATTTAACCAATACCTATTCACTTTTTCATGCTTTAACCTTCAAATGAATTAGACATATAGAACCGTAAATGTTCGAAATATTTAACAATGTTTGACAACGCAATTGTTTAAAAGAATGCTCTCTCTCATGACAGGTAACTTAAAACTACATACCTTTTTTGTTTATTTAAAATAAGTGAAATGAATTGACGTTACGAATATCTCGCTCTGATTAAACTCGTAATAATATTTATAAAATAAAAGAATTGATTTAAATTACTTTTCGTGAATGATATTAGTTTTTTACATCTTTCAAAATAGCAGAGACATATTAAAACAGTATACTGTACTCGTTTGAATTATTACTTTCGTCCTCGATTTAATGTAAATCGTTTCGAATATTGCGTATAATATGTTATGCGACTGTTCGATTTAATTTTAATATACCTTTTTATTATTATTATAGTTGCAAATATGGGACACAGCTGGCCATGAGAGATTCCGCACATTAACTCAGTGTTATTATAGGTCAGCTAATGGTGTTATTTTAGGTATGCTTTCAATATTATCTTTCCTTTCTCCTGACTTGATTGTACAGATTTATAATGACACAATTGACTTACAGTTTATGATATTACAAAAAGAACCACATTTTTAAGTTTACAACGTTGGGTGGAAGAAATACGAAGGTACACCTCATCGCACGTTTTATTAGTCTTAGTTGGTAAGATATTTCTGTATATTGTAAGCAAATTACAAATCGAATATGTTTCATTAACAAGTAGGAAACTTGTAGGTAACAAATGCGATTTAGAGGATTTGAGAGAAGTTGAAAAAGAAGAAGCGGAGGCACTCTGTGAGTACCTTCCAGAAGTGTTACAAGTAATAGAAACATCAGCCAAAGAAGATACCAATATAGATTCTGTATTTTTTTACCTGGCATCTGAGCTTAAAGTAAGTACACAAATCTTAAGTTTGTATATAATGTAATGCATTCAATATTGAAAGACAAGTATCTCAATCATGTTTAAAGAGATAAAAACTATAATAACTTCCTCAATTTATTTCTAGAGAAGACACGAAAATCGTCAAATGAATGTTAATGAGGATGAAATCGTCAGGCTTGGGACAAGTAGAAAATTATCTTCTTGTTCGGGCTGTTCATATAAAATACTATAAACGAACGTTTTTACATGACATATACATATCCTTCCCAAGTTCAAATATGTACATAAAATAGACGATCATTTTACAATATTTTTTATAACGATTGAATTAATGTGATATGCGAAGGAAAAACATCGTTTACTATATTTTTTTAGTCGTGACAAAAGACTAGTGATTGTGGTATTTGTTTAATTATTAAACAACTCGTTATCGGTTTGCATTAATAAACAGATTGTCATTGCAGATATAATTTTACTAAAAATATACCAACGAATATCGTAACTTATACACTTATAAATATAAAAACTTTAGACTCTATACTATATATTCTATGATAATGATTGTCGTCTATTTAAGAACGTTAGTAAAAATGAATGCTTTATATTTATTTGCAACGAGGTGAATCTCCAAACGCAGAAAAAGTATATTAATATATTTTTTTAAATGAATAATTCGCTAAGGTACTATTTTTTCTAATAATATTGTAATATTGAGATTATCGAAATAAAATGTGGACGAGGAGATAGATACGTTTTACAATACTTTTATATTATTCAATTATAATAAACTTTAACATGGCATTAAATAACAGCAGATATTTATTAAATTTTGTATAAATTTTACAGAACGAAAATGATGTATTCGCAAATTACAATAGAAAATGTACAACGAACTCATCAGAGCTATTCTATTCATTCTTTTAAATAAAACGGATGAAAGGCTTCAAGTATTTTGTTACAAATAAAATATAAGTCAATTTCTGTATGCTGGAAACAAACACTAACAATACTGAATCTTCTTTTACCTGTTTCATTTTTTGTACATTTGTGACATATGTACATACAATACAAGTCTATTAGTATAAACATATCTTCCTTAACACAGAAAGAATATTTCCATTTTAAGGCACTCTTTCAATATGTACATAAGTGTCGCATTCAGTTCTATTATTTATTACTAAATCTTTCTATGCATGATCCTTTGATCCATGATGTCAATGAAAATGTACCAAAAAAAGTTATATTTTTCTTAGTATTTTTCATTCATGTTATCACAAATATTATTTATTTTCGTCTTAATATTTCCGACATAATGAAGTACAACGATTGTAACATTTTTTTGTATTATTAAAAGAAAATGCAAGTGGTATAAACATATAATATTAAAAGTTGCTATTTACAAACAGGTAATGTTCTTTCGCGTGTAATTTAATTGAAAATTGGAAATCGCGTTACCCTTATTGCACATTTACATTCTTGATACTAACTATATATCCAACTCTTGGATACTAACTATATGTTGATTTAATGGAACATACCTTGTCGTATGTAAGTAATTTATTTTTCTTTTCTTAAGTTCTATAAATAATCATGCACCATTGTAATTTTTTACTTTTGCAACTATGAGGCCTTTGATTATTTTCTCCGTTACATTATTAAGTAACTCAATTAGCCAGCTAAATATCGAGGACTACTACAAATTTCATACTCTTTTGTAAGTCCTTCTATATTTTTCATCCACTTGCACAAGATAATAAGTTCCAGGGAACATATTGCTAATGTTGCTCACTGGGCTAAATGGTACAGCGTGACAATTCTGCTCACGCCACTCCAACACTTTTGTATAATCTTCTGGTGAAACCTTCTGACGAGATTCCAGATCCCCTTTTATGTAAGAAAGCGACGAAACAATTTTTGATAAGCCAGAACTTGGTTTCAAGTCTTTTGTTATGGTTAATGAATACATAGTAGAACAAAATCCCGAGCCGTACGAAAATATTCCCACTTTAGTACCAGCCAATTGCTCTATAGGTTTACTAATCAATAAAGAAGCTAGTCCAGAGTATACGGACGGAGTGTACATATTTCCTACTTGATTTGCTATCAATAATGTGGGCTGCGTTTTCTGCAGGAAATCTTTCTTGCTTACATTTAAAAACGTTTTCTCTATCTCTTTGTCGAAATATGTTTCCTCAAGTTTGGCGCCATGAAACTTCTCTAATTCTGGATATTTCTTCGATACTTCCTCTTTAGACGCATTTAAAAAATTAACAAATGCCAATCTGGCGAACGATTTTTGCACCAGTTTACAGAACGGTGAATGGAACAATAACGAATCAAAGAAGTCTAAAGACACGCTGTTATTGTATTTGCTTTTCATTTTCTTACAATACGTCTGGTAACAATTATCCAATGCATTAAGATAACACTGAATGGATAATTGCCCGTCGACAACAGGATAGTCTGATTTTAAATTTGGTTTATAAAAATCATACGCATGTTTCATACATGACGACCTTACTCCACGATCGATTACCAAAGGAGAATCTGGCCCCACCACCATTGCTATGGCACCAGCACCGCCGGTTGGTCTAGCGCTTCCCTTAGAATATACAGCATTATCCGCAGCAACAACCAAGGCCATTCTGCCATCCCATGCGCTACTCTCTACCCAGGACACAGCATTTAGAAGAGCAGCTGTACCACCATAACAAGCATTCGTTGTGTCGGCTCCTTCTATGTCCGTGCAGCCATATGGTTCAAACAACTGCATAAGGACTGATTTCACTGATTTGCTCTTGTCTATTATTGTCTCCGTTCCAACTTCCAATCGACCAATATCTTGAGGCTTCACGCCGTATCTGTCCATTAACCGGTGCACAACTGTTAAGCACAAAGAGTTAATATCCTCTCGATCATTGCAGAATCCCATTCTGCTCTGACCTAAACCGATCGTGTATTTGCCAGCAGATACACCGTCAAATTGTTCCAGCTCTGTTTGCTCAACGTACTGAGCAGGAAAGTATACTTCCACTGCTTTGATACCAACATCTTTTGGCCACATGATGATAATCGAATTGTTATCAAACGATTTCGTTGTACCTTTTACTTTCAAATAACTTCTGTATCTTATTATAACTCTCTTGCAGATAGAATATTTGTCGAGCGATCCTTATAGATATATTTTCATATCAACGTGTGAAAAGAAGAAAAATATATGTCTTACATTGGAAAATGCACGTGATACCGGTTGACCGTTGAACGTTGCACCAAACCAGTTGGTTAAGGACTAAGTTCTTTATGTAATATCTTCGTGACAGTTGTAGTTAACGACAATATCCCGAAGATAATAACAGTATCAACCAAAGTTCAGCTGCTCGACGATTTAGTCTCCGTTGATTCCGTGTCTTCAAGCCAAAACGAAATGTATGCTTCGAGGGCAAACACGCTACTGAAGCAGGCCGAATTGAATTTAGGTTAGAAGTGAAACTCGCCAGGTGAAAATTACGGTCAACGAATGACTTCCTATCGCGTGCTTTGATGCTCGCTTGATCCTTCTTTCAACCTGTAGATCTAACTAATCAGTCTTCACGAACGGATCAAAGTAACAACTTAACATACAGCGAGCAAATGCTGCTCGTCGAGCTGCCGCCGCTTATTCAACTAGTCGCGCTCATCTTCGGAGGGGATAACTAAATTCATTTGATTCTCTTTACGAATATATTAAACTTGCCTCGCCGATTTTGTAATTCAACGCTGTGTCCTCGAAATATTGTTCACGATATATAATTTGGTCCGGGGTTAACAATTTCGTTTAACGAAAGAGCTTTGGTATGAGGACCTTAATATGTAAAATAGGTCATCAATTGGAGTACGACAATTGCATTTAATACAATCCATTTATTGGCAACTTGTATTTCAAGGGTGGTTCGGTAGATATATTTGGGTAGGTTTATGTCAATGTGTGCTATGTTTGAAAAAATAAATCTTCTCCATGAATGTACCGTATTGCAAGGAACTTTTATAGATATAATTATAGATTTGTATACGCACAGAAGTAGAACCATTCACGTTTGACGTAATGTAACGGTACTATTCAAAATAAGCGTCCGGAATGAATTTTCGTGAAAGCGAACGGTACCGTAAATAGAAACAAATAAATTCCAATCCGTGAGATTTCTTTCGTAAGCCCAGAATTGTACTTTTTGATTCATTCATATAAATGTATGCTTAAAGAAAGTGTACTACACAGTTATCACTTATAATTGATTGAAGTTTTATTAAAACGTGCTGTGCAACTTTTTCTATTAACGTTTTTATTAGTGTTCATTGTACTTTTTGTAACAATAAAACGAGATCAAAGCAGATAGTGATCAATAGATTACCGAATAATTTTTTACGGATGTACATGCAAGTAAATTCTTTTTTTTCGGAATCGCCAGTTAAATAGTACCACATGTCTTTCAATTATATTTCTTACATACAGTGGTTTAATGGGGACGCCAGTTAAGCGGGACCGCCGTTTATTTGGGACCGATACTAAAGAACGGAGACAAAAATTATTGGTTTTGGCTGCCTGTGGAATTCGCTTTTTTGTGACAGCCGATTAATTGGGACAAATCTGTCCGGCCCTAATGTCTCCTAATTAACCGGAATAGACTGTATTTTTTTGAAATTCACTTTGCAATTGCCATTATTCATACAGTAACGTGATATTGCATTATTCAGCTATATTCACCATCTCGGGGATTTAGCATTTTCAGAAATCAATGTCAAAACAGGATAATAGTTATACTGCTAAATTTATTAATATTATTTATGTAATGCAGATAGACTTATTTCATTCAAAGAAATTGTCGTATGCCCTATAACGAGTAAATTATAGGTCTAGACATTTCAACAAAAGTATGTATCGTATTTGCGATCTCCCATAAATAATTCAACGAGCGTCAACGGGGTACAAATTTTATGCTTTTCATTGTACGTCTCAATAGTCGAGGATAAGCTCCAACGTTTTGACAAAACACCCGTGTCAAAGTTTACCGTTTCAGGCTTTCATAAAAATTGCTTACCTATCTTGCAATATTTATTCTATTCTATTCGTAATACTTACACTGTAATATTTTAGTATACGATACACTGCAATGTAAAAAAAATTTATTCTATCTATAGCGACACGAGTGGCGGCCTCATTTTCTGAAAATATTTTCCCTATTTGGTTTCTAAATAACATAACGGACAGAAAAAAGATTTCATACGATGGTTTCAATTTATATGATAATACAAAATTAGTCAACCGCGTTGCACGGACCCGCGTTTTATTGCGTAATTGTTATTTTTTGTCTCGTTCCATAGAAGGATCTATTGTAATATAACCACAAGGAAGTGAATGCGCAATGGTTTTATTTAACATAACTGAGATATTGTAGAATAACGGTGAATATTTGCATTTCTGCTGCTTCATGTTGGCGACAATAAATTTTTTGCGATTATATGCGTATATGCAGTAATTAAATTCTACGACTGTCGAAACACCGCTGGAGCAAGTGGTCCAATCCAAGAAGAGTGATTTTTACGTTCGCCTAACTTTTCTCTTTCTAATAATGCATTAAATGCAAATGTCCAAGCAGCCAATCCTGCTGCAGCAGATTATGCGTTGAAATTCGTTTCGCTGGTTTTGTACACAGAATGGCTACAAATTTGATGCAAGATCTGCGTAAACTACACTGATGGCAGAACGGCAATATAAACCGAACGGATCTGGCAACTTTCTGCCGTCAGACTGCTATTTGATTCTGTTTGCAGAACCCAAGCAAAATACGGACACAGATGACTATGGATTTGTAGACAGATTTTCTGCACGCAAATGGCTGTTAGGGTACTTAGGATTCCTTAGCTAGAGTAACAAAAATTCAATCGTTTATAGATTTGAAATGTGGGCTTGGGTTCAAAACATTTCTCATAATTCTGTATATAATTTACTGAATACATAATCCTAAGGTATAGTTATAATAATAAAATAATTAAAAAATAATAATAATAATATACTTAGTCGTGGTTTCATGAATATTATTATTATTACAACGTGTTCTACAAGATAGCGGCGGCAGCATGGTTTTTATCTGGCACGGCAAAATATAGTTCGTTTTAGATTTACCTACTAACGCCTCGTTTCGTCTGATTTTCCTTTGTTCTGTTGTGACTCGCGTATATGACAATACGTGTGATAATAATCGGGTGTTCTGATGGCTCACGCGATTCATGACGATTAACTATCTAAATATCGTAAGCTTTGCTGATTAACGTACACATACAGTAATTGATACACTTCTCTCATTTGAGTTCTCGATATCTTACAGCTACGTGAGACAACACTGAACGTATAAACAGCTCCCTTTTGTAAATTAAGCAGGACGCACGGGACCGAAATTCTTACGTGCATTTATCTTTTTCTTATTCAATGATTCAGGTAGAACTCTTCCAACGATAACATAAGCCGATTTTTTCTTTTCTATTTTCATTATGGGAAAATGTTAATTCACAGAAAAGCTAAGGATTCCACCCCCATCTGCTGCGATTTTTTCAAGCGTCTTCCTTTTTAGAGTATTTTAACTTGCTGCAATACTATTACAGTATTTGCGGTGGGATAAAAAAACGCTAACGAAATAAAAATAACAATTTAAGTACACGATTTTCATATTTATATTTCTACAAGAAAAAAAGAGTAATAATGAATTATCTATGACGATTTATCTGATCATTAAAAAAAATCTTTTATTCTTCAAAGATGTTCTTTGTTAATGATACCCTTGCCCTTGTACTTGAGAGATTTCGATCTCGACAAATACCTTGTCGAGGCATTTATAAAAAAAAGGTTGATTCGTTCATGAACTGTCCATGACTTTTTCTTATGAACAAATTTTTGCACGCAAGGAAATTTCTGTGTCTCGAGATATGCATATTATATATTCTTCGATAAAAATATTGCAACACGGTGGATGTAAATCTTTGACCATTTTTTAAATATTAAGCTTAATATTATCAGTGCAGAAAAATGTAAATCGTTACTGTTTCCAACATCGAAAGCTCGAATCTTCAAGTACTTTCCCCTTAATATTTGTCGAAAAGCATTTTCCTTTCACTCTTTTGTTTTGTTTGCGCTCAAGTACAAATGACTTAATACAATTTCTTTTATATTACGCTTTTCGAACAATCGGCACCATTTTCCATGCGATTCAAGCAAATAGTTTGAGCTTCATAAATGGATTGTCGGTGACAAGCAAAGATCGAGTTGTCGAATTGATACTTTTACCTAGAAAAATGCGTACAAAATAGGAATGTAACACGTTGTTCATCCCAATGAATTGAGACGAAGTTCGTATCTGTTTCTCTTGTCCGCGTGTTAAGAAATTCGCACGGGTCTTATTTTACAGTAACTGAAGAATCACGTACTATAGCGTTATTATAAAATGCTTATCCCCTTCGGCTTGGCACACCAGTAATTTAATTAGCTTAGAATACGAATCCAAGACTGGGCAAACAGTGAGATATTTTTTTCTCCGAAACTTCTAACACCGCAGAGATACCAATTGACGAGTGTTTAATAAAAAAAAAAAAAAAAAATTAACAGTAATAGAAATAGAACCAGTTATGTTTAGGATATAGAAAAATCGAGGAACTTATCTGTTTAATCGGTTTGCCCATTCTTGTTAAGAATACCAAAACGTATACTTGGACGGGTTCGAGACGGCGCGCACTTTTTGATTCATTTCACATAGATATGGATACATCTTTAAATCAGTCGACCGCGATCCATTTAAATAAAAATTGACTTAATTCATTCGCAACACAACGATTTGCATTTCATCGACTTTATAATAAGGAGAAACGTCATCAGAACACACTGTCTCGAATCGCGTCGACCCAAAACACATACTTAAATTTATTTTATACAATTTACTCTTACACGTAATGGATTTGCGTCGCTATCGATACAACTTAAATTTACACGAACCTGGACTTACTCTTACGATCTTTCTTGATTTTATTTATACATAAATATATATTTATATTTATATATGTATATATGGCCACTGATTCATTTAAAATCACATTCAACCATTCGTCGCACAATGCCGCGAGTTCAATGGAAAAGATCAATTACGACCCGATATTCTGTATTGTTCTTTACTGTTCGAGATCCCCTCAATTCATTACAAAGCAGTATATTATTATTACTCGCATTTCGAGCGAATACTGAAAGGAAGATCGCGACGTGTCGGGAAATAATTATTTATACAATGTGCATGTTAAGACAGGTATCTTTTATAATTAGATGAACGTGTTATAATTTAATAATTTAGCTTACGACGCTTTTAAACATGATCAGAAACACCGACGTAATTTTATTGGTTATCCCTAGATAAGGAGACATTTCTCATCTATATTAGGTCCGTATTCTGTTGTACGTCTTGATTTTACATGTACACAATATTTCCGTACAAAGATATTTTTTATGTTTCATTAATAATAATTCGAATTCGTGATTAACCACATCTCTGATTACGTATGATACACATAGTCTTACAAGGGCGATTATTATCATTTCATCCTTTTCTGTTTCTCTTTACCTTAAATACTCATTAAGTGTCTTCAAGATATTCACTCCTTGGTAATTATATTATACATTGATATTAACGGAACCGTTGTGTTGAGAATATCGATATAAATATCAAAAAACAGCACATGCACGTCGACAGACAATCGCAGTATTCAAAATATCAATATAAGTATTGAAGACGATACGATTAGGATAATAGAAAATTAGAATACACTGATCGAAAGAAATTCCAGATTTCTCGTCTTTTCTTTCGGCATCGTTTAGTTCATTCTTCTTAAAAGAAAAAAAGTTACGTCCTCTGTGAACTATGTCTACAATTTGTACAATATCATAGGTCGAATTATGCTAGGTATAGGTTTGTGGAATATTAATAATAGGAAGCGCGAAGAAGCACAGACGAACAAGACAGAAGACACTCTTTCGTTTCATTCATGAAAGCATAACACGTTTATGCTTATAAAACGCGGAGATCGTATAAACGTGAAGCGATATACATAGTATACACATCAACTTTATGATTTAAGCAATACGCATGTTTTTCTTGTCTTTTAAATTCATTGATTAATCTCTCGACCTATAGTACAGTGTAATTTAAAAGTACATATGAAAAATCAATGCATGACGCATCGTTATCCTATGATGGATCGTGTGAAACTCAAATTTATTTAGAGTAATCAGAATGAAATTATTGAAAGATCAGATGTAGAACAGTCCGAGAGATTTTTCATGTTTAAATCCTTCCGAGTGAAGTACTTTTGTTTCCTTTTATTAACTTGCATTCAATTTCTCTTAAGAACATTACGTATCATAAGTTCCTCTTTAAGGAAAATTGTTGTCAATTACTTCGAGAAAGGCTGGTTCTTTAGGTTGCCTTTCTGCTTTCAAGTTAGAAGAGTCCCTTCTTCTTATTCTTCTTATCCTTACCGTCGACAGCCCTGAAAATAATTATAATGTCAATAGAAAGATATCATTGTTACAATTACTATGTGGCAGTATAACTTACAGTGTTAATGAATTATAAGTTGTAAGAATTGACTGCCATAGATTCTTTCATTTCTTTTTTTTTTTTTTTAACAAATAATTTTGATGACTCCCCACATATATTATTAACATCTTATTCCGGCCATAAATATTGTTCTTGTTTGAAATTGTTATATTCATGGAAAATGGCAAAATTTAATATAATTGTGCGAAATTGAATTGCTTTTGAAATTTACTTTTCAGAGTACGTATAGCAATATAAATATCCATCTATTATTATACTGTAAATATATAGATGTTTAATCTATTCATGCCAGAGTCATGCTTTGAGAAATATACAATTTCTTGATCCACGGCCATTAAGCCACATGCTTTTTTTGCAAAGTGTTATCATTGTATTCCTGATTGTCTATATGTTAATTGCTTTGCACACGAGCATTTAATAGAATAATTTAGCATACTCTTAATTAAATGCCATTAAATTTGATATTGTTATTTGCAATGTATATTTAAAATGTTTCGTGCGGCAAATGAGATATATTTTAAATTGTATGTTCCATGGATATGTATGATTATTCCACGAAGACATATGAAAATAGACGTAGGAACATATAATACAAAAAAGGCGTAATTTTAAAGTAAGAAAAATATCAGAGAAAAATGTTTGCATTGCGTTCCACTTTAATTCAAAATGAAGCAAGTACACGACATTTCTCCGACATTTCTCGGCATAATTCACATCGCTTGTACCGCAGTAAGGCTAATAAATGAGGGCGACGGAAATGGTTAGTAAATGTTTTAGGAAAGCATTACGTTTATTTGCGAAAAAAGATTTAATGATGGAATTAACAAATGTATAATAATTGTAGCGTGAGTAATTATTATTGGTCATGTATGGTATTACCCTTTCCCAAGCTGTCTTTTTTTTTTTTTTTTTGATTCGTTTCAAATTGCTTTGACGAACCATGTCTGGAAAGAAATGCTAAATTCGTATTATGAAAAGGAATGTCGAGACATGCGAACTGGAATGTATCAATGAATGTAAAACAAACGAGAGAACAAAAATAAAAGAAATAAAATTAGACAGCTTGCTTAGAGTTTACAATAGCTTTCCATTAATACTCTACGAGGTGTGAAAGGGTATTTTGATTTTCGTACAAGACAGTTACGTACGAGTGTAACGCACGTTGCAGCGAATATAAAACAGTGGTGACATAGTGACATTTGTAGGAATATAAAGATATTTTGCGTCTCTTACATAGCGGTTGTCAAATTTTGTGCCAAAAATATGCTCGTCTAAATATATATATATCTATAGGGCTAACGTAAACTTACTATCGAGATTCATTTTTGATATGGATATCTCCTCTCCATCCCCTGCCATTCTTTACACTAAAATTTAGCATCTCTCGCAACACAAAGTCTATATCTCTTCGATCATACTTTATAATGGACCGTTGTTAATTATGGAACGCTAGAGTCAACGTGGTGCAAAATCGTTCGATCATACCACCGGTCTTTTGTTAATTAGACACAAGCATTCATATGCAACAGTAATAATTCGATATCGAGGAATTGATAATACTTAATTCACCACTTATACTATATGACCTTAGTTTTAATATTCAAAGGTATCAATTATTCTCGTTCTTAATATATTTGAGACAAACAAATGATAAGTAATAAAAAAAAAAAAGAAAAAAAAACCACCTACGACTTATATCGAAATTGAAATACATGTAATACTTGTTCCCATTGATAATTGTCAGTAGCGTTGCTTCTAATGCTAACATGCGCCTCTTTTAAAAAACAAAAGTAATCGAAAAAACGGGCAAAAAAATAAAATACACAAAAACCTTGCGCGATGTGTAATTCAGTATGTAATAAATTTGATCTCTCCAATTCACGTGTTACGCATCTCGCATCGATATATGTACGTCGAACAATCAATAGAATAAGGACGCGCATCGAATGTATAAGAAAATGAGATCGACAATTAATATTTCTTTTTTCTTTTTCTTTTTTTTGAAAGATTCTGTCCTTTGACACAGCGGTACGTAGAAACATTTGGACGTAAATGTAGATAGACTCTACGATCTACTAAGGATGCTCGGGATGTTGTATGACAAGCTGTATCTGTGTAGGGCTGTCTTGAGGTGATTTGAAACTGGTGTGACGGCGTAGGAGACTTCCTATTCCTCGGGAACCCCTCAACGTACCCCCGCCACCGCCAGATCCCTCGGAAGACACTGATCCCGTCCTAAATTGAGGGACACCCCGATATGGTATACACACAACAAACAATCAAGCGCAAGCATCACATAACATTCGTCCGAAAAAGCTTTCTTAAAGAAAGAACAAAACAAGAAATACCTAATACTTGTTACATCGCTTCAGACATTCAATGCTGATTTTGGATGAACGTTCCGAAGATAAGGAAACAAAGAAAATATTTATAGGATACGTGTGTGTGTATCTATGGGTTTTGCTTTACGCGAACGTGGTGCATATTGGAGAGACACAACGTACACGTGAAAATGATATCTTTTCAAGTACTTCATACTATCTTGAATAAAAAAAAAAATAAAAAGAGAGAACGTCAGCTTCGGATGCAACGATAAATCAGGTGACCATTTGGTTGTGTATTCAAACGAAAGCTCTCTAAACTAATCACCTTTGAACGGGAGAAAATGATTAGCGTGTTCACTGAATACACACGTTGAATTAATTTCAATTTAGTTCAGGAGGATGGTTACGTTGAACATGCTTATTAATAATTATTAGTAATTTCCTGCTATTAGACTGTGCTATGCGGAATAATTTCTACATACTTTCAAACTATTTAAAACAAATATTTGAACACTCCACGATATATTAAAGCGAGGAAATATTGTTATTGTGACTACGATTAGCGGCGATGATTTACAATAAAATGCAATTATGCTACAAGCACGCTCTAAATGCTTTTATTGCACGTATTCAGCTGAATGACTTCGGTGAAGCAAATGTTTAAGCACCTCGAAAACATTTAAAGTATTTGCAAATCGTTGGGTTTGTTATGTCTACAGCTTATTGAAGCATTATATCAATGTTTCTAATTACAATAACTATGAGGCTATGTCCTTTAATTTACAAAATCCCTCTCCAGTCGTGCAAAAGCAGTTTCCCTTACGTATTTGATAATTTTTAAACGAAGAAAGATACACGATATAACAATCGTAAAAGTATAATTGTATAACAGTGTAAACAACTAAAAGCAGAGCTTTTTATAGTGAAGAAATACTTACTCTTTTGAATTCGCTTCCAGACTACGTCTACGCAGTTCTTCAATACTGTGTCCAGTCTGTTGCTCCCACGATAATTTTTCAGCCTCGAATGCTCGCCTCTTCTCCTCCAATTCACGTACTTGCTGTTCCAAAGATCGTCGCATTTGTTCGTGCCTTCTTTGCAACTGTGAACAAATTTTCGTTCAATTAACTCGATTCTTATTCTCAAATGTAAACGGCATCTAGTCGACACGACACTTACATCTGTTTCTGAATCCTTTAATTTTTGCTTCTTCTCTCTGACTTTCATTTCGAACACTTGCTCCATATCAATTTCCATTTTCTTCATTTTATTATCATGCTCCCTCTTCTCTTCCTCCAACTGGGCCAATGGATTCCTATGAAATACAAGAAAATGATTCACATTCGAAGTAATCATATGGTGCGAAGATAAATATTTCACAAACAACAAAATCTTTCTTCGCCAATCGCTTACGTTTTGTTTCAGGGATAATCTATCTACATACACGGAGAATTGTTGAACGAAAATGCAACCTTTCGCAACTATGAATTTGGTTACAATAAAAAGAAAGTAGTATTACGACAATTGGGCTAATGTCGGTGATATAAATATTTATTGAGAATAACTATGAAATCTAGATGAGAACCAAGCAGATCCATGTTGTTATATCGCACTCGACAATACCGAAAATAATTAGCAACATAGCTTTTTGCTAAAATGAAACTATAATGCAATCTACATATATGAATTGAATAGAGGGTTCACCACAAATATGATCGGTACAGATGTAGGCCTTAATAAATTAATATCACAACGTTAGGGCAGAATTACTCTGACCGTGTTCGTTTAAATCGACGTGTGCAAGCATCATTCTGTTCACATTTTGTTGAATTTAAACGTATGCACATTGTCAAAGTGAACCCCCTCTTTGACTAAATAAACGAGCGTCGAACTAAATACGCAGTAAATGGAAACTGGACGAGGCTTGTGCACACAAAACTATATTACACGATCCTGGCCTTATTGAAAGACTTACCACACTGTCATGAAACTGTTCATCACTCCTGGAGGGCACAAACTAACCAATAAGAAATCAGCATTAAAATTCACGTAAGAGGTACACTATTAAAAAATGTATTTTCAGGATCACTTTTTTTTCTAGCTGGCCTGAACTATAACATTTCGCAAGAAATTTTCCTATCATTATTCGTTCGAAACGCACGATTTACAGAGGCAATTTTTACTCTTCAATAATAGTTTGCATGCACAAGCTTTTTTAATTTTCCAAAGTGAAAATAAAATCAATCTGCTACAAGCATTTATATTTGGATGGAGGAAATAAAAAGAAAGAGAAGTAAGAAAACAATGAAAATAACTAACTGATGTAATTATCCTGTCTTATGGGACTTTCAAATATTATTAAACAGTTGGCCTGCAATATTTTCCAGTTCTGATTTCCAAGCACACGTGACAAATTATACGTTTATTTTTTAATAGTTCCACACTTTCGATGATCGTGTATGTTTGTATAGTTAACGGAAAAACGAGTTACACTTACTTATTGCAAACTTTTGTCGGCTTTCCGTCCACCCCGACGCCTGCTAATGTGCGACACCGGAAATTTTCATAATGCACGTTATTCGTCACGTCTTTCAGATCCTGCAAATGCGTTCTGATCACCATATTCCGAAGCGCTATGAAATCGCAATGCTCCAGATTCTCCACTAAACAGTAAGGGGGACAAACGAATAACTTCCTCCGAAAAATCGGCGTGAAACAAATATACAAAGTGGCAAAAACAAAGTGGCCGAAAGTTTCCAGAATTGCGCACCTTCTGCTATTCCCCAAGGATACTTCCTCCCACGAACTTTTCTACCGTCGTGTTCTACCACAGTGTTTGCACCCACCACCGCAAACGGTACTCTGTCTCTCAAAACTTTATGCAGTTTATTTTCCTCTTCCTCCTCCACTTCCGGGAACTCGTAGATTTTTATCTTGTGCTGTGCTATCTCGTTCAGGATCTAAGTGAGCAGAAAACGATCTTAACTCCAAAGAATACTAAGGAATATATAAACAAATATATTTTTTTCACTTGGCTTAAACAAATTGCATCAATGATTCCACGGTATAAAGGAAAGAGGAGAAAAAAATGTACTTTCTAGCTTCTGCCCACGCTGTCATCGGCGATAAATATACAATGCAAATTACTCGCGAAGCAAATCTGTTCGCATGCCGATAAGTAATTGACCAGTTTACAAGATAATACAAACCTGTTTCTTGAAATGGGCACATTCGTCCGGCGTCATGGTATCTGCCTTCGCGATGACAGGTATGATGTTAACTTTGTCGTGAAGACGTTGCATGAACTCGACGTCCAACGGCTTCAAACCATGGCCCGAGGGTGCGACGAAGTAGAGGCAACAGTGCACTCGACTGTCCGGTATTTGTCGTCTCACGACACGAGACTCGGCGTTCAGGAACTCCTCGTATTTCGATTCGATATATTCGATCACCGGTACCCAGCTAAAAGAGATATATCTCCCTTGTTACACGTACAACGTTAAATGCGGCGAAATAAAGAAACATTACCAATTGCTGTTATCGACTGCATCACCGAATCCAGGTGTGTCGACGACGGTCAGTGTAAGATTCACACCGTTCTCCTTCAACAACACTTTACTGGTCTCCACGGCTACGGTCTTCTTAACCCTGAGACTAGGACCAGGATACTCGGCACTGTATATATCGGCGAGGAACATTGAATTGATCAAAGTCGATTTGCCCAGTCCGGATTCACCTGTGTGGATACAAAAAAAAGGGCATTAGTGCAACGGATAAAATAGTCGGGATTAATTGGAGGTAACAGAAATTCGTTGAAATGTTTTTTATATATAACGAATCGTTTTATTTTAGTCGCACTTTTCTGAGGAGGACAGTACGCCAAATACCAAACGGTACCCTGACCTTTCTGTCCGGGTACCTTGAACTGTCCAAAGCGCCGCGCCTTCTCTCCCTCAAGGATAAGCGCTCGAATTGCTCTATTTACGGAGAAATGGCTCTGTTTATACCCGGTGCTAATAATAGCGACACTCCGCCTATATTCTCGAATTCCAAACTTTCAACCGGACCGTAGGAAACGCTCGTGACAATTTTCGCGCAATTTCGCCCCATTGTCGCACGGTGGTTGGGGTGTCGTTATCAAAATTTTCAGGTAAATATAACTCGTAAAATTGTAGAACAGACATCGGTGTCGTAGCGATTTCCACCGGTCGATAAAAGCGGCGCGTACATTTCAATATTCGTTTTACATCCATGGTATTAACGTTGAATGGTGAAATTAATTTCGCCGGATTCGTATACGCACGCACGTCTATGGAAACGGAGAACCACTGCTACTTGAAGACAGACCTAATCCATGCGGGTGAAAGAACGTTCTGCACGTGTTAAGCAGATGGGAGGTGCATAAGGCAATATTCTCAACGAAATTGAAATACCAGCCTGAGAAACGGAACCCTTTGTCCCTCTACGCGAAAAGCTAAAGGACGAGAAAAAGTAAGGGGGAGAAAAAACAACCGTCCATTGTACGTTCATTTGCACAATGGGCATTAACGAAGGGAGGGACGTTGGAAGTCATACTATGCATTTTTCACGTCCCATTTGCGAAAACGAATTCACTCCGGAGCAAGCATTATTTTTAGGCGCCCTATCAAATTGCGCAGGCATGTCTAAACGAAAATCACGATGATCGCGCCGCTCGAATGTACAAATAACGGGAGTACATTGTAAATTGCCGGTCGTTGGATTTGCACGAGCAATCCCCTCATTGTTTCCCGAAATACCACTACGACGATCAATCGGCTATTAAACCTTGTTAACGTTGAATGTTAAGTGCGTTTGCCGTGCAAGAGAAAACAGAAACCGAGTATACTCTGGAGGGAACAAATGACTTTTCGGTTTCCATCGAAAGTAAAGCTATTTAACCCGCTATCGATGCTACTAACATAACATTGAATAACCGCTGGCGAAACGCCATAGAGTTTAACTGTATAATGGCGCTGAATCCGGCATATTTCAATTAATTTGCGAGATATAAGATACGTTAACGACTCATCCGATCGGCCCAGTTTAATCTGAATATAAAACGATTAGACTAACCAACGACCATGAGAGTAAAATCGAATCCCCTCTTAACGGCCTTTCTATAGACTTGGTTCGGAAGGTTCGCGAATCCCACGTATCCGTCGAGTTCTTTGGGTTTGGTCGGCGGTGTTGGCCGCGGATGATGCAGGACAGCAGCCTCTTTGTTGTTCTCGCCGCTCCTGCTCGACTCTCGTTTATTGCTGTCCTCTGACGCATCGTTTTGATTCAGGATCACCGTGGACGGAGGTAACCGTGGCTTCGAGGTAGGCGCCGCGGATGCTACGCTGGTGTACACGGTTGACGAGGCTGGCGGCGCTGTGTTAGGCGAAGGAAGGGTCGGGGTCGTCGCGGTCGTCGTCGACGACGTGTTCACCGACGACGGAGCCTGCAACGGAGGTTGTGGAGGTGGCACCGACGGCACAGACGGCGACGATATTATTCCAGAGTTGTCACCTTTGAAGAACAGCTCGCGCTTCGCCTGTATCTGAAAATAAATGAGCAGAAATTTATACCGCGATCGCTCGAACAACGGGGCGAGTTAGGGACAACGACTGGCCGCGTACAATGTAAATCGAAGTCCCGGAGAACGAGATATCTCTCGGCGTTCTTCAGATATTTCACGAGGGAGAACACTCTGAATTCTATTCAAGGGCCGATTTCGCCCACTTAAGACCGAGTTATGGCACGAACGAAAAATCGGGTTGCATTGCGGATGACGTACTTCACTTGCACGCAAAGTTTCGTAGTCATTCTTGTGGCCTCGAAAATCAGCACGATGCACGACAGAGGGAACGGGATCGGTCGAATTCGCAGCTGCCGGCTTACTGCGGCTGTGCGCAATTTCGTATTGGAATAATCCTCCGTTTCGAGGAGCGAGAAAGTGGCCCATCATTGCGGATGGGCTTCGTGGATGCCAATTGTTCGTCGTCGTCCTATGCCAAACGGAGGGACATCTATGCACGCCAGTAAACGTCCGTGACGCGAAGGAATAACAGCGTTCCTCGGTTCGCAACGTGGATATTTAAATGTCACGATCGATCGTCCCCCTTCGATTCTATGTCAATCGAATCGCGATCCATCGGTTGATCCAGATTCGATCTCCGTTTTATGCCGAACTGCAGGTTCGCACGGAACGCCGCGGTACAACTCATTCGGGGCCGCCATACTAGTCGCAAGCTATTGTCAGCGATAGTCCCGATCATTGATCCAACTGCGAATTAGAGTCAACCGTTTCTCCTTGCCCACTTGTGTCTGTATTACAGAGGCTGTTTGTACACCGCGATCCCAGTACGCCTAATCGTTTTTTCCCTCCTACGGTACAATATTTTTGCGGTCGAGAAACGTGAATCGTTCGAAATGATCAACAAAGTAGCGCGAGAGCGCAAACCAGGCAAGTAATAACGCTGCAACGCTGCGATGCAACGGTTTGCTTGTTCGCGATCGATAAACTTTGCATGTAACACCGGCGACGAGCTATGGTCAGGTTCCAGTTGCGCAGTGTCTTATGAACTTCCGGCCGGAAGTGGCCACTGTCCAAAGTACTATATAGAGACCGCAGCACCGTTGACAATTTCGGTACCATAACTCCCCTTAAAACGCTGGATTAGCAACAGTTGGAGGAAGACGAACAGGATTCTCCCAACACCAACTTCCGTCTAGTTTTGAGGTATACACACGCATACACACAACTGTGCCGCTCTGTGGCGAAATCGGTGAACCGCCTCAAAAGAAACAACGCCGTGGCGAAAGGGTTAATTGTATACGAAACTTTCGAATCGGGAGAAAGGTGGCAAAGTTTCGGATTCTCGAAAACTCGAAACTTTCTCGAGTTCGGAGGGGTTTCGTGGTTTCGACGCTTCGGGCAACTCGTTCCTAGAAAAAGCGCAGCCGTTTCGACCGCGCTGGGAAATTCGTGGAGAATCAAAATTTGATATTCCAGCCAGGCCGGTCTTTCGAGGGAAGTTCGAGGGAAATTCGAGGGAAGTTCGAGGGAAGTTCGAGGGAAGTTCGAAGTGTACGAGAGCGTGGCGTTCGCCACCAAGAGACTTTCCATTTGGAGCGCGAACGCTTTTTCGCCGCATTCCGTGGCGTCAAAGAGAGGCGCTCTCCGAACGCCAGACAACTTTGAAAATAAAAAGAGAGGAAAAATTCGCCGCGCCGTACAGTTTAATGCCGGAGCGTGGAAAAGGAACGGCGTACAGAGAATCGCAATGTACTACGTGTTCCGTTACAATTCGACCCTGCCCGCCAACACCGCGCGCTGAATATAAATTGAATAGCTGCTTCGGACTCATTACGGAGCGGTGGGAAACGTGCGTAAGGTCAAGGCGGAAACGTACACGCGACTCCCGGCACACGCCAGATTTTCTGTATCTGCTTTTTCGTATCTTTTATCATCGGGCCGACAGTGAGCGAGCCGTTTAAACGTGCGCCGCGATACACGGTACGTATACGGGGTCGTTAAAAATGTTACTGGTCCCTTTTATTCGTCGGGCACGTGGCAATAGAAGCTTCCTTCTTTCAAAAGTGGTCCCCGTCCGACGCTGTGTGTTTCGGTTGAACCGCTCTGCTTACAAAAGCGACGCAGAGTCAACGAACGAACGATTGCACTTTGAAGGTGTATTACACCGTACGTCATCGGCAACGCTTTGGATTACGCGCAACGTTGTGCACGCTGTTGAAAGCCGCAAGGTGCGGTTCAAAGTGCACAGGTTTTTTTAATTCGTTTTATTTCCTTCGGGCCCAGAAAATGATCGTTACAGGCGAACGGCGAGTTACTCGATTCAGTAAACTGAGAGCGGAAATTCGAATGGTGTACAGGTAGAGTCCGACCCCCCGTGAAACTGTGAACGTCGAGCCGGGTAAAACAAACAAAAAAAAAAAAGAAAAAAAACAATCGAAAAGGGAAAAGAGGAACGCGAGGATATTTCGCGCAAGCTAAAAGTATGCATCGCGGGCGAACTAGTTTGGGGAAACGTCGTGTGAAACGCGTCGATCTTTGGGCGGGCCGAACGAAGTCATCGCCAGGAAAAATCCGCCGGCACGTTGATTACGGAGACGCCCTTTATTTATGTGCACGGTGTAACAAAGAGTTTTGCACGCGTTGCATCCAACGAGTCTGGGAAGCCAGTGAGAGAGACTCACGGTCGAACCGAGCTCGGCATCGTGGAACGGAAACCGGTCCAGTGCGCACAAGACTGCACAACAGCGAGACAGCCTCATTCCAAAGTCCCTCGAGAGTTCTAAAGAAGGTGGTGGACGCACAGTGACAATTTACCCGTGCGACTGGCTTCCTCTCTTAAACCTCGAGACTCCTCGGGTAGAAAGACGAAACAATGGAAAATCAAAGAGGCATCTCGGGAATGTAAGAATGTTCCACAGTCTAGTAGTACATACTACTCTGGCTGCCTGACGTTTTCCCTTCCACCATCGTGGATGATGAGCTTTCCGCTGAACAGCGCAGACAGCGCTGTTGCGTAATGATGTTGCAGTAACAGCCACGACAATGGAAGGATATTTGAAGTTTTAGGCTGCCTCTCGAAATCCTGACAATTATTGCAAATACCGTTGAACAAAGTTGCCTGAATGAACACGTAGGCAAACCAACGTTGAAAAAGGTGTGCGTAGTTTGCAATTAGTATCAACGCTACCTGGACCGATTTGTAGAACGATAATTATCTGCAGGATCTTTTGTGGGACGTAAAATGTCGGTCAGCAGAGTAGTCGAGACAACGGGAACGTTTGAATAGCAACGATGGCCTTAGGACAACAACATTGAAGGGACTTTGTATAAGCTTGTAATTAATTAAGGGTGTACTGGCGGACCTTGCTTCGAGAATCTCAAACCCCTGCGAAATGAAAAGAGCCACTCGTGTTTGGAGAGGTCCAGGACAAAAGCAACGCAAAGGGGTGAAGAGAATCGGTTTCGTGCTTTTTGCCAGAGAAATCGATTCGATCGATTATACAATCACGATTGGGCCGATGGAGGTTCGCCAAGAGATCATTGACCTACAATTTGCTTCGGAAATAATTCAACCGCAAATTGAAAACTTGTATACAAATTTTTAATTCGCACTCAAGTCCAATGCGATGCACGAACGTCACACGTATACGCATTGTACTGTCCACAACGGTTCGTGCCTCGGCAGGTGAACCATGGGACACCATAGAGGACAAACGATCTCGTAACGCGACTCCTACACCGTGTCGATAATTCTCGTTACACGGAGGAAGCTAATTCTTCTATCTTAGTGGAAACATAATTTTCTGAACCGATAAAGAAAGCACGTTATAACGAGGAAAGACTATCGCCCTGGCGAGATGATCTCGATGCGACTCTCGTCTTTCGCGCTTAAATTTCTAAGTCATGCACCGTCAGCTGAGAGCAGCTTACCCTCGAGGGGATTGCATTTTATCAGATTTTTCCTTCCTTTTTACCAGAAAGTTTCGGATTCACCCCCGGGGAAACGTATCGCGACAACGACGGAACGGAACAAACCGTTCTTCCCCTTTCGCGAAAATTTTCGATGCGACGTACACGGCATTTGCCAGGCTTTAGACGGCGCGATACAATTATCACGGCACTCAACTCGTCTCGCGAATATTTCCGTCGATATATCGTTACGCGATAGCGACGATTATTTCACTTGTGTCGTCTGGCGGAAAACGCGAGACATTACGACGATTCGCCGCGGAGAAGTCTCGAATATCCGTGCCGTGTTATTTTTAGCGGTCGCCGCGGTTGAAAATTCAATTTTTCCTCGTCAGTCCGGTGATTTGCAATACAGATCATCGCGGCGACGTGGACGAACTAGCCGCGACCGGGGGAAAGCGTCGCGCGAGAAGCGTATGAAACGGGTGGAAATAAAACGACGAAGGAAACGAATAGTACCGTGTCGAACAGAAGTGTCCGCGTATCTCCCGAAAGAAGCAGGATCGCGAAAAATCCAAGGAAACGCCATCGACACCTCGACGAACGAAGTTCTCATCCGATGGTTGACCAACGCCTCTTAAAGAACTCGAGGGCCTTTCAACGGACTTACAAATCAGCTTCGAGGCAATAAAAGATCAAGGTTTCCTCTATCGTTGTGTTTACCTTGCCGATAAGCCTATCCCGCCATCTAAATCCCCTTGCACAGTAAAGCAATTAAGCGCAAAGTATTTCGGCTCAAAATTTCGTTCCCTTCGGAACAAAAGACGAAAATAAAGAAAGATCGGAAAGTGAATAAATCCACCGAGATGGCGATTAAGTTATTGGCTGAACGAGTTACGTACGTATGCGATACCAACGCGGTTGTTCGCTTCTCTCTTGAGATTCCATTGAGAACGCCGAGAACTGATATCGTAGACACAATAGGGTCTTAAAGACGGCCTGAATGGAGTGCAGATGGCTTCCATGATCACTGAACACCTGTCGTACTTTTCTTCTTTTTTTTTTTAACAAGTTGCGGATCTCCACGGACCGCAGGAATCAGCTGGGGCCAACGATTTTCCCCGCGGCAGATGTTAACCGCGTCGAGACAGATGTTAACTAAGTTGTCGCGTATAAATTTGCACAGAACGATCGGTCTCGATTCGATACTTTCGTGGAGGCTGGGTCGTCGCGGATGGTTCAACCAGCTTAATTCTGAATATTCATTGAACACGACTGTTGTCCGGCCGTTGGAGACAAACGGTAATTGCGTCGTACAGTTTGGAACAGGTGAATCTAGTTGGCCGTCGGATCGAAATAATCTGAACGATTAACAGAGTTTAAATGTTCAGTCGTCGGATGGTGGAAATCGCGTTTAAATGTCCAATCACGGAGATACATTTAATTCACGTCGCTAATTTCTTAATGGACTTCATCTTTGATGTCTATCGGGAAATGTGCACGTGGTATAGAAATGGTGGCACTATATCGCTCCAATTTTTATGAACCGCAGTTTGCCGAGCCCTGGGATTTGTATATTATTAACAAGTAAAGAGAAAATGTATCGGTAGCCCGCACGGAAGTGTGCCAAGTATCTTCCTGATTTCCCAAAGGGCGGGCGAGACCCTTTGGGCGTCGTTTTTCCACCGGAACCGGAAAGAAAAGAATTTCTGGCCGGAAAACCCGAAGTCTTGTATGAAACGGGCTCGTGTAAACAGCGGGATAGCTAATCGAGCGATAACAAAATCACGATCTGCGCCATTGCGAATGGTCGTGCAGTTTGTCGATAAGATTCGCCGAGAGGAATTGCTTCCTGTGCGAGACATACCCGCTCAAATATACAGTCGAGTTAAACAGAGACTTCGATAACAGATCGAAGAAGATCCCGGTCGGATCTCTTTGGTAACCCCGACGGGGCGAACGTGTCGGAAGGCACGCAAAACAACCCGAGAGTTTTGTCTGCAAACACGCCTGGAAATCGCCGGGCGTGACGTATAGTAATACAGCGTTTCTAAACACACAACGTGCCGATAGATAGGAGGATCGTCGAGCGTCTTGTCGTTTACAGTCTAGGTCGGATGACAATCACTTCGATAGATTTGCTCGGCAACATAATCGTATCGACGCGATTACGGAGGAAGAAGAGAACGACTTCAATGGAACGATAAATAAGATAAATAATCCAGGGTACATAGGCGGCCGAAGAATTTTATTGCTCAGCCAGATATCCTGCAATTCGAGCCACCGTTCGCGTGGTATCTTTCATTTTACACCAATCGAAACCATTAATACACGTGTAACGCTTTCGTAGGTGAATCGAAATCGAGAGACGCGCCACGCTGTACCTCCTTTCATAAATTAGCATTGCCAGCAGCATCGTTGACACAAGGTGAGAAGAATGTTTCTGTCACACCTCGGCAGCATTGTATTCGAAAATCTGCACACGTCCGCGGCACGGCAATCAAGAGTGTCGCCATAGAAAAACATTGTGCGAAACGGTGGCGATAAGCCGCGCGATAAAAATCCAGACCTCGCGAACGCATCTACGGCACTGTATTGGCCTCATTGGTATGCCCAGAGCAAAAGTAACGCGAATTACGTACAAGTCGGATTGGATACGGTCCGGTAGGATTTGTCATCAAAGTAGCGAATAGTATAAACCTCCGCAGAGGAATTCAACGCTCGAGCAGTCCGTCTGTGCATCGTAACGAAGCGAACCCACGAATTAGAAGTTAAAACGTTCAGGATCGCGAACGTTGGCGGCTTAAGAGAAAAAGGGAGCGACGGTCTATTTTAAAAAGCAACCTCGCCTTCTGCTAACGAGTCGCGAAAGAACGTGCTCTTTATCGAATGTAGGGACAGATGCTCGAAGCGACCAGCGCACCCCGGATTTATTTTAAACCCCGCGGTTTCTGGCGCCGCTGGCACACTCCTCTGTATTACCATCCCGAAGCAATTAGATGGAGGGCAATTCGAGCATCGTCGAATGTACGCGACTGTGACAAATGAATTATCTGGAGCAGAATCGAACGCGCGATGGGATTGACGCTCCGTTAAAAGTCAAACGGAACGGACGAGGGAAATGAACGTGTCGAACGAAGTTCCGAGGAGCCCCGGGAACAATTTGAATAGGAAATCTAAGGCCCACTGAGCGCGAATGGCCTAAATCGCGGCCAGTTTCGCCGCGGGGACGTTCGATAAAAATGCAACGCGAATTAAACGCGAGTAATGTCCGTCGTACAACCGCGACACCGTAAATCTGGGCCACGCAGTCGGAACACCGATAATAATTGTACGCGACGCCTGTATACACGACGCTCGGTGCGACGATCGACGAGCTTCGTCTTTCAAGAACTTCGACGAGCCGCGTCGCGCTGATAAAAAGAGTTATTTCTGAGCATCGTATGCACGCACGGGGGCTAAAAGGGTTAAACGAGGAGGAGGAGGAGGACAAATTTTTCAACACGTCCCCAGGCGTCACGCGAACTCCGCATTTGCTATTCAGGGAATAAAAGTGTCGCGATGATACGATCTTCCGTGAACGTCCTGGCAATTAAACGTGAACTTTCGACGATGTCCCCCTGCTGCCGGCAAGATATGTTCAATTGAATACATTGAATATAGGATACTTTGTGATTTAGATATGTGGTGAATATAGGGAATTTATTTTGCACCGTGATCAATGGATTAATGTACATTGGATTGCGTAAACTATTAGCGTCGTTTAAACCTCAATGGAACCACTGAATAGTCACTGGATCGATATGTATCGGGATCGTGGAAAGGAAATAGAAATAATCGTCTTCTGTTTTCCACATGGTCACTACAAACGAATGCGCAACCGTTTACCGAATATTTCGATCCATTTTCCAATTTATTATCCAATCGTCAATTGAACCATGTCGCTCGAACAAAGATAGGTCGTTGAACCTTCGTCGTTGCAAACACGTCGTTACGGCGAGCAAAAAGTTTCGTGTTAAACATGAAAAAAAAATGCCGACCTAAAAGGTAATCCTGCAGCCTCCACCTATCGATTTTTTTTTTAACAACCCCCTGAAAGCTCTTCCCGCAGTCCCATACGTTCAACCACTTTAATTCGACACTTTGTAATCTACTACCCTTTTCACCCCGCGCTCAAACAGGAATATTAAACAGATCCCCGTCACTCGCGGCACTTGATCTATATCCGATGTTCAATCAAATCCCTCGCTCCCTTAATTGCTAAACACGAATTGTATCCGGCGACCGAGTCAAAAATATACGAAATGATGCGAACGAATTGTAATGCTAAACGCTATCCGAACTAATTACTATTGAATGCTGCGTAACCCAGTTCGCACGAGATTCCATCGGCAGAAGTAATATCTTCCAGTGCATCGTGCTCACGTGTCCTCGACCCGGCCGAATCCCCTTAATTAACGGTCTTTCGTAAGGGTAACGTGGCTTCGTGAAATTCTACCAGCAAGATGTTGCGTCTCGCACGTGCCAGCGCAACGTCTCGGCTAATTTCGTTCAATTAACGTTCGGCAACTGAGATGCCGCCTGCCTCCTTCTAAACGAGCCACGGGGCAAGATTAGACGCCGTGCCTCTCAGGAATCAACTCGTTAATCCACGATATCGCTTGCAATATTCAAATAGCTGGCAGTTTACTCCACTTGCCCCTGAATAAACGGAGCGCCAAGTGCATACAGCTCCATATACGCGGGTGCACGGGGTTGATTGCACAGTGGTCCAGCGAACGTGCGGCCACGATTCGAGAAATCGTTCAGAAACGATCAAGCTCGACGTTGGCGGTCGTTCCGACGCGAATCGTTCACAGGAACGCAACAGACAACTTGTTAACGTATCACGTGTTCGCATCGACGATGCAATTTCTTGGAACACAGTGACCTACGAAACGGTCAATTGAGCGTGGTATTTTTCTTAGGAATTGTTTCCCTGTCCAGGAAAGAAATTCACGGGGTCGATGCGTTCGCCAAGTGATTGCGGAAGTTGTTCGAGGGACTTGGTAAGAATCCTTGGCCGATCGTTGGTCTTCTTTTCTACCAATACATTTTTCACGCCCTTTCATTGTAGTGTCCGCCGCTGTTCATAGGGGCACGCGGGAATCCGCCATAAGCGTTTCGGTACACGCGTATCTCAGGAAAGGGTTGGAAATATGTACCGCGGAACGAGAAACGCGAGCCTTGTTTGGGCGAGAAGGACAGGGAGAAAAAGTGGGACGCGACCTGCTTTTCTGAAAGGGTGCTCTGTGTATCGGGTTGTGCGGATTTCCCCTTCGCGTTCCAACAGAACCATACCGGGGTCAATTCCAGTCGCAATTTTCACGCCGGTCCTCGATTTCGTCTTGAACATCGACTAGAACTACTTAACCGTGTAACGACTTTTGTACCTACAGTTGTGCCGAGTACCAACATCGGCTCTGATCAAAAGCAATCAGAAGTCGCAGGAATTTCGATCGAGTTTCATTAAAAAGTATACGAGTACGGGGGAACTGAAGTGTATGGGGTTGAACGACGTCGAGGGTGTCGTCGAAAATGCACGGGGCGAAATCGATGGGTGGATGCGTCAAGGAGGCAAATATATTTTTGTTTTTCGTTCCCCATGGAAATTGCCCGTCGAATTTCGAATCTGTCGTCGGAATAAAGCGGAGCATTATGAACGAACAAAAATATGAGTTGGATATTCCATCAACGGGCTGCATTTCTCGGTAGCGGAACAATGATCTCATTTAAGTTCGGCCGTGCTTATGGAAGTCATAAATTTCCACTTTATCGAATTGCGACCAGGCTTCTCCGACCTTCTTGGAACCATCCAATCCTTCCGTTTCATCGTCGATGCCTGTTTCGTATTGATCAAGCTCGCAGGGAACCGATAATTTCATGCTCCCCTTTTAATTCGTATATCGAAATTGTACATCTCTCTCGGGAAACGTCCCACTGGCGTCAACGAATTCTATCACGTCGAATCTTCACAGACAGAATTACGCCGACAAGTGTCACGCGCCCACGATTTAAACTCCGATCGAAAAGTGTATCTCTTCCCTGGCTCGTGAGTCATGAATTACTGTGTACCTTTCTATTGCCTATGACGCAGAGGCGAGGGTAGAACCCTCGGGCTTAAACCGCCCTGTTACACGAGCCCCTCCGACGAATATATTTTCGAGGGGTGACCATGTGCGATGGTAACAGTGATTCTCAAACTTTCGCGATCACGTGCTCGCCCACCGTGTATACTCCAATACCTGGCACCGAATGGTACAAACGAAATGGTACAAATCCATGTACACGTCCTCAGTAATGGAGTTCACGCGAAATGGTATCAACCCGTGATAATAAGTGAAACAATGGCAGAAACGAAACAGCATCGAAGAGTCACAAGCGAATCACGTTTCCAAGGTTGAAGTGCACTCCGGTCTTGGTACTTGAATTACACGCCTATGGAGCTTATTTATTGTTCGAAGGAACGAAGTTCAAGTTTCCAACAAGTTATACGAAAATCGCGCCGCTAAAGGGGGGCGACGAAAATAAGTCGACGAGCGGGGGGTGTGGTTTTTCGAAAGAATCGGAAGCACATGCGTCGGGCGAGGGATTCGAAAGCTAAAGCCCACGAAAACGAAGATAAAAACACCGCCATATGTTCCTCCCCTGATACGTTCTGTCTTCGTCGCTGTTGCGGCGCATCCCAATGGCGAATTCAATGGTCCGACCTCCCTTGCACTACAACAAGTGCGACGAAGAAGTAGAATGGGGTAAATTTGCCACGTGCCCGCGGCAAATAATCGTATATCTCTGACTCATCCGCGTAATGCGGTAATTATTGCGATATTATGAAGCTGTATTTGTAAAGCCACAGATTTATGGTGTTTAGTGGGAGCAACTTGCCGAAGCGTTAAATTAAAGATACCCTTGCCTGTTTCTGCAGATATTGGAGAACGTATTTCGTGACGGCGGCCAATTAATTATATCGTTCGGATCGAAACGGTAATTTGTTTTTCTGAAACGTCGTGCGATCTGACTCTACTGGAACTTCGCGAGTCATGGACAGGCTTTCTCACGGAGCAACGAGAACAGAACGAACGTAACGATCATGTGGTCCCTTATGCAGGGTCCTCGAGTGTCGAGACGAGCCAACCTGCAGTGTGTCAGGCGTATAAAATTTGATTCTTCAAGAGATGAGATTGAATTACTGAGTCGCGAGGTACGTGACAGTATCTCCCGTGCACACCTATCTAACCGAAATCTCTAACAACCTCCGTAAAAAGACCACCCCCACTGACCGCATCGCAATGTGCAATTAATTATATAGAATGCAATTTAAAATGTTTATGAAAGTTGCGGGAAAAAGAATATCGGAAACGCGATAATGATAGAAAACCATTATCTTTCCGAAGCATAGTGCTGCTCGTAACTTTCGACTCGGTGTAATTACATAATCCTTTCGCAATTAAAGCTTGCTTCACCTGCCACTTTCATATAGTTATCGATTTTAGATTTACGGAGAAGCTCCTCCAAGACACCTAAAGTTGAAAGTTCTACGACCCGGCTCGTTAAACGTGCCAGTTTAAGTTGATCGATATCAAATCTAGCTTAAGAACTAATTCCGGCAGCCTTGCATGTAGAACGAACCTTTACACTCCTGGACAGTTAACATTGTCTTTCATATCGTAGGTATCCAACGATACAGAAATCCGTAATAATTCTACGCATGAACCTTCCTTTAAATAGTTCCAATATCAACCCTTCTGCAGGCAATTAAAAAGTGCAATAATTTGGAGGCTTAATCACCTAAACTAGAATCAAGAGCAGAAATTTAAATGATTAAAGCAAATATAGAAATGATTGCTTGGACGCCCGCTTATCTGCAAAAGGGTTAAAATAGTTTCGTCCAAAGTGGAGACAGCCATTCGTTCCATTGTCGGGAATTGCCTGCCTCTCTCTTAAAAGGTGTTCCAGCATAGATCGCACGAATACGACGGTTCGTCAGTGAAAAAAGAAGAAGAAAAATTACTCAGAGGCTTACCGACGTGGTGTCGCCGTTCGCCTTTTCTCCGTCCAGTATCCTCTGCCTCAGGGCAAGCCTGTCGAGGCTTGCCAGCCTGTAACTACCACCAACTTCGCGATCTCGGCTCAATCGTTCGGTCGTGCCGCTGCCATTGGAACCGGCATTAAAGCTGGACGTGTATTTCGGCAACGTTGGTGGCGGCACTTGACGCGGTTTGTCACGGTTCAGCATTGAATTGCTACTATATAAAAACGGTGGATTGCTCGAGGAGTTCCTCGTGGACGATGTCAAGCTAATCGAAGTCTTTATGCCGTTGCTTTGCGTCCCGGCGGAACCATTCTGATTTTCGGTCGACATTTCCCCGATCTCTCACGTGATCTCTGTTTCACACGATTTCCTCTCGTTCTCTACCTCGCTCTTACACCCTTGCACACAGCTTCCTATGCTCGCTCGATCCTTTCTATCGCCAAGCAAATTAATCACGGAGAGTTAACTCGTGTTTTTTTATGTTTTTCAATTCGTTTATGAACAAAGCAAAAATGTATATAGAAGGGATCGCGAGCTAATACGTTCGCGAAAACTGATGAAACTATGTTAAATTCTTTGGCTCGATGTCGGTTTCTACGACACCGCAATCTGTTGCTTTTCACGACGGTTTTAATACACTTTGATCAGGGACACTTTGAGTAGAGAACACATAACCTTTGTAAGGTATCGGTAAAAGAAATACTACAGAATAGACTAAAGATGTATCAAATAAATCTTTCGACTTTCTTTCGAACAGTAAGTTCACCGAGAGAGTATAATTGCTTTATCAAATAAGAAAGTGGTACCACAAAGACCTCCTGTCGAGACGTTTAACCCCCATTAACGAAAAAGGAATTCTTCGCGAGGATTCTCAGTTCGCAGGCATAAAAAGGCCCTCCGAAAACAATAGATTTAGAGTGCAAACTCTAATCTCTTGAATGGCGAAATCTTTGGCCCGTCCGTGAGAGTCACGGTGTGCCCTTGGAAACGCCTTCATTACCCAGGATCAACAGAAACCATATCACGGTCACAGACGCCGCAGATAATGTTACAAGTGAACTCACAATTTGATCACGTACAAGCACACGCACGTATTTGCAACGAAATTGTATGCGTATGCCACGAAAGGATTAATCGCACGGAAGAAAACAATGAGTACTCACTCTATGATTTCGTTCACTGTAATCTGTCACATTCGACGAAAAGATTTGCGTACGCGTGTAGAGCTGCACTATCGTGCTACAGGGTAGGACGAAGCTTGTAATATAGTAGAGTACGACAGAGGGTAAGATACAGAGCCGAAGAGAGGGTAGAGAAGGAGAGAAATCGTGCATCGGTTAGCACTGCGTGGGCTCATGAACGCCGGTGTTGCTGTTGGTGATTCACGCTGTCGGCAAACCGGCCGAACGTGGCCACGTTCACTCTCACTTTTCTGCGCATTGTTTCATTATTGACTAGTTCTTTCTTCCTTTTTATTAGGAAAAAAAACGAAGCAACGTTACTCTTCGTTCCACCGATCGTCAAGTAAAAGAGAAACACCGAAGAGGGAGGAGGAGAAGAAGTTAAACGACCTCTGCTAAGCACGCACACCACACTCGCGCGCGCACGCCCCTATACGAACACAGCTCTGCCAACAAAGGTGACAAACGACAGCGAAAACGATGCATACGACTCGCCCGACTCGGATATACTGCGGTGCCTAACGAACGACCACGCCTGACGCAGCTACCATCGTGAGTGGGGGTAAATCCACTATACCGCCGCTTCAGCCCGACGGATAACCAACGAGGCTGCCTCTCTTTTCTGCGCATGTGGTCCACGGAAAACGTCGACCAATGGATGACGAGCATCCTAGTGGACGAGCGGACACACTGTCCTCGCTATACAGTTCGGTCAGTGTACCGAGGAATCTCGTATTGTTTTAAACTATTATATTTTTGGGCGCTTCGAATAAAATTATATTACAGAATAATTTGTTGCATTTTATTTTTAAGATTTGCAACTGGTTGGTCGGACTTTGTTGCAAAATGAAGCGAGAGAGTGATTATAAATGTAATGGATTATAAATGTCAAAGATCACGAGAAGCTAAGGGAAACGTTGTTGAAATAGTTAGTGCCACTAAAAATAGGTACTGACAGACAGATATATTTCTCTGTTTTAATTAAAATCAATGTAAAACAGACTTACTCTTAGTTATCGGCTGTTTTCACGGGAGTAGCTAAAATGTAGCTACAGCGACTACACGTTTCGAATGTGGTGGCGCTATGTGTCCCATGAAAATCTTCGCTCGGATCATTAATTCAAAAATATATGCTGTATGCTTTGTCATTAAAAACATCAATCGCAGTTAATTTTCTAATAACAGTTCTTACATTTTATTCAAAATTAAATTAAAAAAGGAATTCTATACAATTCAATATTTGCTACCTCTCACTGTACTGAGGCAAGTTGAAATAATCTGAAAGTTGTAATAATCCCACGCATTGCAATAATGGTTTTTCGACTGAAGAAAGAATTTCAAAGATGCCAGAGAACAGAAATAGCACGTGCATGAATGCAGGTGACGTTCGCAAATACAACGATACACATAGCTCAATAGTTCGATGCTCTTATTAGCTCGGAGTCCAATTAAGGCCACAATGATACTCCAAGTATTCTGCTACGTACTTCCTAGTCCCGCTTTAGAATACCAAGTACAATAGCTCAAGAATTCAGCGCGATCATTGACACCATAAAAAAGAACTTGCACAACGATAAATCAACCACAACCCTTACGGCCGAGCACCTGACGAAACGATTTCAATAAAGAAATCCCATTGTTGGGGAACTTAAAGTTTCTAACGAATACCTTTCCTTCAATCAATGGTAGCGACGCAGCATGATATTTAACCTACTTCCATTCCTTTATCCTTCGACCCAATATTCGCATAGCGTGACGCGAACCAAAAAAATCAAATAATTTAATGAAACACCATATCGACAATCGCGTTAATAAATCTTAACTGATTTGATATAGTCGTAAACGGTACACCAACGACAGTTCGACGTATGAAAAATCTATTTAATTGAATAAAATTGTCCCAAGCAGAATTTATCGCGGTTGAAAAAAAATATGCTAACGATATAACTACCTGTTGAAGTGTACTGGATTGCTGCCTATTGTATCTGGCAAGAATAGCCGGATTCAGACGTCGCCTCGACGCTGCAGACGCTGACATTTTAACGATTCTAACGTGTTCGAACGATCGTCGCTGTTTTCTTTATTAATCGCACTCCACTTGCTAAAACCGACCCGATCATCGGACTATGTCAGATTTCGCGCACGTCCTCTGACGTCCGTAACATATTTCGGGCTACAAGAATATAATACCGAATCGATAACGAGAAAGAATTAAACTGTCTCCAAAAAATCGATCGATTTCCTTAAGTACAATCGATAAAATCAATTCCTTCTCCCGTATTTATTACTCCGCCGTTTGAACATCGTAGATACGATTGTATTTACTTGTTACACGCAAAACCTCCAACGGATCCGTTTATCTATGTTCGTTTATCGCAGTCCCGCGCGGTGAATTTATCGGATAATCAATACCTTCGACGTAAAATTCACACCTTGCGTTCCTGTCGCGTTACTCAGTGATCTCGATTGTCCAATGGAATGAATCAGTGCGGAATATCGAGTGTTATTCACGTCGATCCGCACAGTTTTTTCCTTCGAATATTACGCGACGTGCCGGAAAAGTTACACAACGAGAGATCTTACTCACGATTCGCGGAAAACAAATGATAATGCGCTGCCGGTCCGAGGTGCAACGAGCTGACACTGGACACGATCTTTCAGTGCCGGTTAAATTAAATCGCGTGCGAACTTCGAATTTCCACGGCGAAACGACACGAACGAAATAATTCCATTGGAAGGTGAATCGAGTGCACGAGCAAGGAGGAACGCACGTTCGGGATTTTGGTATTGCGAACACGGGAGGCGCGTTTCCACGCGTGTCGGCCGACAATTGGAATGTGACTAGCCTTATCAGAAACTTACCGCTGCCGTGGTGTCCAAAGTGACCGTGGTGGTTATGACGTTGTCGTAGTTGTAGCGATCATCGTCATCGTGGCGGCGTTTATCGTGGAGCGTGCGGTCATCCAACATCCGCGAGTGAAACCGGAAACAGAAGAACAGAGGAAGAGGGAGGGAAAAGGAGCGCGATAAAAGGATACGGGGTTAAAGAAGGGAATACGGCGATACGGAGAGAGAAAATCGTTTATGTTAGAGACTACTGTAGAAAAGATATTTTACGATTGCACAGCAATTAATTACTGTTTTTAATAATTAGGGGATCGCATTTTTTTATCGTTGTTTCGTAGAAATAAATTGACGAGAGAGTATGTTCAACTGGCGTGCTTCTGCAACCACAACAGTGTAGTATTGTCTTCGCGTTACATTTACTGGTTTTATCATCCCCGTTTTATTGATTTGCATTCTCTACGGTTGTCGCACGGTGGAGCGCAGCGAAGAAAGTACTGCACGGACAGTTGAAACTATTAAAGAGCTGGGTTACCTTAATGGGTAATAAGGTCGTTTGATTGGGCGATCCACTAATTATCTCGAACACGTTGGGACATTCCTTCGGAATGTCCCCGTATCACATCTACGCTACAAATTTACAATGAAGAGGCAAAATAAATTTCAACGTGCAACTGTTGGTTACTTCTCTGAAAGGCACTAGTCCGTCCATGATTTTTCCTTTTTGTTCAATTCTCGCGATACCTTGAATCAACCTCGAGATATCTCGAACGACGTGCTCATTTCAGTCAATTATGAGACAGCGCGACGTTCCACTTAAAAAGATCGTCTTTCGAACGTGAATTCGACGAGCAACTCAATTGAAACACCGATAATACATATAAATTGATTCGTTTCGTTCAATGAAATATTGAATACGATCTAGTAACACCCTATTCTTTTTGTCGGATAGCATACGAAGCATTCTCTTTCATTTTTGAATATATCTGTTTTCCAGTTCGATCACAAATGATGAAATCGACAAAATCAGATGCTTACGTGTATTTTGCGGAATAAACACCACGGTGGAAGTCTCCATTTTGATCATGGGGATGGACACCCTCCTTTATCGCTCCTATCAAATTTTTTCTTCAGCCAGGAGTTCGTTGGATTCGCGGGGATAGCGCGAGACGCGAGCAAACGCAGACCGAAAATAGATATCGCAAAAAGTAGAGGACCGCGAAAATTCCGGTGCTGGATCTTAAGTATCGCCAGAAATCTGGTGGCGTTCCCCTTGAAACGACGAACCCGTTACACGATATGTTTGTGAACAAAAGATGAACCTTTCCTGTTGAGAAATCCGGCCCCGCGATACACCGCGATATATCTCGACCGCTCCAAAATTGAAAAATCGCTGGTGCTCGGTAGTTCGCCAATGATCCCGACTAATCGAACAACTTGAAATTCGAATGTACTGTGACAGAAATTCCTCAACGATTGCGTTACAGCATGTTCAAGCTGGCGAACAAAATTCGGTTCGATTGGAAAGAACCATAGAAAATTGTAATCGATCGAATGCGGTGGAATTAATAAGTGGAATCGGATCACTCTCGATATCGGACGCTTTTCGCCGTGTCAACGGATCGGATACTGCCAGATAACCGTGACGGAGCCGAGATTGTTAAAGGTTTCGCAGCGCTACAAAAGCGGCAGAAAACTTGAAATTGGATTACAGGGCGACGAGGCGCCGGCCAGCAATCGCGTCGCGTTTTCTCGCTACACGCGCGGAATGAAAACGTCTGGAAATTCCACAGCGTTCTTCGTCGATATAAAGATAGGTCGTGGCAATGAAACGATAAGTTCGATTAAAAATCCCCAGGGTAAACAGCTACCCGTTTCGAGATCGATCCACTTAGATCCATCTGTTTGCTTCGTCCATCGTGGTGTACCTTGTCCACCGGTAATAATAAATCCCCGTGTTTACACTAACTTGTAGCCAATCGTCGAATTGCACAAACACAAGTCTTCTCTTTTCTCTCTTATCAATATTCCAAGATCACCGAAATGAAGCCAATGCCAATGATTCATTCGGCCCACAGCGTGCACGATTTATCCATTTATGTAAGAAGACGATCGGAAATGGGAGCACAAAAGAATGACCGGACGAACAAAGATCACGATACTTCGATCAGCGATGATCGACTTAACGAATCTCGCGGATCACAATCAACTGGCGAACCTCCGCGTGTTCCACGTGCCGACGAAGAAGTGGCCGACCGTTCCCCGAGCGCGAGACAATTATAATGTTATACCTACGGTCTCTGCCTCCCTCTTTCTTTCTTCCCTTCTTTCTATTTCACGTGCCGACCCGTGCACCGGTTCTAAGACGCCGTGGCCGTTTCCCTGTCAATCACCCGTCGAACTTCCACGATACGCATCCCGTGCCTCGTGATTTATTTCCCGTGCTTCGTATTGTTTGTACAACACCCATGCAACCTCTTTCGCGTTCACGATCGCGAATTTACATGCGATAGAGGGATTAAATCGACTAAACGAGATCGACACAAATGCAGGATCAATTTACTGCGATAAGAAAGTACGGTTTTCAATGGCGAATAAATGCTTTTCCGTTTCTGTTAGGGTTACGTAGAAGAAATGTCGCGGAGGGGCGAAGAATTCGAAACGAAAGAAGCGTCTTCCTCGTTGTGAATAATACATGATGCGATGCTGTTAGGAGTGTGTACTCGAAATTCGAGCCGAGTGAAACTCGTTTTGTTCAACCGAGCTTGAGTATATACTTTTAGCTGATCCATTATTTCAGCTGGACGAAATTCTAGTGCGGTTTAATTCGCGGATTTCGGTTCAATGTTTGAACAGCTCTAACACAGAATTATCGTATGAATTATCTAGGGGGATGGGAATTATTCAAGTATCGCCGTTTGTTTGGGCGACAAATGGTCGATAATCGGCTGATCATTATTAACAGTGGCTTTTGTACACGATGCAGTCGGAAGGGCCGGCAAGAAGTTCGAGACATCTTTAAATACAGATAGCTATTCATTCAAGTTTAGCTTCGAGGTCAGACAAATGAATGTGCAATAAAGTAAGTTTGGAATGTGCCGCGAATCGGCGAGAATTAAACATTGTATGTATTTCCCTTTGAAACTGAACATTGCCTGCTCCAGTATCGGTGATATTCGATTTAAAATCATTTTACCGTTCAACGAGCTTTAAATCGATTGTATTATTAAATCAAAAAGAACGCGTAGCCAGGCGGGGAACTTTCCCTGGAACATTTGTAACTTTCTTCCACCGCGAGATAAACGAACCCACCTTTCGAGAAGGAAACAAAAAGACGGTCAGACAAGATGTACTTGCCGTTATTGCGTTACTACCAAGATCGGTGTATACGTGACAGATATGATTTCACCGACCCGTGTAGAATAATAGTTTAATGTTACATGACTAAAGAAACCCAGCCGGTTCGGAGCACCGAGCCACTGCGACTGGTAAAGGGGCGAAACAGAAATGCTGCTATCATATCGTGGTACGGGCGATGTTCTAAATATTTAGTGTTACCAGTGACTTACGTAATATTTTAAGGGGAATCTCACATGTTGGAATTGTACTGCACGAATTAAAAATAGTTTCGTTCGAGTTGTATAACATTTTTCTTGTATTCAACACAAATATTCATTGCTTAGGGGATGCAAATAACATTAACGAGACTCCGGAATCGAGCACAGCTTCATAGAAATGGCGTGTTTTGATTCCTTCTGTTTAACTTGAGATATCAATTTACACCGTGTTATTTAGACCACTTGTGTACGGTCGGGTAAGTGATGGCGATAAGTGAGAGGAAACATAAGTTCAAACTACACTGTACGGCCGGCATGTTTCGTGATGCTGTGGCAAGAAATGCGTACACTAGCTTTACTAGAAAAAGGAAGAAAAATCTGTGTATGCCGTTTGCCGTATAATAATTTAAGATAATATTTCGGACCGCGTACTGTTATCGTACAACAAAGGGAACATAATATGTACTCCTAATCAGTGTCATAATAATTTATCTAACATTCGCGGCTACAGGAAATATCGCTTATTACATAGCACGAAAGCGTTGAAATGAAACAAATGTCACACAATGTTTTCGTAAAATCGTACGGGTGACAGGACTCGTACGAAAACAAAATAACACAAACTGCACGACACAAAAAGAGTAAGTAGTTGTTCATGACTAACGCATTACAGAGTGACAGGAATCGGAGGAATCTGAATTTCAAGGGCAACAAGATTCACTCGTAAAACAATGAAAGCAATCGTACAGTTTAATTGGTTAATTTAATGCAGACGTGGCTATTTCGCCGAATATTTGGTAGGTTAGGTCGGCTGTCGTATTGACCGGGCAGATACGGCGCTGTGTATTGACGCAAAAATTTGGCGCCCTCAAAATGGTTGTCTTACCGAGCCATCGAATTTCTTCGCTTCTCGCATACTGAAGGAAACTTCTGACTACTCACCACTTCTCTGCATCGTTCTGCCAGGTTGTTACGACTCATTAAACATAACTTTACTAGTTGAACAGCGTGAGAAGCCCTTTTTTCAGCGGAACACCACCAATGTATCCATCGACGCGACACCAATACGCTGTCAACACGGCGTAGCACTCGTGCACTTAACCCAGCCGTCCGTCTGGCATACGTTTTCAAATGATCTCGAAGAGAGTCGAATGAAATTCGAGATATGCGTGCGCAGAAACGGGGTTATGTCAAGGATTCAACCATAGTTAAACGAAACGATGACTTTTCATTAAACAATCGAACGAAGACTCTTACGCATATAAGAGTCCATGACTTTGTTTCGAATGCACTTTGACATTATTTATTATTCCAATAATACGATTGCATAACCGACGCATTAATTGATGATAATTGATTTCAAATATTTTCTAAATTCCGGAAACATGTTACATTGTAACAATTTGACAGGCGAAGTAAATAAATATCTACAATAAGTTTACATATCCCCCTTGTATAATAATAATAATTAAAATGCAAACAGTAATAAGAAATAATTTTGAAATTGAAATGATGAGAACTACCTTCAAGTGTTAGGAATATTCGCCTATACACTTCGTTTGGGAACTGTAAATCGTGAGTGTTGGACATCTTGCGTCACACGATAAGGAAATGAGTGAAACGCTGATAACAAAAAAATTATCATAATATGCAAAATTTGCGAGTCACTTCGTAACTATTGATTTTTTTAGCGCAGCGATTAACAAGGCAAGTCATGAGCGGAATCTCTAAAATATCAAAGATCAATGTGGTCCATGCCACTGCTGCCCATAGCGCCAGCCTATTTTTTTTTCACGGCTCAGGTACACTTATCAGTGTTTATACAAACCTATATCTAATCTTCATTTAATCTACCATTAATCGTTATTTTCAATCGAACAGTAGACATACCCCATAAGAGAAATTGATATCGTTTCATTTCAGGATCCACTGGTAGCAATCTAAAAGAATGGACCAATATTTTGAACCGGGGAGAATTAAGCTTTCCACACATAAAAATTGTTTACCCAACTGCACCGATTCAACCCTATACTCCTGCTAATGGAATGGTAGCATATTGGTACAATACATTGAAAGTGACATAGCAATTAGCGCTAATCATAATTTATATAAAAAGTATATGTTTTTAGCCTAGCCATGTATGGTTTAATCGTAAGGACATATCAAATGATGTCTCCGAGGAGGTAGAATCAATAAATTCAATATGTAAAACTGTAATGGAACTTATCGACAAAGAGATTTCTCAGGGAATTCCGCATGATAGAATTGTTCTTGCTGGTTTCTCTATGGGTGGAGCTCTGGCATTATATTTATCATATACATTAAATTTATCTTTTGCTGGATGTTGCGTTATGTCGAGCTTTCTTAATAAAAATTCCTTAGTTTATCAGGTATGTACTTAAAGATTTCATTCATCAGTTCTTCCTAATATTTGAATGTTCAACACGTTTCCTTTCTACTCCACAACAAATAGCATTTGAAGGAACATCCAGAAATGAATAGACCGTCCCTTCTACAATTTCATGGAACTGCGGATGAAATGGTTCCACTTCAATGGGGAGAAGAATCTTATAAGAACTTAAAGAAACTCGGAGTGAATGCTCAATTTATACCGTTAGACAACGTTGACCATGTGTTATCTAAACCTGAAATGGACACTTTTAAAAAATGGCTCCTAGACATGCTACCACAGAAATAATTTCTCATCGAGATTAATCAGCTGGAAAAAAATTGTATTATTGTAAAATGTTGTAAATATTTTGTTACAATACATAAAATAAATGTTTTCCATTCATTGTTGATATATATCTAAGATATCGATTTCTTATCTTCCATACCCTCTTCAATCTAATTGCAAGAACAATCTTTTCGCTACTGCAATACAGACCTGCAATTTTAGCATGCTATATCGAGCAGCCATTACACAAATAAATAAAAAAATATGTAAAAAAAAATCATGCAAGAGGGATGAAAAGTGACAAGAAAAAGTATAATGGCTCTTGCATTTACGCTATACGATACATGGTAGGGGTGGGAAGACAAATAAGCGCCACCGAGGAGAAGAGCGACGAATCATACGACAGTGTCTCGGGGGGCCGCGAGAAGGTGCTGCGCCCCACAAGCTACGGAGAAGTTGGAGGGTAGTAACGCATTCGACACACTGGCCTCGTATACCTGATGTAACCCATATATTAACGAATATACAACGAAGGAATACTATTTCTTGTGATTATTATTTTATTTGCTGAGACGAAGTATACGAAAGAAACTAGAGGTTAAATTTATCGCTATTACTGCTGCGCGTAAGTTAATATTTAAAATACTAGCACATAGTGACGAGCGTGAAACTCTGGACTTCATATACACATTATCATTACATATGCGACTTTTGTTTCTGAGTGTAATTGCAGTGCGTGCAAATCACGCGTAATGAGAGTGTCGAAATATCGTTCCATTCAAAGTAAAGTGTTTTATTTTAACTCGTAATTAAATATACTTTCCATTTAAACAAATAATTGCTTAGAACGCTTCGATTTACTGTTCGAGGATACAGTCAAATGAGTTTTTTTTTTTTTTTAAACGATAGTGTCATGTTTAAATGTTACATCGACATTGAATGCTACAGAAAAAAAGCATCAATCGAAAACCCATTGTGCAAATGCACAATGCATCGACGGTAAATAATATGGCGCGCCTTCATCTGCAGTCAATGACGTCAAAGTCACAGAACGAAAGGGATGACAACGATTCTGTTTAATAACCGAAGGCGATAACGTGATTCCTCCAGTTCAAGGTGAATAAAATATCCCTAACAAACCAGACAATTCCTGATCTACGAAAAATTTCAAGCCGTAACGAAACATATTATTTATCAGTGCGTAAAAGATTAAATAAAACAGAGTGATTGCATACATCCTGTTGCAAAGTATTTCGCAAAGTTCCCATTATCATACGGGCAAGTAAATATTATACTTCTTAATATATTAAAGCCGATCTCAAATTCGTGAACTGTTATTTAAAAACCGCAATGCGACTAATGACATCGATCAGCAGTCGTTCAGGGAGATTTAAATTTTCGATTGTTGAGTTCCATTTCCACGTTACAGCTGTTTTAAGTACGCGAACCGGAATTACCAAAATTCGAAGGGAAGCAGACGGCGGAAAATAGGAAAGAATGTTCACAATGAAAATATATAACGGAAAAGGGAATACAGTGAAATTGACATTCCGCCAATACGAAAAATCGATCGAACGGCAGAACTTATAGCCAGCTTGCAGAATTTCTTTCTCGCATACGGCGTGGAGAGAACGCATCAAAGGGACACGAAAAGAAATTTATTGAGCTAGCGGACGAGCACGTTCCCGATTGAGAAATACAGGCATCGAAGGCGAAAAGCAATAGGTTGATATCGAGTGGGGACATATTAAAATGGGTCAAGTGTATCACCACGATGACAGCGTACGTTATTCGACTTCACGCTCGATGCCATCGTGAAGAGGTCCTCCTGCGAACTGATCGCGAGGACAATTAAGATTCGCGGCGCAGTAAACGCCGTTGTTTTCTTGCAGCAAAAATTCGTTCGCCAATAATGAATTTTCAAGTGGTTCAATTTCAATTCATTTCGGAAACGTGACTTACGGTGGCAACGTAACGAAAAAGGCTTTTGCGATTAAATCTGTTTAGAAAAACAAGAAGAATCACGAAAATGAGATTGCCATTGGAGCGGAAGAAACGTCGCGTTGTCTCGCGATTAACAATGCACGAACGTACGTATATTCATACTACAAATCGTTTTTGTTGTAAATTGTAAATTTCTCATCGTGCAATGCGACGCGATACGAGCAACACCTGCAAAAGTGAGCGTTCTGTGCATAAACAACGTTGAGTGAAGGAAGAGGGTATTTTCCGCGAAGTTTGGACAAAAAGCATTTTCATGGTGTACGGTTCACAGAAGATCACGGAGCCTGCGACCACTACGGGCACGACTTGGTTGTACAATATTACTACTCAAGGTAATTGCGCGCAGAAAATGGTAACATATCATAAGTACTTGTAGAATTATTTTTCAATCACTCTTTCCTTTTTTCTAGCGATTTACAGAACGCGATAGAGACCGCTCGAAGACGTGCCTTTATTATTTTAATAAGGCGCAATTTCTTATTCATTAAATGTAATATACGATGAAGATTAAGCTAATGATTTATTTTTGTGTTAAATATTTCAATGGAAGTATTATGTATGCAACAAATTGAACTTTCAAGATATAATTGGCTTTTTCATTCTAATCGATTTGCAAATCTCTCATCGGAGAACTTATATAATAATCTAACTTTCCGACCGAAATTAATAATCTATGAGGACACGAAAGATTGAAATGACTGACTTACTAGCTTTCGCTGTAATACGTCAGAATTACCGCACTATGCTCACTTTCACCATGCTTTACTTCTCAGCAGATAACGAAATTTATTCTGTTTGCATAAGAGAGAGTGTACCGCTGTTTAAAATTAGTTAGACGCGCGATATCTTATTTATACGTATTACAGAAACTTTGTAATAACACGATGTTATATCTTTTTTTATTGAGACTTTTAAAATTAAAAATCTGATCGAGCGTCTTATTACGTGATCGCCTTAATAAAATGTACATTGTTAGTATTTCAATACAACTAATGCGGGGAGGTTCGATAACTATAATATTAAAATACTGCTTACACAAAAATTCATCTCACCAGACTGGAACCTTGCCAAGAATACATATGCAACTATTACTATTTACTCCGCATTGCGGATTGAAGCACGATTATTGTCCAAAGGGCACGATATTTACCACCGATCTCTTATTTTTGTATGAAAAAATTGTTCCTCAAACTATACCATCTTTGCCGCAAAAGTGTCTACCAAAATTAACACAAGTCCATTCCGGTTTCATTTCTACGCTACCACCACATTTTACGAACAAAATCCATTAAAAAACAAAAAAATAGAAGTTCATTCGTAAACTTCCTGTAGGCATTCTCATGACATTAAATAATTAAACAAGGAAGAAATTAGAGGATGAATAAGAATTAAAATAATTTCCAGAAATTGATAATCATTTAAAAATTTGTCGATTTCAAATAAATGATAATTATTCGAGAATTCGATGATATTGCAGGTGAAATGAGTAGCAGCGGTGGGTTAGGATTCGGCGTCGGAGTCGGCGTCGGCGTCGCCGGTGGTCCAACTCTCGCAGCCGCTCAACAAGGTCAGGGGGTTGCTGCCCTTTTGGTGATGCTCGCCGTGCTCTGTTTCATCTTCGCCTATTGCTGCTGGGGTGCACCCTTCTGTAGATCCCTGTGCAGAAGACACTGTTGCTGTCGACTCGAGGATCCAGAGCTAGAATCACGATTCAGTAACAATGATCAAGCGGTGGTAGCAACACCGACAATCATCCTTTTGCCACACGGCAGGATGCTCGTTGTGGATGGTACAATCTTCACGCAGTTTCAAACTGATCCGACCGGTGAGATTAGATTAAATATGCATATTGGACCACAAAATAAATCGCTCACTATTTTGGCAATTGTCAAGAGTAAGAATGAACTGATCTATTTTCTTGATCCGTTTGTTTAGGTTTAGATTTGGTGGAATTGGGCGACAGTGTACTACGCGCACAAAGGAATCCACGAAGTATAAATCGACATCAGCTACAAAACAGTCAGGGTAGCATACTTGAAATGGACGCGGAAACACCAAGCAAAGATAGTTTAGGATCTATCGGTTGCTTTCCTCCGCCAACTTACGAAAGTATCTATGGAAAGGAAGAGTCGGAGATGCCACCGTCATATTCTGACATCTTGTTGCACAGGTAAAGATTTGTTTACAGTGATGATTTTGTTGCGATAAATTTATTGATTTGAATTGCTCATAGGTTCGCAAATCTTCCCCATGAAATAGATATGCACGGTTATTGTCAAGATGGTAAGGAAGAGATTGAGATGCAGAGCCTGGACGGTTGTCCCCATATATTAAGTAATCCAATGAATACAATAGCATACCCTTACGCGACGATAACAAATTTTTCGAGCCAGAGCTTTCCACGTAGGAATGTCTCGAGAAATCCATCGATTATTAGCAATCCCCTTGATAGCTACTACGTGGACAACGAATTAGAATTGTATCGGTTAAGCCACGAAATGATACCACGTGTATTTAGTAATGCGAACTTCGAGGCCCTTCGAACGTACCAAAATGAAACATCGTTTCACATAGTAAATGGGAACGAGACTCAGCGACAGAACAATCCATTGTCGGACAACGGAAATTATTGTGCGTCTGATAATACTGTACGAAACAACGAAAGAATACCTCCAAATAATGCTAACGAAAATTCGAGAAACGCCACGTCGGCGAACGAATTAATGAATACGAGGAATCTGGTTCGAAGCATGTCGAGAACTAGTCAAGAGAGCAGAAATAATGTAGATAATCCGCAGAGAGATAATCAAGAGACTGCAGTTGTTTTTGTTCGAGTGTCTCGCTCCGAGGATCGTTCACAAAATTGGCAAAGTGTCTCGACCGAGAGCGATAGATCAAGAGTACAAGTCAATCAGGAAGAACAATCTAGTCTAAGGAATATGCATCCTGCAAGCGCCCAGACTAACGAAACGAGTCATAACGCAGAAGCTAACTCGATGGGATATTATATAAGAAACCAAAACATCGACGAGACTGTAAGTCGATCGCAGGGACTGGAATCCGAGTCTAATTACTCTGACGAAGACACCAGGAATTTTGGGGCATTGGCAGACATTCGAGAAAGTCGAGTGTAATGTGGGATAATAATAATATTTGAAATTTACAACAATGAACAATAGAAAACTGTTTGACCAAATAGATGTTGATAACTATATTCTGCAAAATACTTATGAACAAAATGAAAGCATAATTTCTTGCGAAACGCTACGTTTCCACGGAGCATGTTTCATTTCCTTATTTATAAAAACTTCACGATGTTTAATGCAAAATTCAATACTCAAATCAGTAGCTTTCAAGTTACATTAAAGTTTAGTGCTTATTCAATCGGATCATAACATTACAGCATACTTTACATCTGTTGTACACAAAACAAGAATTAAGATATTTAACGAAGCCTGCAAAAATGTGTACAAACATTATGTTATTGGTAACAACCAGGAATATTAAAGTTCTGAAAATAATTTTATATGAAAGAAAGGTACAATCAAATTAATTGTGGCACAATAATGAAAGAAACATGATGGGGCAAGATTTGTTCAGTCCGTCCAAGGGTTAATCTACACACTAGGTTCAATAAATGTTAAGAAAATAAACGTCATAAATAAATTCAAATATTTTTTACATGTTATTAATAGTGATCCATCCTGCAGACACTATTTATCATAGATTCGCTTTTTATATTATTTTCGTATAATAGGTACTACACACGATTTTCCAACATGCAAGCATAGCGCAAAATGGCTTATAATTTATATTTCTATGTGAATACAAAATATATATGAGTAAGATGTGTATAGAATAACTGTTGGACACATTAGGTCCTATGTACAGACTATCCATATGTAAACATGTCCCCCGACTTCGGTTTAAAATTGTTACTCCAAAAAATTATGGCTTAAATAAATAAAATACTTGTGGTGCTGATCTACAAGAAAAATTTATCACACTATTGTCGAGCCATATTTATGTGACATAAATATAATATGAAATCGATTACTTTTTTTAGATAGACCCGTGTATGTGGTACCATACATATGATAAATTATATGAAAAAATTATACATTGTACACATTATTATTACTGTTGTTGCATAGATAAAAAGAATATCAAACATAAGTTATTAACTGAATAAAATATTTAATAAGAAATTGATACTTTCTTCTTTTCTACATTTAAAAATATGTAAGTAATAGACATTGCACTTTTATGATAATTCGGTTCAGATAAAAGAGAATGTATTAGGAATATAATCGAATGAAATTTGTTTAACGTACCTTTATAGTAATTTGTACAAATTTGATCGTTTTATACAATTTATTCATCGCTATCCATATCCTCAGGTGCCGACGAATCTTCGTCCTGATCTTTACGATCCCAATCTTTCAATTTTGTTCCCATCACAAAGTCTTCTCTCAATACATTCCACGTTTCTTTATCCTTTAGAAGAGAATAATTATTCCTTAATATGTTTAATGTATTACAATATCTAATTGCATCCGTATAAAACCATACTTACTTTCTGCCCTTTATTCTTCTTTTCTTCATTTTTTACGCTATTGTCTGCTGGTATACTTTGACTTCCACCCATCAGAACATCTAAGAATGAACACTTATCAATATTTTTAAGTACTTGTTCACGCTTTCTTTCTAACGGTCCAGCTTCCGATAATTTCTTGCTAATTTCACCCTGCTGTCGTTGAACTGCATTAAATAATTGTATTACGCCCCTGTAACAATACGGAATTAATTGCAGCCAGAAGAAAACAAAGTATGTACCACATTTCTGTAAAAAAAATCAATTACTTCGTAGCGATCTTTTGCAAAGTTCTCTCGCGTTCTCTATCCGCTATACTAGGCTTTACCCTAATACCCAAAATATCTTTCCTTTTCTCTTTCAATTGCGCTACAGGTTTTTCTTCATTTTCTTCAGTTTTCACCACATCCTCTGCTTTTATTTCTTCCTTCACAGCCTCAATTTCGAATGGCAAACTTTCTTTAGTTTCATCTTTTTTCACGTCACATAACTTCTTTGCTTTTGATAAAACTATTGTTTTTTTACGCTTTGGCTTTTTTGATTGTAGAATCTTTTGCATAGCATCTGCCCATCCTGGATTTCCACCTTTATGAGTGTCACGTTCCTCGTCAACATCCGAATTCTCTGTCACGAACACTTCTTTAGACTTCATTCCTTTACTTTTTGCACCCTTCGAACCTTGCGCTTTTAATTTCTTTGAAATGTCCCTGCCGCCCTCGTCAGTATCGCTATTTTGTTCGAATTCTACTGCAACAATGTTATTATATGAATGTTACATAAAATAAACAAGTTCTTATAAAATCGTCGCAAACAATTATCTTTAATAGCGTTTAAGAAACTATATCTTTGAGAGGTTATGTCAAGATGTTAACCTTTTAATGTGGCACGATTTATAATATTAAAAGATATTTGTAATCTAACCTTGTGATCTTCTCATCTTTGTCATATTAACTTTTACAACCATTATTTATTTAAATAGAATCTAATCTGGATACGGGACAAGCAAGTTGCGTGGACAGAACGTCAAGCAACGCACCCACGTGTTATTTGTTTTGGTCGAGGACTGAAATCCATATACGACACACAATAATTATGCATGTACAAAAATGTAGAAAATATAGTTGTAGAAAAATGTTTCAAGAAGTTGAACACAATTTTTCCCACAAATTTTATTTAATTCACTGCTGCAGCATTTTATCCTTATGTAAATGTTTTAAAGACGGGTACAGAAAATAGTACGCAACTGCAATATGCAAATGATGTATATTATACAAAAAATAGACTATTTTAACATAAAATGTCCCAGCAAATTTAACTATATATTTATGTTTAACAACAGCTATCAATAGATGTACAAAATTATCGTTATTTAGAAAAACATAACATTAACGCGCCAATGATGAAATTACAATTAAGAACATATACCTTTTAATACAGATAGGCATGTCAATGTATCGTGTAAAAAAAGTGTATTAATTCTTTTGTATATTTCGAAATAACTGAATCAATTTTTTTTTAAATACGAATTAAAGACCGCACAAATGAATATTTCATACGTGAATAGAAAGTTAATCCTAAGTTCTCTTTCATACAGCTATGAATTTGATGTACATTCCTTTGAGAGTTCTAAAACATGTAAAATAACATTATCTACGGTTTTCGTTGTTAAAAGGGACTTGACCGTATCATCTTCTATAATAACTGTAAACAACAATTTTATATTTTCTCGTAGCCTTTCACTGAAAAGTAAATTACTTTCTGACGTTAATGGATAATGTCCGCATCTTCTAATTACAGCCTCGAGAATATCTTGTATAGGTGCTTCAGGCCAACCAAACAGCTGCAATAAATACATAAATACATGTATTAATTATTTTTCAATACTTAACGCTTATAATACAGTAAATTATTGCAATGAACACCTGAAGAGTATCATCATCAATTAGTATCTTCAAAAGATCCGATATAGCTTTCAACAATTCATCGGTAGAAAGGTTCTTCGATTCCCCATTTTTTGTTTTCTGTGCAGCAAACGTAGCAATGTTACAGAGTTGTGTTTGTAAATGCTTTCTCTCGACTTCATTCACTACGTCTTCTAATAAATCACGATGCTTTGATTTAATATGCCTAATTAAACAATCATGTCGAATGAAAACTCTGTTGCATTCGATACAAGACTGAGGTGGTTCTCGCCTATGAGTATTCAGGTGTGTATGTAGAGAAGATTTGGCAGAAAAAGCCTTGGTACATTTATCACATTTGAATGCTGAAATGGAAAAAATATAACCTTTATTTCAAAATCGAATTGAAGATCTACTTTTAGACTACGACATTGGCCTTGACTTTCTTACGTTTAATTCCCGTGTGCACTATAGAGTGTTTAACAAGATCTTCCCTTCTTATAAATCGCTTTTCACACATTTCACACGAAAATGGTGTTGCTCCCTCATGGATAAATTTTTTGTGGGCATTTAAGCGAGCTTTCCTATTAAATGCTTTGCCGCATACATCGCAGTAAAAACCATTTTCACCGGTATGATGAAACAAATGCGCCCTTAATTGAGCAGCTTGAATAAATGACTTTGCACAGTATTGACAAACGTGTGGTTTTTCTCCAGTATGAGTTCTCTGGTGACGATTCAATGTTTCACGAGCAGCAAACTTCTTTTGGCACTAAAATAAATAAAAAACAAACGATTGAATAGAGAATGCTTGAGAAAATAATAAACAGCTAATAATATAAATTGATGTCTCCACTACACGGAACATAACGTTGAAAACTGTGTACACTTTGCGGTAAAAACTTACATAAAGTATCCTGCATACAATGCTTGCTTGTAATAAAATTGTGCAAGAAAATTATTATTATTATGTAGTGCCAAAGTTTATGTGACTGAAGTCATATACTAAACTGCTAAAGTTGAGGCTTATTCACAAGATCACTACTTACATATTTGCATTCAAACGGTTTCTCTCCTGTATGTACACGTCTATGTTTCTTTAATGCTAGAGCCGATAGAAACGACTTTGGACATAAATCACATTGTACTGGTCGTTCTCCTGTATGTACTCTTTCGTGGATTAATAATTGTTGATTCGTGCCAAACTCCTTGGGACAATATTTACATGGTTTCTTCTGTCTTTGTGGAGTTCCGGCGTGGGTACGCAAATGTTCGCGCAAATTGTCCTTACGTGTAAATTCTTTTTTACAAACCTAGCAAAACGTACAATTATTTATATGCTTCAAAATACATTTTAGTTTGCACAGTATACCATGCAAAGAACTCACTTGACAGCTGAATGTATTAAGAATATTTCCATGACAACCGGATTGCATTACATGACGATGCAAATGATAGCTCCGAGAGAAATAAGTATCGCATGGCTCGCATCTGAAATTTTAGATTGTTTCATATTTTTCTTCCATACGTTTCAACGGAATTCTCTAATAACAAAGATATATTTGCCTAAAAACTTTTCGATCTGCATGAGTTGTATATCGGTGTTTGTTCAATGCCTTTTTATCATGAAATGTTTCTCCGCAATCCTTGCAAATGCTACTTTCGCATTGCCAATGAATCACAACAGTATGCCTTTCCAAAGATGATTTCTTCCTAAATGACAAGGAACAGATTTGGCATGCAAATTCTCCACCACTGTGCGCAGTCCTTAAGTCTTCGGCACAACAGTGGCATTGTGTATCAGGTACAGGTGTAATTACTGGCTTATCGTTATTATTTTTTTTACCGTCGAAACTGGAATCTAAAATTATTATTGTATTCATATTAAGTAAGTATCAAAGTAGTTGGAATGAAATCATATATGCCACTCTTCATACGTACCACCAGCGTTGGAATTATCAACATAATCCGAGCTATCATCCTTTTCCTCATCGTCCGAGTCATAATTTTCAAGACTTCTTAATTGTAAAATATTGGAATCATCCTCCTCCCTGCACATATCTAGATGTTCCTTCAGCATCTATTAAACAGAATAATTTGTTCCGTGTATGCTATAAAATTAATGCATTTAATCGAAATTTTAATACAGTTTATGCGATTAATGTAAAATCTTACATCCTGTGACTGAAATACACGATGACATGTTACACACTCGTAATCTGTTATAATTTGTATAATTTGTCCACCCTGAGCAATAACTGTAAACAGTGCAATAAAAAAAAATGTTACAAATAAAAAAAATTTGGCCGATAAATACGAAGCAAAAGATCCCTGTTGGAATAAACGAAAAATATGTGTAAGTATAAAGATATACATATTTATGACAGAAATAAAAGGCTATGTGTACTGTGTATACCTTTCATGTTGCTGGATTCTTCTTCAGCAGACATTATAATAGTTTCTTGCGAGCTATTTGGATCTATAAGAATCGAAGTCTCATATTAGAAAATGTAAACTTAAACGCTTAGGGCACGTTGCAAAGATGCAGTATTGTTACCAAATAAATTTTCTAACGTTGTGTCTCGCATCATTACCGTATCCTCAACTTTCACGATTTCTACAACAGAAATGACGCGTATCATTTGCTACGTAACAATCAGTGGATAAAACATCATTTTTTTCATTACAAATATATTTATACCTATTATTTCTTCCATCATTTATGCTTCCGGCAATAGGAAGAGCGGAAGAGTATTTGTATTCCTCAAGAATTGACAAGTATTTTATAACCGTAATTTGTGATCGAAAAATGTATACGTAAATCACGATACTTGGGTCGCACTTGGGTTTATAACTCCATGATCGTATTAACAATAGTATATTAACAAAGTATTAACAATAAAAAAGAACGTTTGAAGAAGGAAAGAATAAAATAAAAATGTTTGATAATCCTGTGATTACTGTTAGCTTCCGAGCTTCTTAGACACTTGCACCTGCCCCTGGAGAAATAATCCCTGTAAGCGTGAACGCACATCAAAATGGCCTATGTCAAGGGGCACGCCTTCCATCTTTCTAATTAGTGCATATTCGTCGATTTTTTAATTGTTTATAACTTTTAAAACATAAATGCCATATTGTTGAAACTGTTGGATAAAATATCTACGATTCGCAGTTTTATTTTAAGACCAGTCCGGTTAAAAAATACCCATTGTGAGCTGAGAAAAACGCAAATGTTTAAATTAACGATGTAATCCAGAAAGTTGGTTTTTGAGGTGCAGAAAGCTGCTCGAAAAGCTGGCAACGCGAGATGGCGCCACGCACCATTTTTGCTGGTCTGGGACTCAGTGTTTCATTGTATTCGTAAAAATAAATAATGATCAAAACTAAAATTCAGATAGCAAGTTTATGAAACTTGTAAATTGCGATGTCATATAAATGTACATGTACATATGTACATAAACTATTATTTCGTATTGACATTATTTACATAAAAATTAATTTATTTTTCGGGTTGTAGCTCATTTTACATTAGGGAAATATGTTTTATATTTCACAAGTATGAATAATAACATACGATCTACATATATACATATGTTAAAATAGTCTATGTCTCAATATCAATGAACTTTAGGCTTCGCAGATTTAATCTTCTTCAATTTCTTCAGACCATTGATATTTGACTTTAACAAGTTCCAATATGCTTGTTGGAACTTATTTACATCCTTGGAATGAATCTGAAGTAAGGCACAAAATGTTTTTGTATTAGGTACACGGATGATGAATGAAATAATGGAGTACTGTGCTACAAAAAAATACATACAACAGTAGAAATTTTTTTGGACCTTAATTTAGCTCTTACTAAACAGAGAAATTCGCTTGGTATTGGTAATGGTGGTTTGCCTTCCCTGGGTACTGGTTTGTTGTGTCCGTTAACTGAAGGAAAGTAATATAAGCAACGTTTTACGTTTAAACAGTGTTTATAAGACAACATTACAAATACTTACACCTTTTAATGGTAAGTGCTACAGAACCGGAGAGTCGAGATTTTTCGAAAAGTCGTGTTAGCTCCACTAAAAACTATAATCAACATTAACATATATACCCACGAACAATACTTTCACGTATTAAAAATTACCGCGTCATTTTCCAACAGAACCATTTTGCTAATTGCAACATATGTTTTTAAAATTTGTCAAATGTAACAGCACAACACGTTTGCTATGCCACTGTCGCTTCATTTAACCAAATGACAACCACGATGGCACGACGAACCATTATGGTGAATCCACAAGATGACGACAGGCACATGGAGATTATACGACTGAACATACGAAATATAATTTAAAATCTTTAATTATTCGTAAATTCTTTTTTCAGCTCTTCTATAAAAAATATTTGTGCTGTATATAATTCATTGTACTAATACGAAGGTTTTCTTTTAAAAGATAATACAGTAGAAGAAATGCTCGTTGTGCAATATAACACACCTCCGGTTTATCGGAGCTGTGACCTTTTTCTTGAGTCAAAAGTGTTTACGAATTTATTTTGTCGCGTGAATGAAAATTATATTTGCTAATATAATATCACGATGACCAGTAGAAGTATACACGTACAAATTTTTAAAACCGGCAAATGTATTTACGAAAATAATAATGATGTAGCGTTGAATGCTAATAATTTGGGTGGCTTAATTTCTGGTTTGAAAGAAACGCAAATTGAAATCAACAATTTTTTAACTAGCCTCGTGGAAGAACAGAATAATTCTATTAGTACGGAAAGTAAATAAATAGTATAAAAAAGAAACGCAACGATTGTTCTGTTCGAAACCCTTTGGGGCTAATAGATTTTTGTCAATTTTTTAGGTCGGCCAACGTCGGAAAGCGATTCGGATTTCGAAGACGAAATCGAAGTTAACCCTAAGAAATCAAAATTGATCGATTAGAAGTTTCATTCGATTGTTGCCCTGTTATAAAATTTACATTACGCCCGAATATCGTATTCTGATTGTTATTCCGCAATGTATTCTCGTTACATTATATATCCCATCAAATAGAAATCTGTGATGGTTAAGAAACTGTAATTTGAAAATAATTCAACAAAATATTATTGATAAGAAGTAAGGGGTAAATAATATTTCTTTTACTATATAAATTTTCCACAGTGTACCTTAGTTATATCGTTTTAATTCTCCTGTACTATATTAATTCAACATTTCTTTCGATTGTTTATCCATTGTTGATAAACAATATCTATGGCCGTTAAGTAGAATTGAAATACTCTCCATCGAAATTTATTAATTCGTTTAATTTTATTAAACACAGAACATGTCTACCATGCTCTCGAATGAAGCACAACTACGCTATGTAATAGAATGGTTTCAAGAATGGTCTGAAATGCAGAGAAGCGACTTTTTGGATATACTTTTGGAACAATGCGGGCCGTCAGGCCTTGTTAATGGCTTGGTATCTAGAATGGAAAGCTTAGGACATTCTAACGAATCCGATAGACCGCCCAGTCTATTTCAATGCCGTGTAAAATTATTTCGTGAATGGGGTCACAATTGGTCCCAGCAAGAAAAAGATTCTTTATTGTTGTCGATTAAAAACACGGATCCTGTATTTGCAGAAAAATACGAAGAGAAATTATCGTCTCTGGTAAACGAAGAAGAAAAGTCATAAGTGAACTACTTTGAAATAATATTTGTTTATTGTCATATGAAGATTATATATGTACTTCTATTGTCTGTAAAAATATGGAATGTTCGATGATGAACGTAGGGTGAAAATGTAGTATGTTTGATATTTATATTTCTATTCGTAAAATTTTTATGTACACTTTAATAATGTGTAATGGGTAATACCGAGTAATTGAAATTATTTAAATATTTTGTGTAAGATTCGTTAAAACATAGACTTTATGAGATTTATATTATGCATTCCATTGATAGTTCAAAGCATACTTTTTTTTATCTTTATGCATCCTTTGACCTATTTATTTATATGCAAAAAGTTTCTTTATCCTAACATTTCACAAAAGTTGAACAATAATTACATAATTCTATAAATGGATATATTATTTGACAATTATTTATATTATATTTTGTACTTATGAAAATAAATATTTTTCAATTCATCAATTTATTTCTATTATACATACGTTTCATCTAGGATAAAGCTTTTTAGTATAATTATCGTATTTTTCTATTTTTGCTATACATCACATTTACTGAATTGTCGAATTTAATATGTATGCTCCATTGGATAACTATAATAAAGTCATACAAAGTATAATTGCTTTCTTCATATTATTTTATGAATATTTATACAATTTAATGAAATTACCAAATTCTTATATTTAATATTTACAAATAAATGCGTACAAATATTCTGCTAAAATTAACTCCTATTAAAGATTTAATAAAACCGATAAGTGTTTTATTTGGATAAAAAGTTGGAATGCAGGAATATAATATTGAACTGTTACTTGCATAAATTATCCTAAGCTTAAAGCTTTGGTTCTTGTTGGAGCCATTTCATACATATCGCTTTAATTGCATTTTGGCCAAGCCTGTCAGATTCTTTTAATATTTTTCTTATGTCTTGTGCCCTTGAATGTTTAACAGCCAATAGGTACGCCGATTTTAATTGTTTGCATTCAATATATGCATTTATCTAAAAAAAAAAAGAAAGGAAAATGTTAAAAACATCTTACTGAAATTAGAAAATTTCGAAAGATTTGTATCGAACGTGTGGTTCAATCTTACTTTAAGTTCTATGTCAGTTATTAATCTAATAAGAATATAAATATCATTTTTTAGAACTGAATCAGCCTCGTTATGTAAACGATTTATCAACAACTTCGCACAATGCGACAGCACGTAATCTGATACAATATGCGAATTTGGAATTCCAGATGTGTGGCAACACTTAATTAATTGTTCTATTGCAGAAATATTGTTCTGCACAGTCAGAATATGTCCAGCTAAGGAGTAAATTTTTTGCTGTGGTAAATTGTAATCTGAAATAAATAGAATCATTTAGACAAGCAAATAAAAGGAGAACAGCAGAGTGTTTGTGTTAAATTTAAATTGTGGGACCTTGCATTATTCGAAATGCTATTCCAAATCCTTCTTCAATGTTGCGCCCGCAAAGAATAGCTAAAACAGCTAAATCAATCTTTTGCAGTTGATTTCCAAATAAAGTTGGTACTTCAGGAATTTGTGAAGTACTGGAATCCTTGCCAGGAAACAAGTCCAGCAACTGGGTGGTAGCCCTTCCTTCTTTCTCACTGGTTGCTAAAAACTTTGTAATTTCCATTTGTCTGCGAATCGTATTTATATGTTTATCTATTTCTGAAGGTTCCATGTCCATTGTTAGTATTCCTTGACTGAGATGTATAGAAGTTGTGCTCTTCCTTCTTCTCCGATTTAAAGTTTCAATTTGCAATTCAGATTCCAAATGCTTTTGGGCATCAAGCAAGAAGGTCGCCTTACTATGTAACTCTGTATAATTACTTACTTCGGTAAGATAAAAACGAATGCATGTCATTGCAGCACGTATAGAGTCTTTCATAAAGAGTTGCAACTGATATAAAATATTTAAATATTGCCTCCTTTCCAAACTGTGACAAACATGTAGTAAATATTTCTTCCAAATGAATAAACTCGAATAATTGTTAATCATTGCCTCGTGAAGCTTTTCAACGTTTCCATTTCTTAAACAGTGTAAGTAAATTGCATTAAAAAATAAATCCGGTTCCAAATCATTTTCTAGAGTAAAAGCAAGGCATTTATCGAATTCCCCGTGTTTCAAAAAGAACTCTAAGATTGAATTGTGACTTCCATAAGTTAATAAATAATCAAGGCTCTCAATATAATATATATTTTGAACACTTGCTGACACGTTCTTCGCGTGAAATTGTTTCTGGCTGGCAATTTTAAAGTTTCCAAAACCACTCAATATTTCTTCCGACGCGCTGGACTTGTACAGGGGTGGATGCTGTATGTATTGCTTGTGTATCCTTAAATTATCGAATATTTGCAAGATTTCTGTGAGTAACGGAGGATCTTTGAGTGGCCGATTTTTGGAAAATTCTCCCTTTTTCGTGTTCAACTCATCAAATTTAATTTCTTCACTTTCGTCCGTTTTATTTGATGATTTTTCCATTTCTTTCTTACTTGTACTTTCTGATTCCTTTGGAGGTGGTAATAATACCCAATCTTCGAAATTTTCATACTGTACTTTATCAAGGCAATGGGAGAACTTCTCTCGTGCTTGATCGAAATGTCCCATTTTTAAGCAAGCTTTACCCCAAGTTGCCCAAACACCTTGCGTGTCTAGTCCTGCTTTGGTACTCACGTCTAGAGCAAGAGTCCACTGTTCCTTTTCAATTAAAATGTCCCGCAATTTTCGCAAGGTGTGCCCGTCTAAATTATCGGAAGGTATAAGGTGTAAGCAGTCAGACTGTACAAGACTGGCGATAAGATCTACTTGCGATAGAAAACGATCACAATGAGCTAATCCAGTATTAAGGCCCAGCTTTGCACATTTAACTTTTGCAGCTACTAATAGTGAACGTATCATTTTAATAATCACAGTATGATCAACTTCAGGATTTACCTTTCCGCCACTAACTGGTTCTAACAGACGCTTCATTTCATCGCAACAGTCTAACAAGAAGCTAGAAATTGTAAATTTGATGAAATGTATTAAAATAGAATGTCTATACAATGTAAAGAAAATTAGATTTGAAAATCTTCATTACCTAGTGTATGTTTGATGCTCAGAATGTAGATTGAGAATAGCTAAACACAAAGAAATATTTGGAGCGTATTCAAATGAGAATTCTTCTCTGATTGTTTCGTTATGCTCTTGATCTCTTGTTAGTCGCCAGTAATCGAATATTTCGCTACTTGTAGTGGATGGTGTCCCTTGAAGAGTATGCATTTGCAATGCAGTTTGTCGTTTACAGTCGTCGCATACTCGTACAAGAACAGAAGCTGGATAACCAGAAACTTGCATACGATGTTGGGAGCATGTTGCACAAATAATACGACCACATCTACGACAATGATGTCGTCTGTTGAACATCGAAAATATAACGTTCTTGCAACAACTACATTTTGTAACCTGATGTGCAAATGACAATTGAGAACAATTATATAAGAATAACATAATGAATATGCATTTCATACATACTTTATCATTGGGTATCCATTCTTCTTTAGTAGGAACTAGTAGAGGCATCAGAAACTCGGTATTCTCTGTTTCAGAAGTAGGAGATTGGGCATTTCTTGATTTGCCGTCAGTATTATCACATTGCAAAGATACGCGACAATCTAAAGATTTTTTGGCATAGAATCTGATAATTGTATCGAAGCTAGTTCTTGATATATCCGCATGATCTAATTTGTCTTGAATATTATTTAGTATTCTTTGAATACTTTCAAATTTACAATTCATTAGTAACTGCTCTAACATCAATAGCGGTACTTTTATAAGATGAAGATATAATGGTCTATCTTGGACATCTAACATACTTAAAATATCAATTCCTAATAGAGTTCTTCTGTAGTTAATAGTTTCTGTTGCTTTACAATACTGTAGTAGATAATCACAAGTAAATCTCAGTGAGTCAATAGATTCCAATTTTTTCAACACAGTCTTGCAGAGTTTGATCGATTGGTCCAAAGGCAATGCTTGAAAGAACTGCAACAAATAATATGCCTGATTAAACTTCGAAAAACGATCGCGGTATAATGTGTTACCTTTTTTTTCAACAATACCTTTAAAGTTTGTTTGTAATTTTGAGATTCACTTTTCAAAAGACCAATACAAAATTCTTGGATCACAGAAGGATGTATTTCTAATGAAAATGCTTGGCATTCCATCCATTCTAAACACAGTTCGAACTTTTCTGCATTGATCAGTGATCTGATGATTTGGAGCGGATCAATTTTTTCTGTACAATAAGCTATATCATACCAAGTGCCATTAGATTTTGTTACACAGTACGGAAGCATTTTATGAAAGACAAGCACCCTGTGCAAAATTTCGTTCAATTGTAATTTACAATGAACAGGTAACTTATAATTTTCCACGTGGTGTACTGTGTAAAGTAAAGCATTTTCGCAAATACTTATGTGCCATCTATTAATATTGTATAACACGGTCTGACTTAGTATGTACACATCGTTAATTTGATATAAATATTGCAATACTTCTGTATTTAGTGTAGAATCCTTTTTCGAAATTATATGACTGAGAACTTTATCCTTCAAAAATTGTAAATCAGGATTTAAAGCCAAATAATTCGGCAAAGCATTTATAAGCCTTAAACAGACATTCCACTTGTTATCCTTTAGCGTAAGTTCTAAATGGGACCACAATAATTGTGTCGGTATAATTTCGAAAATAGCCGCGAGAGTTTGATTATTTTCAAATAATGCCTTCAATTCCTTGACCCAAGGTGAAATTAGTAGATTCTCAAGGCACGCAGTGCGCTTCAAATTATCACAATTGTTTTCTAAAATGGTAGGACTCTCGTTATGTATTCTTTGCAGGAGGTAGGAGACAACCCAACATTGACCTTCTAGGTATTGTAATAAACTTGATCTTATACTGTGAATTTTCCAGACAGTCCTCGAATGATCTTCTTTATAACAAGGTGGGTTAGATGAATTTGGATACCTTAGTACTATACTGCACAAGTACGAAGGCGCCATATATTGTACGATTATATTTTCATTAGAAGATTTAAGATACTCATCTATGGAAAATAGATGTCTACTGTCTTTACTGTTCTGTAAATCAGTCTTCAAGTGATCAGAAATAGAAGATTGATATTTCTCTGCAATATCTGGTAATAAAATGATCTGGTCTGTTTCTGTATTTTGTACAGGGTTTTCACACCTTGATGAATAATAGTCCAGATATTCGCGAAAAGCACTGGCCAAATCTTCCTCTAAAGATACTGTATTGCAGACCTGTAAATATAAGTGTGTTAATAAGTACTTAAACATATAGGAAATTTCAACAAATAATTTATAACACTCGGACATAATACTTACTCTCACATAAGGAGTTCCAAAGAATTCATTGGCCATAACAAAAATTACTCTTGGATCATATGGAATGTCTAAATCTTGCCATGCTGGTTCATTAAGTTCCTCGACTTGCATGAAGAATTTATCACCTAACATCGTATTGTTTAATAATTTCGATCTAAGGGCGGCAAGGGTCACTAAGCCCAAATCGCCAATTAAGTAACCGATAGACATTAATGAAACTGCGTGTTGCAAGTTATTAAACGTAGGCTTATTTGCCCATACAGTTAATGTAGTATGAAGGAACATTAGATTCCACGTATTCAAAAGAAAAGTTAATGTTTCATCCCCCACAGATAATTCACTCAAATCTAAGCTTACAAGGCGAGTCGTTTTATTTAATACATTTTGTAAATCTTGGTGCTTAGAAAGGGACTTGCAAACGTCATAACTCAATTGGGATTGATTCAAGCTTAAACTGTCTAAAACTTTCAGAACATCTCCTAATATTTCAGAAACACACTGATTTGGTCCTTGGATTTTATAACTTAAATCCTGAAAATTTAGATATACATTATTACCGTGTTTTGTATGCAGTCTATAATCTTACTGAAGAATAATCTGGAATACACTGGTCCTCACCGATTTACCCGACGCTTTATTTAAAATAATGCATCCGCTCTCTGTGTTGGCGATAGCGTAATTTAAATCCTTTTTATGAAAAAGTCTAGGACAGGCATTTATAAGAATACTGTATGCCAAATTAATTTGCAAGTCGTGTGCAATTGTTTCAAGCTTGCTTGGTTCGATCTTCAGCTCGAATATTTGGTAACCGAAAAAGTAATGTAGTGGAATCCTTAGTAAATCGGATACTGTAAGTATTGCATGTTCGGTTGGAATAATTGTATGCAAAAGTTGTAAATGAGTGCGTATGTTTTGCATGTATGGCTTAGTTCCGCAACAAACTGTTATTATCTTGCTAAGTACTTTTAAACCGGGCAAATAATTACTGTCTTTCAGTATCTTATTGGCCGTATTTTTATGCGCCTGCGATTCTTTAAATTCTTGATGTTTAATCATAATTTCATTCCAAAAATCTTCTCTCTCTTTGCATTCTTTTAAAGAGAATGCAACTTTTGCATCACAGAGTATATTCTCTGTAGAGAGCTTATCTTTCTTTTCGTATAACAATTGATGAAATTTATAAAAGAAATGTGCATATTCCGTGTTGTCAAGTGTTTTACATAATTTTAAGTATTTTAACGCAACTTCACACATATTGTACGAAATTGGATAAATTGGGCACATAGTTAAAGCCAAATCTAATGCACATATTGTTAATATTTCGTTGCTGTCAAGGGTCTCCATGGACAACATTCGTAAATTAGCTTCTTGAGATGCTAGAAATGTTTCAAATTGACTAGTTTGTCTGGAAGACTGTACACCTTCTTGGGCTGCCAATCTTATATTCTGAAACAATAGAAATTAATTATTTATTTTATCGATGGCACGCATTGATGGTTCTAATATACCTCTAATGTAGAAGGCTTCAAGTTTTCCAGGGATTGTTCCTTATCGTTCAGTCTGATTGCTTCTTTGCATATGTTTTTTCTAAATCGATGTAATGCCTTTGAAAACTGTACTTCCCCATTTAATTCAGTGTTTTTTATATTAGACGCCTAGAAAATAGTAACATAAAAGTGAATGACAATCAATCATGATGTTCCCCTCAGTATATTTTATATGGCTGCTACTGAGTGTTTTCGCTGCTTCATTACCATTACATACAGTGAAGTATTATTATCTCATTAATCATTTATACGTACGATTTTGTTAAAAAATTAATTTTCTTGCAGGTAAATTTGCAAGATAAAAAAGTATTTGAAATTGCTTCTGACAACAAAGATTACAATGAACAAAATGAAAACGAAATGATACAGGCTGATGATTTAGCAAATTTAAAATCTTATATGGAAGCTGATAGTAGATATAAGCCACTACATTCATTCGTAGAAAGCTATAATGAACGTGAAGCGATGAACAAGGTGCAACATGCATACACATTTTTTCATTTAATACCAAGAATATGGGAAAGCTCTATTATAGAAAATACCGATGTACCATTTGTTGCTGGATTCAAGGATGATTTAGATAATGAGCTTAGTAGTTGGTTTATATATATTGTATAATAATAAATGTTTTACGAACATTTCATTTCAGATCATTAAACATGAAAGTCCAACATTTTCAGAAGAAAGTGTTTCAAAGAAAAGATCAGAATAAACGAAACAATTTTTCTTCTTGGAAGATAACTAATGATACTGTTAATAACAATGAAGATAAAAAAAGATCAATTTCCTTGAATAGTATATCTGGAAATGATATTAGTAATGTTGAAAGTACAGAACTAGGTGAAGAAATGTACGATTATTATAAATTCAAAAAGGAGTACGAAGAGCAAGCAAAGCAGGAGATAAGTACTAGCAAAGCTCTAAATTCTACCGATGAAGAAGACCTAACAGAACAGCCTAAGGAAGTACTGAAGGAACTACTTGATTTTGAGAATTGTACAGACACGTCAACAAAGTTTGGCATTAAAGCATTAGATTGCTTAATGCACAAATACGAACAAGAAAAAAATAAACCCATTGTAAGAAAAACATGGTTGAAAATGTGGTTGACTATTAAAATTTGGTTTCTGATTTATACATGCATCGCGATCCCCTGTTGGTGCTATAGGGGTAAGTAATAACATTATTAAAGATATTGTAAAACCAAAATATTTTTCGTAAATAAGCTCTGATCCATTATTTTACAGGATGGTGTTGTTGCTGTTTCCGTTGCAAATTTTGTTTTCCAAGAAAACGAATACTGTTTGCAAAGCAATATTATATGAATTATCCACCTGGTGTATTTAGTACACAAGTTAAGGGGAAAAAAGAGAAAGAGCCCATCACATATGGGCCCACAGAATTTGAAGAAGATACGTACGAAAAATTCGAGACCGCAATAAGAAATATATGAAGTAGTTTCCTATAATAGTAAATTACCTCCACAATTTCTTCTGCCCTCGCATAATCATTATTCCATAAGCATCGAATAATTAAGCTCTCTTTAGTTGCCAACATAAAGTTTATAAATATTGGCTTATGAGTGGTATCTTTGGTTGTTGTACCATCTGTTATTAATGCCATATTTTTCGAACGTTTCCGCCACTTATGTAGCGGTTCCAATTCAGAGCTACTATTGGACCTTGTTTTTGTTTCGTCTGAAATGTTACCTTCTTCATAAAAAAACACATTTTCCTTGGAACGATTTGAAATGAATTTACCATCTAGGAAAATATGAATATTCGATTTATGTAGACAAGTTTTGTTCCTATCTATGATACCAGCATTTTCAGTGAATTCCGAATTTGTATAAAGTTCCAATCTCCATATAGCATCTGTTATTGCTGCATCGATAGAAGCAATGATTCCTTGCGTTTTATTAATTTCCTCCGTGCATTCATTTTCACTTTTCATGTGTATGTACTCGTTTTCAGTTGCTGTCGTGATGTCTTTTAAATAAAATAATACATCTTTCGCAGCATGTTTGTTACAAATGAATCCATTTAAATGTTGTTTCGTTTGTTTATTCTCATGTCCTAATTGTTCTAGAGAACTGATTTGATTAATCTTTTGAACATAATCGAAATCTTCGTGTCGCAAAAAAAGTAAACAAAATATATTTTCTATTACGTGTACACGCAAATCCAGGGGATGTAATTTTAACACGTATCGTTTCATATCGTCAAAATAACTTGCTATAGTAGATTGGTTTGTATCGTAAGAATCGCATAATAAAATAGCTTTTACAGAGCTCAACATTCCACAATATGCATTGAAACTGTCTTCAGGCACACGAAGATCTTGTAGTAAATTTAGTATTTTTTCATATTCTTGTTCATGTATGTTGATAGTCATCTTTAATGCTAAAAGACTACTAACATATTGTAGATCTAATATCCGCTTTATAGATATTTTTGGCTGAATCACGTCTGATATTACTGTTTCTTGACCATTACTTGGATTGTTTGCCCTCGCAGTTTCTTTTATGCTATTTAATATATATCTCAGCACTTTTGCACTGTTTTTCAGTGAATCTTGTAATTTATTTAACGTGGAATCACACGTTGCATTAAAATTACATTTTTGGATTAGAAATTCCATTGAATTACATATAAATGTGTAATCCTTTTGATTACAGTTTAAACAAATCTCCTCTTGCAAACAGTCACCCAAAACTTTAAATAATAGAACTGGCCAGAAAGGTTCTAATAATTTGCAAGAGAGTATCACTGATACATTGTCATACTTTTCATTTACTGTTAACACATGAGAAATATCCTAAAAAACAGAACTATTAAGAAATACAAATAGATTCATGAGAAATTTAATAATTTGAATATTATTGCTTACCAAAATGTCTATAACCCAGTGACGTTTGTTATTACATATCCTTTGTATGAATTTATTTTTAATTATAGTGCACGTAGTAGTAGAAGTTTTGTGAAACAGTGCGTCTTGAATTTTTGATACATCATTGAAATTATTAATAGATTTAAAATGTACATTAATTTCATTGATGAATATACACCATTGTTTGAACAATTGTTCGCTTCTTCTAGCGTATAATGCAAGTTGAATATCCTGGGTTTCATTTTCTTTTAACAACATAGGAAAAAGTAATTTTAATTTTTGAGTTGCATCAACCTCGTTAATATTCATTCTTGATATAATACACAGGATACATCCCAAATAATTGTTGCCGATTGACTTTTGCATAGATAATCTAAGTTCTAATGATTCTCTCAGTAGTGCAAAATAAAAATCTTCCAAATTAGAAATAGCATTAGTTGCCGTATTGAAACAAATGAATAATAACTCGTTCTGAATCCAACATATTAAAAATGGACTGTTATATACATTTTGCTTGAAAAATATCGGGTAATCGTTGGATATTTCCTCAAAAATTTCTGAATTCGTTTTTTCTGAATCATTTTTGTACAGTGCTAACAACCCCTATTGAATGCATAAAATAAACAAAAATTATTGATTCATATAGTATGTGTAAAATACAAAAATACAGATTAAACGATTGGGAAAAATTGGACTACTTATTCGTGGCTTACCTGTTCCAAGTGTATTGTCAAGTTTTTGCATAATTGCAAGGCATATTTCATTTCTATCAAGCACTGCTGTTTCTTTACATCTTCGATATCTGACGTCGCATTGTTACTAAGTTTGTGTAACAATATGTGAGTAATCCACTGATGCCGACTGTCATTTTGAGAATGGCTAAAAGAATATTGAATTAGAAGCTGCTCACTTATTTAATATAGAATATTAAATCTAACTATTATAATTATTATGTTAGGAAGTATATTTTATCATGCTTAAAATGTTCATTGTACTTACAGTAAATTAGTAATCGCTGTCTCTGATTTGACGAAATCTACATCATCTTTATTGCATTGGGAAAAAGATTGGTCGTTACTTTCTTGGTAAATAATAAACGATGTATACCATAATTTTGACAAGATACATTTATTTATCTCTAACATTTTTGCTTCCTCTCAGATTAATTAAAACTTGCATTTATGGAAAATAGAAGCAATTACGCATAGTGTTTCAATCAAACGTCAACATGTTGATAACAGAGAATTCAATGTTTACGATGTGACGTCATGTAATTGCATACATGTGAAAGAAAATTATTTTTTAAATTCATATTTCGCCTATGTTTAGGCAGGACGTATATTATTTTAAATAATAATTATTTATTACTTCATGCAGCATATGTCAACAATTATTCCCGTCAAATTGTGGGGTATCTCTATTTTAGGTTAAGCTAAAAAAGATCACGGTCTATTTTCATTAGAAATCATATTCTAGTAATATATTAATTCTTGCAAAATAAATTAATTAAGCTTTATATGATGAATAATATTGCCCGAAACTTAATAAAGAATTCACGGATGAGATGTAAATGGACTGTTTTATCAAATTATACTACAACACCAAGTTATGTGGATCCTTTGGCGGGTAATAAACTAATTTTTTTTGTTAATAATTTTATATTATTTCTAGTGCTATGTGTTTTGCAGATAAGTTGCCACACAAAATAGAAGCCGAATATAAGAAAAATGCAGGAACGTCGAATTCTTCGAATGTAGTGGATGTTGTAAACAATTTTGTAGAAAAAATTGAAAAACAACCGGAGAATATGAATGCAGAGGTGGCTATTCAATTATTGCACACTTTTTACGAAAAACATACCAAAAATAAAAACTTATCTTGTAAAGATTTACAACATTCAAATGAATTTTTGAATATATGTAAAATAATACAAAAAGGTGCAAGAGCTTTGCCCCTGTACGATAGCATCTATGCGTTACGAATTTTAGTTTCACTGAATGTTCCAACGTACACATTATTAGTGCAAACATTACTTCAATTGATACGAGTTTCTGTGAACGACTTGTCCATTGGACAAATAATGTGTATATATTATACATTGGAGAATGTACAAGAATGTCCTTTGATTACTTCTTTAAGGATTGCTCTGTGTAAGGTTTTCAGAGAACAAGCAAAATTTGAGCTCTGTAGCGAGAGTTATAATTTATTCAAGGCCCTCAGATTTTCTGACATTATCAATGACACAAAAACCAAACAGCTTATTATTGGTATTTTATTAAAAAATAATAGCGCGATAGATATTAGGTCCATATTGGATATCTTTTATATGCTATACACACTGCCAATGTTGGATGTATCTTCTAAAACTATGCTGTCTAAAGTAAAATATAAAATAATAGAAAACGCTACATTTTTAGACGTCAACCAGATTCACGAATTACTTTACTACGTTTCTACGAAGTTTAAGAAATCGTAAGTGTTAATTAAGAAATAGTTTTTGTCTTGTATAAGCCATTTTGCTACCCTCGGGTAACATAATTTCATCTAATATTTTTGTTGCAGAGAATTCGATTTTTATGATGAAAAGATGATAAATGTGTTATGTGTTGCGTTGTTAAGTAAAAGCACCACTTTGAGTACAGAAATAAACATTTTGCAGCAATTAAATAAAATGAGATACAGCAGTACTTTGTTCTTAGACAAATTAGCACAAAAGTGCATTGACTCTGGTAAATTACAAATATGTTCGCATACTGAAATAAATGATATTATTCAAGGTTTTGGTATCGCTGACTATAGGCCAGACTGTTGGGCAGTCTTGAAAACTATAATAGAGGATGTGGTTAATAATAGGAATTATTTGCTAGAGAATGGAGCTTATTTTGCTTTTCGGTTACTCTCATTGGACTGTTATTGCCCAAGGTTGCTGGAAAAGGTCTTCACATTATATAATGAAGTATCTAATGATCTTATAATGAAAGATGTTACAGCAATTACGTTAATGTTACATTGGTGTGTGAAACTCTTTTATCCCGAATATAATGGTATTACGGTAGATGAAAATAAAGTGCACCAAGCTTTGACAGACAAGCTTTCGATAGAACATAAAAAGAACTGTTGCCCTTCTGTAACGGAAAGTTTAGTAGAAGCTGTTGGAGGTGCTGAATACATAAAATACGGACTAAGAACAAGAAGTGGTAAATTTGTTGGTAAGAAATGAATGACTTATAGGAAGTCATAATTAAATACTGACAAATGTAAACTCTGCAAATGCGTATTTTCATAATTTTAGATTATGTTGTTGTTCTACAACCAAATGGGACTCCAATGAATATTAGCCACTGCGACAGTACTATATTTGTCGAAGACTTAGAACCAGTATCGAATTGTACAAAGTGAGGAATATTAATTTCATAATGCTTAATACTTTGTTTATCAATCGCACGAAAAATACTTAAGAAAACACAATTTGTTTTTTCAGAATTCCTATTATTGTCTTTAACAAATCCGCATATTCTAATAATAGAAGAAATATATCATCTACTTTGAAACTACAATTAAAAGCAATAGAAATGATATCAGGACTTCGTCCCTTTATTATAAATTCGTACTTGTGGGACAACCTTTCACGTACAGAAAAGGTATTACATCTTCGGGATGCCATCAAACCGATAAGAAATAATACTTGAAATATATAAGCCATGCGTAAAAAATGATTGTCATTCGTTAAAATATATAATTTTGCAGAATGTTCTGTGTTAAATTTTTTTCGTACATAAATGTGACGTATATCTAGACTAGGATTTATAAATACTATACAGAATCGTTTACAGTATATATTTTACATTCGTGTAACAATTTATTTATATGAAAATATTTATAACATCAACAATAAAGTTGTATGATTCGGGATTCTATGTATTTCATACATATTTCTACAAAATTTGTATTACGTTATTATATCTAAAATATTTGACGTATTGCTAATTTTAATACGTTGATGAGTATTTTTTGTATAAACATAAACATAACCGTAGTGTATATATATATATATATATATATAAGTAACATATATTGAAGACAATACCTAGTAATGTATAAATAAAATTTGTGTAACATATATAATCCTACAGCTGCTGACAAATTGTGTTAACATAAATTGTTGTTATTATCGTAAAACACATATTTTAATAAACACGCAAGTAATGCTTTTGAAATATTAGAAGAGCACAATATATTGATAATGGAAAAATAAAGTGTTAAATAGCACCAAGTATGCACCATTTTTAGGATAGAAAAACAATGATTAATATCACTGATTTAGACCAAACAATTTTAAAGCATTGAAAGCAGTGGCTAAGGCAACTTCTTCTGGAGCGACTTGCATAAATGCTGCTACCATTTCCACTATTGCTGGCAAGGCACATGGTTCGTTACGTTGGAAAGTGCAATAACGATGAAGAAACGTCATGGATCTTTCGGTAAGAGCATCTTTAACGTGTACAGGTAGTTTACTGGCTCTGGTATTAGGATACATGAATGGAGCATCTGTTTCCACTAATATTCTCTCTAAAGGTGCAAGTCTTTTTTCCAACAGTTGCCTTACACCGCTATCGGACTTATCTTTACATAAATATCCAGTGATTCCTAGATAAAACCCATGGTCTAAATAAATTTGTGCCTCCTTGGCTGTTCCAATAAAGGAATGAATTAGAACTGGTGGTAAACAATTTTTAAAATGATTCAAAACTTCTAAAACATCCGTTTGAGCACCTCTTTCGTGTATTATAAGCGGCTTAGTTAATTGACACGCAAGTTCTACTTGTTTATGAAATACAGCCCTTTGTGTTTCCGGATCGGAAAAGTCCCGACTATAATCTAAACCACATTCTCCTATCGCAACGCATTCTGGATTATTAGCTATACTCTCCAGTTCTTGTAAAGTGTCAGGACTTGCCCATGATTTTGCATCGTGTGGATGCACACCGGCGGTGGAATAAAGTGTACCGGGGTATATCCTGGTTAATCTTAACGCTTCTTTACTAGAACGAATACTCGCACCCGTTACCATAATCTTTTGTACACCTGCATCTTTTGCTCTTTGAATTACGCTATCTAAATCTCTGCTATACTTTTTGTTAGTCAAATTGGCACCCACGTCAACTATAATATAATTTTCATAACACTGTGTCATAGCTGAGGAAATAGCTTTTTCCTCTGCATTCGATGCAATATTTTCAGCCATTCCTCAGTATTTAATTATAATATCTGAAATAAGATAAAAAATAATAATTATTCAAAATATATTTCCTCGTATCGAATGTAATAATACCGATTATAAAGATAAATCATTAAGAACGTAACAATTTTTATCAAACTTTATCACACTTGGTTAGTCACCAATGTGGTAAATTTGCTCTCGCTCAACATATGTTATGTACACTGTTTTACTGGAACAATTAACGGAAAGAAAACAAAACATGTACCTAGGTGGGAGGTGGTTAAATTACTTAACCTATGTCAATCGAAAGCAAAAAAGAGAAGAAAGAACATATATATATATATATATATATACGATTACATATTTTTAGTACATATTCTAATAATAACATTTTTTTCAACACTAACAATGAAACTGAAAATGCATCTGTTGCTAGCACGTTGAAAATTTCTTCGGTTAATTTCTAATGTCAAAATCCAGTTCCAGTACAAATTATGTGTATTAGGGCACTTGATATATATGGAAATATATATACATGTAGAAATACTTTATATTACCAATAGGCAGTTCCCTACGGATTAAATATTATTTAAAAGTTAATTACAGAAGTATTTAGTTGCACACAGAATGTCTGATTGTATTATGATGTGTACGATGCACCGTTTTGCACTTTGTATTATACGATTAGTTCTTTCAATATGAGCTGATTTAATGTGAAACACATGGACTCTTTGCACTGTTGAATCATATACATAGGCTGTTGTGATAACAAAGTATATGCTTAAATTTTGCAACAGAGAAAGGGAGAGAGTATTCTATATTTTATATGATTCAATTTATGATACTTATTTATTAGTTAAATGCAATACTTAACCATTTAAAATAAAATAAAACCTTTCGTTTGCAACGAAAGTTTGATTCAAGGTTTATCGTGTATATAAAATTGGATAAAATTGCATGTACCGATTATATACGTTGAAACAATAAAAAAGAATTTCGATACTTTCACATTTTGCATACTAAAATAATTAATAGCACGTTAAAATCGTGGCAAGAAAAAGTGTAGCCTAAAATTCGCATTGCTTAATATACGCGGGAAATATAATTATGATGAAGGTATTTATTTTGTTAATTGTTTTTACTATAAAAGAATATAAACAGTGAAATTAACCCATCGTAATCATTAATTTACTGCAATTCTACATAAAATCCGTTTATTATAATGGCAAAAAAAATGATATTAAAAGATTTCATTTTATTTGTAGCTTCAATCTTGAAAATAGTTATATTATGTGGAATAGAGTCTTGCTTAATTAAACATTAAATTAACTCTATACAGAAAAGGAAAACAAGGCGCCAGCGACTCGCAGAGAAAGAAGCTACTGCAAAAAGCCTGATCGATAAAGCAAATTCATTATCGAATCCATTAGAATCTTTACCAATTTTTCAAAAGTATGTAACAAAGGATAGCCAGACTATTGAACTCTCTTGCATAAAAGCTACAGACGCAGAGCCTGAATGTACAGCTTGGGTATTCGATATTGTGGAACGTAACATGAAAACTATGTACGAACAAAGTAGTTGGGGTTGGGATCCAGTTGATAAACAAAAGGAACTAACAGAACCCACAGTTTGGTACTTAATAGCATCTTCAAATAATACATTTGTTGGATTTTCTCACTTTCGATTTGATATAGACGACAGAGAAGAAGTATTATATTGGTACGTAAATCCTTCTATGTTCCCGTATATTATCAAAAATAATTTCATAAATACGTATACAATTTTATTTCATTCAGCTATGAAATACAATTGGAGTCCACAGTACGAAGGAAAGGACTCGGGCATTTTATAATGGCTGCACTTGAATGTATGGCATCGGAAAACAAGATGCTCAAAGTAGTTTTAACTGTATTTAAACATAATCTGTCAGCTATGCAGTTCTTCTATTCTCTTGGGTAACAATCATTTACTTCATACCTAGGATAAACGATTACTAACTTTCGAATGTGAATTCTTACTGTTACTTTATTACAGAACTTTCGACATTGATAATAGAATAAAGATACATTGTAGATGTACAAAATTACATTTTCTAAATTGTGGGTACGACTAGTATGAAAATGCTTCATTTTGCAAAACCCAATACTTTGCTATTTTAATATAATCGCGAGTAATAAGCGTATGCGTAGTTAGAACATTTCTATGTTCTCTTGCATTCATATTTGTATAAACGGAGTCGATTATTTCAAGTAAATGCTTATAAAAGCAAATGCTATTTGGATCAAACATGTTTTTATTCTCATCTATTGAGTACCATGATTGAGTCATATTTCTTGATAAAAAGTAGATCACAGTACCGGAAATATTTCGTACAAGAACAAAAATATGTTCTTAAAAACTTGCAATCCCGAGTTTTATAGAGAAAGTATTATACCTTCCATTGTCATTAAAAATCTCACAACCAGCTAAGGTTGAAAAGAGTATAGTTTCAATGGATTAGAATCATAATTTTATCCTATGTAGATGTAATTTGATAAATATTCTTAAAATGTAAGGCAGTCAAAATTATTATTAACCTAAGCTAGTTAAGTGTATAATATACGGTATATATTATGCAATCTCACTAATTATACTCAAATATCATCTGTACAATTAAAAATATTTTCATGCTCACTAGTTTGATAAAATACATTGTTCACCATCGTACATAAATGTTCTCAATTAATACTGTTGCAGCTACAAGATGGATAAAACTAGTCCACCAGCATCTGATCAATTCGATTTCATCATTTTAAGTAAGGCCGTTGATAGTGGAACAATGAGCAAAAACCTAAACTCGTTTCAATGAATTTTACGATTGTGTTTTGTGAAACAAGATTGGTAATATCTGATGCGGACATAAATTAACAATAGGTGATTTCAATGTTGGTCCTACATTATGGAATGTAAGCGGAGCTTTACTAATAATCCAATCATCTATGTAATTGAGGAACTTTGTTAAATCAACTTCTACGGAATCAGAAATATTAAAATAACGTAAATAAGAATTATCGTTCCAACACGTATCCAAAACTGCTTGATGTAAAACCATTCCGATAGCCTTGCCTGCTCCTTCGGGAATAGGAAATACTCGAAAACTAACGACACTTAAGTCTGCAGGAAAGTCGTATCGGAGTGGTGAGAAATATGCATTTAAATTGATTGGCAAAGTGTTACGTGGGTGCATTGCAATTATTGGGTGTAACAGTTCTTCCGATGCTAAGTGGCCGAACAACGATAGCACTCCTGATGGATGATTCGTTGGAGGTGTTGCAGATGTACAGAAAGGCTTTCTCCTTTCAAGAACGAACGAGAATAAATGATTTGTTAATAAGTTGTCGGTCACACCTTGACCAAGCCCCCTATTATCATCTTGGAGTAATCTTCTATCTTGCATAATCTGCATAGAAATATTTATGATATGGTAATATTTCATTTCACCATCGATAAACACGAATATGTGTTAAATATATACCTCAATTTGTCCAGACGCCATAGAACTTACACCCAATGGTTGGGCTGTTAGCACTGTTAATCTGGTTCTCTTATCTTCTATATATGCACTTGCCGCCATTGGATAATAGTTCCCCTGCGTGGGAAGCTTCGGGAATCTTTGGCGTTTAATCATCTGAAAAATAAACATTCTAATTCAATATATTTATTAGTAGCTATGGATTATTTTGTTTACTCTTACTTACGTTAAGTCCGTTTAGATCTGTAAAGAATTGATCACCCGAAGCTATGTCTGTGCTTAGCCTCATAGCAAGTTCATAATTTTGTGTTTCGGATATATTGATTTCATTAAGGATATGTAAACCAACACCATCAGCGCCGGGGGAATTGTATAGCGTACAAGTATGGCGTACATGTGCTAATTCTACAAATACTTTCGATACAATGGGTCCACTTATCAGGTGTACAATGCATTTGTTGTCCATAGATATCAAATCTGGTTCTGATTTGTCAGGCAAAAATAAATATGCTCCACTTTTATCTTTACTAGAGCCCCTGGTGCCATATTTAACAAATTCTAGATGCACGGGAACTGTAGTGTTATCAACTCTTAAAGCTTTCAGCAGGCCTGACTTTCCAAAAGATGCGGACAGCTCTGGCCGTTGAGTAATTGAAAATTCTTGAGCCTCTGGTATTATTTGTATTTGATTGAAACCAGGCACTTTTGGAAAATTTATGTCCGTGTTAAAAACAGTCACGTTTGCAACGTGTACCTCCCTGCACAGAATGAACAATAATGAGATAATAAATCGTGAAAGTATGTACACATAACGAAATTTTGATACAAAACTTTACATACGGTGGGAATGACAATTTCGGTAAAGCATGAATTAAGTATGTCGTAATACCAAATCCGGGTACAGTAACTAAAAATGATAGCTCGTATCTAGCAACAGTTAATGCAGCAGTACCAATCCAAATTGGAGAAAGCTGACATTGGACTGGTTGCCCCATACGATCGCTAACTTTAACAAACGGAGTGGATACAACTAGCGTCTGTACTTTAGTCCTTTGTCTTGGAATAGAATTATATAGAATCACTTTTTTTATAGGATTTTCGTCACCTAATATTAATACATGTTTATCTCCTGCACTGGTATGGCGCAATCTAAATTAAACACAATGAATGCTTTTATGTATTCAAAATAATGAGAATAAAAATAGATAAAATTGAGAAATATTGAAAAATTCATCTCAAACCTAGATTCGTCAAGCGACATGTAAACGGTATCTACATCAACAGCAGCTTCTTGTGGAGTTTTCAATAAATGTGCCACTGATTGTTGAAGTACATGAGCAGAATTATTCAGTGCCATTATCATCTTTTTAGCATAGTCTACAACAACTTCATCTCTGGCTGTACCAGTAATACCGTCATGATGTTGGAATAAAGAATGCCACATTCTTGCCTTGGTCAAACGTTGGGCGAGTGTGCCTTCCACTAAGTTCTCGTTACCCTTTGTCCAAGCCACAGTAGTTAATATTTCGGATGCCCTCAATAAACTTAGTAATACACGATCTAATCGTTTGTGGAAAGGCCTAAAATGTATTTAATATACGCGTTGTTGATAGCATATCATTTAGAGCAGCCTATATTTAAGTGTACCTTGATGTATAATAACCACTCCAGTAATGATCGTCTCTGTCGGAATAGGTAAAAAAATCTCCAGATAGAGTAGGAAATTCGTTTAAGTTGTGCTTCTCTCTAATCGCGTCGAAATAATCGCTTAATGTTCCAAATTTAATTTGTACATTCATTTGTTGATTTTGGTTCATATAATCGAAAAGTTTCTGGTAATTATTATATTGTGCATCCCATTCAGTGAAATGAGTGTATCTAAAATCATCCCCTAGCGGTGCTAACACCACATCCGTTTTAAAAAGCTGAGCTTTCTTACGATACTGATCCAGTAACAGAGAAGCTCTTTCTGCAACGTTTGCTTTAGTTATAGCTCGCGGGGCTATTTTCCATGGACAACTTAGTCCAAAGTTTTGTAATCTATAAAAGTCAAACTGACAACATATTTTCGGATCTGGACCACAAGTGTGTGGCACGTCGTAACTATAAAACGGCATCACATGCGTAAACATTTCTGTTGATCCATCGTTATCCCATAATTGTCTCCAACGAAATTCTAATTGCTTTTGCCTGGCCAATTTCTTTTTAACAGAATAATGTACCCTCTGTATCAACACGTTCTCTAATCCGGAATTTTTCAAGAGATACGGCATAGTTGGAGAAAGGCCAAATGGATCAATGGTCCACGCTGAATTTGGCGTATAATCTAAATTATACTTCAACCACTGATGACCTTCTGTAAGTTGCGTAAGCTGTGACATCCAATGAGAAACCGATTCATCCGGCATGACCCATCCTCCTGATACAATTTCTAACTGCCCATCGTGAATCAGACGACGAACTACATTATGAGTTGCCTTAGACTGATCCTCCCACCAGAGTTGAAAAAACGATATCTCTGCCCAAATAAATTTACGCCTTCTATCCTCTGCTAATTTTGTTACCATATTATTCAATATATTTCTAGTTTGAAATGTGTAATACTTTTCAAACGTGCTAAGCCACCCAGGGTCGTTGTGTGAATGTGGAACAACAAAAACTTTCAATTTTCTATTTGGATGCCATTGCTTGTCATCGTACGTAATATTCCATCCCTGTTTCCATACTCCGCCGTCTGTGTTATCAAATTCTAATTGTCTATATATTTCTAACATTTGGATATCCACATCGGGGACCTTTTGTATGTTAAAGTTACATTTAAGTCCTTTCCCCAGTCGAGGAGAAGTAGACAATGTAGATTGATTACGATGGTTTATAGAATGAACAATAGGGGCAAAATTTTTCGCTTGTGCCACTTGTCTCAAAGCGTTCATAACTTCGTGATGTTTATTGAAATCCTTTTCTAATTTTGCTAGTCTATTTTCAAAATGTAACCACTGATTCTGAAAGTATGGAACATATTACACATTTACTTGTAACATATTAATTACACTGAGATGCGTATCGCAGACTTACATCGTTTACAGACAGTTTTGATCCCTGCCCTGGTGGGAAAAGTGTCAAATCCATCATTAAATATATCATAATACAGCAGGCAAGAAATAACCCTGCGCTGAGAATCGCAAATGTTTTTCTGGTCCTCATTTTTGCACATTTATCAATTCAGGTATGACGTTGCTTGGAATCGAAGGGAACTGTTAATAACAATCGAGGATTAAGCTTTTCAGGCTTCGGCAGAATACATATATTATTTTTTCAGTACGTAAACTTGATCTTAACCTTCTTTCGTACGCTTCGCTTAGAGGTTGCATGTCAATTGTTTATTGAAAAATTTCATTCTTTTATTTACAGATTAAGATAAGGAAAATACCATGTTTAATTAATTCATTTAAAACAAATTTATAAAGTAACAACGTATGACATTAAGTCAAGTACGAATATTAAACTTTTGTTTGCACCAGCAGCGACACGACTGCAACTACCGCCATATGTTTTATCACGTAAAATATTTGCATCTCCACTATTATGTAGTTTAGATAATAGATAATGTGTAGCTGATTTTCCCATTTTTCAATTGCTGTACTAAAAGTTAACGCAAACATATATTTAAAAAGAACTTACCAACAGTTAGGAATTGTGACAAAGAAATTATATGAAGCATAAGTACTCTCATATAACATAAGTACTCTCTTATGGATGCTGTTGTATTCTGAATTAATGTTTAGTTAACATTATTACTATGTAGTTAAACAGATATATTGTTATATGCTGCACATCTCCTTCTTCGATAAGATAACAATGCAATTACTTTATTATATAATTGTAAATGAATTATCATGGAAACTGAAAACTAAACAAAAACGTGGAAGATCGATCTTATTCATGTATTATCGATAACTTTAATGCTCGTATGATTATCGATAGATCGTAACATCGTAATCGATATGCGTCTAGTTTTTTAGTGATATTCTTACGAGATATTTAAAATTCATACATCAAATATGGCCCCGTGAAATGCAAAACATGACTCAATAAAAACGCAGGAGAATAAGCAAGTTGTAACAAATTCAATAACACGCATGATTTTGCATTGTACCGTGTGCTCTGTTATAGGCAACATCTACTTGTAATACTTGTGCTTGTGATAATAAAAGTTCTAAGCAACAATGAACGAAGATACTGCACATATTTATACCTATGATTATATAGAAAAAATTCAGTATCAGAAATTTATACATAATAACTTGTTGCCTTACGTAGACGGATTAGAGGCAGAATCAGAGAATTTATTAGCCGAAATTAAAGCAAATTTAGGCAGAGCTATCATATATAACGAAGTATGGCCAGGCTGTTATGTATGGGTTAGTAAACTATACCAGTGAGTACTCATTTTTATATTCTTTTATTGTTATAAGGTATCCAGATCACAGTTGTATGTGATATTTACTCAGTTCACAAAAATTCATACACGAACTATTTAATTTGGATTCATATACATATACATATTTCTTACAGTTACATAAAGATATATGGATTAAGATTCAAGAAAGAAGATCACATTTTATTTGTTAAGTTGTTATTTGAACTGGTTACAGTTCCGCTAATACCAACAGTCTCTACATTTAAATGTATCTCTGTTCTACTTTTATTGTTAAAGTAAGTTAACTTTAATTTCCATATAGAAATGCCTACCCAAAGTTATTCGTTAATTATGAAGAGCAAATTGATTTACATTTTTTGTTGCAGAAAGAAAAAATTATTATCTCCAGATGAACTGGAACTTCCTTGGCGACCCCTTTATAAAGCACTACGTTTTTTAATTGAACCAGATGAAAACTACCTGGACATGTATAGTATTTCACCTATTTATGAAACTGCAATAGAGTCACTTATATTATGCTCAAAAGCATATTTCCCAGTAAGTAAATATCTGCCCCGAATAAATTAACAAATGAACAGTAAATTAATACATTGTGATAGTTGAGTGCAACACAGGAGATATTAGACGAATTGAGACCGACATTATGCCCTCTGGATGTAACAACAATGAGTCAAAGTATGCTAACATTACGATTGTTCCTGCCAATACAATTATCTCCGCAACATCACGCAATCGGACATCAATTATGGTTTGAAGAATTTATGAGATTATGGGAAATTTCTCATAACGCCCCAGAATGGGAACACGAGATGATGGACCTGATTGCGCCATTAGCTAACTGCAATATTGGATACATTGATTGGGAACCCTATATTCCATTAATGTTCACAAGATTTATGAGATGCTTAAAGCTGCCTGTATTGTATAGTAAAACAGAGAGATTTAAGCTACATGAGATAGATCCAGCTTCCATTGCAATATGGATAGTATCAACTTTGGTATGTTTTTGTTATTTCTAAAAAAGATATGTAGAAGGAGCAAAATAACACTTCAGATATTTTTTATATTTTTAGGGTCACGGTTCAAGTGTTCAGACATATTTTGAAAAATTTTTGAAGTCCATTGAAACATATTTTCACCCTGCCAATAGCGGTAGCTGGTTGGCGATTTTAAAGAAACTTCTGATGAAACTTTCATTTTATTTTATTACCCGTTTGCATCGGTAAGATTGGCAATTCTAATATTTGAAATATATTTTGATTAACGTTCCTCAATTATTTTTAATGTTCCATTTCACTCGCTCTTTAGAGAACGCTATGCCAGGATAACTTGGGAAACACCTGTTCCCGAAGAGTACAAATTAACTGATAGCGATATTGATGCATTTGTCAACAGCATGATCCCAGTTACCATGACAGCCATATTTAATAAGTTAAACGTCAACGACGCTGCTCTAACATTACATTATCTTGCTACTATGAGACCAAATTTGGTTATTCCACGTGTTATGGATAAAGTATCCTCTACATTGGATTCTTTATCAACAGAATCGTATAAATTGATTGCTACTTTAAGTTGCATGGAAGCTATAGCCAGACCTATGGCAGAAGGATCTGGAAATATAAATACAGGTATGGATTGTGCTTTATACGCTGTGTACATTATTGTTTTCTAACTAATTACAGTATCTTCTCTTTATTTATGTTGTAGGTTACACGTATCCAGAAGGACCAACCCATATTGTACCATTACTCTCTCAACTTTTACCTATTATTGACCCAAACAATCCAGAAAAGTGCTTCCTTGCTTTGCGTCTTGTTTCAATTTATGCCTGTTTCGCGCCTATTATGGATTCATCCAAGTTACTTGCACCAGTAGATACAGAAGAGAGAATGAATATCGAAACAGCATCTGGATTTGATGATTTTGTTTTACAACTTTTAGACAAGATATTCTCGTTTATAGACTATAGTTCATTGCAATTGGTTAGATTGGAGAATTCCACTGGCGGTGAGAAAAATAAATTAGAAAAAGTCACAGAAACCTCACTATACAGCGTATGGATGGTTTTGCTAAGGCAGGCTAATAATACATTGTTTGAAAATTTATTGAACAAATTACGTTCATTTATAACCGAACGTATACTAGAAATTAAAGTCGCCGGTCAGCTGGCAAGCAGCTTGTGCCGTGTATTTGCACGTGTGAACGGTAAAGAAACTTTGCGTGCATTATTGCCTGAACTGTCGCAAATCATTCTAGATATTATTGGTGAAAGTAACGATATTGTTAAGGAAGAAAATTTGGACGGCCGTCTTTTACACGCAATGTTATTATTATCGGCAATCGTTGATACCACCGGGGACAACTTGCTACCACACTTAGAGACATTGACAAACGTTCTTGATCGTGTATTGATTTTAAGATCGAGAGAGGGAAACAATTTGGCGTGCATCTTATTAAAAACGATTCTTCATTCTTTGTCCACTATGGTTCCGTATAATTTCGAGTCTACCGAAAAACTAAGATACTGGGCTCAAGTGGTGGACATTAAATCTTTGAGCATCAAATGGTATATTCCTGGAGAGGAAGAAATGGCTGTACTAAATGAACTATTCTTAAAGTATCTACTTCCCGAAGTAAATAAGTTAGAGAGATTTTGCAACGACTGGACTGTATTAACCAGGTAATTGTTCATAATTCTTTACAATGTTCAATTCATTTGTTACAATGAAGTTATTATATGATCATAAATATGGTTTAAGGGACGAGTTACGGGTCAGTCTGAACATAGTAAATAGCATTATACACAGTTGTGATTCCCTTTTGCCTCTGTGGAAAGAAGAGCCATTAAATTTGGTAAAGTCATCTTTAAAGTGGGTTCCTTTCGTCCCAACGCTTGGGGCAAGAGAAGAAATATCGATGCCTGACGGTAGTAATGTGAAACGCTATATCGTAACACTTCTGAGCAAAGTGCAAAATGTAATACTGAACAATGCTGAAGAGGACACAAAGAGCTTGATTGCGTTGATAAAGGTATTTGCCTTCATTTATCGTGATTTCTTAGCAAAGAAATTTAATCATAATTAAAATTTTTATTATAGATTTGGGGCAATATTTTAATAGGGCGAGCTGCCCATTCTAATGCCGCTGCAGCGAATTATAAACTCGTTGAAAATGCGCGCAGAATGATGATGGATATGTTAGTACGAAAGAAAGGAATAATGGGATCTTTTATACTGCTACGTTCAGAAATTCAACATCTAACACGTTCATATTCACAGATTCTTAATTTTACTGAAACTCATAAACAAATAGTGTTAAATCTTTTTACATTGGCTACCAGCAGGTATGCTGGTGTTCGATGGCAAGCTCAATACGTCGTTTCTCGCTCTGCTTTTTATTATTACCCGTTTTCTTGGAAAGTTGTAGTTCCAAAATTACTCGGTATTTTGGAAGGAGATCCAGAAGCTAATCACGATGAGTACAAGGTATGAAAGAGAAGAATAATACTAAGTAACTTTATAAAGAATTCTTATCACTAATATTCTTTTGTTCACATAGGGTGCATTACACGTTTTACTTAGTTCTCAAGACAATCCAATTGTTATGAAACACGATTGGAAGACATTAAGAGAATTATGGTCAGCCTTCGTACTTTCGAAACCATCAGAAAAATTATCTATAATTCGATTAAAAGACAATTTGTTGGATTTGATAAGAAAACAGTTCGAAACAGTTGCTATTACATATGAAGTACCGAGTACGTGCTTAGAAATTGCAAGAAATTTTTGGAAGACTGATCCACAGCCCAGTTTACCTCAGCCAACTAAAGATGAAATTGAAGAAGGCTTAGAATTGATGCGAGCGTTTAATGAATGCAATATGACCTCTTATAACGGTTTGATAGACGATCTGCTGAATGCCCTTTTGGAAAAAAATTTACATTGGCGACATCGTTTAAGAGCAATAGATCTCATTCGATATTTGGTAAATCCAGAACAAATATATCCACCTAAAGTGGTTCGTTACTTTTTAGGAGCGTTAATACATGAATCGTTGCATGAAAGAAATTTATCCACCCGGGTAGTGACATGTATGTTATACCAACAGAAAAGAAAACATCCAAAGGTAAAGTACATAAGTGAACAAATATACTTTGCAAGCGAGTTCGATGTAATTTACAAAATAATTTTTGAATTCCAAGATAACTATTGATCCACCAGTATTGGCAGAACAAGATGATCAACAAAAAAGTCAATCTATAAACTTTGCACTGGGACCACGACCAGACAATAATTGGCTTCAATATAATTACAAAACCCGTCCCTTGACAGCAGAACAATGGGATGAACCCAGATTTGTTCATTTACCATACATTGGATATTATACGTGGCCAAAGAAGATACAAATTTATGCACCATCGTCTGAACAACCATGCTTGGACCCGAATGTACGAGAATTGACAGAGCATGAAAAAGAAGTCGATATTTTTTTTAACGATCCACAGAATATTCAAAAACTCGTAAAATTTTATAGCCTTGAGCCGAGAAAAGACAGAGTGAAATTTAATGTTGTAAAATACCTCCTTTTTAGGAGTCTCTTTCGTAATCATGGAATAGTATTTTTAAAACATTTCTTACCACATTTACGAGAGTTAGTGGTGGATAAACAAAGTAGCCAAATATGCGCAGCCGAAATTGTTACTGGAGTCATTAAGGGTTCAAAGCATTGGCCATACAGTATGGTTTGCGAAATGTGGGATTCTTTGTTACCAATTATAAGGCTTGCAATACTTAATTTATCGCCAGAGACACTTGTGGAGTGGACCACTGGTCTTTCCTTAGCGGTCCAGAACAGAGATCCAAATAGATATCATTGGTTATTAGAATGGCTTATGGAAGAAATACGTTTTGGTGAATTGGAGTCGTCCCTTATCGAGTGTGGACGCTTGTTCATTTTACAGGAGATTCTTTATAAACAACCATGGCGTGTTATGGAGCTATTACAACGTTTGCTAAATCGAATAGAAGGTAGATTACTAGCAAATCCATTTGAAAATGTAAGAGAACGATTAGGTTCCATTTTACTACTAGTATTTGCCACAAGCTCAAAATCAGCGCATAGTTCAAACAGCGAATTAATACCTAAACTAGACGATTTCATAAATAAAATACTGCCAGAGTTGCAGCCCTTCATGAACGAAAATGCAAAGAAATTCAATAAAGAAGTAGAAAATTTGTCTGCGGAAACAAATGCTGTTGAAACCAGCAATTCAAAAATATCCGGAATAAATGAAGTGGAAAGGGAAAGGGCCATTCGATTACTGAAAACTGTTTGCAAATGGATATTAAATACAAAACATTTATGGTGCGGTATACCACCGGAATTGTATAAATTATTTCCAGCAATATATCAATTGGAAAATTGTGAGACTGATAAAGAGTTAAAAAAATTATGTACATCTACATTGGCCGTATACGCACATGCAATCACCTTATCATGCAATATGCCAATAGCTTTGGAAGCAGTAGAAGAAATGTCAACGCACGCATCTTGGTGGACAAGATCCGCTTGTTTGGAACTTCTTCAAGCATGGGTGTTCTACAACATGGGAACATTCTTAAGTAATCCAGCATGGGTGAATTGCATTAAAAATATCGTTCTACGTTTACTAGAAGACGAGCGAGTAGAAGTCAGAAAAAATGCAGGCAAAGTTCTCAGTGGATTATTACACTGTGCGTTTATACCTGAACAAGAATCTTTGTTGGTGAGTATTTTTGTAAATAATTTTGCAACTGGCGTTACAGCGAATATATACATGTGGGCTCGTTATTTTTTCAGGTCGAATTCAAGAAAAAGTCTAAGACTAAGTTATATAAAAGAGACCGCTTAAACTGTAGCAAGGATGACAACAGGAAAAAGAACTTAAACTGTGATGCGTTACGAATACGCCACGCAGCTATAATAGGAATGTGTGCATATGTACAGGCTCATCCGTATGATATACCTAAATATCTACCTCCAATTTTTGAAGATTTATGTCCTCATATGAATGATCCAGAACCAATACCGGTTAGTGTGAAATGAAATTCGAAGTGTATAAGTGTAGCTTAGCGGATAATAATACTTTTCTGTATTACAGACAATAATTAAGAAAACACTGGATGATTTTAAGAGGACTCATAATGGGCTCAGAGGTGTGTCAGAATATTCTCAACAATTTACAGAAGAACAATTATCTGCATTGCAAGATTTAATAATGCCACCATCCTATTATGCTTAACACGGACTTAGCGTTTTTATTATGTAATAAATAATCCTGTAGTCATAATATAACAATTGGGTATATAATATTTAACCAAAATAACTGGTATTGTACTGTAAAAATATGATATAAAATAGTTATTTTTATTTTTAAAATATATAAGACAAACTGTTCGTTTTATTTAGACTCCTTTCTCCAGAATTGAGTGTTGTCAGAGTGCTATTGAAAGTTGTTTTTAATTAGTTCCAATGTTTCAAAACTATGAATTTACTTAATATAATAAACAATAAATAAGTTAGATTTACAGCTGGTTGAGCAGTAAGGGTTATCAAAAATAAGTTACAAGAAATCGTAACAATTTCGTCTATGTGATACAAAATGTTTTTTTTAAGCGGAAGAGAATCTCAACAATGTAAATGTGTAGGTTAAATTGTATAATAACAATCTTTAATGGTTATCAGTCTAGTAACTTTATTTTTTAATTAAATTCAATTGCACATATATAGAACCATGATAACGATTCAGCAGAAATGAACATAGTGCGATTGCATTAGAATCGCAGTGATAAACTTCATACAAACATGACGTAGCGTTTTCGATTAGTTACGTCAAATTACGTCAAGTATACTCGAGATAGATATCGAACTTGCAGTATCTAACCGATTGTAGTTGTGTCACCATGAATCGAATAGTGATATTTGGAGCAACAGGAAACACCGGTTTATGTGCGCTAAATAGCGCTATAAATAAGGGTAAAATGTCTTCTTTAACTAAACCCTTTCTTTTTTGCGTATAAAAAATTAGTATCGATTTTGATGTGTAATAGACGCTGATTATAAACAAAAATATGTAATTCAAACAACTGGTCCCATTATTACTTATCTCTACATTTAAATGCCTTTACGTTCTTTGCTACCGATATATTTTGATGATACGCAATATGTTTTTCATACAAAGATATAAACAGAGATAAACATCTTGTAGAGACGCTCTGTCGAAAATAATTACTAGGACGTAAACGATATTTTATGAAAATTTTGAGAATATAAATATCTCATATGAGGAAAGTCGTAAACTGTACAAGAATTTAATTTTCATTATGTTTAATGGTTACACTAATTTTAATTTAGGTGCAAATGTTCGAGTATTTGTGAGGGACGAAAGCAAGATTCCGGCAAGCTTAAGAGATAAAATAGGAATAGTTGTCGGAGATGTTACCAATGCAGAAGAAGTTTCGAATGCAGTGTCTAACAGAGATGCAGTGATAGTTGCACTTGGTACACGGAATGACTTGAGTAAATCTCCATTGTATATAACATATTAATTTCACAACACAGCTGAAGATTACATTATTAATTCCAAACACTCATTTAGGTCCAACTACGGTGCTATCCCAGGGTTTGAAAAATATAATAAATGCTATGAAAGTACACAATGTTGAAACACTATCTGTTTGTTTATCGGGTAAAATATTAGTTTTACTTTCAATTGAAATACAGATTTACGCATTTCATATATTCTCATATGTTTCATTCTTCACAGCATTCTTATTTTATAAGCCCGATGCAGTACCTAGCATTTTTAAAGATTTAAATGCTGATCATCAGCGTATGTTCGATCTTCTCAAAGAATGCCAATTAAAATGGATTGCTGTATTACCGCCTCATATTGCAGGTACTTCTTATATTCAATTTTATTATCGGTAATACTCGAAATAAATAAATAATTTATATATATATATATATGTTACAATTATGAACAATTAATAATGCATATTTGGGTTGTTTGTAGATGTACCAAGTACAAAATATGTAGTGAAACATGACGAGTCTCCTGGTCGTGCTATATCTAAACATGACTTAGGTGCTTTTCTTGTTGAGAGTCTTCAACAGGTGGAACATCATCAAAAAGTTTGTGGTATTGCGAATGTTGCATGATATAACATAAGATATAAATTGCGTACAAATGAAGGCTACTTTCAGTTTTCTACAATAATACATCCTTAATTGTAATAAATTAAGGGCATTTAAAAGAATTGTCTTTGCTTTTTTAAAATAATGTTAAAGAAGAAAAATAGAATATTTGAAATTGGAAGCTCTAGTCTGTACAAAATGTATCGCGTTGATTCTATGAGACTGCGTATACATATTCCAAGGAGTACATGTGTTTTTTGAACAATTGTTGGAATGGATATAATTTATGTCAAGTTGTGTGCATGAAAAATAATTTCTGTATTTAAGAATTAAAAAAAATAATTTTCTGTCTAAATAAATAAATAATATACACATGGAATAACATAAAGAAATGGCGTAGAAGCAGAAAATTGTTTAACATTCTTTCACTATCATGGTGACAATTTTTTTACCATATGCGTTCTGTGTGTTATAAGACCTAAATCGTAAAACTTTGGCATTTGAAAGTTTGGCATTGGTGGAGGTGGAGGACCACAACATTGTATACTTTTCTCTTTAAGTTTTGCTTTAGTAAATGCTGCATTAGAATACACAACGTCATTAATTCCAGATGCTTTAAATGGATCACAAGTTTTGTATCCATTTTTCAGGTAAAAAACTTCTTGGCCTTTGGTTATTAAATATACATTTTTAATTCCTTTTTTCATTACATATTCTTCAGCTCCACATAATAGCTTGGATCCAAGACCCCGAGATCTACATTGGTAATCAATTATCACTGAAATATAGATTAAATATATCGTGCAATTGATTCAGTTACATCAATGCTTTCCTGCATAGAATTTTTGTTCAAAAACTATTATTCTCACCTGATTGTATAAAGCAACTATGGCGTAATCTAGGTATCAAAGATATTTTACAATGGCCAAGGACCCTGTTTTCTTTGTCAATGAGTATAAGGCATGTGGGAAATTCGTCGCACGATGCACTCAGATATTTCAACCTGTATCGTACAAGAACTAAATTAATTATTTATACCAAACAATTTTGTATATTACTTATAACAAACCGTGCAGTTTCGCTTCTTGGCCATTCGGAATTAAGTAACGAGCAACAGTCCAGAATCAAGTCTGTCCGTTTATGGAGAGGCACTATTCCATATTCCGTGCTAGTAGATGTCATAACTTTTCTGCAAATATAAATTAAATTAATAGAATTATTCCTAAATATGATTTATATAATTGAAAAGTAAAGAAATAAAAATGATGTATAAATAAACCAGGTTTCTTGGTAATATAATTTAACAGGTATACTTATTATAGCTTGAGTCCTGGCAAAATAATTTTTAGTTTTCTAGGAATACAACTAAAAATATAGTCCGACATCATATTAAAGAGAAATATCCCGATAAAATTTACTCGGAAAAACATAAAACACGAATCATCGATAAGAGTTATTATTTTTATTTTATTTACATAATAGTATAAGCGTAACGGGGAAAAGTTCATTGCACGTCGAAAGGTTAAACGATACGTTTTGCATAAAAACAAAAATGAATAAAAAAATTCAATCGTAAAACGACAGAAATACACGGAAAATATCTGTTCTTTATCCTTAGTTGGAAAAACGTGCAACTACCTGTGATTGACAGGTATCCAGAAATAGAAAGTAACGTGTGACAACAAGAGCAGTAACAAGATTGGTACAGATGTCCTTACCTTATTTTTTGAAAGTGAAAGATGAGGACTTAACGCGAAAGTTTAAAGGTCACTGTTCTTCACCTGTATGTATCTCGCGTGGAAATAGCTTTCGGATTAGTATCATCTTGAGCTAAGAATGATGCTTCTACTGAACATATCCCCACTATTATGTGAAATTTTGGTCGCACCCAGAGATATTATATGTAGAACATATCGTCTGGTACAAATTTACTCTCGTTCTGCCTTGGGTATCCAATTTTAAAAAGAGATTTTTATATAGCATTATTAATTATAATAGGGGCTGCATTTTTCTACGTCATTTGTGAAAAAAATACTTTTCTATCGGATTTTCGGAAACAATAGAGATATCATTCCCGTACAATGGTTTTCTTCATATTTATTTTTAAATGTGATTCGTTCTTTTTTGGAGACACTTCTTCAATTTCTATTTATATGCTTGTCTATTTTCCTCACCCAGTTTCGAATGTACTTTACGTTTCGTGAACGTAAACATCTTTGATGTGAGTTTTCTTTTTATGCCCGAAATGTACCACTGGCACATGTCCGTGACCCATTCCCTTTTGAATACGAGCATCTTTTTTTGCATTTGACCCATTTTTTTTAATAGCCCCTGTTCTAAATGCGAACAATGTCCTGCATTCTTTACTTCGACAGTGATTGTCAACGATATTTCAAACTAACGTGATAATTTTAAAGAATTATAGAGTAATGAGAAAAGGGCTATCTTATTTGTCGGGTAATCAAATCATATAATTATTCATAAATCGTCATCTTTTTATCTACACCTTTAGCCTACTGCTACCTGAGACTTAACATTCTAGCGATTAGAGATATTTGAGAACCACTGACGCTTGCGGAGGGATGTTTGGTTTATTTGCATTGCACTCGCCTTTATAGTTTTGCGTGCAATAGCACTTGAACAAATATAAACGAACAGTATTCTTAATATATTTTCGTAGTATTACCTTTTACAGATATTTTACTCGATATTGTATTTGAATTTCGTACAATACATCGACGAAACTATAGAAGTATCAGAAACAATAATTTTTGTTGTGTCGACGAAGAAAACGCTTTAAGTATTCGATATTTGTGTATTTAACAAAAATAAGAATGTTATCAGCGAGGCCTCCTGTAGCAACAGGTAACAGCATATCAAATAAAAATTTATATTATAAGTACTAAGGCTGTATTAAACTTGTTTACATACACTCTAACCTCCTGCTTTTTACTTTACGAAATTAATAGAGAATCCATTGGGACTCTCTTGGCATGACAGTGCTTGGATTCCTGTGCTAAACCCTAGCAACATAATGGACTACTTCTCTGAGAGAAGTAATCCTTTCTATGATAGGACATGTAACAATGAAATTGTCAAAATGCAACGTTTAAGTCCCGATCAATTGCAGTAAGTTACATAGATAAGTGTACGTTTGAATATAGTATGTGTTTATGCTTAATTATTTCATTTTAGGAATATGACTGGACTTGAATATATTCTTTTGCACGTACAAGCACCCATTTTGTACGTGATCAGGAAGCAACATCGTCATTCTTCTACATTAGCGGCACCTCTAGCAGACTATTATATCATTGCCGGGGTTGTATATCAAGCTCCAGACTTGGCATCAGTTGTTAGCTCTAGATTGGTAATTGCGGTTTATGTAAAAATGCAGTTCTATTATCAATGCGCATAGATTAATACCAGAACTTTTGTTCATAGTTGTCTACAGTGCATCATTTGCAATCCGCGTTCGAAGAAGCTAGTTCTTGTTCAAGGTATCATCCTAGTAAAGGGTACTACTGGGATTTCAAGAACGGCAAAGCTTTGGCTGCCAAGAAGGAAGCACCTGTTCGCGAAGAACCCAGTTCTTTATTTCAGCGTCAAAGGGTTGACATGTTACTTGCTGAACTTACACGAAAATTTCCATTACCTATTCCAAAACCGCTGCATCAGGCGATAGAACCTTGTAAGCAATTTGTTTCGTAGTATTCGCAGATGTATTTAGAACACAAAAACTAACTACTATCATAATATTTCAGCAATGGAAATTAAGCAAGAAGTGAAAACCGAAAAGAAAGATATGAAACCGCCGCCAGAAAAGAAGCCAAAGGTTAATTAAATGAGCGTTTAAATTGGTTAATAATAACGTAAGATTAATAATATTTTGTAATTTAGTTATGTACATAGTTTTCGGGCGATTTTATCTAACGAAACAGGTATTTAGTATTTTTTTATTACACGGTTTTTATTACGTTGAAACTGTTGATGTACTGATATATGAATGAATAGGTTCTAATGATCTGCAGAATTTGTACAAAATGAAATATCGGAAATGAGTGAAATTCTTGTTACTTCTTATCTTTTTTTTAATCATTTTCTTCTGCACCATGGACAATCAGGATTGTCTAGCTCTTTCTTTTTGTCTAATTTTTTCGTTGGTGCTCTCCTAAAGCTCTTTTTCTTTAAGTGTTTACCACAAAGATGAGAATCAGGACATTTTATCAGTTCTTCCTTGGGAGGAGGAAAACAGGGTGGGCATTTATCATGTTTACTTGCCCGAATCAAACGAAAGTACTCTGGAACAGAGCCTGATCGGATCTACAAATGAAATCGTATTTTCGTCACTATTAAATGAAGCCACATCGTATTTTGCTACAAACCTTCGTACCGATTCGTGCCCCTGATTGAATACTATGTATCATGTTAAATTTTAAGCGAAAAAGAACGAAAGAAATGGTTATAGAAACAATTTTGATATGTCGAAATTATGTTAATAAAATTCCGTAGCCCTTCATTTTTTTTTCTAGAATTTCATTTTTAATTTTCTATTCCGTAGGCGAATGGCATCTGAGGTATATACAATGTTATGCACTGGAAACTTATGCCCTGCAAAGTACGAGGGCGGAAAAATTTACGAGCGGAGCTTCTATGATATTGACGAAGATGAGTTTATAAAAACTTTGAAGCACGAGAAATGCAAGATAATTAAATTAATTCGCCGGCAAATGAACGAATTACAAAACCCTCAAGTAATATCCTGAACGGATTGAAATTGCAAAATTAACGTTGACGGTCACGTATGCAACATGAACATTATGACTTTCTCTTTTTAGTATATGTCGTTCTTAAGGTCAAAGAGGCGGCAAGGCGGAATCGCGACTAGTACTTTGCTTATGGGGAGTTCAACGCCGACTCGTCAAGCATGGTGTCTGCGTACTTTAGGAAAAATTCGCCAAAGAATTTGTATGGTAGTGCTAATACTTGGAATCGTCGCGTTGATAGCATCGATTTATAGCATTTATTTTCATTCATATCTTTGTAATAATGGAAAATCGTGCGTCACAACCCTTCGGTACACTCACGCCAAGCATACGTTATTTTAAATGGTAATAGAAACTAAATAGATAGACGCGAGATATTAAAATTAATTACTGGAAGGGATAATGAAGATTATTGTTAATGGCGGGTGAAATTATCGCTCGAATAAGGGACCATTTTAAGACTTGACACAAAATATATTAAACTTGGAATAATACACCACGTGTAGCGTTTAGTTAGTATGCAACTAGTCTTGACGATACCTAGATTGTTTTCAGTTCCATAGGTTTCTCAATGACGAGACATTTGACCTGTAAGCGGTGTAATACGTCTCAATGTTCGCACTATGCCACCCACCCATTTATGCAACGTACACCAACTCGACGAGAAGCCAGTTGCAGTTTGCTTGATGTTGTCTTTGGTACCAATATGATAATTAACAGTACGATTGTGTTTGTTTTTAGGCTTTAAATGTCGGTCCTCTTGATATGTTTTGCTCGTTCGTACTTTTGTATATTTTTTGTTTACACACAACTTTCTGGACCGGGTATGGAGTTGGCGATAATGATCTCCTTCATTAAATTACGATCAGCTTTAAAACTAATAGGTTCCCAAGACTTTGCCGAAAATGGATTTAACTGCAACAAAAATTGTACGACGCCAACAATAATACGCAACTTGCAAATGTCGGCTAAAGAAATTCTAACATCGTTAGGAAACATTGCTTACGCTGCATCTGTTACTCTGAAGTCCTTGTCTATGAATATCGTATGGTGCAAACAGCGTATCTGGTCGAACAGGTAAAAATAATTGTGGTTCGCGTTTTATTTTTTCCTGGTCTATAATTAAACAATTTCAATGTAAAACACATACTCTATCGTGTTTGCAAGTAATTAAAAAAAAGTCTGTTACCTTGTGGCGACTGTATGATGTCTGGTTGATTGTTGAGCGCGTAATCGGTGACCTGTTTCAACGTGTACTCGACAAAGTAGGTATGATCACCGTGTGTAACGTCCAGCATAGAATTGTTCCTCGAATCCGGAGGGGTAATTATCGGTTGTTTCATGTACGGCTCTATGTGAACAGGTGAAGTTGTACCTCTGCGTCGATACATCATCAGCATTACAGAGAGAACAGTGACACCGAATGCCATTAAGCAACCGATAAGAAGTAGTATAAGTGGAACCATGCTTACACCGCTGTCTGAAATAATCATGGACGTTTGGAAGTCATTCGAAGCCGGTACTCTATCGTTTTATTCTACCACTAATCATTACCTGTATGCTTCTCAGAATCTCTTAGCATTATATCCTCCAAAAGGCTCACTTCACTTTTCCCTTTCGCGTTCACAGCATAAGTAACGAGGTAAAAGTGTGTAGCCGGAAGAAGATCGGCCACGGCGATTCGAAATATTGGTACATCTGCTGATACACTGGATGTGTTCACCCTTAAATTACCAGTGAGTACTTCGTACGCTTCTAATCGGAACTCTTGCCTCAGGCCACCGTCGTACCCCGGCACGCACTCGACCTCCAGTATTTCAGAGCTCTGATTCAAGGATGCTTTTATCGTACAGTTGTTCAGAGGATTCGGTTTCACTGTGGACGGACGAAAAAAGAAACAAAAAATTCATTTCCTCCTGAGACCGTTTCGAAATGTTCGCCGAATCCTTTCAAGTATAGTAATTACCTGCTGGAATTATCTGATAGATACAGGGTGCTTCTTGCTTGCCTATCACGTTTCTACCCCAACACGTCAGTGCTCCGTAGTCCCTTTCCGAGACTGGCGTGTAAACAAGCTCGCTCATTGTACCGTTATTGCCGTCGAATTTCGCCGGTGCAACCTCGAAGTTCTCGCCGCTGTTATTAAATTCCCAGACGAATTCTACTTCGTTCGGGTCGGCGTCCACCTCGCACCGCACCTTCACCGATTCTTCCAACGATGCACCGATAATGGATACCTCTTTCGCTTTGCATACCGGCGCGACTGAACGGAACAATTAAACAAATTGTACGAAATTCGTCGATTTCGTTTTTCCCCCTGTAATTTTGTCGATATAGTTTAAACTTACATTGAACCCGCAACGTCACCACTGGACTCGTGGTCTCGCCACGATCATTACTGGCAAGACAGGTGTAGTTCCCCGCATTGTCGCGTCCTATCTTTTGGAGGACGAGGCTCTGAGTGCTCATGATTATTCCAGCTGAATAGTTTTGCGTCAACACCGCGTCCTACGATCGTTCATTCGTTACATTAATCGCTGTAACGTAAATGGGTAAATAAATTGACGGAAAGATTATTCACATTATGCCTCCACGTGATCTTGTGATGCTCGGGGTTGGCTCGGACCTTGCACTCAAAATAAACATCGTCGCCTTCCTTAATTTTTTCAGCATTCAGAGTGCTGCCTAGGTGTAATTGTACTTTAGGTGGAACTGCGAACGAATCGTGTTATCAACAACCGGTTGCTATTACTATTGTTGGACGTAGGACCGTACTTACAAACTACGTTTAGTTGAAAGAAGTCTTCTAAATACGCGTCTGGCAGTGCTGGATTCTCCCCTCGACACTTTAGGATCTTCCCGTGGTCGTCGGGAATGGGCGAAAATATGAGCGTGCTCAGGACAACAGAAGTATTACCGCTGTCGAGTACCTGTACAATGAACACGTATTAGTGAGAGAATTCCACTATATTACACTTCACATGGTCATAGTAAATTATTCACTTTGCCACTGCGATAGGCAACATTCGCCTCCATCCAGGTGATTTTTGCACGTGGATGCGAGCCTGCTGTCTCACACGTGATGGAGTAATCCTTCTCCGTCTCCAGAATCGACGGTTTCGATAAAATTTTCACGGATAATGGCTTCACTGGAACAATCGAACGTTCATGCGTTACGCGAAGCTATTCGGACGCGTTGTATCGTATATTTCTGATACGTACGATAAACATCCAGGAGGATAGTTTTTTCTAACGGGGGTATAAGGTTTGTATTCGAGGCCCGACATTTGTAAGTGGTGTTACGGTGTTCCCTTCTCAATTGAGCTATCGTTAATTTACTGACGACGATATTACGCCCAATCTCCTCCAGTCTACCGTCTACCTCCTTTTCGTTGATCAGCCAACTGACTACAGGTGTCGGTTTTCCTGCATCGAAATGCATAGAAGAAAGTTGATCATCAAACAAAAGCTGACGCAACTACAGCGTTTCCAAAGGTCCTCAATAATTACCTCCTCTTACTTCACAGGATAGACCGAATTCAACGCCCACTTGAAATGGTCCCGCTGTACTTTCCACTTCTATCCCGGAACTGTCGTAAATCAAAAGCTGATGGGGTGGAACTGGAAACGATTCAGAAACGATTAAACAACTTTCGCCCGATTCCCCTTCGCAAGACGAGGTTTGACGGCGATCATCCCTTACCAATTACAGTGAGGTTGACTTGGAAGTTTTTCGTGGGCGAATTCTTGAAATCTACCCTACACCGATAGATCCCTTCGTCGTCCAGTTGAACCGCCTCCAGGGAAAGAGCGGCTGGTCTCGTTACGGTGACGAAATAAGCTCTGGGCCCTACCGCGGTACTGTCCGACCAATTCAGGGCCTTGTTAAATGCTCTCCCTCGCACGTCGAAACTGAAAGAAAATCGTTGCATCCGTAACTCGCCCGCCGTTTAATCTCAAACTTCATTATCTGTACCTGTAGATCGGTTTCACGGCATCGTCGCGAAACCAAAGCACCATGTATACGCGATCCTCTCGCGTGGACGGTTCAATGTCACAAGGCAATCGTGCTGTGCGTCCAAGCACGGCGCTGACTTCAAATGTTGCGACTAGAAAAGAGGGCAGAAAGAATTCGGTGACACCGTTGCGAAAATGTAAATGCCTCGTACGAAGGCTCGCGGCGTATGTCGGGAATTAGTGTTCCAGATGTTTGTCGTCGACCACTCTGTAGTACGCCGGTCGAGTAAATATGCCAGACGCTTGGTCGGACACGCGGCTGATCAGTGTACACACAAGCTACTTAGGGCACCGCAATCTCAAGTATTCCCAACGAATACCAGGCGGTCGCGTTCCAATTGCTTCAAGTCACTGTAGATCCGCGTAAGTAGACGCGGTGCATGCTTGGCCAGGCATACCGTTCGACTACATTGCCCGTTAATAAATCGCGCGGAACATCTCGATTTTCCAAGGGGGCTCGCACAAGCGTCGCCGATTCGCTTTCACGGTGTCCATTATATTATTATTTGATCAGGTCGACTCACCTAAGTCATCGTCCTTATCCCAGCTCCCTGTGGCGTTCACGTAGACGACCACGGCGAGTACGTAGCCGCTGATGATGAGCTTGATCGCGATTTCAGCGAGTGCACCTATCGCCATCCCAAGGGGGAACGGTCTGAGGGTTGATTTCGGTACATTCAGATCCACTCTTCGCATAATGTCGCCCCGTGCCGGCCTGTCCCGTAGCTTTCCTTTATTATCATTCCACGTCGAGAGGTGGACGGCCTCCCCCGAACTTCTCCGCTCGCTGCGATGCCCCTCGACGAACGTAGACTGCCTCGATATTCTCGGGGGAGACAAAGGGATAGGGCGCGCAGGACACGCTCACCGTTTAATTTTGCTGCCGCAGTAATATCTCGGCCGAATTTCCGCTGATCCCGTTTCTCTGCTTAGAGCGTGCATCGAGAGAACGGATCGCTCGCGATCTGAACGTCTCATCGACGATAGAAGACTGCCCCCGAACACTCTCGCGTTCCTTCACTTTGATCCCGTCGCCCTCGGTATTGAGTTCGGGGGAATACAACGCGTCCCTCGTGCTCGATTCATTTGCTCACATCGATTCAGGATGCTGGCGAGACGCGACTCCGAGCAACCGCTCGGTGGCTCTTGCTCGCAGTTAGTAGGTCGGCCACGAACGTTGCTGAATATTATTGTCGTTTCACGCGCGGCGGAACCACCGGCTCTTATTAACCCGTCTACGCGTACGCTCGAAACAATGGCGATAACGAGGCGGAGGACACTTTTCTACCCCTCTTACACTTTTGCCAAAGAGAATCGCCACGTTTCAGGGGCGAGTAATACGCGTTTCGTGGAAGGCTTTCACAGTGTCGCGAGAACGCTCCTTGCGTTATTCCCTTTCCTTCGCACGATGTTCCCGAATTTCGACAGCATCCGTTTCCGGGTATCTCGGCTAGCGAGGAACGACCGGAGGAATTTCGCACGATTCACCTTCGCGTTCACGCGAGCACCGTTCTCATGCACCTCCTCGCCGACAGGCTGCACGAGATGTTCGGCCGTTTCGATGAACGCCAAGCCACCCTCGACATTTGGAGGGTTGCTCGCTGATGGGGAAAGGAGGGCGAAGAAAGGGAGAGCCGGCCAGCGGTGCTTTCACGTAACCGCGTCGTTGTAATGGACACACACGCTTTGCAGGCGTCGCTAACCCGACGACGATGAGCGGCGATCGATTTTCGTAAAGTCAGTCTGATCTCGCTCCGTGTTTCGACGCTCTCGATTCCCGTACGATATATAGCTTGTGTGTAGCGTGCTCCGCGCAACGCACACACGAGACAGTCTGCGAATACCGACGGACCTTCACGACGCGTCGCGACGCCTACTTTTCTATGGAACCCCGCTCTACGAGCTCCCTGTCTGCCGATGTGCATCGCGTTGAAAGAACTTTCTTCGATGATCATGCGGCTGAAAACATCCCCCATCCCCTCCCTTTTAACCCTTGTGTGACGACGTTCCGACGGCGAAATAGATTCGATTGCATGCGGCACACGAGGTCGGGGAAGTTGCGGGAGATAATATTGAGCGCCTCTACTCGGTGTACACCGTTTCGAACGTTTATTTCAAAGCAAGTAGTATAGGCGCCGCATTGGTCGGCCTATTCGGTGTTAGATTGGCAAAATCGAACTCGTGCCCGATTCGACCGTCCGCCGGGAATAAAACTATTTTACCTTTGTCAATGGTCGGCGCTTGTTGTCGCCATCCGAATGTCGTTCCATTGTTGCCTGAAATATTGAAGAGGAAAGAGGAGACCTCATTCCGTTCGAGACTCCTCCCGGCGGGTACGGAAGTGAGAAACTCTCTCCATGTTTAATAATGACATTATATTTGAAATAGTAATGTTTACAACATACAATTGCGACGTTACTACAGTTTTGTTTTTTGCTTTTTCGTCATTTTCTGTCCCTTCGTTTAAGATAATTGATAATTGTTCTCGCAAAGGGAAAAAGAAAAGAAAAATGATAAGGTCACACGCATCTCGCCCCGATTCATTCACGGCCATGTGTTTTACAGTTGTGCCCCTTTAATCCTTTCTCTCCCTCTCTCACGCTCGTTCGACCTTTCTCGCGCGCGCTCTTTCTCTCTCTCTCTCTCTCACTCGCATTCTATCCTCTCGTCGTCAGAACCCATGCATTTTTGCGAGCCGGGGATCCACGTCTAATCGCATGTACTAACGTGTCGAAAAATAAACGACAAAATTGTACAGTAAATATGGATGTTCGGTGTACTTTTATTCGTCCCCCGAGTTCTCCTTCAAGGTGGTTCAAGGGGTTGGGAGAGGCAATAGGTAATATAGTAACCGAGCAACAGGACCGAAAATTAATTTCATTATTATATTGTCATATTGGTGTCTGTTTTCATGTTGTAAAACGTTCTCCAAAGATCAGCGAAACTGGCCCATCGTAAATCTCAGGTCGCAGGGACCAACTTTTCTTTTGCTCTCTCTCCCTCTCACACACACGCTCTCTTTATCTCCCCTCCCCCTCCCTCCCTCACGCTCTCTCTTTCCGGTGTTTTTAGTTGATTGCTTGACTGCAGCTTCGCGCTCGTTCGCCTCAACAATAAGCAATAAGAACGCGACTTAGCCAGTCATCGAACGTCACCGTGTTCGACCTGCTTTTCCTTCGTCTCGTTTTTCTCTCATTTTTAATTGCGTTTTTTTTTCTTCCCTCTCATTTCTCTCGCCCCTAGCAACGGCTACGAAGTAGTCTCTCTCTTGCTATGATAAACGTACTGTGACCTATGGACTATGGCACTTGGTGCAACTAGTTCGGATTTCTTGGATACTGCTTACACGTGTAAGGTACTTAATTGTTATCGTTATTGTTAGTTTATCTATATATATATATATATTTTATATTTATATGACACATGGTAATTCGTGCGTTTCATTATGATACAGGCGTGCGCAAGGCGATACAGTCAATTTACTTTTGCGGTTTCTGTGATACGGCGTGCTCACGGGCAAGTAGAACAGCCCCGCTTTGGTCAGGCGCGCCTGTCTCTCACTCTCGAACGAAATTCTCACGGAAGTTTGTTCTCTCCCTTCCTGTGTCGGTATTTTGCTTCTCACCAGACTGGCAACGACACGAAACAATATTCACTCCAACGAAGGCAACAACGTAGAAAAGAAATTGGAACCGTTACCGTGAGAGACACAAGCGTGTAATCGCGAAACGGGCGCCCGGCGTTTCTGGCATCTGGACAAAAATAAACCTGACTGCATCCCCTTGGATAGAACGTCGATCGAATCAATTATCGGTTATCTTTTATATCGGCTTACGGGCTAAGGGACTATCATACAATTGAATAATACAGTTGTCGTCGCCGCGCGAATATTATAGGGCGCAGAAAATGATGGTTGTGCGGGTGCGAGTTTACATTCGAAAAATGATCGTGCGTGCATCTGTCTTCCTCTCTCCTCGCCTTTAGAATTCGGGTCGTCGATGCGTCTTTTCATATTTTTTCTTTTCCCCACTTTTCCTTCCGATCGCTAAATTTACGCCCAACGCGCTGTACAGTCGGTTTCGCCTAAAAAAAAAACGCGTCTCTCCGCTATTATCTATAGGCCATAGTTTGCAGCTGTGTATTTTTCGGTTTTTTTTTTTTTCATTCGTTTTGCGGCAAATTTTATTAGAACGCTTTCAACTCTCGCGCGCCGGAAGAAAATCTTGGCTTCTCAATTCCTGTGCAGACGATTCCCACGCGTGTGCGCCCGCGTCTGTCCGCGTACCGTGGAACGAATAAGTATATTTATTCGGCACCGGACCTCTTCGTTCACCGTGCTGCACGAAGAGCGAACGGTACAGATCCGCGCGTGTTTAATGTATTTCCAATGCGAACGCATCGTTTACTTTTCAACATTTCTTTTCGCCGCACCCGATGCATCGGCACTGCCCGCGGAATTCGTGCAGCATCGCATTCAATTTCGATTAACATCGACCTCCGCGTACAGTCGTTTCACGATATATCGACTCCAGTGTATTCATCTTTCTACTTGGAACTCATTCGATCATTGCGTGTATCGCGACGGCGTTGTTTTTTCTTCTTCTCTATCATCTTACAGCTAGTAACGCGAATGTGAAAAAAATTAGTTCGATTTGTTTGTTCATAGAAAAAAGTCTCGTCGAATGCTCGTTCAATGTTTCCCATCGTTCGTGCCGGTGTCACTGCCGCGTATTATCCCTCGCTTCCACACGGCTCCCTCCCTTACGACAACGTTAAAGCGTGAAAATCGAGCTTACATAGCTAAGAAATAACGAATCGTTTGAACGCTCCCTCCCCTTCGGTCGCCTACTTAAAAAAGTACTTCTGAGGAGCAGAATTCCTTGCCTCACGGCTTATGTATATATTTATATAGCATAATTATAATTATTATTAGTCACCGATCACTTCGAACGATATTATATATGCACTTAAGTAAGATATTTACGCGTGACGTATTTACAATTGAACTTATTGTACATTTTCACGATCGACGTCTCGTGAACAATAGATGTTCTCCGCTTCGCTTTTCACAACTCCGTCTCTTTTCTCTCCCCATAATTATCAATATCGTCTTTCTTACTCGCGCGTAGCCATCTCCGCTTTCGCCCCCCCCCCCCCCCACCATCGCCACCACCCACGTTTACTCATTCCGTCGTCGTCCCGGTTGGTTTCTTCGTAATTTCCCCCCCCGTTTCCCTTTTCTTCAATTGCGATTCACCCGAGTCGCAGAACGCTCGCGCGTAAGACACTATTACAATACCAGTTCTATCGTATCGTTAAAGAGTGAACGCGATCATCGAGTCAAAGGATATACAGTTGTACAATACGGTTCGTTCGGTTCGGAAGCACTGAACGCTCCATGCGTCGAAAAGCGACGATTGCACGGCCGTTCGATGACAAACAGGCCCGTGTATACAAAAACGATCGACCTATCGATTATCATTTTGCACCTGTGCCGTGTTGTACTATACGAAAATACAATGTAAGGCTGCGTCTACGTCGAACGCTCCTGTCCTGCCGTTTCTTAAGCCTCCATCGGGCCGCAATGTACCCGGGTTCGTCGATTAGTTCGCCGTGCTATCCCGCGTACGCATGTTCGCCGTAACTTTTCTTGCGCACGCTGGTCGGATTTAAAAAATATACTCGCCCGTTCACGTTACTACGGGTAAATTCGTGATGCCTCGCTGGAGCAAACGGCGTCGTACCGATATTCGACGACGTCGGGAAATCATAATTGTGGACGGGACACATTGAACCCGATGGAAGCTTAAATGGAATATAAATGATACACAATCTGTGAATAGAACTGTCCGTTTCACTGAAATCCCACGAATGATATTTGAGCTGCATGAAAAAGTCAACCCCCCCCCCCCCACACACTTTCTTGCGAACATACCGGTACACGTGATATCTGCTAGCATATGTGTTCGATTACCGCTGTATGTATGTATGTATGTATACTATAAGAAGTTTTATGTGTACGTTTCTTTAAGGCCATGGCATCTGCAAATCTTCCGTCGTATCTCGTAAAAGTCGGTGACTATTTCGAAAAAGGTTCGGCTCGTTTAGTCTCGCAAAAATTGTCTGCTTCTGTCGCTTACGTACTTACAATGCTAATGTATAGTCTTAATCGTGCGTGTCCGTTCGTGAACAAGCACACCGTTACGCAATCGTATACCTCCTACAGGGCACGAATAATACACATGTCAACAACTTCCTCCCCTTTCGCGTTCACCGACGAAATTGTTTCAAACTGAATTACAGGGTGGCTTGCGGTGTCGCTCTTATTTACGCCGTACAATTTTATTATTACAATATGCTCCGTGTGGACGCGTCGAAAGTCGGAAGCGAAAATGATAGTACGAAAATAATTGTTGCTATAAAGAGCATCGAGTTGCTGTTCGATTCGTTAATTCGAAGCTACGGACACGACCGCAAGTCGTGGTGAAAAATTTCCGTTTCACTTGGGAAAATTTCTAGTCTAGTCTAGAGTCTAGAAAATATATAAAGTCGGCCGTCTTCATACTTCAGCGATATGAAACAAAACAAACGTGTTAACAAAAGTCACCGACGCCGATGATAATAAGGATACGAAAAAAATAAAAATTACAATTGGTAATAATATATTTTTTTTTATAATAGTATAATCAATGTGTTATATATATATATATATACGTATATATATATATATTTATATATAATTATATGTATAATGGGCAAATTAATATTTACAGAATACGTTTGTGGTATTAGTTTTTGCGGGTACGTGTTTCTCTTTTACTTATTTCATCCCCTCTTCTGTTTTTGCACTGTTCCGTTATTTATATCTTTATACCTCTATAGCTTCTTCTACCGCAAAAACGAAACCGAGAGAACTATGGCAACTAACGTAATTAATGGCAAGTTTTTATTTTCTTTTTTTTTTCATTTTGCTTCTCGAAAGATTGAAGTGAAACGTATCGGTGGACAGTAATACATGGAATGAAACGATGTGAATAGACGTGAATGGTGTTACGGCACGGGGGAATAAAGAAGAAAAAAGAAAAGTAGCTTGAGAAGAAAAGAAAGATGATAGAGGAGGCAAAGGAGATCCGATAAATAAAATGCAATCAACGTACGATTTAACAGAAAAAGAAGAAAACACTTTACACTCACAATAATTCGATAAAAACGAATATATCGGACAATGTACAACGCTGAACGAACGAAGCGAAACTCGAAGAAATAATACAAATCGTAACGCACTCGAACAAGAGGGAACATCGTATTCTTCCTGCAACAAATGTCTACAGTGATATTATTTCGTGGAAGAAGATTTCCACCCTTTCTTTATGAACAAAAATCCACAAGAAGAGTATTGCGCACAAATTTCTTTTTTTCCTTTTTTTTTCAACTTTAAATGCTTCGTCAAACGTGTATGCACGTGCACACGATCAACGTTACAACGTTACTCCCTTCGTCTTCTTCTTCTTCTTTTATTTCCTAATCAAAGTTTCATAGCTTTTCTCGTCATAGACATCGAAATATGTTCGCCTCGGGAATGAAACTTCTTCGTTTCTTATTTCTTTAATACCCAGTGAAGATAGTCGTCTGTTTTGATCACGAGGATACAATGAATTCAAACATAACAGAGATTTCTATTGCTGACCTCAAATCTTACACTCTAAAATACATACATCCAACAACGAGAAACAGAAGAAACATTTGAATTGTGCTGCAGCCGGGCAATGATTCGTTCGACGTCTCTTTTTCTTTGCGAATTTCACGTTTGTGCAACGACATTGTGTAACGTCCGTTTCTTTCCATTTTCCCCCCTCGTCCATTGGGTAATCTCTTGTGTAACACGGGACGCGCTTGTTAGATTTTGACTAGGCGGAATGGAAGCCACTGAAGTATAGTTCCGTAGGTGTAACGTAGAAAAAAGAAAAGGTAAAACAAATTGAAAAAGAGCGAATCGTTCGCGCCATGTTCGGCCAGGCATTCGACGGCTGCTGCGCAAAGCAATGTTCACGATAAGAATATTATAATTCAACATTCTTTGAAACTGCGAGAAGATAGAAAAATCACAGAAAAACGCTTGCTCTTCCTTGATAATCGAACAATGACAATACCCATCGGAAATAACGTTAAAACGCGTTAAACAAAAGGGTCGTATAAAAAGGTCGCCGGTTCTCCCCTTATAATTTCATCTTCCGCGAATACATAAACACATATTTAACAGTTCGTAAATAATACTCGACATAGTATCAAAAAAAAAAAAAGAACAAAAAATGATCGAAAACGAAATTTTGGTAGCCACAGTGTAACGTAGAGAGCATGTGTGAAAGTTTCGATTTTCGCCCAATAGCGTCCCAAAATAGTGTTATCGTTATACTTCGTTATCATCAAACTTCTTTCCCCTTCTTTGATTTCCGCAAGGAAAGTTGAATCTTTTTTTTCTTCTTCTGTAGTTTCTCTATTCCAAGTTTCAAATTTAATTACAAGAAAAATTTGCCGCCACGGGCGATACCTTTTAAACAAAACAACAGAGCATAAAGTGTGACACACTCGCAAGAAGAAAAAAACCGTAAAAAGTTTTCGTTCTAATGCGCACATATGAAAAATGCCTTTGACGTACACCCGTATATTTTCATTGCGCATAATGTCTTAAACATTATATACATATATATAGTTATACTCCGTGTAATATGACACTGCTGTGTGTAACACTACAGACCTTAGGTCGATACGTACAAAGGCAGTTCTTATGCACCATTACCCACATCTACCAAATGATATACAAATTTATTACATACAATAATGAACACGACAGATCCGTAAAACTTTGTCGCGAAAGCAATATTTTTACCATAATGATTTCGATATTTCGACTACCTATTTTATATTCATCATTTGCGTAAATGGATACGGTTGCGTCTAAAATTATCGCTAATAGGCGTTTTTTTCTCTCCTCAGTTTTCATACAAGAGTCGGCCGCCCTTGAGATACAATTACAGTAGTATGATTAGACTGTACCGCTGACGTAATATTAAAAAAAAAAAAAAAAAAAAAAAACGGATTAATTTAAAAATTCGAGATTACTTATGTGTTTTTTTGTTTGTTTAACTGTTCCTCGGACAGTGTATATCGTTTTGTTACTTTTCTTTGTAAACGTTTGTTTGTCTTTCTTCTGTTTTTTTTTTGTTTTTGTTTCACTGGTATACACCAACGTATGGTACGTAAATTCCTTTTAAATGTACTTTAAATATTTTACTTCGTCTTATTATGCACTTCTCCCATCGGACAACTTAGGGCCATCACTATTCACAATTACAGACAGTAGAATCGAAGAATTGTATACGTGTAGTACAAGGTACACTTACATCGAGAAAAAAGAAAAGAAGTCTTAGAATTGTACAGATGTTTTCTGCTCCGTTTTGATTATTCCAGTTGTGAATTTTACATATCACATTTTTTAGACATCCGTTTCAGTATGTCATCGTGGATCTTCGTTTCACGCGCGCTCGTTTATTTCATCCTTCGTAATTTGTACCACAGACTTTACATGTTTAATTTTTTTTTTTATTTTTTTATTTCTTTTTTTTTTTATCGAAGGTTGCACGGTTTTATTTTATCCTTCAATTACCATGATCTTCTTCTCTAATGATTCCTCCAGCATTATTTTTGTTCTTGACGCAAACCTGGCTCGATTACTTGCAATTCCATTTAATATGAATACACAATACGCACTTCTTCGTGTTTTTAATGTTCTAATGCACTGAAGCGTTAAGGTTCAATTGTGTCAGTGGAAGTTCTCGTAACGTGCCCCCACAATTTGCATGGTGACGATGTGCTCTTCTGTACGAATAACGAATAAGTGTTATTCATTAATTGTTACTGTCTGTTCGCGTTTGCTAACGATACGATTATACACAATTTACATCCGCGACACTGTGTTTTATCGTCAAGCTTGGAGAACTGTTCTTACCAATGCAGTCGCATTGCACGAATTCTTTTATTGTTTAAAGAGTTTGTTTTTTTTTTCCCTTAAATAATGTCACGATCGTCACGTGTCCTTTGTTTTTTTTCTGGTTTTCATTGGCGTATACACACATGCTTTTTTTATTTCCATCTTTTTACACAGATTCACTGCACTTTTTTTCTTCTTTTGTTTTATATTACGAAGTTAAGAATTAACGAAACTTAATAAGAATAATCACCGGAAATGTTTGTTGCGTCGCTCCGGTTCTTTTTTTTTAAACCATTAACCGTAGTATTTTCTTTTCATTACACGTTTAAATAAATTTAACGTTATCTAATTAGTAGATTCGCTTATATAAGAAATCCATTGTCACTTGTTCTTCTTACTCATCAACGTTTTCCTCTTTCGTTGCGGAGTTCTTTATTATGTAATCGCGGGGCATAGAATAATGATCTTCACCTTGCCAGTCCGTTTTATTAATGGGTGGGCAAATAAAAATCAAAGAAAAAAAGAAAAACAGTTTTCTAACAATTTCTTTTTTTTTTTCGGATAAAGCTTGCGTTACATCAGATAAATCTGAAATCTCGTGTACCGAATCACGACATTTGACCGAACGTAAATGTCCATTAACATACAACCGCTTGTACTTTCAGATATACATCGAAACAGAATACTAACTTTATTTTTCTTTTTTATATATGTATATAAAAAAATATGCTATCTTTCGACGATAGTAATAATGACGACGTTGATGCTAACAATACCGACAATGACGAAGATAATAATGGTTTAACAAATTGTCGTTTATCAATTCATGAACACAATATTACAAATGAATGAAACTTGGCAATTTCAATCAACACGACGATGATAGAAATGGCATGGACAATCCGATGATAGTAACGACAATGATAATGATAATAATTATAGTGACGATAACGAAATTATCGTTCTCATTGAAACACATTAACAATAACGATAGCTTTATAAAATAACAATCACAATGCAGGACACGGAGGAACAAGTGTCATAATAAAGAACTCTGCAACAAATTACTTCCTGTTTGCAATATCTTGGACTTACAGATTCAATGTCGTTTGATTGTATTATTTAGTTTACGTTAGTTCCTAGTTGACCATAAGGGTATGCGACTCCATTGGTGCTGCACTATCATACAATGTGTCCGTGTCTTGCGTAGGTTCACCCTGAAGTTGACACTGATTACTTAATGTTCCAGCACCACAGTCACAGAAGAATCTACAAACATAAATCAATTGTGAATGTATTCCATATAATTACAATTACATCTTACAGTACGACGCTTATTTAATATTATCTAGGTATATATATATATATATATTTTTTTTAGTAAACGTTAACGTTATCGTTATCAATAATATTTACCGATCGTGTCTAATAAACTCCACATCGTGCCCAGCATGACACGTTTTTATACAGTTCACACAAATTGCATTGCGGTCTGTCGTATTGCATGTCTGGCAGCGATAGAAATCGTGCATTGGGAATGAGGTGTACGACGAAATTTTGTATAAACATTGGCCGTTTCCGACTGCTTTTTCAACTGCATCTTGGTTATTAAATATCTTATTGCCTGTAGAAATTACGAGAAAAAAGAAATGTTACTTCTGTTTCTTAAACATATGTATATGTGTTGTATTACTCCTTTGAATATGAAGGGAAAAAAATGTCGACCTCTAGTCGTTGGTTGTACTCCACTTGCTAAGCATAAACCACCGAATCTATTATTGAATATTTGATTGAATTCCAATGTAGCTGTTGCATTGTTAGTTATTTCAACTCCAGCTGCTAATCCATCAAAAATTCGGTTTCTCCTCAAGACAGGATGAGATTGTGTAGAAATTAGCACTCCAGCTTGTGCATTACGAAATATATCGTTTTCTTCGAGGACACCTGTAAAGGAGGAAACAAATCGAAGGGTTATTCGTGCTATAAGGTTTTATTGAAGCAAAAAATCAAATAAGTATTTACCTTTGCCGCCATTGAATATACAAATTCCGCCATCTCGCCCATCGAATATTTTGTTTCTTTTTAATGTGGGATTACTGTCGGTTTTAATCCATACACCGGCCATTGCGTTATCAAAAATTTCATTTTGTTCGAGTAAACCTAATCCACTATTATACACAAGGACACCTCCGTTCTGTCCACCCCATATTTTATTCCCACGTATCACTGGATTGCTTCCAGTCCTAAACATCGTGAATCATGATTAATTGGAAGACCAGGAATAACATTTCCTTATTACGAAATGCCTTACCTTATTTGTACTCCTGAATACAAATGATTGAAAATATCATTATCTTCTAGTTTGCCATGTCCATTATCATAAAAATAAACTCCAACTTGCTTTCCACTATGGATACGATTTCTTCTTAATACCGGCGTTGATCCTGTCGTTATCCAAACACCTGCTAAAGTATTGGCATACACCTCGTTCTCTTCGATTAAACCTTGCCCCTTCTCGTGCACATATATACCACCATGTTGACCATGATGTATTTTATTATGTCTAACTATGGGATCTGAGTTTGTTCTGATTTGTATGCCAGCTAAGGCGTTGCCATAAATATTATTGTGTTCGATTAAGCCTCTTCCTTCGCCGAATATATATACTCCTCCCTGATGACCATTATAAATTTCGTTTCTACGAATCGTTGGATTCGAATTGGAGGTGATCCAAACGCCGGCAAAATTATTCGAGTGAATTTTGTTGTCAATAAATTGCCCTAAACCGTTCTCGTGGACATAAATCCCACCCGTTTGGCCATGGTGTATCTCGCAATGCACAACAGTTGGATTAGCACCAGCTTTTACTTCGAAACCTGCTATTCGATTATTATGAATATCGTTCGCTTCGAAATAGCCGAGACCATTATCGAACGTGAAAATTCCGACGTCCCTTCCGTGATGAATATGATTCCTTCGCATGATTGGATTCGCATAATTTTTAACCCAAATTCCAGCTAACGCGTTTCTAGAGATTTCATTATCCTCGTATGTTCCTTGGGCATAATCTGTGACATAAAGTCCGACATTCTCGCAATCCGATATGTCACAATTCTTTACCACAGGATTCGCTCCTAAACCCGACACGCATACAGCTGCTCCGACTGAAAAAATTTAAGGTCCAGTGTTGAATTTTGGAAGTGCATTTGGTAAAAAAAAAAAAAATGTGTACATCAACTTTGATTGGCAAATCAAAATTACTCACCGACACTTGAACTCCTAATGATGCAATGATCGACTGTGGGACTACAGTTTTCGCCAACTTCTAAACAATAATGCTTATGATGTGGTACTGTACTAGTAACGTCTGGGGTGAACTTTAATGTGAGATGGCCGGCGTAAGCTCGTTTTGCTCCTTCTACAAACATAACTGTAGATTCACTTTCTCGTTCCAATATAACCGATTCCGCCACGTTTCCGGGTGCCGCCCCGATTAATGCAACATCGCTATCAATTACAAGAAATTCGCCCCTATATATTCCAGCATGTAAGAAAACTAAATGTTGAGGTGTTTCTTCCGTTGTTTGTGCATTGTTTCCACAACAATTCCCTTGGCCATTTGTTGTGGTATTATTTGACGAGGAACCGCTATTGCTTCTATATTCATCTACGTAATCTAATGCTGCCTGAACCGTATTAAAGTATGGCAAATTTCGACCTTTGAACTTCAGATCCTGAAATCCTGGCCTAACATGTACACCTCTGTATAATTGTCTAAAGCTTTCTTTCCATGGATTCGGATATTCTGATTCGTCCGGGGATACAAATTCAAATTTACAAGGTGCGGGATTAAATAGTGGTAAGTCGTATTCGTAAACTTGTTGGTATAGAGACTTCCATAGTTCGGTGTCATTTGCGATTGTTTGGAAACGTTTGCAAACCTGCGAAACTCTACATAGATCCTGTTCCATTAGATAATTAAATATAGTAAGCAGCACCTCGTCCGGTAATTCATACTGAAGGTAGTGCGCTGCTGTGTTAGTGTTTATACCTGAAACAATTCAATTACTGTGTAAGATTCTTCTACTAAAATTAGGTGGCAAATAATAATTATCGCCAAGTAAAATATACCATCCGTGGATAATGAACATGTCCGCCTCGGCCGTTTTCTTGCTGGTAAAGATGAAGAACCAAGAGTAGCTCCTATACTACTGCCACCTGAGGGGGGTAGCGCAGAGCTGGTGCCAGGGGCAGGATCTGGATGAGGTGGACTCTTACGCCTTAAGTCGTACGGGGATGAATGTGAATGTGACGGGGACGGCGATGGTGCTGCAACTCCAGAAACGCTGGGCGATGATCCTCTTCCACCGCTTCCACCCCCACCTCCACCTCCTCCTCCGCCGCCAACTCCACCACCAGGAGGTATCTGATTTGATGCTGAACATGGCAAATCGCATGGCTCGGCTAAAACATAATATTTTTATAAATAATTGCATCAGAATTGATTATGTGACATCGATTGCACGCAAAGTACATGTTTCATTTGTAAATATAGAACAGAATAAAAATAGGAAGAATGCACAAATGTTTAACATAATTAATTTTTTGTAATATATTTTTCAATGCTTCGATGCTGTATTTCCACGGGCGAGGAATGTAATGTGAACTAGTCTAAGTATGCATATGGCTTGACATTTCTAATGTTTACGTTAATGTTGTAGTTAGTAAATGTAATTGGGGAACGATATAGATACACAAATTACTGTTTAAAGACCAAGGTACATTACTAAGATCAAGAGAAGCAGAAAAATTCGAATAATTTTCGAAAGATAACAATATGTTAATGTAAAATTTGAGACACATTTCTTGCGTTCGATATGTGTACACTAATTATTGTTCGAAATTATAGATCACATCTACCATTATTTTGCGCAAAAAATAAGAGCAACACTTTCATTAATATATAATAAAGGGGCAGGCAATATGATTTCGAAAAGTGGAACATCACACTAATTTAATACAAAATCTGTGACTTGTGCATTATCAGACTGAAGGAGGCCTGACCTCTTGCCTTGCAATTACAAGCAGAATAATCTTCGAAATCGTGCAATCGAACGTGTTTGTAAGTTTCGTACAACTGAATGTCTAATAAATTGGAATCACAAAACAAGAGGGGGGTGGGGTGAGGTGTAGACTTTGAGCCGACATTCCAAAGTAAAAATTGACGATCGTGAAGTGCGCGACATCGAGATCGATGTCTCTGAAAAAAAAAAAAAAAAAAAAGGGCTGTGGCAATAGTAGCGAGCGTATGCTGATTTCGGTAAACGTCACTGAAGCATCAGATCTGCGTTTTTTCGGCCATCCTGTGTGTGAGAAAATCGTGCGAGGAGACGTGGGCAGTAGATTTAACGTAGATGTTCAGCTAGTTCGGACCGTACAAATGCTAACGTATCGGGGCGATGAATAATTAGTGAATCGGTAACATGTGAAATCGGTAGGACGATTAACCGAGGGATATCGAAGTAGGTGAAGGCAAAGAAGAGAGTCGAGAGACAGGTGAGCAGTGAACCGAGCTCCGGATGCAGGGGCTCTCTTACCCGAGGTGGTTCTCGAAGGCAGCGGAATCCTGTTTGCACCTTTTCTTCGGGATCTTCGCACGTAATTGCGCGATGATGTGAACGACGCACTTGGCATTTTTATCGTGCTTCCCGTAAAATTATGCGAGAAACGGTAAAACAACTAAACACTAAACAATGGCGACACTTCCACCGAGCCCAGCGGCCATCTTCTCATTGACGGTAGGACTGCCGACTGGTGCCAGACCGCCAATCGGATGAATTTCTGCTCTCCCCCCCTTTGCCGCTGCCCTCCCTACTTCCTATGCGATCCTTCTCTCGCCTTCTACCCCTTACCGATTCCCTCTTCTGCAATGGATCGCGACACAAGCAACCAACATCAGTATGGAGTTATGGAGACTGCGGACCGAAATACTGATTTGTCCTGCATATCCGCAATTCTATCATGTTTCGTTCTCTCAGTGATGTACGTTGCGAGCCTCTATGTATGGAGTTCTTCGTACAGTAGGTACGTACGCCGATTGGCAGCGATAAACGTCAATCTTTAAATGTCCATTTTCTTGCAACCGTGTATGCTCTCGGTTCTTTAACAGTGAACTACAGGAAACCACGAACAAAGTGTAACTGTATTCACGTCGGCCGAGAACCATGAATGTCTCGACTCTTTGATTCTCTCATTCACGCAGACGCTTTTCTGGACAAGAATCGAATCTACAGCGCCTCTATTGGCCGACTTTTCCCATCAATTTCTTCTGTAATTGGCGCGGTGTTTCAAATATACTACTCAAAGCTATTAATTATTATTTTTCATTAATGATATTTGCTATGAATTATGTAGCAGTGTCGATATCCTTTTGTTTAATCGTTGTATATTAACTTTTTGTTGTTTAGCAAATGTTTCGATTAAAAAGAAAGATGTAAAGTCAATCGAACCCTAAGAATAATGGATCTTTTTATTTCAGAGAGCATCCGACAATAATAAAGAAACGATTTTTTAGTGTTTTTATTATGTCTCTCATATCTCCTGCGTTACTGTATTTTGGAATGAACGAGAAAATATTCCAAAAGGTAATTATATGACATAATATTAATTGCTTGTGCAATTGTAAATTCTATACTGTAATTTATAACTTTTAGGCAACAATTTGGGAGTTATTGGGTCTCCGATGGCCTGGCTTAATTCAAGCAATTGTGATGCCATTATTATTAACAATGATACTATATCTAGGGCCAATATGCGTACAAGGTTTCAATGGACTTTGGAGACTATATACTGGTCAGTGGTGTTTAAAGATTGTATACAAATATATCTACAATTCAGATGTTACTGTATAATTATATTGTCTTTTCCAGAGCCGATGTATTGGCTTGGAAGTGTAAAAACAATAATATGGTGGAGAAATCTAGTAGTTGCTCCATTAGCCGAAGAATGGGCTTTTAGGGCATGCATGTTACCATTGCTTTTGCAATGTTTCACACCAATTACCGCCATATTTATATGTCCCTTATTCTTTGGGGCTGCGCATTTCCATCATATAGTAGATAGGGTGAAAGCGGGCATGAAGCTTAAAAACGCGCTCTTTATATCCTGTAAGTACTGTTCCCATTTAACACGAGTACATTATTTAATGGTTTGCAATACATTTTTTTTATCCAGGTTTCCAATTCGCGTTTACAACGCTGTTTGGCGCATATGCTGCTTTTCTTTTTGCTAAAACGGGTACAGTACAACTTCCTTATATTTTTTTCCAATTAATTATAAAAGAATTTAGGAATTCAGTGAAAAATTTTGTTTCATCTCATAGGACATTTAGCGGCGCCGTTTACGGCACACTCTTTTTGTAATCACATGGGGTGCCCTGATCTTTCTGAAGTTGTAGCAGTTAAGGATCCTTTCAAAAGAGTTGGATTATTTTTGTTATTTGTGATCGGTTTAGTAGCGTGGTGTTTCTTATTAACGCCGATGACGAATCCAAGATTATTTCATAATAATTTATTTTGGCATAAACATTTTATATGAGTGTGATTTACTTGCAACAATGTTACTAATATTGTTTACAAGTCTTACAAGAAAAAAATACTAGTCTATTACGGACTGATGTATGATTTTAACAAATTATATTGCATGATATTTTTTACGAGATTTTCGTTACTTAAAATAATGGCTCTCTTATACGCGTTCACGAGACTGGGCCGTGGCTTCCATAACACCTGCGAGTACAATTTTAGGACAAAATGCAAATGTACTTTTTACAGACTAGAAGCCAATTAGATTTCGTGATGTAAGATTTTGATGATTATACTTCTTTTTTAACTTTTAATTACTAATCGTGTTTCCTACAAAGTAATGTTTCTGCTAACAAATTACACTGGAAAGTTAATCATGCAATATAGAATTAATAAAAAATCACCGTAGTGCCTCGAAAGTTAATTAAACTTATATAGTTGTAATCATAAATGCCAATATAAGTTTAGACCGAGTTCTTAAAACAAGAATGTTGACGAAATATTGTATAGTTAAAAAAATACGACATTGTTACAATAAACTGTGTTATTTTGCATGGACAAAAGAAACTGTCTCTATAAAAGTCAATCTTATTAATGTTTTCGGATACAGCATGCACATTTGTAAAAACGCATTTGTATTGCAATTATACGATTGTTTTTTATTTACATCCATATATAAAAAACATGCTTACATTCACCTAAGAACTAACAAAACATTATTTATTATTCATTTAAATCACAGAAGTAACAGTTGTAACAGTATTACAATTATTTGCCATAAACTGTTAATAGGTATTTAACTAGCAAAAAACATAAGGGATTATGTACGAGTTTACATACTAGTGCAACACTCTTTTATGCGGAAATATTGTTTTATAACTTATCCTATAAAATGTGCATTTGGTCTTGTACATTTGATGCACAAATTTGAATCGTAATCTGTTGTTGATAAAAAATAAGTTTTTCCTAAACAGAGAAAGGCTTGAACTGTTAAATGAGATATTTATATAAGTGTATACATTATTTTAAATTGTAAATTTATTCAACGAAATTCGATATATTTTGAATATACTAAAGAACAGAATTTATAACACCAATAAATTCATTCTTTTTATAACATAGTAACATAGAGTATACAAACGTAAGCTACTTAGCTGTTATTTTAGAATGATATCGAAGTCATACATTGCATCTTGTACGATAGTCCATCATTTACTTAAGAACAATGTGGAATGTAAAGTTTTAAGTGATGCATAGAAAATGTATACCTATAAAATTTCACTAATATTATCTTTTACTAATTATCACGCTTATTTATAATTGTTCTATCGTTACAATTTTTTATAAAATTACTCCTATACATTAATCATCATGTCACTTTCATACTGCATTACTTACAAACAAGACTGTTTTTTTTAGAAAGTTAATATTCAAATAATATATATTAATAAAATTGTTATACTAGGAACTATAACTGCAGATGTTTTTAATAACTCGTAATAAATAAATAAATAATTAAATAAATAAATCGTAAATGCACTTTATGCACTAGTACCTTCATGATTGGCTAGGCCCCGGTGTTGGTTCAGAATTTTGTGATTGATTGAGAAAGAGTACATTACTTGTTTTTATACTTGGCCCGGAAGCTATAAGCGACGGACATGGACTGATACAAGGTGTCGAGGAATGGCTATTACTTAAATCGCATTGGTCTAATAATTTCCAGAGTTCTTCTGGTGTTGGTTCACCGGATACGTCTGTAATTAAAATGTTTGGTTTAATGATCAATCCTTTTACATTAATTCCGAAACAGAACTAAAGATGTTACTTTGAGTAGAAGAAAAGGATGGTTCTAAAGCTGTTGTAAGATCCCACATTTGAATGGTGCCATTCGAATGTCCAGTAAAAATAAAACGTCTGGGTCGTGAGCCCATACGGCTAGAACCCTCGCATTCGTGGACATAAAATGAGCTTATAATGCTGCCATCCACCGATTTAATTACGCAAACTCTTTTTCCATTTGACGCTAATCGTACGAATAATTGATCGGTCTCGGGTACAACTTTTTGAACAAATACTTGTTCATCGTCTTGTTCTCCGAATGGTCCTGTGTTAGAAAGTTACAGTAGTTGAAATTTTTTTCCATTCATTGGCGATTAGTAATACAGTAATAGTGTATTTTAAATTATGTATCATATACCAAAGTCATTTCCAGCATTATAACTGATGCAAGGTTCAATTGCCTCTAAGGATACGATCTTAAAGCTAGCTTCAGGTGTGGATCCAGGTTGAGTAGAGATCATACCTCGGAATCTCGTTACTGCCCAAGTTCTGACATGATTATATTCAGAACAAACTGATACCAAATATTTCTCTGACAGTGTGACCTGGGATATACAATTTCGTATACATAATTTGTTAACTTATCATAAGAACATTTTTACGGTATAGAGATTAGGAGTAGACATACCTTTGTTACGCTACTTTGATGCACTCTAAATGTTTGAAACAATTGCGGCCCGTGCCCTACAGTTTCAGGGTGTTGGACTATGACTCTTACACTGCCAGATTTTGTGCCATATGCAATTTCAATCCAATTACCACACAGAGCTGTATAAAAAAAAATACAGGTATTAGACTATGCAATCTACCCTTAAAACGTTCGGATTTCTCAATGTGAATTACATTTCCGCATGAAAAATGTAAATGATATGATACTGACAAATACATATGTTAAAAACGGTCGTAATAAATAAATTTCCATGTATGTGTATTTTTTGTTGATACATGACCTACGTATATATTTATATTACATGCTATATGACGTGACGATCAGTGATGATAAAAAAGAACAAATATTTATAAACAGATATTCAGAATTACGTTTAGCTAGCTTAAAATGTTACCTATATTGTAACAAAATTGTATGTATACTTGCTGGAAAAACTGATGAGTATATATATTTACAATGTACGTATACGAAATTATAATTGATTATAATGAACAATTCAATTTTCGTACGCATTCAGAATTGTTTAAAATGAAGAATAACTATGCAAGCTAAGATTCTTATTCTCCTCCCTTCCCCTCTCAGATGTTAGCATAGAACATGTCACTGGTAGTTAACTTTAAGTATAATTGTCACTTAAGTTCCATATTAATAAGACAAAAGTAAAATAAGATAAACGGAAAGTGTTATATAATTGGTACAACTGGATGCATAAGGGTAGCGGGGTTGTGTATATTTAGTGCAATCGCAGCGAAAAAAGTAAACATTACAAGTGGTTTGAATATTCTATGTTAGACTTTAATGTATTTATATTTTCCGTTAAAGTAATATAAATAAACAAAAGCTATTATTTTAATATATATAATATATAAATGTACGTATAAAGAGTTTTTAATTGAATGTGCTCCGATTTGATGCAGAATAGTATACTATACCTGGAGAGGAAGGGTACGGATAAGTAGAATTCAAAGTAATGCGTCATGTTCAATGCAATTTAAAATGTAGAAAAATGTCATCTGAATTGTGATCTGAATGTGGAAATACTGTAGAACATTGTCGTATCGACCCATACTTGCCTTGTGCTATTTATCCAGTTGTACGAAATCATGAAGCAAAGAATGTAATAATAAACTCTCATTAATATTTCAATGGCACTGAATTGAATTTCGTAATAAAAAATGATTGTGTTTGAACAAACATGATGTGATCAGTTTATTAAGAGGGAAATGTTTAGCTATATTGGAAAGAACAAAGGCACAATTAAATTTATGATTAGATTTGTTCAGTCACGTAATTAATCAAATGAGTATGATCAGCTATGAAAAGAAAAGAAATATTTATCGCAAACGTGACGTTTGTTATTACATTCCTCAATATAAGCAGATTTAACAATTAAACTTTAGTCCATTTATTTGTACGTCACTTGAAAAGATATTTCTGCAATAGAGATACTGTAATATTCAATGCTATGAACCATGAATTAGTTATTAATTACCTTGAGTTTCTCTTATTAATTTACCCAGATATTACTGTGATTTGATAAATATGAATGTGAAAACTTACATGTTTTTGGTGTTAAATATACAGATATGGCTGTAATGGGATCATAATTTGGATCACGATACAATTCAGTTACGAGCAAATCATTGTCTTTCATTCTCAAAGGAAATTTTTCCATGTCTGAAAATTGATATCTCTATGTAGTTGTAATTACAAAAATTGTATCATAAGAAGAAAAAAAATGTGATTTATGTTACCAATATAATAAATGGAACCATTATTGCATCCAAGCAAAAGAAACGAACCAGCTGTATCAAATGATAAGATAGGTACTACGTCTTGTATTTGCCAATGATGAGTCATAGCATGCCATACACCGATTTTGTCAGTAGGTGATAGAGCAACTAATTGACTTCCAATAAAAAATAAGTATTCCACACGGACATTTAAGTTGAACGTGCCGATATTAGTTTTCATTCCGTTTGCTGAAATACTCCACAATCTGACTTGATTTCCATAAGAAATAGCAACCATTTTAACATCTCCACTGGTACTTAGTTTCGAAGTTATTGCAACCCTTTCTATCACTGATTCTATGTGAGGACTGGTAAATGCATGCTGCCAACCGGACGAGTCCTTAAGTCGATAACATGTTATAAAATGCGCGTAAGCAATCACAATCCAATTGTGATGTGCTTTTATAATTTGGACTCTTAAAGGATCAACCCACGATGAAACTGTATTATGAAACATTTGTTAATAAATTTCTTGTTAGATACGCAAGCAACAAGAAGAAATATGTTCATTCAATTACCTTGCTGAGGACCAAACACTAGACTTATATCATTTTTATACAATTTGTTCAGGTCTGCCGAATTATTCCTAACATGTCTTAAATCTAGGGATGATGCACGCGAATGTGGCGTGCCCTTCTGTTGAATTCTGTAATCCAACGAAGAGTTTCGCATATGAGTGCCAAGTGCCCCTTTATGATTTTGTTGACCTAAAGTAAAAAAGTATTTAAACTTTATTATCCATTCTACGACAAATCAGATGAATTATTCTTATTTTTGTACCATTACTACTAGATGCCACAGGAGTTGTACATTGAGAGGTAGATGGCACTTCAGCTCTAGAATTTGTGGTGTTAGTAGCAATTCTACCATGGACAGAAACGTCTCCTACATTCGATGCAACAGTTGTGGGTTCTTGTAGTGGTATACCTTATAAATTAACATACATCAAATGTAAATATCTGTTTTTACACATTTCATTTTATAAGATGGAATTAATTTATATCATACTTGGCGGTGGTAGGTGACCATAAAACAATACATCTCCACAAGATGATTGGGTTAAATCTTCGCATAGCATTAATCGTTTAACCAATGGTGTAATACCGTAATATTCCGCTTCGTGTCTCAATGTACGGAGACCAACATTCTTAAAATCAATGTCCTTCGTTCGAAGATAATTTAATATAACAGAAAATAATTTTGGATCTCTGTCTATGAACAATGCGCCGATTTCATCTCTATGACTGGCAATTCTGTTGCTCAGTAGGGCTGTAAAAAATGAATCTGGGACCCATGTTAGGGTTTGCTTCGATGTAGAAAACCTGGATTCAAAATAATTGTACGATGAAATAAAACGTTACTCATCGTGAAACTTTCGTCATATTATACAATAATATGTAATCGTTATGAAAGGAAAAATAATGCTTTACAGTTTTCATAATTAAATGATTTTTTTGTACCTTTTTCCGCCAACGTTCAAATGAACGATATCACTAAGTCCGAAGGAAGGAGGAATGGCCATTGTTACGATTGATACGAGCACCAGTATTTACTTTGATAATACATTTCTTTCATTGATAGTCCTCAAACAATTGGAGTATCTCATCAATTATATTCCATAGGTTATGTGCGGTCGCTTTTTATTTGCACATGCGTCGTCAATACCCTTCCGGAGAAACTAAAATTGGAAAAATCTTTTCATGCCAAGCACAATTATATGATATACATACATGGAAAAATTAAAAACAATGAGTATTAAACACTAAAGTTATTACTAACCTAGCAAGTTACCCAATAAACAATCACGGTTTCATTAGCTTCATTTAATGATAAGTAAATGATCACTGTATTATCGATAAAGAAACTTGTTCCACTGCCCAAATCATTGGGGCGATCGGTATTTCAGATCTCGTTACACGAAGTTTTATGAGGTGCTAGGTCTATCCTGTAACTTATCCGTGGTAAAATATAAGAATCACTACGCGATGGCTGCGTAACGTTGAGGTTGATTCGTGGTCGTTTATGGTTCCTGGTTGATTTCCTTATTTTTGTTTACCCTTTAGTTTCTTTAAAAATGTTATAAACTTTTGTTTGTTCTGTGCGGTTGTGGAGTGTTGGTACAACGTGACTTTTGCATTGAAGATGAAGAACGCGAAAGTCAAAGGAAGGTAATTGATGCTTCACGTTCTGACGGGTTCGAGCTAATTATACTTGTTGCTTCTGCTACTATAATGCATTCCTATAGTCATTTCTATTTTATTTTTTTGTAACATTCAGTTTGTTTCTCGTTGATTGAGAAACAAGTTTTACTGATCGAACATGTGGAATATAACCAATGACCTTTTATGATATACCGACAATATTAAACTTATATTTCACTTAGCAGAGTATTGATTTTCCTTCCCCTCTTATTGCACAGGATAGGCGTGACGAATGAATTCATTCACGTGCATCATAAACGTGTTGCTTCTGATTTCATTTCACATTGTATCATTATTTTTTCCTTAAACTATATGTTTCTATCATCAATTTGTAAATATTTTTCGAATAAATTTTTTAATTTGACAATGGATTTAAATATTTGTTTTGTCATTTTTGTTATTTCATTATTTGTAGGCAATGCGTGGAGAAATTTGGCGATCAAGGGGGATACTTTGACGTAGTTGTACGACCAATGTTACAACAAGGACACGAGGGAGAGTTATGCGGCTGGTTGAAGGAAATGAGTTTAATTAGGACAGTTTCTACTTGTCCACATCCAGAATGTAAGGGAAGAAGCTTAGCTTGGAATCAAGCTAGGATCGTAGATAAATATAGTTGGTCTTGTCCCAATTGTACGAGAAAGCAATCTATTAGAGAGAATTCCTTTTTCTTTGGAATTAAATGTGACCTGAAAATGTGCCTTCAACTGATATTAGGATGGTGTCAAATGATACCTAGCGAGCTCACTGCCAATTACTTAGGTACTTTGGTTTTAGAAACCATATGAAAGTGTAAAGTCTCATCGATAATAATTTTCAAAATTCATTTTTAGAAATAAAGAAACACGTAGTTAAGAAAGTATATGAAAGATGCGACGAAGTATCGGAGAATTATGTAGCAAGTCATCCAGAAGATTGGGTTTTAGGCGGTCAAAGTGCAATATTAATTGTAGATGAATTTCCCAATGGCTACATGACCGAGAATCCATCTGATATAACCAGTGCTAAGAAGCGCAACAATAATTCTCATACAATAGTATGTATAGCAGAAGCAAATACAATACCCACTAGAATGTGGCTCCATATGATTGAAGCTCTTCCAGAGGTATTCTTGCATGCAACACTTTATGATTATTGTAATAAATGTGTTCTTGTAAATTTATCTTAATAAAACATTTCATTTCAGCCGATAAAGATGGATAAATTGCACGGGGATGTTGACAAATGTAATATGGTTAGAGAAGCTTTAAAAGAAATCATGAAACATAGTGCTCCAGGAAGTTATATCGTTGCAAATAATCGAGCTCGTTGTTGTAGCTTTCAATCTTTGCAAGAATTAAAGCAATATACAGTGATTAGCATTGAACAACTACAGAAGTTTGATCCACCTGGAAAAAACAAACTTCTTAATAATTTAGGTATGCATACCATGTGAGCCATTTTAAACATACTTAATCAATTGCACATTTTACTAATAGAACGAATTCTATGTTAAGAAACAATTTGGCAAACTGGTGTTGAGATTTGCGAAGAAATTCAAGAAACCACCCATACTCTTGGACAACGTATAATATCGAAACATTTATGGAGGCAGAGATTTGGTACGTCTCCTTCCACAGCATTTCAATATATGCTTAATCATATTGCAGAATGTTATCGCTTTATATAAAAACCGGTTTACAGCAGAATTTCCACTAACTTTAGCGTATCTCTTTTGTTACTATGAAAGCAATATCAAACGCTAGTGAATAACTATTCTTTGTTTTTAACCATATCGTTTCATGAAGTAACACTTTTAAACGAACGAATTTACTATAATGCAGAGTATTGATTACCTGTTGAACTGGTAATTAATATTCCTAAATGCACAAGTTGCACAAGTGGCCTTATTAAAATAAAAAAAAAAAAGAACATTTTGTTGCATATTGGTAACAAAATAACATGTTCATAAGAGAGATATCACTTTTAATGTTTCACCGAAACACGCACTTTTTGTCTTCCAAATATTGAAATATTAATAATTTTTTACCTTAAATGTTTATTGTAAATCGTTGGTTAAGTAGAGTTAGAATTTTATACGAGACGAACTTAACTCTGTTAGAGCACATTTGAAACATACTGTTCACATTAGACTTTCAATTTTTCTACGAATTTAGATCGACAAGTTAGTTATTGAAAGACTGATGATGATATTGATGTAGTAAAATTTATATCGAAGGAAATTTTAATGTTTCATTGAAATTTATTATTGCTGTAATGGTTTTGAATACTCACAAAAAAAGAAGAATTATTTGTTAATAATTTTTATGTGCACGCCAAAACAGCGACTTTATTACTAAAATTTAAAATGTTAACCATTCAAATCGCCTTATAGGAAAGTAAGGGCTATAAAATGATATATTTAGTACAAGGTGCAATTAGTACCAATATTTGAAGTAGAAGTAAATAGTAATAACCATTCGTGAAAGATGATCAATTTCTATTATCATCTTAGTACCTATAGAACAGTTGTAATGCTTAACGAAAAACTAGAGTTTTATCCAAAGTTTTATACCAGTATTATTCTAAATAATATACCGTAATCATCTATTTTTTAGCGTAAGTTAAGAGCACAGTTATATCTTGTTCGATTTATAGTCGGTTATCCTAACTTCAGTTAATGCTCATTGACATTGTTCAGGGACATTGACTCTAGCAATTAAATTAGTTTGTGATAAAACCGACTTTGTGATATACAGGGCGATTGTGTTATTCGTTTCTCAAGTTATATCCATAAAGAGAATACGATATAAGGATTGTAAAATTTTTGAAAGGTTTTCGCAAACAATGTGATAATGATGTTACTTCGTGTGTCGTAAAAATGTTATATTAGAAGTTGAGAAGATAAGAAAATTATTTTGTAAGTGAACAGAAACTAACGTACCATCTACTATGTGGTTAAGATTTTTTTATTTCTATCTAAATGAGAGTGTGCATTTTTATAAACATAATGAAGTTTTTCACTAAAACTGTTTCGTTAAGAAGCTCGAAGTATTTTTATAATGATTAATCGTCTTGAAATACTGTTATAATTATACGTATTTTGTACCAAATTACAATGAAAATTTGTAAAATGTTATGTAATTTGAAAGCTACATTTAAATACCAAATAAAGCAATACTATTTCATACACGCCGTCATCCAATCTGTATTTGGAATAAGAGGAATCAGTACGACTGTTTTTTTGTGTATCTTTATTTATAACAAATAAAGATAATAGATAAAGTGCATAACAAAAATAGGTTTCAACATTTGTATACATAACATATATCTATATCGGTAAAAAAAATTGTATCAGAAGTATTTTAGCATTTCTGCTCATTTTGAGATTCTGACGCCATACGTTCTCAGTGCAGTTCGATACTCTATTGCTGGAATCATTACTATGGTGTCGATAGTTTAGGACGTAACATCTATAAAGCAATTATGACAATTCCTCATTCATAATTTCTCTATACTCCGTCTGATCTTGTACCATTCGTCGAAAAACTCGATATTTCTGTTGATGATATCTTAAAGGAGAATAATTATTATTAAACGTTCATGCAAAAGTATTTTTCATTTTGGAAAGGAATAACTTACTTGAAGCACTCGTTTCTTGGCTTAACAATGCTTGCCGACCCTCCCATTGTTTTAATTGCATCGTACATTGTATCGAACTTGTGAGCTGCATAAGATCCAAGAATCGCAGCCCCGATCAATACTGATTCCTTTTCAACAGGACATAATACAGGTAGACCTAATACGTCTGCTTGTATTTGTATGAATAACGGGTTCTGACTTAGACCTCCGCAAACTAATAAAGTTTCTATTCTATGGCCAGCCGCTTCTAATGTTTCCAAAATATATTTTGTTCCATACTGTTGAAATACTTTAGGCTTATTTCTTATTTAAAAAAAAAAAATGTGTGTATTAAAGAATTAAAGAATGCGTTTGTTTGTACCGTTAATGCTTGTACTGTTGCCAAATATACCAGGGCCAGATTTTCTTGGCCGACCGATAAAGACAATCCAGATATCTAGACGATATCCCATTGAAGAAATTTATTAGGCAAACTAGCAATGGGTTTAATATATAAAAAAAGATGTGATATATCTACCATTCCTTTGAGCGTTGGATCAGCCAAGGGGGAACGATTTCCATGAAAGTCAGGCCAAACATGAATATCTTTCGTCAAATAGGAAACATTTTTCAAGCCCTTTTGATCAGTCATTGTTTGTAATAATTCAGATAAATATTGCTGTATGTGTCTGGGAAATGATATGACAAATAGTAACAAAATTTTGCAATTTGTACAACGACTTGTTTAACAGCTTACTTATTCCCACTTAAAGTTTTCAAAATTCCTGGTGTCGAGGGATGAGTATCAATTATATGATCGAGTAATTTTCCGGTTGCACTTTGTCCGCCTTCGCTCAGCCACAATCTAGGGACCATGGCACTAAAATATGGACCCCAAACTCCACCGACAAAGAGTTTCTTCTCATTAACTATCATGTGGCAAGTCGAAGTGCCACAAATTAGTGCTGAAAATGTTAATATAGAATTGCACAATTAAAAAATCAGTACAGGACCGAAGCTATTAAATGTGATGAGCCATAGGAAAGTTTACATGTACCTAATCTGCTCTCCAAATTATTGGACACACCAGGTACAGAGCAGCCTATCATTCCAAGCCCTCCAGCGTGTGCATCAATAAGGGAAGTACCTACGGCTGTTCCTTTTAGAAGTCCCAATTCGGACGCCGCTTGTGCCGATAATCCTTGGTCAATCGGATCGCCCGGAGTCTTCACATTGCTACCTTCGTATCAATATTTCTCTTTGTTAAAATAAAGCAATAATTTCATATTATCTGTCCGAACATAAAAGTTATTTGTTCAGTCGACAAACCAAAAACTATAGAACGCCAGCGAAATAATTCTCTTTGAATTGTAACGGACGTGACCGATATAAATTTCCCTACTGAAAAAATAGTTTCGCCTGATTACAAACTTCTTGGCAGTACCTATTTTTCTCCAGTCATCTTTTCTGAGGTCTGTGAGTTGAATTTCCTCAAAGAATACCTCGTTCCATTTGTTATCACCATTCGGACTGGCGCTATAATTCCATTTGCACACTAAAGAGCAAAGAGATCTAAAATCAGATTAGAAAGTTTTAGGCTACGATATTCGGGTTTTACATTAGCATAATATAGATTATATTGTTACCTTGATTCGGAGCCAGTTGCTTTCCACGTTAAGAAATCAGGCAAATCGAACAGCAATGCTGCACGATTCCAAGATGACGGTAGATTCTTTTTCAACCATAACATTTTGGGTGTTTGCATTTCCAGCGATACTTTACCACCCACATACTCAAGCATCTCGTGTCCCTGTGCATTTATAAAATCAGCCTCCTCCTGCGCTCTATGGTCCATCCATAATATAACATTTTGTTTATCCTCCCCTGTACAGTAATTGGAACAATAGTCAAACATCTTGTTCAAATGAAAAAAGAAACAATTGCAACTGGGTTTTAAATATACCTGTTGGACTGACTGTGACCGGTGATCCTGTTTTATCAATTGCTACCAATGAACAAGTAGCATCAAAGCCAATTCCTTTCACGATATCTGCAGAGATATCAGCTACTACCGACTGCAAATAAAAATCAATATATATATCATATAAATATTTCTCATTTGTTTTCATGCAGTGTTTTCCATTGATTAATCAGTATCTATACCTTTACTACATGACAGACAGCACTCCAAATATTATCGGACGATTGTTCATAAAAGTTTGGGGCAGGATGAAAGATTTCCAGCGGGCAAGTTGCCAGCTTTTCTATCTTTCCCTTGCAAGATACCAATGCAGCTCGGGCACTACCTGTCCCTACATCAACACCCACAAAGTAATCCATGTTGTATTTTTTTTTGGCCCAGCCGTGCAAGTTTTATGTCTTTTGCTAACAGAATCCAACTGAATGCTTGACTTCAACTACAATCATTATGTGCTGCAAATAAGAATACGTAACTGTTATCAAGGAAACTAACGTAATCATAGGCTTATTCTTTAATCTCACATGACCCTGAGATAACTCCTGTAGCAATAAGAAACAGTTAGCTATTAATACAAGTAGTAACGATTTGCTCAGGAGTTCTCCTAATTCTATCCCATGTATAGATGGAAATCAAAATTAATAGACAAAATGAAATTGATTACGAATGAAATTATTTCGAAAAATTGCTTTAATTTAACGCTTAAATGTACATACTTATATACATATAAGGCACAATACATACTATGCCGATACGTTAAGTTCACAGAAGTAATGTCGAAAACGAAATACAGTAATATTACGTAAGTAAGATGATACGGAAATCTGCATACGGAAAACACGTGTACATAAAAAATTCTCAACGCGTTACCTTGATTAATTCTATCACTTCCTTCTACAATCACTTTCCTCCTTGAACGTTTTATCCGGAGTATCATTAAGAAAAATTGCACGGTTTAATTAATAAGATACAGGTGATACAATAATTAAAATGGTAACAATGTGTTTAGAATAAAAAATAAAAAGTCGGAATGCTGGAAAATGATGTAAAATATATGGTACACATTGCATGCACGTGTGCGACTGTGTTTGACAGCGACCTAGCAGAACCTTGCGTATTGAATTATCGAAAGTAGTGCACGTGCCAGGGTTTCACATGTCAAATATCCGTTAAAGAATATATATCATTTGTTATCAATTTATCATTACGAAGTACGAAATCATAAGTATAGTGTATAGTTAGAGTGTTGCGGATTGTTAAGTGATACTTTCCAGAGAACTTTAAACTTGAATGCCTTGCATAACCTAAAAGATGGTTCGATTTAAGAATAGGTAATGAAATTATTTTGTTACACAGTTTTTTCTTGCTCATTTTCTTTTATTTCGAATCTAGAATAATATTAAGAATATTATTAATGGGTTTTCTATATTTGGCGTATATATCGCATGACTAAGTAAGTTAACAAATATTTTTAGATACATAGCATTTGAAATAACTCCTGCTGATAAAAGTGATAAGCCTTTCCCACTTAAAATAAGTACTTTACATGTTGCGATACAACAGAAAGTGCAACAATTGTACGGCGATTTCGGTGTTGCCGCAATAAAGGCCGGCTTTACTGGTAATACGAAACATGAGTTCTTCAAATATAAGTACATAATTAAATTTGAAGAAAACAAATGATTTTTAAATGATACATTTTCAGCAAAATATTGTAATGTACATACGAAATTAGCACTAGTGAAGACCAGACACGGTCCGCATAAATTTGTACTAAAGGCTATCCCAGTTATAAAAGATATTGCGGGTCGTTTAGTATCAGTAAAAATACTTTACGTGGGTGCAACGTTGAAACATTGTTTCCTTTTTATCAAAGTAAGTAAAGCTTTCGGTAGACATACGATTAATCATTAGAAAAATAATTAAAGTCAAATGTAAATTTTTCAGAATTTTCAACGGCAAAAATTGGAACAGGTATGGAATACACTGAGAACCGACTTAGAATTGAAAAGCATGGAAAATGCTTTAATGACGCTGACGCCCGCAATGAAGGACTGTACATAAAGTAATCTTATAATTCTTAACAAAAAAAAAGCTAACTAAACCTTTTCAAATATTAGATTTAATCAATTTAATCAAATAATCGAGTAGACAATCGAATTCCAAAATGCCACGGTATCGATTATCGATCTGCGTTCCGTATTTCCGTCTGTTCCCTTGTTCTACCCAAAATCGCGCGAACATTTTGAATTTTCAACCACCGGCACTCCGCTCGTTCCACGCGTTCCCGTAATTTCCTTAGCGGCACTGTTACCAGTCGATGGAAGGGTGCGTATAGGGGTCGGTAGTGATCGTCGCCAGTTGTCGCTGGTTGTTGCTAGAGTGCTGATCGCTGTCGTTCGTCGGCGAAAACGACGGTGGTCCGTACGAATATAGTTGGCAGTCGATCCGCGAAGGTGCTCTTAAAGTGGTGCGATAGTCGGCGTGCTAACCAGTATGAACAAGTATAAGCTGTAGGTCTTCGTACGAAGCTGCATCCACGAAACGTACGATACGATTTTTCATCGAACGAAAAACGATACGCGCGCTGCAATTCCATGTTATGTACATATATCCATGGTTGTTCAGTTTGTCTGATAAAAAAAGTTTGACCGTGGGATCCGCGACGATAAATAAACCGGCACGCCTTTTAATCGAACCGGCTCGTTGTTAAATCTGAAATAAATGTGTTACGGAACGAAATCAACGAGAAGACGTCGACCAGAACATTAAGCCGAACTCTCATCTCCCCGGCGAGGATCTAATAACGCTTGTGCTCGAGGTAAGAGAATCAGAGGCAGTGCCCTTCCACTATAGGTTATCGATTTCGTTCCGCGACGTTCAAGGAGATGCACTCCGGTATTCGTTGATAGGAATCCGTCCGGTTCACCTTCCCGTTCCTTTGTTTACGCCTTAACGGGCTATCAGATCTCTCATTAGAGGATATTTTTTAGTCTGCTTGAATGGAACGGTCGATTCGCAAAATCGGAAGCGTCCCGCCCTTTACAGGTATATATGCAGAATTATCTTGCACAATTGTGACGGTACAAGTGGCCAATAATCGAGTATCGAAGCGTCAATTATTTCGATTATCGTGTCTATCAAGTGGGTATCTGTGATCACAAATAAGAGAAGTAAAGTACAATTGCCGCGATAGCGATCTAAACAAGCTTCCCTTTTGGAATGTTAAGTGTATATATGTATATGTGCGTGCGTATATTATATTTTGAGTCGTACCAACGAAACATCTTATCGGATCTACGCTCTATGTACTCTCGAGTGTATCCTTTTTTAATCGCTCCCCGATGTACGATTATTGCACGATTAGAGAACAAACGTCGTGTATTGGCGAGTTACATAGAAATAGAATTCGGAAACGTAGCCGCGGCGACACAGAAATAGCGAACGTCCAGTAGCTTGATTCCCCGAGCATTTTGTTTGGAAATCGTTTAGGCGTCTCTTGCGCAGGCCTCTCGGAAGCTGTGCGAGCAGATGTCATTCCCGATCTCAAACATAGTCGGCCGGGAACGAGACCTTTTTCTTTTTTGTTCTTTCCGTGTACGCTCCCTGGATCACAATACGCCCCGTCAGAAATAATATCGCGGTCAGGCTGTATGCCGGACGGGGGCCAAATTGTTTTCATTTCGGCGCATGTACGTGTATAACAAACGAGCCTGTACAATCCATGCAACGGCGGGGTCAGTTCTTGTGTTTCGTCTACTGTTACGAAGGGGGCCCTTCTCCCGATTAGTTGTGCCGATGTTACGAGAACTATCGATTTGTCAGTTAACCCGTGTCTACGCCTACGTTTGACCAGCGGTAATGCTTTACGTCTTCTCGAATTTATCCGCTTTTAACCCCTTGCACTTGTACAACGGCGGACAGATGTCTTCGATATGTCGGGCTCGAGTAAAGGCAAACGTCGCGCGGTACATTGTCAGGGAAGTTTCAACTTTTCCCGTGAATTATCATAGTATTCTTTTCGGTTTGCCATTTTTAATAGGGATCAATTAATCCCAACGGTTATCCGGAACGAATTGGGGTATTAGACACGATGATTTGTTCTACATAAGAATAACTGTGGATGATCTTTGTGGATGCTACTCATTGGAGTTGATTTACTCAGTAGGACGTGCTGGTCTACGAAAAGGGTAGATAAGCGTGTGTAATCATCAGCGATAGTGCCCTCTGAAACGACTTGATACAACTGTTGCCTTTTGTACGCATATATAACACGTACAATTTCTGTTTAATTTTATTTTTGAAACTTCCGTAATTTAATATAGAAAATAGGTGGTGAAAAAAATTAGCTCTCGTACCTGCTAGAGATACAGAGAAAATTGAGGAAATAGTGCAATTAAGAATTTCATAGACCGTCCAATTAAAATGATGGGCCACGAAATTGGAGCATTTCCTTCTAATTATATCGAACAGATATGCTCGTAATAGCAGGATAATACATTCTATGAGTTTTTTCACCGTTTATTACATAAACCCTAGGGTCTTACACAATGTATTGCAAGTAGGGCATAAGGATGACTATTACGTAATCCTTCATGAAAGCGAAGTTATTTGCAGATTATATCGTTTATTTCGACGCCGGTTTGAGGCCGTCCAATATAACGAGAGACATACCTTGATTTCAGTCGACCGTTCAAAATTCCTAATCATTCCCCTTTTTATCGTACCTGTTTGATCAAGGTAGTCGTACGCGTACAAGGCGTTCGTAAATTTCTCAGAACAATCACCTTAGCCGCAGTACAAAAAAAAAAAAATTGGGTAACCATGGGTCATACTTTGTCTAAAAATCTCGAGGACACTGTTGGAATGCTGGTATAATGTCCCACCATTTAATATTTTTCCCGCACAGGAAATGATATCGCAATAAGTATACCGACAACGTGAAATTATTTGTTTCTAATTATTATATGTCCTGAAAGAAGTACGCCGCGGGCATGCGAAAGAATGACTTTCATGGTAATCTATTTTGAGAGCGTAAATCATTCACACTGCTGGGTAAGTGGGGCAAAAATAAGACGAAGTAGTAAAAAAAAGTATATACATAAGGTGGATGCCGAAATTGCTTTCCACTTTCAGCATCGCGAAGCTCCATTGCTTTACGCGGTGAACTAATTACGTTACGTAAATCAATTAAGTCGCTCGCCTTATTACACCTCTGCATACTTCGACATATTTTTTTTCCCGTTCGCCACTTTCCATCGTGTCGTGAAAAGAAAAAGGGGGTTGCACATCTCGCGACACCAACCGGTTTACCAGCAAAACCGTCTTCTCTGCCGAATTTTCCAAATCTCGGAGCAACGCGGTATTTTCGTAGTTTCGGTGTATGCAGTCTAATATTTTGCGGAGCTTCTTGATACGAAAAATTCGCCAATTTTTTAAACGGTCCGAATGCTGCAATCTAAACTTTCTTACATTTTTCTAGCTTAAACAAATCGATTCCACAAAATCTCCAGCTGTGCAAATATAATACTTTTCGCTGCAGTCGCAAACGTTAGTTCTCCGTTAAACCATTAACGCGATAGGGCTCGTTGTCGAAGAGCCAGAATAAAATCAGTTTGCTGTAAAAGTGGTTCTCTCGTTCGTTCTTTCTTTGCCTTGGACGACCGTGGCCCGTGTAAACGATTCTTGTTTAATGTTTACGCAGAACGGGAATAATTTACAGGCAGACGATGCACGCCTGGCAAGGAAACGAGCTTCCCCGCTTTTAGCCTTCGTGTGACTCGCGATCCTTCATTTTGCGAACAGATGAATGCACCATGAATTCTTGCATGGTGCACGCGTTGACACTAATTGCCGATTAGATTGCCTAATAGTCTCGTTTTTCCATTAGTAGCTTAATTTAATATTGTCGCACTTGATAATTTTCCAATGTGCCGTGAATCGGTGGTCCTGTTTACTTATGGTGGTTCGTAGCCCGTTTTATTGCATTGCACGCTCTGCTATATCAAAGAATTCCATGGAATTCTAAATTGAAAAGGAAACAATAATTGATTTTACTGTGGAGTTAGTATTCCTTTAATAATCTATCGTCGCGCTGAAAGGAGAATTTCGTAATTCCAGATTTTTCCTACTTGCAATTGTTCAAATATCCTTACGTGAAATTGGCCAGATAATTCTTGATAAAGTCTTCGAATAACAATAAATATCCCCAGTATCTTCTAATATAAAAATTCACACAAACCGTCCGCATTGTATATCCAATCATCACGCTCACCCCATGCGTCAAGGGGGGCGCAAAGTTTCAATTCGACCGTCCAGAATGAACGACGATTACCGTGCCGGGCAAACAGCGCAGGGAGTACGAAGAACCATTTTATACCGTGCACGATAAAAACTCAATCATCGCGAAATCCTCCTGACAATTTCGTCGCGTTAAATCATTTCACGCCGCGACAACAAAAATCATCTCCGCGTGTACGTCGAACTTTGTGCCAGCAAAAAGAGTTGCGATCGTTTGTGGCAAACGGCAACGAAGGGAGCGAATTACGCACAGTACTGTGGTTAATCCAACCACGTTCCCCGGCTGCACGCCATAAATTGCATAAATTGCAACGGATACGTCCGTTCTCGAACCGTCTGTTAAAATAATTAATGCATGGAAAGTGCGGCCATCGGGAGTGAAAACGTGGGACGAAGCGAGCGTGGGCCGTGTTCTCGAGTGTGTGCACGCGTCGAAAACCTCGATGACACGGTGACCCTCGATCTAGTTGAGGATCGTCTCATTAGCCATAGGGAGAGTTTGATGAAGAGGCTGTGGAAACGTCGGTGGGACGCGTATTTGGCACGAACTCTTAACCCTTTCACTGCTTGCGAAAGAGAAAAGTATTCGCGGAGAGGTAGGAACGCGTACACTAAAGTGCAAGCTGCACTTTCTATGTTATTAAATCGCACACAGATATCGGTAATAAAAATATATCAATTTAAGAGTGTTAGTAAGAGGAAAGTTTTCAATTGTATGAACTTCCCTCCCCGTACGTGCTCAGAAATTTCGCAATCTTTAGCAAGCGTTGTTGGAAACAGCGTGTCATTGTTTTAAAGAGTGTACTTCCATCAGTTACTTGTAACATTATTTAATTAAATAGAAGGCTATCGTGATATAGGCTGCCAATAATCTACCGATCGTACTATCGTACACAGTGCGAGCTTGCGATACTTTTCCTTTCGAAAAATTCGAAAAGAGTTCTCTACCTGTCTCAGACTTTGCTCGCGAACAGGTCGCCGCATTTTAAAGTCCCGCGGGAAGGAATCGAATATGCACATGCATACCTTTTTACATGCTCCCCGATGTTCAATTCTATTCGTCGAACACTCGGTCACTCCCACGCAGCTAGCAAATACGTATAATGTACACTTTAAACGCTTCACCAGCCTCTGATTCGATACGCGTCCACCATTATTCCACTCTAATGTACAATATTTCAATCCTGCCCACGACTCTACGGATCCCATCTTCGCGTGGTGATTATACGCGAGGAAACATCGTTTGAAATCCCGCTAACAATGTGCAATTACGTATCCACTGTCGACTAACGGCGAACAAAGGAAAGCATATAGGTGTACACGTCCTATTGAACGACGAGTTGCGGGGCATTCTCGGCTTTCCTCGATTGTGCACGGCCAGATAGGACAACGAGGCACGGTCGCGAAAGTAACCATAGGTGTACGTGCACAGTTTCCTGTACGTAGTTTCTTACGATTGTCCCATATAGAGGGACGTTAGCATTGCGCGACCGTGAAAAGAACGGACCACGCTAATTACGTTCGTCGAAATCGGAGGAGAACTGTTGAGCGACAACCGCGACTAATTGTCGAATTCCTGGCGGGTGATGAACTTCTTTATAGCCATCCCGACGGATATCTGGAGTTAATCGAGAAGTTCCACCAGGCGCGTCCTTTCAGATTTTCAGGTTCTCAAGGAACCTGAGCGTTTTTCACGCGCCTCTTTTTTCTAGTTTTTTTTTTTCCACCTGTACAGTCTTTGTACTTTCTAACGACCGCGTAGGCTTTACCTTAACGCTGGTTCTCTCGTTCCTTCGCCGGAATGTTCAGCCCGAAAATGGGGAAATAAAACAAAACCTCTCTTTTATGAATAAACCTTCCGCGTTTACAACCGTGAACAATGCCAAACGAACGTTCACCCTCGTGGGAAGGTGTTCCACCTGAAAATTCGAGGCCAACGATGTTCCTTAGTCAAAAGAACCGTAGGGTCTCGTCTGAATTAACGAGGCATATTTAATGCATCTCGTTCGAACGGTAAAGGAACACTTGCCGCATTCCTGCGTACGAATTTCGCTTACAACGATTTCGCATTTGCACGATTCTTTTGCGCCGATGAATCGAGTGAACGCGATCGCAAGGTGTCGACGTACCGTTCGGCGTTATTTTACTAAAGAACAATTTCATACGCTTTCTCCAGCGGTCAACAACGCTGGGAACAAGCCGTGGATAATACAAGCGGAAAGTACTTTGCATAATGCATAAATAGAGAGAGGGGGAGATAGAGAGAGAGAGGGGGGGGGGAGGGAAAGAGGAACTCTTGGTATCTGACAATCAAGATCACTTGTGGGCCCTCGTCTAATAATTATTTCTATCGCGAGAGGTAGGTACAGTACCATTGTCCGCGATGGAACCTGAATACCAGACGCTTTTAACAACCATTGTTCCGCGCCGCGCGTTTTTATTCAACGATATTCCTTAGACTCTTCGATTATACGGCTTGCCTCGATATCTCGTTTCCTTCAGGATCTCTCATTTACGAGACCAACTACGAAACGACCGCTCCGGGTAGTTCTCCTTGCCAGTCCAGACGGGACACTTCGCGTCGTCGCTCGGGTACCTCCTTCGACGAATCTGCGTTTAACCCTTTGGAAGCTACATATTGGCGCATTCGCGAGTCCGTCGCGAGAGAAGTACGTTTCGTCTCGCAGCGCCAAAGCGTAGAGTTGTGCTTGCTGTTTGCGACACCGATAGGTCTCGTCTGATCAATAATCGAAATAGCGTCGACGAAAGGTGTCTCGCTCGAGACGGGACAGTGCGCGTCTAACCTCGGCGCCGAAAACTCCCGGTAAACGTCCTCTGTAGAATGCAGAGCCGCGTTTCTTCGTTCGACGAGGCAGAAGTCTCTCCCTTCCGAGAGCCACGAGTCGGATTAGGCATCCGTACGTCCGGCTCGCGGATATATTTATCACCGCGTTCAAATCATTCTGCCGGGTCTGACCCGGCCGTAGACACCCGCTACGAATCGTTTCACCGGGCCCGCTATCACGATTTGACCACGACGCGAAATTCGACGGGATCGTTCCCACGATTCGTCCACGTTCAAGGGTTCTCGCGGGATTCTTCTCGCGATCTCTGGAGTTGTTCGCGCGAACGGACTTGGACGATGGTACATGGTACCGTTTATTTGTTCGATGGGCGACAATGCGGGGTGAAAAGAAATCGTACACGAATATTCAAATCGTCGTTGTCGAAGGGGTCGATTTCGAGCGAATGTTCGGAGAGGAAAGGCGACATGTAAAATTGTTTCCGGAAAATCGAATGGAGCAGAACGAACCCTGCTAGACTTTTGTCACGATTTCGTTTTTCTAAACGGTACAGCGGTTCGAAGATCGACAATTTTTTAAACGGAGGCTAATTAAATTGACAGAAATTCGTATTGCTCGTCGATGCTTGTTTTCCGTCGCTCTTCTATTCGCGACTAGCTGATGTTTGGTCGATCGAAACTGGATAAGTCGGCCGCGTGTGTCATTAAGTTTGTGTCACGATCAGACACGGGCTTTCTTGGCGACGTTTTAAAGACGTTTCCGCAAATAACTCAGAGGAGGTCCCCGAGTTTGGCCGACTGTGCCAAAGGTTCGCTTCTTTTCGTTTAGAACACGCGGCGATCGAACATTTTTGTCCCGGGCGCGATTCTTCTTCTTCGCTTCTAATAATATTCTGTTTGGTTCGCAATCACGAACCAAATGATTGCGAACGCACGAAATATTGCACAGTTAACAACGAGACGTTACTGTAATAAGAGCTGCCTTGCAATTTTTCTTTTTAATTAACAACAGGTACATGCTCCAGAATTATTCCATGGCGTTTATCGTTTTATAATTATAATTAGCTATTAATATTGTTCGACCCTCTGGACGGAGAGAGTGTACGTACTTGTGCGCTCCAATTAGAGCTTCAACCCTTTTCTTCAAGACTCGAGGACGCTCTTGTTATAGTTCCCGAGGAACACGTTGTGTGACAAGTCTGCTCAATTAAAAAGCATTTTACTTCCTCGGAGAATCGACAGCGAAACCGCCTGCGTAAATTCAGATTCGTATTCGAAACATCCGATAATGCAATTACTTATTGTGTTCGTCAAATCGAACTTTGCGCTTCATTTTTTTCACACTCGGATAAAAAGATGACGGAAATTGCGCAAGGTTTAATCGTATATTACCTTGCCAACCATCGATCGACCGTCTCGCAAACGATTTTGCTTTTAATGCTTCCAGATTTACGCGGCTGCCACTCCGTAAATCAGTCCGAAGCGAATTCCTCGCGTCCGAAACGTTGAAACAAACCACCGCCTCTCCCCTTTCGATCCCAACTATTTTCATTCGCCCCCGGTTCCATTAACCGAACGATCTTGCTTAAAATTTAAATGAAAATAGCTGGAGCCAGCAAGCAGAGACGTACAAAAGAAAATTGCAACCGGGGGAACGATGCAGGAAACGTAATAAATTGAATAACTTGCTAAAGTCCGCGTAGATTTATTGTTTCTGTCTGCCGTGCAGTATTATAGTACAGCCGGTTTACACAGACCCATGGTGTAGTTATGGTGTAAATACGAGCAGGGTTAACGCGCGTAGATTTATCTGGCTTGTAATGCACACGTGGCCCTCCATACGTTCTCCCCCGACGAACCCCACGAAGATCGTTCCTCTGGGGAGGCGCCCCACCATGTGGTCGTCATTGAGTCATCGAATGTGTGAAACGGAAATTATTAAACCGACTGGGCAGCTTTGTCGATTCGTGCGATGGTTATTAAACGCAGAGCGAACCCGTGCGTTGATTTATTGTCGATCAGAACTATATTTCTTTTTCTAAAGAAAAAACTCTGACGAAATTGTTCATCGTGCAACGTGTCACGGCCACAGAATAACACGCGATTAAATTGCACTTGCAGTTTCCTAATCTCTGTAATTAATAAAAAAATCATCTCGCGCGCGTATATAATGATCAATCGCGTTGCGCAGAGTTCACGAATATTAATTTAGACTCTAGTAACGCCATACCAGAAGAAGTTCCTGCCGCACCGCCAAGAATAGGCGTGCAGTGTCGTAGGTCAGGGAGCTAGAAGTAAATCCGTTCAACGTGGACGTCCCGATGACAAACCGCGTTCAAGATTCCACTTGTCCGAGACGAGCTGGGGCACGGTGGTCGTTTGGAAGCGTTGCAACAAATTGCTTCCTGTATCGACGACGTACATCGACTTATGAAACGCATCCCCATGGACGGACTTAATTCGTGTGCTTGCGACGATGGTTCGTACGGACTCGTACGCGAATTCTGCTCTAATGCACCGTTGACGCGCCGCGAAAGGATCATAAAAAGAAGCTGACTGGTTATTCCTGGCATCGAAGCGTTTTCACCTTTGACGCGGAGGCTCGCAGCCGGAATTTTGCTCGTTTTCTGCGGGGCCATCTGTGACCTCGCCATAATATTTGCACGGGGGAGAGCACACGGCACGCAGAGAACGTGTAATAACGGCTCGCCTCTGCGGCAGCCTGGTAGTCAGAGTTGATCGCGAAAATTATCATGAAAAGCTTAGACATACGAGCGTTGAAAGAGAAACATCGCCGGTCTGGATCACGCCCTTTAATTCGTATTACGAATTCTATTAGTTCGTCAATCTAATTACAAAACGCGAAATGCGGACGCAAAAGCGTGGAACAAAATCGTTCATAACTGCGCCCCGTGATTCCCCTGGCGGAATGAAAGACGTACGCGTTCGAACACCGCAGATAAGAATTAAAAGGCAGCGAAAGTGGTTTCGTTGCAACATGAAAATCCGGCCATATGCTCCACGCCGATCGGAGTACACTCGAAAGCTAACTCGGGACTATCTCGAGTGTCCGCGAACTCAATGCAAACTCGCTAAAAGCACCGGGCAACCGTATGCCTTTTTTCTGCGCCAAGGTTACCCCGATCTTATCGCCGGATAACAGCCTTATGGTTTCCTCGAATTGAAAATCCAAACCGACCGGTCCGTCCCTCTAACATTCGCCTACGCTGGCGCGCGTCGAATTGCCCTCGGGGGGTGGAACGTGCGGTTGCATTCCGTTGCACGCTTGATCCGCGTGGTTACCTTTTTTGGACACGTCTTCCACGTAGTTTCGAACTTTCGTCGGCGGATGATGTAACGACTGGCATCATCGCGAGGATCGTTGACTCAGCAGTCGTTTTGCTCCTCTTCGTCTCGACGAAGGATCGACGTCGCTTTCGCGGGGCCGACCCGAGACAGTGGCCAACGAAACGGTAGCGTGACCGTGGACCGATGGTCCTGGGTATTCGGACTATTCTTCTGGGAATTTGCCCGTCGGTCGTGGACTTAAAATTACGGGGGGGGCGAGATGGGGATAGTTTGTAGGGGGGCAGATAATTCGATATTGTGTCCGAGGGGAGAATGGGGTGGAAATTAATCCGGCAATTGGTTTCGGTCGTACAATCGAGTAGGAAATTTCGGATTAACGAAACAAACGGAATTAATATTATTCTTGTGCCTGAGGACTCGATTTTGTTAACGAAGCGGCGAATAATGGGCTTGAATTGAATCGAGATCGAAGTGTTCGAAGATATAGATATTTTTGTTCTCTTTTTTCGCAGGAATTATAGCAATGCTAGATCAAGGTATATCGAATAATAAAATACATAAGGATGAAATGGAAAACATGATAAGATCGTGATCAAATGAGAACGTTTAAATATCTTTCGTAGTCCCAGAATTTACTTAACATTTTTTCGCCGGATTAAAGATTGATACGATACGGTATCGTGAATTTCGCAATATTTCCGATGCGGCCATCCACCTGTTTAACGACCTCCGGGCTGCCATAAACTTCCTAAAGAATATTGCACTCTCGAGACCAGTATATTGAACTCGGTATAAATAGGTGCGATATGAATCATGAGCGAAATTTGTCTTTACCTTAAAGCACGGCTGTAAAAGTATTTCTTAGCGTTGACCAGGCCCCGCGATTAGAATATCGCTGCTGCTAAAATTAGCGAGGGAATTACTGTCGCTGCAAATGACCGGTGAAAATTAATGAACCGTGTAATAAAGTGGACTCTACGCAAGCAGCACAATTGTATCTACACGCATTGGAATGCGGATTGTCAAACAGAGATCGGTAGGCCAGGTGTTCAACTCTGATAATTTTCTGCGACTGAGCGATTGCACCGACGCTGCTAATAGCGAGGCTCGTATAAATTGTCTCCGTCAGGACACTTCCGTGAATATCTCGGATCTTTGTACCGCGTGTAGAATTGCACCGACTCGACCGGACGGCCAACAGGAGAACAGCAACTGGAATTCAATGAAATTTCAGTCGGGAAATATTTTCGTGTAGAATCTGAGACAGTTGCGAGTTGGACCCGATCCAAATGGCAGCGCTGAGTCTGAATCAATTCGTATGGAGGGAAAAGGGAGAAAAGGATGGCTGATATTCGTAACGGCGCGGATGATTTATTTATAAAATATCCTGCGAGTTAAATATTAATACACTTGGTGAGTCAACTGGTACCGCATATACACGATCATTCAAAAATCTGATTCGGGTCGTGCGATGTTGTTCGATTCGAGCAACGCCGTGCAATTAATTTCTAATTAAGTGGAAACAATTTGCCGGGTACTTTAAAACAGGAGCAACCGGATAATTGCGGATAATCGAGCGTCTGAGAACGAACGTTGTTGTAAATGAATATCGTTGCAGCGTGCAATTATCTCTGTATAATTGTTTGCATTGAATATCGTATGGCAACAAATTCTCTGTCGGGGAAAAACCGAGGCAATCTCGTTCTCAAGGGCTCGGTTGTCCAACTTCTGTTTATTAGCGAACGTATCAAATGCACGCCGGTTATTCTGTAATTAAAAAAGAAAACAAAGACGAATTATACATATAAAACGCTTCGCCGGATCGGGGCCGGCGCTCAATAATTTCTTAATTAATTTATTCAATTGAATCGGGTTCCATTCGAATCTCCCGGCAAATCTTTTCCCCGTAGATAGTACAACGGGGACGAATAAACGACCGTTAATCAGAATGATTGGCAATCGTCGAGGGTGCGATAGAAAATCACGCAACAGGGTTAGCTATTTTAGCGTTACACGCACTGCCACCTTATTTGGTTTCGTCTTCATGCGGCACGAAATTGCATAAAAGGCTTCCTGCGCGATCTTCCCTGTCGCCATTCTTATGCATCGTCTGCAATAATGCAATCCGTTTAACTCGTGTCACCGTCAACCCTTTCGTTATTACGTCGCCCCGTTCGTCGATACGAGCCACCGACACAACGGATCGAATTGAACCGTAAGCGATCGAATAATCGTGGAGTCCGAAGTGGCCGAAATATTATCCGCACTTCGGTGCTCGATTCGGTCGAACGAGAAACAAAAAATAAGGAATCAAAGTGGGCAGAAACGCGGGCAAACGAGAGAAGAATTTATCGGGTTGAAATGAAATAATGGCAGTTCGAAGAAGGTTTTCAAAGAAAGTTGGTCAGAGTTAAATTGTCGAGGCGGCTAGTGGAAACGAGGCTCCTTTGAGTATTCGCGCAGGTGACGGATGAAAGCGTCTACGAGGAGGCGCAAAAGTCCATGGAAATCGCGCATTTCCAGCCGGTTGATCCGACCAGCTTGCAAGCTAAACTTGTTCTTCCATTTTTTTCTTTCCCTCACCCTGTAGCGACTGGGTGTACGCTTCTGGGTTAAACGCGGATCTAAATGCGAAACGTGCAACCACGATACTCTCGCGACGCGGGGACCAGGCACTGAAAAACCCGAGGCTTGAGACTTGCGAATACTTGCGTACCGGGTGATTGAATAGAAAGAAATAACGCGATCCCCCGTGTCTACTTACAAAAACGAGTCTCGAATATTTCGGGGACCTCTTGGTGAGATTATTGTTGCACAAGTTGCGCATAAAGTAATTCGACGGTAGGCGTTGAATGTTTTTTGTTGTTGTTGTTGAGGAAATACAAGGTTTAATAAAATTGGAACGATGTAGAAATGATTACGTATAATCTACGCGATTGTATCGGATTATACGTGTGATCCTACTTAACGAATCGAAGATGACTCGCTAGTGCAATTATCCTGCCCAATAGGATATCGTTGTATTGTTCATCCGCATTGCGGCTAGCTTTGAAACCATCTGATAAGAAGACTCTTGTATCCGTTCCACCGCTGGCATCGCACGCCACGCGATACAACTACCAACGCGCATACCGCGGAACGGAATTAAAAAGTGAAAAAAGAATATCGAAGAATCGTTTTAATTACCGCGACAACCGCTCCGCGTGATCGAACATTTTCCTAAGCAAACGAATATGTCCCGAGTTGCTGATTAAAAATAGCGATAGTGTGCGAGCATCACCCGATATACGACGTCACAGCATTGTTCGCGCAAAGAGTTGCACGTGGCCTCATTAACGGGTGCACGTTTCGTCGAGTTAGGGTAGAACTTTGGCGAGCCTCCCGGGCCCTCTCTTTCATCCCGCCGTATTTTGTTAATTGCATCCGAGACGATCGACGTTCCACCCCCTTTTCCTTGCCCCGTAACCCCCGTTTCCATTACGTTCCGCCGGTCATTTTGTTCGACTCCCCTGTTTCCACCATTGTTCCCCACTTAACGCGGGTGCGTGAGTTTCAACACGCACAGCGGATAGATTTACTCGCGTCTTTTTCTGTTTCGAGTGGGGCCAACGATTGTTGCTTTTGACGACCTGCACGACCGCGCGGAGATTAAGGAAATGTAATAATGATAATTATACATCGATTCTCGAATTTCGTCCAAAAAAAATTTCCCTCTTGCGAAGTACCCGTGAAGAAAAGGAACCGGGTCTTCCAATTACGTTGCGGCAACGGGAACGTGCGTGTGTAAGTTCCCAAGATCACCTCGTTATCCAACTGTAATTCAACGTCTACGAAAAACAACTTCCTCGGCAAGTGAACAATGCCCGCCCAATAGGCCCGAGAGGAATTTTCTTTATTCCCCTATCTAACTTTCCCCTTCTTCCATCCAACGATCTTAATAAAGCAGAAGCAGCTTTTTCGAGCAAGAAACTTGCCCAACGATCCGCGGTTGACCCCCATTACGATTGGCGACCTTTGCGCCGGGGAAAAAGCTGGGTCAGAGAAGCGGATGGAAACGCTGAATGGCCCGGCCCTTGATTCGGCACGGGCCTCCTTGAATTAATGAGGGAACGAACGTGTCCGTTTCCGCGAAGGATACCATATAAAGCGTGTACGTCGTACGAACCGGAAACGAAGACGTCGCGGACTTCCCCGGTAGTATGTCCATCGAAATTCATTCGTAGAAACGCAGCTCTCTTTCGAATTGTATTCCTTCGTTCTTCCCGTTAATCGATGTGTCGAGTGTTCTTCGATAACAGTACGATTGGTTTTGATGTTGTCGCGAACGACAGTGTTTATGAATTTCTTTTCCTTAATTTATGCGGCGGTCGTGTTTCCGGTATTGACGAATTAATTGCCGGGACGATATCAATCTGCTTGTTAATCTTTGACGAGCAAGCGGATTGGTAAAAGTAGAGATATCGAGGCACCTTTGACCTTCGTATACAACGCAATTCGGTGTAAATAAGTAACACGTGAATCTTGGGAAACATGGGGATTATTTCGATCTGCGACGGCGAGCACTGTTGGATGGGTTAAATATAGAGCCCACTGTCGATTGGAAAATAGGAGAATCGAGCGGCGTTGAACGTGTGTATTTGACAATCCTATCGAAGAATCTTGGCTGACACAATAGAACCGCAAAGAATGTCGGTGTTGGCGACAGTGTACTCTATGGAACATCTTTGCTGATACATCTGTACTCGACGACGAGAACTTTTTCGCTCATGATCGGGCGAGGTAAAGGTAGAACGTTCAGTCCACGATGTCATTCACGATTTTCTGGGCGACGCGACTCGAATCAAATCAACTGGCTTGTTCTTTTTCATTAACAGCTCCGGTCTAGCTGAATGCTGATAAGTTAATTCGAGACGTTGAATTAATTGCACGTCAGGTTAATTGGGTTAATGGGGTTAGCGCAATTGTTTCGTCAGACGTTTGTTGGATCGATTAAATCAATAAGCCGGCCATTGGATTTATCGGAATACGCGTCACTTACTTCCTTAACTCGATTCTCGGCGAACGAATAAATTCATTGTTACATAAATCGTTATTACATAAATGTCGTGTCGACAAATCGCTAATCACCGCGTGCAGCATCGGTTTATCAGAATTCTAATATACGTATCGCCGAACCGGTACAGATATCCCGATATCGATCGAGGAATATTGGCGTGCGATTCGTAATTTCCCAATCCTCGTCGCCGCCCGTTTCAGTCCCGAATCACCTGCAGCCGATGTTCAACCATTGTTGCGTGCCAGGGACGAGCGGTACCGTTCGAGAAAAATCGCGAATATCGAAGGTTCAGAAATGATTTATCGCAGAATCGTGGCGGCTATCGATCGCACGCCGTTTCCACGGGGCGCGCCGATCAAGGCACGCGAATTTTATTTTCGTCCACGAATTTATCAGCAAAACTTCAAGCGATCCACCGAAGCGAAAAGCATGCTTCTTTACTTTCCTACGGTTCGCCGATCAACGTTTCGCGACAGCCGCCGCACCGCTGTTATTCCCCCGATATCGTTCGTATTTTCTGCGTCAAAAATAATTACAGTACTTTCGCCACACCTACTTCGTTTACCATATCTTTCGCGAAATATTAAAAGTATTGTTCGCGCGTTGTTCGAAGGTGCGCGTTGAAACGCGGGACTCGAATGCTGATATACAGGAAATCAATCATTCTTTTCAAGGATGGTTTATTTAAATAATACATTAGATACATTCGATATTTCGATGCTCGTTCGTGTTCGCGTATGTCACGTATTTAAATACAGCTCGTAATCGTAGTGAGAGGTAAAGTCGACGAACGCGTGCACAGGTTCGTTTATCCGACGAAATACTGTTTCGTCTTCGTGTAAAAGAAGATAATAGTAAATAATAAAGCCTGGTAAATCGTGACGGTAAAAAAATATAATACATTCGCACACGGGCTACCGTTTCGGCAAGCAGTTCAAGATCTCGTAACGTGCACGGGAAACATGTTGTTCTTATCATTAAAGTTAAACGACGGCGATAACAATAAAAGTCCGCGAGAAACGACTGAAATACTGACGTGTAGTTATTATAAATTGACGGTTACCGATTACGTATAATTGTTGCATGATCGTTCATAGTTATTGTCGCGATAAACATTGCCGGGCTATTGAATAAATAAGTCGTTGCACGTGGATCGAATAAATAAATAATTAAAGGTCTTCCAAGCTCTCGCAGTCGCGTACGAATGATCGCGCAGCTTCTAAATATGTACATACGTTATCGGCTGCTTCAATTTTATATTCAGGAACATGGTGTATCGCCGAACGTTGCGCACAATTGAACGTATTCGACTAAAAATATTCGCTTAATTCCCTTGGACTGGTTTTCCTTAGACTGGTTTACAGTATCGAGGAAAGCACAACCAACACCTTCCGCTCCAATTACCTCAATTACAGCGTTATCGCGACCGATTAAAACTAACAAACCGCATTCTTCCTCGATTATTTAACAGCCCAAGGCCTCCCGGCAAGAGGACGAGAAATTGGAATCGTCGCGGGAAGAATTTCCACGAAAATGTTTTCGAACCGTCATCCTCCTCGGAAGCGTCCATTTCACAATTTCTCGCTCCTCGGCGTACAGGAACTTTACGTCGGACTTAATCAAAACGATGACTACGCTACCCGTGTACTTACCTCCATTCCTCGGAGGCATTACACGTTTCAGACTTCAAACGGCAATCACAATAATAATAATAATATTTCCCATTCGTCTTCAATTTTCACCGTCCTCGCTCTTAACCGTGTTTCACCTCGATCTTCGTCTTCGTCTGTTTGGGCACGATATTCACGAACGAAGCTCCATCCAGCGTTCGAACCACCCTCTCGGAATGCACGAACCATTTCCTCGCGATCCTCTCGTCGCACTCGAAGGTGGTGACAATCTTGGTCCTCGTCGATCTTCCTTTCCTCTTCTCGTTGCCGTCCGTTCCGGCTCGTCTCTCCTCCTCCCTTTCGTTCAACGAATTCTCCGCTTCCTCGCCCCTCTTCCCCTTTCCGTCTTCCCTCAACCCCTTCGGATCCTCCATCCGCGGGACGTCCTTCGGCTTCCGGCCATTCGCCCTTCGTTCACCGTCGAAACTGATTCTACCACCGTCGCCGACGTACTTCACTTTCTCTCTAATCGACTTCGGCCCGAAAGCAACGCGGCCACCGTCCCCGGTGTACACCACGTCCCCCACGTTCTGATCGATCCTCAGTCGACAGCCGTCGCCGATAATCTTCACGCTTCCGGAATTCATTGCCATCGTGATGCTACATCCGTCGCCGGTCACTTCCAGGATCTGCTCGTTCGACTGCAATTTCAGGGACAGACCGTCCCCAAAGATTTTCTTGATCCTTGGCTTTTCCACGCCCATCCTTAGATCGCTCCTTAGATCGGCTCTTCTGCGCGAACACCACTGCGAACCGCGGAACCGTTTCTGTATATCGAAACCGTACACGTGGATCGTCTTGCGCAATCTGTTCCGAGAGAGAGACCGTTTCGCAGCGGTCTCTTCGCTCTTGGAAATCGATTTAAGAGATCATCGGCTGAGTGATTGTCCAGGAGGCTCTTGTCAGATTTTCGACGTGGCCGGTATCGCGGTTTCCCTTTCCGATGTCGACGGCCAATTGGACGATTAAATTTGCCGCTGATTAGCGCGGAAGACGCTAGAAGTTCACCGGGTTTTCCCCTCTTTGGAATTTACAGAAAATCGTAAAACCATTGTCACGCGCCGATTATCTTCGAATCGATCGTATAGAGTTGTACGGCAATTCGATCGATACCCGTTCGAACACTCGACAGATAAGTTTCACCTTCGTTTATTAACTTCGATCTTTATCGACAACTTTATCACTCTTTCGCCGTGTCAGACGTCTCGCGTCTCTCGCTGCTTTCTTCTAATATTTCGAAATATTTCTACGTAGAGACGATACGTTTCTTTTGATCAAATGTCACTCCTCTCGCTCGTGCTCTTCGCTGTTATTCAAAGACGATACCTGTCACCTGCACCCGCGCAACGAGTCTCGCGTCGCCACAATTTTATCGCGCTGCCGATCCTTCTAATACAATTAAGCACAGACGACTAGTCCGTAACTTTTATTTCTCCGCCTGTTGTCTCACAACAGTTCTCTCGCTGTTGTCCCAACTTTTGCCACGGTCTTACGAAAACGACGCACAACTCGACCGCTTCGCGAGGCGTCAACAGTCCCGACGAATTTCGTGCACCTGTCCCGTCCCGGTTCGAGCTGTTCCTTTGCCGAGTGGTCGTCGAAGACACAACAAGCAACAGCGTCGCGGCGCCGTAATAACGCTTGACGCGGTATGGACGTTGGCCTCTTGTCGGCCAATCGGCCTCGCCGCTTTCGGGACTTTCCCGAGACCTTCTAGTTAGCGAGCCGCGAGTGCTTTTAGCCCCGTTTCAGACGGACCACTTTGCGCCGACACTTCTCCTCGGCGATACGGTATAAAGGAAAGAGCGCTGCTGCTCGTCGGTTACGAATTCGGGCACAACTGCGGCGCGAAACCACGAACGAAATGAAAGTAAATGATTTTTTCGTGCTAAGTCGATTGTACGAAGCTCGATTCCGCACAGCGCGGAAACGGAACAACTTTTCCGCTAAAGCGTTCGAGGTGACTGAAGATATTTTTAAAAGTAATTCCTCTTCTCGTTACGAAAATTTGTTTTTCGCAATCTTAAACGCGAAACGAAGTACTAAACCAAAATTTCGCATAGATTCGTGAGTTTTTGCCGTTTTAAAAGAAATTATGAAGAGACTTTTCATTTGAAGCGTGCCAAACGAGTTGCGGCCCCCCTTATGAATCCAGATCCGTTTCAGACCGGGCAACTTCGTTCGATCAATATTTCTGCCACAATCCGCGGAAACGCTGCCACTCTTCCGAATGCATTCTATGCCCGTGCGGCGTCGCGATATTTCGCGTCGAATTAACGCGCGGCTCTGCATCGGTTTAACCCCTTCGCCGCGCCAAAAGCTCCGCGAGGAGACACTCCGGGTGGCTCGGACAGAAATAGAGGAATCAAGCAACGCGTATCCGTATACACCGACCGGCAATGGCGAATACGCGTATACGCGTATACGCGTGCATGTAACAATAGCGGCGAAATGGTTAACAAATGCGCGAGCTTTCGAACGATACACGCGAGCGGCGACAGCAAGCGTCACGTTCGAAACGGGTCTTAGACTTGTCGGCGACTACACTCGGATTGTACATTATCACGGTCAGGAGCGACTCTCTATCGCGGACGACAATGACGTTGCTTTCTCGATGCGTTCAAGGCCTGCTGAATTTCACGGAGAAGAGTCTCGGGGAGTTCCCTTTCTCCGATCGAGCCTTGGACGTTTGTTCGCCGGCATTTCGGGCGACCACGGATCGTTCGAGGCGAACCAGCCTTTATTGTAAATCGTTGTATCTTAATAAATCGAGTGAAAGTGTCGCTCGCTTCGAGAGAGGACAGATGGAAGGGTTCGACGTGCACGGATCTGTTCGTGCACAGATTGTCGGCATTTATTGTTCCAGTAGCCCGTATAATTGGGGGAAACTCGAATCGGAGTGGGTCGCACGTGTTAAGAATGCGAATAGAGCTAATCTCCCCGGCTTATGTAATACAACGGCTGATCGGAAATTGGAATTCTTAACGCGTCGATGTTAAAATGCCTCGACGTGGGAACGGTTCGAACGATCGAGGCGATTCGAGCGCGATTCAAATGAAACTGCAAATACTATTTCGAAATAGAGACACGTTAACGAGACCAATAAAAATAGTTACAAAGATCCCTCTTTAACCGACGCCGAACGTCTAACCAACCGCGTGAGATATATTTAAAAAATGATTCCGATACAGCAGTGGATGCAAATGAAAAAAAAGAACAGGATTAGAAAAGATTAGAACGTTATGAGCGCTGTCCGCCCCCCTCGGTCGTTATGCTTTCTTTCGATTTATCGCACTCGAGTCGCGTGCGGGGTACGAGTCAATCGTACAATCGATTGTAAAGGGAGGGGGGGAGTCATTCGATGACACCAGCACCGTCGCTCTAAAAGCGTTCTATCCGATCGACCTGCGTTTAGAAAGGGGGAACACCGCGCGATGACGCGATCTTCCGCGTCAATTACGATTCGGATACGTAACAGCTCAGAAGAGAGGAGACCAGCGTCGTATAAACTGATATTGAACGAGATTGCAGGCCGCAGCACGTGGCGGTGTACAGCCGTTAGTTTCGCGGCTCTTAAACGGTTGCACTAAGCGACCACTTTTTTCAAGCCTCTTTTTTTTTCGTCGCACGCTGCAATCAGCGGGAAGTACCTTTGCGTATCACGAATTTGTCCGACCGCTTTGTCGTACGCTTCGAGATAGAGATGAGAACGCATCGTTCTCTCATATCGTTATCTTTCTCATTTGGTTGCTTCACATTTAACATCGTTCAAGTGTTTTTGGACAGCTGTTCGATACAAGTTGCTTTCGTCGTATTTTTTTCTTTTTTCCGGAACTTGATTTTCTCGGGACGTTATCGAGAAACGTTTTACGCAACCGGCGGACACAAAAGCAACCGTGTCACTGATTCTCGTGGTCGTTGGGTAATGAGAAGCAAATTACCAGCGCGGTTGCATAATTTCGTGGCGCGGTCGTAATTCGCCGCCGGTGACACTGCGTTCCGCTCGCGAATGACAAATCGGCGAGGAAAACGCAGCCTCGCGATTTTCATTCATAAGTCGGCCGCTTCTCGATCGTCGAGCAATATCGTGGAAATGAACGATTAAGAGCCGATGGAAGAAAAGGATAAAAAAGGGTGGGCAGGTGCATCAAAACGGAGGGAAGACAACGATCCCAGAGATTCATCCCGGTCCGTTCGAAACGCGGCGTAACAGGAATTTCCTCGGGCGACGACGCGACACGAAATCACGCCTCCGTAACAGTCGCGAAAATTGCCGGCCCCACCCCCTCTATGTTGCGCTTCAATTTTCGCGAATCCTGGAAGGCGTCCCGTTCGACGGATGTTATATCGCTAATCGAATACCGCGCCGATTGCCCAGACACGGTCGAAATCCGGATTTCAATTGCTGCGCCGATTCAATTCCGTTCGACCTGCGCTAAACGCCTCTTTGTCCCCTCCACCGTGGACCGTCCTTTCCGTTCGGTCGTCGCGCATCTCTAGGTCGCGGAACTCTACTGTGCATGCGACAGCCGAACAAAACTCCTGCTATATCGTGGCTGCGGCATCGCCGCTGCGATGCTATCCCCGAGCAGGTCGAATTGACTTTGTAACATTGACAGAAGTAATGTAAGAATGGTAGAAGTAATCTTTTTGTACGGGTGATCCACTTGTCCCTAAGATTTGCGTCCCGAACAATAGCGGGAATAGAAATAACGGTAATAGTACGAACGGACGAATTATATCCAACAGAATTACCTACCCGCGTCCCGTTCGGGAACACTCGTTTGATCGTTTAATCGCTTGGACAATGAATAATCCATTGCTCGTGTCCAATTTCAGGATGGCAACCGCGAAATGAGCGTGTCGCCCATCAACGAGCAACCGAGCCTCGAGATGGAGAAGGCAACTCCGCTCGAGGACAACAGCCTGAAGGTGGCCCCGGCGCAGAATGTGGCGAGACAGGACTCTGGTGTCCCAGAGGATCTGGCGTCCCCATTGGCCGACGCCAGTAAATTCCTGAACGAGGAGGATCTGGACGCGACGATGAACAGCGACTGCAACATCACTGTGATCCACGTGACCGGATCACCCGAGACACCCAAGCCGGACTCAACTCTGACCAACGACAGGAAGGATTACACCGGCGAGGGAAAGGACAGCAAGGACGGGAGCGACAGCGGTGTCGAGGGTTGCGCCACCGAGGTTCCGAGGGTGAGGATCGATCGAAGTCGCTCGCGGAACAATTTTTTTTACCGCGGTCTTTGCGACCAGCTCTGGTTATTTAACTGCAGAAAGTCGAGTGAAAGTTGCTTCCTTAGAGTTTCGTCAAGGAAAATTGGTGAACGGCCCGTGAAAATGATTTAAACACAGCCACTGGATCGAATTTGTCGCTTTTTGAATTGTTATGGATATCATTTTTCATTCAATCGGTAGCGATTTTTGTATCGACTGACAAAATTGTTGAGAAGGGACGTGTGATTCGAGGGGAACTTTTAACTGATATATGGCTGGCAGTTTTTTGCCAAGGTATCAAGGACACGTTACGGTCGTGTTCCCTTACTCTAGTAACCTACTAAACAGGGTCACTCGAGGTTCCCGTGCGCGTACACGAGGTCGCAAAATCGTTTGTTCGTAACTCGCAAGGAATGTTGCTGCGAGTACTTGTACAGGACGACACATTTCGCACTGCAAACAGAAATTGCTTTCAAATGTAACTCGAATAGTCTCCGTCAATTCAAGTTTCTTGTCACTCTTGATTTCACCGTCGAACGTACTCTCAAGGCCTCCGCCTATTATTTCCTCCCCTCCCCAAAAAATTCGAAATCGAAAAGTAATTCGTTCGCTGCTGCAACGACAAGACCCAGCTGAGTCGCAAACGGCCCACTTTCCACCAATCGCAACAGAACCACGGTAGCAATCCAATTTACATTCTTCGACACGGTTCCAGGTACGAAGTCGGAACAGCATCGATTACGCGAGCAGTTGTGGCGGCCTCGACGAAGCTTCCTGCGATTCCAGCCTCGTCAGCTGTTGCTCCGTCTACGAGGATCCCTGCGCCACCTTGCCAGACGACGTTCGATTAACCACCGGCGGCGAGGGTACCAGCGAAGGTGGCAGCGAAAGTTCCTCCATAGCGGGCAGCGTTTCCGCCCGGGCAAATAGAACAAACGTGAAGAGGACGGTAACAGCGTCCGGCGTCAGTAAAAAGAAGGCAAACACGACGGAGACCCCAAAAGCCACCAGAGGGAAGCCAACGCTAGTGAACACCCCCTACGCGGCGGCTACTCCACGTTCCAAGCCTCGAACAGCAACACCGAGATGTGTCCTTGGTAAAACGCAGCCGATCACGAGAGACAGAGCCAGGTCCAGAGAGAAATCGGCCGTCAGAGAAAGCAACAACGATGGCACGCCGAACGGTAATCGTGGATCGACGACATTCCGGTCGGGGGCCACCCCGATTCTACCGAGGACCAGAACAAGACCTATACCCGATTCACTGCCTTCTGTGCTCACCACGGAGATCAACAAAGACCTAGCGCAGCGTGGTCGTGGTCAAAGCGGATGCTGTAGGTCCAGAGGTGGTTCCAGCACCCGTGGTGCACGCACACCAAGCTCGACGCCGTCCGAAGAGGTACGAAAACCTCTGTCCACCCCTAGGGTGCCGTACACTGGTCGCTTGGAGGCTGCGAGAACCCCTAGACCGGACAGGATGAGCATGAGCACCGATAACAAAGCTTTGGATACGTACGCCACGTTGCCCAGGAGGAACCGGAACAAGATCAGTATCGCCAAGGCTATTGAAAAGGTGGACAATGTGACGAGAAGTAGGTCTGGCAGCAGGGACGTCAGTTTGAACAGGCAGAGTGAAAAGAAGACCGGCTGCAAGGAGTCCGGCGGACACAAGAGTCTGCCACCGTATCCTAGACACAAGACTGCTGAGAAAACGCGTATTTATCACGAGATCAGCGTGCAAACTGGTCTGACCGGTGAGGACATTGAGAACGCTTTGTCCGGGGTTCCTAGCGCTGTGGCGGGGCCGGAAGTGGTTGAAAGGCTCCACGAAGGTTGCCAAACGGAGGGCACGTGGGATGATATGCAGGCGATGCAGAGCGATTTGAAACGTTTGACCGAGGAGGCTGCGACCAACAAGGGGGAGAATGAAAAGTTGAAGGCTGAGATCGCGGAGGTGAAACGCGTCCTCGAAGAGGAGCAGGCTGATCATGCGTTCGCGCGACAGGAATTGGATAGAAACGCACAAAGGGTTATGGCCATGCTGGGCACGCCGCAATCGGAGCACGCAGGTATTTAATGAGAACCGAAAAGGGCCTGAGTGTTGAATATTTATTGGCGATTGGCAATAAATATTGAACGTCCGGGGGTCCATTTAATTGTTGATGTTATTACAATTACATCTGCCTAACGATGGATGAATTACAGAAGGCAGCGATAGCTTTCTGGAATTGGAGTGTCATTTGCAATCATCCGGACAGGTTGTCGCTAGTCAACAATTAGAAATATCTGATTTGCAATCACTGTGCCGTATGTTGAATAGGGTAAGATCCTTTAGATAAGATTGTCAGGCGATCGAGAGATCCTCAACGCAGTTATTAATGACTTGTTTATCCCCGATAGGATTTAGAGAAAAGTTTGGCCGCCCAGAAGGCGTTGCTCCAGCAGCAACAAGAACTGGAGGCAGAGTCAGCCGAGATGCAAGACTTCCTTCAAGAGGAAAAAGCTTCTCTGGCGGATTCGTTAAAAGAAGCCGAGACGGAGGTATCTTTTTGTTTTAAATCGTAGTTAAAAAATGCGACAATATCGAAGAACGCTGCTGTAATCCCTCTTTCCAATTGGCAGCTTTCGAAGAAGGAAGAAATGCTGACTAAACGGGAGTCAGAGTTGGAGAGACAAACTGAAGAATGCAAGCATTTAGTACGAATCAGCGAGCAACGAAGGTAACTATCTCTACAATGCAAAGAAAGGCCAGAGGTTTTAATCACCAAGTTAACGTCGTCGCTTCATTTTCTTTCAGACAAGAAAATTTATCAATGACTATGAAATTGAACGCAGTCGAACGACGAAGCAGGGAACTCTTACTCACACAAGGAGCAGCCGTTTCCGGAGCTGCGGTTGCACTTTCCGGTCTTGGGACCAGATTAGAAGGACTGGTCGATCAGCTAATAACTTCCTATAATATCTCAGTGAAAGACCTTGAAGTAATATTCGAGTAATATTTATCTTTGACTATATCAATCATTTAATGGTACTTAATTAGTGTTTTCGTTCGCAGGATGTGATATATCACAATGAAGCGTACAGTAGGAGCAATAGTAGCATCGAATCGAGTCCTGTTAGCTCTAAGCATAGTCTGAAAGAGTGTACACCTAGTCCAAAGAGTGGTTCATTCGTTTCCGCGGTGATCGGGGCTATACGGAACGCGGCTACGCATCCTTTTGCAGCGAGAAACACAGACAAGAAATCTACCATAGAGTCTGCCAAACAAATATATAAAGGTATATAATTTCTCGAATTATCATTGTATTATTAATGCAAGAACTAATTGTATCCTGACGATGAAAACGAATCTGTTCATTGTTTAGAATTGAGCATGGAATCATCGTCCGACTTGCTCGATTTCGAAACCGAGCCGTGCCTGATGATGGAGAGTGTACTGGAGGATGTTCCCTTGCCCGATACGTACTCGCACAACATGGTGTCGAGTAGCGATTCGCTTCGAAGAGCTTTGAGTTTCCCAGAAACTGTTGAAGAGAGTAATCTTAAGAAAACACGTGCCAACGAAGAATGCTCGAGTCTTACGAATCTCACGCAAGCTATTTTACATCGTCGTAAGGTATTCGAATGGAAGAAACGGAGGGAATCATTGTGCATATAATTTTCTTTATTATGGAATGAACAGTTTACAATTGATATAATATTTCTAGGTGGAAAACGAGGAGGACGACGATTGCGATTCTATCAGCGAATCCGATACCGGCACCAATGATGGTCCGCTTGGTTCGGATTACTGCCCCGCTGTCGGTCTTGTTGATCAAGTCATCGACGTAGACAACCTTGTTACCAAACTACTGAAAGTATTGCGAATAATACAGCTCGATAACGACACGTGTATACAGGAGCTGAAAGAGGAGAAGTAATTACAATTTGCTAGATGTGTACATCGAGATACATACATGTAAATTAGGGAGCACTGCATATAAATGCATAGTGATTTACAGGTCCGAATTAGAAACGAAATTGGAGGTAACGGTAACCGAATTGGACGAGCTGCGTAAAATCGTGGACAATTTGCATCAGTCGGACGAGATATTGAGCAATTCGTCGGACAGGAGGCGTAGCGTGATGGAGAATTGTCGTCTACTGATCAAGGAGGTAATAGCCGGCGATGTTACCGACGCATATCTATGAAATGTTCTCCTGTTGCCGTTCTGAGAATTTTCTTTAATCGTCGATTGACCTTTTTAAAAAAAAAGAGATGTCAAATGGCATAATTCCTCTATAGGCGGGTATGGAGGAATTAAAATCTGACGAGCCCGCAGTTGCTAATAATAGTGGCCCCGGAGGAGCTACAGATTTCGAAGATCTCAACGCAAACGCAGCGGCTCAACCTTCTTCCTAAGTATCATTTCCTAATTACTATTTTCCTCTCCCTCGAATTTTCCTTCACGCTCACGTTGATCGTTTACATTTCAACGGAGCAAATTATCGTCCAGTTTTCTATTGTTTGCATAAGCTTTCATGATTAACGGCGGTATTGAGTGCCACGTTAAAAAACAAAAGACGACCTAACACGTACGTTTGGGAGCATCGAACTGATATTGTTCTCGATGGTGTGTATACATGCAAACAGTTTTTAGGCATACCATGCCGAAGTGATTAGGTAATATCGTAGTCCATAAAATGTAGGCGTTTTGCGTGTGCCCGAGTCATGTACAGCTTTCTTCGTTCCTTCGTATTGGGAGGTATTCGTGAGCATTGCTTCAATATATTTCATTGTTGAGGAACGTGTAATCTGTATATATAATAACAGTAAGTCTTTCCTCATGATTTGGATGTTCGAATGGTAGTCCAATGACTCGCGATTCAATATCGTAATTATCTATATAATTCAGGATTTCATTCGGTCGAAAGATATCGTAATTTCAGCGCATCCTTTCGATCATTATCTTTTTGTGTATAGCGTCTATAAATCGATAGTTACTTGTCCACGCGTTAGTATTAATTGTGATCGACCGCTTTGAACAAAAGACAAAATGAAAAAAAAAAACAGAACGATAGAAGAATCCGTTACGAATACTTAATTGCTTTGTTGGATGAATTTCTTCTTGAACCCACCGAATCGCATTTTATCATGTTACTAAATAACGAATCATTTTTGTCGAGAGTATTAATTCTTGTATACTTAGATTAGAGAGAGGTTTTAATGTACCTCACAGATTCGCTTGTCGCAATTCACTTCCTCGTTCGATTATTGAACGGAATATCTTGTGTAATCTTCGATTGTGAAATAACAACAGGGTACATTAGTTTTACGATTCACTACGTCGTGGAAATTGGCGTACTAATATATTGGCAAATATAAATCATTCAATTGAAACGAGACGAATTGTTCATAATATTGTTTGATCGATCGTATGTCGATATTTAAATGTGCTTGCTATTTTAGACGTAATCACGAACGTGTCCGGCGGTATCTTTCGTTTTTATCAAAAATAAAATGAATAAATAAGGAAAATGGTATGAGAAGGTATTGACTTCTATCGAGAATTATTCACACGAGTATCGAAGTAAAAACAAAAAAGAAAGAAAGAGAACACACACGTTACACACAGAGCTGCTTTCTATTTTCTAGGTGAGATATATTTGATGAAGATATTCTTGTACACGCTTCCATGATTCACAATTATCCATCATGTAAGTTTTCGAAGTCATTGTATATATATGTAAGTGAACATCGTGAAACTTACGTTCTTATTCTAGTTACGTTTATAACGATCGTCCTTTTATATAGATCTTTTTACCCCTCCTTTATTCTTTTTCTTTACAGTATAATTTACTTATTGTACACAGTAATTCGTAAAGATCGTGTGAAAGTGATCAATCCTTTTTTCTCCCCTTATCTCTTCTTTGAAATGAAATAAACGATTCCACCCAGATGATATATATTCTGAGGATCATAGTCCTAAGCATTTTTTATACAAAGTATTGTGATGATATACCAAAAAAAGGGAAACTCATAAATAATGTATTTTAATTTTTAATCAAATAAATTTCATTTCGATAAGAATGCGATGTATATTAAATATCAAATTATTCGTCGAGAAAGGGAGTATCATGTTTCACAATGGGAAACAAAAAAGATAAAGTACTGGGAAGAAATAAAATAAATCCGTCTACATATACCTTAGGCCTTATACCGTTTGGTAGCACATGTGATATCAGTTCCTACAGTAATTTTTACTTTATAACTTTGCCAATTATTTTGTTCAAGTCTGTCCAGTTAATTGCAAGCAAGATTAAGGATAAATAATACCTAAATATAACCAGTCCATTTCGATGATAGCGAAAAATTAAAACAAATACACGGTGATGGCGAGGATGAAGTTGGAGTGGCGTTATGCGATTATTCAATGTAATAACGAACGAAGCAAATTTTATGTAAAAATGCCTTGCAGTGTTTCTGGTGAAAATGACGCTTCATCATTCGTGATGAATGCGATGCAACAGTGGACCCAGTAAGTTTGCTAAACGTATACCAGCCCTAAAACAGAGGTACCGCATTAGTTTGAAAATTGTTTTTCGATTTTTCTGCATTACCTTAAAGTAACATGTATTACAGTGCACACTAAATTTCCGGCCGGGCTAGTGATATTGACCGACAGAGATTAATAATTATAGGTCGCTTCGAGAAATAGCGCAAGAAATGGATGGGGATTGTTAAAGTCTCTTTTTACAGTTCAAAAATTAAAAAACAAAGCAGATTATTTTAGCAAATAACATCGATACCATCGTTGCGATTGAAACTGAAAAATACCTGTGTGCCGATTTGGGCGCCGGTGATGGTTTAGTAGGATCGACTTCCGGTTTACTCGAGGGTGGCTTCGACGAATCAATTATCGGTAAGTTAGGATTATGCCCGCCAGGAACACCGGCTAGGAGGAGCGTCTCGGCGGGTGCAAAGACGAACACCACGCCGTCCACGTGGACACGATAATTCTCGCTTCCGTTTTGTCGCTGATCGTAATGATCGACCGTAGAATTGTAGGAGGGTGTTGCCGTGGTCGATGATTCCACGATCGATGTCTCGCTCGTCACCCGAAAACACTCACCGATCCTGTTCGAACAAAACGCGGCGAGTAGCAGCACCGTTTTGAAGATTCGCATGTTGATCGATAGCATCGATATCGGTTTCGATAATTGCTGCCAGTATCGACGATATCGTACGTGTACGTTCTAAGCGATCCGTCGAGAATCCCTCGCTTCTAATTCTCTCGATCTGGCGATCCGTCGAGTACACGGTAACTGATGTCGACTTTTTAAATTCGAACGTCCTGGTATACGCGTTAAACGATCGATCAGAGAAACGATCGAGAATACGAAAAGGATTCTCGTGGTTGATTTTTGACGAGAAAAAAAAACGTTGCCCGTGGCGTGGTAACGTGAGCAATGAACGTCTTGACGATGCGGAGGATGAGCGAGGTGTGACGACGTCCCCTGCCGACCGGCGAACCCGGTCCCCACCTGGCATGGAAACAGATCGTCGGGCAAGTTCAAGAACCTGTGGGCCACTGTGCACGTTCTGTTGCATACATAGCCAGGTAGAACGTAATCTTGCATGGAATTGATTTTTCTACCGTGGCGACACGGTTGATAACTCGCTCTGCTTCACCTCGACGATTACCTATATTACACGTGCATACGTCATGTAACCTATGTCAAATAACTTAGATCTTGAACGACACGATCGGCGCCAAAACCTTACGCCAATGCTGTATGTATCCTCATTGCGCAATACGCTGCCATGTTAATGATCCTCAAAACGTCGATCGATGAAGCAGCATCGATAAAATGCGCGACAAAACGCGGCAATCAGTGTAATTCAAGTAATCGGAGATGTTCAGTAAGTAATTGGTTCTTTCGTTTTCGTAACGAAATATCCCGCCCCGTTTAATCTCCCTCGAATATTCCCATCTTCGTATTTCTCCTTTTCTAGGTCCCAACGAGCCTATTCAATTCTATTCAAGGCGAAATTCGTATGCGAAAAGAAAAGCAAGAGCACGGTAGCCGGTTCGCTGGCGAACTTGTGCACACTCTTTCGTGCGTGAAAAGTACAGAGCTTGCGTGGCTTATCGGTGTGCACGCGAGCACGACTCGCCAACACACACACACACACACACACACACACATACATAGACGCACGCACACGAGGAGGCCGATTTGTAAAGGGCAACGGCCTGCTGTGGCCCCACCGAGTTCATTTCCCCGTTCCTGTGTCTCAACCTTCTCTTATTACCGCAACCTTGCCCTTGCTCTTACATTTCCGCAACGCGCGGACTTCACCGCGGATTGTCTTCCTGGTGCGCCTTGAACGCCTTGAACGGCGCCTTCTGTCGGAGCTTATTGGAAATCGGAATCGTCCGTGAGAGCAAACAGTCATTCGTACCGCAAGCAGGATCGGTAAACAGATAAGGATTAATCGTTCTGCCACTCTGGATGAACTCAGATAAATTCTCATCGGGCAGGAATGTTCTGCAACGAAGTGACTTTGAGAAATGTTAATTTATAGGAAACTAGATCTGCACGGGATATTATTGTGGAAAGGATTTGACGCTGGCATTGAAAAAGGCCCTCGATACTTTGTGCGTTTAGTTTATTTGATACTGCACGTGACACCGATACATGATATGTGGTGCAAACAATGTAAACGTTGTAAAAAAGTGAGACTGAGTATACCTAGGTCGATTACGAGATCAAAGTTCGCGCGAGAATTTCGAATACGTGTCTTTCCTACAATTAGTCCGCCTACCAAGCGAGTATGTATTTAATTTAAAAAGCTAATCATCCGTACATCTAAAAGCACCGTCGTCTATTATACGAGTCTGGTGTCTAAATATCACAATTGTCCTATAATTATATACCCTTCAATGAAACTTAAGTACTCTTAATTGATACGTGACAAAGTTTAATCGAAATCCGCGTCGTTTTGGCAGACACCTAATTTATCCCTGTATCTTCCAGGTCCACAGTTCTCGATGCCATCCCCGATCAGTACCAACTCCTGATACTTGTGGCCCAATTCGTTTCGCTCTTGGGATATGGAAGACGGATCCCTCTCTTCTTTTTTAGATAATTGTTTCTTCAACGATATCCCCGGCCTGGCCGCTTTTACCGTCACTTCCTTCACCGACAGATCGTCGGAATGATCCAGGCTCTCCGCTTGCAAATTTTTTAATTTAACAGCTCTCTTGGATTCCCCTATCGGACCATCAACGAATCCGCGTCCCTTGCTATTCCAAAGGCTTCTAGCCCTTTTCTCCACACTCTTGCTGTCTGTAGACACCTCAGGATCGATCGTCAGCCGAGATACTTTCCCGGAATTATCAGCGGACCCTAACGGCGATACTAATTTAATTTCTTCTTCGATTTCAGCGTCGGCCGACTTCTCAGGATATTTGCTGTCCCCTTCCTTCTCTATACGGACAATCTCGACCTGGTAGGGTTCCCTGCCGCCATCTGCATCCACCGACTCGTACACCATCGCCTCGGACGGCTTCTCGCGAGTCTTGCTACGAGCCCCGATTAGGTCGTTCAGCTCGAGTGCCTGAGTCGCCAGGTTGCTGAACAGATTACCGCCACCGGAAGTGGCGACGACCACCAAAAAGTTGTCGAGCTTCGCGTCCACATTGAAGTCACCGGACTGCCTTTGATCGTAGGTCGTCGGTGCTGCATTGACCCCCGGAGTAAATGAGCCGGATAGAATCATGCCTGCTTTGGAGATAAATGAATAGGAATATGAAATTGACGATTATTACCGGGAATGATCGTTAGCCGATGAATGGATTTATCACGAATTATGGTACCTGGTAGCAGAAGAAGGGACGCGACGTAAAACGACATCTCGGCGAAGCCTTGCTGGTAGCGACCGCTCGAATCGGCCGAGCTGAACGAAGTCCGATTCTCGACTGTGCGGGAGATCCGTCCGCTTCCTTGGCAGCTTCGAATCGTGGCGACTCGTATATAGATCGAGGGAGTGTCACTGCTGGAGAGGGTAAGAAAGGCCCCCGTGTGCCTGGCAATCGACTTTTAGTTAGACAATTTGAAGAAGCGGTTGCCATCCATCGAGACGTTCTGTGTCTGCGCGACACTTCTCGATAACGTTTACACTCGGAATGCATCTAATCGGTAATTTTTCTTTCCGACTTCAAGATCAACCCAGGAATTATATTGAAAGAGATGATCCAATGTAAACGGAGGGTAAAAATAGCCAAGTCGTAATTCCCTCGAAAGAAGAGCGCGATAGCGCAATTAGCGCGGAGAAGTTGAAGATACGGCGGTAATAATAGCACCTGCGAGGAGGAACACTGTGTTACGCAACTGTTCGACATTTTCATATTTTTTTTCAGGCGACCAGGAAAGTTTGGAGGGGGAATCCGTTCGAGTACACGCTTCCCAGGATCGCGTGCCGTTCGTTTTTATTTATGCGTTTCGATCCGTGGGATATTTGAACGCTGGTCCCTCGTTAACTGAAGGTTCACACGGCAGGGATTCGTCCACTTAATCTAAGGATTATTTTACTCGTCGGTTGGATGTAATAATAACTGGTCGTTATGATTATACGATTTTATTGTGACACTTTTATGATTCTGTCAAATGTTACTGTTTGTTAGATTATATACAACGGCTTGGTGATTTACGAGCGAATACAAATGCAAGATCCGATGCAATGCGAACGACTCGGGCATACGTTTGGCCTAAACGTAAGTCAATGAGGAACATCAGACAGCCTCGCACACGATTCCACGCGCTATCGAATATTCATGGCACGAGTCCGATCCTTTTCCTCCTGCACCAGATTCCTAAGGCCGCGCAACTGGTCGTCGAACAATTTTGGTGCCAATTTTATTGCTAGCCTACGGGGGGAACACAAATGTGTGAAGGGAAGCGATAATTATATTTCGTGTAATACTATTTACAGCCACCTCATAAATACATACATCGTATATCGTTAATATTTTTCTGCAAAGTTTTTAAGAGGTTTCTTCGTTTGGTTATTAATGTTTTTATACTATCCTTGATTATTTACGGGGTGGCTTAATAATCGTATACATTTATTCTACTAATTAATATCGTTTTATTTAATATTAATATTTTCTTCAAATTATTAATACTCACGGAATTAGCGATAATCTTCGTTGGCTCTGGCGAAGACAACGACCCTTACCATTGGGCGAGTATCCAGACCTGCAACGTTTTCTCGATGATCCTTTGGAATGACTTTCCACTGCTGGTTTTCCACCATTTTGTTCCGCCCCTTCCTTTTCATCGCCCGCAAACAGGTTCCAAGTTTTAACGCTGGTCCTCGTTTTCAACCCCGATTTTATGTTTTCATCGGTAGTTACATTTTCTGCGCTCTCTGTTGATGAAACAGCTAATGTTTCGTTTGTCTCCTCAGCGTCCACTGGCACAGAAACTGTCGCGTTCTCGATGGTAGAATTCACGATCGAAGAATCGCTGTTCGAGAGAGAAGTTGTATTCTGTGAGGAAGAATCGGATGTTTCGGAGCTATCAGCTTCGTCGATCGTTGAAGAAGCTGGATGAGTTGCTTCGGTGGTGGGTTTGTCGATTGGTTTCACCGTGAAATCGGCATAGTCGTAAAAATAATCGTACTCCTGCAACGGAATTGAATTTTCTTGAAACCTATTTTCTAGCATTCTTCCACATTACACCCATTCAATTACAGCAATCTTAATTTTCAATCAGAGAATAATTGAATCGACCCTCAAATCATTTCGATAGAAACGAATGTACAAATGGTTTAGGAATATTTCCAAACGTATTTAATTACTCTCTACGCGCACTCTAAAGTGGTGCACAGATTGCAGCTGATTCCGAGCATGTTAATACAAATCTCTCCAGAGAGATCAAAGGAACATTTCAATCGTACCATCAACAGAGATAAAAAAAATAACGATAATAATAGTTGGCCTTATCGCGTTATCAGTTCGTATCAAGCCATATAACAACCCTGCACCAACATCGCTCCTGTTAGTCGTCGTTTTACCGTGTAATCGTCAAGCATGTCTGAGCCCAATAACGCCAACACTTGCACATCCTTCACGTGAACCTGAACGTTCACATCCCCCGTCTGTCGTTGATCGTACGTCGTGGATGGTAAGGACAAGCCGGGCGCAACATGATAAGCTAGCACAAAGAGGAGGATGTAACACGGATACATGATGAAGCGGCCCGATCTGCTTCGACGTTCGATACGATGGAAAAATGTACGAGGATCGTCGACGGAACTAAGACTGACCGGGGTCCGGTTAAAAGACTACGTTTCACCGATGCTCTTCTTGATATAGTGGTCAGTACGCTGAGAAACCGGTATTCTTTGTCGCCGAACGGTCATGAGAGCCTCGAGCACAGTGGCCGGACATTGGCCCCATCGCGTACCGATATGCAAGGGACGCGTACAGTATACACGCGAACGATACATGGGGACTCCGATTGGAATTTTGAAACGCTGCTCGAAATGTCCCGTAGTTCGAACGGTGGAATGGTTCGGACGAACAACGAATGATAAAGAACCAGAAGTCGGTTTAGTAATAGAGGACGATGAGATTCCCTTTATATCGGTCGCGTAACAACATCGCTCTTGTAAAAGGTATACATTTTGATTCAATGAGGCCGCGATAGCTTACGTTAGGCAAATGTGTGATATCATGCGCGTGCAGAAATCATTGAACATAGATGTAACAGAGTTTCGTTGAATTTGTAGAATTCTTTGGTAATTGGTTTCCGATGGTAAGAGAGCAGAACGCGAAGTGACGCGCGCGCGAACATCTCTCGCTGACATTACTCGTCTATTGCGACACCCGTGAAGGATAATTGTGACCGATGAATACAGTATACTTTCTACGAATCTGCATCATGGCTGTAGAGACGCGTTAGAATGATATTGGAAATAAAAAACGGTCGATTACGCAAGTCCGGTGTCATTGTTGCGTCTTCGATGTTTTGATTCACGATTGCCCTCTTCTATAGCGTGCGCGTCTTATCGACAAATGTCGCATATACGCCTGGCGAAGTATCGATACGGGGATCCTGAACAAAACGACGATGACATTAATGAAAGCCCGTTGAAATGTCATGTGCCCTTTTCTGTGCACGATCGAGAAAATTCATCGTGTCGTATTCCTAATTCAGTGCTCACTATCGCGTCCCGAAAGGAATCCACGCGCATAAATTTCGCCTGTCAAAGGAAGAGACTTATTGGCGTCGAGCTTTAAAGCATAACTTTTACACCTGTATATTATATCGCGTCCTTTATCATGTTTCGTTCTGACGTAAACAATGTTCCAATTTTTTAAGAAGCCTGGTAAATATTCGTTTATTTGTTTACAGTCGATCGTTGATGTTTTGCGTATGATAGGGATGCTTGTTGATACGTGTCGTAACTAACCTAAACTCAAAATATTTATGTCCTGCATTCCAAATTTTGTCAAAGTGACGTTCGTCGACGTGATTCTTGTGATCGCAGAAAATTTTAATACTTTTCACTTGTGTGCCTGTAAATGGTGTTGCTATTAGGGTCGTAAAGTAATCGTTATTAATTGCAGGGCATAAGGACAGGCCTAGATCTCTGCTGCAAACTTCCCCCACAAAATCGACGAACCCTGGAAAATCATTCGAAGATGTGTACAATAGTGGCTCGTCGATCCAGACACCAACAAGTACATTGTGCAGCCTTGAGGAGGAGGAGGAGGAAGATGAAATTCTTAATGGCGAAATGAAAGAAACATGTTCCTTCAACTCTCAGCTCTCTAAGACACTTCCACAGATACTCGCGGACAAAGGTGCTCTAGGCTACTTTATACAATTTATGGAAACGCGAAATTCTCTGGCGCTTATTAAGTTTTGGCTGGAAGTCGAATGTCTGTGCAGCTCGTTCGATGTGTCAGAGATCAAGATGAACAATGTTGAATGCGCCAATTGTATAGAGAGTACAAATAAGCTTTCCAATTCAATAGATAGCAATGAAAACCTTCATTGCGATGCAACAGAAGGTAATGCAAATGATTGCGAGCATAAGGAAGCATTATTCGTTGAATATGTAAATAGTAACAATACAGAATCAAATTGTAACGATATACCAAAGACTAGTCAAGCAGTAAGCGGAGTGCGACAATCAAGTCATAGCCGCGTGAACAAAGGTTTGACTACCATTACGCAAGATGTGTTAAAAATTTATAAAAGATATATCGCTAAGGATACTTTGGGTACGAACCAAATTCCTGAAGACCTCAAGGGAAGAATGAAGAATGTTCTTACATGCGACAGCATTGAGCCTATGTTGCAGTGCTTGTCGGCAGTTCAAAAAGTTGTGTACCAGATATTAGAAAATGAGTAAGTGTAACAGTCTTTAATTTCTTGGTATTCTTTTCTTGGAAATTTAATTTCAATCTTTCTTAGGCACATTAATGACTTCTTAAGAAGTGAATTCCACTGCAAACACCAGATTGATGTTCTTACAAGTGGCAATGTACAACTAGCAGATATATTGTACAATGAAACTGCATTCTTTTACTTTATGGAGGTAAAGATTTTCTTTGCACATTTAAAACTATTTACATTGATAATTTTAATAATATCGTATTTTGTAGTTTATGGAACTTGAAAATAAACGAGAATTATTAGATTTTTGGATGTCTGCGACAAGTTACAAACAGAACTTGTTGGAAAAGAAGGATGCTGCAGATCCAGAGGAAGCTCAAACTGATGCTCTGATTATTTATGACAAGTAATTCTACTTTTCCCTGACAGTTGCTTTTCTCCAAACTTTTTGGTATACATGTTTAATAAATACAGCTATTAACTTTATTATTGTATACATTGTTACAGATATTTTAGTTTACAAGCAACGATGCCCCTTGGTTTTAGCGATAAAATTCGCTTCCAAGTGGAGCAGAATATTTGCCGAGAAGATGGAGAGGGACCACAGCCCGATTGCTTCGATAAACCCTGTAAAATTGTATATAATTTCTTGAACAAGGTATAACATCAATTTAGATCCATACAATCGCTGTGAAAAGTCAATAAGATATTGTGGTGGCTTTATAGATTCAACTTTAGATAACAGTGAATTTGTTTCAGCATTATCTACCTACTTTCTTATCGTCACAGTTATATTATAAATACTTAACAGAATTGATCAGTACTATACAAAGCAGTCCGTGTTCGAATTTACACCCTAGGCTAAAAAGAGCAGGTTCGTATTAATTAATATTTATTAGATTCTGCCCAAATGCGGCAATAGAAGAATAATAATAATAAGTCTAAAATGTGTTTACAAACTTGTAGGTTCTGATTGTAGTAGTGAAGTCAGTTCTGTCAGTATTAATATGCAGACTACCCTGCAGGCAGGGAATGACGGAAACAAATTGAACAATAAAGCAAACATTTCCGGTGGTATGAATATAGATACCAGACAACTTTACGACCCAGATTCCTTATGGAAACGGAATAAATATAGGTAATTACGAAATCACCATGTTGTGCAATAGACATTCCAAAATATACCGTATTTTTTTTCCAGTTTGAGCGTCGGTTATATGGACGATTTAGGTAGATTCGTTACTGAAATAGAGCCCGACCCTCAAAGAAAGTATGGTAAGGTATTTGGCATAAATTTGGTACAAATAGAACCAAACTAATCTGTAAACACATTTTAGAATCTCGTTTAACACGTGCTGTGAAAAGGCTTGTAAATATGGAGCAAGATAAGGTATGTTTCATGTTTATCAATGATATCTATTCGATATTTAGTTGTGGATTTTAATTGGCCCCGTTCGATATAAACAGGCCAAAGAGGAGTTAGCATGGAAGATTGCCGAGATGATTGTTCGCGAGATCACCTCTTTGACTCTAGGAGCTTCCAATTTTTCGTCTTGATGGCTGACATCACGTATGATGACATCGATATATATTTTTTTGTATAATATATATAGCACTTTAAGTGCTTAAGGTAAATATTCTATTTAATATTGTACGAATTTTTTTAATTTTTTATAATTCGATACCGCCGCGTACTCCACTAAAGTGCCAAAATTGAATAAAGATGAAAGGGATTATTTTAGTACATTTTAGTAACCAATTTTAATAATTGAAAATCAATATCCGTATTCGTACATTGTCGTACATTTATTATATCTTTTCTATCTTTCATAAGCAGGCAAACAATATTTGTGTTTAATTATTGAAGGATTAATGTTGTGATCAACGTGTACTGCTATGTCAGGTAAAAAACGGGTATATTTTCTATGTCTGCATACGATATTCTATAAAGGTAATTTTTAATTACCATATCGTTATCTTTCATTCTGTAATCCGCGGCAAATGTAATAATTCCAGATTCTGCAAAGGGTATAAAATAGGTTGTTACTAAAATGTCGTGTAAATATAAAGCTTCCGTGTTTATTTAAATCATGAACAGCCAGTTGTACAAACGAAAACAATAATTTTCGAGTGTTTTAGTTTTATATATTTTCTGCAACATTTATGAGATTGTAAAAGTATTCATTTTTATTGTAAGTTTATTGTTTGTTTAAGACGACTATATTAGAACGTACAGAACACGATGTTTTGTATGCAGTATAGCATATTTTTTGTATTAATTATTTAACTGCCAAGTACTTTTATAGTTCCGTAAGTTCTTCTATTTCGTCTTCTACTATATTTGCAAAATGTCAACGCTTCTAGTTTCTTAATGTAAATAACATTTTACATGTGATAAGTAAACGATTTACGACATATCTGAAGACATGAAATTGGGATGTAATGCATCTGTCCTAAAATTTCAACGATTGAAGTGCACTTTCGACGTGTTTGAAACGTGTGAGCCCTTAACGAAATTGTAGGCTTCCATTATTCGTATTTCTTATTACTATTATATTGCTTTTGCACAAATTCTTTATAGTTGTAAGATATATCTTAAAATATTCATACATATATTAAAGGCGTATACTTGGCAGTATTTATTGTACAATTTGTAAGTAATGTACAAAAAGCATTCGATTTGTTATTGTATAGTCGAAGATCCATTACATACGATCAGTCTTATATAACTAGAATTAGTAGGGTAACATATAGTATTACATAAAACTATTTTATTAAAGTCAAATCTATTTTTTAAACAGTAATGATGTATAAAAAGAAGTGAGCAACCGATACATAATGTACTAAGAAAACGATTAGATAATATGACAAAAGTGAACAGTTCAATATTAATGTTATCAACGTATTAGTCGGTTGAGTTCAATGGTGCACGCTCGTTCCTTTTCAGATAAAGGTGCAAAAATGATAGTTGTTAGTTTAGCGTTTCTCTTTGTGTACAAGTTCTGCAGTATTTTGGTTATTTTCATTAACGAAGCGTATAAAAATTGCGTTTTAATTATGTACTCCAGTTTTAGTATGTTAAACGAATAAAAAGTTGCAAATTAGTTGCGATACTCGTTGTATTTGCATGAAACTCTTGGTGCTACATATGAAGATAATTCACTGCTTAAACTTAAGTCTGGCTACACAGTATAAAAAATATATATATACGTAAGATTCTAGAAAAAAGCGAATGTTCAATTACTTGTCAAAATAGCAATGTATGTGGGAGATTTTTTTTTAGTTAAGAGGAAGACTTCTTCGAATAAAATTCTGTTAATCAAACAAACGGATAATATCCGCTGAAGGACTGTTTCTTAAAATATTAGTTCTCAAGAGGGGCTACCTATTAATTGTAATAGTAATTAAACAAAAAAAAGATAGTTCATCGCAGAGATGTCTATTTTGTAATCAGTGTTTGTTAGCTATATTTGTGTAATTCTATTTACGTAAAATTGGATTACGGTCGATATTTTGTTATTTATTCATATAGAAATTCAAGCATGAGAAACATTAAATGCACGACAGAGTTGTACCGATTGAACCATAGTACTCCATATACGTGTACTCTTTATATAGAAAATAAAATCTCTTAACAATTTATAACAATTAACGACTGCGCTTGACAATGAGAAATATTTGCAAGTTAGTACAAGAAATTCTATTTTCCGTAAAGCACTTTACCACTGCACTAATCCCATGAAAATCATACTTTATAATTAGAACGTTTGTAAAAAATGAAGTTATTTACTTTATATATACAATATCTATACATATATATAAATAGTACTTTCTCTTACTTTGTTCCCATTGCACGTGTTCATAATAAAATGAACGATTGAGCACGTTACTTCTCCGAAGCTTAAAATGCTGATAGACATTAAAAAAATATGTCCCTTAAAAAATAGCGTAAGGCAGTAGAGCATTTTATACTTTTATAAATTCATAACATTTTACTGTTATGAATCGAATTGCTTTTTCGTATCACAGTTCTCAAAACGAAGATGATCCGTTAATACTTGTATGCGGGGGACATCCATATTTCGGATTTAACAGAGGCGATGATTCTGTTAATCGCATTCTGGACTCTCCACCAATTGTCATTTGGCTGAAACTAAAGTTGCCTAACTTCTTGCAACACATCAGACGAAATTTCTCCCTTTTACCCCATCTTTTGTAAACCAAAGCATTGAAGAATGCTTGAAGAGGGTTCGTAACAGCCTGATAATAAAAAATAGACGCTCAGCAATTAAATGTTTCGACATCGTTATTGAAAAATGGAAATACATACCATTATATACCAAAGGGTAATGATGGCTCTAATTGGTAATTGGAACCACAAAGTCCACAATAATATTCCATTGATTAAATTTGGCAACCAGCATATGTAATACACAAAATTAGTCAAAGCAAATTTCACCTTCACTGCTTGCACCAACTTTCTCTCCCTTCCTGTTATTTGCGCCAAACTGCACGTGACAGCAGTTTCGAGGTCTCGTGTCGATGCAAAATATAGCACCGGATTAGCTATCATGACTACTGTCAGTAACACATAAGTGGCGCAGTAATTAGGTAGAATACGTAATACAGCAGTGGACAACGATGTTAAATTGTGGCAGCTAGAGAGATATATTCTGATACTGTACAAGAATAACAATAAGTTAAAGCTGTTATTAAGAAATCAAAAGGAACTAACTTTGCATCCGGCACATATAGGATCGTTAAACCGAAAGTAGTTAAAATTGCTGGACATATCCATGCAAAGGCATGATAACAGGCAGGATGTCCGGATCGGTCTCCCAATAATAGCTTCATATCAATAGCATAACAAAGAGTCCATATCCACGTAGCCATGTAAAAATACTGTGTCCAGGCCTGAGCGTACAAATTTTTACCATTGAAGCACAAAGAAATAAAAATCGTTTAATATAATGATACCATGGATTTGTCAATACAATTACTTTACCGATGAAAGTGCACAAAATAGAACGCTTGAAGTATCATCTTCCATGGGCATTATAGATTTATAATTCACCCATAGCGCGGATCTGATAAACACACCTAAATAGAATTGGATGAGAAAAATGCAAGATTAACATCATTTCTATGTATGTTCACCTAACGCTACGGAAAAATAAATGTATAAAAGGAGTTTTACCTAATGATGCCAATAGATCCGCAATCGCAAGCCATATAATAATCTCTCTTCCTCTGGATGCGGAAAAGCTTTGCCACCTGTGAGGAAGATTAGACGCTTCTCTTGGGAGTATCTATAAAATAATTTCGTTACTTTCTCATCGTACTATGTTAATATTTCGCCTACCTGATACACTGCACCCAGGATACCTATGGTGGAGGAAAGCATACAAACAATATTGTAAACATCCGTGTTAAATTCCTGCATTATTATGATTGCCATGTCTGTCCTGTTAGAATGGTGACAGCAGAACGTTTGTATCGTCGGATCAGCCATGATCTATTGGATTTTGATTCCTTAAACATCGACTAGACGTATGATAATGAAACAAATAGTGAGCGATAAGATAATACGTATTTCGTAACTAGTTTTCGGTATCGAATTCGTTGTCGCGGGTTAAACGTTCTTTAACTAATCGAAAAACCTTTTTGGAAAAAAACCTTTCGAGGAATTAACGAGACCTCGTACATTTTTACGTTAAAACGAAGCCGTACCGAGTTTTCCGGCATAATTCATCTGCACACGATACCTGGAACTTTATCTGTCTATCTGTAATTAATTGTATACCTTCTGCAGATAATACAGTCTCCCTTAACATACGTCGTATTAGATATTAAAGTATTGTACGAAATGCTTTATTATTTAGAATGTGGAAGGTTGCAGGAACTTCTTTTGAATAAGACAATTAGCTTTTCGGAACATTGGTTTATTGTTGCAGAGTGTACATATAACATTTACTTACAAACAGTAAAGAATTTAGAGTAAAGAGTAAACTAGTAATGAACTCATCCCCCTTATGGAAATATTTATACTTCATTGCTCTCTTCGTCATCCTTGTTCTTTTTCGGCCGCTTGAAAGCCGTTGCTTCCGGATATTTCTCAGCATGGAAGCTACAAATTTCGCCATATTCAGCTCTCAATCTCATTATTACTTTGTCTTGATCTCTATAACGTTCTTGTCTACGCAGATGAGTTAACCATGAAGGCAACTTTGTGTAAAATGGTAGCCGTGTCTTCCTTTCTAATGGAATTCTTCCATCCATCACGTATTGTTTAAAATCTAAAATTTCGTTCGTCGAAATTTCTGAAGATGCTCGAGCTATTGCTGGTGAAGCAAGTACAGTAGGGTAATAATTATTTTCCTTCCTGATTTCAACTAAATGCAATCCTTTCTCCTTCGCCATTTTTTCGTAGGATTTCTAGAAACATTATAATATTATTAAATACTATTATTATATTAGAAAGCTTTTGAACTCGAATGTCATTCACTATGCAGTATTTGCAAATAATGTAGAATCGTTTTGACGTACACACCTGTTGCAATAGACCAACGAAGAAAGCTTTTACTATGTTTGGTACATTTGTAGAACCTTCAACTTTAGCATACAAATCAGTTATGCCAATTGCCTCGCAGCAAGCTCTAATGACACGATGACACTTGAGACCGTACCCCTTCGGTTGTTGTTTCACGAATATTTTTGTTTTCCCGAATTGCGTGTAAAAATCGTGGAGTACTAAACAAGAATGTATTATAATTTCTCACACATTTGTGATTGATAATGAATCTATATAATAGAGAACTTCTTACCAGTGTGATCATTATATCTTTCAACGTACATCAACCTTTGTCCAGCTTTGTTCTTAGATGAGGCCATGGTAGATCTGAGTTCATTTCCAGCTGTCATCGCAAATCCAGCCAAACCATTTCTATTTCCAGTTACAACCAAACAACGGCAACACTTACTACGTCCCATATTACTTGTCATAACAGACACTTGCTTGTTATATAATATCCAAGATTCAAAGCCAACAAATTTATCTGCAAGTATCAGAATCTTATCAAATACAATTTCTTTCTACATATATCCTTTAAACATAAATGTATATTTATAAGGAATCGCTTTAGTACAAACCTCCATTAATAGGATCAGGTGGTCCAATTTTTTTTCCACCCGCCATACCGCCACTCCAACCACGTTTCAATGGATGAACTCTCATTCGCCTAGATGTAGACATGACTGTTTCTGTACCAGGAAGGATCCGTTCTTGTTCTTCTGGCACAAGGCGGCGTTGCTGGATTACGAAGTCTCCTTGTACAACAGGAGCATTAAGTCCCGGAAATATCATTGGTACTTTGCCAACACCGACCCGTTGACCCCTGTTTAAATCTCTTATCCTTGGCAAACCCTTTCCTCTACCTCTCCTTCTGCCAGCATTACTGACGCTGGTAACAGATTTCCATAACTGCACAGCTGGTCCTGTATGCAGAAGGCAGTTCAGCATTATTATAATTTTACTGCGGACGATTCACCGTAATCGAAAACAACGATATATGCTTACTCTTCACATAAAAGCTGGTGGTATTCCTTGCATTTTGCAATGATAAAATTTGCGGCACTAAGAGATTCGTGGTTGCGTCTGAAAATAACGATACAAACTCAGGATTACGAACATTAAATATTTGCAAACCATTTCAGGTTAGGTAAATAAAATTGAAGAAAGTTAACGACATTTGTAAAGTATAGATGTTTTAAAAATACCATTGCGTAGAAGGGTGTTTGTCGTAACATTCGTGCTTATTAGGCAATTTGTAATTGCTTTGCAAGCACGAAATATTCTACACGCCATGTTAACCTCATCAATATATCCAAAATAGTATTGTCCAGCGGTGGGCCCCTCACGCGCCTGCTCGTTCTACTATTCGTTATTTGCACACAGTCCACTAAACCGGAAGATATCTGACTATGTATTCACATGGTTTTTATAAATAATCGGCTGGAAATCTGCGGCTGAAATTACAAATACGCTTGCAATTATTATTCAGATTGTTTTCTTTCTTATTTCTTCCCCTTTCATTTACCACATAACAGACTAACAAATAACCCCCAGAAGCCGAGATATAACATTTATATTCAGCATTGCTTTTTACAATCTGTCGGTAACAATGTTAGTGACATGGGATGATACTGGAGAGCTCTAGAATCTCGCATGCAAGGGTCACATACATACTAACATATTTTTTGTGTGAGCAGGTTTCGCAGGTGAGGAGTAAGAAGTATTGACCAATGCATCCCATTGTGCATGTAGGCAAGAAAGAAAAAAGAATAACTCTTGCCACATATTTTGGTTATAGTAAATTGGTGTATAAAAATAGTTTGTAACTATTAGCGCATAAGATTAATTTAGAACAATTGTGCAATTAACTATTATGCATATGTAGTATATGTATATTTTATTTTATATTCAGTTCATTTGGTAGATCTTACTTAAGCTTTAATATCACTTTTACTACAAGTTCTACTGAATGTTCTAAATATAAAATGAAAGATATAATAAATATTTTCCATATGCATATGTTACACGATTGCTGTAATTTAAAATAAGCTTTAGCATATAAAGTATGTACATTTCAATACAAGTTTTATCTCCAAGATATATTGTAAATTAACTTTAAAGAATAGCTCATAAGTATTAGTTAGTAAATTACAATTACCGCATTTTTGTAACTTGTATCTTCATTAATTAATTTGAATAAATCTTAAATGAAAAGAATTTTACGCCTCTCTTTATTTTAACACCTTAACTATCCTTGCAAATACCTAATTCCAATTCCTTAAACAAGTTCTACCGTGCAGGAACTTTAAATGCAAAGTTTACAAGCGGAGAACTTGTCAAAATAGACCTTAACATTACTAAACATATTGCAACCGGGTATACATAAAGCGCCTCACCAAAATTCAACCAGGTTGCAAATAAATGCCTTGTGAAAATGAAATACGGTTGCAAATAACACCTCGCGAAAACGCAACAAAGTTGTAACCAACGCCTCGGGAAAATATAAGATAGTTGTAAATGATGCTTCATAAAAATGCAACAAAGTTGCAAACATCGCCTCGCGAAAACACAAGGGGAAACGCAACAAAGTTGCACAAAACTTGTAGAATATTTGCAACAATGTTACGCCAAAAATTTCAAAAAAAGTTGCACAAATTCTCTCGAGAAAATTTGCAACTTTGTAAACAAATTTTTGCGCGTAACATTGTTGCAAATTTTTCTCTCGAGATTTTTTGCAACTTTTTTTGGAAATTTGGGCGCAACATTGTTGCAAATATTCCTCGAGAATTTTTGCAACTTTGTTGCGATTTCGCGAGACATTGTTTGCAACTATTTTATATTTTTCCGAGGCGTTTGATTTCAACTTTGTTGCATTTTCGCGACGTGTTATCTGCTACATAGTGCTACATAGTACATAGATTCTATGCACACTTATTATTCTGGATATTTCTGGTAGAAATATTTGCTGAGAATCGTCGATTTGTATCAGGAGAATATGATATGCGTGGAGGCATTCGAACCTTAGCAATTCTAAGAAACGACGTCGTATTCCAGGAATTTCTGATCACTTAATTTAATAATGTGTAGGATCATTTTGACAAGTTTCTCGCTTTAGAACTTAGCATTCAAAGTTCGTCCACTGTACTTCTTGTATAAGGAATCGGAATTAGGTTCTTCCAAGGATTGGTAAGGTGGCAAATAAAAAGAGCAGTGGAATTCTTTTCATTGAAAATTTATTTAAACTAATCAATGAAGATGCAAGTTACAAAAATGTTGCAATTCTAATTTACAAGCAGATACTTATGAACTATCCTTTCATAAGTATTTACAATACATCGTACAACTAAATCTGGTATCAATTCCAAATTTACAATATATGTTACACATAAACGTTTACTTTATATGCTAAAGCTTATTTTAAATTACAACAATTGTGTAACTTGTGCATATGTAAAGCCCAAAGTATTTATTGTATCTTGCATTTTATATTTAGCGCATTCAGTACAACTTGTAGTAATAGTAATATTAAAGTTTATACAAGATCTACTGAATAAAGAGAATATAGAATAAAATATATACTAGATATATATAACAGTTAATCACACAATTGTTCTAAATTAATCTTATGCGCCAACTATTGGCTACTATAGGTACGAAACGATTCAAACCACTATTTATAAAGAAGTGCTTGAATTTACGTACTACTCGTATCCCTATCTTACCTACACGCAAAGTGGTCATTAGTATCGCCATCTAAACAGATGTGAATGAAACTACCCGAGCCTCTGCTACATCTACATTTATGGTAAGTAAGTGGCACGAGTAGTTTCAAGGAGTCCTGTATAGATGGCGAGACCATAGCAAGCACTGTAGATATGGCAGAGACCCGCGTAGTTTCAAGCACATCTTACCAGATATTAATTAATTAAAGAACTAAGGTATTTACATTTCACGCGCTTATGCATGATGAGAAGTGCCGGCCAATACTATATACTCTTTGCATGCGGGACCTGCACACACAAAAAATATGTTAGAAAGTATGTAACAGAAGAGAGAAAGATAGAGTGAGAAATAGACATAAAGGTGGGCCACACAAGAAGCATATCAGAGAGAGAGGTTTATTTGAAAAGGAGTGGAATCAGGGGTGGAGAGTTGTTCTAAAATAGGAACAGATCCTTCCTCAAACCGAGACCTTTAATCGTCATGGATGTAGCTCGACTGCCAGTCGAAGTAATGGCATTGGTTTATAATATATTTAAACAAATTCAATAATCTCGGCTCTGGCTGGACCGAATTTAATCAACGACCTCTCAAAAAAAAGGGAAACGAATAAGCTACCCGATAAAGAATACCCCGCTGCTGTAACTATATGCAGTTGGCCGTAATAGCAATTTTAATTATTTAATTGTTTATAACAAATGAATCGCACGCGGAATAATGTTCACACCTGTCGGAGATGTTAGCTGATACTCCTAGCTTCAATTTATGTGTTGTCATCATTGCTGTATCTCGCCAGGAAGTGGCGGTAATCGCATTTGTTTATAATTTCTTTAAACAAATTGAATTATCTCTTGTGACACTTGGTCGAATTTAATCAACAACAATTACATTATTTGTGTTTATTGTTCGTTTCATATTACACAAATGCTATTAGTTGTACGATGCATTCTAAAAAGATTTGAAGGAACAATTTATAAGTATTAGCTGTGTTACAATTGCAAGTAGTACACCTTGTGTTACAAGTGCTAGACAAATTTATATAAGGTCTAATAATAAAAATAAATATATAGTGAAATTATATAATAAAGTAAGTTAAGCTTCTATAAAGTAGTTACAAAGATGTAGACGTAGACCATAGATCTCGTAGGTTAAGCGTCTGCTATGTTAAGTATATGCGCTAACGATAAGTTGTTCCCCTCCTTTCTTGCTCTTGCGGAGGATGGTAAGGTATCGTCCGATGCTCCTATCTCTTTCTCCAGAAAACCTGTACGCACATAAAATATATCAATTATGTATTTATCATATGCAAGGAAATTTAATTAAACAAACACATATACAAAGATGTATCTATCGATGCTAGAGCGTTCAACAACAAAATGAACCATTTCACTCAAAACGTTATCGCACGTATCAATTTTAATACCAAATTTGCTAACACCATATTAAAACCTTCGACCTACACCATGCTCGAACACCGAAGCAAGACTGAAAGCCGTTCGACTGGGGCTCCGAATATCGGCAAATCATCGAACGTCCCACCGCGACATCAGTGGTCACAAATGCAATTCATCAGGTCGTCCACGAACAGGAGTCGGTAAAGTCGCGGACCAAGAGGGATGAAGCAGGGCGCAACGCCAACGCGCGTGCAGCGCGTGAAATTTTTCCAAGGACAAAGTCAGAACCAACGTGGCAGAAAGAAATAGCGGAATATACCTAACCTCTGTTGAAAGTTAGAAAGAGATACAACGCGGGTGGGCTGTCCCGAGAGCGGTGGCCATGAGACGCCGCTAGATTAGTATAAACGAGCTTGTCCCTGGCGGGGAGCCGGCGATCGGTACACGATTGGCGAACGCCGAGCGGGGGATGCGTCGACGTCGCCAATAGCGAGCCGACTGCCAGCTCGATTCCGCCCAGGCGTCGCGCTGAACCGCTTGCGCGGCGATCCAATGGGATCGCTCGAGCCCCCGGATTGGCGGAGTTCGTCCAATGATAGCGCAGGTACCTAGGTAAGTCTGGCTTAGAGGTCGGTTCGGTACCCCCGCAGGCCCCTCGAAATGCAGCCGGGTGGGAGCCCTTCTCTCACACGCAAAAGGGGACATCTCATCACGACTCTTGGTAGCAGGCACTTCTCCGTAGTGGGCACTCCACTCATCGTGTCGTCGTACGGGTTCTCCGCGAGAGGCTGTGGGGCCCGAGCCCGGACGAACGAACGAACGAACGAACGAGCGAACGAACGAGCGAACGAGCGAACGAACGAACGAACGAACGAACGAACGAGCGTGCGAGGGAGCGAGCACGAACGGCCGAGCCGCTGGTCGAGTGGTTCTAAGCGGCCGTGAGGACCTCTCCAGGAGTACCCGACAGTCCTCTTCATTCATTCATCCATCCATCCATCCATCCATCTATCCAGCCAGCGTGCGAGCCAGCAAGCAAGCCAGCGAGCCAGCCAGCCAGCCAGCAAGCAAGCCAGCCAGCCAGCCAGCCAGCAAGCCATCCATCCATAGACGCTCTCTCCTCTCCTACGGAGAGAGAGTGTATCCTCGACGAAGGTGGAGGCGAAGCGTAGAGTGGTACATCTACCATCGTCTCTCTATCGGCAGAGTCCAAGGACTCGAAGACCCCCCGGGTGACTTCAGTCGGCCGCCGGCCGGCTCTGGCCGGCCACTCTCCTCGACCACGTGTGTGCCGTTGCTTCCGTTGCTTCCGTTGCTTCCGTTTGCCTTTCGTTGCCAATCGTGTCGAGTTCGGTGCCGGTGTCGGTGTCGGTGTCGGTGTTAGTATCTCGTGGTGTCGCGGCGTGACGTATCCTACCTCTGTGCCGTCGAGACTACGCGGACGCGACCGGCTCCTTCGTCCTCCGAGGGTCGACCGATCGGAGCAGTGTGCGCGCACGAGTGCTTCCCCAAAGGGGAGACTCGTCCGGAGGGACAGTGCCACCGTTAAGACAGACCCAGTCATCGTCGACCTCGGGAACCTCGTAGTCGTTCACGGTTGCCCTTGACCGCCGCGCGACGAGCGATCATCCTTGCCTCCTGGTTTCGAGGGTTTCGCGGCACGACCCTGCACCATCGGTCGCCGATCGAAACGGTCCGGCGGTTGCCACTTGGACACGGGAATGCGACGGATCGCGCGGCATCGTCGCTGGACGCGACCAGTCGACGCGATTCGCGTCGTGTCCGTCGCTCCGCGCGGTGAACGGTCCGCGTCGCATCCGCGCGTCTCAGCGACGAGTCGATCCGTCTAGTGATCGTGCTCACGCCAGGATTATTCCGCCCCAGTGTGCTTCTGTACCGTGTACGTCCAACCGCAGTGGGGAACCGTGTACCGTGTACCGTGAACCGTGAACCGTGAACCGTTTCGAATGCAAACTGTGCCGCGCTACCTGTACCGACGTCCACGTTCGAACGAAAGCGATCCACGGACCGTTCGGGCGAACGCCCGCCCTATGGAAGAACCAGTGCACCAGTGCGATCGACCGACCGGACCAAGTTAACTAAATACGAGCAACAGACAAGTACCTATATATTCTATACAATTTACCACGTCGAGGGGGGTTCAGAGGTCTGACATTGCGATCATAAGAAATACGTGTATCCGTTGTCGAAGGTAGGGCCGAGGAAGTCATGTCGGTATCCCACGGCTAGCACCGGCCGCAGGATTCCGCGAAGCGCGAGCTTCAAGTATCTCGAGGGCGCGGGCCTCGTCGAGATGAGCGGTGGCAGCGGCGGGAACAACGCCGGCAACCAGGGGAACGGCAATGCCACCAGCTATCACCAGCATCAGCAGCAGCAGCAGCAGCAGCAACAACAGCAGCAGCAGCAGCAGCAGCAGCAGCAACAGCAACAGCAACAACAGCAGCAGCAGCAAACACAGCTGGAGCAAGCTAGCTTGCTGACAGATCTAAACGGTATTGACCTGGCGATGAGCCTGTCGCCTAAACAGCATTCGTCCCACGTTCAAGCCGCTGGTGGCGCTCATACTACTCCGTTCAGCGTCACAGATATCCTCTCGCCTATCGATAACGAGTCGTTCAGGAAGCTGGAGCAGGTGATCGGCGTCGGAGTCGGCGTGGTCACGCATTCTCAGGTCTCGCCCTACGGAAACGCGTGCGGCGGCCGCGTAGGTGGCAATACCGGTAGCTCGAGCGCGAGCAGCGGCAGCCCGACGCTCCACGGAGGTTCGACGCCTGGTGGCGGCACACCCGGACCGGTTTCCGGTACCAACGACGCCGCCGGGGGAGGCAGCAGCGCTGCCGGTGCCGGGTCAGGCATGACCGCCATGGGTAATCCTTACGCTACTATGCAGCTCACCTCGCAATACCAGTACTGCGCCGCCGAGCTGTCCTATCACCATCCGGGGCCGGCGGTAGGCGGCGGTGCGACCGCGACGGACCCCATGAGGTCCCATCACCCGTGGTACGCGCCAGCCCCACCGACCACCAACGATCCACGCTTCGCCAGTGAGTATTGTCAGTTTCTTCTTGCTTTCGTCCGCTTTCCTCTCCTCCTTTATCGTCCTCCGGGCCCCCGTCGACGCGCGATCCGAGGTCGAAAGGTTACGCCGCGTCGCGCGCGTCGTCCGCGGGGTTGCTCCGGTGTCTGGGAGTCGCGTGGGGTTTCGGCACCTGTAGTGGACGGCGGTCGGAAGGTGTCGAACAAATTGGGTCCGTTCGATTTCGCGATCCCGCCGTGGGCGGTTGAATGTCTACCCGGATATTGCGCGAAGACAATTTTGAAGGAATAAAATGAAATTGCTCGTTGGTTTTTAAGTTTAGGGCTTGCGATGGTCGATAGTTTTTCGCACAGAATTCGATATCCCGCCACATTTTTGTACGAAAAGTATAACTACGTCGTTTAAACGAACAAAGTTCGCCTTCGAATCTCTAAAACGCTTCTGCCTGTGCGAAACATGAATACGCTAAACGACGTATCCCTTCGAACCACGCAACTGTCGTATGCAAAAGTTTTTCGTGCGACGCATACTTTGGATGCTGCGCAGGTGTTGAATTTACCGTGGACCACCGTGCAACGACCGCCTCCTTGTATCGCCGTATCTCTCAACACGCGGTCGTCTAAATTGCACCAGGAACGCTGAGAATTGTGCTGCTCGGTGAACATTAATAAACCCATCGAGGAACAAAATTCATCGGCACAAGGAAGACGATTCCGCTTTCTCCTGCGATTCTGATTGCTGGAATTCGTATTCCTCCGAACGATAAGTCCGCCGGAATGCTCCGTCCATTTATTGATATTCACCGAGCGATATAATTTCCGTCGCTGTCAATGCGACTCGGCAAATCGGATACGTTGACCGCGCAATGGTAAAACAATGGCAGCCGTGCAAACGTTGAGACTCGACGCGAGCGTATCGATTGTTACCGTCGAATTTTTCATCGCGCCCCGATGCATTGTCGACAACTAATTTCGGAACGAGCTACGCGACACTCCAGCACGCTACTGCACCGTGGCAGGAATTATGTACGTCCCCTTGGTCCACCGCGATTCGCTTGCGATTCTCGGTGAACCGAATATCCCAACGAAAGCTTCCGCCTTCGATCCAGCCGTGCTTTCGCACCTGCTGGAAGGCGTCTTGCCGCGACGTTCGAAGTAGAAAGAATGGAGGGCAGCGCGGCGGGTAATGGACGGGCGCAAATATACTTAATTGTCGAAGAACGGAAACGCGTTTCTGCGCGATCCACCCCTCGACGATCCCTCTCGCCATCGACGGGACACGTCTGTTCAGCTTTTATTGGCCCCGTGTCCAGCTTTGTTATCGCCGGCTCGCACTTAGGTCCATTTAGCCATCGACGATGCGTATCGGGGCTCGTGTTTCAAAGTCCACCGGCGGCTTGTCCGGCCGCCGCGTCGCTCGTGACACAGTCCCGTGAATTCTGCTTCCGTCGCTCGCTGCCCTAAACGTTTCCACGTGTTCGAGTTCGACTCGTTCGTTGGCCTGTGCCACGTTCGACGGAAGTGAATTTTGAACATCTTCGCTGATACTTGGAGAGAATACTTCGGAATAAAACACGCGACTGTTTAGCAGTTAAACGCTCTTGCCAGAAGATCAGGAACGAAAGATATTCGTCGAATCTCCGTCCACTTTCTTCTTCTCAATTTCGCGGCGTCCCGAGTGAAGCATGCGATTTCCTCGCGTCGCCTTTAGACATCCCGCCTACAAATATCGCAGATATCACCCTTTCAAATGCGCGCACGCGTAACGCGTACTCGGACCTGTCCCGATTCCAATCGTCGCTCGACGATTCCAACGAACGCGTCGTCCGATTCGCCCTCGCCGTACCGATCGTCGCGGGGTCCGCGAAGACCCGCGTCCCGCGTTCCACGGGGCCGCTGGAAGCCGAAGAAGCTCGTCGGCCAACAAAGGACCGCGTCCCTCGGACTTGTGTCAACAGACGCTCGTCTCCTTGGATTTCTGTCGGTCGCACGCGCCACTCCGCCGGAGGAACGTATCGATCCTCGTCGACGAAACGCGTGGCCACCGGACACTGGCGAAGATTTTAGTTAAACAAATAAACGGGGGACCCCTCGTGTCGCGTCGCGTCGCGGATCGTTCCGCGTACGAAACACCTTTGCGATCTGGAAAGATTGTTTCTCTGCTTGTTCCACTTGGGGAGAATGCGTTACGATCGCAGTCGAACATCGACAACTCGAATCGCAACGGAAGAGAAAGAGAAGTTCGTACCTATCGAGCCAGAGAGAGGTTTTCGCCCGACGGGGGCTTCGGTTAACTTTTCGACTCGCGAGGACGGTCACGGAGGGCGAATTATATTTCTCCGCGTGAATTACATTTTTATCGCGCACACGCGTTAACGCAATCGGCAGACGAAAGTTCGGTCACCATAGGTGTACATAGGCGCGCGTAGCGACTTCTTGTTATTGATAAAGGCAGTAATTTTGAAGCGTTGACGCGTTGTTTGTCCGTGAAAATTGACGAGAAACGATTAGCTTCCGCGGATATGCGCGCGGTCATTTCGCCGGACTCGCAGAGGCGAACTTCGAGTATCGAAGCTTCGACCATTCCAAATTCGAAGTGGCAGAGCTGAAACGATGCATCTTTACGATAAAAGTAAGTCTCGTTTCGACTCGCGGAGGGTTACCCAGCGGAGCGGAAGGGAGTCAAGAAAATTCTCGTCCTCTCAGAGCGTTTCCAGTTACCGCGGTTCCGCTGTGCAATTATTGCCACGCGTTTGAACGCTTTGGCGACGGTGTTGAACTTGCTGTCCGACTCGAAGCGGTAGAAACGACGGAAGGTTTGCCCGAGATTCGCACGGACCCCGATTGCTTCGAATTAATTATTATCCGGTCGACAGGCGGGTTCGACCGACAGTTCTCTAATGGGAGATTCGACCACGGTGGCCAGGTAGAAAACGTCAATTTGCTTAATGATATTCTCGCCCGGCGAAGTCGTGATCCACCCCCGCGCCCGTCGAAGCTCCGTCGAGACGTCGAACCCGTCGTTCCCCGGCGGACGACCATTGTCCCGGCCCGCGGCGTCGACGTTCCATCAACGGTGGTCTCGGGGCTTCGTCGAGAGACACGCACCGAGCGTGACTGGAAGGTTGCCGGACGAGCGTCGATTCGTGCGTTCGCCCGTCCCGCGATCGACGCGGCTTTATTTTTCTTGCGACGCTTCGGTTCCGACGCGTCTAACGACGTCGCCTAGATCGAAACCCGCTGCTTTGTTCGAGCGGCTATTTCTATTCGTCCAACGTCGATCTCGTAGCTAGCCGAGTCGTCGAGAGACCGCTGGGTAGATTCCTCTCGGTCCAGCGAGGACCGAGGTGTTTGGATTCCAAACTTTCCAGCGATACGAATTCCTCCATGGATCGATCGCGAGGCCCAATCGCGACGTTCCTCGACGCGATCCCCGTTTCGGGGGCCGGATCTCCAGCGGGCCCCGAAAATCCGTGGCGGAGATTTTTCGTCGCGTTTTCCCGAGGCGCGCAAACAAATTTCGTCGATGTTCGGCGTCTCGAGTGGTATTTCTTTCCCGACCGGGCGACGCCTGACAGGCAGGAGAATACGTTCTCGCGAGACGCGACGATAATTCGGGACTTCATCGTCGGACCTCCCGTGCTCGATGACGCGGCACTTCGCTCGGCTAAATCGCTCCTTTTGTCCGGGGCCCCGGCGTGTCCGTTCTTGACAGCCCTTCGACCAGATGACAGGAAGGGGGAGGGGAGGGCGGGGGGTTGGTTGGTTGGTTGGGACCGCTCGTTGGGTTTCAGTAGCTCGAATCCGGAGGCTCTGCTCCACGTCGTTGTCTCGCGCGTCTCCCTTCCGTCGCTCTGCGATCCGCCGAGCGGAGGATTCCACGGGATAAATTATCTCGGGCCGCTCCCTGGGAACACGCGGACGTTAGTCGGCGAGAACGGAAACTCGGATGGAACGGACAACGGCGAGGTCGACGAACATTTCTAAACGACGCCCGGGTGGGGCGCCGATTTCTGCCCGACGTCGGAACAATTTCACCCCTGCGTTGGCAGGGAGAACGGCGAACAAACGTTCGAAGCTTGGCTGTTATATGTTACAATATTTTGCAGAAATTTGGGAAGCAAGATGCGAAGCGGTCTTGCGATCTTTTACGAAGAACGCGGAAATATTACTAATGGCAATACAGAAATGGGTGTTACAGCCTTTCGCGTCTTCCTCGACTGTACATTCGTACGGTTAACTCCTTTTGTACACAAGGAGGTGTTGGCTCTTGTAGCTGTCGGGGTCCCCGCGGCGGACGAGCGAAGGGTCGAGGGCCTTGCGCCATCGCGGCGAAGGAGAAGCTGGGCCCCTCCGCGGTTATCCCGTCGCAAGACGACCGCCTTACCTTCGCCGCGAATACGCGGCCGTCGAACAGCGATTCCCGGATTCCTCTTTCCGATCGTTAGCGATCGACGCGAAAGAATCGCCGCAACACGGTTCCATCGAAGCGTCACCGATAGCGTCGCGTGAACGGACCCGAAATGGGCCGCTGCAAACCCCTCGCAATTGCCAGACAGAACGATACCCGGAGGAGGAAAAGCGAGTTGTCATCAGAATTGTGTCTAATATTCCTTTGCAGTTTCGCGGCTGATGGGCGCCGCGGCGGCAGGCGCCGGGACCAACATGGCCGGCTGCTCGGTGGGCCAGTCGATGGGCGACGTAACGAAGTCGTCGGGCATGGGCGTGGGCGTCGGCGTCGGCGTCGGCGTCGGCATGGGCGTCGGCGCGATGCAATTCCCCCACCTGCCGCAGAGACGGAAGCGTCGCGTTCTGTTCACTCAGCAGCAGGTTCACGAGCTCGAGAGGCGGTTCAAGCAGCAGAAATACCTGAGCGCACCCGAACGGGAACATCTAGCCGCCATAATTAACCTTACGCCCACTCAGGTACGTGCTAAATGGTTTTATTCTTTTTTTTATTCCGCTCCCCCCATTTCTCTTCTCGTCGTTTCTTCCCCCGCTTCTCGATCCCGCGCTCCACGCGGTTTCCGATGTCCACGTGGGCTCGCGGAATGCGAGACAGTTGCAGCGAACGCGGGTCTGACAGGTCCGAGAAGGCGTGTGGAACGACTCGCGATCGCGCTAAATTAACCCTTTACTTCGGCAACCGAAACGGCGACGAAGTTCGAAGCCCAGGCGTTCGAGGCACTTCTCGCGTAAAATTGTTTTCGCGAAACGCAAGAACGTTCAACGATTGTTCGAGCGAATATAGAAATCGGTACCCGGGTACCCGGTTGCTGGGGTAAGTGTTAACACTGGAACTACCGAGCGAGACGGAGTGACTTGCTTCCGATCTTTTGCTTCGAAATTATTGGTACATAGATATCGTTGCGGATACTTGCGACGACTTTTGACAAGACAGAATGACAATTATTATGTCTCTGTTATATGTTCATTTCAACGACTCTCGTGTTCCTAATTTGTCCAACGCGTGCTGTCTCAAACGGTATCCAAATCTATCGGTGGTTCTAGCGTCGATGCATCGCTTCGACCGAAGTCCCCTTAAGACCAGAAGAATCGCAGCTGATCCGAGTTGCCATCGAGATACAATTTCAACGTTCCTTCTGGGAACACAAGAGCTCCCTTACTTTACAGACCTACTCTGCGCGAATACATCACGTCCGATCAGTTCGGCCAATTTTTACTCGCGGAGACTTCTTGGACACCCTTTCGATTCGATGCACAATTACGATTGCGTATATCGCAACGTTACTTACGCGTCACCGTTGAACGTAAACGGCCTCGGTTACTCGGCCGGTTAAACTGAATTAAACAGACAAACAAACAACTGCAAACCTGATAGAATAGGCACAGAATGCACCGCACAATCGACGGGCCCGATTCTCCGTTTAATTCACCGTCCTCTGTTACCGTTTGCCGATTCAGTATCATCTATAGTCTGTCTCGAATCTGCCGGGCGGTCAAGGCCTCTCCCCCCACTCCGCGGTTCCGAAAAAACGGGGCTCCCCCTCGCGATCCTCCGCGATCCTCCGCGAACCTCAAACAACGAACACGCTTTTCGTACCGATCTCACCGTCTGGATGAGCTATTCGGACACCGCGTTCCACGGGCGACTCCGCCGTTTCAACGAAGAAACGAGCGACCGCTCGCCAACTAGAGTCCCCCTCGCAAATCATCGGCCCCGTGTTCCATCGGTGTCTCTCGACACGCGCAATTACAACGCGGCGACATCGCGATCCATCTCGATCCGTCTCGATCTCCCCCGGGATCGAGCGGATCCGCCCGGTCGCTTCAGCCCGCGGGACGCGACGCTCGAGATTGCACGCACACGCGTTGGCCAGCTCGCGCACACGTACGCGACGGGGATTAATTGCCGAGAGGAGATTAATTGCAGGGGGCAGGTGGTGGGTGTACGCGTGGGTGTATCTGCGTCTCTCGGCCAATCGGATCGATCGACCTCAGGGGCGTTGGTTTGCCGTCGAGTTGTCGGCCGGAAACGTCGGCCAGACCGCCGTCGAATAGACGTTCGATTATCGCCGTGGACGAGCGGCCGCGATTTCCCGGAAGCCTCGAAAACCGCGCGGCGGGGGCTGGGGGACCGTCCTCTGCCCGGAGGCAACATTTTTAACCGTGCGAATCCCAGCAGCGCGTATTCGACGGGTTTTGCGAGCGGTGCAAATTAATCGCGGCGCTCGTTAGTCAATCGGGCTGCTAGGTCTCGGGGTCCCCCGTTCCCTTGGTCCCAGCCGTAAGAAGGGTACACCGGTGTCGCTCAGCTTTCGAGCGTCTCTCGGCTCGCCGGAACCGTGCAGAAATTTGGACGCGTCCGCCGCTTCTAGCCGACGAAAGTGTCGAGCAAATCGCGCGCTACGATGCTCGCCGAGTCGAAAACCGTCTTCGAGAGAGGGCTGGAGGGGAGGGGGGAGCTGTTGGCTCGAGGTTACGGGGGATGGAATTCGACCAGGTAGAGAAGCGGTAGAGTGTACGGTCGGACACTCGTTAAGGCTCGACGACGTGTAAATATTGTTTTAGGGGGGAGGGGGCCGAAATTTCTCTCCGGCAACCTTCGATCCGTGACCGATAAACGATACCACGGCGTGGCGGGTTTCGCGCGAAAGCAAATTACCTTCGAGCCCGTCGAACAAACTCCTCTGGACAACTTATCGCGGTTGATTTCGACTTCCTCGTTACGCCTCTGCGCAAACTCGACCCCCCTCGCCCCTCCCCTACGTCTGTAGTTCGTCGCGAAACGCAATCGCGATCGTGCTTCGTTGGTACGGTTGGCCGACTCGAAATTTCACGGCAGCTTCCGTTTTCTTCCCGCGCCGCGGCGAAATTCGCGACGACGGTCGACGTCGCTCGTCTCGCAGCTCGGGCCCGATCGTGTTTCGGCGGTGGCCATTTAAAGCGGCCCGGCCGCAGTCGGATTTTAACGAGCAATTTTCATTGGGCAGACAGGTCTGCACGGCCACGACGCGGCAGTCTGGCAACAATAAATAATTATTGCCCAGCTCATTGGTTGCATCCTGGTCGCTCGTCCCCTCGTTCGGTCCGCAGTTTCGTCTACGGCTCGTCTCCTCGTTCGATCCGCTCGTCGTGCATCTAGCGCGCGGGCGCGCCGATATTTCAGCCTCGCTCCGGAGCGAATTCGCCGCGCAGAGTCCCGACGACACCGTCGACGCCGGAATTCCGCGACACCGAACATTCTCGTCCCCCCCCCTCGAAAAGTCGTTCCCTTCTCCGGGGGCACACCCTTGCCCGAGCGACGAAGAACCAACTGCGATCGGTGAGCATCGCCAGGGAGTCGGGGCGAACCGCGAACTCGAACCGCGATACGTACCACGCCCGGGCGGAAGGCGGTCCCCGGGGTTCGCGGCCCGAAACCGGAAGCCCGTCGGGGACTCCCTCGAGTCGGCGACAAGGGCGCGTCGAAGCCGCAAGCGGAATCGAGCGCGGAAGTCCGACCGAGGGGGCTGATTGCAATCAGCCGCGGATTTTCCCGTCGGTTCCTGCCGGGGGCGTAGGCAGCGCGCTCCCGCGGTCGCACAAGTTTCGATAACGAGTTTCAGCCTCGATGGCACTCGGATCTCGCCCGAGCCGTGAACACTGGCCGCGAAGGCCGGCCTCGGGACAGAAAGGGGGGGACAGGGACGCGAAACTGGACTGGGAGCTGATCGTTCTATATTCTGCGTGCACACCGACTCGCGCGAACGCACACGTACGTACACGTAGGAACACGCGGGAGAGAGAAAGAGGGATCTCTTGAACTTCTGGGGACAAATGGAGACCAAACGAGCTCCCGGTGCGCTGGGCGCATCGGTGTGCGGCCCGGTTGCCTGTGTGGGCACACCGCCATCCCCGCGGTACCATCCACTTAGGGCCACTCGAAGAGTACGTACGAAGTCGTTCCCCGTAGGTAGCCCGCGATGGCTGCGCCGGGGGACTAACGAATCGTTATGCGAGAGCCCTGCGAATCTTACGTGCCCCTCCTCGTTGCTGCGAAAGCGATATTTTTCCTGGAGGACGTCGAGCACGGTCCCGGGGTTTCCGGGGGATGGAGACGATTTTCGTACGCGATCGTCGCTTCGCTGTTCGACCGCGGATTCGTGGACGCGTGAAACTTTGCACGCGAGCGAAGCACGTGGTTTGTAGCGCGACGATATTTTCCGTGCCCGGCGTAATTTGCTGACGGGGGTGCAAAAGGGGGTTAGGCGCAGCAGACCGTTTAACGTACGCAAAACTTTGACCAACGTTTAACTAATTTTTGTCGCCTGGCCGGCCGGGCGACCCTGGAACGGTCCCGTGCGCAAGACGGCCGGGGATTTTCGTCGCGGGTAAAAAGACTGTCGCGGATTCGACGATGCTCGAGGAAGATCCTCCGGGACGCGATCGAGAATCGATACCGAATTAACGAGCAAGAGGACCTAACGAACGGAAAGAAGATACGTACACCGATCTGCGCTCCTCGAAGGCACTCGAGCCTCGAGTTCGACGCGAGCACACTCTCGAGGGCTCGCGGAGGATCGAGAGACGCCGAAAAAAGAGGAGGGAAAAGAAGCGGGGAGCGAAAAAAAGGGAGACGAACGAAAAAGAATTTTCCGCCTGTCGCTTGGACCGATCGATCGTTCCCGGAAGAACGTCACGCATAAATCGACCCAGTTTCCAGTAACTAGACGAGCTCCCGTGGCTGCACTCGGCTCGCCGTTTTGGTTCCGCGACTGCTCGACGAATCTTGATCGAAAGTGAACGACGCTCACTTTCCGTCGACGTGCCGGGTTCCGTCGCGCTTCGTCGCGGGACGACATTCGTACATTCCTTCGCCCGAATCGTCGCCACGATTCCTTCTCTCCTCGTGCTCCCTTCGAGCCGACGTCCCTGATTTTTCCACGGGTTACCCAATTCTGTTACCCGCTTCTATTTATATTTCTGCGACGCGAGCAGAAATATTGAACGCCAGGAATGGCGTTCTCCGTGCCGTTGAAGCGAGCGGAAACATTTCTGCTCCGTTTCGGTGATCCGTTTCGCGCGGGACACCCTGCGTTAAGTTACGCCATTGCGCCGGCAATACGCCCGGTGGTAATTGCTTTTCGACTACTGAATACTATCTTCGAGTTCCAATAAACCGGCGGGGCAAAGAGGTAACGAGGTCGCGTCACGTGTCAAAGGATCGACGATCCTGTCGATCATTTCGCCGAGCAACCACCGAGGCGTATCGCGTGTTTGCACGACATTGAACTCGCACGGTCCTCTTCAACGCTCCCTCCGGAGGGGGGTCGCTGCGCAAAGTCGAAGAGGGTAGATTTCGGCGGTGGGCAAACACATTATTACGATTATCTCCGCAGTTGAATCGCGAGGCTCACGCTTTGGGTTGTCGCGTCTCCTCCGGGGGCCTCCTTTTTTTCATCCCCGCCCTTCTTCGCCCTTGATCTTCTTGTCTCGGGCACGCACACTTCCGGCAGGCAGTCGTCTTCCTCTAAAAATCTCTATCCTGGACGACGTCTCTCTCCCGGCAGCGAAACGAGTGGTTAACCGAGGAACGCGTTGCTACTTTGGTCGACGGGTTGCGTGGATATGCAACTCGTCCGCCAGACGTTGACCCAACGCGTAAAGACGCAACGCGAATGTCGAGGCGCGAAGCGTTTCGAAGCGTCTTCGCAAATTGATCGAAAACGTCCGCCGCGCGTACGCGACGACGGGCTCCGATAGCAAACCGGTGCGTCGAACACGTGTGACGGCTGATAGCGAACGAGTTAATTGCGCAATTTCAGATTTGCCCGACTCCTCGACGTCGACTACCGTCGATTATCGACCAGTCGATAAGCTGGACGCTCGCGTTCGATATCGGCCCCGCTGCAGTCCTCCGTGCACCGTTCCGATTTTTCTAAGCGCTCCGCGCAGTATCGCGATCGTGGAATATTTGGTAAGAAAACATTTGTCCCGACAGATCCGGGAAACTCGGGCGACAAATGTGCCGTGAAAGTCGGCTCCCGTGCCGTGGACGATTTACACGGGCGTACGATAAAATCCCACAAACGCGCGAGCCATCCGTAAACAGTATTAAAGGCTCCTCTCGTTGCGCAAGCAAATTTGTAACGAGCTTTGCCGCGATGCTCGGGATCCACCCCTTCGACGTGCATATAGAACCATCTAATATACCATCCCGGGCCGTGCGCGACGAGCAGAACGTTTGCGCAGGCCGGCACGAAGGTGGGACAATATTTGCGAAGCAGGCCTTCCTTCAAATTTTCTTAGCCCGCGGATCCAATCGAATTATCGCCCGAGATACCGCGATGTTGCAGACTGGAACTCTGGCACGACAGAATAAAATCAATTCGAATATCTTGGCACTAGTCGAACTGACTTGTTTCAGATTCTTTTGCCTCAAAATTGCTAATACATAGCTGTCGTTGCAGTTATTCGTAACGACTTTTAATAAGACAATTGTACGTTTCTATTAAACGTTCGTTCAACGACTCCGGTGTTCTTGATCTGTCTGACCTGTGCCTTCCGAACGGTACCAACATCTATATATATTGTTCTAGGGTGAACACGATTCGCAGATTCTTCCTCTTTCTACGAAAATGTATGCGGTGTATCGTATATTTGTCTCCTGTAGCATTCGTCGATGCTACGATAATTCAATTAAAGCTGCCGCGACCAACGAGCGCACGATCCCAACGTCCTTCGGCCAAGACGCGTCGGGAACGACTGACGTCCCCGCGCCGTGCGTTCCAGTGTATCGACTCTATCGAGCCGACTATCGATCCGCTCCGCCAATAGCCGCGCGAAGTAACCGCGTCTCCAATTACGCCTCGCCGCGGCGTGATTTCCGCCGTGCGCGTACCGAAACGGCGCGCTCAGCCGAGTCGCGTTCGTCGCGACACACGAAACGTTTGATTCAACGTCGAAAGGCGAGGGAAAGGTGGTCGATGGACGATCTGGCTGGTCCCGACAATAACGTCAATCGTCATTGTTCCACTGGAAACAATGGGGGGGAGAACAAACGTCGGCTGTTTCGTCCGCGGTCTCCCGGCCGGCGAATTCCGCACGCCGGTGATTTTTTCATTAATCCACCGATTCTCGCCACGAAACTTCACGGTTTCTATTAATTATTTAACTTTTGATCAGGCTCGCCGCGCGCTTTTGCACTTTAATTAATGTCTCCCTTTTCCCGCCGTGCTCGCCAGCCGCGCGGCAGGCCGTCTAAATTCCCCTTGATATTTTTTTTTCTTTCTCCTCCTCTCTCTCTCTCTCGCTCTCTCTCCTTTCTTCCCCTCCCGTTACCACCCTTTCTCTCGCTCCTTTTCCGTCAAGCTTTTTCATCTTATTTTTCCTTCCCGTTCTGTTTCCTTCCTTCTAATTAACCCCTCTCGCTCGCACCGGGTCGGCCTTTCGCGTTTTAACGAGCTTCAAGCCCGCCGCAACTCACCGCGTGTAATTTGCGGTTCTCCCCGCGATTAAATTGTTGCGATCAATTTCGCGCCACGAATCGCTCGTTTAATTCGTCCACGGGGCGACCGATTAATTACGTGTACCCCCGCTGCCGTCGACTCGCGCCGCTCTCCTTTCGTCGCGTCTCTCGGATTTCTCCGCGGTGGAAACGAGCGATCTGTCGTTCCTTCGGCGTGCAGCTCCGGGAAGGCGATCGAGCGCGGTCGAACGGTCGTTCCTCGCCCGAGAAACTGATACCGATCGTTCGACGTATCGAGGGCTGGAAAAGGGGTGAAGTCCTGCGCGCAGGCGAGAAGGGGCGAGCGAGAGAGAGTGAGAGATAGAGATAGAGAGAGAGAGAGAGAGGCCAACAGGAGGGACAGAGTGGAAAGAAGTAAGCGAGAGAGGAGGCGGGCCAGAGGGTGTGTAATTTGCCTCTAATGCGGCACTCGACGAAGCAGCTGGCTCTCCTCTTCTCCGTTCGCCGGCCGGCCGCAACCGGTAACAGTAGCGATAATAATAACAATACCGGCAACAATGCCAGGAGTGGCCGGCCATTGTAACAATGGATGGAGGGGGAGGGGGATGGGGGGGGGACTGCACTTGGTGTAACAATGCGAGCGCAAAAATGGAGGGACGCATCTGTGTGCTGTGTGTCCCGTGCCAAAGAGACACGAGGTTGAGGGGACGATCCGACGGGGGACAGGGGCAGCCTCGTCCCGGAGACGGGAAACGGGCCGCCGCGTCGTCGACGCGACGAAACTCTCGTGGAAGAGTGCCGCGCGCGAAATCTTCTCGCCGCGGACGCTTTCGACGGGGGCGAGTGTCGTCTGAAGCCGCTGCCGTTGACCTTGCGTTATCGTTCTCCTTCGTCCGGTGCATCGTTTCCAAGTATTCTGCTCTTCGTGAAATTGTTCGCGGCCGATACCTATCAACGGGGCGAAAGAAGTTTGTCAGAGTTTATCCCGCGTCGATCTCGATCCTACCGGAAGCGTCCACGGAGGATCCGCGGCGGGCAGCGAGCGTTCCGCGCGTGAAATTCCTCCGGCGACGAAATGCGTGCGGTTAATTGGACGCCGTGCAACGCGTGCGCGTATCTCTCGAGTGCACTCACCGCTCCCTCGCATAATAACGCACGCATGAATATGTCGTCGGCTTCTGCGGCCGCCCCCGCGTCACGCCGCGCCCCGTGTACACCGGCAGTGTATGGCCGGCGTAATTGCGTTCCTCTCGTTTTTCCCTCGTCTTCGAAGCGGAGCCGCGGGAACCTACAGGTCACCGCAAAAGTCGACGATCGTCGCTGCCGCCGATGAACTGAAACGACGGTTCGAGCCGGTACGTGCATCGTGGCAACGACGAGGAGACGTAGAAAAGAAGGACCGCTCGGTATGCGTGCGTGCGCCCCGTTATTCGCGGCGGAGCAAGTGGCCTTGTATAAATCGGGCGACCGATTGATTACGGACAAAGAGTGGTCGAGTTAGCAGTGGATACCGCTCGAAGATTCGCCTCTTTTTGCACGAAACTCCGACGTTTTGCCGGGTATCCCGATTAGGCGCGGCAGAATTTAAAGCACGGCGGTTCGACGGATTCCGCGAGACCCTTGAATTTTGTTTTCCCTTTAAAGGAGAATGGCAATGGTGCCAATGGCAATGGCAGTGGAAACTCGAAGGGATCGCGGTGATTTTTCGTTATCACCGCTCGCGCCGCAGCTTCGTGCCGCTCCGCGATTGAAAGTCTTCGGTCCTTTCGAACTAATCGGCGGCAATTATTGTTCCCGGTCTCGCCTCGCGGGGTCTTTCAACGCGCACGCGACAATTATCGCGGCGGATAGGCTGCCCTACGAGTGTCCTGTAAATACACTCGATCGCGCGACTACGTCGCCAATTTCTTTTTACTCCGCACACCCCGTAGAGCGCGTGGGGTCGCTCCTCGTAACTCTGCTGCACTTTCGGCTCGCAAAACAGAGGGTGCATACATTTTCGACCGCAAACATCCGGCGTCCCCGGCTATTGGATCATCCCCGCGAAAAAATTAGAGGGTGGAAAAGTGCGAGCGGAGACGAAAGAGGCTGGTCAAACGGTCCTCCGGGTTCCTCGCAATTTTGCATCCGTTCTTCGAATAAATTCGCCGCCGCGTGGCCCCTCTGAAACAGGGCGTTATCGTTATTATCGGCGACTCGATTCGAACACTAAACAATTCCAGGCGCTAATGCTCACCGACCACCGTCCACCTTCGTTATCGAGAACGAATAAACACAACGATTGCCGTTGGCCGCGAAGCGAACGACTTCGTCGGCTCGTTAGCCGTGGAGAAACTGAAAAGTCATTTCTATTTGCCGGTCCGTAGACCCCGGGTTTTCAGACGTCCCCGGCTGGTAATCGGTAAGTCATCCCCACGGCCGATGGTATTGAGTTAAAACAACAAAAGGGAGGCGGGAATCGTGTTTGCCCACGGGCCACCACTCAGGAGGGTCAACACGGGACAATTAACAGCCCTAATCATAATTTGACGTTGCTTGATCCTGGTATTCGCTGGCTCATCGTCGTGCGGCTCGTCCCTACGACTTTCCTCGTGGAAACATCTGCGGCCGAGGTCGAGCCACGCAAACCCGATCCCCATTTCCTCGCCGCGATTTTTCCCTCCCGCTGCTACTTCTCCTCCGCAAACAATCGAAATTATTGATAGAGCAGGGCGGACTTCGATTGCAAGAAGGTAACGCATCTGACCGTTCTGATTCAAATCGTCCTCCCTCGTCGTCCCGACCGATTCAATCCAATTCCGTTCCGCGGGCAGAATTATAATATCGGTCGATCGGCACCGTCGATATTGCCGTCAACGATCCGCCGCGCTGCAACAAGGAAAGACAATTGCGGCACAAAAAAAGCGGAACAAAGGAAACAAGTGGCGACATCCTCCGCGCGCCCCAGCCAACAATGGAGCGCAAGAAAATCGCCCAGGGCGGACGGATGCGTTCAGGAACGGTTCGAAACACCTCGAGTGGCAATTCCCATCAATTACACGCGTCTTTCTTTCAAACCAACATCGGGTGGGGCCCGGGCGAGCCGCCCGGTAGCCGGAGGCTGCACGGGGCTTCCGCCGGATAATCCGTTGGAAGTTGGCGTCGGATGAAATTGCCCGAGGAAACGGTTGCGGACCCGCGAAGGGTGGCGACGTCGATATACTCCTGTTGCTTACAACGGCGGCGGTGGCGGCGGTGGTGGGCGATTTTGCGTGAACCCTCAATGTACGCGACGTAATAACGTTACGCTAACTTGATCAATCGTCCACTTTAACTGCATGCTCCCCGCGCGAACGGATGCACGAACCCGGCCACTGTTCGAGCATAAGCCAAACAGGTACTCGATGTTCCTCCCTAAATGTCGCTTTGATGAACTGCCCCCGGGATTTATCGCTATTCGATATACTAATTAACGTCAAAGCGGGAGACGGATGGCTGAACGACACAGAAGCAGAACTCGCGTGTCCAGGTGAATAACTGCGGATTACGAGCGGACTCCGGGCCGCGGATGGAAGCGTTTAAACTGTACCGGTAACCAGTCGAACGGCGTCGATGCCGATTTTACGTGGAACGAAAGGTAGAGAGAGAGATCGGTTCGTCGATCAAAGGGAGATCGTAGTTATAGCCGGGAGCACCGCGGACAGCGTTTACGAACGAAACGGAGGAACGAATGCCGTGCGATCTGTCCGGTTGAAAGGAGGCGCTTGTTATTTACGTTGCGACAAGCGAAACGCAGATACCGCCGGCCAATATTGGACCGGCGGCAAATCAACCGTGAAGAAGCTCGTCTCCGTCAATTAGCCGGGGAGGAACGTGTCGACAGGTATTTGCGGGTAGTCCAAGGTATTTAGGATCGGCAGCGCGGCCGGAAAGAAAAGCGCAGGGAACTCGTAGATCCGCTCGAACGCTCGGGGAAGGCGTTTCGTTTACCTGACTGGACGAGAGTTAACCGCGAGTTAATCGGAAGTTAAAGTTAAGCCCCCCCTTTCTCTCGGTGTTGAGTAAACTTCGAGACGGGCCCCCGGGGGACCTGGACTTCTGCGCGGCGCTCACCGAGGATCCTGCTGCTTTTCGATCAGCCTGCTCGATCAACCGTTCGCCGGACAATTATTTATCCGCGCTGTGAGCGCATTTTGACGCGCAACAGCGACAATACAATGGAGACGGTAATGCGGACGCTCAATTGCGAAAGTGGATGGATAAATCGATTTTCCGGCGGGCCAGTTGTGCGGAGAATCGGATTTCTATACGTGTTCTATGCATGCATACGTGTACGCGCGTGTTCGTGAAATCGGCGTTTGCCTCGAATTTCTTTCCTCGACGGTCCGCGAGTACACACCAGTTGTATCCCCATCTCGTCCAACTTTCTCTGTTTACACACCGCGTCGTTGCGGGAGCGACGGACAAACGGGCTGACGGGCAGGCAGTTCCCTTGAAATAACAATTCCCTCCGACGGGGTTCGTCCCGTCTCCGTCTCGTCGTGTCTTTCCCCGTTGCTCGCCAGCTACACTCTCCGCCGGGCAATGGTTCAGGTATCGATGCGTGGCCGCGCCGATTCATCCCGCCCTGCAAGAAATAATACTACAGAAAAGGCATCTAAATCCGCGTTCAACGGTTGAGAAACGATTTCCGTCGTACCGGGGTGCGATCGAGGCGCGTAAAAAAAGGGGTGTTCCCTGTCGGAAACAGCGACGAGTTCGGGCCTCGCCGATCGTATCGTTCGCCCTGCTCGCGGAAGAAGCCACGGGATAAAAAGGACGACGAAACGAGTGGGTGACGCGCGAAACAGGAGAATGCAGGAACGCGTCGAAGCAAGCAGGGCTGTTTGTAGACCTCTCGAAGTCGCCGCACACGCGAAACTCCGCTGCCTTCGACGAGTGGATTATCGGCGGAAAAGGAATTAACGAATGGGAGCGGCGAGAGTGTACTTCCCTCGTCTAGTGCCTCCTCGTGGCTTTTAGATAAGGTCTCTCCAGGCCCTACGCATCAGCCGCGCCACAAAACATACGCGGAAAGTCACGCGAGAAGGGCTTGCCGGCAAGCGAAACGGATTCAAAGCGGCCTCTCCTCGCGGCCTTCACATCTTTTCGCTCCTCCTCCGCTGTTCCGGAGTAGTCGGCACCTTCCGCGATCGTGGTCGATTCACGAACGCGAGCAGTGCGACCGAAAACGAGCGACACCGCTCGGGGGCGAGTTTGGACGCTGTCGAATGCGTCGAACAATTCGAAGAGAGAAAAATCCTTGTCGTATTCTATCGGGAGAACGTTCCACCGTTCGTCGTTCCTTATTCGGTAACACTGTAATTTCTTGAACGATCATCGACGGGCGACGATCGTGAAATCGTGTTCGCGAAAAAACGATCGGTATTCGTGTGCGCGCACGCGAGGCGACGAAAGAGAGGCGAAGAACGGGGAGCACGAATTTTCGAGGGTGGCCGATCCCGCTAATATTCAAAGAATTAGACAGACGGTGGCGGGCTCTCGAGACACGGTCTACTGCACGGGGCCCCTTAAAGTGCTTTCGTTGCATTCTACGGCGTGCATAACTCCGACAATGGGGGTTACACGGGGCTACACAGGGGGATTGCAGCGGGTTACAGCCACTCGAGTAGGAGGTTACAGGCAGGCAACATATAGGTCGGACGCGCCTTTGATTCGTGCGATAAAAATCGGGCTTAGGCGTACCTTTCACACATGCCTCTAATTTGGCCCCTTTTGTCCTGTCCTTAAAACCCGGCAATCTGCTGTTTCCTTGCCACCGAGAGTTCGACCGGACTCTCGGTGGCAAGGCCCTCCGAAGTAAGATACACTCGGAAACGGTAGCGCGAGAAACAGCGGTCCGCCGATATTACGTCGACGCGAGAGTAACGGCCGTTATTATTATTTTTATATTGCGAGTATAATATAGTTGGAGTAATGGCGCGACAGCGACACCGATGACGTACTAGGTGTCGATAGAAATTTTCAAGGTAGAAACGATCATTACTCTCGATTAGACGTAATATATTCATCCTCTTGTACGGTGATTTAATGATCCATCTAACGTAGCAATTTGCTGATGTACCCAGTTTCCTGATTTAATATCTCGCTGATTCGTCAATGAATTAATGGATTAATTCGCTTGTCTTTCGTATTACGCCGTTTCTACCTGCTATGTTCGATACTGGGCCTAGTTTGCCGGTCCGCTAAACCGCGAGTGACCTGCTACCTGCTCAGTTTCCCGGCCCGTTGGTCCTCGATCGAAGCTAAATATTTTTTCCTGAACTCGTGCTGCCATAAAATTCTACCGTCGGTAATTCCATGCAAGAACCGCGGTTACAGTAGTTCTCCGTTGAATAAAGCGCGACCGGCGGGTCAACGCAGACCGCTTTATCCCGGCGAGCCCGCGTTAAGGATCAAATCGGACGGGAGAAACGCGGGCCATTGTTTTCGTCGTTGGACGACAATGCAGGCGTGATCGGGGCCCTGCGAGCGCGGCATAATTCACAATACGGATTATAACGCGGCGCTGTCATAAGCAGATGCCGATCTCGATCCCGTCCATACGCTCGGCTTGCCTAATCGCGTTCAATTGCCGTAAAAGCGGTTTCGAGCGGGTCCGAGACGGCCGCGCGTTCCCTTTGACCACCTTGTGCAGGACCATTTCCGTTTTCGGCGATCGCTTCCGGCGAGTATTCCTGCAAAATATTTCGCTCTTAGTTTTTCCTTCCTTTTTCTCTTTTTTTTTTTTTTTTTTGTGACGATGAGGAATATTCTCAAGTTTATATTTTCTTAGTTGGCGCAGTTGATAGATTGAAGAAATCAAAAAGCGTGAAGCGGAGGGGCGAAATGTTGGTAAAAAGGAGAGGATTATCGGGGAAACGCAACGAAATCGCTCCTGAAACTGTCGGGCGAAGCGAGGCGAGGCGTTAAATCCCTCTCGAAGAAATAACAGACTTATAATAACTGTGGATTATGGATTTAGGGGCCACGAATAGTTCCAGGTTACTTAAAACGTACACGCGCGACAAAAGGCTTGCGCTCGCTCCCCTTGTAAAAATATTTGAGCTCCTACCTGACGACAGTTCGCGTACCTACCGAAAATGTGTGCCCAACTATTTGAAGAGGGGCTGGCCAGAGAAAAATTCAACCCGACGTGTCCGGTAGCTCGATCTCGAATTTCTTTTGAATCTCGAAGTTGTAAAAGTGTGGCGAGAAAATCGTGAACGCCAATCCGATTTATATAGTTGTCGCAAGGCAGATCAATTGTCTCCGCCGAGTCAATCCTCCTCTCCTTTGTCCCCGACGGCGTTATCATCTTCGTTCAATCTTTTCTTCCCCGTTTTCCACCGCGATATGCCCCGCGCTACTAACTGGAGCGATGATTCGTTGGTGTTGCAGGTGAAGATCTGGTTCCAGAACCATCGATACAAGTGCAAGAGGCAAGCGAAGGAGAAGGCAATGGCTGAACAGAATGCTCAAAATCAGGTAACTATAACATCTGCGATGGAAACGAGTGGAGAAAGAAAAAAAAATTATTAAGTAAAATGTTAATCGAGCGGTAGGTAAAAAGTGTAGCACGGTAGAAGCGAACAGAACGGAACAAGCAATAACATAGGCGGATAGGGGAGAGATAGGAAGAATCGGGGATGAAATTAAATTCTGTCGTTCGACCGTCTCTCGTGTGATGATAATACGCGTCCTCGATAGATCGGATTTCCCGGGGGATTTCGAAACGGCGAGACACACGACAAAATATCGACCGTTTCGAAATGAAATGCTTTTAAATGAAAAATATTCCGGACGCGGCGCGGATCCTCGCATCCACATCGTATTTCGTTTCGAGTGGCCCACTCGACCGGCTCGAAGCGATTCTGCATTCATTTCGTTATTCCAGCCGAAATTTTTCCTGGTATATCGGCCTCTGTGGAACATAAAATCGTCTGTGTTAAACACGTAATTACCACGACGTTTCGACGACCGGCCGCCGCCATCGTATCATTTTTTTTTTTAATTCCATTTCTTTCTTCTTTTTTTCGTCTTGTTCTTTTTACCTCGGCTTTTTTACCTTCCCTTTCTTCGTCTTTTCTATGCGTGCGCGTTGTTGAGCCTTTTTTACATTTTTTAAACATTTTTTTTATAATCTTTCTCATCTTCTAACGAGCGACAGGATTCGTTTGAGTCTCGATGCGCCAGCTACTCGTCGGCCATTAGCGTCGACGGCGCGGAAGGGAGGCGGGCGAACGAAAATGTTTCGTGGCTGAAATATTTACTCGCCGCACGAGTTGCACCAGCCTAGAACGGAAGCGTTCGAATTTCAATCGTTACTGCGTTCGTTCGACCGGTTCGATTAGACGTCCAAGAAATTCTTACCCGGGAGCCGGCGAAAACTAGAAAAATCCCGTGTCCACGGGACGCGACAGGGAAACCTTTTCTCCTCCCTTGTTCTTTTACCTCGTCCACCGTTTCGCCGCTTCTTTCTTTATCGGTTCTAATAATGACGCATCCAGATCCCCGAGATATCCTAATTGAGTGTTCGAAACGTGCCCTGTCTCGATCTCGTCGCACGCACCGGCGAACACGAATCGCCGCACCAGCCAGCTCCCTCTCCGTCTGGAAGAATAACATTCAAAAGAGACGTCGGAGGCCAGCGATCGTCCCGATACACGCAGAGATCCGTCACGCTGAATATATTACAGACGCCAGCCGGGTATGCGAGATCACGGATGTCCCGGCATACATTAGCGGGCAGAATCGTTCGATTCGAGTTAGCGAGAATCGTCGCGTCTCGCGTCGCGTCGCGTCGTTTCGCCGGCGCTGAAAATCATTTTCGTGTCAACGACGCGGGGCCGATTGTTTGCTCGCCGGGCAGTAACTTGCGCCTGGAAATGGATTTCTCGCGCGACACGATTCTCGGAAATATTTTTCGAATCGTTCACCGCCACTGCCACTTTCGTCACGGGCTTTAACCTCCTCTTTTCATTTCTATTGCGGCGCGCTTTTTTTGTTGCAACGTTGGAAATACTTTCGCAAAGGATACCCGGGTATCGAAGCGAGCGACACTCCACGGGGAATGACGTTTGGACGCAAAGCGGATTTTCATAGGTCGTTTTTCGGCCACCGTCGGCCTTAACGTTTCATCGAGTTTCGATTAAAAATAAAAAAACAAAGCAAGAGCATTTTCATTGACAGGGATTCCAAGTTACTCGCGTCTCCGCGTTTCGGCACTATTCGACGCGCACGATTTCTGGCATAAACGGTGGACACCTGTGCGCTTCGAATTAATCGAATGACATTGTCCACCGCTCTGTATTTACTCTTATCTTTGAACGATCCTTACCATTTGCGTTAGAATTGCCTCGTTTTAGAAATTCCCCATCCGCTCGAATACTACGCACACACCTACCACACGTTTCTCGAATCGTCCGTCGCGACGGAGCGTCTACATTTAATCCCAAAAACATCGATCTTTGAAACCTGTAACAAGTAGTTATTTAGATCGCGATCGATCTTGTCTCTAAATAGGGTCGACATTGTCGCCACCAAGCGGCTGCTCGTAAACACCCATAGAACATTAATGGTGCTGAAAGTTATCTGACGGGTCGATCTGTAAACCGTCCTTACCCCTCGCATTCGTCCACGCCAGGACGAGCAGCCGCCCCATAATTTACTCGTTAGTTTTTCGTAGACCCCGTAGACTCTGCTCCCATTCATCTCTCCTTGCTCCCTTTCTCTCTCCGCCCCGTTCCGTTTCTAAACCTCTCCACCTCTCTACTGTATCGTAGTTTCGATTTCAATTCCATGACTTGTTTACCGCTCCTCCCCGTTCACCGCACTGCAGTTTCGTCCCATTATCTCGATCTGCCCGACGATACGTATAATTGCGTGACCGGTCTCGCGTGCACGCGGCGACGCGAAATAGTAACATAGCATCAGGCGTGGCAGTTGTTGCTGCATTGTTGAGTTCGATACAATGCGATGCGCTCTATAGATAGGCCTCGCGATAGGAAAATCAATGGCAATGTTTTCTTCTGTCGTTCGCTACTTCTTTACCGGCGTCGATTTAAAATAGAAAAAAAGATAACGCACGCGCAGGTATACTTCTATCGCGAGCGACTATTAACTCACGAAGCTGACCATACATTGCAAACGATTGACAATACGAACGATAGAAAAACCCGCAACGTTCGACGCGACCTTCCCCGGACCAGAATCGTTAAGGGCTAATAGAACGAATTGATTTCCGGGTGAAAATACCGCGCGACGAGGAGGCAGCAGCCTCGACGCTGGCGTCGTCGTCGACGTCGACGACGGGTTGGCAGCCGGAGCTCCGATTTTTTTTTTCTTTTACCCCCTTTCTTTCGTTTTATTCCATTTCCTCCCCTCGCGGCGGTAAAAAAATTTCAAGTGGCAGCGCGAGAGAGCGAGCGCTGGAAAAGGAGGGAGAAAGAAAAAGACGGGCAGGGAGAACGGGCTAGATGGAGAAAGAGGGAAAGACGAGAGAGGGATGTAGAGCGGGTAGAGGTATCCTGCAGGGGAGCGCGGAAACGGGTGCTCGAGGACCGGTCGCCATCTTGCCGTGAGTACAGTCATGCACAACACCTGGACGCGAATCGGGGTTACCAATACTACTATTGATATCGATTAACCCTCCCCTCGAGACACGAGCCGTCAATCTTTCGACCCGCAGATTGCAACTTCGAGTTGCGAGCGACACTGAGCGAGTCGAACGACCGCGACATCTTTGCACGGGAACGCCAGAATGTTTCGAAAGCCGTGACACGGGCGGTCTGCGACGGAAGCACGCTACACGCCGTTTCGGGGCAAGATTGTACAAGTTAAATTCAACGGACCGTTCGTTTACTTCTTATTCGTCGCTTTCAGCAAACTGGGCGCTCGTGCCGGACCAAATTAACTTAAAAAAACCCCGGAGATCCTATTAAATGTATTTAAACGACCGCCCTTCGTTCCTACTACCGCGGCAGAACAATAGAAATGAGCGTGTGCATAGTTTCAATTCGTTCATCGTTTGCCCCGAAAGTAAGAGAACGCCGGGAATAAAACTCCGCGGTTGGATTTCTCGCGCTTTTCTCCGGCGAAGGAGGGAAAGCGCGAAAGCTGTTTGACGGATATCGACAGACCGCCTAATGTAATTACACTCGTGGTGAAACATCGGTTATTAGATTTAAAAAACCACTTCCCCGTTTGCGGAACCCATTGAATTCCATTCGTCGCGGAAACGAGAGTTCCCCGGCAGAGATCTTTTAATATCTCCGTTCGTATTCTTTGTTCGACCGAGGCTTCTGCAAAGAATGAGACGTAGACGACCGTCGGACCGGACGGTGGACGACGGGCAAAGAGTGAAACGAAGACGGAGTGACGGCTGCGCTTGCCGGGGGGACCGGCTTTTAGTTAATTATATCGGTTCCAACGTCGACGAGTGTTTCTCCGCGAGAGATGCATTTCACGGTGGAAGTTTAGACGTACAAATAGAACATTTGGCACAATTTATTCCGCAAACGTCTCCGCCGTAATACTTCCCTGATCGTCCCATTATACGCGTCATCAATTTACGCGACGCGCCGAATCCTCGACACGCAGTTAACATTTCGATCGAAAGAAAAGCTCGAGGAACATAGAATTGCAGAAAAACGCTCGCAGCACGGAATCTGCGACGGAGGAGGGCGAGGCGGTATCGATGAAAGCAGAATCTCGGTCGAGTGCTCAACCTAAAAAACGACCGGTGACAACGATCGCTTCCGCAGAAGAAATATATACATGCACGCGAGCGTTAAAAGGGGGGAACCGCGTTCCTCGAAGGGGTTGAGGGAGATCGACGCACACCTAATGTGCTTCCCGAGAATCCAATCGCGGCCGCGCGATCACGACAGCATTGAGCCTCATTATGCGCGGCGCGTTGGTCGCCGTTCATAAACACGTACTACCCCGTTCCTAAGCACGGCCATTTTCGCCGGAAATCGCTTAACGCGCGTTGAAGTGGCTAAAGTGGCGTGACGCGTGACGCGCGCGCCGACCGTCATGCGTTTAGCGTAATCGTCACTTTGTCAGCGTGAAGTGCACGGCATGCCTGCACTTATGTTCGCGGCCGCAACGTCCACGTAAGTTCGTGTCGGCCTCAGGAATCGGATCGCTGTCGCGCACACCCGTCCCGTCCTTGGTTTTCGTGCGTGGACCCGGTACCGCCGAGGACGTGCACGCCCGAGACATCCCGTGGATGGATCGGAGACGGGTACACCTGAACGAACGAGAAACGTAGAGTACAGTCCGCGAGGGATTACGCGACTATGCAAAGTCTTGGTCCTAGTACAAACACACCGTGCCACTCTACCTGCCGTATTTATGTTTGTCCTGAAATTGTTAATCTTGTTCCGCTACTGGCTCGCAAGATTCTCCGTAATGGAAATATTCCGTTGGACGCTACCGACTTGGCGCATCAATCTTGGATTCCGAACCGCGCGGTTCCGCCTCTCCCGATATCGTCTCCTGGAATAGAAATAATTCGCTCGAGAACCGTGAACTAGTTCTTCTGCGCAGATAATAACGATACCAGAGGTACAATTTGAAATCGAGGGTCGCAGGTGCCAGTAGCGGTACACCTGGAGGCTTCGCAAGCGTTATCTTGACATTGTTAAAGCGTCCACTCTTCCATACTTTTTCCGCGCGTTTTCCGTGGCTACTCGCCTGTCGAAGAAATCGAAGCCAGCCAGAGTCCAGCAGCCGGACAGGCGTTCGTTTTCGAGCGGTCGCGATCGTATTATTAAGGCGTCGCGTCGCTGCTGCGGAGATCGAAGAGGAATGTCGTGTACCGAATGTTGATACAGCTGAGTGGTCGTCCCGGCAGGTACTCGGCCGGCTTGCTTCAGCTTCTGTTTGGCATGCGGTGGGGTCCCGCTCGACGCACCGAATCCCTCGACAGAAACGCGGCGAAACGAGGGAGAGACGGCGCAGCTCGATGTTGACGAGGTCTGACAGACGAAGCCTTGGCTGGAAGTCCGGTCCACGGTAGCCGGCACTGTTTATTCGTAATGAGAGAGAGAAAGTCCTCGGGCTGGTATACGAGTCCGCTCGAATACCGATCACGAGGTATCGCGCGGGTTAAGTACCTGTGCCTACGAAGCCCGCGTGTTTGCTCGGAACACAGAAGCCGAGCGGCGACGACGTCGTCCCACGTATTCTCCGCAGATTCGCTGCGCGCAGCCTGCGCGCCTACGTGGATCGAGTTTGCCCACGGCCGGATCGTGTAGGCCAGGTCGTTCTCCGTTGGAGGAAAGGTGATGTCAGAGATCGGGGGTGAACGGTCGAATTTCTCTCTCCCCGTTCCGCGTCGCAGACATTGTCCCGCGATGCGATCGTTCAGCCGCGTCCTATCTAACCTCCCCGTTCAAGGAGCACTCGTTTCCAGTTACCTCTAAGCGACGGAAGTACGAGAAGCGACGCAAGTCTAACGCAAATCATTCTGTTTCACGTTACAGAGCGCAAGTTCGCCGCGACGGGTGGCCGTCCCGGTGCTGGTGAAGGACGGGAAGCCATGCGGAAGCGGCGGGGGCGGCGGAAACGAGGGTAGCCGAGGTGGACCAAGCGCGGCCCTGGCGAGTCCAGCCCCTCACATGACGGCGGCGTCGAGCCCTCACGGTTCTCATCACGCCGCTTCTTCCGTGTCCCATCACTCGGTGGTCGGTGTGAGCCACGTGATGGCGTCCAGCCAGAGTCTTCAGCATTGCGCGTACTCGAGGACCGGTGCACAGCAGAGTATGCAGCAGCAGCAGCAGCCGCAATGCGGCGCGTACCTGCCGTTCCAGGGTCGGGCCTGGTAGTACATGCCATCCGCGGCGGGGGCCAACCCCTCCGTCGCAGGTCCAGCCGCTTGGTACCCTTTGGAAGACAGCCCCTAGAAAGAGTCCAGTGTCGTGTACTCCGAGTGCTGTGAATCGTTTCTGGAACGGCTCGCGACGTTTGGAGTTCTGGAATCGAGCGACGCGACTGATCCGGAGGAGACTGTCTTTCCATGGTGACGAATGGTTCCTCGCGGGCCCTGGAAATAGACTCGGTTAATTGTTTTATCGAGTGACTGTCCGTTCGTCGGGAGGCGCGGACACGTGTAGCTGTTGTCCTATACGGGCAGTGTGGTGTACCGATCGAGGGACGAGAAGGAGGAGGCACCGACCGGATTCTGCGTGGACCGCAGGACGGTTGATCGGAGTCGGAGACGAGTAGAGGACTCGTTTTCTTCTCTTTCTTTTCTCTCCTCTTTTTCTTTTGGAGAATTCCACGGAAGCCGAGGATCGCTTTGAATGTTGATCGAGTGTTTGGATAGGGGAACTCGAGATCCCGACGGGCCCGTGGACTGTTTAGAATTGGTGAAAATACGAAGCACTTATTCTACTACACCTGTTTCGTCAGTCGATTCGATAATTACGCAAATCGCGTCCCACCGTCGTGCCTCGAGACCTCTCCGAATCGACGAGTACCTCGAATCGCGAAGGAGTGTAAATCTCTCGAGGAACGTTCGACGCGATTCGCGCGTGAAAGAGAAATCTAATAATACACGGACAGGAAACGGGAAGACAGGCGGTCACCGAGCGAAACTCGCGCAAGCTTCATCGCGGTGACGACGAATTCTTGTCCACGGCGAGACCGAATCTCTCTGCGCGACCCGAAGAAAAAGTGTTCAGGACGACGGTTCCTCGATTTAATTCCGCGAAACAAGCAAGATATCTATCGGCAAGAAACAAAGAGTAATCTCGTTCCCCGTTCATCGAATCGCGCAAAGGAATACTTTCGTCCGGAAAACTTTTATTTGAAATGTCGATTGGTCTCGAATTAAAGAGGACCAGACTCCTTAGCAAGGCGCCAACGGTTCCGGCCGTTTCGACGGATAACGGGAGAGCGACCGAATTGATACGGTAAACAGATTTCGTTGCACCTGCGAACGGACGAGCCCCGGTGCCACGAAACGTCGAGGCGGGTCGCAGGGGCAGCGGATAATCTGGCCAGTGCCCTCCAAACGCGTCGATTTCAATTGCGAGAAACCGTACACCGGTCGCGTATATTGCGTGTGACACCGGAGACGCACTCCCGCGACACTGTTGCGTCGCTACAATGCGTATGCACCGTCGTGAACGATTCGAATTTCCGATGAATGGGAATGGGCGAACCAGTTGCGAATGAACGCGGGCTAACTTTCGAGCTTTCCATTGTAGTCTTCGTTTCGTTTCAATGAATCGGAGACGAAGAGGAGAAACGGACGAAAAATCGCGAGTGAAAAGCGCGCCGGCCGAACGCCGCGAAATCGGACTTTATTTTTTCTAGATTTTTGTACATGTGTAAAGACAAATTTTGCGAACAGGTCGCGATTAGACCGCTGAGAGAGTTAGTCTCGATATTGTTTACCGGTACGCTTCCTCGACGGACGACTAAATTTTAGGAAGGGGGCCAACGAAATTCTGTTAATAATCTACGCCTACTTCGGGAACCACCATTGGCAGCTGGAGTTATTGAGCGCGACAGATCCCTGGGACGAATCGTTCGATCGATATCGGTTCCAGTGTATCGCATTAGCCACCAGCAATTCTGACCACCTAGGGGTGAACGAAAGCAGCCCTTCTGTTATACACTGGCATACAACAAATGTACCGAACCTGAAAGCAACAACGTAAAACAAAAGTTCTATATATTTTGTCTCCCGACAATTCGTCCGTACCGCGTTTCGTCTTGTCGAATATTAAATCACCGTTGCGTCAAATTTTCATTGCCCTCGAGTAGTCCGAAAATGTCCAAAGACCATCCGAAATTTGTTGCTTTCAGATCCCGAGTGTCTTGAGAACTGTAAGTCCCACCGCGCATTCCAATTACACGGGGCAAACAATAACTCGTACCTACGATACAACCGCGATCCAGAAACCGCGAGCTCGTTCGCTTCCGATCCTCCGTACAAACTCGTCTGGTCCACGATTCATCCGCGGCCACGAAATCGCCACGAAATCGCCACGAAATCGCCACGAAATCGCCACGAAATCGCCACGATTCTGCCGGCAAGCGTTTCAAAGGGGCAGACCGCGGCGAGAACGAAACGAAATCGGCAACGGGAGAGTCGACGAAATCGTCCGCCGGTCGGCGATACACCTGTAAATCGTAGACGACGGAACTGGTACACGTGCATTCTTTCGGATCGCACGATTCCGCGCGGCAGAGTCGACAAAATAGGGGAGCCGAGCGAACGAGAGCGTGACTCAGGGGTGGAACAGTCGAATACGGATTAATCGACCGGCGGGCGCGCGTTGGTTTGTTCAATTGAACGGCACGGATCCAGCGTTTTCCGTTTCCCTCGTTCCTCCCTCATTTTGATCCCGCGTCCACAAAGAAAACGCTGGAACCGTGTCGCGGGCGTGTTTCAGACGGACACGTCGAGCTGGGACACGCGTGTACATAGTTAGAGAGTTGTATATTAAGGCGGTTTTCTCGCTTCGTCGCAGAAATTGCTACGCGGATTCGTTCGCGGAGAAGCGAGAGAATCGATTTTTCCACGGTCGACGACGACGCGGACAAAGACGAAACGTGCCGGATGCGAATGGGCGGTGCGCGCGCTGTGATAACGAGGTCACAGGTGTGAATCCGATGGTGTAAATATAATGCGCGGCACACGCCCGGTGTGTCTCGGTGAACGCGCGACGGCCGACGTCGCGGCGGGAAAAATGAAAACGGAAATCGAGCGTCGGTGAAAGTCGGCCCCGTCGTTGAAAAGCGGCGAATTTCAACGCGACGACGGGGGCGAGCGGAACGCTCGCGTCCCACTGTAAACGATTTAGAGAAACTCGAGCATTATCGACATTAATATAACACACGGAGGGGGACAGACATACACACGCGCGCGCGCGCGCGCGCGCACACACACGGATACATACATACACAGTGATTACACGGTACACCGGTACACAAAAAGCGTAAAAGTAATAAACGATTGACGAATAGCGAGTAGCGTGTGACGGTGAGGAAAAATTAGAGATTATTACAAAGTTTTGTAAATAACGACAGAGATATTAATAAAACGATACTTATTCAAAGGAACCAGCTTGGAGCATGAGAATACATACGTCGAACGTGTCCCGACTCTATCCCTATCCAACCGTTCCCTTACCTCTCCGCCTCTGTCCTCCCTTCTCTTGTTAACCCCGAGAGGTTGAACAAAGGATTGAGCACACCTGAATGGAAGGTGGATTGACGCGAGAGTCCGAAAGCGCTGATCGCCGAGTTTCACCTAGTCATCACCAACGCCGGAGGGACCGTTCCCTTTGTGCCATACTTGCAGAGAAACGAAATATCGCAAACGGATCGCCGAATTCCTCAATTCAACCGAAAATGCTACAAACTTGGGCACGATAACGCAGCCGACGCTAAAACACCCTGCATATAATCTCGAACCATGGAACACCTCCGGGCTCGACAGCGAGAAGCGTCCAATTAAAATACCCCTCCGAATAAAATGTTCACTTTCCCAATCAAACATAAAAACGAGGTCCGCGCCTCCCGGCCGACAAAGACGGGAGGCTAAGAATGTTTCATTACATCTCCGGTGATTTTTGATCGTGCCCATTTGTCATGGTGCAGAGCGAAGCAGTCTCGCGATCAGCGCCATGGAAACACCCTCGAGCGATCCTGCGCCGCGTGTTCCTGGCCCCGTAACGTCGTAACCCCCTTAGAACGCGACGGTGTAGCAACGATTATTAAGGTAAGCCGATCTCCTCGATAGGTGAAGGTTAATGCCCGGCATGCAGGTACAGAGAAGCCACCAGGAGTCGGCCGACTGTTATTGGATATTCGTCGAGGGTCTGCAGCAGGGACTTAACCCTGTGGGTGGGGAGGGGGCTGGTAGGAATCCGACGATTTATCAAGAGCACCGTGACTAATTGCTCCTGGAGGAGAGGCCACAGGTACACGGCACGCGCGGGTGCGTGTGCGAGCACGGGCGCGCAATTTACCGGGTCAAAAGGGAAAGGTTGCGAGTCGGGAAAACTGTTTCCGACTTCCGTCGCGGAAGAGAGATTAATGAAAGCCGGGGGAGGGAAACGGTCGTATTCTTTGGCAACTCTTGCGCGACTATTGTGAAATTTCACGAATTACCGCCGCCGCCGTCGACGATGACCCTTCAGCGATTTCCGTTCCAACGTGTCGCTCGCTTTCTACCCCGTTATTCGTTTCTGGAATGCAGGATACTGTACGCGTGCCAATTGCGAGGCGGCGGGATCTAGTTCCCGTTGGAACTCGTGCGGCTCGCCTCCTATCAACGTCTCGAGGGATGACGGGAGGTAATGCTCGGGAACTATGGAGAAACATGAATGAGTATCAGCTGTTTGGAACGAAGAGGCAGATAAATTTTTATTCCCGTTGGTCGCAATCGAATGGCTGTACCTGGACTCGCGCAACAAGCTTTCGAATGCGAACTTCGATCCTGCGAACAATTGCATTCACGCTGACCCGGGAGAGAAAAAAAATGTGGTCGCACGCGTTTCACGCTCGACATTGTCGGACACGCGCGTGTCGCCGTTCCGTATGGATGCGCGCGTGTGCGTGCGCCTGTGTGTGTACGTGCGTGCAACGTATGACATACGAGAGGTCCTGACGGTGACAGGCCTCCGCTTCTGGTGGTCACTCTTATACACTGGTATCCCATATCGCACCCTACAAACCCCTCTCTTTCTCTCGCTTCGCCCGCCATTATCATATTTATTAACTGCCGCTCGACGCTTATATCTACACCTATTCGCTGCCATTCCTATATAATATAATCTGTGCCGGTGACAGCAGCACGTGGCTCTGTCCGCTTCCCTGCACCCCGTTACCCACGCCGGCTAAACCACCGGCCTCTCCGTCCCCCGCCCTTATTAGCTGGACCATGGATTCGTTGCTGTTGCTTAATGCGATTAACCGAAACGCCGGGGTCTCTGGTCGTTTCTGGTTCCTAGTGGAAATGCGGGGAATCGATAACGGTCCGTGGTAGTAAGGTGATCTTGATTGCGTATGTGCGAGGATCTAAACGGGAACGAATTTTCGGATCAGGAACTTTCTCGGGGGCGGTATCGTGCAGCAAAGAAGGACAATACCTGGTGAACGTACGAGGAATGTTTTCTGGTAATATTTATAGCGTTGTCATTGAGCATGGTACATTGGTGGATGTTTCGTCCTCGCGACTCCTTCGGTCGATTGTAAATTCATGAAGGAAAAGGAAGTCGGACGCCCCACGTTCGAAGCCCGTTCATGAATATCAGGCCGACGAAAACGTGGGGCTGTTTCGGTCTAAGACGCGAGCGTGAAGCAAGGGTGTCCTTAGCCAGGATGCTAATGTCTTCTTCCTCCCTTGATAGCTGCTGGATTCTAATGCATTGCAAAGGGTTGAAAGCCAAGCATCCGGCTATTCGTCATTCATAGGTTCCGGCAGAATATTCTGTTGAAAGCGAACATAGGAATCGATACAGGATGATATCTCGTCGCTCGAAGTAGATTAATCTTCAACTTACGAACCACTCGAACCGTATCTCCGTGAACTTCGAGCAAGCTGTTGCTATGCACAGTAACAACATTTCCCGAAAGTACCTGCAATTCGTTATTCGGTGAAATCTTAATGGATTGATATAAGATAAAAAAAATCTCGGTCATACGCGAGCCGTTCGAGTCCTCCTAATGGCGGTCGAACCGGCAAGAAAAGTTTTTCCATTCTTTCGCGTTCGCGAAACGCCTTTCGATTCCGTTACGGGTCGATCGGTCGTTTCTCCGGCGTTTCCCTGGTCGCGTTATTGAATTGGAAATTTCCGACCAGGGGGACAAAGAGTCGATTTCATTTGGAATCATGCCGCGGATCTCATAGACTTCCATTCAAACAGGTAGAAATGCAGATTGCCGGCGACACAAAGCATTCCAGTCGGAATAACCGAACTGGATAACGGGTCCAGATATTGCTACTTGACTCCCTCGCCCTGCAGGTAATTGCTACGCCAGAATGCCTTTGCCATCCGTGCCGTCAGAGAATTTGCGATATTCCCCCGTTTCACTCATATGTAAGATATATCTATGCTATGCTGATCGCGCCACCTGAAATACACATATCACCGATGCGTTATTGAATCCTGATCGCGATCGAAAGGGGATCTGTCGGTAGATACGTTAGAATTTCTCATACCGTGGCGAAACTTTTTTATCTCGGCACGTAGGTACGTAGAAATCGAACCTAGATGGAGTTGTGGAAAATGTAAATAAACGTTGAACCCTTGCATAGGTATACGCACCTACTTTCGCGATCTATCTGCTAAGCTTTATCAAATGTTTTTATTGCAAGATCCTACTCTTTGTAAAGCGTACTACCAAGGATTCGTGGCATACAAATACTGATTCGAGATCCACTTGGAATAATCTTCGGCGAAGTATCATTCAGCTATGACGGGTATGTTTAAACTTGATCAACATGGCGAAGCCTTCAAAGAGCTGTTTATACCTCCCACTTTCGAGCACGGTTAGAAAATTACCGGGTATGAGAACGTCGAGTACGGTGACGCGTATTGTCAACAATAGCCAGGGCAAAACAAAACGAAGTCACGTCGAACGATTCGTATACATATACATGTACAATTATCGCGACCAAGGAGTCCGTAAGTGGAGATCATAGAAACGAAGGTTAGGGAACACCGAGCGACGCGACGGTTCGAGTTAGAGTATCGTCGACGCTGGCTGCACTCGCGGAGTTTTATTCCTCGGTCGGCCGATAACGAAGCGCACTCTATCAAAGCGAGAAGATGGTGGCAAAAGAAGGAAAACGAAGGCGACACGGGGTTTTGTTGGACAGCGGCACTGTTCGATATCGCGGCCCAAGAAATCGTTTAACCAGCGATCGGCCGAAGAAAACCCGGCAAAGTCTACTGTCTGTGACCCGTGGCCGAGCGCACGTCACGGCGCTACACACACGACAGCGGTGCCAGCGACTCCCGTGTATGCACACGTCGGAGTACGCGTGTGCGTTCTCCACCGGGAGCAAAAATCGCGCTCCAGGTACGGTGGGGAACGCGGCTCCGCCCCTGAACGTCCCTACCGCTCCGCAAACACGCCTCACGGATACGCCCCGAAAGAGAAGTCGGTTGCGTGGGCGAGCTTGACCTCCAGAAGTAAATTGCTCGAAGACGATGGAAAATGCTTCCTCGTGACAACCAGCTTTCTACCTACTGACCGAGACTTTCTTCTTCGCGCTCTTCTCCCTCGGTCCTTGGACTTGCCCGTTGGAAAAAGTTGCCCGGCGAAAATTGGTCGCCCTCGCGGTAGTTGAATCGCTCGTTATGCCGCGGTAATAGGATTACTTACGAAACTCTCGAAAGGTGCTCGAAACCGCCGCAAGAATGAAAAGCTTCGAGATTTCGTTTAATGAAGTCCGTTTAATCACGTGTATGCGTGTCGCTAATTGCGGCGGCGGCGTTTTCCATCCGATGCAATCGTACTACCGATCGCGCGAACATTCGCTCCCGTCGCCGCGGCCGTGGATATCCGCCAAACGGAAGACGCGGCACAAAGGAGCCCGATGGGCACATAGGTCCGTTATTAATTCTCGATTTTTCGCGTGCAGAGAACAAGGCCCGCGAACCCCGGGCCCCGGGCCCCGGACACACTTAACCGACGCCCGAAAAACAGTTGCTGCGACACAAAAGCTTGACGCGGCGTGTATAACGAGCACTTAAGCACTCGACAACAACGGTCGAACTCGAAAAATGTCATAAGATGGCATTGTACGGGGAGAGGCCACTCGTCGGCCCGTTGGCGCGTACACGATGGTATATTGTTTATCGAGCAGAAGGTAGCGCACAGGGTGCACGGGCAGAGCTTTTGTAAAAATTATGCCCGCGCACTTTCGGCGCCCGATAGAAACGCATATGCCTACCGGCTATTCGATGAACTCTCAAGAGGTTATGTTCGAACGGCGAAGGAAAATCGCGAGATCTAAGGTTCCCACACACGGCGAGGCCACCAGGGGCGAGGCGTGTTCGATTTTAGTTGACGTTGCACCCCATGACAGGGCCGACGACATACCGGTGGTATTCGTGACTCCTTTTTCCATGCGAGCGTGTCGTTATTTCCGCGAGACTGGACAACCAAGTCAAGGAGTCGACGTGACGCGAGCATGGGGTCCCGCTTTCGCACGGGGGGTCAACCACGGAATCGAAGCGCTGTGCAGGTGAAGCCCTTGTCGGTAACTGGTGCGGGACATTATCGACAGGCTGGTGCCCCGCGCGGGAAACCTCGCGGGGGGTCGCATCTTGTCACCTTCCACCTTTTTGCTATCCGACCGCTCAGACTGCTCACACTGCTCACACTGCTCACTCTGCTCACTCTGCTCACTCTGCTCACTCTGCTCACTCGACTACCAAATCTGTCGAACGTTCCTGTCGTTTGTTCTTGGCCGTTAGCCCCCGATGCATGAAAGGGCCGAGGCGATCGTTGAACACCAGGTAACCATATTTTGTCGCGACTACGTAACCGTTACAATTAGCAATATAGCCGGAGCAATATAGCCCGCGGGTATTCAAATTCAGACGCCCTCTGTGCATTCCTCAAAGCAATACGTACGACGTTTTTATTGACGCGTACCGAGTAAATTTACGATCCCGTTTAGACACGAAGGACGCACACGGCACAGGGCTAAAAGCAGACCGAGGGATCCGGGCTTCGAGGGAGGGTAGCGATCGAGCACTTGAGCACGAGCTGAGAAGAAATGCGGGGAGAACAATGGACTAGAGGTAACCAGGAGCCGGTGCTGCGTCATCCCGGTGTCTGAGCCCGTCTCCACCGACGCGGTAACGAGGTGCACGTCAAGCATGGAGCTCATCTTCCCGCGACCCGTCACGAAGCCCGACCACCCACGGTTTCTTCGAGGCACGATCGCGTTGCCCCGCAGAATTCCGGTCGTCGGGCGGCAATACGCATCTGGTAAGAAAAATGGAAACCGATTCCCCGGTCGCTGAATGAAAACCGACGTTGATTCACGTTTCTTTAATCATCTTCAGGCTCGGTTAACTTCCGTTCCATCGGAGGAGAGGGTCCTCGCAGGCTGTAGAAAAATTTATCCGCAGCTGCTTGATCTTTCCGCGTGGTTTCGCGCCGTACAAGCGACCGTCAGACACTCGGCCAATGCGTACTTATCAAATGCAGGCGGCATAGTTGGTACGGAACGAGAAGGAAACCGGCGCGTACGGTTTACCGTTCGCCTGAACAAGACAGAGACGGGGCGAAGCGAATCACGGGAGGCCAAGGGAGACAGAGTATACGGGTAAGAGTGGAAGAGAGAAAGAGAGTGACGTACACTTGGCTACTTGGCATTTACATCCGCCATCCATTTTGCACGCCAGTACTTCAGTCCCTATTCTTTACCTTTAGGTGCCTGCACCCATGTACGAATATAGAAGCAAGCACTCGCACACCAGCCCAGCATCCAGCGTATATATGTCACGTAATACATTAACACGGCTTGCTGCGTTTTTTACGTTGCTGCCGAAGCAATGCGTTGCGTACGTCACACGGCGAGTGCGTAAGAGAAACGCCGGCTACCGGGGGAAAGAGACGGGGAAGAATGAGGAGGAGAAGAAGCTGAAGAGAGAGAGAGCGAAAAAAGGAGGAAAAAGAACGAGGAGGGAAGAGAACGAAGGGAGGAGGGAACTCGGATGTGCCGTGGAGCAGAGTCGTGTGAGGTGAGGGCGCACCTGGACCTTCTTCTCCATGGGCGTACAAGGGCCCTTACTGCCTTCCACTCCACGATTCAACCACCCAACGGACTGCCTCCAGTTACGTGCACCAAAGTTTCTTCTTTCTCTGTTTTCGCCCCCCTTTCTTTCTCTCGTGTCGTCCGCTCCTTTCCCTCCCACCACTTTTTGTTGTGTTTTCATCTTTCCCTTTTTTGCTTTCTCTTAGCCGCGTAGTAGATCGCTCGAGTACGCGCGTACCATTGGAATCCGCGCCCGCCGACACAAACGCGGTTTACTGCGGCTCCGTCTCTCTTGATGTTTTGGTCGAAAAAAAATTGTACGTTTTTGCGCCGTCACGCGGAGAAACAAAGAAGAAAAAACAGAAAGCATGGGAATCAAAAATGGTTCGGCACGAGTGTCGCGTATTTGGAGCGCCATCGAACCGAATTCGGTCAACGTTGCGAGTAACGTTCAGTTTTCAGGTGCCGGCGAGAAATCCGGAGGGAATATTTTATTTCGCTTTCGCCGCCGCGCGATTTGCATTCGAGGATGAGGTAACCAGCGGCAGTACTTACGTGTTTCACGTTCGCCTCTGTGCAAGACAAATTGCACCGATAAACGAGTGATACACCGTCAACGAAATGACAAGGGCGTGCTCAAATTAATTTACGCTTTTCTTTAGGGTGCAGAGGACGGAAAGAAAAGCGACACGAGAGCTGTCCGAGTGAACCTGAGTCGATGGTAGGAAATGGTCGGGGCGCGTACCCGTATGGAAAGCACAGAGTGAACGCATTACACGCAAGCGACGACTCGTACTCGATGAAGATGTAAGGGCCGCATTGTGTCCTGCACCGTCGAGAGAACTCGAGAATAAAGAGAGCGAGAAGGAGAAAGTATGCGATGTATACGTATATACATGCGTACATAGAAATTCGTGTATATAGAGCTTGGGAGCGCAACTACTAACGTGGGGTAGATCTCGCCGCGGATAGTGCTTTATTTCATCAAAGGGACAACAAGGAAGCCGAGATAACGCCGCATGCTTCACAGAAAGGAGCACTTCGAAGTGGAGGAGTATGCGCGGCACGCACGACACGGCTCGATCATCTATAATCGTGCGGTAAACGCAATAACCGGGCTCGGGATGCGCCCTGCGCGAAATTTCTCAAAGAGAAGACAATGACTTCTGCAGACCGGAAGGAAGCTGGAGATCTTGCCGGTGGAGCAGTCAATTTCGCTGCGAAACTGTGTAACAAATAAGTAACACCAATCTGAGCTCAGAGTTACGTAGCGATATCAATATGATTTCAGGAACGATATCGAGCATTTGCTGCCACCAAGGAGGTTCCAAGCAGGCCTCGACAATATTGAGCAATGCTTAGGAAGACTTCGGAGAGAAAATAAGTAGTTAATATCAACGACAAGAGGGCGTAGGAAAAGGTAAAAAGAAAAAAACCGTGCGAGAAGCAGTGCCCAAAGGGTTGTTTACACTTACCCATGCGGGCTCACGGAAGTATCGGCTTGGATCGCTGAACGAGGACGATCGGAGGATTTTATGCGGGCAATGCAAATTATTAAATGGGGCGTGCAAAATACAATGCTTCGTCTACTACGATTTTGATCGCGCATCCTCCGTACGGCGCCCGCTACATGCAACTGCAACCGTGGAAAATATTCAATCGGCTTTAAACAATCGAGCACCGCTCGCGAAAGGTGTAGGGGGACAGGAATTTTTATTTACCCGTGTACGAATAATCAGGCGCGTTAACTTTGACTGCCGTCGCGACAGCCAAGATCTTATCGATTTGCAACAGTTTGCTCGACTAAAGGGATCGAGCGTCTCCGCTTCCGATGAAACGGTTCTAAAACATGGGTTCCAGATTTCAGGGTGACGATAGAGGAACCAAAGGGAGAGGAAGAGAGAGAGAGAGAGAGAGAGAGAGAGAGAGAGAGAAGGAGGGAGAGAACAAGAGCGTTGCTCGCTATTGTTTTCTCGAGTGGTACTCGCTGGTTCAATGCTCGCCCGCTCTGGTAGACCGGTACCAGATGTACCCAGACCGCCTGGTTTCAACCGTGATACCATACCACGCCATTCGTCATGATTACGACCTCCTAGTTCTCGAAAATGTTCACCGTTCCAGGTGATAGGAGCGGCACGTTATTCATTTGTACCGGTGAGAATGAAATTTCGTCTTTACCTGCGATCGAAGCGAACCAAAAGAGATAAGTACGCGAAAGAAATGGAGATGTTCAGCCAAGGGGATATACACTCAACTAAATTATATATATATATATATTTTTTTTTGTCCAGTACGTACAATACAAACAACCCCACGTGCGATCCGCAGATTGTTTATTGTGTACATCGACGATATGTATAAACGAGAAGTACGGAGTACGATTGAAGCTGGGCGGCAAAGGGAGCTACCGAGCAAGATTACTGTCCTTTCTTTTCTGTTTTTCGCTCGTTTCTACGGAAAAAAATATTCATCTCTAAGCTGCTCCGCGAAAAAACGTTCTTTGCACGCAACTGTATCCCTTTGCCTGCCATGCGCCACAATTGTACTTCGATTTGGGGTGATGGGTTTTGAAAGAAATAAGCGATCGCCGTTGTCTGAAAGAATATTCTCTGTTACAATCGAACTTCACATGCATAACATTCCAATCCGAAGTACGATTCACTTCTACTTCTTACCGATCGGTAAGCTAACAACTTTCGTCGAGTTGTGCCGTTTAAAATATCGTCTCAGTATAGTTAACCAATGATTAGTGTTCTATGATAATCGTTCTTGTTAAAAAAGTAAATTACGATCTAACAATATGCGCCCCGATGGAGGGTGCGTGCAACATGATCACCCATGTTTCAATTGTACATTGAAATTTCCGTTAACAGATTATGCCCGCATGAAGATTGCACCTCTTATCTGAGAGAAATATTCACAGTCGAGTGGCAACCTTCAGCGATGTTTAATATTATATATTATTTTTTTTTTCTTCCCCCGTTTTGTTTCCGCTGGGTTCCGCGATAAAATTACAATTGATACATCCACAGGGCGAGGCATTCAGAACGGACCACCCTTCCGCAGATGGAAGTTTACAGTCCGCGATGGAAAATATTTGACCTCCACAGGTCGTCCGCGCGTCCGCTTACAAAGAAATTATTAACACGAAATTATGTCTCGTCCGAAACATTTTGTTCTGTCGCCAACGGCAACCGAGTTATTCGGCTGGCCTGTTTTAAATGCCTCACCCTGTATACTTACGTCGCTAAGTCCGTGATTAATAGCTGCCATCGCGGATCATACTATGTGTCCACTATTTTATGCACCATTCCATTGAACAAACAAACAAAAAAATACCATTCTCACCGCCCGAATGTTGATTGCGCTTCGATAAACCGCCACGCATTACGATAATACTCTCGTTGGGGACGGGGTCCACAAATTAGCGAAGACGAAAAATCGACGTATTGCACTTCATCCTGCAGCTGCATCTAAATGCCAATCATACCTAAATTAGATAGCTAGAAGTATGAGGGAAATAGGGAACGAGCAATGCTGCCGTATGTTACTTGCGTCCAGTCAAAATGATGGTGGTAAATACATCTAACTTCACGAATCTAAATGATTATAAACGAAACGTGAATATCTTAACAACTAAATTAGCAATCCGCGATGGCATTAGTCGAACGTAAGTCAACGTGGAAACATCTACGTCTAGCGTCTCCATCCCCCGCCTCTGTTTCCACCACTACTGCCGCCGCTGTTCCCCTGGTAGTTAGACGAATAATTCTAGAACACCACAAGAAATACGATTAATCGTATAACATATAACGTGCATTTTCGTCCGTCGTTTTATCAAACTGCGATGAGAAAACGCCGTGCCGTTTCAATCTTCTTTGACTAATTTTTGTCTTTTTTTCATGAAAAACTGATACAACTCTGCAGGGTGATTCTGAACGACGAGCCGATTACTTTGTAATTTTCAGGAGGCACGAGATCTTACCCGCTGCTGGTTGTGCTGTGACCCGTAGTTATTGTACTGCTGATTCTGGTAATTGTTTCGCCCGTACTGTTGACCGCTGTAACTATTCCTTTGCTGGTACTCTGGATAACGCTGATAATTCTGTGGCACGCCGTAACCCCTCGCCCACGGACCAGACATCATGGCAGCCTGGCTGGATCCTGCACTCTCGTATCCCCCTTGGTAACTCGTGCTCTGGTAACCTGAAGCATCGAACAGTACCTCCGTCTAAAATATATGACGCGGCAAGCGAACCGCAATAATCATCGAACCTTCTACAATGTCCGCGGAGTGCTCAACGCGCCGATGCCGTCGAGGATGACAACTACAACCGATGAACCTGCCCGTCGACGAGAAATTATACCCGGTCAGATGATTATTTACCCGTATCGGCCGCCTCCGTCGGCCGTCAACGCGACAGACAAAGCAGCCGACTACACCGTTCCCGACAGGAGAGCACAATATTCGCGTGGGTGAATGGGTGGGAGCGTGGCGGCGCGTGGCCCGTGTACCCCCGAATAATATGTAAACGCGCGTGCAGCCCGCGCCGTCGAGGACGAAAGACAGAAGGAACGACGGGGCGAGCAGTGTTTGTCAGCATCGCGAAACGTCATAATGGAGGCTCGATGCTAATAACGGATATTCGAAAGGGCAATGCGCCCGGTGCAGGCGCGTGTCTCGCGTCGGCGAGTGCAACGGTGATCGGGCACGCACGCAGCATCGCGTATACGCCGCGCTACAAGAGAGAGTTTAATGAAGAGGGAAAGAGAAGGACAGACGGTGCCCCGTTGTACGCACAACCGCGATCGTCGTTGCAGATCTCTGTCCTTCTTTCTCCACGTGCGCGGCAGGAAGCCGTCGAATCCTCGCGCGGTTGCACGCCCACGCAAACACGACTGCGGAGAGGCGGGTAAAAAAAATTGAAGGCACACGATATAATGATGACGCTGACAAAAGAACAAAACGGTTACGGCTCTTCCTCCTCCTCCTCCTCCTCCTCCTCCCCGCCGCCCTGCCCCCACGGCCCTCTAACTACTCGCCACCCCGTCTTTGACTCCCGTTGAATATTTATAGCTCGGTTTCGAATCGCGAGATCATGCTTTTTACGGTAGTCAAGGGGGAGCACGAAATAAGAGCGGTGCCGCGAGCGCATTGAGGAGAAAAAAAAAAGGGGTCGGGGACGGACCACCGCCGCCCCCGTTTTGTTTGATGTATCGTGACGAGTGGAAATCAATTTTAATTGAATTGATTATAAGCTACCCCGCGGAGGAGCCGCCAGTGAAACGCGGCGACTGTGCGCCAAGGGTTGCTGCTTGCATCGGGCAAGTACCACCTGAGCGTTCCGCGACTTGGTAGCTGTTTCCGCGAAAGTACCAGTAATGAACTTGGAGGATTTACGTATTCATGTATTCCACGCGCGAGCGTCGCCGGTTGTCTGCTATGAATGCATTTATCCAAGGGACCATCGATCCACTTGTTCTGGTTAAAAAACTGTTTTAAAACTGTCTACGCTTTTAACCGTTCACCTGGGCGATTCTCTATCCGCGCGCGTCTTTCCCGCTTTCCAGGGGGATCGCAGGACCGACATTGCGATCTCGACGAAGCCTCCAACGGGAGGCAGATACAGATGTGCGTGCGTACTTTCTGAACGGCAGAACGCTCGGAGTTCCAGTTGCGTCGAAATGATTTGCTTGGCCCGTAAGTAGTATAAGCTCGCATCACGAGTGGTGGACTACTGCGCTCGGACTTCCTTGATCTACTAGGCATTACATAAATCTTCGGCATCAGTTCAAGATGATTCGACTAGATCCCTGCGGACCGTCCTTGGAACTGTAAGCATTGGCAGCTGCTTAGTCACTAGCTTATTTTCCAATAAATATTCTCCAGCCGAGAACAACTCGCGTATTATTATGATCATTCGCTGACTGCAAGTACTTTTCAGAACGCTCCTCGTCCATCAGCTGGTAACTGTCGAAGCAACATCACCTTCGCGACTCTCCGAAATTATCATTTAAGGGTTCCTGTTCCGCAACAGAGATCCCCCGATCTACGAAAGTCCCAGGAACTTGGCCAGCATAGAGGGACTATCACTGACGCATGATAATCGTATAGTTTGGTTCAATCGAGCTCGTAATGGGAGGCGGCAAACAGCGTCAATATTATCGAGGGTCGAACGGGGTGGTCCCGTGGATTTCTAGTCCAGCAGTTATAGACTCCCTTGTACTGTCTCTATTTCCAGCAGCCCGACCCGACCTTCTTTCTCTCGCTCTCTGCGGCAACAATAACATCCCCCGTGGATTCCAACCCCGGGAACGTAGTTCGAGGGGCCCCACGGTAATCCTCACCCTCGCCGAAAAAAGGGCCAAGGGGGAGGGTTTAACAGTTTACACGTCGGATCATCCCTCGTTATTGTTGCGTTTATGATAATAGCAGCCGACTGGCACGCACGCAGCCCCGGCTGACCGCTTCAACCCCATCCCGGAGGGTCGAAATCGTTACCACGCTCAGGTATTTAATTAGACAGCCCCGCCGAACCTCGCTACGGGTATTAATTTCTCTGTTTCCATAGAAGCACCGCGGCTCCTTCGACCGGCACCATGAAGATTCTTTCTACGGGGCGCGGGCCGCGGATTACCATGGGAACACCAAGAATCGTGGATCGGAATGGACTTCGGCGATTCGGGGACCTTCTACGCGCGTTATATTTAACGGATGCGCTTCAGGTAACGAGGAACAGAAAACGTCCGCCCACCCTATGTCGAACGATTTAATCTGCAACAATAGAACGCTACGAGCCGCGGTATGCGATTCTCTCGCGGGAGAGGCGAGGGAAGAATTTTGATTTGCAGACGATTCCAATCGAGAGGTAGCTGCTGTCGGAGAGAAATGATTTTTCCGATGTTAAAATGGCGGGCAATTAATTACAAAATGAAAGCTCCGCCTGTTCGCCGCGAAATTGTATTGGAAAGCTGACGGGCAAAAGGGGGGAGAAGAGGGAACGAGAGGGAAAGGGAGAGAAAGGGAGAGAAAGGTACGTTCATACGTGGATAGTATATGCGCTGTGTGTTGCCTATCCGCCATGGGTATTGGATTGGATTGGATCGCCGCGTCAGCAATACAAACACTCGAAGGCTTCGATGTGGGTCGGCCTCTCCCGTTGCTGTTTCAAACTGAAATTACACTTTCCCGTCCGACCCGTCGTTCCCCGACACCCCCTGTATCTAGCCCTATTTTTTTCCCCTTCGCGTTGTCCGTTTTACGCTCGTCATTCCAGCGTCGAAGATTTTGGCAAAGTTCGCCGGACGAAACTAAGCCCATCGTCGATGGGTCCACGTTCCCATCGAGTGGAGCGAAAAAAATTGTACAAGGCCGAAGTTTGAAACGACAAGCTGCCAAGATCTCAAATGGAACTTTCGCGTTTCAATTCCGTCCTTGACCAAGGTATGGACCGAGAGAAGTTTGGAAAGTTTTCGGCATAATTTTCGATACCGATCGTTTCGTTTGCAGATTTTTAACGTCGTTCAGCTCGACGCCGATCCCGCGACTCTTGCATTTATTATACGTTCGTAGATCGCGAAATACCGATGGAACCTCTATTGCGGGCGGTGCGAATAAATTGGAGAGGCGATTTTCATGGGAGAGAGAACAGAGGAGGCCGGGCGGCCGACGTTTCCGTCCGAAGGATTAGAAATTAAAGTCGAGCCGGTGAATTCGAGGCGCACATAAATTTTCTCCCCCGTGGCGGAGAGTGACAGAGACTTGTGCGGCCGCGGCACGGAAATCGAAACCCTTTAGCTCCGCTTTCCTCGAGAGGCGAGACCAACCGACTAACTCGAATGAAAAGGCACCAGTGCTGGTAAGAGACACTTCGTGCACGCTCCTGCTGGCGTGTATCCGAGCACGAAAAAAGGAGAGAAAGAGGAGAGGAGAGGCGAAGAGGAAGGAGAAGACGCTTATTTAGCTTACCTTTTACTTACACGTGCTATACAATGTTTACCTACACCCACCTAAGCATATAAGACTGGAGGGACAGCTCGAGAGGACGAATGTTTGCGTAAGAAGACCGGATAGCGATTTCGATATTAAAAAAGGAAAAAATAGAAGTAGAAGAGAAACAGAACGGTCAAGGTTGACGCACTGTTCTGACTTTCGAACGAGGATACGTCTAATAACAGGCTACTCGAGACAAACGGACCGAAGTGTGTCAAGTTCGATTAATTTGCAAGATCATCGGGTGCTCCGTTCTTTTAATTACACAAGAGTGTCGCAAGGGTGGATTGAAAAATCGTTCTTTTTCAGGCGATGTCGCGGAGCTCTGTCGTCGATCGGCAACGATACATCGGCGCCGCAGATACCAGTGACGGCCTCGAGGATACCAAACGACGAACGTGATTTCGTCTACAGCTCTCTGTCGACGACGTCGACGTTAAAGTGGCCATGACATTTCGACGGTTCTCCATCGCAACCCCCCCCCCCACCCCCACCCCCACACCCCAGGACGTCCAGCAGGAGAGCAAAGCGAAAAGGTATTAAAAGGAAGAGGTGACCTCGCGTTCCGCCCGAATGTGACGCAACAAACCCGAGGACAGGAACAATGCGAGAAGAGGAACGTGCGTTCCCCATCGTGGCCGGTATCCGTGTACAAGATGGCGCCAGGCAGGCCGGAGTACCACTCGGGCGATTTCCGGTGGCTTTGTTCCGCACACCACTCGTACACGGGGTGTATTCGATGAAACTCGAGGCTTAAAGGCGCGTTTTTCAGCCACGCTGCCAGCTTACGTGCGTGCGCGCGAGATATAAAGAGGTTTTTCTTCTATGAAGCCAGTTAGCCAACGAACCGGTAATTCCTCCGACCGCCTTCTGCCTTCTTCTCTTCGCCGGGCCCACCTCTCGTCGCCCCCTTCAACCTTCCTCCTTTTCTCGCCGCTGCTTTCTCGCACGCTCGTGACTTCGGCTTCCTCCAGCTTCTTCTTCGTCCGCTTCTTCCCCCATTCCTTCTTCCGCCGTCGTCCTTCCCTTTCTTCATCTACCCTTTGCGCTTGTCCGCAATTCATTCTCGCCTCTCCGAGATCCGGCCGGAGGAAGAAACGAGCCGGGTGCAGCTCAAGATTTCACCACCCCTTCCGTCCCACCTCCGTCGTCATCTCTTACCGTTTTCCTGTTCCTCTTTTTACTCTCCGGTAATGGAGGCCCTCGAACGCCGGCCCTTCTAGCGCCTCGACGAGCCTGCCTCGACGAAACGAAACGAAACGGAACGAAATGGAACGAAACGAAACGAGAGACGAGACACGTTTACCCCCGACGACTTTTACTTTCTTCCTCCCTCTCTCTGCCGTTGGTCGCGCTCCGTTTCCCCGTTTCCCCGTTTCCCCGTTTCCCCGTTTCCCCGTTTCCGACGGCCAGGGTGATTCGCTCGAGAGGAAAATGCAAGCTCCACTTTGTTTTGGGTAAAGCCAACAACGTTGCCACCGTCGCTGCCGGTTTCGTCCATCGACGATTCCCCGTTTCGACGGTTAATTTGTTCATTAGATTCCACGTTTCGCGCAAGAGCGTCGTTTGTTTTCGTTTGTTTTCGTTTGTTACGCGACCCTCGGCAGGTCGAAGACGAATTTTGGTAGCGGAGAAATACGTGACGCGATTCGGAGAGCTTTATAGGACGTTCGCGATGATTATTGGAAGCCGCGTCGCACCGTTGGCCGTTCGCCAATGCGTTCGCGGCTCTTCGACTGTTATCGAGATTCGGTGCGATTCGTGGCGCGCCCATTTGTCCCGCCGCTATTACTGAAATATTCGCCGGCCTTTCGGATGCTCCGCGGTTCCGTAATTATCGTAATTATCGAATGCTCCGCGCTAATTGTCGCGACCTACGTGTTACGCGTACACGCGTATCGAAATACGTACGTTCCTTTGCCGAACCGCGTCAAAGTCTCCAACGGGATCGATCGTTACCCGCGAATCGACAATCGTCCCTTCGCAACAATAATAATTAAAAGAAAGAAAGCAAAAAAAGAAACAAAAACGGAGCCGGCAGCCGCGGCGAGGAAGCGGGTCCCCGCGAACGGCGGCGTTTCGTTCTCCGGGCGTTTCAGCCTCGGTTGAGGCGGCCGTGGGATCCAACGGGGATGAGGGGGGTTGTCGCGGGGCTAGAGAAGGTACGCAAGGAAGGTGGAACAGGGCCGAGGCGGGGGGTCGAGCGGTCGCGCAGAGCGGGAAAGAGCGAAGATCGAAGAAGGACGGAGAGAAGCACTTGACCCTGCCTGGCTGGTTGCCGCACAGCCGATGCTGTGCCAGCAGACCCCACCGTGCAACGTGCGTTAATAAACGCAACGCTTCTGTGTTGGTAGCACGTCTGTGTGCTCCTCCCGTGCCCGCGACCCTTTCTCTCGCCAGCCCTCCGCGAGCCTCACCCTCCTGCCGCGGCTGTCCTCGTTCGTTTCCCGCGCCGCACGCCCACTCGGCTGCGCGGTCACTCTCGCGTCGCGCATGCGCCGAAACGGCGAACGAGGGAACGAACGAATGCGTGGCGCCGCGCAGCGGCCGCGCGCGTACACGAGCTAAGGGTTGCCGGGGGGTAAGGGGCAGGTCGGGCGCACGAGTAACGTGTTGACTCTCGCGATCGCGCAGCTCCTAATTTATTTACAATTTCGCGAAAGGGGGAGCCGGATTGATTCGAGCCCCATCCAACGGCGGGATCCAATACCGGGCCGCGGAGTAGCCGCCGGTGCGGCCTGTACGTAATTCGTCGGCCGTTTAATTGCGCGCCCGCCTAGACGACGCGTCGCACGTTTTCGACGGTGATTAGCGGGCGTTTGGCAGGTGCGCAAAGATCGCCCCTGCCGTCGGATCGTTTTGCCGCCGAGTCGGCGATGACCGAGGTTCCCAAAGTTACTGACGATGAATTTTTTTTGCAGGGCATTGGAAGGAAGATGTGGATCGAGGATATCGAGGCAATGGAGAACCGCCCGGTCAGCGTGGCACAGGCGTCGACTGGGACGAAACCGCGAGAGTCGCGTGACATTTCGCGAGGTGGTCCCGCGGCCGAGCGTCGGCCAAGAAAATATCAGCAGGGGCAAGAATGTGCGGACCGAGCGCGAACGGGAGGGCGTTATAAGACGAGCCACGAGAGGGAGGAAGAAAGAAGTATGCAGAAGCACTTGTCTCAGAGGCGACCAATAAATTTATCGAGCGGGTGTTGGCATGGAGACTGCCGGACAGAGCTCGGTTGGATGGCCCAGAGGGCGATGAGAGGGTACTCGAGAATCCTCCAGGAGCCCGTCACGGGGAAATTGGAGGCAGCCGCGGCCGTGGCGGCGGCGGCGGCGGCGGCGGCGGCGGCCAGGAGGAGGTACGGAAAAGAGAGAGGAGAAGGAGGGAAGCGTACTCTCGAGGAACGACAGAGACCGGAGACCGAAACGAAGAAGGAGAAGCTCGAACCGGTGGATAGAGGGGGGGAGGCTGAGGTATCGATTTCTCGCGGTGATCCAATCAACGGTGGTGCCTTATCTGACGCCTCTGCCACCCGCTTTAACACACCGGTCCCCGATAAGAAAGGGACTCGTTGATTTTCTTCCGCCTCAGTATTATTCGTCCAATATCAAGTAAATAATCCTCGGTGGCAATTAATCCCCTTTATCAATTTACCGGGGACGGGATAGATTATTAATTATCTCGCGGTTTCAGGAGATGCACGCACACCCCCGCCCCCCGGTCCCTTAAATCCTGCGTATCCAGCGCGACGGAATCGATACGCGCAAATGAGGTTGCAAGACGCAGCCAATATTCAACAACTCAGCCAGCCAGCCGACCGACCCCGGGGCTTTCTTTAGCCCGCGGTGATCTTTAATTCATTAACGGCATTAATTATTCATCGCCGATAACGGCGGCGGAATCGCTGATCGTCGCCATTCTCGACGACCCGCAACGACCGACGTCGTGTGCCACGTCTGCGAGAAGCTGTTCGCGACTCGGCAGTCGGATCCTTTTGTTATTTCCCGGCTTCTCTTGGATAAATCGTGTACCCGAGCTGGCGCAATTCTAACGGCCCCTGGGGAACGGTACGGAGCGTTTTCACGTGGACGTTCCGTGTGTACGGACTGGCTAATCCCTCTGACATTGTTCCGAAACAATACGACGTCCCGTCCCTAATTTGTGCTGCCTTCCACGGCCGGATTCTCTTCCGCGTTGTACACGGAACCGACAGGCTGACGAGAGTCAATATTTTCACTGTCTGCTGCTGGTGCTGCTGCCCCCCCCCCCACCCCTCCCCATCCCTGAAGGAGACGAAATATCGGTGAAACGTTACCGTCGCGAAAAGGGAAGAAAAACGCGGATTTCTGCATTCTGCTTGCTCCGCCGATACTCCCGTAGCCTGCTTGCTCAGCCGTTTTGGATTAAATCGCGTCTTGTATGCCGGGGGACATTTTTTCTTGTCTTTAACGCTCTATTGACGGAGTTGATATTTTTAGACGCGGGCAAATATTGCTGGGATTCGTTGCATGGCGTTTACGCGTACACGTAATTCCGCAGGAGAAAATAGTTTCTACGGTATTCGTAAGTGGGAGAAATGACAATTTTCAGGCTCAGGTTCCACGCTGACTGGTCTGCGAACGGGGTCATCCCCCGGGGAGGCCGAGGAGACAAGGCAGACCGCGAGAAACAAACGATAGAAATCGCGTGGTGGATGAAAGTAGCAGGCGACTCGCGTCGAGGGTGTTCGAGTCGCACTCGCGGGACCTATGTCGGTCCAACTGGTTCTACGTTTGATTTGAGGGAGCAAGAGGTAGTCGGGGGGGAAAAAAAAAGAAGAGAGAAGGGGAGAGAGGAAACGAGAGCAGAAGAGCGAAAGAGTAGTGCGCTCGGCGTTGTAGGACTCTCCGCTGGAGAGCCCTCCCTCTCTCTCGCCCGCTTAAAGCCCTATCCACTACTCATTTATCAAATAAATCAACACAGCTACTTGTGCACCTGTGAAGAGATCCAGCCGCGGCCCGTGCCGTCCAAAAGCCCGTGGCAATCCGTAAATCGATTTCCCCTCCGCGCAAGGAGCCCAGATTGAGGAGTCGAGGAGCTGTTCTTTCTAGAAGATATGAAACAGGGTATCCCACGCGATATTTTAACCTCACCTTCCTCGACCAGCGAGCAATGGAATTTCGCGGACATCGCGAACCGAAGAAACGATGCGCCCAAACTTCCCCTCGATTGGCTTGGTGCAAAGGTATACAGGTATAATTATCTCGCTGATTAAAATTAAAACAAATGCGCAACCTATTAGCGCGGGCCCTAGCAAAAGACCCAGCCAGATGTTTCCTGCGCTTCTGTTCCGCAGACCGACCAAAGGAAAAAGCTGGAAAGATGCCGGAAGAATCGACGCGCGAGGGGTAGGGAAACAAGGGTGCGGAGAGAGCGCGCGAAGGAGAGAGAGGAGTATAATCAAAGAGCTTCGAAAAATCAGGATGCACTTAGAAGCACGTACTCGGCCTATAGAGAGGCATTCAGTTATACTGGTGAGTTTGGAGTCAAAGCAAGGACCCTTGCCTCAGCCGGCGCATTACCTTCGCCGCTCTCGCATCCTCTATGGCCACGTTTACATCCGCGCAATCTTTTTCTCTGGCAACCACCGCCGTCGTATATTCGAACACCGGGTCCCCCCTTTAGGAGGCGCTTTCCCGATACCCCGCCGATATTCATCCCCGGGCCGAGTGAGCAGTATCGGGAGAAGTGATTTCTTGAACGAAATCGAGCCGCGTTTAATCCCATTCATTTGCACATCGTCCGCCGACGAGCGGTTCGGGACTCCTCCGATATCGCGCAAGACGGGGGCGTATCGAAGAAGCCATTAAGGTAACGCGAGCGAACGGGCGGCGGAAGAAAAACAATCGCGACCCTCGTGGCGTCGAAAAGTCATCGAGCGAGAAGAGTCTGTTCCCGTTCGAGGATCGTGATTAGGTGATATCGAATCCTATACACTTGTTCGTTGGATGGTCGAGGGACAGAGAGATACAGAGTGCGAACGGGCGATAGGGAGAGGGAGAGAGAAAGAGAGAGAGTGGAACGTGGGTTGAAGAGTCGCGACGGAACGACACGGTGGATCCTGAAAAGCGAGAAGAGCGTTGAAAAGGTGGCTACTCGGCTTTGTAACGGAGTTAAGGAGACGGGAAGGAAGACGAAGAGAAAGAGGTGGAGCGGCTGCGACCGCAGAAACGTCGCAGATGGAAGGACAAGCAAGAAAGAAAGCAGAAGAGAAAGAGAGCAGTAACGATCATACTTTTGTCGAGAGAGAGAGGGAGAGATGGGGGGGGGAGAGAAACAGGGAAGAGTGCGTGACGAAGAAGAGGAAGAGGATGGTCCTTGTGCAGCGAGGACCCCAGGATACCGGCAAGGAGTATCCTAGAACTGTCGAGGATGCTTCACTCCCATCGTCCTCTTCCTCGTAGCCCCCCTGCGTCGCGTGACTCTCCTCTTCTCGTCTTCCTTCCGTGCTCCTCTCTTTCCTCCTTGTAAATACGCCCCTCATGAGTCCCATCAGGATCTCTACTCTTGCAAAGGGAACCGTCGTCTCCTTCAAATGCTACACACCAAGAGGGATATCATCCCCCGCTTTCGCTTGCTTTCCTCCCTACCCTCTTTCTTCCTTTCGTCCTTCCTTTCTTTTCGCGTCGAGCTCTCGGTCCCTTCTTCCCTTCTTCCCATCTTCCCGTCTTCCCGTCTTCCCGTCTTCCCTTCTTCACGAGCAAGGGGGCCACGGTGACGGGAAGCAACGCCTATCTACGTTACCCTTACCGATCTCTGTGCGCCGCGTGACTTTCGTACGGATTGCAAAATCAAGGGCTCCTGGAGGGTTCTGGAGTACGCGGCCGGGGGGGCACGAACGTGCGCGGATGCGCCCTGTTTCCTGACCAACACGACGATCTTGAACTTCTCCAGAATCGCGTCTTCTCGTCTTCTCGGTTGGCCTCCGAATTGTCCTCCCCTATCGTCCGATCTGTCCTCCTGTTTCGTACATTTGTCCTCCTAGCGCGGAGGGCTGATCGCGACGGGGTTCGAGCGGGAAGTCAATAGGCGATCGAGCAAACAGAATAAGAACGTTGATGGCCGGACCGCGAAATTCAACACGGCGGTCCAACAGAATTCCAATGGAACCAGTGAAGAGGATTCCGGGGCTGGACCTGGACAGCCAGCACGGCCGCGAGTCCTCGAAACGCGGGTGAAATCGGACACCGCAGGGGCGGGTGGTAGATGGGTCAACAAGTCGACGCGTTCAAGAACAAGATCGTTTCCTCGCAAAGATGAACGCTCGAAACCCGATACGTTCCGAAGGAATCGAAACGTGTCATAGATCCGGCTCTTAAACCGGTCGAACCTTTTCACACTTCCGATCGGGAATGAAAAGGAGGACGACGGGAGGGGAGTACCAATTCGGGGGGCAACTGCGATCGCACTTCCCTCTTCGTACCTGGATAGCGGAATACAATTTTGCTAACGTTTCGCGGGGACAGCGTCGCCACGATCGTGACGACAGGTATATCATTTCGCGAGTCTCGCGGTTGAAACAAGTTTGGGGCTCGAACAGAAAAACCGACATCCTAGATCTAATTTTGTGCAATTGTTCGACAGGTTTCACGTTTTTTTAGATCGTTCGTGCAATCATTTTCATTGCGCGCAGTGAACCGTGTGCGCCAGTCGTATGCTTAACGACGCTAATACTGAATTGACAGCAGCGAAGGAAAGGAAGGAATCGAAGGAAAGGAAACGTCCGTACGAAATCCGGTTCATCGTCCGAATTATTCGCGTTCCAGGAATAATTCAAGGAATAACCACCGGGAACAAAAGCACGCGACTTCGATGGCTCGTATCTAACACACTTCCCCGACCGGGTCATTGGCGATATAATTCGAAAGAGTTAAAAATCCTCCGGAACGTTGGCCGCCGAACGCGGCACTCTCGAGAGCGTTCCCGTAAATGGTCAGGAATTATCAACACGCACTCGAGGAACTCATTCGAGGGGGAAAGCTCCAGAAGAGAGTATTCTCTAGAGTCCTACAGAAAGTACAAAAAAAAAAAAAACCGGCCAAGGCGCCTGTTAAAATCCGATTCTGCGGATGATCCTCGCCGGTGACTACAAGAGGGCACAATAGAAGAAATCCAGAAAGCAAAAGGGAGAGGCACTCTCTCTCTCCCTCTCGTTCCGGCACGAAATCGTTGTTCCCTGCGTCCGCGTGGAAATGAGGTGGAAAACCGCACCCTCGGGACTCGGCTCACCTTTTCTTTTGCGTTTTCGAGGATACTAACCGAGGATTTCTCCGCCGCCGTGGTTTCTTGATATTACAAACGCGCGTAGAATGGCGCGGTGAGCGGGTTCTCGAGGCAGTCGGGCGCGAGGAAATCGTGCCAAGGTAAAAAACGAGAGAAAGAAAGAGCCGGAGTGCGGTGAAAAGCCCCGATTCCGGAGCGGGGAGAAATATCGGTGAGCCGCGAGGGGGCGCGGGGCGCGGTCCGGGGGGGGGGAGAAAAAACGGAAAACATTTTCATTCGTCGAATTCTCGACGTTGCAAAAGCGACGCGGCGGCGGTGGCGGCTTGCATCCGTTTTTCTCGGTTAATCGCGCGACCCAGAAACGGAAATGGAAATTACGCCGCGCGGCGGGAGATGAAAAAACGTTTACAAAAAGGTATCGTCAAAATTCTAAATGAAATAGAGCGGCGACGCTCGCGACTGGAAAGTGAACCGGGAACGCGCGGAAAGGTATCGACGAAACGTGGAGAAGGTTGCCGAAACGATGGGGATTTAAAAGGATGGCGGGGGATGACAAAATTTGTGGGCTCTGCCGCGAAAAGGTAAATAAAAGGAAAAAAAAAACGGAGGGACAACCGCAAGTAGGCGGAAGACTGAAAATCTCTTTCGACGGGAAGGGAAGAAAAAATTGCAAAAATAACGTCGACAAAACGAGAGGGAAAAGGTGCGATCGTAAAAATGGATATTGAAAGGGTAACCGGAGTGTCCCTCTCCCTTGCATCTCTCTTTTCTCTCGCCGTGCACATCCACCGTGTACATATAATCGTGCGTGCGCAGGGAGGCAACAAGAACTCGTCGTCATTTCTGAATTAATCTCATTCGACTGCCCCCTTTATGTTCTCCCTCGCATCCTGCGGGGCAAGAGCCTCCTAGCCGCTTGGCGGCCTCAAGGTTAATTGGAATGAGAGCGAGGAAAGAAAAAGGAACGGACAGAAATCCCACGATGACGATCGCGCGAGTTTTCTCAGCGAATCGCCTAACCGACGCACTTCCGCTCTGCAACGCGTTCGTTGATAGATCGCGAAGGCGATCGGCGATTCGAGCAAAGAAGTATTACTTGCGATTTTTTGGATGCTCCAATCTCGGTGCTAAACACCGGGAGGAATTCGTGGACCGTGAATGCTAAACGAAGGATTCGAGCGTGGAATTCTTTTCTTACGCCAGAGTTGGGACGCGCAAGTACGCCGTCGATACTTCTGGCATCGGTTTAAAGCGAACACCGAGGGAGAAAGGAGGGCTAAGGAGAAGAAAATTAGAGGTTCGTGCACAGGTGTATCGATGATCCCCCGGACAAAACAGAATACCTTTTCTTCGCCTGGCCGGAGGGTCTAGGATATGCGCACCATTTACTTTGATTACATGAAAGAGGCCCTCCCATTCAGGTGATCCGTAATGCTGGTCGAGAAAGAATGGAAAACTCGCTCGCGGCTGATCCTTTTCCTATGAACGACCGAGAACGTCCTGGGTTAGCTCATGGGGACGTAATGGGGACGTAATGGGGACGTAATGGGGACGTAATGGGAACAGACGGTGCCGGTCCTCGACTCTTCAATTAGCCCGGAAGTCAACGCAACGAGAATTCCGGGAAAATTGCGCCGAAAATATGCTGCGAACTATTCTGACCTTCGAACGAGCAACCTTCGTTTTAATGCTACCGGAGCACTGGAATATCCATCGACCGAAGTAAGTCGTTGAACGGTAACGATTCTCGCTACACGATCCCATAACTTTCTTTCGCGACTTCAATACGCGCACGCGTACGTATATTATCGAAAACTTCATTCCAGTTCGATCGGAATAGAAACGCCGCGGCGTCATGTAAGCAATTATCGGCCGATCCAAAGGTAACGTAGAAATCGGTAACGCCGCGAGCTGTTAAGTAGAATGGGGCGGCCACCGGCCAGACACTGTGCCAATTAAACGGGCAATTGATGCCCCGATAATATCGATCCTATATACGAACGTGGGGTCGGTTTGGCTTTAAGTAAAAATCCAAACGAATCAACCCTTGGCCCCCTCGCGATAGCCGCAGAGGGTAGGAGGCAGCCTTTCTATTAGCCACTAGAAATCGCACGAACCCTTCACAGGGACAAATCGAAGCGGTCCCATGGCTGCTGGCCCTCCCGCTCTAATAGAGTTTCACGCTCGCCGAGAGAATTGCCCCGGGTCAGACGTTCCCGGCGAATCCACGAGCTGGTCAAGCGAAGAATTGATAATCAAAGCGATCTCAAACGCCGCCCCCGCGTCCCTTAACGAGTTTAGTTGGCCCGATTCGATCGACGATGAAGCGCCCTTCTTTCCACGCTCTCCGGACACTAAAACACTGCCGCGCGGCGCAATCTATTATCGCTTTGCGCGTTTAAGCACCTCCGTGCCGGCCTTTCGCCCAGCTTTTTCGGAGGGGGCCGCTATTTCCAACCCCCCGCGAGGATCCTCGAACTCTTGCCCCGCGGCAAGAAGCGGATTTCTCTCATTGCTAATATTTTTTTTCCTATTCCCGTGTCAGCGAGTGAAGAAGAGCGCCGTGGCAAAGGCGGCCTCCGTTTTTTTTTCTTCTTCTTCTTCTTTCCCTCCGCCTCTGTGTTCTCCTCCAGTAGGAGGGAAAAGAAGAAAAAAAGGAAACAGAGAGTAGTAGAGTGGAAAAAAAAATCCGTATCTTTGACGAAACCGAAGAAGAGTCGTCGTACGTGTCCTTAAGCGACTGCCAGGCTTCCACGCTAATGAGGCGCGGCGTAATTAGTGAGACTGTCTACTGGCTGGACCCTTCACGAGAGGGCGGATCCCTCTCGACGTCGAGTCGCTCTCTCATCCACCCCCTAAGGTTTTGCCACTCCACGCATCCTCAACCCGTTTCACGATTTCTTACCGTGGTGCAGAAGGAGCCGCGGCTCGCTGACACCTCGCGGAAATTCACGACCTTTCAGCCGGTGGTCCGCCGTGGAAAAGAAATAGCGCGATTAAATCCAACGCTCTCTGGCCAGCCTTAATATCCCTATTTCCTCCTCCTGCTTTCACGCTCGTTCCCTCGCGACGGCAAGAACGTGGAACATCTAACGACATCGCCGGGGCTAATGGTTCTCGTCCCGATCGAGGTATCGTCGCGGAGCCGTCTTAGGTGTGTCGTTCGACGAGCGTCGCTCGAATTTTAGGGGTGGACGCGTGGAAATTGCAACTGCGAGACGATTTCGGTCGAACCGTCGAGGAGTCGCCGAGATGTTCACTCGCCTGGCCTTTGCGCGGAAGCGTACAATCGAGCAGACGAAACTGGGTTAGTGCGTTAACTGCAAGCTGTTGCTGAGGGGGGCAAGGTTAAAAACTTGCCGTTACGAGCGCTTAATTTCTCGCACAAACGTACCGTCCCCGATCGAATGTTACCGCAGCCGTCTTTAAAAAGACGCGATCGCGATGATTCGCGACAATTTGTCGGACGCGGAACTCGCGCCGGTCACCTCGACGAAGGAACCAAGGAACGAACCGAGGAACGAATCGAGGAACAAATCTGAACGAGAGGAGGACAATTTCCATGGCAGTTGAATGGCAGATGGATTTCGACGGGCGTGCAGAGGGGCACGGCGTAGGTTTCCGATGCGGTTTCAAAGGGGGTGGGTTCCCGAAGGCGGGAAGGCCGATTTAGAGCACAATGCGGTTCAATGCCGAGGAAATTAGCCACGGCGCTGCCGGTGACGCCCGTCAGCCCCACACCATGGAAAACAGAGACCGTATCTGTCCCCATTGCCGAGCCATGGGAGCACGAGTATCGTTATCCGTTCGGCTCGTTCGTACAGACATTCGATCCATCGGTTTCCATCCGTGCCCAACAAATATCCTTGCACAGGTGATTGCTTCGACGTTATTCTTGCAAGCCTCTCCACAATTTGTCACGTTCAACTAAAGTTCCCTCGTCGGCGAGTGGATAAATCTCACTTACCTCCGCAGGGACGATTACGCTTTACAGATTTCAAAATGAAAAGGAATAGATTCGGATAATAAAATGAATTTTTTTTTTTTTTATTTCTCTCTCCTCCTTGCCTATTCTTTCTCTCTTTCTCGCGCTGTCTCCGTTCAGAGAGAAAGGAGCAGGCTTTGAAGTTCCAGGCCAGAGAGCGCCAGAGCGCGAGCATCATCGAGTGTCTGAAGAGATCGCGAGGACAAGTTCACCTATGCTCTCGAAGATGAATGGATCCTATAGTTAATGGCAGGGAGGCTGTATCGCAGGTAGTAGACATACGTGGAAGATGAATAGGCGAGGGTGAACGAGCATTTAGAGAAGAAGCCTCTGTTCCCTCCCCCTTCAGCGCCCCCGGCCCCCCACCCCTTGGATCGCTTTGTTCGACCCGTCTTCGAGATCGAAGTTTTTCCATGGAAAACACGTGTCCTCGTTACCGGTCCGCCCGTAATTACGTCGAGTCCTTTCGCTTACGGTTATTCCCGCGCGGCGCGAACTGTCGAGAGATTATGCGCTGGACAAAAGTTGATTGGAGCTCGAGGGCGTATCTCGGGGCTCGAGGAACTATGCCGGCACGAAATTGTAATTCATTCACCGAGAAAGGCATTCGCAGTGTTCAGAATTTGTTCGCGCGTCGCTCGACTATCGTGCGCTACGTACGAACGGGGAAACTGACATCGTTTCTATCCTTTCGGACGCGCTTCCGTGCCAGTTGATCGATACTGACCACCTCGTTCCGTACCGATATCTTACTTTCCCGGCCATAAAATGGTTTTCGGGATACGGGGGAGGGACGCGCGGCGTTGCGAAATAGTTTCCACCGTAGACGAAAGTAGGGGGAGACGTATAAAGGAAGATCCGATCCGCTCCGCGTGCCGAGGCGTGTAAACGTCTTTTTCCAAGGCGTCCACGGACCCGTGGAGAACGCCTAATGGATGGATAATGACGCGTAATGGATGCGACGGACATTACAGGTAATATCTCGTGAAAGCGGCAGCCAGTTTCCGCGGGGGACTAGAGGGGAGGAGAAGGGAAAGGGAGTAGGTGGTAAATAGACGCGGCACACCTCGCTGCCGATGGATGGGACCGGAGAGGTAATTTCCCCCGGCGAATCGAGACTGAAGAAGCCGCGGAGGCTTTCAGGAAGAACTCCGACAGTTCCGTGTGTTCGTCGCGATGAGAGAGCTCGAATGGAAGATATCGTTGCTTTCGATGGATTCCGATCGACTTGGTGCGATTGCCGTTCATCCCCGCCAGAAGTGGCCGGAAAGGTAACTGTGAAGAGAGCTGAGCGCGAGGTATTTCGCGATCGCGGTGAAAATAATTTTCCATACGAATAGAACTAAGCGAAGCGTTCAATTTTAGCAATCGAAGTAAAGCGCCGCGAAAGGGAATGGACAGCGGTTAATAAGTGGTTGCTAAATAGAGGAGGAATTGCAAGCTGAGTAAAAAATAAACGATAGCCCAACAGATAACGAACGATCGCTCGACGAGAACTGCCGCCACCATTGCCTCGAAATGCGAATAAAACATGACAAAATTCCGCCTGAAAATAGCCACGGGCGCTAAAGGGCTTCACAGAAAGTGCTCCACAGACTCGAAACGAGCGACCCGAAAGTCAGCGACCCATCGGCTCCGATGCAATCCTTTGCAACGAATAGTCGAGGGGCCCTCGCAAGGCCGTACAGCCATCCCAACGGAAAGTCCGTTACGATTCTCTAACGCCAGATCGTACGGCCAATTAAGAAAGTGAACCGCGTCAACGAGACACGCTCGAATCGCGCAATCGTAAACCCCGTCGACGGTATTAATGCTTTCAGCCATTTGGGAATCACCTAACTAATTGCCCACCATCTCCGTGGAACTTGATCCTCTTTCATACTTTTCTCGCTTCTGCCAAACTTCCCTCAACCTCTTCACTCCCTCCGGTGCATTCCTGTTGCATCTGTGTCCCTCGTTCCCGCCAGGCGGACGACCTTTTTCCCCGGGAATCGCCGTTAATTCGCGACGGACCCGCCAAGGAGAGGCTCGGCTCGTATCGGTCATCGGGGCAGCTGGTGGCGAGTCGACGGATCCGGACAGTTCTTGGTCTTGCGCCCGGTTTCTACGCGATTCGAGGCTCCGCCGCCGCCGCCGCCGCCGCCGCCGCCGTTGCCTGCACGAGTGTTTGCAGTCCACTCGAAACCAGTCCCGAACGAGCCAGCACTGGCGCGACAGAGACAGAGACAGAGACCCGGTGGCGCGAACGGGCGAGAAGGAAACAGAGACGGACGGACAAAGCCGTGGAGTAGTAGACGCTGGCATCGAGGCGGGAGGCAAGGAACGAAGCTTAATTTGTCTAACGAGGGGCCCCTGCACCTGTCATCTGGACGAAGATATGGACGAACGGACCGTTGGCCGACCCTCTCCGCCCCTTGCCCCTACTCCACTTTCATCCCCCAGGAAGCCTTCGCTCGCTCGCTAGACCTCGCTTCGTCCCTAACGCGCACTTCATCCGCAAGATACCGCCAAGAATTATGGGGTATCGACTCCGGTTGAAGATCCTCCGACCTCTCCGGGTTGCATTGATCGGCTTTACCGCGAGCATCGTTTCGGTCGCGGTGTCCACGTCGTGAGACGCTTGAGCATTCGGGTTTGGAGGGATTAAAGAACGTTGGAGAATCTCGCGATATATTTCGCAGAGATGTCCTTCTGTTTGCGGAAGATTAGTTCCGGGTTTGTGCGGTCGCTCGCCTCGTTATTCGCCGTGAAATTCTCTTACCGTTTGGACACCGGAGTCCAATAAAATACATGATTAGAAGTTTCCACGCGTGACCAGTGACCGTGGACGGTCTTTCTGGTCGGAGGGTCCGTTCGTGTGGGTCACGCGTGTGCCTGGCGTTTACTCCCCCTCGGTAAATCAATCACACACCGTGTAACAACGTTTTGTTTTTACGGACACGGACGTGGACTTCTTGACGCGCGTGCGGCGACCCGATCACGCCTCCTGGACCTGTCAACTCCTGGCAATCGCAATTCATCTTTTCGGAATCCGTAAGTCGATGCCAAAGTGGCTCTTCCTCGTTCCGATTCGTTCAACGATCGGCGAAAGTTCTGATAGATTTAGAGTATTTTCACCGGTGTGGAAATGATTGCAGATTTACCAAAATTGAAATCAATCGAAACACGTACATAGAAACGCTGGTGGTTCTAATTACGCTGACTCTCGATTAACGAGACATTAGCAAGATCCGTTTAACGGTTACAATAAACCGGCGAATCGATTGAAAAGTTTGGATCCCAAAGTAAACGGGGCTCAACTCTGATACACGTATTACCTGTTACCATTCATCGTTGTAATACATTGGGAAACTATTCGGTCAACCCTTAAGTTTACACACACGCGCGCTCCTAATCCCCGCTCGAAATAATCCTCGGGGTCGTCGTATGCAGAGCGGAAGAAAACTCGAGTTCGAAATAGTCGCCGAAATCGGCCCATTCGAGGCAAAAGCAGTCTACAGAAAATCCAGACACTCGTCCGCTAGACCTCTTCGACGGGTCGTCTCCTCGGGCAAGAGTTCCGCCGTCGGCCACGGTAAGAACAACATCGCCGACAACGGGGACGATAACGAATCGTTGGTACAAAAGCGATAGTCGCTGTTCGCCTTTGTAATCTCAGCCAGACAGATCCTACGCAGGGGATAAAACGGACGATACGTGAAAGGCCGGGGGCAAGCTGTCGCTGGTGCTGATGGTGGTGGAACATCCACTAATTGGATAATTACGGAGTGCACCGCGTTTGTTTTATAATTGGGCAAAAGCCGTGGAACCGTAGGTTCCACCTCGACGTGCCAAACAACGAAACGGCCGGAGTCACGCTCTACGTGACGAACTACCCTCGAAGCTAATCCGGGACCGGAACCCCTCGGCTTTGGCAACCCCCTGCACGCTTATGACCCCGCCTCTGACCCCTGATTTCCAAACCCCTCTTTCACCGCCGCCCACCCGAAGACTCGGAGAAACGGAATCAATTCACCGCCATCTCTCTTTCTCTGTTCGCGGCGCAAGTTTCAACGTCGAAAAATCTTCCTCGGACCAGGAAGTCACGGGTCGTTAACTTAATTGGGACAGCTCTAATCGGTTCGCAATTTAGGTACAGTTTCGGACTGCGACCTCTCTTTAACGAGTCTCGACGGACCCGTGGATGGAAGTGTTCGATCGTGGCGATGTTCAGACGTTTCAGTCAACGTTCGGGTAATTTCGCAATTTTTTCACCGGCCTGTCTAAATGCCGTGAAACGGTTGTCCGACTGCGATCGAGGCGCGTTTAGACGGGGAATTAATTGGAAAAGTAGGAAATCGATACGATAAGGGTTCTTTCGCGATGCCTTCGGCTGATCGACGCACAAAGCATGAAACAAATGCACGAAGGATAGGGGGTTGGCCTCGCTGTCACGACTTCTGTTGGGGCGGGGAAAACAATGAATACCCGTACGTGTTTTTCATACGACGAAGAATCGTGTCGTTGATAATCCGAACGAGTCGCGTGCGCTTTAATTTGGTTCCTGTAAGCGTGGCATTGTTTGAAAAATCGAGGGTTCAACTACGGTCGGGAATGGGCTTAATACGCGACAACCTTCTTACTTTTCAACGCGAATCAATGCCAGTCATTCGCGTTGTTTCCCTTTCTGACCGGCGATAAATATGTACTTGGATCCCAATCCGTTGACAACGTTGCATTAAAAAAGTGACTTACCCTGATGCGCTGGATATAGCGACTGCGGTATGGATCTGGGACCGTAGAGTGGTGGCACGTTGCTGGGATTCGTGTAATGTCTGAAAACGAAAAGGTACGTCGTTTATTGAAATGCTGCACACGTCTTCCATGATTGAACACTGGGAGAAAGAAATGACAAAAGCTTCGATCGACTAACCCAAGTATTCGCCGTCCTGCGTCGCTCAGTGTGGCGACCTGAGTGGAAGGTGTGAAACCAATCTGTGGCCTCCAATTGTTTCCAGTGTTTCGATTCATTTGTTCGAAATCTTGTGGTTTCAGTACCCTCTGAGGCTCTCTAACGCCCTTCAACTTTCTTGCAGGGAATATGAAATTACTGCTATATTCGGGATCCTTGTATCGAACACTGTAACAGAAACGCATTGTATCCCAGGTGCTTCGAATGTAAATAGATGCTTCTACTTTCGGGTAGAGTTTATTTCGTACCAATAAACTTTGTTATTCCTGACTGATGTTCCGTTTATTGGAGAGTGTAAAGTAGCTTCGTCTCCAACGCAATCCTCTGATAATAATACGTTACCGCGTACACCGTCAATAGATATACCAGTTTCTATCTCGAAGCCGACACGATTTGTATATAATCCCTTTATAAAATTGTAGCCGCTATTGCCAAGTCCAACGTACAATCGGTCGTTGCCTCGAACGTTTCGTTTCCCTGAGAAATGTATACACGCATTGTACAAATTGTATACAAATTGTAGAGAAACTTTGCAACTTTTGGAGTAAAAGTTAACATACTTTCTGCTTCCGTTAGGCAATCATAGTAAGGCTCCAATGCTTTGAACAATCTTTTCTCGTCGACAAATGGAAGTAGGGCTACTCCTTGCCAAGCAAATTTTTTACCGTTCAAGTCAATTTTGAAATCTTCAGGATAGAAGTCGATAATCGATGATCTCTAAAGAAAAGATTTGCAGAAAAAATCCGTAAGTGTGAGTCGTAAATTCGTTTTTTTTATATTCTTTGGAAAGAGTGAGATGGAACTTACTGGATCGCTCATTAATTTCGCCCATGGGATAGGAACGTGTTTGCTACTGGCCGCTGGAAACACGCCCATTAATTGTTCTAACGGACGAAACTGTAGTAACAAAAATGAATTTCTCAATGCTAATTTATGACACAACTGATTCAATCACAAACACAAACACCGCAAACACTTACCGGCACAGTTCCCTTTTCGAACTCGGTGGACAGGCCACCAATGTTAATGAAATCGCTAGCGAATGGTGCATAGTGATATGGAAAGTACCATTTCCACGAAGCGCATCCTTGATAGTAATATCGTAGAACCCAACATAAACCGCGAACATATTGCAGTGCCACGTTATTTCTAGTTATAAATAAATACAAATTAAGACATGTGTGCCATAATATGCTTAACTTCAACGATAAGCCATACCCACCTAAACGCTAAATTATCCGGAGAGACGTCAAATTTCGATTCATAGTAACGATCTTTAAAACCATCTTCCCATAGTCTAACTTCGTCGTGCGACTGATCATCTTCCTCGTTTGCAGCTTCATCGTGTTTGCGTTTCTGCACTTGATTAGACGCGTTCTGCAAGGCAATTAATGCAAGTAGAGCAATAAGTGTTAACATAAATAAAATTACAACTGCAGTCATAATCATACCTCAGGACGCAACATGATTTCTAACATTTCTTTACTATTTCCGTTCCCGCGATCATTTGATTTATAATTTGTACCCTGAACGCGCATTTGATAAGCTTCGTAGCGTGCGTTTTCTACGGGCTTAACTTGCTCTCCAATAGCCTGTACAGTAAGAGTGAGCATGCAAATGTTACTAAGCCATCATTATTAAATATTACTATTAATCTGAACGGTCCCAGTAGAGCAGAACGTACCCTAGGTGCAAACTGTCCACTAGGAATCCACTTTGGTTTATTATGGCTGATTCCTGCCAGTCTTCTTGCTTTGGCTTTCTCGCGTTGTTTATAAGCCAACTCATTTTGTTGTCGTTTCTTGAAGATCTCATTTTCGACCTCGCCCAATTCCGACAGAACCAGTTGAACTCTATCCAAATTTACATCGCCACTGTCCGTTAGGAATCCCTATGAATATCAAAAAGAAAATGTTCAGTTTTCTTCGTCGTTTAGCTTACACACATATTGTGCTTCTTTCTACTATATTAATATCCTTTATAGTCGACGCTATCAATCACACAATCGCTCCACATAAAAATCTTTTTCCATATTAATTAATTAGAGAATCATTTTTTGTATACTGTCATCTGTAAAATATATTACGTACTCCTGTTTTATATACGGTCTTTTTGTACAAATTAACAAGTCTATCGATTGCCCCTTCTCTAATCTCCAAAGACGGAAGGTGAGGGAGAAAATCATTTCCTACGAAGAAACACATGAACACCCAATCATCGATAACACGTTCGAAATCGTACTTAAATGGAAGATTAGGCATTTGTAACTCTCGCTCTAAATATTCTCGGAGTACATTTAACCGCACAAATATGTACTGGCATTCAGATCCTAAAGCATTTTCTTCATCTTTCTGATTAAGCTCTGCACCCATGCAATCTTTCATTTCGTGCCCTAACTGACCGCATATATCGCATGGTCTCGGTTTATTCGGCTTAAATTCTTCACGAATGATAGTAAAATTGGGTTCGTGCGTTGCAAGACCCAACATAATTAAATCAGCATCTGCTCCACATAAAACGTGTTGCGTGTTAGGATCGTGATCGGGTTGTGCTGTTATGTGAACAGAAAAAAATCAGTACATATAATAACAGCTCCAATATTTTCCAGCAGTGTATAGGGATGCTTCAAGTGTTTCTTTGAATTCTTACCTCTTTGTCTACGAATAAAATCCATTATCTTGTGTTCCCCTTCACCTGGTACATTTGCGTCGCTTAAAATTACTTTTATATTTCTCCAGCCGGGATCATTATTTAAACGTTCATGTATATAGTAATGTAAAGATGTGGATAATCTTGCCATGAACGGTGTGCCCTACGATTGAATTAAATAGAAAAATCGTTTCTCGTAATGAAAGTTATCGATGCATAAGCTTCGTACAAACCGGTGTAATACAATTGCTGTCAAAATGCTCCTCTTTCGGCTTTTCCGGTGGTAAGGAAGTGCCTTTCCCTGTTAACTCGGAGCGTATTCTTTTTATTTCGTTCATCTTTTCGCTTATCTCTTTCGAAGCTCTGAATCTTCTTGATCTTTGCTGGTTCATTTTTGCCCTTGGCGCCTATGAATCATTAACACATATATAACCATCGTATATCCAGATATTCGTTGCATGTTGTATATTAATACTCACAACTCCGTCAATAGCCATGTAAAGCAATTTCCTTGGCCTTACGATACGAAACAAACGGTCAATGCATTCAAAAATTGCCTCCATCATTTCATCTTCATTTTTTGGTGCTGGTCTATAGTAATATTAATATCTATAATTATTAATTATCCGTTCAATAACTTGTCAACCGATTTATACACTACTTACTTGTCTTCTGGATGAGTACAGGGATGTACAATACCATTCATATCCAGGTACAAATTGTCGAATTCTATCCCATTTGGATTTGGATCTGCTGAGTTCACAGGTACAGATACATCATTTGTCGAATTTGGCTAGAAAATCGCAGCAGCAGTACACGTTTTACTTAAATTGTGCTCCGTTATACGTTAAATATTTTTCACCCAAATAAACACAATCTAACCTACCTTCTGTTCGATACATTCTACAATTACAGATGGGTACTTCCGGCTCAACCATCGAAAAAATGCTGGTACACCCATCTTCTATTCTTAATTATCGTGTTTTCGCAAAGGGTAATGCACCCCGTCGACTACGTTTTCCAAAAATCTGGTTAGAAATAAAATGAAACAACTGTTCTTACCGTTTACTCATTTTAACCTACAGCACACAGATTAGATGCACACTGAACTTTGTCACATACATAAACCTCCTATGTGCTGACATCTTTGGTAGATTCGATGTATCACCAGAGGCGAGATATGCCGACTCGAAAATTTCGAACGATTTCAGCGTCCACTGTTGATGAATAGGCACCGACATCGGTACCAACATTACCGACGATTTATTCATCATATTTAATTCATGTGACGGGGTTGTAGTAAATGGTAGAATAAATGGTAGAAAAATATGATTTTAGGTAATATTCTTGTACAAATGTCTGCTGCGGCCACATTATCCGATATTAATTTGTAGAAGAGGAACATCAGATAATTAATACAAAAGCTAAGTAATTATTTACTTTAGTGCTAAACACGGTTTCGACCCCTTCGCCGGGAACGCTTTGACAGCACTGACAAGAATCAGAACTACATTATCACTCCATAAATTTTGACGGATTATCTGTAAGTATCGCACATATTGAAGAACAAAATTACGTACATTATTAAACAATTTAGAGCAACGAAGTGGTATTGTATATTTCAGTCGGTTAAGCAGAAATATATTCCATTCAAAAAAGTTCAGTAGCTCAATGTAAAAAAGTTAAATCCAAATTATAATCAGTATTATTTTCATAATTAGGTAAATAAAAATTAATCGTATCGACGGCCATTTGCAAACGTTTACCGTTCCCCATTTCATGTTACATAATCTCAAATTTTATTCGTGACAAAAGTTCTTCTTTTCAGTCGATTGCCCGACAGAAAGATGCAGGAAAGAAATGTATTGCACGGTCCTCCGTTACCTAGTATGGGTTTCGAGAATATATCTCTAGGCCAGCTGATTTTAAATCAGTTAAAACTGTATAGTCCTTTGGTGGCGCAGGTAAAGCTTACTTTATTATTTTATTAATAGTTTGCTTAAGTAATATTCCCTTTATTGTTTTGTAACACAAATTTTTCAGATAGATGTGCATACAGGAAAGTCGCAGTCATTTAATGAAATTTTGGACATTAGTAGAAAGTTAGCAATTTTTTTGGACTCAGAAGGATTGAAGAAAGATGACCGTATAGCTATATGCAGTGAAAACAATGTGCAATTTTGTGTAGCTGTATGCGCTGCATTTTACTTAGGCGTTACCGTTTGTCCATTGAATCCATTTTATACGGAGAGAGAATTGAAGCATGCACTAAATATATCGAAACCAAAGTACATTTTTATATCAGTCATTGGAGCGAAGAATTGTCTGAAAGTTGTTCCTCAATTGTTACCAGTACCAAAGTTAATAATGTTAACCGAATCCATGGATATTAAGTTACCAACCATTAATAGTCTGACATCAAATATAGTTGTTAACGATATGTTTCGTGCTTGCCCAGTAGATGTTGATAATCATGTGGCAGTAATTTCATGCTCCAGTGGCACTACAGGACTGGCGAAAGGAGTTATGTTAACGGATAAAAATTTCTTAGCTGTAATTAGAAGTATTGCAGTTTCGTTACCAGATACTTCGCAAACCAATGCAACAAGTTTAGCCTTACTGCCATTCTTCCATGCCTACGCATTTACTGTGATGATTGTAAGACTCATTTTTGGAAACAAAAATGTCATTCTTTCACATTTTGAAGAGAAAATGTTTTTACGTGCCATTGAAAAGTACAAAATTGAGAATTTAACAATTGTGCCACCATTGATGGTCTTCTTAGCAAAGCATCCTATCGTGGACAAGTACGATTTGTCTAGTATTAAGGAGATTTGGTATGTTCAACTGTGATATACATATGGTATTAATGCATAACAATCTTATAGAATATTTCATTGGTACTTCTTAATTAGGAGCGGAGCAGCACATTTATCGGCAGATCTTACGAAGCAGGTTGCGAAACGATTAAATGTGCCAACGATTAAACAAGGATATGGATTAACAGAAACTACATTAGCTGTGATTAAATCACCAGACGATAGTCCAAAATATGATAGTATAGGAGTGTTACAACCAGGAATGTCAGGTAATATTTTCATAATTTTCGTAACACAAATTTATATTAAATTCTTCTTTATATATTTAGCAAAGGTAATGCCGATTGACAAAGGTGAATCAGACGAGCCACTAGGACCAAACAGTGTGGGAGAATTATGTTTCAAAGGCGATTTAATAATGAAAGGATACTGTAATAACGCGGAGGCTACTGCAGCAACCATTGACAAGGATGGCTGGTTGCATTCAGGAGATGTAGGATATTACGATGAGGAGGGTTACTTCTATATTGTAGATCGCGTGAAAGAACTTATTAAATATAAGGGATTTCAAGTTCCACCAGCAGAACTGGAAGCAATATTATTAATGTATCCGGGAACAAAAGATGCAGCAGTGATTGGTGTACCACACGAAGAAGCAGGAGAATTACCAACTGCCTTTGTTGTTAAACAACAGGGATCTGATATAACTGCAGAAAATATTATCAATTTTGTAAATGGTAAATACTTCAATTGTTCCTATTCTAATTGATGATTTCATTAACTAACGATTTTGATATAAATAAACAAATGTTTCAGAACGAGTATCGAGCCACAAAAGACTTCGCGGTGGCATTAAATTTGTTGAATACATTCCTAGAACTGTATCGGGCAAAATTCTACGTCGGGAACTCCGGGACACATTTAAATCAAAATTGTAGAAAATTGACAAGAAAAATGTACCGTTTGCAATTTAAATACAGGGATTTGCAATTGGAACACATAAAATAGAATACCCGAGTTAATTCCTTCCGTGTTGTTTATGTCGTAGATTTGAAAGAATTTTAGAGATCAAGGGCCGTACTTTTTAATGTGAATTCCCTTTAATGAACAACAGCGTTATTTCAACTTCGTGCAACAAAAGTACCACCTCTAACCTTTCGCTATGTTTGGCATCAACATTTACCATATCAACAGTCATGAAGATTTATCGAAATATGTTTTTTAATCATCGAAAATTTGAAATGTTGTAAGACAACATTTAAAAATTTTCTACTCTGATTACATTATCAGAGTATTATAATATCGTATAAATTCAATCATTTTATCCTAAAATTATGTACATTTCGGTCCTAGCTTCTGTTTAATTTCATACGGTATGTGACTTAAATACCACTGATGATTTACTCCAGGACCTGTAGCAAGTACACCCCTTTCGTTTGCATGCGTTGTATCTGCCCTGTAAGAATATTGGTCCCCATGAAAATCGGATAGAGTACCACCAGCGGCGTGCAGGACAGCTTCGGGAGCACAAGTATCCCATCTTTTGCAACCTTTGCTCGCATGGACATAAGCATGCGCTTTGCCTTCCAGTAAGAGTATCACCTATTACAAATATTAAAATATTAAAACAATCGAACGGTTTAAAACAATTTTGTAGTTAGAGGTACTTTTAAATAAATATTACTTTATAGCCTGCACCTCCGACTCGCAGAACATCATCAGGAGACAGAGCATTTATAGCCGCCTGAACATTGCTATCTGAATGCGAACTGTAAATATATTACAAAGTTGAGACTACCTATTAATAATAATCATAACTTTAACCATTTTATAATCGAGAAAACTGTACCGTGTAGTTGTAATTATTCTTTTTCCTTCTGGTGGAGTGATTGGTGCAAAACCACCAAACCCTACTTCATTTATACCCCAAAATGTACGCCCAGAGATTTCATTCTCTGTATTTTTATAATATGGTTGATGAATAACTCCGCCGACAGCTCTATGTCCCACTGCCACTCCTACCAAAACTGTAACATGCTCTACGAGACCCTGCGCATATTCTAGTGTACCTAAATATAATAAATGAAATTAAAATATTCCATACACAAAATATATTTATGAAATGCAACTAATTATATGTACAAAAAAAATACGTACCATCCAATGGGTCTACCCAGACACACACATCTTTAGGATCAATATCTTCAAGATGAGCTGGTAGTGTTAATTTTAACACCTCTTGATCTGCCTCCGTTACAATCCAATCAGATGGCACTTCACAGTTAGTTAATCCTTCTTCGCCAATAATAGTAATGTTTGGAAACTGATGGCTTAACGAAGCAATAATACACCTTTGAGCAGAACGATCAGCTTCAGTTTGGAAATCATTCTTGCCTTTGTCTATTATATTTAAACCTCCATGAGCCATGACTTCTCTTATAATTTTACCTGCACGCACTGTGGCAGATACAGAAGAGGCAACTATTCTTGATAATAAAGAAGCTGTTTGTGCCATTCTTTTTAGAGGTATTACACAGCTGATTTGGTGAAATATTAGCAACGGCTTCTTTAACAAGACAACGCTGTATCTTTTAGTGGCGATGCTTTATATATGTTTCTTTTATAATTGTTCTGGATCATAGGCTGCAAAAAAAAATTATAGCAAAAAGCTTAGAAAGTGGTCTGTTTCTCAAGGATACATTAGGTTATGCAAGAAAGTTTAAAGTACTGCAAGAGGTACACATTTCCAAATTTCGTATTGATGACGATTTTAATAGGAAAGACCCAATTCTTCCTAGACATATCTTGTTACGAACTCTTTTACAGCTCAATACAATTCAAACGGAACTTTAAACGAATAAAACGGAGTATATAATTAATACGTATATAGTAACAGATGTCTATTTATTTAATAATATTGTATAGTGCTTCATAAAATTATAATTTACAACAATTTACCCTATTTTTATATACCAATAAGGACTACAATTAAAAAAAAATATCATGATACAATTTCTAGAGCGAATAATTAATTTTTCGGTCTGCACAGAACGACGTAACCCATTTTTATTACTAACGGAATTACTAATAACAGTATTGATTCTACTTTACGAGTCAATTTTTTAAAAATCAATGATAAAAAAAAATAAATTGGCAGAAAAAAGTGACTTACAAAAGCTATACAATATCTCAATCGCGGAATAATGGAGACTTTGAACAATATAAATATATCATTATCTGCTGTACAAACTGATTGTACAAATTTAATTTTATTTATCCATACTACGAATGTCAATGTCCAAAATTGTTAGACACTACTTCTCTAGTAGGAGGCTGCAAATATATATATCTAAAAATTATGATAATTTTTTTAGTATCCATAAATATCATTGTTTTCTACTATAGGTGAAAATACCATATGCAAACACATAGTCTTCAATTGATTTGTAGAAAATTACTAGATACTATGTACGTGTGGCACAAGAAAATATTGCAAAGGATATACATAACTCATTTTGTAAAAATGTTTGCAAGAAGGTATGTAAACAGCTTCCCCCTCTTGCATTTGCATGCATGTATTGTGCAACGACTCAGTTGTGTGGTAGTCCTGTATATATATGTACAAACCGGTCTCCATATTTTGATTTTAGTGGAGGAAAGGAAAACAATAAAGATTGAGAAAGATTTCTTTTGAAATTACGATGAATTTTGGACGGCATGCAAGAGTAAGTCTTGCTAGAAAAAAATGAGCTACATGTTAAACGGAACGTGCAATGTGTGGGAATAACCTTACATGTGTATTTTACAAGCTTCGTATAATTGTAAAACGAATCGAATAGAATGTTATACCATAAACTAAGAACGTTACCGAGTTCCTGTATATGTATGACAACTAAATCTTCGAACGGCCTTATTTTTCATTTAATAAAGAAATATGTTTCATGTTCGAGGCACATGAAATCATCAGAGAATAAAAAAGAGTGGCCACAAGATCTAGTAATTAAGTTTCAAGAAATGAAAGGTCTAAATCAAATTTCTTCTATATATGAAAAATATATACAGTATGTTAATCCAAAGTTTAGGAACAAAATTTTACAAAATTATATGTCATTAAATATAGACGACAGTGATCCATATTTAATAAGCCGTGAAATAGGAAAAGATTTTGTTACATTAATTAAAGATGATTTATTGAAGTGTATGTCTTATATTGTTGAATTAAATCCAGGTTTCGGTGTATTAACAGAGAATTTATTGCAAGCCGGTATACCGTTTATAAACTTGTACGAGAAAAATATTGAATTTTACCCTGAACTGCATATATTGAGTAACAAGTTTCCCAATCGATTTAATGTGAGAAAGGCAAATCTATTTAAACTTTCAAAAATGTTGAATTTGAATGACACTGCTATAGTTGATGTAAATGTATGCGAAATTCTAAATAATATACCACAGAAAAAATGGGAAAAGGATAGCTGTATGCAAGTAATAGGAACAACAACTAAGCATGTCTTTATAAGGCATTTAATTATGAGTACAGTGTTTCAAACTGGTTTTATGATGTACGGTCGCCCAATATTTTATCTTGCTCTATCTCCATCTGTTTGGAATGTTAGTATAGCCATCAACTTTTTTTTTAAATCACATTAAGTTTTTATGTAATTGCTGCAAACAATTCCTTGCTTGAACAAAATCTATATAATTATAAGATGTTACTATTGAAACAACAATGACAATAGCTAATCTGGTTTGTTTTTAGAAATATACATGCTGTAGTAGAACAATAACTGTTAAAAATGTTATGTTTAATATATTATTTAATTACAAAACGTTTGGGACATTAGACAGAAAAGCGTTTGTACCATGGCAGAAAAGAAGGAAAACTACGAAAACGTATAAAAATTCTTTATTGGAAGATGATAACCATCTACTTTTCGTTGTCAAAATCGAACCCAAACCTGATTTATTCTCATTATTCAATGGAAAGAAAGATTTGATACATTTTTGGCATTTTGTTCGGCACCATTTGTATAAACCGTCACAAAGAGTAATACCCGCATTAGAGTAAGTATAAAAGGTCCTGCTAATTATTTAGTAGGTAATGATACATTTTAATATTTGTTCTATTAAAGATAAAATTTTATAGGAAAATAATACCAGGTTGTGGTGTAAGATTGATAGAAAAGAATTATACTATATACACAGAATTTGGTCACTTAAACCATATTCAGCTCTATAATCTTTATGCAGAATTTAAATCTTGGCCAGAATTTAATGAAAGCACATTCTTGCTTAGTGCAACAGAAGTTAAGAGGACTTATGATTTATATGGGGACGAAGAATATGAGTAATAATGAATTGTATGCCACGTATAATATTAAAATGCTACACTTTGTTATAAAAAATTTGTGTTTGAAAAATAAACCAAAAATCATGTGCTATGCTAGCTTAGTTTGTACATTTTTTATGTATGCTCTTTAGAAATACATACTTAACTGTACATATAAGAATAGTGGGAGAACAAGTTTAATTACCAGCAGAAGCTTGGTAATGATTGGTCCTTGATTTTAATTTTCTTATTACACATTCAACTCCACTTGCTCTTGAAAGTCAAGGTCACATCAGGTCAGTTTCAGTGTCATCTGTATCTTTAGAAGCTTTAGTAATTTAGAAACATCTAATAGTGTAAGTTGGTGGCTTAATTAAATTAATACTTGAATAACCTACTATGTATACTTTCAAAAAGAGGATCAAAACATTTGTTGCAGATTTATGTAAGAAAAGTTTCTACACTTATACAGTTGATATAAAATGAAGTGGTTAATTCTTGGTATCACATTAATAATCTGGAATTATGCAATATCTGGCCAAGATATTGTATTTCCAGATGATGAAGAGATATCTCATATCAGTGGCAACAATCCAGTAGTAATTATACATATGTCAATAAATGTTACAAGACAAGAAACTGACTTGTATTTGATAATAAAAATAAAGCAAGTTTTATTCATTTTTGTCTCGTAGGTAACAGACCGTATTCCAGTGTCAGTACCAGGGGAATGTCCTTTAAACATGCTTCTTTATCCCGGAGATCCAAATACAACTGCATGGATATGCGATTGTAGACCAAGATTCCTATACTTTCCATTGAACAATACTTGTCATGAAGCATACAAACAAGGTCCCTGTGCACCACAGCATTACGTTGTATTAGCTAAAAATGAAGCCGTTCCAAAATGTGTAAAAAATCCTTGCTTGGAAGACGGCCTAGTACCATTCAACAACACATGCTACCCTTTAAGGACCGTGGGTGGTCCTTGTGCTCCTACCGGAGTATTGGGAGTAAATGAGACTAACTTTGACATAGAATGCGTACCCGCCGATATTGCACCATTCATAATAATCACAGTGCCAAAAAGACAATGTCCTGCGGGAAGCCGTAGAAATGCTCTTGGAATGTGCAGAGAAGTACTTTGAACAGAATCAAATATTTCCACACAACATTTCTGTTTCTATTAGAATAGGCATTCCTTAGTTTGTCTTTCAGTATATATAATAAATTTCAATACATTATTTCTGTTATTTCACACCATGAGAATATATACATAGATATTTACAAAATATATTTTTCAATATGTTTAAATAAGCTTATCCATAACATGAAATTCTTAAAATATGTACATGCAATTATGGTGTACATCTACATTTACAAAATTTATGTATCACCATCTTTAGTTTTTATGTCCTTTGTGTAACTGATTTTTTGCAAATGTATTTTTCTTACATTCTTTATACTGCTTTTATGTATTGTACATACAGACAGAAGTATAATACAATAATAAAATACATATATTACATTTAATAGTTGTGAATATACTCTACAAACAAATAACATTAACTAATATATAAAGATACTGAATCTATTATTAAAAAATAAATTCAAATACTAACAATAAAAATTATTGTTCATAAATTTATACAGTCTTGATATGTATGAAGATAAATATTTGTCTAATAAATTAATATATTGTTAAGTATAAACCAAGTTACTTTATAATTGTCGCCTCTACTCGTTAAGCACATTTACTTGGTAGGTTAATAGACTCAAAAAGACCTTTTCGAGCACATCATATTATTATAATATGATTAATTACAAACTGTGCGTTTGGAAAACTGATTCAAAGGAGTAAGAAATATCTCTCGGCAGATTACAAGGAGTGGGATTCAAAAAATATTACCACCCTGGGGTCCAAATGTATTATACACTCATATTATTAAGTTGATTCTTGTATCTCGTTAGTTCTATCGGCTTCTATTAATCTCTGCCTTTCCCTGTACATCGATACTTTCATATTTTCCAACTGATGGTACCGTAACAATTTTAATACAGCGAACACAGACAGTCCAACCCATATAGATAAACTGGTCCATGTGCCGAATTGAGCTGCACCTAATTCAATATGAAAGCCCGACGTATCTATGCCATCAGCCTTATCGATATCATTTCCAGCCGCCAATTCGCACGATGGAAATCTTTTTGTCATACATTGACACCATGTCATAAATCCAAGCGTAATAATGATTGCTGCTATCAAAGTAATTGTTGTAAGGAATATTGAACTGACAACATCTACGAACGCGGATAAGAAAGAACTGTCTTCTCCACGGTACATTAAAACTGACAGACGATAAATTTGTACGGCAGATGTTAATAGCAACATAAGACCAACAAATATTGTATAATTACAGTAAGCCCGCGAAGCCCAATTTACAACAAACTGACCATCTGATTCTTGCCAAGTTCCTGTTGAAAACAGTAGACAGTGTCCGCTGTAAACAAAACAGTAAAAAGACATGTTATGATATTTTATTGTATGATAATACTGTTTGGTGTATATTAGGATTCGTATGACAGCTACCTAAATTCATCTTGATGTAAACTCATCGGTATAATAATACAAAATGACAAGATGAGAGCTACGACGTATCCAGATATTTGGCTGAGAAGTAAAATATTTGTTAGAGCCATGTTTCACGAAGTGATAAAGGAAACGTTGCGTTTCTCTCCCTATATATGTCTGCAGTAATGGAAAATTCAATCGTTAATTAATTTTTAATCAAGTGTGGAACAATTCTTGTGACAGATCCGTCCGCTTACAACGCATCTGAACTTATTAGTAAACTATATACAAAATTGTGGTAAACATAGATACGTTCAGGATTGCAAACCTTGCGAAAAGATTTTATATCGATTGGATTAAATTTAAAAAAGTCGCATTCAAAGATATTTCACGATATTTATTTCAACTTTTCATGGCATTTAGTTCTTCTATAAAGTTTAACTTTTAACGGATACAAAAAATAAAATCACTAATATTCTTCCCCCTAAACGCGTATGATTAAAGTGCGCGCAAACTAATGCACGAGTAACAAAAATTACACTTTATACATTTTAATTTAATGCAAATAAAAACAATACGCTTTGAAACTCCGTAAATAAAATAGTAATGGTAAAAGTTGGTGTAATTAAATTTGCTTCGTCGATAATTCGATACATTATATCTGAGAAAATACGACTGAGAAAATACGACTAAATGAGCCTGATAAAATTCCTGCATCGTGTCTAATTGGAACGGGGTGTAACATTAACATTACATCGATCATGCAGAAAGAGGTGAAAGAGTATTGGAAAACGCAAGTACATAACTGTGCGTCTCTCTTCAAAGTCAGCTGATTTCAGTCAATGAGACACCAGTGTGTTTAGTCGTTTCACAGTGTTTGCTCGATAGTCATGCTTCTATGTGTGCGTGTGTGTGTAGTGCACCCGAAGGAAAACATTACGCAGCTAGAACCCCGTTACATCCGAATCATCGTATTATGTTAAGGATCATTGCACCAAAGTGGGCACGTGTTAGAACGATGAAATTCACGTGGTTAAATTGCTCTTCTTGTACTGTGCCCGAATAATACAGGCCTAATATAAGACGTATGACGAGAGTTACTATCGAAATATCCTATGTCTTTCATAGATTAGATTGTCAAACGAGAAAATAAAATGTCTTGGTTGGGGTGCTTTCCCTGGTCTCAAGGGATCAAAAAACGAGCCTGCAGATATCTCCTACAACGATATCTCGGTCAGTTTCTGGAGGAGAAATTGACATTGGATCAGCTCACTGTGGATCTTTACAATGGAACAGGTCGTGTAACCAATGTCAGCCTTGATGTGCAGGTACTGTCATTTTCTTTGTTTCAAATCGCTTTGTTAACCTTTAGCTGAAGGCAGTAAAGATAAGACGATTGTTTTCAATCTTGCACATGTTCTATTTCCCTCTCGGGCAATTAATTTAACAGCAAAGAAATAAAAAAATATGTATATTTATGGATGTACGTATTTTATTATAAATAGGCACTGAATGAAATGGGAGAACAACAACATCTGCCATTAGAATTTGTTGATGGCTTCGTGTCAGAAATGTCTGTTAGCATACCATGGTCTGCCTTACTTAGCGAAGCTAGCTATGTGGAGGTGACCAGCTTGAGATTAACAGTGCAGCCTAGACAAAGAGCTGAATCTGGGACTTCAATGTTCGAGTCTATGTGGAGCTCAATGACGTCCAGTATACAACTTGCACAAGAATGCTTACAAGAAGATGGAAGTAATACTGGGAATTCGCAACCACTGGAAGGAATTGAATTGTTTGCACAAACGATAGATTCAAGTGAGCTCTAATCAACTATATTAAATTATTCATAAAATTAATACGGTAATACAAATTATGTATTTGTTTCAGTTTTATGTAGGGTGAAAATTAGATTCATAGATACTGTAATTCGTTTGGAACATGTACCGCTCGATTCCGCAACAGGGGTTGCAATAGAAATGTGTATAAAAAATTTAGAATACTCAGACGAAGCTGGCTTAGATCCAAGCAGTACTTCGTTAGATCCTAGTCAATCAACGAAGGGATACGTTGTCTCAGCTTTCACAACAAAACGGTTTTACTTAGAAGGTGTGACCTTCCATACAGATGAATTTCCATCTCGTGCAAGAACTTTCTCTAGGAGTATAATAACAACAAGCAGAGGTTCTACACCGGATTCTAAAGTACTATTCCACCTCAAAATTTATCAGAAAACAACATGGAACGAAACATTAAAAAACAATTCTTGGCAATTTTTCTCTACAGAATTCAGATGGCCAATTTTCTTCTGCACAAATATCTCCCAATCTAAATATGCAAACTCCTCCAGAAAAGAATATTATTAATAATTTAAGCGAATCGAATCCTATAATGTTTGCCAAGCTGGCAGGCAGACAGGAAATAAGATTGAAGCTGAAGCAAGGAGAAGGTGTTTCAGGGCCAAAGGTACAAAATTTATTGCAACTAGATAGCATTATTTGATGTATAAGAAAACAGAAAAAGAAGCCATTAAGTAATGCCATTAAATTATAATATATTCTGGCACAAATTAAAGGAGAAGTAATTACTTCAGGTAGAATTAGAAGTTACACTTGGATCGTTTACTTCGTTCATAAGTCCGCGACAAGTGCACGTGTTAATGGAATTAGGACACGGACTTGCGTCTCCAGATTTAGAAGATGTTAGCAATGTCGCACCAAGAGCATGCATCGAAAAGCCAATGGCTGGTAGCGACTTTAATCGCGTCGAACGAGAACTCATTCACCAAATACATCCAACTCAAGGATTACGTTCTACGGTAATTAGATCTGTTACTAATACAACTGTTTAAAGCATAGAAAATGAGTAACATTGTGTTGCATTAAAAAATATGTGTTCAGGATTTAAGGCATACACAAGGTTGGTCAACAGCATCTCTGGAAGTGTCCGATAACGAAGACGAATTTTTACCGATGAGACTGCCAGGATCTACATCAATGAGTGATTCCATCGCAAGCAATAATACAAGCATGGATGGAAGTGTGTTATCCAGTAGCATTAGCTTAAAAAATTCAGCAACAAGTTTACCAAAGCAACAGAAACACAGGCATAGCATGGACAATAGTGCTTCTACTGCAGAAACGTCACATTTCCATGTGAGAGTATCTTCCATAGCTGTAATTTTATTACACGAAGATATATTGACTACGTGCGTAGAGGGTGGTGGTCTAACGTGTTCTAGTATACAGCAAATGAAAAATTCGGCAGACGACTTTTTTAAACATCTAGGAATGTTCGCGGCTGGAGGATACGGAAATAAAGATTTTGATAAGGCATCAAAGATACTGTTAGATGCTTGTCATCTGAGTCACATTAGGTACGATGTAGTGGACATTCTAAATAATGACGAAGTATCAAGTGCTGAGAAAACTGTAACTAATTTTGCATCATTTATTGTAGATTACTTGCTGCACCCTTAGTCATAGATGGGCGAGAAAAAAATACCACATTATCCTCTATAGTATCTGGAACGCTAACATTAGCTAGCTTAGAAATTGTAGAATGTTTAATCGATTCGAACAATTCCCCAGCAAATGGAACACCACCGATGGAATTAATAGAACTACTTACTTTCCCAAAGGAAAATTCAACGAATTTTGGTTTCAGTAATAAGACGGACTTCAAAATGAAATTTAAATACGTGGAGGATATTCAAAATGCACGGCACGCTCAATTAATGAAATGTGCACACCCATCCACGGAAATTGAGTAAGTGATATATGTATACTTGTAATGAATAATTTCAATTAATCATGATCCATTTCTCACGTTTCTAGTATTGAAATGGAGCCGTGCAACAGCGAAGTGGATATAACTATTGTAGATAGGATATGTGCTCTACTTAATCCACAACCGATTTGCGTTTGTAATCCTGTATCTAATAATAGAAATATTGTACGTTGTCAATTTCTAGTATGCAGTTACTTTTTAATGATATACAATTTCCACTATTATTTTGTTATATAAATTTTAGAATCAACAAACTTTATTTTACCAAGCTGTAGAAAGTACCAACTTATCAGACTTTGCAGCAGTTATGAATATATCTTCGTCCCAATGTACAATAAAGTTAAGGTAATGTACATTCGTAAATCTAAACGTGAACGCGTTGCCCCAGAACTCTCAAATATTGAATAAACAACAATTTAAATATAGGTTCCCGATACCAGATTTACGGCCTTTGCACGATATGAATCGAGCACCATGGTGGAAGAGATCAGTGAGGACGGACTACATGATTCTGAAATTGACCGATGCACAAATTCATTCTACCATAAAGAGTCATACTCACTCTGTGACAAAGCACGAAGTTCAATTTCGAAAATTACGACTTTCCTACGCGGAAACAGACACAGACGTGCCATTGGCCGTAGGCACAGTTGCAACCGATGAAAAAAGTAATGCATCCTGCCAACAAGTCAGTGAGGGTTTTGGCTGGGGTAGGATAGTTATTACGATTTATCCACAACGATTAAGTGGTCAGCTGGAAGATAGCTCTGAAGGGGAGCAAGATACTAGTTTCGATGAAACTCTAGAAAACGCGCCTAAACATCAACCATCGCCGTTCAGTTCCAAACGTGTTATTCACGAGTCTGATACGCCGCATTCCAGACCTCATACCCAGGGCGACAAGGACGATCCAGACCAGAGGTTCGTGATGTAAAAGAATTAAATTGTGAAAAAGAAAAGGGCAAATGTGACGCTTGGTTTTACGATTTCAATAGAGAAGGCGAAGAATTAATCATACCAGGAAGCAGAGAAGAAATGCTAGAGTTTATGGACGAAGGCATTCGAAGTTCCAGAATACAAATAGAAATCAACTTTCCATGCGTTTCCGTCCAAATACCATCTAAACACCTATATGAATTGTTGTACAACAGATTCAATACTGATCTTTTTTTGTGGAAACCATCAGCACCGAGGCCAAAATATGGTACGCATATGGAAAATCATGTTGGCCTTGATTTGGCGTCTACTTTGTTGCAAGAATCTATTTATCCTAGGTAAGCGTAATTGAAACAGCTAAATATAACTTTGCTGCGTGCGCATAAAGAAGGGACAATAACGAATAATTTTTCTACTTCAGATTTAGCACGTGTAAGAGCAAAATACAATATGAATCTGACTCAGAATCTGACGAGGAGGGTATATTTCATTCAGCGGCCGACAAAAGCTGTAGGCAGCATTCAAATAAAATATCGAGGAATGGCCAAAGCGATTTAGCACTTATCTTGAATATAGATCAAGGACTCCTATGCATGTACACCCCCGTTCGCGATTCGATGCGTAATGTTATTCCTGGTCAGCAAGGTGAATTGATAATTCGACTAGAAGACGCAACGATATTCTCAGTGACCTCGTACAAGGGAAATTCGAATTTGGGATACGTGTGCTCTATGATAAAGGAAATGTCTTTGGATCATTGTGGATTAATGACGACACCATCGCAGCCACCTGTGCTGAGACCTATTAACAGCATTATACCTCGACATTGTCAGAACGCTATATATAAGAGCGAAGCAAAGGCAAACGTGACAGGGGCGAACAACAACGATAAGGATATGGTATCACTCGCCATTCGAATACAAGCTGCCCACCAAACGCACCGTATCAAAGTTCGTTTTATAATTACTTCAAATAAACAGGCGTATTTATAATTCGATCGAGTAATCATGGTTTTTGTTTTCAAGTAGACTTACAGAGTTGCTGTAGGCATATCGAACGCTACATTAAGGCACAGAATGTGCATGACTGGTACATCATGGTTCACGCAGTTAACAGATTGCTTGGATGTGGCTGATCATCCAGTTGCTGGTTATTCTCCTCCAGGAATATTAACAGAACTTCACTTACATCTGTGGGATTGCGCGGTTGATTATAGGTTCTTATTTTCATTGCGCAATTTGAACAGCAGAGCCTTAAACCGACGATAGTACAGCAACAGATTTGTATGATTTCAGGCCGGTTCATCTACCATTAAGATCAATGGTAACCCTTGGTAATTTTAGCGTGTCTAGCAATATCGCTGCACACACGAACACCTCAACGTTGCGGTTCATAGCAGAGGATATTGCCTTGTTCGTATCTAGCAAGCTAGGGAAGCATGCCGATCTAAGGCGAGATTACGTATGCGTGATGGACGTGGGTTTGTTCGAGCTTTCGTTAAGACTGAATGACAAAATGTACGGTGGAGCACCGAGGATAGATTTACGGGCAAGCAACAACGTGTTACACGTTCGTACTTGTTCTGATTCCGGGCGAGCCCTTGTAGAATTGTTGACTTACTTCGCCAATGACGGAGACTTGGTACCGAACACAGAGAGTACAGAAAGCATCACGGTACCAAGCTCCGGCGACGAAGAAAGCCTCCTGGGGGATGATTGTATCAATACGCTGAGCAAGAGTCAAATTGAACGTGTAAATACATTGATGAAAGAAGCAATGGAAGAAACTGTAAAGGGTATCTTCAATAATAATAAAAATAATTCAGTAATCATTTATTCGATAATGAAGGGAATATAACCATAATGCATATTCTTTTCTAATTATTATATTACAGAAACACGCCCGGACACAGGTGGCAATATCCTGGTAACTAGAGAAAATCAAGTTGAAGTGTTTTTCTTTCCCGACGAATCGCATCCCGCTACGCACGCAGTACCTGAAATGTGTAAAAATCCCGAGCAATGTGCCAAGACAGAGTGTACTATAGAGCCTGACGACCCGAACGAGGACTTTTGTATATTAGGGGAGGAAGCAGGTACAGGAATTATGCCCAGGCATGGTGTACCAGAAATTCGATGGCTCTGCCAAGAATCTTTAAGGATAATAGATAATCATTTCGCTGTTCCACTTGGTAAAACCGATTTACTTAAGGCACCGAGACATTTCCCAGCCCCTATTCTAAGGTACACCCTCTGTGAGATGACTTTGATTTGGCACATATACGGCGGGAAAGATTTTGAAGCACCGCAAACGGCGACCAAAAAACAAGTTGTTATTAGTGATAATTTGCATCCCCCCAATACTGTACCACTGGATAAGTATGTATTTGAATAACAAAGTATTTGCATCAATTTATTATCGTATGCAAAACAATCTTTTGAAATTGCAGAACCAGGTCACCGTGGGGCGATGGAGTAACTTTCAATAAGTCTAATCCAAATGAGGTACACTTTGGTAGTTTACCAAATTCACCACGTGGGAAATGTAAAGAAGCAACAAACTGGCAGGCAATGGGAGGGGTTGGCCGTCGTCACGATGTCTTGATGGAACTACAATTGAACAAAGTTCGGTTCCAACACGAGGTCTATCCAGAAAACACTACGGAAGCAGCAAGACAAATATTATTAGTAAACGAGATAGAAATTAGAGACAGGTTGGCATCCTCGCATATCAACAAATTCTTGTACCAGTACAGCAGCGAGGCGAGGCCCAGGCAGTCTCACGCGAACATGTTTGCGATGAAAGCGGTTCACGTGCGACCTGATCCAAGATTAAGTGCTCAAGAATGTTGTTTAAAACTCAGCCTACTGCCTGTGCGTTTAAATATCGATCAAGACAGCCTATTGTTCTTGATAGAATTTTTCAACGAACTGGGTACCGGTTCGAAGCAAGCTCAAGAGAATTCTAGTACACCTAACAATCCACAATCCTCACCGGTTTCTAAACAAGGAACACCGACTCATCATCCACCTGTAATGAGTGTGGATGATTCAACGCCTAATGCTCCAACGCCAACGAACACGTCGCCCAACGACACAATAGATCCGAATTTGTTGATACTTTTAGAGGATGAGTTAATGATCAAGGAAATCAAAGTGAAAGCGAAACCATCGTACGGTGTTCACGAGGATTGTCAACCGATATATTTTAGGTAAGCGACCTCGTGAAATACCACATAACGTTTAAATAATTATTTCATATTAAAATTTGATTTATTTAATTTGTGCCAGGAGTGTGATATTTTCCCCCGAAGTCCTTGTTAGATTAGATTATCATGGGAAGCGTTTAGATCTCACTCATGGGCCGCTGGCGGGCCTCTTAATGGGTCTGGCACAATTGAACTGTTCTGAGTTTAGACTGAAAAGATTAACGCATCGACACGGACTACTGGGATTCGATAAACTGGTAACGTTTTTGCTTTCCGAGTGGTTACAAGATATAAAGAAAAATCAGTTGCCGAGTTTACTTGGCGGTGTTGGTCCCATCCATTCCTTAGTGCAATTGTGTAAGTATATATATATATATATATATATATATATATATATATATTTATTTATTTATTACCAGTTCTCTTTACACTTAAGATCCTTGTGTAGTTATTCATTTTTTTCATAGTTCAAGGGATAAGGGACTTATTCTGGTTGCCTATTGAGCAATACCAGAAAGATGGTAGAATTATTAGGGGCCTGCAACGAGGTGCAAATAGTTTCACAACGTCCACAGCAATGGCAGCGTTGGAATTGACTTCCAGATTAATACACGCTATACAAAGTACCGCTGAGACGGCTTACGATATGGTTAGCCCTGGACCAAGTGTGAGACACAAGCACAAGGGACAGAAAGGACGCAGGAAAAGATACAGTCAGCCATTGGACATTCGTGAAGGAATGGCCAATGCTTACATGCTGGTGAAAGAGGTGACAGATTTGATGCGTTATTCCAGTCGTGTTCAATGGAATGTAGTTTGTATCGTATGGTTAGTGCATATGGTCTGTAATCTCTGATATACGTTTCAGGGTCTGGGCGAAACGGCAAATCAACTAGTTCGCGTAGCAAGCGAAGAGCATGAACAAAAAGGAGTTTCTGGTGCTGTGGGTGGTGTTCTACGACAAATACCTCCAACGGTCGTTAAGCCAATCATTTTGGCCACGGAGGCGACTAGTAACGTTTTAGGTGGTATGCAGTCACAATTAGTGCCTGACGCTAGGCGAGAGGCTGCTCAAAAATGGAGACAAGATTCAAACGATGTGAATTGATATTGCGTTTTTGGGTGGTCGTACAGGTCGACGTTGTGACCGGTGTTCGTGTACCATTATGAGTCCATAATGGAAAAAATTACAAAACGGGAACCGTGGATAGTTAGTCTTTCGAAAAATAATAGAATTACGGTGCGTGAAAGTCAATTGACCTGATGATACACGATGTGAATGTTACGTAAACTTCTTAGACCTGATCGCAGAAATTTACTGAAAAGATCAAAGTCAACTCTGAATGGTATAACGTATTCGTGTAACTATCTGTTTCAGTTTCATTGGTTTTGTTACATATTACGAAGAGATCGATCTAATTTGTTATATTTATAGTTTATAAATAAAAGTATATATATCTATATTTCTATATACTTTATAAATATAATATATAGATATATATACTATTGTGAATATTGTCTTCACAGCTTGTATGTATTTTTGTTCTAACAATGCGTATGTTTTATACCAATGATATGTATGTGAAAACTTTTTATTAATAAAATTATAACGCTTACTATCGCATGTTACTTTCCGAATAAAATGTAATTGCAATTATACTCACTTTAATTGCACAGAATGTCATTTAAATTTGTTAAAACAGAAAAATTTTAATAGTTAGCGATATGCTCTTTTATTTTTTGGCGCTATGGAACGTCTTTACCTCCTTTTCCATTTTACATATCCATATACATATTTAGGTCTAAATTCCATTTTCTTGCAATGTATTCTGCATTTTATAGCAAAATTATCAGAATATTGGCGATTTTTAATGCATTTATCCCCAATTTCAAATTTATTCTGTCCATAGCGTCTTTTTCATTTGCTTCGAGAGCAATCGAGAATCGATTGTTGCGACGCTGATTGGCGGGAATGCACAGCAACATGGCGTCCATGCCACCATGCCACAGAGTTCAGAACGTTCTCGCTGACAGGTACGAATTTCTCAAATTTCTTGTCGAAATAGGCAGAATTGTATGAATGTTAGCCATTATATCTCTATTAGAATTCTCTAAAGCCATGTCAATCTGTACAATGAATTATAAGTATAGTACTGCTTGATAACGATCTGAACGCTCACTACGGTTGGATTTTTAATTTAGATAAAGTTAAGACAAAGCAAAGATTAGTTTGACGAAAATAGATTACTTATTCTATAGGGTAACAAATGTTACAGACATTTTATTACTCAGATGTGTTTATTATTACTAATAAATATATTTAAATCCCACTATTCCAGTAATATTCATTCTGTGACAGTTGTAATAGAAAATATTCAGTTCGACACGATATTCAGAAAACATCGGTCTTAGGGAAGAAGCCTAACCCCCGCCCCCACCACCCACCCACTTTCCGCCAATTAGCGCGGATCTATTTCAAAAATCTCTTTCATCCAACGGATTTCGTAGTGATTTGACGTGTTCGGAGTGTCTGTTGAATTAATAAGGTATGTCACATAATCTAATATATTCTAGAAGACAAAATTATATACATTGTTTTCGTTTCCCTGTCTTCCAAGTTTTCTGTGGTTTCTTCGTTAATATTATTGAATATGTTGCAAGAAATTAAGTAAATATTGTGCAGTGAACGGAATCACACCACGCGGCGTGCATTTTCAAATCGACTCGAGTATGCATATACGTATCATCTTTAACGTATGCGTATACGCATTTCAGTTCTGAATTCCATTATCTTGCAATATATTCTGTAGTTTCCAGCAATACTACTATAATATTGGTGATTATTAATACATTTATCTCTAATTTCAGTTGAATTCTGTTCCATGGAGTCTCTTTAGCTTGCTTTGAGAATCTGACAAGCGCGAATGCGCAGTAGCATAATGGCGCCATTCCATGTCGAAGTATCGAAGTATCTGGTTGACAGGTAAGGATTTCTCAAATTTCTTGTAGAATTAAATAGAATTGTACAAATGCTAGAAATTATATCTCTATTAGAATTCTCTAAACTCAAATTACAGCTCTCTAAATTAGAAATCACACTATGCGACTCATATCGATGCTGTGACAGTTGCAATAGAAAATATTCTGTTTGACGCCATATTCAAAAAACATCGTTCGTAAGGAAAGAAGCCCATCCCCACCACCTACCCAGTTTCCACCAATTAGCGCAATCTATTTTGAAAATCTGCCTCTTTCGCCGAACGGATCTCGTAGTGATTTGACGTGTACGGAGTGTCCGACGAAGTAAGGTATGTCACATAGTTTAATATATTCTTGAAAGCAAGAGCCTATAAACATTGTTAGCTTTTCCCTGTCTTCCAAGTTTTCTGTAGTTCGTTTGTTGACATTAATGACTATACTGCAAGAAATTAAGAAAATATTGTGCAGTGAACGGAATCACATCGCGCGGCGTGCATTTTCGAAACGACTGGAGTATTCATATATATAGCGACTGGAATATATATAATATCGAGTATTTCTGCTCTATATTCCATTCTGTTGCAATATATTCTGCAGTTTCTAGCAATATTATTATAATATTGGTGATTCTTAATACACTTGCATCTAATTTCAGTTGGATTCTGTTCAATGGCGTCGCTTTCGTTTCCTTCGAGATTTAAATCAGCATTGGCGGGCACGCGGCGCTGACAGCCGGGTTTGCGCAGTACCACAATGGCGCCAATTCATGCCGAAGTTTGAAACGATCTGGTTGACAGGCAAGGATTTCTTAAATGTCTTCTAAAAATAAATAGAATTGTACAAATACTAGTAACATATCTCGATGAAATTATTATTCTTGCCACGTATAAGTTATGTATGAGATACCATTGTGTCGTAAGCGTGCCTAAACGTTTACAAATCTATTATTCACATTTGCTATAAAATTCGAGATGAATTATTGGTGAAGTATATCACGATTATCATTACCTTCGTGCATTTGTTTGATTTTTTTTGTTACTCTTTGTTACAGAGGTATAAGCCCATAATTCGTACCTACATTGACACGTAATAGTTAATTCCAACCAAGGAGTATGTAAGGAGTTAGCATTTTAATTATATTTCAATATTGGTTTGTATGTTCTGAGGCTGATACTGAGATGAAACAACATCAGTTAAAATATTGAGATATTGGAATTGGAATGTTTTGTTAACGGTCATAACTAGACTCCTGATTTATGCAAATGCATATTTTTATAGAAAATAGATAGAACAATAGGATTTTTTTGTGCACTGTTTGCATAATGCATATGTTTTTATGTTTTGTATTTAAAAGCATATGTTTCTATGTTTTATATTTGAAGGAATATGCAATAACTTATTGCATATACATCTCTGCCCTGTATGTTTTTCTTGTGGTACATCACAATAATCGCAAAATGTATTGTTAATCTTGTATATTATCCTTGCATATTTTTCATATTTTAATGCATATTTACATATTTTGAATGCCTCTTTACATATTTTAATGCATATTTACATATTTTGAATGCATATTTATATATTTTAATACATATTTACATATTTTAATGCCCATTTATATATTTTAATGCATATTTACATATTTCGAATGCATATTTACATATTTTTCGTGCACGTTTATTATTCATAAATATCACTAATAACAAAGACTCGATAGGATGAACATGTTTTCTTCCAGAAAATTTTGTGACCGCGCGCAATGCGGTGGGTAGAGTCAGTGTTTGCTCCGTGGTTTTCTAGCTTTTTCAGAGCAAGAGGCTCTGCTTAAATTTTCTACTAGTTATTAATAATATTATCATGGCAGTGGAGCCCCTTTTCAATTATTTCAATCGCGAAAGTAGAGTCTCAATTTGTTCGTCGATAAAATGTGCGGTCGCGCACATTGTCTTTTATTTTTATTTTTTTCTTATATCCGCTATCCGAAGTAGAGTCAGTGCATGACTGGCGGGGATGCTTTAGGCGACACTGACAAAGTGAGAAATGTATCTCAGTTCTATATGAAGAATTAAATTATGTAGATTTTAATGTTCTTTGCGTTCTCGTTTAGTTACAGTTGGCACACTTCTTGACCGTTGAGGTCATTTGAGCCGCCTCGATGATGCTCCCGATGTCTTCCACGAGTACCACTTCTATTATTTTTGCACTCAACGAGTTGGTGAGTCGCATGTGTTTTGGTTCCTCCGGTCCCCAATCATGCCGCAGGACGATTGGTCCAAAGCGGTACGGGCGACTGGTTGTATTTTTTAGTAGTTTTGCGAGCATAGTGACTACGGGTATAGTTTTTATACCCGTCAGTTGCAACGTTATTTTCTTGCGTATTATTTCTTAGATGAAGCTAGACCTGCCTTCTTGTACTCCGCGTTTTTTAATATAACAAAACATCACTAAGAACCATAATGATATTTCTAATTCAAATAAATATTTGATCAAATAAGTACTGTTCATCTAGGTTCCTATTTTTCGATAAAAACAGATGATGACATTAATAAATACATGGAACAAACGTATACGTGTACATATACCGAGGACATTGTATATTAAATTTATAATTGCATTCACAATCAATTGACATTTGTTTTCCCCGACTTCGTTACTGCATGTGTTTCATCATATAATAATCATGTATTCAAGTAAATACATATAACGATTCGTATATTAAAATCAGCTTTGAATATGCGTACCCAATGTTATAGTCGAGTCCTTTTCGTATGAAATTTGTCACACATTATGTACAAGAAGGCACTTTGTATACGGGTAGATTTTCAAATCGGAGTAGCTATCTTGAACAATTTACTTCGATTAAGAAATCACCCGAGGCTTATTCAATAGCTTGTCAATTTTTTAAGTAAATATTTAATTGCATTTACGTCTTAATTGCAATACTTATTCTAGTCAATTCAGTTTCAACGAGAGTCATTTCCCTTAACAAATAAATTATTTATCAGCCGTATTCGAGTTTTCATTGATGTTTCATAAATTCCAAAGTCGAGTCACTTCGAAAGGGATTGAAAATAAAATGTACTATTAGATATTGCAATTTGACTTATACTAATCATTCTTTTAGATCACGATTTGCAGGTTTAACCCCTTCCGTGTTCATTGTCAGGAACTCACTCACGTGCCCAGGTGCTACTTGGGTGAGTGAAAGACACTGGGCACGATGATCATATGGTTTTATATTTATGACAATGTTTGGCGGCTGACATTTGCTAGTGTACCGTGCACGACGTATGTTCCACACTGTGTGTGTGTGTGTGTGTGTGTGTGTGTGTGGTTAGGCCGTGGAATTGCGTCGGCTCGGGAATTTCATAAATAATTATAAACGTATTAATTCCAATTTCACGAAAAGCAATATGGTTTACAATTGCAAACATACATTGCGTGCCATAGCGAATTATGAAAATATGATAACGAATAGAGTACTGTACGAACCAAGTATACTTGGTTGAAAGTAAATGTACAATATATTTTAACAAATGAATATTTTACACGAGAGTAATGCACAAGCATATACGTTTACGCACATTTACGCAATGGTCGCTAGCCTTTGTCAGCCGATTTCAGGAATTGGTACGTACCCTTAGAGCGTGAATGATTGTATGCCAAGCTCGGGTGTCGGAGGCGTCCCGGGACGTCTCTCTAGTGTAGGTTCTCGCGCCCGAGTGTTCGATTGAGAAACGTGGAATGAGGTGTGTTTGCGTGAATGCTTTGCCATTTTTTAAATATAGGTCTAGGTAGGATAGGTAGTATACCTTCTGGCGCGCCTGATAGACATAAGTAGGTAGGGCCGGGCAGGTTGACACAGCCTCTGATCGGGTAGGCACTGTTTCGCGTGTTCAACCTGTTTCAGGAAATCTGATTCGAAAAGTCGACGGTGAAGCTGTGGCGCGAACGAAAATGCGTTCGCCTTTGGCTTTGCCTATCGAGTTTTCGAATTCTTCGCGGTCGTGGTCGCGGTCGCTGTCCCGGTTTAGGCGCCGAAACGAACGTGTTACGTTATGTTCGAGACTGCACGCGTAGGCGAAGATCGATTACAATTTTGCGTAATCGCAATTTTTACGATTATATTTGGTCGAGATTCGTCCACGTGTGTTCCATTTAGTTACGCGGTTTAGATATTTATTTTATCTCATTTTTTTTTTGCGAATAGAGTCTCGAGCCTAGGCTAAGTTTCAGCGGGCATTGCGCCCGAAGAAAAGGAGAAGCTAAATGTCGAAGAGGCCCGACAAACTGTCACTCAAGAGGGCAACTACCAATGGCTCTGCATCCTTTGGATGGAGAACCATTCTTTGGTACTATTTTGTCACTATGCTCGCTTTTGTATGCCGTAGTTGTAGTTTATTGTTTGGCCAGCGCAATTGCCTGGCCCAGCGTCATCGTAATGGGCAAAAATCGCGGTTTTTATTAGCGTCGCGAATGATTGAATACGGTTTGCATTAGAGTTGCGGATAAACACGAATCGCGGCATTTTTTTTCGAGGTGCGATTTAGTATATCGTGGTTTGAATTTGAGTTGCTTTTATTTTAAACTATACTTGCGACATGTACTTACGAGAAAAATAATATTCGTGCTTCTTTTCTCCACAGTTTTTCATTATCATTTACAGTGCGGCGATATTTTTCTTAGATTTTCATATAGCGTTGCGATAATAAATGATCGCGATTTTGAAGCAGCGTTGCGACCACAATGAAATGCCCAAATTGGTTCCTGAGTCACCAAAGGCAGCTGTTAAAGCTGCATAAGGTGATTGGTTTGATGGTAGTCTCGGATGCGACTACCAAATTAAAAATTATGGCTGCATTAAATTACTTTGTTTTATATTTACGAAATACCATATTGAAGATAACGAAGCACCATCCGCGATTGACTTTGCAAGAAATGCACGAGATTAATGTTGCGAAGCAAAGAGTTACACACTTGCAGTTTTGAATCGTGCTTATAACAAGTGGATGAAAAATATTGCCACAGCAGAGAGCACCGATGCTTCTTTTCAATTATTTCAGTCGCGAAGGTAGGATCAGTGCATCGCTGTGGAGGATGTCTTATCGGCAGATGATTTCTGCTTGAGACCCTATCACGATGCGCCCTCTTCTACGTCGGAGGAGCAGGATGCAACATATGATAACTAGCTGTATTCGGGCGCCTAAATATGCGATTGGTGACGCTCGGAATGTGCTGCCACCTACAGAGCTACGACATTGAGGAAGTCTTGTTTCGCAAGTTGCCATGACAATAAACTTGGCGAAATTCGATTTAAATTGTGACGGTCTCCGATGAAACTAAACACCCGTATAACACGACTCGAACTGATTGATGGTGTAAAAGGTGTACTGCAAGTTTGTTAACCTTACTTCCCCTGTAAATCACTCCGTTAAGCATGGAAGAAGAGGCCGGGGGTGCGGAATTTGAAAGTTACGAAAGTATATCGTCAACGCTAACAGAAGAAAGGGATGACCATACGACGGAGCAAGAATATGAACCGCATAGCCAGCTCCAAATAACCGAAGAACTTATCAAACAAACGCAACAAGAATTGTGTTTAATCAAACTGTGTTGGCCCGAGGTGGATCTGACGAAGGACCGGTACCTGGAAACACTCTCGACCAGCTATTGCACCCTGAATGGCAAGGAAAAGTTGCTCGCGTGGTACGCCGAAAATTTTCGTCAACAATTTTCCGCAAAATATCCGGATCGCAAACCATTGCTTCTCGCGTGCGAAAATGAATGTGACGTGCAAGTAAGTTAATATCGAGCATCAGATTTATTAGCTACAGTTTCGAGATCAAAGCGAATTCTTAAAATATGAAAGCAGTCCGTTTTCATTGTTTTCCATTTTCTCCTGCTTGGCTAGACTTGGCTAGACTTGGCTAGACTTGGCTAGAATTATCTGATTAGGTTGATGCTTGGATTGTGGTTAGAAATGCGTTAAAATTCCAGTTCAGTTTAAATAGTTCTTTTTATTTATTTCTCGTTTCATTAAAATTAAATCGTTTTAAGTGTTAAATTAAAGATTAATCGAAAGACGCGGACATTACTTCGTTTTATCGTTTCCATTCATGCACGATAGCTTTTCACTTTGTTTATTTATTCATTTAAAATTCTCTCCCTCGCGCGACCTAAGCGTCTCTTCCCTCCTAAAAAACGCACAGAGTTCGTCCATTTTTATTGATCGCTATAAATCGTTATTTATCGCAGGCGGCTCTCTACTCGCGATCAATCGCGTAAATTTCTTCACAGACGAGATTCCGAATTCTTCAAGTTCGCGAACATCAATGTACAGTAAATTCGTTCGCGTACCTCTAAACTCGATGCACTATAATTAATTTTGAAGGTGTTGCATATTTTTGTACATAACATTGGATATATTTACACATCTTTCTGCACATTACAGCACGTGGTTTTCTTCGAACTAAATAATAATAAGTAACTTCTTTTTACATACGAAATAATGGTCGTGAAATATCTGGTGCCAAAAAGATAGACAGACCCTGCGCAATTCGCGTGCAACGTAGTACATACATAGTACGTAATCTTCGAGTACAGGATCACTTTATATTGTTGCGTTCATAATACGCGTCTTTCAGCGAAGAAAGTTGTCATTTCTCGTTACTCCTGACAGTTTTCGTCTCTCGGTAGAAGAAAAATAGGTTAAGTTAAAAAATTATGCGGGTATGTTCGTGTTTTTTTTTTTTTTTATTTGCTTTATCTTTCGTGATGTACTTCTCTTGATAAATATTTCTTCGACTCATTTTTACACAAAGACATTATCGTTATTATTATTATTATTCTCAATATACAAATTAAATCGTGCTATAAATAAAATTATATTACTTAAGAAAAAATTCTGTTGTCGTTCGAGGTGTTATATTCAATAGGTAACGAGGAATGTCATTGTTGAAACAGACCCTAAAAGTTTCTCATTATCGTTTTAATTTCACGCCGTCGATCGGTCCTTTCCGATTCTCTTTTCCTTCGATTTAACTAATGAAAATAATTGTGTGATAGGGATCTTTCTAATACGCTTTGTTTCTCCCTCCTCTACAATCTAAATAATAAAAATAAACTTCGCTATACATTTATTCGTACATGCTTCAAATGTTCTACAATACATGGTATGCACTTTGCGTTCAAGTGCACGGTCACAGTCTTATTTACACGTACTGTCGCTTGACAGCACTCTCTTCACTTTGGTTTTCTGTTGTGTTTGTTACTTTTTTATAAATACGTTTTGCTTAGCCACAAGATTACTCCTCTCCGAAGTACCGAAACATCTCGCGTGTCACACGAACACACTATAGGAACAATCGTTTAACGAGATGATGTTCTTTACTCGAAACAGATAAAAACGAGTTCGAGATCTATCGATAAAAACTAGTATGGCGGACCGGCTCGTGCAACAAATTCGTTACGCCGCGATGCATATACGTACTATACACGTGTAATGCGTGAAGAGAAGAGGCAAAAAAAAAAAATAAATATTCGAAAGAAACAAACAGAGACTCTTTTTCAGGTGTAATCTTGAGGTAGCAAAGTGACGTTAAAAGTAAAACAAAAAAAAAAAAAAGAAGAAAAAATCTCGAGATAGAAATATGTCGTTTGTTTATAGTTTAACTCGCTTCTTGTGCAGAAATTCGTGTCTACGACTATTAGACGAAGTACGCTGCCATATCTGGAACTGTACACGTGGCAGGGGTGCGGAAAATTTGTCAGTGACTACATCGAGTACGAGCCACTGGACAAAGCACTCAGTATGGTAATTAGTCGAACAATGTTTTCTCATCAAACATCTTACTTCGTAAAGCTAAGCGACAAAGGTCCTTAAATATTTATATATGTATATATTTATATATATAATTTCTCATCGGTATAACAAACACTGCCTTGTCGTTTTTCGTTTCGATTTTTCTCAATTGTTTTATTTGGACCATTTAGTTACGTGCGAGTCACGTGCACGCATTACGTTAAACCTTAATTTATTTACCGCACGTAAATAACCCGCTAACAGAACGAGAGGTAGAACTGTTTGGGAAAAAAAAAAAAGCCTAGTCCACAATTAAACGTCGTGAAGCTATTAGTATTTAAATATACTTGCTCGATTGGTTAAAAACGTAAAACGCGAACTATCACGGAACGTGTACCCGGACCGCAATAGATAATACAGAGAGTGTACGCGATCTCGATCTTCGATTTTTGGCATGTAGTACACCTATCGACGTGTCGCATCGTCCAGGATATAACGGAGCGGAGGGATTCCGTCGAACATTCCGAAACGCGTCGTCATCTGTCGGTCGAGTGAGAGCATTCGTGCTCCCTTTCATTGTTTCTTTTTACACGCGAACGCGGGCAAGCTTCCCGCCCACGCACGCACTTAACACTAACGAATGATAGAGCGTAGTAATCGATAATTAATACCCCTCTATGGATATCTTGAACTTTTATTATAATTACAACAGTCCATTCATGAATTTGGTATATCCTCTTATGTACAAGGTTGTGATAATGAAGGGGGCGGGGGATCGTCGCGACCCATTTTGATTCGAACCGACTTTTAAGGTAACTCAAAAACGAACAAAAACGAAAGAGGAACGAACGAACGAGAAATAAGGGAAGAAACACGTGGATCGGGACGACAGTCGCGCGATCGTGTATCGATTCGTTTTAAATTACGGGACATAGTAAGAGTTCTTTCAAGGGGGGTGGGCGAACGAACACAGCACACATTTCTCCCGTTCGGATTTCTCTCTTCCACGCATGCACACACACGCGCGCGCGCGCGCGCAATTTCCAAAGCACACGACAATACGAGGTGGGCGAATTCGCGAGTTCGGCAACGAACGATGCGGTGAAATTAAAAACAAAAAAGAACGAGAATTAAAGGCCAACAAATTTTTTTTTTCTTTAATTTACGTTTCGCCCGGACGAAAGAGATTGATAAAAGGTTGACCGGCCAACGACGATAACGGTGCGTCGCCGTATACGATAGCGCGAGAAGAAAGACGACGAGGAGAATAGAGAGAGACGTCTCTCTCTATCAAGCTCAACTCGTTCTATCTTTCTTACCTCTACCTCTGCTCGATTCTACCTATCTTTTTCCCACCTCCTTCCGCGTGTGCCGGGCGGCGCGTGCTTAACACACTCTTTCCTAAGGATATATATTTAGCATCACAGCTTCTCGTCGCCTCTTCTCGCCTACTTTCTGCTTTGTTTCGAACTGGACGACGATTTCTTCCTACACGCTTTCAGATTGTCCAATAGATATTTGAACTGTATGATCTGGAGCCTCGTGACCGCTGGGTCGGAGCATTTGTCCAACCATTTGAAGAATTTCTCGCCGTGCTCGATCGCTTCTTCGGTGCTAGTGGGCCCCTCCCCGGACGTTTCGACGTCCTCCGCGGCAGTGGCAGACTCCTCGTCCATGTTCAGGCTTCGTTTCACGTTCTCGTTGTTATTGTTGCATAGCACGTTGTCGAGCATGGCCCTCGCTTTGCTCGGCGATTTCTTGGCCACCGGGCTCGGTGTTAGCGGGGTCGGCGTTATCAGCGGGAAGCTGCACTGCTTGTACCATTGCCAGAACCACGAGCCGTCTTGCTGATTGATGCTCGGATTGAAACTTGCCGACTGTTGGCCGAGCAGCTGTTGCTGCTGCGTCAGCCACAGCCATAACGCCTCGTCCACCTTCTTGTTGCCGCTGCTCACGTTCCCGTCCTTTTTCGGTTTGCCCGCCGATCGTTGAATACTGTTCTCGTTCGTTTTCCTCGGGGAGGCGGGGACCGGCGTCGACGGTGCTTCCGCGGCAGGTGGTAAACTCTTTCTCGTGCTGCAAGATTTCGCCACCATGGAGTCCATTTGCGCCGGGGCAATCGCCGAGATACTGTGCCTCTTGCTACCGCCGTTCAAGCTGCTCATATTCGAGAGACACGCGTTCGCGCTATTTTTCGTGTACTGCAGACCGTTTTCGACGAGGCCGACAGTGCTGCCGTGGGACAACGCCGGTGACATGCTCAACAAATTCTTGGCGAGCGTGCCGGTGGCGCCGGACAGAAGGCCCAATTGTTGCAGGAGTAGCGAACTATTTTCGGGTCTCATGCCCGCCATGCTGGTCATCAGTCCTACGTAATCGATCTTCGGTTTGTTGTCCTGCTTGCCGTCCACGTCGACGAGGACATCCCCGACAAACGACGTGCCCGCGCTGCTTATCGATGTCTGCTGGTCCATTTTCGCCTTCTTCAGGCAAGGACCCTCGTCCTCGCTGGACAAATTCGCCGAGCCACCGGCCAAATTACCCGCGGTCATGTTCGCGCCGGAAGAGGAGGCAGGCGAGTGCGCCTCGCTATCCGGTGTCGACGAATTCCTCGCCATACCTCTGATCTTGTGCTCCGACTTGCACCATCCGCGTAGCGTTGACTCTGGTACCCCGATGTCTCGTGCCACCGACGCTTTGCTCTCCCCTTCGTGAACCCTTTGGATCGCGTCCATCTTCTCGGATGCGGAAAGCGCCCGCAAAGGGCGCTTTCCAGGTCGTGCCGACTCACCCCTCATACCTGCGGGACGACTATCTTTCGCGCCTTCTCGCAAACGATCCTCGTAACCACAGTCCTCCGTCGTCGCGCCGCCTTCGTCGATCGCTTTTGGATCTATTTTGCTGACTATGCGATCCCTGCCACGGAATTTATCGTGACCGTCCAATACCCGATCAGGGTCGTCCGCGTAAACGTCCACCAAGTGATTCGTCGTCCTGAGATCCAGGTTGAACGATTTTGATCTTCGCTCGTCCGTCTATAAATGTCCTCCGTCTCCTTTCTTTTTCACCCCGTATTTTCTTCGCTCCTCTTCTTTCCCTTCGTTCGCGAGCAGTTTATTCGTGCCCGTTGTCACGAAGCGTCAGCGAGCCTCGAGCGGTCTTGCGACGAGCGAGAGGGCGATCGATCGACGTTCACGTTCCAGATCGCGCCATCCGACTATATCGGGCCTGCGTGTGGACACGCGAGGAATTCCAATTGCTCGTCCGCGAGACAGGGGACACACGCGCGACGTGCTCGATAAAGAAAAAGAGAGAGAGAGAGAGGGGGAGGGAGAGAGAGAGTTCGATGCCGATGTGCGCGTTCGAGCCACCGTCCTTCTTCGACCGTCGTCCGATTCGATGAGCGTCGATAAGGTGTTTCCGATAGGCGAACCCGTGGAATTGCAACAACCTTGGCCACAATGCTCGCGACAACAACGGCGACGACAATATTAGTAACGGCACTTTTCGACCGCGTAACAATAATCACACTGTACGGCGACGATAACCACCGCGACGTCGATGGATAAATAATTGCGAAAAAAACGACGACGACAAAACCGACAACGATACGGGAGAGCCGATCCGTACGCCGTCCCGTTGCCACGGCGTGTGGCAGCGATTCGTATCTCGCGCAGTAGTAAATAATACCGTGTGTAAACGTGGTTACGCCGGTCGGGGGAGGTCCTCGTCTGTGGAATAGCACATGCGCTCACAGAGAGTAATAAAGAACTTTTTTATGAATGAAACAACTCGGTCGGCCGGGTTCCCCTTCTAGTATGCCGCACTCCCCTCTCTTTCGCTGACAGTGCTTCTCGTTCTCTCTCCGTTTCACGCACTTGTTCCGCTACTCCAACCAACACCGTCGTCGTCCACCTCTTCGTTTCTCTCGTTCCACCGTCTGCCACCGTTTCTATCTTTCTCTATCTCTGAACGCGTCCTCGTCGGCGCTAGCGCGAGTAAAACGGGACACGTTTTGCTTCGCTGTTTCGCTGCTCTTCGTTTGCGGCCACATCAGCCAATCCGCAGTCCGCGCGGGAAACGATATTATTACTCTGCCACGAGGAATAACAGCAGCCTAGTAGCAGACTAGTAGAAACGAGACGGCGAGGACGCAATTTCGCGTAACAAAGATACCGATAGAGACGCGCGATCGGCACCGGGATTACCGGGACTAATCGGGCCAGAAGCGAGATATCAGTTTTCAGCGTCGCGTTATTCTTCGGTTCGGTATTTCTTCCAACCGTCACGTTCTTTTCTGGATTTCGTTCGCTCTCGCTCTTCCGTCTTCGTCTGGAAACCGGTGCGTGTCCGTGGTTCTGCTCCGTCTTGGTTTTGCTCGACGTGCGTGAGTTATACCGATTGGCCGCGGGGTAGAGACGTTGCCAGTGCGAAAGGAAAAAAAAGCACACACCGCGTGTCTCGACGAAAGGACGGCCGTCAAGGACAAACGCGAAACACCCGTCGTCGCGCACCAATTTCGTAGCAAAACACCGTGCAATTTCCTTCACCTTCCGAACACGTCTTTCACTGTTCTTCCTGCTTATCGCTTCTCGTTCTCGACCGATTATCGCGATCAGCGATCGACCTGTGCTATTATTCGGCGAGACCCCGCGGTCGAATTTATCGAATGACAGAAGAATTGCACGCGGCTCTTCTGTATCACTTGCAGCGGCACGAGAGAAGATTAGCTGACACTGATCTGATGACAAATTTTCACTGCGCTCCCTTTTGATTCACTTTCTTCTCGTCACTCGGTGTAATTGATCACTGGGACAGAATCGATGAAACGTGCAAAACAAATGCAAATATCCGTCTGTGCACGGGTGCCCGTTTAAAAACGCTGCAGTGTTCGACACGTCCGCGACAAACACTGTTTCGAACAACAAATCACAACTGGGTATCGTCCAATGTTGTAACAAATGTAATGCACTACTCGTATTATAGTGACACCGGCGATCCTCACCTGACGGTGGATCGACCTCGACTGAACCGCCGGTGTGTGCGCCGCGTCGTTGTCGCTGGCTTCGCGTGTAACTGCTTTTAGGGGCGCGCGTCGCGTCACCTCGTCGCGACTGCCGAACCTGTGTGATCGCCGATCAGTCGATCCGCCCAGTTCCACGGCTAGTAGCTAACTGTTTCGGTGTGTGTGCACGGTGGATTGGTACACACGCGAGCACCGCGGAACGGTCAAGGGAGAGAGTGTACAAGACTTGCGACTAACGATGCTCTCGCGACGAATCGCGACGCTCAACTGCGGTGGTGGTCGCCGCCGGCTTTCCGCGGACTCGCGACGCCGTCTTCTCTGCCTCCTCCCACCCCCGCGTCCCCCACCCCTTCGTCCGGACTTCCCCTCGCCGTGCGGCACCGCGCCATTCGGCCGTTCCTTCTTTCCCACCCCTCGACCGCCGATCCGTCGCAACCCAGCTTGCGCCTCGCCTTGCCTTCCTTGCCGTGCCGTGCCATGCCTGCCTTGCCTTGCCTTGCCTTGCCTTGCCTTGCCTTGCCTTTGCCATGCCGCGGCGCGCGTCTTGCCTTAGCCTCGTCCTGCCTATACCAGCTCTTCTACGCTACCTATCGTCCCTTCCTGACCCCCCCCCTCCCCCTGCCCCTCACCGTCCTTGCTCTTCGCCGTTCCCTTCGTCGTCTCCGACGCCCTTCCGCTCGCCCCTTCTCGTTCCCGTCCTCATCCTTTCGTCCCTCGGTCTTCCTTCACGGTGAGCTGTCGAACCGCGCTTCTCTCGTTTCTTTACCCCTCTACACCCTTATCCACTAAACCCCTCTTCAAGTCCGCGACCCTCTTCGGTTCTCTCAACCGTCGTCTTCCTCGTCGTCGTCGCGCGTCGTCGTCGTCGTCGTCGTCGTCGTTGTCGTCGTCGTTGTCGTTGTGTGAACGTCTACGTCGTCTACCACCGGTGTATATTATAAGCCGATGTGCTTCGTCCTTGCGGACACGCGACGCAACGCGACAGCAATTTGCGTTTTCTTCGTCGCAAAGTTCCTCGAGCGACGATCGCGATAAGACAACGAAGAGAGGACTACCGCGAATCGTTCTTATACGGACGAATTAGAATATATATATATATCCTTGTCGCATTGTGAGCCGCGAAGCTTGTAATCGCGTTGCATCGTACAATCGTATATGCATGTATGCGTGTAACGCGTAGTCGCGAACACCGTCTTCGGGACTCGGCGTGTCCGAGTTTCCGGTCGGCCGATCGTTCGCGCTCGCCGCTAAGAGAAGCAGGCGAGGCGAGACGAACGGGATGGCCGCACGTTTCGTTTGGTCGCCGTGAAATTTACGAGCGCGCACGATTTTTTCGTCCGTGTCCGAACGCCCGCTTAATTTCCCGCGACTGTAGGCACCTCCCTCTTTCCAACTGTCTGGCCGTTTCCCCCCCTCGCCGCTTTTTCTCGAACGCAGGGGAAACGAGATAGCGCGTGGAGGAGCCAAACCCGTGGCAAAACCCTTAAATCCGACCCTCCTCCCTCGACGTAGCGCGGCCCCGAGGGAAGAGCCGGATTTATGAGCGCGGCCTAAAATCCGTACGCGAGCAGAGTTACGGAGCCGGTGGCGATGGTGTACGAGAAGGAAGGCCGCGGTAATTCGCGGATAAATTTGTACCGCCACCGCCTGTGTATTCGCTAACGATGGCCGCGATGCGTTCGAATTAATATGAATTCCTAACAGGAAAATCCCCAAATGCTACCTGCTCGTAGGTATCGTATGATTCGCGAGAATACTCTGCCGACAGTATCGCGACGCTTATCCGTATCGAGTATTATCATCGATGCAGTAATATTTAGTGGCGGCACGACGGTGGTACGACCGGCACCTACGTCGATTTCTTTTTCGCGGCCGAACGAGTCGCCCTACCCTGACGATAATTATCGTGCGAGCACGCACGCTCACGTTCGCGCTCGACCGCTGCCCGCTTTGGCCTTCTGCGAGTCCCACTTTGCTTTGGAGCCGCTCCGCGCCGGAGGACGGCGACGAAAACGACGTTATATTACCTGTGCGCGCGGGATGCGGACACGGAATGCTTCGGATGCTACGGATTTTTCGCTCGTTCCAGAAATAATCGTACCCCGAAATATATCGGTCTCTCCTCCTCCGATGCACCTATCCGTGTATGCACGCCTCGCGCGCGCGCGCGCGTGTGTGTGTGTGTGCGCGCCTGCAAGGTAAGCGGACGTTAAAGGGGAACGCGCGCCTGTCGAGGGAAAAACGCGTTCGCGTTTCATGTAACGCGCGGCGAACCGTTCGAATCGAGTGGCGGCTGAAAGGGCGGCTAGGTTGGGGAGGATCGAAGTCGAACGTCGATGACGATAAAAATGTTACCAAAGGGGGATGCAGCGGGAAAAGAGAAAAAAAAAACACACCGGTAGGTGACACAAAAATATAACGCATTATCTACACATCGCGTACCTATTAACAATCGGATAATCGCGTTGCACACAAGTAGAGACGTTCCTGTCGTTTGTCGATACATGTATCGATGGTCGAGTAAGGCCCGCTTGGCGGGCAGTACCGTTATCGAGAAAACAGCGTTACGAAAATATTTCGAGCGGGCGCGCACGGAGATCGAAGAGATAGCGTTGGAGCCCGGACGTCACCGGATACACCTTATCGATCTCGATATCGGTGGTTCGTCGGGAGAGAGACGACTCGGTTGGACGTACGGCGACCGATTAACGAACCGGGCGAGTCGCGCAAAGGGGAAAGGACGAAGGCGCGAAAGAGAAAGGAGAAGCGCGGTGCGGCGCGAGGCGAGGGAGGAAGAGGATGGACGAACGGACGGTTAAGGGGTTGAGGAGGGGTGTGGGGGGCAAAATCGATCGACACGTCCTCTCCGGCGAGGCGCACTTTGCGCACCGACACAGAGGCAGAGACCAGTGCCTTCGCCACTCGAGCCGGTAACCCGTACAATTAATTTTCACCTGCTTCCCTCGCGGCTCGGCATTTCGCGGAAGGATGCACGTGGAGGTGAGAAAAAGGATGGGCCAGCCAGGCGTAGGAGAAGTTCTACACGCGCAACGACGCGACGCGAGTCGAGCTACGCGACAACGTAACGGTCATCCGCGATCGCACCGCGAAAGAGACACGCGTGTACCCGATTGAACACGAAGAAAATGGTCTGGACTAATTGTAAGATAGGAATTCCAAGGAGGGCCATGGTCAAGGAATAATTCTGCTCCCGCGACGTCTTTTCCTTGCTTCTTATTTCTCGCCGCGCCCGATTTGCGCTCGAGAGTTGAGAATGTATTTGACAAATTGCAGTTACTGATAGATAAGATTTTAGTAGCACGTGGTTAGTAATGTAACAATTGCGTTGGGTGAATATATTCTTTTTAAATCAACCATTGATACGGTTAGGCAGTAATATATGTACATGTATAGAATGCACGGCAAAGAGTTACTGGCATCGTTTTCCAGAGAAAGAAACAATCGGTGCTGGTTAACAGGAAGGACTCCTATCTCTGACCGCGACAGTGGCTGGTTCCCGTGCAAGTCAGATAGCGTTCCAACTAAATCACTTCAAATTCAGAATTCCACGATATTTCTTCGACTCGAAGCCACCCAACCTTCGAATGCTTACGCATTCTTCGTTCCGGACAATAGCGAAAGTGTTTCTAACGTTCGCGTATAGTAGAACATCACACTCGTCCATCGATTCTACCTTAATGGCCGCAATTAGCGCACCTAAAGACACGAACCTTCCCCGAATCGAATAAAGGGCTCAATAAATAGGCGACACGAGTAACGTTCGAGGAAGCAATTGGAATATCCCGAGGGATTAGCGGCGTAATTGTTGGTCACTTGGATGGACAATAGCCGGGTCTGCCGATTGTCTTGCGAAGGAAAAGTTATTTACTATTCGACAACCGATGACGAATAACAAGCGTGGGCGTAGTTTTCGAAGAAACGGCAGCGGGATTAGGCGAACGGAATCGACTATCGGTTTATCCGGACACGGATTACCTGAGTCCTTTGCTCTGTACCTTATTATCGAGCGCCTGCTTTTACGACGCTTTCCGTCGAGGGCCAGGTTAAGTCACGTTCAGCCTGTTTGCTCGTCCTTGCTGGGGGGATATCTGAATGCTATGCGATTCGGAGCTGGAATTGGAATTGTTTCATCGGTTGCACAAAGTTAATTATCAAGGAGAGGAAAGAAAAGCAAAGTGCGAGTACTAATCGTGATTAGAGAGAGGGAGAAAATAATTGTTGAAGATCCATTACAAATTTCTCAATCGTCTCCTAACATAGCTTTGCTATCGAGACAATACCAATGATACCCTCGAATTTAAAGAATTTCTTGCCTGTCGCGTGCTCCGAAATCGACAGCAATGCCATTCGTCGAACGATTAATCAATCGTTTTCCAACGCGGAGGCAACACATTTGTACAAGATAGAGAGGACAATCCGTTTTAAAGGAACAACCAAGAGGGGGCGAGAATACGATGGTTTTACCAGATACCATGCTACAGAGGGTAAAAGACACCTACTAAAAGCTAATAGGGCGTATAATGGAGAGTGGTTGTATAGTGTACGATTACGCGGACGTTTTATAGTATTCTCGGGCAGGAGGTACAATTAATAATTCCATAGAGCTCTTAAATCTCTCTCGTCGAGTACGGTTCGCGCGTTCTTCTTTTGTTTCCCTTTTACGACCGCGAAACAGAGACAGAGTCGGATGGTGAATAGAAATGGAAAGGAAAGAAAGAGGGAAAGAAATAGTGGCGAGGATTAACTTGTTGTGTTCGAGTGACCGGCCGTCAAGCATAAAAGGAGTTTTTGACCTGGGCCAAGTCGTTAGAAAAAAAAATTACAATGCACGAGCCCGTGTACCGGTCTACCTTGCATGGTAGTCACAGGTGTCCCGACTTCTATTGTCGTAATCAGTTCGAATGCAGATATTTCGGGCGCATTCGACAATCAGGAAACGAACGCCGAAAGATTCCGTGCTTCTCAATCCAGAGCTTCTTCAATTCCTCTCTGATCGTTCCACCGCTCTTTATTTGCCTTTTCAACTTTTAACAGTCGTAACGGTGTCTGGCTGGAATCTTGTTCGCCGTGGGCACATTCACGAGACAGCCTCTGTTGTCGTTGAGACATTAATCTCGCGCGATGCTTGTAGCATCGGATGCATCGATTTTCTAGTTTACACCCGAACCCAGAGAGTTACCAAAATATAGATTGGTAATTTGTCGAGGAATTCTATCGACTAAGATGCAAACTATTTTATTCCTCGAGGACGCATTAAATCTTCGGCTCAATTATCTGGTAACAAAAGGTTTTACGCTTCGTATTACATAATTTTCAATACGCATATCCAACCCCTCTCGGTGTTACGAGTAACGAATTCTACAATGTAATGCAGAAATAGAATGTCCCTTACTGGCAGTGATTCATTCTTAATTTACCAGTATTGAGTAATGTGGAGTGACTCGAGGGCAAATATACTGAATCGTTTTAGGAGTGCCGCTCATCTTGTTATTATAATTATTATTACGACTGCAACAGATATACATAATACTTGACGATAATAAATAAAGGGACAATAAATCGCCCCCGTGTTTCCTTCAATGGAAAATTCAGAGAGGCACGTATATACGTAAGAACAGAGGCCCCCAGCTTTGACGAAGACGAATGTCTGGTGTCGCGTACACTCGACGCTAAAGTAGCAGCGGGGACGAAGCGTGCAACCGGAGAAGAACGAATAGAGAAAGAGCGTGGAGAGTGAAGTTCATTCATAAAAAAGAAAATTATTACGCCCGCGGTGAAGCGACTCCCGCAAAGTGAATAATGCCTGCTGCTTGCCCCTCTCTAACTCGCTCTATCTCTTTCTCTCTGCTTGCCCGGTCGACACAGTCCGCAACTTCTGAACGACGATTATCTCTATCCTGCTTCTCGTGCTCTCTTCCACCCTCCATCCTCCTCTCTCCCTCTACCGATCGTCATTGCAATCGCGAAAGATCTTCCGTGATAAACTTCCACCCTCCCACGCGGTCGAGGGTCATCTCTTTACGTCCGCACCGAAAGTATTACAGCAAAAAGGAGAAAGATAGACGCTGGACAAAAGTTGCACGGGTCGAGTTCTTAACTTGCTCATTTAATGCTCGGGGTTAATGCGACTGCGTGGGTGGAAGTTTGAAAAGAGTTTCGATATATCGACTGCGCCTATACACCGCTCTCGCGCCGTATCGAGATTCGAGGGAGAGCAACAGAGAAATATTGCGCGAGGGAACGGGGGTGTACGAGGGTGGGAGAGCGCATGTACGAGCAATGGGAGAACTACCTAACAGTTCCCGACCCGTTGACCCCTAAAGTTTGCCGAGCGAGAATTCGCATTCCGTGAATGGGGCAATTCATAAATGTATCTCCCGATGTCTCTCTTTCGTCTACCGCCTCTCTCCCTCTCTCGCCAGCTCCACGTGGATTTTCCATTGCGTTTCACCACATACACTCGACCGCGCTTCTCTCTGTCTCTTCATCAACTACCCCTCGTAAAAACGATTCCTCTTTTTCTCTGTGACTCCGTTGCTTGTATGTCTGTTTGTTTTACTTTTATTTTCATCGTTTTTCCCCTCGTACTTTTCTCTCTTTTGCCGAACGGTTGTTTCGTTGTCGGACGGTGGCAGATACACGTGGCCCAGAGAATCGCGGTGATACTTTGTCTCCGATTTAATGGACGTCCCGCGAACACGCGATTAACGCGTTCGGTGCTTTTTAATTTTCGCGCAACGCCAGCACGCGGATCGTTCGAGCGTCGGCACGCTTCGGGCCGTGAAAATCGTATTAATTGCGAGCGGGGTTGGCGCGCATAATTGCCTCCGGATTTCCTCAATCGGACCGGGAAAGTAATCCAAGAGCATTTCTCTATCTTTCTCCAGCTCTGTCTCGTTTCACAGCCCCCCCCCCACCTCCCCGTCCTTCCTTCCCAACTTCACCTTTCCCTGTGTGTATCGGGCGGTCCGCATACTTTCGCAAACTTTGTTTGCTGTTCTTGAAAACTTTGAATCGGTTTCACTCCGGCAAAACTCTCTGGTAACACGAAAGACACATCGCTACCCTGTTGCAGCGGCCATTCAGTGACGTTTGTCGGAGAATTAGCGGCTTCGTGTTTCCGCGTACAGTTTTCTCGTATTCATCGTTTGCATTTTAACAAACGGTACATTTTTTGCTTACTCCACTTACTTCGACGACGAGCATACCTATATTTTCTAACCCTTTAAACGGTTCAAATGGATCCAAAAATTTTCCAACAAAATAACCGCCGCTGTTGGCAGTCCACTGAACAGAACGAATCTCTTTCACAATTTGCCCTTCGTGTATGCCGATGGCGCGTAGAAAGGGTGACGCTCGAAAATTTCGTTCGTTAAAAAGGAAAATCGATAGCCGGCCACCCCCTGACATATCGAGCGCCCACGTGGTTGTTACTTTGTGCTCTACACCCGCGCGTATCTCTGCGATCTCGCACCTACCTGGACACCCACGTAACCGGCAGCCAAGTGGAAATCCTGGTAGCCGTTGGTCGACGCTGCTCGACGCAGCTCGACCCTGTTCGACGCTGTTCGACGCTGTTCGGCGAACGAAGAATAAGAGGAAGGAAGCAAAGCGCCGAGGGGTGTTCGGGAGGATCCATCGACGACAAAGAACAAGACGGACAGAAACTGCCGAGAGCAAAGCGGCAGATGGAAAACACGGTAGGTCTCGCCGTGGGTTTCAGCGATGCAAAAGCGTAGCAACGAGGGAAACGCGAACTGGACCAAGGTAAAGGGGGAGCCCGGCAAAGGTGCAGGGCACGGCGATAGAGGCGGGGGGTCTCCGTGGAAATTTACTCGAAGCACGGGTTATAGGAACTTGGCCGTAGCAGCAATTCGAGCTTTCGGCGTAGCTGCTTCGCCCCCGTGTACGCGTCGCGGCTTTCGTATCCGCGGCTAAGAGCAAAGGGGCGCCAAGGGTTCGGGTCCGTTGCCGGATGGCGGAGGTATCTCGGCGGCAGAGGGATGAGGCGGGAGAGGTTCCGCGAGTCGTTTGTACGCGATGGAGTAGGACAGAAAATCAAGACCGTGTTCGCGATAGCGGAGAAGCAACGTTACCGCGGCGGACAGACAGAGACACGGTATAGAGAGCCAGTGGAAGATCGACAGAGACGAGAAATGTCGGGTGGTGTGGTCGGTAGTGCCCGCCGCCGGGGCGATGGGGGGCGAGGGGGGAGGGGTGTACGCGAGGGTCGCTCGAGGGATCGAGGCAAGAGGACCGCGCTCGGGGGTGAAGAGAGAGGAGAGAGAGCGCGGTCGCGCGGGGCTTGGCGCGTTTCACACGGGACAGGGGGTGCGGAGGGGTGGGCCTGGGGTCGGGATCGCGGGGAACGGCGAAGTAGGTCGTCTCGCTCTCCCTCGTTTCACCCGTCGATTGTTCCGTCCTCTTCTCGCTTATCGCTTTCTCTCGCTCCGCTGTGTATTCCGCGGTAAACGGCCAGGCCTGGTCGACGGACCCTCGCATGGCCTGCAGCTGTCTCCTAACCCCTCCCCTCCGCGCCCCTCGAACGTCCGTTCGTCGGTCCGTCGGTCGGTCGGTCGGTCGGTCGGTTCGTCTCTCGTTCCCTCTCGCTTCGTGCCGCGCTTGCCTTCTCTCTCCACTGTTACCCCCGCGTGCACCCTTACCAGCCTTTCCTATCCTCTTCGCAACCGCGCTCCCAGCGTGCTCTCTCGCTGCGAGCCACCCTACACACCCTACGCGAGGAAGGAGAAGTACGCGAGGGAGAGAACGATCGGGGGCAAGGGACAGGATAGACAGCGAGAGGGGGGGGGAGAGGGAGAGCGTGCGTGTTGGAAGGGCAGCCAGCGAGAACGCGACTCTACTTCGATGGCCCTATGTACTAGATAGAGGGAAGAGAGAGAGAGAGAGAGCAAGAGAGCGGGAGAGACACATATAGGTAAGAGGAGAGAAGCTACCCTGGTGTAAATACATAGCTGCACGCCACGCCACGCTATGCCACGACCGCGGGGCGACCCAAGCAGCTAACTCGCGCCACGAGAAAGCGGGATACCTACCTACCTACCTACCTACCTACCTACCCACCTACCTACCTACCTACCTACCTACCCACCTACCTACCTACCTACCTACCTACCTACCTACCTACGTAGCCGCGAACTATGGACGGAGCGAATAGGGAGAACGACCGATCGGTCGCGGAAATGGCCGACCGATAGGAATGGTAGACGGTATACGCGTCCGTTTTGTTCTTGAACCGGTGGGGAATCATCTGGGGAAGAACCGAGGGGAGAGAAAAACAGGCCGCGTGAAAAGGATCGTGAGCAGCGGGTCGCGATCCAGCCCGTAGGCCTTCCTCCTATGCATCCATCGGTCTGAAGCAAGGGAGATCGATAAGACGAGCCCCGTACCGAACCGAACCAAACCGGTAATTCTTTGCCGGCGCAATGGAGAACGAAGCGAAGCGTAACACACCGATAGGGTGGAAACTTGTAAAAATATAATAAATCGTGGCGCAGGATGGAACGGAGACGGGAGATAGGAGGGAAAGAATAGAGAAGAACGCCGCGGGGGAAAAAGGTGAGAATAATTGCAGACATCGAAGTAACAGCGGCTGGAGGTGAAGATCTCTGGATGTAACGAGAGCCCCGGATCTTTTGACCCAGGCGACCAGCGGCGAAACACAGAGGAAAAGATGGAAGGAAATAACGAGAAGTGGACACGGGCGAAACGGGAAAAGAGGATTCGCTGGTGGCGAGCGGAGAAAATCGTAGGGGCCGCTGGACACGTTTCTACCGATACAGGACACAACTTTCGGGTTCTTTCTATCTCCAGCAGCGCGGATAGTTTCCGTGGGCGAGAAATCGATTTCTGTTCTGCTCGCCGAGCGTAAAGTAGACCGTCGAACGAACGAACGTACGGCGAGGCGGCGTGATACGCGGCTGCAATTTACGCGGCTATCAGGCATACGTATATACGGAACGTATCGCGACGTTCGAGCGATACCGGAAAAAGGGGCTTTCCAAGGTCCCTCGATAAAAAGCACCAAGGGGTTGGGGCTGGCTTTTTTATCACGAAAGAATAATCGCCCGATCGTTTATCGAGACGACGAATTTCACAATGGAGCGAAATCGTGCTGCTTAATTTCTTGGTAATTATTGAAGTCACCGACCGAACTTGCTTGCCAATCGTTTAAATTATCGTAAAAGGTAATACACTGTACTTCCTATTGGCCAGAGGATTGATCGATTGTTTCGACAAAATCGAGAAACGATTACGAGGACAGATATACTCGATCGAAGATTTAGCATCGTTTAATAGCGACAATCATCCACCCCGTGCCACCCCCACGGTCCACTCCCACCCTTTATCATAAATCCCTTGGCGGATGTTTGAAGCGCAAAGCTGTATAGCCGTATATCAGATAGCCGAGTTATAGAAGTGGGTCGATCCTATCTTTCTGCTTGGGGTGCGACGCGTTGCAACAAGTGCGAGACGATAGAGCTACATTGAGATTCAGTCTGCTCCGGCTCAATTCCATTCATCGTCGAAACAGTTCCCAACCATATGCTTTAACGATCGGCACTCGGCCGAAAACACAAATTATCGAGTTAACTCGGTACTCTCTAAATAGACCGACGCTATCGTGGCTAACTATCGCCGAGTAATTTTAATTAGATCGCGCGACCAATGGTAACGTGGCTCGACTTTTCGCGTGCGTTATTGCACGCCGGCCTGTTCCGTCTCTGCCCATTCTCCGTTGCATTTTTCCGTTTCTTTCTTATTTGAGACTAATCGTCGGGAAGTATGAAAGATTGCACGTGCAAAATCTGTTGGGGTTGGGGATGGGATTCGCGCTACGAATGACAAAAATTTGCGAGGAAGAATTTCGAAACGAACTGTAGACAAGGATTTCAAGGGTACGAAATTTTTTGCGAACAAATTACGCTACGGTTTTTGTTGCAATTTTGCAATCAATTGCACGCGTGCTTGTTAACGATTGCGGAGCAATTTATTCGCACCCCCCCCCGTCGTTTATTGCGTCGCAAATACGGGTGCACGTTTCTCGATTATTTTTGCACGAAAGAATCAGCCCCTTTTCAGTACTACCAGGAGTTGCGCCCCCACCCTCTGTATATGTATCTCTATACGTATCCTCATCTCTCTCTCTTTCCCCGTACGTATACAATCAGTAAACGCAACAAGTTTCCTTTTTATACGGTGACCTACAGGTTATTCAAAAGGAAGCTTAAAGCGGAGAACGGTATTGTTATCGTGGTAGGTCACGAGGGAAACTTATCGGTCTTCTCCCGCAAAAATCCTTCCCTCCTTCACCGCCACCTCCTCTATCACCGCCTCGTTCCATTCTATTCTACGAATTCTCTCGACAATTGTATTTTAAGTCCGCAGCGATTTAAGGGCTCGTTTCTCGCCCTCGCCTCTCGCACTCTAAACAGAGTCGCGACCGAATGTTTTAATTGAAATCCCTCTTCTTCTATCTCACCCCATGTCTCGGCCCGTCCTGTACATTTAAATTTCACCGAACGAACAAAAGTGAAACGGTCCTCGTTCAGCTGTCGTCCGTCTATCCAGCCACTTTATCTCTCCTACATTCCCTCCAACGGATACCCTTTGCTCTTTACCTGGGTAAGAATATTTACCACTTATACTATCGCTGTTGATTATCCCCTGCAATACACGTACTCGGTTTTTTCTCTCTAAAACCACGTTAATTCCGGGCCGCGTAAAATTCCCCAATTTCTGCCCCCGCGTTCTCGCCGTACTCCACGTACGCGTTTCAAACCGAAAGTGCTTAAACGTTCTCCGTAACGAAATGCGTGTCACGTAGCGAACTTACCACTGTCGGATAAAGAATAGCACAGGCTAGAGGAACATTTTTGTTGGCCGGTGCCGGGAAATAATCAGCGATCAGGTTCGCTAATTAAAACGGTTACGGTGCGAGCGACCGTTCCAGCCGAGAATAGGATGTCCAAGCTGCCTTTGACAAATCGCAGGGAACCATTCCCTTTTTCCACGTTCACGGCGCAGGCCGCGATTCCTCGTACCTGCGGCCATCCGAGGTCCTTCGGGCAGGGCAAAAGGGGACGGGAAGGACACGACGGTCATCCTAAATGGCCCCCACGATCGACAAGACAAACAACAATGCCGCGGACAGGCAGCGAAACGGCCGTGAAGTTCGCAAAACGGTTTCCCCTCCCGTTATTCTTTGAAACGCCGATAGGATTATGCCGCGTCGACTTCGCATAATTCGCTTTACGGGCCAAGTGCACGGAGGACCATAAAAGAAGAACGTTGTTTGCTTCGCGAAGAAAGGACGAAGGGAGAAACCCGTGAAGCGGTGGGGCACGGTGCAACAGTGTACCTGGTGTTATCTGTCCACAGTGAAACCAAGTAGAACAAATCGAATCGCGGCAGCATCCGCATTCAGCGGTACTGCCTGTTGCTCTTATTAGATCGTTATTACATCACGGCGAAACAGAATTATCCACGTGCCCCGACGCACGGATTATTCAGCATTGTTCGGGACGTTGTTACGGCGACCGAAACTTTGTCGTTATTTCGCGCGGAATGGACGCAGTTTATCCTCGACGATTTTTCAACGATGCCCGGAAACGTTTCGTTAGTTCATTTAGAGGGGCCTGATTTCCGAATTTTCCTGTGCATTTATCCAAGAATAATAACTACTAATCGATTAACGATACTCGTGTTTTTCGTTTAGTTCGGTAGGTATATTTTTATTTTGTTGGAATTCAGGGGATCCGTATAAAAAGGCAGGGAATAATTTTGATGGAACAGTTGCTGGGCGCAACGCGTGCAGGCAATTAATCGGCGCGCTGAAAATGGCGGCCACCCTTCGGTTCAGGTGTTCGCACTTCCGTTTCCCGGATCCAGTGACGGCGGGTGTGCGGGCGTATTTCGCGAACGCTACGCGAGTGTTCTCTCTCGTCTTGCGCAAAAATATAGAAGGGAAGGTGGCGGCAATGGAGCGTGGTTTCGGCCGTCGAATGGTTTTTCCTCGGACTCGACGGGTGGTCACCGAAAATCTTATCCTGCTTTTACTTGGAATATCCGCTCTTTGTGCGTTAGTAATCGCGTACGGTACCCACGACAAATCTGGTTTTACGTCGTTGCGAAACCAGCACTCTGTTTTTAATTGCATCGCGGAGTTGCTCCGCAATTAAAGGGAAAATGGCGTTCGACGAAGACATAGTATGCAAATTACCCGTATGGCAATAGTTTATATACGCGTCGAACGGAACGACATCGCTCGGTTCACCTTTCTTCGATCGATCAGGCAAAATCCATCGCTTCGCGTGCACCAACCTCTGCACGCCTCCCAACCTCCCATCACCTACCTGTACGCACGGAAATACACGCGCATAAGTTTGTCCCGTTTAGGGGTAATCCCGAAGAATGGGAGAAACTGAGGAGGAAGCGTAGGATGTAGATGGGGGAATAGGAAGAGGGTGCGGAAGGGAAAGGGAAAAGGGCACGACAACGCGGTGGCTTCTGTACCTGAGGGCGATTCGCGCTGGTATATGGCGGTTATATATCTTCGGCGGGCCACGACGTGGAAGCACCGACCGTTTCTAGGTAGCCAGGATCGGCCTTGCTCCTTCCCACCCTCTCTCGTAGCCACCGCTGGTCGCGTTCGTTCCTTCGTGCCTCCGTTCTATCCGTCCGTCCTTACCTCTTCTTCTTTCCTGCCCAGTTTCCTTTCTCTCCCTCGCTTGGGCATTCTTCGTTTCTCTTTCTTCTCCCGTGGGTCCCGCGTGCTCGTTCCTTTTTCCGCAGCGGTGGTTCCTTCCTCAGTGTTCCTCGCCGCGTATCGTGCCAGCTTGCTCCTCGCCAGCTGACTCTGTCCTTCTCCGTTCTCTTCGAACCCATCATCCCCGTGTCTCTCTCTCCGTCTCCCTTTTTCCCTGACGTTTCACGCTCTCTCGCTGCTACACAGAGCGAGATCCTCGATCCCCGAGCCGGTCTCTTTCTCCGCGAGTCGTTGGGTTAATCTGCGAGACAGCTGCGCCGGGGATACACCCTCGCCTAGGTCTCTCCTTTATTGCCGCGTCTTCTCTTCTTTTTTACGTCATTATTAAAGGCACGCCCCAACGAGGACGCTTCGGCTCGAGCAACCTCGGAGACCGTGGCGAGGGCTCCACCAAAGAGCCGTGCACCGAAAGGAAGACCGTGGGGGGGAAGGGTGGCAGAGCAAGGGAGACAGAGAACGAGGGAAACGGTCACGGAAGGGAATAAGGAAAGAGGGAGGATAGAAGGCGACCACGCAGCGCTATGTCGGGTCCCGCTCTCTTATTCTAAATTATCCGGATACCTGCGCCGAGGAAATGACGGTACGTGTTATCGGCGCGTCCTCCTGCAGAGACTGGCATTGTGTCCGTGTACGTGCCACCGCGTTTCGTTTCCTCGCCCCTCTTTCGTTCTGACTATTCCTGCTTCACGATGCCCACCTTGCGTGCTCTCCTTCTCGCTCTCGGCCGCTTTCGGCTACCTGCGGGGCGCTTCTGGAAAATCGCGGCCCGCGACCGACGCCTGCGACGCTTCTGCCTCGAAGGCAATTTTTCCGCGTTTACCTTCTCGGCTATTGACCGTGGCTTAATTGGAAATTTTGCGAGGGACAACGCGGAACGGCACCGGTTTCGAAAGGTAATTTAGCGACGACGATTGTTTGCCACCCGCGTGGCTATGCTAATGGGGGAGATAGTTTTATTGGTGGAGTTCAAGCGCATTATCCCTTAGGTCATGCCTGTTTCGCTGGGGCGAAGGGGTTCGTGGATTTGGAGAAACTTTGCGGGACACTTGCCGCGATATTCGAACAGCATTAACGGGGTACTTGAATCGTGCCTAGGCGACCCTATTGCATCCGCGCGACGCGACTTCTTTGTTTGAGATCAATCTTGTGCGATCGATCTCCGTTTTTCTCGCGCCGTTCCTTATGCGCGGTACCAACAGTTCCAAAAAAGAAACCCCCACTTCGAATCGCCAGACGAAATGAAGTATCCCATTAGCGATAAAGATCGAAAGTGTGCGAGCAAAAATCGGCTAGACATTTCGGGAATAATATTCTCACGACGCGACGCGACGCGACGCGACGCTCCTACAGCGTGGGTTAGCTTCTGGTCGTCGATGATGCCCGTCGCGACTAGGCGACGTCATTTTCGTGCTCACAGCAGGCGGCCCCGAAGGGACGACTATGCGATGGGGCGGCTTTAAGCGCAGATAAGTTAGCTACGACTTCGGTCGAAGTAACGGGAAAACCGATGGTGGCAAAGCCGCTTCTCCCCTTTCATCCCCACGGCCGTTTTGCTAGGCCTGCCGCTTTCTCTACGTCTCTACACCCCTTCGACGGTCCCCGTGCACGAAAGGGGGGTACGCGCGCGTCACGTTCGCTCGCATATACGCGCGGAAAGGCCAACGGATACGCGTCGGGGCTAAAGGCTAACCTCCCCCCGTCTGTTTGCACGAACGATCTCGCGCCGATTATTACGGGCTCGTTCACGGAAATGGCGCCGGCGGTGCATACTTGGATTTTCGACCTCGAGTCCCGTTTCGCAGGAACCCCCGACCCCTCGAGCGCGGGCCCTCGAACTACGCGGGGCTATAGTCGTGCAGGTTTATTCTGGTCTGCGCGTCGCCGCATCGCAGGATTCGTTTGGTTTCGTTCCGCGTGCGGCGAAATCTTTCAACAGGAGTTTTTAGGAATTCGTTTAGGAATTTTTTGCGAATGTCCGAAATGCGGAAGGAGTATGATAGTTAAGATTCGGAGGGTGGTGTTCCGATCTGTGGGCGTTGTTTTAGATCGGAGCAAAGAATGGCAATCGTTTTTCTTTCTCCTCTATGCGCGATTATTTATTGACGCGAGATTGCGAGATACGATGTGTTTCAAGCGTCATGTACACACCGCATTTTCCTGTAAATTTTAGACGCGAAACTGTGCTGCAGAACAGAAGCGTGACACGCGAGCGCAGATAGCCCGTAACTTGAAACAAATACGCGTATAGACATATAATTCGCCACTTGTTGCGAGATAAAGATATCTACCACTTCGTGCTTTTCGCGTAGCATGAATAATTTATTTGTTCGTTCGCTTTGCTCTCGAGCTTTCCTTCGTTACTGTATGTTGCAGCGAAACACGTTTCACCGACACGCGTTACGAGAAAGGAAAAGTGATGATGTAGATAGAACGTTAGAAACGCCTTCGTAATATCGTCGGACGTACCGCGTTTAACTGTTCCACCTCTTTCACGCCTAACGACCGTCCATTTAAGAAGCGATTCGCGGCGAGCAATACACGTGTCGTCCGCCAGCTTACAGATAAATCTTATGCAACGGCCGCTCGGCTCTTTGGATTCTCGTATCAGGTGTCATCTCGTAAGTTCATCGATTCACGCGAGAAGCAGCCAGAATGGCATTGGAAATAATTCGTACATCAGCGACTCGTCGCTCCGCGGTGTTGACTCGAATTAAATAGACGGCACCATTTATTTCCTAATCGCTGTTATTGCCATAGTTGCTCTTCCAGTAATTATATCTAGGCTTTACGGAAATCGATCTCGGCCAATGATTCGCGATTCGGCGGTAGAGACAGTTCCCGCACGCGTTATGAATCCACGGCGCTCCGGATGAAATTTCTCACCATATGGCGGATGCCTACGGTCCGCCATGTTCCCCCGGAACTCACCCCGCGCGCGATAGACCCTCTCTTTCGCTCCTTTTTCTCTGGCCCATGGAATGGGCCCCGGTGCAAGTCGCCCGAGATTACGGGCTCGCTTTTAAGGCCGCCTGCTGCGAATCCGAAAGAGGCCAACGCGATGAACGGCTCGCTCCTCGAGATAAACACCGGAGAGAAGAAATCCTCCGGACGAATGCCAGCGGGATTTATCGTTGAGCAAAAAATGAGAATGCGAGCCTGCCAATCACGCGCCCTGCCACGGCCACGGAGCAGCCCTTAAACCGATCGCCCTCGCGCGATTATTATCTTCCTTCTCTCGTTGGCCATCGGCCATCGGCCATCGGCCATCGGCGATCGTGGGACGGCTGTGCCGATTGGTTTTACGAGATCGGGCCCGGGGCGGAACGCGCCGTACATCGTTTCGGATAGAAAATAGGAGACAGGACTTTATTTTACCGTCGAATTAATTTATAGTTTTGCTGGATGTGCCTCGGGATCGGACGCGACAGGGATGCGAAAAGGAATTGGAAGGATGGCGGAATGTTTCGTGGATGGAGGCCTTGGCCCACTGTGTATGCACTGTGTATATTTTAATGGGCGGCCAGACTTTTCCTGCAACCTCGGCCAGCTGCTCTTCTCACCCTATTCGGGCAATTTCCGAACCGTGGCGGACCGATTGCCGGCACCATTTTCCATCTGTCGAAAGTCACCGTCCAGCTTTTCCAAACGAGTCGTCCCACCTACGAAATTCTTTCCACGAATCGATATACGCCGGCTCGGGGAAGTATTTGCACCCTCGTTGTGCCTACCCTAAATCGTGCATCTCTGCAAAGATCACGAATACAGAGCGCGACAGTATCCCAGCACCGATGTCGGCCGAGTACCAACTTGCCCCTACACCGAGCTCCTTGCTCCAAAAGAAAAAATATTTCCAGAAACAAAAAAAACACCGAGGCTGGGCAGGAATTCTACGCGAAACCCAAACCAAGTCCATTCCACTGTTTCGTTCAATTAGGTCTGCTCGGGCGGAGGGTGGAGGGGCGAAAGAGCAGGAGATCTACTAATTGTTGGCGAATTTTCGAACGGTTCTGGCCAGGTAATCCCTTAGTCGGCACGCATCATTGCCTCGCAACGTACTGTTAAGCCGTTACAACAACCGTGGAAGGGAAACGGCTGCTAGAGCGTCGGTAACTTTTAATTCAATTCCGTTACCGCGACGCCCCCGCCCCTTTCCAACCCCCGCCCTATATACAGCGTGCAGCATAGCAGCAACGTGCAGGGATAACCGAGCCGGGGACCACGGACGAGAAAATCGCGGCGATTACACACCGTGACCGTTACCATTATACCGTCGACGAATGCCATTTATTAAAGCAGCGCAAACCAGCCGGGCTGGATTAAGCGAATTGCCAAGTGTTAAGGCGCATTATATGCCTGGCCAATTATATCTGAAATTCTGATCTCGCCGGGGCTACAACATCGCGCCCGGGAGAAGAATCCGTTCTCTTTCTTTTACTTAATCGTTTCTCTGTTCTTCCCCCGGCCCCTGTCAGCTTCTTCTTCGTTTCGCTGGTTCGTACGTCGAGGCGAGGTGGCCCCGTGTACGTACAGCGGGGAATTTTATAGCTTCATCGAAACGGGGGTAGCATACCGCGCATAGTGTCTGGACGTGGACCGATCGAACGGGCTAATCGTGACGATTATTCCACCGCGGCCGAGTGTCGCTGCAAGGATCAGGGAAGCCGAAGAATTAAATCGCAGCGTTTCTTCGCTTCGCCGAGACGTCGAGACTCGCGAGCATTGATATTCTTGCGCGATGAAAGCCTCAAAGCCTCGAAGCCTCAAAGTCAGCTGGCATCCACCGTCGTCCAATATTTTGTACCCCCGATTATTCCACCTGGAACGAGTAGAGTTCGGATACACCGACTAGACGAACCGAACACCCTGAACTCGCTTACCTAGCGCGCCCTCCCCCCCCCCTTTCCGTGAACCCAAGCAGAGTATAAAAAAAAGGGAAAAGAAGAGCGGATCGAAGAAAAAAGGAGCGTCGCGTCTCACGGCGAGGAGGTCCCATGGCATCTCCACGCGCATCGTTCACGCGGGAAATTTGAGCGGTCTTCCGTCTGGACGCGCGTTCGTCATTGCAAGGGGCATATGGGGTGCAAGACGGCTCGGGTGCACGCATGTGCTCCGCAGCACGTAAATATGTATGCGCGCGTGTATACGCGCTCGTTACACGCGTCGATGTATCTGCGTGAAGCACAGAGAGGAACTTTATACCAGGTGCCCTCCATGCGCCGCTATAAATTATCGGGTTACCCGTTACGGGCGCGCGCTTATATCGAGAAAAACCTGTCGGTCGCTATCTTAAAAGTGGATTTTTATATGCTTGCCGTATCTCTCGCGCGTTCTTGTAGCCGTTCCGTTCCCCGCGCGATAGCCGTGCAACTTTCGTCCAGCGAATCGAAAAAGATATTCTTCGTTCGGCGGTTGCCCCGTGAACGCGGGGGAAACTGTTTTTGGAGGAAGCATTTAAACGAGCAGATTTATTCGACAACCGTTTCGTTTCGTCGATGCGGCTCCAGCTGGCTACCATTCGAGGAAAACTGGTTGCCTTTCGACGACGAGAATTCTCGAGGCACGATTCTTTCGGGACTGCTCGTTACAAAATTATGCGCCTCTCCGAGCGCCCGTTTCGAGGATATCTCGAGGATGCATTCGGCGAATTGACGAATGATAGACGCGGATTATTCGGAAATAGCGTGCTCAAACTTTAATCAACGCCTCGTCAAAAATATGAATCGCGTGGGACAAAGAAATTTTGCGATACACTGTATTCTTGATCGCGTCGAGCTGGAAAAAAAGTGAAACAAAGAATCCGCAGTTCGAACGAGGAAAAAGTGTTGCCCGGCTTGGAAACAAAGAGCAAGCTGCATCCGTTGCGACGAGACTCGAGGACTTCCGGTTATTCCGAAAGCGTGGGTCCACCCGACACAGGCTTGCCGTTCGCCCACAGTTCCACGGAGATTTCCGGTCAGAGTATGTGCGTACCTTGCCGTGGATCGAGCCGTGCAATTCGCCCGTGACACGCGATCTCTCGATGGAGAGGGTGAAATTTTCTGGAACTCTGCTTTCGTCGGAACGCAAAGTAAAAGCGTGCGATCGCGCAAGCGCTCCTCGATCTCGGCCTCGCAGAGGAAACCTTCGTTTCCCCGCCTGTGCTTGACCCGATTTCCCTGAACTCCGTATCTGTTTCCTCGTAAACGCGTATCGATGTCGCTCGATCCGTGTCCGTGGCAGACTAATTAGCTTCGAAAGATCGCCGACGTTCAACGGTGTAACGGTTACGTACACTGATTTATACCGTATCGCGTGTTAATTAACGTTCACGCATTGCAATTAATCGCGAAAATGTAAAATCGACGATACGTTACGCCCGATACGTTTCGCGGCAACCGTTATCCCTGAATATTATACGATACAATACCTGGGATAAAAGGTGTCGATAAAGTTCGCCGCAAAGCCTAACGCTTAAACGACGCGTGCAAGTACATATGGCTGTTGTGCGTGAGAAAGGAAATTCTGAGAGAAAATCGACGTGGCTGCGAAAAAGCTGTACAAATAGCGGAGGGTCGGGGTGCGTTTCTATCTCGTCTCTGGGACGCGGAATATTCATGGTGGCCGACGCGGCATCCCTAGAAGCCAATATCTTGCCACGTTCGTTACACTATAGGATAAACATTGAATTCATTGGGCCGTTGGAACGCTCAATCGTCTCGTAATCGGTCATAAGCGTAGCGCGTGTACGCGTATTCTTCCACAATCTCTTTCGACAAATCTTTTGCAACCTTGTCAGTCCAGTCCAGTCCCCGTCTACAGATTTTATTAGCCACGCGTATATACTCCGTTCGGGTACGAAAAAATCCAAATTTGTCCACCCGCCAGGAGCATTCCACGGCGGCCCGTACGGTTGAAAGGAGTGATCGATGGCTGCCGACTGACAAACTCCATTTGGGGGGAAAAAAGGAAAGTTAAGTACTAATCAAGATTCGCGAGATCGTTTCATCCGCGACAACTTAATACGATTTAGCAAGACGAATATGCGTATCGCGAAATAGTGAAAGGGGGCCGAGCACGCAGACGAAAGCAGAGGGGAGTAGAGGTGGCTTCGCGTCTATAATATTCGGTTATCGAGCGAGCGGCTGGCTCAGAAAATGCAGCGCTGTTCTGACCGCGATTCTGATCGCGAGCGGAGCGGCGTTAATGCGGCTTTGGGCGTCTCGCGGACCTGCTTCCCTCCTCGCCGTCGCCTCCAGCGGCCCGTCGGCCACCACCGCCTCCTCCAGACCCCTCGACACACGTTTTTTTTTTCCTCTCTTTTGCATGCGCCTCTCGCGGCCTTCGAGAGATCTCTCCTCCACGGGCGACGGAACAAGACGAACAGAGCGGGACGAAAGGGAACGCGACGGCGAAGAACAAGGATAGAAGATGGGCAAAGAGAGAGTCGGGAGTAAAAAGATGTAAGAAAAAAAGAGACCGGAGAGCCCCTGAGCTTCTGGCCTGGACGGTGAGCGAGGTAAAAATCGCGAGAGCCGTCAATTAGGAACGCTGCTCCGAGCCCGTTCTCCCGTCACGAACAAAGAAGGCGGCTCTCTCGCGAGTTCGCGAGACGACCGTGTTCGACTACTTGTCCACGCGGGAAGATATCGGATAGAAGCTGCTCGAAAAGTCTCTTGGACCGGGCAACGAAGTTGCCGAATAATATAAACTATGCCGTGGAATTCATTTCTCGGCCGGGAGAATGAAATTGTTGACAGAAATATCGACAACGGGTGAACGTCGACTGCTAATTTTCTTCGAGTCGGCTCGACGGTATATACCTGTCCGCGATTACCGAATTCGTCCGAGTTCGGCCATCCTATATCGAGCCCCAGTGGTTTGTCGCGCGGTATTCAAATCAGCGAATACCGAAGGTTCGATCGCGCAAAGTCCGGTCACGTCGTTCGAGCGACATCGAAAGGCCCTTTAAGAGCCACCAGAAGCAAAAAGCTCTCTGGACGACCACGGTCTCGTCGCGTATGTATACCGTGGTTCCCGTCCAATCTCGCGCTTTTGCAACGAGAAGCGGTTTTGTGTACAGCTCGGTGAAGCTTCACCTCTGCCCTTTCGGGGATCCACGGTGGAAGCCGCCAGTGACGACGGCCAATGTGCTCACACGTCGCTCCCTCGCGTTTCTCTCCTACATGTACGTATACTTATATGTATACGTATATGTGTAGATGTACACGTGCACGTATTCGTACAGGTACACGAGCTACTTCTTTATTCTGCATCTCGCTCTGTCCTTAACGCTATTCGAGTAGCGGTGTCGCTGTCACGCTTCGGGTCTTCTATTCGCGTTCCACCGTTCCGCCTTGAGGTCGTGGCGCACTGCGATCAAGTGCGAAGTAGAAGAAGAAATGTATAGTCTTTTGGATGTTCTGTAAATTGCGGTTTTTATGGTTAACGCTAGAAGCAAGGAAGTAGTTGGGCTGATTGAGAGGATATCGTATATTTCTTTCGCAAGCTCGAGTTTGTTACGAATCGCGGTGGAGCGACGGTAAGCAGCAATTGAAAGTCGAATTCGTCGGTGGCTTTCTCAAGTTGCGGCTGCGAATCAAATTTCGCGTCTATGTATTGCTTAAATAGATGCTCGATAAGCAGGTCTCGTTAATTCGTCGCTGCATGATCCACAAGATATTCCCTATTTGAAACATTGTCCCTCGTCTTCCACGTCCGTCGGGTTTCCAAAAATCTGCAAAAAATCCTCGCCCCGCTATCGTACGCGACAGCCTTTAGTCCGTCGTCCACCCAATACCTATCTCTCTCGTTCCGCTTCTTCTTCTTCTTCTTCTCCTCGTGTCACGTCGCGATTCACCCTTCTTCTCCTCGTCGCACTATTTATGTAAGTAGTGTCCCGCATGGACGTTTACGCGGCGACTACACTAGTGTGCGCGCTACGCGACACCACTTACATAAATAGCCGGGCGGCGCATGCATATATGTATATATGCGTCTCACACAGCGTAGGCACAACAGTATGCATAGCTTGCAAAGGTAACCACCGCGCCAGTCCTGTTCTCCTGCTATCGCAGCCGTCGTTGCCGCAAACTCGCCGGACGGATGGACGATAATCGAGTCAACGGTGAAGGTTTTCGGAAGGGAAAGCGTTTTCGCGCGACAAAGAGAAGGTGGGAAAGATAAGAAAGTGGGAGAGAGAGAGAGAGAGAGGGCGGTTCAACTCGAACGGGTGTGTATTTGCTGTCTGATTTAGTTTCACCCGTATGTACCTCGCACCGGTGGAGAGAAGCGGGTGAACCCGACGTTTATGCGCTGCCGGGGCCAGGCTGTTCCATTAGGCGCGGAGATAGAGAGATTATGAATGAAGAGGACCCGAAGGATAGGCAGGCTCGCGCAATAATAATCGTAGAATGGATCGGCACGCTCTGTGTACGCTTTGTTGCGTAAAAAGACTGAATAGCCGTGCGCCGCGCATATATGAATATCAGGATCCAGCGAGCGTGAGGAGGTTATCTCCGATTTTAATGCCTGGAAATTAGGCTTCGTCGAAAGATCGCGACTCTTCGCAAGTGTAATCGACGATCCGTGAGAGAATGATGCTCGATTTAGCTGTTTCAGCGCACTGAGAAATTGACGGGTTTTCGCGAATCGTGCGGGGGACTCAAAGTCCCCGGGGGAAAGGGTGTCTGGAAAGGTACCTTGAACCGAGAATTCGAATTTCATTTGCGATCGAATAATAAATCTGAATTGGTGTGGCTAAATAATGTAACTTTTTCGTTAACGACGTTCATTGTTTAAATACTTTTTCGTGCGTGACGCTAATCAGAATAATGAAGAAAGGTAGTAGAAAAAGTAAGAGGAAGGAGAATATTGATAATGATATCGTGCACTGTCACTTTCGTCGTTGGCACGTGTACGCAGGCGTATTGCAACTCAATCTGTATTTAAGCCCGAGTCGCTTGGAGATTGTACACCTCCATTCCCTACCCTCATAAATCAGAATCCCAACTTAACAGTAACTACAAATGGAACACGTAGTACTACTTTGTAATATCTGGCCCCTTCCCCTTGTCCATGGAAGCTAGTACAGTACAGCGCGAACAAGTGTCCGCTTGCATACATTAATCAAGAAATCAACTTCGAAAGCAGGTAGTACGTTCAATGTCATAATGTTTGGACCTCTATCAAGAGTCGAAAAAACGTATGCACATATGTATTACGTCAATTAAACGAGTAATTTCCAATTTCGATAAACAGAAACCAAACAGCGGCCTGCCAAAAGTGTGTAACGTTGAATCACCTGTCGCCTAAAGAAAGAACCTTGTACCGTGACAACCAATCTATACTCTCGGTGGTAGAGGAAAGTAACATACAAAGAACAATCTTTGCAAACGAAACCAAATAGAACCAGCTTATCGACACGGAAATATTATACGTGGACCGCGATCACGAAGGCTGAACAACGAAAGGGAACCGTTTGGAACGAATAAACGAATTAGCGGCGGTCATTTTTATTCCCGCGTCGGAGTTGCCCTGTGGCTCGAGACCGAGCAGGTGGTTCGTGGCACAAGTTATTGCGGCAAACGATACGCGCTTCCTCGAAGGAATTAGTCGCGACAATGGCTCGATTAAATTTCGTAACAGCCCCTCCGCCAGCAGAGCGCCGCAAGACCCCCTATAAGACTTTGCCAAGGTGTACACGAATATTAATAACCTATTAAACCGTTAAGATAAGCAGTCTCGTTATTTGGATCGTCAACAGTTCAGACGACGACGAGTACGATCGATTTGCTGAAAGAATGGCATTCCAACTTTTGCAAAAATACTGCAGCACTGCTTGCCCTCGCCATTCCAATTTTATTTTTATTAAATCGGATCGTTGCGCCCGAGCAACAGTTTTACCTAACTGCACTCCCAATTAAGATACATTCGAGACGCCGACAGCAAATTAATTCGATACCTGCGAAACTCTGCAAGCGATTCGAAACTTTTCAGGCCAACTTCATATTTTATGACTATGTATGTGTATCGCTATGCAGCCGTGTTTTCATCGTCGCGATCGACGAGGAGGAAAACGAGTCCGTCTTAATTCCCGTGTATCGGCATCGATCAACATCTTTCACGCAGTCCACCGTTTTCATTTACCCAACCACCACGGTGACTCGTGTGTTTTCGTGAAAATCTCCGGGGCTTTCCCATCGATTTTCGTCGGAACCCTGGAGCTACCTGGTCGCGGAGGAAATTGGAGGGCGGCGAGCGACGAATTAAAACGGAGGAGCAACGAACCGAACGAACGAACCTACCCGATCCGTGCGACCTGAAGCCGGGAAACTACGCGATTCCCTTTTCCCCGTGAAAATAAACGATCGCCACTAGGGTCGCCTCTAGAAACACCGTTCGACGCATCAAGCAAACCCCGCGCGACACGTCGAGCAAACTCCACGATATTTATATTTATGCTTGCTCAGTGTCGCAATACTTGCACGGATAGTAGACACTTCACTGGAACAAGAAAATGTTTTCCTAATAAATTTGGAGCTCGCTGTTTGAAACGTCGAAGAGAATTTTTACCAAACAATTTCGCGGCTACCATTTGTGTCCATTTTAATAGATGCTGTCCCAGTTGCTCCGCGGCGAGAATTCTTCGAATTGCAATGCTAAATCAAAAACTTTCGAGCCAATCTTTCCCCGACATACTAATAACGTCCCCCCATTCCGGCCAATTAATTCACGAACACAAGCGGCTGTGCACACTTTTTTGGCACACACGCTCGCGCTCGTCCGGCGCGCTTATTTAAAGCTCGGTTCAGACGAGTTAGATTTTCCCGCTCGGGAAACGCCCGCGCGTTTAGGTGGAACACCGAGAATTATATACAGTAGCCTCCGAGAGATATAGCCGGGACGTAAAGTCGGTGGAGTGTTAAAAGACACGTGTTCCAGGCGTGTTCCGGCGGAAGAGAAATTTGAAACGTCCAAGTGGAAGATAAGGAGCTCGACTCCTATTCACTTCCCTAAGGTTCGTGTCATCCCCTGTTTAAACAGCAACACGTGGAATTTTATTGCATCGATACTTACCGCTAGTACATTTACGCGTACGCTGGATAGATTGTGAAAATGAGAGTGGCTAAATGAAAATGAAATATACATATGTATATAGATGGCTATTGTCGACGCATAGTTCTCGTAGAGCAAACGAGTCCACGATAGAATATTTTCGCATACTGATTTGTCTGCTCTTCCAAAACAGGTGAACGATTCCCGCGCGGGAAAGTCTGGTGTCTGAACCGAGCCTAAGCGACATTGGCTGCGTGGCATCCACGGCGCGCCACGCACCGCGCCAATATACCAGTAGTTCGTATCGATTATAGATAATCGACCGGTCTCTCTCGCCAATCTCCGATTCGTAGCTCGGGGGGGTAGACCCGCGAGCCATGGTTAGGGGAAAGGAAGGGACAAAGACAGACGCATACACGAAACCTCTTATCAAACAGGGACGCGGCGAGGGAGAGACAGGGCGAGAAAGAGAGTAATAGGGAGAGGGAGAGAGAGAGAGAGAGCGAGCGAGGGGGGGAGAAAGGTAGCAGCGGAGACGCCAGAGGACCCAGTCACAGACGAGAACAGGAGGGAACAGCGACGAGGAACGGGCAGCCATGGAACAGAGCGGCGAAGGGGGAAGGACGACGATAGCTGAAAACGCGGCGTGAGTCGCGAGAACTCGAGGAGGGACTTAACGAACGAGCGGACCGAGAACCGACCTCGGAGTCGGGAGTTAACGCTCGAGGGGTCGTTAATTTTCCGATCGTGCCCTTCCCGTCAGAGGCTGCTGCAGCCTCTCTCACGAATATACCGAGGGAAGTAGAGACAGAGAGGAAGGGAGCGAGAGAATGTACAGGGTGCGGATCAGAGGGAGAAAGAGAGAGCCCACGGAGATGGCCAGAAGGCATGCGCGCTGGGAATGGCGCGGCCACACGCCGCTACGACGTCCGCAGGTACGCCGAAAGGACGTAGCAAGAATTCGCGTGGTCACGATTAGGAATGTAAAGGTCACTCTGTTCGGGAAAAAAGAAGTAGGCTGCAGGCTATATCTGCGCGGTGCTGACTTCGGTGCTTCGGCGAGGAACTTGGTCTATTTGGCTGAATATTATAGGGAGGCCCTGTTCTGTAGCGGAGACGCAATAGTTGGGGAAATAGTTTGCAAGCAATTTGTATCATTAGTGGCGCGAGCGATGCACGTACTGCATCGACGGTAATGTAGGTCCAGTAGGACGGCTATATGCATATGGTTCTTTTGTAAGGATCGCGTCGGTGCGTAGCCACCGTTACGAAGATAAGAGCAAGAAAGGCTTGCGATATTGGAGTGGACACCGAGGAGGATGAGGCTGGTCTTTGGGATGCTTTCTTACAACTTCTTCGTCGCGGATGCGTCTAACGTATATACGTATACGTGCACGTAGAACCTCGTTTGCCTTCGAATTACCAACGCGTCGAATAATCAACCTCGCCAGACACAAAAAAAAAAAAACACCTCTGCCGACCCGTCGATCTACCCCAGTCACCCCTAATTCGTGCCCAGCCTGTAGGTATCCAAACAAACAAAAGTAATCTATTTTCACGGATCCACGTCAGCGCGGAGAACTGCGTCACCGGGCATCCTGACATTAAGACCTATCCCCAAGTCCCAGGAACTGGTCGAGACGCACAAACAACGCCGCTGGTCCGAAAAACTAATAAACGCCGCCTTCGAGTGGCGGAAGCGCAAAATCCCCGATATCAGCCGCGGAGACCAGCGACGAATAACATCGAACTCCCTAAAAATTTCGAAACAGTGACGCATTTCGTAAAACGGCGCGACGTCACAGCATGCCCTGCCAATCTACGCTCGTACAGCGAAGCGATATTACCGCGACGCTTGGGTAGAAGGTTTCGCAATAATCGCACGATCTCGCGGGTATATACGAGCAGACGCGTCGATAATAAAAATGGCACGATCTCTGCGATCCGCGTATACATTGCATCACCGGAAATCAAAGTGGTCCACATGGCTCGATCAAAGCGGCGTTACGAAAAGTTCTTCTCGAAAATAGAGCTTCCGGCGAAAAATATTGGTCCTTCGACTTCGACTCATCTCCGCGCAAAGCATTCTTCTCGATTAGCTCATGCGACGATCTGTTCCACTACGTATATGCGTGCGCCGGCAAGGATAAGGCGTAATCGAAAAATGTGTGAAAACTCGCGTGTATACACAATTTCGTTTCAAGTATCCAAATGATTGTAATAATAATAATAGTAGTCCATTGGGCTTCCACGGATGGATCGCTCGTCGAACGGTACCCACGCAGCATCTCTCCTTCGCTGGTCCGGTAACGACACGCGTATTACATAATTCAGATGTTCTAAAATTAGAAGGTGAGCGTGAACGCGCACGCGAGAACATATCCAAGGGAAAAAGTGTAGCCGTAGAGAGATGTTGGTCGGTCGGTCGGTCGGTCCACGCGCTCCCAGTTAAATATAACGTCTCTGGAGCGCACGACAGGTAGTTGCTTGCCAGCCTTATGCAATATATTCGCGCATTCACGGGGAAAAAGGAACAATGACGACCGCAGACGCGCAAGCATTTGGAGTAAGTTGAAAATGCGACCCGTAGACGCTGAATACAGACCGGGAGGACGCTGGCTGAGGAACGGATGGAGAGAACGCGAGCCGTCTCTGCCATCGTCGATTACGTAAGGGCAGCCGCTGTCCCTCTCGATTTATATTAGGGTGCGTCCTTCCTCGGCCCTGACGGCGTCGAAGAAGATCGGTCGAACGTGCGACAACAGTCGATGGATGATGGAAGTGTTGCGCATGGTGAATTTCATTCCATATCGGCTTGATGGTAGATTTTCAATTACATTTTCAACTGGATTTTAGTTTTTAAGCTTGAGCCCTTTCTTGGGTGAAAGTGGACGGTATTTTGATACGTTATTACGTAGGCATCTCAGGTGTGTATGTGTATGTAGTTGCAGGGGGAAGTGTATAAAACAGAATACATACTGCGTATAGAGGGCCGTTGTTACTCGAGCTTCGAGTTCTCACAAATTAACCAACGGTGGATTTTATTTTCCGGAATTACTTTGCAATTATTCTGGCTTGCAATGGTCTGCGTAAAGTAAAGCGCAAAGTGATTAAGGAAACTGGTACGGATTAGTCCAGTAAAGAGAAGAAAAAGGTGTAGCAATGTAGGGCAGAGGGTTGGCCGTGTAAAATTTAAGCCAACTTCAGTGTTAGGTGTTAATGTAGTTATATTGAATTCGAGGGTACAGTTAACGGTTTGAAGACAATATTTCCATGGAGTCGGGACCAATTCTTGACCTCCCACTTAAACATATTCTCACAGAGGCGATCCCGCCGAAGGTTATCTAAGGATCAATAGCGATGACACACGAATTCGACACCACGGGGTTTCTACAAATCACCTACGTCTCGGATGAATCATTACCCCGATAACACAACCCTATGTCAATACCGTACACCGGCCTTACAGTTTTACTTTTCAGTCGCAGGTCAAGTTTGACCCTGCTTATTCATACTAACAAACAACTACATATGTAAATGGTTTCAAAAACAAGTTCCTCTTGCAACTTCGAACTTTGACCCTCCCCCTGTCGCGACGAAGCCAGACAGAGATAACCCCCACCCCCAGTTTAGTTTTCCCGCGATTCGAGACAAATTCACTCGTCTCCTCGATATTGAAAAAAAAAGGAATATCCAAAAAGGGTAGGACGCAGAAGAAGCAGCAGCCGCAGGAGAAGATTTTTTTTCCGCGATTACGCTTCCGGTGTTCAAGCCGGTGTTCATCGACCTTAAAAGCGGCCAACCCCCAGGCTGGCGGAGGATTTCCAGCGCGTCTAAAAGGGAAGCGCCCGCGCGCCGGGCGGAAATACGGTCTCCTCCGGTACAGGAGGGCACGTCGAAGGGAAGAAATTCGCGCGGTGCTCCCCGAAACGAAGCGGTAGCAGGTGCGGCCGTTAAGTCGACGACCAAGAAAACGGAGGTAGAAGCACGCAGCAACGTCGGGTGTTTCTCGGAAGGATCGAACGGAACGGCTGGAGGACGAACAGGAAGGGGTAGAAGGGAGGGTGAAAGTCGAAGGGGACAAGTCTCTAAGGCTGGACGTCGTATATAGCAACGGCGACCAACCCAAATTCGATCTCGAATCGGTCGAGTGGTGTCCCCTCGATTTTTCACGAGCCGCGCGGTAAATGAACTTTGGCACTCAAATTGGCCAATATGTGCGTAACTTCCGCTCGCGTGATTGCGCATTGCGAGGTTATTTTAAGTATCGTCGCTTGCCAAATTTTGGTACCAGATGTTGACTATTTTGTTAGCCGCGTGATTGTTCGGTTTTTTTGCCGTCAAATGTTACCGAGAAGCCGTCGAACGATTGTAGAACTTTAGCAAAGGTTCCACCGACGTCGAAGGTTAACAGCTAATAAATTTCGAAAACAGTATTTATTGGTATACTTTCCGTATTACCAGCATTACCGAACGACCGGAGGATCCTCTGTTAGCACACCTCGCGGGCCTTACAAAAGAATGCGGCCCATGGGTTGGCCACCCCTGTTTAGTACCGATAACTTTGTCCCGCAGTACCTATGTACCCTAACTGCCATCGCGACTCACCGTCGTCACCAAAGCAGAGCCATACATTAAGGGTCGTCGTTAATTAGCCGAGATTATTGGGAAAATCCTGCAGTAAAAAGTTTTCGCAAGGCAATGTAGGTAGCGAGGTTTGCCCTGCGACGTCGATGGCGGGGCAACGGTGGCCAGCCACCGCCAAACAACCGCCTCTATACGGTGTCGCGACTATGCGGGCACGGATCGATCGAGGGCCCAGTCCCTTCTCGCGAACACCATGGCCGAGAGGAGAGACGACCGCCTTTAAATTTCACGCGAGAGAAACGCACAACGACGTAGATGCTCGCCTTTAGGGCCACGCTCGTCAGACATCGCGTTTTGCTCCAGGTGATACGAACGGTTCTTGGACGATTTTACGAGTCCGAACGTAGAGGGGGGAATTTTATATGGTGTTTAGGCGTTGGTTCATTCATTCGTTCATTCATTGGTTCAGGGTGCGAAGCAATAGGGTGTAGACTTTTTTGGGGACGAGCTGTTGTTAGCGATAATAACGATAATAGGTAATTGCCAGATACGCCAATAATTAACAATATCAACGGTAGTAACAGTGACACTAATACCAGCAATAGCCTACCTGCAATCGTATTTGTACAATTTAGGTGTATAATAGTTGGTGCAAAAATTTAAATCGGATTATAAGAACTCGAAGGTTTCATTGTTGAACTCTCAGGAATAACAATCGCGCGATAAGGCAATAAGATTACACGCATAACGCTTTTACAAGAGTACGCCGGAAAAATATTTATCAGCGATAAACACTCAATCTCGAGCAATTGAATTTTTACGCCCACCGGTTGCACCCCTAAATCAAATCTAAATTTCACATCCTAGGGGTAGTCTCCCTCCTATATACTCTTAAGCTCCTCGCATAAACGACACAACGTTTAACTCATCCATACTTCCCCTTCTCTCTCTCTCTCTCTCTCTCCCTTCCCTTCTTTCTCTCTCGCCTAATCAGGTTCGCCAATTATTCGACGGATGAGGGTTTCCTGGCGCATCGTTCGGTTAATTTACATAGGCCGTGCGGTTTTTATTCCCGTGACGATAAGCGATAGTTTGCGTACCTACTTAACGCGTATCGAGCTCGGATTGATGGTACATGATTCCTTCAAAGATTTTCAGCAGAAATTAGAAGGTTTCGCCGAAAATTAATACGCGCGGTAGAAACAGTGGTAAAGAAATAAGAATCAAAGAATAATGCTAATGGAAAAAAGAACGCGGAAGCGGAAGCGTCGCGACGGATACCCACCCCCCTCCTCGTTCCCCTACTTGATCGTTCATTCCTTTCTTAGCATCGCTTCGTTCCAGGACTCTCGTGAGCCCTGATTCTTCCAGCACCCCGTGACGGTTCGCTAAACAGCGTAAATAATCCTTGGCAAAAATGATCCCGAGTAATTAAGGTGGGTCTGACCGTTCGTTCGCTCGCTCGCCCGCGTCCCTTCGTCCATTCGCCCATTCGCCCATTCGCCCATTCGCCCGTCCAGGGAACGTAAGCAGCGACCGAAAGCAGGTATAAAGCGCGGCAAACAAGACGAGTGGCCTCGTACGCGATTCCACGGTCGAGCCCCGTTTAAATGCTGTCCGAGGGAAACGTAGCTCACGTAGCGAGAGAAAGAACGCTGCGAGTAGATTCTGGCGAATGCACCGTGCTGGTTTTTCGGCGGAATACCTGTGCGTATACACAGGTAAAATTCCTTTCCTGGTTAATTAATTTATAAGGATCCGTATTATCTCTGATATCGGTAAAGGCATTGAGAGTAACAGCAGTACTGTAGGTGTTGTTCGTATTCGTAAGTTACGAATCGCGGAAGAAATACCGTTTACGTGTTCGACAATTAATATACGAGTACTTCTTCCTGGCAGATATGCTGGCAAATCGAGCATTGCATTTTTATTACCAGACTAACGCAGACGCATCACGCTCGAAAAGTTTTGCAATACGTGCACATGCCTACCGGTTACTCCATTTTAAGAATGTATGCGCCAGTGTATTGAGCATCGCTGTACGCGTACCTCGGTTCCTCCTACGTCAATGCTTTATTGCCGGTTCGGCCACACCTGCAGGTAATTTTCACCAAAGGTTGTCACCTTCGAGATTGCTGGATACACGACTTTTCGTTAGCCAGTAACCCAACCCAAAACCTCGCCACAGGGACGTTTTCTTAGAATAGTCGACCGATGGACGATGGACGATGGTCAGGGCTTAACCCTTCGGGTACGCGGCGGCGCATGGCGCCGCTACAATGTCATCCTGCTAATAGCAAGCAACTTTTCCCCCATATCAGCTTTCCCCGATACGCCGGTTCCTGAGCCAAATAACCCTACATTCTCCTCCGCGCCTCGTACTAATTAACCTCGACGAACATTTCGTTAAGTAAACCGTGCCACACTTTCCTCGCATCCGCCTGTCAAATATTACAAATCTGATCACGCTGCGCCTATTAATATCCCCTATTCTCTGACAAACCTATCTATACGTGTAACTGTGCGCGATACGTAAGCAGTGGTACGCGTAACTGCGATTAACGGCTTCGAATCGAGCATCGGGATTTACCTAAAGGGTTGGCGTAACCAGCAACCAGGTCGCGCAACTCGCACGGGCGAATTAAATCGGCCCGGCCGCGGCCAGCGGAAAAATCCACGAAGGCCGCTTAATCGAATCGTAGCCGGCTGTAACAGGAAGAAAGCTCGTGCGTCGCAGATAAACGCGCCGACCGAGCAGCCAGCCCGCGTATCTGCGATTCCTCTGACCATCGTCGATTCGTTGCCGTCGTCGTCGTTGCTTGACCGTTCGTCGTTCGTTCGTCGTTCGTTCGTCGTTCGTTCGTCGTTCATTCGTCGGGTATCGTTCGTCCGGCGGCAAAGCGCCGCTGCCGGGATACGCATCGAGACCGCGTCCCCCGCTTTGGCTCACGATACCGCGACAACCGGCGACGCGACGAACGGCAATGCCTGGAGCGGGGTACAGAGGGTAAAGGGGGAAAAACGTGGTCTCGCGAGAGGAGGCGCGAGGAATGTATCTAGATAAAAGGCAGAGCGCGAGTTTATCTCGGCGGTTGCCTCGTGCTTGGCCGCGAACTCTTCTATACGTATATGTATTAGGTCAAGCTATGCACGAGTACGTGTGTCGCGAAGGAAAGGGCGTTGGAGGGATGAAATTGTCGAGCGGAGAGACAAGGTTTTGGCTATGGTTAGACCGTGGGATTACGAAAAATAGCGTGGCTGATTATAGGAGCACCGTCCGCTTCGCTCCAATTATATTCTTTCGTTATTATCGGACGATCTACCGAATGTATATAGGAAAGTATGCATCGGCGCTATTAAACGATAGGAAAATTGCGGACCGTGCATGCGCATGTACTTCGAGTCGTTAGCCACGTGTATCGCGCGTACGTACATACATACGAGGTACGTAATAGACTTTGGTGCAGAATCTGCGCTACAGATGTAAAGGGTGTATACATCGCAGTATTTCCTACCTCGTAGCAATTCAAGATTGGTAACAAGGATAACACCGGGTTCCTCTTATTTGCATATCCTAACTGCCTAAATACTTTCAACCTTAACCGCACACATTCGCGTATAACAAGATCTACTAGAATAGAATCACTGGTGGACGCGACAGTGTGCGTGAGCGACGATCGCGCTGTGACGAGGTGTAGCAGCCGGTGCTGCGTGTGTGCATCGCGATACCCACGTCTCCACACAAAGAGACAGCTGGGCAAAGAAGGGCAAGAGAGGCGGAGGCGCAGATGAGAAAGGCAGCGGGCACGGAAAAAGAAGAAAAGAGAGACGAGGCATCGTCGTCTGCCGCGCGAGTACCGTTACGCGGGTAGGGCTCTCTCGTGTATACGCGGCACAATGGACCGAAGGAGCCCGCTCGAAGTCTTCTTAATTTTCTCCTTGGCGCGGAGCGCGAGACGAGCAGGCCGACCGGCGCGGCGGCCGGACCGACCCGAGCAGAATGAGAGATCGCCGACAAAAGTCGACGGACAAAGATAGATGAACGGAGGTAGAACGAGTGGGAGCGAGGCAGAACGAGAGATCGGGACGGATAGAGCCACGGTGAACAGCGTTGAAGCTAGAGAGAGAGAGGACGATGCGACGCCTCTGTCGTCCCGGTCGGCGACGGGCATCGAGGCGGGCTTTAATTAGCACGGGATTTCGGCGAACGACGGACGGCCAGCGTTGTAGAGCTCGTCGTGGACGAGCGAGTCTCGAGGTTTTCCGTGGTAGAGCGTGGCCGTGCTACGAGCAGAGAGAGAGAGAGAGAGAGAGAGAGAGAGAGAGAGAGAGAGAGAGAGAGCAAAGGAGAAAAAGTGGCCGCGGCTGAGCGAGATGAACGATCGAGGACGACGGGACTGACAGAGCGAACCAGAGAAAGATGGACGCAAATAGCGAGGGAGACAGCGAGGGCACCGACGGCTCCTCGCCGTGAACCTCGGCCAGCGTGTGTCCCAAAGAGAGTCGAGGGCAATAGGAACGGCGGCGACCGGACTTCTAACGCGAACGATGTAGAGCTGCAAGGATGGCGCGATACGGGGACGGCTAGGTGAAAAAAGAAAAACGGCGACGGGGAAAACAGAGCGCGGTGAAACAGGACGATCGGGTGAAACAAAGAGGGGGATGGAAGGTTGGCGGCGTTGGCTGGGGAGAGAAGGGCGAACTGCGAACGCGAAGGGTGTGGGAGCTAGCGGTGGTTGTCGGATAGTAGGGTGAGCGGACGAAGAGGGGTTGGCGGGTGCAGAGGTGGTCGAGTCGGGCGTGAGCGATGAGGGGGCGGCAGAACAGCGGCGCTCGAGGGCGAGCGAAGGGCTGAGTTGGGTCGCGAAGGGACGCGCGCGCGGCCAGCTAAATAACGGCCTGCCCTATCCTCCTTCTCCTCCCACTCGCCACCCCTTGGCCGATTCCCCCGTCGTGGAAGCCCTGTCCCCTCCGCGCACAGCACGGCGCGCCTCACCCCAATGAGAGCCACGTCCACCCTCTTCTTCGACCTCCCGATGCCGGGGATGCTAGATCGGCACACCGAGGGGTACGTCGGAGGAAGAGAGGGAACCTTCCGTGCCTATTGCCACCGTGTTTTCAGGCTTACGTATACGCGTTCGTCTACGCGAGTGCAAGCTTATCCACGACGTTTGCAAGCTCGCTTCTGTCTCCCTTTAGTTTTTCGCGAAAGTCCGCTAAAGCATTTTATATATTTTATACACGTGTATTACGTGTAGCACATACGTACGCGAGCACGGTATTCCACCGTGCTCGAGCGTTTCTTCTCTTTCCTCCCTCGCCCTGACCGCCCCCCCCCCCCTCCGCCGTTCTCGGTCGGATGGCTATTAAACGAGAAAACGAGACCGCGGTTGCGAGAGAGACCTTCGTAGCTGGCGGCGAGCTCGGTCGCCTCGCGGGTCCTCCGTTCGCGGATTCTCTGGCACGGTTCGATATACCAGAGGTTATTTAGACCCAGGCGCGGCGCGCTTAACGGCGACCGCTTGCGAAGTAAGGTTGGGAACAAGCGACCGCGAGGTAGGTTCGAGCCACCGTGATCTCATCGCCCCTTTTTTAACCCACGCTTTCGCGCTCCCCAATTTTTAGCCTCGCGATCACGTTCGCGTGTACAGTCGAGCCATGCCAAGCCAGACCGTGGAACGATCGCGTTTTATCGAACACGAACGTGCTTCTCCTCCTGCGATCTTCTTTTCTTTCGTTTTCGCGATTTCATTCAACTCGCCGGGCCGCCGGGCCGCCGCGCCGCCGCGCGCCGCGCGCCGTTTCAACCGGAGCGATGCAACGGCCCTGGAACGTTGAGAGTTGAGAACGGAGCGCGCCACCAATTAGCAATTATCGGCCGCGCGGAGATAAGCCCGAGACGCCGTATCTCGAGATAGATTTCTTGGCCGCGGGACACGTCCTATCTACGAGGTATTTCTCACGAAATTGTTTCGAACGCGAGGACGGCAAAGGTGTCGGAAAATCCATCCCCTGTGGAAAAAAAGGCGACAGGCTTCGAGCAAGGAAAGACTATAAATACAGCGTTACGCCGTCGGTTTATCTGCGTCAACAAGAGCTAACGCCGCCGTGTTTTCAGGCTTACGTGCACGATATACGCGTTTATACGTGGGCGCGCATTTCCCTTCCCTCTTATCCGCCGTATCGCGCTTCCAAGTCCCTTCCCGTTCCCTTGGACGTTCTCCCTCTCTCTTTTCCGCCGCGAGTCCGAACTTCTCGCTTGGAAAGCGAAACGCGAAGGCCAACGAACGATACCGCACTCGCCACTTGCCGGTCCATTGCACGAGCGATAGGAATTTCGAGTTTCGAGCCGCGAGTTACCGCGGCCGATCTTTGCGTCCATTGGTGCGTACGTATACGTATTATTCATGAGTGAACTTTCTCCTCCGGCGCGGCGCGACGAATGTACGCGTGGAATCGTGACCTTGCCAGACCTTCCGCCAGTTCCTTGCCGCACGCGTTCGACGTACAGTCGCGTAGCGGTTGACATTGAATCGTGGCGGGAAACGTTTCGATATAATACAGCGCGCACGTGGAAAGGAAACTTGCGTAGAATGAAGCACGCCAGTGGAAACACCGGTATACAAACGAGACTTCTCCCCCCGGATCGTATCAGTTTGTGCATTCGTACGCGTCTTCCACTGGCTCGTCCCTCTCGTTTCCTCGCTCTCCGCTCGTCGCTCGGCATCTTTCTCTTTCCCGATTCACCCGCCTCTTGTATCCATGTACAGATGTTTGCGCGTGAAATGCGCATACACGCAACTACGTATACGTATACATAACTAGGTATAACTCGGTTTGTGTTCTCGAGGTGTTTCTGTTTTACCTACCGCTGACTCGTAAACGCAGTTTAAGCGACTTCCAGGCGGCAGTCAGCGCCGCTCTCGCATTACGGAAGCGAAGTTTTCAAGTTCCGCGACACTGACCCAGTTTATTCTCTCTCCCTCCTCCCGTCCTCCTTCCTACTTCTCTCTTTCTCGTTCGCTCGCTCGCTCGTTCTCTCGCGTTCCACCCCATCCTCCCTCCCACCCTCACTCTCAATACTTCCAGTCTACCGGTAGTTACAGTTTCCCGCAGGTAGCTGTACGTCTGTGAATGCACAGGCGTGTTCGGTGAGCGCTCTCGCTCTCATCTTCGCTCTTGATCGGACTTGGATTTCCTTGCCGCGCGACCGATCGTCGACCAGCCAGCTGAGACAACCGGATGCGCACTCCGTTCGTTCGATCTTTTCTTTTCGTCGCGCGCGACTCGTTTCGTGGCAAAAAGCGGCTGTGATATTTTTCTCTGCCACCTTCCCTTCTAGTATCGCAAGTCAATCCTCTGTTGCGCCGTAACTTAAACGATGCTCGCTCGAAGCCACCTAATCGCTTCGGAAGCGTTGTTCGGAACGCGAAAGATGGATATCGTTGATTTTAGGCAGACAAATTCTTCGTATCGCGAAGGTATTTTTCCCTCTGGACTGGAAAAGAATTTTCCTCTCCTAACCAACGGGGAATCTCGAAACACTATTGGCTTCGGTCCTCGCCGCGGATGGCTCAGCATAGCAGGGTTAAAGGTGACTTCTATCCTCGGATAATACAGTGGGGGGAAAAGAAGCGTTAACGTGTTACGAGGGACGTTAACGCGATTTACGTAAGCGAGTCGTTATTCTTAGTCGAACTGCCGCGATAAACGTTCCCGTTTGGTCGCGATCGCCTCGGCTGTTCGCGAGCAGGATTTAATTTGTACTCGCTAGCTACTATTGACCCTAATACCGGCATCGGCGACTCCGTAACGTCGCGTGGCCAAAAGCGCTTTCCGTGCCCCCGCCTCGAGCGTTTTCTTCGTTCTCGGAGTGCATACGATGGCGGCCTCGTTTCCGAAATACGTACACCAGACGCGTAGCATCCGCAACTAAGAGGCATCGTCCACCAGCGGCGCGGCCGTCGTGCCGTTTCCAGCCGATCGCAACGAAAGCCATAAAAGCCGTTGCCAAATCGTCGTCGACCGTCCGCGATCCCCTCGGTGCCCCTTCGTCGTCTCGTCTCGTCACGTTCACGCCACGTTCCGTCTCTCTCTCTCTCTCTCTCTCTCTCTCTCTCTTTCCCTATCAGCCGTCGCGTTTCCTTCTGCCCCCGACACTCTCTGGCCGGTCGGTCGCGTTTAATCTATCTATCTTTCTCTCCCTCTCGTCCCGGTGCTCTGTCACGCCTGGCTCGTTCGCTCTGCGTCGCTCTCATCCGCTTCATTGTCCGCGCCTATATCCCCTTCGGCACGTCTCACCTTTTTCGATCGTCGTCGGAACGCGAGGGGCCGCGCTTCGCGATTGGAAAGCGTCGCCCCACCCTATTCTAGCTTTTCTCTCTCCATCTCTCTTTCGTTCTCTCTTACTCCCGCGAGCGCTATCTACCTGTACGTCTCTCTTTAACTCGATTCCCGGTGTCTCGCGATCCTCGTCGCGCTTCTAGCCTCTGCCTTCGATCTTTTTCTTTGGCCCGTCTCGCGCTCTCGCCGTTCGCCTCGTTCGTATTATATACGTACCCCGTGGCGAGACGATTCGATACCATGGCACGGCGTCGGCGTCGGTGGTGACGGTGGCCGGCTGTGCCAGAGGAAGAAAAAATGCCTCGTCGAAGGCTCGCTCTCCGGAGAGTAACAGGCCCCCGTGAGACGCGGACGAGTAAGCGTAAAAGGGGGCCGAGGGGGCGAGGCGAGCAGGACGTATACGCAGCGGCACGAAGAGGCAACTGGCACATGTACGCGATGCCCGTGGGTAGGGCCCTGCCAACCCGACCAACAGACCAGCCGGCCAGCCAACCAACCAACCAGCCATCAGCCATCCTGTCATAGACAGGATGCGAGGGTCCGCGAGTCCGGGCCGCGTCGCATTTCGCCGCTGCCACCGCCGTCGTCCTCGTTGCTGTCGCTGTCGTCATCGTCGTGGGTCGTATCGATTCGATCGAAAACCCCTGCTATTTTCTTCTTTACGAAAGCAAACCGAATTTTCCGCTATCTTCGTCGGGACGCATATTTTTGTTTGTCGCAGTCGAGTTCAACTGCTCGCGACATACGCATATACGTACGTTTAAGGGTATACGGCTCACCGATGCGGTGTCGAGAGAGTGGGGTAGAGAATTAATTTGTATTTTTCTTTGCGAATTTCCAGCTAACCGGCTGCTGCATCTATGGCACTGTTTTCTTATCGCGAATACGTTTCGCCTAGATGCGCGTGCAACGCTAAAGAGGCCGCGTACGCGGGAAACGAGAGGGAATTTAAAGAGGAGCCGGCGGAAACTGCGTCGCGAATTAAAGCGGTCGGGTCTAATGGCCGGCCAGCCCGTCTGAAATGTCATGGATTACCGGGTCGCGATCCTCGAAACGCTAATTTCCACATGTCGTTCGGCTCGTACCTAGCAATCGATCTTGCAAAAACTGGTTTAAATCGAATTCATCGTAGTCGTTGTCGTAGCTGCGCTCGACCGCGTGCACGCCTTTTTCCGTCCCCCTTCCCCCCCCCCCCCCCCCCCGCTCTTGTCTTCCTCTTCCCTCGGGCCTGTTGGGTTTTTTTCTGTCCGCTCGCGAGCACGCGTGCAAGATGCGCACGGACCCAGACACTCTGAAGAATTTTAAAAGGGGCCGGTTTCCAAAGAAATCGTCCCCCCGCGGTGGTGGCAACAGCCGTCCTACTATTCGAAGCGTCGCTCTTCCAACGATATCGTGAAAAATGGACCCGCGATATCGGTATCGAGATCGACTTAACGTCCGCGCAGTCGCCGCAGCGTATAAACTGTTATCGCTGTGGGTTTATCGATACTCTATCGCCCGCGCACCGTTTCTTTCCCTTCTTTACCCCAGATACAGGTGCTCGGCGTCGACGCGCCGCTAGAAAACCGCAAAAAGAAAACGCTCCGCGACAGATCTTCGTATAGAGAAACGCGATGCCGCATCGAATATATGTATCAGTCTCGTGCGAACCAGCGGCCAATTCGAAATGGTCTACTCGCGTAAACGGTTGGATCGGTAACGATTAACGGCATCGATGCTGCAACGCCACTACCATCTCTGTAACCTCTGTCCGCTAATAAGGATGTCCATCGTCTAGCAATCGTGGACGCCTGTGTACACCGCACGAGCGCATAGATTCGGAGCGCATAGCGAGCGGCCGAGCGCGAGTTCCAAGCATAGCACGGAAACGCTGACGGTCCGTGCGGTGCCGTTTCGCAGCTACGGTATACGCGAGAGACGACGAGAAGGGTATATAGAGAGAAGAGGGAGGGTCGGACTCCGGGCACCCGGACCGCGGTGCTCGTAAATTCTCGAAAGGAACGGTCCGTAGCAGCGGCTCTCTGTTACCTTACCGCTCTTCCCGCGGTAATATTACTCGGCTTATATTGCCAGGCCTCGGTCGTGGGAAAAGGAGCGAGCAGTCGGGTGGGAATGAGACGGAACGAAGGACCGGTGTATACGTAAGCAGGGCGCATCCGTGCTTCGTCGCCGCGGCTGGCTGGCTCGTTCGCCCGTTCGTTCGCCCGTTCGTTCGCTCGACGTTCTGCCGTTGGCTCGGCTTGGCGTGTATATACGTGCGAGGAGAAGCGAACCCCGAGGGATCGGCCAGGCCCAGGTACAAACACCTATGCATCCCTCCGTGTACATGCATGGTCGTGTACATAGGATCGTAGCTGTGCGGGCGCGTTCGTTCCCGTAAATAGGTGTACATGCACGTGCGCGTACATACATACGGGGACGTGCACGGCACACGATCTCTCGTGAACCGACCGCGGTGATAACCCACACCACGAAAGCAACGCTATGTGGCGCGATGCGTCGCGTAGCTGTGCGCTGCCCACTGGACGGAGGGCCTCGCTCGCGTTACGTACCCGTATCCCCTTTGTGCGAACTTTGGTTCGCGCACGCACACCACGCGGCGTTGGAGGGAGCGCAAACGACGCGGGAAAGGACTGCAGTAAGGAAGGGAAGCAAGGAAGGGAAGAAAGAAAGGGACGCGACACGTTTTCGAACGAGCGACGACGCCCTGTGGCACATCGCGAGGAGAGCAGCTGGTCGGCACTGCGTGCGACACTTCCACCTCTCGTGCTCTCCTCGCGGGACCCGCATGCCGCGGCGATCGTCGATCGTGTGGCCCGAGGGGCCCGTAAAAGCTACATCGCGCCGCTCTCACGCACGCGCGCCCACCACTACCGTCGCAACGTCGAACCGACGTATACGTATACACGCGTGAACGCCCCGCAAGCGTTTCCGCGTGCGTGTGTCGCACGATGTTTTCCTTTGCCCCGCGCTACTCCGGATATGTCGCGCTCGCGACGTTCAACCGCTCTCGATGTTCGTCCTATCGCGGCGAGACGCGACGGGAATCTACGTTCTCCGAACGAAGCTGCCCGGTTTGACCGGATACACCCGGTTCTCGCGATCTCGCCACGAATTTCTTTGTTACGCTCGCCTCTTTTCGTCTCCTCCTTTTTTCAAACGCGCGTCTCGTTATCGCGTTCGTCTGGCCGACTTTAGATAAGATTTTTCGCCTTATCTGTCCAGCGATCCTCGGACCACGGTTCGCGTAGTCATAACAAAATTTCGCGATCGAATCTTTATCTCGCAAAGATACCGCGAGGAACATACGGATTCGCGCAAATTAACGCGGCACGGACAGAAATGACATATTTGCGATCGATGGAAAAATCGAGGCGACGAATTTCCGGTTGGTAATCGACAGACCTCGCGGAGGACGTATCGACGCGGCAGTTTCTCCTGCCTCGTCATCGTCACAAAGAACCGCGCTCGCCACGCGGAGTTTCGCCGCAAATGCGCGCGCGCCAGTGTGCGCGCATACGCGCTGATTCTCACGCACACAGGCTATCGAACGTTAACCGCCATCGGTCGCGGCGCGCAATGACTAAGCGGTGCAAAAAATCCGCGTATTACGGGCCCGTTCGCTTCGAGCAGGGGATCCGCGATCATTTGGGGGGAACAGTCCGACGAGATGTTCCAACGCGTTGGGGAAAAACGTATTTGTCAATACCCCGATTCTCGTCCGGTCACCTCGTATCTCCCCTCTTTTTCCCTTAGGCGGAAAACGTTACGAGAGAGGCTGGGTGTCGCGTTGTCGTTCTTGGAATTTCTTTGGGACAACCGTGATCGAACCTTCCTCGAACGCTGGTACGCGTGTTAGCGTTCAATACGAAATTGCAAAAGTGTTCGACGTTGTTACGCTTCTAATCAAAATATAAAACATGCGCCCCAAATTTGTTATCGAAACGTACCGCGGATCCATACGCGATCCGTGCAACAGTACACCCAGGTGGTATACGCGCCAGCCGTGTCCCCCCCCCCCCCCCCACGTTGCAAAAGCGTCTACTATTTACGTGGCTCGTGTGTCTCGAAACTCGGCCGATTTCGCGGCGTTTCGCAACGCAACCGAGGACGCGTGAAACTTTGTCCGAGCAAATGTCAGAACTCGCGATATCGCGTCGACAGACGTTCAACGATCGGTCGAAAGTCAGGCGCCTCTCGGATAGAGATTCCCGTGGAAGAATTCGCTCCGAGGAGTCAGCCAGTGTCGGTCGGCGATCGCGCCACTGTACGCGCATACGTGGCCACTATTAATCTCGCGCTGTGATACGTCACTCCGAAGAACCACCTAACCGACTCTTATCGAATTCGAGCCACCCATTGCTCATTATGCATTCGAGAGGCCGGCAGAACGCATCGGTATACAGGAGGCGTAGCCGTGCCGATGATAAATAGGCACATGGCCGACCACCTTTTTCATGCATACGCCTTAGAAGGAAAAGGGCTCGATTCGTGGCGGATAATCGAGATCCGCGTGAACCTCGCGGGAACACCTGCAAACGTTCCACCGTGATAGGAACTCTGAACGACGAAACGCCATTTTCGCCCGATTAATCTCGCCCCCTCTGATAGCGGTACGCTGGACGCTAGGTAAGCCGCGCTTTAAGGGAAAACTAGCTCGCGGAACGATCAATGCGATGGCGCTATCGATTTCCAGGCCAAGCTCTCGACGTTCGTGTCTTAGCGTCGTTCAGCACGCTCGGGTGCCCGTCAGCGTTCGCGACGTCGCGCGTCGCGCGTCGCGTCGTTCTCGTCGACCCGGAGGCAGATGCTGTCGCCCACCGACGAGTTTTCAATCCTCCCAAAATACGCGACGTTCTTTTGAAACGCGGCGAGTCTGGCTTCGGATCTCTCAGCGGCCGGCAAAGCGACCACCACCGCGTCGCGCCGTCACGAACGAAACCCACCTACCGGGAGGCTCGCGGTGCGGCGTGGCGAGCTAAAAGGAGAGCGAGAGATAGAGGAGAGGAGGTAAGAGCGACGCGGACAAGAAGACACGGGGAGAGAAACGTGAGAAGGAGAGAGATGGGAAAACCATCCTCTTTAGAAGACCCTTAACCCTGCGGGTGACGGTCGAACGGTCGGTCGGTCGGTCGGTCGGACGAGCGTCAGACAAAAGGGATCGCCGGGGCCTCGTTGGAACGGGGAGAAAGAGGGAGGATAACAGTGACGCGAGACGCGAACCGTGGGGACCGGCTACGTTGGCCAAGGGGAGCAGAGGGGGAGAGAGCCAGGCCTGGCAGCAGGAAGCTCGCGATACGTGACTCACCGAACCGACCGAATGGCATAGAACCCGCGGGTTCGCGTTCGCGCGATACACCTATCTCCTTCTTTCACCACTGTTCACTCGGTCCTCCCTTTTTCTCGCTCGTTTCGTTCCGTACCCTCCACCTCCCTCTCTATCGCTCCCCGTTCTCCCTCTCTCCCTCTCTCTCTCTTTCGACCCATCCTACCGATTTCCCCCTTCGCTTCGGTCACCCTCCTCCTTCTCCCTCGAAGTGACGGCGAGGGAGAAGAAGCCCCCTCGACTCTGGTTCCCCCTTTCACCGCTTCCACCCCCTTCCCGGCGGTCCGTCGCACGGCCCCGTGTCTCTCGGTCGTTCGGAGCACGGCTCTGGTTCCTGCCTAGCCCCTAGTACCCGCGTCGCGCGGAGCCTTTGTCCTCTGCCATCACCTCGCGTTATTTCACACTCTCTCGCGCGCACACGCGTGTGCAGGTCTCTCTGCACACGCGGTGAACCGCCTCGCGCGTGAGAAACGCGCGCGTCGCGCGTCGCGCGTTCGATATAACGCGTATATTTTTACGCTCGCCGCCGAAAACTGCTCCGAGCTACGACAAAAGGATCGGGAAATTTCGAAGCGGCGGAGACAATGAGAGTTTCGACGGGTCCCGGTATCGAATGGAAGCGTATCGAAGACGAAAATTGGGAGCAAGTGTACAAATAGATGGTCGCCTCAGAATGCAGGCGAAACTCGTTATAATTCCTATCTAGACTGCGGGTGCCTTTGGGGCATGTTTCTCCGTTGTCCGATGGATCCTATTTTCTCATAGATCGAAAGACTTTTCGGGGGGCGAGCGTCGCGAGAATTCTATCACGGAAATGCAAGAACCACCCTCGCGTCGCGTGTACACGTGCATACATCTGTATCTAGGTTTCGAGCGAGCTCTCTTTAAAGTAGCCTACGCGATAACTCGTCGCGTCGCCCGGATTCGTTATATACGCGATTATGCGAGCGAACGTGCACGCGTGCGTGCACCCAGCCGTGCGTACCCGTGTGTACACATGTATATATAGGTGCGTTGCGCGATTGCGTGCGTGCGTGCATGCGTGCGTACAATCGGAGCGGGGTAGTCGTCGCTAACTGCGTCCGAGCGAGGAATTAGCGAGTCGTGCGGCGAAGGAGACTACCGTAAAGTCGTGGCTCGTTATGCGTCCGACAGAACCGCCTGCCTAGCCTCTCCACCTATATATCGTAGGCACAGCCTCTAGTACGGGTATATGTATACGGGTATGGAGGCGACGCGCACGAGGCGATGGGCCAGGAATGGGTTCGAGGTTAATGCGCTCACCGGGTCTAATGACCAAGGACCGACTTTAGGGTGGGCCGGCTGGGTTCTGATGCCTCCACTGAATTTGCGGTGGTGTGGCTTGCTTTACGTAATTGCTAATTAGTAATAGGTGACCAGCACCGCGCAACGCGACGCGACGCGACGCGACGCGACGCGACGCACCGTGTGTCCGCTGAAATTTTTTCAACACGAAGGAGCACCATATTTCGTTTCCGAACTTTTTGTTTTTCTCGGTGGTGAAACCTTGCGGCTATTAGATCGAATATTATTTGAAAACGGAGTCGGCTCGATTCTATCGTGCACGTTTCCCGGTCCGGAATCGAGAGACAGGAAAAAGTCTGGTCTGGTATTATGCCGATTAAAATTGGCCGTAACAGGCTTTATTAGAGGCCGGCAAATAGATCCAGACTGAACGTATTAATTGACGTTAATTAAGACCGGGAGGACATTAATAGCGTGCGGTTTTCTTTATCGTCGCATTTCCGTCGCGACGCCGCGAACCACCTCTGCTTCCAATCTCTCGAAGCACTCGATTTTTCTTTTGCACCGATCACTGCGAATTCGCCCAGAAAAGTTTTCCGTTGTGTGCAGCTGAAATTCGACCAGCCAGTAAGCCGGTTAAACGCCGAGCAACGGAACAGGCACGCGGCTAATTCCGTCTCGCGGAGCATTAACGCAAAACATTAACACGGAATTAAGGTTACTCGACGGATCGCGAATCGAGCCTTCCCGCCATCTCTGTTGATCGAAATTGTTAAATTTCCATAGCCATTTCCGTCCCGTTCCCCGCTGCACAATCAAGAACCCGCACTACGGTGGACGAATAAATTAACGACACATTCGATCGGCCTCGAACGCTGTCCGTGCGAGAAAGTCGCGTCCTTTGCCGTTCTGTGCGAGCGCTCTCGCCACTTGGAGTACGTACGAGTATGTATAAGTATGCATACAGGACGATCCGGTCGCTAGTGAAGGCAGAGACGGAGCCGCGCACACCTCGCTACGCCTTGACAGAGGAAGTCAAAATCGTCCCCGCGACAGTTCGCGCGTACCGCCGGAGGCGGCAATGTTCTCTTTGCCGTTTAGCGCAACGCGGTATGCAAGTGCACCGCGTAGTAATAGTTTTTGCGTCTCGCCCTTTAAACGAACGAAATTTCCGAATGGTCATCGCGCGGTCATGAATGAAGCTCGAGCTCCGTATCGCCCCTTTGATCGTCTCAAATTTCGGTCCCGATGCTCGAAACACGAGTAATTCGACGCTTTCCTCGTTTTACAATCTGCTTCGGTCGCGAATGCCACCGCGAAGTGCATTCATCCGTCTCATTCTTGAACCAAAGAATTGACAATGAATATCGTATTGTACGAAGAAGTCTCGTCCCCCTAATTCCCCCCTCGATAGTCCACGCTTTTTTTTCCATCCTCGAGGCGAGCGTATTCCAACGCATCGACAGCTTCGCGATCCCAATACATGCGCTTCATTGACGGCTACTCAATGAATCTCGCAATCGGTCTATACTTCGAAACTTTCGGCCACGCGTAATTCGATCCGGTTTCGCGTTTCGTATAAATCGAGTGGCGCGCGTAGTACGATTCTCGCTACCTTTCAAACAATACGAGCGACTGAGGTCGCGCGTAGTCACGCGGCGATCCTTTTCGCTTACGAAACACGCGAAACACGCGAAACACGCGGCCAAAAGAGCGCCGCGATCGGTTTCCGCGGGGTTACGCGTGTGACGTAATTGCGCGCCGGCGCGCACACGGTCACGAGACACGGCTTCTCTGAAAATCCTCGTATCGTACCGCCTCGCCGCCGGAAGCCGCTCAAAACGACAAAATCGCCGGATGGATGGTGGACGCGCGCACGAGCACACGAACACGGTTTTCCTTCGAGGCGAGCGCGTTTCTGTCCACGATCTCGCTGCCAGGGCCAAGCGTCCCGCTCTCGCCAGCCAGCCCACTCGCTCGCCACCGCTTTTAGGATCGAACGAAACGGCGCTCTTGCTCGCGCCACGCCAGGCGTTCCGAGGAAGCGCCTATACTACTGATTTAGATCGGCCAGAGCCGAGGAATCAAGGTTTTCTTCTTTTCTTTTCTCCGCTTTTTCTTCTCCGCGGTGGTAATCGATGCTCGCGAGGGAAAGCAACTTTTGAGTAGCCTGGATAATTCGGTGGGCTACGTTGCACCGCACGACTGTCGCGCCACGCAGCAGCGATTCGTACCCGGCAAGGGTCACCGACCTCGAACCCATTAATACGACGCAGCCCTTAGGAATTATTTACGAACCCCCCGAAATAACGCGGCCAATCGACCCGCGTACGCGAGCTCCAGTTTCCCGTTGAAGAATTTCTCGCATTACTTGGGCGAAGCGTATCGGAGCAATGCCAACCTATCCTCCCGAGTTGTCGGCGAAAGAAATCGAGATCGTCGAGGTCGCGGTGTCCGAGGGACCGTTCGAGTATCGCGGGGCCGCAGTCACGGTTCGGAAGTGGCAATCGTATTAATTCGATTCGTCCCCGTTGTACTATCGCGGCGGAATTGCGAGCTCGGCCGCAGGACGAGGATAAAAGATGCCCAATCACGAACACTTGCGACCGTTCGCCCTTCGCGACGTGACGTCAGGACGGCGCAGTCGCCGACCGTGATTCGTCACGGTCTAGTTTCCCACCTCGCCGCGCTATATACGAGACCAGACCGGGTTGCTTCTGCCGTTCTTTCGCTCTCCTTCTCTCGTTCCCTTCGCCGTATCGTCGTCGTCGTCGTCGTCGTCGTCGTCGTCACCGTCGCCGTCGCCGTCGCCGCCGCCGCCGCCGCCGCGGTGTTTCGTGAGTTTTGGCGCGGATGCAGCGACCACGAACGACGGAGAATGCCTTTCTCCTTTCGGCTCCACTCACGAAGCTCGTTCGATCGAGACGCGTCCTGATTAACGAAATTAAACCCAACAGACCGGACTGATATTCAAGCGGAATCGAAGATTAGCCCAGCGTCTCGTCGCCGGCTCCGTTTCCCCATTTTTTTCTTGGGCCATGAACGATGTGCTCCAGAATGGAGTTGCCGCGATATACGCGCGCTACTTTCGTCAATTCGTCCGCCCAAATATTGTCGACGAGTAGCTGGTCGAGTAGTACCGATCTCCTGTACGGAAAATGTTGCCCACCTTAAACGACATCTACGGTACACCCATAGTTCGTTTAGAAACAAACTATCCCAGCGGGGAAAATTCGCGGGCAAAACTGTATCAGTTAGAACCGTGCAACGTTCCAGCGAGTCTCGGTCGGTGAATTTCGTGTCGGCACGGTGTCGTGTCCGCGCTCACGGTGGGCGTTCTCGTTTCTCGAGCGCAGAAAGGAAGCGGCTGAGGACGGGCACATCGCAGCCGCCGTCGCCGAGAAGAAATTTTAATTCGAGCGACCGTGCTCGATAACGCGTATCGAAACTCCTCGTCTCGCGTCGAGTCTTTCCAACGATCCAGCCGCCGTTGCCGCTGCTCCGTGTCTCTCTTCCTCCCGTTCCTGTTCGCGTCGCTGCTCTTCTTCCCGCCGCGATCCGGCCTTCGTCCCCCTCATCGTCCTCGTTCCATCGGCAGTTTTTATCGGGCAACGAAGGCACGGTGCTCGCCTCCATTATACCCACATCCATTCTACCGTGGCCCTGCTGGAAAAATCCGGCATCGAGCCTCGTCGTCCACGGACGAACCGTGCCCCCACCCCCCTCTTCCTCTCTCGCTTCCTCCCCCCTCACGCTCTCTCTCTCTCTCTCTCTCTCTCTCTCTCTTTCACCCTCCTCTCCCCGTTCCTCTACCCCGCGTCAGCTTCGCCCCTGTTCCGCGGGGACTTCCATTCCCCTCGTCGCTACCCGAGCCGCCTTCTTCTCGACCTTTTTCGAACCCTTTTGCTACGAAGGCAGCCTTGTTCCTTCTTTCCGCCACCGTACCAAAGGGTCCAGGCGGACGGTCTCGATTTTCAGCGCTCGTCCGCCATCGGGTCCACGAGGAGGAACGGAAGCAGGGAGACCCGAGCGGCCAAGCTGAAATCAGTACACCGGGCCGGGAAAATGGGATTTATTGCGGCGGCCAGGGCTCTGCGCGCTCCATGCTGGGCGCCTTGACTTTTTTTCTTTTTTCTTTTCTTCGACCGGACGAAATAACCGTGTCCCTTTCCCTTTCCCTCTCTGTCCGTCTTGCTGCCCCGGTCCGCACTCCGTCTCTGTTCGGGGCAGTGACGTGACAGATAGAAATCGACGGCGGTACACAGCACGAAGGAAAGGTCTCTCGCCGCGAGTCGTGCACGCAATCGATCTATTCGTATCGGGTGAGTCAAAGGAATCTCCCGGACAATATGGCGGCTCGTCTCGCGGAATTCGATTTTATTCGCGAACCGGACACCTCGCGCATTTATGCCACGCGTGTACTCTTGCCCTTGCACCTACACGCATGTTTTTTCCATTTCGCTAGACGGAGCAGCTAGACGCGAGCTATTGCACCGGCTTCGAGGTGATTTCCGCTCTATTAATAAACGCGATGCACGGGGGACACCCGTTCGATCGCCGTTGAAATTTCTGTGAGACGAATTTGTCGATCGAAGCGTATTCAGGAATCCGTTGGATGCCGCGAGACGACGAGCGATAAACTTGTTCCGCCGAGCATCTCGCATTAGGTAATACATAACTGGAATGGCCGGAGCGAGAGAGACGAGTGAACGAGGAAGGTGAGTCCGATGGGAAGGGGCGAACATCGGCGAGGACGAAGCTGCGACGATACACATAGGCAGGTACGCGTTCATTGTCCCGCGGGTAATGGTGCTTCTTCTCGCGCGTTCAACGTATTCGTAACGAGATAAACAATAGCCGAGGCTCAACGTTGCTACAGCTGTTCGGCGTTACTCGATTAAAGACGGTATATACCAGTTTGTTCGCAGCTCGTCGATGGAGATCCGTACCTGTGTACGCGACGTACAATCTCTTGCAAATGTCCCCCGTATCGCAGAGGATCGATCTCCCTTTTTCTTTCCAATACTCGAGGCAATATCGAGGACGAGACAACGAGATTTATGTATTTACGTTAGGATTCGTTGCGAAGCTACCGCCGAAACGAATCGGTACTCCGTTTCGGATATATGAAAATTGTGTTACCCATTATGCGCCTGCGAAGCGCAAATTCTCCAGGGCGTAATTACGAATACGCCGTTCGGTATTCCAAGCGCGGATCATTCTTCGCGCCCGATTCGACAATTCTGACGAATCTAGTTTACAAAACTGAGCGTCGGTCCTTCCATCGAAAATCGATTGCTGCCGATTCGTAGCGATCAGCCGAAGGATAGGGGCAACGAAGCCGGAGCATTTTTGCCGCTCGTATACATATATACTTGGGCACGTTTCGTGGTATTTAGGTTGTTCCGCTTTTCGCTTGTCGACCGTGGAACCCGTGCGCGGTGCTATTATCCGGGATAGCGGCCGCCAACGAATCGATCGATCGATTCCTTCGTGCCTCGTGGTCCGAGACTTCCCACGAGAGGAGAAAGGCACCCCAGCGCGCCAATATATCCCCTTGAAATTATTTCGTAATGGCCGAGGTTTAAAAGAACGACGGGGTCGCGCGCAGCGTTTAATTACCATCCGCGGGGCTGCGACGAAAATGTCCCGACACTTTTCTCCGTTTTTTTCTCAACGAATTAACGGCACGATTCTCCCGCTCGTTCGAGGACGATTGCGATCATTTTAATCGAGACAACCCCCTCGGCAGGAAAATTGATGGCAGGAACCTTGATAAACCTCGTCGGGTAAATTACGCAAAACAGAATCGAATCCTCGCCGGCAGGTACGCGTACGCCTCGCTCCGATTGAACGCGAAGCGCTTCCCCAATCGGGAGGAGTACATACGTAATCGCACAAGTTGAGAACACGCGCGGCGACAATGGAGTAGCTCGCCGACCAAGACACCGGCGTTCACAAAACGATCAATCGGCTAAGGTTCGCGGAAGAAAATAGTAGCGCGCGGGTGAAAGAGCGAGAAAGAGAGAAAGGGAGAAAGGGAGAGCGAGAGAGAGAGAGAGGGGTATTCTAGCGCCACGATATATCCGCTCGATTTACTTTCTCGACTCCCTTCTGTCTTCCTGTCCTTCCCTGCGCCGCCGTCGTTGCTTTCTCGCTGCACAAAAGCCGACACGAGGGGGGAACAAAAAAAGACTCGCTCGTCCGTGCGACGAGCGGTGCGCGCGAATATGCACCGCGAGCGCAATTATACGACGAACACGGCCGTGAAACGCGTGTAGCAGGCGACCACGACGCGATGACGAGAAACGGACCCGGTGCCGGTGGGGAGACCGGACGAACGGCAGAAAGGGGAAGAAAGAAGGAGGAAAACGAGCGCGTAGAGCTCACCTTCCCCCCATTTTATTGTTCGGCCCTTTTCTTCGTTTCTTCCTCCATCGTTCGCGGGTGGATTCCGCGACCACCCTTCTTCCTCTTCCTGTTTCCACTCGGCCGGTGAGCGCGGAATCGTTCGAAGATACGATGCACGGAATTTTTCATCTGCGCCGCGAGGAATCTGTTCGTTACTGCTATCCCCGTTACAGTTCACCTGTTAAGTTGCTTCGAAGCGCAGTCGGCAGGGGTCTCGTTTCCGAAATCTCTGCAAGAGTAATAATAGTAATCGAGTTGGGGCGTTATCGAGACACCGGCGAGGAAGCACGCGTAGTCGTTTAGGAGCTATAAAGCAACTCTAAAATCGAGCACCGAGTTATTAAATCTCTGGGAAACGGGGAACCGACCGGAGGATAAATAACATAGCTTGACTACTATTTGCGGGGATCCCCCCGCGTTGTATCGAATGGCGCCCTCCGAAAAAGGCTACAGAGAAAGCAAGAAAGAGACTACTTTCGCGGCCTACAAAAAGAAGCTGCAAAGATAGCCGGAAACTCGAAAACATTTCTACGCACGAGTATCCTTCCGCTTCGATCGCCGCCCGGCTTTCCCTTGTAAACCATTTACGGGCCGGCGAGGCGACGCGAGGCAGCTCGTAATTACGTAACGAACGCACCCCATGACACCGGTAAATTACCAGCGACGTAGGAGACCAGCCGGGGAAAGGGGACGGGGAAGGAAAAATAAGAAAGCCGAGGGAAGGACACGCGCCACCCTTCCAACAGTTACGTTCCCTGTTCTACCCCTCTGCCAGACCCACCCCCTCGTTCACCCTCTTTCCACCAGGAGCTTTCCTCGCGTTCCCGTAGCCGTGTCACGCAGCAGCGGTGGTATATAGGAGTCATCGCGAAATTTGTCCGTTTGCAGCGCGACTGAATTTAGGGTGGTACACGGCGGGCTAATAACAAAGGGGCTGCGGGAGAAAGGGAAGCGTTCGTGTCGGACGTTCTCGGCCAGAGGGCTGTGCGACTCTCTCTCACTCTCTCTCTCTCTCTCTCTCTCTCTCTCTGGTTACCTGACAGCGACCGACAAAGCCGGAAACATCGACACTCTCTCTTTCTCTCCCCCTTTCCTTTTCTCCCGTTTCTTTCCACCTTTCGTTCTTTCTTTCGGGCTCGTTTCTCTCGTCGGCGGGGAGAACCGCGGCGCGGAAGGGACGAACGAAGTGGAGTAACGACCAAGATGAGAGCGAAAGAGGAAGAGAGACGGGACCGGGAGGGTAGAGAAAGATACAAGGGGGACGGAGAAGGTGGAGGACGAGGGAAGGCGGTGACCCGCGGTGCCTGTCTGCCGTGCTGGCCGCGTTTCAGACCCGCAGACCTCTCCTCTAGCGTGCCGCGTTGTAACCACGCTGCTCCCTCTCTCCTATGCCTCTGTCTCTCTTCCGTGGATTCCTGCTGGAAGCTTGGAAGCTATGTATAAAGTATAGGCTACGCGCGGAGTAGGTTCCACGCTGCTTCGCGGATACGTACGTCGAAGAGGAAAGAGAAAGTTGAAGAGGATACCGGTCCTCCTTTTATAATCGCTGGCGATCGGTATCGTCCGGCTACTAAACGGGAATAGAAGCGCACAAGGCAGGGGGCAGTCACGGCGCTATCTCTTGCGCAGGCAGCACTGGCGGCCAGAGATAACGAGTGCTGCGAATTCGCGACGCGTATCAGCGATATCGTGCCGCGAGTGGAATCCTCGATGCTCAAAGGCAACGAAGGGCTGTCGTACAGTAGATCGCACGGGGTGCAGAGGGCGCCTCGGCGATCGCGGCGATCTCGGCGATCGCGGCGTTTGCCGTTGACGACCAAAGATAGCGAAGACGAGGGAACTCCCACGGCGCAGGGCACGGAAGATCCCCCAAATTCGAGAGAGCCTCGAGGCCCGATACCTATCGTATCGCGGGGAAGAAGCCACGCAGAAGTTCACGGATCGCGCATACACCCCGAGATCCCTGTGTTCAACGAATCGGAACGAGATTTCCCTTCAATCGCGCCACGCGTAGAATTACGCTCCCCAGCGCCGCGGCATCCCTCCGACGCGTCCTATCGTAACCATCTCGGCGATGGTCCCGTGTTTCGCGCTCGTTCATCTTCGCGATTCTCCCGCGGCTCGTTGTCAGCGGTCGTTCCGTTCCGCGGCCTCGCGCTGCATCGTCGTTGATCGAGGGAGAATCGCGCGGCAGAGGAGCAGGACGGGCCATTCGGACGACGAGGCGGCGGTGGAAGCGCTGGACGCTCGTCGAGGGGCAGCGGAGCGTTCGTGGCAGAGGGAGAGGCGGCGGAGGCGGCGGAGGCGAAGGACGAGCAATCGGTGTACGGCTAGGCGCGGTGGAGGAGGGTGGGCCGCAGTCGCCCGCTGCTGCGGCGGTACTCTCGAGCGGAGAGCAAGCGGGAGGAGTTCGGTGGCCGACGAGGGACGAGTAACACAGGGGGGTGACGTAGCAGGGAGGACGGAGGTAATTTGAGCGTCACACGCCGAGCGAGCGGCAACGAACGAACGCCAGGCAACGTCTATGTGCTACATAAAGAGGCTCCCCCTATCGTCCCCCTTATGTATCCGACCCATCGCGAACCTACGATGCGACGCGACCCATGTACAACGCGTCCCAAAAGTCCCGTGCTGCCTGCCGCCTGCCTGCTGCCTGCCTTTGCCTGTCTCTCTGCCTGGCTGCCTGCTGCTGCTGCTAGCTGGCTGGCTGGCTGGCTGGCTGGTCTAGCCCGCCTCGTAACCCAGCGTGTCCCAGAGAGAGAACCGCGTTACTCTGTGCGGCGGGGATATATAGCGTATATGAGAGACCGCGGGCGCTGGGCAAGCACTATCTGGGAAATGGCTTTAACGCTGGTTATCGAGGGACGAGGACAAGGAAGACGACGACGACGACGACGACGACGACGACGATGGAACGAAAGCGGCGGGGCAGGAGGGTAAGGTTGAGCTGCGAAATTTTTCAGCAGCAACCTACCGTACGAACTATGTACGTATACGATGGTAGTTTCTCGCGCGGCGACTGCGAGGGAGAACGACCGCGTGGTTCGTTTTCTTGGTGGGTGTGGTTTCGGACAGGAAAGGTTTTCCGTTGCACACGGGAAGGGTGAAACGAAGTTTCACGGTGGAGGCGCGTCGCGTTGCAACGCTTAGGTTCCAAGCAGGCGACGAGCAATCGCGTTGATGAATATTGGGAGGCAATTTGCGCAGTTGGTCGAGTTAAATACAGGGTCGAAGGTCAAGATATAGTAACTCGGCGCAGGACGCGAACCCTCCGTAATCAGATTCTTCTTTACCCCAAGGAGTAGAAAGTTTTTCATTCCGATAGACGTACGCGTAGAATTGAATAATTCTTCGTAGTAATTTACTCGACGACGGTACAATTGCCGGGTAGCTACTGTCACTACCGCTTGGAATAGTACACAGTGAGAAACGAAATCACGAAATATAGCTAAATTCTATCGCGTTTGAGTTAAATGAATTTTACTCGTAACGATATTTTTTTCCGCACCGAGCCACCGCGCCGATTTTTTCAAGCCTGAATAAGAATAAAGCCACGGGACGGTGAAACGAAGGTACGTGGAACTATACATACGGAGTATGTGTTGGCAATTCGAATTCGTTCCTGGCAGAGCGACGGAGCTTCTGTATTTTCGATGAGGAAACGCGAGGACGTGTTCCGCTTGTTTCCTGACCGTCGCTTCGCTGTGGGCTTTCCTTTCTGCGGAGTTGACGCCTTTGTTCGCGGAATGGAAATTTTCCCCGAGGTTGAGGCGGTCACGCGTCAGCTGGTGGGTCGACATCGATCCATCTTTCGAGATCGATGTTTTTACGCTTTTGCGAACGTCGCACCATTGATTGGTCTATTTGAGGGGACCGTCTGCAAAGATATTTCTAGAACGATTCCGGGACGCTCGATCGCCGTTCAAAATTTTGCCCCATAAGTATTTTAGGTCGCTCTGTTTTCCAAGCTCGACTCGATGGAAGACGTTTCCGTTGCGTGCATCGAAGTAGCACTTTCAATTTGATTAATTCCCAACTGAGAAAAAGTTTCGAAAGCTGTTGCTCCTCGTTGCGACCAAATTTTCCTACTATTTCGGCGCACCGAATTGCAGTCGCGCGTATTGTTCCAGCAGTAAGAACGATACGAACGAAATCTCCCATCGTCCACCTTGCTTGAAATATTTAAAGAATCGTATCAGGTGTTCCAGCGAAACGTCGAAACTTTTTAATACTCCGCCAATGAAGCGGTGACTCCGCCGCGTAAACGTGATTTATGATCGAACTTGGAGAATGATAATTTGTTTACCGAGCAAACTCACGGAAGGGTTCTCCAGCGTTTTCTTCCCTCTTCCATTCTCTCTCTTTCGTTACTCGTTTCCTGTCTGTGAGCGCGCACACGAACGCACGGCCGTAGCCAGGTATCCGTGGCTGGTTTTCTGGCACTTCGCACCTGTTATTGTTACAAAAGTCGACCGTGCAACGTCGTTTCCGTTGCACACTCACGCGCAATCACGCTGCAACACCGCTTTAAAGCGGCTATCGCGAGTCACGCGCAATTAATCTCGAACCGCTGCCATCGATCTTATCCCAATTAGTCTCCTTTTCGTACGCACTCGTAGAACGGTCGGTGTGGCCGCACCGATGTTCCCTTCGACGTTAATTAATCGACACCGTTGCGCGAACCACGTGGACGCCATTTTGTATTTTCATTTCTTTTTCATTTCTTTTCCATTTCTTTTTCATTTCGTCTTTGGTAGTCTAGTGCAAGCGGACGATGCGTTAGGTAATCAGTGTTTGAAATGGAGTTATAAGGTCCGCGGTAATTGCACTAGTTACCGCGCGGCCACTGCTGGCGGAGATAGATGCGCGAATTTATGTAGGACAAGTTCTATGAGTTTTATTAAGCTGATAACCTTGAACGACCTTGCGCGATGGACCAATATATCATGCTACTCTCTGCAACTCCGGAACAAGGTCAGACTACATACGTTTCCGGCAACTTCTTTCACCCCTTTCGCTTTCCACAATCAATACTTGTATGCAATATTCCGCGGCGTTTTTCCCCGATGCTACTGCACGCTTAACGCAGATCGATGTATCATCGTCGTAGCCAATTAACATCATTCAACCATTAATCGATCAAAGTTTTCGGCGCGCAAAATAAATTCGATCAACCCCTCGCCGCATAATAATTCCCTACGCTTAATGCAACTTCGATTTCCCCGGTCTCCATCTACCGTTTTACGTTACACGTCGTTTCGCGGCTATTATAATACCGTGACGAACATTTACGAAGCAAAATAATTTCAACCCTTTGCGAATTTCGATTCCCAAAGCGCGCGATATTATTTCGGTCCCATCGATCCGTTCCTCGAGTTCTCGAAGATCGGCGAAAACAACGGCTGCCAGTTCTCCGAGCAAAAAGTTGCTCGATATCGGTCGCGGCCTGCACGAAAATTCGGATTGGTTGCGGGGCCGGTGATCATAATGGGCACGGGAGCGATGATAATGGGCGCGCGCAGCGTCTTGCGAAAGTTCCTATCGGCGAGTGACGTCGCCGTTGTATGCACATCCTGCGTTCGTGTGTGCATCGCGTGTCGGTATTGGGGCGGAACAGGCAGGGTGTACACGTTCTCCGTACTCGTGTATACACAGTGTACGAGGAATAAGAGAACAGGCTCGTTACTCTTGTATCAGAAAAACGAGACGCATCGGTCGATGGAGAAATTGAAATTGTTCGCGACGTTATAGGGGTTAAAACGAGTTTGTTCGTTTAAACGAGCACTGCGTAGCCAAAGGAAAGGGTGTCCGTTGGTAAATATGATCTTTGCCGTTCGTAGTCATTGTTCGCAAAAATTCGAGTGCTTCAATATGCGGGATTGACGAAGGTCTCTCAGGTTGAACCAGGGATTTCTGTTGCACCCTGTACAGCCATCCTCGAATATGTCCGCCCGTGCATATATGGCCCGCGATGGCGACACGATATACACCGCGTTCCAAAAGGCTTCCTGCCATATTCGAGGAGACGGTGGTATGATCGCGGCGCGCGGGTTACACACGCGATAAAGAATCGTTCGATGGGGAACGAGCATTAACGAAATTGTTGTGGCGTCACCCCCATCCCGCCCCTTCCAGCCTGTCGGTTCGTCCCGTTTTCACCCTCGTCGACGTATGTGGCATTCCTGGAGTCCTCGCCACGATATCGCCGTAGGGTTGATGAAATTGGTACGTTGATTAAATTGTTGCTTCGAGCTGTCGAACAGCCGCGACTCGCCACGAGAAAACGCGTGCCGATCGACCGGCAGACCCGCCGGAGGTACAGGTCGATCGGTCCGACACAGTTTAACGACGGATATTAATCTTCGTGGAGAGATTGAATGAAGTTGGACATTCCTCCGTGGTGAAAGTACGACGCGTAAATAAGCGTTGCAAACAGAAACGGAATATTTCATTCCTTTTTTTTGAGAGAGAGAGAGAGAGAGAGAGAGATTCGATATCAGATGTTCGTCGAGTATCGATTAATGTGACGCGAGCTAGGTATTTTCAAGGAGCACTAGATACCAGAAGAGCGAGCGGCCAAGTTAATGTAGTATCTTTTCTACATTTTTGTGTTACGATGTGTCAGAATATGTGCTCGACGTTGCGTATATATAGAGCGGCGAAGCCGTGGGAGGTAGAAAACTGGCGAAAAAACTTGGGTCGCGTCGATCTTGGGAACTCCACCGGAGATTTCTTTCCTTCGGATGTTTTTGCTGTAATTTTAGCCATTCGCGTGCAGCTAATTATTCGCTGCTTCCCCGATGACCAAATGACGACGGCTGTTCCGAGAATAATTCGGTTAGCTCTATCTGGTGAACAAGATTTTTTCTTCTCCATTTATCGGTTACATCGAAGCTGTCCAACAAAATTTCGAATCTCGAAGAATAGAAGAATGCTCTCCAGAGCAACAATTAGTTGCACAATAAAATTCACGAGTCCAAGGAAAACTGGCGAACAGTTAAAAAATTCAAGCCGCGCGTATGAAACACGCTGTACAACGATCTTTATTAAAGTCGGTTCGCCGGCTAAAGGGGATGGGAGATTTAAACCTTTCTCCACGAGCAGCCACCGTAGCGATTCTATGGCCGCGTTTATATCATTCTATGCCCCCTCAACAAGTGGAACTTCAAAAAGAAGTTACAGTTAAACGACTAAGCTCTCGACACTCCGCCAACGTGCACTACTCTCGGTCCCGTGAAAGTTTTCGATCGTGTTGCGAGCTGCTCAGCGGCAAAGGGGTTGAAACGGCTCGTTTTAAAAAAGATAAACGGCTCCCCTGTTTCCAAACAATTCTCTCCTCGAGGAATTTATGACGAATCGCCCTCGTGGCCATCGGCGGTCTGAATAAAATCTCTATGAAAATAAAAAACAAAATAACCCCGGCAAATTCACCGATTCGTCTCAGTTATCACCTGTTACCTTTCGCTCGGTCTATCGGGCACTGTAGTTGGCATCGCTTTAAAAAAATATGCTCGACCGTGCTATCGACTCGGCGCTCCACACAAAAATATTTCTGACGATGTCGTTGACCCATTGAAATCGCAAAAATATATCCGGCCGTATCGTTGACCTATACTACTCGCGAGTATATTACAAACATCCTCCCCGTATTCCGTGGCCTCTACGAAGACTGTCATTTCTTTTGGGCACTGCATTTACATACCTTCGACCGTTCACTTTCGCGTGCCGGTATTTCACGATTAACAGGAAGCGATCGAGAACGATCACCGATAGGTACATAGGTATAGTTCCACCGGCGACAAAAGTGGCAGCCTTGAATAACCCGCGAGATTACATAAATGCGGCGCGTTTATTCAAAGAGGATCAATCGTCCGGATAATCCAGCATCCGTGGAAACTTCCGGCGAAGTTTCCGCGAATCCGCAGCCACGAACAGAGTGAAAGAGAGAGAGGGGGAGAGAGAGAGAGAGTGGGAGTGGGAGAGGGAGAGCTCATGAATGAACGAGTACGCGGCAAGTTTCCAACGTGCTCGAAACAACGTGTACCGGGGATCCATTTCTTAGTGCGACAACGGGAGCGGTCGCACGACTGTTCTGAAACTTTCAAGGACCGAACTTACCGGCGATATCCAGCCCGCGCGCGCACCTATACACCTCGGAAAAATTGAAACGTTCACGCCATTCACGAAATCCCCCGACTGTTCCTGAAATTATTCACCTAACGGGACGTCATCTTATTCTCTCCACCCTATCCGTCTCTACACACACTTCAACTACGATCGTCTCGAAAAATCGCGCACCCCCGTTCGTTCTTCGAATCGCGAGAAACGGTCGCAAAAAAAAATGTCCTCGCCAAGTCTGCATCAATCCTCCAGTCTCGCGTCGAACGTGCACCCTCGGCCGCCACCCTCTCAAAGGTACCACCATTCGCCGTTGGCGACCAACGGTATAAGGACGAATCACGGATCGCTCGTCGGTATTTGCGTCGCGGCGGACAAAGAGGATAGAAGGTTGATGGAAAGGTCGAGCGAGCCGGAGCACGACGTCGGCACGACGAGGAAGACTAGGTGGAGTAGGGTGGTCGAGGCCGGAGGGTCGCGCGATTAATTCGCAGAACGACGAAGGATATTCCCGCGGCTGGTCCCACGTAAGCTCTCCCCTCTGTCTCCCCCCTTAGCTTCATCTCATCCCAGCATCCATCTCCTTCCCTGTCTCCCTTCCCTGTCTCTCTCTCAGTCTCCTTCTGCCTCTATCTCGCTCTGATTTCCTCTCTCCCCCATCTCCCCCTCTCCCTCCCTCTCTCCGTGTGCCGTGTCCGCGGCATTAGGCGTCGATCTACCGAGATACGGAGATCGAGGCAGCGGTGCGCCTCTGGCCTCGTCGATGCCAGGCACGTCTGCCTTTTGGGGCGCTCCACCTCCTCCTATGTATATATATATATATATATATATATGTATATATATATATCTCTGTATATATGTAGTAGATATATATGTACAACCACCTTCTCTATGTATAGATACATAGAGCGCGTATATACATCTAGCCGAGAGTGGTACATACTTCCAGGTCTGTCGGACGACGGGTCTCGCGTTCACCCTCGTCCGCGCGTTGGATCGCGCGCGCGTGTCGCGTTCTTCGTCGCGTCTCTCGTGCGGTGGTACGTATATACAAGGTGGCTCGCAATTGGTGGCAAAAGTGAGGGCGATTTCGCGAATAACGAGACGGACGGGAAGTCGCGGCGGTGGGTCTAATTTCAATCGACGCGTCGCGGGAAGGGTCGCTCCGAAGTCGATGGGGTAAACGAACGTTGGTTCGCGCCGCGATGGCCGCGTCGTTAACCTTTTCATCGGTTCGATCGACCGTCTTAATTCAATGTAATTCAAAATCCGAGACTTTTCGAAAACCCTGCGCCCGATGAAAGAATGCACCCAGGTCGTAGCCAGGCAAGTGTCGCTTTCGAAGGGGTTGAACGTCCCTCTGTATTAATTAGCCCTCCGGATCTACGAAATTTCGCCCCAACCTCTTTCGAACTCCCCGTGCACGTACGCGCGTACACACGGACGCGATTCGACCCAACACACGGAAGCCGAAGCTGCGTTCGCCCGTGCACCTATAGATTCGCGAGGATCGGTACATAGGCCGCGGTATACGCGAGAACGTTTATGTATACATAGGTGCTCTCGGACGCGCGATCTACCTAAACCGTCCCTCCCGTTGTACATAGCACACATTAGCCGTGCCTATATACGTACACGTGTACGTGTGTACATGGCGTACATGCGCGACGGGCAACTGTGCCGCGGCTTGGTATGCTATATAAAGGGAGCGACGGAGAGGGTGGAAGCGGGGGAGAAGCAGTGGGGCGCGGTGCCGCGCGGTGCCGCGCGGCTTTACGTACGCCTGTGTGGAACACACGACGGTCGTACGTCCGTCGGTCGTTGGGTCGGTCCGTTGGTTCAGCCATGCACATAGCGTTGGCCCCATGTAACACTAGGGTGGTAGGACCGCGAGGCTGGCTACCCCTATCCTCGTCCAGCATATAGAACGCCGGTGTACATCTATCTTCGTCTTGCTATTCGTCTCGGTCGGTCGCGTACTCGCGTGTGAGTGAGCACGCTACGGCTTCCGCGAACCGGGGTCACTTATGTATATAGGAGAGAGCCGAGGCGAGTCCACGGCTCTCCCTGCTACTCGCCTCGCGAACTCGCCTGCAGACCAGATCCATAGTTAATTACCGGCCTAATCTCTATTCGCGATTGCCCGAAACCGCTCGTAAATCCCTATCGGTGTGTGCGCGCGCGAAGCGCCACCGTCGCGGTTTCTACGCTCCCCCGTTGCTTTTCTTCGGCGACTCGAGGAGACCCGTCTCGCCTCTTTCGATTCCACCGATCTGTTGATTTTAATTATTATCGAGCACGGTTTCTTTTGCTGTGGTCTCGGTTGTTCCATTGTTTACTCGAGACAGCAAGCCGGGTCGCAACGTTAAGCGCGAGCCCTACGCTTCCCGGTCAGGAAGGGTGTGTACGTACGTAGATACGTGTACGCGGGCGCGTTTGAAAAATTAAGTAGACGCTCGCTGAAAACCTGCACGAACGGCCTGTGTGGCGTGGTATATCGTTTGCGCAATAATTTAGAGTAGATCCGCCTCAATTAGCCGTGCCCGGGGTATCAAGGAATAATTTCAAAATCGTTTCGATTCGCTTAAAAAGAAATCGCGAACGAATTATTATTATCATTCACCCGTTTGTGCAGGAGTTCCCAACGCATTCCTTCAAATTTCGTGCACTCGTTCTGGAGCGTCCTGTACAATCCAGAAATGGAAAGAACCAAGAGGAACTGCGATAGAGGGGAGAACGGTAGAGTGGGTTGGCGAACGTGCGGCAGAGGATCGATCCCCACGATCGATCGCAGCGATATATACCGTTAAGAGGGAATCGGCGAGATCGGCGTGTTCCGGGCTCGACCCGCCGCGCTTCCGGTCACGAGGAGAGAACCACGCTCACCGAGGAAGCGGTCGCTGGCCGTCCCTGTCTTTCCCTCTTCCGTTTCGCTCGGCGTGTCGTCTCGCTGACTGGCTGGTTGGTCAGCTTCGTTCCGAGCTTTCGTTCCTTTCGACCACGATTCCGTGCAAACGCGAAACGAAACGAAACGAAACGAAACGAACCGAAACGAAACGTAACGAAAACGCAAGGGACAGTCGTTTAGGTGGCTTCGTTCGTTTGCCGCGGCAAAGGTTAGATTTAGCTGCCTCCGCGTTATCGTGCATATTCGTGGACCACACGGTTCGAGGGAGAAGAGCTATTTTGCTACTTGTTCGAATCTAAATAGAAACTTCGTTGCACCGATTTAGTGGCACGAGGGAGGAACGTTAAATATTTGCAGCCACGGTTCAAATTTATAATCAGTCCTTTCTCTGCTGATAACGTTTATAGTCCTGATCGTCGGTGCCACCACTTGGGGCTTTAACTTACGGCCTCGATATATCTCGAATGCGACTGGAAACACGGGGAAGCGGGAATCCTCTTGGAAATTTCGTGCAACGTCTCGACAGCCGCCTTTCTCGTCTCGCGAAGGGATTAACAGAACCGGTCGTTCGAGCCGCGAGCGCGACGATCGCCGCGTTCCTCTTCGCTCGATCGATTATCGAGCTGCTCGTTTCTCAGCTGCCTCCTTCCAGGCGACCAGTTTCGAGCAGGAAGAATATGGTGGCCTTCCTGGTGTAGCATGTGGCCCCGTCTCTTTTGCAGGTAATTTTCATGCCATTTGATATCGGAGACGCGAACCCTTCTGTATTTGCAATTCGATTTGACTTAAGATCGGCAAACAGTTCGCGCGCAGTAACAGTTGCAAAAGAATGTCTAGGAATGCTTGGACCCTCCGAATTATTTTCATCGGACCGCTCCATTTCAACGGTACACCCATCCCCGACCTGCTATCGATCTCAAAATACAAAAATAGCACGTTTCCCAACGGCGGAACAAAGGTAGAAACTCTCGAAAAATGATTATGCAGCCGAGGCTCGGGCTCTAACCACCTTTGCAGAGACACCGGCGGCCACGGTTTGTTCGTCGAACGAACCAACGCGTGTTTAATTAAATAGCAACGGAGAGCGAAGGAGGCAGGTTTCGCTCACGCGACCAAAGTAATCGATCTTTTTTATAATCGATTAAGGCGGACGACGAGATCGGTTCGCCCAGCTGGAGCGCACGGGCGACCATTGGTCGCGAGAACGCCCCGTAGAATCGATCCCTGCTGACCCTTCTCGAAACAGGGTCACGCGAGGGATATTTCGAAATCGAGCCGCTGCTGGGAAGCATCTCAATTCCACGAAGCCCTCCGTCCTCGAATTTTCTCCCTCGTCGATACCGTGACGGAAGTTTCCGTTTCGTTCGAGGAAAATGGCACCCTGCCTCGAACCGTAATCGCATGAAAATTAGACCCGATCCTGCCGTTTCTCCAGTTCGAAGCAGCAGCAGAAAGTTAGCGATCGCTGATGTAAAATCACTCTTTTTCTCTATCGCTCTGTTCTCCATCCGTCGAATCAGTTTTTTTTCGCAGCTAGTTTCTGGAAGCTCGTAGAGTTAATTGACGAGCGGAGTTACGTCAAGTTACGCCGAATGGTATACGCGTACACAAGTGCAGTGCTCGTCTTCTTGGATTTCGTCAAACTGCTTGCCTGCGTAGCTCGGCAATCAGTTATTCACAAAATTCGATTCCCCTTGAATCCAGTAGCGACACTTCTCAACAATTTCCAGCGAAACGTATCCAGGCAGTTACACCCTCCCGATTCGATCCTCCAGCCACGAGTCACCTAATTTTCACCTGTCGTTTCACCCGTCCGTCTATCTGTCTGTCGCAGCATGCCCGTTTTTGGGAGTTTCCCAAGGCCTGCGTCGCCAACGCGTTCCGAATATAAACCATCTCGATTACAAAATCGAACGGCCGGCAACACCCCTGATCGATTCATCTTCGCCATCATCCGCGTCTCCGCTCGCAACGCTCGGCATACAGTCGTTCCGCGCGACGTATTTGTCAAAGGAACGGCAAGCGGAGCGTGGCTCGTTTTTTGCCTGCGGAGAGCTCGAGGTGTGGCCGACTTCTTTCCCTCGTGGCCGAGCTCTCTCCGTGCCGCTGACGATCCAGGATGAAGATACCGACCGGCCAGGGCACACGGCCACGGTTCGCGTAGCCGCCATTAGCTTCTTCTTCTTCTTCGTCGTGGATGTTCCGCACTGGCATGGCAAATTCTACTCGGTCGAGGTTTCCCTATGAGGAAAGTCTGCGGACTCGAAGAATTTCTTATGGTCTAGTTGTCGAGTAGCGGTCTGATCGTCGAGTCCCGGCGCGATTGAAACGGAGGTACAGTTTGGGTACATTGTTGTCGCGTGCTGTCGTTGGACGGGAGACGAATTTGTGCGGCGTAAATTTGCGTCGAATCTTTTCACTCGAGTTATCTAAATTTTTACGTTTGTCAGGCGCGTTAAAATCGATGTCCCATTATTGCCCGAGAGGAAAGAAATTCGAATGAAATTGCACCAGTCACCGGGCATTCTTCTCGAACAGGCATTTGCATCCTCCGGCAATCTTATCGGCGATTCGTCGCCGTCGTGCCGGTATCCTCAGCGCCCGATTACTTTCTACAGAAAACCGCGAACCAGTTTCGTGGGGCAGCGGCCTGGGAGACCGCTTCGGCCTGGTGGACTGCATCGGGGGCAAAAAGAGCCCAAGCTATTAGCCCTTTTCGAGGCGATTTCCAACAACGGTACCAGCGGTGCCGCGGCCACTTTCTCCGAAATCATCGACGCGCCGACGCTCATTACGCTCGATCGTGTAACGTTTCTGCTCGTTTCTTTTCACGGGCCATACTTCATTAGCCCGCCACGTCCTGTTACGAATACACGAACGCCGCTGCAGCCACGCATTAGTTCCGCGTGCGATTAGAACGGGGCCTAACGGTGCGAGGAAGACGATTCTGTTCCCCGCCGTTGTTCCTTCGTCAAGCATCGGCAATCTTCTAGGGAACAACCTCGGGTCGTCTCGTTTCGAAGCGGATTCATCGTTCGCTCATCGATTTATATTACTTAATCCTGCAAGTTCAATTTTTTGTTTAATCGGGACATTTCAATTTCGCCGCCAGCCTCCGACGGGGATTCAGGCGACAAGAGGTGATCTCGATCGCGTTAGCCCACTGAAAGTCTAATTACGAGTACGCGCACTTCTGTCCGCCCAATTTCAAACCATCAAGAAATACCACCAACCCCAATCGGAAAACGAGGCAGCAGAACGTGCGGACTTTTAATCCCCCCTCGTTATTCTACGCTCCGATGATTCCTCCACGCGCTATTTAATAATTCATTCCCGAGTCATTCCCGACTCACTCCCGTCAACTTCGCGCACTCCTCTCCGCAGATTCTTTTCATGGGATCCTCTTCATAGATTCCGCGGTGAAGCGTTCAGCCGATTCTCACGATCAGCTTCGTGGGCCCCGTTCGAAATAATCGTACATTTCATTAGGTATGCTTTTCAAGCGCCGATCCTCTCGAACGTCCGGCGACGGTGAAACGATCGATCCCGTGGCAATCCCCGTCGACATTTTGTCCGCGGTGAAACGCGGTGAAACGCGTGTACGGCCGCGCACAGAGGTTTTGCCAGTGCCAGCCATTACAGAGAACGCGTATAAGACACGATCGTGCTGCGGTAGGGTCATGCCTAATAAACCAGTAGCCGCCAGTTACTAGCATACGTCATTGTGCAGTTGCCCAGTTTCCACGCCGATTTCGAACCGCGCCTATCAGAAATACACCGAACGAGGATCGCCAACCTTCGAAATGCGTTTCGAAATTCCCGTGGACGTTCTTGCTTGATTGATATCGCTATTTAATAGCTTCCCGTTGACGGCTGTATAAGGGACGGGCATTGTTGGTCCCTTTTATCGTGTATTTATGAGCACGGAGAATATATCGCCGCGACGAAGGAGAAAGGTTTGAGATGGAAGGTAATTGGAAAGCGAGGAAAGCCGCGTGTGGATTTGGAATAAAGAAATGGGAGATGGATTTGGAAGAATTTGATTCGGGGTTCGATATTTAATTAAGTATCGCAGCATTGAAAGGTATGAAATGTGGACGCGACAGATTAGTGGTAGAATGCGATAATTCTTCCTGAATACCGTTTAATACCGTTTAATACCGTTTTTTAAGAATAATTAAAATCCACCGCGACCTTGAATTATGTACCATCCCCTTTTTCCTCTTCCCTCCTGCTCCATCATTTTTCCGTGTTTGCAGATCTGTCCGAAGCCCCTAAATCCCTTATCTAATCCAAGTCAAACAAAAACCGTTTCTTCATACTTAACGCTGGCCGCTATCATTCCCACGTACGTTTGCGTACGACGATATTTTACTCGGTGCCTAAATAAACAAATAAAATACTACTTTTTATAGTAGCGTAAAGGCGAGTGACGTACTTAGTCTTGGATTAGATTCATTTGTTTCGTACTTAGAAATTCATCGTTAGAGGGATGCGTAAATGCAAGCAAGCCGAATAAAAGTATAACAAAAGCACCGCCAGTTTATGGGCCAGAAAGGCTACGAAGTAGTAACAAGTAAAATCCATCTCGATTCTTTGCATTCTTCTATTGCCAAGAAAAGAAAAATTTCTTATTCAAATGGTCAACGAAAGATCTGTTTCCGCGCAGTGCATATTACGACGCGGTGGCAAACAGCAACGCTGTGCGCCCAAGGGTTAATTATCGTCGGCTGGAACAGTTGCCGAAAGGAAAAGCAAGAATCGTAACAAAAAAGAAAATGTCTCCTCGGCCAAAAGCTCGAGATCGTATCCGAGTGTCCCTAGCGCCGGAAGTGGATCGTATGACTGACTTACGGTTTGCCCTCGCCACTTGTTTCACAAGCCGTCCCAATTCCTGGAGGAATTCGGCCTCGGCAAGTTCAAGAACTCGATTCTGCAGTTACCCTCTTGGTCGCGGCTCGGCCACTTCGCTCCGAAACTCCAATTCAATCTGCAACCTTTCAATAAGTTTCACCCCGTAGCCACGGCGACCGATCCGTTTTTACGCCGGTGATTTTACAGTTTCTGAACACGCGGGAAAACGATTTACGAGTCCCGTTCTGCGCTGAATGGCGCGTTTACTGTCGCCAAACGAGAGATGTACGCTCGATCCTCGATTTTTTCAAATTTTTCGACAAGAGCCTGCTATTGGAGGAGAATTTTCGTAATAACATTTGTCATTGCGACATTTCGAATCTGATTATAGAAGGGCGGCGATTTTGATTAGAGTTTGTTGGAGTTGTTTTCTCGTTGCTGTCGCGTGGTAACGAAAAAAAAATAAGTATCTTGTGAAAACGGAAATCGTGGAATGTGCCTCATCCGAACGGCATTGCAAATTGCCAGAACTCGACGACCCACATGAGATCCTTGCGAAATCCTCGAAATCCGCGACGAAAGAGAGACATCGTCCTCCTTCGACTCTTCTTATCCGCTCTCATTAAATCGATTTTGATCACGCTTTCGAATTCTCGGAACACACGGCCAAACAAGCCTGAATAATTCAACGTGGAATCGGAAATACTTTTTACCGCATGATCGTGCTAATTCGTCGGTTTAAATCTTTTGACGGGCAACAGCGACAAAGGGAAAACAGATACAAGGGAGCCTATTATTCTTCGTATTATCCTCCGACCGTTTTGCCAAATCTTGCCAAAAAGTAAAAGAGACCTTCTGGAAAATATTTTTAAAGGGGCCGGACTGCTAATCCAACCGGCGAAATATTCTTCAACTCTTTCCGGGGATATTTCGTGTGTTATTCTTTTTCCATCCTTTTTCTTCCCTACCCTAGTGGGGAGGCAGGATGAAAATAAATGCAAGGGGAGGAATATTTAATAAGCAGCGGTGGTAAAACGGCGGGAAAGGCGGTTATCGCGGGCGCAAGAAAAGCAGGGTACTCGAAGCTGCTTTGCATAGGTATGTCGTGCCGCGACTAGGATTCGTAAGACGCATAAATTTCGCGGCGACGCTCACGGGTTCCGCGCGATTCACGAGCGCGACGCGCGCCACGGAATTTTCATTAAGGCTGATTTCATTTCGACGCCGACGTCGCATGGTCCTCCCAGGCTTCCCGGCTGTAAGAACGATCGAAAGCTCGTTTCGAGGATTCGTTAAGTACGCGGACATAGGGAATCGAATGAATGTACAGTTCGCATGGAATTCACTTCTGGATTGCTTTTCTTTAAGCTCGAGTTTAGAATCGAGTCGATCGAATTCTTTTAACGCGCTGCGACAATCAATTATTGCTCTCGGAGTGGACAGAAAGAGTGGATTCGATTCCGAGAAAAATTGCTACGCCGAATCTCAAGCTCTGCCGCGCGAAGGAACGGTCCATCCCCCCCCCCCCGTCGCGCCAGAACAATTTTCATATTTCATCGATTGATCTTCCACGTGTCCATCGGTCTATCGTTACGCGCACTTTGAAACGTCTGAAACTTGACGGATCTGCCCGATGGCACGATTATACCCGCGAAGGTTGCTCCACACTCGGAGGCCTTGGCTGACGACGAGGTGAGGCACGCATACGGATTTTGAACTTGGCTTCTGCCACGATACGTTCCAACGAGACACGTGTTTCGCAAGAGGTTCCCGCGGCTTGGTGGAATTTCGTCGCCGCGGTCCGCGTTCTCTCGTGACGAGGTTGCGAAACAGGAAGCTTGAATTTCGATAATCTCCACGCCTCTTTTTTTCTCTTTTTACCACACCGTGCTGGCTGTCCTTGTTGCCCCACGAACGGACACCGTCTCTCTTTTCGAAGGTGTTTCGCTCGGTGAGCGATCGTGGTTCGGTGAAAATGGATCTCGCGTCCACGTCGTCGCCGTTGTCGTCGTCGCGGCGGTCGAACGACACGGTCCCTTTCACCTCGCGGAATTCAGTTTTGATCCAAGTCGAACGACAGGCTGGATATTTTTTTTTTTAGACCTCTCGATACGAATTCTTGCGCGAAAGGAAGATTGCTTGGGAAGATTGTGTAGCCAGGCGGGCGGTGCTGCAACGATTCATCGAAGAGCGTAGAAATTATTCTCGCGGTATTTCGATATTTCTACGGTTGTCCGTTCGCTGTAATTTATTGTTCGGAATTTGTATATATTAATTATTCCAAATTATCGGGCGCTTCGGGGCTCCGTTCAGATTAAATTGTTGACGGTAAATCGCAGGTATCCTCCGAGTGATAAACGATAATGTTTCGGCGCACACGCATCTGTTTCCTGCGACCCGCCAATCGAAAGTCGGTACTTCGGTCTTTGTTTTCGGTAGGAGCATTGGAAGCGCCCTTTAACGCTGCAAACAATCACCGTGTCACTGTTCGCACGGCATTCAGCCTGTCATTCGCTTCATTTACATAACAGTCGGTGTAACGTGCACTCGAATTCGCTCACCCTTGCACGGGTTCTCCGCTCATTCATCACTCTGCGTACTTGCCGATGGATATCGGATCGATTAGAGGCCACGTTCTTCCGATCTCGAATGGACAATCCGCTGATCCCCAGAGGTTCGTAAGCGATCGACACTCTTTCGACCCTGATATCGTTGCCTAATTATCCATGCTAATCATCGTGACGCGAATAATCATAGATTAAGCGTTTCCAAATGAAACCATTCATTATGGCGTGCAACAATTTATTTAACGAGGCGGACACTGTTATTTGTCGAAGCAATGCAAATCTTGCAACTCACTTTTCATCACGATAATGAAATTCGTTTCCGTGAATAGATTTTATTAAGAAAAGCGTAGCAATTAATGCACAGACGCCAAATTGAATGTCCCGAACCGGAGAAAGCTTGCAGATTCGAGAATTTTAGGTTGTATCTGATTCTGCTGAAAGCTTTCCATTCGTTCTGTCCATTGAACTAACGAATCGAGAAACGCGAAGCCTGGCCTATTACCGTTTCCAACAACTTTCCTTCTTTTTCCACGTCGATCGCGACGGAAGTCACGTCGCGGATACTCCAAGCCAACCCGCCCAGCGGCCAGGCAAACATTCTATTTCGATACGACGAAATCTCGCTCGATTCGCGGGATAAGCCGCTCCAATTTCGGATACGGCCGTGTCCGTGACTTAACGATCGATCCAAACGAAACTGATTCGTCCACACCTTCTTCCTCATTCTCTTCTACACTTTGTTTCATTATTTCTCGCGCTGGTTAGCAGCTAACGCTCAAAATGTCGCCAAATTTTTGGTTTTCTCGCGATACGCAACAGCGTTCGCAGCAGTTGCAGAAAATGATTGTGCTCCCGTTAATTTGCAAAGCGACGGGGCTTCTGGATCAGGAAAATTTCATTGGTATCCCCGTTCGAGACGCGTGTAAGGAAACTGGCTGCGGCCTCGAAATCTCGAATTCCGAATCGACGCTACGCGTCGCGGTGGCCAGGATCCCGCGAACCGCGCGCCACTTTCCAGCAATTATCGAAGCAACGGAGCGCCTCTCTCGCCGTGGATCCCACACCGGCTTCAATTTGTAGGCTGGCATTAATTCAATTGCCCCGGCGACAGTTACCAAGGTGGTATACGTGTGGGCGTTTTATCGCCTCGACGGTTATACGCGTCCAACGTTCTCCTCTCCTTCCACCACCGTCTCCCTCTGTCGCACTCTCTCTCTCTCTCTCTCTCTCTCTCTCTCTCTCTCTCTCTCTCTCTATCTATCTTCGCTACCCCGTTTCATCCACTGTTCGAGCCTTTTCTCGTTTTATTCCACGATCCGCCGTCCCTATTTCGCGTCGACCCAATTGCCGTTCCGCGTTCCGATCCGCGAGGTGCACCTCCGCCCTGGTAATTCGACGAAAAAGGACAAATTCCCCGGCTTTCCGCCGATATTTCTTAGGTCGCGATTTGACACGCGAAAATAAATGCGGAGTCGTGGTCCCCGGACGAAATTTCGATTCACCTTCGATTTAGCGCGCGAGCGTTACGTATAAGAAGAAAATGGAGTCGCCGGAATTTTCGAAACCTGTACACATAATTGGCTGGATGAACTTGTCGGCGAGCGTATAAAAATGTTTGACTACTCTGTTGAGCGCGAATATTAAATCGCCGTGGTATTCGGTACCATGGATATTACGCGACCAATAGACTAGATCGTGAAATGGAACGTGGAACGGAGTCCATAAATCCGGCGTCTACACGAGGAAGCCGGCGATGATAAAGGAATTCCTGTAAGAAGGCGGCGTGGAATTCGATCGAGCACGATTCTACGCTTTTTCGCGATGCTGTGCACGGGCTCGCGCCGCAGAAGTGGCCTGAAAACGGGCCCCGAGCGAACTTTGTCTCCGCTGACAAATTGCATGGGATCGAGCCGACCAGCTGGTCGCGGTCTATCATCGTGACGAACCGCGATAACTTGATGATGGGTAAATGCTTGCCTCAACGAGCCAGATATAGTAACGCCGTTGCGATCGATTATCGCAAACGACGCTGGACGAAAAAGAAAGTCGACATTTCCACGGTACCGCGAAGACGCGATTTTCCAATCTGTATACAGGAACGGTGACAATCATACTTATTTTTATTTGGCCGTTCCAACTATTCGTTTAGAGTCGAGCCGGTTTTGTTGGATTTCATTGTTTCTTTGACAGTCCTCCGAGAGAGAGAAAATTACCGACGCGAAGAATAGATGCAGGGGAGAAAAGATTCAGCGACTCTTAAAGGGAAGCAAAGTTACGAGACGGCGGGTAAACGAAAGCGAACCTGACGAGAGATGCAACCTTTGGAAACACTTTTATAAACGGAGTTTCGAGTAACGGATATATGTATACCTTCGCTTTCGTTTGCCTCTTCTTACCTTTCCGCTTCCCCAGATATTCTAGATTCTAAATCTTCATCGTAACACGAATAGAAAGATACACGTACATACGCGTGTATACGAATGCAGCCTTTAAGTCGATCGATTCCAACAAAATCTGCAATTGCTTCTCTAAATGAATCCGAATTGCGGTTCCTTGTTGAACCTCTTCTGTGCCGTTTGTTGTGAATTGCGCACGGCGGCAAAAGGCGAAAAATACCTGTATCCATGGTGGAAAACGGGCATCCAGAACGACATCAAAGACTCGGTCGCGTATTTGCTTAGAAAGCCGAGGATAACAGAGAAACGTTGTTGGCCGACTGCTATCGATGTTTGTTAAACTTCGAAGCTACCGTGGGCTGACGTCGCTAAGGATTTGTCGTAGGGTTCGAGAAAGTGTGACGCGTCCCTACTGTGCTCGTCATTGTCCTATTTCCCTCTTTCGTCTGTGTTCAAGATCGAATTCATACTTCGACACGTCGCTTGAAAAATTAACGCAAAGAATACGTTGCTTCGCGCCTGATTTTTAAAACGTCGCGCCGATCAGTTCTATTTTAAACGCGCGAATGTAAGGAGCCACGGGGGGATGCGCGAGTAGCGCCGCGCGAAAAGGAAATGCGAGCATGCCACGGGGCGATACGGAGTGAAGACGGAAAGAAATAAGAAAAGAATAATAAACCGACATTCGATAAAGAGAATAGAACGATAAGGATCTGTCGGGAGAGTCGTTCCCGGGCGCAGCGAGCAACAGTAGGAATCGTGTATTAAATGCCGGCAAAAAGAGGCGAACGACAAGGGAAATATATCTTTCTGTCTTTCTGGCTTGTCAGGATACATTTGTCACGTTTGTCCGCTATTTTATCCCATTATTGCCCCCCTCTTGTTTCCTCTTTCTCTCTCTTTCCCTTTCATCTCGTTGGCGAGATCGTGAAAGATTTAAAGGTAAACGCTCGGAATGTTTTTCATCCCTGTCATCATTTCAGATTTCACGGCTTGTTGGAGGGGCTGAAAAGAGAGGGTATGATAGCCACGATTATTCGTAACGATTTCCTTAAGACAGTTCGTTAATGGAGTCGCTAAGAGTAACGAGTGCAACGTGGGTGGACAGATAAGCAAGGAGAGGTAGAAAGTGAAAAAAAATGCATACATATATTTATATAAATACCATATACATATGTATAAACGAGAGAAGAAAGTTACGAGGGAGGTTTGTCGTGGCAAAGTCCACTCGTGCGGAATATTACGTCTCGGTGACGTCTGTTAGGGCAGTTCCGCTTTAAAAAGAATACTTTAAAAGCCGGAGGGTTTATAACGGGCCGGGGTATATAGCACGGCGTATAGTATAGGGAAGGAAGAACTACATATAGAGGTGTAACGAGCAGAACTCAACTCACGGACTCACTCCCAGTTTTTAGTGGCAACTTGTTGCTCTATGCCCATTCATACGGCTCTAACTCCCATTACGTCACGTCACATCAACTTATAATAATGGTAATAGCGGGACCGTCTGCGAAACCCGAATTCGAAACACGATTATTCCTGCCCACGGGTCTCTTGCTAAATGTTTCCCCCTGCCCTGCTGAATTAACCTTCATACTTTTTCACGCGTTCGTACGTATACTTGCAGGCGTCCACGTGTATTGTCCACACGTGCGTGGATGCGTATATTGTCCGCCGCTCAATCACTTCCGCTGGACACGGTTTTATATGTACGTGTCGCCTACAAGAGTGCCGTTTCTGTTACCTTCCGTTGCATCGCTGTACTTTTTCACCTTTATGCTACACAAACGTGCCTTACTTTGTTACGAAGCATTTGCAAAATGTTGCACGATGATCGGCACGAAATCGAAACCTACCAACACCCTCCTGAATATCGATGCGGCGATGTTACAAATTTTTGTTTATCTCCAATTATATACCGCACATTGCGCCTGGTATTTTATTACGGTTCACGTAACGCTACATTTCTCACCGATCTCTTCGCAGTAGGTCCGTCGTACATAGTATACATGGATAAAACCGACGCATAATCGGTCTGTTTTAACTTTACACTTCGCATGATGTGCGTCCATGAATATGCGCGATGCCCATGGTTTCGAGCGACCATAACTACCGTCAGTTAAAAGAACCGCGTTATTCACACCGTGTGAAACTCGTCGAATATTCACGAATCACTGACGCGTTTCGCATTCTCGTCTTCGGGCGACTCTCGTCCACGTTCGTAACTTGTAGCTGATGAATTGTCGAGGATGAATTAATATTCCTAACAAAATGAGGAGCAAAAAATAGTCTCTCGGGGTGTTTTTATTAATAAATAAATGGAGGTGCCGATTTTGGTCCGATTGATTTCAGAAGACTTGTGGAAAAACGAGAGACGCTGGTCGAAAGGGGAAGTACGGTGCAAAAAGTTCTGCATATTGTATTCATAGTTTGAGGAAAAATCACCCCTTTTCGGGCCGCACCACCTGTTACGAGATAACCTTGTAAACGCTGCTGCAGCTGTTTGAGTTTTAGTCTTCGTATCTGCTGCGATCTACATACGACCTCTTCTTAAACGCTAATGCATACACGTGTACAGGGTGACTAAAAAAAAGTGGAACGCGATGTAGGTCTTCCTCGAGAATAGTGTTTCGAACGTGGTGCGTTTATTTCGAAATTTTCATTTTCAAACATTCATCGCGATACATTTTCATGTATTGCAATTTACAAATTTCTAACTACCAACCGAGTTTCTAATACCTGCATCGGCAGTCGCAAATTTCCGCATATATGTGCACCCGTAATAAACGATTCATCGATTCGATAATGGGAATGTCGTAAAAGGGTAACCAAATAATAGTGTTCGTGTAAGTACATAGTTGGGATTCTCTCCAAGGATGGTTTATCTCGTGCAAACAATAGCCGCTTATTACGCGAACAGTTGCTTGCGCGATATAACTTTATCCAACTCGCGATCATTTGTTAGCAGAACGAACTCGCGTCACGGGACTTTATTACAAACGCGTACGCAAACGGCCAATATCTCTTACGGACGAGTCGGACTGCGAGGCGGACTTGAAACGAGAAAGCGTCTGCCTTTAAATGATCTAGTCGGCCGGAGTAAACAGAGTAGCTTAATTTGAATAATAAGCACGGATACGTTAACGATCCCATCGGTCAGGTTCACGGCGGACTTTCCGACGTGCAACTCCTTGTTCCCAGCCTGTGCCCTCTTTCTTCTAGTTGGAATTTTAATCTTTCGAAAATTCGCCTAGAACGCATTACTCCTTCGCTGCTCCTGCAGCGGAACTTTCGTTTTGGCCTGCGCTCGAAAGTGCTGAAAACACCACTCTTCGCATACGTACGATATAATACAGCGCATTGATAAATATCCTTAATGAACCGCACCGGAAAACACAAAAATAACAAGCCACCGCCCCTAAGCAACATCAAGCTCGCATGTTCAACCCTAACGCGTTCTTTCGAACGCGCAGCGGCGATCGTACATTTATACCGTACTTAAAATATCGCATTAAAGTTTTACGATGCTCTTCATATACATACACCATCGACCCAAAATCATTACTACCCCACCACGCTTATAATTCCTTCCCCCTAGTGTTCCTACGCGCATTTTATTACTATCGCGTTTCTCCGTGACCCCGTGTTTGCGCGAGCGTGCACACGCGCGCACACACACATATATGCCGCAGAATTAAAGGGTGTTTTTTCCGTGCTACGTGACCGCCTTCTTCCTTCGAGGGTATTTTCCCCTCCGCGTTTCCCTTCGATGGCGAACGTGGAACGAAAATATCTCGCGGCTGCCGCGAAACGACCCCTCGCTCCCGGATTCCTCTCCTCCGGGATCCGAAGGACGTGGGGGAAGCTCACCCTCTCGAGAACAGACGCGCGTTCTGACGTGCCGTGCGACGTGCACGGTAATTTTGGGATTATTTCGAAGCCCCGTCCATTCTCCTCGTTCATCGATACCGCTCGGCTGTCCCTTTTATCGTGACGTTGCTTCATGCCTGGTAAACGCGTATTGTGAAAGCGGTAGGCTCGTTTTGTTTCGCTGGCAAACGGGCAACGGTTAAACGATCGTGTATAGGGGCGCGGTTCTTAAGGGTTGAACGGACGGGTTGACCGTTTCGAGTAGGATTTCTTGCTCGCCTTTCCGTTTTCCCTTGATTTTCCACCTGAAATTGCTCGTGCACCCTCGACACGGTCTTCGACGTTGCTGCAACGTGATTCGGATTATCGTGCCCCCCCCCCTGTCGGTGTTCGTGTACAGCGTACACCAAGGAATTATGTTTTGGCGCTAACGCACAAAAATAGACGCAAACATGTACTTCTATATCGAGGTACGTATCTCTTATTCTGGAAACTGATAATGGGACGGAGATATTCAACAGGCAGGATAGATATTCGCGGACAATAAAATAAGTATGCCGTTCTAAGAGGATTTCGTTCCCTCCGTACTTAACGAAACGGAGAAATATTAACATTTTAAGGTGACAGTTCTGGTCGTTCAATCAATTATAACTATCTCGCTCCCTAGATAAAAGTTTCATTGTCTAAAGTCGTACAGCCGATCCAGAAATGTCCTTGCACCGTCTTCGAGAGAAATGAAACTTAATTTTCCAAAGAATTAGAAAATGTCTGTGGAATCTCACAAGGATCTGTACACGTACATACGTATATCTAAGAAGACGTTAGACGGAAGAAGAAGGGCTCGTTGCTGGTAGAATTTCGTGGGAGGCTGGTCCTTAGAAGGCCCGCGGCTGCTCGAAAACCCCTAAGGACGGTCGAATCTACGCCCCCACATTTTCTGGCTTCCTTCCTGCCCCTCTGCCCGCGACGACTACCCGCTGGCCTCCTTTCTATCCCCCGTTGTTTCTTCCTCGTCGTTCCCTCGGTCGGGAGAGCCTCCTTCCGAGAATCGGTCGCGCGTTTTTCGCTCGCCCACGGCGTTGCGGATAAGCGAGCCAGAGAGGGAACAATTAAACGTGATAGAAATAGTACCGGGTGTTCAATTATTATCCACTAGCTGGTTGCTAGCTTCCTCCATTAAACGGAGAACTATCCCGGCGATGGTAGAGAAATATTTTGCTACATGCGCGACAGATTACGCGCGAGGGATTAATGTTAAAATCTGTCGCACACATCAGCCATATTTTATCCGTCCAGCCAATTGCGCACCAAACCGAGGCAATTTAATTCCTAAACAATAGCAGGTCGTCCTCGAATTTTCTGACTCATCGTCCCGGTTCTAATACTACCTGGCACAATCAGCTAGCAAATTAACGCAATGCTCGAGCGGAGCTCGGCCGTAAATCAAACCGGGACACCCGTAGCGTATCGGATCGAACGCCTCACCTTTCATCAATACCTTGGCCGCTCGGCACGGCTTGGACTCTCGACGTTTCGCGGAAAGCTGCGTTCCAACCTTCGAAAAACTGGAAGGAAAAAAAACCAGGGGAAGAAAAAAAATCCCTCGGTTACAGGCGAGGCGCACGGACTCGCGGCCTCGGCGTTCTCAGGCACAGAAATTCGGTTTCCATTGTTTCGCGGCCGGGACCGTTCATTGATTTTCGCCGGCGGACCGTGATGGACGCGACGTTTATTGTAATCGTCGAACGAACGCCTCTTCCCCTCTGCTACTCCACGTTGCACCGCCAAGAAATTCCACTCGTCGTTCGCGGCGTCGAAATTCCATTTTCCAAGTAGACCTCTGAAGACTTCCGGTCGCGAGATGCGCCATGCCCTTCCTACACGGTCCTACACGGTCCTACACCGATGAAATTACAAATTTGTCGAATATATTCGACAAATCGTCAGGTGAGAGCCATTGAATCGCGAATTTTAATTAACATCGTTTTGCGACTACAAGATGCGAATTTCTTGGGACCGTTTTTTCTTTGCCTTCTTTATTTCGTCGTCTAGGTAATTATCGAACGAGTCTGTATTTCGAAACGCGCCGGATTCGAGGTCTAATCGAGGTCCCAGTCGCTATTACGTTAATCCATGTCTGGAATAATTGGCCAGGTCGCGAGAAACGAGGCAGGGATCGGGGCGATCGCGCCGGAAGCAGCCTGGATTTTCCTTCGCTGACGCGGAATTACGGTGTCTAGCTTGATGGTCTGTGCGTTCGTTTCAAAAACGACGGCGTTTCCTTCGCGTTTGACGTTCAAAGCTGAGGTAGATGTAGCGTGTCGTCGTTTTTTCGCAGAGGTCAGGTACGAAATTAATTGACCCCTCGGGGCCATTTTTCTGGCTGCGGATGACGTCGTGTGCCAGACCTTTTCTTCGAGTTTCCGAAAATTCTGTTGCTGCCGATGTATTCTAACTTCGCGGAGTGTTTAATCCTCCCTTATTAACACGCGTTAATAATAAATAAATGAATACAATACAACTAATACAATTGAAATATTCGTGAAATTAACTTCGTGTCGCCGTCCCTAATCGCAAATTGCGGGTGTTTGACAATATCTCCTGACAGGCCATCGTTCGAGATTCATTTCTCCAGGGACGATCGTCGATGAAAATTCTTTAGCTTCTCGCGTTCATGATCGGCCCGGTTAAAAAGCGTGCTTTATAGAGGCCGGGGCAAAAGCCTCGGGATCCATGCTTTCCTCTGTCCGTTCCACTCTTTCCTCGAGCTCTGCCGCAGTCTCTTTGCGCGTCGTTCGCGCTCCAGAGCTAAAAGGTTTCAGAAATCGTTCGCACGCTTTTCGGCCGCGCGTACGGATCGGATAAAGGAAAAGACTCTGGCCGAGTTCAACGAGAAATCACGTCGCCCCTGGCGTTTCCCCCTGGAATCGCAATTCGCGAATGTCTACCAATCCTCCTCCGTCCTCTTGCACCACCTTCTTCTTCTTCTTCTTCTTCTTCTTCTTTTACTTTTCCGTCTTCGCGGTCTTGCAATAAAATTGGAGGATAAAAATATCTAATTTCGTTTCTTCCTCGAATAGAGCAAATTCTACACTTCCCTGCTGCTTTTAAAACCCGAATCGGACAATTTTTTGCGCAACAAAGAATAATTGTAACCTTGTTCGTACACTACCCATGCATTACGAGAATTGACAGATTTCAATTAGTTTGAACAATAAGATGTTTGCGATTATCGTCGAATGCAAATTGCTATCGATATAAATTCCTATGAAACGTCACGGTCGCGACACTTCTGACACAGTCGCTGATATGGCACGTTGCCCGGCGTGTGTGCCTTCGATCATACCCGTGGTTCGCGCATTGTACGAACGTTAACTCACACAACCACCCAGAGAAGAAAAGCAGCCACGTTCCACGTGCGATCTAATAAGCCACGTTATGCTTAACAATAACCGAGCTGAGTCACGCGCTCGCATCGCCGCGATACCTCAATCTTATTTGTCCCTTTGCATTCGCTTTCTTCTCGGTGTCCCTATGTTTGCTTTCGCCTCACCGCGACACAACTCTGTGGCTCGTTAATCAATTAAACACCTCTTTCAGAATACCGTATATAACGCACGGTGTCGATCGAATTGTTAACTCGGCGTCACTTAAGGGAACACCTGTTTGCCTATCGTGTCTGATTTAACAGCAATCATTAGTACAGCAAAATAAGTATGCACCCAGAATTAATCAATTCGATCGAGAAGAAACCGACAGAGTTGCTGTTATCGCACTTCTGCGAATGCAATTACTCGCTTGCTTATGATCAGCACGCGCGTATACCCGTGCTGTCTAGAGAATATTTTTCGCCCACCGTTCCACGAAATCTATGGGCCTCCAATCATAGAAGCAGGTTGTTCTTTTAAAACCAGTCGGCGATCCGTCGTCGTGTCGGAGACGCGGCTGGTTTTCGAGGCGCGCATTTCTCATTCCAATCGCTGCGACTGTTTTCTCGGCCATCGGTCCGTTAGCGGCGACGTGGGATCCGAAACGCGGAACGGGGTACGAGGCGCGGTGAAACACGGACGGTCAGAAGGGGCAAGAAGGGGTGGAGAAGGGGGAGAATGGGGGAGAAGGGGGAGGAGACACGTCGCTGCACTCGTCCGTTCCGCGTGAAACGGAGGAAACCGCGGTGATCGGGGTCGTGGAAAGAACGGCTTCGTCCCTGGCGTCCTCCCGAAACGGCGGCTTTGGCCGCGCAGGAAATTCTTTCGACATTGCGAGAGTGGCCACCGCTGGCTCCCTCGCGTTCTCTTCGCTCTTCTTACTGCTGCATTGCGGCAACACGAAACGCACCGTTTTCGAAATCAGCCGGATGATAGGTTGAGAGACGGCCGCGCCACGGTCGAGCTCGTTTCGTTCAGAACGTCCGATACGATCTGTGCTCGACCACACCGTGCTCCCCCTTTTTTTTCCTCCGGTGTCTATTTTTCGAAACGCCGTGGAACCAGAATTAGTTTGAGCGATCGTTTTCATCGAGGGATATTTTCCTTGATTTTATCGGGAAACGAGCAGAGCTGACTTTGGAACGAATTCCTCGGGGACACTGTTGCGGCTTAACGAATCGTTTTAGTGGAATGTTTCGTTGGACAACGTTCGCTGGGTTACTTGCGGTATCAAATTTTTAGTTGGAACGAAGGCTGATTTTTGCGTAGCGATTTTGCACGACTTTTGGGAGGGACTGGAGATACGCGTAGAAAAATGGAAATTGTGAGGAAGCACGGGGTACTCGGAAATAGGTGTACACTACTGTGCACGAGGCTCGCGCGAAATGGGTCCCCGCGAGGCGTAACGTAGAACGTTTTCAGGGCCTCGGGCAGGGCAGATAGGAGGTAGTTAGCAGAGGCAGGCTCGTAAGATTTCGGTGTGGTGGTACGTGTACCTCATCCTGTCCACCCTACCGGCTTAAGGGTGCCCCCACACAGAACCTTTAATCGCGGTGCGATAAATTTCCGCAAATACGGCCACCTCTTGTAGAATTATTGCAAACGGTGTACCCTTGCGATTCTATCCGTTCAATGGCGTACAAGACGGCTCAAATAAAATTACTCAATTGAAGGGATCGTTGCAAAGATTCGTTACCGTTTCCTGCGATTTTCAGCTGAAACAATACTTGCAATACAGACTTCATCCCTTTTGCTTAAAGTTTTCCATAGAGTTTCATATAATAATTAAGGAAACTTTGATTTCATTCTAGAAATAATTCCACATTCGCGGCACAAAAAACTGTCCAATTCTGCCCAATTCCCAAATTCACCGATATTTATTGTCAACGAAACTTCCGAAGCGTCGCGTCGCGTCGCGTCGCCGCGGAGTTTCGTAATCGTCGCGCTGTGAACGCGCCTTAAGGCAACAGTCGCCCACCCGCGCACAACTACATGGGAACTGACATCGCTATGTACGTGCACCTCGCGTTGCACATACTTGTGTTCGTCTCACTCTCTCTCTCTCTCTCTCACCCTCTACCTCTCATTCCCCATCCCGCGACCCTTGGCCACGCTTCCTCGAACCCCTCCCACCGTCCCCTGGCAAGTACCAGTGATCACTCTCTCTCTCTCCACCCCTCTCTCAATCTCTCTCCCTTTCTCCTTCTCCTTCTCTCTTGCTCCATCTTGCGTATTCTCTCTGTTGGCACCTCCACTTCGCTCTCGCTCTAGCTCGCGGTATATATTTGCCTCTGTCCCACCCATTGGTTCGTTTCGGACCTGAAGACCGAAGGCAGATCGATCGGGCGATTTTCCTCGGGGTTTTCCTCTGCGACGACCACCCCGCGACGAGTCGAGAAATTGCTCTCAGGGCTCCCGATTCGAGCGAGGAAAAAATTCAGGTCGATCGAACGCACTCTCGCGAGAGGGACACGGGGGAAAGGGTGGATGGCCAAGGGAGACGTAGGTAGAGAGAATGACGATGACGGGGACGACGATGACAACGACGAAGACGACGACGTCGACGGTGATAGCGGAATAGAGAGAAAGAAAGGGAAGGGACAGAAGGTGTCCCCAAACGAAGCGCGGACATCGCAGCTCCTCGTGACGGATTCACGTCGGGGAACGAACGAGGTCACGGACTAGAGAAAGAAGAAAAAAGAAAAGTAGTACTGCGACGATAAAAAAATGGACGTTTAACGGGGATTATGGCAACCTTGAACGAGTAGAGGAGAGTTTTCACAAAGTTTGCAGGTATAAACGATCGCAACCCCTCTCCCTCTCGATTTCGCGCAGTCGACGGTGGCTCGAATTTTCACTGGCACCGTTTTCACAGGGAACGTCCGTCGTTCCCTGTACAGCCGAGCCAGTTTTTACATTCATTCGGATAATCGGCAGCAGTTGGAAGCAAATTGTATCTCGAATTTACGCCAGGTGTGTCCGCCGACCAGCTATCGTTGACATTTTCGGTCCACCACTTGTGTACTCGCGATCGCGAAGCAAAATTTATTCCATAAATAATTCCCATAGTCTTAGCGATAAATCAATGTCCGTGGTTTATTTTCCGCGAGAGGTATTTATAAATTTACGACGAAGCCGCTCCTCAAGCGGCAACTATTGTCGTCCGAGAGAAAATTACAAGACGCGCGCGGGCAGAACGGTTCAGCGAGCGAGAATTGTGGCACGCTCGAATAAGTCCGTATGGTTTTTCGTGGCACATACACGCATACATAGGGTACGTTTGCGTGCACGCGCACGAGAACGTTCGCCACGTCCCTGTTACGCGCGAGTGAAACGCGGTCGCGATCGCTTCGTACGGCCCTGCATTTCGACAAACTCGCCGGCACTGTCGCCGACCGATAATTCGAGCTGCCGCAAACTCGACGTCTGTTCACGACGCGGCGCAAAGTTGGCGGACGACGGTGAACCGGGATTGCTCGGTTATCCGGGTAAATACGATGGGGAAAAAAAACATTATTCCGAGGAACGATCCGCAAACGTGAGATCGGACACGTGCACTTTATCCCGTCCTATTCCATATACGATCGATGATTTTCAACTGGTAGAACGCATCGATACGGACGAATCATGATTTTTTTGTTTTTCTTCATTGATCCATCGGTTTTGGAATTAGTGCCGGGCAAAGATAAATCGATTTTTTCGCCACCAGGTTCCGTTGCGTAGAAAGATCGTTACAGGAAAGGGACGGGCAACAAAAAGAGCGTAGATAGGAGAAGCATGGGACAAAGGCCGTCGAAAAAAGAATAATCGCGTCACGTATCTAGGGAGCCGTTATTTGCCGTCGCGGGCGATAAGTAATTGCGAATGGTCGAAAAGTGATCGACCGCTCGTTCGACTGTCCGCTTTTAAATCGAACGCGGGAGAGAGGGCGCGTGTGCCTTCGAACGATCGTCTCGTCTTGCGGGCGAAAAATTAATCTCCGGCATCGCGATGTCAACGATGCCTGGTTAATGATACAGAAGGCTTGCTACTTTTTTCGCGGTTCACTCCTTTTCTCTTTTTCCCTCTTTATCCCCACCGTGGGCAGCAGTGGCAGCCGAGAAAGTGACATCGTTAACTTCGTCGCGATGACAAATACCGACCGGCAATTATCGCGCACGCAGCCCGAGTGCGTTCTGCAGTTTAACGACTTAGGTTCGACAACGGCGGACGATTTCTTTCTTTTGCTCGTCCAACACGCGAAGCAAAGTGCACGCGTGTACACGCGTATACGTAACGAGACGAAACGCGACGAAACGCGACGAAACGCGACGAAACGCGACACAGCAGAGGAAAAGGGAACCGAGTTGCCGGATCTCTCGAGTTTCGCGAAAGTTGCGCCGCAGAGACGCTTAACGAGAACGTAACCTTGTTACGCGATTGGATCGACGTTCGCTGCGACACGACGATACGATAATCTTGTCCCGTTATTGCGTAATTGCATTAACGCTTTTGCGCGCATTGAATTTCGTGTACACGCGCTCGTCTACGTATATACGTGCGCGCATACACAGGCGGCTGGAGAATATTGACGACCGCGGATTAAACGTGGCGAAATCGTAGAATATCGACGATGTTTCGGGCTGTTTAACACCACTTTGAAACACCTACCTGCGGCACGTGCCATTTTGACTACAATCGTAAAAACGTCGTAAAGTTCTCCTAACGTTCTGTTTAGTTCCATTTTCTATTACGGAACAAACTTTCCGATGCTCGTTCGATGAAACGGATAGCCGCGAGTTCATTTTCAATCCGTTGACAAATCTGCACGAAGTATCGGTTGGCTGTATGTCCTTCGACTCCCTCACGGGCCCTTTCATCTACGATCTCCTTCGCTCGCGAAAAATTTTCGCTGTTTCCATTTTCCATGAACGATGGAGGTCGAAATTCGACGATCGTTGCTCGAGAGCTCCCGCGTGCTCGCGATCGATGCTCGAAGCAAGATACCAGTCACCGATGGGCGCTCGCAAGGCATACATCGGGGAGCGAAATAGGCGGCACAAAGTTTGCGTTTACCGGCGCTGTCCGTGGCGATATTCGATGCCCCTTACGTATTATGGAGAAGGTGGCACAGTGTGACGTCACGGCACACCGAGTACGCATTTACCGAGTCATCGGTGACGTTATACTCGTAAACCTCGGGGCTCAACCATCCGTCAACCCATTCCAGTGAACTGTTTCGACGGTAGTTCCGAACTCTCTTTTCGAAGCCTTTAATTTGTCTGACGCAAAGTTGAACGATCATGAGCGTGAAAAGTTTGCCCGCTTTAAAAGCGGATACACGCTCCTTTGGATTTCGCTGGTGGCGTTCCGATAGATCGATAAGTCTGAAGTGGATCGAAATTGTCGACACTATTCAGAAGGTTATTATACAGAAGCTTGCCCTTTCTTTTACAAAACTCTTTTCTACGCCGACTGGTGTCGAAACGCGTCTCGTTAATTAGAGACAACCAACGATTAACATTGGCCGATTCGAAACGTCGCATATTATCCCCCGTCACGATTTCACCTCCGCGCGCTCCCACTTTCGTAACTGCGGTTTCTTTTTCCGGTGGACGCGGCAAACATTCGAATTGTTTTCTCTGGCGCGAGAACGATATACATATATCTATACGTGTATATAATACACGAGGATCGTTTTCAGCGGGCAAGCGTTCCTTACCGACGTCCTCGAGAGTTAGTCACCTCGAGCACCCTTAATTCGATTACTCGTCGATCCTGCGAGCATTCGCTTCCTTCGTTGCTCTTCTCCGTCGCTCGTAACCTCCCGCTCCTCTCCAACCCCCACTGCAACCACTAACTGCCTTTCTATGTACCAAATCGAACGGGCGCCATCAATTTCAGGTAAGTGCACCGAGGGTGGTATTCCACGCCACTGATTTCACAATAAACCTCTTTGTTTCCTCTACTGTGTGCGCACGTGTGTATCTCGATCGGCGATCATTATTAGAAGAAACCTGGACGAGCCGACGCAAACTTTAGGTACGCGTATACACTCGGACGAAATCGTTTACACGAACACCAAACATCTTCGATTAACTTGGCCGCGATATTTACGGGGGAATTATGCGGGCACGGTGTACAGGTGTAACTACGAGGCGCGTATCAGCGTCGGTAATTACGCGCCCTCGGAAGTTAGCGTGGCCGTCTCGGCGACCAATAAAGTAAATTGTATCGTGGCCACGGCAAATAATGATAATTAACGACGATCGGGGACGCAAGAGTTTCCAAGAGAAACCTTCGAGGCTTTTAAGGGCCCTCGAGAAACCGATCCGCGTGGCTACCGACAAAGAAACGTTCCTAGCCACCGCTGATCTCCCCTTCGACGGGACGGACCTTGCGCGACCACGGAACCCATCGCGTGCATCGTCGCCATCATCTTCGACGTATACATAATTCGTTCGGTCGCTCCCTAATCGAGCCCTATCTCCCTTCTTCCTCTTCTTCCTCGTCTTCCTCTCCATCGGAACGCCTTTCTCCCTTCGTCTGGCTCTGGTTTTGCGTCGATTCCCTTCATCGTCGCCGTCCCCCGTTTTCTCGCATCAGGTGCGTCACGAAGCACTCGCAGCGCCCGGAGGCATCGATTTCGTCGTCCACCGCGTTGCAAAGCCGTGGTCGCGTCAGTTTCGCGAGCAATTTCACCAAACAGGTTAAGCAACCGGGCTCTTCGCCGTAATCGTAATGCGAGAAACCAGGTAGAAGGCAGAGGATCCCTAGTCTCTTTGCACCTAGACGCAGAAAAGGCTGTACTTATCGTAGGGCCGAGGTAGAAGAAGGTCGAGAAAGGGGGTTACGAGCGACGCTTCGAAGGGTGGTGGACGAAGGATGGACCAAGGGTGAGCCAAGCGGTTGAGGAAGGAGGGGAGGGGTTCGAGAAAGGTGGCAGCAGAGGGCGTAGAATGGGTCGCCGGTAGAGAGTGTGGGAGGGTGGGTGACGGTGGTCGTGAAGGGTGGCCGATGGTGGCGGACGCGGGTGGAGAGCGTGGAGAGAAGGGTGGAACGGGGGGACGCCTAGCTGGAAACGCGTCGGTTCGCCGGCACACTAAGTATAGGCGTCCTCGCGACGCCGGCCGTCAATATACCACCCCTAACTAACCCCCCGGGAGGTCCGTGGGTGTTACTGGCTGGTGGTGAGCGAGACCGAGGGACGAAGGAGCGGGACGCGAAGAGCGTTGGTGCGAGAGACGGTTGTTGGCGAGAAAGGCGGTGCGACGAGGGGCGAAATAGCCGGACGGATATAGAAGGAAAGGAGACGGAGAAAACACGGGGAGGGTGGGTTGCTTCTGCACGAGGGATCGTCGTCGTCGTCGTCGTCGTCGTCGTCGTCGCCGTCGCCGTCGCCGTTGCCGTTGCCGTTGCCGTTGCCGTTCCCGTTCCCGTTCCCGTTCCCGTTGCCGACGACGTCGTCGTCGTCGTGGCCGTCGTCGTGGCCGTCGCCGTCGCCGTCGCCGTCGCCGTCGCCGTTCCCGTTGCCGACGTCGTCGTCGTCGACGTCGTCGTCGTCGACGTCGTCCTGGTCGTTGTGTGTGCGAGGGTAGGTGGGCACCATCCAGCCTTCCTATCCCATCCTATCCTCCTGACGCTATCCTATCCTGGCGTAGCTTAGTTTAGCTTAGGGCCCTGCCACCCGGGAGGTTGCTGCCACCAGAGCGAGAGCGAGAGCGAGAGCGAGAGGGGGCTGAGTAACGGACAGAGACGCTTAGGCGAAACAGGGACGGACAGATACCGAACGACTGGGGTGAAACGAAGAGGAAAGTCTGGCAAACGGAGATAGAAGCGAGAGGAATATCGGGAGGACGCGAGATAGGTACACGGGGGGTATAGGGTTGGTGGTAGGACATTGCGGATATATTCGCCTCTATCCAGCAAACCGGCCTCCTCCGCGCACGGCGTAGCACCACCGGCAGCATCCTCTCCAACGTTTCTCTCTCCTGGCCATCCTGCGACGTAATCAGCAAGAGAACCACCACCCACCCACCATCGACCCCTTTCTGCTCCACCTCCTCATCCACCTCGTCCTCTTGCTCTTCCTTCTCATCCCTCCTTCGTCTCGCGTCTCGCCGCGACCACCTACCACCAACCCCCTTTACTCCCGTCCGCTTTGCGCTACCCCCCGACATCCCTTGCTCTGGCTGCCGTGGCATGCATCTATCCGGACGTCTATCTACCTATCTATCTCGATGCACTGGGTGTCCGCCCGAAAACCGGCTTCCATTTCTCCCTCTCTCTCGCTCTCTTACTCGGATCTCTATCTGAACTTTGCTCGCGTGAACCTGGCCATCCTCTATCCTCCACTCACGATGACGATCCACCGCGAGACTCGGACCCATGATGGGATCGTTCCAAGCTGGATCCTTAATGGCGATCGCGGTTCCAGATATCCCTGTAATTCCAGGAGAAACGCGAACCTCGGTATGTGTATGTATAATACCTGCACCCCCAACGTTTCGGGGAAAAAGTATTTTGGTAGGGTTGACAGGAGAAAGGTGCTTGAGCATCGACGGGAATTTTAGAGACTAATTAGCACAGAAGAATGATGGTGCTATTATCATTATTTTCTCGTGTCGGTTCGTTTTTTTATCTGTAGACACGTCTAGTTCGCGTCGAGTCAACCCCGCTGAAACATTCTCGAGCGTACGCCCGGTTGAATAATATTCTCTGTCCCACTCTTACTTTCTCCTTTGAATACATTCTTTTCATTTTCGGTGAGAAGACAGCGTTGATTTCATTCATAAGTATTCACGGTACTTCATAAGGTCCAACCTAACGATCCTTAATGGCCCTCCACCTTATTTAACGTCAGTCTCTCAAAAGTGCTTAAAGTTCTTTTTAACGGGGAAACTTGCTCCATAAACGAACAGCGAGAACCAAAGTAACCGACGAGTCGGCCGCGCAGATTAGAAAAAGAATTTGAAATAATGTTGCCGCGCGGGTAAAAGGGAATGCCTGAAACTACGTTGGGGTCGTATCGTCGAATCATGCCGTCACAATTGAATTAACAATTTCACGCCCCGGTCGATCGCCGTCCTTTCTTACCTCCTCTCGTCCACCAATTGCCGCGTTTCGGCTAATTAAAAAAGAAGAAAAATAACGATTAAATATGTTGAAACTCTGGCGATCGTTTCACGTTCCAAAGAATCACGTTCCGCGTTAATTCCAATCGCAATCGCACCACCAGTCGGCGAGTTAAACGCGGAACAAGTTTTTCCACTGGCCGCGCAGAAATCACAGGCAATTATGAAGGTGAGCAAGGAGGAATGACCGTGTGGGAATACAGCTCGGTGTACACGTGTATCTGTTATTGTGATATAGATGTTAATAGGTTAGGGGGTCTCCAGAGAATGTGGGGTGAATCACGATTTCGATAAGGGTTTATATTCCTCCCGCTCTCGCCCATTCTTCCCTCCCTTCCTCGTCAACATCCTCCTCCACCCCTTTCCTGACTCTTGCTCTTCCTCTTTCGCCTCTCTGTGTTCGTTCGCTTCTCCGTCTACCCTTTTCATCATCCCGCCCTTTCTCTTTCTACGTTACGCTGCTTCTGGCTGCCGCCGTTTCTCCCTCTTCTTCCGCCACTCGCTCATTGAAAACCGGCTCTAGGGCTTCCAGCGTGCCGCGTTTGCACGTATATGGGTGCTTCTCTCGCCTGGGAACGCGTATTGTATATTCGTGTGTTTATACACACGCGCGCGACACGGCGAGACGCGTGTCCGTATACGTGCATACTTTATAGCGCCGACGTCAGAAACACGTGTACGGCTCGTTAGAGCACGCTGAAGCTCCGTTTGCCGCGCGCTTATGCATCACTAGTATTTGTAACGATCGGCCGTCAACGGGGGCAGCATCGTAGAGGCCTTTTTCGCGGCTCGTCAAACATTCGTTTAAACTCATAAAGTCTACGCCAGCCGCGAGCATTTTCCGCCATTAACGCGTCGCGCGTCGCGCGTCGCGCGTCACGATCGCGCCAATCGAATCGAACTTCGAGCGATCGATGTTAACTGCGTGTAACTAATGTCGAGAAATAGATAGAAATATCATTTTTTGCTTGGTTACTTTTTATTCAATGCATTTGCAGTTTACAGTTTCGGGTTATTACATTAAAAGTGAAAATGAGCTTCGTTGCCACCAATTGAATGACATTGAACGATCGTGCTTGTTAGTCCAACGTGTTCACGTCATTTAATATTGCGAGTCCACGATGATCGTAAAAAACCATTTGATGCTTTAGCGATCATTATGTATCGACAAACTACTGAAAACCTGTTCCAGACGCAAAGAACATCGCGACAAGTGCTAGCCGGATACCATAGTGGCACCAGTAACCGGGCAACTTTTCAGAAATGTCATCGAGCGAAACATATATATATAATCGAATTCATCGAGCGCCAATCCCGACACGTGCTCGCGATAGGGAGAGACGTTTCCTATCTTTGCTGCACGTTTTGTAATTTTCGCGGGCCGCGAATATCGCGGCTTATGCAACCGGCGCTCTATACATAACTATGCTGAATTGGAGCAAAGCCGTCAGCGTTCACGATTAAATACAAGCACCGTGCGTCTCTTCTATATATCATCGATCTAACCGCAGTCATCTGGTGGTAATCGCTCGCATAAAAACATCGATGTCTGGACACTGGGCGGCGTTGCCGACTTCTTTTTGCGCGCCACGTTCAGTATCGGCGATTCCTATTTGCTCGTTTGCAATTCCAATTTTCCTCGACGACGATGTCGAATCCTCGCCGATAAGTCCTTCCGCTGTTCGCCGCGGGCAAATAAATATCGCGCACATATCTGATATGTATTTACTGTGCGGATACTTTTCTATTCGGGCCGGGTAAATACTAGCGAGTTAGCTTACGAGTCGCGTGCTCGGTTCTATACTTTCCCGAACTAGCCCGCTAATACACGCGGCCTGTTCGGTACCTCGGCACGGTTTGCAGGGCATGTTAACCTGCGTAGGTGTAAACCCGTGTTCTCGTGTGTTCGTACAGGGTGCCGCGTAACACTCGCGCGCAAAGGGAGGGAGAGAGAGAGAGAGAGAGAGAGAGAGAGAGAAAGAGGGAGAACCAGTGGAACATCTAGCCAAGGTATATAGGCAGCAGGGACTAGGTACTATCTAGTATCTAGTAATACCGGGTACTAGGTACGTACGCGCCGCGGACGCCAAATAGTGGTTCGCATATTCAGAGAGATAGCGACGACGCTCGGTGCGATCGCCCCTGATTTAGGCCTCGTCCCCTCGCTTCATCTCTCTCGCTCCACAGTTCCTCTCTGTTCTATCAGTCCCTCTATCTTGCTTGCTCTTCATCCCTCCTTTCCATCGCCCAACGCGTGCCAACACATACGTACCTCCGTATATTCGTACGTATGTGATCCGCACACGTACACGGCTACACATAGCACGCTGGTCGCGTCCACGGATAACGTCCTCGATACGGCGGCCAGCGCCGAGCACGACATCGAGGCGTCCCGAAAAGCGCTATCTCGCGGCACCCCGCTCGAAGCCGACCAATCAGCGCTTCGATCCATGCTTTCGACCGTCGCGCTTTGATCATGTACCCTGCGACTGATACCAACGAGCATCGTCTCGGCGTAAATCACGTTCTCTCTTGTCCTCTTCCGTTAACGTACGTACATGCATGCATAGATCGGGTGGAATTATCGATAGCGCATGTGTCGAGGAAACAAGGGATTTTTGTCCATTTAGATTGTCGCCAACGTTCCGCCGTGTACGCATTTCTTATTTTAGTAGGAGACGAACAGGGTGGTTCTATTTTCCTTTCTTGTCTAATTTCAGTTGAGTAAGTTATGACGCAAGGGAGCGTGATTCGCGGCATATGGTTATTTCATGCTCGCAAACAAAATAATGGTCACTGATATGTGGCGAAAATCGCGCGACCCTTGGAATTCGACTGGATATTTTCGATACTTCTCTGGGCTAATCGTTATAATCTTACTGAGATACGAGTTCGATAAAGAGATTACACTTGACATCGTCCTATCCACTTTAAGCCGTTCCGTAGGTCAGAAAAATGTTCGAGCTTTCTGCACTGGAAATCAACTTAACTCACTGAAAACCGTTTTACACGTAGTCCTTTAAAACATACATTCAACGCAACCATTTAACCCCTGCAATATAAAAGACTCGATTAATCGCCCTGTACATTTTGCAAAAGGAATGAAATCCTTGATCTTTCCAATTACGTTAACCTTTAATTCTATAACCGCAGGCATTCTTTAAATAACTCAAGTTCCTCGTCCAGGCGCTTTCCGCTTTAAAACATCTGCAAGCCGCTCACGCAACTGCTACGAAAAATTTCTATCAGCCGTCGGCGGACGGAACGGTTGAAAACTGGACGTGGATACTTATAATTTCACGTTGCGTGGGGGCGTTAAATTCTACAAAGATATATTTATCACCGTGTCGCGTGTCGTATATCTAGCGACATTCAAGCCAGGGTAGTGCGTTAGTCCATACTGTAAACTGTAAATTATCGCGTGCTACGTAAGTTCATGGTTGAGAAACACTGAGCACAGCTGCCGCGGCGGCGGTATCTCCGCGTTGTCTGCTACCTCACACCCTCGTCTTGCGTCCCACGTGGGTGCCGGTCGAAGGGGTCGCGCGAAACGACGGTGACGGGCGGGGGCAAGCGGAGGGGAGGTGGTGGGGTGGGCAACGCCAATGGGTGAGGAAGTGGGGCCGCGGGTGTTGGAGGGTGGGCGGAAGGGTCGACGGATAGGGTAAGGTTAGGTTGGGTGGACATAGGGGGCGGAAGTGGGTGAAGGGATAGCCGCACCACCCACTGACCATCTCTGCCCAACCCTGGCTACGCTGTCGCAAAAAAGGCTGGCTCCTCTAGTTCCAAGTAACGAAAGGGTGAGACCTTTGGAATTTGATTTTGGACTACTGTAGAACCCTTACAAATTTGTTGAAATTTGGGTAAATCTCTGACGATCGTAAACGTAATAATTTGTTAGTTTTATCGCAGGGCAATAATACATTCTTGACACTTGATATCATTTAGAAAAGTACTCACTACTGCACGGTTCGCCTTTCTTCCATCCCTTATAACCACTGGCTTTCTCTCTCTGTGATACTCGGTAATTCCCGTTGTATGCTGTTGTAAATTCAACTCGTAGATCATAATACAGTTGCGTAGGTCAGGGACCGAGAATACGCGCAGGCTGCCACGTGCTCGCCGGCGTATTTCAATGTGTGTTCTTCTTGTGCAGACGATTAGTATCTATGTGTGGGATGTATTTACTCTTTAGTATTGTTATTATTATTACTTCTGCCTTTTCTCATGGAACTAACGGTAAGCGGTGTTACGTAACTTTAACTGCGGTTGATAACACAGATTTCTATGGATAATTTCTGGTTATCGACTCTATCGAACCCTACTTTACCTTGCAATGTCTAAGTTATTTTGCTATCGACAAGTATCTATATTTTTCGTATTATGATGTTTTGTACTCATTATGTTATTTCTATTTACAGCCAAAACACCTGCATTCTCCAACATGGATGGTACAGTTTCAAAAAGGCAATTGCTTCGAATGCGCGAGCTTCCTCGTAAGTTTGCTATTAGGGCATGGATATAATGCATTCGTAGTCAGCGGATATGCATCGAGAGAACAAACTCTTTGCGATTTAACAAGGAGACCGTGTCCTTACTTATCGAAACCGGAAAAGCCAACTCAATCGATAGATACGGCAAAACCTGTGATCACCAAGTATAAATTAAATCCTCCCAAGGAATATACGAGTCTATTCATATCGGAATTGGAAGAAGAAAAAGCTAGAAAACTGCAGAAAAAATTGGACCAAGATGAGAAGGAACAACAAAAACTGATCGAAGTAATTAAAATGCATTCTTAAATAGTTGCAGAATATCCGCTTTGATATTTCCATGAAAAGAACTATTTCCGGATTTAGGAATTAGAGCAGCTTCCTGTAGATGAATATCGGGGACACAGAATACATGCTTGGGTAGTGATTTTACCAGAGTACGGAAAACTAAGGCAGGATGAGATTTCTTCTCCACTTTTTATCGAACCGAGCACCGGTATGGCTTACGATGCTACGGACGATGATACAGCTCAGTTGTACTTAGGTGTAGAGAGTATATGGAATGATAAAAATTACTGGGTAAATATGCTATCCACGGAATCGCCCGCAAATATAATATGGGATTTAACTAAAGTCGAATTATGGGAACATTTGCTTCCCGGAGAACCATGGACAATGCGTGGTGTAGGAGATGATCTCGACGAGGATACTGCTGTACAGCAAGAGAAACACTTGGACATGCCAGTCTCATACGTAGATGAAATAAATATCAGTGAACAGGGTATGCTGAATTTTTTATTTTTTCGTTGCAAAGATCTAAATACGGTAATACATTTTTATTCTGATAGACTACGAACAACGATATCCAAACGGTACCAAAACCATATTCTATAAGAAAACAAAGGTCGAATTTTTTGCACCGTATCTTCAACACGATGGAATGATACGGAGAATTACTGTGTACGATGATTACGATTACATGTGTCGCCTCGAAGGATACGAATATTATATGCACAGGAGTGATTATCTCACAGAGTTGCGACAAAATTTCAATGATGATTCTGTGGTAGATTATTATGAAAGAGGTCGCGCAGACCACTGTAAAGGTGAAATTTAAAGAAAACTTATTAATTTTCGTCCGTACAAATAATTTTTTGAAAAAATATAATTTACAGAACACCGATATTTCATCAACAGCTTTAACAGAGTGGACAGTGAGCGAATTTTAGATTTTTATCATATTGCTCGTTTCGATTGTCTATCGCGGATCGAAATGCATCCAAATTACTTAACGCAGCATTTCGTCGATCGCGATGATTTCCTGTATTACCGGTAAGGCGTAACTCGCTGATTAATAATTATAATATGAATTTTTGTAACGCTACACGATATTAATACCAGAGTTTCAATCGGCTTGAGAATAGGCATGTGCAATTTTCCAAAGAAAAACTTGGGGATGTGGTGCAGGACATTCATTCGCGACAGATCTTGGTAAAGTAGTGTTTCATATTATTTGAACCAATTGAGCGCGAAAATAAATAAGCCAGATTCTGATTAAATTTTCAGAAAATTACTGAGAAATTTCATAGAGATGAACGAATTAGAGCAACTAAAAACATTGCGATTCGTGAATTCTGCATGAGCGAGAATGAAATACATCTTACGTACCACTATAGCGTGGGCCAGTATAGCAGAGCTACAAGGATGTACGTGAAACCACCATTGGCAGAAAGGGGAGACCGATTAGTTATTTCTCCAACAATGACACGAGGCTATACTGTGAGTTCTGATTGTACACTTCTAATATAGCAAATATAATTACTAAAAATTGATTTTGTCGTATCTTTTTTCAAGCCTTTAGATGAAACTGAAAAGTGTCTTGAGTTATTGTACGAGCTCGATATACAACTGAAGGAGGAGGATATATCGTTATCTCAAATTAGAGGCGCCGAAGAGGAAGTACTCTGCTTCCTCCAAAATAGAGATAAAGAATACTTGATGCCAAATCTGACGATATCTATCTACGATAAACTCAGAGAATCGGACGCTATGGGAGATGTATTTTTTCTGTTGTGATGAAAATGAAAAAGCCATGATCTTTGGACTGATTAATTAACATACTATTTTAAACACAGAACGGATGGTCACGAAGAGAGAGTCAAAGAGATGCGTCCGAAGAAGTGGATTATTTGAAACCATATTTGGCACGTTTGGGAGATCCACTAATAGTATCGATGGATAACGCGAAATTAGTGCAGGAAGAATGTCTTAATGATTACAAACAGTTACTTGTACGAAGGGCAAACAAAATCTTAAGAAATTTTGACAAATGCTCGCAAGAACTAGTTAAAATGCAGGATTTATTAACGCAGGTAAAGTCATTTTCATAAAATTGTTTTATCCAGAATAATCGAATGATACAAAATACAATGTAGAAATACGTTTCTTAACAGGATGACAGTTTACCTCGCGAAGAAGAAGAGAAAATATTAGAAAAGATGAACGAAATTAATTTCACCATGCAAACCTTAGAAACCAGATTAAATCGCCACAGAGACCTGGTTCCTAAATTATATAAAAAATTGTTCGATAATTTACAACAACACCCGATTGTTGTGGCGCATGCTCCCAATCCAGGCGATTTGAGTCAAAGATGATTTACGTAAACTATCACCCCGAGAGAATTTCATTTATTGAAAGGACCAAGAACCCATTTGTCCAATGCACCGACCTAAAATAGTTGGTAAACGTAAGCATCTTGAATCCTAAATCAATTTTTTATACTATATACCTTCGTCGTCGAACGTGGCCAAAGTAAATTTACTAAGTTTATTAGTAAAGCTCCCTGTATTCGACCCTACCGTATGATCTGTTAAACGATCAGTGTTCACAATATCGCCATTAGCCGCGTGGCGACGATGTTCCTCAGCAAAACCAGAAATTAACGTATCCATCATTATTGCCTAGGAATAACATTAATTTTATAGACTCAATAAATATAAAACTGTTTCGGTAAATATAAATCGTACTTGTCTTGAGAATACTTGTAGAATTTTATAAACTCGTGCACCATTTTCTCGCACAGGAAACTGCAGAAATAAGCATGGCAAACAATCCAGATTACTTTCATCTGAGGGCTTCGCCATTTCCCAGCTCAATTCTGAATACCTTAGACCCAATAATAAACTCTGTACAAAAGGTTTTTTTAACGTATTATCCTTAGCGATAATGAATTATCATGTGATGTTTGATTCCTTACGCATTGAATGTCATCCACGATATATACACCCGATGAATTAATAGCTATGAGTACATGCATATCACGATTCGTGATCCATGATGCAAGACCTCTTACAGGACGTTCGATTTGCCCTTGAAAAAAGGCTGCACCGTAACACGGTAGACTCCAACAAAATTCCAAGTACTTCCTTATAAGTTTTCGTGAATTCGTGTTGGTTCCTGTATGATTTGGTATCCGCTTGTATTGTTCGAGAAGTCGAGCCTCCGGTGCTCCTTTTCCACCTACTAAACCTAATCCTACACCCAACCCTAATAAAAGACTGGGAGAAGTATAATGATGGGGCAAAAATCTACCACGATGTCTTCTAAAAAATGCTAACGTATGGCTTTGCGAATTGTATGGGCCCAGCTCGATCCTTGCTTGCAAAGCACCCAGGCTAGCGTACCGTGCTTGACCCTCGCATGGGTAACGCCCTGAAAAATATTTTTCGGTATTATATACGATGCAAACTTAATCAAGGAAAATTCTTTTACCTTGCAGCACATTGTTTCTAGCCTCTGCATAGAGTAATTCTAGCACCTTGCCCTCCTTTATTTGCTCTTCGTCCGAACGAGAAAGAAATACATTTCTTCGTAGACAAAGTAGAGATTCTTCGTCTGTTTCCTTTCTCTGAGAACTATACTTCTTTACTAAACGATTCCATTTCGAAGCCAGCTCTATGGGCTTGTGATTTGGACGCAATTGAACTTCTAGTCGTGAAGAACAAAGCCATAAAGCAAAAACTGTTTGACCAGCGAACACTGGAGTTCTTGTTAATCCGAGTTCTGCTTCGGATTGTATCATTGTAAGAATTTGATGAGCAGTAGAACTCTGTTCAATATCGATTGTTAAAAAAATTCCAGTCATTAAATATACAGCCACTTTAACTGTAGATCTCCCAACATTTATGTACTGTGATTGATTCACGGCCATGGCTGAGAGGAAAGTATTGAGAGATGATTTTTCCATAGTATTAGATACTTTCTTAAACAGAATCATTACTTACAAGTTGATGTATGCCCTTCAGATTTATAATCATTTTGATAACGGCGAATCGGTTGCCCTCTTCTAATTGAACAATCTTCTTGTGTTTCCATGTTGTTCAACATTCAACTGATCACACGAAGGGTGTTTTTAGTAGCTTGCGTTACTCAAAGCCAATCGTTCACGGAATAAGTGTTACAAAGTATAAGTGCAAATCAAATATTTTTTATTTTTCCTTCCAAATATTGATATTGTTATACATTCTTAAACACCACTTATTCTACTTGATCTCATATTATTCTTGAGTAGCAGAGATTAATTAGAAGTTAATGCTCAAGTAAAATAAATAACACACAACCTTTCTCATTGGAAATAACATAAAACTGCACTCGAAGTTGCAATGTCAACCCTTGTAAGATGTTAAATCAAAACACTGCGATGCTGCCATCTAAACCAGTGGGCTAGTTATTGATTATTTCACCTCACCAATATAGGAATATCTCTCAGCTAAACGTATATTTTATTAGAAAGGAAAAGCTACAAAAGCAAGTGTAAATAATTGACGCATTTTATATTACTCGGTATAATAAAGGTACAAAGTAATGTTAATTTTTACATTTCTGTCAGATGTTTATTACATTCCTTAAAATCAATTAGTTATATTACTTTTGCTGTTGCACTTGTGCACAGTACTTTAAGGGATTGCATATATTGTTAGAAAAAAGAAATGAATATTTTCTTCGCACTCTCTAAAAAGTAATGTTAAGTTGAACAACCGATTTCAACCAAAGAAATGTATTAAAAGTGTAGTTATTGGAAATTCAAATAGAAATAATGGGTTTTTTTTTACACAAATTCTTACTTAATACAATTTTCAACCTTAAGATTATATTAAATCAGCTACGTTCATAGGCATCTCGTCAATTTGCGTCGAGTAATATTGTTCAATATCTCGAAGAATCCTTATATCATCGGTCTTAACAAAATTGATAGACACACCTTTCCTTCCGAATCGTCCTGATCGACCTATTCTATGGATATACAACTCACGGTTGTTCGGTAGATCGTAATTGATTACGAGGGATACCTGTTGTACGTCTATGCCTCTTGCCCATACGTCGGTTGTGATTAAGACACGACTGGAAAATAAATAATTAATTCATTACAAAAGCTTGCATTAACATTATGCTGCTGCTATCTATGCTAAAAAATATACCTTTGCCCAGATCTAAATTCTTTCATTATATTATCTCTTTCTTTCTGGGGCATATCACCATGCATAGAGCAAACTGTGAAATTGGCTTCCCTCATCTTTTCAGTCAACCAATCTACTTTACGCTTGGTATTACAAAAGATTACTGCCTGTGTAATTGTCAATGTATCGTATAAGTCACATAGCGTGTCAAATTTCCATTCTTCTCTTTCAACAGCCACAAAGAATTGTTTTATTCCTTCCAGCGTCAATTCATCACTATTATGATAACAAAATTAGTACCAGTGTAATAATTCACTTCTATCAATTAAAAATAACGTTTCAACTTACCGTTTTACAAGGATACGAATGGGATCCGTCATAAATTTACTTGTCATTTCAAGAATCTCGTGCGGTAATGTTGCAGACACTAACACAACTTGTGTCGCGGGTGGTAAATATCTATACACATCATAAATCTGCTCTTTGAAACCTTTATTTAACATTTCGTCTGATTCGTCAAGAACTAACATTTTTATAGCTCTGGTTCTGAGAACTCGTCTCTTTATCATATCTGAAATATATAAGAAAATTACATAATTAAAATCTTCCACTTAATAGTTTTTACAGAGTTTCGAAAATAATAAAATTACCAAAAACTCTGCCAGGTGTGCCTGATACAACATGCTGGCCATAATCTAATTTTCTAATATCTTCTCCAAGATTAGTACCACCTATACAAGCGTGACACTGAACATTCATAAAATCTCCTAACGCCAAAATAACTTTTTGGATTTGTGTTGCCAATTCTCTTGTAGGAGACAGAACTAATACTTGTGTTTCCCGAACTTGCGTGTCCAAAGACTGCAATATTGCTACAGAAAATGTTGCCGTTTTTCCTGTACCGGACTGAGCCTGTGCGATCACGTCACGTCCTTTCATTATCGGTTTAATAGATCGCTGTTGAATAGCCGATGGTTTTTCGAAGCCTGTAATTAAGATATTGTATTAGCAAACGGTTAGATAGTTCAATAGTCGCATCGTCAAACTAATAAGAAGTAGGGCGGCAAAATATAAATAGGGTTATGTTTTATTGCAATGACAAAACGTAGGATTTTATAATACCGTAAGCATAAATTCCTCGTAACAATTCATCTCTAAGGCCCATATTATCGAATGTCGGGATAACTTCCACATCTTCACTGGTTTCAAATTCCACATTTGATAAATCTTCGGTTTGTGCGACGCGACGGGACTTCACTTCCGCCATTTTCGTTGTAACATTGAGGAATGATGAACGTAAATGAACTGAAGTTAACAAGATTTTGATGGCGTATCAGGCAGCAAAGGCAAACAAAATATTCCTATAAAACAATGTAAATAACCTTTTCGTTAAATTCATTAATATTTAATAACGCTTGCGTTTAAAAAATTCATTAATACTGTGGGCATTCGCAATAGATAACCTATTTATAACGGTGCGATAACGTTTAGTAAAAAAAGAATAAGAAATATAGGTTACAGATGGTCACTATATTTACTATTGGTAGTAGACAGACGCGTACTAATTTTCAATAACCGCGAATGATAAAAGTTTAAATTGCGATATATCCATATTGTTATGTTTAGAATTATGCTCCCGTTTTAATATGATAATAATGTGTTAATAAGAATATACGATTATATTGCAATCTATTATATAAAATACAAGAAGTTGACGAAACAGGTTAAGTGTGGCTTGATTTAAAGGACTCGTAGAAAAGGGAAATAAATAATAAAATGAATATTAACGTAACATTGGATGAACATTTGACAAGCAACGGTTGCGTGAAGCTAGTAATCGAGCTTCTGAAATATATTTTATATCAGAAGCAGCAGATACCATTTGCATATGACTCTTTGTCACAATTGCAAATGAAACCAACGGATAGAAATTCGTCTTCTATAAAAACATTATTAAATACTATAAAAAACACATCGGAGCAATTGAATTCACAATTTCGTCTTGATGGCTGCAAAGTCAAGGAAATTGCTATACTTATTGGGGCTACTATAATATCGCCTAAATTGCATGTCAGAGTGGAGTTCCCATCCGATATTCTTAACAGTCAAGAACATTTTGAATGTAAACATAATTCTAGAAAACCCCTGTTAAACTTAATGAGGTCAGTAAATAATTCAATGTATATGTGTACTTTTTTTTATAAATTATTTTTATTGAAATATTATATTAATTTTCTAGGTCGATGTTGGAATGTTCCGAATTTCAGGATGCACTGACTGCGCCATTAAATCCTACAAATACATTTGTATTGATACAAAAAAGTGACAGCAATTCAATATCAGAATTTTTTCTACCTAAGCCACAATATACACCTCCGGTGCATACGTCAAATTATTTTGTAATTAAATTGCAGCACAATGAACAAATAAAAAGAGATTGCAGTTGCATAGATTTAGTAAAAGTTTACAGCGACGTGCCCGAGTCTAATGCTGGCAAATGTAAGGATGTTCGGTTCTATAATAATTCTAATGCAAGTCATACCCAAGTTTCCAGTCAGTGGTATCAATCCAGGGAAGTTATTAAAGGATGCAAATTTTTAAGATGACCATTGATGTATTAGCGCAATTATAGGAAATGAATTAGCACGTTTTTGAATATTTTTTTTATTTTTTTTTAAATATTAGACAAATTTCCAATGAATTATCATTACCGATAAAATGTGATATGGAGAATATATAGATCATGACATTAACGATATATAGTAAGCTGCAAGTATTATATAAATTGTGACTGACATTTTTCTTATGACAGACTTTTTTTAGCAAATACAAAAAATATTGATGTAGATTATATTGATTATGAAAACAATGATTGTATCATTAATAAACATATACATACGTTTCTGTTCTTATAGAAAAAGAATTTACTATATAAAAATATATGTAATGTTTACACTGAGAATAAAAACTTTCGTACATAGTAACATATACAAATAACATATTCTTCTTGTGAAAATTTAAAATGTAATTATTACACCTTCCAAACAGGTATAACAATTACAGGTATTGCATTCGTAACTATAAGGATAACATTTCTTGCACTTGTATTACTACCTTGTATCTGTGTTCTGAATTATGCAGCGCATATAAGAATATAATTAATAATGCAAAATTAAAATATAATGCCAGAAACACAATTCTTTATGGAACAGTAGATCTGTGTAGAATCTATATATTCAGGTCCAATAACTGGAAATCAATGTGAGTCAACTCTATACACGGTAACAGCTTTTAATTCCTCTTCTGGAATTAAATGGCATATGGTTTAACGCAGGCAGTTGCCATCAAATATGTTTTCCCTAAAAATTTGTTAACGATACAATTAGATTTGTCTACATTACGCGAAAGGAAATGAATAAGAACGGTATTAATTACACCCGTATCATGTAGAATGAAACAAAACGAGCATAAAGTATACAGAAACATTTGCATATATTTCTAAAACGAAGACGCCTCTGCTCTATAATTTTCTCGTACTGTTGTAAAAAATTCACTTGCGCAATTTCTGCTTTAAATAAATGAACGTGAGAATTAGAATTTATTAACATTTTTCTCAAGTATATTGCACCGGTAATTAAAATGATTACGCGCCAAACTTCATTCGTATTAAAAGAGAGAAATCTGATTGGCCTGTCTGAAGCAAACAAAATTCAAACGACAAGGAGAGATTGGCATATATCAAGAATTGAAATAATATTACTGTAGCCCAGCGTAAATTGTCACGTCACATAAGCGGGCAACATTGAACGAGAATATACATCGTCGTTGCAACTTAAACATTCTAAATTGATCGAATTATTTAATATTGGTCGATTTACGATGTTCAAATTATTTTCTAAATATCGAGTATATGGTCGATTCGATATAACTCTGTAGTTTGAAGGAAGTGTTGCAGAGATTGATCGTGGGAGTTGGACCAAGAAACGGAGGAACGCGCGGACCGCGAACCGCCACAGTGTTGTCGACGAGAAGGATACACGAAGGCGAGAAATTCTTGTTTTTTTTTTTTACATCCGAACATCGAAAATCACGAGGAAAACGATGGTGGATGCACGTTCTAAAGGGTCATCGAACGAATAAACTCAATTGCCGTAGACACGTAAACCATTCGTGGGTGAAGTGAAACACATGTGTCGGCCGAACCGTGTTTTCTACTATAGAGTGCCCGTCCCGTGTTTGATCCATGAAAATCTTTCGCTTACAAAGCCAACTTGTACGCCAGTTACGATAATTTACGAAAAATTAACGTGCGTGATTTTGTACACGTCTATTAACGTGACGAGCCGCTTCTTCGAAATGAAATAAAAGTCATTGCAGAAGGCGGTAGTGCGTGGGTGGGTGGGTGTCTAGCGATTGCCACTCACGTATATAAAATTCCTTTTGGAATTTTGCAGCAAATGTTACGGTCGTACCAATGATAGTGTGCTTTCCTATTCAGTGCTATTTCACTCAATTGATATAAATTAATTGGCCCATTATCCTGACAAATCTTTCTGGGTATAAGAAAAAAAATTGCCAATTAAATTTTAGAAGAACGCTGATCATACTGTCAATTCTTGACTAATGTCAATCTGACAGTTTTAAGGAAATAGGATCAATATGATCACGCTTCTCTATTGTTATCAGTTTCAGTGATTCTGAATGAAACCTACAATACATTGTTACCATTGACATACACTGTGGTTGAAAATCTTCTTTCGTACGACCAAATTGTTTTTTGGTTGTATCCGATACTTTCAGTTTTTCATCAAGTACTTTTTTAAAAAGATGCTTTCCTTAAACTGCGAAGCAGAAATACTTTAGCAAGTCTCACTTAGTTATCGCTCGTAGCTTTAACAGAAGGACCTTTCTAAGGTTTTGCCTCTCTCGCTAAACTGATATCAAGAGGCTGAAGTATGAAAGGTCAAGCGGAGAAAAATGGATATCGGTAAAGTGTCAGTATGCGTGAGAAGTCAGCAGAATGTCATGCTCACGCAGGTCACGTGAGAGGCACAACAGAAATGTGCTCACGTGATCCTTCTACATTGCATTCAACCCTTACCAAGGCAAATGGTAAAACCGGAAGTCCCCAGTCAACCCATCATTCAGAAGCCCGAGTTGATAACAATTTACTTCCAACTCCTGGTGGACGGTTGAAATTTTTTAAAGATGGAAAGTTTATTTTGGAATTATCTCATCGCAGAGATGGAGAGAGAACAACATGGTTTCCAGTTCCGAAGAAAACATTCTGGCCACCAGCTAGCACAACTCCAAATAGACAAGAGAGTTCCACTTCTCTTAGTGGTAAGTTTCACAAATATATACTTCACCTACAGTTATCTAAAATTATCTAATGCCTAATATCTAATATATTTTCAGTTTCCGATGATAATTCATCAGTTCAATCAAGTCCTTGGCAACGAGATCATTGCTGGAAACAAGCAAATCCAAGACGTAGCGTATCTACAGAGTTTGATTTTTACTACTACAGAAATCCAAGAAACCGTTTATGTGCGCACCCTCGCGTAATAGCAAGAAAGTGCAGACGTCCATTGGATCCTACTTCCCTACTACTTGTTCCGGAAACAGTAACAAATTATACGAAGCCCATTCGCAAAGCGAATGGTACCTCAACGGGAAAGGTCCTGAACCTGATTATCGACAAATTGGCACGTCTTCTAGATCCTAATGTAGTTTCACCTCGTAAACGTATATTACGTGAATTAGAAAGAGTATCGTTAGAAGACCAAGCATCGAAAAGACGGGCGACACCGCAGCCTGTTTGTGCAACAACGGCTCCCACTCCATCGCCAAAACAATTATCTTCGTACAGTATAACAAGTATTTTAGGAGAAGATAAACCAAGTCATGAGCAAGGCTTTTTGAGGAACTTATTAAAACCAGATGACAGACAAACTGCGAAATACTCATCAAGTAACTCATATCCACGAGTACGAATGGACCCATACATTGGTGCTGCTAATACACCAATTCATCACCCACTTTATGGTGTTCCAATGTTACCTCCTGGACCATACAGAGCTCCCTTGTGGATGCATTATCCATCACCCGTCCATTATCCACCTCCTATGCCATTATATGCACCAGCTCCACCTCATCCTCCATCTCCTCCAGTTCATCACTACAAAGACTATAGGGAACAAACTCTTACACCTCCTTCAGGTAAATAATTAAATCGGCAGATAGTACGATATTTATTTAGTGCTGCGAACAATATTAATTTTGATTCACGTTTTTCCAGATATGCCTCTAAATCTGTCGAAGCATGCGGGTTGAATCTCAGGATCCTAAAAGTTGGTGCCTTATCAATGGACAAAGCTGCGCAAACACTGCCCGTGCAACGACAATGCGATATATTAGTATTTTTTTATCCATAAACAGTAGTATCATAGTAAGTAGAAATATGCAACCAGAAGAAAGAAGTCTGGGTGCTATTCTTGTACATATAATTGCAGAAACTGTCATAGTTGGCATAGGTTTTATATTAATATTAAATTAAATCATGAGTAGTTTATACAATTCTCATTTTACTGAGAGCTATGTGAGCGATACATATTTTTTCATCTTACATACGCTCATCTTTTATATCTTTTGGCTACTTATTGGGAAATATTTTGCCATGTAAAATTTTGAAAATGAGTGAATGTATTTACATTTTTCAATTTGATTTTCGACTGTTTCTTATTTTTACTACTCATGATTCGGATATCACGAAGAAAAAAATGAGCATGCTCTCATCTTGCGCATCTCACTTATGCATTATCTTGTTATTCTTATTAATGTTACTATCATTATTATCATTAATGAATGATACGACTATCCATTTTAAAAGATTCATAAGAAAGACATAGAATTATGTACAGAACAGATTATTACCTATATTTAGTATAAATATTCCTACAAATAGAAATATGATAATAAATCTAGGTTAATAGCATCCACAACAGTATACATTTATTTATATAATGTTAATGAACAAAACAAAATTGCTTGGTAAAGACCGTGTGGTGTGCCTTAAAAGATTACCTAAATTACAACAAACTAAATTATAAACTTTTCATGAACGTGTATTATTATTACTACTATTACTACTGTGTATATATATGAATATAACTTTGCGTTATGTATTTGCATTAAATCGACATATTCGTCACTATTTATTGTTAGACGCATTACCAAACATTTTACGCGAAAGGCAAGCTCACACAGGCTCTACAAACTAGTGAGTAATTTTAATTATTCATTTACACACATTTTTTATTAATTGAAACAGATGAATTATGTGACTGCGCGTAAGCAATTGTATAGAAAGACTAATTTCGTAAATATATAAATATTTCGCATACTATACGAAGGCATTTCATTTACTGTCACGTTACGTATTTTATGTTTATCCGCTTTTATTTCAATTGTAAATATATTTAAAATCAAATTACATTCATATTTATTTAATAAAAATAATTACCCTACCCACCTTATTATAAAAGAATGCAAATACAGACTAATGCTTATACAATCCCCAATCTAACTGTGTACCTGAAAAGTATTTAAATTTCGCGGGTAGGTCGAAGTGTGCGCCAAAAATTGGCACCCTATCGTTTGGCCATCCCCACTCTTCAGTCAGGTAACGCAGACGCTCTCGAGACGCGCAATCGTCAAGTCTTGGTAGTATCCCATCCGTGGCCTTGTTTTGTGGTATTCGTTGACCGGGTTGTATCGTTCCGATCGCATGTTTTCTACCGAAAATTCGCCCAAAGTTTCCTAGTGAAGTAAAAAAGAAAACAAACTAACGCGTAGAAATCGTGGTCGAATGTCTCAGTGGAGTTTTGAATGCCCGCGATTTTGAGAAAGGCAAGTGAACCCAGCTCCAGCGGAGGGGAGCAGGCAGTATTGCCTGGTCGTATATGTAGCCCGCTCGACAAAATGAAAATGGCGGTGTTCCTGTATGAACGGAGCAACGGCCACTGACGATGCTCGTTACGGTAACGAACACGTGAATCGAAACGAGTGTGGGATTTTTTACATATCTCTTGTGTGCGTTTACGACGATTGTTCAGTGTTATAACGGGACGGGGAAGGACTTCGCGCAAGTAGAATAGAAGCCAGCGCGAATTTTTTTTCCTCGATTAGGGACAAACAAACACGATGGAGTGACACCGCGAAGTGTTGACTCCGTGGACAAGTGGGAAGTGTCGGCTAATAGATTCGCGTAGTTGGAGGACGAGAAGCCTTCATGCCGATGCCGGCCGAATACCACGAGAACCACGGTAACCACGAGAACGCTAATTTCGCTCTCGGGGCCACACAGGACGCCAGCAACATGACGGCCAACATGTACCGGGTGGGAGGTAAAGTAACCGTACACATTTCGCCGGTTGTTGGCCACGCGTCGAATCTCGACGCCGTATCTCTAATTAATCGAAGGAATTAATACGTTCCTATTTATATTACGATCCTGGTGTCTTTCCTACAGCGTCTTTATTTGTCGCGTACAACCCCCTTAATTTTTACCGTTATGTCCAAACATCCCTTCCACCCCGCTCTTTTTCTGGCGTCCGTATGTATATCTCTGCTTTCCTTCTTCTCCCTCTTTCCCCACTCTCGCCCTTCGTTCAGGTCGTACTAATTTTCTTGCATGATGATTGGGATTATTAAAATTCAATATTTCAGGGTACGTGCTCCTCTATTGTAATTATTTTTACCTTTTTGGAAATACCCGCAATAAAATGCCGCGAATGTTTTCGTATACGCGCCAACGGCCCAGGGAAACAATGTAATTTGTACGAAATTATGTACCTGCTTCTTTAATGCCACTCGCAATACAAGAAAATGAACGTCTAGGTTTAGGCTGACGTTCTGCAAATATTTCATATAAATAATTCGGATTAGGCTCTATAAACTCCAGTCATTTGTACTTTTTATTATTATTTTATTTTCCTTCAGTAATCCGTAATAGCCTACTTTTTATCTTCCGATAAGCGAGTTTTCAGTATGCAAATCCCGAGTAGAACTTTTTTCGCCTTGTTGCTCTCCTAATTGAGTATATGTATGTATATATTTCTTAAAAGACGTACCAGGATGAATATTTGGTAAAGAAATAACTAAATAAATAAATCGCGAATATGTACAGTATTATTATTTTATTTATTGTAATCAATTATGAATATTCCATGGTCTGTATATTATGTTCCATATAACATATAATTAAATAGTTTTATACATTAATTATAAAAACGAAGGTTTAAACATTTCTCTCTCAATTTATAGATTATGTATATTTTGAAACATCTTCTACGTCTCCCTACCAGATAAGAAGGATAGAGGAACTAAATAAGGTATGCACCTTTGTTATTTTTTTTTTTTACAATGCTTCTTGTAAATAATAAATCGTTAGTACTGTACGCTTCAACACGTATGTATTCTCCGTAATTAAATATTCGTTAAAAAGCAATATCTTAAATTATTCATTGATTGGAATTTTAGAAAATAATAGCTATATACATATTCTATGTTTTGAAATAGATTTAATTTTTTATTTTAGACGGCAAGTGGAAATGTTGAGGCAAAAGTCATGTGCTTCTTTAGGCGGAGGGATTTACCTTCTACATTAATAATGCTTGCAGATAAACATCAATGTAAGTAAAGTTTGTATTATTTATTAAAAAATGTATTTCTGCACAATTTTCATACATTTGTAAAGATAATATGTTAATATAAACTTTTTCTCGCAGAATTGTCTTATATATGGAACGATCTAATTTCTTCTTATATCTAACATCCATTTTTTTAACGAACTATTACATTGATACCTGTTATACTGATGTTTAGGTGATTGGTCTACTAATGCTACAATTGCATTGAAGATAAAAGAATATCGTTATTTATTTCGCTTCGCGCCACCGTACAGCGATAAGCATCCGCATACGAAGGAAATTAAAATATTTTCGTATTGACCATGAAAACCACTTTTCTTATCGATGCGATTGATAGTTCTACGTTGCATGTATGCTATACAATTGACGATTGACACTCTGAGAAATCATGCGATTAAAATGTACGCCTCATCACAATTGATGCAATTAGCAAGCCGCAGTTACAAAGTTGATTTCAAAATATATTCTTCGTAAACTCAAACGATTCGGACAAACTGCTATTACTCCAAAGTTCACCCTGGCGAAAAAAATGACGCATTCAGTTAAAAAAAACCCCGGTCAATTTGTTACTCGGAAAATCGGAGAATCTCATTGTAGTAATATTCATAATTTACGTGCCACAATTTTCTTGGATGGACGTAACATTTCCACGTAATATACGTATAAATGTTATCACGTTAGAAAAGCATAACGTTTTCAAGAATAAGAAAAAAAGGAGAAGATAGCTCGCTCGATTTTACGCATTTCAATACGTATACATATACATGTACATGTACACATATATATGTTTGTGTATGTGTGTGTGTGTGTGTGTGTGTGTGTGTCTCTCTCTCTCTGGAGCTTTCTCGATTTTTCCTTTGCAATAGCAAAGATAATGAGACGCGGGGATTTGGGGGTGGGAATGTATAATAAGTAAAGTTGGGAGGGTGGCAGAGGGGTGAAATGGGGGTTGTATCGATCTGCCGGGGGTGGGTTGAGGGTGGTACGCCCGCCAACCTACCTCTCCCTCTTTCTACCTCTCTCACCCAAGTCCCTCATACCACCCCTCCTTGCCCCCCGCCACCCTGAACTAAATGAATGACTGACGCAGGGGTCGGTCGGGTATGTGTTACGTGTACTCGGACACAGACTTGTAAGAACACCGATAGACGTACACGATAACAGACACATAGTCATGTACGAATAACGGACAGAGAGGAACATACACATCCATACATTCGAGCAGGAGAGCGCGCGAACATGCGTATATGTGCCTGGGCGAAAATGGTGGGCCCCACTAGCCATCTTCGTTTTAAGCATTTACTCCCCCGCTCCTCTTTTCCTCCCTTCTCTTCTTTTCTGCTGTACGTGTATATGTGTACTCAAATGTACACTCTCTCTCCCTTTCTGCCTGTGGCTCTATGTCCGTCTGCCGGTATTTGCTTCGAATCGGGCTCTCGCCCCTTCCGCTCATTCCCTTTACCATTTTCTGTACCTTGTCTTTTTGTACCTGAAATTTCAGGAAAAAATATGCGAACTTTGTCCTGAACAGAGTCGATATTTATTCTGCGTGGAACATTGAAAAAGTTTCGGAAGGGTACATGTATACGAGATGTCGCATGATTTAAAGGGTCATTTCACTCTACCTTTTCCTCGGATAATCTCTGATAATTGAGAATCTCTCGATTCCTCTCATATTTCGAAACTTAAATATAATTTAGTCTGATGCTTTCCTATTGCTGTTTTAGATTTCGTATTTTCGGTACAGTTGTTACAGTTTCCAGCATTCTAATTTTAATTACTTTCCAACGCTGTATAAAGTAGTAAGCAGTAACAGCAGCAATACAATAATACTGTTATATTGTACAAAGATATTATAATTTCGAAAGTATATTAATTTAATATCATTGCCGAATAATTTTTTCCATTAAAGGTCTTTGGTGATAATTTACACATATGCTGGTACGATACAGTTGTAAATAGAAACGCGTTTGGAATTGGTCGACAGAATCAGAATTGTATTTTTTTGTCATATATCATGTATGTATTAATCCATTTGCGTGTTAATAGTCAAAAGTTGTAGCGAATGGAAACCATATAGAAGTTCATATAGTTACTGGATACTTATGTATTCATAGCTGTTGAGTTTCATTTAGAATTATAAAACTTAAAAGCATGTGTGAAATTTGTATTAAAGAAAGAACAATGAAAATGAAACATAGTAGAGTGGGTTCTATGATGCAAATTGCAGTGGCAAGTGCGGAGCAGCAGAGGTCAGAATCCCCTGCAAACACGCAGAGTCAGAAACTCGAGAATCCAGATACTACTAAGGAAATGACTAATAAAGATGGGATCGGGCCCAAAGTGATGAACAAAGGGGGCGGGAAGGGTGGCTGGCTGAAGGCCCCACTGTCAGAGGCCCAAGAGCCTCATGGTGAGTGAGCAGTCAATTAATAGGTGCTCCTTGCAGGTGAATTTAATTATTAAAAAAATTGAAACATTTTGGCGCAAAAATTGAACGAATCTGTTGTGAACAAAAATCTTAAATGTTTACAGTTTTTTTTATTAGAAACTTGGAAATTTGCTTCAAAAATATCTAATAAAACTTCAATGTTTACCAATTCATCAGTAAGTACTATACAGAGTGCACCTCTTGATTGTCTTGTTAGTCTCATATAGGAGCCAGTGATGATATAAGGCTAATGATCTAGCGGCGGGATTTAACAAAATTCTTTGTAATCTTGGTGAATGCCATAAGTTTAGGCTAAATTCACTGTAAGGCCAAAGAGACAATATATTAGGGTTTAATCAAGACCTCTTTTCTTTCGAGTTGTACAGAAAGGGGTTTAGTTGTAAATATGTAATATTATGAACCCATACATTCCATGACAATACACAGTCGTGATCACTCTCATTCTTCCCTGCACTATCTTGTACACTATCTATCTGAATCTCAACAACTCATTGCGGTGAGTCATTTTACTTTTTGATACATAAACCATAAGTTCATCCACATTTGAATAATTTAGTCAGAATCCGAATAAATAATCCTCGCATTGAAAAAAATCCCGCCGCACAAAATGATAATTCTTTAGTAATCTGAGGCTTCTTAAAACAGTTTATATTTATTTGAAAATTAATTTCATTACTGTAATGATAGGTAATGTATAATTACGGTTGCTTTCATTTCCCTTTTTGTTTTCTTTTGTTTTTTTGGTTGCCCGCTCTTGCTGATATTTTTAGTTCAATGTTGTGATTTTTAATTGATTCTGCCACATTCCTGCGTTTCATTTACATTTCATTTATGTGTTAGACGAAGCAGCGAAAAATAGTAACAATAAAAGACCAAAACTGCATGAACAATTCAGGGAATATTTCTATACAAAAGTTTCTTATTAAAATTTCTGTTCTAAGCAATGTTTTTTCAAATGTTCATTTATTTAATAATTAATTACACAAAAATGTAATTGAATTATACGAAGCTTTCAAACATTAAATGTTTGTAATCTTCTATACTTACTTCACCTTTAAGCGAGCTGTTTTGTTATAAAAGCTTTTTAAAAATGTTTATTTAAAAAATGGGCTACCAATGCATAACTTAATATTCATTTTTTTTTATATATACAGGGATGGAAGAAAATGTAGTTGGTGCTGGCGGGGTTACAGAATTAAGTTCAAAGCAACGCCATCAAATGAAACACAGGGAACTGTTTCTGTCTCGTCAAGTGGAGACTATGCCGGCAACGCATATAAGAGGCAAATGTTGTGTAACTCTGTTAAACGAAACAGAATCTTTACTAAGCTATTTAAACAAGGAAGACTCCTTCTTCTATTGCTTAGTATTCGATCCTGCCCAGCGCACGTTACTTGCTGACAAAGGTATTTATCGATTTAATTAAATGTTGTGATACTACAAACGTTATATTTTAATTCTTCCCATGTATTTAAATCTAACAGTTGTACAATACTTCCAGGTGAAATTAGAGTAGGTAGTAGATATCAAGCCGATGGAATAGCACCAGTTCCACTGACACCTGCCGAAAGAGAATCAGATCCTCGTAGGTTGCAAGATTTAGAAACTTTGGTTTGGACACCACGGCATTCACTAACAGACCGTCAAATCGATCAATTCCTTGTTGTCAGTAGATCTGTAGGCACATTTGCCAGAGCTTTAGACTGCTCATCTTCTGTTAAACAACCATCCTTGCATATGTCGGCGGCAGCTGCATCTAGAGATATAACGCTTGTAAATATCATTAGCATTGTATATTGTTATGTAATTAATTTTCTTTTAAGAAAAGAAACTGTCCTCACGCCTCATTCTGTGTATAGTTCCATGCAATGGATACTTTACACCGACATAGTTACGATGTAGCAAAAGCAATGTCATCTTTAGTACCCAGCACTGGACCAGTATTATGCAGGGATGAAATGGAAGAGTGGAGTGCGTCCGAAGCAAATCTTTTCGAAGAAGCTCTTGATAAATATGGAAAGGACTTTTCTGATATACGTCAAGACTTTGTAAGTATCCAGCCATCGAGTTCGCTACTTATTTACACTAATCTTAAACTAATGAATATTTGTACGTTTCAGTTACCATGGAAAACACTAAAAAACGTTATTGAATATTATTATATGTGGAAGACGACTGACAGATATGTTCAACAAAAGAGGGTAAAGGCAGTAGAGGCTGAGAGTAAACTGAAACAAGTTTATATACCAAACTATAATAAGACAACTCCACCCACAACTGCTCCCACTGCGACAACAATTGTACCTCTTGGCAATAGTAATAGCAACAGTAATGGAAAACCAACTAGTGTTCTCAATGGTAATAGCAATGGTAACATGACAACCGATAATAGTGGTATATTAATGGTTGGAGTTAGCGGAAAGCCATGTGAAAGCTGTCAAGTAATGCAAAGCCCGCAATGGTATTCTTGGGGTCCGTCACATATGCAATGTCGTCTTTGTCAGTCCTGTTGGACTTATTGGAAGAAATATGGCGGTCTGAAGGTATATTTAAATATATTTCGAAGCATTGAAAATCATGTATCGTAACGACGATATTCTACTTGTTCGTTTAATTTATACATTTAGGTCCCATCGCGTATGGATGATGTTGATATAGAAAGAAAAAGAGGTGGGACCGGTTCAGATGAAGAAAGTAAAGGAATGGGTGGTGCTCATAGACCTCATCGATGTAGCATTCCTTCTTGCGGAAAAGAATTCAAGCTCAAAGCACATCTGAGTCGTCATTATGCAAGTGCTCATGGTGTCGATCTACGAGGAAGCGGAGCGAGTGGCGGTGGTGGGGGTGGATCTCCCAGACCTGTAATGAAAACTCGATCCGCATTTTATTTACGTACTTCAGCATTAGCACGAGCTGCACGAAGACTATGCGCAGCACAGTTACGTACGCGTCACGCAGCGCGAGCACCTCATCAACCTGTAAATGCAGCACCATTACGACACCTTTGCGCTTCCCCCCAGCTAACATCAAAAAGTTCTGCGGAGTTACGTATTTTAGCACGTGCTGTACGGCCACGACCTCGTCCTCGTGTAACCGATATAGCAACGCGCTTAGGTGATCACCCTGCTCCTCGACAACCCGGAGATTGGGATTGGTTAGCCCTCACAGCACCGGCACAACGAAAACAACCCGATAGAGTTTCTTTTCCTAGACCACCTAAAGCTCCAGGTATGTCGATTTCTGTTTAATAAAATTCCTGTAAAATATTTGTGGTAACGAAGTATTTAATGTTTTATTAATCGTATTTACAGATGGTAGCCTTTTATATGAAAGAGTACCAAATAAGTCTGATGTAGACAGGTTGACGGTGACTCCACCTCAGCCGCAGCCTAGTATGCAGGCACAACAAACGATATTGAAACGCACAAGACCTCCATTTGATGAAATTAACGGATCAGATGGTAAGTTATAGAATCGTCCATGTACTAATGTATACCGTGTGTAAGGTCCGCAATCCTAGTATTGAATGTGGTCTTTGTTTACTGGCTTCTACTCTGATGTGGATTGGGATGAAGGTAAAATAATTCAGTGCCTAAGAGTCTAAGTATGCAACAGCACAAAAAAAAAAAAGAAACCATAATCGAAGTTATCAAATTGAACAGTTTAACAGCTATTTGTTCCAAAGGAATATGCAATATCTGTTTAATAGTTTTATATCATATATAAGTAGTACATTTATGTCTTCCAGTTTGAATATAATATAAATATTACTATTTCTAATAGGTATTGCCCTAAGTGCAGGGCTCCCTGGTGGACCACCTGCAAAAAGGGCTCATCATTCTCAGCAGCTACATCCAAAACATGCTTTGGAGCACACTACGCCTGCTGTTCTTCCCTTAGCACCACCTCTGAATGGGAGAGCTGCTCATCCTCATACCTTGCCACACGGCCCTCCATTATCTAGAAGTAATGCGCGCAAACAAGTCATTTCATGGATGGACGCACCTGATGACGTTTACTTTCGTGCTTCAGATCAAACCAAGTTCGTCTAACTATACATTTGTTCGCACTGTAACACAAAAAAAAATGCGTAAAAATTAAAATCAAATATGATTATGAATTTTTGCAGAAGACTTAGAAGAACCCTTTCATCTGTGGAACTTCGAAGGGCAGCACGTAAACCATGGCGCAGATTACCAGCTCCGTTACATCCTCCTCATCCACAGAGAGCAGTACGCGGGGATGACATGGTTGTCATCTTGGACTGAGTCAGTAATACAATCAATTAGGTGAACTGATAGACCGATCAGTTTACCGTAAAAGGAATCATGCTGTTATCGTAATTTTAATGCCAGAGTCAGCGCAGTGAAGATAATCCCAGCTTTATGTATTGTCATTGGCAGCATTGACGTTGAGCAAGGACTAATCGCTGTTTGGAATCTTTTCAATAATTTTCGAAACAGCAATTCGCCGAAATTTTGAAGGCCTCGCTTAACCGAATTTGCATGTTACATTGACATTGCTGAACATGCTTCACATGTATGGACGAAAGGCACTTACTCTGGAACGAACATTCATCGAATCTTAAGGGAAAAAAAACAGAAAATAAGAAATCAAGTCATTCACCGTGAAACATGATTTTCTATTCGTATTAATTAGTTATTGTTGTTATTAATAATAATTATTAATAATTGAATGTACATATACATCATACCACACATTCATACATTGCATAACCAGGCAACACAGGTGTCCAACGAGTGCTGGACACAAGTTCTACATTGGTTAAATTGGCCCATACCACGCGCATTAGCTCACGAAGGATGTTACGACCGCGCGCGTAACGGAGACAAGTATGAGAGAAAGGGAGAGAGAGAGAGGGAGAGAAAGCGAAAGAGAGAAAGGTTAAGAACGTACGAGAGGAAGAAAGAAAGAATGCTCATTGTGAATATTTTTATTAAATTTTCAAGTTTGATGACTTCCGTCGCAACAATTAATAAATAAACATAAGCATAAGTGGAAGAATATAATAGGCCTTTTTCCGATCAGTCCCATTTCCTTCCATAATTAATGTAGCAAACAATAATACTTGCATATTAACGCTAATCTTTATACACAAATTTTCATATTATGATTTAAATGATAACAATGATAAAGTCTTTTTTATTCCTATGAATTTTTCAAAATTCTTGGTACATGATTTAATATTAATAATGTATGAATTATTATAATTGTTTTCAGTTTTACATTTTGGTGTTAAGTTTGATAGGAAATATTTCTTGAAGTTCGCCTTTAAAATAGAATAACAATTGGAGTCATTGTAGCTTTAATTAACACTAAATGGTTATTAATCATTGTCGCCGATCATTCAAAATATGCACGGAGAATTACATTTCAAAATATGCAGCTCCCCTTGAAATAATCGATAGCTCTAAATTAGCCAATATAATCGCAACAATCGATTCTTCGATAGTAACCATGCTCTCGAATGTATTTGTTCCGTGTTTTCTTTGATGCTTGATGCAAAATACTATTTTATCTATTATATACAGTAAATCATTCACGCATAGAAATGTATTTTCGTCTGTGAAAAAAATGCGCTCTTGATTGTAAGTAAATGAGCATTTCACTACAAAAGAAGCGTTGAAATATAGAAGCAAAAGAAAATAATATGGAGAGTAGGACAGGGAATGAGGTTAGTTTTGTTTTCATTTGAATTAAAGCTACATCTTTGCGTATGAAATATATACACACCGATTGATATATGTATAAAAATAATATGTAGAATTCGTTTATAATTAATTGTGTTGAAGATGTGCTTGTAAGTTTTTGACATATTAGTCATTTTTTATGTTAATTAATAAATCCTGAACACAGGCCCAGCAAATGGCTCATCAGATGCCATCTCTTATGAATATGCCTCCAAATAGTACCCTTGGAATACCAGGAATAGATCCTCCTAAGGCATTACCCAGTTTATTAAGTTTAAAAGTAAGTCCTCCAAGTGAATTACAAAATCAGACTTCAGACGAGATTGGCCGGGATGCGGACGGAGAATCCATGAAACTCCCTGCTGCGTTGGAACAAGCCCTGGCTTTTAAAACAGAAAGGGCTAAAGAAGTTGGAGCAGATCCCAATGACATTGTTACCTTGGGAAAGTCGCCAAATCATGATGGTTTAGGAGATGATGTACCTGTAGATGAAGTTGCACTTGAACTTGACGCTGCAGACAAAGCAGATGCGAAACTAAATAAGATTAAAAAGAAGAAAAAGAAAAAAAGAAAGAAGCATAATGCGGGTAAAGAGGGAGAGAATAAAAAGGACAGTGCAGAAAGTGCAAAGACAAAAGACAATTTGCCTGAGATTGAATATATTCAGGAGATACCAGGCATTAATGAATTGGAGCCGATGTACCGTCAATTTGCTAGAATTTTTGAGGCGTTTAAATTAACCGAGCCCGAACCCAAAAATGCGGAAGTAGAAAAAGGTGAACCTATAGGACAATATCCGCCAGTAACAACATTACAAACGGCAGGAACGGTACCTAGTAAAGTACCACCGTTGGATGACTTTGATGACGATGCAAATCAACAGCAACAACAACAAGGAATCGGAGAGAATGGCGCACCCCGGCTTTCCAAAAGAAAATTAAAAAGATTAACGCGTCTAAGTGTCGCGGAACTGAAACAACTTGTGGGACGTCCTGATGTTGTAGAAATGCATGATGTAACAGCTAGGGATCCAAAATTGCTTGTACAGTTGAAAGCACATCGTAATACAGTGCCTGTGCCGAGGCATTGGTGCTTTAAAAGGAAGTATTTGCAGGGTAAACGTGGCATAGAGAAGCCCCCTTTTGATTTACCAGATTTTATCAAACGCACTGGCATTACAGAAATGAGGGCCAGTCTTCAAGAGCGGGACGATACGCGTACATTGAAGGCCAAAATGCGTGAAAGGGCACGGCCAAAGCTTGGTAAAATAGACATCGATTATCAGAAACTGCACGATGCTTTTTTCAAATGGCAAACTAAGCCTCGTATGACTATTCATGGCGATCTGTATTATGAGGGCAAAGAGTTTGAAACTCGGTTGAAAGAAAAGAAACCTGGGGAACTATCCGATGAACTGCGCACTGCACTGGGTATGCCAGTTGGACCCAACTGCCATAAAGTACCACCGCCATGGCTAATTGCCATGCAACGTTATGGACCACCACCGAGCTATCCAAACTTAAAAATACCTGGCTTGAATGCACCAATTCCAGAAGGATGCGCATTTGGTTATCATGCAGGTGGGTGGGGAAAACCTCCTGTAGATGAAACTGGAAGACCTTTGTACGGAGATGTATTTGGTATATCGCGCACGCCAGGTGGAGATAATATGGATGAAGAAATTGATAGAGGTATGTGGGGAGAACCTGAATCAGAATCTTCTGGAGACGAAGATGAGGATGAAGATGCAGAGGAGGGTGGAGAAGGAGAAGGAGAAGGAAAAGATGGAGATGGAGATGCGAGTGGTTTGGTCACACCTGGTGCAGAAGGCTTAATAACACCTAGTGGAATAACATCAATTCCAGCAGGATTAGAAACTCCAGAAACAATCGAATTACGAAAGAAAAAGATCGAGAGTGAAATGGAAGGCGGAGATACCCCTGCTTTGTATACAGTTTTGCAAGAAAGACGAACAGACGGACTTGGAGCGAGTATGATGGGTAGTACACACGTATATGATATGACTGGTGCAGCCGGTGGTCAAGCACCACCATCTGTAATCGCTGCACGTCGTGGAGTAAGCGGAACAACATCAGATGGAAGAACGGAGAAAGATGGAGCTGTTGAATTAGCATTAGACCCAAGCGAATTAGATTTGGACTCTGAGGCAATGGCATCGCGATACGAAGAAACAATGAGGTCACGGCAAGCTCATTTGAGAAGGGAAGATTTATCGGATATGCTTCAAGATCATGTGCAAAGACAAAAGGTGAGTATATTATATTTAATACACCAATGAATAACTGTATTTAATTAATTCTCTTTATTTTTTACAGAGTAAACGCAAACGACAACAAAGTCAAGATTCAAAAGCCTCTAAGAAATATAAAGAATTCAAATTTTAAGTTTAATTATGTGACACATAAAAACACGGATTACTTCCTTGAAAAATATAGGAATTATATCATTACATCAATATAGTATATTTAGAATTTCATAAGTAATGGTCGATTACTAATGAAACACTATTGCCACTTCGAACCTCTTAATTTAAAATCGTAAACAAATTTGTGTTTCATATTATAGTGTGTGGAATTTTTAAATTGGACATAATTAGAAGTACACTAGTATTCGGAAAGGATAATAATAATGTATCAACTTTTTATTGCGTCAAATAAAAAACAATTATATTTACGCGACCACTTTATCAAAATAAGCTGTCCAGTTTTATTCACACATTCTATAGTTCTGTTTATACAATATGCCGTTTCTTTAAATGAATGCAAAACTTCAATTTACTTGGCGAGAATGTTATAAGAGGATATGAAAGGTAATGTAATAATACTATAAGACATGGAAGGGATATCGCAATTATGAATCTACTTATAGCACTACCAATATCTAACCAACTTCCTTGAGGTGTAACACAGTACATAAGTGGTAAAGATAGGCCGTCACCTAATAACAGTACTCCTAAGAAAATGCTCGAGGATCCAAGTGTCTGACTCGTGCATCCAATTAGTATTAGAGGTATACTAATTTTTAGAAATATTAATAGAAACATGGTGAACGGTGAAAAGATCGTAACGAAATGCCGAGTCCAAGAAGGATCGAATGAACTGATACTTGCCATATTCCCAGTTCCAAAGAAGCACAATAATGTGTACAACATCTATATCAAATTGTTCAGGATTCCAATCGTTCAGTCAGACACTAAACAATAATTCGAGTTCAATTTAAATATCAAAGGATACAAATATTGCTGCTTTAAGTAAATCTTCCATTATCAGAAGGTTTTTGATACTTTGGTAAGTTTGAACTGGGTGTGCGGTAAATTGTGGCCAGCAAGATAAATGTAGTGCAAGAATGATGAAAAAGAAAGGCTCGTAAGACGCTGATAATAGCACAAGTGGACAAAAGAGGCCCAACGTTACTCCCAGTATTCTTTTCTTCAATTGCGTGGAGTAAGTGAAAATATACAACGGAGTTGTTACTAAAATTGTCCATGATATGCAACTTCGACCATCTATATATTCTAAGTATGTTAATCCTGTAACTATTAGTCGAAACAATTCAACTGCTTTTCTATACTTTGATTGCATCTTTAATACAACTGTTATACCAACAAGAGATACACTGAGAAGTCTGAAACACAAGCACTTTAATTAGATACGAGAAGGATAAGGATATGATTTTATATTGATTTCAACTTACACAACGTAAACTCGAGGATATGGTTCTACAACAGGTAGCAATGGAAAAACAGCTAAAGTTAGAGATGTCCAAAGAAATAAATTGTGATTATTTTTGAAGATTGTTCTCCATGCAAGAGCAGTGCATAACATTCCTATACTCAAACAAGACCTATATGTTAAGCCAGTAAACATTGCTACTAGTAAAAAAATTATTTGCACAATTATTGTCCAATAATATGTATTATTATGTACTCTTAATTTTATTGTGTTAATAATTGCACTTCGAATAGCTAACCAAACGGAAATTGTAGCTAAAAATGCATAACAGGGTATTCTCCAGTTTCTGCAATCTGAAACTGTTTTACATAAAGTTCAAAAAGACAAAATTTGCAAATAATAGTTGATAATAATGAAACACTATATACCTTTGGAAGTGATAAATATCGTAGTTATTAGAATTACAAATAAGATGTCTATTATTAATAAAATTAATGAATTAACGGCAGGTCGCTTAACTCCTGTTATTTTGAAAAATAATAAAATTATCCATCCTGCCCACATTATAGATAAATATATTAAAAATCGTGTTCTTTGATACTGTCGAAAGTATACTAAAGACTGCTTGGCTAGTTTAATTGTATTAACGATTTCTTTTAACTTTTCATTGGGATCTTCTGTTCCATCATATTTATCTAATATAGAAATTTTATCATCTAATTGTATTTCTCTCCAGTCTGCATATCCATTGTCTACGCAGTTTAATTTATGGTTTGCTTTTACTTGGTACGTTAGTTGCTTTAAATTATTTAATAGAGCATTATTTGTATACTGGAGATTCGTAGCATTCAAATATTGCCATGGTAAAACACCCTGAAAATTGCAGTATTTAAACAGGAGCAGAATTAAAAGTAGTTGGAATAAAGGTTACTGCAATACATACTTCATTATTAATAGGGATCGAAGAGCCAATTAAAGATGAAATCAATGGTGTAATATCAACTTGTTCCACATTTTGATGGAAATTAAATACATCAACTCCTGCGCCCCAAACAATCAATGGTGTTTCTGTTTCATCTGTAGAACCACTTCCATGTGAACCCCAATCGGTCATTCCATGATCTGCCGTGAAAATGTACGCTGTACTGTTGTCCCCAAAAGTATTTTCCGTCATTTGAACAACTTCTTGTATTTTCCGATCAACGTAATTCATGTTATCAACATATTCTCTGCATTCAAACGTAATTCAGAGCTAATGAAACCACGATTCCGTTAAGTATATAATTGAACTTTTGTATCTGCGATACAAATTAGCAAATTTCCAATACCTAGAATAGGGCTTAGCCGTGTGACCAGTAGTATCGCAACCAAGAAGATGAAGGAATAGAACAATGCGTTCTGTATTTTTAATTTCCCAAGCTTCTTCTCTAAGCCAATCAATATATTTGTCAAACACCCAAGCATCCAAGCGCCATATCTGGCCATGCATGATATCAAAGTTTTGCCATTCTGCAGGGTAACTTTCACCGTGTATATTTTGTTTTGAACCTGTATTCAGAAATTGTAATATGTTACATAAGAACTTATTTTAAATATCCAGGTACTCCATGTAGTACCTTTTGTAAACATAGGTATAATGTCAGGGCTTCCCCATGCCCATGAATAACGACTCTGATTGAATATAGAATCGAAGTTGACAGGATTTTCTTTCCATCCCTGAAATATAGCACTCGGATCTTCGTATAATCCTGCACAAATTGCTACCATACCTGGTCTAGATTCTGTAGGTATTCGTGTATGCGATATACCCCAAACTCCTCTGTTTGCCATTACATGTCTGTGATCGAAATTTTTGTTATCGTACATCCTTAATTGTACACATCATATATAGTTAAAGAGTGAGTTTTAATTACTTCAGATATTTTGGTGGTCCCTCTATGAAGGTTCTAAACCTTAAACCATCCGCTACAAATAGGACTAATCTTTTTGCTGGAGCATCGTTTAGAATTGGTACGTTTGGTAATTCTTGTATAATAGGAGAATGAAAGTTTACATCCAGTACACCCCATAGCAATATCATATGCATTAGCAGGCCCCATATAAAAAGTATATAGCTGTTACTTGCCATATTACATTTTTTGCCATAAGTCATTTTAATCGATAATTATAATTTCATCGAAAATACATAACTCAGTTCATACTTGTAATACACTCATATGATCTACAAAAATAGGAATTTTAAATAGGGCAATGTTTTTGGTGAAAAATTTATACTTTCGATATCCATATCCTGTCAACACATGGCCTGACTTAACAGTTTGATATGCATGACATTGATTGTTGATAATAAGAATGTATATGTATATACCTGACGCATTAAAAGTGTTTTGCATGTACTTTTTTTAGCACCGAAGAATATTTAACATACAATTATTTACATATTTCATGCGTCCTCCTTAACCTATAACCTATAACCTATAATACAATAGTGTGATTCATACATATCGCACACTGCCTTATCCTGTCAGCATGGCCGTCTGCTATACTCTGAAGTAATTTCAAAGCTGAGGTAATGATTTTGAATACAGACAAGAAATTCATTTTTTCCGCGATGACATCGATAATGTTATTTTATATAATGTTTCAAACGATAAATGAAACAATATGTATATAATATACAATAATAACGATAAATAGATTGACTGAAAAATGTCGATATGTCTGTGATGTTTTGAATAGGTTACTATTCGTACGTATGATTTTTTAGGTTTTAACTGTAAGGTACGTGGAGTGATTTTCAAATTCAATTGTTCGAAGGAAAATAAGTAAAAAAAAAAGAAAAGATGGTAGTAGGTGTTTTTCCAGCTCTCAAGTTGGGGGTTTTATTTGTTAAACAAATTAGTAAACCTTTAGCAAAATTTCTTGTTAATCAAGCGAAAAATCACCCTGTATTTAGGACGTACTTTATCATACCGCCAGCGCAATGTAAGTAAGGCACAGACTTTCATTAAATAGAAATTAAAGAAAAATTGATTGGTATAATTATGATGTAACCAATATTCAGCGTCACCATTAATAATAGATATAAAGAGATTTCTCATATGTATATAACTGAACTTTGCAATTTAATTATAGTTTACCATTGGGCAGAGGTAAAAGCAAAAATGTATGTAATGAACCTTGGAAAGCCCACAAAAGTTGCAAAGTTAAATGAAACTATGGCTATAGAGTTGGGGGCCAATTTGATGGGCGAGGTTATAATTTTTAGTGTCGCCGGTGGTTGTTTAATTTTGGAGTATAATCGCCAAGTAGCAAAGGAAGCAAAAAGGGAAGAAGCACGACTTCAGCAGATAGAGAAATTTACAAACGAGATAGAGAATTTGACTGAAATCACGTCGAAACAGGAAAGTACAATACAATATTTGCAAGAAGCTGTTAGCGAGCTGGCAAGACATACAAAACATGAATTGGTCGCAAAGCTACGAGTAAAGGAATCAAATGAACAAATGCAACTTTATGTCGACGATAATGAAAATGCAAATGACGATCCAAAAACTGAAACTTCTTTAATTGAACGTGCTATAGTATATTATAAAAATAATGTGAAAGCAGAAAAACTCAGTTAACTGAAAGTTTACTTCAGATTTTATTATAATGATTGTGATAGTGTAGGTATAATATAAATAATACTAAAAGCAAGGAATACATTCGTACTACTAGAGTGTACATAAAATGTACCTTTCACACTATATACAGAGCATTGTATATAATTAAAGTCATATAACAGTTTGTACATTACAACATTTTGTACATTGTCATTGAGAATATGAAGTATTTTTTATTTATGCTTGTACATGTATAGTTTCATATCCTATTTTTTCATGATTTCTCAGAAGTAGATGCATAGTTTTAGAAAAAAACCATTCTTTATTAGTAAAAACTATTTAAATTATATTATTACTAATGGTGGAATAGTCAAACTAATTATATACTTGAGCTGTATTATATAAAAAGTTCATTAATACTTGTAATGATAAAAAGAAAGAAACATTTTTGCAATATATGTATCGATCAATTCTTTATAAAAGTAAATGAGTACTTTATTCATTTAAGTTTATGCCATCTTTTAACATTTTTTGCAATGTATGAATTCTTGCCTCCAAATTTTCAAAGTCAAGTTCTACAATAAATATTTTGAAACTTTTTATAAGCTTTCTTTTACACTTGATATTAAATTTCATACTAACTTGATGTCTTTGCTCTACTATTGTACACCTTCATATTTCGACTAGGAGATCGTTGTGTTCGTATAGATTCCAAAGAGCTACCTACAGTTTTAATATTATAACAAAGACTGTTAGAAACTGAACAACTTAGCATCAAATGTATTCGCGGTTGTTTCCAAATACATTATATAAATAAAGTTTACAGTATTAACAGAACTTTGTTTGCAATGCTTAAATGCACCTGGCGATAAACTTGATGTTTTGTTACGACTTGAAATTGAAGAAGATCGACTATTGCTTCTTCTACGAGTAGAAGGCGTACGATTACGATGTTTTAATGCTGGGCTACCATCTCCTGGCTTTCTACTAGCAGATACAGTAAGTTGTTGTACTTTTAATAATAATGCTGAATTTTCAGTTTTAAGTTTTTTGATTTGCGTGCAATAAGATGCACGTTCCTTGACAATATTATTCTCTAATGATTTAATTGATCCCAATAAATGTTTTAAACCTTTTCCTGAACAATAAAACATATTTCAATAGTTAATCCGGAAAAATTAAGATATCTATTTTTACCTCCATTTGTAAGTTTATGATTCTCTTGCATTAGTCTTTGATTTGCAATTGTAAGTTGCTCTACACGTCTCTGTAGCTCTCTGTTTACTCCAGTGGATTGTAATCTTTCAAGCTCAGTTTGTAATCTTCTAATGGTTGCTTGCAATATTGTTGGGTCAGGTAAACCACAATATTCCAGAGATAACGGGTAGTGAATTCTTAAGGTTTTTTTTATGGAGATGATAATTGATTTGGATTAGAAAAATGTTACTTATATAATTCATGTAATTTCTCGAACACATGCTCACCTATCAAACTCTACTGTATACGTTAATATAAGATATCTACGGTTGTTTGTTACATTACCCATACTTGAACATGAATTATGTTCAAGTTTACGTGCCCGTAACAATTCTAAATCTTCGAATGTGAGCAGATCCAAAGTAATAGATTCACTTGTCTGTAAATAATTTATTTTTATTTATTTTATTTAACGTAAATTTTCATACATGTTTTACTTTCAGTAATCCTGATTGCAGCATTGCTACAAATACATCGAAATGCTTGTAATTTCCAGTTTTTTGCGTCAAATTTTCAATATCTGTAAAGGCCAAAATACATAGGATTAATAATAAAATACAAACAATATTTATAAAATAAGAATTGCATTAAATGAAAGAAAACTTAAGAATCCTTAATATAACATGAAGGCATCTTAAATATTAACTATCGTCAATTAAAAATCAGAAGGAACAAACATGCGGCGTCGTAGGAAGACTGCCAATTCTCGCCAGTAAATTTTTCAGTAATAGTAAGCTCCAAATTACGCTGGCATCCTTTGAAAGTCGTAACTTTTATCTTTACTACATAATCTTTACCATTTTTAAAGGTAAAGGTTGTCACCAGAGACGGGCCAACTTCGTTCATACTTAACGGTAAACATTAATATAACAACTAAATATTTAACATAAAAAGTTTTGAAATATGTTGATAAAAAACTGCTATTATTTTATTTAAATTTCACACTAACTGACACGCAAAGGTAACAATACAAACTCCAATATTGTGTACGAAATCGCCGCGAAGTAGCAGCGCGGTTGATGATACGTTGATGCGTAGCTGTCAGTGACACATCACGATACTGCATTGAGACAAAGGATGTTGCTTCATTTTTATCAAGAGGAATAGATAAATTGCAAAAATGTGGTCCTTTTTCTCAAGAGACCCTATCAAAGATTTCCCGTATGAAATCGGTGAACCAATATCTGGTTTGGACGATAAGAGTATCTGGACGTTGCATAGAGCTAAGAAAAAGGTATCATAACCTATAGTGGTTAAAAATTTCAGAAAGTATAGTGCCTATTTCTACGTATCAATTCAAGTTTTACTTATTATTTTGTGACGTTCGATCGTTATTGTGACAAATCTTTTAACAGGTATCAACAGGCGGCGAAGATGTTTCAGTATTTGTCTTTGAATGCAGAAGCGGTAACGAACATCTCTTAGATGTTGTTCGTTCAGCCGTAAAAAGATTAAAGACACTTAGACATCCGAACATACTTGCGTACCTGGATAGTCTTGAGGTATAACAACAATGCATTATACATATTCGTCTTAATAACAATGCAAATACACGTGTTAACATCATTTCAATATTTCAGACCGATAAAGTAATTTATCTAGCAACCGAGCGTGTCGAGCCTTTATACAATCGACTTACAAGAAAGTCTGACAACGATGATGAATCCAAGAAGGAGTTATATTTCTCTTGGGGAATATTTCGCATTACTGTATGTACAAAGACAGATATACAATATATGTTTTTTCGCGATACTTATATATATTATCATATGTGCATTTCAACAGAAAGCGTTGGACTTTTTAAATAATGATGGTAATCTGCGACACAATAATGTTAATTTATGGACAGTATTTGCTAATGAAGAAAGCGGTGAGTGGAAGCTGGGTGGAGTGGAATACATGACGGCAGTAGATGCTACTTATAATACATTACCAGCTACATTTCAAGTCTATTATCCCCCTGATATTAAGGAGAATGCAAAACCAGCCACTAAATGGTAAAAAAGATGTATGACAAACTTACTTAATGTTATGTAAAGCTATTGTTATTGGATGTTTCTTAATTTAGTGTTAATAATAACACTGAGAAAGTAATTTGCATTTATGGTAAATAGTGAAAAGTAGTTTCATTGTTCTTTAAAATATACTGCAGTACCAGCTTTTCCATATGTAAATATTTAGATTTATTGTTAACGCTAACGAACTGATGAATAAATAAATAAAAACAGCTCAGTTGACATGTGGGGACTTGGATGTCTGATCTGGGAAACGTACAATGGTTCGCTCAGTTCGAGAGCTCAACTTAAAGTTACAGACAAAGTATAGTTCACCTTTCTTATACCACAACATATTCCTCCTTTTAGTTTGAGCTGTTAAGTATATTAACTGCTTTATATTTTTATAGATTCCAAAACAATTACAATCGATATATCGGGAATTAACAAGTAGCAGCGCAGATGGAAGGCCCAATCCAGCTGATGTAATAGCACGGTGTCGTAGTAAAGGAGGATTTTTTAAAAATGATCTCGTAGATGCACTTCTATTTTTAGAAGAAAATCAAATAAAAGAACGAGGGGAAAAGGGACGATTTTTTGCACAACTTGCCGGTCAGTTGGAATCGTTTCCAGACGGCGTTAGCAGATTTAAAATTTTACCGCTGTTATTGCATGCTTTTCAATTTGGTGATGCTGGTAGCGCAGTGTTACCCCCTTTATTACAACTGGGCTGTCAGTTGCCGGATACTGAATATCAACGAAGAGTTGTACCATGCGTTGTAAAGTTATTTGCATCAAATGACAGAGCAACAAGATTGCGACTATTGCAACAGCTAGATCGATTTGTAGATCATCTGCAGCCAGCAACTGTTAACGAAGCTATTTTCCCAGAGGTATTGCAGTTAACTGCTGACCGTGTTCAAAACTAATTAAATTGTTCAATCTTTTTATATTATTGCAGGTGGCCAAAGGTTTTTTAGATACAAATCCTGCAATTAGGGAACAAACAATAAAATCAGTTGTGCATTTAGCACCAAAATTAGATTATAATAATCTTAATGTGGAAACATTAAGGTATTTTGCTAAACTTCAATCGAAAGATGAACACGGTGGTATACGCACTAATACTACAGTTTGTTTAGGAAAAATTGCTCAACACCTTCATCCTCAGATTAGGCAAAAAGTAATTTCAGTAAAAGTAAAAAATTACTATAATAATACATATATTAGTAGAGATTATAAATAATAACTTTATCGTAGGTATTAATTGGAGCATTTATTCGAGGTACACGTGATCCATTTCCACCAGCTAGAGCAGCAAGTACATTAGCATTAGCTGCGACGCAACAATATTTTTTACTACAGGAAGTTGCAAATCGTATTTTACCAGCATTATGTCCACTTACTACAGATGTAGACAAAGGAGTAAGGGATAATGCATTTCGAACTATTCGTGGATTTTTGTCCAAGCTTGAAAGAGTATCGGAAGATCCAGGATTGCGCGAATCTATGGGTACTTGAATGATTTCTAATCTTAAGAGTGTAATCTGTGCACGCTTAATATTTTAAATCGTATGATTTCAGAGGCGGATGTAAATACAGCTACGCCTAGTCTAAGCAACGCAGCAGCAACATGGGCTGGCTGGGCTGTTACAGCGGTTACTGCCAAATTTTATCGTAGTCAATCAGACACACCTAAATCATCAAATCCTCATAATGCATCTAGAATTTTATTGAACAAGCCTGCTTCCTTAGGTACGTGTAAATGTTTGATTTGCTCAATTCTTCATGATATTACATATCTTTGACATGCGATTACAGAGCAAGCTAGTAGTTCACAAAGCAGTGCCAGTACAACTGCTACGACAAGTAGTGCCACAAGTATGACCTCACTGGATCACGATCACGAACACGATATGCAGAATGCAACAAATGCAAGTTCAGATTGTGATTGGGATTGGGATGCTGATAATTGGGGTGATATGGAACAACAATCTTCTATCACATCAGGGCTAGGAACACATAATATATCATCCTCCCCGCATTCCCCTAAATCTAACGATCGGTGGGCAAGTCTCGAAGAAGAACCGGTTTGTTTCACTAACATACTTAACGTAGACGTATTAGCATACCATATAAATCACGCCAACCTAAATTCTTTTTAAGTTATCATTAATAATTCTCTTAAATTGAGAGCGTACATGTCATTTGTAGGAAGAGGAAGCAGCAGCAGCAGCAGCAGCAGCTCAAAATGTGGAAGATAAGAGTGAATCTGAGGTAGGCTGGGAGGATTCAGAGTTTCAGCCCCTAGAAGATTTTCAATCGACAGAGCAATCAAGTATGTTTGTACTATCCCAATTAAAGTATATTGAAAGTAGCATTAACATTATGCAACCATTAGAAATATATTTCTTTTCACAAGGAAATGTTGAAGGTCCTAGTATAGTCAGTGGTAATGGTAAATTAAGAAGCGAAGAACGCAAATTAGCAAGGCAAAGGCAAATGCAAGCAAAGAGAGCGGCAAAATTACGAAATAATATTGCTGCTAAGAAAACTGTAATTTAAATACCATAATTTAATAATTGCATTCATGTATTTAACGAAACAAGGATTAAAAGAAATGACTCTTATGAAAATCAAGTAAGTTTTCTATTTATAATTAATCAATACTTGTTGAAAATCAATTTCCAATTGCTTTTCTAACATTAAATATTCTTACAAAATGTTACAATATGTATTTTACAAAATATAGTTACATCTTTACCATTTCAACCTGTATAAAACCCATGTATATTCCAAATATTAATTGACATTAAGGTAAAACTTAATGGTGAGACAAATTAAAAAGATAAAACAATACTAACAATAATTAGATCAAGATAATAGGTATCCTTGTTCACAATTGAGGTATGCAAAACTTATAATAAATTTTTGTATGACTGCTAGGTACATTTTTTTTTTTGTCATAAATGAGACTGTTCAGCAGCTTTTTCAAGTGGAAATCTCATGTTAAGATAATTAGCATTGTTAGCTTCTCGTTTAAAACCTATACTTTCATAGAATGGTATAAGGTGATCTTTACAATCCAGCGATAGTTTGTAACACTGCAAGTGGTGTGCTAGTTGCAATACAATATTAACTACCAGTTTTCCAAGGTGCTTACCACGGTATTTGTTATTAACTACCACATCTTCCAAGCGTCCTCTCTGTAACAAATGTAATATTCTTCTTACGAAACAAATTTTATTTTTCAAATGTAGTATTATTAGAAAAGTACATACCAATGCACAATTGTGGATAAATTTTTGTTCTACAACCAGCGTTGAACTTGCTACTACCTTTCCAGTGCTTACATCTTCTATTACAATGATATAATAACTACCAGTGGTTTTCATCATATGAAAGCGGTCTGTAAATATTAAAATTAAAAATGAATTGCTTTTTTACTATTTCTTACATAAGATTGTTCCTTGAACAGTTAATCAATATTAGGATACACACTTATAAATTGCTCTCTACTGATATTTCCAACTTCTGTCAATTGAGTTAACAGTTGAAGAAAACCTGTGCAAGTAGATAAAACGAGGTTATTATATATTTTAAATTAGTTGTAATGATTTTACTTTAATTGTCACGTTACCTTTATCATAGTCACTCGATTTCAAAGGCCTAATTACTAAACCATCGATGGGTGATAAAGATAATCGTCCCAATATGCCTGCATTAAATAATTCAGCGTTCGTGTCCACAACATATTTATCCTGATAACACGTGGAAACAATGAATAAATTTTATTGCTAAACACATAATTAAGAGTATTAACGAAATGTCAACGTCACAACTTTTGCAAAACCCTTCACTTTGGTGACATATTGCTTTTGCAACACTAATGTTATATACGAAAGTACAAACCACCTGTTAATAAAGTCCCTTATATTTAAATATTAACTTTAAAAAGAACAATATTTCCAACCTCTGTAGAAGCCATGATAATCACCCACAGTTCTGAATTTTTTTATTAAATAGATTCTTTTATTTTCCCGCTTGTCAGATCATAGATGGAGATCTGCCGATTACTTTAATCCAGTGCTGTTCAGCGATTGGGCCCTTCACGCACTTGGTTCTTCACATGCAATGCACTTATCAGCGCACGAACAGATTCGACATGCGTAGTGTGGGAGAAATTGGACGAACTGAAAAAGAACGATGACCTACAGCGGTCGCTCAGTGGAATCCTGGTTACCTTACCGACTAGGTGTTCTGCCACAAACGAGATACAAGAATAGATCCACCATCCAATGTATTTTTCTGTCGGTTTCATGCGGGGCTTTATCGCCCCGCCACAGACAGGACAGCACCATAAGAATTTTATGCTTCTAGTTTGGCCCTCCCTTCTTTTTTTTTTCCTTCAAATATCCTTAACAATTTTTCTCTCTCCTGTTACATGCTTCCTAATATATTTGTCATGTGTGCAGGCTTCGCATCCAAAGGGTAAGGAGTATTGACGACTGCATCTCATCGTCTACCCATGCAAGAAAGAAGGAAAAAAAACTATGCCACGTACTTTAGTTATAGCAAATTGGTGTTGTTACGCTATCGCGTGAACCGAGTTTTAATTCCCTAGAAATCCCAAATGAGATACCGCCAATATAAACTGTAACGATAAGTAGTTTAAGAGCGAAATTCGAAACCGGAAAAGGAATGTACACAACCCTCGGAATGTCGAGTACTACGATACCCAGAACCGGCCTCCACATAGCTTACCCGAAACAAAGGAGCCTTTGATAACTCCCACCTACTCTCGACGCAATCTTCTGGCTTTCCCGCGCTTTTCCCTTAGCTCGTGCGCACCCTGAATTGTCACGCGGACATGGAAGCGTTGCCACCTCCACGACCCAGCCACAGCAAGACTCTACCCCATTGGACAAGACGAAGGCAAAAGGAGGAGCAAGGAATGCAGGAAGAGGAAACAGAGCCGAAAAGGGAAGAAGAAAAATCCTCGCTGATCAGAACTTCTTTATAACTCGTTGCAACCAGTACTGTCTACATTGATTTACTGAATAAATAGTCGTTCTTGTTAAAGATTATAACTTGTGTTTAATTTCGCCGCGCTTCACCACAAGCAGAGCGGTTCAGCGCTCCACGGGCAACCGAACCTGCATAAACTCCCTATATCCCACCAATAGATACGCAACAGTGTATAAGAATAGTTTATAACTATTAGTGCGTAAGTTTAATTTAGAAGAATTGTGTAATCAATTGTTATCTATGTACATTCATTATATATTTTATTTTATATTCAGTTTATTCGGTATATCTTATGTAAACTTTAATATTACTAAGTACTACTAAGTCTCTCGCTTTAGAACATAGAATTTAATGTTTGTCCACGGTACTTCTTGTATAAGGAATCGGAATTAGGTTCTTTCCAGGACTGGTAAGGTGGCAAATAAAAAGAGCAGGGGAATTCTTTTCATTGAAAATTTATTTAAACTAATCAATGAAGATGCAAGTTACAAAAATATTGTAATTCTAATTTACAAGCAGATACTAATGAACTATTCTTTTATATCTATTTACAATACATCGTACAACTAAATCTGGTATTAATTCCAAATTTACAATATATGTTACAGGTAAAACTTTAGTTTATACGCTAAAGCTTAGTTTAAATTACAACAATTGTGTAACCGGTGCATATGCAAAGTATTTATTATATCTGTCATTTCATATTTAGGATATTCAGTAGAACTTGTAGTAAAGTAATATTAAAGTTTATACAAGGTCTACTACTCGCACCTGATATGGTATCGCCATCTATACAGAACTCCTTGAACTATTCGCACCTGCTATGGTATCGCCATCTATACAGAAAATCTTGAACTATACACGCCTGTTCTGGTATCGCCATCTATGCAGAACTCCTTGAAACTACTCACACCTCATACTTACCTTATGTGTAGATATGGCAGAGATCCGAGTAGTTACATTCACATGTGTATAGGTGGCCACACTAATGACTTTAGATAAAGCAGCCATACGAACAGTTTCAAGTACTTTCTTATAGATGTCGACACTAAAGCCACTTTAGGTGTAAATAATACAGGGATGCGTGGGGTAAGTCATTTGAAGAATGTGTTTACAAATTGTGGTACAATGAAGTTCATAAAATTTGGTTATTTATGTCTCCATTTACAAAATTAACCTAATAATGCTCAAAAATTTATTCGTACTCTCATTTACATATCAATAAAGCGTTAGGAAACACAGTATTACAATTTACATTAAAATTAATGCCTTGTAAGTTCCATTGTTCATTTTATTCTACAACAATCAAGCTCTTTAGCCAAGGTAAATACATTTGTCAATATTTTTCTGTTAAATAAATTTTCCAGCATGTCATAAGTACATACTAATAGTATTTATTTCGGTCTCGTAGCAAAGAAAGTTGGGCTTAGCGAACACATAACCTATCTTTACAATACTATTTTAACTTTTGCACTCTCATCTTTAGTGTCCCTCTCTCTTTTCATACCTTCTGTATCTGACGGATTCCAATATTCTTATCTCTTTATCGCACATCTATTATACATCTTTCCTATTCCTCCTTGTTTCATTTAAAATTCTAAAGTCATTTTTATATCCTATCATCTTTATTTCTGTACATTCTGTTAACAGGTGTTCTAACGTTTCAAATTTGTTGTCTGCGTAGGTCATCCTTTAATGCTTTCGCATCTGTCACCTGTACTATTAATTGCTGATTGTGCCATCTTTCATTCTTACTTAATTACTTTAGTAGTGTTGCTGTTCTAATATATTGAAACGTTTCATTATATTTAGCTTGTTAGAGTTTTCTCTCTCATTCCAGCTGTTCCATTTCATAGTCTTTTCTTTTAAGCTCTCCATCAATTCCTTTACTTTTGCTCTCATCAAATTCATTCTTATTAGACTCGTTCCATTCCTTGTTAAATAATCATCTCTTTCTTTTACGCTTCTAGTTTGGTCTTCCCTTCTTTCTTTTTCCTTTAAATATCGCATAACAATCTTTATCTCTCCTGCTACATATACTTACTAATATATTTTTTGTGTGTGCAGGTCTCGCAGGCAAAGAGTAAGGAGCTTGACCAACATTTCTCATTGATCATAAAGCAAGAAAGAAGAAAGAATAACCCTTGCCATGTACTTTAGTTATAGTAAATATAGTATAGTCAATTGGTTTCTAAGAATAGTTTGTAACTATTAGCGCATAAGATTAATTTAGAACACTTGTGTTCTCTTGTGAACTCTTGTGAAATTAACTGTCATGTATACCTAGTATATATTTTATTTTATATTCTCTTTATTCAGTAGATCTTGTATAAACTTTAATATTACTACAAGTTCTACTGAATGCGCTAAATATAAAATGCAAGATACAACAATAAATACTTTGGGCTTTACATATGCACAAATTACACAATTGTTGTAATTTAAAATACGTTTCAGCAAATAAAGTACATAAATTTTAGCATAAATTTTATCTGTAAGATATATTGTAAATTAACTTTAAAGAATAGTTCATAAGTATTAGTTTGTAAATTTGAATTTCCGCAGTTTTGCAACTTGTATCTTCATGAATTAATTTGAATAAATCTTAAATGAAAAGAATTCTAGGCCTCTCTTTATTTTACCACCTTAACTATCCTTGAAAAGACCTAATTCCAATTCCTTAAACAAGTACTACCGTGCAGGAACTTTAAATGCAAAGTTCACAAGCGAAGAACTTGTAAAAATAGACCTCAACATTACTAAACCTATTGCAACCAGGTATACATGAAGCGCCTCACCAAAATTCAACCAGGTTGCAAAGAAATGCCTAGCGAAAATGAAATACGGTTGCAAATAACACCTCGCGAAAAGGCAACAAAGTTGGAACCAACGCCTCGTGAAAATATAAGATAGTTATAAATTACGCCTAAAAAAATGCAACAAAGTTGCATACAACTCCTCATAAAAAATTTTCAACAATATTGTAAATCGAGCTCTAAGAAAATTCAACAAAGTTGCAAAAAATCTGGAGAAAAATTGCAACAATGTTGCGCAAAAAATTTTAGCAGCAAAGTTGCAAAAACGAAGAAAATTTTGCAACTTGTGTGTTGTTGATGAGGCGCTTTTGCAACTTTGTTTGTGTGACGAGGCGCTGTTTGCAACTTTGTTGCTTTTCTCAGTGCTCGATTTGCAACTTTGTTAAAAAAAATTTTGGCGCAACATCGTGCAAAAATTTCCAGAATTTTTGCAACTTTGTTGCGATTTCACGAGTCGTTGTTTGCAACTTTGTTGCGTTTTCGCGAGGCATTGTTTGCTACATAGTACACGGATTCTATGTACACTTATTAGTTATATGATATGCGTGGAGGTACTCGAACCTTACCAATTATAAGAAATGACATCGTATTCCAGGAATTTCTGAGCGCTTAATTTAAGAACGCGTAGGGTTATTTTGACAAGTTTTGCGCTTCAGGACTTTGTATTTAAAGTTCGTCCACGGTACTTCTTGTATAAGGAGTCGGAATTAGGCTCCTTCAAGGATTGGTAAGGTGTGCAAATAAAAAGAGCAGTGGATTTCTTTTCATTGAAAATTTATTTAAACTAATAAATGAAGATATAAGTTACAAAAATGTTGTAATTCTAATTTACAAGCATATACTTATGAACTATTCTTTTATATCTATTTACAATACATCGTACAACTAAATCTGGTATTAATATCAGATTTGCAATATAATTACAGATAAAACTTTACCATATATGCTAAAGCTTATTTTAAATTACAACAATTGTGTAACATGTGCATATGCAAAGCATTTATTATATCTTTAATTTTAAGTAATATTGAAGTTTATACAAGATCTACCGAATACGCTGAATATAAAATAAAATATTTAATAAGTGCACATAGATAGCAATTGATTACACAATTGTTCTAAATTAAATTTACGCACTAACAGTTATAAACTTATGTACCAATTTACTATAACGAAAGTATGTGACAGAGGTAGTCTTTCTTCTTTCTTGCATATATGCACGATGAGATGCATTGATGAATACTCCTTGTTAGAACATCTAGAAAGAGAATGTATGGAAAAAGCTAAGAGGTTACGATAGAGGATCTGATGCGTAGAATAAGAGATGAAACCTTCGAAATTCGAAAGAAATGGGACAATATGTAAGGTAGAGAAGGTATGAAAAAAAGAGTAGAATAGAAGAATGCGTAAGCTAAGATAGTCATCTAAAGTAAGGTTATATGTACAATAAGTCATGGCTGCAAGGCCGCAATAAAGAAGAATACTACTGTTACTACGAATGTATTGGATGCCGGAAAATTTATTTGAAGAAAAAAGTATTCACAAATGCTTTTACCTTTGCTACAGAGTTTGATTGTTGTACAATAAAATGAACAATGGAACATACAATGTTACTATACATATTAATTTTAATATAAATTGTAATACTGTGTTGTCTAACACTTTATTGATACGTAAATGAGACTACGCAAAGATTTCCGAGCATTATTAATTTTACAAATGACTACATAATTAACCAAAGCACTCAACACCTTGGCGCTGCTCTCGCCCAATGGATTTGGAGAGACATCTGGCGCTCTCTCAATGATTGGCTGAATGCTCTCGGCCAATCAAGAGCTGCAGAATCAAAAAAGAAGAAGGAAGAACGTTTCCTGTTTTTGAAAGCGTCTGTTGGGAAGCCATTCCTTGAAAAGGCGTCGTTCTGACTTCGTCCTAATATATTTGTTCTTTTGTACGTTGTTTTTGTTTCTGAAGGCTATTTGTTAATTTATAAATAAATTCTACTTGTTTTTTCACGTTCTTTAAATATTTATATGTGAGGTTTAATTACGGAGTTCCCCACACACTGTAGATATGGAAGTGACCCGCGTAGTTTTAAGCATACTTTACAGTGTTGCGTATCTATTGGTGGGATATGGGGAGTTTAGGTAGGTCCGGTTGCCCGTGGAGCGCTAAACCGCTCTGCTCGTGGAGAAGCGCGGAAGAATCAAACACAAGTTATAATCTTTAACAAGAACGACTATTTATTCTATTATTCAGCGTAAGAGATACTGATGGTTCGAGGAATAACGAAATTCTAATGAATGTGGCTTCTTCTTCTTTCCATTTCGGCTCTGTTTCTTTTTCTTGAGTTCCTGTTTTCCCCCTCTCCTTTGGTAACAGCCAATGAGGTTGAGTCTTGGTGGGCCTGGATCGTTCTTGGGCGCGTGGAAGTGATAACGTTTCCGCTCTCTAACGTCTTCCGCAAAGGGGAGAATGGGAAAAACCCGGTGAACGCGTGAAAGTCGCATGGTAACGGTAAATGAGGAATCATGGAAAAAACCTAGTAAAATACGCGAAAAGACCAAAGAGTCTTACAGCGTTTTCTAAGGATATGCGTACATTAATTAATCTGACTTTGAATTTAGCTCCTGAATTCTTATCGCTATCGATAAGTGCGATTGTTCTGTCGGTTCGGGGTTCGATGTTACTAGACATTAAGCCTGACTAACGCGATAGCGTAACAATATAATCCAAAATATGATCTCATTTGCACGTAACCATCATTAGACAATTTTACATGGTTTCGTTTTGTATTAAAACTTAAAGAATGTGAAATCTATGCAGTGAGAAATAGTATATGCTTATCTGGTATAATTATGACTTATTCTATAGTTTAATGTGCTGCTCGTATGGATAGACAAGTGTTTTTAAACATTTTCGGAATTAATATCAACGTATGACAGCCATATGGAATGTTCAATTTTTATTGTATTAATAATTTCTGTAAGAATTCTTCTATGAAATAATTGTCCTACTACAATTTGTCCAGGTTTTCGACCAATAGGATTTCAAATTTCGTACTGCGACGGTGGACCACTACATTTCGATATATTTCGATATGTTACAGTGGATAGGTGGTTATATAATAATGCTTCATGACTGTCGTTCAATGTTTAAAAGATAAAGTTTGTCTGTAAGGTCGTATCTGAGATTCTTCAAACGTCAGGTATTATTGTCTATTTTACTGTGTAATTATTTATAGATACAGTACCTCATTGTGTAATGTTAACTGCGAAGAAACGTACTAAAATTTATACAAAAAATTAGTGCTATCCAACAATTAAGAATGTCCATAATTAATTTCGTTATATCAATGCAATGAAATACTTTTTCCCTGTATGATATATCATTTCTATAAGCTGTTGTTCTTAATTAAAATTTACATTTACGATTGGAGTGCAATATTATGCAAGCATACAGTTATCGTGTATTATTTATTGCACATGTTCCGCTACCTGTAACCTATTTTTTGTATCTCCCATAAACAAAATTTAACGTATATACTTGTCTCGTTGTTTCCATAATTTTAATGGTGATTTAAATTTTGTCATACATGTCAACTGTAATATGAGACGATTAAGCCTTACAAACAGTATTATCTATGATAAAGATTATTAAATGATTTTTAGCCATGTCTGGGAGACCTATGAAATACCCGTACACATTGAGCGCAAAGATAGCCAGATTTCCATTTGATCATTACTATTTCAAAGCTAAGCGAGGATGGGTAATCAGATATTGGACAATTAGTGTGTTTCTGTGCATACCCCTGTTTTACTCGATACAGAAACTAAGTAAGTGCAATACTATTAAAACATTTCATAAACTTCTTTCCATTTTTATCAACAGAATTCTTAATATTGCTTTTTATCCTTCTTTTAATTTCAGGTTACAGCCCAGGGAATGTCAAAAAGTGGGATGAGATTCATAGACATCAATTTTCAGGAGAAATGCGTCATTAAGTCCGTATTTTGCAATATTGTAGTCTGATGTGAAACAAAAATATATACATATAATAAGTTCGACATTTATTCAACGAAAGCTGTTATACCTTTCATTCTATTAGTTTCATGTATGATATATTATGCACAAAATTTTAATTACAAATCTATTTTAAAACTTTATTACGAAATTAATTGTATAAAACGTACATGATTACAAAGAACTGGTTCTACTTGCTCTACAATGTAGAGATTAATGATAATTTGTACCGTAGATTTTGTGCAGGGCTAGCCTAAGATTTATCATTTTCTCGAGATAAGCCAATATTTAAAAACAAAAAAAAAGGAAATGAAAAAAAATATAAGTACCACTAATATATGTTAAGAATTTAACAAAACCTAAAGCAAAAATAATTAAATAATAAAATCTTTAATTCCCAAAAGTTTGTGGAATATATATATATATATATATATTACAACATACTCAAATCCCCAGTAAAATCTACTTTATATAAATACAAGTAAAGGAATACTAATTGTATTTATATATCAGTGTATAGTTACTTTCGTATCAATATTTTTTTGCATTCACAATAAAAAAGTTTTTTTTGTTACCTATTACGCATGTATTAACTTTTCATCATCGATGATGTTACGTGCGTCGTCGCATATTGTGTGGTACGTAGATATACTGTAAACAGGAGTAAAGTATCACCTTACTGGAATTTTTTGAAAGGTTTCGAAGTTTAGAATATATTTGGGTATCTCTCAAATAATATTTTTAGGTGAAAGTATATGTGAAATATTGAAACGAGTAATATTAAAATAATAAATAATCATTAATATAACGTAAAAATTTGTTTGCTAACAAAAATTTCTTTATAATACTAACGCAAAAGACTATCTTTGTACTGGCTCAAGCGTATGAAACAAGTTCACAGCTTACGCACCTGTTCACTTGTTTATAAAATGTTCTACATTAAGAAACCTAAAAAAATTATGCGAGAGCAATTATACCATGCGTAAAATTCTACAAATAATACTGTGTATGCTTTTTTTTATATTATAGCAAGCCTAAAAAAAAAATTAATCAGGATATTCAATAAGTAACAAAGGAGAAAATGTTGGAAACACTTTTAAGCTTGCATTTTATCACCTGTTTCATAGATTAACTTTGTAAATTCTATGCGGTATTTTCTAATTCTTAGTAAACGAAGTCTTTTTAGCAATGTACTTTACAGAACAGTTTTTTTCTTAAATTATGAATCCGTACACTGTTTAACATTAGTGTACAAATCCAGCTTTAAGGTACATTTAATTTACGTATCAGGAATAAAAATTGTTATTCAATAAATATAACGGGATGAAAAATGTACTTTATCTCTATCTTGCTTTCTGAATCTCTTCACCATCTTCATCTTCACTACTCTCAAGTCCATTTTCTTCGAGTTTCATCTTCTTTGAATCTGGAGGTCTCAATAATTCTTCACCATAAGCCAACTCCAGCTCTTTGCACCGTTTCTCGAAGTATTTCAACAACCTCATACCTGCTCTGTACACGTAACTATTTTTAAAAAGACATAGCCTAACTCACAAAACCTGTATTAATTGACGTGTTCGGAGGCCAAAGAGTTTGAACTTAAATGATTATTGTTCTGGTTTTTATTGCAATACCCTTCTTTGTTTATATTTTTTTAGTAACTGAACACATTTGAATTACTGGAAATTTTTCTTAGTTACAACAGACAAGATGAACTGTGATGCTATAAAACCATGTTTAAAACATATCGATTTTAAGTAAGAATTAATCTATATTACTGTGAGTCATAAATGCATGCAAGCTTATTTTATTTCTATGGCAGTATCGGGCACGAATATTGTTTACTTGATAACACAAAAACCAAATTTATCATACAGACAACCGTAGAACAGTAATAATATTGTTAGTTAACACAACATTCTTGAAACAAGTTGAGCAGTTGCAATACGAACGTAGTACATTAATCAACACTTTCAGTTAGTCTCACAATCTCTGGCATCCGAACTTATATATAAAAGTATTTTCGCTAGTTATACTCACTTGTAAACTGCACTATGTTCTTCGTTATAAGCTTCACAATTTTTGAACACTAAATGACAATCACTGAAGAAATGTTCCAGCGTTTCATATTCGTCACTGTTAAGTTTGTACTTAATCGTCCCAAAATCCATTGGGTTGGAAATTATATCGTGATAGTCTGGAACTTCGTCCTTTGTAACAGGTGATAGGAAAGGCCATGAATCTCTATGATGCCTAATATCAGACAATAATTCTTGCAGTCTTCCTGTACAACCTTTAATTGTTCCCTTATCTTCTTCTTGTTCAATTTCAGCAGCTCTTTTCGCTGCCCTTCTCGTTTGTCTTGGTTCTGTGTCTTCTGAGGTACTACTGTCTGCTTATCAAAATATTAATATATTATTAATATTAATATTATTAATATATATAATTATAGTATATATAAATAAGGTATAGTATAAATAAATAAAGATATATATATATAGTATATATACTATAATTATATATATATATATATATAAGTATATCTTTATTTCAGCGTATATATACTGGGACTAAATAACTTATGCAAAGCGCAAAAAATTATTATAACCACTGTGTACCACGAAAAATTGTTCACAAGAAAATCAAAATTCATTTTTTAATTTTCTATAAAATGGAAACTATTATGCAATAGATAAAAACAAGAAGTAAATGTAGCCGAAATGCTTTGCATTTCTTGAAACAGAAGGGCCTTCTGCACGTGTATGCAACAAAACTTTGTGGTTTCTAATATATTAATTACAAACAAATGTAAAAAGCAATGTAGTATTTAATCTTTATACCAATTATAGTAAAAAAAATGTGTATATATAATAGAAAGGTAAAATAGAGTTACAATACAGACCGTCCCAGTCTGTGGATTCTGTAGTGAGGAGGCTCTTGGCAAAGCCATGGATGCGAGAGCGTGCTGCTGCAGCGCACAGTCTCTCCTTGTCCCTTTCCCTTTCACGCCCCCTCACTAACAACACAATTAACACTAAGAAACTGCTTTATTACATTAGTATTTAAATAAGAATTTATTCTATAAACATTAACATGTAGCGCAATATTTTCATGTTTATAATAACATTTTCTGCTATCGTTGTATTTTCGAATGCATTACAAATACAATATTTACCATATCTTGTATTCGTCTTTCTATCTTTCCTATCCTTACAATCCGAACAGGACCATCTACCGCGCGGTGCTCTTGTTATAGGAGGTTCTAAGCACTCTACATGATAGAAGTTTGAACACGTGTCACATTTAATTAATTGTCCACCACTTCTACATGTAACACAGACATTTATTTCATCGCTATTTCTGAAATAAAAAACAGACTTTCCATGTAGTCTATAAATAATTTAAATGCTTTAAATTAAGCAACACTTACATATCCTCCTCGCTATCTTCCCCTATCTCTTCATCTTCTTGATCTTCTTCTTCTTCTTCGCTTTCAAGTATACGTTTCGCGCGATTGTGCCGAGTTTCTTTGGTTAAAATTACATCATCCTCCAATTCATCTTCAAATTTTTTTCTTCTCTTAATTTTCTCTTTTGACTTCGTCGGTGGCTTACATATCTTACAATACCAATCTCCATCGGGTACACTCTATAAATAATTATACGGTATTAATTATCATATAGCAATAGATGTCATTAGAATAAGAATAAAGTAAAAAAGAATTACATTCAATTTCGGTTTCAGACAATACAAATGGTGGCCTTTGTTGCATCCATCGCACAGTAACATTTTATCCGGATCTCGACGTCGTCTACATATCCGACACTGAGCATTCAGAGCACTCCTGCTCCACGCGACGCTATTTTCTAGTGTACTAAAATGTAAAAATAATTGGGACCAATTTGTCGATGCCATAAGCGAGTGTTCCCATCTCTCTCTGATTTCTTCGCCAGGCCATTTTTTATCTTTCTCATTGATGCCTAACGGTTTCTGTAAGTACTTTTGCTCAATAGCCTGAGACAATTGTAAAATAGCACATGCCATTTGTTTAATGGATACTTGTTGCTTGGAATCTGGGACTACTTCATTTTCACCTGGGGGATCCAAATATTTCCCAGAATCCTTGTAAGTTTTTATATTAATACTTCCCACTTCAGAGTCAGGTGTGCCTGGCCTGCTATGTTTAGCTTCATTCTTAACTTTGTCTGCTAGTGTCACATTAGGAGCAATATCCATTTCAACCTCGTTTGTACCATACATTAATTTATCACATTGTTTATCATACCCCCTGTTATTGATTGTGTGCCTCCACTCGTCTCGATCTACAACCTTTAAGTGACCCAAACCACCTCCTTTTATTCTGTCTTCGAAATCTAGGATATAATCTTTTAGTGTTAGTTCTAAAACTTCATCGATTACTACTTCAGGAGGAAAGTTCAAATTCGAATGTTCGTATCTGCTCTTTTTCGAACTCTTATTAGGATGCCCTTTAATAGGTACTGAAAACTTTATTCAAAATTTACATACCTTTTGTTTAAACACAAGTACAGAACGTTAAAAAGAATTAACACATATTGTAAAATACTTACGATATCCGGATTAAGTTTATGTCTAGGGCATTCTTCAATGACCGACATTAGGCTAGTCATTTCTTGTGCGATATTATTTCTAAGGTCTCCTTCTCTGATTCCGCGTTTACTTAAACCATTCACTAAAGCTTCTATGTCTTCCGGTCTTCCAAAGAAACTCCACGTTAAACCTGACCTGTCCCAATGCACTGGGCATTCTTTGTCGCCCGTGCAAGCCATTAAATTCTTCCTAATATCTGACGGTTCTTGTTTGAACTCTTTTCGAGATGCATCTTTTCTCGGTGATTTAAGGCCGTTTTTGTCGGAAAATGAAACTTTCTTGGGAGATTTTTTGGTTTTCTTGAAACTATTTTCCTTATCGCTAAATTCGTCTTCAAATTTATTCCTTAAATATGCATATGTCGATTCTCCGTCCTGTAATTCTGGTAAGTAAGGTGTACCATCAGGAAGGCAAGTACCAGGCCACCATTCATCGTTCTCTACAAATATTCCTATATTCAAAGAATAAGAAGATTGTTTATAAACAATGTACGCTAATAGTGTTGAATAGTTTGAAGGATAAAACAACCTGGTATCGATAAAAATCTCCAATATCTACGGTGAGCTCTATCGGACCCTAAGTAAAGCATCATTTTATCATCTCTTGATGCCTGTTGTAACTCTTTCAATTTATTTTCGAACTCTTCTTTCTTCTTTTCCTCTTCACAATTACCACGTGTTATTTTTTTCGGCAGTTTGCTTTCTTTTTCCTTTTCTTTTTCTTTATCCTTATCTTTCTCGCGATCTCTCATCTTTTCTTTTTCTTCTTTCTCTTTCCTTTGTTCAGCTATCAAAAACGACTTCAACTCCTTTTTCGCTTGATTAAGTTTTTCACGTCTTTCTTCAATTACGTCTCGTATTGAAGCGAAAGTAAGCAACTGATTTATAAGACAGGTGGCTAGTTTTAATTTTTCATCAAACTCAAATTCATGAACATTACGATGCGCTAACAGTCTTAAAATATAGGTCTCGTTTATCCTCATTAGAAGAGCTGGGTCATCTTGATTTGTATATCCACCTGAAGGAATTACAATTTTATACACAATAGTAACAACGTCTCTCTTGCAAAATCACCAAAATGTTAATGTATTACCTCTCTGAGAGTATCTCCATTTGGTAGCAACTTCACCAATTCGTCCTCCAGAACATAATAAATGTTGTCTTAAAATTTCACTTAATGTTACGTGGTCTAATGTCAACTCAGATAATTTGCAACCTTGATGCCTTTGGCTCCAACCAGAAGCTATTGTTGCTAGTTTCACAGCTTTTGTCATCGATGATGCTCCCTCGTACGTACTAGTATCGTTTATTATATCAGACGCTTGAGCATGAATTTCATCTTCCTCGTCTGTTTGATATTTAAAAATATTCGCTAATAATAACTGCAAAAGATCGCTCCAGGGTCCAGACGTTTCTTTTACCAGGAGTGCTTTCTCTAGCAAGTCTAAGGAAAAACCGTTTGGAAAATATGCACTGACTTCTAATTCTTCGTTAAAAAATTCTAAAAATTCGAGAATCATAACGCTGTCGCCGAATTTCTCGTTAGGTATGCCACAGTTGACCGGCGTTGCTTGCGGTATAGGAGAAAGATCTTCGCATTCAAGATCTTCCCTTGGTTTATTCCATTCCTTCACATATGCGGCCAAAGCTGCCAACTTTTGTTTCTCTTCTTTTTTACGTTCGTTTTTCAAGACTCTTTCTTCTTTTCGTTTTGCTTTTTCTTCAAGAGCCTTTGCTTTAAGGTCTTCTTTAAATTTTCCGTTCGTTCTGAAACACAAGAATTTTGTAAAAATTGTTACATCGTTAATGAAATAAAACAGTTAATACCTATTAGAAATTATACACTATTTTAAACATGATATGTATTATTTTACCGTGGTTTCTTTAATTTTTTTATATCCACTCCTCCTTGATTTACTTTTTTAAGAGGATCAGGTTTCTCTAGGGTTTTCAACTTTGACACATCTGACGTAAGAAATTTCTCTATTGATTCCTGCTTATGTTTAACAGACCTTTTTACACGTGATGTAAAATCTGGTGGGGGACCAGTGAATATGGTATCGAAACGTACTTTACCGATTCCATATTTTTGTAAAACACTATCCTGCAAATATAATCGAACATTCGATCAATAGTATATACGTATCTCTTCTATGGACATTATTCTCAAAGTACTAACTTTAACAATCCATATTCCATTTTCATTTTGTTCACATAATTGACGCAAAAATATTTTATTACGTTCCCTACTATAGTGCTGTTTTCTTCTTCTCACTTGAGACGCTTCCACTATCATAAGTTGACTCACATCAGAATCTCCGGAATCTAATTGTTCCACTTCGTAGCGAAATAACTTTGCCGGTGGATGATATTGTTGTTCTTGTAAACTTCTATCAAACGAATACATATTGAAACGATGTCACAGCAATATACATATACATAAAATAGATATACCTCTACCTGTTGTTTTCTTTAGAGTATGATTTAATTTGTTGCTCCGAAGGTTCAATAACCTGCAAAACATGACAATCGCACCAAGACTCCTCTGTAAAGCTTGCCTCTACCATTTCTCCTACAAAGTAACGGTCCCTCGCAAATTGGTATACATCCTCTATCATTTCGTTAAAAGATGATCTGTTCGTTTTACTGGCAAGATATAATATAGGAATACGTAGCTGTAATGTGAAATATGTATTTCTCAACCTTAAACTTACGATAACATGTAATCAATAAATTTGTGATATATCATACCTCCATAGGAAATTCTTTCAGGCTCCTTCTTGCATTTTCTTCACATTGCAAAGTTTCTTCGAAAGTCATGTTAGTTCTGCCAGTTATACTGCACGACCATATCAATGAATTACACAGAATAATTCTTTCACAGAATTCACTGTAAACGCAAAGCATTTTTGAAAAAGTTATAAGAATATTATTATTAATGTCATTAAATGTATAGTGTTTTATGAAAAAGGCAATTCATTATACCATTGCCCTAAAGACAGAAATAAAGCGCATAAGAAAACATATATTTAAGTACACAATACATTGATAAACAAGATTTATATACATATATATATACACAATCTAATGAATATATATAGAATATATATGTATCTATATATATATACGTATATATGTATTATTAAATGTTCGTATGATAGTCAAGTAATGATAGGACACGAACGTCTTATAGATTGTATTTTTCGTCTGAATCAGTTCAAGTTACAAAGTAAAATAAAAATTTAAAAAAAGGAAACGAAACATTCGACATCGTATTGATACGTATATTTACGAAAACAGAACCGACAAAACAAGATGCAGTTGAAATAATACAAGATATTTATCCCTAATGCGTCACATGGACAAAAGTGTGAAACGTATTTCAAAGTGGTCTCAGCTGTCATGGTCTTACGTGTAGTCCTTGAAGATTTCGTTGGTAACCTCACAATGAAAAACTTCATCATCGTCTCTAAAGTCTGAAGAGACGTGAAGTCGTTGAAAAGGTTGTTTGCGAAGTAACGGCATGTTAGAACTTATAAGTCTATCTATGCACCGATGATTTTCTCGTACACGCTTCGAGCAAGTTGCAAATCAATTCTGCGTCGAAGATAGTCCTATACACTCTTTCCGGAACACCGCCAGGCACATGCGATGTACGCTTACACTACAAACGCACTTTAAGTTCCGAACGCAACTAAACCTTCGTTTAAAATTGTCGTAGCACGCTTGTTTAAAAATTTTGATTATTTATATCTGTTGAACATACAGTTTTGGTACCATTTTACGAAACATTTCGGGTTCCATGACAAAGTACGATTTTAACGGTGCTCGTGGAAGCGCGCATTCACATCTGGCACCTCAAAGCCGGAAACCAATAAAAAGAATAACGTTGCCAACATAAAATTATTATTTAAAACGCGGGAAATAAAAAATCATTGCGCAAAGGCGATATTTTGCATCGATATATTAAACATTTCTAGACCACGATAAATGTGTCTCTGCTTGCTGTTTCCTTAGTTAATACTGATAATTCATAACATGAGACATTCGTTGTGAAAAAAAATATAAAATAAATAGAATATACCTTATTTTTACAGTTGGCAATCAATATCCGGTCTAAATATGTAAGCCTGCTAAACTGGCGGGAACGATATTCAATTTATAAAATGAAAAAAAGATTATTATTTTTGCGTTCCTGTGGTACCTTGAAACTGTTGAGAAAATATAATAATTGGATGTTCAATTGCTTCGACTCCCAGGAATCATCAACTTTGTTTTATAAAACGCGATTGTGCCACTGATTTTTATGTGGTGTTTTTTATCATTATCATTTTTATTATATACATTTGTATGTAAAAAAGTATATACAAAACAAATATTTACTTTATATTAACATAGTTTTGCGATCGTGCGTTAGTCCAACCATTCTGTAATATACTGACATTTGGTGGGCGTAACATCACCGATATCGCTACAGTTCTTTCTCACCTGTATTTAAAAATTCTATGTATTATTGCACAGTTATAAAAAGAATGTAACATAGAAGTATAAAATAAAACGGCTTACAGGACAAACACCACAAGTGGATTTAATTAATCCAGGTGGACTTAACAAGGGTTCTACTGCTCTATACAAAGTATTTCCATCGCCTGAAAGACTACGTTCCACTTTCCCATCGTAAACCAAAGTATTCAGTATCATTTCTAAATCTTCGACTGATAATTTCACCTGCGAGATATGAAACCATTGTATTGATAATAATATATAAACGTATAAATTGTGGCAGAGACTACAATAATTTTGCACACCTTGCTTATTCCCAGGTCAGAAATAAATTTCCACACTTCTTTGGACGAAGCAAACGTAACATTTCTAGCCATAATTGGCCCTCCTCTGGAAGTATTCATTTGTTCTCTTTTTTTCTCTAGAAATCTATAACACTGTTGATTCAGCACATCAACAAATTCTGCTTCAAAGTCTTGATCTTGGTACCAAGCACCGCCAGTTACAGACGTATCCGGTTCTAAATTGTACAACATATACACTTTTTTCTTACTCGCTGCAACTGATTTAACAGCCTTGATGAACTTCTTGGTCTCCAGACTTTTTAGAATTTTATTCAACTGTGTTGGCATTAAATTGGATTTAAATCTTATATTACGGATCCAGATTCCTTTGTTTCCTGCTTCTTCTATAATTGTATATACGATCTTCTCTTCATTGTCAGCGCCCTTAGCTACTTTTGCTTTAGAAGGATCTTTCAAACGATAAAGCAACGAACCGCCCTGCTTGAACAGATCGAAGTGTCCCTGAGATAAAAGTTTATTTATAATTTGTGCTCTCTGAGCAGGCTGCAACTCTGGTATTTCAGCTGTTAAATCTTTATCCGATATTCCCTTTGGCCTATTCTGCGCTAAGGCAATGACCCTAAAATTTTCAACATCATATTGAAGTATGTTCTAAAAACTTTCCTTTGTTATATACCATAGCATAATTATTTGTTGACTTTTTACTGTCACCAGATAACAAAATATAACCTAACCAATTACGTGCATTATGAATGTAATGTTCATCTAATAAATGAAGAATTAAAATTACTTCTGTTCGATCGCATCGGTTGCTGCTGCATCCGCATTGTTTGCATCTTGTTCCTTTGAAGTGCCAGGTTCAATTTCCATCGGGTCGCTGGAATATCGAATGTTATAGAATTTACCGGACTATTTTTTATCTTTGCCAGGTTATGTTCGTATGGCATCAAGGCTTACTAATATGTAATAATAAAGTTCAGCATTTGTATTGATCTAAACATTTGTTTAAAAATATGGAGATCTTTTCAAACGAATCGGATACCGAAGATACCTTAAATATTGCTTCCAAAGAGTGGAACCGAATTGTTAATGTTGCTAAAAAGGTAATATCTGTATATCCTAAACATGAAATTGTAAAAGATATTGGATTATCTTTATTCATATGAATACTCATTTTTCGCGTATTTATTTCTTTCCAAAGAGTGGCTACAGAGAAGGTGTAGAAGATGGATCAAATTCTGTGTTTCAAGAAGGGTTCGATCAGGGCTATAAAGAAGGTTTCCGAACTGCTTTCATTCTCGGAAAATTCAAAAGTTTACTGAATGCAATGCCACGCGATACAGAACAGTCACGAAATACAAACGAAATTCTTGATAAAACTAGAAGAGGTGCTTGTAATATATGTAAGACAGAAGCTGAGGGGACAGACAATGCACAAAAGTCTTTGTCAGAAATTATTACAGAACAGAGAACACATTCAGTAAAGGTACTTCAAACGCTATACCAGAATCTTCAACCGTACGTGAATGAAATAAATGTAAGCGAATCGGATATATTGAAACTACAAACTCACGTTTCCGAAGATAATTAATTTATCGATCAAAAATATAGTTATATGGATTTTGTTTTTTTTTATTTTTGCGTATAATTTTTTTACGCTGAAATTGGAAATAAAGAATGTTAATTGTAGCACATTTATAAATATAATCCTTCTGGTGATCCCTCCTTTTTACGATACAAAACACTCTCTTTAGATTTCTTGAAATCATCGCTGGTAACTTTCATACGGCGTTCACGCAGCGCCATTAAACCAGCCTCAGTGCATATAGCCTACAAGACACAAAGATTGTTATTAATCAATTAACTCTCTTCTGAACGAAGTATCGTTTAAATATTATCTTTACCTTTATATCTGCACCTGAGAGATCATCTTTAGCCATTATTAATTCTGCCAAATTTACGTCCGGTGCTAAGGTCATCCTGCTAGTATGAATGCTGAATATTCTCCTCTTTGTTTTTTCATCAGGCAACGGAAATTCTATTTTTCTATCAATTCGACCTGGTCTGATCAATGCTGGATCTAACGTTTCAATTCGATTTGTTGCCATAACAACTTTAACGTCACCCCGACTATCAAAGCCTGAGAGAATTAAATATTTTATAAAATATATCAATATATCATTAAGCCGATTAAGAATATTTTCATACCATCAAGTTGATTGAGAAGTTCTAACATAGTTCTCTGAATTTCACGTTCTCCTCCACTATTACTATCGTATCGCTTTGTCCCCACAGCATCTATTTCGTCTATGAAAACAATAGAAGGAGCATGTTCCTCTGCTACCCTAAACAACTCTCTAACAAGTTTGGGCCCATCTCCTAAATATTTTTGTATAAGTTCGGAACCAACAACTCTTAGGAAAGTTGCAGAAGTCTGATTGGCAACAGCTTTTGCTAATAATGTTTTTCCAGTTCCTGGTGGACCATAAAGTATGACACCTTTGGGTGGTTTAATACCCATTTCCTCGTAATACTCTGGATGCGTTAAAGGCAATTCTACGGATTCCTTGATCTCTTGAATTTGAGTGTCAAGTCCTACAGAAGAAAAAAAATATATTTGTAAATGTGTTACTGTGTGCAAAAGTTACAGACGCATTAAAAATATTACATACCACCGATATCGGCGTACGTTTCCTGAGGTGCTTTCTCCAGCTTCATTACTGTAACCATTGGATCTGTATTATCGCCTAAAACTCCAACAACAGCGTGGACTTTATGATTTAACAAGACTGAACAGCCAGGCTCCAATTGATCCTTATCCACAAATGATAAGATAGATACATAATGTTCAGAGCCAACGGATGTGGAAACTATTGCATGATTATCGTCAATTATTTCTTCCAATGTACCAACAGACATTGGGGTACCACGTAAATCGTCAACCTTAGATCTTTCCTCCTCATTTTTCTCTTCCTGCGGTTTTAGTCTTTCTTGATTTCTAATGAACTCTTCTTCCATTAACAAATAATCCTTTATACGTTCCAATTTCAAAAGTTTCAATCTACAACGCGTATGTGGTGTAACTTGTGGTAGCTTCAAAGCAGCATCCGGCCCTTTTGTACGCCTCTTCTTTTTGCCTACTCTTGTTGGAATCGGCGGCTCATACTTTTTTTTCTTGTCCTTGTCATCCTTTTTATCGCCTCCCGTACCACCAGCACCGGATTGACTCTGCCCCTGATTTTTAACAATTATTCGTTTCAAGTATAATTATATATATATAGCACAAAATATTTATATATGCAATTTGTGATTATCTATTGACAAGAAAATATTATTTATTTCGAAACAATCTTGCCAGTAATATACTGATTGACAGAAACAGTGATTTAACATTGCTGGGTAACCTAAAATGTCAAATAGTAGTAGCATATTCGATTGGACAGAAAGCAACAAGCTTAACAATTATTAAACAATTATAAGTTTGCCTAGGCATATTTCTATTAATTTTTTAAAAGAATAGGAACATCTCTATTTATATTTAGTTAAGACAAATTTCGTAAAATTACCATTTCACGTTCACTGTTTGGTCATGAATCGAAACGGCGGAGTCATCATCGTTGACTTCGACCGGAATCGATTGTAATCTCGATACCCTTCTGTGAAATATATCGAAATAATTCGATGTGTGTACAATGTACATATTTGAAAACTTACAATTGGGTGTTGATATACCTAGAATAAATATAAAACGATTAGTAATAAAAATTGAAACCTTATATTATTCATTTAAGTACGTCGGGTTCTTCATTATTAAAGACTTTATCAATTTAATGTAATGTAAGTCATTCGGATGTAACATTGTTTTTATTAAAGAATAATTTACACTATGTCGTTCAACAATCATTTTCAAGTGCAAAATTAGTGTAACTTAAAAAAAAAACACTTTTAGTCACATTTGCCCGGTGTGGAAGTTAAATGACGAGTTGCTTTTTTTGAAAAACTTAAAAATAACATAAAATCCGTGATAATCCAACAATGTCGACAACGTGTAGATTTGTAAAATTTTATTTATCAATATTTCGATACATTTATTTTTGCAATAAAGTATCCTTCTAGATTTTTTCAATCGCTTCTTTATGACGTCTCATTGATCAAGGCCATCGAAATGGAAATAAATATAATTAAAAAACCATGAAATGATTATTACAAATACTTATGGGTGTATAAAAAATGTAAATATCTTGTTCACGTGCGATTTCTACACTTTACATTGTAAGATGCAGTAACAAAAAATGTACAGCAATGTAAAACGTTATAAATACTGGCAGTGCGAAGGAATATCAATAAATTCTTAAATTTATAATCATTCCAAAAGATATTGTAAAGATGAAATCTCCTTCATACTGTATAAAGACATGTTTTTTTAAATAAAACATTTCCTATCATTTAGTATTTAATTTACTTTATTTTTTTCTGCCTTTAAATTGCTATGCAGCATTCCTGTTTAAATCTGATAGAAAGACACATTAAAATATATTTTTTGTTTTGATGCCAATAAAATTGTTGGAGACCATTTTAATACCAGTTTAGAATTCCGATAAAGGGACAACTTCAACTCCCGTTGTAAAAAAAAAATTGTTGTCATATACATTGCTGAATATTATGACATAAGTGAATTGAAATAATATTTTGTTAATAAGATAATGTTCCTCGGATAGAAATACTTTGTATTATCTTGTTTGTGTAATATTCTCGTTTATCACAATGAGTAATAAGTATTTGTTTAATATGTTCTTTAAGTAAAAGCCTTGATGAACAAAATATAATACGTGTACAAAATGTTCAAGATGTAATTGCAAGGCGTATTTGAAGCGACTCATTAAAAGTAGTTACGAGGCTTAAATGCCAGCTAAAATAACTCTGGGATCTTCCACAGCTGCCTTAATCTTCCTCAAGAACATCACAGCCTCACGTCCGTCAATTAATCGGTGATCGTATGTCAAAGCAATGTACATCATTGGACGAATTACGACCTGAAATATTTTTTTTATAACATTTGCGTTTGGAAAGAAAGAGAAAAGGAGACGAACAAAATTTATTGACGTTTTTTTACCTCGCCTTTCACTGCAATAGGTCTGTCGAATACTCCGTGCATTCCAAGAATTGCACTTTGTGGTGGATTAATAATAGGCGTTCCCAGTAGGGAACCAAAGACACCGCCATTGCTTATGGTGAATGTACCACCATCCATATCTTCAACGGATATATTACCTTTTCTTGCTTTATCACCTATAGCCGCCAAAGCGATTTCAATTTCGGCAAAATTCTTGTTTTCTACGCTACGAAGAACTGGAACAACAAGCCCCTTTGGAGTTGCAACTGCGACACTAATATCAACATAATCTCTATAAACTATTTCAGTGCCGTCTATTACAGCATTTACTACCGGCTGATCTTTCAAAGCATAGGCACTCGCCGCAATAAAGGGACTCATAAATCCCAGCTTTATACCATACTTCTTTGTGAAATTTTCTTGATTTACTTTACGGAATTCCATGATACGGCTGCAAAGAAATATAGTCAATTAACAATCACGATAAATAATATCATGTCTATAGAACTTTTAATCAATGTATAGCAACCTCATATCGACTTCATTGAACGTTGTCAACATAGCATTCGTATTTTGAGCGTCTTTCAATCGTTCTGCTATACGAAGTCGCATCCTATTCATTTTTACTCGCTGTTCCGTTCTCGTACCAGTTATCTCACGTGTATAATCAGCTGGAGGTAGTTGCACCTTCGCACCTTCCAACGACTAAATATGCCGATTTATTTATTTGTTTGTTTTTAGAAATAATCATAAGATAAATTGAAAGTAACACATATTTTCTGTTATATTTATGGAATTGTACTCACTTGAGCATGTTTAATCGCAGCAACTGGCATAGATGCTGCAGGTGGTCTTGGAGGTGGAGGATGAGCTGCTGGAGGAGGTACAGCCGCAGGAGGTCGTGACGGAGGTGGTGTTGATGGTGATGGTGATGGTGGTGGTGGTGGTGTAGGTGCTGCTGCTGTAGAAGCTGGTGAATGACTAGGTGCTTTATCAGCAGACTTCGATGCTGCAGCCCCACCGGTTGCACCAATGTCGATAGTACATATCTTTTGTCCCGGCTTTACTGTCTCACCATCTTTTGCAAAAATCTCTTTTATAACACCGGCACCGGGCGATGGTACAGGAACTGATGTCTAAAAAATACAAAAAAAAACGATTAATAAGTCAGCCGACCAAAAAATATTTATAAATGCATTTAATTATTTATTTCACCTTATCCGTTTCAATTTCGCACAAGACATCGTCTTCTTTAACTTGATCGCCAACTTTCTTGTCCCACCTGACGTCACCTTCGCTTACGCTTTCCGCAAAAGCCGGCACTACAACCTCCTTTATTTCGCCTTTTGTGTATAAATATGAATTACATATAAATGAGACTTCGAACAGATATGCATCAACTCTTTGACTGTCGAATGCCTGTAGGCACTGTTCGCAGTCAGAGTGTTAAGAAAATTTTACTTACATAGCGTAGATGTTGAATGTATATGTTTTGCCTGGTCTATCCAACAGTGAAATTTCTTATACTTTGTACATCTATATACAAATATTTGTTGCATTAAATTTCTTCCTTAAGGTAATTCATAATTTATATTAACTTACAATCGAGAGTTCTTCTTGACCACGTGTTGGGTGTGGATAAATAGTATGTGCCCTACAAAAATGATTTGATACAATTAATAGTTTATGTTCATGGTTATCCCCAACGTTGATATGCCTCTCTATAAAGATAATGTTTTCAAATTTTTAATATAGCTCACCACTTCTTTAGCGCGTCATATTTATTTAGCGGTCTTACCTTGACTATATAATGATCTCACAACCTGAAAGGAAAATATTAAAATTCATTATAAATTATCAAATGAACAATGTCAGTGTGTGCTATATAAATACTTCAATGGATTTATATAATTATTATATACACCAAGGTATAAAAGTTTAGGTGGGGTAATATAGGAAGATAAAAATAGGTATTATACATACAAGATTAGAGTATCTTAACTTTAAATTAGAAACAGCTTGAAACCATTGCAACACTTTGCTTGGCTATTTAAAAAAAGAAAGTGTGCACTCAATAGTCGCTGTAAATCGTTTAATATTTCATTGACAGATTACAGATGATAGATTAAGTCACGAATAGTAACATGTTGAGATACTATTATATAATCGGTAGAATAGGTAAGTAGCATTTCGACAATCCTTAGCGACAGGCTTTACTTGAAAGGGCGTTAGATTCTTTTTACCTAATGTACATCACATATGTCCCAAAAATGAATGATAAATTAGAAAAATACAAATAGAAGAGCATCTCACCTTCGTTTGTGATATACTAATTCTTGTTACTATACGAGGCACAAACCGCGAACAGTTGGACAGCATCGCGGCCATCCTCAAAGGGAAAATTGTGACTTAGATGTTCGCTCTTGACTCCCGTGATAGTGAGGAAGCAGTATGGGGCTACCACAATTCCGTGGTGGGGCTGACGAAAGATGCGCGTTCTGAAATTTGTCACCATCGGGTTCCAAAAAATATAAAAAACGATAATCATGAACTTGTGCAAGGTAGAATGTAGGAAACATATTATAATAGAAATAAATTTTCAAATAATCATGAGAAGAGCAATAGTGAGACTAATTTGATATTTCAAAATTGGCGATTACGTTTTTGTTGGTAAACATATCATTCTAATTGCTTTTAAATGCAAACGTTTGTATTATTGAATTAAAGGTATATTTGAATTTTGTAAAGTATAGTTGATTCATAATGATTATTTTATTATGTATTACATATTTTCGTAATATAATTTGTTATAGAAAAATATTATTGCAGGTTTGATGTTACGTTTGAATTGGCTGCGCACGATCTAACACGTTCGTAAGTTCGTGACTGAATTTGGGTTTTTAAACATGAACAGTGAAGATGTAATTAAATGAATAGTGTACGGTGCAGTTGCTGTGTATTGGAACACATTTGTTATAAGGACAACACACGATAGTACTTAAACGTTGACCAACACGTAAAAAAGATCGAATTATAAGGAAACATTTCAGTTGAATGCAACCATCTGACTACGAAGTACGTGTTGTTTATCGAGATTTGCGAAAATTATTGTGCAACATGGCGAAGTATTTGAATAATAAGTGAACGTCGTCTTGTTATTATTTCAGTTGCGTTGCAGAGATTACATGTTACTCTACGTGATAATACAGCGAGATACATTTATGCACATTGTGATACGAAGTTCTACTACTGAAATTCATATGAATTGCGTGTTGTCAACCAATTAGAGTATGAACTAAAGCAAAACCCAAGGAACACAAAATATCATTGTTTCTGTATGTTTCGTGTACAATTTCGAGCAATTTGTTTATGCGGATGATAATATATATGTACATATATAGTTGATTGTAATCTTTCAACCATTGATATAAATAACTGTGAGAACATTAGAATATGCATTGTTCCAGATGTACAGATTTCCCTAAAGTGTTTTTCTGCAATATCAGAAGACGCAAAGTAAATAAATTATGCAGAATGTAAACTTTTGCATAACAACATTAGCGGATGTTATGAGTCGTGTAACTGTTAAAAGAACTGTGGGCTCAAACGCGCTGTGATTGAAGTGGCATAATCAACATTGTGATGAGCAACAGCGGATACCGTGGAAGAAACTTTGGATCAAGGGGAGCTCGTACAAATGGTCCAGCCAATGGATACAGCGGGCTCCGATTTCCACATCCTAATTTTAATCACCCACGACCGCACAGATTATCTGGACCCGAAAAATGGATAGAACGTCCGAATTTTGCCCCTTGGCAACAAAATAATAATTTTCTTGCTCATTCACAGCATAGAGGTAATTTACAGTTTCGTCCAAATGGTAGAGGCAGGGCAGCGGGTGGTCGTGGAATAGTAAGATTTTCTGGTCCTGGTAGACCACCTGCTTCTCAGTTTTATATGGGTTACAAGAGGAACCCTAAACCTCGAGCACTATTGCCTCAAGAAGACTTAATCGATGATAAGACTGTCCTGCTACCGCAAACACCTTTGCTTGGTTCTGAAGAAGAACGCCAGCAGAAGATTACAGAGACAGCTGATAAGTTAAAGCAAAAATTATCTTCTATAACAGAAGAAGAACTTACAAACTTTTGGGAGGACGATTTGTCTATTTTATCAAACAATGGTTCCGAAGAAAATAATACCTCCACTAAGGGTATCCCGGAGCTTAGACATGAACCACCTGAACTTGATCTAACGTTTACTGATTTCAGGGATATAGGCAGAGTTGATTGCAATAGCACGAAATCTGATGGCGCGGATAATAAATCTACAGATGAGATTTCTGTTACATTTGACCACAAGTCTACAGATGGAGATCCAAGTACACATGATGAAATTCTTATTCTAGAAGAAAGTAAGGAACAATATTCAACCACCGTAGATTTGACGCACGAAGAAGATAATTTCGACCGGACTAATATATTATCGGAAGGTGATAAGTGTCCTGAAGAAATTCATCACGAATTATCCAATTTTGAAGGTAACACAGAAAATTCTGAGGTAACAGATGCTAATGCTGTGGAGGGTTTAAGTCTTGGAAACTCAGACGATGGTAAAATTTCATCAACAAATTTAAATGAGAATATAACAGATTTGGCACCAATAGAATCGACGGATGAGTTAATAGCCGACTGTACTGCGGGTGTAAGTGATATAGAACAAACTTCTGTATCATTATTGGTCAAAGATAATCAAGATACATTACAAACAGACATTTCGCAAAATCAAAATAGTGAAGAGGTAGATATAAAGGAAGAAAGCAAAAACACAACCATACCTCCTAGCGAATATGTACATCATGATCACTATGCGGATACAAAGATAGTTGAATGTAGTCAAGTACAAAGTGATCTACAAGTGAATGAATCCGAAGAAACTGCTCGTCAGAATTCGTCAAATGTATCTGAGTCTCCTCAAAATAAACAATTTAATCTTACACATTCTAGCGAAGAAATTCAGTCAGGTATTTTCAGCGATTCAACATCTGCATCATATTCAACTTATAATGAAGTGCATAAATTAAATGATGATACAAAATTAAGCAAGCCATGTGTTTTTCAACCAAGAAGTTTTGGCACACCTCCTAGATTTTCTCCACGAATAGCTGGCCCCAGGTGCAATTGGTCATTTCCACAGAATGGAAAAAATGTATTTTTTGGTGAATCACAGAGATTACCTTTTCATGGTAACAGAATATCCCCATCTAGGCATGTTGTGCCATTTCCAGTTGAATTTGATCCGCGAGCACCGCCACCATTTACTTCGAGTGATTTGCTTCCTGCATTCGATCCAAGTGAACCACCACCAAACATAAGGGCAGTAGCAGAACCATCTAACAGGCAAGAAAATATGAAGTCTATGTCTACTTTGGATCCAAGAAATCATGCAGCAAATTTGTCTCAAAGTAACATAGCAGTCGTACACTCGCCACCTGTCTTTGATCCAAGAGGCCCACCTCCTAGGATTTCAAGTACCACAGTGACAACTAATGAAAAGTTACTTGAATTTAACCCTCAACAACCACCACCAAAAATTCATAAAAGGGATGAACCCATTCAACTTCCACCAATTTTTGATCCAAGACTTTCTTCTCAAGAACGTTCAAGTTTAATTGTTCCATTAGAATCTTCTAGATCGAACTTGATGCCAATGAATGTAATGGAGACACCGCAAATTACAGATTACAGCATAGGCACTGTTGCTCCAAATTTTTCACAGCTACCTCCAATGAACATGGCACCCCATCAAACTTTTCTTTCCAGTGTACCAATCAATTTTCCATCTGTCCTGCCACAAACAAGTAATACCCCAGCAATAATGAGGGAATTTGCAATACTTCCGCCACCTTTGAACATCTCTGAAATTCCCCCACCTCCACCAATCAAGCCGTTGACAGAAGATTATTCCAATGTTAATCGGAACATAAGCATGGATGATGGTTTAGAAGATATGCAAGAAGCGATGGAATTTGCAAAGCAGATAATGAACATGACTGAAGAGACAAAGAATGAGAATGTTTCGTCAGTATTTCCCAAAGTATCATTGATTCCATCTAGTATTCCTGTACCAATTGAAGGTACACCTTCGTTGCTAGTTGAGGAGGGACATGTAAATACTACGAAGAAACAAAGGAAAAGGGAAAGCAAACTTAAAAAATGTAAACCAAATGTCGTTTGTGGACCAGAATTACTTGTTGAAAAGCAAGAATCTAGTGGAACAGGATGCGAAGGGCAAAGTTTACAAAATCAAAGCAAAAATAGCGAAGAAGCATTATTTTCAAATGATCAAATAAGACCCAAGGTGGTGTTCAATTTAAATTCCAAAACAAAAAAAATACATAAACCAGAAGAGTGGCACAGAACATCTATAAATATACCTGAAAATAAGGATAGTGGTCATCAAAGTGTGTCTCACAATTCTAGTAAAGCAAAGGTGCAGTCTAAAAAATATTCCTCGGACAGTAGAAGGAGTAGTGTGAATCAAAATAAACATAACGAAAAGGAGAGACCTATTAAAATGAATTCATCGCATGCCCCTTCGTTTACAAATGTTTTAATCCAAGAAAAGCCAAATGAATATATTAGAAATTCAGAAAAATTGCAGTTGCATTTGTCGAACAAGATAATACTTAACAATACGAATGCTGAAAAGAGTCAAAAAGCTAAAAGGGACAGTAAGAAGATAATCCCAAGCTTGGAAACTTCATGGAAAAATAGAGTAATCAATCGATTTCTGAAAATGAGTAAAAACGACATATATAATATGGTTAATAATTCCAGTCTTCGGAAATTTGACATTGCAATGAAACATTTGGTAAAGGAAAAAAGATCTTCTCTTTCTTTGGAAATGCGAAACACAGAAGAGGAAAAGATGAAAGAGTATGATCGAGAGGAGTTCATGAATCAGTTAAATGCAATGTTAGATCCAAGTGCTGTTGTGGCTATTACAGATTTACCGACTGAATTTATTCATCATCTGAGTGAAGTTTTGCAACTTGAGCGAATGCCTTTCGAAGCTGAATTTCCGGAAAATCAAACTGCAAGCCTTGATGAGGCGAACCTTACAAATCAGAATGAAACCTCAAGAATGCATATTTCTGAACCTGCTGATGAGAAAAAAGTAGAAGCTCCACCTTTCATTGAATATTCAGAGCCTCAAAATATATGCGCAGGACACAGAGAGACTGGAGAAAAGTTTGTATACAACAAAGAAGAACCTATCCATCCTTCTCAGACTCCAGAATTGAATTTGAATATGTCACGAGAAGACACCAATTCATCGTATAGATCGTTGTCAAATAAAATAAACCCTGAGGCTGAGAATAAGTACAAAAAGCAGCAACAACCATTGTTTAATGAGGCTGATTTGGATGATATATTATCCGAAGTTACAGAAAAGACAAGAAATTTGCCAAGCTCAATTTCATCATTGAAGCCAAAGAAGGTAGTCGAAACACAACCAAGTTCCTCACTTACGCAGGCAGTAATTACGGAAGCATTTAAGTATAATACTTTTTCGGAAATTCCTAATAAGACGGCAGCTGACCTGGATGACATTTTTTCAGCTGGAATCGCGCGTGTTAAACTGCTTGGTAAATGTAACGTAAATTCAGATAATACAAGAGTACGCAAGTCCAGTTCGGATGATCGAAATACTTTTAGGCCCGAACGGTATGAACGATGGAACAGAAAGGAACGGGAAGATCTAGATACATTTAGAAATCTGACGAAGGAAGAATGGGAGGCGAAATACGGAGCAACAAATGCTACAACAGCTCCAACTATTGTCCGAAAAGGTGCATCCAATAGTGCCGAAAATTTAAGCAGAGATAGTAGTAATTTTCATGCTGAAAGGTATTGCTCATCGAATTCATCTATGAGGCACTTGAGCTTAAGTCCCTTAACGCGTGAAGATTCCACATATAATGTGGAAAAATGCCATCCTAGTGAAACGGACGAATTACGAAGAACAGAACGATCAGAAAGTAGTAGCGATTCCACTTCAAGTAGCTCAAGCGACAGTGATGAAGAAACTGTTTCTCATAACGTGACGAAACTGTTGAAGGTAATTAAAGAAAACGAGAAGATTGCGAAGAAAAAATCGCTGAATGAAACAATTAGGGACGAAGTGGCTGCAGAAATAGAAAAGAAATGGAAAGAGAAGAGTAAGTACAAGGAGCGAAAATCTCGTAAATATGAGAGAAGGAAAAAAGATAAGAGAGAAAAACGAAGGAAAGAGAAAAGAAAAAAGAGGAAGAGGAATTCTTATTCTGGTTCGTCGATTTCCGGTGATCACATGGAAGGATTTCGATTATTCACAGTGGATGAAATAAAGAAAGAGGTTATTGTTAAAGAGGAGCCATTGTGTTCATTCGAGGAAAATGTACCTGTTGATAGTGGAACCGATAACAGCAATATAGTCCCTTCATTAACTAATAAAATAACTGAAACGCAAATTCAATATCAAAGTATGCCAGTGGTTAGGGAGCAAATTCCAACAATTTTGTCAGATATAACGATGTCACAGTCTAGAAATAAGCTACCCGTTGCTTCTATGACAATACAGCCGAAGACTAAGGCACAACTCAAACAGATGCCCGAATTGAATAATGAAAAGCTGAAACAAAGTATAGAAGAACAAACAGCTGAGGTTCCAAAAACTGATAGTATACCAAATGCAGACAATGCAGAAATAACAGACTTCTTAGAGGCAATTAAAAATAAGGAGAAGACGGAGAGTATTAATGAACGAATGGATGCTGTTTCATCTACGAGTATTTCTTTGCAACAAACCAACGTATCTGTAAATACTGGAGAACCGTCCTCATTTGTTCGTTCGCCCAATGAAAATACTAATGATAGCGCAACTTACACCAAGTCGCTTACATGTAATAGTTCAAACCCTGTTGCAGATGTTAATACAAGTAATCAATGTGCGGTTCGAAGAATATCTACAAGTACTACTTCTTCAACAGAAAACAAGAGCTGCGGCTATAAAAAGATAGACATAAAAGCATATAAAGAGCGTGCATTACAGAGGCGTTTAAAGGAGCAAGCTATGCTAACAGAAAATTCAGGATGTGTTGCGTGGGTAGTCCAAGATTCACGTAGCTTATCCCCAAGTAAACCAAAAATTGATTCTATAAGTTCTGAAAATAAAATGAAGAAGACTGAAATAGATGCAAGTATAACGCAACCAAAAGATCCACAATTAACTAAAATAAAATCAGCAACTACTCATTCTTTGGAGGATTCAAACAAACAAGATATGAAGAAATCTGAAGAGAAAAGTATGGAAAGAGGAGACGACCATCCTGTGGATGCTGTTCAAAAAAATAAAAAATCTTCAGCTTCTTTACAATTGAAAAACACCATTTGTGAACAGAATACAGCTCGTTTGAAAGATTTAAATACACTTAGAAATCCTATCAAACGTAAAGAACAGAAAAATCGTGGTAAGTCTTTGCCGTACGAAGCGATAGCTACACGAAAAGTTCTTGAAGATTCATCAAAGGAGAAATCAAGACAAGCATTGAAAGAAAAAATATCAAAGAAGTCAGCTGCTACAACTGAATGTTGTAAGTTTAGAAATATTCGCTCAGAGGGAGGTAAAGAATTGAAATTGAAGAAAGAGAAAGCAAAGAAGGCCTCCGAAAAGAAGAAGAACGATTCAAAACTGAATGAATCTAAATTATTGGTAGCAGTAAAACATGTGGAAAAACACTCACACAGAGAGGTGTCAGAGGGCAATCAGGAATCTTTGAGTGAAAAGATAAATATTACTGTTCAAACTGAGACTACATCTTCAGTTCATAGCAAAATTCTATTAGAACACTCTGGTATTCATCCCATTGTTGAGCAAGATAATCAAGAATGTATTATTGGCGAAGGAGGAGTAACAAACAGTAAAGAAGATACACCGCAAGTTGTTGAAGAGATTTTTGAAAATCAGCAGAATGTTGATCAAGCAATATTAATGCATGAAGATAGTCAGACATCAATAAACACGAAAAATGAAATAGATATTGAGCCGCGTATTGGAGAAACTGCAACTGCGGCAATAAAAGAATCTACTTCGGCCAAAAACTTAAATAAACAAGAAGATGTATGTCAAGTTACAACACCATTGTATCCAACCTCTTATGATCATATTGAATCAGTTTCCACTGACCCATGTGTAGAAAGTACAGTATCTCTTCCTTCGGATTCTGTTAGCGAGAAATCACCTTCATTTACCGAACATATCGACGTTGGTGTAGAGAAAAGTGTTCATTCAACTAACATTGAATGTTCGAAAGATATTGCAGAACGTAAGAAATCTCTCGATATAGAAATGGATTCAGAAGTTATTGGGAAATGTGAAAATATGAATTTAGTAACAAATAACCCAGACGAGCGGAGTACAGTTAAGTCTACATCTCAACTACATGAATCAGTAAAAATTTCAGGTAATTGTGGTAAGGTTTTAGAAAATGAGACTAAATCTCCAGACAGCCCTTGTAGCCCGTTCAAAGGTTTTGTTGCAGATTCTGTTGAGGATGACACTTATCAGGTGTCTCAATCGTATGCTTTAAAAGTTAACAGCGAAAGTGATAAAGAAAATTTAAACAACTATTCTAAGCAGTGGCTGGAGCCGTGTTTCACTAATAGACTCATTTTAGAGTCAGCAAAGGGCAATAAATATAGTGACAAACGTTCTAAAAAACGAAAGGAGGGGAATGAAGCAACATCGATGTCTAATTTAATGGAAACGAAAAAAGATCTTACTAAAATAGTGGGTAACAGTTTAAGCGTTACAGACAGTATCGATATTTGTACAACATTGGAGGCCGAAAATACAAAAATAACAGTGGCATATAATCAGGGTTCTGATATTCTTTTGGAACCAGAGAAAACTTCACCCGCTGTCTATATGGATAGTCATAATATTTTCGAAGAAGATAGCGAGCCGTTCATTGTTCTAGATGAATATATAGATGATGCAGATGAAAAATCGATCGAGAAATTAAGCCCTTTGGATTTAGATCTCGAAGAATGCATTGCGAGGGATGCAGATATTTTTACAAATAAATCGATGGAAGACGAAACCTTATCGAGTAATATGAACTCGATGGATTTTAAAGAATTGGCACAGGTCTTTGACGAGAACAGTACTAATTCAAAACAATGTCAGAGTGATGCATTGCACATAGACGAAAAGCTGAAAATTGTGGTATCCGAAAGAATCAACGCTCTTCGACCAGAATCGTTTGCATCTGAAGAAAAAATTATGAATGCTACGGATCTAGTGTCCTCGACCTCTGGATCGAATATTGAGCCAACCTTAAAACTATCAGAAATCATGAAATTAACTGATTCGTCTGTTTCAGAAGTTCCGATAGAATCTTCTCAACATATTATTAGCACAACATCGAAAGATAATTCTCAAGCATCTGTGACACCCGAATTATCCTCTACAGAAGCAAGAACGATTGCAGAAAAGAATCTTCATTGTATGAATACATCTGAAAATAACGTAAAATACACGGATGAACCTCCTAATACATCAAGAACAATAGTTCAATTTTGTGAAAATGAAATTTCATCAAAGTTACCTGACTCAATAAGAAGTGGAACTGAAACTGCATTAATATCTGTACCAAATACCGAATCTTTGGAATTGCATAGACAAGCGATTATTGAGCCGAGAAGGGCGGAAGAGTTAAATTATCTTTCAGATCAAAAGATTTCTGACTTATCACGGACTGGGATGTCCTCGGATAAAGATGAACTTTTTGATTCTGTTCTAGATCAAGAAATATCAAGAAATACAACGCAAACAATTTTAAACAAATCGAATCAAAGAGAAAAGGAGCATGCACTACATAAATTAAAAAATATATCTAAAATGAAGCGCAAAAAACCAAAGCGCGATATGTCACAGAAAATTCTGAAAGAGGTAGTTAATTCTGATACTGTCAAAATTAAATACCCAAGCACGAAGGAGGCTATCCTGGCCAGAATGATCGACATCGATGTTGAAATTCACAAATTAATGACAGAGAAGATGACACTATATCAAATGTTAACGAACGATGGTTTGCAGACTGACAATGATTTAGGACAAAATAATGTAATGCAGGAAGAAAAAGAATTTGAAAACATAAGAACACGACCTCGAACTCCATCTGTATTAATGTCACACTTATTACAAAATATTGAAACCAGTCCTATAACTAATCAATGTTCTAAAACAATTATGGAAAAAGCATCTCCAAAAGACATTGTAGTTGATACTATACAGCCATCTAAATCAAAAACATTGTCCAAACACGATTATTGTACAGAAAAAGAAGGGAGTTGTACTTCCACTTATGGTTCTGATGATGAAGAAGTGAACCATTATTCTGAAGGTGGTAAGTCATTTAGGAAGAGAAAGAAGGAGAAGTCCTCAGACAGAGTAGTTAAAAAGTTGCAGAATACACTGACTATTAGCGTGTCTCCCAAGCATACGCAAAATACAGCCACGGAAAAGAAACAAATTATTGATATAACAAAATTAACATCAAGAAAAATTAATAAGAAACAAATAATAATACAACAAAACTCTAGTCCAATCACGATAACAGGAAATCAATCTCAAAAAGATGTTAGCAAATCTTTAATAGGAGAAACTCCTAAGGACAATGATACCGTAGGCGCGTTGGAATATGAAGAGATCGAGAGAATTAGTGAGCCTACGGAGTCCCAAATGTCCAGTGAAGAAATTAATCAAGAAAAGGACACACAATTACACGACGAAAACTCTGTACTGAAAAATAATGAGGACAATACTGAAACTTTAAATGAAAAAATTGCAAACGCAAGTTCATCGACAGAGCCGCCGGAAACTAGAACACCGGAAAGGTCATCAATATACTCAGATGATAGTACTTGGGATTCTCTCTTACAAGCTTCAAGTGTAGATGATCAAAAGAAATCAAACATAGGTCTAGCCCTTTTAGAGGAAACATACAGAAAAGAAATGGCGAAAACACGGAAAGTAAAGGCCGAAGCGCGGAAGAAAAGAAGGAATAAGTTGCAAAATCTACCGCAGTCTATACATGCTTTAACACCTGAGGAGGAGGAACTGCCCCTTTCTGCATTGTACGTTAAAAAGATTCATCAAAAGAAAAAAGTTCTGAATTCTTTAGATCAGCAAACAAAGCAACAGGAAAATGATGATCCACAACTATGGAAAAATGTGGAAGAAGTAATAAATGCTGTTGCTGAAAACAGAACGGGAGATCTTTATATACAACCAGTGGGACAAGAATCTTCCGATGTCAATGAAGAAACTGTATGTGACATGTATAACCCAGAAGAAAGTTCTGAATTCAAAGAGAACAAAGAAGAAGAAACGATATATTATTCAACATTAAAAAATTCGAATTCACCTAAACTATGCGGGGATGTTCAAATGTCTGATGAAAGTAAAGATGCAGGAACTAATAATCTTATGAAGGACAGTTTAGATTTATCATTGAGTAAATCACAGGAATTTGTAATTAATCAGCACTTCCAACAAGATTTAGAGATCAGTGTATCATCAAAACATACAAAGGACATAGCTGTGACATATATGGGCGATACATCTACAAATATTGAAAAGGATTCGGTACAGTTTTCTATACAACAAGCAGTGGATAATGATAATGTAGAAATTAATCAACAGACTTCAATAGAAGCCCCAGATTCATGTCTAATGGTATTAAATTCAAATAATACACACAATTCGAAGACGTTCGGAAATCTTGATACGGAGAATGTTGAGAAAGAAAAAGTAAGTATAGAAGACAAGGTACCTAATGTACAGAATACGGTTTCAAGTATTGAAGACATTTCAATACAGGAGTCTACTAACAGTCTCTCGGCGGTAACAACAGATAGTATTGAAAAAAGTACAGATGACGCAATTGAGATCAATAGAGACAAAGATATAAGTACAACAATAAATGAAATTAATTCAAACGAAGACTCAAACTGTGAAATGCATCATTCTGACGAAGATAAATCGAAAGATTCCGTGGATTCCAGTACGAAGGACAATAATATAAATGATGCGGTAGAGGAAACTAGCTATTTGCCTCAACTTGACGAATATATGAGTCTTAAGGAACACAGAGAGTCACACAAAAATAAAGAAACTAATCATTGCACTGCAGCTTCGAATGAAGAGAATAATAATCAAAATTCTGCATCGGTATCATCCTTTGCTCAATATTCAGAAACATTGAGAAACGAAGAAACACTTGGCAAGAAGTCGTCCAAACGCAAAAGGGGTAGCAGTAAGGCTCCTCTTCGACGTAGCTCTAGATACACTGAAGAATCCACAAAACGTATCAAAATAGAAATTGATGCAAACGCTCAAAATCCAGAGCAAGAGCTGGACAAGAGTCTCAGAATGTATCATTCAACTACAGCATCCACATCGTCATCGCCGTGCGAAGAGATTGAAAATTTATCGACAAACACTAAAAAAAATCGCGTTACTCATAAATCAGTGAGCAATAGAAAACGGTGCAGCCCAATGTTATCAGAAATTGAAAGTATTTCACCGGAATCAAATACAAGCAATGAAGCCCTCAAAGGAATTAAAAGATATAAGCAATGTGCAATGTCTGAAATGATGAATTGCGCAGTGCAGCTAATAGATTGTAAGCATACAATCTTAAATCCGAATGTAAGTCCTCAACTGCTGCAGAACTATGGAATCTCGAGAATTAATACAAACACGTATTCCAATCCTGTGCAAATAAATTCTCTTATATGTTCTGTGCAATTACCATCGACCAAAGACTTGTCAAATATATGCACAAAACAAACAATTCCAGTGAATGAATTTCCGCAGATTCAAATAAGTCCCAAAGTTAAGAAGGTATTGAAACCTGCAAAGGTCAATTGTTCTGTAGATGATAGTGAAGAATGTATAGAACCGGACATTGAAGTTATGCCAGTTTTGGTGAAAGACCCAGTTATTGTAGATATTTCACAGAATTGTGAGAAACCAGATATTGAGATTGTGGACGAGAAGAAGATAGTTACCAAGAATCAGCAACAAAGTAATTCTGGATTAACATTGACTGTGATAGATACAAAAGACGATAAGGAACTACCAAGGACACAGTATACAGTCCATAAGGGTCCTATCTTAGATATTAAGGTAAAGAGACGAAGACGTCGTAAAAGGAGGGCACATTAAGATAAAATTGCTAAAAGGATGCATGATTATTGTTTTTTTTTTTTTATTTGAAGGAATTATGTAATATTCTTTTCTTCCTTTAAGTAATATACTAGATGCAGGCATGTTGTGAATGAAATGAACACTTGCTCGTCTATTTTTGGTTCCTAAGGAAATGTGTATTTTTTTCTTTTTTTATTATCAGTTTTTATTTTAAGTTTTATATTCTATGAAAGACCTATTGGCAACTATTATAAGTGTACAAACACACCAAAAATAGCGTTAATAAAATAATACGAATTTCGAGTTTTCAAATTTTCACTCATTATTTTCCTTCACCTTATCAACTACTCTGTATACAGCTTACAATTATTTCCTTTGTTACAACGGAAATTCATATGTTCTTTCTGCACTTCATTTATAATTGCACAGTGATCATTTTTTGCTAGAAGCTTTAAAGTTTGACCGAATTTACTAAACCAATGACCAAAATCAGTATGTCTTTTAGGTTTTTGAACATTCATTCCTAGCTGCAAGTGAAGATGGCAGAATATATAGATATAATCAAGCATCTAATGGGATATTAAACATCTACAAAGGCCACGAAGCAGCAGTAACTTGTTTATATGTGCATAATGCAAGCAGCACAGATATTAGTAGAGAATGGATGTTCTCTGGTTCATTGGATGGAACTTTACGGTGTTATAACATAACAGTAAGTAATATATGTACTATTGAATAAAGATCGAGATTATAATACATATTATAAATGATTTTGATTAGACTGGTACACAAATAAGAGAGACAGCAGACATAGGCAGCCCAATACAATGTATGGATGAATCGTGGGGAATAATTTTTATCGGTACTAAATCAGGCCACGTATCTCGCTATCATATAAAGGTTTGTTGGAAAACATTGTAAGTAATATTACCTAGTATTGTTTATAGAACAAATGTTATTAATGTTTTTAGTCTGGACTTATTAAAGGAAACAGCATACAATTCTCAGACAAATCTGTATTAGCATTAAAAGCAACTAATGAGGGTCCACGGAGAGTTCTTATTGTAGCATCACGTAGCCAACCGATAACAATACGGGATGCTCAGAGCGGCCTATTTCTTCGCACAATTTGTGGTCAGAAAAGTCACACAGTGTACAGTTTGATGCGTGATCATAATTTAATATATTGTGGCACGAGTAGCACATCCATACCTGTCTTTGATTTTACGGTTCGTAAAAGTAACGCAATTTAACAATGCGTTATTCTGCTGCGTATAAAATGATTATTCCTTATACCTTTTTATTTTATAGAACGGTGAAGAAACCATGCAGTATGATGCCGGTGTAGGGATCGTATGTATGCGCCTGTACAAGCAACTATTGTTCGCTGGTTGTTATGACGGAAATATTTATGTATTTGACACAAAGGTCAATATTAAATTTTCTTCTTTTTTTCTTTTAATAAAAGCATCTTGAGTTAGTGGTAGAAAATTGTATTAAATGTTAAATAAATTCTAGGATCATCGGCTTGTATGTAGCATACCTGGACCTGGCAATATGTTATTAAGTATGGAAGTCATAGACAACAAGGTACTTCAAACATCTGACTAGAGCATTATTAGAATTTAGCATTAAATATAACATTTAAGTATCCATCTTTTTTTTTTTAGATCATAGCTGGTAGCAAAGACAAACGTTTGCAATCATGGAAAATGCCCCTGCAAGCACGATCTTTGCTATAGAATATGAACCAAGTTGAACTGATAGATCCTAGTCTAGTCGTGCTCCTAAGTAAAAGATATTGAACATGGAGTACATTCTGTCTGTAATGAAATTCTATAGAATAATTGTACAGATTCAGAGGACTAATTTGTAATATATATACATACATAATCTTATTTACAAAAAGTTGCACATAAATAATATAAATACGTTTGTACAGAAAATTAGATAAATTATTGGTATCGCGACGAGATCGATTTATAGTACATTCGAAAATCGAAGTAGATTCTTATTCATTGTTCTGTTTTATCAACTCGCGCTACTGAGGGCAAACCTCCTGTGCCTTGTATGCGCCACGAAATATTTGTTTTCTCTTCTCTTGTATTAAGAAAAATACAAGAAACATGAAACTACAGAAAATGCACTTCTTATTATTTAATATTCTGGAAACTTTGCACTTGTTATTTTTGTTTGTACCTACAAATGTATTTTTGAAATGTGCAATCTTAATACATGTTTAAGCAACAATAATTCGATACGTGTAAATGCAAATATCACATAAATACATTTGTTATTGTAAGTATATTTCTAGATGGCCGACAACTTTTCATAGTTTGTTTAATAAGTGCAAAGGAATGAAGTGGTTCAAATCAACTTATATGAAAATATTATTTACACTAAAATCGTAAGAAATTCTGTTTGATTGTATCGATAGAATGCATCTTTATAAAAAAATCACTGCGATAATTTTCTTATTATACGCGATTTCTCTTCCTGTCGTTGTTTGTCTTTGGTAATACATGTGTTAACTATATCTATGTTAAGTTGTTATATGTTATTTTTTATATTTTATGCGTTGCATCATAATTAGTAATTATTACCACTTTTTCTCAATCAATTGTAAGAAGGAAGACATGTTTCTGCCAGTGTTTTGAACGAAAAACATTAAGATATATGATTGTGATGAATTATATACGTTAAAGAACTATGTGTATGTTATATATTATATAAAATATACAATTTTTAAAGAAAACGTAATATGCGAAGAAATTGTATACAATTTCGTACTTTTATTTATCTTTAACATATATTATTTTATCCAATTCATACTGTGCTGATAAAGTTATACAATCATTTACATGCACGTCAGTGATGATACTATGTTGTATATTATAAGTTTATTGTGTATGTAGTATTTGTTACGTATAATAATAAAATACTATTTCCACATCTTTGACAAGGTTTTTAGCGTTTGTTTTTGAAATAAGATTTTCTATGTAAACTAGTGACACTAATATGTATAACAGTTTTAACATTTTGTATATTAAATTGTACGAAAGTTGTCAGAAGTGTAATAAGACCCCCAAACCTCACACTGATTGTTAACAACTTTTTAATTAAATTGAAATGGATTAAAACCACTTATATTTTATTGCTCTTGTTTCATTAGTCCTCATTGATGTTTCAAATAATAATGTAGTAGATAATGTATGTACTATAGGAACACCTTTGTTAGATCAATAAACGCTTATTCTCTACGTACAAATTAATATTCAGTTTATAATAATTGTTACGGAGTAAAACGTCGGAAAACATTAAGATTTCAAAAGTCTAGCAGACTTAAGATGTGCCTTTGTCTTGGTCCAGCTAAATCGGGCAAGACATATTTAATGAAACGCTTACAAGGGAATGAAATAGATGATGCAACTCATAGTGTCTCTACTAATGGTATAAATCTTTTTACTATAAAAAACGGAACAGGTGAATTTGATATGATTATTAAGGAAATTGGAGGTAGTATGGCACCCATATGGAAACATTATTTCGACAAGGTGAATATAGAAAATATTTAATATCGGAATACGTAATCGTTATAATAATAAAATAAATAAAACAATAACAAAATAAGACAAAAGAAGCTGTTGTTAAATATTAAATAAAGTTGCAATATCTGTTGCATTGTTTTATTTTAGGTACGGAAAATTATTTATGTAGTAGATACGAGCAATCTTTGTCAAATAAGCGCGGCTGGAGTATTACTTTACTCTTTGGTGGTTGATCCTAGATTGCGAAATATTAAAATCGCGTTAACATTGACTAAAATGGACCTTTCTTATCGACAAATGCGGAATGAAGCCCTACTTATGCTCCAATATTCACGTTTGCAAAAGGAAGTTAAACAAGAGTTAACTATATTTGAAACTAGTGGTCTGACCGGCCAGGGTATCGAAGAATTAAGAAACTGGTTATTTGATCCAGCCACCTTAAAATCTGCACTAAATGCAAACAAATAAAGTTAATAATATATAATATGGGTCAATTTTAGCAGATAATGAATACTTTTTTTATTTACACTCAATGTTACAAAGATAAAGATTCTGCAGATCACTTAATTCAATACTTAATACCGACGTTACTATAATAAAAATCATTATCCATTTTTTGTCGGCTTTTTTATTATTCCCCAAAGTAAAAATATTATCAGAAGTGAAATTCGTTATTTAGTATTAAACATATAACATTCCCTATCAGCCAAAGCTGTTACAACAGGCCATTGCGTATGCCTGTTGCCAGGCTTTGTAAGCAGACTAGCGACAGTCCGTTGCGTTATCTGTTACACGCAGCAAGCTGCCGGCAGGTAGGCAACAAAACCTCGTTACAACAGATTAGCGGCACAGACCTAGCAGGCCTGCTGAGGAGAAATAGCATATATAATCTATCTATATATATGCAGTACTGCACTGAATTGCGCGCCTCTACAGGAGAAAGTTAGACTCTCGGATTTTTGCGACGCCATTATACTGTAGAAGATCGAGAGTTCTTCCTCGTGTTCTGCAGACATTTTTTTTTTTTTTTTTTACGTGAGGGAAATCTTGCATAAGACACCCCGGTCCGTCAGTAGTAGACCGGGGTAGTGTCGGATTCCTACCGACTAAAACCCTCACGGTGGGCACGGGGAAGTCAACCTAGTATTTGTGTTAACCTATAACAAGATTGAGAAAAAGTTGAATGTCGTATTTCAGTTATTTACCCAACAAGTGAGTTTATACCAGCTAATAAAAACAGCCACAAAGCTAAGTGAGTTTATACCAGTGAATTAAAAAATCCACGACGCTCAGTGAGTTTATACCGGTGAATTAAAAAAAGCCACGACGCTACTTGCACATACGTAAGTACACGTGTTTTAATATTCTGATTAGATATATAATACAAAATTTTTCCACATACAATGTACATGGCCAGCTGCATTTGGTCAATGACGTCAGACGTCTTGGTCCATTAGATTCGTTCTCTGCCTTTCCCTATGAGAACAACATGAGGATATTTAAGAAGTTTTGTAGAAAGCCGGGTCTACCTCTTCAGCAGTTATCCAATAGAATGGCGGAGATTGATGGTCATGGAAGTAATAGTACAAGGGTTGTAGGATCTTCAGATATTAAAGTATCTATGCCTCTTGGTAGCGATACTGAAATCTTCCAGTATCGCAAGATACAATTCAATGGCATATCGTTCAGTATTGATGTACGCGATAATTGCTGCATCTTGCACGACGGTGCCATATGTGTTTTGTGCTCCATCTCAAAGCACGAACATACATTCCAACTAGGGGTTAGAAAATTTAGTAAAGTCGAGGACATTTATGATATTGGTGTAAAGTCCTCGGCCTTAGGGTTATATAAATGTAGTATTTTAGGTGCTTTATTTTATATTAATACAACAAATATTCGGAAAAAATGTTACAGAATGCCTTTTGGCGATGCCAACCAGGATGGTAATGAAGAGGAAGGGCAAGAAAGAAGAGAATACTGCGTGGCTGAGATGCTACATCCCGACACATGTAAGATCACTCTTTATTTCAGGACATAATATAATACGTATTCTTCTCTCTGCATCTCTTTCAATATTAATATTTGTTTTACAGGCTACAACTAAAACCGAAGAGGACAAAGAGGCCTATAAAAAGTTGAACACAAAAATTTCTACTTGTGTCAACATAAATTAATATATCCATTTGTAGTTGCAGGTGCAAGGTTCACTAAGCAGATGACATTGCATGCTTCAACTCCTTTAATCTCGAGGTATGAATCATAACATTCTGTATAAAAAACAGTAATAAACAGTTTATCCTGGAAAACCATTATGTCAGGAGACAATATTGGACATTAAAATATACAGTGGAGGATAGAGCAAGACAGCAGTTATAAATATATGTATGTTATGATATATATATATCAAGGTTCAGATTCTGAACAAGTTTCCTGGACTCCAGACTATTCATCTTCTGATATGGATCACTGGAAAAATTTATGAAAAAAAATATATATATATGTTATAAATATTAATTTTTCCAGGGATCCATATCAGAAGATGAATAGTCTAGAGTCCAGGAAACTTGCTCAGAATCTGAACCTTGACGACACACTTTTATAGTTATCAAAACTGGTGAAGACTCCACTCTTTTAGATCATGCTACATTGTCCATAGTAACTTGTTTCTTCCATTCATACTAATGAATTGTACTTTTTTTTTCATGTAAAGCAACGCTGAAGTTTCAAGAAGAATCAGCTCGATACGTGGTGCATGTACGAACACGCCGGCCTCAGTCCAAATACAGTGAAGAAGAGGCATGCAGTCATCAGACAACGAAAAAATGAACAAACTACTAGCAGTGACATAGTATATATATGTATTATAACATATTATGTCATATAAATTAATAAAAACACATAATAATAATTTTGTATTGAGCTCATTCAAATGCCCCAGTAGAAGCGCTTCCCCTCAAATTTAAATGCCTGGTCGACTGGCAGGTCTGCCGGCATATTGCTGCGATACCGCGGATACAGTTTGGTATGAACTGTCGACAGGTTTTGTCAGAAATTGCCTGGATTTGTCGCAATTCTGCTGCAAGTCTGTTGCGAAATGGCTATTAGGGGTATGTACAAGCGCACAGATGTATAGAAAGGGAAGCTTGCAAAAAAATCGAAAAAGTACATATACTTTCCTGCTGTCTTGCACAGTTAATGATAAATAGATAATTATGTATACATTTATTAATTTCTTGTTCGCATATTTAAGACTTTTCTTTTATCAACATATCCTGTGAGATTGATTATATATTCTCAAAATATAATAAATTATACAAATCAGCCAGTGAACTACGTCTAATGTATTCTTGTAAGGTCTTCAACTATTTTTACAAGATCATCTACTGTGCCTTCCTTCTTTATACCACTGGGATCGTCGATCTATATATATATATAAAAAAAAGTTAATTAAAAGCTTGATAATTTACACAACGTAATTGAAGAAGCAATTTACGTACCATTAATCCACCCGCAACTTCTGCCATTTTATCAAGACTCAAATCAAGGAAACTTTCAATTAAATCTCCGTCTATAAAACCTTCACATTGTTCAATCTTTAATTCGGTGTTAAAACTTCTCCAAAAATTGTGTTCTATTTTACCAACACTTTTTATTACACTTGTTAATCTGTCTTCAAGATTTCTTAAGAATTCATAAAATGTAAATGGAATTTGTGTAACTAAACCGATCGCACCGCTAACGGTTCCAAATAATACACAACCTTGTGTAGGTGTACTAGACTCCCCTAAATTTTGCATTACCAAAGATCCATGCCGAAAAACATTAACCATATCACCTAAATGAAATTGTCCAACTTCTTGCATCTGTTGTCTTTCGTCTTCCGATGTAGCAGCGCTAAAGTAAATTTCCATTCATTATTTTGATATCAACCAACATGTATGCGTACATATACGTCTAATAAATTTATTGGAAAATTGCATGCTCACCTATCTTTTTGACAAACGAACAAATTGAAGCAATTCTCGGCCCCCAAGAAAGTATCATCGTCTAAAATTTCAATAGCAGTCATCCAATTTGGATTGTAATCCCTTGCTATTTCTTCAAAGCAACCTTCCATTGTTTTATACTGTAGTAGTGTAAGAGATCTCATAAGATCTCCAACTAATATGAAGTCACCTTTTGTTTTTAAATAGAGGGCAATGATATTATTGAAATGGCTACATTCCAATCTGAGTTCTTTCTCTGCAGTCCATTCAAACAAACGGACAGTACTGTTAATGCTAGCGAGAAGTTTTCCATTAAATTCGACTAAAGAATAACACGATCCTTTAATCTCCTTTTCAGCAACCTGTGTTAGTTTTCCATCACTCCAATGATATAAAAGTATTCTACCCATCTTTGGCTCACTTTCGTCCGGATTAACAAGGGCAGTGCCAACTACATAATAGGATGTGGGATCTTCGCCCAATTTTGTTGATATCAATGATAATGCATATTCGGTGGGCATCAACATATGCGCATGTAAAACTTCAAAAGTATGTTGGTCAATAATCAGCAGATTATGTACTTCAATTTCTTGACTAATGTCACTGGCCGTATGACCTGTAGGCTTAGTGTGAGATGCAATGTGGCTACTGCTAGACGTAGAAGCTGCCTGTGTAGATGCGGAGTGTCTAACAATGCTAACACCGCTACTATCTTGAATATCAATGCGCATTGTTATTACACCAAAAGTTTGGGAACTTTCTTGATAAGCAATTCGTCTTGGTGATTCACCGAGAGGAACCGTACGAATATGTAGTTTCTGTATTTCATCGATCGTTCCGATTGTTACAGTGCTATCTGTTGCTAATGCCAAGCTATCAGGATATGATTCTGCATTTAAGGAACACATATGATTTACTTCTTTCAAATTAACGTTGCTGAATACTAATTTATGATTTGATGAATAAATTACAGTAGGCCTGTCGGAACATGCGAAAACGTTGGTGGTGGATAATGACCTGAATGTTCTTAGAACTGTTGGCTGTGTACCTAAAGTGACTTTCTTTTTATCAGAAAGCATACCGTTTTGTTTATGTAAAGTAAAGTAATACATACTACCATCACCGAGAGCGCAGAGCAAATATGTATTACCTTCGAAACATGTCATTAAAATAGATCTAGGTATAATTTCACCGCCGAGTAATTCTTTATTAATTTCTTCCAAAGCAGGCAGAGTTAAAATACGAACGGAAATATCTGTCCATAAGCCTACTGCTACAATTTTTGCTTCGGTATTGCCATCCAACGGAGATATATCTAGACAGGCAACTTCGTATTGCAAAGTAGCAAAGCCTTTCGGCAAAATTTGCCCGCACGAAATTTCCATATAAAACAAATCATTTCCGGTAGCGCAAAGTACTTGTGTGCCATTGCAAGCAACAACACTAATGGTTCTCTTATTTTCGGGCTCCCATTCAGAAACAACTGTCTTAGTCTCGTGTGAAATTAATCTGGCCGATGTTGGTGTTATCTGAATAAATAAATCATTTGTAACATTTCCGGTATGGAAAGTTTGTTCGTCGGCAACAAAACCTGGAATATCTGTTTCTTCAACCTCTTCTCCATTTAAAGTCAGAATCCTTGTTTGTCCAACGAAAGATAACACCAAGGTGTTATCGAAATTACCAACGCCAATTTTCAACGCCCACATACCCTTGATACCTGGCAAATCTATGCTGGCATGCTCTTCAATACCTATACCATTTCTAATAATTCTAAGAGAACCTTCTTTAAATGCTCCAGAACATGTAACCATTTGTCCTTGACCTTGCCTTTCCAGATCAACTACTGCCATATCAACTATCGGTGCTAAATTAGTAAAAGTTTCCATTGGTACACAGTATGAGCCATTTTCATCCGCTTTTGTAATTAGTTTAACTAACTGTGAATCACCCAATCTACTACCAACAAATATTACACCGTTATCCAAATATGTAATGCATTCCGGTATGCTAATTTCTCCTAAGAGTTCAACTTTTAAATCTTTTACAACTTGTGTACCGTCCGGTTTCTTCTCTTGTTCCAAAAATAACATGAACAAGTGGCCAGCCATGTCTCCTAGTAAGTATCGAAGGCCTTGATTATCAACTTTAGCATAGCATATGATTGTACTTTGTTTAATAATTGGAGGTACAACAGCAACGTACGTATTTCCATCATGGTACAGTATACTTTCTTGACCTATTATTATTGCTCCACAAATAGGAGAAGGTACAGGAATCACTATCATAGCTTCACGCTCTACATTGTCCTGTCTCCAAGGTATTTTAACAAATTCCTTATCTCTCAAGGAAATCTCATGTGTTTTCACATGTCTTCCATTAATATCTTGGTGAATTAAAATCAAAGTAGGATTAGCACAACCATGTAGAAAATTCACATCTTGTACTTGCTGTTCATCCATACGTATCGACGATGCTTTTAATTCAGGATTATCCTTATCAAGCGGTATAATTTTAAACAGGCCATCGTATAAACGTAAACCGATTACACGTGCTTTGGGATCGATTACAGCTTTAATTCCTGTTTCAGAAGCCTTCCCAATACGATCCGCTACATTTCCATGCGCTTTCGTTATAATTTCTATATCTTCTCCTTCCCCGATGCATTCCAAAATCATTGCATTGTAACGTGTAGTTAAAAGAAACAAAAGATCTTTTTTCTCATGCTGTAGAAATATTATTATTCGTTAATTGTACTGCCATTTTATTATAGTTTAAAATTGGAATTAATTGTATTCACAAAAATGCTAATTTATTATTTGCATGCTTCGATCGTGCAATAATATAGACACATAAATTAAAACCAATTGATTCATTGTAAGTTATTTAGGTCATATTATTCCTAGGAAAAATAATTCGAATATACATATATTTTATATATTACGTAAATTCCAAAAAATTGTAACTTAGTAGAAAACAGTGGAAATAAATAGATAAACTGCAAAAGTGTGAAACAAGGGTACCAGTATAACCTTACCGGCGGTCTAAAGAATTTAACAACAGCAATTTTTCCGTAAATTCCAACTTCTTTCAGTGGTCTCAGACCCTCCGGAGTAACAAGATAAATTTCTAATCGTACATTTTTTGCTAAGACAAGATTCAAATCCGTAGGCGAAGTGAAATTACCTTTAGAAATAAGAAGTAAATAATTGTTTATCTACGTACGTATATAATTTTTTTGCGAAACAACCCTACTTACCTGTCACACATGCGGTGACAGCCGTAGGCTTGTGTGCCGTTACTACATAATGATGAGACATTGCTTTCATAATATTTTTCCGGCAGCAATTTTTATAAATTTGTTAACACTTCAAGTACAAGTATATGCACACAACCAAGCGCTGTCCTTGAGTACTTTTCAATTTCACGCGCCACGAAGTTGGCAACGTTTCATAGTGTATTAAGCCTGGTTCCCAATAAACAGAAAAAGTATTTCAAAATATGATCTTTTGAACGAATATTACTTTTTAAATTACTAATTAAGATCTTATATGCTTTGCAAAATTTGTATTATCGTAAAATATCCCGAATATTACGGTATTATATCTGTAATATATTCAATTATAAAGAATAAAAATCAAGTTTAATGTAATATTTGCTTATTTAAATCCGTTGAAAAAAAAAAATGCATTTTTTCATACATATCATTTATCATATTTTTTAACAAATAAAAAATCAAACTTTATGTACATTCTGCAATATAACTTATGACAATAACAGTACGTTTATTAAATTTTTCGAAGATACTTATACTCTAGTGTAGTAAAGCTATCTTATAATCGGACATATTCACATTGTTGAAGGTTTTTTAACCGAAGCTCATCGATCCTTTTACATCCAGTTCCAGGAGAATAATGACGATAAAAGAAAATTTCGAATTTATTATAAATTTAGGGTGTGAAATATTGAACATATTACATTTCCAGACCATAAACTAACTTCTATTTTCATACTTTAATCTGTACAACTGTATGTACAATATCACATCATACTTTTAGCTACAATATTTATTTCCGATGGCATCTAGATTTATAAACATTATTAGTTGATGGTCTGCGAATCCCACAATTAAACATTCCACTTAATAAAATGGCAGTTCATGAAAAACAGGCTTTTTAAACAAATTTAGGTCAGCTGCATCATAATTATAACAGAATGGTGATAAAATAACAATATAAAAAGTCTACCACACAATATGCAGCTTTTTCCAATTTTTGATCAACGTCGTAACAGTCTAGCCTGCAAAGTACGAGTTTTATCCTTTATAAGACTAGGTATGTATGTATATCCTACTTTATTACGTATTCAAGTTTACACAAAACAGTCTTAAAAGAAACATGGGAAGTAAATTTGTAAGAGCACGTTATAAAGTAATCTAAGATTCCATATCCAACGCCAGGAAGAGGATCTTTTATTATTTAATTGCAACACATTTCATTTGAAATAGCATTGTTTCCTAAGCTTGTAGGATTAAAGTAAATACATAGGACCAATGACGTATTTAATACGACTTGTTATGTTAATTCTTAAAACATTGAATAGACTTTTCATATAAAAAACAGCTCTTTTTATAATTTATGTAGGGAGACCAATCAATTTTTTAAACAGTTATGAAACCATTTAAAAGATTAACTATCACAACTATCGCTTGTACTATTAGTACTAGACACAGAATTGTCTTTGCTCTGACTACTTTCGCGTCTAGAAGCATATCCTGTATGTTCCGGAGATGAACTAGAATTTGAAACGAGACAACTACATCTGCTCCTATTTTCATTACTTGTACTATCACTGTCGCTTTCGCTATCAACACTTGAAACTGGACTGCCGTGTCTTTGGGACCTTAACGATTCGTTTTCCCGTTTTAATTGTTCATTTTGCTGGGTTAAATCATCTATCCGTTGTTGGCAAATCTTTAATTTCTTCACTGATTCTGAATCTGTACTACTACTTTTGTTTTCCATGTCTCGTTCTTCCGTTTGATGGAAATTCTTACCGCGTAGTCGTTTTGTTAACAAATCTACTTTTGCTTCTAATTGTAAATATTCTTGTATCAGTTCCGATTTACTTAACGCACTTAATCTTTCGGCGTGAAGATCTTCGTATGCAGTAGAGAATTCCTTTGTTAAAAATTCTTCTTCATCTTCCGGAGATGAATAGAAATAATCTTCGTCAGAGTCAACACTGAAACTAGAATCCCTAGTACGAGATGGAGCTGAAGGTTTTTGAAATGTAGCGGGTACATCTGATGATGCAGCTTCTGAAAGCTTTTGATCAAGGTCTGGAAGATCACTGTGATCGTCCATTAGAAACTGTGTTGTATTATATGGAGCTGGAGGTTGTCTACCAGTTTTTGCTAATCGGCAACTAGATCTATATCGCAGCTGTTGTTGATACGACAATTGTTGTTTCGAATAAGGTTTTAATTTTCTATTCTTAGGTTTACCTCGACGTGTCTTTCTTTTTTTTGCTGCAATATCAATTCCATCCTCATGTTGACCACCTTCCTGATCTCCACTACCACTACCGCTTTCAAATTTTCCAGATTTCTTTATTAATAACTTTGGACACTGAAACATAAAAAGATTTCTATCAATTTTTCACTATTCGATACATCTTAAGCGCTATATTGTATATAATATATCACAAAGCGATTTTGTTGGTTTCATTTAAATATCATCTTTATCAGTACAATTTATATTATAAGGTGTTGCAATCAATATCGAATGATTAACACTTGGACAAAAGTAATATTTAATTTTGTAGTATAAATAAATTCGTGTGAATACGTTTAACAATACGTGTAAAACATTTAAATCAACACGCGTTAACATATTTGACGGATTTTAAATTAGGTAAGTAGATATCTTACGGTTTTCCCATTGACATAATCATTTTTCTTAGTGTTTTCTCCAGCAGAGAGCGACACTTGTTCCAAAGCGGCTAACGATGACGCCGCAGGCGTCGGCTGAGCTTGTACGCCCTTCACGTCACGTACTTCATCAATGCCGCCTGACACTTTCTCCGTAACCATTTTGACATCATGATTCTCCATATTTGTAATATTGACCAGAATTCGGCGATTTGCAGTGGTACAAGCACTCATTACCGTTAAAAACACTATCTCATCTACCGATACCTTCTACTCTCGCTTTACGAACCGTACGCCTTCACCGCAAACAGCGACTGAATCGCCATGTTCGATTTGTCCGTGATTCCGTGCGATAGCGAAGCGCGACGTGCAAACGTTTTAAAGAGAGTAGGGAGATTTACTCCGAAAGGTGGGGTGAACGTATTTGTCCCTACTGAAACCCCCACCAGTTTCGCTTATCCTTCAGGTACTGCTCCCTGAGAGAGTATGGCGACTCTTCGCTTCTCTTGCACACTGCACCCTTAACGGTGTTAATTTAATGTTTATTACGTAGACCGAACGAGGAGACCGATAAGCGTACGGCAAGTATATTCGGTAGCTGTAGTATGTTTGAAGTATTGGTTGGATTTTTAATCTCTGCGATACACATTTGAGATTTTTTAAAAGATTTAGATCGACTCAATTCAATGGTAAATCATTTATTACGGTTAACGAACGAAATTCTAAATCGATTTTTACAATATGTATATGTATACGTACGCGTTAGAGATAGCATTTTATAAGTTAGAAATTATAAAATCCCCCCAATTCTACGATATTATGCTTTTGTTACACTTGCTTAAGGCCCATGCATACATATGTATACAATATTCACATTACCCATACTTTTCCCGTGCATCTGCGCTTCTGTAACTTCGCTAAATAGAAACCTTCGGTGCTGGTAGTGCTCGATCAAGTCGGGTGAAGTCGGCTTGTAAATCGTAAATAGAAAGTGGTTGTCTTTTGCACACAGCTACTGGTACTTAATTAGGAGTAATGTACCTGCTACTTTTATACGAAACATACAACAGAGAACTTGTACCGTTGCAGGTTGCATGGAAATATGTACTTTTCTATAGTACGTTCGAAACGATAAACATTCGTTTTCTAATGCGACGCAGTTTCGGTGTTTGTTGTCAACGCTACACTGCAATATTTCATGTGCAAAACTTTCGTAATAGAAATCTGTAATACATTAGACGGATTTTATTTCCATACACTGAACTTATTCTCCGCGTTATAAATATCCTGACAGTTACACATTTCCTCAATTTTGTAGCTTACATAATATGACAAAGTAGAACATATGCACGTATTTGTAAACTCTCAGTTCATTAGAATCCATATCTGTAGATGTCAAACGTGTTGATTTCTAAAAGCGGACAATAATTTGTATTTGCATTATGTACCATTAGAATAGAAACTCAATTGAAATAGCATGAAAGTTAGTAATCCAGATGAAAACAACTTACAAGCCAGAAGGTACCGAAAGGTAAAATGATGTAGCTAAATTGTTTGCTAAACCCAAGTATACTCTGTTTGGTGTGATACATACATATACCGACCTACTTTACACGTAGTTACATATAATTGTATTATGGCTTATTATACGCACTCAATTTCATACTTGCAATTGGATAGCTACACGCAGATTTCCTTTCACACGTATCGTGGACAATATCTTTCGATTCAATTTCGATTTAATTCGCTTTGGTTAAAACTCCATTCACACCGTTGTTTTTGTATTTCAAGACGTAATGTAACGCCACGAATAGATATGTAGATTAAGAACTTCTGTATTTCATCGTCCCATATTCAATGAAATTCTAAATGATTTTCCAGCACATTCATAAATGCATTTCTCATAGTAACTCTGCAGGTTATACGGTGAAATTGGTAATGGTGGAGAAGCGGGTAGGAACTATCAAATGTGGAAATATATTTAGCAATGTTAGTTTAACGAGGTATCAGCTCCAGTCAAACGTCGCTTTGCCTATGACATATGCACATGTATGTATATACTTAGTACGAGTATAACCGAAAAATAACAAGAAGCTTTTCACTCTTTCAGCGTGTAAGATGCTTATATTCTAAACGATTTTCCTTGCTCGTTCAATGTGCGTATCGATCGTAGCTGTGTATATACATACATATTTACTGTTGTGGAATTTGGAATAATGAGCTTTTGCACTTTGACAATGGAAACGAATACAATGTTTATAAACGATTTGTTCTCTCTCATTCTCGCACATGCAATAGAAATACCAATTATGATCGCTCCGCGTCTACTATGCAATACAGAATAATAATAATTTTTTATGTGTCCCCTATAGAGCATCAAATAAAATGAGTCTTTTTTTAATTCTGATATTAATCTTCTTTATATATCGACAAGTTTTTATACGTTCAATCTGTTTGACCATTTTAAGTAGAATTGCGTAGACGCTTTCAAGATTGATTCTTCGTTATCGTTTGATGCAAACGGTAATAGCGTTTATACAATTGATTTGAAAGCTTTTCCTCCAAAAATAAACACGTGAAGCGAAAACGAGTTAGCCGTGGACAGGATGGAGATAACGAAGATCGTGGAATTTGTGTCCACTAGTTCTGTGCATTTCAGCTTTCGTGAAAATTAAAAATACATTATCATTATTAAATTTTCGAATGTTCAACTTTACAGTAACTTCTAATAGTATATCATATTATGTTTTAACACTTAACAACATAGCATTGCAATTTTTCTGCTTATTATCGACATTGTTGCTGCTTTCAAGATGATAAACAATGCATAATTACGACTACGCGGCAGAATAATATTTTGCCGAATGATGATTGACTTTTTATGTGAGGCATCAGCATTCTTTAATTCGAATGGTTCACTTTATGAATAATATTCTGATAATAATTAAATCTTCTTTATCCAAGAAACAATTGAGGACAACCGAATGATTAATTGGCATGTTAACAATAAATTATTCATATAAATTCGTATATATGTAAGGGAACGCATGTAATACAATGACATGAACCACCAATCCAAGAAGGGAATATCGTACGTGACTAGCGCAACTATAAATACGTCCTCAATGTAGGAGACTCCTGAGCCACCTTCCTGTGCATTTTTTTCTTCAAGTATAAATTCTTTGTGCTCGAATTGGTCACGCACATACCATTCGTACATATTTTGCTCTTGAATTGGTTACGCGGATAGAAACATCCGTGCATGACAAACATACCTACACGTAATAATAATGTATCACTAAATGTAAGGTATTAAGTTACAATGCGCACATGATCGACAAACTGTTGTTTTAATATGACCTCAATGATCGCCATTAATACATATTGTTCACGTTTATTTACTTATTGATACAAAATCGGAAACATAATTCGTATAAAAAAATCATTGAAATAGTTGTTTCTGTACTTCATATATTTACTAACACGTTACCTTGGATAACTTTGTACTCGATCTTAAAAAAAAAAAAAACAAACAAACAAACGATTATATCGGTATGCGTGAGCTTTCGCTCTTAAGAAATTAAAAAAATTTTTTTATTACTACACAAAAGAGCCAGGTTTGGTTACAATGACCTTGAAATCGAGAGTTATGTCGATATCGTTATGCAATGTTTTCACTATGCAATCCAAGAACAACAGGAACCGAAAAAATGGACGAAGTAGAAAGGGATCAAGGAATGAGTAAGAAAAAAGAATGGGGCTGATTATTGACTTATTTTGTCGCACGACGTAATTTGAATAGTGCTTCTCCAAAATGTATGGGATATACATAAATGCACTCCTTCCTTGCGTTATCATTGTTCCAAACCTACTTTCCGGCGGAGCTCTTTCAATGTAAATGTATTCTAGCGTAAGAAATGGGAAGTATATATACTTCATAGCTAATCACCACGAATTGCATGTCACAATGTTGGACGAACACTGCACAGCTTTTTGCTCGTTTCTTTTTAGGAGGACTGAAAATAAATGCCACTTCGTGTACTTCATTTTGACTTACGTAATTATAATTGTAAGGAACATGACGAAGCATGACACAAATTTTAGAAGTGTAATTTTATTTACTGGAATTGTCCTAGAGAACATAATACCCTGTTAGCCTTTTGTAACACGGATGATTTCATGAAAATTAATTGGTTGTTTTGGGTCATAAAATAGATAAAATGAAAATAATGTAATTGTCGTACTGTGCAACTTTTGTATCCACATTTTTTACTGTATACATTATCTTTTTAATGTGCTCATTAAAAAAAAAATAACGTAGGTATTTGTCGAAGTGAATGAACGTTTGCATTCCGATAAACCGTTAAATGGAGTATATTTTTTTTGAGAAATTGGGTTGCGGAAAGAATAACTTGTTTCTTATATAATACATACATATCGCACATTAACTCATAACAGGTATAAGGTCAACAACCAGTTAGTCGTACAACGATAATGAATTAGAGTTAAACGCATTAAGAATGCAAGCCTTATCAAATTCGTGACTTCTTTATGTACTAATAGTCATTGATATCACAGGCTCACAAAATTTGATTGCGTAAAGCGTAATAGCTTTCATACTGGAGTAAGCTCCTACATGTATATGTATGTTATACAAATTATACTTTTCTAAAAAGCTGATCATCATGGATTAACATAATACGAAGTGGTAATCATCGAGTGAAAATGTTGCGCGTATTAAAGGATACAGTTCATAATTCGTATCGGAAGTAATAATCGATATGTGACAAGTTTCTGGTCCTGTATGATTTCGACATAAAAAGTTAATTTAAATAATTGTATAAGTTTGCCTGTAACCTAGATACTTATATATGCAGATAGTTTATGAAAAGTAACTGAAAGTATTGCGTTATTCCGATTTATCATTTGATCTCTCGTGAAATTATTTTTAAGCAATACTCACAGAATGCGAATATTTAGTAATACATATCTCTCTAAAGATTTGCTTTAAGAGCAGTATCAAGGTAACAGCGAATGATGGAAATCAGGTCCAATAGTTGGCATTTATGCGCGCGCGCGCAAACACAACTGAACACGAGGCTCTAACTTGTGATGAAACGTATAGCTTGATATCGTGCTCGTACGCACGTGGGCACCTTTTACAAGAGATTAATACTCGACATATGTGTGAGTACTTGTGTACCATATGCATCTGAAAAATGTATGTATATATAAAGAGAGAGGTACATGAAACGATCAAGATTCCTATGAATGATTCAGAAGCTTGAATTTAATTAAAATTCCTATTGTTTATGAATGAAATACATTTCGATATGAATTTCTACGACACGTGATATTGAAAAAACTGTCAAGAATATACATATGTTTCTTTCATGAAGCATACGAATTCAGAATGTACCGCTATCTGTCGGAACTAAACGAAAGTAGATTGTTCCGAAACAGAGATTCGGTCAAATGCATAAAGACTACATTTTATCACCGGACAAATATATAATTATTTATTTCTCAAATAAAAATAATATAGACATGGTATCAATTGTCAGCATTAACTATATATTCTATTAAAACATTTTATAGTTACACCACCTATAGTACTATTTTGTACATTTAACAAATACTTTTTAGTAATCTAATACGAAATATACAACCATACAAAAATTATTTATACATACGTTACCATAGAGAAGTTTTAAATTTATAATAAATTATGTAGATAAAAATATAGAGAGCCTTGCGTACAAAATGTATATATAAAGCTAGTTCTTTTTTATAAAATAATCGAACGATTGTTAACTGTCATTGCTTGTGTAAAGTTTTGTGTTATTAAATATAAAAAAACCTAATTAGGTACTCACAAATAAAACATTCAAGATTACTATTATCAAATTCACTCGAAGACAACGATTGTTGTCTTACTCGTTTTATAAAAATGATAGTTAACAATTTATTCAATTAGGAGTTCATGCTCATCTATTTCGTTGAATGTTCTATTAATATTGTTAACCCATTCCGTTAATCTTTTGTCTTGCCCTTTTTTGAATTTATCAGGTTTTTTTCGTTTCTTCGCATGTTCAGTCATTAACTCTTCTTCCTCTTCATCGCTCTCTCCTTCCGAGAAACTGAATTTCACTGCCCGTTTCCGCTTGTATGAATGTCGTGGTGGCTAAAGTATATACATGTTGCATAAAAGCTTGTTAATATTTTATAAGATATATCTACTAACTAAAAAAAAAAGAACATACTTGTCTAAAATGTGATGGTTCATAATCGACAAACAATGGAATGCCAGATACAGAAACAGAAGCAGAAGTATCTGCATCAGATATAATGTCAAATGTATCAGAAAAATTAACAGTATCAATCGGTGCTTTGTATTTTTTGCTCTGCAATGGTTTTGCTTGTGTGTTCTCAGTATGTATATTTTCCTTATCATGTATATCTTTTAATTTTTTATTCTGCAACTTATTTTTTATCTCACCAATGGACAATCTTGCAAGTTTTTTAATATTTTGTGCCCCTACAATTGGTTTCAAAACCCTTCCCATATGGTTACTTATAATTTCAGGCCCAGGAATAAGCATGTCCTGATTAGTATCATCATGATCATCAAAACCAAATGCATTTTCTAATTCCATTTTGGAATTATTTAATTTCTTCACTACTCTACCACTAACTGGCGTTGATTTTGCATCATCAAAAATTCCATGGTGTGTGTTGATTGTGGTACTCTGTGGTACTTCCATTACATTTAAATAATTATTTAAGTTTGACTGTCTCAATATCCTCTGTTCACTCAAAACTGATCGGTTCTGTAAACCCGATGGTCCAGGTTGTGGATCGTAATTTTCTTTTTGTTTATCACCGGATGTAACTAGTACATTTTCTTGACGAGCTTGAAGTTTAATTTTTGTTGTTCCTTTCTTAACATCTGTTTGGGGACTTAAAACATTAGTCTGCTTTTTATTTTCATTATTATCGAATTTAATTACGTTATTTACATTAGATGTAGCTGTACCAGTTGATTCAATACTTGGTTGAATGCTTTCAACATCACTTGTTAATCTTTCACTCACTTGCTCTGCGACATTAGATTGTAAAGAATGATCTATGTTTGTTATTTCAGTTCCAAATTTCCTTGGAGTTAAGGATGTTTTTAATTTAGGCGTATTGCGTCTCTCTGTGCTAATATTCTCATTATTCTCGTGAAAATGATTTTTTATCCTTGTTGGAGTTCCATACTGTTTGGATTCGTTATTTAATGTCCGTACAAATCTTTTGCTCGAAATATCATATTTACTATTGTGCGGCGTACTTTGAAACACATTTTTCACTTGAGAAAAGGTCAGCACTGGCGATGCCCTCCAGGGGCTACTGATTTGAGGATTTTCGGACGATTTTGTAATGGGAGATAATGACTTTTCCAACGAAGAATGGTTAAGTGAATTTTTTTGTTGCAATGTCAACCTGTTGGCAAAAATATTTGTTGGCCTAAATGGCCTAAAGTCATCAGAATTTGATACTCGTGAAGCACCCATTATTTTAATGGTTTTATCGCTTATATCGTACACTGATATAACTACAGGCTTAGCAATTTTAGTATCAACAGTTTGATCTTTTATTACATTCTTTGATTCCTTTGACACATTTGATTCTTTGTCTACTTCCATATCTTCATTAGAATTTTCGAGTAAATTCTTTTGTAACCCCTTGTTTTCATTTTTCGTTAATAGTTCTACAGAATTTTTATTTTGTTCAGATTCAACAGGATCTGTCTTTTTATCCTTTTGAGACTTTTCTGTACTTGGTTTCAATTTACGGACTTCTGCTCCTTGCAAATTATATCTCGCAGAAATACTCTTTCTTTTCTTGTTTGCTAGTGTCTTTTTTACAGTGCCTTTTTTTATTCGTCTTTTTGGTAATCTTTCTTTCGTATCATTAATATCAAATTTGAACTCATAAATTTCACTGGTACTGTCCATTAACTTTTCTGGCGGAAGACATTCATAAATTGGCTGTTTTGCCTTGCTTATACTTGATATTTTTTCCAGTGTCTCTTTTACTGATTCTAAATCCTTTCTCACCTTTGTAGAATTTGTTTTGGAGCGTAGCAATTTAATTTTTGATTGGTTCAAAAATGATTCCTTTAACGACATTTGCCTGGAATTAGAAACATTTTTATTGGTCCTTTTGTTAATTTTCCGTTTCGTATCTTTTACATCCTGTTCACATCCAGTAGCTCTACTCCGTGTTATAATTTTCTTAGGAGTTGGTCTATTGTTGATGTCCTTTTTCAATAACTTTCCATTTCTCGTACTTCTTTGCTTCTCATTTTGCGTAGTACCCTCTGCTTGTGAATTTATGCTATCGGTTTTCCTGTTTCTTGTTCTTTTAGCCAAAGTTACAGATCTTGTACCTATTACTTTTGTGGTACTTTGCAATTTCGAATTTTTATCAATGTTACTTTTGCTTTTTAAGACTGGTTTTGAACTCGAACTTTTATCAATAATACCCTTGGTTTTAGTGGCCGTTTTTGAACGGGAAGTTCTATCCCCCGACTGAGTTTCTTTCGAATTTGAAGTCGACGAGGTATGCTTCCTTGTTAAATAAGGGCCCATTTTTTTTAACAATCACATTTAAAACTGCAAAAGATATGAAACATTAAATAAGAAGTTTAGCATATTGCAAATGTTAATTTCCAAATCACATTATCAATAATAATAATACTTGCTTACTTTATTGTCACAGTTATTACTTTTATTAAGCTAATTAAGTATATTATTTTTATTCAAGTGTTCAGTATGGAAAATAATCTATGGAACCCATCATTCATATATGAAGAATATTATGAATTAAAATAAGTTCGCACAATAGATACTAGAACAACACTTTGACAACCATCGACATTTACAACTAATGTTAAATTGTGAAATTGTATTCAAGTGAAAAGTGATGTGTATCCAAAGAGTAAATTAAATGATAACATATATGTATCATGTAAAACAATGTTTTAATATATTCTATTTCTGTTTTTTTCACAAATAACCAAACATCTGGTTCCTTACGCACTCACAAAAACTTGCAGTATTTACAACACTTATGAAAACGTATATAATAGTAATGATGCCAAAAAAATTTTAAATAGTGTAAGATATTTGTAGTTCTGTCAGAAACTGTAATTAAAATTCAAATGGTTGCAAATTTGCATTAAAAATAATATAGCTGATTGGTATGACACAACAACAATGTTTGAACAAAGGAACTATTTTTGTGTCATGATTCTGACAATATTCCGAAACATTATTTAACGTATCTGAGGTTAATCAAGATAAAAATCCATAAAAACTTACCTCCGCTACAAAGTTGAAGCTGGAATACACTGAATTAGCACACCTTTGACAAATAGTTTAATCAGGCCGATGCGATTACGTTCAACACAAATCACGTCTGCCACTTTCCCTTTTCATCCATCCACAAAAAATATTGCGCAGTAACAGAAATCTTTCATTGGACTATTTTGTGCACAGGTCCAACGGAATACAATGAATGTATAGCATCATAACAGAAAACAGCATTAGTTTATAACGCAAATAAAACCGGTCGAAAGGTACAAATACTTCGACTGTAGAACGGAAAGTCCATTATGGCCAAACCATCCTACCATCTTCTACGCACTAGGTGGCAGTAGTATCGGTAAGAAAGTTTCTAATTATAATACAGCAATATAATACTTTCATCAAAATTTAATGTGTTTTACCTATTGTGTACTTTACCCTTTACGTTATTTTCTATTTAGCTTGCACTCTAAATATATTTTCAGATACAGTATTAAATATTGTGCGGGAGCATAGAAGGTGTCATATCTACGATTTCTTCTGTCTATGTTAAACTGTTCGAAGCATATCCTTGTAGTATTTCCCGCCAAACTTTTAGTACTGCATGCTCCTATTATTGTATTAAAAATAAATCCGAAATTAATTAAAAATGGAAGGTTTCGACGATCCAGGAATATTCTTTTCCGATAACTTCTCATTAGGTGAATCTAATAATGAGACTCAAACAAATCTTCAATTTGCGAAAAAGAAGTTTATGGAGTTTATTAGACAATTTCACGAGGGTAATTTCAATTACAAATATAGGTATGTGTATACATAACAATTTGCATGATATTCGTCGTTAAATTAATGTTGTTCATTTGTCAGACTCCTTTTTATCAGACAATAAACCCGTTTTTCTTTTTAGGGATACCTTAAAACGTAATTATAATCTCGGTAACTTTTGGGTAGAAATTAACTTAGAAGATTTAGCAGCATTTGATGAATCCCTTGCCGAAAAAGTTTACAAGCATCCCACAGAATATTTACCAATTCTGGAGGAAGCTGCAAAAGATTTGGCAGATGAACTTACCGCTCCCAGACCAGACGGTGAGGAAAAAGTGGAAGACATACAAGTATTATTATCTTCAGATGCGCATCCAAGTTCATTGAGGGGAATGAAAGTAAGATAAAATATTAAAACATTTTCGTCGCAAACAGAAATACATAATACTCTTAATGCAGTACAATAATGATCAATGTTAACTTTTTTTTAGCCCGATGTGGTTTCCAAACTAATTAAAATACCTGGTATTATTATTTCTGCATCCGGGATCAGAGCGAAAGCAACAAAAATCTCTATACAATGTCGATCTTGCAGGAGCACCCAAAACAACATTTCTATCAGACCTGGATTAGAAGGATACGTTTTACCTAGGAAATGTTCAACAGAGCAAGCTGGACGGCCAAAATGCCCATTGGATCCCTTTTTTATAATGCCAGATAAATGTCAGTGTGTTGACTTTCAAACTCTGAAATTACAAGAACTTCCGGATCATATTCCCCAGGGCGAAATGCCAAGACATTTACAACTGTATTGCGAGCGGTATTTGTGCGATAGAGTTGTGCCAGGCAATAGAGTTCTTATTTTGGGCATATATTCTATTAAAAAAGTCACTAGAACTACTGGCAGAGGAGCTGCAAAGGAGAAATCATTAGTTGGTGTTAGAGCCCCTTATATAAGAGTTATTGGCATTTCCGTAGATGGGGAAAATACAGGAAGTGGTAAATATTGCCAAAAGACTTTAAACATTAGTGAATCCTTGTTCAAGATATTTATCCTTGGGTGGTTCATTTTTTTGTTAGGTACTCATCCATGTATTACCAATGAAGAAGAAGATTTATTTAGACGCATAGCGTCTGATCCGAATTTATACGAAAGAATCGCAAAAAGTATAGCCCCCAGTATTTTTGGCGCATTAGATATTAAAAAAGCTATAGCATGTTTGTTAATTGGTGGGTCTAGGAAAAGAATGCCTGATGGTCTCTGTAGAAGGGGAGATATTAATATTTTAATGTTAGGAGACCCTGGTACAGCAAAATCACAATTATTAAAGTTTGTAGAAAGGGTTGCACCAGTTGCAGTCTATACATCTGGAAAAGGGAGTTCAGCTGCTGGTTTGACAGCATCAGTCTTACGAGATCCGGTAACGGTAAGTAGCAAACATTCAGCGGCTTTAAAATTTAAAATAATAATTCGTGTCTATTATAAAGTATTTCATTTACCTTGCAGCGAAATTTTGTTATGGAAGGGGGTGCTATGGTTCTTGCCGACGGTGGCGTTGTTTGCATAGATGAATTTGATAAAATGAAAGAAGATGATAGAGTTGCTATACACGAAGCTATGGAACAACAAACCATATCTATTGCAAAGGCTGGAATAACTACGACATTAAATACACGATGTTCCGTTTTAGCAGCGGCAAATTCGATATTTGGCCGTTGGGATGATATAAAGGGAGAAGAAAACATCGATTTTATGCCAACGATTTTATCACGTTTCGATATGATATTCATTGTTAAGGACGTGCACGAGCAAAACAAGGACATATTATTAGCGAAACATGTAATGAATATCCACACTAATGCAGATCAAGTTACAGAACAATCCGCGGAAGGAGAACTACCGTTGCATATTTTGAAGAAATACATCTATTACTGTAGAACGTAAGAGTGCTTCTTATTTGAAAATACAATGTTTGTTCTTCATTAATTTATATACTTTGTTTATAGCCGTTGTGGGCCCAGGCTCAGCAAAGAGGCAGGAGAGAAATTAAAAAATCGTTATGTTGTAATGCGAGCTAGCACCAGGGAACACGAGAAAGATACAGAAAAAAGACTTTCTATTCCCATAACAGTTCGGCAATTAGAAGCTGTAATAAGAATTTCGGAATCTTTGGCTAAGATGCGATTGCTACCTTTTGCGACGGAAATACACGTTAATGAAGCACTTAGACTTTTCCAAGTGTCTACTTTAGATGCTGCAATGTCTGGATCCTTAGCTGGTAATGTAATTGCTCTATAAGTATTTTCTTTTGTTGCGGTTATACATAAACGTATAAATGTGATCAATTTTTAGGAGCCGAAGGATTTACCTCAGATGAAGATCATGAAATGTTAGCTCGTATTGAAAAACAATTGAAACGTAGATTTCCCATTGGAAATCAAGTATCGGAACAAAATATTGTGAAAGACTTTACGAAACAAGCGTACCCAGAACGTGCTATTTATAAAGTTATACACACAATGATACGTCGGGGAGAACTTCAGCATCGTATGCAACGGAAAATGTTGTACAGATTGCATTGAATTGTAATTTAATTTTTTTCTTTGCACTTTGTATTGTATATTTTTTTTAATTGATTGGAATATCTGAACTAAGTTTAGCCTAATGTATTCACAGCGGACACCTCCCCTAACTTATACCGGTAATGTGAATAATACTCGTCTGGGATAGATACAACAAATTTTACATTTTTATACTTGTAGGAATTAAATATCCATAAATAGTAAAGTTAGAATTTAACCAACAGGAATTAACTATTTGTTCACCTATACCGATATTTCTTCTTTTTTTTGTAATGACCATTTTACAATTCTCATATTCTCTATATATTGTATTACTTTTACACATTGCATTTGACTAGTCAAATAAAATGGCCTATTAATCTATTATAATCGTATTTAGGTTAAAAAGAAAAATCTTTCCCGCGTTACGGTGCACAAGTATTGAATATATCTAGCGATCTATTGTATCGATATATGTAATCGATATTTTTTTTTTGTACGAAACGGGAAACAAAAATATAAATATTGTTTTTCTAAATAACGTGCGTGTACAATGTATAGCATAAATATTGTCTATTTATTTCTGATTAATTAGAGAAAAATTCGAAGAATGTTGAACATTATTTCGTTGCGAAAAATTTGGTCATTATAGTTGGCAACAGTGAATGTCAGTTACGCGATAGTTCAATACACTCTATGTTTGATTACATTTGTTTGAAAATGAGTACCGTGTTGTATTTTTATACAATTTTCAAATAAAAGATTTCACTCTAATTTATGACTGAACAATTTGTATCTACGAAGCGCAAACATGTTGATTTACGATGTTCTACATAAAGAAACAGTATATCATTCAGTTATCGGAGATCTTCGTAATTATGGGGTTAAATACCGCTTCAAAAAAAACATGTTTAAAATAGAAAGACCAGAAGGAATTAAACATATTTCGAAGAAAGTTTTCAAGACACCTTTGTTATATCAATCGTTGGATGTAGTGAATCTATCATCCGGTGCAATTGTGCATGTGCCAGCATTTATTAGTCAATCATCCGCATTTTTAGAAAAGTACATTGTTCAAGAAGGATTATTTAGAAAAGCAGGTTCGCAGCTTAGACAACGGGAATTAATTGCGCGTTTAGATAACGGTGGTACCTTGGGAGAAAAGCATCATGCCATTGATGTGGCTAATTGTTTAAAAACATTCTTCAGAGAGTTACCAGAACCACTAATTCCATATATGTATCATGATTTATTTGTACATTGCGTTATGCTTAAAACTTATAATGTAGAGGCACTGTTATTGGCTTGCATTCTTTTGCCGCCTCATCATCTCAATACTTTAGCATTCTTTATGGAATTTTTGAAAAAGGTTTCATTATGCGAAGAGCAAAATAAAATGAGTATTGATAATTTGGCTAAAGTTGTTGGGCCAAATATTATGCCTTTACAAGAGACAACTATGAGCGCTGTGCAAATGCGCCTCGAATTGCATTTAAGAGTTACCAAGGTGACAGTTTAATCTTAAAAAATGTGAATAAAAAACAGCAGCACAATTTCTTTTTAATGCTGGAAAGTTATTTACAGATTTTAATAGAAAACGCAGAATGTATTGGTATTTTACCAGACCATATATCGCAAGCCATTTCTATGGAAATAATGGGTAGCACAGATAACGAGTTAGACATATCTGATCATTCGCGTTCAAAGTACAGAAAAAAGAAACATCGCAGTGGAAGTCTTACACGTAAGCCACATCTAAGTGCCTCCAACCTCAATCTAAGTATGTCTGTGAATCTGTTCATAGTAATAAACTTGTAATTCCTACTTACATATATCGCTTCGTGTATTAGTAAAGCTTTGTGTACTAAACGCAATCCTGCATTTCAATAACATGTACCTACTAACTATTGTTGCTAACTTAATTGCTTGATGGGTCGGTATCTTTCTGTACACAAAGACCCCTTTCAAGTCTTGTATTTCTATTTAGGAATGTTTAATGGCTTGAAAAAGATTGTGGGAAAAAATGCTATATCCGAAGATAATAATTCGGGTGATAATCAAAGAACTGCTGAACATTGTGTTTCAATGCATGCATCAAATATGAAGTCTACAAAAAAAAGAAAGGTCGATTACTTGGATCCAGCAAGTGCAAAGAAAAAGTATGTAGTTATTATGTCTGTCTACATACAATAAAAATATCGAATATTTTTGTTTTATATGAATCAATTCGTATATATTTTAGGAAAGCTGCGGAAAAAATGGATAAGTCCAAAAAAATAAGACTTAGTTTGGAACGTTTTGTACCAAAAAAATCAGTAAGGATATTAATGCAGTTTGTAATGCGTTGAGGTTTTCGTTTATTATCTGTTAATTTTGTTGTTGTAGAAAGCTGTTGATGAAGATCCGGAATCCTATACAAATACTTTTGATACTCGTACAGAACGACGTTGGAGTTCTGTTTGTAATACGTGTGACTCACAGAGAACATACAGAACATACAGCGATGGTTCGTCGCAATTAAAATTAATTTTAAAAGATAACGATGTATCGAACGAACTTCATAGAGAATATAATAATATGTTTACTGATGCAGATGTTAATTTATCAGATGATAGCGACGAGCAGGGCTCGTTAACAAAAGACGATGCTAATTCTAATAAACGGTATGCACCATCGAATTCAAGTTCAGAGGAACGAAAGATGCGAGACAGTTTTGGTCAGAGATATGCATACCCGCCAAAAAGAAGGCTAACTGTAAATAATTTTGAAGCATATTCGCACGTTCAAGTTACATCTTTAGACAATCAGTCGGAAGAATACGTTACGATTTCCAAAAGTGAATATGAAGAAATTAAAAATAGAGTATCGGCAATCGAATCTCGCCTTTCACAGGAATTCGGTTGTGTAAATGACGAGAATGAGGAGGAAAATGTTGATATGTTACCGCATTCTGTCAAAAAGGTGCAAACTGCATATGAAAAGACTTTAGAAGAAGCTAGCATTGAAAGTACGGTAACAACAGACTATTTAGCAAAAAAACTCGGTAAAGAACTTAAAATTAGGAGATCTGCTGAGCATAAAATAATCAGATCTCCGAGTGCGCGAAAAATCGGAAATCTAAGAAGAAGATCACAGGAGAGAACTATGAGGTACAGAAATTATGATTCTTTTAAATTTCTCTTATTAATCATTATATCATATATAACTCTCCATTATAACTATAAGTATAATCATTATTTCCATTGACTTACATCTATCGTGTTTTCAGTAAACGTGTTAGACGAACTGCTTCGTGGCACATTTCCCATGGATCAGACTTACAGGCACATGTACATTCTCATCGTGGTGAGGAGCCTACTTCGCTAAATTGTACAGCAGACGATACTTGCGTACGACCAATATCTACATCCCTTTGGGATCAAGAACAAAGTAACATTATGTTAAATAATATACGTAGCGAGTTGGGCCATTCGAATGCACAATCCAGGGAACGTGATCAAAATTCTGTTCAACCAATAACACGCCGAGCACAGACTGGCGTCCGGCGAGTATCGTCTTTCCATGGAAATGAATTTACAAACACAGCTATGTGCTATCATGGAAATCTTGAGAAATTGAAGAAGACTAACAGTCAGCAAGATATGATATTAAATAACGCGGCCGTAACTAAATTGACACCCAAGTCTGAGTCTTGGAACAAGTCAGTAGTTTCATGGAAAGATGCAGACGGTTATTTTAAGTCAACGAATCAAATGAGCACTCCAGTTACTCAGACGGGTCGTGCGTCGATTGCAAAATTAAGAACTCAGAACGCAGGAATGGTATTAGCTAAAGCTAAACTGTTTGATGAATGTACCACGAAGGTGCATGCACAAAACAATGCATTTTGCAAGAAAAATGATATATCTAGTGCAAAGATTAACCATTATACGAATAATGTAAAACAGAGCAATGAACAAATTGAATTATCACGAAGGACAATTAAAAATATAAGAAGTAAAAACCCTAAAATGGTAGGATATTCACCGACTTGTACTGTAATGAATGCAGATAATACAGATATAAGTTTAGATGAAGAAGAAGCTGAAAGATATCATTGTATTTCAAAAGATTCCGAACTATCCAATGCAGTTATTCATCAAAAAGAAAAACTAACTACTGGAACTCCGCCGTTTGTTAACAAAATGCCTATGAATACAATATTACACGAGACAAGATTGAATATATATAAAGCCGATAATAGTACACTATGTCGAACCCCGCATATTAAAAAACCATTAACCGTGAAAACACCGAAAAGTGCCAAGGCGTTATCAAGGAAGCCTATAATAGATTCTCGTAGAACACCTTTGAAGGCCGTAAGTCAATTAGGAACACCAAAATATCAAAGTCCAAAAAGTATTTTAAAGACAACGAAAAACATCAGTAGACATACTTAGTTTAATAACGATGTATGAATTTAATGGAAATTACATCCAAAGTATTCCATTTCGTGATGCGTTTAGTCATACATTGGACACATTATGTGACCCATTATAATTTAATGATATAAAATTTATAGGAAAAACTTATTTTCATAGCATTTTATAATAGTCATTGTATTTTTATGTATGATAATTTGTCATACGAATATATCGACGAGTATTTTAAGTATGTTAAATGAAAACATAAACGTGTAAAAAAATATATTGCCCATACGATGTTTGTATCATACATTTCAATATTCCACAATACACAATACGACGTATTGGTAAAAGTCAACATTTTAGACATGTAAGCAAACATGTTTTTTTTAAATATCTGTATTTATATATATGTTTTCTGTATTTGGCTTTAGCACTATTATAGTATATATTTACATCTATCTAAAAAAAAGTACAAAAGTGATACATTACTAGATTGCAACATAACATTTTGGTTTTCCCAAATTTGTGCCATTCAAATCTTCTATGTATGGAAAAATAAAATATGACTATATTAGCTGTTCGTATTGTAATGTTTTATTTAGCGTGTACAAAATTTGTATTCGTCAATATATATGCATGCTACTAAACAGGAAGTAATTTATATAATAGAAATAAAAAAAAAGGTAAGCTGTACGAAAGTCAAATTTTTTACTGCATTCCACGTGGTGTCACGTAACACAATTGTAAAGCATTTATTCAGGCGTCTCCGCCAATCAAATTTGACCGTCTGTCCTATCCAGAACTGTCAAGTAAAAATAATACACGTTCATTGCACGCAAACGAAACAAACTATGACACGCTACATACGCATCCTTTGTGAATAAAAATTATCTGGAGTATTTAGGTAATAAAGGTATGGAACGAAAATGGTAACATTCAATGATTGTTTTTCTTTTGTAAAATATGATTGGAATGGTTATGAACATTCATTGATAGTTTTGGATATTGTCGTTATGATAGCAGCGCCTCGTTGATTCTAGGTTGATCTACAGCTGTTGATACGTAAATTGTTGGTGGGATAAGTGTCAGTGAATATTTTATCAGGGGAAAACAGCCTTTGGGCTGAAAAAACTAACCAGAGCAAAGATGAGGGAGGCCGGAATAATGTTAATAAGCACAGCGTTAACGTGCGCTGTGATAGGCAATGCTTATTATCAAAGAAAACAATTTTATCCAACAGTAGTTCACATAACCAAATCCAATCCTAGTATGACGGTAAATTTCGATGTTTTCCTTTTGTAAATTTCCAACTCTGATGTTATATTTCATTATTTATGATCGATCTAACGTCCGTTTTATTTATATTATCACGTGGGTTGTAGGTAATCTATACGCAAGGTTTGATCCTAGTGTTTATGATAAATGCTTTCCTTCGGAAAATATTTTTCGGCACATTACGCGCTGCTGAACTTGAGGTAAGATTATATATCGTACACGTTATAGATGGTTTCACGATCTCATAAAATACGTCTGTTTATATCGAAAGTTATTCATTTGTAGCACTTGCTGGAGAAAGTGTGGTACGCAGTGACTGAAACTTGTCTCGCGTTCACCGTGTTCAGGGACGACTTCAGCCCAAAATTTGTAGCGTTATTCACGCTTCTCTTATTTTTGAAGTCTTTCCATTGGTTGGCGGAGGATCGTGTAGATTATGTAAGTAAGAAGAATGAATTTCCAACAGTTTCATTGCAAAGTGTAACACGTTGATTTTCAGATGGAAAGAAGTCCAGTAATAACCTGGCTGTTTCACCTAAGAGTGGGTACTCTGTTGGCGCTGTTGTTTACTATCAATTTAATCATGATTCATTACGCATATTTTACAACTGCCACAAAAGGCCCTTCTGTGCAACTTGTGTTTGGTTTTGAATATGCTATCCTTTTAACTGTTGTGTTCAATATTGGTGTAAAGTATATATTGCATACAATAGATCTGCAAAGTGAAAACCCATGGGACAATAAACCAGTATTTTTGTTGTATACTGAATTAATAATTGGGCTGTTGAAGGTGAGGAAAGTTAATAATATCTAATATCCTTTAATAATTTCAACAAGCACTGTGTTTAATATACTTTCTTTTGTAACAGGTCTTTTTGTACGTCGCCTTTGTCACCTTGATGGTCAAATTGTATACCTTGCCTTTGTTTGCACTTCGTGCAATGTATTATACAATGAGAGATTTTAAGAAAGCTTTCCACGATATTGTAATGTCTCGTCGAGCTATTAGGAATATGAATACACTGTATCCAGATGCAACGGCCGAGGAATTAGCTGCTGCTGATAATGTATGCATTATATGCAGGTAAGCGTAATAATACAGTACTCTTTTTTTTGTTACAGTATAAGTGTGATTAGAATATTAAGTATGCCTACATGTTTATTACGTTTCTAGAGAGGAAATGGTGGCAGCAAGTAAGAAGCTACCATGCAATCATATTTTTCACACAGCATGTCTTCGTTCGTGGTTTCAACGTCAACAAACATGTCCCACCTGCCGCTTGAACATTTTAAGGCCTGTGAACAATAATCAAGGAAATAGGCCACAAAATCAGCCGCAGGCCGGACCGCAAGCACCTCAAGCGCCTCAGGCTCAAGGATTTAATCCAATTGGTATGCACAGCAATACCCTTTCTTTTACATTTTGATATCGAGAGAAACTAATTCCCATTCTCTCACAAATGAAGTTCAAGTCTTACCAGCGTTTTGGGCTGGAATGCAAGCTCCGGGAGCTCCACCACCATTACAACAACAACAACAACAACCGCAGCAACAAGCTTCGGGTGCAACGACACCGCCACAACAGGGGCAAAATAGCCCACCAAATACACCCACAACGTCATTTCAAAATTTAGCAGGGAGTGGTGTACCATTATTTCCACCACCGTTTCCGACTATGGTGCCGTTACCACCTATCCCAACACCACCGCCAAATCTTGCAGAATTAAGTGAACAAGAGCTTAGAGCAATGGAGGGTATGCTACGACAATCCGTCGAAGCTAGAATACAAACGTTACAAAGAGTTCAGCTTCTGTTAGATGCTGCAACTGCAATGATGAATCACTATCAGACAGCAGCGGCTACTGACAAGTATGTTAAAAGAAAAAGCGTGCATGCAAACATGTAGAGAAATAGCTGAAGTTGAATCGTCAAGTTATACTTGTTATTACAGCATTCCAGTACCAACTGCAACAACTAATACAAACGTTTCAACGGACGTTCCATCGGTGGCGAAACAGGGGACGTCGAAAAATGCTGATTCTGGACCTGATAAGGAAGAACCGCAGCTTAATCCCGAACCGAATGTTCCTACTACAAATTCTTCCGTTGATAACGTTCACACGTCATCAGGCACAAATGGTAATGATGTAGCTCCAATATCATCAATTAGCAATGGCATGGAATCATTGAGCGAACAGGAGATGTTACGAAGACGTAGACTAGAAAAATTTTCAGCTCAACTAACGACGGAGTAAATGTTTGTAAAGTTATGTGATAATTTTGTGTAATATAATTGTACTTTTGGTTAATAACAGGCCTGGGTACAGATACGATCAATAATTTGGAAAAGATGTGTAAGAAATACGATTAAGTGCTTAAAATTCAAAGTTGATATATTATAACATAAGTAATCGTAAATAATGTCAACCATCATTCGAAGGAGATGATACAATGGATTTGTTTTCTTTTATGTAAATTCTTTTATAAGAAATATAAAAGCATGCAAATTATAGTTTACCATCCAACCAAACTCTAATTAACTAGTTCTCTTTCTTTAAACTAGTTTTCGCGTGTATGTGTATATATTTGATATGATTGTACAGGATTCCTCTTTCTGACTTTTGTACCAATTACATATATTGTTTTTGTGCTCCTTATCTAGAAATTACTTCGGTTTATCTTCTATTCTTCATCCCCCAATTTTTATATTACAAAATATAAGCATTATTTGTGCTACATGCAGGCTAATGTACAGATTCTATAGCTTATTACATATTAATAGGAATAATTGTGTTGGTGCGTGGATGCATTACACTTAGTCACCATACATGACTGTAATCTAATTATTATAGACATTTATTATTATATATATAATAAATATATTTGTTTATTTGATGCGTGCAAAATTATTTGTAATAATTTTGGAACAATAAGTATACATCGGGTGAGACTAGAAGATAAGTACAAAATAAATTATATTATTTATAAGTACATATGAGCTAACACGAAAGTTCTAAAATAGATACAAAAATGTATGTAGATGTTTTAAATTACAGTTACAAATGTACAAGACATTCTAACAATGATAAGTAATATAATTTTAATTTGTATAAGAATTAAATTTTGAACGAAATTACGTCATGTTATAGGAAATATTAAATTCATTAATAAAACTATGATATTAAATTCTTTGGTAGCACATAATAAATATTATTATATGTAATACTGTACATATATATTAATTACACGTACAAAAATATCGAATATACAATAATTTATTTGATATAACATGAAAACGTTTACATGCAATTAATTACTCTCCTAAAATAAGCGTACATATACGTCAAATCCAAACTATCAAACAATTGGAGCAATATTTTTCACAAATATAGAAAAATGGCATTAACGTAGATAACCGTGTATCGTTCGCTAAATTTTATCGATCAGTTAGAAAGATAATTATAACCTCATTTTTCAATACCGAAATTGCGCAAGCTTGATGCGACTACACCAAACTAGAAATGAAATTGTATTGAACGTCTATTTTCTATAATTTAACATTTGCACAAATGTTACATTACAAATATATGTAAATTTTTAGATGTGTGAGGGTCAACTAATCTTGAATACTATACAGTGTCTAAACATTTTTTTACATGTACTGTAATTCTTTCATAGGTATTAACTGCCACGTATAAACGGCATAAATAATATTTCGGACAAAATGTCGCATTATTTAACGTCAAACTGTATTTCTGAACGTTTACAAATTTTGATTTATCATTATTAATTATGTTGTAAGATTTTCTTCGAATTATTAATAATAATACTTGCTTAACGGACGTCATTTAATTAATTGAACAATAAGATACATTCTGTAAATGCAACTTAATTTTCAATTGGCTTAGATATTACGTATGTGTATGGCTTATATTTTGTATGGTTAGATATACAAATGATAATTTATCGTTTGCAAAATATAACTAAACTTGTAACACAGAATTTTCTTTTCGTCTATATGCACATTAAATATTAACGTCTACAGATTTCTAATTCCTGAATTGTTAAATATCATACCATATTTGAAAATACACAATATTTTATAAAGCATATAGTACTAAAAGATAGTAGTTTCAGCAAGGTACACATTCAATTAATCATTTGAAAGTCAATTTTAAATAATTTCAAGTAATTTGTGCAGCGTTCTTGAACGTAATATTTGGCGAAACTTGAATTATTATATTACGCGCTAAAATCCTTGAGATACACGAGGCGAACCCCGTAGCGCGTTGTTGTGATCTAACATGGCGGAGTGTAGTGTTGTGGCTGCTCAGTGTCTATGTCAATTTTAGAGTGATTTTGCTTAATAAGAACGAAAGAATTGCAATGGTTGGCGATCGCAATATCGCAAAGAATCGAGTAAAATAATCGTGTACTTATGAGTATTTGTATTGCAAGAGGATTGCGTTTAATTTGGGTTTCGTTTGTCGCGGGAACCGTATACAGCGGTGAGAGAGCACGCAGAGTGTCGTCTTCTCAGCAACAAAATTTTCTTCCCGACTTTCCACGACAACAAGCTGGCTATCTCGAGTAATTCTGCATACAACTGAGAATTATTCGCATTCCTTACCTACGACACGTGATAAGGGAAACGTGCACGAACGTAAAGTTTTCCCGCGCGTCCTGAGAGGTTTTTCTTGGCGCAAGGATCAGGCTTATGCAACGAAGAGCGCATAAACATCTATTACGGTAAACAATCTCGTTCCGTCAGTTGAACTCCGAGGCATGTGAGCTACGTGACGGGCCCATGTCGTTCGTATTTTATTCTTAACAATCTTAGTGACAAAACTCGATATTGTGTAAGTTCATTTAAAGAGAGGTATATTGTACGATTAGTGAAAAATTAGGAGGACACATAAGCTGGTGAATCTGTAAAGATTGTCATTAATCGTTATTAAAGATTAACAAATATTTCTTTCTGGTGTATTTGTTAATAAGCAATTACATCACCGATTTGCCCCAACAATTGGAACAGAATTAAAATCTTGTGTACGAATCAGAACATTAGAAGAAATCATACGTTGAAAGGTGTCTTCTTTCCTATACAGTCGATGTTTGAAATAAAAAAGCCTTGATGGGTTACGAGGAAGTAATTGACAGATCGATACATGCAGGTTTCGGTGCATTTGTCGATATATCAGAGAGTTGAGAAACGTACATAAAATATATTTAATAAGCCAAAGAGTTGGTGAAAATAAAAGGGATGCAAGGTAGTTGGTGATACTATAAAACAGTGTGTACAAATTAAATTTTACAACATGACGGATACACGCAGAAGAGTGAAGTTGTATGCGCTCAATGTTGATAGGCAATGGGATGATCGCGGTACTGGTCATGTATCTTCTTCGTATGTTGATAGACTAAAAGGAATATCACTTTTAGTCAGAGCAGAGAGCGATGGCTCAGTTTTGTTGGAAAGTAGAATACAACCTGATACGGCATATCAGAAGCAACAGGTAATAATTATATTTAAATTGTAAATAGAATATTGCATTATTATTCGATAAACAATGAAATAATCATACTATGATGTATGAAATTTGTCATGTTCCATATCAAATGGTTTTAATTTTAAAATATAACAAGTGCTCGTGTATAAAGTGGACAGATTAATTGTGAAAATGATAAATCATTTATTTCCTTTCTATTTCAGGATACTTTAATAGTTTGGTCAGAAGGAGAAAATTTTGATTTAGCCTTAAGTTTTCAAGAAAAGGCTGGCTGTGATGAAATTTGGGAGAAAATATGTCAAGTTCAGGGCAAAGATCCATCGGTTGAAATTACCCAAGACATTGTTGAAGAGTCAGAAGATGAACGGTTCGATGATATGTCAGATGCTGCACCTCCCATAGAATTGCCTCCGTGCGAACTAAGCAGATTGGAAGATATTAATGAACTAATAGGAAATTGTTTATCTTCGCAAATGAGGAAAGACAAATTAGCATTAGCTTTAGAAACAGAAGGCTATATCAAGAAATTGTTAAATCTATTTCACACCTGCGAAGATTTAGAAAACATCGAAGGACTGCATCATCTGTACGACATATTTAAAAATATTTTCCTACTTAATAAAAACACATTATTTGAAGTTATGTTTAGCGAAGATACGATTTTCGATGTTGTTGGGTGTTTGGAATACGAGCCGACATTACCTCAGCCAAAGAGGCATAGAGAATATCTTCGACAGTTAGCCAGATTTAAGCAAGCAATTCCTATTACAAATGCTGAACTACTAGCTAAAATTCATCAAACGTATCGAGTTCAATACATTCAGGATGTAGTTTTACCAACTCCAAGCGTATTCGAAGATAATATGTTAAATACATTGAGTAGCTTTATATTTTTTAATAAGGTTGAAATAGTGACTTTGATACAGGATGACGAGAAATTCCTTACCGAACTATTCCGCCAGTTAACTGATGAAGCAACATCGGACAACAAGAGACGCGATCTAGTTCTCTTCTTGAAAGAATTTTGTAACTTTTCTCAGAATCTTCAACCACAAGGAAAGGAGGCCTTTTATAAAACCTTAACAGCACTTGGTATTTTACCTGCTTTAGAAATTACTTTGGCAATGAATGATGCGCAAACAAAAACAGCTAGTATAGATATATTGACTTATATAGTGGAATATTCTCCGAGTGTTGTTCGAGATTATACACTACAACAAATAAATAATACAGAACAGGACCAAATGTTAATAAATGTAATAGTTGCTCAACTCGTCGGCGATAGTGATCCCGAGTTGGGCGGGGCGGTACAACTAGCTGGTGTATTACGTCTGCTCCTCGATCCAGAAAACATGTTGGCTTCCGTTAACAAATCAGAAAAGACTGATTTCTTAAACTACTTCTACAAGAATAGCATTGGAACACTGATAGCACCACTTTTAGCAAACACAATAGGAGAACGACCAGCAAGAGAAGATTATAGAACCGTACAGCTTTTAGGATTGATCTTAGAGTTATTGTCATTTTGTGTAGAACATCACACGTACCACATCAAGAATTGCATATTAAACAAAGATCTGCTCAAACGGATACTTGTTTTAATGAAATCAACACACACGTTTCTGGTGCTGTGTGCTCTGAGGTTTATGAGAAAAATTGTGGCATTGAAAGATGAATTTTACAATAGATATATCATTAAAGGAAATTTATTTGCACCCGTATTCGATGCATTTGTGAGGAACAATGGTAGATATAATTTGTTGGATTCTGCTATTCTCGAAATGTTTGAATTTATTAAACTGGTAAGTCCAAACTCTTGGTGAAAATATTGTACCATAAAATTTAAAGTTTCTAACATGTTTATTAATTTGATTTTAGGAGGATATTAAATCGTTATGTTCACACGTTGTTGAAAATTTCTCCAAAGAACTGGAAGCAATTGATTATGTACAAACATTTAAAGCTCTGAAATTAAGGTATGAACAACATCAGGACAAGCTGAAAGATCGCGACAGAGCAGCGCTTGACAGGTATATATTTTTTCCCATAGATAAATTTCTTAAACAATTCATTTCGTTTCCAGCAGCACACAATTTAACGTATAATTGATTGTATTTGTTCAGTGTTCCATCCATATTGCGAAATAGTCGATACAGAAGGGACCAGAGACAATTAGACGAGGAAGAGGAAATGTGGTTCAACGAAGAGGAAGACTTTGATGAGGGTGAGGCGGTCGTACCCGCGGCAGCAGCAGATCTTGTGCCTCCGGCTTCTGCTAAGAAACAGTCGTCAACTTCAAATTCTGCACTTAATCCTGCTCTTGCAGATTCTAAAAGTCACCATCAGCAGCAGCAGCAACAGCAGTCTGTGTTGAACAATAATACTGCTAACAATAATATTGCCTCGCAACAATCGCAAATCAATAATACTACTAGTACTACTACTACTACTACTACTACTACTACAACAACAACAACAACAACAACAACAACAACGAACGAATCTCCAATTACATCGGAACCCACCCCAAATTCAACTATTGCGACGGTAGAAAAAACAGGCACTGCATTATTTAAGAAGGTAAATTTTCTTTCTGGTCTCAGTATAGAGGAAGAAATGGGAAGAAATAGCAGCGAGCTAACACTATGATTAATGATTAATTTAAAATGCGTACATAATAATATATTTTCTAGGGCCTGGTCGATTATGAAGGAGATTCAGATGAAGAAGACGAGGATACGGAGGTGACGCCCTCCCCAAAACGACAAAGATTGTCATAGTAGGCAAACTGGAAGGAAACAAGGAATTTGTGATTTTTAATTGCCGTTACCATTTCTGGCCCACCTACATGCAAAATGGACTCGATCAAAAGATCGTACATACAACTCTTTTGTAGCAGGGAAAAAAAGGACCATTTTCTTTAAGTGAGTGGACTAAACGAGGATACGTGTTTGCAATGTGGTGGAAATTGACATACCTCTTTGTGCTGGGTAGTGTATAATATACGAGAGCATCGATACTGAACGCAGGTGGGTGAAAGGGTCTAAGAAATGGAATATATGTAATTAAGATTAAAAAAAACAAAAAAGAAATGATGAACCAATGCGATACAAAGGAAGAGAAAACTTTCTTTAAATAAGGCATACTATGATATAGTTGTGGCATAATATTGTATGACCACATCAGTGTTAAAAATAACAAGATTTTAACAAGAATTGTCCATTCCACGTTGTCTGGAAACACCCCATGTGCTAGGAGAAATTGTTTCACGAATAGGCTAAGAAGCTCTAGCCAGGCCTAGTGGTTCTTAACAAAAAGTACAGAGTCTTTAAGCGTGTGCTTAGATTCATGTAATAATTGAATTGTGACTATGCGTCATATTTACATCTATTAAAACGAAAGAAAGGAACTTACTATGTAAAAAAAATCACATGTAAAAGTACATGATGTGCCGCACAAAAAACAACTGAGTGTTTTGTTTTGCCATCCATAAATTTTCTTATTCGTGTGATGGGCAATTAAGACCTGTCCTTAAAGGGGGTCAGACATCATGAAACTTTATCCAATTTAACGGAAATAGTATTTAGTTTGTATATATATGTATATTTGTAACGATTGTAAAACAACCATTCGTGGGTGAAGTAGAGAAAATGCGATTCCTTTACAAATTCAGTTCCCATTTAAGGTTCTTTGAACGAGCTTTTCGGTTGTCAATGTAAGTAGTAGAAATTGTACAATAAACATATTTGATTTGTGTATATTTACCAGTTTGCACTTCATGTCCGTAATTTACTCCTCGATGTTAAAAAGAAACGTATATATGAAAGTGTCTTGCAATCTTGAGCATTGAATATAGATTATCCTATTCGTAAACTAACATCGACAAGGATAGAGTCTGGTATAATTGTACTTTGTAAAGAAAAAAAATGAAAAAAGGGACGAGAGAAACATTAAGTATACCTGTGTAAATTCATCCTTACGAGATTCCATTATGTGTGACATTTAATAGAATTGTGTAACTTCTAAATTATTTCTAATGCAAAGTGTACATGTTTCTTTTAATTTTTCATTCTCCATGATTTAAAAAAAGAGAACGCATAATAACAAAATACTCGAATTTCAAAGGACAAGCATCATCCACGCCAATGAAAATTACGCGAAGGATGCTGAGCAAAACTTTATTTTTAACGCATTTATGTCATATCGAAATGGAAATTTATTGATCCACATCAGCTCCAGATAAAAGTGTCTATTTAATTTTTGAACTACTGATACACAACCGAGAATGCTGGTATTACAAGAGTCTAAATTAATTTTTTTCGTTTTATGACGATGTCGCTTCCTTGAAATGATTTTCTTTTTTCTTCTTTTTTTGTTTTAATGTTATTTCAGAGGCTCGCGTGGCCCCTGCATCTTAACGAATTGTGTTAACTCGAGATAGAGAAGGAAGAAGTATTATAAGCTAATGTATAAATTTTTCACGGCTCCCACACACCCCTGAACAAAGTTTTTAAGACTGCTTTAGACCTGTATATGTATATTGGACATATTTCGTAAATACCACACACACGTACTGTCTATGTACACATATGCATATATATTAACTTATACTGTGAAGAGGAGTATCGTAGAAGATAATTCATGAGACACGAGTGAAAAAAAAGAAACCTGTGAATATCAAAGTAGGCAAATTCACTGGAGCTGAGCGATATATATGTATATAAGAAGAAGAAAAAATAAAAAAAAAAAGAAGAGTGCAACTCGGACTGACCATTAAGAAAGAGTGCGCGCGCGAGAGAAAGAGAGAGCGAGAGAGACAAGTGTAGAATGTAACAAAGGCTAATTATTAATTAATTAAGAGGGTATCGAGTAATGTTATTCTTTACGTGTTTTACATAATATTCACGATTTATTCGATGATACTGAGGAACGGAAGAAAGATGGTATAAAAGTTTGAGAGGAAATGAAGAACTTGCGTTGGACATGCTTCGATGGAAGTGTAAGTAAAGAGGAGATCGATGAGATGAAGAAAAAGAAGAAAAATGAATCGATATCTAAGTGATACTAGAGTAAAAAGCGCGGTCGTAAATGCTATTTAAGCTAAATTTCGTACCCACACAGATACACACACGTACACATTACTTGTACAACACTTATTTGGAGTGTTTCAGACTTATTCGTGTCCGTGCGTCGCTTTCATTATTGCCGTTTCTTATTTAATGTTCTGTGTACCCCACGGTCGGTGCTTTGAGCTATAGATATTTATCATAATAACGATTTCTTTACCGTTTTCTTTTCGTAACCAAAAATGAAGTCATCGAGTACAAATTCCGAGCATATTTTGTTTCTTAAAGGAACGCGTTGCTCGAGTATTTGTTACGAAGTCGGGGATAAAAAAAATCCTATTTATTTTACTTCACATTTCGTTCATACCTTCTATTTGGGTGCACGAATTAATCGCCTTTTTTCTCATACTTCGCTTTTGGAATCGGTTCAGGGATCTCAACGGAGCCGATTTTTTTCTTGTTTATTAAGTTAATCAACAAGGAAAACAGAATTCGATTCTCCGATTTTATATATATTTATATATATGCATATTGAGACGCAAATATTCTGAGGCGATTTGTTACAAGATACGTCTGATATTTATATACATATGTATCCGATATGAATCCCGTTCTATGTAATTGTTAAGAATAGAAAAAAACCGTTTTCGCTGTTTCCTTTCTGATTCGAAGAAAAATTAAGAAATATTTTGTGTAAGGTCAGTGCCGCCTGAAATATATAAATTTGAAAACCGTCACAAATCGATGTAACACTCTATCGTATTACACAATTTATAAATGGAAAAAGAAAGAAGAAACAATTGCACACTTTGTACAATACCACATGTTAATAGTATAATACGTTCTACTTATATACATCTCCATATATACATATATATATATATATGTATATATATATATATATATGTATGCATGTATATCATGTCGAAACCAGACGCTTTTTCCTTGACATATATGTATGCATGTGCATACGTATTTATATATACAATATACACACACATATATATATGCCAGAAAAAGACACCTTTTTATATGAGAAGCTATTCATAAAAAATAAATAAAAAACCGTGCGAGTTAAGAGCAAATATAAGAGGAAAAAAATAAGAAAGGACTTTGTTTTGTGTGTAGTATGATAATAATTGAATGGAGAGCAAATGGAGGACGGATATTTTGCATTTTATTCTAGTGAAGTATGGACGAAGATCGATCAGATGAATGACCACGATAAGAATTAAATGTTGGATTTGCGGAGGAAGACGAATGCGAGAAATCATTAATTCGTTCATTTTGATCGGCGGGGAATTTCATTAATTTACTTCTAAATGCATTTCCCGAATATATTGCTAAAGAATTGATTATACAAAGAGCAAGTAGAATTTGTTATAAGTAGATAAAGGAAATGAAATTAAGGAATACTCGTCTTCCGCCATGAATTCGGTTTGCTTTTGGTAATTGGACAGCTAAAAAAATAAAAGAAGAAATAAGTGAGAATGATTAATGTGTGTTGCACGGAATAGAAGTGTGTTGTAGAAGTGCGGAGAATATTTAATTAAATAAAACTCAAAATTAGAAGAATTGGTTACTGAACGGAGTCTTGACTTACCTCAGTGTTTAGTAATAACAAGGAAAGAAGAAAAATAAGAACATTTCTTTGCATGATTGTAATTGTCGTTGGATTTCAGTTCTACTTGACTAATTGTGATTTATACAGTTTATGCTATTAGATAATTATATGTAAAACGGATTTTACAGTGCATTTACACTCATTTCGTTCGTCTGCAAGTATTTCGTAACTGCTACGGGGCATAGGATTTTTACGTTAGCTTAGCATTCTCTTCTCTTTGCGTCCACAAAAGATGCAATTACATTTGAAAAACAATTAATTGTACATAGAAAAGTGGGAGAAAGGCGACGGAGAATTTCGGATGAACATCCTTTTTTGAAAATGTAGGGCGATATACTTAAAAAAAATTGGAACGACCATTCTCTCTTTCTTTATTCATATACCCTGCATCGTTCTAGTAATCTAAAAAAGTGTGCTTTATTTCCATTTCTTTTTTTGTCAATGCTATTGCAAATCAAATTCAAGCTGATCATGCGAAATGTATGGAACGACTGAGCGAAAATAATTCAAGTGACCTTAATAATAATTTTCTGCAATTTCGTCGGTATTCGCGAGCGAAAGTACACTTGTACGCGAACTGTAACAACATATAAGTCCTTCAGATTTATTTAAAAAAGATAGGGAATCATTTAAAATTGTGTGGAAAGAAACCACTTGCACTTCTAGTTTTATACGTTGTTCATTTCTTTCTTAAGTCATTGCAGATTTGTTAATTTCGTATTATTATTACCAGTCTAGTTTTGCGCTGCGTCTGTGCAGACGTAACATCTACAAAAAGATGCTAATATTCGAGCATTCTGTAGTTACATTTTCAAGAGATATTTTCACCGTTTTACTTTGGTAAAACATCGCCGTCTAGATGTTGCGGATTAGAGGATCGTTATTATTAGTTCGTTTGCTTACGCACCACCTCGGCTTGGAGACGAGCCGCGAGCGCTTTGCGTACTTGTAATATGGATGGTTCCAGTGGTTCTGGCAATTTCAGTTCTTGTTTTCCTTTGATCGTCGCTTCTGCCACTGTTCTTGCGGAACTTGGTCTGGCCGAATTCATTTCCAATCGCTGGCTTCTCGCCTCTTTCTTCAGAGCCACCAATTTATCACGTCTGGCTTTTAAATAAGCTTGCCTCTTCCTTATATCTTCTTCCGATACCTGAAATTTTAATCCCGATTTATTGGCATTTATAGATAATATTTCTTATGAAATATAACTCAATTGAATTTATACATCTTGTTCTTCTGACGTTGATTCGCCTATAGATGTACGACCAAGAGGAACAGTTTTAACAAATGTACCATGTTTCCCCTCAAGTTTCACTTTCTCGTTTCCTTTTCCCTTCACTTGCATTCTTGCTCCTTCGTCTTCTTCGTCTTCTGCCTCTTCGTCTTCCACATTTTCTTCCTGTACAGACGATATTGCTTTCAGTTCAGAAGCTTTTTCTTCCTGCGACGATTTCAATGCTTCTTCCAGTAAAACTCTTTCGTTGTTATATTTAGCTGCCAATCGTTCATGTTCCTTGATTAACGAAGCTTCCGACGAGACATCGTGATCATCTTCTGAATCGTTCTCCAGCACGTGTTTCCTGCACGTTTCTTTCTAGTCAGTTCTACATAGATTTTTTTGCAGGATGAATATGCCCAACTTGCTCAACACTTACTGAATGATTTCGTCCATCACCAAAGGATCGTCGTTTAGCACATCCGCTTCGTACATAAAAGATGCTGGCGTGAGGCCATACTTTTGCTCGATCATGTTTAAAGCTTGGAGTTGAAGCTCGAGGTTCTTCTGTATCATCATCCTTTTAAATATCTCGTACTCGTTCGCCGCCCATATTTGTTCGAACAAGTTCTGAAACAAACAAAGGATAATCAGTACACGGCATATATCTCCTTCTTTTGTTCATGAGCGTACTGAACTCGCCTGTTGGAATTGTACAGGCATTTTTGTGTACTTGTTCACAGTACAGGCATGCTCAAATTGCTCCGGTGTGATCCCCATGTCTTCCATGAAGCAGCCAAGCAATAGGTCCACCAGATTTTTGTACTCTTGATATATCTTTTGATACTCGTCATTGTCCGCGACGTCTGCTTCGAATACTGTGAAACAGACGAAAAAGAAAAACGATAGCAAAGTAACGAGATATAATCTGTGAACGTCTGAAACGCCAGAGGGTTCCTTTTGCAATATTCTTGTGCATTTAGTATTGAAAAAGAAAGGAGAAGAGAAGCGCGTCTTCCCGTTAGGAGTAGTCCCCGTGAAGAAAGGAATCGTTAGAGTAATACGATATAATATAATTTATTGCGCACATATTTCAACTTACTTAGCGATTTTTCTTCAATGAAGGTGATCAGCGGCGCAGACCAAATTGGACCCTGTAGAAAACCGATCAGAGAATCGAAAACCCATCCGCTGTCGTCCTTGTCGTTCATTTTGACGCGACGCGGCTATTCTTTAGCGTGACTGATCGATCTTTTTCGAATTTGTTGGCAGGAAAGGTTCGACACACGCATACACCGGTGTCTCCTTTTGAGCGTAGTCATAGTTACCTTACGGCAAAACACTTTGCATTAGGCTTGCGCGGACGAACAGGGAGCGATCAAGCAGCTTTTCGTTTCAATTCATTTTTATTTAAGCAATGCAATTTCGCGATAGGCGTAGCACTAATTATAAATGTCCCTTCGATTCTATACGATGAAATAGAGGTATATGTGTGTATATATATATCTACTTTAACTTTCTCGCAATGTAACCTTCTGACCGTTCTGTAAAAATAATACTTTATATTACTTGTTTATAATAAAAACGAAAGAGAGAGCGTATTGGTTTTTGTGAGTTCCTAAGCGAAATAAATGAATATGCCAGGAATTTACATATCATTTACACGTCAGGAACGAGAGAACAAACTGACACATACATAGTGTATAATACGTACACAGTATATTATATATGTAAATGTATAAAACTGACTTTAGTTACATACATGGAATATACACGCATTGAGAAGAAAAGAAAAAAAGTTTACAAATTATGTTAACGTATGTACAAGATACAATAGTGTTTCGACTTATCTGAATGTCGCGAACTCTACATACAATTTTCGATATCTCATTGTTTAATGCAACAATAGCAATTGGTCCGTACGAAATCTACAACGAAAGAGAAAACAAATTCGGATATATTATATACAATACTTTTCCTCGTCTCTCGCAGTCTATAATTATATTAATATTTATATTAATATCAAGAAGTTTACGAAAATACTCGTAGCAGTACGGTAGCCTATGTACAACGGTGTAGCCACGATCGTCGAAGATCGGTTCCTACAACTGAAAATTGTGCTGAGAATGGTTCAACGTGTTCGTCGACATCGTATGAACTGGATGCGATGGGGCTGGCGTGTAAAGGCTGTGATGCGAGTGAGATTTTGCTCTAGAAAGTTCACTGTAGCGATCCTGTTCTGGCGGTGCGACCAAGAGAACCGGCCTCAATGATAGCGATTTTCGTGAACCCGCGACGCTCTGCGCCTCGTTCACGTATCCCGGATTTACTTCACCTGAAACACATCAATTTTTGTTACAGAAAAAAAATTGTCCTTTCCACTGTGTTGTAATTTTTTGATTGTAACTCTATCTGTTATGTTCCAATTATCTACAAGTACGAGATATCTTTAGAAGGATATATATTACAAAATAGGATCGAAGAAAGAAGAGACGGATGGAAGTGCAATTTAAATAAAACAATGAACAGTGAAGAGAAAAGTATGAAAGAGCTTTCGACGGCTCGTTGACGCTGGCTGAATCAAATTACGTTTTATACGATTCTCTGCTTGAACGTTTATTCGCGGTAGAATGCGAATGATAAGTACCTTTGTACAAGGAACCGTTGTTAAATGGCTCCGGTTGAAGTCTGACGTGCCTGGACGCCAAAATAAAAGCGAGCGCAGCCAATGTAGCGGCGTCCAAAGCAGCGATCGCTGCTAACGGTATCGCCCATCTAACGGCGCAAGCTCCTGGATTGTACCTGACAGGAAGAAATCACCGATATGCATCATGCTCCTTCATAACTTTCGATTAACAAAGTGGAGTACTTTTTCTCTGACCGGTAGAACGGCACGCTTCGAACTGGGCGAAAAGCAAAATGCATAACTGTCCTGAATGGTACTTTGACGCTTGTGAGGAAAATTGGGTCAATCTAATCTAAAACGGGGGCAAGACTGCTCCTTTTCTTATTTATTAATGCACCATTCAGTCTACTGCATAAATTCTTCTCTATCGCTTGGATTTAAAGGATACAATTGCTGCAGCGAGAAAAAGAATCTTCCGTTGGCAAATTCAATGAATATCAAGAATTACGTGCATTATACTTATTGTCGCGGACGATATAAATAATAAGTGTTGTATACATTTACGGGAATATACGTAGAAATTAATACCTGGATGCGGCTGCACCGCAGACAGCTCGAATTAACGGTGAATCCCAGCCCAGGGGATAAATGCAAACACCAATCGCCATGGATATTGCTGGAACAATGAAATAGAACGTTGTACCTTGAATGACTAATGCGGTATTATCCAGGAGAAAAAATCGATGAATCACGTTAAAGTTATTCGTTGCGGTATTATAGCTGAATTAAGTTCGTTTTTCTCTCAAGGTCTACAGTTCGTCGAACGGAAACTGGAATGTAACGTAGCCTGGCATTTCGTTGAACTATCTCTATTCGCGGATCCTGTGCTAGAGGTCTACAGTGAAAGGTGCAAATCTTGCTTTTTCCAACATCGATTTGCTTTTCATGAAACGAAAGAAGAGTCTCTGCATTTCACACAACGTATGTAACAAAATCTGCCCTTTGAATTTGGCCAGATATTTAACGTAATAACGTTTTCGAACTTGATGAGAATATATTTCACAAATGTCATTAATCGTGTACGATATTCTTACAGCAAGCGTTTTTTTTTTGGAATAAAAGAATTGTAATTTAATTTCACTTGGAGGACGTGACATGGTTGCGGAAGTAAGTTACATAGGTCGTATTACATAGCCACAGAGAGTTTTCATTTCCGATTCACCGTGTGGCGTTATAAAGTACAGTTCGTTTCTGGGTGAAACGTTTCCCTCTTCGCAGACTTGATTCACATTTCAACCACTGACTTTCACTGTCGGCGTACTAAACAACCACGATTGCCGTTAATGCCTTCAATCAACGATGGTGGTATTTGTACCTCTCTATCTTTTACCGATGATCCCGGTGTTCTTACGTAAAATTACCCCCTTATCCCTTTCTTGTTACTCCCTTTGCAATACCCATCTACTAGAACACTTCAGTGAGTCCATTACAAACCGCGAACCGGAAACTTTTTTATTCGAATTAGCTCATCGTAAAAAGATACTTCTGTGTTTTTTATTACGGTACTTGCAAAGATTAAATCATTTTAGAGGAAGAATTTTTTAAGTACTTCTTGTGCCAAACGACAATCGACGAGTAAAAGAGGAAAGAAGAATATGCTTTGTAAAAAATGTTACACATTATGAAACGGTTTCCAAAGTTGTTAAAGCATTAGAAATTACAAATTCGGTTAATAGTGAAGAAATATTCGGGTCTCTAATAATTCTGCGGTAATAAAAATATCCTTTTGTTTTACTTATGCATTCCTGGGCATAAGGGAAATAAAAAAGAGAATCGGAACGGTTGAACATCGGGTACCCACGCGTGAATATTACACGTACGCGTAACTTCTTGCGGGATAACAAAAATCAAGCATGTCAATGTTCTTGAAGTGGGTCAACATCGTATAAGCAAGTATTTTAGGGATATGCACTATTTGGTTGGTTCAATCGCTGTTATAATATTCACATTGATGATCCGTTCATAAAAATGTGATAATAAATAATGCAAAAAAATTGATCGATGGGAACATTTCTGAACGAATATAATTGAAGTTCAAATCAAATCAAATGGTAGAAAGCTGTGCACGTGTAACATTTTATGATAGACACCATAACTAAATGTGTTAAAGATAGAGACGTTGATCAACCGGTAAACTGGCTATGTTACACGTTATAACGGTCTATTCTACATTTCCACCTGCGGGGTGTCCCCCCTCTGTCCAAGTTGCGGATTCGCGAAACAATACATTTTCTCCTGAAATTCATGCCTTTCAACCGATAATCAAGCATTTCAGACGAACCATGATTCAGCCATCGTACAAACTTTTTCATTCTACTATTGTTTCACGTATTTCGCAGGCGTTGCCCCGCGGCCAGGAAACGCTTTCTATTCGCAGAAAAACACGATCCGCGATAAAAATGTACTTAACTCTCGATCAGCATAGTGGATTCACAATAAATCACGCTATTCAATTTCTATACATCGATTTCAGATAGCAAAGTAATTTCAATAATTGGGAATAGTTACTTGTGTTCTGCAAGGTAAACCAATTGATTCAGCCACAGACATTGAAGTGCCTCGTGATAATTGTAAAATTATTAGAGCATTCATAGATTTGTAAAAAATATATAAACACATTTTACGTAGACAAGTAGAATTCAAAGGTGGATGGAATTGCTGCAAAAATAGAAATTCCTGTGAACTGTGCAGAAAGTTCGCGGCAACACAAGGGACGTACTGAGCGAAACGATTGCATCACTTCCTGACCCCGTGGCCCCTGGTGCATCACTGTAATTTTCAGCTGCATCGCAATGATAAGATATTACGCAGACGATTACGGCAATAGTCCGCGGGAGCACCCGGTCCGTCGTTACACTTTCTAAAGCCCGAGCTTCTTTTTCTTCCCCCTTAGCTCGTCGATTATACAACGTTGCGCTCGAACTCCTTTTTAAAAGCTTCCTTTTAAACGCAGTAGTTGAAGAACGTTTCCTCAGAATTAATGTTACTTTTTTTTTTGCAGATGCTTGTTATTCCAATAGCAAGGGCAATAATATTCGTACTATTGTTAGCAAGAATAGCGAGCAACGCAACAACGAGTGAATAGCGGTGTCAGTAGTAGTAGTAGTAACAATAGTATCGGTAATTACCTGAGACTACTTGCATCCAGGCACACAGGTAGAACACGGTTGTACTCTGGCAGAAGAAAAATAGGAGCATCGCACAAATCGTCAATAGGGCGATTATCACCGCAACACCGACCAGAATAGTGCTCGCTCTGAATGGAACATTGGCGATCGTTGACAAATCGTCCAATCTACCAATACACTCCTCTCCCAATTCACCTTGAGGACCAGATAGAGAAATGATACCGGTTAATCGAGTTCAATGAAAATTGCAATAATAGCCGACACCGAAGGCGGAATCAATTTACCATTTCCACCGTAGCTACAACGAGTCCAGAGGCCAAATCTTCCTGGATTCTCGTGTTCCAGGTCGCCCAACCATTCCGGCGTAACGAAAGCTACGACTCCGATTATGGCGTAGCATATGGTGAAAATACCCCACAGTACACCGATCGCCTTCGAATTACGAATGTAATTCGTCGCGTACATGTGGGAGGATTCCACGTATTCTATCTTCGAGCCCATGCTGTATGCTAGTTAAGTAAATGATTATTTCTTTAATCGAGAAGAAAAATTAATGCTCTCGATGTAAAATAGAAAATATCTGTATTCTCCAAAGGTATGAAAATTCAAGTTTCCCTTCCTACTTCGGGAATACTGTCCGAGCGGTAATTAAAACCTTCTTCGGATATTTACGAGCATACAATTGCTTTACGATCTTATCGAAACCAGCCAAGGAAGCACTTACTTCCTTCACCGTTTCCTCACCGCCAATCCTGCGGCTGCTCGTCCAACTCTGTTCTCACGTTAAAATCGGCACCAGAGCCGCCCGTGACATTTGCATAGGAACGTTCACCGATCGGCTCAGGAAGGTGTGTAACCACCAACGCGTTTCGTTGCAACGATCTATAGATCAGAACGTGACAAAACGCGACTGGGGCGAACTGCATACTTTTTCCTGGTAGGACTGGTTCGATCGCGGGATCAGGTCTTCCGTCTTAGGTTACAGATCGAACGTGAAAATTGAGACTCGTTCTTCGTATGATTTCTATGTTACTCGTGTTGATTGCAAGAGCAAAGCAAAATTAGCTGACGGATGGACGATTTGGTAAACATCGCAGGGAATGTGGCGCGCGTTTTGGATGACGCGCGATTTTAAAGTCGAAACCAGTCCGCTGGCCTTAATCAGGAATTATGAAATTTCTAATGCAGAACAGAGTTTCTGAACAAATCGGGACACGGACGTATGCAGCAACAACAATGTATGAATCGTCGTTCTTATAATTACAAAGGCCCCGCTTCGATAATCAGAGCAAATCATAACGAAGTTAATAAATTGAAGAACCTCTGCTCTGATAGCGCACAAAATTTCACATTTTCCAACCTATCTCCAAAGTCAATTCACGACGTACCTTCTCCTTTCCCTTTTGCCAAGCTCCGTTCAAGATGCTGCTGAAGACATCTGCTCTAAACTATCGAGCCACCTAACTTCACCAATTCACTGTGAGTTCTATCTCCCAAGGTGTACCTTTCACGGAAGTTATTCTCTAAATTACGATACCGACAGAAGTGAAATAATATAAATTATTCCATGTAGAACCAAAGGTAGCGAACTGAACTAGTTGATACACGCGCGAATGGGTTCGCGATAAAAGGTAGAACTGCCGAGGACACAGGGAACGGCTACGAGACACGACGTTCAATCCGTTGCATCGACTCGAATAGTCCCAGCTAGCTGCGAGACGACGCGGCTGATCACCTCGACGAATGGAAAATACGTCTTAAAGGGGACAAGCTATGATAGCGTAGCGTGCAGCTCAAGATGGCTGTGCAGGTGAGCCGAGGTTGCCAGGTATGTAAGAAGGAGGGAGACCAGGTGTAGAGAAAGAGACGAGAATTGTGAATGGGGCCTCTTTACGGACCCTGGGTTCGAGAGAAAGGCGACGTCGTCAAGAAACTGACGAATGGAGTAGGGATGTCGATTTGTATATGCGTATCGTTTCGTGAACCTTTCTTCCTGGGCTGGTCCTACCTACGGCAGAAGAGAATACGTAACACACGTTCTGCTCACAAATAGTGTATGAAATATGAAAAATCGTAGAGATACCCAATGATGATTGGATTTGCGTCCTGCAATTTAATTGCAGAAGCGGGCTCGGTAGGATAGGCGATATTATTTCGTTGCTGAGATGGTACAAGTCTGCTTTGATTTTCGACGAACTGTATGAATGCGAAAGAAATTCGATTTATTCCATAGATACTAAATAAGTAATGGTAATAATTTGAATAATCTTAAAAAGATTGAATTGGTTGAATTTAAAGCAAGTTGCTGCGCTTTGCGCGGTACCGGGTTCTGCATACTTTTGTGCTGACGCGATGACAATGCTGACTGCCGCTTAATGTTATCATACTTTCCATAGGATATTAGCGAGGTAGATTTCCCTTCGGTACAAGGTGCGAGAATGCAACAATAACAAGGCGATACTTATTAAACTATTTTCTTGCTTATAAGCGCTTGCAATTGACTAAAACTGTACAACGGGAATGCTTATAAATATTTGTATATGATCATTATTCGGGAAACGTATACATCGTAGAAATTCGAGAGATCTTAAGATAATACCTGATTATACTGTTAACATGCGGGCACATATTCTACAGAAATGGCTCAACTTTACATTCAAGTAAAAGTATACAACTTTCTTCGCTCTGATTTCAGCAATTTTGAAAGTTAAAGGAGCAAGAATGATTCTACCATTGCTCGCAGTTTTAACTTGAACCCCGTTTTAGTAATAATCCTTTATCTGCTCCGTTAGGCCACCATAATTCTTTAGCGTATATTTCTGGGTGCGCTTTTGCACACATTCTATGTGAAGGAAACATATCTGATTTGCGTTCGTATTTCAAACAGGCTACGATACAAATTAAATAGAAAACCGCCAAAAAATTCCCTATAAACTGCATTCAATTGCCGCCTACGTTAAGTTATTCAAAGTATGCAGACCACGAAAACAGTGCCGCCCTAACCTCCACGCGACACAGTAATGGCTAATCGAACCGTAAAGGACGCGAAATCTATCAGGGGTACTAATCCACAATATTTAGTGGAGAAAATAATCAGATCTCGTGTGTACGATTCCAAATATTGGAAAGAAGAATGCTTCGCCTTAACTGCAGAACTCTTGGTCGACAAAGCAATGGAACTGAGGTTAGTAAACATACACGAAAAGTGGGTTTATTGTTTGCATTTCAATTTTTATTCATTTCACTCATACATGTACTTGAATTTTTTAAAACAATTCATCAGTTACAAGAAAGAACATATTCTACTATAATACATAGTAACGTAAACAACCCTATTTCAGGTTCCTAGGCGGTGTATACGGTGGAAATGTAAAGCCAACACCGTTCCTTTGTCTCATATTAAAGATGCTTCAAATACAACCAGAAAAGGATATTATCGTGGAGTTCATAAAGAATGAAGAATTTAAATACGTTCGTGCATTGGGAGCATTATATATGAGACTAACAGGATCTTCTTTAGACTGCTACAAATATTTGGAACCGTTATTCAATGACAACCGGAAATTACGAAGGCAAAACAAGCAAGGTAAATTTGAATTGGTACACATGGACGAATTTATAGACGATCTTCTTAGGGACGAAAGAAGTTGTGATGTAATTCTACCAAGGATACAGAAGAGACACGTTCTTGAAGAGAATAATGAATTAGGTAAATCTTATGGTTTTATAAATAACCGTGCAAATGGTAGTACATTATTCACACATTTTAATATGTATTGCAGAAGGTAAAGTGTCCGCATTGGAGGATGATATGGACGAGGGTATAGAATCATCCGAAGACGAGGACATACCTCCAGTTAAAGAAGACACTCGTAAGAGACCGGATGATCATGATAGAGATAGAGATCGACACAGAGACAGAGATAAAAGACATTCGCGTTCCGATAAAAAATCTGATAGGGAGAAACAAAGATCGAGAAGTCGAGATAGAGAGAGAGAGAGGCGAGAACGTAAACGGAGTAAATCACCGAAAAGTCATTCCTCTTCGCATAAAGAGAAAGATAAGGATAAAGATCGGCACAGACGAGACGACAGAGATAGAGACCGCGAGCGCGACCGGGACCGTGATCGAAGACGAGAACGTGATAGAGCTAGGCATTAAATTGAAATACGACAAATTTTGTACAGAATTAAATAATGGTATTTATAACTACCAGGTGAATAAAAAAACGTCAGATTATACAGGTCATGAACTTTTTTTATTATGTATACTGCACATCGGTCATGAATGAACAGCAGTGCGTAACATTTACAAGGAATAGTTTTGTATTAAAAGTAGATCATTTACCGATAGAAACGCTGCATGGTAGCTTTATAATACCCGTACATTATATGTTGCATGTGACAATATTTGTTTTCCTTAATGTTACATGTTACACTATTCGTTCTATCTGGAATAATTTTTTCTCATTTTCTTTTTTTTTGCGACTTAACAATATTATGAGACAATGGCCGTTGTATTTACGTTTATTTACAAATACGAGGGAAAAGTTTATCACTGTAATTGCTACTAAAGAATATTTTCGAAGACACAACATGTTCGTTAAATGATATAAAAAGCTATTGTTCCTTAAGTAATTCTTTCTAACAATGCAGTGATAAATTTCTCCAAGCACCATGTAATAAAATAAGTTCAGAATGTCATAGCCTGTCTAATCCACATAACTACATGCATAAAGTCTTTGAATATATACATTTTCACATATGTACCAGACACAGTTCATAATTAAAAATAGTGAGCAAAATATAGTATCAGTGCACGAGGAAAACGCGAATGCACCTATTCTTAATACAATTATTCGCTCTTATTAACTTCACTTTCACTTAATTTCATAGATATAAACAGTTATCAAATAATGCATCCCACGTCGCTCTTAATAATATACGCTTGACGTATACTTTCCTAATTCTTTCAAGTAATATCGATTATATCGATTTTCAGAATATAGGCGAATTTAAAATAAATAATCTTTCTTCTTCCTTTTTTATCCATTTTAACAATTTATTCACTGCCTCAACAGCATCATGCTTTGTTACAAGCGGTTCAAATGTAACGTACAATTCAAAGCCTAATGTCACCTGCAAAAAATACATGCAAGTTATATATTAAATACTTTTCAGTGTGCTTGGTTGAACATACCCAAGCTAGCATGGTCTCTTTATCTAGTTGCTGGAATATAAGTTTCAGTGGTCGATTAGGAGAGTGCAGCCTGTGGTGTAAACATTGATAAAGACCCAATAATCTACAGTGAAAATGGCAGGTATAGAATAATTGTTTTAATTGTGTTACAACGTCATTACTTTTTTCTTTTGGTATCATAATTACCGTTCTATTTCTTCGTCTGTCGTATATGGTGGTTGGAAGCCGGGGCTCCAAAATTGTGCTGTGCTTCTGCATTTATACAAAACGTGCCGCATTTCTGGTAATCCAATATCTGCCGTTTTAATTGGTGCTTTATTCATGGATTCATTAATTGCTTCCAAACAATTTGTTCGCCTTAGTTTCTCCACAATTTTCTGTAAACAAAAGTCCACTACTTTGTACCGTTAGAGCATTCTTGTGGTCCTTCTTATAAACATTACCTACTTGTTTTGCTTCAGAAAGAACAAAGAATACATTTCTATCAACTGTGAGCAACAATAAGCATGCCTGGCAATCCTCTGCCAAATATGATACATGTCCATGCATATAACCATTGGCATCAAATTTTGGTAAACATATTGGTGTCCAGCTCTCAGCAGTCTTAAGAGACTCCGAACTGTCAACCAAATTTTGTATTATGTGCAAATCCACTGGGTGTAGGAAGAATTTATTCATTCTGACCAATGTTACCAATTGGTTATTAGCCAAAAGTATTGCAAACACTAAGTTCTGAAATTTAACGAACATTCGTCTCATTGGTATTATCTCAATAGCGTACCAGCTACAAGTTTTAATACACTTTAAAGGAATAATACCTTGATTTTACCGCACGTTTGGATAATTGTCTGCGTGATAGAGCTTCTCATTGAAGGAAGTAAAGGTAAACATTTTATGGCTCCTAGGAAAAATGCTGGCTCTCTGTCCATAAAATTTAGTAGATGATCTATCAGTCTTTCGCTGCCGCTTAACAATCTCCTTAAGTCAAAATTTCTACGCTGATCATATACTCTAGTCAATTGAGATTGTGTTAAAACAGAAACTATTTGATTATATACATATCTATAAATGAAAATGTTAGACATTATATGGTTTTGTCATAAATTAAACTTTTGACTATCAGGTTCCTTCAAAATGTACACACGTTAATTGTAATGTGAGCTGTGGCACACTTTCAAGTGTTTTCGAAACTGCAACTAATATCAGTGGACCTTTGACAACAAATACAAAGTTAGTATCGCCTGCATGAACAGATCTTATCATATCACTGCCTGCTTGAACGAATGAAACTAGTGCTTGCATAACGCCCATAACTGTGACTAGTTTATCCTCTGAACTATATCTAGAGTATATGGGCTTTCCTGCCTGGCTCAAAATAAATATGTGCTTCCTTTGCGCCAACCATGTTTTGCAACGTAAAGGATCGCAGTCTATGTTACTTTGCCCTAATCGATGGGCAACATCATCCTAAAACATAAAGAACTAATTAGATTACAAAAGAGCACCTAACAGCACCTAATAAGAATTAATCGTGCAAGCAAATTAATTTAAAACAACCAATGATGCTTATACATTATTTCTCAGAAGGGGTACAAATTTTCAAGCGATTTCTATTAGGCATCATACTTAACATCAATCGTGTTAATTTTTTCTACTTGGTTCTAATTGAACTAGATATACGATGTTTCATAATGGAGAGGTTATAAAACATACAACTTCGGAATCATCAAGCGAAGCTGCTTTTTGCAGCTCTCGTGGACTTGATACAGTAGGTGTTGTTGGAATGTCTTGCACGTCTTCTTGAATTTCTGTAATAGTGCTGGTCGTGCTTTCTTTCATTTGCCTATCATCAATACTACTGCTCATCTCTTGCTCATATTCCTCGAAGCTATCTGTTGTAACGAGCATTTTTTCCGTAGAGGCACCTGGTTCAATTACGGGATCGACAATACCATCGTCGATGGCAGTAGGCTCATTCGTAGCCATTTTTTACACACAAACCACTTCAGATCTGCCACTTCTTTTAAATTTTCCCTTCCGATTGACATTTAACGACGACCCATGACGGATTGACCGCCATTGTTAAATCCGGTTTATTGGGAAAGATATCCAGAGAGTGATTCACAGTCGTGCCAATTAAAAGGAGCATTGGTAAACCATTACTAAATTAGACTATTGTGATTATGAATGATGAGTAATTAACGATATTTCTCTGTCAACTTAATTTCTTGCATGAGGGGGCGGCGCACACAGCTACCATAATCTTCGTCTTTATTCGAAATTTTTTTAAATAGATAGTTCCGCCATCTATAAAGAAGTGCCTCAAACTACTCAAGCCCGGCCTTACCTACACCCAAAAGGTGTATTACAGAGGCACTAGTAGTTTCAAGCACTTGTGTATAGATGACAGTATTATGGCCGAAAAATTACTAATTTTGTCTATAGAATTAACTAATATATTTATTAAAAAATGTACATAGGTATGTGCAAGATACATAGAAATTAATTATTTAATTAATTATTTATTTGTTTCATTTAAACAATTTAATATGAATGATCATCTTATGGTTACAATAAAGTAGTTAAAACAATATGTCTTTGCAATATAATTTAATACATTTTCGATGTATGATGATCCAGTTTAAACCTTACGCCTTACAATATAAATTGATATAACAAACAAAATACACATAAAACTGTACATCTTATTCTATATGTATAATCGTATAAAAATGATTTAAGGCAAAGTTATTCTCAACGACCTATACTTAATTATTACTCCCCAATAATTCTGCGAGCAACCACGAAGATGCTTCTTTGTGATGCTGCTTTATATGATTTCTCAAGTATCTTTTCTGCCCAAATTTCATACCACATTTACAATCGAAAGGCTTTTCTTCGTTATGTATCGCTCGATGTCGTACTACCTCCCCCTTGACGGAAAACGTTTTGCCACAAATTTCACAGGCGAAAGCTTTGATACGCGTATGCGTGGTCTCGTGGTGAGTTAGCCTTTGTCTGCTACGAAAATGTTTACCACAGTACGAACATTTATGGGGCTTGTAATCAGTATGTACACGATTGTGTATGTAAATGGAATTCAGGGTGCGAAACATTTTTGGGCAATGCTCGCACGCATAAGGGCGTTCGCCGGTATGAATCCTTCGATGATCATCCTTAGTTCCTTTGTTTGCGAACGCACGGCCGCAAATATCGCAGACATATTTCTTTAGACCTTCATGAACATCTCTTATGTGTCTAGCTAGGTCTTGTTCGATTCGATACGATTTCCCGCACAAGTCGCATTTACAGGGCCGTTTGCCAGAATGTACACGAATGTGGCGTAAAAATCCCCGCTTCGTAAAGATAACTTTTTTACAAGCGTCACACTTGTAAGATACACGATCATTGATTATCTGCTTTGCATTATTTACAAGTTCTGTCTCATCTGGATTTTTTATGCCATTTACATCGGAATGCCTGTTTATATGCTTCTTCAATTCTGATTTCTTTGTAAAACTTTTTTCACACAAATTACAAATATAACACGGGGCTCTCTCAATATCCCCCAGTGTAGATATTTTCTCATTATCTCCGTCCCCTTTCTCCGTTTCGTTTAAGGTTTCCAAAATCTCATCGTGCGTGGCAACTTTGGTTTCGTCGTAGTTACTGCTATGCATAGATACATGTTCCTCAAAATCTGTTTTTTGTCCGTGATAGACCAGCTTACAGTATTGACAGTAGTGCATTTGAGATTGATGCTCTGTGTTCATATGATCTACAAAAAATTTCATATCTACGAAGACAATGTCGCATTGACCGCACTGCACGTATTCAACTTCCTCGCCGTTTGTACTTTCACTTTCGACAGTCAATATTTGCGTAACGCCATCAGACTCGGCCTTCCACCTGCAAAACAAATATTCCGATATCATGCCATCGAATTCGAATTTTTATGCAAGTTCTTCACGTGACTCTTCAAGTAACGCTCCTGGCTAAATTTCGCATTGCACACGGGACAAATGTGCAGCTTTTGATTATTATGAACGTGTTTATGACGACTAATACAGCCTTTGCTGCGAAACTGTTTGCCACAGATATCGCACGAGTAAGGTTTCTGCTGGGTATGAATGGAAAGATGTTTATCTAATTCTTGTTTTCTCTTAAAACTTTGGCCGCACAGGGAGCATTCGTGGGGAAAGACTTTCGAGTGGAACGATTTATGAACGTGCAGAGATGCCTTCTGTTTGAACGATTTCCCGCAAGTTTCGCATACATGAGGTCTTTCTCCCGTGTGAGTTCTTCTGTGTTCGTCTCGGGAGACCCTCGAGGCCAAACGTCGACCGCATATATCGCAGGGAAATTTTTTGATTCCTGCGTGAACGTCTCGCACGTGTCTGTTTAAACCGGACGCTGAGCAAAAGCTCTTCCCGCAAATATGACAGGTGTATGGTCTCTCGCCGGTATGAATGTTTCGATGAATTAGAAAATTGTACGAGGTCGATAATGTTTTTCCACAATCGTTACATTTATAATACGTAAATCCACTGGATATTACTTTCGAACGTGCCAATTCGTTGCGCTGCTCCAGAGTTCTTTTCGATGGCGATGATACGCGTTTCTTATACTTCCTAGAAGCTGCTTCTAAGTGTCCTTTCGATTCTATTCTTCGTTCCTCGTTAACTGCATTAACGCTAATATCAGTCTCGGATATTATTTCTATTCGTAATTCGCTATTTCGTTTCTCCGAATGTTCATCATCTAGCGAATAGCTTGGCACGTGTTTTATATCGGTTTCGGTGACTTGACATTTGCACCTGAAAAGAGAGTTTTTTTCCATTACTTCACGACGCCCACGAACGGAGCTGCGTTATGATTAGTTTTTCTATGATTAACTAAATAGCGTTTCTGCCGAAACGAGAGATTGCATTCTGTACACTTCCATGGTTTTTCATCGAAATGTATTAAACGATGACGTTTCATCTCGTATTTTATACGAAAGCCTCGGCCGCATATGTCGCATGCATGTGGCTTTTCACCTGTGTGTTTAGTTATGTGCACCATTAGTGATGGCCTCGTTCGAAAGTTTTGATCGCAGTAGTTACATTTAAAAGGGAACACGTCCGAGTGTGTACGATTATGTACGAATAAAGAAGCTTTCTGTTTAAATGATTTTCCGCAGACATTACAAATGTAAGGTCGTTCACCAGTATGAATACGCTTATGATCTTCTGCGCTACGTTTAGTTGAAAACGTCTGTCCACAGATATCGCACGGGAAATTCTTAATCCCTGCATGCGTATCTCGCAAATGTCTAGCTAAACCTTGATTCACTCGGAATTGCTTTCCGCACAGATGGCAAGTGTAGGGTCGTTCACCGGTATGTATTCGTATGTGCCAGAGAAAGGTGTACGGTGAATAAAGGTTTTTACCGCACTCGTTGCAATGATAATAAACCTTTCCATCGACTTCCATTTTTGCATGTAACACCGTACCTCTATCGGCGCATCTTAATTTTGTATCTTTCTTCCTAATGGAATCTGGATGCGATTCTCGTAAATGTAACTTAAGCAGCTTTCTCTGTTTCACCGTGTAATCACAATACATGCAGGGATATGTTTCGAATCTTTCTTTTTTACATCTGCGTTTCCAATTTCTTCGATCTTTATTGTTCGGCATTTGATTTTTCCGTTTGCTCGCGTCTGATATAATTTCTCCGTTAATATTACTTTTGCATTTTGGTATATGCAGCGTTAAATAATACTGTTTTTTAAATTTACGCCTACAGTTATTGCACGTGTATTGATTTTTCGACGAGCTAGTGGCCTCATTCACAGATGGTAACAATTCTTCTGAAATTTCTGCTGTATTCAAATCTGTGTTAGAACAATCCTCGAATGAATTATCGGGATCGTTACTGTCAGCAGTTTTTGTCTGCATACTTTCTTTAGTATTTGCATTACTGAATGCTTGTGGCAACGAGCAGTATGGCTTGTAGGATTTCTTCCGAGGCAGACCAAACCTGCAAAAACAATAAATGTACCAAATTCGAATATTTTCGGTCTATCTGTAAAATCGCAGTTTTATCTGTGTAGCGTATAGTGATAGAGTCGCATATTAGCATGCTCGTAATGTTTCAATGTGTCTGCTTTTAATGTGATTGTTCAAGTAACGTTTCTGTCGGAAACCGAGTCCGCATTCCACGCAAATGAATGGCTTAGTCTCTGAATGTATTAGCTTATGTCTAACAAGTTCCGATTTTACTCGAAATCTTTTCGAACACACATCGCAACCGTAATTCTTTTCTCCCGTGTGAGTAGTCACATGAGCCAACATTTCTTGTCTTCTACGAAACTTCTTGTTGCAATATGTGCACGGATGTGGAAATTGATCCGTGTGCAATTTACTATGAATATACAAGGATGCTTTCGATTTAAACGTCTTTCCACACGAGTCGCAAACGTAAGGTCTTTCTCCTGTATGCGTTCTACGATGATCTTCTCTGGTAGCTTTCGATGCGAAAGATTTACCGCATATATCGCAAGTAAAATTCTTCAATTTTGCATGCACATCTTTAATGTGCCTTGAAAGGCCGCCGGAGTCCCGAAATTGTTTTCCGCATACGTGACAAGTAAATGGTCTTTCGTCTGTATGTATCCTCATGTGTCTAAAATAGGAGTCTTTCAGTTTGAAACATTTTCCACACTCGACGCATTGATAAGATGCCTGTACATCGATGACAGCTTTGCTTTTAACGTGTTCACAAAAATCTTTCGGATCTTTTGTATCGGTGGAACAAATTTTACATCTTCCTCTGGATTTCTTATTTCCATTTTTCGTATTCGATGGACTTGTTGGTGTATTCGTTCCATCCTCCGGTTTTAGTTTTTCTAAACTATCTGTTTTATACATTTGTACAACCTCCTCTTCTTTTATATCAATATTGCTGTTTTGTAGCTGGTGAGACATTATGGCAGGTGGATTAAGCGTCGTCGAATTCATAACAGTGATCCACACGGAATCGCAATGTCCATTGTCTGCAGATTCTCTTTCTTGTTGCTGGTGCTTTTTTCTATGTTGCTTCCGAAATACATTCTGCATGTCTAGGAACACCTTAAACGGTGTTCGGCTATTACTGGACCTGCAAAACAGTCAACACTTGACTCCAGATTTGCAGTTATACGATGTATGTAGAAGATTGTTTCTTGTTCAATCCAAGTATCAATGGCACTTTGAAAAAATTACGATTATCTTTCCTGATAATCTTTAAAGTCTAATTCCTCTTACGTCATATATTTACACACGCATACATGTTCATTCTCTCTGTACGTTCGTATAGACGACTTGCAAGAGCCTTTTTGTTCAACTATGCATAAATGCTTTGATGGAATGGTTTCACGGTAATCCTCGTTCCGTACTCCAAAATTAAATAATCAATATGTAAAGCTGTTTTTGAGAGTATTTGCTTTGTTCGTGGTTAAAAATTCTTCACCCAATCCATATACAGGATACAAAATTATTTTTTATGGAAATTCTAACTACCAAGTTTAATATTATACATTGAGGGCATATTTTCTGCACGTTCAATAGTACATGCTGCATACTTCCAATCTATCGAAAGTCTGTTTCTATTTCAAATAAACGAAATCATTACCTGTCCGAATCAATAACAGTTGATTCCCTGCAAACTTCATCCTTTACCTTTTCCTGCTGTTGTTGCTACAATTAAAATTGCTTTATAAATATCAATATTTTCTTTTACTAATCTTATTTAAAGTTTTCAAACTTACGAGGGGTTCTGTCGCATTAGATACAGTTATAGCATCATCCATGGAAGTTTCTACCTCCTCCGATTCCTATTGAAATAAACATAGTCTTTTTAAAGAAAAACCTATTGTTGCATTCACAAATACGATGCTTATTTTAACTTTACATATAATACTGTACCTGTTTTTCTTGTAAAGCACTTTGTATTTCTAATAACCTTCGTTCAGCATTTAAGCATCCATCCAGCAGTTCGTGCCAAGCTAGTATCGTTGCAGCGCAGTGGTAACATAATTGCAAGGGGAGCGTATCGTTTTCAGACACCTGTGAGAAAGGATTGACTACCTAATTGTTCCAGCCCATTGTAGCATACAGAGGATAATATGTAAATGCATACATGTATTGGTAGATACTTATGTATTTTATTACACAAGTCGTGTTGCAAACCTTCTCCATCGAATATTGGTATTAAATGGTCATTAGCATTGGCACATACTCTACATAAATTGGACCAAGAGAATTGTTCTATGGATTGTGTTATCGTTGATTCCTCGTTTGACACCTCAATCCCATTTCGTTGTTCATCTTGAACGTCAGCTACCACAAAATACCCTTCTTCCTCGCTTTCTAATTCAGCGGTTGTATTTTCATTTACCATGCTTTTCACTGTTTCAATCAAAATTGAATCCTCTTCGCATGATTCTAATATAACAGAACTTTCAGAGTCCATTGTACCTGCAATGTTAAAAAATGTAGGAATATTACTGCATCTTCAAGGAAAAAGTACAATTGTATTGATATCTCTATGTTACCGTAAATGCATACTTACAAAAAGTTATATTTAAAAAAAAAAAGTAATGTATGTTATTTTTGCAAAAAGGTAATCGCGATAGTCGTATAACACTTCAAACTACTTAACAAAACTAGAATTGTAATTCTTATTTCATTTGGAATAAAGCACTTCAATCACTATCAAAAACTATACTGCATTCATCGAAATATTCAATCATTTGTTTACGTTATTTCATAATTATTCGGTGCATAATTCTTGTGTGTATTTCATCAATACTTGTTTGCAGGAGGAAATTCTTTTTGAATTTCATATGTCATGTTGAATGTCATAAATATTTGGGAATTTTTAACTCTTTACGGGTCATTTTCGCGCCGACCAATTTCGTGCGCAACCAAAAAGAAACAAGGTATGGAGTATCGTTATATAGGCGCAATATAGACGATACATCCACTTATCCTTATTTTATTTGGGTTTCACGTCCAGGTTCTCTAAACTTCTTACATTCCAATTTATTCTTTCTGACAAGATGATGCGCGCCATTAATAGCAGAATTTAATAGACAAGCTGACGAAAAGTATCATTCTAGCATAGACAAATTGGAGGATAGACGTAGCATTCAATGTGCCTTCTTAAAATACGTTAATGGAGCCACAGACGAGATATGTGAATAGACCAATCATGTACTCCGATGGCGCATCGGGACTGCCATACCGGCCTGGAAACTTAAGACTGACATGCGCTCCCTCCTTTCATGAATAGTGGTCAGTTTAAGAACTATTATGAACGGTCAAGCGTCCAGGAAAAGAGACTCGATAAAGAGTTTAATGTACATCCGCGATAGTCAAACGATTGTGAAGTGAATGCGCCGGCGCATCGCTAGCGCTCGGTCGCGCTCGCTGGTATTCGCTATATCGAAATTCTCTGTAGGCCATCGATAGCTGCCGCGTCTTCAGCTGACCACTGTACATGTATGTAGAGGACGCTCGGAGCAGCGTGGTTTTTCTGAGTCGGTATATCAGTCACGTTGGGCCACGACAGTCCATCTACTCTTATATCACGTCTATGGCCGTAATATTTACAACCCTAACACATCTCGTCTGCGATGATAGGTCAATGGTCGATGTAGCGCCATCTATCGCCTTCAAAACAAACATTATCTCCTAAATGAAACATGGCGATGCGCCTCACATCGAGTGGAAAGAGTACTAGTATTGTGCATTTTTTACACAGTTTTCGTTATTTAGCATGACCGACGAAGAAGATGCTCTTCTTAACGAAGATCAAGATCAGGTAAATATGTGTGTACACTATTTTTAATTTTCCTGACTATTGCGACAAATAAAACAAATTTCGTGTAATATTATATAGGTTACATTTACATTTAATGAAAATAGGAATTGTATTCGAAATCATTGAGATTTTAATCAACTTATTTTTTATGAATTAGGATGACATTAGGGCTGAGCTATCGCAGATGAGTTTCGAAGATCTACAGAAACTCAAAGAGAAATTGGGAACGAAAGTATATAAAGAAACATTGTTTGGTCCACGGAAGATTAAAAGAGTTGAGTTCAAACGGGAAAATAAAAACAGACCTCGAGAAATGTCATCGAAGAGACCCGTTTCCCGTTTTAGGCAAGTGGTGCATGTAAGAAAAAATCTGCCAAGGGACCCTCGGTTCGACAGCCTTTGCGGCACATTCGATCAAAAACACTTTAAAAAAGCTTACGGATTTCTCAATGAAATAAAGGAAAAAGATTTGAAAGAACTGCAGAAGCAATTAAAGGATACTGACGATCCAAAAATGATAAAGAAAATTCAGTATCTTATACAACGATTAGAGAACCAGATACGTGAAGAAAAAAGGAGGAATCAGCAGGAAGAAAAAGAGCACACTGAAAAGAAGGAAATCGTTGAAGCCATTAAACGTGGTGAGAAGCCTATTTTCAGGAAGAAATGTAAGTATCAATGAAACCTGGGAATATTGTTTCAGAATTAAGAAACTAATTTTTGCTTTCCTATGTACAGCTGAAAAGAGAGTTTTGGATTTAGTCTCGCAATACGAGGCACTAAAAAATGCGGGCAAATTGAAGAAACATATACAACGATTGCGGAAGAAGAATTTGCAAAAAGACAGACAAAAATTAGCGCAATCTGAAGATGAGTAAAAGAACAACATATGTACGTGAAATTAAAATTTATACGAATCGAACATGGCTAGAATAATTATTACAAGGTGTACATAAGTCTAATAAATACTATGTCAGTTGAACTAATTTTTCTTTCATTCATCGTAAAAATGTGTCGTGCCCAAGAAAATATTTTCATATTTACGGACTGGAAGTACGAGCCAGGAAGGCAGGATAAAGAGTGCTTTATTAATTATGTATTTTTTATTTAACATCAAAAGTAATGACACTTGGGTTGGACAATGTCTCTCGTTTCTTCCTTAATGTAATTCACATGTGAAAACAGAACTTACAGAATAATCAATATGAAAGGAATCATCAATCAGAAGAGATAGTTTGGTAGAGCGGTGTACATTTTTTTTTCTCATTTATCTCTGAGCGTGTATGTGTGTATATTTTTCTCTATGTTCGCACGTGTTCCTCGGCGTGTATTGTGTGTATGTGTATGGAGTGTGTATCATATATATGCGGCGCTAAAACGAAAAACCGAAAAAGAGTACATCGGGACCCGTACGGAAAAGGCGGTTCATTTAAACGAACCGCCTTCTCGTGGGCCACCGGTCACGCGCGATCTGTTTGTCCGTCTTCAATTATTTAAAATATGTACAATATTAATAAAACATCATTCATTTTTTACTTTGTTTATATTTGAATCATTCAATGATTCTGTCGTGGTGTGGCGGGCTGTGCAGGGGCGACGTTTCACAGAATTCTCGTGACACTGTTCTTTTAATATTTTTATTTTATGCATTGTTGCTTATATCTCCCGATTCATTTTACTTTGATTGTTTTTCCTTTTATGATTCCGATTCTGATGCACTTTTTTTTCTTATCACCAATTGGGTTCTTTGATCGCGGCAACAGAAAAGCGAAGAATCCGTTATTATTAAAACACACGTTCTCTCGCCCACATTTACGCGTTTCTTTTTCTCCCGCTCTTATACGCCGATTCACCCGAAAAATCATTTTTTGTTTCGCGACGATTGCGTTTTGTTGTTTGCTTCTTACGTCGATTGTGGTACTCGTTTGCAGAACACGAAAAGATTTGCGACACACGTGTGGAGTATAGTATCTCCCTAGCATCCGTGGATAGTAATAGTAGAAGGTTAAAAGAAAAAAAGACGAAAATGACAGTGTCCGCAGAAGCAAAGGTAATACCAGCATGGCCGCAAATCTATCCGCGTAACCGGAAACGCAACGAAAGGAAACCATAACAGCAAAACAGGAAAACACGGTCTCACGCATAAAATGGACCACGCTAAAATTACGTGTTTATTTTTTCCTAAGCATGACGCGATTTGCTGAATTTGACGAGTGTCGTGTCCAGGAGGTTACAAATGAAGCTGCTGTCTGGCAAAAAGAAGAAAGAAAAAAAGTCCGATATATACTATCACGCACTGAAGATAGCAAAGGCGGATTCTCTCGTCTATGTCCCGCTCAGTCCGCCGCAAGATATTTATGGTCTTAGACCGGATTTTTTTTGTTTTGTTCTCTTACCGCCACTTTTCCTTGATTTTTCCTACTCTTTCTCTGTCTCTCCCTCGCTCGCTCTCGCGCTCTTTCTCTCCCCTTCGTCATCATACTCTTCATATTCTTCATTGTTTCTCTCTTTTTTTTTTGTTCGCTTATACGTACTTTGTTTTTTTTCTTCAACAACACGATCTAGACTAAACCATATATAATAATTACATCTAATAATATCTTATTGTAACATGTATTATATTATAATTATAATTATTATTATTATTATTATTATATTATTAATGTTTAAATTATTAGCCTAAAGTAAAGAGGCGCACGACGGCAAAGCATTTTTTTGGGCTCCTACGCCCCCCGGGCACGGAACACCCTGTCGACAAACCACGGATCCACTTGATCCAGCTTTGGCAACCATATCGCGAGCGATTTTGCAGAAACGATTGAGCCTATGCATGGTTCCCTCCAATCCCTTTCTCGTTATCATTCTTCGATCATCGTATCTTTATCTCCCCGCGATTCTACTTCGCTGTCCATTCGTTCACGTCCTACCTCGAAACACGGAGATACGTCGAAGGCAATTTCTTCCCCCTCCTTCAGCTTCTACTTTTATTTTGTTCAATTTCGTTGTGACACGAATGATCGATCTCCCTTTAACGATACACACGCTGAATCGTTGGTAGGTATACACTGTCCCGCAACGCGAAATCAAGGAACACCATGGAAACGGAATTAATTTGGCGCGAAGTTGAACAGGCCTTTAATAATATCTTTCTTTCAATATCTAGCACTGTCACGATTGATTTTGTTTTTGTTTTATTCTCAATGGGTTTCGACTGATCTCTCCTTTCACCCGGATAAGAAGAAAACCGGGAACACTATTTTTTTCTCCCCCCCCCCCCCTTTCTCGTCTTCTGTTGAGGTGATCATTTTTTCGTTTACCGTTTGTCTCCGGGTCTAAACCGAGTACGAGTTCAACGAGCAACGCGGCGGTACATTGTTGACCTCTTTCCGTTTCTTTCTCTCTTTTTTGCTTTCCTGTCGCTCTCGTTCCATCTGAACGACGTTGTCGGTCGGATTCGAATGACGATCCATGTGTTTCGAAAACGATTCGACGAAGTTTCGCTGATCCCATCGAGTTTCATTGATAGAGCATCAAATTGAGAATTCAAGATTCGGACGACTCGTTATTACGGGACCCTATGATTCGACCAGCCCCTCGCGCGCACAAGAAAATTTATCGGAAGGGCTGGAGGAGAATCGTAACCCAACACATCTGTTTGTCTTTTATATTTGCCGATAAATCGAAACCACGATGGGATTAGCGAGCGTATAACATGTTACACGTGTACGGCACCTCGAGAACACCTCGATTATTGAACACTTAGGGTAGTTTTGGGGCCAGGGCCGCCGAGAGAGCGTCACCCTTTGTCTACCTGAATCCTCGACGTTCCGTTCGCCTTGATTCGTGCGGAACAAAGGAACCCGAGAACGTGGTAAACTCGTTCGAGGCTGTTCGTTGATGCTCGGACATTGTCGCGACGATTTGCAAACGATAATGAATGATAAAATCCGTCAACGGGCTCGCTATTCATTACCGACGCTCGGCCCCGAAGTTCTCGACCCGAAACGAAGCGCCATCTTCACGGACGTTGCTAACGTGTGCGCGCGCATGCACACTAAAACACCGCGAGAAAATAAAACACGACCCACAAGGATTGAAACTGATTAGGCAAAGAGAAACGAGATCGGATTTGTTGTTCTTGTTGTTGTTTCTTTTTATGCGTTCTGTTTTTCATAAGACCTGACATGATCGCACGTCTCGGATCGTCCCGGCCCGAAAAGTCGCGTGGCAGGCATTTTAAGTCACCTTCGTTTATCGTTTTTTTTGTCTTTTTTAATACGTTTTTCGTGTTACGTTGTTGTTGTTGTTGTAGTTGTTGTTCTGTTGTGTCTCCTAAGAAAAAAATAATTGAAGGGGCGTTGTTTCGACACTGACACACACATACACACGACAGACCGCGGGTTAGTGGTACAGGGCGTTCTGCGTTCGGGGGTCAATATGATTTATAGCGAGCTGCCCCGCTGGCGTTTTTAAACCTATGAAAAAACTAAGAGAATGAATTTATACCTTTTCTTCCTTTACTTTTTAATTTCGCCTAAGTAAGAATGATTTATTATTTTTTTTTTACTTTTTTTCCTCTGCCTGCTTTATTTCCCCATTTCCATTTTCTGTGCATCTCCTACATCGTTACCGTCCTCTACTAGCAGTTTTAATATCCTGTTACCTTGACTATCGTGGCGCACTCACCCCGGAAACCACAAGCGGCCGGAGCGTGGGCGCGACTATTTTAAATTCTCGAATCTCTATTTTAGCTCCTTATTTTTTTCATTTTTTTTTTTGGTAATCAATAACATTTTCATAATTCATACGACCAAGGTTTCGTCGATGGATCGTAGTACGCATCTGTCAAGTCTATCAGTTTTCAGAACCGCGATCACCGTGTTACCATCCGTTTCGCGCGCAATTTAAATAACCTATATCTTCTCTGCCCTTGCGTTTCTCCATTTTTCTTTATTTCTACGGTTTGTTCAGTTTGTGTATCCTTGTCAGCTGGTAGTGAGTGGTTTGATAATTACTTATTATACTGTTCGTTTACCGCCTTCGTTCCCCGTGCTTGTCCCCGCGCGTCAAACCCTTTCCTCTTTTTCCCATTTTCTTTCTCATCCTTCCACGACTTCCTTTCTCTGTGGTTTGATTCATACTTGGCCCTTTCTCTACTCGCGTAGCGATCCTCGTGCAGAGACTCACAAACTACTGGAATATCTACGCGATGCGATTTCTGGTTTCGACAGCTACTCGGACTTCAAAGACACGAACCGAACAACATTACTTGTAATAAGAATAACAATGAGTACTGCGAACGCGCTTTATTTGCTTCTTTATTTTTTTTGCTGTTTTCTTTTTCTGAATGTCTTTATGGTATTTTAACGCTCCTTCTTCTTAAACAAGTTTCTCCCCCCTCCCCCCTCCCCCCTATTCCTGGCGCGTTATGAGTAACTTCTAGGGCGTGCCAATCTAGCGTACTGATATCATCGTCTCATTGTTTTTTCTTGTTTTATTCATTTTTTTGCTGGAATTAACAATGAAGAAATTTCTAATCGAAAACTGCAGGTGTCACGAGAGGTCTATCTGTAAATACGTTTCATCCATGTGTGTCGATTGCGAATGATATCCTCGTTATCGAGGAACTTAAACTTCTGCATCAGTATAACATTTATAATACCGCTCTTAAGATTTTTTTTTTGTTTTAAATCGTGACTACATTGCATTTATTAATTCTTTTTCTCTTTAAACTCTTAACAAGGGCGTGCCAATCTAGCGCAGTGATCTTTGTTCGTTTACTTAACGGGATGCCTATATGAATATTTTTCTCTGATATCACAAGACGTCTACGGAATGCACCATCGATGCTAATTACTGTTTCCATCGTCCTAAAGCATACTCAATCGTTATCGTACACCCCGTACGACGGTTCATACGGACGTGCGCGTTGTCCGTCGATTTGTCGCCATTCTCTGTATCCTTTTGGTATCAAAAAAGATACATGGGTGCCCTATGCCGGTTCGCCTCACAGTCTCTCTCCCTCGATGAACCCGCCCTACGCCATTTTTCTTCTCTTTTATACTCCTGTGTTAGGCCCTACTACGTATTTCCTTTCTCATTCTTCGCTTATTATACGATCGTCGCAAATCAGATGAAAGCACCAACCCCCTATAAACCTCGTGACGTATCAGGCGTGTGTGTACCCGGAAGCTCGATGTCTTCCCGATGACGTTGCTCGTAGAACCCTTCTTCTTTTCTTCCTCGTCGATCAGTTCGATGTTTCTCGAACGACGATCTGTTTTAATGATACACCGGCACGCGCGTGCAAGCAACTCGGAGAGCCAGAACGACGAACGTTTGATTTTTTTTCTCATCCTTTTCCCTTCGTTATTGTGTCAAATACTCTTTCTCGCTCGCCCCCCCTCTCTCTCTCTCTCCTTCTTGTTTTTCAAGTTTTCGTTTATTTGTTCTTTTTTGTACTTCACACACCGTATGCAGCAAGAAGATTGGTCGCAAGTCGCAACTACGACACCAAGCGCGTATTCTTACATATGATTTCTGAAATCGTTCTTGCAAGACACACTCTATGATTTTCAATCTTTTATTTGTAACCGTTAACAGCGATGGTCGTTCGACGATACGGCTCGGCTAAAGCGAACAGTCCTCTTTTCTAAATAATCTCGTGATCTCGCGACAGTACGGTTAGACCCGAATAGCACGCCCCTTGATAAAATATGTGTGTGTATCAACGTGAGTGATTTTTAAACGCATTGTTTTTTTTTCATTGTTTTGTTGTTGTTGCTGTTGTTGTAGTAGTTGTTGTTGTTTCGTTTGACTTATTAGTTTCACGGTGTATATCTGCGTGGATAATATGCATATCTCACTCTCTCTCTCTTTCTCTCATCATCCTCTCTGCATCTCTCGCTCTTGTAACTCTTGCGCGCGCGCTCTGCGTGTATGATTAAATTCTCCTTCACGTCTAATAGTAAGTTTCTTGCTCGAGCCATCCTCCTGGATTCCGGCGGAGGTAGAATCGTCTCGTCTCGTCGTAGATGAAGATGGCGAACATGAAGGGAATGGCTGGCAGCCACCAGACGAATCTAGAAAATGCAAGATAACACGTTAATAGTCAGTCGTCAAATGCTGTAATTTCTGTACAGCATTGAATGCCTGGTGGTTGCAAACTATTGGCGTATAGGTCCTAACGTGAGTAGTATTTGTGAGACTATTAATAAAAAAAATTCGTAAAGTGGTCTCACTTGAGGGGGAACATGCGGAGACCCTTGTCCATGCCGGGTGTATAGCTTAGGAACGCGGCGAGGGCGGTCTCGAACACCAAACCAAAGTTCAGGGCCCAGTTTCTCATTCCCTGGTGAATGATGGAGTTACGTCGCGTCTTGCAGACGATCAAATCAGCCCATTGTACTATCACGATCGACACGAAGAAGGCCGTATGGCAGGTGAATTCCAGTGTCTTACGATCCCTGTATGTCTGTGGACAAAAAAAAGAAACACATTTATAAAAATTAATTATATAGTCACACTCTTACTTCGTTATACATAATTGAAATATCCATGGTTCCGAAATTAAGGGGAAACTAATAGGATTTGTGTAATATAGTGATACAGAATTATAGAAATATACTGTGGAATACTGTGGAATATTGTGAATATTTTTCTATTTAACGATTGGTAAAGATAAATGAACAATTTACCCATTCCTGGCCGTAGCTGTCACGAAGATCATTGATAGCCTTCGAGTCCCACTGTTTTCGGATACCGAAAAGATACAGCGGCAGGAATCCATTTTCAGCCATGATCACGAAGTAGACGAAGAAACCAGCGGCTGCCTGGATCATGCCGATCTGGCCGTACGCCATTGAAATAAGCCTGTGCATAGAAAATCATGTTAATTCTTTGTTACTTGTCTATGATTAATGCGATTATGCGCTGACTTTCAAGGAATTCTCGTCTACCTTAATATTTCAGGAGAGAAAAATTAATGAAATTAAATCCAAATAATAATTTTAACTCAATTACAACTAGATAGGAGACAAAATATATATTATAAAGTCACGTATTTTACACGGCAAGTATTGAATATTCTTCTCCTATCGAGAACTAAGATGCATCGGAAAATGTACTCGATATACTTTCAATTGTATTCTTCAATACAAAGGGGAATCAATTTTTCAAGGAAAGTATTTTTGTCTACTCTATATCTTCGAAGCTATTTGTAAATCTACCGCTACTTTGTCAAGCTATGAAAACCCTGAAGAAACTCTTTGAAAGTCAGAGAAAGCTATGTATGTGTATGCCACTAATCGTCTAATTGTAAGTTCGCCTCTAACAGTCTAAGGTGGTGTTAATACGGAAGCTGTAATCGCCTGGGATTAATATACGGATTACTTACCGACACGGAACGTAGACGGTTACGATCGGTTCTTCACACTGATGCATGCCACACAACAGCGCGAGACACACATACACAGCGAGGGCTGGTTAATTTGGCAAATCTCACGGTGCACTTTATCAAAAGAAAACCTCGAGCCGCTTCACGTGCAAAATTCGGGTTGCATGCAATGCTCGGTCGAACCGTGAGATTCGTCAAGAATAGCATACACATTGAAGCTCTTTCACTTTTTATTACTATTTACGAGTGCTGATATTCATTTATGGAATTCACGTTGCAATTGATCGTTATTACATTGCGATTTAATTATTTCAATACATAAATCGCTGTCGTCAATACCTTTTAATAAATTAACCAACGTTAAGTAAGGAAATGAATTTTGCAAAAAGAAGTTCCAAAAAATCTCGAAAACTCTGACGAAGACGAATATAAGTGTAATCGAACTGTTTAAAATAATAAATATAATCGAACGATCAATTGACAGAGTTGAACTCCACAATTCCTGCCATTCTCATGCAACAGGCCGCGTGTCACGCGTCGTTATCAGTCAATGATAGTGTGGTAAAGCGTTGCAGATCGAATAAAAACGTCAAATCATGGCTTACAGATTAACTAGTACGCGTGTGAGGCACGCGACGAAAGTTCACGTTTAGTTTAAGTAGAGTTAGGATAGAAAATATAGCGGATAGAAGGCAAGTCGCGTCGCATCGAGGACTATGAACTAATTACAAGCTGTTAGTGACCGACTATTTCTCGTTAGGGTGTTATCTTCGTGGATTCAGCCTTGTAACGTAACCGAACCGTTAATTATGCTTAATATTCGCTGCTCAGGCCGTGCTTATTTATCTCATAATCATTGCTCTTTTTCAGCTATTTTGTTTTAATCACGATGTTCAAAGCAGCTGTTCGCTCTCGTTCGTTCGCAGTTTCCCCTGCTACTCTAGTTCCTTGGTAATGATACCCTCTAATTTCAGCATTAGCCCCGCACACATAGGTTAGTGCAACGGCAATGAAAATGTATGTAAATGGTTAAAAAAAATATGAAAAAGTGAAGCTGCACGAATTATATGTTCGAAAATGCGCAAGACTAATTATTTGGCTGTTAGTTAACTTTTCTAGAGACGTGTTTCTAAATGCTTCAGGCGTAGAGTGTCAACCGAGAATTTAATTTAATTTACTTCTTTTCTTCGTTTTGTTATTCTGCACATTTTGTTTTCTTTGCATTTCTGTGACAAATCTCTCGATTAGATTGATCGAAATATCTGAGATCATTTTTCGTCTCACCGTGATGGAATTATAATTGAAGCTTCACTTTAGTTCTTTAATTCATATTACAAATGATGCTTGAGAGACTATCCGTTATGTTAAGTTGACTGTGATGTGAATTTTCATGTGTTTCATTAAATTTCTTTCCTTGCATATATATATATATATATATATATATATATATATATATATATCTCTTCGAATGGAGTGCAGATGAAAGTGCACACATTGAAACGACAAAAAGAACATTTCATCATGGTCGCGTGCAGAAGAAAATAAAGATCAAGCGAGTGACCATCGAGACAATGAGAGATCTGTAGTACAGAAACAAACGTATGACTCTGTCATTTCAGTAGACACTCTGTCAATGATGTGTAACAGTTACATGTATGCGTGCACGCATACGCACGCCAAGTGTAGATGCGTGATAGTGGCCGAGTATATGAAATTGGAAAATATTTCTTGAAATTAACTTTTGTCGATAATTGAAAACCCTTGCGAGGGTTCCATATTATTCGCTTCTATCCATGGATATACTAGTAATTTAGATCGAATAAATAATAGAATTATCAATGTCTGCTGATCAATCTGTGAACGTGAGCCAATGAAAAATTCGTCAGTGATGTTCCAGTGTGGAGTTTCAAAACTGTTAATGAACAAACAAACATATCAATTCCCAGACAAACTATATCCACAAATTTCAAACTCTATAAATTCCAAGTTCTATCGACCAATCGTGAAATAATATACACCGAAATTTAAAAAATTCCACAATTAAACACGACTCTGAAATGACGCTATTATCGCATCGGGAGAATCTTGAATACTCCACAAAGATTACGAACACCACTAACGCACCCAATAATCTCAAAAAAAGAAAACTGAAAAAAGGAACCTATCACTAAAATGCTATTCCCTAAAAGCTATTCAAAACGTGCCATAGATTCCATATCCTCGAAAAACAAAGTCTCCCGATCCATAGAAAAATCAGCAGCAACAGAAAATTTGACCATCCAACACACTGTGACTCGTGTCGCTGTACGTTACGTGGCAACTATCGTACACGTTGCTCTGTATTTCTGTGTGTAGGTATATATAAATATATACATATATATTGATGTATGTCTATGCTTTTGCACGTTTGGTAGTGAGTGTATAGTGTTTTCGCTAGGTAGATTGGTTTCTCTGGTGGGTAATTGGGAGACCCACCTTCGGTTGACAAGATTGTCTCTGTACGGATCGCGGGGCTGCCGTTTCATAATGTCCGACTCCGGTGCCTCGTAAGCTAGCGAGATGGCCGGCACCTGCCATCCACCATTGATTAGAAAACGTGTACCAAGCACCCCGTACACCGTACAAATAGTAGTAGTAGTAGTAGTAGAAGAAGTAGTAGTAGCAGTAGTAGTAGATATATATATATATAGATATACGTATATATACACATATACCCATATATATAGAAAGATGCATATTTACATTATATTTACAATAATATCATCGTATGTCAGTGGCGATGAAAGATGCAGGAGGTCACGAGATCAGGTCACTATAGTTTGGAATTAATATTGCGAACCAGAGAAAGATACTCAGGATACGGAGGATCTTTCTTTGGTGACGTTTCACCTTCGTTTTTTCACGTACTTTCCACCAGGACAGGTTTTTGTGATAATTAGATGAAAATTGTTGGCACTCTGCTGGTGAACGTTGATTCTTTCGCTGAATAGCACGTGGTCTTAGTATTGGAAATATTACTTATTATTTTCTTTTTTCGATGGAAATTTACATAAGTTGTTTTTTTTAATTATTTGTTGCAGAGTCATGGTAGTTTAGTACGGAGGTTTTACGAAGCTTAACGCAGTGTTTGAGTGATTCGGGAATTTTCCATTCTAAGAATCGCGAAGTTTAGTAAACGCTGCTCGAAACATTGGTCTATTCAGCGTTCGAAGAATCAACACTATGAAACTAAACGAAGGCTTGTATAATATTTCGGGAAAAACAATCGGAGATTCCAACAGTTTAATTGTACATAAAAAAAAAGAAATGTCGATAAAAATCGATCATGGTCCATTTCGTCGAGTACGTTCCCTTTTCGGTTTTTCAGTTTCCTGCTCTTTCGCGCACTCTGACTACGAAAAATTCAAGCTTCACTTTTGTTAGTACTCTTATGCATTGTGCGCCCTAACGCGCAGAGAAACTCCATCGCGAAACGTTTGATATTTTTTCACGGCCGTACAAAGAATTGGCGGTATTTTCATTAATTCGGATGAACGAATTTGAGGAAAGACGAGCTCTCTGCCGCGTGAGGGTGCATCGACGGCCTTAATCCTCCCATCTTATCACATACAATGCACATTGGCTCAGAAAAATCCACGCATTAGCGACAAATTTCGACGGGCATAAAGGGGTGTTTCTCTATAATAGAAAAAAAGAGTCGGTTTGTTTCTTTTTTTTGTTTGCTCGAACGTTCAGCGGCCGTTAGAAAGTTGCCAGTCGCAGAAGTGGTAGAAGGCAGCGGCGGTAGGCAGCGCATTACAGAATAAAATGTGAGAGGACTGTAAAGAATAAAAAACTGCAAAGAAGAAATCATGACTCCTAAAATATGTACAAAGGTGCCATATACTCGTGTTTCGATCGTTAGATCCGGTCTTATTCCGGTTTCTTTCGTTTCTTCCCTCGTCTATCAATGATGTATTCGAGCAGATCTCTCCTTTATATCCCTTTCTTTTTTTTTTCTTTCGGTCATTATTATCTTTTACTCGTTGCTCTATTTCGTTTCGTTTACTTTCATTCGTTATGCAGCAGTTCGTTGCTAAAGCGGTTCATTTTATTCGTGACGATACGAAGTTCGATGCTGAGCAAGTAGTAAGTAGATGGACAGTAGTATAAAATATAGAGGTTGCAGCGGCACAGCTGTGTGACAGTAGAGTATCAAAATTGTACGTACTAGGAACGATAGTGAGCACAATTCTTCTTGCTATTTTAATAATAGTAGTAATAGTAATAATAAATATGTTGGCGTGTGTGGTCGTGTCGACGTTTTGTAATAAACAAGAAAAATAGTATGACAATAATAGTAATGGTGAAGAGAAGTGTGGAGAACAATAGCGAGAGTGGAATTATATCGAAATACAATAGCTAGACCGACCGATTCATCAATTACGATCATGATTATATAAACGGGGTCAACGAGATAGTTGCTAACTATACTGATTAAACAGAACAGTCACAATAATATCGATGACAGTGATGGCGATAACGGCGATAGGTAATAGCGATAATTACCAAGGGGATGTGATGACAAGTTTATGTATAGTATACATAGGTATACATATAATATTACTACATCGATCAATGTAGACTATTACATATATACATATATAGTGTCAACACGTGAGCATCGTTGCGGAGAAACAATTATTGCAATTAAATATTTTAATGATTTACAATTTACAAAGTATCTCAACACATTTCATTTTATATGTTGTTTAATTTCTATCACTTTATGAGAAGAGATACAGTTTCGAAGATTGAAGCCAGACAAGCAAAGAGATTGAGAATTATTAAGCGGCGTTGCGTGTGGGCGTATAAAAAGAATTTAGTGCAATTCAGAAGTTTCGGAAAAATTTTTGCGACAAATGCTCGTTAGAATTCCAAGGTAAAACGTGTTAAAACTTACTAACGAGTGGTATCGCGTCTTCGGATGAAACTCACCGTCTACTAACAGCCACCTAACAATAAGCTCGTGTCGTGGCGACTATCGAACAATGAGTCGATGCAGAACTGGCTACCGATAGGAAAATTTGCCCCGAAAATTTCTCAACAATCAACCACGATTCTACTCTAAGAAACACCTATAAAATTATTCTGCATCGGTGTATGCATCGGTGAGATCATGAAATGGGTCAAAGTGAAGAATATCCAACAAATGTAATAAATAACCTTACGATGACGATGATGTATCGGATATGAACAACCCAGTAAATATGTTATCTATTCATCGAATCGAAGGAAAACGAATTCTCCACGCGTCATCAAGCGTGGGATTTGAAAAACGAGAGGAAACTAATGGGAAAAGAATAAGAATAGGCGAAAGGGACTCTCTGTCCGTAGCAGAGACCAACGTGGCAGACGACTCGACGATGGCGAAACAGTTCCAAATAAATGGTCAAGAAGTTTAGAGGAAAAGCTCAGCTCAGCTCGGAGATGAAGGGAGAAATAGAGTTATAGTGATAGAAATGGTGGCAGAGGATGTGTATAGATGGAAAGAGGCAGCTTTGAAAGGCAGAGAGATCGGCTTACCTTTGGTGTGAACGAAGCAACACAGTAATTACAAACGATCGTTTAATTGGCAATTCCCTTTCTTATCTTTCTTAATCAGAGGAAGAGGAAAACCCTTCAAGAGGGAATATCACCAATTTCCTCATCCTCTCGCGATTTCTTACATACCAAAATTTTATGCAATTGCATATTCTATAATGTTTATTAACAGCATAATTCTATACTGAACTAGCATGTGGTTTATCGAAATACGAATTCGAATATTGTTCACGGAATAAATTTCAAATGACATATCCCTGTCGTTTCATTGAAATTGTTTATCAAATAGTAAACGATGGACGAGCACTAGTCGCTGACCAAGATTCACAATTCAGCTTCAGAGTGAGTATCGACCGGCCTCTCATAAAAGAGATGGACAGAGGTATATATATAAAGAGAGATACAGAAAGAGAGAAATGGGAGAGAAATAGTAGAGCGATAAGTAGAAGGAAAGAAATAGAGATATAGATATAAGAGAATATATTAAATATTCCGATAAGAAAGCTCCATAGTGTGTTATACCCAAGTCACCAAATGCCCTGAAGTGTTATACCTGCGTGCACCATTCTGTTACCTTGTTAGATCATTCTCCTAGCGTGTCTGAGAGTCCTCTGACCAAAGCATCGAATAAATTAAACCCACAGCCTTTTGGCGTTCGTACAGCAAACTTACAAAGCGAATAAATAACGCAGATGGAGAAATAAAAGAAAAGAAGATAAAAAGGGAAGAAAGAGAAAAAAGAACGAAGAGAAACCATATGCCAGACGTACTGTCGTCCTCTTTTTTCTTCTTCTTTCTTTTGGTCGCGTTCAAATTATTCATGTTAAAATTCGGACCAAAGCTTCCCTTCCACAAAATGCATTTTAAAGAGATCGCGTGGCATTTACGTTTCTTTGAATAAAAGATAGATTCTTTCTCATTTTTTTTCTTTGTTCACGGTTTCGTTAGGACAGAAATTCGTTCAACAAACACTGGACAATATTATCGTTAACACGTCAAACATGTACAGTAACGAAGAAGATTAAAAAAAACAAACAAAAAAAACATCGAACAATTTGATACACACGGACAAATCACAGGCTAGGGATTAATTTGCACACGAATCGTTGCCACCTCGTTCACAGCCCTCAGGTGGTCTGTGCGCGAATTCGGCCAACGAGTATCATAAATAAATTGATATGTTCTATCGGAATAGAGATGTGTCCTGATATAATCTTTCGTATCGTATCTTTCTGTTTCTTTTTTTTTTTTTTTTCATTTTCTAGTGTTCGAGAACGAGCGTATATACGAGACAGGACGAACTAGCTACTATACAATAACCATAGGATTAAGTAAGAAGTGTAACGACCAATAGACAGGTAAAGGAGAGAGAGATCGCGCGACTGTGCGATTTGGTTCCTGAAGCTACATAATATCTACAATAATTCAGAACCGAGTGTAAGTTTTAAATTGATCTATATTATTCCACTATTTTCAACTATTTTCAAACGATCGATCTAACTTTACTTCTTCCTCTTTAACAGTTTCCAATCTATATTAGAGTATGCCGATACGTAATATTAAATTCTTTACGATTCTTCCAAATGTAGAGGATTTAATTTCAATTCGACGAACAGGGAAGCTTCAAGGATCAAGCAGACCATGTCACCGATAACTCTTTCTTCCAATAAAATGTATTAATCGTGTAGTAGTAGTATAGTAGTAGTAGTAGTAGTAGTAGTAGCAGTAGTAGTAGTAAGTAGTAGTAGTAGTAAGTAGTAGTAGTAGTAAGTAGTAGTAGTAGTAAGTAGTAGTAATAGTAGCAGTACAGTAGTTTTGTCAAGGTTCGTTTATGTTGTTGATGTGTTACCTTTCGTTAACTAGCTTGTCAGTGAACGGGTTTCGTGGATGTCGCTTCATAATATCGCTCTCTGCCTCCTCGTAGGCAAGTGAGATGGCTGGCACCTGACGTCACATTATCAACAAGCTCAGTAACAACGCCAATAGTTAAATCAATGATGAGTATCGTTTCTTTTTATCCGCTGACCCACGATTCAAGAATGCTGACTATTTTCGCGACGAAGTATCGATGTTCAAAATAGGAAAAAGAAAAGAAATGGTAACAATGGAAGAAAGATAGATCAGTTGACTGAACCTTCTTTGCAGTCTCAACAATTTAGATTATTTCTAACATTCGTCGCGATTGGAAAATCAGCATTCTTGCGACCGGTGATATCATACGATGAGAACGCAATAAACGGTAAACAAAAATCAACTGAGAGAACTAAATCGTTCCGAACAATGATGTGGGAAGTGTTCGAGGGACGATAGGACACAATATGGGATCGGTTTCTAAATATCGCTGCTTCCCGAACTCTCGAAACACCTTCGAGTTTCCTCTTCTGGCTTCCGTGAATCGAGGTCGACTGGTTCAATGGCTGAAAACAATTTCATTACGCCCGAGAACAGAATAATCGTGATTCCAGAAATATTCGAGAAGAGCCGATTCTCTTAGTTATAATAGATAATTCCAATTAGTCATAATAGATGATAACATTGCGGTGATACGAAGATACTGTCAATTATGTTTGGAAACAAATGTTTTTTCTAGGAATCAAGATGATCTTGTTCACAAAATTGATCAAAGTATTTCACTGCATATCGATTTCCACTAAATGTCCACCTAAATAATATACCACGTTCCAACAATGAAATAATTAAAACTAGCTTCCAATAGGTGTGTCTCTACGTGTCGATCTGGCGTACTGCGATTACTGGAGCTCTAGGTGTCCTAAATCAATCATACAAGCGGTCATTTTCACAAAGAAAATGAAACCTTTCGTTGACGAGGTTGTCCCTGTAAGGATCACGTGGCCTTCTCTTCATAATATCCGACTCGGCGAGTTCGTACGCCAAGGAAATCGCTGGCACCTGACAATCATCGTTTTAAAACATAAAATCCCAACTGTGCCGTCCGTCCCACGGTTGGTCAAGTACAAAAACAATATATCGCTGAAAATCCTTTGTTATTTAAGATGAATCCCAACGACTGTTCGAAAGATACCATCCGATTCGAACGATGGATCCCGTCGAAGATTCGTCGAATTCGATGAACAATCTTTCCAACGTTTCGACCGTTTCTGAACAGAAGCGATCGAAACGCGAACGATAAAGTAGCACTCACCATGTCGGTTCCCAAGTCGATGCAGAGAATAGTGACGGTGCCAAGTGGCAGGGGGATGTCGCAAAGGATGAACGCCAGGAAAGGCGAGATCTCGGGGATGTTCGAGGTTAGGGTGTACGCGATGGATTTCTTCAGGTTATCGAAGATCAATCGACCCTCCTCGACACCGGTCACAATTGAGGCGAAATTGTCGTCGAGCAGTATCATGTCGGCGGCTTGTTTGGACACGTCAGAGCCAGCGATACCCATGGCTACGCCAATGTCGGCTTTCTTCAAGGCAGGTGAATCGTTCACACCGTCACCTGGAATAGTTAATTCGACTTTAGTGGTCACTCGGTTATCGAATGTGTCGTATAGCTTTCGGCACATATATATAGAGTTGGTGCTTATTTAATATATTTATTATATCCATTCAATGTTCTTCGAAATAATCACATATAGGAATCTGACAGAGATTAATACATGTATGTACTAGTTCGAGAAATATATTGCAATATTTGTCTGCCTTGTCGTACGTTAATTTCTCTGTATAAATGTAATTTACAAGAATAAATAAAGTTACGAGAAAGAAAAGAATATCGTACCAGTCACAGCCACAATGGCACCCATTCTTTGACAGCCTTCGACGATGATCAGCTTCTGCTGAGGCGAGGTACGGGCGAACACAATTTCGGTGTGGTACCTGAGAATCTCGTCCAGTTGGTCGGAATTCAGTTCCCTGAGATCGGTTCCGTGGACGACGGCGGCCTTGGCCTCGCGAGGATTGACTTCGGATACCGAGATGTTCAACCGTTGAGCAATATCCTCGATGGTTTCGTTACCTGTTCGCAAAAATATTATTTTAATATTGTATTCATTCGGAACCCTTTTCGTTCCCTGTTTTGTTCAAATCAAAGGAATAAGTAATAGTTTCCAACTAATTTTTCTGCGAATTCACGAATGACTACAGAATTCCCGCGGGAAAGCATTTGCTGCAAATCTTTTATTAGGCTCCAAGCAGTTGTTACCCCGTTAGGAATATTTTATGAGAGCGGAGCAAGTTAAAGGCGCAGTCCTGTGGAGTTTACGACCTCTTCATTTGCATTTCAATGTGTGCGTTAAAGGCACACTTTAACGATGCAGAAAATAGGGGCTGTGTATTTAAGTATAACGTGGTTGGTCGGTTGAAGTTGAAGTTGAAGTTGAAGTTAAGCTGCAGCTATCCGATTGTATATGGTTTATGATCTGCGAGCTCCGTTCACTATTAACGTTTATACATATATGCGCCAAAGTAATCAACCGCGACAGAAGATAAAGATAAAATTTGAAAAGACAGAATCTACATCCCCTCGAAAATTATTCTGCCATTAATCTACCACCGTACTTCAAATAAAATACGCTTCCAATATTCCCTAAAAATCCACCCTCAATTCCGAGAAGAAAAATTCCCTTGGAATGAAAAACCAACCTTCAGAGATGATGCCGACGGATTTGGCAATGGCTTTGGCAGTGATCGGATGGTCACCGGTTACCATGATGACCTTGATGCCGGCGGAACGGCATTTCGCGACCGCGTCAGGCACCGCAGCCCTGGGCGGGTCAATCATAGACATCAGGCCCACAAAGCGGAGTCCATCTACAGGGAAATTCGGGTCGTCGCTGTTGAACTTGTAGCCGATCGGGAATTTGTCGGACGGCAGTATGAAGTCGCAGAAACCGAGTACACGTTCACCAAGGCCACCAAGCTCTAGATAAGCATTATTGAATGCCTCCTTCATCTCTTCGTCGAGAACCTTCTCTTTACCGCCGATAAAGATCGAGGAGCAACGATCGAGAATTCTCTCGGGTGCGCCCTTCATCACCAGCAAGTGTCTAGGATCATCCGGATTGTCCGATTCATGGACCGACACCTGATACTTGTTTGTCGAGTTGAACGGAACCTCGCATACCTTCTTGTTACGTTTTCGTATACCCATCACATCGCCAAGGGCCAATTCCATGCATTTCAGCAGAGCTGCCTCGGAAGCGTCACCGTTTACCTCCCTCTTCAATATCGGCAGGTTATCCTGGCCGGGTTTAAATTCGGCACGGTTACACAGCGTGGCGATCTTTGCCAGCGCCTTGAATCCAGGACTCGTTCTGTCGTACTGCAATCCGGATTGATCCTCCGTTGTGTCGGCTTCGATGATCTGATTGTCGAACCACATGTGAGCCACGGTCATTCGGTTCTGTGTCAATGTTCCGGTCTTGTCCGAGCAAATGGTCGACGTCGAGCCCAGAGTTTCGACGGCTTCCAGATTCTTAACTAAACAATTCTTGGCCGCCATCCGCTTCGCGGTCAGCGTTAAGCACACGGTCACGGTCGCGAGCAGACCCTCCGGCACGTTGGCCACGATGATGCCGATCAAAAAGATAACAGCGTCGAGCCAGTGGTAGCCGAGAATGAAAGCGATAATGAAGAACGTGACGCCCAGAAACACGGCGACGCCTGTGATCAGGTGAATGAAATGGTGTATCTCCTTGGCGATCGGTGTCTCGCCTGTGTCGAGGCCGGAGGCCAGACCCGCGATCCTTCCCATTACCGTCTGATCACCGCAGCAAATCACCACTCCCTTCGCGGTGCCCTCGACGGCATTCGTGGAGAAGAAGGCGAGATTTTTCGTTTCCAGCGGATTCTCGTTCGTGAACTCCGGGGATCTCGATTGGGGCTCGGACTCCCCTGTCAGCGAGCTGTTGTCCACTTTGAATCCTCGTGACTCGATGATGCGGACATCGGCTGGTATACGATCGCCGAATTTCACTTCGACCACGTCCCCGAGCACCAATTCCTCCGCTCTCAACGTTAACTTTTCGCCTTCCCTGATCACGGTGGCGAACTGCGGCACCATGTTCTTGAACGATTCCATGATCTTGCTAGACTTGCTCTCCTGATAATACGAGAATATGCCTGTGACTATGACGACCGCCGCCAGTACGATACCCAGGAACAGATTGTCGTCGTTTGGATCCTCGCTGGTCGTCGCCTGGATCGAGTACGCGATGAAGCAGAGGATCGCGCCGATCCACAGCAGCAACGCGAAACCACCGAACAGGTTCTTGCAGAATTTCACCCATTCCGGAGTTTGTTTGGGTGGCGTCAGGGCGTTTGGACCGTCCCTTTCAAGGTTCTCCTTTGCCTTCGCGTGGCTGAGGCCCTGGAATGCGATTCTTCGTTAATAAATTGTTTATACTTATTTATACTCTTTTGTTGTATTATCTCATTGACTACAGTCAAATGATTATTCGCGGCGGTACGAGAAACAGAAAATTGTATCATTGTATCAATTTTCTCTCCCATATGTTTCACACCCACGAAAACATTTATTGCGGGCCTTTCGTACGAAGGTTCCTATCGCTTCATAACTGTGCTCTCATAAACACCGCATTGCTTCTGGAACGAGGCGATATTTTCCTTTTCAATCGATCCACTTGTTACCAGCATCGCGAAATTAACGGATACACCGCGCACCACAATTATCGGCCTCGCTAAATAAGGGACATCGTGAATTTCGTGTCAGCGATGATACTGGAGTGCTTTAAATAACCCGATCGATCGAGGCGCGCGAACGCACAGAGAGCAGACGAGGGAAAACTCTTGCCGGCGCCAGCGTCGAGTAATTATTCGAAACTGGAACGCGAGACGAACGAATTTTCCTTCGCGTTTCTATACCATATTGTGCTTACGTTTTCGGGGTGGGTCTGAAATCTTTGATACAGTTCCTCTGGCGTGATTTTGTGGAAGTCAATGTCCAACTCCTGCTTCAAGTCGTCTAGATTGTCCGTCCTCCGCTTTGGGGTCTTCCGCCGCGACTGCACGACAGAAATAATGATTGCACGTTTAATTGTTGGTGTAACACGTGGCGACTGAGGCGCGGAGAACTTGGAAAGGGTTAGGGAGGAGTTTGGGTAAGGGTGTATTATTTCTGATCATTTTCTGATGCAGAGAATCAGTTATCACTTTGCGAGCTTCGTATCGGTGATATTTGTAATAAAGGAAAAACGATTTTGTATAAGGTAATATAATTACAGGGATAGTAGAAAGTTTGAGTAAAGGATGCTGTTTATTCGGATGAATTAATTCTTGAAAAATCTTAGCAGTTAGTATTTCTCAACATATCGTATCATTGTAATTGCATTAAAACCTTGCGGAAATATAACAGGCTAATTCGTTTTAATTTCACAAATATTATAATATTGCACAGTCTCAGGAAAATATTTATAACAATCCATGTTTAATACTTTTTTTGTATCACCCAGTTCCATAGGAACAAATGTTTCGAATGTATAAATATCGAGAGAATTCCAAAGATGTAAATGCGCAAGTAATTTTTAATAGTTCTGCAAGGTTTCAGTATAATTATAACAATCTTCATTAATACAGAAACCTTTTCGTTACCTCGAGGTTAAGGTCTAATTATATAAGTAGGTTACCATGACACCATTACAAAATACCCTGCACCCCTGTGCAACTCCATCAAGCCCATCCGAGTCTCACAGAGAAAGAATCAATCGTAGGATCCGTGTTACTTGCCAGATCCTACGTTTCCCACAAGCGTGTAACACGAGTGAATCGTTAGAACTGTGTTACACGTACGCTTCGATACACCGTTCACCCCCGATGTTAGTCAATTATCCTAGTAAGATCGTTAGTACGTAGTTTGTTTTTCAGTAGGTGTGTGTGTGTGTGTAATATGAGTAATATCGTGCAAGAAACCAGTGTGTTAGTACCGATCACCAGTCGATTAATAAAATTCCACTCTCGCCAGAAGAAGAGGAGAAGGTAAATTCATAGAAAATATGTTCCTCTTCCCTTAAATCAATAGAATGATTGTTACGATTGAATGGTTCGAAAAATAGCATCACAGAGGGGCAAGAGGACAGAGAGTAATTTCAGTTCACAGAGGGGGGAGAAATCGAAATGGCGTAGAATAGAAGTGTTTCTGTTAGGAAGAATGAAAAAGAGCGGAGACAATAGAACGATCAATTTTTTGTTAGAAAACTCGTACGAACCGATAGACAGTGAGAATTTCCAACAATGGCCAGGAAAATGGTTAAGTACAGAAAATGATCCATCGGAGGGACCAGAGGAAACAAATAGAAGATGTCGTGAGAAAGAATTCGCGAGGCTTTCAGGCAGAGTTTGTAGCAGAGACGAGAACAGAGTGGACTCTGTCATCGATGAGAAGCAAGCTCCGAAAAAGAGGGGAAAAAAGAATTAAACAAATACAGAGCGTAACAAATGGAGAGTCACTGCGGACCGGAAGTCTCGCTGTGAATACCTTGCACATCCCGTCGGCTGTTTTGTTGTCGTCGCGAATTTTCGGTATAGTTGCGACCCTGTACGAGTCTGAGCGGCCATGCTGTAAAAAATGAGATGGTAAAAAAAACGTGGTATGAGTACAGAAAAAAATAATAAATAAATCAATGAGATATTAAATGATTAAAAATTAAGAAATAAATCATTTGACTTGGGTTCGACGATGTAGCCCCGATGGCATTAATGTAAAACCTATTCCGCATTTTACTTCCTGCATTGATTCGAACTTTTTGTAGAACAATCATCCAGCTTTAGAATATGCATTGGAATTAATCAAGTATCAGAAAACTGCAAAGAAAAAAGGAAGAAATAAAATAAAACACAGGTACACAAATTCTTTCGTTCTGCAACCGTTTCATAAATTTCGCTTTCTAATTTAATTTTGTTATACTTCTATTATAAGTCGTCTGGACAACCGTCCATCGAACGCATTCCATTCCGTCCGCGGTTTTCATCGACATTTTAAGGTCGGCCATGAAAACTCGGCGAGCTGAGCTTTCGTGAAACACGTGGGCAGATTGAATCGAACACGTGAGACCGCGATGCAACCGCATGCCTAATTTTCAAGAGCGACCTCGTCTCGCCGGTGTTTGGATAACGACCATTTCCGGTACCCGTTTAGCGGAGGCGTGTCGCTGAAAATCGTTCGATCCCTGGACCTTCATCCAGGATCCGGGTACCTTGAACGGCAACCGGACGAAATTAACGCCGATTCCTTTTGTGAAAGAATCGTGCATCGCGTAAAACCAACGATTCCAAAGTATAAAAAAAAACCCTCGGTATGATTAATTCCGATTTAAGAATCGTAATTCGCGTAAAACAGAATACCTATAATGCTGGCCCCGAGAATATCGACAGGGCCAGGCATCGGTGTGCGTAATCCCATTTACTCGAGTGCACGATTCGCATACAAACGACGTCTTAAACGCAGCGTGTCGATAAAAGTCTGAAATATTTGACGGCGGGCTCTCGTCCGCAAGGTTCAAGCCTTAGAAACTCGATGACAGGTCACGAATTCACGAGGGTCGCACCCCTTGGTCTCGTGGAAAAAGATACGAGGATTAAGCGCATCCATTCTGGCCGGATTAATCACGGTCGTTTGGAAACGCGGGAACACACGAATCTACCGACAGCTTCATCTCTCAACCATTAAAGTATATCTCATTTTCGTAATAATGATTCTGTTAATGATAATGTTAGCTGTTAGTGGCACGTATTTTCTGTTGTAATACAGTCATAAATGAATGATCTGTATCATTATTATTGTTAAATTTTTAGCAGTCTTAGATAATCATATATATTATGGTTGCGATACTTAAATAAACCCAGACAAATTTCCACACCCTATAATACATACAACTCATCCCGAATAATACTACCATCGGTCTTCTTCAGCAAGAAGTAAAAATAAATAAATAAACTCGGAACGAGAATTAAATTTCACGAAAGTTAATTCCGAAATTTTCATTCGTTTATTCATAGTTGACGCCGTAAATAGTATCTGTTTCGAACCCCCTGTATGGCCCCCCTGTATGGCCACAATGCACGCAATCTCACCCAATTCTTATGAATCATCCCCGTTATACACTAAAGCCAAAAATCCATTTCCTCATTTCCACAGTTTCCCGTTTCGCATTTCCATTTACGAGCCGTGTCCAAATCATTCGCGATACTCGCCGCCGTGCCCCGTTCCCCTCGAACAGATCGGTCTGTCCTCTGAATCGCCAGGTATTTATCATGCACGTGTTAAATTTCGCCAGATATGCATGCACTTATGTACATGCACGGCATAGAATGGCTCCCTACGCGTATCGATCGGCATGTACACGTGTGCCCGCCATGCGATAATTGTTACTCATTGCAGGAGAAGATTTTGCCTAGCCGCAGTGCAGTAAATTGTCTCGACCTCTCGTCGACTCGGAACGGTGATTGCAATCCCGAACGTGTCGCGGAAATAAGTGAAATAGATTGGCGCGTGGCCAGTGGTTCTCGACGTGGAAGAAATCGTATTCCCGTACGGAGATCGCGGTTCGAATGAAAAAAATATCTTCGGCCAGATGGAGTTCGATTAGTGCGCTCTAGAGTTTCACAGTTCGCTATACGAATTATAGACGAGTTATGGTAAAGCTTTCAGTGGAGATCTTGGAGTTTAGCATAGCTTTCTTTATGAGTGGAAACTGTTGAAATTGTGGCAAAATATTGTAATTTCTGAAGTACAACGTCGACGTTTCCTTTTGTTTCCTTGCTTGCTAACAGCGGTGGATATTTTCAAATTGAATGAGAGTTTTGCTTGAAGTAAGAATTTCATCGACGAGGTGTACGACACTGAGAAGGTAGAAATTTGATTCAGGTAATGCGGCACTCCGAGTTACGAAGTTATTTCGAATCGTACTGCAAATGCTGGGAAAATGTTCAACCTCGTTGATGAAGACTTCAAGAAGCTTCGCCGCTACGTATACTCTAGCTTCTTCGTTTACTTAAATTTCTGTTCATCTTGGGTGAGTTTTAATCAGAAAGTTCCAAAGTTTACTCAGTCAAAGGAATACCGTATTTTAACATAGAAAATTCCACGTATCAAAAAGAAATCATTCGAACGTATATATTATTATTATTATTATAACTCTTTTAAACTTCATCCTTATCCATTTGAAACAAAATTAAATCCTGTTTGATTAAGTTCGATCGAGAAGGATTGAACAAATTAATTGTTCAAGAAGTGAAAAGTTACGCAAAACCTTCCCCAAAACGTCACGAGTCGAAGTAAAACGGACGTAGTCGGATCACTCGTTGCGAATTCCTCGGATCTGTCTCTATTGATCCAAATGATACAGACACAAAGGTACGCGCAACCGTTCGTCAACGATTTTAACGAGCGGTGTGTGTGGACGGCAGCTCTCGTTCCGTCGAAATAAATTGCCTCGGATAGTAGCGCGCTGTGTCATGCCCTCTCAATCCTCCGTATGACCGATATTTCAATGGCTCGAATTGCGGTGATTTTATTAGAATGATACTGTTACGAAAAAGAAAGACAAAAATTCGCACCAGGACAAACTTTCGGGCAAATATTTTCAAACGCACGCGGAGAGCCGGACGGATTTTTATGATGATTATTCCCTAGATTTTTCTTGAAACTATCGAAGTAGATTATTTGGTATAGAATTAGATGTCCAAATGATTGCTACCAAGTATAGTAAGGTCATCCGAATATTTAGACCCTTTTTTTTTAATTTGATTGGCAACTCGATTTCGTATTTCTATTTTTCATTCTTTCAATTTGTATTATTTTCTATTTAGAAGAGTAGGTCATTTTATGTAAGTAGTGACGCTAACGTTAGGTTTGCCAAGAGGGATGAATGATTAATTACTAATTTGATTTTAAGTATACGAGAATTCCGTAGAAGAGTACGTATCACACGTCTGACTACAGGCGTCCCTATTCTACTGACACATAAGGAGTATATTTTCTTTCGTCGCAGAGTTAATAATAAATGGTCTCGGGCTCTGTTGAAAATTCCTACTATGCATTTTTCCTGTTTCCCTCGAGTGTGCCTCTAACAATAGTAACACTAACAACGATTTTTCGCCAAACAATAATCGTACACATTGGCCAATAGTTTTCTAATTCTAAACAAGTTTCAGCAATTCCGTATTATTCAATTTTCCAGCTTCGCAAGAATTCCAACCTTCAATCTCCCGAACTAAGAAATATATCAAATGATTTCAACTATTCATTTAAATCGTAGAACATTAAACCCGAAACGCAGAATTTTCATGCAGATCTCGTCGGTCGGTTGTACAAGAATTCTACACTCTGCTCGGCTATATTTTACTCCACCTGCTTCGTGCGACTCTAATGAAAACATTTGAAATTGCATTTTTCCGAAGCGTACTTGGTCGAATCACCGGTAACGTTGCTAACTCCCGTATTACTCTACTGAACGTGTGTCTATCCTTTATACCCATACATGTGTGCATGTGGGCGTGTGTGCGTGTAACACTCTGCGAGGTGTGTACGTAACGAAATTGCATAATCGTGCTTCCTCAATGACGAGAGCACCGCGTGACGATCAACGAGTGATAATAATGTGGCGGAATTGTCGTCGCGTTTACGCTCGCAAACGTGTGTAAGGAAATTATTCTTTTCACGACCGGCAGGCCAGTCGATCGGCCGGCTTCACAGCCCGGCATTTTTATCTAATCGTCAACGCATTCCGGCGAACACGTCAGCCAGGCTTGCTACGCTTAATTGAACTTCGCATTGGCATATTGAATTACCACGAATTATTCAGCGAGTTAAACGAGCCAGGGTTAAGACTATAACTGCACCGCGGATCGCTGACGAGTTTCTACGCGCGAGTTTCATGCTTTGGGAAGCTGAGTTTTTTTCCCCATTCTTCTGGCGAGAAACGAGTGGTTTTCGCGGGCGGATAAGACGTTTCGAACGTGCAATTTATCAGCCCTTGGATATTCTTTTTAATCCGGTATTGATTTTTCAAATGCTCTTCATTTGCTCTTAATTGTTCTTAATTTGTCGCTATATTTGTATTCCCGTTTTCTAGATATACACGTTTCTCGATGTTTATATCTGCAAATTTACATTCATTTATGCGAGGCTATTTTTGCACGCGTGGCACTGCTAACTGTTTCCCCCCAACTTGCGGTCAATACTATTTTCCAAATATTGTCAACTCGGGGGAATAGTATTCGTATCCTAAAAATTCAGAAAAATTACGCAGCATATAGATAACAGGCTCATAAATCGCGCGATAAAGCACAATGTAAATTATCCTTTTCAAAAAGGAAACGAGAAGAGAAAACTCACTGAAACCAAACTTCTTATTCACAGATCGCACAAAAGTTACCATTGCACGAGTCACAAATTACGACCAGGTCCAATTGTCTCGAAAATTCCCCAACAAATCTCTAGCAAATACCCGAAGGGAAATCACGTTTCGAAACGGAACGGGAACAACGACCACGCGGGATTACACGATACCAAAAGCGGAGGGAACGTTGTGCCCTAGGACGGCATCTGGATCGATATAGCGAAAGCTCTCCTGTGGTTCGGCGGAATCCTCGAAAATCCTGATCGATAGACGAACCTGTCTACGGCGCAGGCTAATCCAATATACAGTCGGTGATTAAGTCCGTGGGACGAACGCTGATCGACCTTATGCGAAATTCCTGAACGCGTGTGCGCGCGCTTCTGGTAACCGGACGGACATGCAGCGAGAAAACCGGAAGTGGTTGTCGGGCAGGAAAGTGTCGCGATAAGAGATAGCTGACGAATCGACTGGCAATGTATGTTGTTTCGATGAACGGCAGATCAAATTTGCGGATGCTTTTTTTTTAAGTATTGAATATAAATACAGTTCCCCATTCTTTTCTTTAACGATGCTGCTAGTCAAGCGTACGATAACAATAGTAATAGAAATACTAAAGGTCGAGTTTCGTGTTGCGATTAATTTCTAGTAATTCGGTTTATGTACTGTTCAGTTCGTTGCGTAATTGTAAAGATGTTAGTAATATATAACGTTCGAATAAGAGAATGGAAATTGGTATTCAAGGTATACACTGAATTCTCGGTAGATTATATGGCGGTCTGTTGTATTACGGTCATTAGCTGGAGTTTATAGATTGGGTGAAATGTGGAGCTGCGGAGTTCCCAGTTGGTTATCTATCTGGCTCAGAAACGCGTTTAATGTAGGTTAACGGGGTCGGAGTTGAAAGATGATATTAGTTGGAGAAGGCATGATAAAGTGCAGAAGCGAAATAGGAGAAAATTGGAAAAATATTAGCCATTTTCCACACGAAATATAACATACCTCAGAATTAATGAAATATTTATTCTGTCCTGTTAAAAAATTTATTTTAAACAATCCCGTCCGTAAACGTTTGCCCACCTTAAAAGCTTTAACATCTTATGTGTCGCAACCACATTTCTTCAGCAACTTTTCAATACTAGATACACGCAAACAAAGTAGAATGTCCAAGTCACGAATCGATCGTCGATCGAGACAGGTTGCACGGCTGATTCTCCCCCGTGGTTAAATAAAATATAATAGAACTCCACGGACGACGCTGCACGATTGCACACCTTCACGAAATCAGGTGGCTGGGATTTGTTGTGCGAGACAAAGAGACGCCCGCGAACAGCCGCTCCAGGGATCGTAATCGTTGAATTAAGGTCGAGGGTACGGGGGCTTTTATTGAGAAGACAGCGTACCTGGGGGATCGCAATTACTTGTCAGAATTGGGGGACGCTTGTAATTAGCGGATAGATCGATGAGTTTTATTGAAAATCGGCGGAAACATTGAAAACGTGCAACCTATAGGCGGAACTGAACGATGGATCCTTTGGATAATTAGTTTCACCCGGCGAAGGATCAATATGGCCCAGTAGAAACTAAGTTTCCGTACGTACTATTATTTCCCCTTAACAATAAATAAATCGCCAAGAATTAAAAACTTAAGTTCCACCTTCGGATATCGTTTCAAAAAACCGAGAAGATCCCCGTTACATTACATAAACTAAAAGCGAGAATTAAAAAAATAATTGAATCAAGTAGTATAAGCGCATAATATCTCTGCTCGACTGATAAAACCAAGTATAAACACAATGACCGGAGGGGGTTGCTGCAGGGATTGAAATTAGTTTACTCGCTGAAAGGGTAGATTACACCCTCGACAAAGCCTCGGGGCCTATTCTCAGGTGGCACAGACGCGTAGCCAAGAATTTCATCGTGGTAGACGCGACAGATCGGGTTTAATCGAATTGCATAACCATACCCTGAACCTCTTGGAGCGTTCACCAAGATTGGGGTGGTTGGTGGACGGAGCCGGAAGAGGTCGAAGGGATGCGACGGGTTAGCTTGAAATTCTAACGATATCAGCCATGCTTAACCCAATTCGTTCACCGTCGAGGACTCCGCTTCGTTTCGTCGAGGGTGGTGTAGTTTTCAGGGGGTGGGGGCTGGGTTGAAAACGAAGGGGCGAAGGCGGAAGCTTTGCGTCACTGTTGCGAGAATTGGCAACGTTACGCAATAACCTGGGACGTTTGATATCTAAATGCAAGGTAATGTTTCACTCGACGTAGTGGCAGGAAGATGAAATAAATGCGATTGATATTTTCATCGAAAATCATTTTTGGAAAAGTAACATATGGTGGACTCCATTAACAAGTCAGTTTTATAAATTTATCTTTAGTTTCCGTCAAACGCATTTCCTCGTTTAAATTGCTGCTTTGCTTCCTTCGTTGAAATTCTAATGAATGCTGTTTCGCGGATACGGTGTCCTTCTCAAATTTTATGGCCGACTATAAAGTTGTGCAGAAATGAATAATAAAGTTAAAGATTTTTCTTGAAATATGCAACGGAAGGGTGGCGCAGTATTCACGGGGAACAGGAACATTTGCATCGCGGTGGAAAGTATTGTCCATAAAACCAGACACGGTTTACCAAGGAAGGTAGAGATAAACAGGTACAGCAGTTGCGCCCACAAGACTATAATCCTCCTGTCTTTGTGACAACTTATTCGCGATAAAACCAGCTACCGAGCAACGGGAATATATTATGCAGACGTCCGAGAATACCACGCGAGCCCCAAACAGATTACAGTTGAGGAATCGATCGTGTCAGTTCCCGTTTGGTGTTGTAAAAAATTCAGCAGAGTTATATTTAGAATAATCCATTTCGATCTTCCAAGAAATCTTTCGATCAGTCGTTATTACTCGCTGATCTAATTATGCTCTAATTAATTACTACGCTGAAGTACTTCTATTACATTTTTTCCTTTCCTTTCAATAAAGTCGCAGCATTTTCAATAGTGATATCTATGATTAAAAAAATATTCTTTTCGTCAATATAGCTCTAATAAGCTTTATAAAAAAAACCAACCACGTTACAATTACGATTATAGAAATTGCAGGAATTAAACATCAACTCGTTACTGTCCACGCACAATCATTCCAAGCAAATTTTTACTCTTCCACCTGCATACCAACGAATGGTATTCCCTTCGCCCACCTCTAGCAACCATCGAACTAGTCAATCCATCAATTTCATTACGCTTCCAATTATACACGTGGTACATTCACGCTTCCGGTAACGAAAACATTCTGCGCCCTCTTAATCACCCTGAACGATACGCGCCCAAACCAATTCGACTAATACCACTGCAAATATATGTATATAAACAAAAACCAAAAAAGACGGCAACCCTTCGTTTTTTTTTCGTCGGCATTACTTCGAGGCAATTTTACCCTGCATCCCCCTAACAAACGAACCCCCAGGCCCCTACTGCGGTTCGTCTACGCGTGATCCAAGATTCGACCAAACGAACCGCACACTCCCACATTCATCAAGCGGACGTCGCAGCCTATCGTCCTTCGTCTCAAACAGCCTAAGCGGAGAGAACGACGCCAGGCGTCGTCGTCGCGTGTGGCAGCCGCGTGTATCCCGGAGGTTTCGAGCCACCCTCCGGCGGACAATGATTTAAATCGGCCCAGGGCCGAGTCTGCAGCTTGAGGGCGTGCTACTATCGATGGTACCGTACCATTCTGATCCAAAAACCGTTCCGCGCACCCCCACTTCCGGAACTGTGACGCGACGTCCCGCTTTCCGTTTCTCCCTTTCTCAGTGTCCTCATCGCGGGTCGATGAGAACGTAGTCGCCGACGGAGATGCGCATGCGATTCAAACCACCCTTGCAAAACCGCCTCCACCATCATGGATCAATACCCAACCAGGCCACGTTCTCTCTCTCTCTCTCTCTCTCTCTCTCCCTCTTGCTCTTGCTCTTTCTCTAGCTGTCTCTGTCTGCCGTGGACGCCACACGCGGACACCCTGGCGCCATGGGCTACTTTTATGGGTCTTGATCTTGTTGTACGTGGGTTTTTCGATGCGCGTTTTTGTAATTATGTCGCGCAGGTGTGGATACTAGTCGTGTTGCATTTTTACTATTATTATACGTGTAGCGCATATATGCTTTGTTTTTTTCCAGTTGAAGTACATGGTTTGACTACGATTTCATACTAAATTAATATCAACCCTGAATAGAGTACCGAGTAGCGTCGGTGTGTCCATGAAAATATAAGAATTACCCTTGATGAACGAAGAAGGAACGACGGAACAAATCCTTTGGACAAATGAATTTCTTAAACGTCTCCTACAGATCCGACAACAATGTTACGCAATTAAGGGGGCTTAAAGTATACAAACGCTGCGGCCACAACAACGGTACACGTTTTCAATTTCTCTGCGCTTATTCAACACTCACCCCCTATTTGTGAGCGTTCAATGCACAGCAACTGAATTGCAACAAATAAGCCCGGGGTTCAGTAATGCGCGAGGATTGGCCATTCAAATTTCCAAGAACGCTCTCGTCGTTCGCGATCAAGAAAAATGGTATTCCTAATGGACGGTGGTAACAAGAATTTAATTAAACCTCGTTTCGCTTCGTTTAAACGATGCAATAACACCGTTGCGTTTCTCATCACATCTTTTTCCTGCCCGAGCGGTTACTGTCTAATTTTTTTCTTCCTTCTCTTTCCTGTTTTCCACTGGCCGCCGGTCGTTCCAACGAATTCTGCCGTTTTCCTTTCGCCACGCTGACGAGGGTGGCCAGAAGCACACGACCATCCAGGTCAGCGAGCGCTCTCGTCCCCATTTATTGTACTACAGTGTGTACCTCGTATCCGAGCACACGAAGAATTTCTGTAGCCGGCTAATGGGGACATCCTTCGACGTCCTGAACATCACTATGGGTTGTTTTTCTTCTGCCTGTCGCTCAGCAAGATTTACGAGTGTCGAACGGGCCAACTTTGAAGTTTCTGAGCAGTTTTTTTTCTATATAGATTACCATGTCGTTGCTTGTTCACTTTTTTTCACAATTTTTCCATCGAATTTTCAACATTTATGATTTTTCTCTTCTTGAAAGTGTGCTAAACTCTCCAATTTTCCGCTGTACGAGGAATATTTGTAAATCCTCTATTTGCTGACTCTTCTCCCGTCTAAGTTTATTACGATTTTATAATTGTGCTATTAGGATTGAAATTTGAATTTCAGTTCGAGAGTTTCCGAGATGTTGTGCAAAAAGTGCACTTGTCAAGAGCCTATGTCTATGCAGCTGGCTGGTAACAGCATCGAACCAGTGACCCATTAATAGGACACGCCAGAAACCACCTCCGATTCCCCTGGCAAATATGTAACCAGCACACCTTACGGATACCTACGACACGGTTTCACGATACACGTAAGCTAATTTCCATTGCTGGAGAATCGTATTACCCGTTGTCACGAAACATTCCATCCCCAATGCAGAAGGAGGAAATCGACCTGACCCACGTCACTGTAGCACCACAGTAGAAATTGGGTTCAAGCAGATTTCAGATTTTCAGTACAAACAATGTGTAAAATTAAACTAGCAAAAAGTTAGCAAGTTTCACTGTTAAAGCTGCAAAAGAAAAATTTAATTTACTTTTAAGTAACAATAAGAAAACAGTCGCGTCCGTGAAAAATTTACGGCGAATTACGACGATGAAATATTTCCCACAGACATAGTACTCTGAAAGTGCCAAGTTCACCTGCCTACGAAATTAATTCCACGATTATTTACGGTAATAATTTTATGATTAGTTTCAAACGTGCCCCGGGGGGATCGTGTAACCGTGAAATATGGAAAATTTACGCCCCGGAATTCCATGGTGGCGTAGCCTTCAATATCGAGCGAATGCTCGCGGGTCTCGATGGATCTTGAATATTAGATTCCAGAAATTTTCAAGTTACCTCGTAAATTCAGCCGGGGTGAGACCGCGTTGCTGAAAACTTCCAGACCCATCTACCTTCGAAAAGAACCAGAATTCCCCAACTAAAAGGGCGGGCGAGAAATAATGCGGGAAAAACTTTGTATTCTCCGTTCAACCGCGATGCTCTCTAAAATTGAACGTCCATAATATCACACGCAACGTGGGGTGAAAAAATGAAGACAAAATTTGCGACTATCGTCGGACCAGAACGACGCATATACGCATAGCGGGTGATTAAATTATTAGAGGCACGGTATGAAGGAGTATGTTCTTGTTTTGTTCGCTTTTAGAATATCAAAGCTTTTATAAATATGTAACGTTGGATGCCGCCTCTATTATCTATTAACAACGACGTGTAAATTAACTGAAACGACGAGGAACCGGTGCTGAGGTTCTTCTAGATTCTTTCTTTTTTTTTGCGCACACCCTCCTCAACCCTTCATGTCCACTTATGACTTCTTCGCTAGTTCGCAATTACGTTGTCCGCCGGAAGACTCGGTTAATGAGGGTAGCTAGACTCATTCGACGGTTTAATTTCGTCCAAGTGGTAGATTTTGAAACGAAGATTAGTCAGTGGAAACATTTCTCGAGGGTGGATTCGAGCGAAGATGAATTTTTCGTTTACAAAACGTGACGGAGTAATTTGTCAGATGACGTTTGATATTCGATCGGGAGAGAAATTCGAGAAGAAAGTATGGCACAGTATAATTTCGGGAGAAATTGCCATTTATTGCAAGACAAGAAATCTGTAGAGAAAATACGATAAAATACATAACTGTATTATTTAGAAATTAAACTGGACTTCGATTCATTTTAAAAACTTTGTTGCTCGATTATTTATTACCAGTGTTATGTCAAGCTCCAAGGAAACCCAGTTTTGTAATAATTTTTGGGAACAACATTTTTATGAAAAAACGGTGTCGGTCAAAGTTCTGTATAACGTGTCTAACGGCAGGTCGAATGAAAGCTCGAGGAACAACTTCGTGGACACGTTACAAGCAGCTTCCTCGCGTACAAGGGAAACTCGATTATGGTAATTAATACGCGCAACGAAGTTTCGCTGACGAACTTACGTCGATCGTGCTTATTAAAGAAACGACGTTCCCTTGTGTACCCTGAATTATGTATAGACGACACGTTGGTTTACCCGCTTAGATCGATGGAAATTTATTATTTTCCCCTGCCGCCCTAATCAAACCCTACCACACCTTGCAGGGTGCCTTCAATAATGAAATTAGTATAACTTTGCAGGGGAGTTTGTTTTTGAAAGACGAAGACTTGGCGAATGAAAATTGCTTTAAACATACAATAAGTAATTTGGTAATTTGTATTTGAATGATTAAATAATTGAAATTGTGTAAAACGAATGAAAAATCGTGAATATTTAAATGGACGGTTGACAACCAAGGAACATTGATAATACATTAAGATTCGCAGCTTCCGATTTAATTTGTTGCCTAGGTGATTTTTTTCTTTTTTAATGTAACGTATTCGTGTCTGGGGTATGAAAGGTAATGCTCAGAGACAACCGCCGGATCATCGGATCAATCAAAATCTAGTACACGTTTTCCATTAAACATCTGACGCATCTCCTACCCAATCCATCAATTTTGCAAACCAATCCATTTGAGCGTTCCTATCTCATAGCAGCGGGCCAATCCTTCATCCCTGCCTCAATGACTTTGTTACTTACGTTCCAGGAGGACCCTAATATGTACACATTGCACGAAGACCGCGCATAAATTAGAATTGCAGCTGATCCATGGCGAGAGAGGGGGGAAGAAACAAATACAATAAAGAAACGCGCATTCACTATAAATTTAATTTGGCTAACAAAAATAGTGAAAAGAACCCCTACACTCTACGCTATCTAAATTCCAATTTGCTCCGTTTCTTATCGAAGGTAATCTCTACCTGCGCAACTTGAAAGGCAAGTGACAAGTGCAGGTTCGATGCAGGCGAGGAATGCATCAGCTGGTCATTGGCAGAGGTACACAAACAAGGAGAGAAAGTGAGACGAGGAGGGACTCCCTGTCCCTCCACTCCCTGTGTGTGTGTGTGTGTGTGACTGTGCGAACTGGCCTTGCACGCACCCTCACGCATTACTCACGCAGAGAAGATGAGATCCGTGACGTCACGCGTTTGTGGCACGGGGCGCTCCACGAATTGGGTCAAGAGGGAGAAACTGGTCGTTTAACTCGAGCGTGGTCTGCTCATCCACGTGAACACATTGGACAAACTCTTTCGTTTCACCGCGACTATAGGCCCCTGCCATCTTGATCGTTCCAGGTACCGGAAACTAAGGTGCTACCACTGACGTCGCGTCCAACTTCCGCCGGACAATACGAAGAAAGAGTGGGTAATGTGCGAGATTTCGTTGGTCAATGATTCTGGGGATCGTTCTTCAAACAATGCTAGTGCAAAATTTTTCTCTGCGAATACCGGAATGGAATTATTGTGTTAGAATCGCCTATGTATTTGAGTGCTGTTTCATTTATTTATTTAACTATCTATTTGCGGTTCGATCATTGGGGAACCTTTTGTGTAGTGTACTATTTTGGATTCCATATACTTTCAAGCACTTTCGGCGCTTGCAACTTAGCATTTAACTTAATTCTTCGAGATTTCTCGATAAAAAATACATAATTATCCGAACATCGGTTTTATATTTTTAACCATGGGAAGTCCGATTTGGAAATTCCTTGGGCGATACCACCGTCTTATATATTTACGACGCTTCCCTAGCACAGAATTCTACTATACTCCAAAATAACTATCTGATCACTAATTTATTAAGCAGGGGGAAATTTTTGTCCACGACAATCATCCTAAGCTGTTACCATCGGATCGATAACGAATTATCACATTATAGATTTATTCTTATCGCTATCGCTATGCGGTAAACTTCCTAGACAATTCATATCCGATTCATTGATAATACACAATGTTTTCCACAGCTTGTCCCAGTTTCTCCGATGACGTAGTAATACGTTTCTTGTGGCGAGCCACTGATTTATTGATGTCACATGGGCGCTTCCCGTGCTTTGTATTCGACGCATCAAACTGCAACATTCCAGCTACAACACGGACAATATCTCGAATTATCGATTCGAGTCCTATCATCCAGTGGATATTACCGATTTTCCCTTTGCTTCGTTCGCGAGTACAAGCATCTCCTTCGATTGTTTCAAATGCTATTGGCAATAGCACGGCAATATTGTAAACGGTGTTATTGTAATAGCAATAAATTGAATTGCAAGTTCACACGAGATATTAACGAACTTTCCATTAATTAAACGAATAATCCCTTCTCTACCGAAATAAACGACGCTGGCATACAAAACAAAATAAAAAATTGAATAATCATTCCAGAAGGATGCGAACACGTTGGCCGCAGAGGTCTAACGTCGTTTACCTTGAAGGAATTGGATCGTGTGTCTCGATACGGGTCTTCTCGCATGCACGTTCACTCGTCGGTCTTCCGCCTCGGACAATCGACACGATCAAACGATGCGCACGTGAGCACCATTCCCAAGATTATTCAAGATCCGCGGCAGTATCATTTCATCGGCTTTCAGGATTTTTTTCTCAAACAAATATAGAACTGGCTACGTCAGGTGGCTTACTTCCTCTCGTCAGGGACGTAAAGAACGTCTCTCTTTTATTTCAACTCGTGGAATATGCTGGTACGATTTTCAGGGGACAAGTCAGGATATCCCATGTATAAATTGGCAGTGCAAAAATTGATAATTGTAAACGATTTATTGGAGACGGAAGATTGAATTAGTCCACGTGGACAATTGAGAATTCGTTTTTTTTTTTGTTGGCCATCGATGAATCAGAAGAGGAATCAACACGTTGGTCGAGATTCCGTGATTAAAATTAGATTTTCGTCTATTCTCGACCCGCTGTCCCTGAACGTCTTCGAGACACTGAGCGCGTGTTTGTATTACGCCCTGTGCGTATCCCCTCTGCTGCCGGTTTTCCTAACCACGAGTAGTTCACTGATACACCTGGCGGTATTATACCTATACGCGTTACGAAATCGATTACGAAAATGGTCAAAAAATTATTCACCGGAAGAACGTCGACTGTATCGGGCATTCGAATAGCCCGGCAAGTGTAATTAATCATTATTTTTTCGAAGCGGTAGAAAAATTGTAGAAAAGAATAATATTACGTGCACATTGTTTTCAACTTCGATTCGACAAGAATGCCGTTTAAATTAATTGCAATTAAATTTGAATATTTTATGCAGGCACGTGATTATCAGATGGACACAGAGCAGGAGGAGGGGCGTAATTTAGTGTTCTTAGCTCGTGACATTCCATGGCGTTTTCATCGCAATCAGTATTTGCTCCGAGCGGACGACCAATTCAATTACCTGCGTCGCGTACGATTGATTCTCATTACGAAGCCAGCTGTATCGATCCCGTCTATTAATTATGCCCGCGTTGACGCAATGCGTGCCGCACAAATCGGTTCGAGTAATCGCTGGACACGATCCCTGACCACGATGGAGCCGCGGAAATCGTATGAACAAGAAAACCGTGGCCGATGAACCTCGCGTGCTCGTGACGTTCCAAGATACGACTGAATTCATAGGCAGATCCTTTCGGCAAAAATTTGTCCACGGAAATTCGAACGAAAATACTATACTGATATTAAATTTCTATCTAGTACGCAGAATTGGGAATAATTTGATTAACAAGTCGCTGTTCTATTTGCGTGACGTTATTTAAAAAAATTTAACGAAAAATAATTGAATTAAAAACTCGACTATACAGGTGAACAGTTAATAGATAAATTAAACACCGAATCACAGGAATTAATACAATTAATCGTAGACGAAGTATATATAAATACGCGAGTTGCTATTATTGCAGGAATAATAGGATAGACAAGTTTGCACTTTAATAGTCGCATAAATTAATGTATCACCAGCCAACAACGTGGTAAAATTCAAGTTCATGCGATTGGATCCTGGCCAAAGGGAAATGATATTAGAAATTAGTGGACTCGTGATTCCGCGATGAAATAGCATCGTTGCGACGTATACCGTGAAAAGATGATGCTACGTATGCATAGAATGTTTCCAAAAATATCTTATGGAAGGCGGGATATACAGAGGAAAAATTGCAGCACGTGTAACGACATCGAAATCGTAACAGGCAACGTCTCGATTCTCTAGTAAAATTATGAAACGGGAGATCAACATCAGATGTACTTTTTGATAAGAAGGTGATCATTAGTTGTACAACTCTCCAAACGTTTCCTGAACACTGCCATCAAGCAACGGAATCACGGCCGCGTGTTCTACGATAAAACTATGGACTTGCGCGTGTCTCGCGATTTCCTAGGCAGTATTGAAAATAATTCACCGGTTATCAAAAGTGTGGACGCGATTAAAATGCAGTCCCGCTTCGACAGCGTCCACGAATCGGTTCTACGAGTTCACCTTGGCATTCTCCGATTGCTACGGCTGATTTACATTTCGCGGAACCCGCATTCTTTCTTAAAATTACTTGGTTTACACTGTGCCACCGAGCTGATCTTCTTAGAAACATTAAATACATTCTACGCGCAATAATAATAGCGAACATATCTCGAATTCGAAGGTGCCATCGACTCTCGAATTCGTTTAGAACAAATTTCCCCCTTAATTATTGAATCTAATTATTGTTTCATTGGAAATAAGTAATTCGATTTCCTTGGAACGGCAGCGTGCGTCTAGGAACATTTCATCGTGCATCTGGAATTTCAAGCCCACCACGTGTTGCAAATTAAATGGAAAGAAACTTATGTACGCGTAAGAACTAAAAATAAATCGATGCTAGGAAGAGCCTACGATTCGGTGCTGAAGAGGCTTCGCTTAATTTTACGGGACAGTTTATTTGGAAGAAAAGAAATGGAACGAAAATGAAATTGCGACAGAACAGCGATACGAAAAGGAACTGACGAAGAAGATATGTAGACGCTACTGATTTGCTCGCCTCTGCTCGCGGTGTGCAATTAGATCGGTGCTAGACACAGTGCTTTAGCCTCGAATTAGCCAATTATTCGATCGAACAAATTAATCCAATGAACCTTCACCTCGAAATGATCGTGTGCAAGTGCAGAACGATTATGAACGCAAAACGAAGACGCAGCTGTCCGTGAACCTTTCTGGGAAAGCAATCGTTCAATTCTTCCTATCATGATAATCTTCTCGAGGAAATCAAGTTCAATGGCCCGTCATTTTCTCGGTGCATGGTTGGCGAACGCGTTTTTATCAGAATCAAATCAACCCTTAAACGATATTTATCGCTACACGCCAAAGAAGAAATTTATAAGACGATATTTCTTCCCGAAATACAAGTGCTGATCGTTTGTTTGTTCGTTTGATACGTTTATACGGAGTTTATAATTTGCTTGAAAAATATAAAGAATATTTTTATATGCTCATTTATTTATTTATTATTATTATTTTAATTGACGTTTGCAGTTGGGACTTGGGGGAGAAGTTAACGTGTGCAATGAGAGGGCTGTAGGCAGTTTCTCTGTGTCCTATGTTCCCCTCGAGCTACAATAAGGGGCGTCGAACTATGACTGAGCAATTGAATAATAAATCGATGCACAAAAGGGACCGCCACCCGGATAAAGCGAAACGTTCGGATTAACGACTACTGTCCTCGCCTAGACTCGTACGTGGAAGCATTACTGTACGCCCCGTGGGCAGGACGAATTACCCGGAATGAGATGAATGAATGTTTATACTCAATACGAATATTGAATAAAAAATATTTCAATTCACCATTTTCTAATATCGTTGCAGCTTTTCGAATTGTTATTCAGTCGCGAAGCGTTCGTCGAGAATGATACATTCTGCGACAGAGCCCCGTCTTATCGTTAAAACCCCAATTTCTTTTCTCCGTTTTCTCACTCGACGTCAGGAGAACGTCACGTGAAAAGGGCAATCCCTTTGCGGGCCAACGACCGTCGACGACTTACTTCGTTAAGGGGAAACATTGGTTTAACCGAAGACCCACAGACGCTTTAAGCAGAAGTCTTTGAAGGGGCTGTTACAGCATTCGGATTTCCACGTGATTTCCAGCCCGTTTTCTTCCCCTTACAATGGGAACAAATTCTTCCCGCTGGTGAAATTCATTCTGAACGAAAGACGTTTACTGGACAACATTCAAGATATCGCGAGAGATCTATGCCTGGCCGAAAGTTTGAACGAGATCTTTTTCAAATTAGATCAGAAGTCGTTTCTTATAATTCCCCTTTGGAATTACAACGAACGGAACGAAGCTTAAATAACGCAACAGTGATTTCCATTGCTCTCGCTTATTGCCAGTCACTGCTCGTTGCCCACCTTTTTCGCCGTTTTGCGCGAGTTAAATATTCAATAAACACGTATAAAGAAAAATGTATTTGTCCGCTTCCCAAACAGGGAAACAGATGTGTAACTAAATTCAGCAAGCATCCAAAGCGTACTACTATCACTAACTCGTCCACCATCTACGATCGTTCGGCTACGAAAACGAACAGGTGGGATCGTGTAACTACGATGCAAAAGAGGTCCGCTAAAAATACGTTTCTAAGACGTGTTCTGAACGCCAGGATAATTATCATAGGCACGTCATTGGTCAATTTCTCGTGCGAGACGATACGCGTCATGCAATAATTGGACTTGATTAGGAACGAAAATAATAGTCGATGGGAAATGAAGGTTGCAGGTTCGCGACTGGGTCGTTCGATTATTTTCTAAGAAAAATGCAGCCGATCGTGGTTGTGCCCGAGCCTTCGTTAACGATATAGAATAGGTCTGCCCTCCTCGTGTTCATGCAGGATAAATGATTCGTGCACCCGCAGGGAATACGAAATCGGAGAACCGAAGGTACGGTGACCGAGGTGCTTCGAGGGGATCGATAATCGAATCAAAACGACGATCATTCACGGAAATCCACCGTGTCCTGATTTTTCGAATCGACGAAACTACCCGTGGCCTCGGATGGAGTGTCGGGGCGTCGAGAGAATCGAAGATATTTGAATTCATTTAAAAGGTCAATTCGACGATCCAAAAAATGCTAAGTTTATTTCCCTCTCGTGGGATGCAGTTCTGTATTATTTATCGCCCGGAGCTTTCGTTTGAAATACGGGTAATCGTGCCGTCTCGTGCAGAAATACTAATGAAATTGAAGGGTGTTCGCTGGGGACGGAGGCCGAGGAACGCTGTAAAGGAAATCGAGAAACTGTGACGAGCTATCCGCAGTGAAACCTTAGGTTTACGACGAGATGAGCGAGCGGAAGGTAAGAGAGGAATGTTAAGTACGAATTCCCTTTCGTGGCATTCTTTTACGATTTCGCTGCGTGAATGAAGAAGATATATCTCTGAAAGCTCTCGGTCACCAATTTGCGTTAAACATAATTTGAATTAGACACAGATTTCAGGAAAATATTTTCCATTCCAAGCTGACCTTTTAAAACGAAACTAAACGATCCTCGAATTGAATAGAAAATTATCGCGTCACAGAAATACTGAAAGCCTCGAAAGTTTCCCCAGACAGAGTAACCGAAATTCACAGGTCGAATCTCGAGCCAAGCTACACGCCAGCAATCGATACTTCCATACAGAGAACCGCATCTAATCGATAAACGGCTTCGCAAATACGAAATACCTGAGAATCGGTTAAAAATATTTCATGATTTACCAACGAATTATTGTTTACCGAATAATATAACAGAAGCTCCGAAATTTTCAGAATAAAATCATTAATCAGTCGCGATATTTCTGTGTAGCTGCAAACGTCCGGTGGTCCCGAACTTTCGATTTGAACTGCACAGGGGTAGATATTCCAGGGGGTAGGTCATTCGAAGAAGAGAGAGGAACGAAAGATCAACCGTTGCAGAACGAAGATCACAAAGAGGGTAACCGTCCCTATGGCGGTAAAATACGGTTTCAAATGGGGAAGTTCTGTCAGAGATAGTATTCTTCAAGCACAATACATTGCCTGGCTGCAACGGTTCTATCTGCAACGAGTGGAAAACGACAATGGCCAGAGGTTTCAAGGAACGTACTTCCTTCCTAGATCATATAAAGAATTTTATATGTTCGTACACATCCAACGATTCTTTTTTTAATACTTGCTCATTTTTACTCTTTTTACAGCACACGTATTGCTATCGTTCGAGGATAGTGTATCATTCGTTGAAAATAATAAAACAGAACCGGCCCACGAAGACATATCCGTGCGTTTATATACGTCCGCCGTTCCTTTTCATCTTAAATCCTTCAGCTTTCCTCGCAGGCTGGCAAAATGTCAACCCTTCCTCGCAAAGGAAACGTATCGAGTCTATTGGTCTATTTATATCGAACTATATAAATGTTCGCATAAAAGTACGGCGTTTCAGTTGGAAAACGTCGCGGTTAATTTAATCGAGGGTATAAAAGAAGAAAATAAAAAGATGCATTACATTACCGCAAGGAAACATCTGAGCCTCTCCGTGCGAATCAAAATAAGATACGCAAAATATCGTATGCTAAGGAATTAAATGCAAAAATGTATCACGTATCAAGCGAAGAATGGCATAAAAATTCTTGCACGGTGGCGAAACGGTGCTGCACTATTGGCACGAAAAAAATCGAAATCGATCTACCTATGCCTATCTTATCGAGTATTACCTGCGCGATAAAAAAAAAATAGAATGAATACAAACGGTGTACATAAAATGACAAAGGGACGTGATCCGGTAAGAAGATTTGAAAGGTGGCTTCCGTGGAACACCTACTGGTCGTAAAAGGAGGAAGCAGAACGAAAGACGAAAGGCGATAGACGAAAGAATAGAAAGAGGTCTTATTAGAATGCTCGTGCTACACGGGACGAATGAAAAGGCGGAGAAAAGGGATCTTCCATGGTCGGGGAAGAGTGGAATTGGCCAACGTTATCATACGAATCGAAATGTCAGAGGAATTATAAATAGGTGAGGATCGATAGGTAGCCCAGAAGGCAAGCCTGGGCGCCATCTAGTCTGCGGCCCTTCCACCTACAACCCACCTACCTCTGTTCTGTCTTTACAACCTTCTACTACTAATGGACGTTCGATGTTTCCTCTGCCAGCTTTTCAAACAGCTCCCAGTGACGTTAAAGGCCGATCAGCCACGAACGGCGTCGAAAACCGTCGGCCTCGATTAATGCCAAAGGTGCAAACAGTCGGAGGTAATCGAGGAGAAAATTTGGAAGATTTTCCAAGTGGGGTGGTAAGTATAGTTCCTTCGCGAAACATATCGAGAACAGTGATACACCGAAGTTAAATTAAAGAAGTCCGGCTGCCCGTACAGAAGATGAATTTCGTGTACGGTTGTGAATATAAACGAAGAATTAAGCTTTCCATTAGGATTAAACGATCGAGATTTCTCAGAATTCTGCGAGACTCCTTTATGCATTTAACAGGGGCACACTGTTTACTAGAAATACTTTACACTTTACACGCTGCAATAAGCCTCGAATTTCGAAAACGGAAGAGAAATTCGCCCATAGAGACGAGGATTTCCCTCGCGGACCCTAGGCGGCAAGAATCATTCCGAACTCCACCGAAGAAACATTTCTATCCGGACCGGGCCACTCGAGGTCGAGGAAGAAACCGTCCTCTGGCCGTGCACTCGGCACGTTCCCCGTTTGATACGAGGCCATCCAGCATGCGACGAGGAGACCGGAAGGAAGCTGGACGTTCCCCGGAGCGGGCTACGCCTCAAGAACCTGTTCAGGCCGGCGCGTCTCGCGTGTGCTCGTTAGAAACATTTCTGACGGAAATGAGCGTTTTGCGGGCCGAAGCGGGTCGAAGCGGGCCGAAGCGGGCCGCACGAGAAACGTTAAGTGGCGTGTGATGCACAGCCCACGGGAGGTTAATTTTACGCTTGCGGCGACTCGCGATCGCCGCTCGAACGCCCCGCGAAGCGTCGCGTCGCTAATGGTCAACGCTGTCTCGTTTATTGAGCGACCCTTGCACGGTTGCTGCAATTAGGCACGGATTGGTCGGGGCCAACTGTCGGCATTTCCCTGTCAGCCACTGGGCTCGAACGTCATTTCTATGTTAATGCTGAAATACTCTGTACTCTGATTACGTCTGTTCACACTTCGAGAGATTTCAAACGGTAAATATATCGATTGCGATGGAATGGTAACACTGCGGGGTACGGATATGATTTTACGCACAACAGGGAAAGTTATGTTGGGTGGATAGCAACGGTTCGAGCGACGATTTGGAAAAGAGTTCTCGATAAAGCTTTGGGTTGATTTGGACCTCGCGAGACGTTAGGTACGTTCAATTTGGCTCGTTCGATTAGGAAATGTCCTGAATTCTTGATACGGACGTTCCGTTGTCAGTGAAGATTATTTAATTCGGAGACCAGGTCGATTTGTCGCAGCAATAGTCACTCATATACGAAGAACTGTTGACGTTGGTTCGGTTGGACAATTCGCAAATTTCCGTACGTAATAATTAACGGAGCATCGCTGTGCGAGAAATCTGTGCGAAAATAACCAACCACTGCTTACATCGTAGATTCCAAAGACTCCTGGCGTCCCTCATTATCTTCCAGATACGAAATTGTACTCCAATTGCAATCGATCGCTATCGAATGCCTAATGCAAGATATAAAAGCTTCAGATGGGACCAGATAGAATATCGAAGACTTATCGAAACCTGTTTGCGTTCCGGTGGAAACCCACCTCGAACCGGTTCTGCAAACAGAACACTTGTGCATGTATACCCACTCGAAGATGGAACAATTACGAATACAAAGGTTCAACGTCCATCGGGAACTATCGATTAATAAAACGACCAAGATCATCATCATTATCATCGTCCACCTGCAATCTGATTATCCATCGACAATACCGCAACGGTAACAGAGGCCGTCGAAGGTCGGCCATGACGCTCGAAACGATTTCATTCTTTCCGTTTATTGTATCGCGCAATCGATCCGTCGATAGCCGGAACGAACGAGTGCTGAATGAACACGAACGTCACCGACGCGTTATGCAATTGACCCGAGCAGCTCTTCGAAGGGCGCAAGTTCCTTCCTGCAGCCGAAGGTCGTAGGTTGAAATTGCCAATCGAACGTAACGTAACGGGAAAAAGAGAAACAGAAAAATAACTTCTCCGCCACGCGTGAAATTGAAAAGCAATGCAATTACACTTGTCGCGACGCTGTGGCGAAAGGAAACTGCGACGCTATTCTTCCTCTTTTAGCTGACACCTACGGAGAAACAGGTAGCCCGGGTACGCGTGTCGCGAAGGGCACCGCGACGTGGTGGAAAGAAACAAAAAAGAAATCACGTCGGTGTAAGTACAATGAGTACATTGCGGCGCGATAATCAGCAGGCGGAAGTCGCTCAAAGGAATTTCAATGAATGAAAAACGGCGGTAAGGGCCTGTTAAAAGGATCGACCTTTTCAATTGACGGCTGCGTCCTTGGGCCAGCACCAGCAGCCCCGACCAAGAGAGAGCTCGCGTGCGAACGTGCGAACGTGCGCACGAGAGGCCAGTTCGTGATAGCTGCTCCACCGCGTCACGATCGACGGGGAATCCGTAGCAAGTTTCGAAAACCAACACTAATTTACAATGAACCGTCCAAAGGGCAATCTAGATTCGTCGGCGAGCCTTGATTGGAAACGATGCAGTCGATCGATCCACGATGGAGGCCCTTATCCGATGACAGATCCAATTTCCGGCGGGGGGTTCGCTGTTTAAACGTGTGCAATTGCTCGAGAATGGTCCGGCGTTCGTGGAATCGTGGAACAGAGATCGTTATAATAAACTCGAAGGGTGGGATTCGGGGGAAGAAATGGTTGGGGGAAGCTCGCGATTAAGGGCGTGTCGTGAAACCACTGTTGACTAGGCTGGGCATTGCCTGGTCCCAAGATTGAATGGGAAAGTTCGATACGCGAGACGCGAAGATATCGAAGCGACCGAGTGTACGTAGATCGATACGATTTGACGAAACGGACAGCTTCCGTTTGCGCAGAGATTGTTTCACGATGCAGAGATTACGGTGGACAAAGTTTCGTGGATGATGCATAATTCATCGTTATCAAGCCTACCGATTTATCCTCGCTGGCGAAGAGCTTGCGCATAGACAGCCTAGCGAAAGGTGAGCTTTAATAGCTCGCTAAAAATACCAGTCTCCATGCGGACGTTATTTTCTGCTGGAACGTGAACCGATCGATCGAATTAAGGGTGTTCCCGTGTGAAACGATTGGAAAACGTGTCAGGATAAATCGGGCCCGATCCAGGGACACGAGTCAAAGAGATTGCCGTGGAGAAAAATGTCACTAGAGTCGAATTTCAGTGAACACGTATTCCGGACGATCCTATGTTGCGTGTCACGAGAAACAGCCCGTGCCATTTCTTTCGTCGCGCGTTGCATCGACGACGTGCATACGTGTTTGACCTATACGTCGGTGGAATCGAAATTCTCGAAGAGAATCGGACGAGAATTTCGGGGATTCGTGACGATTTTCATTGAGGATTTTCGCCAAAAGTCGTGACGTCCGTTCGGAAAGTCCGCAGCTGGTTCGCCGCGCATGCGTGTCACGCCGTAACACCCTCACCGACATCCCCTCGAACTACTTCCACCCCACGGAAGGGGTGGCACGGACAGGCTTTCCAGCTTTCTTTCCCGGTCGCCCCGCACTCTCGACGACGCCTAAAAAAGTACTCGAGCCGCACAATTGGGTCAGGGAACCACGCGTAATCCGCGATCGAAGCACTGTCAGGCTGGCCACTGGTCCTGCCGTGATCTTTGTATTATACACTTTTCGTTCGAATCACGTAGAACACGACGGGTGAACACCATTGGATCATAAGACTCGGCAAATCTCGCGTTTCGCACTAATCGGGACAAAATTCAACAGAAAGAACAGAAACGAGGCAGGGTTGAAAATAAAGGAAATACTAGCTAGATATTTTTTAATGTAAGGGCAGCAAGGATAAATGGACGATGGCAGTTTTTCCATAAAATACCACTTTACCATCTCGTTCCTTTATACTGGGCCGGTCAAAGATGTGGAAGAAGAAGCAGAAGAAGAAGAAGAAGAAGAAGAAAGAAACAGACAGAGGGAGGGACAGCCTTTCCGACTCGAGGAACTTCCTCGCTTTCCTAGAAACACACTGACAGAACGGATCACTAGGAAGAACTGCTTTGCGCGGATTCACCGGGAGTTCGATGTGGAGAGAAAGCAGGAGAGAGAGAGAGAGAGAGAGAGAGAGAGAAACGCGAGAGAGAGCTAGAGGAAAGGGGGAGAGGAGAGAGATAGAGCGCACAACCCTTCCTTGTTCAGCTTACGTCTTTCTCTCTCATTCTCTCCCACCCTCTCCCCTCCTTCCCTCGATCGAAGCTCCTCTTTAGCAGTGGTTACACCACAGACTCGCCTCTATATCTCTGTCCCTTTCACGCCCCTGCACTATCGCGCCCTCTTTCACCGTTCCTTTTCCTCATTGCCCTTCCGTTCGCCTGACATTTCCGAAGCGAGCGTTTCGACAACTATCACCAAACATCGGGAAAGTCAAATGGAGGTCTGCCAGTTAAATAACCGTGTGCATCTAAGGGAGCATGGAAATGTATCTACGAACGGGAAACAAACGCGCACCAGAATTGTTAGAAAAAAAATGTAGCGTCGTATCACTCAGTGGAATTCCAATGAAACGCGTCCTGTTCCCCCAGGATAAGAGAACGAGTCTCCAACAAACTTTCTTCCAACTTCTCCATACCCATTCATGCTTGTCACTCGTGCTATTCGCCTTTTCGTATTTCCTTCTTTCTCTATCGCATTCTAAATCTCGCTCGTTCATTTTCATTCTCTCTCTCTCTCTCTTTCTCTCATACACTCTTTCTAACCCGCGAGAAACAGAACGGGATGCACACAGCTTGGCAAACACATGCACACAAACACAGACACACACACACACACACACACACACACACACACACACACACACACACACATACGACACACTCCGCCTCTATCTGGCTATCTGTCAGAGCTCGAGAAAGCAGGACAAGCTTTGGCACGTTACTCGTGAACTACAAAAGCGAAGACTCGCTAAGCGAGAGTCTCGAGGAGATGGCTGTGCGTTTAAGCAATCACAAACCTTGTCACCCATGGCTGCGGCGAGCGGTGTTCGATGAAATAGAAGGTTAACAGCGCGGCTTCAGGAGGACCAGAGACTGACTGGCGTTTCGAGTCGTCGAGGACCGCCGGCATCATCGACCCGTCGACCCCCACCACGACCCACAACGTCCCCACCGCCACGACACCGTCCCTCACCCGACCAACCCGCTGTGCATAGTCACGGTAACCGTCCCCACCACCGCGTCGCTCTCAATTCACCCCCATTCCTGTACCGCGTACCTCGAGCGCCACCACCCAAGCAAAGCGAACACCTCGTATGGGAAGTCTACTGCCTAACGATGGGCTCTCAAAGAGTGCAGGGTCCTACGACAGCCCTATTATATCTTGCACGATTGTTTAATATATAGGAGTGAAAATATTCCTGTATATTTCGAGCGTGTAAATCGGGGACGTATGAGATTCTATCAGTAATAGAATTTGCAATGATATTGTAAGCTGTTGAGTGAGGGGAGTAGGCACGCCATTTACGTTACCAGTACTTACTGGACGCGATAGTGCATTTAAGCATACACATCTTATTGTAACACTCGCCGTATGTATTCGATGTCTATTGTTATTTTACATAGATCTTTCTATACAGCAATGATCTTTTTCCTCCTTCTGCCCTAATGTGTGGGATGCATTTTGCGCATTGCACGATCGACAGGGTTCTTCGAGCGATCTAACATTGTTCCAAAAAAGAAACCCTGCCTTTCCAAAATCATGGAAATTGGTGCCATCCCTGTCCGTAAAAATTTTCGTGCGGTCAAATTGCTCGAAAACTAGCAGGGGTGAGGAAGCGTGCCCATCGCTACCTAGAACCCCGCAACCCCTCAGCCGTGATGCATAACTCCCACCCCTCCTCGTGGCACCGTTCGAACCCCTAGCCAAGAGGTACCCGTTTCTGCCGTCACCGCGCCAGTCCACGCTCCTAAACACAACAGCGCACGCCCCAACTTACGCCAGTGGTTTTCAACTGGGTTCACCGAATCCGGAAGCCAAGTACGGATACACCCCTGTCCGCGTACGTTCGCACGCCGCTCCCTAGGGAAATTTTTCGACCAGAACCGGGCCGTGACAGAGGGTTAATTGCATAAGAATTACGGACTTTCTCGGTCTATCTTGCTTACTTGACCAACAAGATATAAATATTATACAACAATTGGCTATACAATTTACTGCTAGATTTTAGAATCAATTACGACGGAGAAGAGTAATGATACGAAATGTGGGGCAATCGATGGAAGAATTCATGGAAAGGATATTATTCGAAAAGAACACTGCATCGTTCCATGCCTCCCTACAGAAGACACTGTTTGTGATGCACAAATGAATAAATCCATATCGCGTAGGGCGTTTGCACAAGGGATGGTACAGAAGATTCCTAGAAATTCCTTACGAGCCAGCTACGCCTGAGAACCGCTGAAACGTGATCTGTGCTACTGGGCTACCCGCCACACGACGCTTTGCCCGACCAACCGACTCTACTCGCACACGACCCTCCTTTTCCATCCACCATTATCGAACGTTCTCTGTCTGCCTGGAACGCTCCACCGGCTCCTTGGTCCCGCTCCACCATGCAAATCTTCCGTCTTGCATGTTATGAGGAACGAGCCCTGTCTATCTCTTCTTCCGAGTTCCCACGGGATCCCGTTTCCTGTTGTACCTCAGGATGATCGAACGCGTTGCATTATTCCCTAGTCTCCGTTTCGCTCACTATAAATCCTCTACGAGCTCTTTGCCGTGCATGTCCATTGTGGGCTTCGCCACCACGAAATTGGAAAACTTGACCGGTGAGAAAAACATATTTGTGCGAGTAGAGAACGGCCTAGATGGTTATTCGTTATTCGTGGAAATTTATTTGGCAGAAGTGATTCGATCCAGGCAGAAAGTTTCCTGGACAACCTGCGAATATCGCGTCAGACTGCCTCTGGTTACGGGTGCATTCGTCAACTGAATCGGCGGCCGAGGGTGGAATCAAAGGAAACGACCTATCTTCGTTCCGAGTGGAACTTAATACCTTGGCGGAGAAACGGAAACGGCGCCGATGGTCTCAGTAAAAATTTAACCGGTGCTTGGATCCGTCCATTTAGAACAATTCAAAAATGGGTTCGATATTTTCAACGCGTTCCAAATTAACATTCATTCGCCTCGAATGGTCGTACACGTGTATATTTCACCGTCGAGCTATGATCGTTCCTCTGAGACAGAACGACTGCTAGTGATCGAATCCATCTGGAGACCGACCGCAGCCACGCTGACTCCTGTGTTCCTTTCTATTCCCTCCCACGTTTCTCCCGCAGACCTTCACGTTTCGTCCAGAGAAAAGGAAATTCAATCGCAGAGCCGCACGGCCTTTTCCGTTGTCAGCGATTTAATCATCGGGCCGCTATCAACGCCAGCCGACCGTCCCTTCCGTACTTTTCATTACGGTTCGTTAAAGCAACGACTCGAGCTGAGTCGTTTCCAGACTTCGAGCCATCCTGGTGACTCAGGTCATTGCCGGAATTACTTGATAATTACTTCTGTCGCTGCCAGCGTGCGCGAGCTCATCTCTGCATTCCGTGGATTGTTTTAAGAACATAGTTTGGTATCGAGGAGGGAAGGTTAAAGGGGATTGATGTTCCGGGCATCCACAGTGAAATTCAGGGGATAACCGTGTTTGACGAGTAATTAGAACGATACAGGAGAGGTCGATAAATCATCGTTATACTAAATTAATGTTGACGAAGGCTGGAGCAGATAATTGATTTAACCGAGTGACTTGAATGTTTGATATTGACAGCGGGTAGAGAGAAAATTGTTTGACCAATGAACGTTTAAGAGAATGGATTTTCGGTATCCAGTAGTCGCGGCGCCATCGCAGTGGAATGAGCACGGCTCGGGTCAGACTCGGCTCCTTATTGAACGTGGATCTCATGCAAACAGAGGAGCTCGATATTCAGAAATATTCAAAATGTACAAAACTTTCCTCTCCTTAACACTCTCCGCGAGCGCAGAAAACGAAACTGTACAAATCGTGTAATAATTCAATTTGACGAAATCCGCGCAAAACCCACGTTTCTCCTTTCTAATGAAATGAACCAAACGCAAGACCTCCTGTCCAGCGTAACCTAAAATCCACCCCGACTCGACTCGATACCTCCCAAACAGTCAGAACCGTTTAATCGGTCTCTCGGGCGACCGTGTAACCGATCCAATAGCGCGAATCTTACAAAAAAACGAAGAGGGGAAAAAGTAATCCAGCGGTAAATAATACAAAAGCCACGTCAAAGAGCACATTGAACGGGAAGAAGAGAACGGTAGAGAGTGCGCGACGCGATCATCAAAGCGTCAGCCAGATCGATTCTCCGCGGGGGTTGGAAGTACTTCCGCGGAACTGGGCTAGGCTAAAGTCCCTGAACCAACTCGTTACGTAACTTCCGACGTCGCGTCGTGCCGCTCGACAATGCGGTTCCTTATTGCGGACCAACGATCATTCTCGAGGCCCGTTAAAAAGCAACCCCCGTCCTGATGGACCGATCCATCGGGTGACCACGAACGAGAAAGAAGGACGGTCGGTACGTGGAAATCGATAGCGCGTGACAGATGTACGGTAGGGAAAAGGGGGACGGGAAAATAAAGGTGGAGAGAGAGAGAGAGGGAGAGTAGAATACATGGCCGGCGGTGGCTATGCGATTTGTGGAAATTCGGAACTGCGATGTGAAGATACGGACGATGGTGGAATGGTGGAAGCTGAAATTCGCGGATTCGTTCTGGGGAAAATTGGGAGAATATTGTGGCGAAGTCCGGTTGGGTGAGGTTGGTTATGTAACTCGTGGAAAATCGCCGGACCCCGGAGTCCACGAGAGCATCGTGATTCAAGGACACTTTCGACTTGCCCGACTCTGCTGTAATCTGTAGAGTAACTGGAGTTTGGTACTTCTGTTTCATTTCGTGGCGGATGTTTCGAGGGATCCGGGGTTGAAGTTATGGGCCGAAGGAAAAATTTTGGGGGAGTTAGGGGAGCTCGTGAGATATCGGTGCAGTGAAATTTCACCGTCCCCAATTAGGGTTCAGGAGTTTTGGGACCCTTGTTGTTCGGGGTGCAACAAAATTTGCCGATATTCCTCTGTGCGTTTTATCATTAACACTGCGAACTTAATCTATTTCCTTATTGTAATGTTAAGTGTCCACCAGTTCTCCATTAGAATTCTGAACGTTCGCCGCTGATCAATTGCAGCACGAATAATATTCGAATTTCTCATTAATCGCCAACATAATAACAGTGATAATAATTATCGAAGTTTGCGAACTTCCAATTACAGTTGTTCAACTTGAACGAAATTTCCAGTCCTCCAATTATGGAGCGAAACCCCCTAGCTATCGCGCGACAAACACAATTCATATATAATCACCGTTGAACGAAGCTGAATTCAGCAACCGACAACTAACCAACCGAACGCAATAACTAAACCCCCGTTCGGCTAGACTCTCTTGCTCGAAGCTGGAAACGCCCGCAACACGCAGTCCCTGCTGAAAATTTATTTGAACAACCGTAACTGTCCTGCACTGAGCCAACTGTGAACGAAGAATCAGACGTGAATACGGGAAATGGGTGGGCGTGTAGTGTATATATATATCCAGGATATATGTATATATGTGCTTCGGAGAAAATGGCGAAAGTCTTGTCCCGCGATAGACGGAGGAGAAAAACACTGCGAAGGTTCGCTCGGTTGTTAATAATCGTGGAACGTTCCATGGCAAAGGGAATGCCCAGAGTCATGGGGCACTCGTCACCGGCAAAAGAGCCATCCATACAGGTGTGAACTTGAAACGATCCTGGAAAACTAACCAGTAAACCTTGGCACACTTGTCCGGCCGTGATTTGTCGTACAAATTAAATTTGCATAAGTACCACTTCGCTGATTAGACGGTCTGCCCTGGCAGAACTCGTTTCAACGCCAGATATCCGGCAGCCGTTTTCTTTATCGATGGATATTATTCATTGGTCAAGACTAAGGTGCCAATGCAAAATTTTCAGGATCCAACACGAGTTTCTTGCGTCTGAAAAATCGACGACGATTATTAAACGATTTGGAAACTGATCTCGATTAACGGAGCCTTCGCGGCATTTTTTTCATTGGTTCTTATGGTTTTCGTAAATATGTTTCCTTCTTTATAGTATCACTGAATTCCATTCCATTAGACGGTTGAAACGGTTGAAACATTGTTACATAACATTCAGTACATTTTAGTACGTCTCTATTCCAAATAATTTAAAAGGCATTTTTTTTATTCATATTCTCATTTCTATTTCTCTTTCACTGCGCGACAAATTCCCTCCTCACAACGCCACATGTACGATAGAAATTTTCCAACGACCGATAACTACGACAATGGTAACAATAATTAAGCAACTTCCGTAGTTGCGTTTCATATTCCACGATGTTAAGCAACACCTTAATACCACCTCTCGTACTAACCTACCAAACGGTTGAAACATTGACGGCGAAACTTTAAAGCCAGGATTTAATACCGAAATCTCGTTTAACGTTGCTGCTTCCTGAATCTACCCTTCCTGCCCCACCACTCGCGCCCTGATACGCACACCGGGAACAGCGTTTCGTAATCCGAACGCGCCGGTTGAGTATCAATTTAAAAGAAAACTCTCATCCCGGCAATGATTATTTCACTTATTCAACTCTCCACTCCACGGTCGCCGGATACCCGAGCGAGAAAATTCCAGTGGGAAAATTCATCGCGCCGCGTGATTACACAATCCGGTGCTTGCTGTGCACGATTTTAATAACGAAAGGCAGCGCAACGAAAGCACAATAGGAGGCTCCCGGTTGGAACGTATTACGCGCGACACAAGTAAAGAAAGGGGCCACGAAACATGATTCATTTCCTGCGAATCAAATTCGTCGCGGCTATCACAGAGGCACGTTTTAAGGGTACACGTTCGAGCGTGTGTACGCATTGTACGCGCAGTGAGTCATAAAAGCAATCGTGCCCTCGCGATTATTGAATTGAAATAATTAATATCCTTTAACAGCCGGGCATTGTCACATCTGTGGCTTATCAAATTTTCTCAATGCGTAGCGTGATAATTCTCGATTGATATATTGTTTACGAGAAAATCTTATTTCATTGGCATATAAAAGGAGGTTGAAGAAAATCGTCGTAAATCTAACGCCACAAAAGTATTCGTATTCGTACAATTTACGTTGAATGCCATAGATACATGAACAATTAATATTTTCCTCGTCCAAGTGCTTAGAAATAATTCCGGTTGCCGAGTATTTCCACGACTATTTCCTAGCCGTGAACAATATTACAGTACAGTTTCTGTGGAGCAATAACGGCGTTAATTTTCAACGTTATTAACGCCTACTGGAGTATAATTACCTATTACTGTCTGTTTATATTAATAATAATGATGGCGTTTGAGAAAATAGCGGGGAGGACGTTACAAGTTAGCTTCGTGTCCCGTTCCAACGAATGCTGTAACACTTGGACATAAATGTCGGGGGCGTTGGGAGGGGTGGGTGGCGAAGTCTGGAATTTTAGAATAATAAAGGGAATTGTGCTTTCTGTACGTTCGTAGAAATACTGTGAGGAAGGAAATAAAGGAGGATGATACAGAGGCTGCAGACAGATAACCACTTCACGACTCCAATTCAACGGAGTTCCGTGCAGAAAAAGGAAGAATAAACGTCGTAAGCCTTTCGATAAGTCTGGCGTCCGTACGAGGAGATCGATACTTCGAAACTGTTCCTGAATATCTATGCGATATATAACGGTTGCCCTTCTCCTATTAACATTTTATTTACCTTGCTGCACGGGCTGTGTACGAGTTTGCTACGGATAGAGATACAGGTGGGCTTTTCGGAGAAAGGCGATGTTTTGTTAATTTATCCTACCCCTTCATCTTTTGCTTCCTTAACGCAATCCTTAACTTAATAACAATTATTTCGAACGGTTCGCTTAGTTTCATGAACTTTTTCTTATCTGACGCTAATGTAAATTATCTTTTTCCCGACACAGTTGAATAACTTCGTTCCAAAAAAATAATTCTCGATACTCAACTTCAATATCCCAATTAATGTTTATTTCGTTAATTTTTGAAGTTACCTTGGTCAAATTGCAACGACGGTTCTAAATAAATAAAATAGGTGCTCCAAACGGGGTTGAAGCCTTCATTATCCCAAAAAGTTGGCCCCATTGGAACCGTTCTAGCACTCGACAAGTCTGCTTTTTACCGTTTGCACGATTTTACGACCACGCTACATCGGTTCTGCCAAGTATGTGGCAAACTGCGAATCAGGTGCACGAGCCAGGTAAGCTATAGTGTCTGTACGATACGGCCGGGCAGTAAATTAAAGCATCAAGCGACGACACCGATTGATGTCGCGTACCCAGGGCCGTGCGATGGTTATCTCTATGGATGGAGCCCTTCACGCCTTTTTTTCACTTACGATAACGTCAGTCTGCCCGCGCATCTACGTACTCACTCGTCCTATTTATTTTCACCGTTCGGAACAATGTAAAATATTTCGTTACAGGGCAACATCTGTAATTATAAATTCACCACGAGCGCTGACATATAAAAGAACGCACTGCTTGTAATTGAATGGTTCAACTGTAATATACCTTCACGAAATATTTAAAGAAAAATTGAGATACGGTTTATACGATACGGGTGTCCATTCGAAGCAGGGCAAACTTTAATTCGCCACTCGAATCTGTCAGATCGCTCATTCAAACGCCGAGACATGTTTATTTTATCATCGCACAGATTTTATAACCCTTCTATACGGCAGCTGTAACAACCCCTGCCACCCCTGCCACAACACCCTTCATCTCGCCTGTTTACAATACGCGAGCGTTTGGTTCATCGATCTTTCGGCCGGGTCGATTTCGCGTCGCGTTTGCGATACACGTCGAACAACGGACCTGGCCGCGCGAATCACCGGGAAATGGGTCAAGTCCTAATTGCATGGACGGCGAAAAAAGAAAAATAAAAAAAAAGGAGAAGAGGAGGAGGGGCGCACGTATCGAATATCCTGTGACGTATCGCGAGCCGTTCGATTTTTCAACGGAGCCGAACGGGTCGCAAATGGCCCTCGTTAAATAATATTTGAACACTTTGCATGGCCGAGAAATCGAACCACCTTGCCTGGCGATTTTTTCCCCTTCGGGGTGTTAACAATTCATAACGATTTGCAATTATGTTCATGGAAATTGGGAATCACTTCTTCCGTATATTATGCTCGGATATTAAATTATGCCGAGACTCTGGGGGTTTCTTAACTTTGTTTTTCTTTTCAATTTGTACGCGCAGTGTTACCTGATATCGCAGGGCAAGTTGTTAAAGAGAAGCTTCGAATATAGTATAAATTTTCTGCACCTGATAGAAATGTTCATGCTTCTCATAAATACGAATTTTATTTCCATTTATATTTTCGACGCTGATTAATTTCCAGCGGTGCTATTTTTTCCACAATTTATACGTAACTAATTGCTCACCTTTTGTTATCACTAATTAAGTTTCCGATTCAACGCGCGGATACCGAACAATATTATTTCAACGAACGCACGATGGTTGCAATATAATATTAAAATCAAATGTTTCCCCAATATTTCTGTTTCACGGAACATTTGCAATATCCGTGATGACGATGAGTTAATATTTTCATTACAATTCTAAGCACGTGCGCGATCGTTATGATACTTATTAAACGTCAGTGACTGATACAATTCACGCCGATAGTTCGAATAATTTTCACGAATAACCACGATTGTTGTACACCGAGAATAGAACGAAAATTTTCTTTTCTTTTTTCACGGAAAATTGCTGGTAAATTGTACGGCTGCGTCGCCAGAGAACAGATAGCGACGAGGAAGCAGACGCAAGATGAAAAAAAGAAGACACCGAGTTTCGTGCCAAGTCAATACTTCGTTCGCGATAACGTCACTCGATTACCGATTAAAAGGAGATTTCGATATCGAGCCGCACTCTCCTATCCGGCCAAATAATCAATCGCGAAAGCTCGTCTGTCCCTTTTCTTTCTCTTCTTTTTCTTCTTTTTCTAGCCGATTAACTCTTTACCTCGCTGCCCGTGCCAATTTGTTTTACGTACGGTGAAACGAATCAACATCGTCGTTGTTTCGATTTATACGTGCGCATGTGGATTTCCGTGAAACGAACGAACGAATTATTTTTCCAATACGGGCATTTCAATCCTGGTGTTATTCCATTTCCTTTACCCTGTCCAGTCAGAAAAAACACACCGTGATATGCTTAAGGGATAAAGTTCAATGCGGGAAAAAATTGTTATCAGAGTTACGACTGGAACACGTCGACGGACATCTGATTTGCACAGGTTAGACCTTCTGCACGCGTTCGAAGGAAATAAAAATCGGCAAACATTTGGGGAAAATTGGTATGTAATTGCATCTATATTTATCAATATCAAACGAAATAACGAAATAAATTACGTATCGCCTTCCGTGAATCGTGATATCGAAAAGTACTCGAGGAAAAGGAAAAGCGAGAATTTTCTGCGTTTCAGCAAACGAAGTATTCCCTATCATTCCGTAAAATATAAATCTAAAAGAAATTTCCCATTCTATATACACGTTACCAAAATTTACTCGCACCTTGAATAATAGCGCAAAGAAATGTTCAATTTGCAACAAAAGTTCAGCGATAAAGTTGCATCAGAGAGGTAATTTCCTGGATTTCCATTCACCTCAAAATCGCTTCGTAAAATTCCTATCGGTTTTCGGAGGGTTCACCCTGCGCCAATTTATGGTTGCTTTACGGTCGAACCGCTTCGAAACGCATCGCGCCACCATCCGTGCGACGATATCGTGGTTTCCGTGGCAAGGCTGATCAAACCGGAAGTAGACGCGCACCTCCGGTGCGTCGTAAAGGCATCGAGACACTCTGATCATCGTAAAATAAAAATAGGGCCGGTTGAGGTGTTGACGCTGGATATTTCGAGCCGTTCCGCTGCCGCGTTTCCCCGATAACACGCCTCGTTTATCGATCATACACGGCCGAGTTAAAAGGAACAGAACGCTGCTTTGACACTCGAACGACGAGGGCGGAAATGAAAGTTCGAAAATGATCGAAATCGGGGTTCGCAGAGGTCAATGGGTGTGGGCGACGAGATGGAGCTTTTAAGCTGCTTCTGAGAAGAGAAAACGAAGAAGTGTTTAATTTTCAGTTTCGAGGGTAATAAGTGAACAGGTAGCAGAAACGTTTATCGGGAATGCTTAAGGAAACTGGTGAAACTACGAAATTTTATTTTCCAACGTTGCTTCTTTTCTATTTTATGTTTACTATAATTACAGTTTGTATCTATCGATAGTACTTTTGAATAGAGTATTTCGATATTAACGTTAATCATTTGTGGAAAGCACTATCCTCGCTATATACATGCACGGAGTGCTTAAATTGCTCCAGGCACGTGGAAATGTAGCTACAAGATTTTTCAATTCGATACAGTTACCTGAGAATTTTTATTCGGATCTCACACGAATATCCTTAGTTTCGTACTATTTCACAGAGATATAAAAATAATAACGCTACGGGAAAATAGAATTTTAAGGGTTAACGAGTGGAGGACGATAATTATGCGTACCGATTGTGTCTAAAGTCATTAAGTCTGAAGGATTCAAGGCATTCCAAGCCTCTCGAAGATTTACAAGGCCCCTCAGGAATTCTAGGATCTATAAATATTTTGAGTCCCCTGTGGTGCCCAGGACACGCGTTCCGAAATACCTCGCAATATTTCACTTTCTATGCATCATTAAAATTTCACTAACATCGTTACACCGTTCGAACGAAGACACGACGTAATTGTCGAAAGGAGAATAAAATTATTTTCGCGCTGAAAATACTGCCAATAACAACGATAATAATACAAAAACTTCAATTTTCCACACTGGCAGTCTCCAGAATAACGGAAGCAAAGCCTTCGCGATTAGAAAATCCCGGACCTCCTAAGCACTTAATTCCACGACGCGGAGACCCAACAAAATCTCACCGCTCCGATTCCCCAGCAGAAACTTCTATCAAACAAAACTCTCAGACATCGTAAGATTCCGCCGATCCACTCCTAATTACTCCCAAATGCGTCCTTCATTGGGAAACACCTATTTGGGTAACATAATTTGTAACACAAATACCCACACCTCGGCGCACTCCGAATAAACGGAGCCTCGTCGCGTGAAGAAGAATTTCTCTCCTTCGCGATCGAGCGCCGCGTCCCGCCGCGATGGCAAATGTTCGGTGGAAACCGCGACGCGAACAGGTGAAACGTTTCGCCCGGTTTTTCTTCCGGTAGAAAGAACATGGGAAGGGGTGGCAGACGACATACAGCCGGGAACGGCGTTCATCGAGCGGTCGAGCGATTCGCAGTGACGCGAGTTATGCAATCGACGACTGGCCTTGCGCCAATCTCGCGTATCACTCGAACTCGTCCCACGAAAGGAGAGAATGAGAGAACGAGACAGACGGACAGACACACATACACACAGATATATATATATATACGAAAGAGCGCAAAAGAGCCGCGACACGTCGCGTGTACACGTTTCTGCGTGCGTTAACAAACGCGTTACGAAAGGAACAACGTGCGTCTCGCACTTCTTTTGACCGCGTGCACGTCGATGTCTAGTCGCGAGAATTTTCACGACCCTCGCGTGTGTCGCGACGACGACACGCTTTACGTTTCGTCGTTTTCCCGGTTTCCATTTTCGCGACGAACGAATCGGTGGGGCGAGACGGTCTCTTTACTCGATTCTTGGGAAGTAATGACGCGGTAGACGCCGGAGAATTATTCCGCGACGAACACGTTACTCGTTCATTTGCTTTAAATCTGCAGGTGCCACATGTTATGCGAACCACCCTGTACTTTGAATTCAGAATATCGGCGATTGTCCTAAAGATCTGTCTGATTGTATTCGATTCTCGGACGCGTTACATTTTAAAGGGTCTACAAGAAACCACGAGCCTCCCGTTTTTATTCGAAATATTATAGGAAATTATTATACGACGAGACAGCTTCTCAACCGTTCAAATAATTAATGCGTTAGCATAGCTCGACGCTGTAGCAAACAGGTTTCTATGTAAACTACGCTCACGACACGATGTCTACGAGTTTAACAGATCCGGGAAAAGCAAACTCCGAGGCGAACCAAAATTTCTCTGCGCGCCCTGTAAATTATATAAATTACGTGCAGATTACGTCGAGAGCATTAGAAAATGGATATCGAACGAAAATAAATTTCATTCAATTCATAAATTCATCGATTCAATTCATAAAGCCACGGAATTTTGCCTGCGTTAATTATCAAACGGTTAACTACGAACCGCGTTGTGCGATTATCAACAGCGAGAGCCATTTCTACCGCCAACGATCTCCTGGGTTGAATATTTTAATCACAGGTGAATAGAACTCGCAAGTAGGCGCGCACTGGACGTGTCTATTATTTAATTAATTTTAATTAAAATCGCGGAGCGTGCACACAAATGCTCGAGTCTCGCGCGTATCGCAATGTTCGCGATGTTCGCAAATCGTCTTCGTCCATCAAGAAAATTTGGTTTCCCAACCGTGTGAAGTATATGCGAATGGAAAAACAGAGACGAAGCGCGAAGCCGCGTAAATTCCATTTCATACGCAAAGCTTTCTCAGGAATTGAATTTTCCTGATACCCAGGAACATACTCGGGATCGTTCGAAAAAGAATGCGATAGAAAAGCCGGCTCGATTCGATCCATCGTATCCTGTTTATGGATGACGAACGTTCCCGTTTAGACACATTCTTGCGCCATATTGACAAAAGCAAAATGCTACGCAGCCACACGTGGCGAGCAGGGTGAATTATTTAATACCTGTCAAGGTTCATTTGCGACCGAACGTTAATTAGCCGTGTGCCATAAACTTTTGCAACGAGCTTCAAAACATTTCGGGCAACGTTTCGGGACACTAAAAGTCTGGCAAACAATCCGCAAATAACCACAGACATGGAAGGTGTCTGTTCAAAAAGAACATACGAAAGGGGAATTCAATATTGTCGATGAGAGGAAGATTCAAAATTATACAGACAGACAGCTCAATTTCTTCAGATTAACGTCTGCTGATAATTTTCCATTCACGGATAAAAATTCCTCGACATTTCTTCTCCGTAAGAGCCAAACGACTAATGGCGGTGCAACGCGTGTTAAATTCTGACCTGTCGAAAGAAGGAAGAAATTCTGCCAGGAAGTGGTTACACGCCGGCTACCACGGCTAACGAAACAAGAAAGAACAAAAATGAACGAAGAAAGATATTCTGCCCACGACTAATTTATGCCCTCGGTGCACGTGTAAGTCGATGATGGCGTGTACCACAGCCTAGGCCACACACGTGATTATAAGTTGGTGGTACGGCCACGTACGAGGAAGATCGTAAATATGCAAGTGTGCGTAATCCCTGGACGCAGCGTGTACGAGATCCTCTCGTACCACGCACCAACATCTATGTATTCTCTGTGAACGAGAACATGTCGTCGCGTTCCAAAGGCCCACGATCGACATGTGTGCTGATAATCATCAAAGTGGCCTGAATTAAAAGTGAAGAAACAGCGAATGTATCCATTATTTTGCGCACCATCGATTTGCACGGGGAATTAGATTGGTTCGGGGCATGTTTATTTTTATTACTCTAAATTTGTTGGTGTTCTAAGCTGAAACTCTATTGCGCGTAAATTTAGAGACATATTACTTTTTTTGGTAACAGACCCCGCACAGTCTGCTTTTTGTGCAATTTTTGTACACAACGATAATAATATCGGTTTACCTTCAAATGTACTACTGTAACGTATGCTTCCAATTAGATTGTTTTATACAATTTTCTGTATAAAATATACGGAAATATAATTCGAATATTACTCGACAGGCGCATGGCTTCGAGAAAAAACAAAGTTCCACCTACTTCGTTTACCTTTGCGTTCATGAACGACGTAATTACGCCGGTGCTCTACCTTCCATCTTCCATCTCTTCCCGTTTAAAACGGTAAACCACACCTCCTTCCTCCAAAAAAAGGAGAAGGAAGAAGTTTAGTAAAAAAAGGAAAGAAAAAAAAAGAGCGGATGTTAAAGCGAAACGTGGAAAATCGGATTAGAAACGAGGTAGAAGCTGGGCCAAGACAATTACGGGACACCGTGGTGGTATGGGGGGGACGAGCATTCTGCACGGGTAATAGCGAAGTAATAGGGTTCCAGTGCGCCTCTTCTCCTCGTGTTTGGCCCAGGTCGGAATTTATTTCGCCGTTTCGTTCTTTTTTTTCCGCGTCAATGGTCCGCCACTAGCGATTCACGCGACGATGGATTCGCGAATCGACACTGGGGGTGATCGCGTGCCAAGATCCTGCGGGCCACGCTCCTTCTTCGCGATTTAACTTTCGACCATCGAGGGATGATCTTGGTAATGGGAATGTAGGTTTCGTACAACACGGTAATACGCGCTACACACCCGAGAAAAGTATCTGGCTTGCGCGGAAGCTTTATTTTCTAAATAGCTGGGCGTGAGTTGAGCTGAGATTCATTTAATTACAAAGGATGTTCGGTAACATGCAACTGCGCAAATTGTGCAGAGGCAAGGGTAGAATCGAGACCTTCAAATATATTCTACTTGGCTGCTTACGACATTGCGATCCCATTTTATTTTCTACGAGAGGTGTAAATAATAAAGAAACTGTGTACGAGGAAATATTGAACCGGCAATAGGACTGGCATTCCCGCTGCTCCAATCGATGCAATCGAACTATGTATTGAAAAAATAAACAAACTGTGAAATAAAGAACGTGGGACAGCTATTGGCTTTCGTTTCAGCTAATATGGAAAATGTAGCATAATCAATGTCAACTTCAATCGCCTATTCTTGCGCGTCGTCGGTGAAATTGCATACGTATGTATAAATTGCCAGTGCCAACGTAGAGAATACAGAAATATCGGTAGAAATTTCACGTTACAACTTGTCGTCGTTGCAACTTGTGCCATCGAATCTGAGCTTAATTGATTTAAACAGTAGTCGTTTGCCAGCGTGTCTAAAACATTTTATGCGATTGCATTTGAATCGGATATCGACAGGGGATCGTTGATATCCATTCACTCGTGACACATCGATCCACCACGCGATATTATAACACGAAAAGGGAGCTAGTTGTGCGGCAGTCTGGTTCAATCGCTTTAAATTAAATCATACGCGTACACTATTCCGTTATAATTTTTGAAACACGAAATCGTTTCACTGAAAACCGAAGAATAAAATATATCAGAGATCGGATTGAAATGGAACCTGTAGATATTAAATTAGAATTGAATTTTTGTTTCGTGTCATGAATTTTATTGCAGAATTGTATTTGAGAATTCAAATGTTGCCGGTACTAATACTTTAATGAATCCAGAATTGAATTGAAAAGTTCGACTCGTTGGCAAAATTGAAAATGGATCGAATCGCGTGGCGAATGAAACGTTTACTCAGTCCGGTACCGCAGAAAAATTCCGGATTGGATAACTCGTACTCTATTGCGCGAGGAAGGTCGCCAATAAAATCTTATTGCACAGAATTTCGACCGTTCCGTTTTCAAAGAAACAATTCGACACATTGTACTCCTTAATTGGATGTTTGCGGCGAATGGATTTGAGAAGACGAAAAAAAAAAACGCTCGAGAAGTGTATGAAGATAGAGAATCGGTAGAAGAAGAAAGAAACATCTTTTGCAACATCGAGCGTGACGCGGTGGAAGAATTCTTCTTTAAACAAACTTTTATATAAAGAATAAACGTCAGCATCTCGTCGAGGTCTTGGTGTAATCAGGCACGAAGTTATACGACCGTCAAATAAGCGAGAAAGTTCCAAGAAGAAAGAGCGGATAAAATTGTTGATACACTTTTTTCGTTGAAAATATTTGATTACCGTAAGCCGGCCGAGGTGTGCGTGAAAAGTTTGAGCAACGTTTTCGCCGGGTAGATATGCTATCTCGCGTACAGCTGCGCGTTCTCTTTGCACTTCAAGGCTGACTGATTGCAAAACTGAATCTTCGATAAATTTATCGATAATGTAACGTGCAATATTAGTTGATCTATGGATTTAAAAGTAGATAGACCCGTGTATCATACATGTACCAAGCAATTTTGTACTGGACTGCTCTGCGCGATGCTATTCTATACAACGCTGCGCTACACTGCGCTATACCATCGTGCCCTGCATTGCGTTATCCTCGACACGTTGCGCTAAATCGTGCTACTTTGCGCCACTGTGCTGCGTCATCCTCCATTCTAAGCTCGTCTAAGCTTCACGCCAGAAGCTACGACACGCCGCTATCTGCCACGTGTGAGACAGCGCAGTACTCCATAAATCCCCCAATCTAAACACACTTTCCCCTCTTTCACTCTCACTTTCCCCTTCCGCGGCTGTCACCTGCCACAACGACTCCACGCATACATCACACGTCTTCCAACTAAAATCGCCCCCCGCGCTGCGTCAGACTGCATCCAACGCACACCTAGGCTAAAGGTGTCGACCGACACGCGTGCACGCGTCGCGTCATTGACTTCCGCTGGCGGTGAAACGACGCCCCCGGTTCTTTCTGGTTCGAGCGGCCCATTCACCGAATCGCCGTTCGCCGACGAAGCCGCTGCTCGCCCGTACCGGTTCGAACCGGTAAACTGCCTAGGTCCCCCGGTTTACTCGACTCGATTAGCGCCACGGCAATTATTGAATGGCCGGCCGGCAGACGACGAGGTTCTCCGCTTTTATCCTCGACTTCCTCAATCGGGCCAGCGATATCTTTGCGCGCGTTCTGCGTCGCGACGACCAAGGCGCGTGTGCTTTTCACGTCGCGTCCCTCCCCGCGAAATTAATTCTTATTCCCGTGGCGTAGCGTGGCGTGGCGTGGCGTGGCGTGGATACTGTACGGTCCTCGACGGTGAGGGAACATTGTGAATGACGAAGAAGACGGGGAAGCAGTGGAGGTGGTGGTGATGGTGGTGGAACAGCGCGGTGAGATGTTGTCTTTGTTAGAAGTGGACCTAGATGGGTCGCGAAGACGTTTCGTTCAAGACCATTTTGTGTAAGGATCGAGCTGTATAATCGGGGACGTTCCAGCGACGAGCAGTTTGGGAATACTTATTTGAAAATCATTTGGCAGGGAAACGGAATCGTGAGACCTGCTTGAAGAATTATTATTGGAGAGTTTTGGGCGATTTTATGCGAGCAACGAATCGTGAGATCCGGCGCGAAGAATTATTTTCAGAATTATTGTTGAAAGAATTTTGTTCGATCGTTTGTCGAAACGATGTTCCGGATTGATCGAACCTTATCGAGGGACGTTAGAGGCAAGGCGATTTCGAAGAGGAATTAAGTCGGGTCGAGGAATGTATGGCGGAGGTGATTTTCGGGGTGCTTATTGGAAATATCGGGGGTTGTTTTCTGAAAACAATTGCCCGATCGAATTGAATCGCACTGCTGGATAGACGAGCCAGGATAGATTTGTTACCGATATTTCTGCGAAGACGCTTATCGAGAACGATTTTCTTTGGAAATGGTAGAAGCAATTTTCAGCCATCGATCGTAGAATTTCGTGGGAGCGTTGCGTTGTTTAATAGAATTGGGTTCAATTGAACCAAGGGATACCTGGGGCTTTTCTATTCCGTTACGAAATTACAGTTTTACTGCGGAATAAACTACGTAATCTCGTTGGCAGCGAGAAATAATTTAACCGGCCGGTGCGTTATTATTATATTTAGGTTAACGAGGCGCGATATATATCCAGGTGTAACGTGCACCTACGTTACCCCAGGAAGATCGCGATAAAGGGGTAGCACGAACACCCTTTGCAACCCGCTGTTAGCCGATTTTAGAACGATTCACGTTACCTATAATTCCTGGAACGTTTTCGGAACTCGCGAGTAACGAACGGTGCACGAATAAATTTCATTTCCTCGTTATCATCTGGGATTCGTTTTCACGGTCAGCCTGCCTCGTGGATTTCCTTGCCTTTCGGGGGTGAAAATTGCGGGGTGGTTGCAGCCATCGCAGCCGGATATTATCTTCAGCGTGTCTGGCGTTAATGCCCCTAGAGAGAATCGTGAATGTCTGCTTCTCTGTACATACGCGGTTGGACAAAAATACGGGTCCAGCAAGTATTTCAATTGTACCGAAATTTTGTTAATTTCGTTAATTTTAACAATTTTAAGTGGAAAATTTGAGAACACGCTTCAGAAACAAAGCCGTTTACTATCAGTCTCTAGATTAAATTCCTATCAATGAATCGTACACAAGTGTCTTAATCGCAAAATGAAGATCCATCTATTATCTAATCGCCTAATCTTGGCGTCATTGCTGTGCAAACGGTGGAGCATATAGAACGCTTATTATTTATAGTATCATTTGATCAATGATAAATCGATCGATGATCCAGTCTTTCGTGTGGACGTAAAATATTTGTCGTTCGAGGGTTCTCAAGGTAACGGCCAGGTAATGCTGCCAAAACGCGTACAAACGGGGTTTCTGCGTCAAAAGGGTATATCCTATAATGCATACCGTTGTTCCTGGCGCTGTATCAAAAATCTAACCAGAGAACAGCAGCCGCACGGAATTACCAACAATTCCAGCTGCCTGCTCTATGGAAATTCATAGCACCGATTATCCTGGACGCCAGGCTAAAATATTTCCATATTTTAAATAATCTCTATCCCCTCTGTTCCTGTTCTACTTGTTGTGCACCATCCTACTAAAACGAACTTCACAACTTCGCAACCTTACTTCTCGAGAAACGAAAGGGTCGATAAATTCGAAATTGCATTTAGCAAAATAAATATAAACTCATAACGACGCATACTAAAAAAAAATCGAACAGAATTATTCTATCCATTCGCTATCCCGTAACCCTATGACTGGATCTTTGATTTTCGTTCAACTCGGACACTCCGAGTGCGTACTCGGATACACCCGGTACATAATTCACGTGGAACACAGGCATAATTGGCTGCGATTGAGGCGAAATATGTCAAGTAGTGATAGCAAAAAGCGTGAATGAAAGCGACATCGGAAGGCCGCGTTTGGCTCTCATGCGAACTACGCGATGCCAAAGTTCCGTTTCGACCAGTCATTCAGGAACAATGAACAGAGCGCCCGACGTTCTATCCAGTTTGAACCGGAAAACTGGCGACTGGCGGTCTCAGGCGACGCGATACCGTCTACCAGTTATTGGATACTATCGACAACCGCTATTTCCCTCTCCGTCGTTTCGACGGCTCGTTTCCACGTTAAACACTTCTTGACGAGGCGTCAAGTGTAGGTTGATCAACCTCGCCTTGACTTCCTCTTTCGTTGCGGAGGGCACTTGCGATATACGAAGAATCCCGGCGTTTCTTCTGATTAGGAGAGTTCCCGTTCTCTCTGACTTTATTATTATCATACTTTTTCTATTTATTTCGAATTGTTGCTTTTTTCTGCTTCGTTGAGGATAGTGCACTCGTACACAAGTATTCACCAATTTCTGCGATTCCTTAGATTTTTATCAATTTAAATCGTACTGATTCGTTCCAATTTTTTTATACGGTCTTCGTCAGTTTATTTCACGTTTGAAATTAGAAAAGATAGCGGAGTGCCTCAGCGCTGATACGGATAGATAGATACGGCGGAGGATCTTGAATCTCGTTTCAAGGGCGAGCAGAAAACTCCGTTTCCTAATACCGAGCAACAGTTACCACATTCTTGATCTTTATTCGTTATCTAATAGATTACGTAAGCGATACTTGTTATTAACCGACGATTACATTATGACGAATCAAGGTTTGTTTAATCTCTCGCTGATGTCTGTTCACAACGTCCGTCTTACGTTACTCACTTACTTCCATTATTTATTATTTTTCCTCTGTCGAGCGTATCCGAGAGAAGCGCTTGCATATCAAGAGAATTATACAAACTAAATCCAACGAAAAATACCGCCGGGAAATAATTTGAACAAGTACACGCGTTCCGATGCTCTATCGGCAAATTGTTGCCATTGTATTTAGCTGATATTCATTATTACTCTCGCAATTATTGTGTTCAATTATTCGTATGCAAAGGCTGAATGGAAAAAATCGAAACTGGCGTCACCAGCGAGCACTATAAACTGTGACATTTGGAGGGGAAACAGAGAAGAGGAAACACTCCGGGATCCAATTCGTCGTTATTTAAATGGGGTCGCGTACGATTGAGCTCGTTTAAGTGCACACGATGCACTCGCGTACCTACTATCCACGTGTCTCGCGCTCGCATCACCGATATTTATTTATCCCTGGGGCTAGAGCAAGTTGTCATACATCGATTAACATATGGGCTTTAATTGATTTTTTAATTGGACACCCAGAGGTTAATGAATTTCGAGGGATAATATTCTCCTTTGGTAATACAAGCAGCGTTGCCCGACCACTTGCATCGAAATAAAAATTTTAATCAATTTTGTCCCCCATTATACCGAACGAAGCATCGAGAATAACGAAACTTTTCCCCCCCGTATCATAAAGTTGTAAATTATTCATCCGAGCCAGCTTGGTAACACGGTTTATATATCTCTGTCGCGATTGACAATTACATTTTCTCGGCGCTTATCAATTAAGCATCGCGATAAAATGAATAATTATAATTACAGTCTATCACCTTTAAAATCAACGAATGATATCACCCACGAAGCTCAATTATTTAATTGAACCCTGCCAAATAAATCGAATAACTCGTCAAGCATCGAATCTATTCGAAAGGTGTCTGCACCTTTCTTTTACAATTACCCCGAACGGTAACTCGAGTTGAATGATATAAAACCCGCCCACAACGGATCTCACTAGCGAGATAGTAACAGTTCGCGCGAGTAATTAAAGCTCGTTCGAATACCCCGCATTCTTTCATCGACGACGCCGCCGTTCTAATTATTTAACCTGGCCGTCCGTTATGAGGGCCGAGGGAAAACGCTGATTCCAGCTTGCGCCCGAAGTAGCTTCGCCCCGCGAGTAGTCAGACGTCGGCTGAGGAGACGCGAGTGGAAAAAAGCATGGATGGTTCGACCTTCCTTTCACTGGCGGAGCCCGCCAGGTGAAGTGGCGCAGGATCGTCAGAGAGAGAAGAGAGAGAAGTAGAAAGGGGTAGTGGTGTTCAGACGAGTGGCACGATTCGAGAGAGGTCGAAATTCACCGCGGATGGTCTCGATCCTTGTCGAGTACTAAACGTTTGTTAAATCGATTAGCTTCATTTGCAGCGGGTGCAAACGTTTAGCGAACTGAGGGACAACAATTTAATAGGCAATATCTAATTCATCGTATTTTTTATTCGTTACCCCGCTGTACTTCGATTCCGCTTCGTCCTAATTATTTTCTATATTACGTTACATGGCGTTACGTAGGCTGTATTGGGAGAGCTTCCCTTGGAATACACGGGAAAAAAATTGTATTATAATTGCAAACATAACATCCGTCGAATCTTCACTTGGCTGATACTTATAGAAACGCCGTTTTTAAAATCGCTGTCAAGGACCAATGACCACCCTCCAACTCGGTAATTCTGTAATTGAAAAAAAAGCAATAACAACATTTCTACCAAGGAAATAACACCGCCGGCGTATCCCATCCACGCCACAATAGCCGTTCTCACTATCACGCCAGAAACCAGTCCAGGAGTCGAACTTCTCTAGAACTGGCTTCGTGAGTCGTGAGTCACAATGGACCCACGGGGAATTCAATATTTCCTTGGATTTCCAATTAAAAGCCTCTATCCATTGCGCCGCGAGTTCTTGAACGGGGCGGCGCGTTCACAAACATAGCTTCTTCGTGAATGGAGCAGGGAAAGTTCGTCTCTCCGAGAGGGTGCCCGACTTCCGTGCGAGTTCACGCGGATACGAACGCATCGAGGACGATCGATGCGGTGGAGGAGGGCCGGTGTGCCAGGCTTTATCAGTGCCTGGAAGCGGTTCCCGGCCACCAGCTTCGTTGGTTTGGAAAACCAATGACCCTAATCGCCCCTCCCGATATACTACAAGGCCTCCGATAGAACCGGGGCAATCCTTTGGAAACATATCGGTAACCAGCTGAACAACGGAGGTCCTGAACAATTCTTTTCCACGGTCTGGAAAGAAAAATTACACTCCGAGCTAAGGCGCGACGAACCTGTTTGAAAAGCTTGCGAGAGAAATTCGAGAGGTTACGTCTGGGTTGCTTGCCGAGGCGGTTCAGAATTGAGGAATTCTGTTTTTCAAGGGAACATCGTCTCCTTCCGATCCTACTTGCAGTGCATTAGTTTCCGCGGGCCGCGGTTTCAGAAAAATTTCCTTCCCGCAGGCGTCACGATTTCTAAGCATTCGAGTTTTTTACTCACTTTTTATCTCGCCTGCACTCGGACGACGAACTATCGTATTCCACGATTCGTTCGTGACCAATCGACCGTCTCAATCTGGGCTGAATAACGGCCGCCACGTTCCTTACCTGAATCCTCGAGAAGTATCGAGAACCGGCTATACCGACGCGATGAATTAGTCGGTGTAGCGGAATGCCTGAAAGGGCTCGTCCGTTTCTGGACAATGGCGCGAGGAAAATGAATGGGCTGACACTCTCGGGAGTCTACTCATAAATGCTGAACGGAATATTGAAACGCGAACTCGTTCAATTGAAGCTACGAGGCAACGAGCTGTATTCTCTCGATCTATCTGTGCTGCGTATGGCAAAAAATGTTTCTTTCCTCGGTCGTCTATTTTTATTTCTACCGCACACCCTCGATGCAAGAATGACACAATAATAGTTCGTAGTAAAAAGGTCATGCTTGTCTTTTCGCGACAAGAGTTTAACCCCAATTTTCGTTAAGCTCAATGAAGAATTTTGCTTTAGAATAATTCATATCGTATAGGTACTGTCGCAGGTCCTTATTCTGACTTTTCATAAGACAGTAATAACGGTGCATCCCTATTTCATTTCTAATGTTGATAATCGTTCCCCCCAATTATTTTAATTAACCCAACCTAACCGTAGCCCTCGCGGAATGTCTGTTACTGTATTTATTAACATTTGTTTATTCGAACGACAACAGTCCAGCCTTTCGACCAAGCTGAAAATCGCATTCGAGACTTCCATAAGCAAAGAAACGTTTCTCTCGTCAGCGCCGCGAAAAGTGTCGAGACAAAGTGTCTCGTCTGAAACAGGGCTTAGAATTGCCGGTGTCGTTCGTACCCATATCCACATGTGCAGGCATCGATATACGTGTGTGCTGACCGTGACTGTATCTGCTTCGGAGGAAGAGGCACATTACGCTCAATCTACCTCCGCTCCGCTCGACTCCTACTTTGCGTTTCGCGCTCGTGATCTGCGATCCAAAGTGAGACGAAAACGCGGCCTGGACCGAACCGATCAAGTGGCTCGAACCGATGTTGATATTCGACGCGGTTTCACTGCGACCCGACATGGTGCGACAGTTCGCATTCAGGAGTTTAAACTACGCGCGGTACACCCCCGCATAAATAGATAAACTTTTCTTTTTCCCTGCGTTAACGGTCGCGGTGTTCGTCACTGACAATTCTTGGGACTACAGTACTACGGTACGAACGTTGCCTCCGACTCTGCGAACGATATACAGGATTGAATAAATATTTTCCTGCCTTTTATTAACGCGTCGAGTGCGGTGTTTAATTCGTATGAATTTTTGTCGCAATTCTTTGTACCGCCGTTTTCTCGCACTCTTCCAGTCAATTTTGCACACCTTTCCTGTCATTTTATTTTATTTTATCTTCCGCAACTTTCCCGTAATTTCTCCTAGTTCGCTCGCGTACTTTCTCTCCTACTTTTCTCGCGCTTCTCCATTACAACCGTTACGTCGACCGCGTAGAAGCTGAAATTGAACGTGTCCCGCGATGCATAGCAGAAAAACGAAGGAAAATGTGGGATGCGCGGATCGTTAACGCGCGGTATCATTGTTTTCGTCAGTTTGAATTTCGTTATTTGTTCCGTCAGTCGTGCGCATTTTTATCCTGCTTCCGGATACTTCCACGAGAAACGTTTTCATTCTATTTCATGGCTTATGACACTAGTCCCTTTGATCCCTGTCTCGCTCTTTCTCCCTCGGTAAATAAAAATCGGCGATGCTCCATGGATATTTTTCACGAGTCAACAGGCGTGCTTTGATAAAAAACAAAAAGAGTCCGCGAAAATAGTCCGCGTGCGGGCAACGTTGACCGCGTGAACCTTCAATCGTACATCGCCTTTAATACAAACGATACCCGGGATTAAACTACGAACGTTAAGCGTTCCAACTGCACTGACAAATTAACCGTAACTTGAAAAGTACTGTATTGATCAAAATAATGAAATAAAAGTTCAAACGGAACGGGCAGAACAACAATTAACCCCATCGATTACTCCCCGTCGATTACAAACGGAATATGGCACCGCGACAAATTATTCGTCAACGTTGAAGCCAAACTAAAATAATCTATAATCTCGAAACTCCAATGACAAAATGAATTCGAAGTCGGGATTCGTACGCTGTTCGAACAGCTTAGAGCCACTGCTGACTTTGTAGGTAGCAAAATGCCAGCAGGTATGGGCGTACAGTTTCAACATAGAAACAATCAGTTAACTAGTTCAACGTTCACTGACGTAGCCGTGGTGTACGACACGACGTTTAAAGGAAACATTAGGCCAACGTTAGGCGACGTTACAACGATACGCGAGAGAGTGGTACCGTCATGCCGAGAACGATATTATACCTGCCGCTATTACGCGCCATTAAAGCACGTTAAGCAGCGTTTTCCAACGCGTTTAAGGTCAGGTGTATGGGAATACGTAAAACGTTCCACCTACACTAATATCCATAAAATTGTCTTAATTTAATCGCCAGTTTTAACCCCTTCGGAAATAGGAACGAATGCACGGTCGTTCAGAAATTGAATAATAGATTTGTTGGAAAATCAGTTACTGTCTTGTCATTTGTTAATAGTATCACTTGGCCTGTCCTGTATACGAATTAAAGTGGAATTTCGTTTTATTCCATAAATTCAAGTATCGAGAACGCTGATTAATTTCGAGGATTCAAATTGCAAACGTCGATAATGGTTGCGTTAATTGAATTACGTACGAATTACGTAGGAGATGTGGGACAATTATTGTTTTTCAATACTGAAAAGTTATCGATGTAATTTGGCAAATTGCATTCGCAAGAACGGTGAAGTACGAAAAGATTACGCTGCATTTAGTTGACGGGGTCATGGTCGAAGAAGGAGGCACCGTGGGCACACTGGTTGCAAGGCGAATGGAATTCACCCGTTTCCCTTCGAAAAGATCTGGGATTCAATATTCCTCTTTCAAACGGATCCACATCTTACGGAAAGTGGAAAAGGGTTCCTTGCTGGGTAATATATTTCGTAAACTGGATGAAACTCTAGCGACAATCGCATTAAAATATTTGTGCCGTTCCATACCGACATCGATGGAAACAAAAATTATTGGAACAATGTATTAAATAACAGCAGCGTTATAAATGTACGAGACGAATCAATGCATTTGTTCGAAAAAGAAAAAGGGACGAGGTTCAAAATTTAACGGACGCCACGAGGTACTTTTTCCTATGCAACGATTATTTCTCCCTCTGTTTTTTTTTTTCGGGTCACCCGGTGCCTCAGAGTATGTACTTCTAGCACATCATGGAAGGGAACTGGTTCACCGGCGTGTCCGCAGCGTTTTTGATATTTTGAGAACAGACAGGCTGCTGTTCTCTCTGAAATTACGAACACCTACAGAGCTTTTCGTACTCGGTGAAAAGAGCATTCTTTTCTCTTTTAGTCTCGCCAGTCGGTTTTTCTCCCTCCTTCTTTTCAATAAATATTTGAATACGCGTTCGCGTAATTGTCGTCGCAATCCGAGGAATCTTTTTTCGCCACCGCAACACTGACCAATTAATTACCCGGGTGTAAAAATGTCGGGTTATGATCGTTTAAATCGTTGCTTTTTCTTCTTCGTTCTCTATTCGAACTACTTTGGGGGGTATATGTCAAACTTGAAGAATTTATTTATTCAAATGTTCCGCTCCATTTGAATTTAATTGTATCGTTGAATTAAATAAATATGCACAAGATCGCAACCGTTTTTCTGTAAATTAGAGCAGAGTAAATTTGATGCCAAAATACAAATTTAAAATGCAGTGTAAATGACGAAATGTTAGAGCACCGCCAATTGCTGTTCGTGTACATTTTTGTTGCACAATGGGCCTGTTACATGAGCTCTTTTTCCACCAAAAAATTAGTTTTCACGAAAATGTAGCCTGGCGTATAAAAAGTGGTATTATATTGTATCGTTTTGCTAGCGTACGCGCTACACCGCAGTTCATTTTTCACTGTTTCGCACAATTATTTAGCCGAATATAAACCCTCCGATTGTTTCGTTGCGGCTCGAACAAAAATATTACCCGGCCAGCAAAACTAAATTCACCTGTAATAGAATGCCCTGTGAACGTTCGATTTTCCGATTCGAAGGCTAATTGTTCAAAAATTACAATCTGCCGAAATTCGAAATAAATATCGAGAGTGACGCCATTATTCTAAATTAAATAGACTACGTCCTACATTTACGACGAGCACGATTTTGTCTTTTTTCTTTTTCACATCGAACGACCAATCACTTTTCATTTCCCATCGTACGCGAAGGAACTTTCTGAGAAATCGTGAAACGCAGGACGATTGAAGAGACCTCGAAAATGCTCGGTTCTCACCGCAATTACGTGGGCTCAGCCACCTACAATTGAGTGCAAACAAACGTTTATTATTGTGCACACAAGTCCACGTGTTTGCGTATCGGAACGACGGCGACGACGCGACGCGTCAAGAGCAACGGAGAAACAACCAGGAGCAAAAAATATACATTTCATCAATTGCGAAGAATTGAAGTAGACTTGACCGTGTCGATCTTTTTCGAGACCGTATCCGCAAACGAGGATTGCCTACCGTGGGTCGCGTTAACTGGACAACTACTGGTGTTTCAGAATATTCCATGAAACAGCTCGGAAATAACCTTTCACTGCTAAGCCGTGAAATCGTTCGGAACGTCTAGCCATTGTGGCATAATCTACTCGAGCACGCTTGTTCAAATGGCACCCCCATCAGGTCTTTATGGTATCTCTGTTTAGCGATCCGCTTTGAAAAATCGAATTAAATGGGAATCGAATGGCTTACTGCTTTAAGAATAAAGTGCTGGCTGAGGTTTTTCAATTAATTATCGCAAACAGAGGAATGGGTGGTTAGTTGAAATATTGTTATTTCCAAATTTTTTATTGCTTAGGTACGTAATAATTGTGAACATATTCTGTCACATTTATCGAAATTTCAGCCGCCAGTTCGTATTTTCTTTAAATCATAAAACGAAAAGAATGATTTCGTGGCGTCTTTGAACGTTTCGATTCTACCACCGTCGTTTTGCATTTCTCCATGGCAAAATAAAAACCACTTACAATTCATTGATCTATAAATCCTGGCTCAGGGGGCAAGTATATAACATCCACGTCCATAAAATCATTCCAGCTAATTTCCATTGCCCTCCCAGAAACTCCTGCACTTAAATCGCAACGATAAACCCAGTTACCCTGGCGAGGGCTGCATAAACCTACAAAAGATCGTCGACCAGGACGATATCTGCAACAATGGCGGCCCTCTCGTAATTATTTTCGATACGCCAGCAAGCAGTCTACTAGCGAAAGGACGCGTAACGGAACCGCGTTGAGGATCGATTAGCTCGATTAGAAATTATTCCGTCCGCGCTTGATCCGCGAAACTCGTATCGCGTGTCGCACAAGCTCGAACCAATCGTTTCAGCACGCTTCTACCCAACGCCGAGTAGTCGAAATATTTTCGACGAACGAACGTCCATCGATCAGGCACAGAGATTCTAATTAACTCGCGGGCCGATATCGCGTAATGAGACTCGAAATGGATTCAATTAAGAGAACGGCCCGCGGGATCGGGTCCGCGGTGGCCGGTTCGTTTCGTCATCAATGAAAATTCGTAATCTCGGGGTTGCCCGGTGGCGAAACGCGTGCGCTCCGCGGAGAACTACCCCTGCCCCCTGATTATGTTGCAAGTTTAAACAGGAGTCGACCGGATCGTCCAACTCACGGATATTTGTTGAGCTCTGCTAATCGTCTGTGGAACTTACGTACATACGTGTGCCACAAAAACCGAGACCGGCACAATTTCTATCAATTCGACGCTGATCGTCACCGGGAAAGGTGTTACACAATTCTCCTGGGACACCGTTTCTTCGCCCTGTCCCGAATCGCGTAATTAAGAGCGTCCCTTATATTTCTCCGGTGCTGTATATTTCCTAACCGATCGATCACCAAGCAACTCTATTTTTTGCATCATTACGGCCATCGGAACCACGGTCGCTTTTGTCTTCGACCATGGAAAAAGCTGCGATTACTCGAGCAACGTTTCATTAGCGCGTACCAAACGATAACGAGAGGCTCCTTGATTGATAGGGCCGTACACGTGCCCGAGGAACCCGTGGACAATTAATGGAAACGCGTTTACCGAGAATCGTAACGTTGTGTCGTCAGCGACAGAGAAAATCGAACGGCGAGACGATATTGAATTATCGATACACGTCTGCGTGGATTGATCGTAATCAATTTTGCTAACACCGATGGCATTGTAATTGAAGGTGTTTAGGAACGAAAGTGGCGATGTTCGTGATGAACAAGCAGTACGTTTGCATCCAATTTATTTATGGATGTCTAGAATGATATTTTATTGTGTAGTATACGTCCGTTGAGCCCAGTAATTCTATCGTTACTCGTAAACATCTGTCATCGTAATTCTTCGCATTCCCGCATATATTTAGTATCGTTTATAATAAGTCAACCTTAAATATCCTTGAACGAATAGTGGTTCTATCGCTCTTCGTCTGTCAGAGTGTGTCTTCTCAATTTCGACGCAATCGATGATACGTATTTTCAGCGAAACCATTACGCCCGTGCCTCCCTTTTTCAATTAATGAACGCAACGCATTAAGTTAACCAGCACCACGACGCGGGTATACCCCCGGTCGATCCTGAGGTTTCAGGAGTTCTGAAATCCGCGCGACCCTGTTTAGAAATTTATACGAAATCTATACGAAACTCGTTTTGCCCGTATCGCCCGCTGTCGCCCTGTTTCGGCGCGCTTGCACCGAATTATTTGGATTCTTCAGTCGAAACTAATCCGAAGTGCCTCGATTCCATCGTGCCCCCTCTCGAACTATGTTAGCAACGAATCGCCCTCTCGCCATTTCATTTCCATTCAACTTTCCGCACGTTCTTCGCGTTCTCGAAAACTGAAATAAACATGGCCACGGAATACGCCGAGATCTTAACGGCGCGAACAATGTTCGAGAATTATTTGCCAATGTTCTATCGCTTCGTAACGAGATATTATGCGAGAAACGGGTACACTCTTTCGACTGTACACGGAGGCAACGGGTTATCCGACGCTGCAATAAACGAAAGCAACGACCGCGGGATAACTTCCATTCTCGAAGTCGTGGGATGGAAATTTTCTTGACCCTTAATGAAACAAACTACGTGAACGTCCGCGTTCCGATACGCAATACTCCGAGAGGTAGTTGGATTTCCTCCCTGTTCTATGGTTCGATTCACGGCACTCCCTGTGGGGAATTCGATGTTGCCAAGAAATCGAACAGAAGGGTCTCCTCAACTAACTGTGGCCAACTGATTCTCCGCAGCAAATTATCGAAACAAACACCCTACCGCACCCATAAAACTACTCTCGCGTTCTTAATACGCAATTTAACCCTTCGAGCTTATTATTAAATATTGTTTACGATATTATCACAGAGCGTGGCAGATTGCACATTTATTTTCTTTTAGATATTCGCCATATATTTACCAAGCGTTCCTGAACTCTGCCAGACGGGGTGTCCAGCCCCATTTATCGTTCTTTTCTCCGACGCAGTTTTGCCCCTCAATTATCCCGCTTACTCTCGCGGGCTATTTTAGCCGGCCAATTAAAACGGTGTAATGCTGCAGCGGTGAATCTTTGCGATTAATTTTACGGCCAGCCTAAAGTTGTCTCCCCCTGGTTCTTCCTCCGACCTACCCATTACACGGGAACCGTTCGAAATACGTGTCGTACGAATACATTGAATACATTAACGTTGACGCCAGAAACGACACAGATATCGTCGCGTTCTCGATCCGCTAAGTAAGTCTTCGAAACTCTTTGTTCGTCGACACTGTGCTCGATGTCCGTCGGGAGTGTAACAGCACTCGCCCACTTGGCCAGAGCAAATGGAACGCTTTGTGCAGTTTCCTGGCCGCGATTCTGCCACTTTCAGACTGCCACGAAATTGAACGCGATTTGCGAGAAAGAAAAAAAGAAAAGGGGCAGAACGGAAGAGAAAAGAAAACTGTAGAGACGTGTTTCGACCGTGTCGTGAACGGAAACGACGTGATTACGAGCATTGGGAATTGAGATCGTTCGTCAGGGTTCGCCTGTTCAACGCGTTTTAATTAATTTTATGGGGATGCGATTTTGAAAGGAATCGTCAAGCTGCAGTTTACGTGGCTTAATAAAGTCTAAAACTTAAGAGAAGGTCGCTTTCTTTTATTAGAGCCGACAAGGATAAGAAAGATAGCAGCGAGAGGATGAATTTGGTTTCGTTATTAGTACTGTTATAAGGTTGATTAGGTTATTAATACTTATATACCGTTGATTAAATGTATTATCTGGAGGGGATGGCTTCTTTAATATATCGAGGATTATTTCTCACCGAACAGGTATACAGGTATACGTTTGGGAGATTGGACTCGACGATTATTATTTTTGCTCGTCAACCTGTAATTAACGGACTTCGTCGATTGCTAAGATCGTTCGGGCGAGCGAAGATCTTTGTGCAATTACCAGAGAAGATCATAATTCAAGATCGTAATAACCAAGATAATTTAATCAATTAATCGTATTTAATTATCTTGAAAAATTTCCTCTCCCACTTTTCCATTCATTCAGAAGTTCCAAGTGAGCACTTTGATTTTTGATTATCCCGTGCAAACGCGTGCCACCCTGATTTTGCTTTCCTTCCGTATTTTCCAGGCCGTTCGATTCGTTCAATTTCCCACCTAATAAATCGCCAACCTGGCTGTCCAACTGTACGACCACATTTCAGCAAGATCGAGTCTATGTGGGCCACATAGCGGTCCGTGAATAAAGCAATCGTTGCAATCTCGCGATCGAAGCAATGATATATGTTTATATATTTGAGAAGGGTGCGATTTAAATAGGAGCTGGGGGATGATGCGATCCCCAGGGTCAAAAGATGCTCGATTTCCATAGCTTACGTGGCCCTTCGATATCGTCTCGCCCTTCGGTTCACTTTGTCAGGCAACATTTGATTCGAACATTTCTCATCCGATAAAATCGTCACGAACATCTGCGAGCGTCACCGCTTGCAAAACATATTCGACGATGAAACCTAAGCTACTCTGCATTAACTAACATCCGTTCAATTAGTTCTCGTGGATCAAACGATAGCAATGACGAATATAAATCTAAAATATGAACATAAACATTTTACGCAATACTGTTTCAATTACGTCGTACAACATCGTACGAGATACAGCTGGCGAAAATCGACGCTAACACTTTAAGTAACTTAAACAAAAGGGTCGAAACGCATCGGTGTTAACGTCGTTGGTATCAACGAATAAATCCGTGCAGATCCACTCGCGTGTAGCGTGTTCAACTTTAAATCCGTCCGATCGATGAGGTTAATTAACTCGTCGAATAGTCGCGCGGGATGCAAGCTCCTCGCGGGATCGCGCATCGAAATTCGCGGGCGACCTCTATGGATCCGGGTCACGACCAGTCCGGCCAATTTATTCGAATAATCGCCGCGCGAGCTCTTTCTTCCCTCCGTCGAGCCATTAATAGCGTCGATCGTCCACGGGTATCGATAACCTGGTCGAGAATAACCTGCCTCCGTTTATCCCGGTCCGCCCTCCGAACCCCCGAAGCAACCCTTCGCGACGTCGACCGCATCGACTTCCTACCACCTACCAGTACGCTCGACGCGAAGGAAAAAGGAAACGTAGACTAAAAAAGAAGAAATGAGGAGGAAAGGACGGGAAACAATCCCGTACGATCGGAGAGCAGAGCAAGAAATTAGAAACAGAGAACGAATGACAGTCGGAAGGGTAGCAAAGGGAGGCGCGGTTCCATCCAGCTTTGTCGGTCACAGGGACTCTCCGGTCGTTTCGACCTTCTTTCCCGTGCCTCGGTGCAACGGCCAGCGCACGTGAAATCGCCTCTAGATGGCGCTCACGCTAATCATCCTGCACCCCTGCCCCCTGCGAACGTCCACGATGGAGAGAAGAGGGACAGAATGACGACAGAGTCATCTATTGGCGCGATAGGGGGTGCAATCTTGCATTGAAAGAGGAAAATAGAATCGGTGGAACGAGGCAGGAAGGTAAGGATAGAACGAGGAAGGGTGAGGATCAGCGAAAAGGGGTATCGGAAAAAGGGTCGGAGGGGGGTGGATCGGGGTGAGCGTTTATAGGGGTGGTGGTTGTATCGACCGCGCCGCACTGCGGGGCTTTATCCCCTCCTTTCGCCCAAATCCCCACTGCTAGACCTCCGGAGCGACTGTACTCCTTCTTCTAGGCATCCTCAACCCCCTGTCTACATTCTCACACCACCCTCTTTCTCCTCACTCTTCCTCGATTCGCGTCCCTCTACTATTTTTTTTCCTCCCTACTTCCTTTCCGCTGTCTTTCCGTTTTGCTGCTCGGCCCGTCTTCTTTTTTTCTTTTTTTTTTTCGCTACCTCGACTGTGTTCCTGCTTTTTATCGTTACACATTTCTGCACCCTTCCTTCAACGCCTCGCGGTTCTGATTGGGGTTGTTGATAACGGCGGTTCGATTCGAATCTTTTCTACTTTATAATTACGTTACACTCCAGAGGATGCCCGCGCGCCCCGTTTCAAACGAAATATTAATCGTGCTCGCTTTTCCTTATTCCCAACCCTGTTTACCACCCTGACGAGCACAGACGCATTGATTTTCCAACAGCTTCATCCCGATTCTTCTATTCCTCGACTTCCAATATCGGTTACACCCTCCTGCATCCGGATAAAACTATTCTCGCCCGTTTTTATTACCGTATCGCCGCCCCTCCTTGAACTGGCTCGCTTCAACCCCCAGTTCCAGAGTATCGGTCAGTAACCCGGCGCTTCCGGAAACTGGGTCCCAGCTTCCGTAGGAAAAATTGTCAAAGACATACGGATTTTTCGCTACCCCTGTTCCCCGTGTCTACGCGCGAGGAACTAGTTGTAATTCGTGTTGGCGACTGATCGAAGTGGCCATAGCTAGGGGGGTTCGTTGCATAGGCCACGAGGGTCTGCTGCTGCATCGGGAATTTGTTGACAAGTATAGCTTGTTACGTGGAGGGTTGTTCGGCGGCGAGGGTGCTCGATTAGACGGGAAGTGAAAATCGAATGAAAGACGCGAGCACGGAACGGGGCGATGCCTCTGGAATTCACCGGGCTTCATTTTTGCGAAGATAAAAAAAAGGGGAGGGAGAATGTTGGGGGACTTAAAATGGAAATGATAAGGTGACGATAAGAGAATGCTGGACAAGGTTAGGTCCACTTGCTGTGATACCAGCAGTCGCGAAATGTTCAATCCTGTTACAATATACTGGAAATCGGGTGCACGAATTTTCAGGGCTACGGTTCTTTCACGGGAAAATGTAACAGCTGAGTTTTTTTTACTTTTAGCTGAGTTATACGAGCATACGAACAGTGGCTCGAAAATGTTCCCGGCGAAACAGTAATTTTACAATAATATATTTTTCGTCCCTTCACATTCGAATGCGAATGAAAAATAAATATATATCTTTTGTTAACTAATGTCACAGTAACGGGTTGCCACATTTTCCACAATTTGTCTCGAGCTAGTGGTGCATTGTAAGCTGGGCACGGATCAACAAATTGACTGCATGTAATTTATGTTCCGCGTATAATATTTGAAAACGGGGTTAATCTGCCTCAATGTCTTTCTTCGACCCCGTGTCACGCGCGATTAAATTACGTATGCAGTGGCGTGCAAAAATAAGAAATGACTGAGCTATAATTTTCGCTCGGCGAAAGAAAGCAGAAGAGAAATGTTACTATAAATAACCAAAATACTCGTCTTTAATAACGCGTTTCTTTAAATCGATCCTGCTTTGCTTTTCTTGGAATGCAGAACCATCAATGGGGAACCATAAACGGCTTGTAAAAGTATTCCCCGAGCTATTAAAGATAATATTCTATGAATTAGTAATTTCACTAGAACGTGAAACGGACGATAAAAATTGTTCAATTAGAAGCAAACAAAAAAAAAAGCGTTACGCAATATTATATCGCGACACGTTTCGTTTTTCGAATTCACCGCCTTCTTCCATTACACAACAGCGAATAAAACAACGACGAGACGCGATATCGATTGTCAACGTTTATTCAGCAATGAGGGAGAAGGAAAACAGGAAGAATCAAGGGGAAAACGAGGGACAGAGAGGAGAAGGCGAATTCTATGTCCAGAATTTGCTGTATCGAGCTGCGAACAATTTACGACGCGATAAAATATATTACGTGCCACGTGACGCAACGAATCAGCTGATCCATCGAAAAAAAATAACGTACAAACTCGTGCACGACGTTCCTGTACCGTTGTAAGATGAATTTCGAAGCTGTTCGACCGAATTTTGTGAAATTCATTTCATTTTGTAGAGAAGTGTACAGTGTTCGTCGAAGGACAGACGATTTTATTGTTCAATAAAGTAGAAGGGTCGTTTCCCAAAGGTGTTCAGGATCAATTATAAACTATCGTGAATGAAAGACCGATCTACGAACGCTAAGGGTAAATTTCGATGGTAAAATTCATTGAATTTCCACGTAAAATTTATTCGATCCATCGATCATGTTTCCCCTTGCAACGACCCTTCGTAGCAGGACCTGGACCAATTGTCAAAAACGCGTCTCGTTCTCTGTATCTCAGTAGCTTCAGTACTTAATTCGTTTGAAGCTGCGACATTTCCCACTCTGTTGAATATTGAGCAAATTGGAGTGTGGCCAAATAGCATCCGTTGAACGTACCATTTGAAACGCGTCTCGTTAACGCAACACTTTAATATCGTGTATTATTTACGGACGAACGGGTTATTATTTGATCAAGTGGCACGCTGTCTCTTTATAGCGATTTGAAATTAATCGTATTTAACAGGAAAATTAATTGTATGCGACAGCGAAAATTTCTTTTTAATTTTAAATTTGGCCCGAAAGTGGCGTTCGTCCAGAACGAACGGAAAACCGGCCCTCCAGGGAATTTTCAAACATTAATTCCGGAAGAAAAATTACACCGACCCAACCAAGAGTGGTTTGAGCCCGAGACTCTTAGATTAGTAATCAGACACCCTAATCACTTACCTAAGAAGAATCTTATACATCAGCATTCTTCGTTCGGCTACTTTGCCACAATGAAAGCACCTTGCTATTTCCCTATAATGAGCTACTATATTTAAAACCGTATGCTCGGTTCATTTCTTATTATTTTTAGCCCTACGAACATTAATTAAACTAACGAACGCCGCGATTAGTCCGCGAAGTATTATGCAAATATTTCATTCTTTATACCAACGCGTTTTATTTCCAGGGATCGTACTATCTTATTAACGGAGGGGTATCTAATTTGTTATTTGTTAAAAATCCCCATTGAAAGCATCGAGGAAAGCATCGAGGTTCCCCCCTTTTCTCGATTTCTATTCTTGGACAGAAAATATCGAAAAGTCACCAGTACGATCCAATCTGTTTCAAAATCCTCAGATTGTTCAATTTGTCGCAAAAAATCTTCCAAATATAGAAAGTTTCAGGGGAATCGATGGACCACTCTAGAACGTTCTCCAATTGCGCTCTCACCTTCTCCACCCTTGTTCCCAACGCTCAATAGAGTGGACATTGGCGTGTCTATTTGCGTTAGATTTCCCCGTCTCTTTGCCTCCGCCTCTTTTTCACATGTCGCAGGTTCAATTGTCTCGTGTAACTGATGCTTAAGCCAGGTGTGGGTTGAATTTTAATTGAACAAAAAAGATTATTCTTGATGAAACGTAAACGGATAGCGAAGGAAAACTTAAATTAATTTACGCGGCTTCAGAACCCAGCTCCTATTTCAGCTTCCTCTGTCTCGATGAAATAACTAGGGAAGAATTGTACGCGGTTCGAAGTTGTGGGAAAAGTTAAGATCATTTAATGTATATTTCAAGTCCTTATTTTTCAAAGTCTTTGCAGATCTATACATAAACGACCGATATAAACGAAATAATGGTCTTTCCATTGATAACGAATAGGCCACAATACTCAGTGGTCGCAAGTCGGAAACAAATTTGTCAAAATTAAACCAATGGGCTAACGTTTATAATCGATGATCACGTCCCGACGAACATGGTCAAGCGTTTCACACCTAATCTGTAAAGCCGGCCAATTTGTTATGCGTTGCGGTCAAGCTTGTCTACTTGCAAACCAACCAGCTGTCCAATGAAATTCCACGCAACCAAGATGAACGCTTGACCCTTTGCTCAGAGAGAATTCTCTCTCTCTCTCTCTCTCTCTCTTTTTTGCATCCCTTAATCAGTAGATATTGTCCAATCACCGTTTAATCTGAACTTGCATTTTATTTTATGTTAACTAAGCCTGTAGCATAAAGCTCGCCCGAACAATCATCTTCAAATGGTGTTTACTTTTTATTTAGTTATCTTGGAAATTTGTGAAAAATAATTGATGATTTAAGTTTCCAATGTTTCCTTATTTGTTTCCTACTCGGATACAGATTTGCTGTTTCCTGCAGAGTTCGACCAGAGTACAACTTTAAAAAAAGTTTGATTCCTATAAAGTTTGGCTCCCCTCACGATGGCCGCAATTCGACTTTAATAACTTCGACAACATTATCAAGGAATAAGCAGAAGAAAATAAATGGCAAGCTGGGAAATTCACGAATATTTCCTCGCCGCAACTATCGTTTTTTTTTGTTCGACAAAGTGAGTAATTCAGACACCTCGGCTCTCGAGGAAGATCCATAATATAATTTCGCTTCGAGCATCCGCGAAAGTCGTAATATTTTTCTATATTCGCTAATAAAAGAACGAACGCAGAAGCAAGGACATCATTTTAGAACACTTCGAATGCTAAAATTAAACTGATTGTTGCTAGTAATATATCTATTCCGGTTCCAATTATAATTATTTTCATTGCAGCTGGTTTCGCCAGGGCAAGCACTATACACGAACTAAGGATCTTTAGACAAACTAAAATCCTCGATTATTACCTATCGGGCTACCCTAGAAGAATAAATCAAAATATGCAACGCAAGTGCAGGGAATTCCTCGATGTCGATAGACAAATTATCATTCGCCCGAATAGTTTCAACATTAAGAGTATTTATAATTCGTGGAGAATCAGAAGACGAAACAAGCGTTTCTAATAGCATCGATTTATCGTTATTCGCGGCTGGAATAGTGATTGAACGCCGGCGTCGAAAGAACAATACGCATCGTTATATTCCCCGCGTTTGGTGTGCAATAAAATCGTCCTGGATTTGGCTGCGATCATTTTTCCCGTGACCGTGCAATCACGGCGCATTGTAGGAAAATTTCCAACGGAAACTGATCGCCGGACGCAAATAACGGGAAAATGAAGGGCCGACCCGAATCACTGAATTCGTGTACACATCACGAACTTGCCAATCGACGCGTGAAAAGTTGATAAAACACGGCTAATGTGTCGCATGACGAGTGACTGAAAGGTGTGGACATAACTAACTGGCTAACTAACCGTTACCTGCCACTTGTCCGATTTCGTATTTCATATTCGATAGCATGGGAACGTTTGCCGTGCACGAAAATATAGAAAGCATAGAACAAGAAATTTCGACAATTGGAGGCCAATTAACTTACAAGATCCTTGGCAATAAAAAGGAGATAAAAGAAAGTAGGGTACTATTCGAAGATTCGGGAACACTCGCAGACCCTACATACCGCGAGAAATCTAAACAAATCCGGAACACCAAAAGTTCAATAATCCTGAGATATTAAAAGTACAAGAACCCAGGAACTGGGCGCCCAAAGCTGCCAGAACCCGAGGAAGAAGGGTACCAACTTCCAAAGGGTCGAAGAAATCAAAGAACCCTCGGTAACTTCGACGGATCCTCAAACGCTTGTCTAAGTATATAATTCCTGTTCCCCGTTCTTTACTTCTTCCTTGCTCCGTCCTCTCTAGAAATAATGGAACCGGTGCAAACATTTTCCCGCGTACCACTCCGACCATACAATTTCACCGAAATCCCTAACTCTATTTAACGAGAAACCTGACGCTTCCTGCGCCGTCCATCCTCCTTTATCCCCGACTAAAGTGGAACTCTTTCTGGATTATATAGAGCACGCGTTAAATGCCACGCTAGATTTTCCACGATACACAAACGACCAAGTTACACGAGTATCTCGCTAAAGGATGAGGAAAACGCAGTCCGTTTCCAGTTCGCGTTGGCCGCGACGCGCCAAGCGGAATTTAGTTTACGGACGAACGCTCGTGTCATCCGGCCATCGATCATTACGAATCCATCGCGTCACACGCGAATAATAATCGAGTATAAACAGTTGGACGATTGCATCGATTGATTCGATGGTGCTAGGAACGTGGCTGCCGATCGGAAATGTTTCTTGTGCGATTACAAGATGAAGGTGGGATCGAAGTTAACGAAACAAATTCTTGTTGGCTCGACGAATTGTTCTGAAAAGCCTGGAAGTGTTCGACTCTGATGAGTAAACACAGTCCGAAGGATCAGGTATCTGTTACGCGTGCAAATGTAAGTGACGTGTAGGCAGTGTAATTTACAGCCTTCTCCGTTTCTGCTTGGAAGCTGTCTTTAATTACATTTGTGTGCCTCGGGGCCTTCTTTAACATTTTCCCCTCAGTCAACATCTGTCTCAAGGGGCTGACACACGTACGCGAGCCCGAGCAACGGAGAACAATCGATACCGGAGCTTCCTGGCGCTATCATTATAATTCTAGACTTCAGTTAGCTCCCCTACTTTCTTGTGACACGATTACAGCAGTACGGCAAGAAAGCAACGGACAAAAATAAAGAGTCCTCTCGCTACCGGGATTAAGGAAACAATTACCTCTCAACAATCACCATAAATAATTTCCAAACTCAAGGAAAACCACCCCACTCCGTAATTTCTTTAATCACGGTTACGAGCACATCAAATTCCACCCTAGGGAATGAATTTTCCACAATCCCTTAATAATCTGCATGAATGGGAAGTGATTCGTTGAACGTCGACTAATCATCGTTAAAAATACTTTGTACATTTCTCTGCCCCGAGCACACCCCTCCACACTTCTACAACCACGAAAATATCGACGCACCATAAACGTCGAGGCGTCGCGAAGACACGTGACCCGTGCTCTAACAGCCGTTTCGCAATAATATAGGTCAGGCTCGCGGTATTCTACGCGAGCAAGAATTACCAACGCAAGGAAACTCGAAAATGTCAGACCGTCTTCACCCCCTTAGTATGACGCCACTCGATGACGAAGACGGGCAAACAAGCAAAGCGAATCGCGTGCCACTCGTCGACTATGACGCGTGTATGCCCGTCAAAGTAGCAACGAGTTGGTTGTGCATCGTCGACGAGGGGGCTCGTGCATAATTAACACGCAGGGGTGACGATACGCCACGATAGACACACGTGATCACGACGACTGTGGTAAAAAGGTATGAATTGATGCTCCATCTGTGGTTAAGTTTCTTTTTTCTGCTTGCTTTCTATTTTTTTTCTTTTTTTTTTTTTTTTTGTTATATATCTATATAGGTTGCCCACGTTCTGTCTCTGGGCTTTATTTATTGCACGTCATTATTAGATGTTCCAGCATTACGATTAATGCATCGAAGACCTTTTTTCCAAATTCGTTATTCAGTAGGACGACATTCCCCGGAGTTTGGAGCCTTCTACAAACTACCAGCCACACATTTTATCCCCTTTCTCGACTTCAGTGCCAGCTAAATCCCGATCCCCCCCGAGGACGAAACGATATCATCGAATCAGAAGCCGAATCCTGCGCTTAATACGAAAGGTCAACAGCGAATGGAATTAGCAGCGACGTCAGAATGCGCCCCTAAATTTAGCGGATTCGCTCCCTGCGCTTCTATTTTATGAATAATACCATCGTCGGTCCGTCGAAAGGAACTCGGTCTGCTTCGTAATTTCGCGAAAACAGTCCCGACGATCCTGCGATCGGTGAAATCTAACGAGTCCGGGAGAAACAGTTCAGAATCCTAAAGCTACACCACGGAGCGTCCTGCAGCCGGTTCCGCCCGAACAAGTCCTGCGCGTGAACTAAGGATCGTTGGACAAACTCCAAATTTCCCTGTAGTTTGGGGAATACGAGATGCACGACCAGCAGATCGTGACACCGGCTAGTTGAATGGCCCGAGATCCAGGAAGGCCGGCAGTTCAGACCCTATGGTCGTTGGGGCAGACACGGAACATGAAAACATCGCGGAAGCCAAGGAAGTACGACCCAAGCACAGCGTAACTGGTCCCAGGACGACTGAACGTCGTGGATCCAGTTCCGAGACGCCAAAATGTCGGTTGGGTCGAAAAGACACGACCCTCGGGTTGCGGCTGCTGAACTCCCGCGATCTCCAGAAGTCGTGGGGCAAGTTTCACATTCTTAGGGACGTATTTACCGGGGTCCTCCGATAAGCTGATGTTCTTGCGGCTAGTTACCAGAGCTCCTTGATTTTCGCTATTCTGAAGCAGGTACCACGGCCCTTGGTCGTACCTGTCTGGCTACCCCAACATTATCTTAAGCTGACACGTTCTTTTCGCTGTATTACTCTAAGTAATTCATTCCCCTTTTTTATTCTACCTCGGTATATTGTTCTGGCATCGTTACAAATTTACTACAGCGTTCTGTTTCGTTCACTTCCGATGCACAATGGTAAATTTCAATTCGTCCGAAAACAAACACTCGAATATCCCTGTAAATCTGCGAGGGAAACTATTTCTATACAATCGCGACTACATCTTGCAAATCCATTTCGTTCGAAAATTTGTATGAATGTTTATATTCAATAGCTCGAAAAAAACGATTAAAATAGAATGGAACGATCAATCCTCTATCGCCCACATGGGAATTTTTCAAAGTTAAACCAGAATTGTCTCTCCCGTGCACTGGAGGCCAGCAACAATTTTCGAGGGGCTCTTAATTAAAGTTAAACCCATTAACATGCGCATGTACGTGTGCACATTCACGCGTGTCCGCGTTACATAATTTTATCGGTGGATAAGCCGTTATCTCTGGTCACGGTATCGAGTGGAATATGTCGCCAGAGAGCAACACGGCACACTCCTACACATCCCGAGGACAATAATGCGCCGTTTGTGAAAATAAGGTGCATCAGCAAATGGAAACGAGGATCTCGCTTGCTCAAGCACATTTGCAAGTTACACGGCCATTGTCGTTTCAGCGTCCTAAGCGAAACGCGAATTATTCTGCTTAGTTTACTTAGCCTTATCACTTTAATACTATACACTTAAAGTGGAGGGGCTACAATACACGAGTGACATGGAAATTTCTAACTATTCCATACTTGCCGCAATTAACAGCACCCTCATTTCTCAAATAATGAATGAATCGCGAGTTCGACTAACCAATAAAAAGAACCGCATCGATATGAATAACTGTATACGTGTATAACGGAATGAAATATAGTCCCAACAAGAATAACCGTGATATATTTTTGTGCACCCACGCCACGATTGCACTTCCTCTAAGCTACCCATGAAATAATTCTATTTTAACCTTTAGAAGAATGATCCTATAATAATATAATCGCTATTTCCCCTTAATAAGGTGGCATTTCGTGACGCGACAAAAGCGCGGATCAACCAACACCAAAGTAAACACGCAGGGGAAAAGGAGAAAAAACGAGGATAGAAGGCATTTAAATAATCAAGGAGCAACGTCGCGCACGGATGCGACAGTGAATTAGATGGTAAAGAAATTTAAAAGGGCCAATATACAGGGCGGTTTCCTTCCCAGGAATTATGGCCCCTGGCCGCGTGGGTTGACCCCTCCGGTGTTCTCGTCGTCTCGCGGAAGTTCACCATTAAAACAGCTGGATCGAGCCAGATCTCGCGAGACAAATCTAGCCGCTTCACTGTCACGGGTCTGACCTCGAATCCATCGATAAGTCTTCCGTGAAAATCTCACGGATAGTCCTGGATGGCCAATAAAACGTGCCACACTCCCAGAAGGCACGTTTCCGGCCGTGGGAAATGGTGGCCACGTTTCTTTGCGAAAAGACAGCTAGCTCGTAAAGCGAATCTGGAAGGCGTGGCAAATGTATGGAATGGTCGGTGGCGATATCCCATCGGGTGATTTGGTCGTTGATTTATATATCGATTTTATCGACTTCAATTATGAAGATCAACAGTGAAGACATTTCTGTATCTGGGCAACAAATTTTGGATCGTGGAAAAATTCTAGTCGTTGTATAATTAAATTTCAGTTTTTAATTATTATTGTTGGCAACCTGTGTTGGGCATTGGTTGTTGGCTTTTTAAATACAGAGCCACAATTTGTATGGTACGAACGAAATATATTATCGTAAACTTATCACGGATCTGTCCGAGAACAGTTATATTCAAAAACAATATATCTTTGGAATCTATTTTCAGTCGAACAGAAAATACTGCATTTTCATCGCGTGTGTAACGGAGGCGCATCGTATCCGTGCGATATACGTGGAAATTTATATTTCATTTACGAGCAAAGTGCATTAGGATGCAATTTCCACAGCGCCTCAAATCTAGAGTTGATTCGTTCTCCGTCTATTTCTTCGGGTGATACACACACGTGCAAGTATCGTGACGAAAATACAGCGATAATTGAAACATTAAATATTATATCAACGAATCTCACGTAATGACGTCAGCGGCATCTAATCATTGATCGAGTATAACCTGCCTGCACGGGAAGTTATAAAATTTGTAATAATAGTAGATATCGTCCTAACGATACAGAAAATTGTTATATCGTAGACGTTTATAAAAAGAATACCATACTAATAATGAATTATGTGACAGCGTAACCGCGAACAATCACTAGGGACATCGTTCAAAGAGAGGTCATTTCGTGACCGCGATGCCGAACAAGTAGAAGAGAAATTGAACGAGGAAATACAGTGGACACACTGGAAGCGTGTGCACGGTCCCCTGACACACATCAACTCGTTAAAATAACGACATAATGGCTAATTTAGTGATAATAAGCGCGAACTGTATCGTTCAAATTAGCGTCGAAGGTGAGACGCGAACGACAAAGAGGAGCATCCGAGGAATGAAAGAGATAAAGAAGAGGGAAACCACGACTCCACTGCATTTTAGATATGACCATCTCCTGCCATCTTGCGGCTGTTTTGTGAAACGTTTGCCTCGCTAAGGCAAATACATACTTCCGATTACCGCTATTATAAACATTCAATTAACGATCAGCATTCTGGTACATCGTTATATCATTTCAATCCTTTTCATCCTTAACATTAAATATATGAAACGTCTTATTAGACTGAAGATAATCTCGATATCCTGAGAGCCGAACATACAGGAAATAGCTAAGGAAACGATTATATATTATTTGGAACAGCAATACAGAAAAAGAATGCTATAATGTGGTATCATCGACCTTGGATAGAAACGATAATCAAGGAAGCAATTGTAGAAGCATATCTTTTCATGAGTAAAATGATCTGAATCGTGGTTTTGTATTACCAATTTTTTCTTCGGGGTTGCAGGACAAAGCAACGTGCCCGGTTAATAGGCATTGTTGCTGCAATTTTAGAATGGGGTTCAATTTTCTTTGTTATTGCTTTGATTATGTGTTATAGATGCTCGAAATCGGGGTCAAATATCCCGCCCCATCAAAATAAGACTGCTTTTCATATTTGAAGCTGGAAGCTTGCCAAATGTGAACCGAAGTCGAAATGAAAATTATTTCAACTCCAAAAATATACCATACATAGAAATTGTGAAAAGAAACCAAAAAGTGGGACATGATTTTTCTTGATATTCTGATATTCTAGGAACGAAACAAAAAGAATGATAAAAGAATGTGAATATCTTACAACTTCGTTAGAAAATAAAATGGTATGAAATATTTTTATTTATAGTCAGTGATCAAAAGAGTTTGGTAGAAAGCACCGCTGTATACATAACAGTGCTAATCATTTGCAACTTTCAAAAACTTTTTATCGTAAGGTTACTTTTCAACAGAATTAACGGTTCGTTTAGCATAATCACGAACGTCATTGTAGTATCAGAAATCGTCGAAAGTAATTTGTCGCCTCGATTACACAAGAATTCCAAGTACAACTAAATATATCCCGTATTATCCAATTGTACAATGAAACGGAATTATTTATCAAATTTAGCCGTATCACTGTAGCGAAGCAATGTTAGATAGGTCTGAGTAATTTATAATCACCATTTATACTAAACAATGAAAAAAACCGCAAGGGAACTGTTTAATCTTGTCAATATAGTAAAAAAAGCAGTAGTACATCGATGGTTTTGGTATAGAACTACTACCGCGTATATTCGTTACATCCGTGTACTTCGTGGTTTACTTTAAAAAGGAAATCGTTAATGACATGGTAAAAAAACGGGCGTTTCAAACATTTCTTAATGGGACAAAATTGTATGCATAAACGCGACCTTTGGACACTTTCCCTTCCTCAACCTAATAACATCATTGTAGCCCATTAAACACATACATAGATCCCCATAATTCGAAGGGCACTACATACATATGTTGCTACCATGTTACATACATTTCGCCCTTGAACGTAACCAAAATCCACTATCCATGATACAGAGTACCTTATAATATTGCACGCGACAAGAAATCGTAATCCGATACGACGCGAAATACCAGCAGGTGATATTATTTGTGCACACGAATATGTAGAATTGTTTGGCCGGTTTGTAGGCCAACAAGGTCCTTAAGGGCAAAACAACAAACTGTACACTGAGTATACTCAGAAACACGTGCATATTATTTCCTCAGATACGTAGGGAACGCAAAGAGAGAGAAGGGAAGTGAGAAACAGTGAAAGTGGTAAATCAATTCAAGAATTGCTTGATTTCACGGTTAAATCGTATTTCTTTTAACGTTGACAAGGAATCATTCCTTGCAGATACAATTACATGCGTACTGCATTTCTTTCCCGACCGACTAATCGGTTCTCAGCTATTCTACGAGACAGCGCGATTGTAAACAAACAACGTTAAGAATAACTTTGCGTGGACAATAGACAATTTTATTTTAATTTCAAAAAATTAAATACGCTGTTCCATGGGCGCCGGATCATTTATTATGATTCGATAGTACGATAAAATAAATCAATGAAAAAATAAATAAGGAATTAGGTGGAAATGTCCACTCAAGGGCGTGGTTTTATCGGACAGCATGACGTTCCTGCATAAACGCGACGCGTGGCTTACCATCGAAGTAAACGCGCGAACATAATTAGCAATGATCACGAATTCAATAAAGCAATCGATAACCTAAAGGACACGCGCGCAACACGCTACAATCGAATGTTCTTCATCACATATCCTAAACCTACATCGTCAATGAACCCGTGTCGAATTTCTCAAAGAACAAAGAAAGCGAAAAAGTGTTACTGACCTCGGATGCTAGCTTCCCTTTCGACGCCATCTTGACAACAATGATGGCCGTCGGTCGTTGTTCCGACTACCTGCTGCACACGCCGTACTTACGATGCCCAACGTATCCTGCGTGTATCGCACGGCACTGATCTTATTCGATCGTAGCACACCTGCATCGGAGTCAAACACGCTCACTTCCACCGGAACCGAATAAAACGGCCGCGAACTACAGTTTTACAACGGATGCTTCACGCTACTATACCGAAATACTGTGCTGACGTCACGGCACGAAGCTTCTTTTCGTACTACACGTACTACGAAGAGTACGAGTTTACAAGCAGCACGAAGGCACCCCGACTCGTCACAATCATGCCCCACCACTTTAGGCGACCGATACAAGTCCCTTTCACTCGCTCGCTCGATAATTATAATACAGTAACTCTGCCCCACCCCCCTCCTCCTTCACGCAACCATATTATCCTCTCTCATTCTATCGTATTCTCACGCGAATGATACATAAATACCTCTTCTCTTTCGAACTTTTCTTCGTCTTCCTACACTATGCTTCGATGTAGGAGCGGAATTCGTGCTTCATAGCTGCATTCCCCAATTTCTCCAACTGTTAACAGTTATTGAAGAAAGAGATTATTAATTATGACTTCGTTTCCGGATAAACGCTTCTGTGTCCAGGATTGTACGTGAGCTAATAAATGAACTTACGAGGTTGAGGTTAGGTGTCAGCCGGAGAGAATTATTACATCCCACCATCTTTCTTTCTCTACAAATCTTTCTTTCTCGCGTAGAGAAGAGAGATTCGCTTTAATTCAAAGCGAATTAACCCGCCTGCACGCTTTCGACCTCACTGATCTTGCTTTGTTAACTACGGTCGACTGTCGCGTGCTTTTTACGAATTTCGAACTGCACGAAAACGCGGCAACTTACTGCGCAAGTCCGTGCATTCGAACGTTTACATCGATTGACAAAATCGTCACGCGTCCTATCGGATAATCGATTGCAAAGAAAAATGGCGCTTTCAATGATTTGAACCAATGTTGATAGGGTTCAAAAAGATGGTTGGGTTAATGGAATACTTAATGCTTGGATTAAATTACTTTTATAAATATTACATACTATTAAAAAAAAATTAATTTGCCGCCAACGTTCCTACCGTGATTGCTAATTCGTTTTAGGCCACAGAGCGAGCTCTATTTACGACACGATGGAATTGCATCGGCATTGTACAATGCTTGGTCTGAAACGTAGGTAGAACGCGAACTTTGCAATTTCTATACAAAAGTCTGTCCCGCTGATCATTGCCGATTTATTAATAACACCGCAATCTCTCAACGTAAAACAATGTGCGACTTGGTATGCCAAAAACATGCATCGCTATCCATTGTAAAGCTAAACAAGACCCAACGTAAAATAATCACCCATAGTTCCTCCAAACATTTCCCATAACATTTGCAATTAGTTTTCTTTCGATACATTACCAAATATCACCTCCATTGCATTTGCACGTCTGTTACATTTCCCTCTTCTTCAAAGCTGTCCGTGCTGATCTTCCTGTCTCGCGCCGTGCCCGCGCTCCCTACAGGATTACACGTGTTCATGAGGATGCGGTTTAAAGGCATTAAGTTGAGTACGACCTGTTTATTTTCGGGCCGATTCTCATATGCAAGACACGCCCAGCTGCTGAATCATTATTGGCACACAGATCTTCGATGGAATCGCTACCACATATATACGCGTGCCATAAAGTGGAAGGCACGGGAGGGAGCCTGGATAGGAAAGAAGGCAGGGTGGGAAAGAAATATGTACGGCGGTGAGAATACGAGGCCCGTGTAGCCTTGCGTGGGTCGGCAAATCCATTTTACGCTCGTGTTCCCTTTCCAACAGTCGCCTCGAACGGAATCAGCGATGGCTATAAAACGGAAACGACCGCATACAGAAACTTTCCTTCGCGTTACGAATGTTTGACTGGACACATACGCGCTGGCGCAAACAGGATACCACGCGTACCGCTTCTATTTTATCAGACGCGCCGACTGACTGTTCGTTCGTGAGCACGTCATTCCGACGAAATAATGTCAAGGACAGGAGACGTTCAATCGTCCGAAGTGACAAATTTGTAAACGATTGACGCAAGGTGCACACCCTCCATAGAGACGTGGATGAGTCCGCTAGTTTGTGTACCATTTGAACGGTCAATCAACTAATTTGATTAAATTGGTCGCTTCACGTGGACGCTAGAGACCTACCTTCCGCTTACGTATACCGTGAATGAATTTTTCGGCGGGAATTGCCCAGGGAAATGACCGTTTGTCGAGCATCTTTGTTGCCTTTATTTATGTGGAAAGGTAATAATAACAGGAAGTCATTAAAAAGTGTAGCCATGCATATGATGTATAGTAATTAAATATTTTATTTGAACCAATTGCCAGGTAACAAATTACAGCTCCCTTTGTACGCTCTGTACGTTGGATTTGTGGAGATATTTTTATCTCGTGGCTAATAATATGTTGCATTCATAAATCATTCGGTAAAGTAAAGAGTGGAAATAATTGGTAGCTCGCGAAGCGGAATTTCCAACAAAATTATCCGGTGTACTGTGAATGTTCGATAAATTTCCATCAGACTAACCATGCACATGGGTCCCTGTTTTCTCGTAATCGAAGCGATACTCACTATAATTCACTTAATCACTGAATCAAATGTCGTACACATGAAACGTTAGTTCCGTTCCAATTTATAGAATTGCATTAGGGATTCGTGATTGGGTACAGGAAGATGAAACGAATATGCCAACTGTCCAGATCGCATACTGTACTTTTCATGAAATAACGATTTTCATTTATATGAACAAGTTTAATTTATTATTATTAACGATGCACTCTTAATTAAATGCATTTAATTTAAGTGTACTCTGTTAAAGATTGATCAAAAAATTTGCTTCCAAAAAATTATCATTCTAATCATTCAGAATTGGCAGTTGTTTATCGAAGAAATTACGATTATTCCTAACTTGCTTGAATAATTTTTGTTCGCGTCAGAAGTGTGTTCAAAGATATTACTAGATATCTTTCAGAGCGATGCGACCGGGTCGATCGTGGTGCAGAGATGTGGGTCAGGCATACGCCCGAACCCCTTGGATTTTCATCTCGTCCCTTTCTCTGGCAAAAGTACGTTTGTAAAGCATAATTCTGACGCAGCATCGTTTGTTTCCTGTTTCACGGGGTTTGCAGTAGTTATTCATTAGCACGTCTACTCTCCGCGCAATTATTCTTCCAAAATTCTTGATCCATTACAAGAAAAGAATCCTCGTTACAATAACCATTTTTTCGTGCGCTTTGCGTCTCACGATGGAAATTACTTCTAACCGTAAGAGTGGAATAAATCTCAACTACCTTGAAAGTGCCGCTAACTTAAGATCCCAATTAAGTTCTCCATTTTCTTTCCTTATCATTATCTTTACCGCCGGCAAAATGATCCACTTCGTTTTAACGAAATATGTGAAAATAAAGTCTCAATGTTACAAAAACTGTGCAAGCTGTACAGTGAGCGTGGTGGTGTAATTAAAATAAGGGCTGCGGTGTTTTGATTAATAAAATAATATTTTATTCTCCGGATAATAAATAATATAACATCAGTTGTGTCGTCAAAGGTCGAAAACAATTTCAACATCGTAATCCATTAAACAGTTCAGTCGATCACCTTAGCTGGGATCTTGATGCACACTTGCGACTTATTGTGCTCGTCGACCAGAGAGAATTCAATGGTCAAAGAGATTTTGGGGTAGGCCCTCTCGATGGGCATCCTCATGAAGTAGGTGGCAGGCTCTCCCTTTTCCAATGGGCATTGTCCGTTTGTAAGGCCCTTGCACGCGTTCTGTTCGGGGAATGGGTACTTAATGTTCAGGCCTCCAAGTTGAACATTCACGTCCGGTCTCAGGGTTTTGGTGTTTGCGGCTGTAACAGATCATTAATTAATTTAAATACGTGGCTCCACTTTATATTCGGTGGCATTAATAAATGAACGCCTCAGCAATTTATTTAACATTCAATGGAAGAGCAATGAATGTTACTTTATATTTGTTCGTAATATTATTTTAATATCGTGTTACACTTACTGGCATCGAAGTTGATGGCAGCCTCAACGTTTGTTCCTCTCTTCAGGTTGCATGGCAGGGAGTTGCATCCAAGGATGTTAACGTTGGTTGGTGTTGGTTTGCCATCGCAAGGCAAGTAGGTGGACTGCATGGAGTCGGCGATGAAGAGCACCGCGAGCAAGTAAACTGAAATAACAGTAAAGTCCAATTAGCTGGTTTATAAAAAAATTATGCAATCGATTGAATCCCAATTTTCAATATCAACCATCCGTCCTAGGGATGCTAATAAACTGTATTTATATATTTGAGGGGATAGTGGGAGTAAGGTACAGAAATGATTTACAGTCATCTCGCGTACTTTTAATATAATTTTTATAACAAACTTAGTCAATAGTTATTAAATATACAGCACAGTAATTTTTATGCTAATCGAATACTTTTTGATTCCAGAAGAAAGGAAAGTATAACGGGTTCGAAAGTGATTCCATATTATAGCAATCTTCGCGGTGGATAGTAATTATTAATATAGTTAATACGAAGTTAATTCCTTCTTGTGTCGGATGGGATTAATGCAAGGTAATAAATGATGGTACATACCGTAAGTGAAGGCTGCCATTTTTGTGTGTGCGTCTGGTTTCACGTTCAAAGAAACTGATGATGGACATGTTCTGTGGGCAGGTATTTATTGGAGGTACTATCTAATCGAGCCGGCGTTCATCGAAAATAATGATCATCGGCAATATTCAAAAACACTTCAAATGTACACCTGTTACCCATCAAACTATTCCTAGCGGTATCGATAAAATGTCACTGAATCAACAGAAATCTCTACGTTATCAGGTGGCAACAGGTGTACATACCTAGTCTTGCACATGTGGAATGAAAAATTTATTTGCAAAACAGACAAATCACAAGAAAATTCAATTGCATATTTATATTTAAATGCACGTTTATATTGAGCGCGTTTTTATTTCATTACTGTAATAGAGCATATAACTTTTTTTTTATTAAATTAAGTCCATAAATGTTGTATTCGCCATAGTACATTATTGAAGGCATTCTTTTTTTACAAACGAATCACCGCCATGGATTTATCTCCAAATCGATGTTAAAACGAATTCGTAAAGCCGTGCGATAAAGACATAGATTAGAAATATATCTTACGACTGCACACACAATTGATTTCATCCATTAATCATACCACAGGTGTGCCGTTGCAGGTGTACACTTAGCGAATGAAAAATCGTCTATCTTTATTGTAAGAAGATCTGTATCTTAATTAACGATGGCGAGAGTGTAAGTTGAGTCTGCTGTAAATTCATACTGTTACGAGACAATACTTCAGTCATCGACGAAGATTTGCTCGAGAAAGAATGATTGTGACTATCGACTGAGTGGATATGCTACAGCGTGCAGTGTATCCTTTCAAACAAGCTAACTAAATATTTGAAATTATATCATTACTCAAATGTAATGGAAAATAAAATTGTTAATTAATCAAATTATCATTTCAAATTGTCCCAGGATAAATTCTGTTAAATTTAATTCTGTAATATTGTCATAATTTTAGTCCGGTACTGTAATAAATTTTAGTATCTACTAGTAATAATTTATATTAATATTACTGTTCATTATACCTGTTGCGTTCATATGGAATAGAAACAAGTTTTCATGAGACGGCGTCGAAGGTATTAACAAATTTAATCAATTGCCTTACAAAATGATTTATTCAACGTGTACATAACAATCATTACAATAACAGAGTATAAAATTCAATATGTAGAATCTATTTAAAATTGTTTTAATTGACCAACTTAAAAAATGACTTCTCTGCTGTCTACGCATCGTTTAATAAGTTTTGCACTGTTTAAGAGTGCAAAGAGAACCGTGTCCATAGTTCTACTATCATTCGCGAAGGCACTGAAATCCTTTGTTTGAACTTTTCAATCAGCAGAACTAGATGTAGAAGGTAGGCTCTTCAGTTCGTCGAAATTGTTGATCGTCGAGGGTTCATTAAAATCCTTTTTCGTCCAAGGTGGTCCCTGGACGAATCTCAGGACCAGCACATCTTGTACAGAGACAGGCGTGATCCAGAACAACGTGTGATAAACGAAGTACCGCCATGGCTCGTTCCTAAATCGGCGTTGAAACAAACTCGTAAATCTGTGTAATATTAAGCCGCGTAAGAAAGTTTTGTATCTTACTCGCGTATCCAAATTCTAGACGATAAATTGGCAAGTGACGTGTAACAAGTTGACGTGAAATATAAAAACATTGTTTCCGATAAGAATGCGCTCTCCGCTCAATAATAAAATGCGTCACAAGGCGTGCAACCGAACGTCTCGAATTTGTCAAAGATATCGATTTCAATAGAATGATCGCGTTCGAAACGAGTGGTAGCTAGGAAAAGATGAATGACAGGCGCACTTGTAAATTGCTGATGGATACTTGTCGAGGAGGGCGCCTTCGAAGGTCTCGTAAATGCCACGATCATCTATCTTTACTATGCTGGTAGCCTTTACCACGGATCCAAAGTATCGTGAATACGTAGAAAAGTAGTCGCCGTAAAATGTTTTCGCCTCCTCGGACATCAAACGCCGCATCGCATCGAAATGTTCAGCTTGTCGCACCAATATGTTACTCTGTCTGACAAACGAACCTGCGTGAACCGCGGAAAACAATTAATTCAATTAAACTGAAACGACCAATCATGTTTTCTGAATGAAATTAAATGTCTCGGCTAAGCAATAATTTTTCCGTTCAATTTTCTATGAACGTAATTGCTTGACGGTAAATACGAAAATTGTTTTTACGATTGGCTTCTTATATACCGTAGATTTTACTAAACAGTCTTTCCACGGAAAATTATATTCCGTATAATTCCAATTCATACATACTAATCATTGATTACGGACCAGGAATAAAGCAAACGACCTTGACGCCATACTTCTTCAATTCCATCCTAATGGCGTTGGTCCAAGCAGTGATTGCAGCCTTTGATGCACTGTAAACCGCCACACCGGGAAGCGGCTGAATGTTACAGTGGCTTGAAATTACGATAATCCGGCTACCGTGTGCACGAATCATCGGCATTAGTTCACGTGTGATTCTCATAGTGCCCAGAAAATTCACTTCCACTTGATCCCTGATCATATCCTCAGTTTGCCACTCAAATTCACCGAAGATCATTACCGCCGAGTTATTGATTAAACATTGTAGCACTAAAAAAACGCAGTTCCATCATATTTTCAATTATGAAATTTCTTTATGTGTTTGACTACTTCAATTACAATCCGTTTAGAAAAGAATGCTACGAATTGGATACGTCAAATCGTTTCATTAAAACTTCGTTAAATATATTCGCATACGATTTACCTAAATTTTGTTGCGTCAAAACCGTCCGAGTGTAGACCGAGAAATTTTCAACGCTATTAATCTTCGTTACGTCCAAGTAATAAACGAGGACACCTTCATTTTTTAGCATTTTAGCGCCAGGACCATCGATATCCAACACACTGGCGATTACAGTGGCCCCAAGCTCTCGACAATGCAGTGCCAGACTGTATCCTAATCCCGAATCACAGCCAATTATGATAATAGCTTGACTCGAGGATACTTTATTACGAGAGTGTAATCGACAGTACATGTAATTAACACCTGGAAGAAATGTTCGGTGTAATAGCCCATTGAACGTTAATCCCATGGATCATTAGTGAAATTATAAATCAAGTGCCACTGCCACGGTGAATATAAATAGTCACGTGTTTATGGTTCGTCATTTGCAATTTTTGCAATTTAAATGCATTCACCGATAAATGACGGCGGATCTTAATTGCAGTGGATCAACGATTTTCATGCTGATGACGCGTTTTGATACATGCACCTACTCAGCCGAAAGGGAAGTCGATAAAGCGATAATAAAAGGATTATATAAGTTTCCAAACACCGCGATATCTGGCGATACACATCTTGCTTGCGGCGCATGGATATTTTTAGCGTCACCCGCGCAATATTTATTCGTTTGATCGTACAACGAATGAAGTTCTTACCGACACAACATAGGGACACCGTTGGTATTAAATACTTGTGCCCCCTATTCCATAAGTAACGAAGACCAATCGAGGTAGTTAAATTGACAGCGATTATCGTGGAATATCTTCTTAAGCATTTCACTAATTCACAATTGCCAATTGACTTTAACAATCTCATGTTTATAATCTCCTGCGCGCGATTAGTGTAGTTTGTATCTCAGGCTAAAAATAACTCTGCTCTTTTGACTTACAAATTGATTATTTTTCTTTCGTTTTATTACTATATTTGCATCCGGCAATTGATTAAATATTGGTCCTCGGATATAGTAGGCTACATATGATATGCTTGATACTGTGCGACAATGGTAAAATAGTTCTCAGGAGATATATAAAAATGATGCTTCCTCTATGTTAGCAGTTATTGTTTAGCGATGAGGATGAACGCTTTCGTTGCAAAACGGGGCCCAATGATGTCCTAATTGATCTATGGATCCACGAACTGGAAATCGCCGTGAAAACACTCGATCACTATGCGTAAGTAACATGCATTCAACTTTTGAACTCGAAAAGAAGCACATCAAACGAGACAACACGATATTATCCTTGTCCTGATCGGAAATGGCTGCTATGGCACGAGAAAAGAAAGAAAGGCAAACCTCCCCCACTCTCCTGCCTTAAGTTGCGGTGGTTCTTTGAAATTTAAATAGGAATTCGTAAAGCCTTGTGTTATTTATAGTAAGTATGAGCAAGGAGTAAAATCGGACAATTACTTAAATGTAGTGTATTTCTATTTATTACAAAAATTGATGCACTCCATTTTTTAAATGATTCATCGATGTTACTGTTATTTTTGTTTATAAAAAATTGATCCTACGCGTCAGTTTGATCAGTTAAGGAGGTATTAATATTTCATGAAGTGATATGTCTTGAACCGGGCGGAAGTCGCATTTGAATTGCAAGCATTGCACAATACTTTGCACATGAATAAATGGAGCACAATGAATTTTCCATTGCTTATACTACGTTTACTATGTTCTTTTCTAGGATAAAAACATTACTACTAACATACTAAATGATGTTTCTTTTTAATATATGTGTATTTTCATTTCTTCGATCGGAACTGAAAATAGTAGGGTCGATAATACATGGTAGTGACGTGAAATAAATTATAATGCTCTTTTAAAATAATTGTAATATGGTAAAGAATAAAAAGTGCGTGCACAATTAAAATCACAACGCAATTGCAAGACCACATTAGCACAAAATTTCTTCCTACCGATTCGTATGGACTTGGCAGCACTTTTTTTATTCAATGTTTCCATCATAGTATAAAAAATCTACGGATTATATAATCATTACACAAAACTTGTAAATTTATAAGTCTTTACGTAGTGAAATATACTTTACACAAAAATTAACAAATATTAAAGCTAATAGTACACTGTACCTTAAACTAACTTTTCTTTCACAATGAAATAATATTTCGATGAATACATATACGCCCGATAGCGGCTGATAATTATTTCGCTATTTTACAAACTTCAATTATTAGATTCGTATGGAACGCCCACACGTTATACGTTCCGATTACAACATACTCCAATATTTCCCTTCAAATATCGCTTTGAAAATCGGAGTATATTAAATACCAGCAGGTTTATCGTCCACCATGATATTTGGATCCGCACGCAGATCATAACTAGGATCACCGTCCGTAGCCATTCTTCCGAGCCATGAGAACAAAATGAGTATTCCTATAAAAGCTATTATTCCCATGACACCTAACACCGCGTATCTCTTATACAACGAGCCAGGTGCATTTCTACGCCGTGTTGGTGGACTGACTATCAATTTCCACCACCTTAAGAACCATTCGATAGGGGACTTCCTTCTATATTTATTTTCATCGTGATCGAACGACATTTCCTTCGGATCATCGTACGCTTCGCAAACTTTTCTCGATGTCGGCTGGGATGATCCCATTGGCGAAACAATATTTACAATCGAATAAGGTGGCCCAACTTTTTCATTGTTTAAATGCACGTTATTTATATTGGTGTGAACTGAATTAATACTATTAATGGAACGTGATGTAGCTGTTAACGGCGCTGATGTTGTTATCGTGTGGTTCTGATACGACGTAGTCTCAACTCTCAACGATGGACGCTCCTGCTCCGGCTTTTGTTCCCTGTCTTCGCTGAGCTGTAAAACAGATATTTACGAATATACAGATATATTACGAATTATCGACATTTGTACAGTGTTACTTGAAGCACATACTAAAGGTAAACCTAAACCGGCGCGGGCCCAATTTACGCCAGCCAATTTTTCTCGGAGCACGTCTGCTACGGGTGAAACCAGTTTCGAGTCTGGGAAAATCCTATCTTTGCAAGTTGGACACGTATATCCCGCCGGTGCTGTTGTTGCTGGCAAATCTCTGGCGTACTTATCCAGGCACGCCCAGTGAAACATGTGATAGCATGTTAGCCTTACGCAGTCCCCTTCGCTTAAGTTTACAGAGCACGCTGTACAAACTGGATTATAATCGTGATCGTGGAGCCATAAAATGTACGATTGAACGATGCACTGAAAGATACGACAGATTCGTTAGTATCGATACCAACAGAAACATGAAACTGTATCTGACAGAATCGTCTGTCAAATTTGTATGTATAGAATTTCATTGTCGAAGTAAGTTCTTGCATAGTGCAATTTAATTCAGAGGATAACTTAATACCTTTGGATGATTCGTTACCATGCAATGTTCACAAACATTGACACGGTGTTCAAAACAAAACAGATTTGTTACTCTTCTTTTTGGACACTTGCACAACCCCATGTTGCTACGAAATGGCTCGTCTATTCCATGAAATAAATTAGAACAATTCGACGAGTGACTAGGTAATTAAAAATACTTTCCAAAATCAATTTATTTCACGTGACATATCCTGGGTTTACGATATTATTAAGCTGTATTGTGCGACACGGCTTCCATATTTTCTCGGCCACGTCGTCTGACATATTCCGTGAAAGATATAGAAGAATGAACCAATAGGATTCATCAGCTACTACCGGCGCACAACTGAATATTTCAGCTTCATAATTATATTGATATAATTTATTTCAACGAAAATATCCGCACTCATAAAGAAAATTAGTTAGAAAGGGAAATTGTTTTCGTTAAATCTAACAAGATTTATGACCCTTTGTTTGGAGCACTGTAAAATATTTTAGAACTCGTTTCATAAGGCAGCCTATGGACATATTCGCTTCCTCTTTCTGTGATTGTTATGATGATACAGTCAATTACGTAACGCAATTAAGTTTGCAATTGTATGATTTTTTGTTTACAATAACATTTATCAAACAATAATATTGTAGAGCAGTACGAAGATGATTGTTTAATTTTTACATCTTCGTGAAAAATAACATTCAAGTATCAATAAAATGGCTGCGTTATTTCGCGTTGTTCAAAGTTTAGCGAAAAGTGCAGTTTCGATAGGGCAGAACAGGAATATATCATTGTCTGCAACGACACACCTAAAAGAAAGTAAGTGGAATTAAATAGCAACATTAATTCAAGTACAGCATACACTAGTGTTTGTTAATACGTATACATAACCTACAAATTTACTTTCGTATTTACACTACAGTTATTGAAAAAAGGGATGGAAATACTGTAATTTTTGAGGGTGTGATAAAACCAGATCCAAGCGATGAACGATTGTTAAAATCTAAAACTGGAGCATGCCCTGTATGTGCCTCTGGCCTCGACATTAAACATACAGTAAGAGTTCGACATTTTACTGTATCGACAATGCAATTTAATTCGGAATAATCGTATTACTTTTTCAGGATGTTCTTATTCTGAATCAATTCGTCAGATCAGATGGTTGCATATTACCGCGTAGGATCACAGGGCTTTGTAAAATACAACAAAAGCGGATCGGTGATATGATAATAATGGCACAAAGTGCAGGTTAATAAAGCAATAATTATGTCAGGCAACAATTTGTCGCTACATTTTCGTATTATAAAGGCTACAATAAGTATTATCATTTTTAGGACTGATGCAGCGCAGGGATCCTGCAGGTGGTTTACTTCACCCCTTAAGAAGGAGAAAGTGGAAAAAGTACAACAGCTATTACGATGAGAATACCATTAAAGCTAGATATAAGTATTAATTTGTAAAACGTGCAATAAATGAATCTAGAATATCGTTGCATTTCAAGTTTGCCGATTACATTCTTTTGTTGGTATCGAATCGATTCGAAAATTTGAGAGTTGTCAACTAGTAACTTCGCACGTGGTTCCGTTACGGTCTTTAACTTCGAATGTACATAAACGTATAGGTTAGGAGACATGTTGACGTCTAAGTTAATAAAAACCTCGTGGTGTAAAATTCAAAAACGTTACGCGTCGAAGGGGACAACGATCGTGAAAAGAGAACATGGGGAACAAGATGTCACGAAAATTCGAAACATTGGAATTTTGGCACACATCGATGCCGGTATGCTTTACATATTTCATATCATAACCTAGCAAATCGTCGACATTTAGGTGCCTGTAACCGTGACGATGATTTTTCAGGAAAAACCACCACTACAGAAAGAATGTTATATTACTCTGGGCTTATTAAACACATGGGAGAGGTTCATCATGGAAATACGGTGACAGATTACATGGACCAGGAACGTCAGCGTGGCATAACAATAACCTCGGCCGCGGTAACGTTTCATTGGAAAAATCATCGTATTAACTTAATCGATACCCCAGGTCACATTGACTTCACCATGGAAGTCGAACAAACCCTCCGTGTATTAGACGGCGCAGTAGTTATATTAGATGGAAGTGCCGGGGTTGAGGCGCAGACATTGACAGTCTGCAGGCAAGCTGACAAATATAACATACCTAGGATCATTTATGTAAATAAAATGGACAGGCCTGATGCTAATTTTGGCATGAGCTTAAAGTCGATTCAATCGAAATTGAACACAGAAATATTACCTACGCAAATACCGATCAAAGAGAAGGGCGTCCTGGAAGGAATCGTTGATGTTATTTCGATGGAAAAAATGATCTTCAATAAACAGGATATGGGAATGAAGTTCACAAGGTTAAAGTTAGCTGAAAACGAGGACAAAGGTTTATGGGAAATGGCGATTTCGGAGCGCAGAAACCTAACTGACAAATTGTCCAGCATAGATGACAAATTGGCTGACATAATCATAGAACAAGAATCCTTAGATACGATCTCCTCACAAATGTTACTTGACTCTGTTTACAGGTCTACCATTAGTAGAAAAGCTGTTCCCGTACTATTGGGCAGTTCGTACAAAAATGTAGGGGTGCAACCATTGATGGATAGCGTTCTCCTATATTTACCATCACCCGATGAAAATAAGTATTCACAGTATTATCGCTGCTTCGACAAAAATTTATCCGCGAGAGCGTTTAAAGTAGTTCACGATAAGCAAAAAGGACCTATCACTTTTTTCCGAATTTACAGCGGCAATATAGATAAAGGCACGAAAGTCTACAACGTTCGCAAAGAAGTAAGAGAACAGGCGGGCAGATTATACATCGCCTACGCTGACGAGTACGAGGATGTGTCGAAAATCAGTCACGGGAATATCGCAGCGGTCACGGGATTAAAAACTACAACTGCCGGAGATTTGATAGCGTCCGGGCCAACAGCGGTGAAGCAAGCTAGAGCGAAACTAGAGTCCCAGGCGAACGTGAATCCGGAAGACGTGGAAAAAATATTCAATTGTAATTCAAAAATGGAACCGGTCTTCTTCTGTTCTATAGAGGCACCTTCTTTGTCTACCCAAGCAGCCTTAGAAATAGCTCTTCAACAACTTGAGCGAGAAGACCCGAGTTTAAGAGTAACTCAAAACGACGAAACTGGTCAGATAGTCTTAGCAGGTATGGGTGAATTGCACCTGGAAATTATCAAAGAAAGAATTAGGTCGGAGTATAAAATCGACGCTGACCTAGGTAGCCTGCAAATATCGTATAGAGAAACTATAAGGGACCCGATAAAAGAGACCCACACGTTCGAATATAAAATAGGAAATCAGAATCTAAAAGTCACACTGACAATGTCCTTGATACCAAACTATGAGAAGAAGGAAACGTTGCTATTAGACAGATCGCCAGAATCCAGCGCCAATATTGACGCCATACCGTTGAAAATAATGAAGGCAATGAACATTGGAGTCCAGTCGGTCCTTATGCATGGTCCGAAACTGGGATATCCGGTTTTAAATACTGGCGTTAAATTGCATTGGTTGGAATATGGGCCTGGCACTACAACGTCTATAATAACCGCGAGTGTTTCGCAGTGCATTAGAAAGGTAAAACAATTTGTGTGGTGCTTACACTTTAGACGATATATAATAAAAGCAGAAAGTGTAGCGAAGTAAGGTAAGGGAAATGTGCATAGGGCGTTGTGCATATATATGGGTAATATATATAGATAGGACCCGTTAATCTGATTACAATGATTTAATACTCAAACAACACGAATTATAAATTACGCGATACGTGTATCGCTCTCGTTACGTTTGGTCGTCGCAGATCTTTTCTTCTGTCCACCAAAAACTTTTCTGCTTTCAGCGCTGGGCTCAGCGTCAGACAATAGAAGGAGAGATTTAGGTTTACGTTCCAACATTGTCCTCTTTGTAGGCTGTTCGATCGGCCCACTATTATTCGACGATTGTTCCCGAGATAGGTAATACCTGTGCTTCCAATTATTCTGTATAGTCTCCACCGTAGTCTCAGCTTTGCGTTTCTCCTCTTCGTGCACACAGATCTCCGTGAACACTGCGATCTTCTTAAGGGCATCTTCAGAAGCGCCAGCGGAATTGAAGGATTTCAACCTCGTGGCAGCTATCGGAAGAGCGTAGGGCTTCAGTTTGCTGTTTTGTTTTAAGTCAAGAATCCTCGGCAGCCTGGTGGCCTGCCTGTCCAAAAATTCGTTGATCACAAAGTCCGTCTTCATCTGCAGATTTCTAAGAAAATTATTATTAGCGGCAGTTTTGTATTCGGTTGAATCCTTAGGATGGTTGTGGTTCATTTCACCGGAGCTCAAATTCTCGACGCTCAAAGGTTTCGCGATGTTCCTGAAACTCTGATATCCCTTCGTTCTGCTCTTGTTCCTTTTTACGCTCGTCTGCGTGGATCTTTCTACCGAATGTATACCCCATTTCATCATATAAGAGTCGAGGAACTTGTGATACAATATAGGGCACAGCTCTTGATCGTCATAGTGCTTGTCCATAAAGTATATCCTGCGCAAACGACAATTCCCGCAAACCTGCAGCCTTTGTATCGTAGCATATTGTCTCTTAAAAACGGATTCGGTCAGGTTCGACAAATTCAATTCCAGTTTGTTCCAACCGGTTTCCAGTTTCACCTTCGCCCGGCAAATCACACCTTTCGCGTTTTGCTTCTCGTTGTCCGCGTTGGTGAATTGAAAATGATGCTGGCAATTTTGCGTGTCCGCCACCTGATTCGATTCACGAATTTTATGTTGTTAAATCGTTCTGTACGTTCTTTGCCGAAAGTATTTAGTTGAATTGTGAGAAATTTAATCGGGTCACCTGAACTTGCAGGCGACAGTGTAAGTTTAGATTCTTAATTACTAGAACGAGAATTGGCAATTCGATATTGAGAAATTGAGAGGAATCAGAGGGACAGAGGATGGAGGTGCCATAGCCGTGTGGTTGTTCAAAGTCCTGTATCTCGATAACCTGTCCACGATTAGCGAGGAAATTAATTATCAGCCGAATTCGTTAAGATTAATAGATAGGGAAAAGTGACGTACATTTTCCAATAGATCGGAATCTAAGATTTTACGAATACGTCCTGATTGGGAATGCTGTTTGCTCCAGTACTCCAAAGGTTTGTCGCTGATACTGTATAAAAGAGATACATAGCCAGCAACCATGAAATTTGAAGATTATTTCCCGAAATCCGGAGGCGTTTTTGTGCAGAACTTACACTTTAGAATTTGCATCTTTCCATTCGCTTGTTTTCAACGACAAACTTCAATACGAAGAATGTTCATTCACAGCTACGTTCTTTTAGAATCGCTGGAACGTTGCGCAATGTTAACAGAAGTTTTCATTGAAAATTAAGCGACATCGATGTTGTACCTATCTTCAAGTACTTACATCATAGAAAGTGGAAAAATATAAGATTTGAATTTCGTTGTTAAGAGAATGAGTTAATAACGAAGAATAGGTAACGCAAGTTAATTACTGAGTACCACCAGATATAATAAAGATATGTATCAGGTATATAAGTTCCTTCCATTCCATTTCAATTTTTATTATATGTAGACTGGGTGTTTTTTTCAAATTGGTTGAATCTTCTTTAAATTCTTGAAGAACTTCTCAAGTTTCTCCGAACACTAAAATTCTCTTGAACTTTCTATTTTAGTTAATGCAAGATGCTGGAGTTACCCTTTTAGAACCCATAATGTTAATGGAGGTCGTGGTACCTGACAAGTATTCAAGTGCAGTCACAAGGGACTTGTCGAAGAGGCGCGCAGATATACAGCAAGTCGACGTTCGTGGGCAGAACAAGGTAATAAATTCAATTTTGTTACCTAAAAATCACAAACAACATTGGAACAATCTAATACGGCCATGAATACTTCAAACAGGTCATCCTCTGTCTTGCTCCACTATCTGAGCTCTTAGGATACTCGACAGCTGTGAGGATAATTTCATCCGGCCATGCAACGTTTTCGTTAGAATTCCATCATTATGAATTAATGGATTCAATCAGCGAAGCAGAAGCAATCAAACGGGTCACCGGTTTCTATTAGAATAGATAAATAAATTAAATAAATAAGGAAGGACATTTCCTCTTAAAATATGCGTTGTGCGATATTACTTTTTCCAAGTACCTTTTGCATTTAGAAATTGATTTTTGATTTTATAAAAATTGTTTTATCAAACCTTGTGACAGTAGAATGGCTTGTAACTGAATCCTTCAGCTTTAATTTAATACCTAATTTATTAAAAACTCCCGCCTGGAAGCAGAGAAATGCGCATGACCCTGTCATGTACACAGCTGTATAGATAAGTGACGCAGCCACTTGAGAGCATAATTCTCGTCGAAAATCGTCGAATCTTAATAGGATAATAGAATGCCAGTGGAGTTCGGTGCCAGAAAGACAAAGGAGACTGTGGGAGAGGAACAGAACACATTTTAATGACTTTTGTTTATTCGGCGCCTGCTACTCTGGACTAGACAAGGAACGCACCAGTCCAAAGAAGGACGGAGAGAATGCTAGCTGTTAAACTCCGCCCCCTTATGGAATAATTACATTGGCGGGGAAAAATCGCTAATTACACATTATCCATGATTAAATTATTCACCTTTGTATTCGTAGAATAATGTACGAAGTTTCTCCAACTTTCTCGTATATAATTTTGCAACATTCTTTGCTTAAATAAATAAATATTAACAATTGTTCATGTCGTTGGTGTAGACCCTTGTGTTACCATTCTGACATGAACAGTAATACTTAATTATTTAAGCAGAAAATGCTACAAAATTTTATTCGGAAAAGTTGCATAGGGTTCACACTTTATTCTACAATCGCCAAAGTGCATAAATTATTTATGGATAATGAATAATTAGCAATTTTCCCCTGTTCGTGCATTTCTTCCGGAAGGGGGCGGGGCATATCAGCGAGCACTCGCTCCGTCTTTCTTTGAACTGATACTATCCTTTTCTACAGAATATCAGCAGACCTCCACTGTCATCCTGTAATCCTATTACCAGCGGGCGATTTTCAGCCTGAATATAAGGTCTCAATAGGGACGTCACATGCTTACGTAGGCGACACAATGCTAATATACGTATTAATTATTCGTATATCAATCGCCCCAAAAATGTACTCAGAGATATAAAATGACCACTTTTATGATTGCTTCTGTTTGCTTAAGATCCAAGCTCCCTTCCTATACCAATTTTTATACGGTTTTATTAAAAAAATACATTGTTTCAATGACATGTGTACAGGTTGCTTATCGTACGCGTAGCAGGAATAGTAATACTGATTATTCATTCGTCAACGATTTCCTACAGTTAATTATTAAGGTTCTGTGCTTGGATTAACAAGTATACAGTCCAAGGATGCTTCTGTGATTGCAGATTGAACCTGTTTATTGACTGTTATCGAATAATTAATTACTATTCTTGTACGGCTCTAGCTGCCATCCGTACTCGTGCGCGATTGAACAATTGTTAATATTTATTTATTTAAGCAAAAAATACTGCTAAATTATATACGGGAAGGTTTGAGAAGTATCGTAGTTTATTCTACCATACTAAAGGTGCATAAATTAATCATGGATAATGAGAAATTAGCGATTTTCCCCCGCCAATATAATTATTCCATAAGGGGGCGGAGTTTAACAGCTAGCATTATCTCCGTCCTTCTTCTCAATGGTATTCTCCTTGTCTATAGTCTAGCCAATCACAAGCCACATAATCAGATTCGAAAAAGCTGTCTGTCCTCCTTCCTCAATCTCCTTTATTTTTTCTGGCACCGACCTCCACTTGCATTCTGTAATCCTATTAACATTCGGCTAGTTCCGACATCCAACCAATAGATGGTGCCACATATGCTACGTAGCTGTCAAATTGTGGAACATACTGGTTTTAAATAAATATTTTTCAGAAGCAAAGTCAGCTACTTAGAGAAATAAAATATGAACTGTTATGATCGCTTCTGCTTATTTACGTCCCATACTTTTGAACTATACTCGTAAATCTATTAATAGATAATAGTAAATATTTTAATTTACAATAAATTTTACGTTATCACTAAATAATAATTCTTTAACTGGCCATTATATATGAACACAGGGTGTTCAAATCAGTCTTAATTGTCCAGGTATTATAGGTATATAGCAATCGCACGTGAGACAAGAAAATCCAACACGTGATAGGTCGACCTATCACATATAGAACAGATCTGTTCTATATCTCGATAGTGCTATTTATTGGAATTACAGATTCCTACATTAATGGCGAATCATTCGTCGCGTTCCAAACGTATTGGCGTCACAATATAAATATTCATGAACAAAATGAAACAGCGTTTCTCTCCTCATCCCAATGCTAATATCTAAGTTTGTTTCCCCATTGCTTTCCTCGTTTACATAATTGTATTTTTTGCACGTATAATTATAAGTTGACGCAAATGCGCTTTTACAATTGTTGCTCTGATAAAATTAAGCAATCTTTCGAGTAAGCGTAAAATTTGGTACAACTACGAATAATGACAGATTAAATACGCTAAAAAAAATATCTATTCCGAAATCATTGACACAGAGTTAAGTGAAAAAGTGTTAGTTTGCATGGTCGGGTGATCTGTTCAAAGTTCATCTGTATAAATCTTTCCCCTCGTCCAATGGCGTTTTTTCGTAGAACGCATCCTGCAAATGTCATTTGAAAAAGCAACTATAAAGTGAATACCATTGGTCAGCGGAAAGAACTTGAACTTTGGCCAATTAAACGACCTCAGCGCCGCTATATACTGTTGATTTTAATTACTGGCGCAGTGCTCCAGAGAACTCGAGGTGTAGTCGTCGGTACGAGGTTTATGTACTGAATATACAAAATATCGAACGGGCCAGTAATTACAATGGAGGTATTTCTATGCTCAATACATACGGCAACCAATAATACATTTTTTTTATAGAAAACAATTGACGATATACTGTACTTTTCTTTCCTTTTAGATTCAAATCTTGACCGCGAAGTCGTCGAAATTCCTAGTGAATGTATCTGTAAGTAATCAGCGTGTAAAATAAATATCGATATTTTTGTATAAATCACTTACAATTAATATCGACTTTCTACATTCTAATAAATAATTTTATTCTACGTTTATGTACGGTGTAATGTATTTAAAGTACTATTCTGTAAGGTACAATAACATTTTATCATACTTCCAGTTATTCAGTGGTACGTTTACAGTCGATTATATTCATTTTCAGGTAAAGTCAAACACAACTATAAAGGAAATTAAAGAAGAATTATTTAGGTTGAAAAAAGCACCACAAATCCACAGGCAAAATTTAAGATTGGATGTTAAAGGAAAAGCTTTGTCCGATTCAGATACTTTGAAAAGTTTAAACATCTCTGATGGTGGAAAATTATATTTCAAAGATCTTGGTCCGCAAATTAGTTGGAAGGGTGTGTTCTTGGTAGAATACGCTGGTCCGTTATTTCTATATCTGTGGATCTATCAACGGCCTTGGATTTTTTATGGGGATATCCTTACGCCTAAAATTGACAACGTAGTTCAGTAAGTTTATATGTCGAATACATTTTGCATCATTCAAAAGACAAACCTTGCAACAAATAATACATAATTACATACAATTTTAGTGTGGCAGCTGTTTGTTGGTCGATACATTACGCAAAACGGCTCTTAGAGACATTGTTCGTACACAGATTCAGTCATGCAACAATGCCATTGCAGAATCTTTTCAAAAATTGTTCATACTATTGGCTATTTGCTATGTACGTAGCATACCACGTGAATCATCCTTTGTATACACCGCCAAATCAGTTACAATTCTTGGGTGGACTCGTAGTATTTGGATTGTGCGAACTGGGCAACTTGAGTGTTCACTTAGCCCTAAGAAACTTGAGACCGCCAGGAACTACCTTGAGAAAGATACCGATGCCCACTGGCAATCCCTTCACAGGATTATTTAATTTAATATCCTGTCCGAATTACACCTATGAAATTGGTAGCTGGATTGCTTTTACTGTCATGACTTCGTGTCTTCCAGGTACAACAATTGTGTGTCATTTACAGAGAAAGAAAAAGAATAGATCGTACATAATATCTAATTATAATACATGACATTTTTCAGCTGGCCTTTTCACTCTTGCTGGTGCATATCAAATGACTATTTGGGCATTAGGAAAACATAGAGCGTACAAAAAAGAATTCCCCCAATACCCAAAAAGCAGAAAATCGATTATTCCATTTGTCCTCTAAATGCTGTACTAATCGTAATTTAAGAATGTGTTGTCGGTATTATTGTTATATAATTTGTCTGTTCCATTTCGTCATTGATATTTTTTAATCTTTGAATAAATAATGTATAAATACCGGAGTATGTTGTGCATTAACGACCTTTTCTAACAATCAGTGCGAGGTTGCAACGAAACGAAAGACATCAACATTTGTAAATACAAGAGGAGACTTAAAATGTCATTTTAATTTGTGGCTCTTCGCAAGGTAACTTGCTTATCAAGTTTTGCATTTCGTCTTTCAACGCGATTATTATATTCTGGCATTCTTGCATTTGAAATCTGTATTCCGTTTGTAATTGCTCGTGGCCGTAACATGCTTGGGCTATCTTTCTTCTAGCTTCTGATGGTTTTATATCCTTTGTTGTTAAGCCTAACAAACCTTCCATATGCACTATATGTTTCCTTGCATCCTTTAGTTTTTCTCTCAGAGAATTCAGTTCTGTGATTAGTACAACATTTTCCTCCATCGTTTTGTCTATATCTTTGCTCCTGGTTCCTTTATCCTGGAAGACTTGTTTTCGAAGAGAAGTGATCGTTCTCTCTAAGTGATCCTTTTGTTTCATAAATTCACATTGGGCGTCCAAATCTGCTTTACGGCTCCGCAGGAATTCATCGCTTGAGCTGTACTTGTGATACAATTTTGTTATAGCTACTTTTAACGCTTGCGGCTCTTGTACCAGACCCGAAGCATCGAGCAAGTCCACTCGTATTCTTTTCAAGAGTTGCTGACACCTCTTATTCCGATGCATTTCATATTGCAGTTCCCTCCTTGCGGCGCCCAATTTCTCTCTCAATTCGTACAATTGCAGTTCCAAGCTAACAGTGGTTTTATGCAGATTTACAAGTTCCGTTTCGATGTCCCGAATTTTCTCTTTAAGCTCTTTAATTTCTTGATCCCGTGGTTCTATTTGATTCTTCAACTCTGTGATCTTATAATTTAAGACAAACTTGAATTTCTCCAATTCCTGATTCGAATGCTTTAAATCGTATATCTGCCGTTCTCTATCATGAATCGTCGTATCTCTCTCATCTATTTCCTTCTTCAAATCTTCCTTATCTTTTTCCAATTCTTGAATAGTGTTCTGGAAATAGCCGTGCTCACTCTGAATACGCTGCACTTGTCTCCTCAATTCCTCAACATCCTTCAAACTTCCCAAATATCTATTACTCATCATTCCAACTTCCCCTTTCAGCCGTACATTCGCCTCTTTCTCTTCGTGCAATAACGTTTCATAATTTGTTCTCAGTTCTAATATTTCCTGATCAGCGTCATCTTCTATTTGCACTGCCATTTGGTCGTGAACTCGTGCCTGCTGAGCCATTTCATCTTGCATTTCCTCCAAATGTGTTTTCTTCTCGTGCAGTAGAGCCTCGTATTTGGTCGTTGCCTTTTGTAATTCATCAATGCCATACTTCTCTAATTCTTCCAAACGTTTCTCATAATTCTGTCGCGTGAGGGTCATCGCATCCTCTAACGCTAAGTACCTGTTGTACTCTACAATAAGTTTAGCCTCGTAAAGCGCCTCCGTTTGTTTCATAGTTTCTTCGTGTTTGTCTTTCATTTTAATTATTTCGCCGTTTATCGAGTTCAACTCGCTCTTATGCTCCTCCTGCAGTTTGTTTATTTTATCTTTCAATTCTTCGATAACTTGACAGTAGCCTTGGTGCAGATCCCGTGTTTTCTCATTGTGTATGACTTCTACCTGGCGCATCTTATAAGCATGTTCATTTTCCAATTCACGCAATCTCACATTCAAGTCTTTAATCGTTTGTATCTTTTCTTCGAGGTCGGCACTGCTAATTAATACCTCCTGCGTGTACGCGAGCTCCTTTCCTATATTTCCCTTTCCCTCAGGGTACATTACCTTCCAGATACACATACTACCATCGGCAGCAGTGGATATTAAACATTGTTCATTATGAGATAGAGCAATCTGCAAGTAAAACACAATGCAGTGAGAAAAGTGTATATTTGAATACATAAATAGTAATTCACCTTTGTTATATCAGTACAGTGAATATGAAAACTTGTATGTTGCATTGGCTCTTGAATCGGACATCTCACTGATAAAATAGTACCACTGGGACAAACGAAAAACAAAACCTGATCTTCTTTTCCTAATAACATGCAATACATGTGTGCTTCTGGAACAGCGTATTGTCGTACCTAATATAAACCATATGAGACAATGGTGTTTATATCCTTTGGCAAAATTGAAGAGAAATTGAATAAGGTATTACCGTAGTATCCTTTATCTCGTACAAGGTACTGTCATTGGCAATGCAATAAGTGTATTGCTCATCAGCAGAAAATGCAATGTCGTATAATATGATATTCCTGAGAATTATTTCAGCGATACGCAGACCAGTAGTCATATCCCATTGATAGATAGCACCTTCTGTGCCTAATGTTAACAGTTTTGAATCATATCGTGACCATAATACAGTTCTTACTCTACTTGTATGGCCTTTTAAAATAAAGCAGCTAGTGAAGCCTATAGTAGAGTAAACCTGTACAATATTTCCATTAACGGCAGCAAATAAGTGGCCACCATGGCTAAATCTTGTAGTCTTGCAACATCTGATAGGAAATTCATCCATTGATAATAGATCATCTATTAATATACTCATAAATCGTAACTTATCATTAAAACCAATCAAGCAGAAAAGACCTGTAGGATGTAAAGCAATTCCACAAATGTCTTCGGCATATTGTTTATGTAATATCAATTGTTCTGACTCAAAGTCCCATAATCTTATGCTATTGTCTAGTTCTCCACAAGTCATAAATATTGATTTCCAAGCACATACAGAGATATCACTGATGGCACCGTAATGTATCATTGGACCCATGATCTTTAATTCCTGGGGTTCGGGATCCACGTTTAAGTCTGGTCCCCATAATCTGGCGTAAAACAATTGTGGCCAACCAGTTGTGATCGCTAAACGATCAGAGCTTAAATTAATATTCATACTATTAACTCGATAGAGATCGTTATTCTCCTCTTTTGATGCTTGCGTTGGAATTATATAAATATTTCTCTTCACATATTTGTGAGCACCATCTTTTTCAAAGAGTACGATCGTTCTTGAACCAAACGCATATACAAAACCCCTTTGAAATGCAAGTAAACAACGAATATGATTGTCCCATGGCATCTCTTGTTTGGCCTCAAGGGTTGTCTGTGAACTAGATTGTATAACGTATTCTTCACGAACTCGAAGATTCATTACCACTGTGTCGTTCATTTTGAAGATATACTTTAAATCACCATTCTCTAAGTAAAGTATTCTACTATCTTTAGTTCCTACTAATAATCTATCAGAATTCAGCCAAGTCATAGAACATGCAACAATATTTTCTGCTTTTGAGAATCCATACGGCCGCCATATAGTGTCGGACAAAGTTAAAAACTTAAATGTATATGGGCCTCCAAGTGCAATTACTCCCACATCAGATGGATTACAACATAATAATTCTACAATCGCAGATGGATTTTGCGGTGTGCCAACTTTCAAACTCGATTCTACTTTTCCCCTTTGCCAATTGTAAAATAGCATGTTTTGGTCGGGCTCTCCTGTAACTGCTGCTAAATATTTATTGTCAAAGGAGAACCCGATACAGGTGAACATTGTCACGCCAGGTGCATCGTATGGAATACCAAGAAGCTTTCTTCTCTTTAACGTTTGGATATCATAAATAGATATCGTTGGCTTGTCTCCGACTTCGCATATTGCTACAAATTTCCTTTAGAAAAAAAATTTTATTAATCGATACAATCATTTATGTTAGATGATAAAATTTACAGATATATTGAGCACTTACTTATTAAGCGTAACAGAAATGATATTTATCTGTTGTTTGCTGGATAATCGTATCAATCGTTGTTGCCGTTGTAGAATATTATGAACTGCAATAACAGTCCCTACGGGGTACAAAACTTCTGCATCCGAAATATAATGGATATTCGAATTTATGTCAATCTTTAGACCGTAAATTACTCTGGTTTGTAAGGAGGCAGTCATTGTGCAAATTTCTTTTCCTTTACTTTTTACAAATTAAAGAAAGTTTCGAACTTCTCAAGCAAGATATATTCCTTTGTCTCTATGCGCTGTTTATACCTTCGTAGCAACAAACTTAGTTAATATTACGTACTAGATTCGCTAACATACATTAACGTTTTAGACAAAGATACCGACAAATTTATTCGTTTTATTATACTTGTTTAATAATACAAGCCGGGAATTATTTTTTCATCGAATTATATTTTCGATTAATCTCGTAGGTATATATGTATATTTTTGAATTCGTCCAAAAGCTTTCCGCCATTTTCATCTGCACCTATCTTCAGATGGCCATTTAAAAAACAGCGTGGTACGTTGCAAGTGTACAAATAACTAACCTCCGCATGTGCAAATGACAGGAAAGAATTATCAATGATACATTCTGTAGTTTTAGTGCAGTCAGACGTATCTGATAAAAAGATCTCGTTAACAAATATATTTAAATATAATAAATGAAATGTATACTAGCCTCAATTAAGCAATGTTTGGATTGTAATTTAACCTACAACTTAAAACAGTTTCTTAGTAGTAAACAATAAGTTTACCAATTTTTTACGGAAATATATAATGACAGAAATAGATAAAAAGAAAAATAATAAACTGAAAATGGAATCTATCGATCATGCCGACATAGAGTACTGCAAGAATTGTGAACAACAATCCGATCCATATAACAAACCGGCGTTACGCTGTAATGAATGTTCAAAAAAAATTCATATAGAATGTTTAAAACGCGGAAGTGTTCCCATATCATTTGTAGGAGATGTATTTTTCGACTTAACTTGCTCGCACTGTAGTCCATTTGGTGATGACACAGTGCTACGTAACAAAATGCCTTGGCTCAATGTAATTGTATTAACATTGTATAACTTACGGGAAAAGTCAAGCGGCATTAGCAAAAGGGGCTACTTTCATTGGAAATCTGATATAAGTACATTTGTCGATCGCAATTGGGATTACTTATTTAAAAAAACAGTGTAAGTTGCTATATAGAAAGAATTAATTTAAAAAACCCGAGATCATGAATAATATCTGGATGTTAATTGGTTTTGTTTGTTATCTTTAGAAAACGGAAAAAAAATTGGATCGGTACAATTTCAGGAACTCTCTCCCATTATAGTGGAATCTTTTTTAAATCAGGAACAATTGAATTAGGAGAATCTGGATGGTGGAGATTGATAGATAATGATCCACCTGAAGTACTCATTGCTAAAAGTAATCACAGTAGTCATAGCTGTTAATAAGATACAATTGGAAGACAAGAAATTCAATTCAAATTATGATTTACAGACGAGAAAATGATATTGGATCGTAAGAAACAAGTGGGTAATCAAACAAAATCAACAAACAAATTGCCCGACAGTCCAACTCCGTCAGAATCAAGTATTTCGGTTGGGGAAGATAATAGTTATGGAAGTGAATTGTTAAAAGTACAAGAATGTTCTGCATACTCCCAAGCTTATGTTCAACCGGACAAAACATTATTAGATTTTTTATTGGAGGAGGATGAGCTAAATAGTATGTGCATACACAAGATTTTGAAATGTAAGATAACTAACAAACGTTCAAATAATTAAAGCAATAGGGTTCTTCAACATTAGATATGGAACTAGAAGATGATATGATGTCCAATGAACAGAGTGATACACCATCTTTATCTGATCTAATAAGAGATTGCCAGTATCAGACAAATAATTTCCACTTTTCACAATTACTGGACGATTTTACATCCGAGTGGACCTCCACAACAGATGCTGTATCCGAAAATCTTAGTATTAAAACAGATCAGATAAAGGAGGAAGAAGGGGACCAATACGAAGAGGATAGTAATGATAGCTTAAGTTTCGTCCAAACACAGCCGCCTATATCTTTATTTAAGACAGCAGAACGACGGCCATGGCCCTGGCAGAGAACACATGCTATTGGTACTGAGATTTTTTCCAATAAAACTTCTGTACACTTTATGCTATCACCAAGAATTTCTGAATTTAATTTTAGAAGAGAAAATTCCGTGTATGACCCATCAAGAAGAGGCATATTTGTTACAACAAGTTAATAAATCGTCACTTAACTCTGCACCACCAGAGATCAGGCGATTTTATCGCAAGCTAGCTGTACGAAAGTTAAAACGAGAATACGGTTTACCGATGTTGGATATCGATCATTTCGGATGTAAAACTCACGTACTTGATAAACCTTCGAAAGATTCTGGTAGAGTTTTGGATCGATTTTTCGGCGACGATTTGGGATCATTCGAACAAAGACTGCAGGGATATAATGAACCCACGTCTGTACATAGTCCGTACACAAATAGACTTTTGAAGCCATTCATTAGAAGAGATACTACGTGCCGTCCATTATGGTTGCAAGTAATGGATGAATTGCGGGCTAAAGTCAATAGATCTAATCCCAAATGGAAATCAGCACCAAATGCACCGATCGACTATTCGTACGTGAGGCCACAACACATCCCTGCAATCAACAGTTTGTGTTGTCAATTTTTTTGGCCCGGCATTGATCGTAAGTACGCAAATAATAATTACACAATGACTAAATATAAACTTATCGTTAATAGTTATTTTTATGCATGTTAAAAATATGTACATGCATATATCGGACACGTAAATTTAGGAAATGAAAAAATTAGTATTTCTATTTTTTCAGTGACGGAATGTTTGCAGTATCCAGACTTTAGCTGCGTAGTTCTGTACAAAAAATTAGTCATAGGATTTGCCATTCTGGTCCCCGATGTTGGTTACAACGAAGCTTACATATCATTCTTTTTAACTCGCCCCGAGTGGCGGGGATCCGGCATAGGAACATTTATGCTTTATCATCTAATTCAAACGTGTATGGGCAAAGATGTTACGCTACACGTTTCAGCTACTAATCCTGCTCTAATATTGTATCAGAAGTTTGGTTTTAAAGTCGAGGAGTTCGTTCAGGATTTTTATGATAAGTATATGCCTCCAAATTCACGAGAATGCAGACACGCACTGTTTTTACGCCTAAGCCGATAAATATTGTAACGATGCATCTCTAATGTGTATATGAAATATATATACATACTACGCTTGAAATTCACACTATAACTGTATGAATTTAACTCTTGTGATTATTGTATTGTGCAGAAACAGTAATTCGCTACTTATTGGTTGTATGCATAGAAATATTTTTAATTTCATTGAAATGAAATATATGGAAACACTTGTACAAAAAAAGAGACCAATCTCAATGTAGTTTCACTTCTATTAAAAACAGATTTCAATTAAAACATTCTTATATCATAAAGAAATAATGTATACTATGCAAACACTGACGGTAGTAATCAAGCAAATAGTTTTTATTCGTAACTATTCTTATCAATTGACACAAGGTACTCAAATACTGTTAAATATCACAAGCACAATGTATATATTCATATGCGCTTGGATTCTTAATACCTATAATTCCGTTTACCGAACGGCATGTACTTAGCTAAGTTCAGACTACGCGAGAAAACATATGTTTTCTTTACCCCTCTGCATTTGAATTGCGCTCCGCAAATTTTCATTGTTCGACAAAGAAATATCAATTACTTCAAGTGCATGGGTCAATTAACACAAATTTCCAATTTATTTAGCGCCATACCAGAACCAAGTTTTGTAATACCCGCGCATCAATGCCGGCAACATACGCGATCTATAACCAGAGTGGAGATTACTGTGACGTCATCGAGTAAGTGCTACGGAACTACCGTCGACCCATTCTCGAAAGTTCCGGAAGCCACTAGAAGGAAAGTTTGTATATATGGAGTGCGCAGCTTACGCGACACTTTAGTACGTGAAGAGAGGTGTTAAATATTGTTTCGGTTGATCTGTCAGAAACAAACATTTCATCAATCTGCGCAACGTCTTAAAAGGGATTGTGTGAATATCAGTGCCAAATTGGATTTTGCATTTTGTCAAATAATCACAAGAACAGCAGGGGTAAGTAAGTGATAAACGAAAATTATACACGATAAAGCCGAAAGGATATAATCCATTCTGTCAGATGTTCGCGGAGAAGAAATAAAAAAAAAAGGAAAAAATCGGGCGGCTCGCGGTATAAATCCGTTTGCATATATTCGCAACATTATTTATCATAGATAAATGCCCATGGAGGAGATTAGTACAGCCATCGTGGACATGGTACAATTTATTTTTACGCTTGCTCGAAATCGGTTGCACGTTTGTCGGAGCGGACACGTTCGTCGCTTATACGCGCTCATCATTGCCAGAAATAGATATCCATGAGATATACGTACGTAGGTGTGCGTTAGAGAGACATCCATACTCCTTTTCCCGAGAATATGCGAAAAAAATGGTAGATCATTAGGCATTATCGCCATTGGTATCTATGTGCCATTGCTCCACCTGTATCTACTCGAACATTGGATGAACGGTAGTACATACATGCTTCTTCAGATTTCCATGCTTTTACAAGCCTTATCTGCTAGTTAATACAAACAGGCCTCACGCAACGTTTTATCAATGTCATACTGCGAGAATTTACGCGGTCCTCCTTAATTAACTGTTTTTCACGATCGCAAAACGCGTATTATTTATAATAATTGCATCGACCGATAGTTTTACTGCATAAGGAAAGGTTTCATTGGTGAATTAAATTGTATAAAATACAGTTTCTCTTGGTAGAGATTACTCGAATTCACTACTCGATAAATTTTGTTTTAAATAAAGATTAAATAATAAAATTGTAGTATTGAATTTATATGTGATATAAAAAGGACATTGTTTTCTACACCCGCTAAGGTATCCCGTGAACGATGAATACCGTCCTTTGTGGCTGCATGACGTCGAAGTTGTACTTGAAACTTCAGAAAGAACCGCACATTTATGGTCACATTGCGTTAAACGTCGTCTCCGAAACTGTCGATATAGAACATCATACGGTCTCCCGAAAAACGTGTCCTGTAATGATGTAATATTCCGCTTGGTCCACGTATTGTTATGTATGAAACGATCGCGGATATGTATAATAATATGGTTTTTTCAATCAAATTCGCATATTTCGTAATCGTTTCAAAAGTATAAATAATTAACTGCCTTGCGTGCACGATACATCGAAATAAGTGCTCATAATTTTACCAGATAATCAAGGGAGATACAGTGAAGAGATAAATGATTTATGATATAGAAATTCCAAACAAAGCATAGTGCAAATTAAATATTTACTGAGAAATACTTTTCAGTTATATTACTACACAAGAAATATATTAATCTTTTTATTTACATTCAATTTTCAGATCGGTGATCAATGGGGAAAGATTACTACAAAATATTAGGCATAAACAGAAATGCCACCGATGATGAAATTAAGAAAGCCTACAGAAAGTTAGCTCTGAAGTACCATCCTGATAAAAACAGGAGTCCTGGAGCAGAAGAAAAATTTAAAGAAATAGCAGAAGCTTACGAGGTATTATCCGATAGCAAGAAGAGAGATGTTTACGACAAGTATGGAGAAGAAGGGCTGAAAGGAGAAGCTGGATCTGCTGGAAGAGGTGGCGGCGGCACAACCTACACTTTCCATGGAGATCCAAAGGCAACTTTTGCACAATTCTTTGGCTCTGCGAGTCCTTTCCAGGCTTTCTTCGATTTTGGACCCCGAGGGTTTGGTTTGCCCGATGACGACATGGACATAGACGATCATATCGGTATGGGAATTGGACCACAGCGGCCAGGGGGACCAGCGGGTGCTTTTAGGTCGCATTCTTTCAACTTTGTTGGACATAACCCTGGCAGAGGGGGCAACAAAGATCGTGCTCAAGATCCTGCTATAGAGCATGATTTGTACATCAGCTTAGAAGAGATTTTACGTGGCTGCACAAAGAAAATGAAAATCTCTAGAAGGGTTATTCAAACCGACGGCACTACCAAAATGGAAGACAAATTTCTCACAATTAATGTGAAACCTGGGTGGAAAGCTGGCACTAAGATCACCTTCCAAAAGGAGGGTGACCAAATGCGTGGGAAAGTTCCAGCAGATATTGTTTTCATCATCAGGGACAAACCGCATCCACTCTTCAGAAGAGAAGGCAGCGATATAAGATACACTTGTAAGCTGAGCTTAAAACAAGCTCTATGCGGTACTGTCATTGAAGTTCCTACACTCACCGGTGAAAAGATCAACTTGAATTTGACAAGAGATATTGTAAAACCTAATTCGGTCAAGAGGATTCAAGGACATGGCTTACCATTCCCAAAAGAACCATCAAGGAAAGGTGATCTTCTGGTAACGTTTGATGTCAAATTCCCTGACACATTGTCGCAAGATACAAAGGACATATTATACGATACTCTGCCAAATTGAGTAAACGAAAAGAACGAAAAAAAAAAGTGGATAATTGTCATCGTAACGACAGTCCTCTAATCGTCCAAACTGACGAGACTAAACACTCGTGTACGTTCTAGTACATAATCCGTGGTTAGAGAGCTGTGAAGAAATATTTGTTGAGACGAAGCAAATAATAATTTTATCTCATAGCTAGGAAAATGTGATTTTTCCTTTAGTCAAATGTAAAAAAATCAGTTTTTTGATTTCGGTTCAAACCGGCTTGTTTTTGTTAAAATTCGAAACACAAAGATGAAGGATAAATTGCATGGATTAGTACAGTGAAATGTACGCTGCCTTTACATGCGGGAGGAACGATCCTAAATAGCGATTAAGATCGAATATATTACGTTAAGTTATATGATTTAATAGCGAGTCTGTTCCATCGCGATACAGTGTATGAATGCAGTCTAATTAATTTTGTTCATTCTGTACATTTAGAGTATGTATTATGTATACATATGCGTGTATCTTATGGATGAATGAACGCGTATTTGTCATGCATGCATGGCTTGTAAGTATTTGTCCGTATGGTGTGATTGTGTACGGCGCATTTGATTTGTATGAGCGATAATTCTGTGGAAGTATGACAAATTGGTCCATGATTATTATGGTTAAATTCCACTCCCTATTACTTTCTTTTTTTATTTCATTATTTATGTAACATGGTGCAGTTTGTTTTTATCTTAATGATATATTGACTTGTATAGGGATGGGAGAGGGAGGGGGGGGGGGAAATTTATATTATATATACAAAAATGGCCAAAGTTAATGAATTACAATTTGCATTGTATTTCTTTAAGTTCACAGTGATCGATGGAACTTTTTGTCATATAAAAACAGACGTGTGTGTAAACAAATATTTGTAATATCGAGTCGATTGTTTTCTTATGTAATGCGTCTTCTTAATTTTAATGGTTGGTTAATTATTTGTACGCTAAAATAATATCGATGCAATTAAGTGACACGATTTTATATTTTTATTCGATCCTTTTGTCTCATGATTCGCTCCTACGCTGGATACAACATCGAGACAGTCCTAAAATAGACAGCGAAGTAGGTGACGTCATCGCCCTATCTCCCGAGATACTTTCACACACAAATGTGTGCGGCGAAACAGTAGAATTCAGTGTAAATAATACAATACACGACTTTCGCATATTTATTGTATTGTATACATTTTTCATTTTTATATATACGTGTACATATGTCTGTATATACGTAGGGTATACTGGTATACAATTTTCTAATATATCGTTCTATTTATATTTATATTGTAAATACACAAGAAGGGAAATATAATTGAATAACAACGAGCAAACAAACGATAAGTAAAAATTCGACAGAAATTTTCTGCTCTCATGGATTTTTTAAATATCTATTTAAACTCACGAAATTGTGTTAACACAATCATCAATGCTATATTGTGCATCAATAAAACAATAGAACTATATAAAATTCTCCTTTCACTTCAAAATATAGGCGCGATTTTCTATCACTGTTTTTTATACATTACAATTGAAGATACCCCTGATAGAGAAACATGAGAACGACGACGATGTAATCGCAAAATCTGCCTGCAATGCGACACGAAAGCGTGCTTCACTTTTCCATCCGGTATCGACGCTCCAAGACAGTCTCCGCCGTCGGTTCCGTTAACTCTACGTAATCTTTATCGATCCATTCATCCTCCTCCGGTGGAAACCCAATACCGTGAGGCAGCGAGGTCACGAGGGGCAGACCATTGAGGTCCAAACTCAAATACTTGATCACCTGTTCGTCCAGCCCAAGCCCTCGGGCATGAGCATTTTGTGGGCCGAATTCTGTGCCGTCGTTTTCACGATTTTTCAGCAACGTTTCTTTGAAACGAAAACTCTCCGGCAGACAGTGGTGTTGGCGACAAAAATAATTTTGTCCCTCCTCGGTGTGGCACCACGTTCCATCTGGAAAGTATGGGTCAAGGCCAAGGTCGTTTAATTCCACACGCGGTGTGTAATAAGATGCTATGTCTTTTCGCCGACAGAATATAGCGCAGGCCATCCATGGCCTTTCAGGCTCGTGAGGCGCTTGCAACCCACCACCCTTCCCGTCCAATTCTGGCAATCTTTCGCTGAACTCGCCACACCTTAAAGTCGCGAACTCATTAACACTCTTCCGTTTCTTTTTGCACAGATTATCGTCCCTGCATAATACGACATCGTAGTACAATCCTTGGCAGCCAGTCTCCGTGTTCTTGGGCATTGGCTTGTTACAGAATCGTTGGTTGGTTTGAGAACCGGTAGACTTCAAGAGACATCCACTCTTGCATGGTCCCCTTTTCCAATCGCCCCATCCACCTGATTGAACGAAAGGCTTACTCGGGCCGGGATATAATTGCAGGGCATTCTTACATTCGCCACCACGACACTCTTTTCCCGGTGCACAGTAGGTCCCATCCAATGCCGGTCCAGCAAAGTAATAACCGTTTCTACGAGGTGTCCTACACTGCAGAGACTCGCAGGCTTGGTAGAACGTAGTCACGGTAGCGTCCTTGTCGCGGAGGAGGACTTCGCATTGCCTTTTCGCTGTCCATTTTCTTCCTGGTAGATTGAAATACCTGGTATGGTCCAGGCGGTTACTTGTCAAAGCAGTCGGTTTATCTGTGATGCAAGGCTTGGTGTACGAGAGCTTTTGCGCTACATCGCGGCTGCATTCTGACCAGATGGTTTCACCGTAGGTGCCTCTGCTCGGGGACATTATGTAGCCATTCTTGGGACACGGGTTTCCCGTGGAATCGTGATGCATCCCTAAGCTTTTCAACGACGAAGAAAAAGGGATTACTTGACTCGTATATTAGAGAATGAATTGACTTACTTGTGACCAATTTCGTGCGCGGCTATGTAGACGGACGTGAAACCCGCGGATGGAAATGGTTTTCCGAACTGGTTCGTAGTACCTAACTCGGTAATAACGCAGGAATATTGTTCGATGCACAGTCCACCTACAACCGCCAGACCCATTGTGGCACTGTTCTTTTGCTCTGCGTCCATAACGTACAAGTCCAAACCGGAAACGTATAGGCCTATGTCCCAGTGATTCGGATGTAATTCATCCGGAGGATTGTTCTTCGTAGCGTAGTTGCAGAACGAATCCAACAATTTTCCACGTTCTCCATCGTGGTGCGGTAGGTCTCCAGGTTGTATCTGCATGATGTCCAGTCGAACGAGTGAAATATCGATAGTGGTCCCTAAACTTGGATGATGGTACACCGCTTGAATGCCGTTTACGTAGGCCAACAGCATGTCGCGAATTTGCTCGTCGTTTCTGTCGAAAAAGGGTGAAAAAAGATTATAGCCAGCTTCGTCGAAGAACAATGCCAATTCTAACGTCAGGGCATCGTTTGCGTTATTTCTGTTAAGATCTTCGGCAAATTCTTTGTTCCAACTTTCGTCTATTAATTCGTTGGAAGTTAGAGCATGGTACATTGGCTGATCTTCGAAAAATGTCAGGGGCCCGTAAGCTCGTTTGACGATGTGTGGCTCTCCCAATGTTCCGGAACGATGCTTGACAAAATGATCACCGAAAAACGAGACATCCTCGCTCTGAAGCGGTGTGATCTCCAAAGTGGAGTTTTCTAGGAAAACCAGACCACGCTGCGACGAGAAAGTATATCATTTCCCTCGATTTCGTCTTTTCTGTTGAAAAGAAAGAGTTTCGTATTGTGATACTGACCACTCCGCGTTCCCCACAGAGGCTCAATGCTGCGGAGCTAAAATCGTTCCTGTGGAGATAATGGCACAAAAGCGGTTTACTAAGTTCTGGTAATTCTTCCAAAGTGTCCTCGCCACTGTGCTTCCAAACTTGAAACCGCGGCGCTATGATTTTATCGTTCCTCCGTAACGTTAATTCAATCGACCGATCGAAAGCTTCGAAACTCAGGGGTACCTGCAAGTTTTTCAATTAATGATCTGCAAAACTGTTTTCATGCAAAAGCAAAAAGTAATTCAACTTATAATTTCAAAAGTAAAGTGAATGTTAAGGTAGCGATGGCGAGGAACAACTACCTCTACCGTGTCTTCCGCGTTCCACAATGGCAATAACACTATTTCAACGTTCTGCGTATCCTCCCCGTACGCTAGGTGGATTAAAAGCAGTAAAACAGTTTCTAACACGAAGGTCATCGTGCTCGTTACGAATTTCAAGTTCAAGTACATAGAAGAACGACAAACTTGTTTTTATATATGTGCGTGGGTGGACACGGGTTGCGAAACCCGTATACCGTTTATCTTTGCTAAAACATGTGCACAATAGAGATGCATGCTGGCACCTGTATTGCAAATGTCGTTGACACTGAGAATTGAATGAATTATGTAATTATAATGCAGGAGTTCTACGTTAATGTGTATCGCAATGCATAGGAAATGGAATTTACAGAATGATGATAAGTAGTATTTTCTTGCACATCCCCCATTCCATATGAATTCCGTATATGCCGGACGATAATGAAGAACATATATTTCTGTCCGTTTTTGTAACAAATTCGACAATGACAGCATTGGAACGGTGAAAAATTTAATAAATCGAGATAAAAATGTGGTATATTTCAATGCATTGGTTACTCGATGTACAAAACAGATACTGTATGAAATATAATCTGTTCAGGTAGAACTTTGTACTTTGTTGCATTATATCTACAGATACTGTTTACATCCGCTTCTCGGTCCTAGATAATCGTATTGCGATCATCTTTATTATATGTATATGTATATGTGTATATATATATATATATATTCTTTCACTGTTCGCTCACGCAGCAAATCAATGAACTATCCTACGAATGCACTAACTTATCCTTTTTTTAACAACAAAAGTGTATTAATGTATAGACAATAAATAACATAATCAGGCAACAATAATATAATAAATTATTTTTTCTCACGATGATATATGTGCGCGTAAAAATGTGTCTACCATATGCTGTTTCCTCTTTATATTTCAATAATTTTATCATGATTCGTACAACTTATTGTCGTGTATACTTGTCCTTTAATACCGAAGTGGTAACGTGAGTGACAGGTAGGAATGAAAGAGAAAATATGCTTGTTACAAAAACCTTAGTATTAAAATATTTCAATAAAAACAATAAATAATAATCATAATCAATAATAAAATTAATAGAAGATTCGGCAGTGTATATAACATGCTAAACTTGGCAGGTGCCTACATTGTTGTTTAATTATATCGTATTAATGTATAAGGTGGTTATTAAATAATTCGATAACTAATTACAATCATATACGACGGGCGAGCGTTTTCATTTCATATGTCTTCTTTCCTTTTTTTACAATTTAATTCACGACAGTTGCCCTTTCCTTTTTACAACTTTCTGCACTATATTTACGACACAGTGACTAAAAAATCATTTATACAACGTACACGCGCGTTTTCCTTTCTTTTTTTTCATTTTTCTTTTTTTTTTTTAAGGTGCATCGCATTTTATTTACAAGTTGAAACACGAATTCATCCAGCAACAATCACTACGAGTCCGGTCAAACTCTGCTGGGAATTTTTTTCTTTCTGTTCAACCCTCGTAGAGAGAAAGCGAGAGAAAAGTCGTTCTTTGGATTACTCTGCACAATCTTACAAATCAGTGGGTAATATCGTGACAAAAAACAAAGGCAAAAAAACAACAACAGGAAGTTATTGAATTAGATTTCAACTCCGGATAGCGAAATGACTATTCTTTGCTGTCTCTCGTCATATTAATTTATGAACGACAGTGAACACTTCGTTATTGTATCCTCCGGAAACAATCGGTGGATACCGAGCCGCGTATAAAATTTGCAGCGAATATTTGCTACGAACACACGTAGGTTTTGGTGGCTTCCTTTTTTTTTAACCGTCTGTCAGCTAATTATGTTAGCTGTAACGTCCATAATGTACGGTGCATTCTTTGCACAGTACTTCGTTTTGCCGTACTAAAATTTTACATGTACCATCATGTACCAAAATTACAGACGCGTACATTTACAAGCCATTTTGTATCTTCCTTTTCTTTCTTTCTCAAGGAATAATAATCTCTATGGTATTAGCATATTTTTATGAAGGCAAACACATTCTCACCGTATGTCATATATCAAACCGATAATAATTATCCTCCAAATTATTTTCTTTTAGTTCATCAAAAAATGTATTGGCTAATGTTTACGTTAAAATGCTACCAGTGAGTAATGTATAACAGCTTTTTTCATGTTCTTTCGCCCTTCATGTTTCAATATACGCGTGTGTATACAGCTAAATATTAAATAGATTTTTACGATCGAAATATAACTTCAATTTCGCAGTACATTTAGCCTCACGATCAAGTCCCCTGATCTTTTGTTAAATAAATATATATATATATATATTTATTTATTGTTAGTATATATATATACTAACGACAATGAAATATATAAAAACAAAAACAAATTTTCAAGTCCATTGTTCGAATCGTGCATTATTTTTCTTTCAGCACAAAAAAAGGAAGAAAAATAATGGACCTAAATACAAGAGTCCTGTATTCGAAACATACGCATCTCAAAATAATTAAGAATTATTTTAAACACCACACTGCAAAGAGACGATAAAGAGGGGGAAAGAGAGAAAGAAATAACAATTTCACCGATAAAAACGAAACGAAACATTCGCAACTAAGAAACGCTCTAATTCTCGCATCCGATTCGATTCTGCGAAGCTAATAACCGTACTAGAGAACCTGGTTAAAAAGCCGCTTATACTCGCTTTTTAAGATAGGCTGTATAAAAAGTCGATTAAGTTTGTTCGTCATTCGAAGGCCACTGTCCTGAATGATTCCAATCCCAATCCTTCCCTTTAGGACGAAACTTGCTAGTGCTCCCAGAATTATTCCAATCTCTATGAAAAAACTTCTTTTTAAAATGATGTCGCTCCGGATCCGGTTGACGCTGATACTTAAGAGGCACAGAGGATGTGCTGTTACTACTGCTACTACTCGTACTACTATTGTTGGAGGGATTTGGTGGGCGAGGGCTGGTAGGTGATGGTGTACGTGGAGGACCTAGTGCTTCGTCCGGCGAAGGGATCACCGGTGGAGGTCCAGTTACTGTACTATCCGATCCTAAACCGCTATCGGGACTCGTGTTCACTCCCTCCGTTGATCTTCTTCGTTTGTCCAGCTCGGTAGACGCGAACGCGACCAGTCTATCGAACCCAGAACTGATACGGTCTTGCCAATCCGCCTCTCCGTCTGGAAAATAAATTTGTCATATATCGGTGGATCGCTGCATTGCATTGCAATATGATACAACGCAATTTACATAAAAATAAGCCAAGAACCCTCTTATCGATGGCGATGGTATAATGTTGTATGCTTCGTGTATGCTTTGTAGTCTTTTCTATAAATGGATTTTAATATAAGTGTACATGTGCGTATGCATGTGTTCAATTGTAAATATTATGTCGTGTGTTCTATGTACGGTTGAAAAATATGATTTGCAATAGTCAGCACTAATAGAGAATACAGTTTTATAAAACTTGTGTAAGGTGTGCTGTATGTTTGAAATATACAGTTCAAGGAACCAGGATAAAGTAGTAGAGATTAAATCTTTGTAAGTATCTGGGTTTGCAAACGTTTGTCATCAGTAAATGTGATTTGAGTCTATGTATAAAAGAGTATAATCTTCACTATCATGTTACATAAATGATTGTACATCAAGGTATTTACTATACCTTGTAAAATTCGCTTCATTTTTTTTTAATCTTGTATAATTGAAATAACTGCTTAACAAAGAATAATTCGACATGAATTGCATTTAATATATTATCCTATCATGCAGGAAGTCATGCACCAAAACTACAAAAACCCATTATAGATACACTATTGTTTATAAATCTAACATGCTCCTTTTCTGTCCTTACGTTTCTCGATATGCGCCAGTAGGCTGCAAACGTGAAATTCTCGTTGCATTATCTATAAATTCTCGTTTGGTTTCAAGAAATTGTTGAGTCTGGCTTATTTTCATGGAAATATTTTAATACAAATTTGACGTTTTTATATCGACTGCGTGTGTGGCAAAAGATGCTAACGAAATTCGGATTTTGTTTATCTCAGATGGTTGTTATAATGATAATAGAAAAAAAATTTTGAACAACCCCTGTGGGATAACTCACCAGCAACCACGAACCAACCCACAGGCAGCCGTAATTTTTCATTTCTCCCTCTGAACGTGTCTCAGTCTCTAATAAAACAAGCTTCAAGGGTTGTGAATGAGATTGAGTATGTGACAGACAGATCTAACCAACAAACAGCTACAGTGCATCTAACAAATACAGCAAATAATAACAAAAAATAAATAATAAATAAAGATAAAGTACCAGCTCCATAAGACAAGGTGACCCATAGAAAATGGATTTTGAACCATTAGTGCGTATAAATAAAAAACTAATAAAAGATGCATTGCAGAGACTAATATAAAGGTGGTTTGAAAATAAAGCAGCGTGTTTAGTATAAAGTTTTACATAGTAATACTATAAAAAGAGTATTTATCAGCAGAGTGAATAAATCGTACACCTGGTGTGGGAGTAGGGTCACAGTACTAATAGTAGAATGTACAAAGAAATGCAGTCATGAAAAACGGTAAAATTTTTGTCCTCCTATTCTATTGTCGGATCTGTAATTTGTGCATGGTAAAAAATAATTTAATTTATTCATATAATATATTGCATAATAGTATTAGAAAAATGAAGACTTTATACATATCCCTAAGCGTATTAAAGAAAGAAATTCGAAAGATATGTTTGTTTTATCGTTTCAGTCAGTGTAGGAAGCATTCGTATGAGCTTGGATATATATACATTCTAAAGTATTTCTATTTTAATAGATCGAGGGTACGCGTATTACAGGGGATAAAGGCTATAATACAAGGCTATCTTACCGTCATCGCCGATACCGTTTCGTTGCCTCTGTGTTGTCATTTGGGGTTCATCGACTAGTGGCGTAGACGTATTAGAATGTGGCTCTACAAGAGGGCTTAACGGAGCTCCGCTTGTGCTTACTGATGATACGACTGTCTCAGTTTTTACTGACATGGAAGGTTGTGATTGACAAACGGCCGTAACTATACCATTTGTTGCAGCACTGCCATTATTGTTACTACTAGTTGCGTATCGGGGATACGGCTGAAATCTATGATAACAAGATTTCAATAATGATTCCCCCACGTGTTTGAAAACAGATGATAAATATAAATGAAAGTCTTATACCTTCTACTCGCAGAGAGCATTGGCTCGCTTTTTGCATTGTGATTATTTAGTATACGAGCATGTAGGGATGCTGCTAATCCCTCTACCGGTAAAAGTTCACCATTCGACGTAGTTTGTGACGAATGCAATGGTGGTGGTGGATGACTCTGCGCGAGCGATTGAGAAGGATTGTCAGAGAAATACGACTCGTGATAAGGTTTAATGTCTGCACGGGGTAATTGGACTGGCGTGTATCTAAATAAAAAAAAAGTAAAAAAAAGAATGGATCAATTATAACACGACACTTATCGTACGTATATACAAACATAGTCAGTATCAGATAGGTATATTATGCAATACCTTTGTGGCTGCGTTACGGGGGTGAATAATACGGACGATCTTGAAGTGGTGGTAGGTGTACAGGTTGAAACTGCAGAAGAAGTTGGTGCGTAACTTGCAACGTGTGCGAGAGTAGATAAACCAGCATCACCCTCTGCACTAGCTGGTCTACTAATAGGAGAATATACAGTTTCTGGCCTTATCATCGCGCTCATATCAACAGCCGCATTTATTATAGATTGATTGGATATCTCTAACGTTCTTTCGATTTCTCCGCTGACCAAATCGCCAATTGTTCTAGTGCCGAGCAGTCCATTTCCTCCTGTTACAATACGATTGTCGTGATTCGATTGCCTGGAGTCGATTGTTGGCCTGTCGGATGGTGTTAGATGCGAAGAAAGACGTTCTTGGGAGAGATGACGGCGAAGTGCCAACTTCGCAGGCGAAACCTATAAACATTTTAAAAGAATTATACTGTTCGTCTTATTAATTATATGTGTATAATCATTCGCGTCCCAGCTCTGTCATAAAATTACCTGTGTATAATCAGGTGTAGAAACATTTTGTGATAATGCAATACGTTTTCTATCTGGCTCAGTCTGATTTTGCAGTTGCACCTGTAGTTGCATGTGCTGTTGTTGTTGCTGTTGTTGTTGCTGCTGCTGCTGCTGCTGCTGTTGTTGTTGTTGTTGCTGCTGCTGCTGTTTATTTCTATTTTGTTGATCTTCGTTCAAGACACTCGTAATAATACTCTTTAACCTATCTTCAAAATTTGCAACCCTAGGAGGTTCCTGAGTTCTATTTGTCGTCTCCTTATTACTCGTTTGCGATTGTGAGGATGAAATGGATGACGAAGTAGTAGAAAAACTGAGAGATGCTTGTGGCAGTCTGGTTCTAGAATTGCTACTGGTACTAGTATTTTGTCTATTTAATATTCGGCCAGCCTCTATCTGCCTGCCGGTTTCTAAAATTTTTTGCGCCAATATTTCTGGATTATTTTCCTGTATCTTTCCAATGTCTGGAACATCGGGCCACTCCTGCGATCTTGATCGTCCTTCCCTGTTTTTTCGCGACGATCCACTCTTTCCATTTTGCTGTTGATGGTGATGCGGATTTTGAGAATGTTTGGCGCTTACAGCCTCCCTTTGCTGTTGCGCCATTGCAGCAACTTGTTTTTCACTGCTTGCCCTTTCCAATACATTCAATTCATGCTCCAGTTTCGAAACCTATGAATTCATTTGAATTATATCTATTCACGTGAACACCCTTTTAAATTGCGCGATATATCTTTAATTGAAAAATCTAATAGCTACCTGACAGTGTAGTCTTTTACGTTGAGACAGTGTAGCCGAAATTTCTTTCAATATATAATCCTGTGTTAATGGCTGCGGTGCACTTGATATACTGTTTGCGTTTGCAAGACTACAATATTTCTCGTGCAATTCTTGATGTCGGAGATCGGACAATCTCGATTGTTCACTTTCCATCGATGCAACTTGAGCTTGCAATTTACTTGCTTTAGCTTGCAACTGTTTATGTCTAAGAACTATTTCCTTAGCCTTCGTAAGTAAATCTCCAGGCGATGTTGCATTTATACCTAACTCGGTCATCCTGGCTTTTAAAAGTGCCACACTATCGTCGATTAGCACTTTTATTTGCTTTTCTAATTGCGCCGCTCTCGATTGCAACTTTGAGTTTCTTTCCCTTTCTTTTGCAATATCTGTATTAACTGATACTCTGTACGCAGGAGTTCTCATTGATTCTAACATGAGCATGAATTGGTCCCTGTGTACAAACGTGCATTTATAGAGAAACTCTTTTAATACACATACCAAAGAGTACAATAAATAAAAACATACCTGTACAAGTCCAAAAGTATCTGCAGTGCATATGGTGTGGCGGACGGAGCTGGCGGTATACTAAGTTCTTCGTGCACAGAGGTGGAATGTGACTGCAACGAAAGTGATAACGAAGACAGCTGTTGATCCACACAACCAGGTGCGGGTGGTGGTTTCTTTCCTAAAGCTTGCGGAGACGTGCTAAGTAATGTTTGACTATGCAGCAGGTCCAGACCAGAAATATTAATCGCCTTTTTCGGTTTCGATTTCTTTACACCTCTACCCCTCTGCCTGCCTCTAGCTGGAGGTCTCGTTATACCATTCGATTTCCTATTCAATTTCCTATGTATCTTATTTGGTTGACGACGACTCTTAATATTATTCTCATCAGCATCTGAATCGCTATTTGTTCCTAGCTGCTCCGAATGATTTGGACTTTCTAATTGCCTCGAAAGGTCTCGTTTAGCTCTGTCACCCCTCTCACCCCTATTTGTAACCTTATTACTACTGCTGGCAGTGTTATTTATCACAGAATCAGAATTCTCATCGCCACCCTGTTTATTATTCTTTAAACGGTGGAAATAACGTTCTAACTTGGTACGATCAATTACGTGTAAGTAATAAGACACTGGTTTACCAGTCCACGAGACAGAGCCCTTTAGTGGTGACATTTCCGAGACGTGCATTATTGTACCGATATCTGTAAACAAATATATTGACGTTAAACGAGATTTCCCTGTACAATTGTTTACCACCTCGAAGATTAAAATACATTACCACTAAGATTTCTGTCCGTTATACGAAAATTGAGAGGGCAAAATGATTTTGATGATACGATACGTGCACCATCCCGCAAATCGGCAAATCGTTCTTTCAACTGATGATCAACAGTTGGGCCAAATGCAAAATTATTAACAAACACTATCGTAGCTCCAGTAATGCTTTCACGATGTTCGTCAGCTAAAAAATCGCCTTTTACCAAACGATATTCGCCGCATCTTTTGCCATACCAATTCAACCATTTACGGAAGTTTACTTCCATACTCTAATATTTTTGACAGAAATAAAAGGCTTGTACATGTAACATCAATCGTAATTAACTATATGGACAATTTTGTTTCATAATTCTGTACAATTAATAACTTACCTGTGCATATTTCGATGGCACATCAGCTCTTTCAACCCCGATACAAATTTTACAGAGAGTTGCTGCAGCCATTTGGAGGACGACTTGTCCAACTCCAGACCCCAAGTCAACGAACACATCGTCATCCGTTACATCAATCTGGTCTATCATTTGACAAACAAGCTCATAACTTGTTTCTCCGTACACCTCTGGCGAAAATGGTTCATACTGATTTAATTTATCTGGTTCCACTACTGCTTGATTATATGTTTGCTGAAGTATGTGTCTCAATAAACCACGACTGGGTCGTTTATTTAGCCTCTGCGATGGTAAACTAGTGCCTTTTTCCTATGCAAATTTATTTTAAGTTAATTAAACTGGGACAATACTTAAAGAATAGTCAATGTACTATCTTCTCTATTGGAGTTATTATTTACTTACCAGTTGAACTAAACTATCAATTGCTCTATTAAATTTGTCACATAAATTTTTCATACTTTCATAATCCCTTGTGTCATAATCGCACAGAATATTATTTTCTAGTGGTAGTTTCAAATCTGGCAAATCCTCGCACACCCACCGCATTGTTTCGACAACGTCGATTGCACCATCGTGCCGATCCTATAATAAATTAATCGATCCAATTTAAATGCAACACTGTATTAAATTAAGAAACATTATTGGACAATTTCTTTCTTAAATTTAACAAAATTTAACAAAATTTTAAACATAAAAGATGAAGAATTCTATTGATGCATAGCAACTGTCGTATAACTTAAATTATTTTAAAAGACTATATTTTGGAAGTCACAGGAAAAACTTGTACCTGAAATTTCTTTTATAGCCCTAGGTTCAAGGGAAAATACTTCAAATACTATAGAAGTTCTATAATAATAAACATTTATGATACCCCATAAAATGTACCTTCTATTTTTTGCTATCATAAATCACTACCCGTGGAATACACAATCATAATACGAACTTCCTCAGATAAGTATTACATAGCATCGATGTATTCCACCATGGGCAATGGGTACTTTAAAAACTAAAAATCAATGGCATTACGCATGGCAAAGTAAATAATCTGCTGTGTTCAAACCAAAATATTATACACAAGAATGCCATGATACAGATAAAGCAGTGAAAAAAAGGTATCCAATTAATAAATGTCGAAAAGACATATTTCAGCTATAAAACTGAATAAAAAAAACAGCTGTTCCCAAAAGAAACCAAAATATAATGTCTATACTTCCCCGCACTCGCGTATAGGCATACATACATACACAGCTCGGTGTACAAGTAAAAGGTAGTACACGTAAATAATTGCTGATGATCACTCTATGGAAAGAACAAGAGACGTAAAAAAACATCCCCTAATTGTTTATTGTTTATGATAAATCGCGTCGCAACAATGCACACGCACACACACGCGCGCGCGCGCGCACACACACACACACACACACGATCAGCTGTGTGGAATACAAGGAATAAACGACAGGTCGGTCGCACGCACCACTTTTCTATACGAAATATTATATGTACATTTTTCACACAGTATAATGTCAGGCGCGCAATTACCAGGAATTTACTCACAGATCCAGAACCGGAGGTGAGGGGCCATTGATAGACGATCGGTTCTGCTCCGGCTGGTGAGTGCAGGCGCAGCTCCATTTTAGCAGGGCCGTCGTCCTCGTCCCCGTCGTCGTCGCCGTCCACTTCTTTAATATATCGTTTCCTTCGTATGCCCAGGCTCAGGATCGCGTGACGTAATCACTTGGATTAACCGTTCAACGGAGGATCGTGATCGCTTGTCCTCCCCGCACTAGGACACTACCACCACGTAGACGACGCTCGCGGACCCCCCCCGCTCCTCGGTTACTTCCCCGGACATGAAAAGACACGAAGGGCCACCTTCAGCGACCGTCAACTCACAGGGACAGTAGAACGCCACAGAGGCGAGCATCCAAATTCGACACGACGATGGGGAGTACGAATGAGGCACAACCAAAACGGCTCACCAGGAATACGGAACACGAGGCGGACAATAGAAAAACACTGACAGACTATTGTGCTGCTTCGAGAAACAGCGGTTTGGGGGGGGATGACGACATCAAAACATGGCGTCATGCCTCTTCCTTCTTACCGTATCGTGCTCGTGCGGCAGCACATCCGGGTGTTCCGCGCCAACTTGCTGCGCTGCGCGTGCGCGCCGTGAACCGTGTGAACTTTCGACCGCGGATGCAACTCTCTTGTTGCAATAATATTTCATATCTTCTTTTTTAACATATAGATCTATTTGCCTTCGGGTATCTGTTATTTATATGTCAGCAGGATAGGTTTTAATTGTATATAGCTTATTGAGGGGATCAATGATTTATGGAATTATATTTTTTTAATATTGTTGTACGATGGAAAAATATGACAGGCGTAAGAAAATGAATAACAATTGTAATTACGTACCCATTGGGAGAAAATAGGTACATCAGGTGTATGCGTTGTTTGGAATTATTTGAAAATTGCATTTTAAAGGGAATGCTAATTAGGTAACCCGCGGTTGAGGTGTATGGGAGAGCGAGAGTACCGATATCGATATTTCTAGAAGCGCAATTGCATCTACTGAATGACCTATTGGTAGTACATGGTATTTGTCACGTAGGCAGTCACACACAAGATTCAACATTACTGTAAATAATGCACAAGATTGTACGCGTTCAGCTTCTGCTTGTCGTGTTCTAGTAGTTGTATGCTAAAACGCGTAGAGTTCCAGAAGCATTTTAACACAATTTTTCAAATACAAAATTTGCGGTAAAAGTACATTGTCTTCGCAAAATGTGAATAAATAGTCGAATTTCAACGTCGTGAATACCTAGGGAAGATATTGGCTAATGTTTTGATACATCTTACGGGATTTATGCGAACTAAAAAGTACAGTTACCACTGAATGACGTGTTACGAATTATTCTTGATTGTAAATTGTAAATATATTGAAAATAGGTTAATTAGGTAACATAATAAAGTAGTAGCCATGACGGAAGAACTGAAATTAGATCACCGTGCGAAAAAACGAATCAAAGAGGTTAAAAGGAAAGCTAGACCAGGTAAACAAATCATAACCAATTTTCTAACCTATGCGTTGACGTGATATGGGCGTAAATAATTTTTACAAACAATTCTTCTTCACGAATTATTTTATATTACTAGTATGACTAGAAGTAATTGAGACAACGGTTTCTCTTCTTGTGACGGTCGTCGTTATAAACAGAATTTGGAAATACGTGATAACCAAGACCGAACTGTCTTTGCTGACCTTGGATGATGTAACGCCAAAAATTTACTGAAAGTATTGTGATAACATTATAATACAATGCACATAAACGTAAATAGTTTATTGTTTCAATTTTGGTAAAAGCATATAATATTCTTTGTTACATAACATCAATAATACATGAAAAATGTTTAGCGTCGATAAAGCCTTCACTATTTGTATAATGTGTACATCATTATTTTTGTATTATTCAACTGTACCATATCTTTTAATTAGCTTAATTTTTTCTTTCCTAATATTCAATATTTTTTCTAGAACTCAGTGATAAAGCAGCTTGGGTCCAGCATGGCTACAATAAAAAATTTGAATCATTTTGGAATTTTACGGACAATGTAGATCGAATCGAGGAATCGAAAGTACCCTCTGAGGAATTTATAGAGAAATATGAGAAACCTTACAAGCCTGTGATAATACAAGGTGTTCAAAATGGTTGGAAGGCCCAATACAAATGGACTATAGAGGTACATAATTATCAAACATAATATTGCATTACAAACGTGTTATCGAATTGTACAATTGTTCTATTTGAAAATATAGAGGTTAATAAAGAAATACAGGAATCAAAAATTTAAATGCGGAGAAGATAATGAAGGATATAGTGTAAAAATGAAGATGAAGTACTATGTACGTTATATGCTTAATAATGAAGACGATTCGCCTTTGTATATCTTTGATAGTTCCTTCGGTGAGCACCCTAGAAGAAAAAAATTATTAGACGATTATGCTATTCCGCAATATTTCCGCGACGACCTTTTCCAATATGCCGGTGAGCACCGAAGACCGCCATATCGCTGGTTCGTTATGGGACCTGCGAGGTCTGGTATGTATTTCAATTAACGTGATAATATTGTTAAAATCGTAATATTAAATATTCAAAAAATAAATATGTAACTGCTCTGTTAAAATAATTATTTTAGAACACGTTATGAATAAGTAATGTAAATACAGGTACAGGCATACATATAGACCCATTAGGGACCAGTGCCTGGAACGCACTGATATCTGGACATAAACGGTGGTGCCTATTCCCTACACACACACCTCGTGAACTTCTTAAAGTATCAGCAACTGAAGGCGGTAAACAAAGAGATGAAGCTATTACGTGGTTTTCCGCTATATATCCTCGTACAAAATTGCCTACCTGGCCACAAGATTGTTTACCAATAGAAATTCTACAAAATCCTGGTGAAACTGTTTTTGTTCCTGGTGGATGGTGGCATGTAGTTTTAAATCTTGATGAAACTATAGCAGTTACACAAAATTTTTGTTCTCGTACAAACTTCCCGGTAGTATGGCATAAAACGGTAAGAATTTTGTATATATATATGTATATGCATATTAATTATGTATTTCAAAAACTTAATTTTAATATTATTGTAATTTTCTTGTAGGTGCGGGGGAGACCAAAATTATCACGTAAATGGTTAAAAGTACTCAGGGATAAGGAACCAGACTTAGCAACACTTGCTGAAACTATAGATGTAAAAGAAGATACAGGTGTTGCCAGTGATTCCTCTAGTGGTTCTTCAAGTAGTTCTTCAACCAGTAGTAGTAGTAGTCAATCAGAAGACAGTGCAGATGACAGTGGACAAGAATCATTGACAACACACAAGAAGAAGAAGAGGTATGTTCCTTTTTTTTGTATTATACGTATTAAAAAGAAACCATTGTTAATGCTATTATTAATCTATTTATTTTATATAATTATAAATATAATTGGACACAATACTGTTTTTAAATTTTTAGAAGAAAACTAAATAACAGCCAACCCTGACAATATCAAGCATTTGGGACCTACAGAGACCTCAGACTGTACAGTATTAACCAACAATTATTGTTTGTACTAAGAGTAAATATTATAATTATTACCACCTTCATGTTCATAATAAAATAAATGCTAGATAATACCAAATTCGTTCTTATTACGTAAATTTGTTTAAACGCTACGCTTAACACGATAATGCACTTAATTTTTGCTGAATTAACGTTTTTAATATTACATCTCTTTGGACTTAATACTTCTACAATGCTATAAGAAATATGTTAATTTCTTGTTTAAAAATTGCTGTTTTATAAAGTCTATGCGCACCAAACGTTTACGTCGATTAAGGCAATTTGCGAGAAACCTAGCAATTATACAATGTTTAGCGACATAAAATATATCCGTATATAGGGCTAAAGATAAAATATCGCAGTCAGCAAGCAATAAGTCAGGTGCATTATCATTACAAATCCTTGTATTAATTCCACATTGCTGTATAAATTGACACAAATTAACAAATAAATTAAGGAACTTATGACTAGGAAATAAATATAAATTTTTTTTCGATAGGTGCACGTATTATTAGCTTTTCAAAGAGTTGCTTCTCTGGAAACTTCTCTGATCTCGGTTATAGTAGCTCCACAGCCTCACCGTTCCATCACTTCGCGTTGAGACGACGACCATGCAAAGCACCAAATTGGAGAGTAAACAACATAGAAGCAAAGTAACACAAAACATTAAAGTAAATTGTCATATACAGTCCACAGTACAAGTACGTGGTTATTACAGAAGTATTATTCCCTACTTCATTCAAATACAAATGTTATGCATACAATACATTCACAACTGCAACCACGTTGTTAAAGTCAAATGTTTGCTATGAAAAAAACAAATACGTATAAAAAGCAATACTTTGTACACATAATAGCTTCAACAAAAGCTGAACAAGAGTTGATCAAGGAAAGAAACATTATTAAATAAACAAGTCATATTCAATGACTAATCTAATATACATTATAAATAAATAACTTTAAAGGTATTTAAGCGCATTTCCGATTTCCATTACATTCGAGTACGTTTGTAACTGACAATTGAAAATAAATGAAGAGAAGCTAAAAGAAAGGTATAATATTTCACGACTTGTTTTCACATTTAATTCAACAATAATTTTGGAAATGTATTGTATATATTTGCATAAATGCACGAACAAACCACAATATTCATATTAATATTTACCAGTGAATAAGTTAGAAACTTGTCCAATGATAATCGCGGCAGATATTTACGATAAACCAGTCTGCACACTTTTGTTAAACAACAAACTGTGTTTAGACAAACATGCGCATTACCACATCAACAACTTGTAAATGCAAAAGAATACTATGCCAAAGAATACGAAAATAAGTTAAAGAGAAACTGTGGAAATAGACATAGATAATGAAGAATCGGGAATACGCCACAGCTTCACCTCTCCAGAGCTGCAATCAACATTTCAGATGTTATTCCATTCAAGAACATAATTTTAAATACTGTACCCGAGCAGACATTTCAAGGGAAGATATATCACATAATCTTGTTTAGTAGTCATTTCGAAAAATAACAATTTTCCCTGTCATTGCAGTCTATTTTGTTCTCTTTCTTTTTTAGTATGCATCGAGTCAGCTCAATATACTTGATACAATGAAGGAGGTGTACTCACTTGCTTGCAGTAAAAATGTGTTGCTGATTAGTCGTAACAGCATTAATAGCAGAATCGTGTGCTCGAACTTCTCCTATAGGAGTACATTCTCCTTGGCCCTTTGGTACAGACCAGGCTTTTAAAACACCTACTCGGCATCCTGATACCATTATCGATCCATTATTAATCGTGCACAAGCCCAAGATCCAATCTTTATGAGCATTATTCAGCGATTGAACTAATTCCATTCTACTTAGATCCCATCGTTTAATACACATATCCCTTGAGCCTAAGAATTTCATTGAATTATTTAAAACTCTACTTGTAATCGATAATAACAAAAAAAAATTATTAGTTGCAAGAATACTTGCCAGAAAATAAAGTCGATTCGCAAGTTGTTAGACACTGGACACCGTCGTAATGCGGTGGAGCAAGACTGACCGATTGTCCAGAAGTATTTGGTTCGACAAGCGATATCAAATGGTCTTTGCTGCCGGTTATAACTCTGCCATCATCAGCGACAGCCAGACACATTACTGCCGCTGTGTGTGGTGTACTCAATCTTCCACTGTGAGTCAATTTACGAAGATCCCATACTCTGACCTTATCACTGGACGCGGCATATAATTCTTGTTCATCTATACTAAGTACTAAATCGTTAATGGTCGTTTCACCAACAGGAACTTGAAGCATTCTAGATGGAGTGGACAAAGCGATCGGCCCACTTTGAGCTTGGCCCGATGAAAATAGAGTTTTCACGCAATTGTTGCCCGTTCTCAAATCCCAGACTTTTACATAGGCTGAAGAAACACTGAATAATAAATGGTGCACCGCTGAGTATTTTACTGCTACAACATTGTTTGGGTGGCCACTTAATGTAAGGTTTTCAATTCCTGTTCCCAAATCCCACACCTTTACAGTTCGATCTAGAATATTAAACTCAACACTCTTAGAACTGTTAGAAAGTTAGAATTCCCCTGAATGAAATCATTCTTTTCAAGTCAATACCTTTGGAACCACTGAAGAGCAAATCTGATGTTGCACATATTGTCAGGACAGCTTTGCTGTGTCCTTCAGCTACGTGAGAGCATTGCAAAACGGCACGCGGTGGTATCTGAACAGAATCGAACATGTTATGTCTATGTAATTAAATCCTTCGTCCGTATTACTTTTACCTTGCCTTGGTATTGGGAAATAATTCCCTTCCTCGGCTGCGGATCTGTTGGTGCTGGTTGCCTACTTGCAGTCAGCCTAGAGAAAACGTTTTCTTCCCGACTGTTGAATCGTCTGTATGTGGTTGGAGATCCAGGTGGTGACGACACGTCTGTATGTGCCACCTGTTCCCTAGTTGAGGGTTTGTTATGTTAGCGTGTTAGTTAGCCGGGTTTGCTTTTTGGTCAATTCTAGTCCAGGCTAAGCTATGCTGATTCGAGAGTAAATAAATCATGCAAGTGCATTATTTACATTTTTTCGGGTATACAAATTATAAACTGGTTCAATTGGAATTAGTAACAGATTTGTTGAATAACAATTATATTAATTCTTGTAACACTGAATTTTTGCGATTACATATTATGGTGCAAGAGAATATTAATATGTAAGTTGAAATATTTCGTGATTAACGTACACTGCGTGAGAAAATTCATTGAAAACAAGGCACATCGTTATTCGTTATAAAAATAAATGTTAAAATAATTTAAACAGAAAAGAAGAATAATCCACCATGGAGCTGGCTTTTTAGAATGTATTTTCGTAGGAGAATGCACCTTGAATATTTGCGCTTTTATTTATTAATTTATATGTATACAAAATAAGTGCTTACATATATACAAATTTGTGATCTTTGCGCAAAACAATCATACAAATAAAAGTCCTTTCTGCCATTTATATATATTTACATTGCAAAGTGATAGAAATATATATAAATATAATACATGGCATTCGTTGTATTAAGTTAAGGCAAGCTCTCTAATGTACCCGTAGTACGAGTAATAAATAACGTGCTATTATCTTTAATAAATCGTTCGAAGACATTAAGAATTTCTAAATGCATTTTGAATAAGATATAAATTTTTATACAAGTCAGATCTTTCTTCCTAATGCCACAATCGGTCTCTTGGTAGTCGTACTTTATTACGACAAAGAATTAAGCAGAAATATTTTTATAAAAACAGTATACAAAAACAATAGAAGAAATCATGTTTTCGTTAATTTATAAAATATATTAGTTTCCATAATACATACTTTTCCTTTAGATCTTAATGACGTTCTCTTTGTACTGTGGTGTTTATAACAGAACAATACTTGACTATGATCCAAAACAAAATTCAAATCCTGTGATGAAAGACACCAGCTAATGCACTTGTTTCATAATGATACAGATTCCTTATTAAGAAAAGTATTTAACGAGTAGTGCGTGAAACAGAGCATCAAGACAGAGATATACAAAGAATATAAAAAGTAAGACGTGCTGCAGGATTATCACTCACATGGAGCCTCCACCAGGATGTAACGGTCGTCGTATGGGCCTTGGGGATGTGCTATCACGTCGAGTTAAAGTTGGAGATCCATCAGTTATGCTACCATGCTGACTTCTTGTAAACACCAACCCTCTTGTAAGCAGAAAGATTTTTTATTTTCTAAACAAAATTATGTCATTCAAAGAATAGTAAATAATCATATATTTACCTCAAACTCCCAGGGGCGCTGGGCACCCTTGTAAGTGGATGATTATGATTTTGACTTTGCTCTTCTATCTTTGAATTATCTGGACTGGCTTGAACACCATAAAGAAGTTCTTGTGGTTGTGTCGTTCTTCGTCTCACCTTGCTATTACGTTGCTTTTCCTCTCCCATTATGACTTGAGTATAATTTTCGCTAATATTTGAAATTAATTAGGTGCTGGTAATTGATATATATATATATAAAACAAACAAAAATGCAGCCTGTAACTTACATATCCGGCGATGAACTCCTAGAACTCGGCGGACTGTAATTCATTGTATTGTGGTGATTATTTGTAAGAGATAAGAGGTGCCTGTCCCGCAGTACGTGTTCTAACAACTGGTGTTGTACATCACTTTCTTGTGCAACTTGATTTAATCTAGATTCCATATCTCGAACTTCAAGCTGCTTTTGCGCAGCTACGCAACTCTGTTCCACAGTAAATGCTAGCATCCTTTGTAATAAATATTGTGCCTCGTCGACTGATTGAATTGTCGATATAAGAGCTTCTACGCCAGGTTCACCCTCGCCTTCTCCATCTCCCATTTCCATCATATCTCGTTGACATTCGGCAAGACTATCCTGTGACAAAATAATTTGTACACCAAATTGAAACGACACTAATACCGATTAATAATAACGCAAAATAAAAATTACCTGTAAATAACTGATTTTACTCTTCACATTATCAATTTCTTCATCGACATCACTCGTATCCTCCCTTGAATTTGCTATAGCATTTTTATGTTTCTGAAGTCTCTCAAGTTCTCTACCCAGTTCTTCTCGTTCTTGTAGAAGTCTTTCCATTTCTCTCTCAGTTTCGGCTGCCGCTTGTTTAGCCAATGCTTGCTTTGCAATGGTTCTTTCAAACGTTTGCCATCTTTGTTTTAACGCTTTTGGATTGACCGGTTTTGGCGGTGTTCTGCCAGCAGCTTTCTGACTCAAACCTCTGTCCCGTTTTCTTAACGCAGATACCTCTTCTTGCTTACGTCTAAGCACCACCTCCTTGATCCTCTTATCTGCCTCAAGCGTTCGAATCACATTCGCATTTTTCCTACTTTCCTTACGCAATTGTGCTATTTCTCTATTACGTCTAAGTTCGTTCTCCTTATGTTTCTGCGCTTCCTCGCGCATTTTATTCAGAAGTTTCACCTTCGCCCTCTTCATCTCCGCCAATTCATTTCGCAACCCCCTTAATCTATTTTCATTTTGAGATTGGCTCTTCACTAATCTTGCGTGTTCCTTCTTTGCAGACTGCAATAGTCGCACTTCCTTTTGCATGGCGGATAGCTTTCTCTCATATTCGTCCCGTAATTTCTTTACTTTTTCTGTTGGGGGTGTCGGCTGCTGTTGCAAAGACTGCAATACCTTATCTCTTTCTTCTTGAGTGTCTTTAATGCGAGCTTGTAATTGAGTTAGTTTATCTTCGTAATGCTGTTTCATAGTATGCAGACGTCGTTGGGAGAGTTCCAGCTCTTGTATTAAACGTTGTTTTACATCAATATCCGATGTTAAAGCTTCCAGTTCACGACCCATAGCTGCCTCTTCTTCATCTTCTTCTACATTAAAAATTCGTATGACGATGGTTACTTCTGTCCATTTTCAAAGCGCTATATTTGAATGGACGATAATATTTATAAAAATTTACCTTTTCTATCAGAATCGTCATCTGAATCGTCCTCGCTTACAGAATCTTGTCCTGTCTCTGCATCATCACCGTCACCATCGTCTCCCGGTTTACCAGAAGTGTTAGTTGAATATGACTGTTGTTCTTTTAATGCAGTTAAAGCCTCGATTTCTTTTTTCACCTCTTTCTTTGCATCATTTAATACTGACGTAGAATCACTATGAAATATATAGCCAGAATCGCCATAGGGATTGGCCGCATTAACCTGCGTAAAACAAAATGCAGTTAAAGAATGAATAATTAGGCACAGAAGTAATAGATGGGTTCTTTTTATATTGCTTGTGGCCTACCTGTATTTGTCGTTTCTTTAGCTGTTGATACATAGCCTCTGCTTCTAAGAAACGAGCACGTAATTGTTCTATCTCTTGAATATATCCTTGTACTAAACTCGTTACATCGGGATTTTCACCTGTCGACGACACCCAATGACCAGCAGCTTTTTCTGCCTGTAGAAGAACATTTTTTGCAGTTAATGCTTCGACTGTTTCTGAAAGAGCTTTGACTCTAGTACGGAGACTTTGTAATTCACTATTTAACATTTGATTCTCGTGCCAAGCATCATTAACACCATCTTCGCCAACAACTCTTTTGCCTAAAACATGAATGGGTGATGTTTCAATTTTAAAAAACTTATTTTATTTTTAAAGTTTGTGCTGTGTATCTCCTTGACATTACCTTGTCTATACTCCATTAATTCTAACTGAAGTTGCTGTATTTCTCTTCGAAGAGATGCAATTGTTCTTGAGCTCTTGTCTTGATTAATTGTAACTTTATTCTTTATATTTCGTGCTCTGTTTGCATACTTTAGGGTACTTAATGTTTCCATGAAATCTCTGTCACTTGGCGATACACAGGCTATCATAACAGTTTGGCTGTTACCTATAAATAGCAACATTCGTTATTTTATTTGCATACGAACAACTCTATTAACAGTTGTTTTATGGAAATATTATATTTTCTCACCTCCTAGTGAATCTTGCAGTAGCCTGGTTAACTTAGAATCTCTGTATGGAACATGCAAGGCTCTCTTTGTCTTGTCACCAAGTGCAGAAATTACATTACCTAGAGCCAACTATAATGTAAAAAACAATTGTTCTAATATTCATTGGTACATTTTGTTATTGTTCATATAATACTATGAGCACATTACCAATCCACAATTAATAGATATGCCCTCTTTTGCCCTATCTCCTGTAGCACCGGTTCTTTTTAGCCTTTCCGATCCTGCTAGATCTACAAAGTGAAATTTAGCAGTTAAAGTTTCAAATTCACTGGCTGGCTCTGTGCCGCTTGTATCAACATCAGCATCCGGATCTTCAACCCTTATACATCTCTGCTGCTTTATGTATAAAGTAAATATTGCATGCGATCTTGAGGATTGTGTATTCATTTGTGTAGATCCAGTTGTACGTGACAATGCCCCTATTCTTAAATATTCTAATGCCTCTTCTGGACTAGTAACAATCCGTGGTTCCACTCCAGCCAAATGAATGTTGCCCGAGGGATCCTCGTGAATACGTGCACCACCTCTAGGTCCACCTGGACCTAACAAGTCTTTCAAGTCTTCATTATACAGTTCCAAAAATTGTGCGGTAACCTATTAACAAGTGATAAAAAGATACAAATTAAATGAGAGATGCAACTTTATTCCATAACAGTAAATTTATTATATTACATAAAAATGTCCTTTATTGAATATTCTGAACCTTAAATTCTGGTGGCATTTGGGCACGTTCTCTGGCATGTTGTTGTTTCTCAGCAATCCCATTAAATAGATATTGAATAGCTCTTGGAATAATTCCAATCATTCCTTCACCAACTTCCACGTCAAAACCAGTACCCATGGTATATGTTTTACCAGAGCCAGTTTGACCGTACGCAAGAACGGTTGCATTATATCCATCTAAAGCACCTTCTACTAAGCGTGCAACACATGCTTCATAAATTGGGCTCTGTCCGATACCAGTGTCGAAAACATAATCGTACGTAAAGGCCTTGTCTGGTCCAAGAAAGACCTGGGGTTCACCTGCGGGTACTTGTGTACATATTCTACACATATCAATTACTTCCCGTGCTACTTGAGGCCTTATTCTGTAATTAAAGGAATTGGTTGTAAATTACAATAATTTCATAGTACCGTATAATATAATTTAATTTTAAGCGATATAATATAATTTTAACTGGAAACAAAATTAAATTCAGTTCCGAAATTTGATACACGAGTACATCGAACCAATGCATCGGATCGATGCATTGATATTCGTACATGCATAATTGTATTGTATCATAGTATATGTATTCAAGGTGTCATAATCGGCATTGCGTGAGTGTACATCAGCTGTTATATACCGCGCGTCATATACATATACGTACAAATCATCCGCGCAACGGTAAAGAATTGTGGCGGTGCGGTGGTAGAATATAGCGGAAGAACAATTATTCAAGAATGCTTAAGTAAAAGAAAAATGGAAAAAAAATGGGCGGATAAAAAGAGGTGTGACAAGCAGAAACTGGTTGTAACATAGTAAGTTTACATAGACAAGGAGCGACCATGGTGGGAGGATCGAAATTCATTCATCGGTAATCTCGCCGTATTTTTTTTCTTATACAACCAGTAATAAAACCTACGCACCTGCCTCTTTAAAAGGAGATGTTATGCGATTAAAGTTTGCATTGCTGTGCTGCGTAGAAAAGAATAATAAGACACTCTAGAAGCGAAATAGCTCGATCAAGATATCGCGGAAAAATTGACGAAAATGAAATCACGAACGGAAAATGAACCCTCGACCCTCCTAACAAACTTGGAAGAGAACACATACTTTATTACAGTACAATCTGGGAAATAACTTTTTATACTTATTTTTAAGATATGAATGCTACAGAATTAGTTTTAAAAAGAGCTGTTGAAGTATTACTACATTTGACACATATCTACAATATTGAGTATTGAGAGAAATCGGTAACCATTTCGAAATGTGAAACGGTCTATATGTATAATGGAATTTTCTAAAATCACGAAAGTGTGACATGAACCGATATGCTTCGCAATTGTAATTATACGACTCATAATACCGAGTTGTCGAGTTAATAAAGAAAAAAGAAAAAAAGTAGATAAGATACAGAAGGAAAACATGTACATATATCAGAGTATTAATGAAACGTGAATATGTGTATTGGAAAAATTTAATGCTCTCTAAACAGCGAAATGTTTGCACTTCGAATTCGAATGATATTTCGCGCGAATCATAATATCATTATTAACCAAACATCGTCAGCATTACAGCTGTCAACGCGTAAGTCATATTGCTAGTGTACAGCAATTTAGCTCATTGAACGATAAAGCGTCTTTCAAAGAAACATTTTGCGAGTCTTTTTAAAGATATCGCCTACTTACCGTACAGCAACACGTACACTCGTATCATCGGCCATTTCGATGTGAAAATATTGTGCAACTTCTTAGATTGTGAAAAGCAGTAAAAACTTCACTGAGAAAATCAAAACGAAACTAGTGCGATTAGGCCGAAAATTAATAGGCAATGGCTATAATTTTTCGATACGCGAAAATACGAAATGCGCACGCGTTACTAGATGCAGTGGCCGCGAAAATTCCGCATCTTTCGTAGCGATCGCGGGCACCGACGTTAGTAAAGTCCACTCAAACATTTCTCATAATGAAAGAGAAGCTCTATCCTAGTCGCGTCGGCTCAAGGACTACGCGATCTTGGACCGAAATCATACGTGACGGACATCTTTGATTCCTTATGCCATAAGTTGTCTTTGTAGCATCATCTGTCGTCGATCCTTCGAACTGTAGCGATCTCGACGACTTGGCTTTTATAACTTTGTACTTTATCGGTCGTTAGTAAAGTCATATGAAACTACTGATCATGAACAACGTTCACTTAACAAACTATTATTTATTAAAGCATTTTGAGGCAGGAATCGTTTCTTACTTATTTGTATTATGAGACACTATCTTTTCGTAAAGCTTTTTATTTATAAAATCAAGTTAGTTAATACAGCTTGGAAATCATATTGCTTCTTTTTTTAAAATCTTTTTGGATTAATAAATTACTTAACTGCAGTCGTGGCTAACTTTTAGGTGAACCAATAGAACTATTTCAATAAATAATACTTCTTTCAATTGCATTGTTGCTATGTCTGTAGTTTCATTCGCTATTCCATTTTATTTCCACCATGTTCATACAAAAAGTTAATTGTTCATTCAACAGCATTTCAATAAAATATAGTGATTAGTAGTAACGTTTGTTAAAACATGCAAAAGGTCAGTTAGATGCTAGGTAAACTAATATTCCAGGGTTTTTAGTGTTTAATTTTTTTTATTCAATAATACGAATAAAGCGCAATGTGACATTTGTAGATATTAACGGTAAGATTTCTGGTATCGTGCCCTGGCACCTGGACCACCAAATTTCTTTGGTTCACACCGCCTCGGATCAGCAACCAGAAGGGTTCGATCATACTGAATGAGAATATCCTTTACTTCCTTTTTACTTGCTTCGTCGACATCTAGAAAAAGACATTTAAAATGTAAATACATGGATACACTTCAGTTTCTAACTAATACTTACACTTTTGGTAGTATGCAACTAGCGCCTTGGAAATAGCTTGACGAATAGCATAAATTTGTGCTACATGACCACCACCGTTCACTCTTACCCTGATGTCAACTCCAGAGAACTTTTCCTGCACAAGAAAATATAACAAATCAGTGTCATTAAAATAAATATATTATTATCGGGAGGAATATGTATATGCTTCCTCAGTATACTTATTTTTGTAATCATGAATAGTCATGTTCGGAATAAGAAAACATCACAGAACAACTTCAAAATAATTGAAACATATTCTTCAATGGGCAATACTGTATCAGTAGGAACTTGCGAAGTACTCACTTTACCGAGCAACAAAATGGGTTCCTGTAGTTTGTACTGTAGTACACGAGGTTCAACCAGTTCCAATGGGCGGCCATTTACTCGAAGGTTTCCACGGCCCCGTTTACAGTAAGCAACCGCAGTTGCGCTTTTCTGTAAATATAAACGTGTACGTTTGAGACAACATGCCCAAACATAACCTTACGCGTTTACTTGGCAGCTAACACTTACTTTGCGTCCGAAGACTTGCACGGACTGGATCGGTTCCTTTTGTTTCTGAAAGAGAAATTGCACGTCAGTTTCGTATGAAAGCGCATATCTACTTTTATTAACACCTTAGGAGTTTAGGATGGTTGCAGTGCGAAAAAACTCACCTTCTGCATTTTGGAAAGCACGTCGTGAAAAGGAAGTAGAACGATAGGGGCGCGATGTTTTCGGCAGTGTTGCTACGTTAGTCAAATGTATGTCTCAAACAATTTCCGCTCAGTGGCGCGATATTTGAATCTAAAGAGTCCAAGCTCTAGGAATTGTTATATACTGAAATATTAAATCTTTTCGCGATGTTAAATATGTTATGCCATTCGTAGCGACTGCAATTAAATATATTTGTGCATAATTACATATTTACATACGACAGTGGACTTATTTCGTTACCGTAATATAATAGCGCGGCAGTTTAAAAATTATCGCACATAATTCGATATTTTCGAGATATCGAAGCGCCGTAACTTTAAAATTGTAATGGCCGCTGAGTACTTTGCACGAGTTAAAATCAGTTTTCTTTTTTATATAGTATTTGGCCATAATTAGTAATTAAAGAAAGTCGGTGTATCTTAATTTCCCTTTTTTATTGTCAAATACAACTACTTCCGAAGAGAATCACTATCTAAAGTGAACAGAATCATGGTACTCGTATACATTGAAATTTTTCAACCAATGTTTCATTCCTTAGCATACGCTGAGACTTTCTTATGCACGTTGTTTGAATTTCAAATATTTACCCTTTTAGGTAAGGAAACGAGTTATTTTCTTATCTTTATCGTAACGATACTTCATACGCAAGGAAATAATTCGTGGCGGGCGAATTTTGAAATCTAAGTAATAATCTTGAACACTATGAATCACGTAGAAAAATTGATAACGAAATCGACCGTGAAGTAAGAAATAAGTAAGTTTACTCCCATTTATTTCCTTATGTATCTAATTTATCTTTTTTTTTTTGCTTTATGTATATTGATTAACCCAACTTATTATTTATCTTTAACTTGAGGTGTATAATGATTAGCCTGCTAGCTATTACTGACCGCATTGCTATTCCGCATTGAATTCTCACCACACATAAAGTTGCAAGGTATATGAATTGAAAAGAATATGAATATGAATATGAATATGAATATGAAAAGGTATACACAGAAACAGTGTGACACACAGGAACAGTTATAATTAAATTACGTTTATTTGTTTTTTTTTCATTACAAGCTTTATCTTAATATAACAATTTAATTTTCAATATTAGCAATTACATATGCATATAGGTATAAAATCGATGAAACTCCTAGCTCTTCGTTTTATTGTATCTCTTTTTACATGACGCCAGGACATCTTAATATTAATACTGACTTGCATTCCTTTTACCTCTAAACAACAGATGTTAAAAGTCAGTATTGCAATTTCAATAAAACATTACATCGGTACGAGCATATCGTGTAGTTTACTTACAGTGTTACAAAGCTTCATGTATGGCATTTAAGAGCGCATTTTTTTTACCACAGTTACCATGGAAATCATCAGTATCGGTAGCCCATATCATAGCACCGCCAAGGCCCTTTGATTTAATATACTCTACTTTTTCGCCAATAGACCTAAGAAAAAAAAAGTTTTAATGTTAAGCATATTCATTCAACAGCTAATTCACACTCTATCACATACTTACTTAGGGTCATCGTAAGTTATCCATGTTTTACCCTTGTAAGCGTAAGGAACGCGTTGTTCCTGGTCACGGACAATGGTCCATCCACCTTCTTTAAGCATCACACAAACCTCGTTATATCCAAGGTAACCTTCCTCGCCAGTATATGGACCAGATTTTCCAGGTCCACTAGACGGATCGTAGAGCTGGTGTTTGCCAGCATTCTTCAGCATAAAACTTCTTCCATAGAATGGAAGACCTACGATAATCTTATCAGCCGGGGCGCCTTGCGACAACCAATAATGGACAGAAGAGTTCTAAAATAGATATGAAACAATTTTTGAAATGAAAGTAGAAACTTTCATGTTCGAAGCAAGGAGCAATTATACCTACCACGTTCAATGTTCTCTGGTAGGAGTCGTCTTTGTGAGAAGCGTACAAAGGAGAGTTCATACCGGTGTATGAATTCCAGGAGCCGTTGTAGTCGTATGTCATTATGTTAATGAAGTCCAAGTATTTCGCGATTTTAGCAATTTTATAAGATTTTGCGGAGGAATCAGGATCGGCAGCAACAGCAGCGCTGAGACTATAACCATTCTTTGAAAAGGCTTCTTTCAGCTCTTGCAACAAGTCCACAAAGTTTTGCTTGTCAGATTTGTGGCTACCGCTGCCTTGGTTCGGATATTCCCAATCAACGTCCAACCCTTCGAAGCCATATTTCTTCAAGAAGGCCACCGAGTTCTTGACGAAACGGCTACGGGCTTCCGAATTGCCGACCATAGCAGAGAAACTCTTAGATCCTTCACTGGCACCCCCAATTGAAATTATAGGCTTAGCACCGTGACTTTTGATGTAACTGGTGAATTGGTTCAAGTCTTCATCGGTGGGTCGTCTTATATCTCCGTTACTTTTGAGACCACCGAAAGCGTAGGCAACGTGTGTGCATAATTGAGCCTCGACATTCTTCATAGTATATTTACCGTCTCCGGATCGGTACATGGCCCATCCTTCGTAGTAGCAAACGACTTTTTCTGAACGAAAAAAAGGTTAGTACGTTAATGGACCAAATGAATAGGATTTCAACGAAGCTTTTTATCTTACTCACTCTTTGCAAAAGAAGTTGCGCAGATCGCCAAAAGAGCGATCAGAAGTGTAATCTTCATCTGTAAAAAAAAGAAATAGTAGTTTTGTGGTCTGTATGAATAGTGTATGACTATTGTAGTACTGATAGAGGATGAATTTTCGTGCCTTGAAATGATTATTTTTATTAAAAAGTTCTTGGCTTTTCGAATCGAATATTGTGATGCTCTCGATATTCACTGCTTTCGCTGCAATGAGCGAATCGCTGCGAAACGTTATTATATAGGGTCCATTGCTAATTATTACAGACCAACATTTATCGGTATATTTAAATATTTAGTGCACATGCTATGAGTATGCAGGGCAAATATTATTTTAGTCATTCTTATCGTATGTGTACATTAAACAAATATCTAACGAAGTACGCTGTACTCCTTTTCCTCTTACCATACGTTTAATGAACACTTGTGTTCATAATTGGCCCGTAAATTATAAGTGCTTCGTGAAATGCGTTAGTATTGGCACTCGTTAGTTCTGTGAAAACAATTGCAATGTGTCCCAATTAGAAAAGTGACGAGAACGATAAATTAAAAGGAATACGAATCTATCATGATATAATATAAATAGCTTCCAAAAATCATCACGTCAATTCTACAATTATAATACTAAATATTCTTCATTCAAATGTAAGACACCAAAACCAGCACAATTAAAATTATTATAACAAGTGTAATGTTAATTATCATATTATACCTCGAGATATATGTAAATTTTTTAATAGGCAATCGTTGTTTAGGTGTGCAAATTATTGTGAAATATTGGTAGGCATATAATATTATTTTTGTATTGATTAACCCATTAATTTTAATTGGCACGAAACATTTACTTTAAAGCGTTCCAGTCGTATTAAAAAATTAAACACAATTGTATCCACGCCTGATTATACGACCTAGATTCATAACTGCCTGCCGGGTTGCCTACTTTTAGGCTTCACATAGCTATTCTTCATCTCTCCGACTAGAACACGAATCTATAATTTTTATATTCTTTACCTTATTTTCGCTCCTTCTGATATAGACTTACTCTTTGAAAGGTTTTCTATCTATTTCAATTATTTATCAACTTGTCCAATATATCAGAATTAACTTGAGTAAAATTAAGGCCAATAAAACGCCGTAAGGACCGTTCTTTCAAATAATGTTTATTTTTTTCAATTTTCTCTTGCATTGAACTTTAAAATGTACAGAAACACACACAACTTGGGAAATATAATTGATACAATTGGATGCTGTTAATGCTCCTCGAATCAACAGCCAGGTACTTCACTCCTGTAATTACAAGTACTGATCGCTGGGTCGAAGGCAAGATCGTCAGGGCATTCGAATCTGTGTGATATAAACTTGCCCTGCACACGTTGACAATAATAGAATACCGAACAGATTTTTGGATCTCGAATGTAGCCCTCGCGACTGCACACATTGGCCGATGGTGATGTTGGTGGTGGTGGTGCCGAAGTTGACGGTCGTACAGGTGGTTTCGTAGGGACTGAAGATGGAACACGTCCTTTTAATACTGCGTTCAAGGTATTCAAAACGGGATATTCTTCACCACAAGTACCACGGAAATCGTCAGTTTCGATACTCCACACCATAGCACCGCCAAGACCCAAGGACTTAACATACTCTGCTTTCTCACGAACAGATCTAAAAGCACAGACACACGACTTACCAAACATTTCTAATTCACAATCATTTTAAACTACCGTTCCTAAAAATTTGCACATCGTATACTTACTGAACATCATCATACCCGACCCATTGATTTCCTTTGAAGGCATAAGGGACATGTTGTTGAGATTCGCGCACCACGTTCCAACCACCTTGACGAATGAACGAGCAGATTTCGTTGTAACCAAGCATGCCAGATTCTCGCGTGTATGGACCAGCGTTTCCACCGCCGACAGTTGGAGCACCCACACCATTATTCTCAGGCTTCGCCAAACTAAATGATCTTCCATAGGTAGGGACACCAAGGATAAGTTTATCAGCCGGCGCCCCTTGCGAGAGCCAATAGCGAACCGCCGAATTCTAAGGGACAAATATTCATTGCATCAACACGACCGTGGGCAATATTTTCATCGAGAATTATTTATTATTGGCAAGAAATGAATGCGGACGCGTACCACGTTCAACTTTAATTGGGCCCCAGATTCCCGCGAGGATGGATACAGCGGCGCGTTAAGTCCAGCGTAATTGTTCCACGACCCATTTAAATCGTACGTCATCAAATTGATGAAATGAACGTGCTGCGACAATTGCGGAATGAGGTACGACTGTGAAGCCGATGCCTCAGCTGCAGCAACAGCCACACTGAGAATATAACCGTACTTGTTGAACTCGTTTCTCAATTCCGCAAGCAGGGCGATATAGTTCTCCCTATCGGCTGGTTTACCCTGACGTTGATTAGGATATTCCCAGTCGACGTCGAAACCGTCAAAGTTGTGCTGTTTCAGGAATTTAACAACGTTCTGAACAAAACGAGCACGAACAACAGGACTCCCGACAACTTCCGAATATTTCACGGATCCTTCGTTCCAGCCACCTATTGCCACCATGATCTTAGTACCCGGGCTCTTTTGACGAAGTCTCGTGAATTTTCCAAAACCATCTTTGCCGGTTGGGAGATCTAACCAGCTATCTAATACGTTCACGCTGCCATCGGTGCCAATGCCAACGAAAGTGTAAATCAGATGTGTGCATAGATTTGGATTTATGTTGGACACCTCGAATTGACCGAGTCCTGGACGATAGGCAGCCCAGCTGCCATAGTAGCAAACGATTTTTTCTGTCGAATACAAATGTTTCGTTATGTACCATGTACATCTATTGAACTAGCCTGAGTCTTATTGAACTGTAATAGAATCGAAAATCGGGGGACTGATCGACGATGTCGATAAGGTACTCTTAATATTCAATGTAGATAAATTAGTATCGATACTTACTGTCTGCAGCAATGCCAGTAATGGCAAGTGCCAGGAAAATCGCCAAGAAGCTTGCCTTCAGCATCTGGGAATGGAATAAAAACGAGTTTTAAAATTTAAAGGAAGGGCGATCCGATAGTTCCACGTTCGAGGCAAAAGATTATTGAACATGTTCACCGTAGCTATAAGTATCCGACAGGCCTTCGTGTTATTTGAATCGGTATGATCGAAAGATTTTATAGGTTCCTAATCATAGTATACGTCATATGCTCTTTTGTCCAACTGATTCTTATCTATCTCCTTAAATGGTTATCAAGTATTATATAAAAAGAATAAACATGGTTCTAGGTCCTTGACAAAATACGTGAAACATTTTGGTACACTCAGACACATTTATGTAAATAGTTACAGCTGATTATATGTTGTAAGGGAATTCCAATTAAGCAAGTGGTCATACATAGCACATGATGGTTAAAACCGATTTGTTACAAAATTGGTATGTTTAGTCTATAGATTCGCAGAGAATGAATATTATATTTGCTATTTCACTATCTATCTAACTTCTGTATTATTACAGATATATAGAAATAAAATTAAGTCGAGTCATTAGATACGTGTCATTAAACCGCGATATTAACTATACTATGCGGAAAAACATTGGACAGATAATATAATAAATAGTATTTTTCTTTGTTATTCATGCCTCACTAGTTTTAAATATCAATTAAATTGAGGAATTATTTAAAAAAACGTTACCTCTCTCACGATTACGGCGTTAAGACTCAGCCTCGTTCAACAATGTTAATACTTTACAAGCAAAGCAGTTCTGTTAGTTCTGAACTCCTTTATCGTATATCAGATATCGATAATGAATGGTGTACTTTTAAATTTTACTTAGACCACAGTTTTATATAGTAAAGTACCGGTTTATAGCAAACAGTGCATCATCAAAGATTCAATTATCTCGGGCTTTTTTGTTTCCTGGTATCTGTTATCATACAATTTATCAATTCCGGTACATCATTGCCAAAACTGTGTTGATATCATATTGATATCAATATGGATTATATTTAAAAATTTCTAAGGAATTTAGATAGTACGACGGTTTAGGTTCGAAAATAGATAGCGCAATGATAAATATAAAAAATAAATGACATTGAAAACATTTTTATTTGCTTGTTCCGGCACATGTTTGTGGACAAATTTCTGACTGTTTTTCATTTAAATAACACTAAATGGTAAATGCAGAATATCACGTTCATAAATAACGCGAATGCGATGTCACAATTGAATTAATCATTTTTCTACCGAATTTTACGCGTGACATGTGATAACGTTACGCGAAATATTACAAATATAAACAGATGTTTCAGTTATTAACTAATGAGTGGGGAATAAATGTATTTTTAAACCTTTGATAATGAAAGGGAGTTGAAAATATTTTTCAGAAATGATAGACAATTATTACTCATATATTTACAAATTAAGTTTTATTCATATACATTTTTTTTATAAGGTCATAACAAAATATTTTAGAACGTATGTTGTCTGCTATTAAATTACAGTAATATAAACAGAAATGACGTTGACTGCATATATAATAAGTATAATTAATTAAATTTCCTATGCTTTGCCATTCGATTATTTCTTTTCAACGCCTGACGACGCATATATCTCCAATATTGTTTTGTGTTAGGATCTAAGTCTTCTATTTTCGGTGGAGTTGTTCTAATGCTCCACAACCATTCAGGATACTCAGAATCCGGCTTCAATTTAACATCTTCTCCTTCCTTATAAATATTTGTTCCACATGCATAAGTCAGTAATCTGTTAATATCCTTTTCCACTGGTAAGTCTATTTTCTGTTTTACCATCTTTTGTTTCTTTTTATCGACTGCAAAATAGGATAGTGTAAATAAGACTAGGTTACAAGTATAAATTTTTATTTTATGTACAGATTTATGCAAATCTAGACCGCGAATAACCTAAATACTATACGATACAAATATGTAAAATATCGTTTGACAGTATAATTTCTCAATAGAGAAATAACAAGTTTTACAAACGAAAGAAATATGAAACATGTGACATAACCTCTATTATGATAACATAAATAATACTAGTATTAAACATAATGATCAGGCAAAAAAAATTATCATTTACCTGCATAATGCTGTGTCTGTATTGCATATTGTACTGGAATAATAATGCTTTCTCCAATTCGAGATAATCGTAAAATAGACAGGAGGGACATTGTATCTTTGTAAATGATAACACAACAAATTCTAAAGTACTAAATTCCCCAACATCATTTACGAGTAATATCGGTAACCTGTAATGTAAGCTCAAGTGTAATTAATTGCCATGCACATATTTTCGCCTTAGTGTTATTTGATTCAATCTAAGGTAGAAGTGTAATATAACATTAATAACAATGTGAGAATTTGTTATATATTCCACTAGTGGTACTGTATTTTTTTCAACATAAAGTAATAGTAGATGTAAATTATAAATACGTGAATTTTCTTCAAGTATCGTATGATCAAATATTTATGCCTATATGGGATTCTTTTATAATAATTATGAGATTTTGTATTATAATTCTGTATGTGTATTGTGACGCGAAATTTTGAAATAGTGACAAGGGTAACGAGATCAAATGCGCAATAACAAACAATAAAGGGACAATTTTGCATTGGGCTTCTCCGTACCTTCATTTATTACAAAAAGAAAACAGAATAATTGGTTATGATCGTGAATGTATCCGTACCATTTTAAATGATTGAAATTAAGTTTGCAAACTTGCGAGTTAATATAGTAATTATCTTTTTATGTTTTGGTTATGTAATGCCAGTGAGCAATGATAGAACAACGCGGGTATGTTCGATTTCACTGCAAATTGTTAATGAATATCACATACAGTATTCTGTAATATAAATCAATATATGTAATGAATGAGAAAACTCATGTATATTCATTTAAAAACAAAGATCTAAATTTTCCTTTGATTTTTCTTGTATCGTAGGTTATGTTGCAATTCGATTAACACATGTCATTTCAAATTTAGGGGAGAACCGTAACATTTGGCATAAAAGGAATCAAAGGAAAGTCGATAGAAACTCGTATAATTAACCAACAGGAAAATAATTTCTTGAGAATTGCGCCCGCTTTACCCATATTGCCTGAAGCTACTTTACCATCGAAGTTATCTAAACGTCGTTATAATACATTTAGGTACTTATCAAAATCAGTACGACAAATATATTTTATTAAGAATATAATTGTGATATCGATCACGAATCGTGTAACAGATTCCATATGCTAAAAATATTTATACACTTTTTAAACATAGCGCAGCAGAATCACCGTTTAACATAGAGCATGACAAACTTGACAGTTCTAATACAGTTAGTTTACAATGGACAAGCGAAGGAAACACTGTTGTGGCAACAAGAACCGCCGTAGAAAAAGAAAAAAGTCCTGACAGGATCTGTCTTGATAGGCGAGGACTTACTACATTTCCAAATATAATTGGTGAACCACGTTTACGCTTATTGTCTCTCCAGCATAATCTTCTTACAAAGATAGAAAATTCAAATTTCTCGCAGTTAATAAAATTAGTATTCCTCGACCTATACGATAATCAAGTTGAGAGGATGTGCAATTTTGAAATATTGGAGAATTTGAGAGTGCTATTGATTGGCAAAAATAGATTGAGAAGAATCGAGGGATTGAAGCAGCTTTCTAAACTAGAAGTTCTGGATCTCCATGGCAATCAAATTGTACAGATTTCTGACTTGAATAATCTCGCGTCCCTAAAAGTATTAAATTTGGCTGGGAATAATGTTAAAGTAATTGGTCACCAAGATTTCCAAGGATTAACATCTCTGAAAGAGTTAAACCTCAGGCGTAATAAAATCAAGAAATTGTTATGCTTCGATGAAATGCCGCAACTGCAAAAGTTATATTTAAGTAACAATGATATACATAAGTAAGTATCTTCTGTGGTTATATAGAAGGATTGTATATTTATAAATTGTAAAGTATCTAACAACATGTCATATTTTAGAATCGAAGATATGGGAAGCATCGCTAAAGTGTTGCAATTGAAGGAAATAACAATCGATGGGAATCCTGTAACATTGAACGGAGACTATATTTCTTTTCTTGTGTCATATTTATCAAACTTACAATTTATATCAACTATGCCAATCACCGAGCAAATTCGAAGATCTGCTATGGCTTGGAGAACTACAAAAGAACAAAGTAATTCCACTTTTTTAAACCTTAGCACACAAGTTTGTATGAATGCTCGAAGGGAAGAAGTCATATCGAATGCTAAAATAAATTGGGAGCTTCATAGATACCATTCTAAATCTTCTGCAGATGATGCTAATAATAGGCACAATGTTCGGAATAATAACGTTAATGCAATGCAAGTGCAGAAATCGAATAAATTTAATACGACGAAACCAAAGAGCTTGGAGAAAACAAAATCGAAAACTCACGGGAGTTTGACATCTATAAATGAAAACATAGAGGCAACAAAAATAAGCATTAAAAAAAGAAGTAATTCTAGCGATAACTTATTTAGATTAAAGGATACAACTAAGGCATACCCGTTAGAATTTAAACTCCCTCCAATTTTAGATTCTATTGTCGATAGTTTAATAAATACCAAAGTCGATGAGAAAGCGAAAAAAAGATTAATAAAAGGAAAAATCAGTAGTGATGCTGATAGTACTACGAGCAGTGATTCAGAAACTTTGGAAACCCATGAAAATTTAAAACGTTGCTTGAAATCTTGTTTATTGAATTCCAACAACTATATTTCCCCGCATAATGTTAACGATATTGATAGCAGTAAAACATTTGATTCTATTAATGTATTTTCACCGATAGAAATTGTTCCTGAGAGAGACAATAAGAGTTGCGAGACATTAAACTCCCCTAATCAATCAGTAAACCACAATGATAAACAAGATTTAATTAAAATTCCTTCAAATTTAAAACTTAATAGTCAGCAAGATTTGCATAGTTGCCAATCAAAGTCAAGCATCAGATCCTCTGGGTATTGTTCCCTAAGTTCTAAAACAAACAGCATTGATAGTTGTAAATCAGTGTTGAGCGATTTTAGTACGTCGTCTACCACCAAAAGTGCATTGCAAAAGTATAAGAATTCAGAAAAAGATAAGAATAGAGTAAAGAGTGCATACATGAAAAAAACAGTATGCTATAGGAGTAATAGAGCAGCTACTGCTAGAGCTAAGTATAGAGCCGTATCACCACCAAATCCAGCTCCAGTACCAAATCCACCGAGAGAAAGAGAACAAGGTATGAAGTAATAACATATTTATCTATCAGGTATCACTCCTGTAAATGCAAAACTGTGTTTACAATTTTGATAGGAGGAGATTATTTAATAGAAATCGTGGGTCGTTGCTTGAATATTTATGGCCAAGGCGCATTACGTTTTATCGATAGGCCATGGGATTCTTCAAAAGCTCAGGACGTTAATGTAGTGAAATTTAATTATGTACAATTCAATGACGTGGCCAAAGTTTTATGTAAAATAAAAAATAAGTTTCCAAACATAGAACATTTTATGTTCAAAGAAACTAATATTAGTTATCTTGGACAGCTGAATGCTCTAGCTGAAGTGCAAGGATTGACAAGTATTCACATAGACACAGGAAATCCAATTATATCAAAGGATTGGAAAGTTTATGCTGTATTTCGCTTAGCTCATTGGGGCTTAAAACTGATCAATGGGAAAGAAGTAAATATCCTCAAACTTATAAGGAATAATAATTGAAATCGTGTATGAAATTTATAATATTTCGAGAAAACATATTTCTTCCTGATAATTGAAGGTCACAAATGAAGAAATCGATTCAGCAAATAAAGAATATGCTGGTCTTGTTGATATTGTGATGTGTTCACTGCCAGAGTCCTTGTTGCAACCCTTATTACAAAGGCTGCAGTTAGACAAAGTGCAAAGACAAACTGGAGAAGAAATAACTGCCAAACAATTTTTACTTAGCAGTGATCCAGCTCTTAGAAGTGTTGTTGCAAAAGAGGCATTGCAGTGGAGGAAGGGAAGTATAACGCAGGTAACAGAATAAGATCGAACTATTAAATGTGTGATAAGCAACGATACAAAAAAATAAGTTCGAATTAATTTTGTATTTTTTATATTTTTATATAATTTTTCTTTTCTTTAATTTATAGGAGGACCTTATTTGGAGACACAGAGGAAAAATGCATTTACTAAATTTAATAAACCTTACTGTAGATGCAATACAAAAGTTACAATTACTTGAAAATAAATGGCCAAGTATTTTGTATGAAATAATTCACACTACCTTGTCCGACTTTTCAGAAATGAATGCATATATGAAGCGTTGCAGCAAAACACTTGCAAGTGATAAATAAGTAGCACAAAAATTGTTCATCGTATAATTAATTGTACGAAGTTTAATATATTGAAGGAGATGGATGATAGTATTTATTTAAGCATTCCATGTATAAATATATTAAATTATTAATTACCTTATACTTAAGTGAGTGTACGAAGATCCATGTAAATCTGTATGAATTCGCAAATGTTCTTAATATATTCACGTATATTTTACAAATGCAATAATAAATCGTTACTACCAATTACACGGTATGTAGGTTTATTATTATGATCACACGCAATAGTGTATTTTAAATACATGTTACATATTAAAAACATTTCAACTAAAGAGATGTATACATATAATTATTGAGTATATCAAAATTATGATGTGTGGTCATAAAAGGGTGCATTTCATAAGGTTTTTTCAGTTCTTGAATAATTAAATTTCGCACTCTAAACGTTTATTGTTCATAAATTAATAAGATTTAACAAAGCCATAAAGATAGTTATTATTTACAGTAATGAAATGCAATCGTGTGTACACGTGATAATAATACATTTCGTATCATTTTGTTCCAATAATAGATTCTACGCTAAAAGAGATCGTCGACTTCTTCTCCAAACAGGGACCATTCTTAGTCGCGGATATATCATTGCGATCCCTCATCGAAGGAGAAAAATTCTGCAAATTTTTCTTCGTCTTTCGAGGTTCCGTGACCTGGTCGAACCACGGTATCGTGGAGTACACAGCTGGAAATGGCTGTAGCTTGTTGGAACCTTCGGATTCTTGTTTGTAATCTGGATTCTGTGGCAAACCATTCAACAATGGAGCGTCTGCGGTAACTGCAATAAAACAAAAAACGATTCTAATATATAAAAGCATTAAATAAAAAAATATCTAATATAAATTATTATAACAAATAATTAATTTAAACGCTGGAAGAATGTTAAATTACGATATCTCAAATTGTTCTGTATATTAACAGCAGCTGCCGTCATACGTGCGTTACGTTTTACGATTTTCTGAAAATCAACACGCTCTAGTCCAGCTGCTAAAAGCTAACAGAAGCATCGTAAGTTCATTTTATATAAATCACTACTTGATTCTTATCACCGATAAATAATTTAACAATTTCCTCTTTTTTGTCCATTAATTTGCTACATAGTCACTAACATGCTGCAGGTAAACCGTGTATGGCTTTCAATCCGTAAAATCCTTGTGTTACGCTGATGCTGGTCTGCGTAAAGTGCAACTGATGACGCGGAAAGTTCTTTCCCCTTCTGCAAGAAGGTGCTTGATCGGCCTTCAGCAAGTACTGCGAACCGGAAGTATCGATTGGCGTGTGGCAGGCCGTCGAGGCATTTTCACCAAAAAAATTTCCCTGCGCCTGTTGCTGCCTTCTAAGCGCAACCTGTGCAGCCATAACTCGTTGCCTCTCGACCACCAATAAACAGCAAGGGCAACGACAGTCCTTCCACGCACACGATCTCTTGTGACCTTTCAAACCGGAAATCACACCGTGGTTCCTGCATCTGGCGCACTTCGGACTTCTTAAACGTTGCTCGATGCCAGAATTTATTTGGCTCGTACTACCATTTTCAGTTTTCATCTTGAATTGGTCGTACAGTATTGTTCGATCCAAACGTTTCTTCTTCAATGCGTTAGGAATAATGACTATCTCTGATCTCGATTTCACGATCGATTTTCGCAAAACGTTTTAGGAATTATCACTGAGACGGACACCATAAATAATACGCCGATACACTTCATATTGCGACATTGATCACTATGTTGATTATTTACCTATTCGATCTATCGTTATTAAACGATGTTGAACTTTATCATTGGCATACGCGATGCGGTTGCGAATTAAAGTGATATGTGTATAAGGTTGGATATACTTCAGACAATAGTTGTACGAATAACACCGCGTTCACTGAACGTCTCGCAAAACTCCCGTCTAATTGTTCAACCCTTTACAACTTCCTGCAAGCCTCTACCCGAGGAAACAGCCAGCGCGAACTGTTGAATGAGTTATATACATAGGGGAATCTTTTTCCCTCGTAGAAGGAGGCGACTATTCATCTCCTCCTACCGATTCAAAATGTATTTTTAGTGGAGAAAGATGTTCGGATTGGTTCGAAACGCGAAGAAACTCCGCCACCTTCGTGGGCCGAGAGCCAATCGAGATCCGCTGGTAACTTGTTCTTCTTATTGCCATCAACTTGTATCACCTCAGGAAAAAGGGCAAAGATCTCGAACGCGAGCGACTTCTTTGATTACGATCACCCCGAGACGGTATCCTATCGATCTTCCGCGAGCAAATAGGAATCGCGGAGCCGTTTTGCAGGAAACGGTGAAGATTTATCAAGAATGTCTTCTCTCGAGCAACAGAAATAAGCTCGCCTGCGTTCGGCAAAAAAATCTGAGCAAGATGCATCAATTTGTCATCGCGCGGATTAAATTAATAAGTCAACCTTCCGAGCATGCTCAACGACCGTCTGTCCTTCGACGATCTAGACGAATGATTCGTACGCGCAAAAGTCCATTTTATTTTCCAAGTTGAAAAGTGGCGCACGATATTCCTGTGCGCGGAATCGTCGTTGCTTCGCATCTCCCCTTACGAATATGTAAACCCCGACGCTTCCCGTTCATCCGGCCGTTGAAGTGTATAGACTTTTATCCAAAACAAAGGAAGAACATAACATTTATGGCACTCTGGCGTTTAAACGTTGCCCAGCCGTATGAACGCTCATACGTTAAGAAAACATACTCGAAACTAATATTAACTGTGCGTTGGCAACATCCGAGAGGATCGTATTAACGAGCTCTTAGAGCAAGATCACAGAAAGAATGCCATGTGGCCGCAGCTGGCGGTGTGCTCCGTTGTTAGTCTTCCCGAACTCCTCTCTTCTATTTTTGCGGTACAGAATACAACGTAAAGGGGTAGTAGGATGATTGCACTGTCCTTCACTTTTCCGATACTTCGACGGTATATCATATTTTTAGTTGTAACCAACTAAACGCGTCTTTTTCGACGCCCGTCGAGCTCCGCTTCGTGTTGCCATATCTAATGCGCGCTTCGCGCTGCGAATCGAAATCCTCGGGCCGCTTATTTTAAACGATTCTTACAAGAAGCGATCCCTCCTGGACAAAGACATCTCGTTTTAGAAGTCGGCGGTGTTTAGCTGAGGATTTTCTTTTTTTTTTTTTGTTTTTTTTGTTGCTTCCGTGAACGTCGAAAGGAACGAATGATCGGACAAGTTTAAATTTACATCCAGCCAGCGGGCACGCGTGAAACGCACCGCGGAATTTGCCCTAATGAGCGTGGAACGAAGGGGTGTCACTTTAGACGTTCTTTCCCTTTTCCCATCGGCATGGACAGCTTTGCCCGAGGGTGTTGTCAGTGCGGCAAATATGTTGACAGGTCATTCAACATCTTTCCGCCGTTAGTCCACGGCAGATCTTTCGTGCGAGATGCGTGACCGAGACGATGTTGCACCTCGGAATATCCATGGCCAAAATTGGCACACCACCGGTCCCTCTCTTGTGAAAACACCATGGCGTTGGGATCGGGAATTTGAACAGGCTGCTTATTAATAATGCTGCTATTTACGAAGAACGACGAAGGGCTCGAGGTGGGAATAAGTTCCTTTACTTATGAATGCGACGCAATCGTGAAACAATAGGGGAATGGAAGGGAAATAAGGGCACATAGATTAAAATGAGGAGAATTATTCTCGTCCTTCTGACGAATTCTGACATCTGCAAATCGACGCACCTCGCATTTGTTCGCGTTTCGGGTGGCTGTTCACGCGACACGGTTGTCCGGTATCGCGATACACGAAAATTATTAATTTTCGTCCATCAATCTGACAGTTGCGAAAGTATCGCGGTTAAAATTCTCAGGGTACCGTGCGTGCCACTCAGATGCACGACGCCGGAAGGGGTGAGAAGCGTGTGGCCCTCCAAGTTGCAAACATGTTATGCAATTCAAAATTTAAACGATAAATCAAGCGAAGAGAGCATCATCCCCCCGCCCCATTGAGAAATCCGAGATAAATGTTGAATTCGCGGAGTCGTGTGTCATAAAATTTGTGATGCGAACGTTCGCAAGAAGGAAACGCAACGACCATCCCACGTTTATGAGTATCATTTCATTCACCTTAGGTGAGATCTTTGCGCAGGATGTAGATCAACATTTTCATTTCTATCAATGTTGGGAAAAATTCATCGGACAGTAAGAGTAAAATCGGTAAATGATTTCCTCCTTTTTTTACGCAGCCGTAACGCTGGTGAACAACCAGCGTTTAATATCATTGCGATGCCCCATTGCACCCACAATTACGGATGGTATTTAAGTAAGTTTATCGCCGGATTCGCAGGAATGTTTTTCTTCTACATGGTCTTCTTAAAAGAAAGGTGACATTCCATAGAGAATAAAGAACAAACGCTAAGCCTTGCAAAAAGAAACGAAGCCATCGTAATACCGCGTAATGCATGTTGCAGGGAGTACAGTTGCCTGTGCAAAGCAAGGATGAGAGAACAGCTACGGCGGAAAGGGGAAAAGTGAGTCACGTTGGTCATACGTGCGAGATTTCTCCAAAGATAGATGAATTTCTTCCGCAGAAAATAAATATAATTACGCTTGCCAATTCCACGCGGTCAAATTGAAAAATTAATCATTCGAATCATAAAGAGTATCGCGTATCGTATGACCAACGATTACACGCGCATGGCATAATCATAAGTTCTAATACTTAGAACTATTTGCCGCTCCTTAGACAACCAGGCAGATGCGAATGCAAGGAAGGGTAAGCATATACAATCCATCGAGGAAATGATTTAAAACGTGATGCCAGAAATTAAACGTGAATTTCATTGATATGTCTACAGGGCGCGGAAAAAGGTCTATTCTTGCGGGTGTCAAAAACGTTTGGACATGTAAGGATACGCCTACTACAATGACAATAGGGGTGTTTTATTTTTCTGATAATGATAGCAATTCATGTATACTTCTCAGGGTACACGAAGATACAGGAATGGTTCCTGGAGAACGATCCATCGATCATATCGGGGACTGCACTTGCCTTAGAAAGAGGTCCCCCTAAAAATGACAATGGTAATTTCGACTTCACCAGCAAATCGCTGCAAGTCTTACAATCGTGAATAATTTCCATCGAAAAATAGTTCGGTGATCGCGTCCTTGATTCGGTTGCAGACCTATCGTTGAAAAATTGCACGCACTGTTTAACGTTACTCAAACGAAGGACCAAGGTAATTGAAAACGTGCTAGACGAACAGAGTTTCAATTGTGTTAACGTCGAATTGTTTCGTCGGCTTAGTTTACAGAATCTATGACAAGTATGCGAAGGAAACGACAGCATGGACACTGTATTTTTCGCCATTGTAGTGGACAGGTGAGAAGAAGAAAAAGTAAGCAGCACTGCGATTGCCTGCGTGTTTCACAGGACGCCGTTACCAAATACTGGAAATTGTGTGATGAATCAGTGCACGATATAAATGATACCAATGACACGAGGATACCTGAAAAAAATCTAGATGTAAAGGATAAAAATGTAACGTCGCTACGCGAACATAAATGTAAGGAAGAAACTTCGATACAATCTGGCCGGAATGTTAAACATAAAGAAGAGGAAAAAGGTATTTCTATTTATTTCAGTGAAAAAGATTATTGTCCCTTTATATCCCAATTACCCACTCAATCTGCTTAAACTAAATATGCAGGAAATAAAAGCGCCTGCGATGGTGACAAGAAATGTTCCCCCAGGATCGTCCACGAGAATGTGTCGGACAAAGTGAAAATGAGCCGGAGTTTAAATAAAATTAATCAAATTCAGCCAGAAAAAAACATTCCAATGAAATCTTCGAGGAAAAAGCGTTCGCAAAGTGAGACCAGCTTCGCTGAAACGTTTGTCCCAGATAACTGTATGGACTCGATTTTATATCGCGAACTACGTGAAGAGCGTGAGAAATTGTCAAGAGATTGCGTACAAGCTGATAAATATGTCGACTCAAAATTATCTTGGAAGTTAAACGAAGGAAACATGGATAATGTTCACTTACGGCGAACGATAAACGTCGACGGAATTGTTAACAACTTTTCGGATAATACACGCGTACCTTCCCTGACGCACAATCAAAAATACAATTTAAAGCATTCCATAAATAAGTTTCAATCGGCTTCCAGTCTGCCCGAAAAATCTTCCTCGCGCAAAATCGAAACTAACGCAGGCATTTTACAAAGGAGTATCTTCCCCGCCGGTTTTTGTACAAAAATAATAGCCCAGAAGCAACCAAAATTTCTATGCAAAAAGTGTTGTTGCCACGCAAAGTTAGTTACGTCGATTTTCAGCATGAAATTCCAACACGATGTTATTTGATCCCAATTACTGTAAAACACGTTTTTCTTCTTTAGGCTCCTTCATCATTACAATTCGCAGTGGAGCAAAGCCAAAAAGTCATTCTTATCGCAGCTGCAACCATACTTTTCTCCAGGATCGCGGTGTATAAAGCCATCGGAGAATTTCCAATCGCGAAGAACTAATTATCCCAGTGAATGTCTGGAATCGAAAGGGAAACTAAACAATTTTGGCTTTGTCCATGAAAGTTCCTCGAAATGTAAGCGTAACTCTATGCAACGCAAGGAGAGTCCAACTTTAGTCATCTTCAGAAACAGGAGATCCTGCAGATTGAATAATTCAACGAACTCGGCAAAAAGTTCATCGACAACTTCCACCAGCAATATTAAGAGATCTGTTTGCAATAAAAGATACACGCGATCCTCAAGTGGACGATACAAGTACAGTACGTACAGGGAGAAAATAGACACCGCCCCTTTGTTATCGAGTTTATCATCGTTATCGAGTTTATCATCGTCATCGACTTTATCATCGCCCGGACAACGACATTCCTGGACCTTATTGAACTCCGTTTATCAAAAACAAGAACAGATTTCTTCCTGCTCTTGCACGAATATCCAACAGCGGAGGAGAAAATGTAACAGAAATGGGAAACGAACGTTCTCGTACCAGTCCTCCACCTCATCTGTCTGTTCATTGTCATCGCCGTCGACGTTCGACGAAGATTATAGTTTAGAAGAAACGGACGGTGAATTGAAACAAATGGAAAGATCGTGGAGAAGACCCAAACGCCGTGGCCAGGAGAAGAGGAGAACAATATACACGAATGAACGTCGCGTTAAATGGAACATTAACAATCCTTATTAATAGTTGGAAAATGAGAAAACTGTAAATGACTAACTACATGAACAGTATATAGAAAAAATCGAACCGAGATTAGTAATGTAGGAAATATATTTTAACGATAAGAAACGCGCGATGAAAATATAGTACGCCATCCTTTAGCTTTGAGAGTCTTTGAGGGGAGGAAAAAAAATCAACGCGTGTATGTGCCTTGTAACATTTGTAACGCTTGTAACGCTTGTAACGCTTGTAACGCTTGTAAACGATTCTTTTAGCAGAACCATCGATAAACGAGGAATTCAAGCGTGAACACGGTTAAATCATAAATTTATCGTGTGACGATGATACGCAAGCAACAACAGTAACGAGTATACATAATTGGCAGGTACCGAGTTAGCACTGAAATGCCGTGAATAAATTGGACGTGGTGCAAAGGAGTGACGCGTCCCGTTGGACGCTTGGAAAATCTGAAACTCGATTAATATGCGTCGTGTCCGTAGGTGAAGAGTCTATAAGTAGATCTTCTACGGACACGAACGTCAGTCATATTCATATATTATGTTCTGACCTGGTAGACGAAACCCTCCTTTATGCTAACGAGATATCCGCAATAGTTAACACTATACATACATCACGCTTTGCCGCGATATGCATCTTTGCCAAAATTTTCGACTACAATTTAGTTGACAAACAGAATAAAAAGGAAAAGGAACAGATGAAATGATCGTGTGCTTTGTAGTAAAGAGTCCTGTGTTTTGAACGAAAGATTTTATTATTTGTAAAGGATATACATACGTTTATGTATTTTCTGTTTGATAAAAATGTATTTCCTTCGTATTGTAATATATCAACGTTTACGTGCCTTTGTAAAAATTAAATGACTCTTACTTGCTAATATCATTGGTGTTAACTGCGCAATCTATAAATTAATTATTTTTTTTAATTATACTGGCGATAACAGGAAATCATATATAAATATACAAGTAAGAGGAAATTTCAAATTAATTATTCTCGTTTTCACGTTTTAATCGAAAACGTAAGAAAGGGATGCTGGCCGACAGTATTGATGACCCATGATTGCAAAGCCTTCTTTTCCAAAGTTCTCTCGTCTTAATCTACTCGAGAATCTCTCTGAATGGCAGGCTTTGTAAACGAAACGTCGCAGCTGCGTCCCTTTCGCCTCGTATTTTGCACGCATTCCGATGAAATAAAACGAGAACACCAAGGGTGCCGACTTCAACCGAGAAGAAATATTTCGAAACGGGATGTTAAATGAGGGAACTGTCTAACTGTCACTCCAGCTAGTACCCAGTTTCTTTAGCACTTAACGAAAATATGAGCCAAAATGAGTTTATATATTTGCGGTGTCTATGTTACAAATATACGCGTAACACTTTACGGTACAATTTTCTTTGTTAATGACACGGATTCTAATTTTATTTTTGCATCCTAATTCGTCCCTTTGATATCCGTGAAATCAATAACGTTTGATTCATAAATTTATTTTCATATATATTCGATTTATATATAAAAGAAATAATATACAAACAGGATAACAATCTTAAATGTATTAGTACATGAATTATTTTATTCAATAAGATATTCCGAATAGGGAATAATGGTATTTTGCTTAAAAGACTCGCCGATCCATTCGCTTTGAACGATCCTTAACGTCTGAGTATTTTTGTCCATTATATTATGAAGTTCTAAACCGACTGAATTTTTATTAACAAAAACGTGGGTCACGGAATCGTCGATAGTTTCTTTAATGGTTCCAGCCATTAAACGAAATTCAAACTTTGATGAATCTGAACGATCAGTAAAATATCCCACAAAGCTCCGAAATAGAGAGTAAGGTGATATTCCATTGTCGAATAGTTCTTGATCTACTTCTCTCATTTGTACATCGTCAAGTTCAATATCTGTGGCCTGTAATAATGTTACATGGAACAGATAACTTCTTGCAAATTAAAATGTTATTCTACTATGAGTAACTAAAAGTCGTACCATTTCTTCAACTCTTTTTAACGAACGCGATAAACTATCTTCATTCGCATCTATGGTATAATGATCGTAGTAATCATCGTAATGCTGTGCCAGTCTATGTTTTGTTGATTCGCGACTGCATATCAAATCCCAGGGTAAGAAATCCTGTAACACTGGCCAATTCTCTTCTTTGGTAATCCGCTTGAACCATTCTAATGTTACAACGTCGTACTTTTTACTATTTATGATATTTTCTGCCCTGGCCTAAAGAATTTTCCTTAATTTATGATTTCCTTAAAATGTAATAATTTTTTAATGGAAAGATAAAGCTCGATGCATACTTACCGTTTTAGTATTACCGACGATAATGCAGTAACTATCCTTCAGAGGAGTTTGTACAACTTTAGCCCTGTGTTGCATAAGAATTTCTTCAACCTGCTTTTTGGACAATTCATCGTCACCATTTATTACGCAAATTACTTTATTATCTAAAAGTCGCGTTAGATAAACCAGTGGATTGTTAAAGGCGTTATATCTTGTTGGCTTTTCTTCGATTTTTTTCAAACCATGCTTGCTTGTTCTGCGTACTTTACTTTCTGATACTTCTTTTATGTCCTCGTAATTCACTTCCCGCTTCGTTAATTTTTGAATTGGTCGCGTATCCTTAAAATACCGAACAAAAATATTACTTATGCAACTCAGCAAACTTGTGCAACACAAAATTATGTACCTTGATTAACGATAAAAGTTCATTAGTTGTACAAACGCCATACCATGGCTTGTCTGTCCTAATACTCATAACTCTAGGGAACCGTAAACTGTATCCAGTTGGATAATCATTACTTCTTGTCATTTCTGATGCTCGTATAGTCAAAATAATTGAACTCTCGGGCCGAATCCATAAATTTGGTGGATCCCGCTAGAATATTATTAAAATGTTACACGTAAAAATATTTACTTCGCTATAACTTACTTTAGGCGGTGAAATATTTGCGGGACACTCTTTTTGCCATTTGTCCTTAAACATTGCCCATAATGTCTTCAGTTCTTCTATAGAAAGACCACTGCTAACTGATACTAAGGAAGAGAATTTCTTCGGATTTTGACCAGGAATATTTGGTAGATGACCTACTCCCAATAAGAAGCTCTTTATTGTACCCATACATTTTCCATCACCGTAATAACCACCGAGAATAATTAGATCAACGTCTTCAACCAAATCTGGAGAAAACTGAAAAAATAATGCATCTAAGAAGGGGAAAATCAATTCGAAGATGTAAAACATTTTAAAAATATTACCTCAGCTTTTATTTTATAACAACCGGTACCATCCCGCACATTCGGCTTATATTTGCTATCACATTTTTTTATCACGATTCCTTCCTCTTTCTTTTGCATACTTTCATTGAAACCATTACACAATTCCTCGCTATAGAAACATATTTACATAAAACATGGTGTCTAAAAACTGTTAATACAAATTTAATACCTGTTGGAAATTTTGACAGATTTGCATAATAGAAGGCAGTCTTCTTCCTCTTTAAATACATCTTTTAAGACTTCTAGTCTCTTTTCATAAGATTCATCATCAAGTAAAACATCATTATACATAACAATATCAAAAGCTACAAAACAGGGTTGATGATGACTATTTTCCGACAGCTTCTTAACATCATAACTCATTCCTTTAGAGCCTAACACTTTTTTCTCTTTATGCCAACCCATTAATTCGCCATCTAATATAACTGATTTAACTTGTGGATTTAGTAAACGACCAAATACACTGCTCATAAAGCCTGAAATACATATTTACAGTAGTATAATAAAGATGAAGTCATGTTAACAACCCCGTCTAATTGAAGAGTGATTAATATATACCCGAAGAACAAGTTTCTCCGTAACCAGAATTAGGTGTAATATCATATCCTTGTCTTGTAAAATATTTATATTTGCCATCTTTCATGTGCATTTGAGAGCGTTCACCATCATATTTGCACTGCATGAAATATTGTTCACCTTTATCAAAAAGTTTATGTGTATCCTCAATCTTACATTTCTCCAGCAGCATCGGTTTGAAGTGCGAGAAAACTTTAATGTTATGATGATATCTCAAATTAGGATCGTACAATGTGTCACAGACTTGGCGCAAATTAGACGAGACGTCAAACAGTGAATTTGCGTCTGGATGAAATACTGCAATAGTATTATATTCTCAGATTATATTGTTCAATATTATTTATACATACCTAAATAGTATGCATGTTATAAACTCTACCTTGTAGTATCTTTTTCGTCCCAATACCAAGTTTTAAGTCTTTGAGAATAATGCGTGTTATCCACTTAAATTCCAATACATTTGTCTTCCCTAATAAAACCTTAAACATTTCATTCTTCGGGTGAGCAGTGTTGTTGTTCGATGATACATCATCGAGAAATAAATTAATTTGTGCTACTGTGAAACCAGAGCTTTTATGTGGTAAGCGATTTTGTAAAATTTTAGAGGCCTTTTCTGCGAAATCACATCCTGCTATTTTTTTGGTAAGTGGTGTCCTGAAACAGTTTTATTTTATATCTTTTTGCACCTATAAAGATAATATAACATCGGTACCACGCAAGAAATGAGTATTTATTAATACTTGTCTTACTTGTACTGTATAAGTTTAGTTGCATTCCCACTGTTTTTCCCCAAACAAAATACACGAATGTACTGATTAGCAAGAGATTTCTCTTTCAAATTATGCGCTCCACGTTCTCGTTCAAGGTGAGGCAAGATAAGCCTTAATATAGGAAAGAGTGAAACATCCTAATAACAGAAATACAATGTTACATTATGATCCTAATTTTCCAAATCGCACACAATTTTTAGCAACACAAAATTGTACCATATTTGGAAATTCTGTCTTCAACCTGTGACTGTCGATGCGACACTTGTGGATAAATTTTTCTAAAATATCGGCCTTCTTAGGAGCACGAGCTTTTGCGATTTCTTCCAATGTATTACATAATTTTATGAATTCAATATTGGTGGCCAGTGCTTCGCTCATTTTTCTTCCGTATCTAAACAACAGAAATGTGTAATTAATCTTTCGAAAGGTAAAATTGACACAAAGATTTCAATGAAATTGCTCATTTAAAGATGTGTCGAAATTTTTACAAAACATTTACAAATTTATTTAGAAGACTTTAGCATGTTACATATTAAGTTTTCGTACCACTTATAGTTATTTTATAATGTAACTAATACAAGCAATTAACATTCCCGAACTAAACAGTAATATAGTTTTCAAGGTACATTCTTGCTAACAAGTAATTTTCAGACTGGGAATAAATAAGGTACAAATTGAAAGCAGCTTCTTTCTTTAAATCTAAAAGATTTGAATTCATTTTCACTAAATCTCCAGCATCTTCATTAAGCACTAATTTATAAAAATGTACAGCTGCTGGTAATAATCCAACTTGATGGAATGCCCGACCCATATTGTAGTATGTTTCTTGTTTAGCATCTTTACCACGCAGCTGAGAATATTTCTTGAAAAAGGCAATAGCTAAAACAGAAAATATAAAACCAAATATAGAATATACGTTTATTCAAATTTATATTTGAAAGAAAGATCCGAAATTGCTGTTCGATTGATACTACAAATTGACAAACTGCAGTTACCTTGGATCACAAGTTGATTCTTTTTGGCCACTGATTTCTGGCATGCCATTTGCAATAAAGTTACACCAATAAGTAATGCTAACAATGCACTTGGTAACACTTTGAATAAGGATATATAATCATTAAGAGCATACTTATATGTTCCAGAAATGAGGCAATTATTTGCATGCATTATATTCAGATAAGAAAAAACATCTTCCCTCCCAAGAAGTCGCATAATAAATCTATTATGCCGAGAATCTTCTGTCCTTTGTAAAATAATGTTCAATAAATTCCAGGAATTTGGTCTTTGGCAGACACGTATTAATTGTCGTACAATGTTATATCCGTGGTAGGAATCATTATTGTAAATGCACGATAGCAAACACAAAAACATGATGTGAGAATTCCATTTTTCGAAAACTTTCGATGTTAAAGCGCTGAAGCATATTCTTTGAAGCAAGCCAAATCTTTTTAATGTACAAGCCAATTTACACATTTGCAAAAGTAAGAGAAATTCTTTTTTCTCACTTATCTCTGTGTTGTGTAAAAATGATGGGGCATTGTCTTCTTCAAGCTTTTCTCCACGAGATAGTCTATGAAGATGCAACGTTTCCAAACGTTGCCTCACTACGTAAGCTCTAGTTAATGTATTTAATTCAACTTTGTTTCGTATGTTTGCACAATGTCTAGAGAATAGTAACATGCCGGATTGAAAATAATCTTCATATTTTTTTACTTTGTAAAGAAGTAATGTTCTCTGGTAAATTACTTGCGGATCTAAAGTATCCGATTCAGGGTCTTGATCAAGAATATCAATAGCTTTATTATATTGATCCTTTAATTCGTACAGTTTAGCTAGAGCGATTCTTGCCCCTAAATGCTGAGGCGATAAGTCTGTAACAACTTCGTACGATTTTATCGCCTTTGTCAAGTCCTTGCAGCCGATCCAACATTCCGCGTGTCGTAACCATACTGCAGCTAAACTATAATTATTGCTGTTAACTAAAGGATCTAATAACATTAAAGCATGTTCAAATTCTTTTCTCCCCATTAATGCTTCTGCTATGTCTAAAAAGAGATCACCAGAAATTTCCGGGTTTTCGTATGAATAAAATTGAGGTAAAAGCTTTTCAGCTAATTTCATTTGATCTAATTCAATAAGTGTTATGAGAAGCTTGGCCTTCAAATCAACAACAACATCATCCGGTACGCCGCAAGATTCTATTTCACATATATTACGATCTTCGGTTTCTTCTTTCTTCTCATTCCCGGTCCGTTTTGCTGTTGCGTCAGATTTCAAATTATCATCGGGAGATTTATATCTTATCCAAATACTAGTGTATGTTGTCAAAATGTCTAAACATCTTTGGAACTTTTTTAACGCTATTAATATTTCAGTCATGATATTAACTTCTTCCAAAGTAATAAAACTAGGACATTTGGTAAAAATATTCTCCATCGCCTCTAATGCTTGTTCATTATTGTTCTCTTCCATATATCGTTTAGCTAACATTTTGGCATATTTAACAATGTGTTCACCATCCTCTGGCTCTAACTGATGTACCAATCTTGAGAATCCTTTTAAATAAGCCTTTTTATCCCCATTGCGCTCCAAGAGTCTGGCGCGTGTTTCATATAAAGTTACATCTTTTGGACTTGCTTGAATTGCTTTATTGTAACATGTTATAGCTTGCTTTATGTTTCCGCTCTCCAATGACATATTAGCCAATCTCACCCATTGGTCAGCATCTTTTGGACTAAGATGTGCTGCTATCAAAGCAAACTGTAATGATTTTTCTGGTTGATCTGTTTCGTATATCATTGCCAATGTATGAAATGGCTCTGGAGCACTTGGTACTTGTCTGTAGAAAGATCAGAGAATTCACACTGCTTTGATATATTTTAATTTTAGGACAGAATAATTGAAAAAAGGAATACACGTGCCTAATTATTTCCATACATATCTGAGCAGCTAAATCTATATCACCTCTCGCAAATCTTAAATTTGCTTCACCCATAAGGCCTTGTAGAACAGGTGGAAGTGTTCTCTTTTTCCTCTTAGGACGAACCTGGCTTCCACTTTGTGATTTTGATGCCTTAGACGAAACTGTTTTAGATGTTTCCACTTCTTCGTACTCATTATCATTTCTAAAAATAAGAATGTTTGTTCCCGTGTATTCTATAAAAGTATTAAGATCAATGTAAAACTATCACCTAGGAAGATCAGTTTCTGCAACCTCTAAATCTACATTTTGATCCATTCTGGAAGAATATTCTGAGAATGTTAATTCTCCATTCAGAAACTGTTTTGTCAATTGATCTTCTTCATCTGGAGTCAATAGTACACTTTGATCTTCCAATTCTAAGGTTATTTCCATCGAAGGATCGGTTTGCTCAGAATATACATCTGACATAACGTTCTGTGGTATGTCTTGAATCTCTAGCGCATTTGCTTCCACAAATTCTGTCATATCAACGTTCATATTACTCAGAGCATTTTCATCCAATTCTTCTATAATCACTGGAGCTATTTCTCTTTCTTCGCTAATTTCCATATTTTCTTCTTGGGTTGACAATGGAAAATTGATTTCAATAATTGTCTTCTCGTTCATATTATTAATTGCCATTATGAAATTATATTAACTTTGCAGTTACACCACAGAACACTAAAAGTTTGTGTTTAAAAATATGTTAAACACGGTTAAATTAAATAAATATTTTCGCAGTAGGTATAATAAATACTATGCATGTAATATAATAAAAACATAGGTGTAATAAAACATATATTAAACCATAGCAGATTGTAATGGGTACGTAGCAATTATTAGTACTCATTTACAAATCATGTAATAGATTGCAAAAAAGCAATACATTTTTTACAATAGCCCATTTATAGAGTACAAGTAAAAAATAAATACTTGATAATAATTGTACTATAGTTACGCATTGACAATCAGCTGTCACATACATAGAAAAAATACACCGCATATATACTTACAATGAATACTAATTTCATATATTTCAAATTAGAACGTCATGTATATAATATTATTAATCAATCTAAGCTCATTGATACTTATGTATTTACACTGTAAAAGAAATAAAAAGCAAATTGTATATCAGAGGTTAAGTTGCGGCATAAATTGCTTACCTTTGTTAAACTTGATGTAAAATAATTAACGTTAGATTTATACCACAAATATGATTTAAACAGTCTACACAATTGATGTATTTTTAATTTCTCTGTTGTCTATAAGATAATAAGTTCAACTCGTGTTAATGACATCACCACTGTACAATGTGAAGTGTTGTAAACAGTACGATAATAAACCGCATTATGATTTGTTTGTTCATTGATGATTGGTACAATTTATACAGCATACAATATACTCATTGTAATTCAGAGAAGTAAGGGACGTAAATGTATTAAATGAAAAATGCATGTTTCGTATATTTTGACCTTTCAATTAAATTGGAATTTTATATTAACAACGTTGAGGTTATGACATCGGAACAGAATTTTAACAATAAAAAGATCCACCTTTTATATCGATTTTAGATTCCTTAAGCATTAACTAAATAAGAAGATATTATATTACCATTGTTATATTGTTATCAAATCGTTAGAAAAAGAAGTATGACCAGGCCAAATACCATTTAATGAATTATGCCTTTCTATCACATGTAAGTTTTACAAAGCACAATTATTCATGAATTCTGAACAGCACAAGCAGCTGTCATTAAAGAAAGTTAATTACACGATATCATTTATTAATTAATGTCATTTTTTTTAATAAATGATAATATAAAGGGTTTTCGTTGAAGTTCATAAAATGTTTTCTTTGCCATTCTTTACAATTATAATTTGGCGCATCTTATTCCCTTTCTTTTTTTTCTTTAATGTTTCATGTCTTATATTATAGAATAAGATACACTAGCAATGTACTCTATATTGTGGTAATTGTCTTCTTACACGTAATAATTATTAGTTCACAATGTACGATATTAATTTTCTTCTATATTTTTCAGCAGATATCAATAGTATGAAGCTATATACATGTTGGCTACATATCTCTCTATTATTACTTCTCAGTATTGTAATTGAATCGCCTCGTAATCAAGTGAATTGTTCGTTAAAAGGCGGCAGTAATTTTATAAATCCGGAAGCTACAAATATTGTTAAATCACAATGTCACGGCCATAGCCCTGAGCAAGTAAAAGTTCACTTTGCTACCAGAATTGTTGAGAATGAATACATTGTTGCATTTAAAGGTTATTACAAACCGCATACTCGGGAAAATTATATAAGAGCCGCGTTGAATTTGTCCGGCATTCATAATTGGAAGATTATATTCCGGGACAATTTGGCCAGCAATTATCCAAGCGATTTCGACGTTGTTCTATTGGAGGAAACAGATAGACATAACGGCCTTGATGCTTTGACCGATCATCCTCTCATTAGAAGAGTAACTCCTCAACGACTTGTTCAGAGAAGTTTAAAGTTTATCAATGCTTCAGAGGATGCCGATTTTCCAGAATATAGAAACTTCAAAAGGAAGATTAACAATTATGTAAGTTCCGAATTAAACATTGCAGTGTTTTCTAATGGAGAATACACAATTCTATTTATGACGCATTCTATTGAATATTAGAACAATCAATTTTGGCAATCAAACAATCGTCACACATCACGTAGATTACTAAGAGCTATACCTAGACAAATTACAAGTATACTTCAAGCTGATGCACTGTGGGGTATGGGCGTTACTGGAAATGGAATTAAGGTAAACAATGTTTGCCAAGAAAATTTGTTCTTAAAAGTCAACATCTCGATATAAATGAAAACAATTGAAAGTATAAGTAACGTGTATTATGTATGCAACAATTATTGTTAGGTAGCAATATTTGACACAGGACTGGCAGCTACTCATCCACATTTTAAGAAAATAAAAGAACGTTCGAATTGGACAAATGAAAAGACATTAGAAGATGGCTTAGGTCATGGAACATTTGTAGCTGGAGTTATAGCATCTTCGTGTATAGACTGTCTTGGTTTTGCTCCAGACGCTGAACTTCATATTTTTCGTGTTTTTACTAACACTCAGGTATATCTCGTATTTCCCGTGCCTTTCTTTTATATTAAATCGTAAAAACGTAAAAAAACATTTACCTACCTACACTCTGCAGGTATCGTATACATCGTGGTTTTTGGACGCATTCAATTATGCTATTCTGACGAAAGTGACAGTACTGAATCTTAGTATTGGTGGACCAGATTTTATGGATCATCCATTTGTTGACAAAGTTTGGGAACTAACAGCAAATGGAGTGATCATGGTTTCTGCGATTGGTAACGATGGACCTTTGTATGGGTAAGGAAATATATATTTTTATTACAAGGCTTATATTTTACGTGTGTGACAGGTACATAAAAATTTGTTTTACGTAGCACCTTAAATAATCCTGCGGATCAGATGGATGTAATTGGAGTAGGTGGTATTAATTGGGAAGATCAGATAGCAAGGTTTTCATCGCGTGGTATGACAACATGGGAATTACCGGCCGGGTATGGGAGAGTAAAGCCTGATTTAGTCACGTACGGATCAGGAGTACGGGGTTCTGCATTACAAACAGGTTGTAGAACACTGTCTGGAACTTCCGTTGCCAGTCCCGTTGTTGCTGGAGCTGTAGCACTCTTAGCCAGTGGTTTTGTACAAGCAGATGGTTCAAAAGCCGTTAAACAAAGAGTAATTACATTTTAAATAGTTACCCTACTCTGTTTGAAACAAAAATATTCCCTAAAAATTAAACGAATGGAATCGTAGTAACGAATAACAAGTCAGTGAAAAATGATTCTTTAAGGTAACGCCTGCAAGCATGAAACAAGCTTTACTCGGCTCTGCGCGTCGTTTACCCGGAGTTGGAATGTTCGAACAAGGTGCTGGAAAATTGGATCTTTTACGTGCATTTCATTTTCTACGTTCGTATACACCAATTGCCACACTTAGCCCTAGGTAAGTAATTTCCCTGTTTTCGAAGTGCAATACATTGATATAAACTGCAGAAATATATAAATTACACTTTCGTATTAGTTATATAGATCTAACTGAATGCCAGTATATGTGGCCATACTGTACACAAGCTGTGTATCATACCAGCATGCCTACAATTGTAAATATAACTATAATAAATGGTTTGGGAGTATCGGGGCATGTAGCAGAGCTTGTATGGCATCCTTATACTGGGAACGGTAACGGAGAACGAATCGATGTATCGGTAACTCACAGTGATGTCCTTTGGCCGTGGTCTGGATGGTTAGCAGTTGCTATTACAGTTCCATCGTCTGCTCGCGATTGGCAAGGCATCGCGCAAGGTGAACATGAATTTAATCTGTTCTGAATATTTCAAGAATAGTAGGAAGTATTGTACGAAAGTGTTCTCGCAAAATTTAATTTTGTGCATAGGTCATATATCTGTTACAATTGAATCACCACCGAGCGACGGAGAAGAAAAAGCAAGACAATCCAAAATTGAATTACCTTTAAAAGCAAAAGTTATCCCTACTCCTCCCCGTCAGTGAGTATAAAATAGATAATCGGCGTATATCTTTTAACTAGTACGATTTAATTGCAACTTAATCATTTATATATCACAGTAAACGTATCTTATGGGATCAATATCATAATTTACGTTATCCTCCTGGATATTTTCCACGAGATGATTTACGTGCGAAAAATGATCCCCTCGATTGGAATGGCGATCATATACATACAAACTTTAAAGATATGTATCAACATTTACGCAATGCTGGTTATTATTTAGAAGTTCTTGGTGCTCCATATACTTGCTTTACTGGCAAGAATTATGGCACTTTGCTTATTGTCGATAGCGAAGAAGAATTTTTCCCTGAGGAGGTAGTATTACACGACTTGGCACAGTTTTCAGTCACGGGCTATTAATCAGTAGTTAATTGGTTTAATGGTTCCATCAAACTTTGTTTCAGGTAGCTAAATTAAAAAGAGATGTAGAAGAAGAAGGCTTGTCTGTGGTTGTATTTGCCGATTGGTATAACGTTACTGTCATGAGGAAAGTAAAATTTTATGATGAAAATACTCGTCAGTGGTGGATACCAGATACAGGTGGTGCTAACGTACCAGCACTGAACGATCTATTATATTCGAACTGGGGAATAGCATTTGGAGACCAAGTACGCAACGGACAGTTTACTCTTGGTCAACATCCACCTGTAACATTTGCTTCTGGTACCACAATTATCCGGTATGAATATATTATAATCGAATTGTGTACGTTAATTTAATTAACAAAGTAAAATTTGTATTCTTCTTCCCCAAGATTTCCAAAAGATGGAGTTATTATTTATGTGGAATTACACGATCAAGGACAAGAACTTTTACTTGAATCAGAATCAAGATCTACCATGGCTGTGCCAATTCTTGGATTATTTCAAACAAGTGATCATAATGGTATTAAAGAAGTATTTAATGACAACCACAATAGTAAGATAGTACTAGGAAAAGAGAACATGGAAAAAAATAATATGAAAGATCAAGCAAATATTGTACCAGGCAGAATTGTTGTATATGGAGATTCAAATTGTATCGACGATAGCCATTTACAGAAACGTATGCTTCTCTTACTATGTCCTTGATAATCGTATCATGATACCTTTCACGTACATGAAAAAAAATAAAATGTAATTTTATTTTTAGCTTGTTTTTGGATGCTTGATGCAATACTTGAGTACACAACGGCGGGGCATATCGCGACCGTTTTTACAGACGAGAGTCAAACTAAGGCCAAAGTTCTTGAGAAATCCACTATTTTAGACAATAATGTATTACCACAACGTATGGAAGGTAGTCATTTAAAACGTCACAGTAAAGTATTACTGCCTGATAGTGCTAATGCTGGTCATATCCGGTCTCTTCCATCTTGCCCTATCATTACTCCAGCAACACCAAAGCCTTTAAACGAATCGGGTCCTATGTAAGCTATTATACGTTTCGTTAAATGTTTCTCTCAACAAATCCAGTATTAATATAATCCGCGGAATAATCTGTTTTTCAGAAATCTTTATAAACCACAGAAATTGTTATCCGTTAGAGACACAGTAATTGCAGTAAATCCAGTTATACAAGATTCGAGTCCATTGTGGCTTAGAAGACGCGTCGGAGGTGCAAATATTCCGACGTTGCACCACACTGAACAAAATAATATTGATGAAACAGAACTGAATGATCAAGAGAATAACGAAATATTTACAAGTAAGTGGAGTTACATGGGAGGAATGATAATCGTGGGAAGTATTGTTCTATATTTATTAAATCGGTGGAACTGTTTAATAACAAAAAGGCATTCTCGAAGAAAACGAACAGTCGGTAGATTGCGCAGAGTTATTCAAACAATTTCTCTGCGCAGAGTGCCTCAAATGTGAGTGTATTTGATAAATCTTTAACTAATTGAAGATAATGTTTCAATTATCTGTGGTAAAACGCTTAAATAATACAAAAGAACTATATTATGTGCCTTTAAATATATAGTACGCGACGTAAATTCAAAGATTACATAAATTATTTTGATAATTTTTACGTACTGTTAACTAATTTTGGTAAGCGCAAATTTCTGTTGATCTACGTGCGTAATAAAATACAAGATTATTATATAATTTCCTTATTTAATTGTTTCATTACAATGTAAATGAAAAGTAAGTTAAAGTACAAACTTATTTGTGAACAATAATATGCATCTATTAATAAAATGCACGGTAATAAGTAAATATAGATTTGTCACAATAGATTTAAAAAAAATAATTTTAGTTTCAGTATTGATAATATTTTATATCTTTGTATTTTACCCGATATATTTTACTCTTTTAATTTACAAAATACTTTATTTGACTTAAATGAACATGTATGTATGCAAGAATATATCAAACTTATTTCCCAGTAAATACCATTTAACTCGTGATAATACTTGTAATAATTATTGGGCTTTTGTATAACTTCACCGTCCATTGTTATTACACAGTAAATAGGCAATAATATATAGTAGTCCGAAAATGTTATTATTTGGTAAGATAGAATATTATAACGAAATTCTATACAAGTAATAAAACTGTTTTTATATATGAAACTATTTATTTAATGATATAGAAATATTACAGTGTTAAGAATACTTTAATTACATTTGGATACAATATCTGTTGTTATTCAAATGTCATTAATTGTTTTCAAAATAGTCATACTGAAATTGTCCCTTAATTGTAAAATGGATTATACGTAACCCAATGTGCCCTGTCTTGTTCTGATGCAGATTTGTGAGTGGTAAAAATACTTTTGAAAACTTCAGATGCCTTGGGATCCTTCGATACACTGTAATTATCTTTCACTTTTTTATACGCTGGATCTTCTGCTTCAGGTCTATTGCTATTAATCTTAACGGAAGAAATCTTGTCCTCCTTCTTAATTTTCTTCTTCGGTACTTCATCCTCCTTAGTCTCTTGTGTTTTACTATTTTCACCATGATTTTGTTTTTTAGATTTCTTTTGAGCTATCTTTCTAACTGCTGTATTCTCATCCATTAATTTCAGATCATCGCCTTCTGCATTTATAATAACAATATCCGTTTCGCTAAAAGGTTGTTGACATTGATGACATATCTATAAAATAGTAATCCATAAACACCATTGTACCTTATAAATATATATATTGCACAACATTCGCACCGTAACTACTTACCTTGCTTTTAACTTCTTTGAGCGCTCTTTCGCTCATTACGCACCCGCACGACCATAAGAAACAAAATTTATATTTGCCATTCATCTCCAAACCAATAAGGGGACAAATATATGGACTTTTTCCTTCGTCCATATAAGAGTCTCCATTCTTAGCTTTATTAGCTTCATATGCTGGATTTGGTGTTAAATTTAAATTCTTTACATCTTTTAAGGTTTTAATGTGTTGCGCTGATTCTGGGAGTGTACTTCGATCAAGGAGGCCTTCCAATACAGATTCTTTACTATAAAGACGACCCAACGCGCAACTGACTATCGGAGGTTGCAATGGTAATTGTTTAATAGTACAATGTCTCCACTTAAATGCAAGTTCGGCTTCCTTGTCTTTCTGCAAATAATTTTATTGAAAATTGAATCTTATATTTGTAACATATAGAGGGGTTAGTCTTTACATGTCATATTTAAATCGTACGAAAATATAAATAGAAAATTACCTGCTCTGGCTTCTTTTTGACCCTTACGAGTTCGTCCCTACGGGGAATAGTTCCACCATCGCAACCCATGGTGTATTGTGGATTAATAAAACAATTGGAACCTGTTTAATCTTAACAAGATCTACGTCAAACAGTATTATGGATTGATTGGGGCGACATATGTACTGACAAATTGTGGTTCGTAAATTTTCGCAGTGCTACCAACCTTTTTCGTGTAACAAAATTGTATCTACTACAAAAATGTAACTTCATTGAACGCAAAAAAATATATAAATTATTGTCGATTGATTTTTACTCTAGATACAATTCATTTGAACGCATACCTTAATAAGAAAAATGTGTTTGAATAAATTAATACGTTCATGGAGAATTGTAAGTAATATTTTTGAGTCGATTGGTAACAATATCGATTATTGCAGACAGTCCCAAGTCAGCTGATGATACTTCGTTTTAGTTTATGCTTTAGTTGCCGGGCGGGTCGCAAGGCTGCAGCACACAGATTGTCATCACGTGAGGTCACAATGGTTTCTGATGGTTTCGACGACGAATGATTAGAACAGCGAATGTTTTGAATTTCTCGAGAAATTCAGGCATCTGCCGTGTTCTGTCAAATAGAAAGTGGAGTTCAATACATCCTGTAAGTAGAAACGATTTGTTTCTTATTCAAAATTCTTTGTTCGATGATGAGCAAAAATTGTGCTCGAATGGAAAACTAAAAAGTGCTAATAACCCATGTCTTAAGATGAAAAGATCTTATTAAAATTACTGTAAAAATGCCGTGATAATTGTTTTCCTAATATTTTTACGCAATTTTTCGATGCATTTGTTATATTGACTGATGGTAGACGCCTATCAGTCGAATCTGGTTCGAATTATTTTAATGAGTGACGTATATTCTTTTTTCGAAAATTATGAAGTTTAACCGTGATACCGATTTTACAATGATTAATTAGTGGACGCCATCAAATTGTTACGATATTTAGCCTAATTTCTTATTAATGTATTCGTATGGACAGCGTCAATTCAAGGACATCCATTTTTCGTATACAACTTCGTGCACACTTGTCATTTCCCTATATTGATCGCTCTATAAGTTCGACGCGCCATTCTTGCACTTACTATATGTCACGTGGAAAGCGCGCCTAATTACATAATATGTACTACAGAGTGGAAGACACACCGGGCCACACCCCCTTCTTTTCTTTCATTTTCTCGGCTGTTTTATTCATTTTTCGTAATCATTTAGAGTTTCGAATGTTATGCTACCGATTGATATAAACACGATTAATCGACCGAATCGATGAACAATATTCCTAAAACCATAGAATGGATGTGTCAGATCGATGGACCAGCAGGTGGTTGTTGACAAAGCTACTACAATTTACAATTTGAGGGATTTTTAATTTAAAAAATGATCCGATCGTCGCACAGCATATGACTGCAATAAGCATGAAATTATGAAATTGAAAAATTTCAGAATACTATTTTACTATTTCTGTAGAAATGAAAAGAAATGTTGCTAATTGTAATTACACGAAACAATTTATTGAAAGACAATTACACTATTTAAGTTCATTCGTAATGTTTTAGATATATACCTTGAGACGTTTCTATTGGAACAGTGTTCAAAATGACTGAATATTGGTTAATATCTGCACCGGGAGATAAAACGTGTCAACAGACATGGGAAACCATGAACAATTTGACATCGAAACAGCATTCTTTATCGATCAACTACAAATTTCACATCCCGGACTTGAAAGTGGGTACACTGGATCAATTGGTTGGTCTATCGGACGATTTAGGAAAGTTAGATGTATACGTCGAACAAGTAACTCGCAAAGTGGCAACCTATTTGGGTGAAGTTTTAGAAGATCAAAGGGATAAGCTGCACGAAAATCTTTTGGCTAACAATAGTGAGTACAAAAATTGTTGTGCTTGTGTTCTTAGAATTTGCTCTATAATTTAAATTTCTATCTATCCTCTAATCGCAAGAGAATAGAGTAACTACAAAAATTCAGGGGTCCAAAATTGCGTAAGGATTTTTGTTCCTTTATCATTACAGATTTTGTAACTAAAAATGTCTGGATAATGAAATCTTATTGAAGTATCATTTGATATTGTTTTTTCTTTTTGGACCCCTGTAGACAAGTATCGATCGATTTTTTGTGTATGATGTTTTAAAAGCGAAATAATATTGGTTGTCAAGGACATCAGAAAAAACTATACACAACACGAAACATGCACACAACCTTAGTAGAATCTCTTTTTTTGTTCAATGATAATCTTTAACATGTATCAGTTGATTTCTCAAGATTTTAGTTTATTCATTCAAAAATAATAAATAGTTCAATTAGAGTCTTTGATCCTTATTCTCCTCAGTACCTTGCATTAATAGATTGATAGATGAAAACAAAATTTTGTCTGTGTACGCTAATAATAATAATAATAATAATATAACAACAATATTTTTTATAAATTGTCTCATTAGATATGATTTTGTTTGTGGAGGATAATATACAGGCAAAATACTTGTGGCTGTAGCACATAGTACTTAACGTTTTTAAATATGATGTGTACCATAGATATTGATGCTTATTTGAATATGAAAAAAATGAATTTTTGTGTGCAATGTCACTTTTAAAATTATGTTATAGCAAATACGGTATGATCTTATAAAATTACTTATAATTAGTAGTTTCTTTAATTTTTTATACTACCAAAAAATTAAAAATTTTACTTCACATAGTACATATTATATATGGAGAGGTACACATCATATGCCAGCATATAATTTATATATCCGTAGAATGCTTATTACTATTAATTGGTTTAGAATCAATTTAATTTATTACTTACTACAAATAATTTATCATATTTGTGGTGTTGCTTGGCTTGCTTTATTTAATTTTGGACCACATTAACCCTATTTCCCTACCTTATTATTTTATTAACAAATGCTCATACATGTGCACCGTCAAAGATGTATAAAGCTACAAAAGATTTTAATACACGAACATGCAGTATCATTGTTTATTGGCATAGACAAGAAAGATTTCAAATACACAGAAATCTAGACATATGGACCACACTTACTATTAAAACTATATAAAGGACGCAAGGAGTTGCTTGGGTTACTGTGGTCACCAAGCTCCAATTTAGTTATTACAAGGTTTCTTTTCCTTTTTCTTCAGTTCTTTTTGTTTCATTATCCTTTGGCATTATTAATAGTTTGCATTCTAAATTTATATCATTGCATATCATTTGCTCATACAATCTTCAGTTCTTCTATTCAGTTGGATTACATATTATTTTTCTTTTTTTTTCTATTTTGTCTTTCTTTCATTTTCTTGTTGCTTTGCAAGGTCGGAGTATTTAACGAAAAATTTATTTCAATATATACTTAGCTTATTATAAGCTTCCAGAACTTAGAAACGCAATTAAAATTAATAATAAAATAGCAGCAAAAATTATTTAAATAAATATATCATATAACTTAATAATACAATCATGAGGTGCATATACATATTGTTGAACATGGTCGTTGAAACGGAAAACTTAGTTTAATTCGTGCATAAACTAATTGGATTTATATACCCCCATTTTTTTTATATTACAAAAATACTATTTTTCAAAGTTAAGTTAGTGTCTTTCTTAATCTAGAATAGAATAAAGTTTACATTTTTTAGAGTTCTTACATATTCGCGAGTAAATCTTTACTTATTGTCAGAATACAACAGTCTTTGTGCGCTAAATACTCCGTGATTTTTTTTCTTTTTTTTTCTTGAGTTATTTTGATTGAGTTTCGACAGCATTGTCGTTAGGCATTTGCGTAGGACGCAATAATAGTTGAACGAGACGTAAGAAAATTCGCGCGGAGATTGGGACTGGGCTGTAATGGATAGGTCAAACGTCAGTGGATGGGGAGAGCTCGAGCCCCGAAGTGGGTCCGGACACCCCGCCAAACACCCCCGTCACACCATCACACAAGACTTCAAGGGAGCACCACAAGCAGTGGAAGGAATCGGAGAAATGTGAACCAGATCCAGCCACCTGTTTAGGTCAGCATCATCACCAGCGTCATCATCATCACGAGTATCATCATAGTCATAAACATCAAAATCATTCTTCTGATTTCGAAAAGAAGTCATCACATAGTCCCCAAGGTATCTGCGATGCCAGATCATCAAATGATCCTTTATTAGCATATTCATGCTACCATGCGCATTGGTGCGCTGCTTCTACCTCTTCCACGCCTATTCCCAGTCCTACTCCTACGAGTCCGAGTCTTTCCCTTTCATCAAACTGTAGCAGTGAAGGAGAGACCAGGTGGCAGTCTGCAACACGTCCTAGGACTACTGAGAAAGCAGATCGTTCCACCTCCAATCGCAAATCTCTCGGCAATGACGACGACGAAGACGATGTGGACCAAAACAACGACCAAGACCAAGACCAAGACCAAGACCATAGCGGCAATTTGCCCAATCCAGGTACCCGTCCTATCACCGCCAGGTCAACCCATCGAACCTTTTCCCAACATAGCTGCGAGACTTGTTCAAAAACCTATTTTCCTGTGCACCTCGTGATTCGCCCGTTTAGCGACGATTCTTGTCTTGTCTTGTCTTATCTCCTTTGGAGGTAGATATAGGAGAGAAAGAAAGAAAGAGAGAGAGAGTGAGAGAGAGAGAGAGAGAGGTTGTCATTTCATATTATTGAAATTCTTCAATACAATGACTATCGCATGCAGCTTTTGCTTTAAAGAGGAAAAGAAAAAAGAAATTATTCAAAATCTCACGTCACTCTCAATTCAATTTTTTTAATAGTGTCTTTATGATCCTAGTGCGCATTTCATTCAGTGTCAATTCTGCACAACTGCACTACATATGCAATGTTTGTAATGCTGAAATATTTTATGTCAAAATTTTACCGCCAATGTAATAAATTATTTCAAATCTTCTTCAATGTTAATGTGCTGTGTAAAATTGAGGAAGCATTGCTTATTACATATTTATTTTCATTTCGTCACTGTAATAAATATTCTACACATTGTTACAATTGAATTTGCATTGTTCAGAAGACACAGTGTCGTTTATATTAGTAAATATTAAATGTACATTACATATTCTTATGTACTTCCAACATTTTGCGCGAACAAAAAGAACACCTAATAAAGGTCATGACAATCTCTCTCCAAGTGCTTACAGCATACACAAAGTGAGACAGTACCAAAAGGAAAAGAAATACTTGGCTTAGTTTATTTAGCTTGTGATTAAAAATACAAGAGCAATAATATATCAAATACTTTTACATTGTACGGCAATAATTCCCTGACAATGAGTGATGTGACAACAATATTTAATTTCTTGTGCACGCAGGATTTAAAAAATAGGAAGATAACAAAGACAGCTGCCCATGTTCTAGCATATTTTAATTGCAGCAAATGTGCGTACATTCTGAAGTTTATTTTTTTTTTTTTCGGGAAATGCTCTAGTATATGTTAAGTTCTTTTCTAGTTCTGTTTGTACTCCTGCGTCCTAGTGGTGGCTAAATACTTTATAGTTTTTGCACAAACTATAAGATACATCACATGACGGATCAACTTAAAACAAAAGAAATTCGTTTAGGATGACATGAGAATTTTCTATTTCATTATTTTTTTTTGAAAATCATTCGATCGATTCTTCCAGGTGCTGTGGACGAATGAATGAACACATAGTTTACTACTTTAATCATTATCAACCCTTTTTTTTCTTTCAACACTTTAACTGCTTCTTTATTATAATTTTTTATTTCATGATTTCTTATACCATACTTTATGCTAGATTTCTTTCGTTTGAGACTTCTGGTATATATTATATTCAAACAATACATATTCAAATCAACTTGATATTCAGTAAACAGCTTTTATATGTAATGTAATGAAATTGAAATCTATTAATATAATCAATTAGCTGGATATAAATAGTTTAGGGCCATATTAAGTTACTCTAATAACTTAAATAGCTATTAATAGATAATAACTAATTAATATATAATAAATATATAATAAATTGAAATTGATAATTATAAATCAGTTGTATTTCTGAATTCAAGATACATACCATCTAAAGTATGGTTTAAGAACAAGTGTAACAAATATGTTACATTTACATAGAGAAAACTTCTCGTATTACTTTATTTCTTTTAGTATATTTTTAGCATTTATCCTATACCTAGCTTTCACATGCTTTTTAAACATTTTACTTTCTATAATTTCCATAGAAAGACAATACTGCACAAACTATAATACATGTACACATATGTATTATGGACGTTAGCACAGATTACAGATGAGACACAATGAACTAAAATTGTAAAACACTTATCGATCGGTACATGGACTTATAAAATACTGTTTCGCATGGTCAGATAGATTTTGAAGACAGTATGGTGCTCTATACCCCTCAACACTACAAGATACCCATGTCACAGAAAACATCCTACTGATCAACTTTTATAAAGTATCTCAAACAGTTAGCATGAAACGCTTCAATATTTTAGCCTAGCTGTATACTGTGTCTATGTTACTATTACTTATGTTATGTCATTTAGGCCATTAATATACATGAGGCAAACATAATGTTCCAAAATAATGTTTTCAAAGACACAAGTAAATTCATATTATGCATAACATCTATAATGATCATAATGTTTTGTGATATTCATTATATTCATACTCTAATGAACCAAGTGTATATGCATATGCGTGCGTGCGTGCTTCTATACGAACCATTAGAAACTGCTTGACTCAAGATTATAATACCGTAGTATAAAAATTCGTAGTAGTCACAATATTGTACTAATATTCTGTTTCAATGGATATTTTACCAAGAAAATTTGTTGATAACAAAGATTATAGAATTTGTTACATGAAAAATTGATACACAACGGTTCAATAGAATCCGTTTGATTCATTCAAATGTGATTTAGAAATTTTTTTTTTCACCACAGACATGTAAATTAGTTAAATAACTTTGATGTAGCAGATACACAAAAATGTTACTTGTTCCAAAATCATTCTACTTACTTAAACGAGATGATTCTCACAATGAGAAAGGTTTAATTATATAAAGTGCTTTTATACATTAATGTTCGCATGCTATATTTTTGTTAATGTCTCGCTTTTTTGTAACGCTAACAATAAGTAAAAAGCGTACTAGAATCAAGGAATAAGTTTAGTAGAAACAGTCTTTCTCTGTTATCTCATTATTATCAATACTCTCTTTATCGCAGAGTTAATCTGAGAATGATCTTAATTGTGGTTCGGCTAAAACTAACTTAATTAGATAGGTACTCATGTGCATAATTATATTGTACATATGCAGATTTACAGGAACTGAAAGAATGACGAAAGTACTTATACATCTGTACTTTTGTTTTTGAATAACAAGACAAATGTAACTCACCTGGAAAAATAATGTAATTCAACAAGAAGGAATATAAAGTGTTTTGGAAACAATTTTCGTATAAAGTTATATGTTAAAACTAACATTTTTAATATGTCCATATGTAATATGTATGTTCCAGCATTTGTACAATATATAAACAATTCAACAGAGCTATACCATTTTCAGCTTATAAACTTGATCAGTTCATTAAAAATATATTCATTAATGCATTTGTAAGCACAGTTAAGCCCTCAATAAACTACGTGTAATTTAAACATTGCATGTTACTTATGATTCGATACGTTCAAAATTTTATGAGCTCTGTTTGAATGTGTTTGGTAGAAAATAGACACGCTTGTCTCACATTTACAATTACACTAACATTTTAAATTTACCAGGTGATCTACCATCATATATAACTCGATTCCAGTGGGATATGGCAAAGTATCCTATCAAGCAATCCCTGAGAAATATTGCAGACATTATCAGTAAGCAAGTGGGTCAAATTGATGCAGATCTTAAAACTAAATCCACAACATATAATAATTTGAAAGGAAGTTTACAGAATCTTGAAAAGAAGCAAACGTAAGTATATCATTTAGTATCATATTTTATTTATTTATTCAATGGGTATAAAGATAATTTCATACAATATTCGACAATTATTGTTATGCAGAGGAAGTTTATTAACAAGAAACTTGGCAGATTTAGTGAAGAAAGAACACTTCATTTTGGATAGTGAATACTTAACTACCCTGCTTGTAATCGTACCAAGGTAAGTTCGTTCAATGCATTTGTAATTTCTATCTTTCCCATTGATATTGTTCATTTAATTGGTAAGACAGTTTGTTGTATTAAATTTATAGGGCAAGCTTCCATGACTGGCATAGCGGATACGAAAAGTTAACAGATATGATTGTACCACGTAGTACGCAGCTTATTACTCAGGATTCTGAGTATGGATTATTCAATGTTACTTTGTTCAAAAAAGTCATCGAAGAATTTAAATTACACGCTCGGGAAAAGAAATTCATTGTTCGTGATTTTACGTACAATGAGGAAGAGCTAGCAGCAGGTGGCTAAGAATTTAATTTTATTCTACAAATTTTCATTTGTATTTACGTCGTTTTCTTTAATGGAAACATATACGACTATGAAATTAATTAAAATACGTTTTTAGGAAAAAATGAGATAACGAAGCTGGTAACTGACAAAAAGAAACAGTTTGGCCCTCTTGTACGTTGGTTGAAAGTTAATTTCAGTGAATGTTTCTGTGCCTGGATCCACGTTAAAGCATTGCGCGTATTTGTAGAATCTGTGCTAAGGTAACGACATATAATATTTGTTGATAGGTACGAAGGTTATACACGTTCAAATATTAATTACAATTATAACTTATTAGGTACGGGTTACCTGTAAATTTCCAAGCAATTCTGTTGCATCCTCATAAAAAGTGTGCAAGACGATTACGCGACGTCCTTAATCAGCTTTATGCTCATTTAGATTCCTCAGCTACTGCTTCATCTGCTGCGCAAGTAAACCAAGACGTGAGTTACAATCGTTTGTTTCTATAAAAAAACTGGTTTTGTAGTGCATTAGTTAATTTGTACTTTCTCTTATTGATTTATACAGAGTGTAGATATACCAGGATTAGCATTTGGCCAAAATGACTACTTCCCTTATGTATATTATAAAATCAATGTAGATATGGTAGACAGCAAGGTTTAATTGTTGAAGATGAATCTATTTTCCTATATTCTACCTATGTTTTCATTTATATAACACGTACTTCTATAACTCCAGGTACTTAAAAGCAGGTGCGTACAAGCTAGTACTTTTTGTTTACATGAAGTATAATATTTTGCATTTTTTAGAACATCGATTCTATATTCGTTTTCCATGTAAACATAATTATCATCGGTTCGCTTCCAAGAATAAAGTAAATATTTATCAAAAAATAATATTTTTATAGTACATCAAAATACCTGGAGAGATGTATGTACCATACTCTGATATTAGCTCAATATAAACTGTGCATAATAGATTGTACAATCCTTTGTATAAATTTTAGCAAACAAAATTGAATACATGTTGCAAGTCTTTCCTTTTTTTGCAATGCCAGTATATGCTAATTTATTAATGTTTCTCAAAACTAAACATAGCACAACCTATTTTACTTAGTACTGCATAACAAGAGCGGGTTTCGCTCCAAAAATAGAGACTCTGCGATGTAGAACTATTATGTTATATACTACCCATCAAAAATATGACCATTGTGTATATTGTTACGAACATGAAAGTTACTCTTGTTATATACTTGTTATATAAAAAGAAAGTGTCATGATACCAATCAGCTGTTTTAATCCAGATGCTTTTACAACGTATCAGTCGAGGAATCTTTATATTGCATATATTATGCGGCAAATTTTGGGATATAGTAAATTTATTTCATCAAATACATTAAAGGCTAATGTTTTAACAATGCAATGTGTGTGTGCAGATACATGCCAATGTATCAGCATTATTCGAGAAAAATCATAAAGTTGTGAAACATTAGTTGAATATTAAAGTATTACTATTAATATTATGTTTTAAGTTTCAAGAGTATATATAACTTAAATATGATTGTAATAAATCCGTTTGAAGTATTAAAAACGTTGATTTCGAAGATGCACAAAAATGAAAAGTAAAGATAAAACGAGATTGTTACATTATATATTGATTGACCAAACAGGTTGTATTATAAATACTGCGTGTCTAGAAAATGTACTATGCAATATTATTTTAAATATCGCTTATCGATTATTCTTTTCAAAACGATATTTTCAGTACGTGGGCATACATTGAAATATATATGTATATGCATATGTATATTCATGTATGGCTGTAGGACATTTTACGAACAGAATGGGTTACAAGGTATAGTAATATTCTTTTTGGTTTGTGCAACATACTTTAAACTGCGGAAAATAAGATAAGTTATAATTTCCGTTTAAATAATGATCAATTACAGAGAATGTTTCATTGCACAGCCGTATTGAATAATGTATATTACTATATGGTTGACGATGAATTGTTAACAGATACATAAAATTTTATCGTCAATTAAATTTGATAACAAATAAAAAATAGTTTCCTGTGCGTTGCGCGATGAAAATATTCTATTACTAAAAATGTATTAAAAATGTTATATGTATCATATTGATAATTCTAAAAATGTATTATTTTCTATACCCAAAAACAATAATATTATATTTGTATTGTATCATTTTAAAGTTCCAGCTGTAAAAATATTTCAGTTATAGCGATGACAATATTAGCTGAATTATAACTGTATATTGAATCTATGAATAAATTCATTCTTATATGTAATTGAAGAATTATACTGTTACGAGGGCCTATACAAACACTAAATAAATGTGGATAAATAATATCAAATAATTAGCATCACGATTTATTGTTACAGTACTTATTAAAAAGAACAATATTGATTCTTAAAATCTTGATGTATGGAATGTATCAATTTAAATCTTTGTTAAGTTCATTATACACTCCAATATATTAAGTAATATCCTGTTGACAACATTTTAGAAATGTATAAAATTATGCAGTTTGAGAAGAAATATTACTATTTTTACATAAGGCCTGAAAAAAAAAGAAACGTCTGGTTATTTCTGTTTGTAATACATAATTTTAACTCGTTAAATTGGCTAACTATTGGAATATTTGATGGGAACATACATGTAATTCATCAATTTCTTTGTCCCAATTTTTTTCGCTAATAACTTTAACTGTCCGTATAAGTATATCCCTTATCTTATTGACATTTCGTTTAAATACTGCTATTACGTCAGCTGCATGAACATTATCTTCACAATCTCTCCAACAATCGTAGTCAGTCGCCATTGCTACAACTGCATATAGAAGTCCTGCTTCTTTTGCCAAACATACCTAATTAATTAAATTATCTAAATTAATCTCGTATTAATCGGTAATGAGAATGGACCCAAATATCTGAATAATCATTTGATACCTCTGGGCATGTGGTCATGTTAATCAAGTGTCCACCCCAGAGGCGTAATGCATTACTTTCGGCTTTCGATGAAAATCTTGGTCCCTCTATAGTTACAACAGTAGCACCCTTTTTTATATCATACCCTAATTCTTTACCAACTTCTAACAATATTTGAGATGTACTTGGATCAAATGATGGTTCCATTGGCATGTGGCATACACCTTGAATTGTATAGAGATATAGTTATGATACCAGAAATTATATTATATCAGTTGCAATATATATAGAGACATTTTGTGTACCTAAGTATTTAGATGAACTGCCATCATAAAATGTTGCATTCCGCTTCATTGTCCTGTCTATAAAACTATCTGGAATCACTAACTGTCCTCTAGAAATGTCCTCTTGTAAGGAACCACACGCTGTTGATGCAAGTAAATGAGTACATCCAGCTAAGCGTAGAGCTTCGATATTTGCACGATAATTCACAGCAGTTGGGCTTGTCTTATGACCCGTTCCATGTCTATATTTAATGATATAAAATTTCTTCCTTTAAACATGTATTTTAAATAAGAGTATACGTCAAACATAAATAACTATAGGTGCATTTGAATACTAATTTGCTTTAAATAATTATTTACAACTGGATTAAAATTATTCAAATGAATATTCTCTGGTTGTGCTAACTTTAAATCTAAAGTTGCTTTTTTCTATCATTACCTAGATAACAATATCACGTCCACATCATTAATACTTCCATGATAAAGATTACTGGATGGTAATCCAAAATCATTTTTTGCCTCTTCTCGTGAAGTTATCGTTTGGCAATTTAATATTTGATTTTGTGGATCATCTAAACCTGAGCCACCAATAATTCCGACCTGCAAATTATCATTACAGAAATTTATTTCAATCATACCACAGGCCTTTTAAAACAACCACCTGTTTAGCATGTGATAGCTTTTGATTAATTAGAATGGACATAAATGAGAAACAATGCTTAACATTTACATGGACAATTAATTTATTATTAGAAAATTAGTTTTGCGACGCATTATCTATAGAAATTCAATAAAAATATAATGTTTCATATTATTGGATGAAAAAGTGGTAATACCTTAATTTTGTATTTATTCATTTCTTATTTCGTTTCGAATACACTTTGATTACGAGCAAAATCTTATCTTGTCATCATAAACGGAATATAGAGTAGACTATGAATCTAATGCTCTTTTTACCATACACTGTCTTCATAGAGGAGAGGCGACTATAAAAGTTTATCATATCTATGGTTTGCTGTTCTGAAAACAAAATTTAAAAGGATGAAATTTAAAGACAAAATACGGTATGATTATATACTTACAATTTGATTGTTAGAATAATTATTAAGACGAAGAATCCCAAATGTTACGTGTCACTGTAGAACTTTTATGATAATTCTATCCTAAAATAGTAGATTTATATAGATTAAAATTTGAGCGCCATCGGCCGCGTGGCGCGGAGTGGGGTATGCTCGGGATACGGCGCAATGTTAGTATCATTTAAAGCGCCGCGACGTACGGTTCTCTATGCTGCGTAAGCTTAGAAACACATATCACCCTACAATGCAGTAACATCTCGTGTATTACTTTACCAGCACAAACACTTGACTATTTGTTTCTACTAATTAATTCGCGTTTATCTAACAATCTTTTTACTCGTGTAATAATTCATATATGTTTCGCCTTGTGAATTACATTTTCATACTCCTTCCTTCTTAGATTTCCATATACTCATCTATATATTATAATTCATAAATTAATTAATATCTTGTAATCATATGCTCGAAACTATGCGGGACTCTACCATATATAGAGTGCCTGCTGTGGTATTGCCATCTATACAGAACTCCTTCAAACTACTCGCGCCTCTCACTTACCTTAAGTGTAGATATGGCAGAGGAGCGAGTAGTTTCTTTATAGATGGCGAAGCTAAAGCCACTTTGGGTGTAGATAAGACAGGGATACGTGTGGTTAGTGATTTCAAGCACTTATTTATAAATAGCGGTGGGATAAAAGGGATAAAATTAAGTTAATAATGATTGAAAATTATTTCGTGCTATCATTGAGATATCAATAAAGCGTTAGCAAACACAGTATTACAATCTACAATAAAATTAATGCATTGTAAGTTTCATTGTGCAGTTTATTCTACAACAATCAAGCTCCTTAGCAACTGTTGGAGAAGATAGCTATGCTCCGTAGCTTTAATTTGTGACAAGTCCGGTTAAAAAATACGCACTACAAGCCGAGAAAAGCGCAATTGTTTATAATAACGATGTAATCCAGGAATTCGGTTTTGGGGGTACAGCAAATGCGAAAAAGGCCGACAACGCGAGATGGCGCCACATGTCCAGTTATCGACAGATCGTTACCGACACACATTTAACGAATTATTATCTCCGCTCCTGGGGGTTGCTTTGTAATAAATAGGGTGTCAAATGAAAGGGAAACGAACAAGCTACACGAGAAAAATTACTCCGTTGCTCTAACTGTATCCACTTGACCATAATAACAGTATTAATTGTTTAATTGTTTATAATAAATGAACTGCACGTGTAAAAATGTTCACACCTATAGGAGATGATAGCTAATACTCCAAGCTTTAATTTATATCCTATGGTCATTGATGTAGCTCGCCGGCAAGTCGAATTAATCCCATTTGTTTATAATTTCTTTAAACAAATTGAATTATCTCGGCTTCTGCTGGGCCGATGTTAATCAACGACGACTGAAATGAAAGGGAAGGGAGTGAGCTACACGAGAAAAAATACTCCGTTGCTGTAACTATATCCACTTGACCCGAATAACAATATTAATTGTTTAATTGTTTATAATAAATGAACTGCACGTGGAATAATGTTCACAGCTATAGAAGTTGATAGCTTATATCGCTAGCTTTAAATTATGTCCTCTGGTCATTGATGTAGCTCGTCGGCAAGTTCTCTTATGCTTCTGGTTTAGCCCTCCTCCCATCTTTTTCCTTTAAATATCCCTTAACAATTTTTCCCTGCCCTGCTACCTACTTTAACAAATATATTTTTTGGGTGCGCAGGTTTCCTGGGAAAAAGAGAGGATCATTGACCATCACTTCTCTTGTTGGATAAAAGCAAGAAGGAAGAAACTATAATACTTCTACTAAAGAGGAGGTTACTTTAGTTATAGTACTGTTGTTTCTAAAAATAGTTTACAACTATTAACCCGTAAGTTTAATTTAGAACAATTGTGTAATTACCTGTCTTATGTATATCTATTATATATTGTATTTTATATTCAGCTTATTCGGTAGATCTTATATAAACTTTTGTAGTACTTCTACTACAAGTTCTACTGAATGTGCTGAATATAAAATGAATGATATAATAGATAAGTTACATATGCACACGATACACAATTTAAATTTATAAGTTTCTGTAAGATATATTGTAAATATACTTTAAAGAATAGTTTATAAGTATTAGATTATTTATGTTTATAGTATTTTTTATATTATATAAGTGTTAGTTTATAATTGGTACAAGATTTAGTTGTACGATGTATAGTAAATAGATATATAAGAATAGTTTATACGTATTAGCTTGTAAATTGGAATTACAACATTTTTGTAACCTGTGTCTTCATTAATTAATTAAAATAAATGTTAAATGAAAAGAATTGTACTGGGTTTTTTATTTGCACACCTTACCAATCCTTGAAAGTACCTAATTCCGATTCCTTATACAAGAAGTACCGTGGACGAACTCTAAATGCGTAGTTCTAAAGCGAGAAACTTGTCAAAATGACCCTAGACGTTATTAAATTAAGCGCTCAGAAATTCCTGGAATTCGACATATCTTATAATCGCTAAGGTTTGAATACCTCCACGCATTTCATATTCTCCTGATACAAACCGACGATTTTCGGTAGATATTTCTGCCAAAAACTCAGAAATGTAAGTGCTGAATGTAAGTTGCAAATTGAGCCTTAAGAAAACGCAACAAAGTTGCAAATAGCGCCTCGAGGAAACTCAACAAAGTTACAAATCGAGTTCTATGAAAATGCAACAAAGTTGCAAACGCGCCTCGCGAACGCAACAAAGTTGCAAATTTTTTCGAGGAACTTTGCTACAAATTGCGCCAAAATTTGCAACTTTGTTGCTTTTTTTCTTAGGGCTCAAAATTGCAACTTTGTTGCCATTTTTGGCGCAACATTGTTGCAAGTTTTTCGAGAATGTTTGCTACTTTGTTGCCTTTCTTAGGGCTCAATTTGCAACTTTGCTTTTGCCATGACTGGTTTGCAACTTGATTGCATTTTTATGAGGAGTTGTTTGCAACTTTGTGGTATTTTTTTTAAGAGTTATTTGCAACTATCTTATATTTTCCCGAGGGGTTGGTTACAACTTTGATGCGTTTTTGCGAGGCGTTGTTTGCAACTTTGTTGCATTTTTTTAGGCGTTATTTGGAACTATCTTATATTTTTCTCAAGCGTCGGTTACAACTTTGTTGCGTTTTCGCGAGGTGCTATTTGTAACCGTATTTCATTTTCGATAGGCATTCCTTTGCAACCTGGTTGAATTTTGGTGAGGTGCTTTATGTGTACCTGGTTGCAATATGTTTAGTAATGTTGAGGTCTAATTTTACAAGTTCTGCGCTTGTGAACTTTGCATTTAAAGTTCCTGCACGGTAGAACTTGTTTAAGGAATTGGAGTTAGGTCTTTTCAAGGATAGTTAAGGTGTTAAAACAAAGAGAGGCGTAGAATTCTTTTCATTTAAGATTTATTCAAATTAATTCATGAAGATACAAGTTACAAAAATGCGGTAGTTCAAATTTACAAAGTAATACTTATGAACTATTCTTTAATGTTAATTTACAATATATCTTACAGATAACACTTATACTAAAATTTACCTTCTTTATATGCTAAACCTTATTTTAAATTACAACAATTGTGTAACTTGCGAATATGTAAAGCCCAAAGTATTTATTGTATCCTGCATTTTATATTTAGCGCATTCAGTAGAACTTGTAGTAACAGTAATATTAAAGTCTATACAAGATCTACTGAATAAAGAAAATATAAAATCAAATATATAATAGGCATACATAACAGTTAATTACACAATTGCTCTAAATTAATCTTATGCGCTAATAGTTACAAACTATTCTTAGAAACTAGTTGTAGTAAACTGAAGTATATGGCAATGGATATTCTTTCTGCTTTCTTGCTTTATACCCAATGAGAAATGTCGGTCAAGCTCCTTACTCTTTGCCGGTGAGACCTGCACACACAAAAAAATATATTAGTAAGTATATGTAGCAGGATCGATAAAGATTGTTAAGCGATATTTAAAGGCAAAAGAAAGAAATGAAGACCAAACCAGAAGCGTAAAAGAAAGAGAGGATGATTTAACAAGGAATGGAACGAGTCTCATAAGAATGTATTTGATGACAGCAGAAGTAAAGAAATTGACGGAGAGCCTTAAAAGAAGAGACTGTGAAATGCAACAGCTGGAATGAGACAGAAAAACATAAGAAACTAAATATAATGAAATGTTTAAATATATTAGAATAGCAACACTACTAAAGTATTTAAGTAAGAATGAAAGATGGCACAATCAGCAATTAATAGTACAGGTGACAGATGCAAAAGCATTAAAGGATGAAGAAATATTACGAGAAGGAGAAGAATAAAAGATGTGACCTGTGCAGATAAAAATTTGAAACGCTAGAACACCTGTTAACAGCAGGTACGGAAATAAAGATAATAGGATACAAAAATGACATTAGAATTTTAAATGAAACATGGAGGAAAAGGAAAGATAATAATAGATGTGCGATAAAGCGGTAAGAATATTGTAATACGTAAGGTAGAGAAGGTATGAAAAGGAAAAGCGCAACAGAAGATGAGAGTGCAAGAGTTAAGATAGTATTGTAAAGATATGTTATATGTTTGCAAAGCCCAACTTTCTTTGCTACGAGACCGAAATAAAGAATAAAAGTACTATTAGTATGTATTTATTACATGGTGGAAAATGTCTTTGGAAAAGGGAAAAATATTCACAAATGTATTTACCTTTGCTAAAGAGCTTGATTGTTACAATGTTACCGTACAAATTAATGTTTAGATTGTAACACTGTGTTTGCTAACACTTTATTAATATCTAAATGTGAGTACGAAACGATTCATTCCATTCTTTATAAAGAAGTGCTTGAATTTAGGTGCCACTCGGGTCGATGTCTTACCTACACGCTGAGTGGTCATTAGTATCGCCATCTATACAGATGTGAATGAAACTGCTGAGCCTCTGCCATATCTACACTTAAGGTAAGTACGAGGCGCCAGTAGTTTCGAGGAGTTCTGTATAGATGGCGAAACCATAGCAGGCACTTGTGGGGAACTCCGTAATTAAACCTCACATATAAATATTTAAAGAACGTGAAAAAACATATTTATTTATCAATTAACAAATAGTCTTTAGAGACAAAAGCAACGTATAAAAGAACAAATATATTAGGACGAAGTCAGATGGACGTTTTTTCAAGGAATGGCTTCCCAAGACGCTTTCAAAAAACAGGAAACGTTCTTCTTTCTTCTTTTTTGATTCTGCCGCTCTTGATTGGCCGAGAGCATCCCAGCCAATCATTGAGGGAGCGCCGGATGTCTACCAAATCCATTGGGCGAGAGCAGCGCCAAGGTGTTGAGTGCGCGCAAGCGAGTCGCCACACACTGTAGATATGGCAAAGTTCGCGTAGTTTCAAGCATATCTTTGCAGATATTAATAAATTTATAAATTAAAAGATATATACATGGGTATTCCATTTATAAAAAGCAAGGCTTCTCGAGGAATAAGGAAATGTAATTCTCAAAGCGAAATATATATCATTTGTGTTACTAAAGAATTATCTCGAGAGGGCCACAAAACAGAAAGGTCTAAATAAAAAGCACAGCAATAAATAATACCCAATATTTTCAGATACACAAATATAACTGAGAACTCAAAAGTAATTGCAATAAAACTTAAGATTCTGTCCACTTAAATAATTACAGTAGGCAGTAATGCCCACTTAATGTTCACTGTTTCTGGGCTGCCTAGTGAAGAATATCTGGGGATGTTACTAACCAGGAACTGTTCATGCTTGGGTTCCATGTGTTCGGAGTGGATTGAGACGTACTGAGAACAACAGCGAGATATATACTGGGCCTTTGCTGATCACAAATTGGAATAACTCAGATGCTAGATCCATCTTCGATGCATCGGAGCAGGTTCAAGAATCGGGAGGGATGACTCTGCGAACATGAATTGTGGAAGAAAACAAACATTAAAAGCAGGTAATACTCTGCTTTGTATCTTAAGTTCAATACGCAGTCTATTGGCTCGAACTATTTACCATATGATTATCAAATGTATCTTATCTGTCACATAAAATTATGCAAAAAACCGTTCAATAATTATCAACTATCAAACCATTATCATTTAACACAGATCACGTATTATAAAACAGATATCAATTATGTGTCAGCCATCACCAACATTCAATCACCAGATAACAAGAAATGTGTATTAACCTCTGAGATAATACGTTAAAGATCTTTGGAATAACTGTTACAGTATCATAGTAATCGTATCTCCCTACTCTACTCCTGCAGGCTCAATATATTATTCTATACCAGCCAATCATCCATTATACCTACAACAAAAAGAAAAGCAACATGATAAACCTGTGCTAAAATCAGAATCGAACTAGTACAACCGTTCAAACTATTAAATCAATTAACGCGAAATTACAATAACCGACCAGTTCATTGCTTATCAATCGATCCATCACAGCAGTTGACTAGTCAAGCGTCCGGTAAAAGAGGCTTGAGAAAGACTTTAATGTACTCCCGCGATAGTAAAACGATTGTCAGTTAAACGCGTATTATTTAATAGAAGCTAATAGTCAAGCGTATGAGATGGTAGCAGTAATGCCTGAGATGTCATTTCATTGTAGGATGCTGTATGTCGCTAACCTTCGACAACGCAAACAATCTTTACACTACAACGCTTGAACTGCTACTGACGCGGCGCGCCGCGCTACGAGACTCCCCACTCCGCGACGCGCCGGCGCGTGGTAAGCGCTCTGACCGCGCCGTGCTTTGATCTTCAAGAAATTTGCATCTACATAAATCTACTATCCTAGGATCATGAAACTAACATTTATGTAATATAAAAAATACAATAAACATAAATAATGTAATATGTGTGAGCTATTCTTAAAAGTTAATTAATAATATATCTTATGCAGCAGTTTATACGTAGAAGCTTCGAAATTTCGATTACATCGATTGTAATTAGAGGGGTAATCGGTATTTGATATTGAATCTTCCTTTAAACTTTCGTTTTATTGATAGAAGAAATTTACCTAATATTCACAAGTGTACAGAAGAAACAAAAATATTCACTGGTAGAAAAGTTCTCATATTTTAAATATTTCGTATACAACAAATAATTTGTATTTCTCTTTACAAGATATAAATAAATACTTAAACTTTGGAATGGAATAACAGTATTATCGATGCATGGCTAAAAGTAAATGGAATATTCTACTTGAAATCCAATTGTATAATAACTTATTTAATCAAAAGAAACTTTATTGAGCCAATAAGAAAAAAAAATTTCACTGATAATTCACATTCGAATAGTATCAATCAAATCATACACAGACTGATTAATAAAAATTAAGAAGGAGAAAATCTTCACTTTAAAGTTCCTCCGCATCTTCTAAGCGTTTAATTACTTTTTTGTATTCTTCTTCTAAAAGTCTGTACTCCTTTTCAAGGTTTTGCAAACGTTGTTCCAACGGCGGCAAAGTCATACTTGCACGCTTATCAATATTCTTCAACGCGTTTTCCAGCTTTTTCAAATCATTCTGTTCGCGCCTGTATGGAATATTCAGCCTTCGTTTTACATCTAATCTATATTCGCGATATTCTTTTTCATTTGTTAAATCTGTGGAACGCAATTTTAATATTTCGTACACTCTCCGAGCTTGTTTCTGAAAAATTAGTAATATAATTATAATTTATAGGATTTTTGATATTGATAAATATTACATGACAAACACCTTATTAATCTTGAACTTTTCTTTAGCTTCTGTAGCCATCGTTTTATTAAATCCCCGAAGTAGAGAGTCTCTCGAAAAACTGTGTAATGTACTGCAGTTCACTGAATCCACATAATCTCTTAATCGTTGGAAGGTCACAGAAGGGTCCTCAACTGCAACAATGATGACAATGCCTTACCAAAATGTATTAGATTTACTGAAACGAAAGTGTCTGATCAGGCCTCACTTCAGTCTTATTCTTTTCAACACACGTGTTTAAAGGCGTAGGTATCGTTATATGTCGCCATTTCTTCATTTACCTGTTATATCTTTCACCTGATTTCTTCCAATATATTCACGATAAATAGCATGCAACAGTTGTGCACCAAGGCCCATGTTTTGAAATGGTGGTAAAATTAGAACTTGAGCTATACGTGGCCTGGTGTGATGTGGATACGCATAGTATTGATACACAGTAGCAAAACCAGTAGTTCCGTAACGATTTGTTCCATCTGTTGTTTGATATTTTTCAAACCTATTCAGCAGAGGACAGTCAATTTAAAAAATCTTTTTACAAAAGAATAAAAAGAAGGAGAAATATAAATGTAATTAAACTTACATATTAAAGTAGTGCCACCGGTCATCATCAACGTCTATAAAATTAGCAGCATCTATATACCACAGAACAAATGTTTGAAGACGCTGATGATATTCCCTAAATCCTTTGTTAGACATATCTGCTTTGTAAACTTCAAACTTTCTCGTACAATCCTCATCTAAATCATTGATCAGCTTTTATTAATAAACAATATACGAAAATAATCAACATGTATATGATTTTATTATAAAGAAGTACCATCAACAGAAAATGAATGAAGCAGTTCACCGTGAGGCTTAAATGTGTCATCTTTTTTTAAAGATTCGACAAAGGTATCTAAATTGTTATGTACTTCTGAAGTTAGTTTCTCTGCCACCTTAGGCAACACATTATCAGCTTCAACTTTTTCAACTGCTTTGTTTACCTTCTCTGCATAGGTCATGCCTAAATAAGTTTCTAGACAACCTGCCGAGTAGTATAATTTCACTCTGAGATCCCGGTATCCAAATATAGATTCGCTGGTGAATAAAATATACAACCAAGATAATTATTGGCAAGCAAAATCTGTTAAATATAATTTACGCGCCATAGATTTTTAATTGTATATAACATAGACGTCTAAGAATAAATAATGCAGAAACAAACCTGTCGCCAAAGACCTGATGAGACATTTCTGGCTTAAATGTAGTCTCTTCGTTGTCCAAATCTTCGGCACAGCGTACTAATTTGAACTCCAAAACATCATTACTATTTGCCACCAAGTTTTTTAAATGTATAGTAGCTGGATCTTCCATATTACGCTAATAATAAAATAGAAATACAAAATAATCTGTAAAACAGTAATATGTTATTTGTACAGCGTTAGTAAAACTGTATCATATAAATTGTTAAATATTTTAATAGCTAGATTTTCATTGCAAAATGAATACTTTAAACATATCAATTTACAGCATGTTTAAATACATGAATTCGACCTTGACTGGTAAAAACCGCTAAACAACATTCATAGGTTATACAATGTCTATCTTAAAACTTTATAAAATGTTAAATGACATTTACTTAGGATCCAATAAATAAATAAATAACTAAATTATTAGGCATACGTTATACAAATAGCGACAAATTACATTTTGTTATAGAATTAATAGGATATACATTCATTCATAGATGTTACATTATTTGCGTGCTATGTTGTTTTAAATAATTACGAAGGATTTATCACATTAATTGTAACATTATTAGAATACTGTACCACTTTTTGGTACACGTGTATAATTTTTCAATATCATACATATATCACTTTCTATACTTTTTCTACAAATATAACTATTAAACGACTTCGCGCCAAAAATAAAGCGGTTGTTCAAGCTACTCACAACCCTTTCGGAGATTCTGAATTGACTATACATATATTATGTACCCCGTATTCTTGTAAGCCATTGGTTATTTCCAAAGCAGTACTGTACTCAGTTTAAACACTAGCATTTTCCAAATTCCAAACATTGAGCATCGTATAAACGTTGGAACATTGTAATTGTGCATTTCTGAAAGCAATAGGACATTAGGATTCTGTAATTTTTGTATAACATAGTTTTTTGTACTGTTACAAATGGAAAGACATTGTATACCTCATCTTCCAAATATTTCTAATTTACTTTTTGCCTGTATTTCGTTCATTAAATGAAATAACAAATGAAATATATTAGCAATGCGTTTGTCTTTCACTTCTTTTCAATGAATGTCCAAAATTTTTTATGGCGATTGTATTTTCATTGAAAAAAATTTATTTGAAAATCAAACATGTCCGCAGGCGAAGTAAAAAGGACCGAGGAACCTTTAATAGTTCATACGTATCCTTTGTGCAAGGTATGGGATTAAATTCATTCATATAATAATCAGAAAAATATGACGATTCAAAACGACACGAATGAAAATTGTTTCCCTGCAGTATAGTGACATGGCAGAGGAAATGAAGCAAGAAGCAATGGAAATATGTGTTACTGCTACGGAAAAGTATACTGATAATCATGAACTTGCGTCTCGAACTATTAAATACAGTTTAGACAAAAGATTCGGGGGTCCATTTCATGTAGTTGTTGGAGAATCTTATGCTTGCTCAGTCACGTATCAACATACTTCTTTACTTTATATGTACAACGCTGGTAATATTGCGATACTTGTATGGAGAACAGTTTCAAGTTTTGGATAAATATTATGTTACAATGTATTTTAGATATTGCACTTTACATAAAATATTATATTCTTTATATTTATTTAACATACCTACTTATTCTAAATATATATTATGTAAACTCTAAGATAATGTACATATAAATATGTAGATAAATATAAGAGCATACCTACAACTGAATTAAGCGCCACTAGTACTCGATTGGTTGCTACCAATCGACGCGGTTGACCGTCTTCTCAACTACTTTTTCAATGGCCGACGAAAATTTCATTTGATATTAATCCATTTGTGAGTGAGGGTCAGCATTGTTTTGACAATTCAGTAACATGGTAAGAATAAATTGGATGTTGCATTTCTTATGAAATAACGAATGAAACGTTGAAACTGATAATAATAAGCTGTTCGTGTCCATTAATATTGAATCAAATTGAAAATTATTTTGTGAGTTATATCTATACATAAAATGTTGCGGATATTTGTGTATATGTGTATGTGCGCACGTGTATTTCATCATAATTTCATCAATTTCAGCAGTGGAAAGTTACTATGTCTTTGCATAACTTATTATTTATAAAGAAAAGAAAATTGAGGAGGAAACAATTTTAATGTCAATATGCCAAATATTTTGTGTTTAACATTATGAGGATACATGTAATTATTTTAATGAATATATAGTTATATCAGGCGCGGAGCATTTGTTGCGTATCTTTATTATATATACTTTATTTTATGGTATCCGAGAATCTAAGTGGAAATTTTGTTGCACCTAAGTTTAGTGTTTAATTTGTAATGCTTACAGACTACCACTCTTATTGCAGTGGGCTTAGGCCTCGCTGCAGCGAGTTTTACTGGGCGTTATGTACTTAAGAGAATGCCGCAGCTATCTCAAAGGATGGCTGAAGCTTACAAAAATATACCAAAATTGGATTCGCAGGTAAAATCTTATAATATTTCTATTTCTGTACTCAATATTATAATAAATCTAATAAAATGTACGATTTCAGACATTAGCCAATAATAAATATTACAAGGGTGGCTTTGAACAAAAAATGACGAGACGCGAAGCCAGTTTAATATTGGATGTATCACCAAGCGCAAGTAAAGTAAAAGTGAAACAGCAGTTTAAAAAAATCATGGCTGTGAATCATCCAGATAGAGGCGGATCGCCATACATTGCGGCAAAAATTAATGAAGCAAAAGATTTGCTAGAAAAATGATTTATGTTTATGCATAGTTAAAAATATAACTAGGTGTGTATCAAATTCATGTTACATTTAGGCTTTTAAATTTGATATCAATAGGTAAACTTGTACATATGTAATAATATAATGATACTGTATCTTATTTAACTTGTAATAAAATTGTTTATACATTAAAATGGTTGCTTCATTTTCAATACTGGTTGAGCAAAGTATTCTATTAATAGAAACACTTAACGCATGACTTTAGTACATTCAATATATTACAATCTTATAATGTATATATATAACAAAATTAGTATTATGTTTTACATCCGGTCATTTTTATAAATAATAAATGTGTAAAGAATCGTATAAATTAACACGAATCAATTTAACGGTGGAACATTATTGGAGTATCAGTTTCGTTTTTATGATACTAGATTTATATTTACAGGAGCACTGTAAAAGTAACATTATAATACAATCTTACATAGCATAATCGTTTCTCGGGAATTACGGTAATACAGTATATTGACTAGAATCATTTTAGTAGGTATGTAAATTTTCAATGCTAATATTATCGTCCTAACTTAGTTTCTTTTTGTTCCGCACGTTGCCTCGATATTTTTGTCCGTAGTTTAATAATTGTGCTACCAGGCATTGATCCAGGTACTCTAAATATGCTCTAATAAAAGAAAAAAAAGGAACATTTTATAACGTTGTAAGAAAATTAAGAAGAAAAGGTAGCTATTGTGTTTAGCTTACTAATCAACTGATATATTTACCTGCATAAAATCATGACATTTTAGAACAATACTGTCCTTTGTTATTTCTTTAAAACATTCTGCGAGTGTTGTAAAATCTTGACAAGCAAGCAGGTTGCATTTGTTCCTCTTTATCAGGGTTAATGCAACACGAAATATAATTTTACTGCCTTCATAAAAAAGGCAATCCCATATTCGAAGCGTAGTCTGCCAAGTTTTAAACAATTTATTCAGTACTTCTATAGTTTATGGCAATCCATAACAGGACTTAATTCAAAACGTTAAACTAATGAATAAATCAACTGTGTACACGCCACATATAATAATGTTAAAAAATATCCAAATATCAGTATAATAAAATTTTGCTTTAAAAATACATAGGCAATTAACATTACCTCAATTGGTAAGACTTCTGCAAATAAGCACACAAACCATTTCGTTGTAATAACTGCCCAAGGTAATCCTATGTTTGTTACATGTTGAGACATGTCTGGCATTTTTATTCTAAAATAATAATAGCAATAATATGTATATATCTATATATCTATATATACATAGTTCAAAAGTTTATAATAAAGATATAAAGAATTTACTTGACTAATTCGGCAAGCACATCAATATCTGTAAGCAAGCCATCCATTGTTGGGGTATAATAATCCGGTAAAATTTTCTCTATTAAAACTTTTAATAACCAAAATGCTGTTTCTTCATTTTTTGTTACTAGCAATAATAAGCCTGCTATATAATTCAAACCCTGCAAAAATGTCAAATAAACCTTTATAAACAGCTTATTAAAAATTATACAGACACAATAATTTTCAAATATTTACCTGACAATACCCTACTGTTTTGTTCTGACGAGCGAAAGCTAACAAAATGTTGTATAACTGATGCTGTTGATTCTCTGTGTTATTAAAGAATATATTATCTGGGAAAGTTCTTGGCAGATCAGTTTTAATAACATCTGCTATTTCTTTATTATGTGGAGGCTGCAATAACTTTTCGTAAAGGTCAGGATCCGCATTTTTCATTTCTTCGCCTCCGCTTACAGAAAGCCATACCTTTAAGAAATAAGTTGTTTCCATTACATTACATTCAAATTATTTTGGGATAAATATTCTGTAACAAATTAAAATGTCAATAATGTACTTACTAAACCTCTATGTTCACTTGGTATCCCCTTGCGAACATATCTCTTTATTGTAATATTACGCTGCAATGATTTTCCTTCTCCTATGATTTCAGACCACTTCTTTGCCCTTTTAGCAAGTACTTTGAGGTACTCAGATATAAAGTCTTCGTAGGTTTCATAATCAAAATCTTGGGGTCTTTCAAAGCCATACTCATCCACATTGCTAACAGGTTAAATGAAATAGTATTATAAATTAAATGAACGGAGAATACTTTTGTATATAAACAATCATAAAATTTTATAACTATACCAATGTTCATGTTTGAAAAATAAGACGATTCTTTGTATAATTATTATTAAAGAACGCGTCTAATGTATTGTTACTATTCGTTTCTTTTATATTATCGAAATAAAATGTATCATGTAAAAAACATAACCTTACATATATTGACATAAAAGTAAGAAAAACCATTTCTATTTATATTGCATTTACTATATCAGTCGTAGCTTTCACATATATACTTAGAAAATAAATAAAAAATTGAAACGTTATTCAGTAACAATGAAAAATCTATAATGTTTACCTGAAACATGAATTTGCCATACCCCACGCAAGACGATGCTGACATATAATTTCTGCTGCATATAGTGTGTTCAGCAAACACTTCTCAAGTTTAAGTTTATTATGCACCAACATAGTTAATGCGTTCTGATATAAGTAAAAAATACAATCAATAATTATTATGATTTTAATTATTACGTATCCTTCATTTCGAACATTGCAGTTAAATAAGTATTTTATTCTTAATTATCATAATGTTTTGCCACATTTAATAAATTGTTAGAAAATTAACTTAACATAATAGCAATTAAAACACTATGCACTAGATGTTCAACTCTTACAAAATTTGATTTTTTATAACAAGAGTAATTCTTTATCTCTACTTAGAAAAGTACATATACATATCTTATCTAAACACTTAGGCACGTATTTTATATAAGGATGAATTCATACATATAATGAAAATTTAGACAATTATTTAGACAATTACTGAACATCTAATTATGAACGTCTACAAAATAATTAATTAATTGTATTTAACGGCAATTTTATTACTTAAAACATTACATAAAACGATATAACAATTTGAAATATACATATAGTACAAAGATCGATATTGCACTCAATAAATCGTTTGCAAGCGAGAGAACTAGTCGATATAAAATTCACCAGCTTGGAACTTGCGCAAGCGCAGTCGTTGACAGTAACTATATCAGGGCTGTACACCGTCAGCATGCGAGCCACTTTGGGTTCTTTCGATCGTGGCCCGGTTGTCATGGAAACGATACGACGCTACGGGGGAATAGGATTTCCGTTCGTAAAAATATCTCACACTCTACGCACCACGCATTTGTTTAGTGACACTGTGTTATCAGTACAATCTTTGCAAAGAACAAATTAGTAGGGGAAGAAAACGTACGATGGACCTATTGTTGGACAACACTGAACTATATAACATATATGAATTACTATAAAGGGCCTCGTGCATGTTTTTGAATATTTACAGTACTGAGCGCACGTGTTTCTTGCATACGATGGTGGCGACGCATATGCAAGAAATGCTTTTCGTGGGACAAATTCCTCAGTCTGGCAAGAGTGGTCGATACTCGATATTACGGTACCACATGGTAACGAAGGTAAAATGGCGTTAACATTTCCTTGCGTCGCTGGTAAGCATATTCGTGTCTATCTCATTCATGTTTTCCACGATATTAAAAGGAAATTTTCATTTATATTTTCACGCGGATCATAATAACACGCGTAGAATGCATGCCCATTTGCAATATAATTTTCACGAATCACGAATACATCACGATTGACTGCATAAAAGTGCGTTATGTGGCATCGATGCTAGCGAGACACATTTGTGATTAGGAAAAAAAGAATCGGCATGCGGTACTGTATCACAAGAACGCGTGTACATTTAAATATATCTGCTTGCAAAATCTTTTTTTTTAAATACTTTATCATAATTTTATAATTAACTTACAAGCTATTTAAATCTCATCTTACAGGTCCAGGATCATAATAGTTTTGACTTTGAGATATAATATTATTCATTTATTACAGTTGAGAATGTAATAGAAAAGTTAAGAATTTTTAATATTAATTTGCTTCAGTGAGGGGTTCCATCGGGATCAGCTTAGGACAAGGCCCGCCGTTATACGAACCATTAAAAACTTTTCCCAAGGATGACAGTAAAACGTGTAAAACGATGGTCTTTAGTCCAGAAGGACGTTATTTTGCGTGGGTCAACGGAATGTCTGCGAAGATTTTACACTGCAGCACATGGAAAATTATTTCAGAAATTAAAAAGCCCAAAATTTCAGCCATTCAGTTCTCCACCTTAGGCACATATTTTATGACATGGGAACCGTTCACTGGTATTATCTTGATTTCATTATTATTAATTAGAGTGCAGAGCACAAGGATATTAATATATATGTAAAAGACAAAATTAATTTTTGATATATTAATCATTTAAATATGTTACCATTTGCCACAATATATTGTTTGTAACGCCAGTGTTTATATTATAGTGACAGTGTCAAATCCTCAAGGAGGGCCAAATCTTCACATATGGAAGTCAGAGTCAGGTGAACTAGTGAAGAGCTTTGTACAAAAAAAGCAATTAGATTGGTAATGTATTTAACAATTATTTCATACTTAACTGAAACTTATTTTTGAACCCTTAAGTCATTTGTAGAATATTTTCTTTCGTTGTTTTTCTTTTTGTATCTTCTTATATATATGAATAATTAGGAAGGTATACGCTTTATAAATAATTCACATTGTACATGCTTTACAATATTTAGAGTTTGTATAGCAAATTGAAAAATTCGATGTATTTCTTGTTATTTGAAAACTTAACAATTTCCACGAAATAAGCAGCAGGAACATTTTTTTTATTCTGTAGTTACATTTCTATCATATCTATTTAGGGAACCACAATGGACAAGTGATGAAAAAGTCTGTGGAATGTTAGTTGGCTCAGAGGTCATTCTATACGAGGATGTCGATTTTGGCAAAAGAATGCACAAAATAAATGTAGCCAAAGTTGGTACATTTAGTATATCACCCAGTAATAGTCCATATTATATTCTGTGTTACATGCCTGGTAATTAAACTTTGTTGTATCCAACTAGTTCTAAATTATACAAGAGACGTGTATATTATGTTAAGGTACTTTATAAGTGGAGAGTATATCATTTATTTAGCTGTTACTTAATAGAATGAATATGATACACATCGTGTATCATATTTTCGGTGCTTTATGAGAATTAAGAGAAGTCACAAAAATCTAAACGTAACGGATAATATTACTTATAAAAATGGTAATTAATAATTCTGTTTGAATGATTAAAATATATAAAGTGTTTACTTAGTAATATAGCTGACGCGTATATGTCGCATAAAAATTGGCATATTTTATGAAATACTTTTTTATTTCAGTTTCTCTCATTATGAAGGAAATATGTGTGGCAAGCATGTAATGCACAGATGGAATGAAGATTATAAGACACTTAAATCTATAGAACACTTTAATATTTTAACGAAGTATGACAGAGTATTAATACATAAATGGTATTTCGTACAAAATACAAGTATGAATATGTAATCAGGATCTACATAAAGGGAAATTTTCCTGATTATTGCATGCTCGTTTTTATATGTAAGTACTTTCCATAGAGTTATAGGGTATCATAAACGATATTTCACAGGTAATTATTTTTTCTTTCAAAAATTTTGTGATTTCTTTCGAACTTGTATAAATGAAATTCAAAAGTGTACTAGGCTTAAATTAATATCATAGCTTGGCTAGATGAATTAATACTCTCCACATTAAATACCACACTTAAAAATTGTACAATTACATGCATTGTACAAGAACATTATTATTATTTTGTAGGACTATATAGGTGACTATTTATCGCGACTAATATTATTATATTATAGGAAAATCTGGTCAACCTTCATTTGGCAGACTATTCCAATATCCAAGGTTTGAATCAATGCAGGCTTTGGCGAACAAAAGTTTCTTCCAGGTACTGTATTAAAATGAAACTGGCAACGTTCTTTAAGCATATGAAATTATGAAACTTTTACCTACAGGCTGACAGAGTAAACATTTATTGGAATAATCATGGAACAAATGTTTTATTAATGACGAGTACAGAAGTTGATAAAACAGGTGCTTCCTATTATGGAAAACAGACTTTGCACTATCTTAGTACAAAAGGAGAAACTACAATGGTTACACTCAGTAAGTTGTAATTATGTTGATTATTATTCCCCTTTATACAAGCATAATTGCTTCTGTCTCTAAAGTATAATAATGTCCTCTTTCTATATTTTTATTTGTATCAGGTAAGGAGGGCCCTATACATGCTGTACAATGGTCTCCAAAGAGTACTGAATTCTGCGTTGTATATGGTTTTATGCCAGCCAAAGCCACATTGTTCAATCTCAAGTGTGAGCCAATATTCGAATTCGGTGCGCTGCATCGTAATGGCATTTATTATAATCCCCAAGGGAATAATATCCTTTTTCTTACGCTAAAAAGATTCTATATGCTATTACTTAAAGACAGCTTATACTATAATTTACTTTGATTAGAGTACGCTTTTTATTCTTGAGGACTGTATTTCCTTAACCACTCTGCACTTTTGACTTTGACCGGATTTGGCAACCTCCGTGGTGGTATCGAATTGTGGGACGTCGGTAATAAAAAATTAATTGCAAAGACTGAAGCGCCTGATACAACGCTTCTTCAATGGTCTCCAGACGGCGACCATTTTATGACTGCAACAACTGCACCGAGACTACGAATGGGCAATGGGTATAAAATATTTCATATTCATTCGCTATTAATAATTAGACTTTAATCTTTCTATCGATGAAAATTTATTCTGTAGATTTAAAATTTGGCACTATACTGGAACTTTATTGTACGAGAGACCATGGAACGAACAAGAAGAACTTTGGGAAGTTTTGTGGCAAACTTTTCCACAGCAAACATTTCCAGAGAAACCAATTAGTTATAAAGCTGTGGAAGGTATTGCTCCTAGCCAACCGCAAGGTAAGATTCATTGAAATAATACAAATATTCTATATTTATGTTACATTTGAATAAATATTTACATTACGTTTTCAATTTTTGATAGCGTCCAAGCAAGTGTATCGACCACCCTCCGCAAGAGGGGAAACAATTACTTTTAAATTGCGCGATGATGAAATTTTCAGAGATAAGAAGAAAGACAGTATGCAGAAACGTTAGTGAAATTTTTATTGCACATATAAATTATATATGCTTTCCTCGATTATTACTTTCAGTGAATATTACTTTACTGTAGGTAATCAAACTAAAATTGGAACCAAAGCGAAGAAAAAAACGAAAAAAGGTGGGAAAGATACAGAGGCATCTACATCTTCCCAATCAAATAATCCAAGTACAAATGGACAAGTTACTACTACAAGCACAGATGCTCAGAATATAACTACAGGTGTTCTTGAATGTGACGATTTGGAGAGGAGTAAGAAAATTAAAAAAATTAAAAGCGTAAGAATCTTTATCGTTAATGCTATGATGAGAAATGGAAGTCAAATAATCCTAATATTCTCATACATTCTTAATTTCTTGCAGAAATTAGAGCAGATTTCGAAATTAAAGGAGCAACAAGTAGCTGGGAAGCAATTAGAAATCAATCAACTAGACAAGATCAAGAAAGAAGCTGATTTAATAAAGGAACTTGAAGAACTTGCTTTATGATGAACATTTCGAATCGTCGATACGTGCGGTTTAAACAAAAAAAAAAAGAAAAAAAAAAGTCCGGATGTTTCTTCTTAGAACGGAAAATGATCTTGATCCGTCACTTATGATATCACACGTACGCAAGTTACGTTCGACTGTAAATAAAATTTTCATTCTGCGAAGAGGTAGTGGGAACAAAACTAAATTTCGAAAGAGAATTAAACAGGTTTCTACGTTATTGAGATTGTTAAAATGAAAGATATACATTTTTTTTTTTATAAGCGGTGATAAAGGAATAAATATGGTCCATCGCTACATCTTTTCCGTAATAATTAGATTTGGAATAATTTCCTTCTTAACAGATTCTTCGAAGTAATATTTCTAAATAGCACAGAAGAATGTCAGTTACATCGTTAGTTTAATAATGGCCAAGCTATCTTATGTTGTCTCGTACAAACAAGTGTTGCATTGGAAATAATTGAAATGCTTGTAAAAGGTATGAATCGCATTTATCTTGCAAATCAATATCTTGAAATATTGACTCGTAGCAATTTATGCGATTTATCTTGTATAAAGTGCATAATGTGATGGAAGAATGTGTGCGGCGGAAAAATAATAGCATGACGATAAAATCGAATGCACATAAAATTTGTTCCTGGAGTCTGGTGCTATTATTTAAATTTTCATGTTTATAAATTATTGAGTACTATTCTGTCCTTCTTGTATCGGTCTCCTTCTGAAAATTTAGCGAGAGTTCAAAGTGGATATCGTTTTGCAATATCATAATTACTACAGTTATTTCATGAGTATTGCGCTGGTACTTCTCAAACGTGTTTCGTTCTTATACATGATATTTTTGTTCTTGTGCCTTCCATTATGTTTAAGATTCAGATTTTACATTTTTCTTGCTATCAAGGATTATAAGACTGGTCAGATTAGAGTACTATTACCTGACACAGTTTAATAAATAAACGAAAAAACTGCCAACAAAAATTAACATATGCTACAACTAGGAAAAACGAATTTAACTAATCAAGGAAATTTATCTTTTTGAATTGGTTAATTTTTAAAAAATACTGTTCTTTATTAATGTTTAGAAAGACACCCTTCCTTAGTTTTTCTACGGCTGTACAAGCTACGGCTGGCAAACCCAAGCTTTACAATAAGAATTATTGATGTACTGCCTGTTATAATTTAATGTTTAATCTAATGTCATTGAGAATTGTCAATTTATTCGGCCTCTTGAATTTGCATAATGCAATTTGTACCAATTAAGGGGAAAGAATACCATCCTTTGTTTCTTTCCTTTCTACTATAATAATTACAAATTTAAACTATGATCTTTAATTAATTAGGAAAACTTATAGTCGCACTATGTGAGACTAGCGGTGGATTTTCATAAAACTCATAAAATTAAAATTGCAAAAATTGTGTATTATTACTTTTGACAATATTCAAAAATATATGTACATATAAAAGGATTAATCGTGGAACAATGGATATACTAAAAGATGAATTGCATCAAAAGAAACACGCAATCGTTGGATTTGTATACATACATACATACATACATGAAAATGAAGAAAATAAAATTGAAAAAAAAAGTAATACTCGATATATTTTCACGAAATTGCGTTCTTTTCTGTATTCTTTTATATTGTTACAGTAACATTTATTTGAATTTTATCGAAGGACAACAAAATCTGTACCAAGGGTGGTGATTGCAACGGCAAAAAGGAGAGTAAAAAACCAGTGGTAAGATACACATTTGTATCTATATTTCTGTAGGTAATGAAAAACAATTTATAGATTTGGACCAACGAAAGAATTAAATATTTACCATACAGAGTTTTTGTGGGGCTTATTAGGAATGTCGTACATAAAAAATGAAAGAAAAAAAGGAAACACGTAAGAATGAAGTTATAAGTTAAGGGTTGCAAGGGACAGAGCGGTGAGGATCGAACGATCGAGGAAATGCACGGGAAGCACCGTGAACGTAGTAGTGTCAGTGGGTACGGTGGTCGTTTTAACTCGAGGACGACAGTAGCGCCGTAAGATAGTCGTGTTTACAGATTCGCCAGTGAGTTCTACAACGTCACGTCAAAAAGTGCAACAAATTTCTACCACCATTTACTATGTAAAGGTGCGTTTCACGTTAAAAGTTTGACGCAATAATCGGTGATAGTAAGAAGCATTTGTGCGTCGTTACACGCCCTTAACGTATTGGCATTTAACTGGAAAGAATAATTTAAAAGGGTTTTCTTTAATACGGCAATGCTAATCGTTAGGATGGTCGCCATTTTGTCCGGAGGTGGCCCGGTTGAGTGAACGGGGGCGAAAATAGTTGCTCCGGTGGACACCAAGGATTGTTGAAATTACATAGGTACCGGTTGCGTGAGATCCTCTCGCTTATTTCTAACTATCGAAAGATATCTGACGCTTGTGGAAGGTGTGCGCGTACATGAAATAACGGCGATTTGTTTCGTCTCGCCGCTCTCGACGTTAGTAGTCCTTTGTAAGCACGCCGTTCACGTATTTCGCGTAATTCCAAACTAATTTAACGACGATCATACGCGAAATCATTTGATTCACGATGTTAATTTCATTGGCAGAAAGTGTACCGGATCGGCCGTTTCTTGATTCGCATTTTTGACGGTTGACAGTTCGGTACGTTTGACGATTACACCCGTGAAATAAAAAGTAGTAGTGGCAAGAGAAAGAGATCGCGAGGAGGGAGAACAGAGGATAGAAAAATAATTCGCGACACGACATCGTACCTTTCGTGAATTGCGAAACTTCTGAAGGAAATAATACAGACCCTAGGAGAACGTTGATTGTTATCCTCGCTATTTTTGTCTTTTTTTCTTTTTTTTCTTTGAGATTTCTCGATTGACTCAGTGATTATTATTATATAGCCGTGACGAATATATGTAATTGGAATTCGTTGTTGGCTGAAACCTTACCAGAATCATACTGTCATGCGATTTACAGAACGTGCGAGGCGTTCTTCGTCTACGTTTTTTTCCCCGGCCAGCCCCTGTTAAATTTGTTTCTTTGTACACGAGTGCAAAATATTGACGCTGCCGGTACCCCTCGAGGACCGAGCTCGAATTACATGGTTCCTGTGTTTCACGAATTTTCGGTACCGTTTTCACTTCCCCGATCTGTTCGTTCGGTTTAAATTGTTTTTTTTTTAATGCTTTACCTGTTTTATGCTTTTGCTGTTGTTTTCGTTGCTATTCATAGATGGTATTTGTGTAACAGTAAACCATAAATAACAATAAAGCTGTTAATAATATAGAAGAACGAGTGAATATTTGATGAACAGTAAAAAGGCTATAAAGATGTTTATTGCACCAAATATTCAATGAGTATAAAGCAATATATTTATGTATATAATTTTAACATTGTGACAGCTTCCATAACTATTAATAATCTAGCGACCGATATTGTATTCATAGCTAGATTTGGAATAATAATAATAATAATAATAATAGTAACGGTAATAAGTTGTAAATATTCTTTTTATGCCAACTTAGCGTTATTTTGTTTTCAGATAATGTAGGTATAGCTTATTCAAACAAGGCCTTTAGGGTATAATTATATTTAATGTCAGTGAATGAGTTGGATGATTGTTATTGGTGGTACGATTATTGGACCAAGAGATATTGAGACAATTGGAATATAGCAAAGAGCACATAAAATGACGATCGCCACGAGAGGCCAAGGAGTAGGCATAGACCCTCCTGACAGCCAGCAAAGTACACAGGTATATTTGAATACATATCGCCATATTATCCAGTGACATCGTAACAGTTGAAAAAACTACATCTATAATTATATTTTCAATCATATACTTAGTCGTATCGACTCATTGTATACTCATAAACTTAGAATATATACATTGCGCATTGTTCATATGCAAAATATATCATCTCTAATGTTTATATTTTATACAATATGCATAACAGATGCACAGTCTACCAGGCCCTCAACAATTAGCTGACACAATGTCAGGACTTCAACTTACGGAGAATGTGGTACAAACAGAATGCACCAATGATACCGTAACACCGGCGGAAGAGAATAATCAGCTTCATGGAGAGCCCGATTTTCCAGTCGTGAAACTTAATATACTACACGAGAAAATATCTAGTTCACGATGGGTTGTGCCAGTTCTGCCTGAACAGGAGTTAGAGTGCCTGTTGCAAGCCAGCATCGATCTTTGTAAAAAAGGTTGATAATCAGTTTTGTCCTTTAAACGTAGATTGTATATACTTCGATGCAGTAACAAAATATTAAATTTCTTCGTCTTAGGAATTGATGTACAAAGCGAAGCGTGTCAGCGCTTTTTTCGAGAGGGACTCACGATTTCTTTTACGAAAATTTTGACCGACGACGCTGTGAGTAGTTGGAAATTGAACATTCAAAATTGTATCAATGCAAATTGTGAGCGGTTGGTGGACCTATGTATTCTGAAACTAGACGAGGACTGGTTTCCTCTTCTTGATTTGCTGGCAATGGTTTTTAATCCTAGTAATAAGTAAGCAAAGTTTTCTTTCATGTTGTATAATTAACCCTCCGCCGAGCCGAAGAGGACTGACTACCTTGTTCGCCCATACAAACTAAACTTATACCTTATACATTAACACTGTTTCAGATTTCATACGTTCAATGCTGCAAGAGTTTCAGAAACAGTTCCTCCTGGAAGTGATATTCCTGATGAACAACTTTATGCCCGGCCACCTCCTGATTCGAGGAGTCCTCGTGGTTGGCTAGTGGATCTCATAAATAGGTTGATAAATAGTATTAATAATTCCTTTCACAAATTTGTATTTCATAAATTATATATTTAATCCCCATTTATTTTATATGTGTATAGGTTTGGAAGTTTGAATGGATTTGAAATACTGCTCTCCAGATTTCAGAGCGGTCGAAATTTAACAATACCAGTTATTTATGCTTTAATTAGACCGTTTGGTTTGTCTTACGAACTACTTACTGTTCACACAATAGTGAAATATCTTATGCCTATTGTGGTGAGTGCTTTAAAAATTAATAGCGAACAGATTTAACTTGCTTGGATCTCAGACTCATTGTAATATTGTTATTTACATAGGAAATGGTGCCTTTAATTTTGAGTAATTTGACTGATGAGGAACTAAAGAAGGAGGCGAAAAACGAATCAAAAAATGATGCAATATCAGCCATCATCAAAGCCGCCAAATGTCTAGTGTCGCGTGTTCCACATCAAGAGGAGATGATTAAAAATTTGGGAATTCTGAGACTGAAGATGATATTGAGACTCTTACAAATTTCTTCATTTAATGGCAAAATGAATGCATTGAATGAAATAAATAAAGTGATTGCCACTGTTAGTTTTTACCAACATCGGAATGCGATTGTCGAAGAAGACGAATGGCTTACTTCAGAATGCATGGCTGTAAGTTTGTTTGCTTAATTACAGTTATGACTTAAACCATTTGGCATAGTCCATGGCTGGGTATATGCATTTAGAGAATCTATTATTTCATATACCCTTCACAATAAAAAACTTAATCGCCAGAATTGATTCACTTCTCTCTTACACGTCACTACCACACAATTAAAAAAAACTGTTCAATTTGCAATTATTGAAAATAAGAAAAGGCTATGAAATAAATGCAATTTTTACCTATTACTTGAAATCATTTCCATGAAGATTTCGAACATATTATATGTAAAAAATACTTATAGTCACACCATATAAATTAATACAGACAAACTTAGCAATGAATTACAAATATTTATTAATAGCTCTTCATGGTATGATATTTTTCGACACAGCGAGGAATTTGTATAGCACGTTCTGATCTGTTTAGAGACACTGAGCAAATGACTTATGTAGCACGTTGTTTCCATGACTGCGGTAAATAACAAGCGACGTGCTACGTACGTCTTTCCAGCGGAAGACGCTAATTGCTTCCGCCACTTCGTAATGACACCTATCGAAACAAATTTGATTTATTTTGTCATTTTCTCGTGATTTTATGAGAATTTGAGTGTAGTTAATTCCGTTTTTGCAGAAATGGATTAAAGAAAACGGGGTTTTGGAGATTGTCTTAAGAGACTCGTTACATCAGCCTCAGTACGTTGAGAAGTTGGAAAAGATTCTGCGCTTTATTATTAAAGAGCAAGCGTTAACTTTGGAAGACTTGGACGCTGTTTGGGCTGCGCAAGCTGGTAAACACGAGGCCATCGTGAAAAATGTCCACGATTTGTTAGCCAAACTTGCTTGGGATTTTAGTCCAGAACAACTTGACCATCTATTCGAATGTTTTCAGGTGTTAATTATTCTGAGATTACAATCGATTTTTATTCCAATGATTACAACGATTAACTGAAATCCTCTTTTACTTCAGATGAACTGGAAGACTGCTAATAAGAAGCAAAGGGAAAAATTATTAGAATTGATTCGAAGATTAGCAGAGGATGATAAGGATGGAGTGATGGCACATAAGGTACCCTGATTTTACATTCCACGTGTAAACTGTATAGTTTGCCTCTTGAGAGGTTTAATTGTAGTTTCTTCTGCTTTCTCGCGAATATTAGGTGTTAACTCTTTTTTGGAATTTGGCCCATTCTGACGAGGTGCCAACGGAGATTATGGATCAAGCACTGTATGCTCATGTAAAAATTCTTGATTATTCGTGTTCACAAGAAAGAGATGCTCAAAAAACAATTTGGCTAGACAAATGCGTAGAAGAATTGAAGAATGGCGATAAATGGGCTTTGCCAGCGCTAAAACAAATTCGTGAAATATGTTGTCTGTACGAACCAAATCCGAACATAGCATGCCATGCTCGAAATCATCATTATAGGTATATGTTCACTTCGATAATGAACAAGGAATAATTGTCATTACAAAATCGGTACAATTAGTTATTTACTATTGTCCTTTATCATTTAGGCAAGATGTTATAGAACGACTTCAAGCAGAACATTCTGCAGTAATTCTTGTGACAAACAGTTTAACTAACTATATGAATAAAATGCGACAGCTGGTTAAAGAAAATCCGGACATTGATGCAAATATTTATATGCACGATGGTCGCTATAACCACATAATGCAGGTGCAGGAAAGGCTTAATTTCCTACGTTTTTTGTTAAAGGTATGTTTATATTGTTTTATTCATTGTAACAGTCTTTTTTTTTTACAATATAATTAATTTTCATTTCGTACTAGGATGGTCAACTGTGGTTATGCGCGGATCAAGCTGAACAAATTTGGCAATGTTTAGCGGAACAAGGTGTATTTGTATCTGATCGTGAAGCATGCTTTAAATGGTTCTCAAAACTAATGGGGGACGAACCAGATCTAGATCCCGCCATAAATAAAGATTTTTTCCAAAACAATATATTACAGTTAGACCCAACATTACTAACAGAAAGCGGTATCAAGTGTTACGAACGATTTTTCAAAGCTGTTAATTCGAAGGAAGGGAAATTAAAACTGAAGAGAAGAACGTTTCTTATGGACGACGTTGACCTAATTGGTACAGATTATTTGTGGCGAGTACGTAAAAAATTTAATGTTGTTTAATTATTCGGATACTGCATGTATTTATACAACTGAAAAACCATACTTTTTATTTGTATATGTACAAATATTTTGTATAGGTTGTGACTAATAGTCCTGAAGAAATTGCAAATCGAGCTATAGAATTATTGAAAGAAGTGAACACTAATTTAGGACCACGACTTCAGTCATCGGTTTTGGCATTCCATGCGACTTACATAGGGGAGTGCATGGATAGATTAAAAGCACATTACGATACTGTATCTGTACTGAGTAAAGTGTATCTTGAAGGGAAAGAAGAACGGGAGGAACAAATGTCAAGTAAAATAAAAATCGAAGCTATGAAGATATGTCGCGTTATGAAGGTGTTACAGGAATATATAAATGAATGCGATACGGCATTTCCAGGAGAACGGAAAATATTACCCTTACACAGGTAAAATATTTGTACCTCTTTGCAAGAGACAAAGAATAACGTACGCCTTATTAGAATTGAAAGATTATATTTCATTTAATTACAGAGCAGCTCGCGGGAAGCATCTATCTCTTATTATTCGTTTTGCAAACCCTGGTCGTAGTGTGGATGAAATAGATATATTTACACATAGCAATGACACATTGGGATCATTAAGAAGACAAATATTACGGAAGATCAAGGCGAATGCATCAAATGTAAAATTAGATTTATTTCTTAATGGAGAACCTCTAGAGCCCACAGACGATAGAAAACTTCTTTCGCAAACCCCATTACGAGACAAAATGGTATGCTTTAATGGTTTTTAAACCTTTTTATAGAATAAAATAACAAAGCATTTAATAATTCGAATACTCTACGTACAGCTGTTGTCTGCCAAACTAAGTCAAGTAAATAGCAATTTACCAAGCTCGCCGGAAAGTAGCTCGGATAGCTCTACCAGTTCTCCAAACCATCCGTACGACGGGCCAAATGTAGAAGCAGAAAATAGTTTACCGGGCGTGGTATGTCAGTTTCTGTTTATATGCGAAAGAAGCGATGAACAAATATCGCTTAACAATTTATTGCAAGCTTTATGGTAATCGCATATTATTATTTTGGCAAATTAAATATACAGAAATCTCATGTTTTCATCGTAGGTCATGTCCCAAAGATCGCAATATGCTACGTTCTTCTTTCAATTGGCGGATCTTGGATGCACTCTACAACATTCGCAATTACGCGATGGTGCAAGAAATCTTTTGCAACTGGTGCCCCCAGATACCCTTACCGTATCACGATTACAGTCGTTATTTGGTCACTGTAAAGGCGACGATAATTTAGATAATGCTCTTTGTAATGAACAAAATACTACAGTAGATTCCTTATTTTTTACCGCAAGTTCTAGCCAAGTTTTATACAATTTAGAGGTGAAACTTCAATTGATACTCGTCTATTCCGTTAAACAACGATACGCGTCTAATCAAATTTAATCCAAATACCGTTCTTTCTATTCCAGGTTTTATATAGTTTATTAATGCCAGCTTTAGATCCAATGTCAGAGAGAGCGTTCGAGTTTCAGTGGAACTTCAAAAAGAGCGGCGAAGCTGGTGTTATTCTCGAGATGTTAACTAAGAATAAATTTTTACCAAATGCAGACGAGACTACGAAGCGTGCAGCGTATTTAACGGTGTTGAAATTGTGTAAACTTCTACTAACGATAGTGGGTAACGTTATGGCCTGTGTAATGAATGAAGTGCAGCCAGCTGGGATCTCGGAGAATCATGAGAATCATGGCCACAACAATCGTGGCCCGGTGGCGGTTTTGAAACAAGCGTTACAAAGTGTACCAAATCCAAATACCGAGTATATGCTGAGAAGCGTGGCGGCAAAACTGGCGCAGCATTTAGCACTTGGAATGTTATGCGGAGGAACAGAATCTGACATTTGCCGGCAGCTGTTTATGCAGGCCCTATCCTGGGACCTACCAGACATAGCTACTATTCGTGCCATAATTAGGCTAGCATGGGCGGCGTCCACTGGTAACTTGAACAATATAAACGCGTCAACCGAGATGCTGCATACGCTTCACGAGACAAGCGAAACGGAAACGTCAAACAATCCCGACAATAACGACGTGTTAGTATGTAAGGAGGCCTTGGAAGTTCTGACAATCGCTTTGGTATTGAATCCAACTGCGTTAGAAACCTTATCGAGGGACAACATGTGGCATACGTTTTTAATAGACCTTGTTCTCTTGAGTACATCGAAGGCTGTTAGAATGGCGGCGGCCGAACAATTTTTTCTTATATCGACATGGTACAGCAGCGGTCATCAACCTTTGCTATTTGCCATAACTCTACTATTCACCGTACTGAACACCACCGTTATGGAGCACGCGAAACAGAGTCACGAGTACTTTCAGCTTTTATGTAGACTGTTAAATTTTGCACACATATCCGGATGTCCGCTTCTGACGGCGGTGGCATTGTTGGACATCGAGATAACATGGTTGAAGAAGGTACGGAACAACGTGAAAGAAACCGGTGAGAGTCAAGTTGATGAAGCTGTCCTCGAGGGCCATCTTGGCCTTACTAAAGAATTACTGGCGTTTCTACCTCCCAGTAAAAAGTACGAGCTTGGCTCCGACGAGAAGCAGGGCGAAAATTTGATTAAGGAGTTGGTTGAAGATTTTGTATTCCCGGCGTCGCGTCTTATGCTGCAATTACGCAGCAGCGGAGAGTTAAGCGCTTCACAAGCGAGCCCAGTATGTACGACTCCTCAGTCGACCAGCGCGGCATTTGATTTACTTGTAGGTCTTTGTGTAGGCTGTGTACCTAACATGAAACTTCTAGTCACAATGCTCACCGATATGTTTTACTCTGAGAGAGACGAGCCGCTAGTAGAATGGGATTATTTGCCACCGGTCGGGCTCAGACCGTTGAAAGGGTTTGTCGGTCTGAAGAACGCCGGTGCGACATGTTACATGAACTCAGTATTACAACAATTGTACATGGTGGAAAGTATAAGAGTTGGACTCTTGGCGGCTGAAGGTGCAGCGACCGATTTGAACGAAGATTTTTCTGGCGAAGAAAGGGTGGAAGGTGAGCAAACGATAGAAGCGAACGACAATGATACGAATGAGGAAAAATGTGGAGCCGACGAATCCAGAAAGGAATACAATATTGGTATTTTAAAACAAGTTCAGGCAATCTTCGGACATTTAGCTTACAGTAAATTACAATATTATATACCTAGAGGCCTTTGGAAGCATTTTAAGTAAGTACCCGGATTATGTGTATTTCTTTTACTTATAGTTATCAATTGTCGTAAAGTACTTATGGGTGTGTTAATTTTGTTTCCAGGTTACAAGGCGAGCCTGTAAATCTTAGAGAACAGCAGGATGCAGTAGAATTCTTTATGAGTTTGGTGGAAAGTTTAGATGAGGCACTGAAGGCCTTAGGACATGAGCAAATAATGAGCAAGATTCTCGGTGGTTCATACAGTGACCAAAAAATCTGCAAAGGTTGCCCTCATAGGTACCTTCTTAATTCTTACATATCGCTTTTTTCGGTAAACTGTAATACCGCATTACATTACCTTCAGATATTCCAAGGAGGAGCCGTTCAGTTTGATAAGCGTGGATATCAGGAATCACAGTAATTTACTGGACTCCCTCGAACAATACGTGAAAGGTGAATTACTTGAAGGTGCAGATGCTTATCATTGCGACAAGTGTAACAAAAAGGTACAGTATTTAATAAATACATTGGATTAAATTTATAGGATTAAACTTAATCGTTTCTGTGTATTTCAAACAAATAATATATTTCTAGGTCGTAACAGTAAAACGATTATGCGTAAAGAAGTTGCCGCCTGTTTTAGCCATACAACTAAAAAGATTTGAATATGACTATGAAAGGGTCTGCGCCATAAAATTTAACGATTACTTTGAATTTCCAAGAGACTTGGACATGGAACCTTACACTGTTTCTGGACTTGCTAAATTGGAGGGAGAAGTGATAGACTGTGATTACGAGGAATCAGTGAGAGGGACGTGTACTAAATATCAATTAACTGGCATCGTAGTGCACAGTGGTCAGGCCAGCGGTGGCCATTACTATTCGTATATTTTGCATAGGTATTTGAAACACATTTATGCATATAGACAGTAGGTAACATTTGCATTCTGTTCGTGAAGTAATTGAATTGCACTGCCTTTCCATTAGGCAAAACGATGGAGTTGCCAAATGGTATAAATTTGATGATGGCGACGTTACGGAATGTAAAATGGAAGAGGAGGAAGAAATGAAGTCTCAATGTTTTGGTGGGGATTATCTTGGCGAAGTATTTGACCACATGCTTAAACGAATGAGTTATCGGAAACAAAAACGATGGTGGAATGCCTACATGTTGTTTTATACGAGATTAGATGTGGAGGAAAACTCTCTGATGAAAAGCGTTAACGAACTCTCATTGTGTAAGTAATGTTTGAGAGCTGCGCTTCTCTATGGGATGTGACGGTTTATTATACAAATATGGTAACTTTTTAGATACCAAACTGGGCGTTATGAAAATGCCGCCAGCTATCGAATATAGCGTCAGAAAGCAGAACATCAAGTTCATGCATAATCGAAACCGGTTTAGCGCAGAATATTTCCAGTTTATTAAAAAACTTGTATCTTGTAATCCTCATAACATCAATGGGCAAAATATGAACGAAAAACTCGTGAGTTTCTTTTCCTTTTCGAAACATTAGTTTGCGAGAAATTTATTTTTTATTCGTTTTAATTACTATCGTAGAATGCTGAACAGGAGGAGCTCGCAATGTTATCCATACAATTAGCGTCGAGATTCCTGTTTTACACAGGTTTTCATACGAAGAAGACTTTACGTGGTAATGCAATGGATTGGTATGATATTGTATGTTACCATTTGCGCAACAGCAAAGCAGTCCGATTCTGGTTTGCTCATAATGTCTTATTTAATCATCCGCATAGGTACCACATTTTCTTGAACGCACGTGCATGAATATACGAATTTATCATATTTGATACAATTTACCATTCAATTTCTGCAGATTTTGCGAGTACCTTTTGAGCTGTCCCAGTACCGAAGTTCGAACAGCTTTTCTTAAAATTTTGGTATACCTTGCACATGTTTCTCTACAAGATGGCCCATGCATGCCGCCGAGTTTGATTGCACCAAGTAAGTCTCGTTTATTATTTATAATAAATTTATATATTGCTCCTTTGACAGGACATCTTCATTGAAAATAATGATTAAAATATGTGCCAACAAATCCTTCTATTTATTTTCAGGCATACTATTGGATCCAACGGCAACGCTCAGTGATCATTTATTGCACGCTGTACTTTCTTTGCTTCACCGTGAAATCTCAGATCATGGCCGTCATTTACCGCATTATTTCTCCCTATTTCACACGTATGCAACACTTGGACTCGCAGAGAAGGCTCAACTGCTTAAGGTAAGTTGCACGTAAATCTGGGGACTGAGCAACATTTATATAAATACTTGAATTATTATTATTAACGATACTACTTTATTACAGTTAAATGTTCCGGTTACGTTTATGTTGGTCGCGATCGGAGAAGGGCCCGGCCCTACAATAAAGTATCAGTATCCCGAATTGACTAAATTGCATCAAGTAGTTAGCATGTTGATACGCTGTTGCGACGTGTCGTCGAAAGTACATTCGAGTCATCAACAACCAGGAGTTGCAGCTTTACCAAATCCATATGGTGATCCGGCATGTCAGAATGAGTATCTGATGCCTATTCAACCACAAGCAGCAGATATTCTTTTCGTGAAAAATAGGTATTCTTTGAGACGACCATTAATGAAGAAAGGTATGGGTAAAGTGAAGATTATTAAAATCGATTGCCATTATTCATGTTTACAGCTATATAAAGAAATTGATCGAAGACGCTGACGTTAATATTACCGAAGACACAGTGAAATTACTACAGTATTGTTGTTGGGAGAATCCACACTTATCGCGGACCGTTCTCAGCGAATTATTGTGGCAGATTGGATTCGCCTTCACGCATGAACTAAAACATCACACGGACTTACTACTCGCTATGCTCCTCATGGAGGATTCGTGGCAGTCGCATCGCGTTCACAATGCACTTAAAGGTACAGGGACGAATTCTAATTTTACGAGGCGCCCAAATTTACGTCACGTCGTTAAAAATGTAATTAAATTGCCAGGTGTACCGGACGAAAGAGAAGGTTTATTCGACATAATACAGAGAAGCAAACATCACTATCAGAAAAGAGCCTATCAGTGCATCAAATGTATGGTGCAGCTTTTCAGTAAGTGCACACCAGCCCATCAACTTTTACACCATAGCTCTGAACTGAAGAGGAAATGGGCACACGCTACTGATTGGCTTCACGAGGAACTCGACAAAGTATAGAACACGAGCATAAATTAATACAACTCTGTCGGAGGAATCCATTCGTCTATTGAACGATAAATAATTTTATTTGCAGAGACCGTACGCGTCTACGTCCCCGTATACCCGCGCGTACAGTAACTGGTCCCCGCCAGCCCAATCCAATGATTCTACGAATGGTTACGTTTTGGAGCGTAGCAACAGCGCTAAAAAGATATTCGAACGGGCATGCGAACTTTTCTCCGACGAGGAACAGGAGACCGAGGAGACGGGCGAAACTTCTACAAGCTTAGCAGATTTGTATCAGGCATTAGGAAGGGAATATTTAAAAACGAAACGAAACTTACAAACACGGGCGCCCATAGGGTGAGATATTTTGAAAGAAATTTTATTCTACTTCAGCATTGCCGCTATAGCGTTCATTCTTACTTAAAAAAATAGTTTCTCTACTTTTGTTCAGTAATCCTGACGCCGCTCTGGTACAGCAAATGCAAGAAGAAGAAGAACAACAACAACAACAACAACAACAACAACAACAACAGCAGCAGCAGCAGCAACAGCAACAACAACAGCAGCAGCAACAACAGCAGCAGCAACAACTGCAACAGCAACAACAACAACCATCACAGCCAGGGGGAGCGCCAGTTCGTATTCCTACATATATCGACTTCCCTATGATGGTCAGACGTGCTTCTCGTTTGCTTAGTCCGCAGAACTGTGAGTCATCACAAGATACCAGCCAGGATCCATAATGAACGCTACATATTAACGTGCTACCAAGTTGCTGCCTCGGTGAAACCGTTTCAAGATATTTAGATAATACTGCGCCAGCAGCTTGGTGCCGAACGATAGAGGCACCTGTACAGATAAAATTTACAGATTTCTTCATTTTTGCAACCGGTATACACGAACTTGCATTTGCAATCTGTCAGTTTTATTGTGGGCAGTTAATTTCTCGAACGAAATACGCGCTGTGGTAGAGCGATTCGCGGCCACTGAAGAAGAAAAGAACGATGTTTAGAAACTGCAGGTGATTAACTAAATATGATCAGAATTTCTACGTATTAATGGAGGCAACCAATTCTCATCGTAGTTTTTTTTCTTACTCCTAACGTTCGTGCGTTCTTCGTTTTTCTTTTTTCATTCATGTAATCATTTGGGCTTTCGAATTTAGATAAAAAAAAGAGGACGTTTAGTAGGAAGAAATCTTCCGAAGAGAAGATGGAGATGGAGAGGGGGAGAGAGTGCGAGAGAGAGATTGACGTAAAGAAGTTAAAAAGAACAAAAAAAGGAAAGAAAGGAAGTAATAATTTGAATTGCCTCGATTAATGCATATGAATTCGTGTGTAGGAATACGATAAGATTGTATAAATGTATAGCGAATAGTGTTATGGAATCCCGTCTCTGCCGAATAGAGAAAACAAAGGTATAAAGAAAAAAAAACATAACTTTCCGTATGTCTATGTAAATTTGTTACTAATAAAAAGTTAAAAGATGAAACTTTCTAACGACCGAATGATAAGGATAAAAAAACAAAAATTAATAAAAATAAAGGAAGCATAGATGTTTCCGATTTAATTGGAAAGAACAAAGTTAACAGATCATAAGAAAGTAACTGTGCATCTATCGATTTTTCACTATTTTAGTCTTTCAAGGCGAATTAAACGAAAACGAAATTTCCTTGTACTTAATCTCGATCATCAAACAAAGGAAAGAGAAAGAAACGAAGAAAAGTCACTTCTCAAACGCAGCGATATCGTGTGCTGCTCATGAATTTAGACATACACCAATGATGCCTCCCATTGTGCTTTCTTTCAGTTCAACCAATTTTGAAAAAGAGTTGTGCCTTCGATATCGTGCGACTCCATTTTCTCATATTCTTAGGTAGATTTTTAAGAATCGAGTTGTTGCTTCGAATTTGATTGCTTATATTTTTGTTTGTTATGTTTTTTTTGACTATTTATATACGTGAAATTATGAGAAGGAATTTGAAAGAACTACGAGAGAGGTTCGAGTACGTGGTGCAGTCAATCGCTTGATTGAAAAAAAGAAGAAGAAAAAGAAAGAAAGAATTTATGTGAATATAAACGTCAGTTAGCGGTGGAATATTTCTAACTGAAATCGAAACGATGGACACGTAATTCGGTGGAGCGAACAAGTCAGTCTGTAATTGTTTAGTCTAAGGAGTCGCGGCGCCGTGAGAAAAAAAAACGAAGGGTATAAAAGCCTTGCTCGAAGTACAAGTTTTTACAAAACGGAAAAAGGAATTGAAGAAAGCGTGACGGTAGCGACACAAAAGGGTATAAAAGAAATATATTAAAAATGCAAAAAAAAAAAAAGTCACTAATTTGTATTGATCTAAGGTACGATCCATCGTTGAGAGAAAGGAAAAAAGAGCAGTGGTCTATTCGCAGTGTAGTAAAAGCAATTAGTTTTCGGTCGACACAGGAGTCAGGATAAAGAAAGAGAGATGTAACAGATTTGTAACTGCTTGTATACCGTTCGGCATCTTACCAAGTCATATGCGTACAAACGAACAAACACGGGAATCTAATGGCTGCGATTCTTTAACTTATTAACTGGGGCCTCCTGCACATATGAACTAATGTCATTGGTGAAATTTTACAAGCTACAAGCTACAAGTTAGCCGCACTGATAAATTCTCTTGTGTCACGACAACCAGTTTCTTAAAACAAGGAAAAAGAAAGAAGAAAAAGAGAACCCAATGAAATTTTATAAGTCAATCGATTATTCTATTTAACGTTTTCAGATTGCATACACAACAAGGAGAATAAACAAATATCGAACGATTATTGATTGATGCCCTTTCGCATTTATTGTTAATATTTCCGATGAATTTATTAGCGATATATTTGAACTTGCAACTTGTAATATTGTAAAGACTGCGCAACACGACGTCTACGATCCGCAACTTGTCGCGTGTCAATTTGCAAATAATATTAGTTGGTAAATTATTGTGGAAGAAGGCCCTGGCCATAGCTCTGACTTATTAAAGTAAACATGTGTTATATAGATATTATATAAATAATAACTAAAGAGGAGGAAAGAGAAAATAAAAGTCAACGTGTAACGAGAATATAAGCGGAACCGTGTGTATACATAGGAATTCGTGCGATGAGAAAAACCAACGACTATGTCAAGACACCAGGAAATAACGACATATTGATTATTGTTCGTATTTATCAAATATCTACGTTAAACAGTGTACCAAATTATATAATAGCTACTATCGGTTAAAATAATAATAATAATAATAATGGTACCTAATCTTACTCAGATATGTACATATGCAACTGCTTTTTATATGTGATAAAAATTATTATATTCCTATTATACATTGAGGGTTAGTACGCTATTGTAAATCCTGGTTTTTTGTACACAGACTGTATGCTAAGTTCGTTCTTTTTTTTTTTCTTTTTTTTCCGTTAACAGAGAGAGAATGTAGTCTATAATTATTTAATATTTAATTGTATCGCTAAAAGGATAAGCGTAATACGTCTTGTATGATATAACATATATATATATATATAACTTGATTACTTTCAACAATCAATATCAGATTTACGTAGTCTGATCCTCGAAGTTTGTGTCATGATATACGATACTATTTGCAGTGTCATTTCTTTTGCTTTCTATCTTATTTTCATATTTTATTCATTTTTCTTCTTTCGAACGAGCGATGACAGAGGTGTTACGAGAGTGGACATAAAGTGTGACTGACACAACTGGGCACACTTGGCCCCAAATTCACGACCTATCTATTAGCCGAAACTATCGAGCATTAATATTATTACGAATTATGTGCAAGAGAGAGAGAGAGAGAGAGAGAGAGAGAGAAAAGAAAAAATGAAAAATGATGGACCTACGAGAGACGATCAAGAATTGATAGCCATCTTTCATGCGGTAATCAATGCGAGCAAACGCTACTCTCGTTTTTGTCAACGACGAAAAGCGGCCGGATGCAAAAGTGTAATTATTGCGTGTGAGGTTGTTACGAAAAAAGTGACAACGATACGAAACGAAGAAGGAAAAGGAACGAGCAATTTTGCTAATGTCGAGTAAAAAATTAAAAAAAAAAAGAAGCGAAAGTCAAAGTCACTAATCGAAATCAAAGGCATGTGAATGCATTAGCAAAAAAGAACAAAACAACGGTACGCAAAAAAAAATGAAAGAAACGCGGAAATCAAATGCAGAGGAATAGAAGAGCGATTATAAAAATTCGAAATTTAAGTGAACACGAACTTCGTGAAACATAAAGTGAAAGAGAGGCAAAAGAAGGAGAAGAGAACAGTCCCCCGTCGATGTCCGCTTAGTTTTAGTTGTAAAGGTAATTTTATGTATTAACTCGAACGACGCTCTAGTCAGTAAAATTAAATAAACGGAAGGAGATCAATGAACCTCGTTCATTTAGTAGCGTAGCGCATCTTACGAAGTTTCACTCCCTTCGGTTCGACAATCGTTCCAACGATTTTACCACTTTGTTCAATTTTTTTTCTTGTTTATTTTTTCAAGCGCGGAAGTATCAACCAAGTTATCCGAGGTACTATGCGTATGCACACGCGCCTTCGTCTGTAGCATTTTTGAAAAATGTTTGTCGGAATCATCGTCGAACGCTCCCACTATTTTTCTCGGTGCCCACGTTTCTCGTATTTGCCTCTGAGAGAATGAAAGGAACGAATGAATATAAAGAATTGCCAAAAAATCGAGAAACACGAAAAAAAAAAAAAAAAAATAGTACGAAATAACTCGACAATGAAACTACCTCGTTAAGCGGTCAATGTAATTACACGAGTACTGATTGCATTGCTACCCCTTTTGCGCTCCATTAACGAAATACAGTTTTGTTTGTCCCAACAACTGGTTAACTAAATAACGCTCTGCTGCTCAATAATAATCATTTACATTTATATTAGCCCTTTCGATGTAGATATTGCGAAGCGGCGCGTTGCAAAAACGAGACGAGACGAACGGAATTGAACTGAAGGCAAATAATTAATAGTTCAAGGAACGATTGGTATATTGCAGAAACACTGAGAGCTTATGTTGGTTCGGTTAATCGCATCGTTGGGGGTTAATTTATTCCGAACGCCTTCCCATGTTAAAAAAAGAAAAAGAGCAAGAAATAATTGGACTGCAAAGGGGTGACGCTCGCGAGTTCCCGTTCTTCGCTTTTTCATACCACAAAAATCGAGCAATTTCAAACTTCTTCATTGGTTATCTCACGAATGCCTTGGATCGTGTTGCTCGTCGAACAATGTGTTAAGAAGAATCAACGTGGAAGACGATCCATTTAAGTCTATAAATATACGCGTTCAATAATTGTTACAATAGCAATAACAAAAAAGAAAAAGGTAAATTAGTAAAGTGCCATTTGAACAGCAAACGGGGTGAACTATAAATGTCTCCCACTCGTCTAGACATTTTCTTTAATCACTCAATGTCAACTATACTTACGTATAGGTATATATTTTTTCGAAGTTATTGCTTATTCAATTCTCACGCTTCATCTGTATATATTTATAGATTCGAATGGATCGATTGCATTCTCGTTTCGCAGATTATAAAACGATCAACCAAATCATCATCCTTGTTACGGTTCCCAAATCCAGCGCGTGTCTAAACAAATAACTTTGAATAAACGAAGAACATTTTTATTTCACGAAATTCTTCACCGTGGACTAAATATACCAAAGAAAGAAGGGCAGAAACGGGAAAAGGTGGTGGTGGTGGTATTCAGGAAAGTTTAATAATAAGGAGATCCGTTTGCTAAAACGTTTACCCTTTCTTTCGCGTAATCTTGTTCGGCTTTTTGGGCGAAAGATATCATAAACGGTCGGACATTGGCGTTGCGGCGACAAATTTGGTCGCGAATCGCATGGAAATTTCGTCGGCAGATAAGAGATTGTGTAAAGCTCGAAATCGTGGTTCGATTCGACGTTGGACATTGGAAAAGTTTTTTCTTCTCGTCACTCGCGGGACGAATGTCTGCCCGTCAAAGATAATGATGTACGATAGAAATGATAATAAAAAAAAAACCGGAGCGTGAAATTTCGCTAGACACGTCTGAGAGCGTTGATAAGACCGAGCCACGCGGTTTCAAGCTGATTTCAATGCGAGATCGAAGGTAGAAGGGAGTGTGTATATAAACTCTATCCGTAAAATATACGCTTCTGTTCGCCTATGGTTTTTCTTCCTTTTCGATGGTAGACGGTTTCAATTTCGTCCTGTTAATATTAATACACAATATTTCCTTTCCCTTTCTATTTTCATTTCAATTGACGAACAGCTGCGCGACGACAATTAATATTCCTGCGACGAATGAGATTCTTCTGCGAATTATACCCGTATTAAGTAGGCGTATCGTCTACCATTCGATTCGATTAATATCGTTGCAGGTTTATCGTGTCGAATAGTTTTGCTCTTCGCCGTCCTATATTAGGATCAGGCTACGAATTTTCCCCTCCTTATTATGTTCTTCGTATATACGGTAAAGAAAAGAGGGGAATAGAAGTGTGATTATTGTATTGCATTTTGTAGCCGGGAATCGATTTTTGTGGTACCGGAAACGGCTGCCGCATAGATACGGTGTACGAGTCAAATAAATGGAGAGGGACTGCTGATTTCGATCAGTAAACGGTATCTTTAGACTCGGCTAGTAAGGGAAAAACAATTCAGTAATATTCACAAGCCGATAAAAGAATAATCCCTTCGTTCGCTCGTGTTCCCTTTGTTAGCCCCTTTATCGTCTGTTCTCTGCGCTAAGGAAAGTTGTGTTTAAATGGTAGACCTTTACATTTAGGAATTCTGTACAGTTTCAGAAGAAACGATAACGAGCTTGGTTACAGTGGTCCACGAGTAAATTATTTCTGAACGAAAGAATAGAACAAGACAACAATATCCTATTAAAGAAACGTGAATCGTTATTGTTATTCACAGAGAGAGAATTGTTTCGTGAACCAATAGGGAGGAAAATCAGTATTTAATGATGTCTATAAGGAGCCCACGTTATTCTAATAATTAACAGACAAATTTGCAACCGAGTTCTATTATTCCTCATCAACGAATTTTATTTTCCTGTACTTTTTCCATACCTGAATCAAGCTACACGCAAACGACGGGTCGTTTTCATTCGTTCGAAGCGTGAGACGATATCGGCTCCTCGTTAGATCACACCGTTTCCTCAATGGCCAAGCAATTTCTTGTCAAGAATCTACACACTTTGAACTTTCACCTCGTCAGATGGTCAGTCCACTTCTATTTCTTCATTTCCGACGTCGCGATATTAAAAATCGTTCATTCTCCTCGGGGGAAAAAAACAAATCTAGCGTAACGATCGTACCTTTCGTTAATTAGTATCTTGACAGTATTTTTCTAGCGTATCCACTAGTCAAGCGAAGATTCCCGAAATATAGTCACGAGACGTGCGAACAGTAAGAGATGGGAACAAACAAATAGAAATAAAAAGAAGAACGACTATAGAAATTCCTTTCCATTTAATATTTATTCGGGGGGGAAGAGACGTTGTCGAGTGAAAACAGCCGACACTGTTGCGACATTTGTTCTCTAAATAATCGAGAAACGATTCCTCTAGGTGTTCACGATAACGAAGAAGCCGGAGAAATTGAATCAAACGAGCGATCTAACCACTCGCTTCTTTCTCAATCGAGCACCAAATATCGTTGTTCGAGCGAAAGTAATATCGAGAAGCGAAGACAATTAAAAGAGAAAAGAGTGAATAAAAAAATTAACGAAAAACGAAGCGGAAAGAGCAAAAAGTAATAACGATAGTGCTAATACGTTTTATATAAGTGGTCTTCGACGATCGACGATCGACGAACGAACCGTAGTTCGGAAGGTGTGAAAAGTAGCGTGTAACCGAGAGACAGAGAAAGAGCGTATTAAGGGTGACTAAAAATCGAAGATAAAACGCTCACATCGTTTCCTGACATATTCGTTTTGCACATAGGCGCATTTGCGTAAGCATTTTACTTACGCGAACAATAATCGCAAAACGGGCCAACCCAGTCTGCGACCCCGGGGGAAAAGAAAAAAGTATAAAGAAAGGCTGCTGGTGTAGAGGAATCGAAGGGGGGATGATCGGCGCGCCCTTCTATATATAAATATATACATATTTACGATCCCTCACAGACTTTCAATGATATAAATATTAATTAAGATTGTATATTCTCGATTCATTGGGCGTGATCGATGGTTCCTCGATGGGCGGTCGCCGACAGCGGTTCGCCACTACGATCCACGGGGCTTCGATTTATCGATCGCGCGACGATTCACCTCGTGATCGTGGCGAAAGAACAGCGCTACCCCAGAAAATCTTTTGTGTATTATTTCTAACAGAATGTAATAAAGTACGGTTTAAAGACATGAACTTGTTTTATTTCCTTGTCCCCTTCCAGTTCCATTTTTCATTTCCTGTCAATTAAATGAGTACGAGATGATTTCACCGAACGAGGTGAAGAGAAACAGTGCCTTGCACAAAGGGGCACAAAGCAGATGCATGAATGCATTTGTCGTTTACTAAGATTAACATTTTTTCCTAAATTGTTATTCGAAAAACGACCGTCAAATTGTTTTATCAATGGCGAGCGTTAATCTACTTCGTGTCTTTCCACTTCAGCCAGCACAATCTAAAGTTTCGTGTTATGCAATTTTAATAACTGGAACTCTACCATCAGTAAAGTATTATAAACTATCGATTGGATCGCGGGATACAAAATCAGTTCTTGTTGATAAGCGATTGATAACTTTGCGAGTGCTTTCATTCATACGTGCGTGAAGATCTCGTCTAGATCACGATGTAATGTTTCGTATTAGATATTAATCTAAAAATGCGTGCAGATCGCGGCTTAAAAATTCCTGACGCGATTGCAACACAAGGCGTACGATATACGAACACGCGGAAGAACGACATTGACACTAGATCATGACTATTTATCACGTATTATATAAGATTCACGCCATTGTCATCAACCGACGCAATTACCCGGAAGATTATTTCACTAATATCTTGACGCGGAGGATGCGTCGAAAATCGATCACGCTTTATTCGCTTAACGATTAATAATGATCTTAAACGTTTATTCGATGAGTCCAAAGAGGAAACCCTTAATCTTGAACCAGGAGGCTTTTTTATCTAACCATAAGAGCAGACTGTCTTCTTAATCAGCTGCTTAATAATATTTGCATAAAATTACAGTCAGTCGCAAACGACTATTGAGCACAAAGGCGGATTGATCATTCAGGAATCAGGAAAACACTCGCGTCTTTCACTAAATCTGTGGAGATAAACAGAATCAATACGTCGAAATTATATAAGGCAAACAGTTTTATCAGTAACATTACTGGACACGCTGTCTCCGGGGGTTATCTTCGTGGTTTTGCGTCGGTTTCAGTCACTAATTGCACGGCCAGCTTACCGAGAACATCGGATCGTATGTATTCCTCGCTGGGAAATCAATCGATTCGTGGTGGAGTCGTTCGACAGTAGAGATCGGTGTTTTGTGCGTAAAGTGTCCCAGTGGCAGCGCCGATTCGAACGTCCCTCTTCATTTCTTTTTCTTCATTTTACTTCGCGCAGTTTACGGGAGTGTAAAATAGTTAAAATATTCTATCAGTATTTACCACCTTAAATCGGTAATTTATTTTTGATTATATTTGAAACGTTATCATTTGGAAATTACCTTTTCCTTCAATTTTCTTAGAAAGCATGGCTCAACCAATGATATGCGTAGAAGATTTTGAAAAGTATGCTTCCACTCATTTAACACCCTCCGTGCGGGATTATTATAATTCCGGAGCGGGCGAGCAATACAGTTTGAAATTAAACGTGGAGGCTTTTAGGAGGTATGTAACGAACGAGTGTAAAAATATAGAATTAATTTGGATAATTGAAATGAAATGGGCGAAATTCTGTAAGATCAATTAACATTGCAACATTCGGATATCCACCAGTCTGCAATTTATTATTTACCATTGAAAAATTCGATTATCATCTCGTCTTTTCGCCCAGAATTCAATTCAATTAAATATAACGTTATAATAATAATAATAATAATAATAATAATAATAATAATATTATCATGGAAATGCCGTGGAATGAATTTCAGGTTTAGGATACGACCAAGATTTTTAAGGAATGTATCTAAAAGGGACCTAAGTACCACCATTTTAGGTGAAAAGGTCAAGATGCCATTGGGTGTTGCGCCTGCAGCTATGCAACGCATGGCACATCCTGATGGCGAGTGTGCGAACGCCAGGGGTGAGTCTAATAAGTATAATAAATACAATCACTTTTCCGTGTAACATTTTGTGCTTCGCATGAATCAACATTTCGTTTCTATATATTATTTTATTACTAGTATTGTGGATTTAATAAAAATGCATTTACTAACTTATGCAAATATTTCATAAAAATAGTTGCAATCACAAACACGTTCTGTGATCGGATAATAAACGACGACCACAGTCATAAAATATTATTGCACAATAGAGATGTAGAGCTGAACGGAGTTAAATAAACAAGTATATGGTTTTCCATAAAATAGTTAACATTTTCTTTTCTTTCAATTTATTTGAGCCTGTACAGAAACTAAATTATCGTTTCCACGTTACATAGGTACAAATATATAAAAAGAACTGCACTGTATAAAAATGTTAAATAGTCGGTACTTCACGATACACGCAGTAAGATGATATGTTGTTATTTGTTTGAACATTATTATTGCTTAACCATGCCTCGTATTGTAAGCGATACTCATGTGCAATATGAATGTTTAACTTAACAGTTGTACAAGAAATAATTTACTCGTTTCGTGTTCGATTATACATTTTAAAAATATATATGTTCTATTTCGATCAGCGAATTCAATTAAACAATTAATTGCTTTAAGCTTTTGACAATAAACAAATATTACATGTCTCTCAGTTCTTGTGTAATCGTAACTATATACGATTTATAATAAAAACAGGAAACGTCCTCTTAGTAGATAAAAATTGAGCATTAAAACAAAGTTACTTTTTAAAGTAATCATTGTAATTGTAATACATGTAATCCTAAATGCAGCTATACGATTAAGGCACAACAGAGGGTTCGTACAGTATTTACATCGATAAAAATCCATTAAAAATGTCATCATCGGAGTTACAATGAGGAGAGCCAACCAAACGAGAAAAAGATTATATTCTGTCGTAAAACGTGAAATAAAGTCACGATTAGGGGACAGATTTTTTTTCTCTGTATCTCGATGGTACGAACTGAACTCGTAGATTACGATTTTTAGATGACTAGTTGATAAAAATGGAACATACGTTTAGGTACATACAGGCAATTAGGAATTAAACGCTTAGAGAACTAATTATGTGAAAATTGTGGCAATAAAAGGCAGAGAAATTAATGTCGTTTAGGTCCCACGTTATCCCAGTTATTAATAGCTTTCATATTTACTTTCTCGATTCTCCATTTCTGCGTAGGAGAAGACGAATCACAATTAGTTACAAAGACTTTCTTACTCGATGGGTCTGTGTCAAGGCATCTCGACGAGTAACCGTGCATCAACCATTGTTTCTCAACGTTATAACGCCACAATTGATTCCCCTGCCCACCATGGCACGGATACAAACTAACTGGAGCCTTCGTGTCTCCTCTGGAGACGTCTAAACATTCTGTACGATCCTTCGGTCTAATGTCTTTGTGCCAAGTCAGTCTGAACTCTTGTTCTCCTACAATTTTGGAATTGTCCTTTATACAGGCATCGACTACAACAAGTTCGTCTTTTTTTCGTTTCTTCGAGTCAAGACATAATTCAGGCACTCCCATGTTACGAATTTCTCCGGTTGCAAAATCGTCAGGTTCAATGGGAGGGTATACGTCGACAAGATCAAAAGCTATATTCTCCATGAACCACTTGAACGGCTTACAGTGCAAACTAGTTCTCAAGTCTTTTTGTTCTTTCAAGTTTCCAGGATCCAACGACCTCAAATGTGGACGTCTTTTGTAGATGTATTCCGCGTATTCGTCCATCCATACTTCCGCCACCCTTTTGTAATTCTTTCCTAAAAAGTCACCTTTGCCTGGATTAGGGAAAGGTGGAAACTTACGATAAATATGACCCACTCTTGAACAAGGAGCGTCATACATTTGCCCACCGCACTGCCAAATCTTAAACGACAGCTCGTACTGTTCGCCGCCCCATATTTCTAATTCTCTGTCGTAGCCACCTAATTCCCAAAAGAATTTAGCGCTAATAGCGAACAGACCACCTGCCATTACCGGACTTTTAAAGGGTTCCGTAGGATTCTGGAGATCTTCGGGTAACAGAGGCAGTCGTTTATAATACAATTCCCAGTCGAATGCTCCTCTTGCACCCTCATCTTGAGCTCTATACTCGAATGTTTCGTACGCTATCACATCAATGAATGGGCACACGCATGTTTTATAGTTCTCCGCGATAGGTTCCAACAAAGGTGGCAACCAATTGACATTCGCTTCGCTGTGGGAATCTAAGAACACAAGTACTTTCGCCTTTGCAACCTTGGCTCCAGCCAATCTTCCTTTAATTAACCCAGAGCGCTGCGGCAGTCTTACAACTTTCACCTTCTGTAAGTTCTCCGCAATGTAATTGTCCAGCGGCTTCTTCAATTCCACCTTGGTGCTAGCATCGTCTACCAATATTATTTCCACAAGAAGCGACGCTGGAGAACGATTAATAACACTCCAGCAAGTTCGCATTAAAGTGCTGAAATGCTCATTATGAAAAGAGACTATCACAGAGACTGTATCAAGGTTTCTTAAGTATTTCTTCTTATTACAACCTGAATGCCTAATATCAGGTACCGAGCGATTCATTGAGATTTCATCGCTGAGGGCAGCGTTGAAACCGTTTACCTGATACAGCTTTTCCTTCAATACGTCGAGGGACGGCGAAAGGAACGCTGGCTTCCCGTGCTCCCCTATGCCTGTTCTCTTCGCATCTTTTGCAATTTTTCCATATTCGTGCCAATCTATTTTCTCATCTATATCCTGTCAACAAATTTTTCAAACGTTATATTACGCCACTACATTCGTTTGAAACTGACGACAGACGAAAAATGGTATTAATTCAATCGTAATATTAGCTGCAAGCAAATACTATTAGGATCGGGGCTCGTGTACGTAACTATACGGTACTGTTCGGAATGCAGAAGGTTAAGCTATCGTTGAACCTGTTTCACTCGCCCCAACCTGTGCAGTAAACGAAGCAGGTCTTTAATCCGTACCTGATAAAGATGGTCGTTGAAATTTTGCCTGGTATCGATCAAATGTTTCGGACTGTCACCATCCGTAACCATTATCACGGCAGCCGGCGTAACAATTTCATGGTTAGGTGACGTACGTACGTAGCGGAACACAACCACGGTTAGGAAAACAATAAATACCGCCAGAAGGAAGAACTTTATCAGGCTCACTACATTCCTTCTCATCATCGTGATACACTCATGTCGCACGATGTGACACTTGCTAAAACCTGCTAGCAGCCACCGGCTTAGCGAACTATCTACACGAAACTAACCTCATGTGTGCACGATTTTTGTTGGGCTTATCAGTGGCTATCTTCGATATGAAAAGGTTCTGTAAATTGTAGCGATAATGTACATTGTACATCAAGCACGCACGGTTGCCACGCGTCAACTGAGGATCGATCCTCGGAGATCGAATGTAGTCCTCGATGACTGGGGTGTATTCGATACATGCGTGTATACAAAATGCATCTACCGGTACGCATGCATATGCACTGTCTTTTGCGTAGTTTTCCTTCGAAATTAATAACCGAACGAATTTATTTACAATACTGCGCTGTATGTATTGGTTTTAAAAATGTATCGAAGTACACGATAACCAAATTGCATTAGAATCTGTTCCCTGTGCGGCGTAAAATTGGGAGATAATTTGATTTTTCAGCCGCGCAAGAAGCTGGTACAATCTTCACACTTTCCACGATATCAACAAGTAGCATAGAAGAGGTAGCAAAAGCTGCACCAAATGCAGTAAAGTGGTTTCAATTGTATATCTATAACGATCGTAACGTTACGCTAAATTTAGTCCAACGAGCCGAGCGTGCTGGTTTTAAAGCACTCGTTCTTACCATCGACGCGCCTATGTTTGGCGATAGACGAGCTGATATTCGAAACAAATTCAGTCTTCCACGCCACTTGAGGTACCTATTGAGCAGTACTTCGTACACGTAATGTACATATAAAATTTCACAAACGCGATAATTCAGATCAGACGAATGTAAAAGTCAATCTTTTCAGATTAGCAAATTTTGAGGGCGATTTATCGAGTCAAATGAATCACGCGAACAGTGGTTCCAGTTTGAACGAATATGTTGTGAACCTCTTTGACGCATCCTTATCGTGGGAAGACATCAGTTGGCTAAAAAGGTAAATGAGAAATTCTACCATTTAGAGTTCCGTTCGTTAATGTACTAATGTAATTAATGCTTGCAGTATTACGAAGCTGCCACTCGTTCTGAAAGGAATTCTAGCTCCGCAAGATGCACTGTTAGCCATCGAGCATGGAGCAGCGGCCATTATTGTTTCAAACCATGGGGCTCGGCAAGTAGACAGTATTCCAGCAACGGTTCGTAATACTCTAATAACAATAATTGCAAGTAAGTGAATTTCAATCGTCCAAAAAATAATATACATGTCTTGTAATACGTAGATTGAAGCGTTACCAGAAATAGTAAAGGTTGTAAATAATAGAATAGAAGTTTACATGGACGGTGGTGTGAGACAAGGAATCGATGTCTTCAAAGCAATCGCATTAGGCGCAAAAATGGTAATGGCATATCTCAGCAAGTTAAATTGCATGATTTGTTAATTCTTATGCTTTTTATAGGTATTTGTTGGTAGACCAATGCTGTGGGGTCTGTCATATGGCGGCGAGAACGGCGCGAAGGAAGTTCTCGAAATCTTTAGGAAAGAAATCGATCTGGCGTTTGCCTTAACAGGTGTGCACACACGTCTAATTTAACTTCGACGAACAGTTGCATAAATTACAATTTGTACAAATTAATTTACAGGCTGCGCGAGTGTTAAGGACGTGAAAAATGATATGGTACGGCACGAATCTTACTACAGTCATTTATAAAATATGTGCCCGACATAAGAATGATGCAATTATGATATAATGACTCCATTCGAAAGTTGGTAAATAATTCGGCTAATATAATTGCCGGTAGAGTACAATCAGATCGCTTAAAAAGCGCAGGCGAAAGGACAGGTGAAGTTCACTTAAAAGTTCCTCGAAGGTTGAATCAGAGATGACTTCAAGGACCTGTCAAATGTATATCTAGGTATAATATAATTAGGGATATAATATAATTACCGCGAACAATTTATAAATAAGAGAACAATAAAAATCTGATGGCGTTTAAAGTGAAACGGGATACATATATACATATCTATTTATTGGTGAACAGGATACCTGAGACTTCCTTTTTCTTTTCTCACAATATTGGCGTTTTATTGAATATCTCTTGTATATTCATCTTTGTATACATAATATGCGTATGTGCGACACACATATCACAATTCACGAAGCGTATGCACGCGCACACGCATCCAAAGGTGATCCGTGGCTTTTTTTTTCATCTGCAAACGGAACAAGATTGACTATATGACGTTGATATTACAGTCATAACGCACGAAACATGCAGCAGAGTAATTGCAATTCTCTCTCTCTCTCTCTCTCTCTCTCTCTCTCTCTCTCTCTCTCACTCTCCGTTCAATTCGTAAAATACTCTTTTTCTTTTATTGTACCTCCTCCTCCCTCCACTCTGCATCGCACACCGAGGGCGGGCGCGAATTCTTTTGACAAAAAAAATAAATCCCCCATTCTTTATCCAGTACATAGTATCTTATCTCGGATTAGTAACTCTGGTGCCATTATTACAGTTCTAATTCTTTTTTGTTTTTTATGTATGTTCGTTTACTCACAGCTTTACAACGTTACAATTAACCGTTACTTGTTTGTATATATTTATATTTATGTATATATGTATAGTGGCCTCGTTCACGCCACAAATTTTCTTCTCGCTGTGTATGCACGTTGCGGCGCTAAACACTCTTTATTTTCTTTATTAGTATGTATACGCCATGTACATGTGTCTCTTAAGTATATACACACACGTACACGCTTTCTATACTGTGTGCTGTATATACATATATACGTTATATACATGCATACACACGAACACTCGCCTTCCTCCTTTCTCCTTTCTGTCTGTTTCCTTTTGCACATAGTTATATTTTCTTCTTCGAAACGGCACGGTTCGCGCTCCGTTTAAGGTAAACAAGAGAACGGCTGTGCAGTAAAGTAATAACATTCGTATAAAAATATTTCAACAAAGACTCGCAATGATCATAATCGTTGCAGTAAGAATTTTTGTTAAAACATCGAAGGGACCGACCAAAATCTATTCAAGCAAGAAGTCCTTCGAAAATTAAGAGAGGCCTGTTCACACCGTTAATCGTGCACGATAAATAAATAATACCTGGACGTGTTGCATCGTGCATACATATATACTCGTATAACCACGAGAATGACCCATAAGACAAGATTCATATCGAAGGATCAACAATGCACAGACGTTATCTTTCCTTTCCCTATCTTATGCAGCAGCTTCCCTCGACGATATTTCTTTAAACATACACAGTGTATAATTGGCTATAATGTACGATTACGATAGACACACAGTGTATTTGTTCGTGGATTTCTGCGGGGTTCTCTTTTGTTCTTCTTGTTCGTGAGGAATGATTTGTTCGATTTCTTTGTTGGATAGCGTCTAATTCGGGATTCAGACTCGGGGAGAAAGTTGGTTTTCCGATAAAACGATGATTTAGGCGATAATACGTTATTAAGTTAGTGTAAAAGTCATTGGTCCAGATAGTGGTGTATGTGTGTGTGTGTGTGTGTGTGTGTGTAGGTGTGTTCGAGAGGGTCCTGTCTCCCTTAACACTCAGCCCCTTTTTCTTTTTTGATTTCGCGATTTTTTTCGTACAGAAAAATTCAGATTTTTCTTGGAGTTAAAAGGATATGTCTTTTCTCGTTCGAAGAAACGTTTCGTTTACATTGATCTCATTTATGTTTCCGTTTGGGCCTCCCCCTCGATGTAAAAATTCGGTGATCAGAGAACAACGATGTTTTTTTCTTGTTACCTTAGCCTATTGTCTATTCGGTTAGATAAGACTTCTCTGATAGACAATCGCTGATAACCGAAATTGTGACGAATTTTTTACAGTGAAAAAACGTTTGTCTCTGAAGAAATGGTGAGCGTGGATCGTCCTACGTTTAGGAACGATGCGAGAGACAGTGTAAAAATGCTTTTAGAATATCGTTTGCCCAGTTTGCGCAGGGAAAATTCGACGAGTCTTATACGTATGTCTTATACACGCGGTACGATTGTTCAGTGTGATTATTTCGAGAGTCGCGATTTCGAAGCAAAAAGAAACGACATGATCTTCACTGAAAGGAAATCGAAAACAATCGGCCGACGAAGTGGTGGAAAATTGGGTACCATGACATTTATGTAACACAAGATAGTCTTGTACGCTCCATGCTGATAATTTTAAAGGTAGTTTTACAGACAAAATATTGTCTTATCAAAAACCAAACACGAACACAGTCTGTAGCATAGTTTGTGATACTGTTTCTTTCGAAAGAAGCTGTCCTTCATATTCATCGCGGTGAGGCCGTCTGCTGATAAGGAAGCTCGATTGTATTTAACATTTTTTCGCACATGCTTCTATTTTATCGCATTTCATCGGAGCATGTTGGGATATCAATTCAGGATTAATTCAGATACCATCCATATGTTCAAACAATTTGACTAAACACTGCCTTTTTCTTCAATCGTATCGTCTATTTAACGCGGGACACAATTTAAATATAGTGCCACAAATTATGCTGTATCTCGTACATTCAACGAATAATAATTAGCGCGAGTAATAAATCTCAAAATGACCGTATAATCGTATATCGTGCCGGATAGGAATAGCTAAATTTTTCTACGTTTCTATGGACTCTCTCGTTTATGGTAGCTGTCTACGTGTAAAAACAGGCTACAGTTGAACGGTATAGCGTCAAGTTTCATTACTCTCGGTAGCAGTTGACAATATTCTTAATTCTTGTTATCCATTAACTGGAATTCTGATCGAGTTGCGATATAATCGCGTCGACGATTCATATTCTTTCCACACTTCTTCTGTAATCGACGACGGTCTAGTTTCATTCAACTGGATTAAAAATAGCTCTCTCGAAGAGTCGTTTCTTCACGCTACGTCATATTATGGAGGCGCAGGGTCGAGCCTCGGCAACGACTATTAACAACAATAATATATCTAGCTAAACATTGAAGAACATCGAATTGTTGTTTACTCTTTTTTTTCTCTCCTACTTCTCCTTTTCTTGCTAATGCGTGTTCAATACTTGCGGTCAGTCTGAATCTAATTGACAATGTGTGTGTGTGTACTAAAAAAGGTTTTTCTTCGTTTCTAGCTAAACTTGTTGCCCCTTCTTTGGGTCGGGTTCGAATATTATATCGCCCCAGGCTCGTTTCAATTGTCCCTTGTTCAATCTTACTAACGTCCACTAATTAACTGCGGTTAATACACTACATTATACATTTTTGTGAATATTAACGTAACGATTTTTACGTGTGAGCTTTTTTTTTGTTCAGCAAAGATACTTCTCCTTCCCCTCCCATTCACTACTTCCGCTACAGTACCCATGTTATATATTACGCACACGAACGCCGAGAGCTAATTAGTTATTCGTTTACTCAATTACGTTTCTCTATTGTTAGAACAGTGAGCTATTTACTTTTGCGTTCAACCTCGTATTTCCTATTTCTTCGTTATCAGACTTTATCATAGCACTTCGCGTTATTAAAAATAACATCGTTCATCGTAATTTTTCGTTATCCCTTCCACCAGGATTTTCTTGTCGCCCAAGAAACTTCCGGACGTTCAGCAGAAAGTCTGACAGCGAAGCGAATTGAACGCGCGTAATACGTCCCGAATAATAATAATCGATCCTCTACGTTCCCTGTTTTAATATTACAGTATTGATGATTATCGGAGATAGGGGTATCGTCGGTGAATGATTAAGTCTCCACGATTTCACACATAGCACGCTTAATCTACAGTTTCTTTGGTGGAGGCAGTAGCGTATATTTTAGATCAGGCGTCAACACCTGCAGGGTGCGGGAAGCGTTCCTAGACTACGGTAAAGTTCGTTTCAGCAGAAGAGAAAGCGTTCTTTCGGGCAGTACACTTTTCATTTCCAGCGATAAATGTTCGCTCAACCAATATATAAACATTCAGCCGGGCAAAACACACGGTTTTCGAACAATTCTCTTGGACGAAACGTGGAATGAATGAATTAACGCGAACAAATGATTAACCGATGATTTTAAACAGGACACTCGACTCTAACATAAATATACGTAGAATTTCTCCGAGAAATAACGAATTCCAATTTTGCAAAATGAAAATCACCGAAACCGAAAGAAATAAACCGTGGAACTAGAATACGCTTCCAGTGATGATTGATGAAATACGAGAACGAAAATAAAAATTAAAAAACAAAAGGATGCTTTTCTTCTCAGACACACATTATCTTCTCTTTTTTTTTTATTTCACGTTACAATGTTACATTTATACCACGATCTTCGGTATCTCAGAGGCGCGAGGGTTGCGAGTCCTTTCCAAACCGAAAAGATAGAGAACATTTGCCCACGTTCGAACACACTTCGACGTTCTGTTTCCAATTTCTTCAATATCTTCACTAGCGTTCTACATACGTAGTTTTTTCTGGCTTTCTGGCTTTCTGGCTGATGCATATATATTTCTGGTTTCGTTTCAACTTTTATCTCGTTAGTATCACAAGAGCAACGCCTGTAGACGCTAAAAATTCGTAAGGTTCTAGTCAACGCTAAAGATCATGTACGACGTTCTATCCTAACGAAGCCGGCAGGTAGCTACGAAATTTACATACACAAAATGTTTCTTCTTCTTCCCTTCGATATAGCTGCCTTTTACCTGTGCTTATTTTGTTTTTGCATATTCTCGGGTGTGTGCAAGTTCGCCTACTACGAAACCGTGCTTTATCGGCCGTGGTCTACTTTAACAGGCCGGTCACACCGTTTCCATTTTTCTTCCTTCGTTTTCTTCTATTTTTTTCTTGGTTCCTTTTTGGTGAAGTGCGTTTCATAACCAGTGCACGGAAATACACGCTCGTTCGGATCTACGATTCTCAACTCTGTCTCGTGTCCATTCGTTTTCTCAATCCGTCGGTTCCTTTCTTCGCGTTTCACGCCAGAGATAAGTACCATAGAAAACAATGGTCGGATTCATTATACGTCGCGTGCCGTCTTTCTTAAATCTACTCCGCTTTCGAATCGAAACCAAAATTTCGATCATCAACACGTTCAAACGAAAGGGCAGCCAGGCTTCTACACAGATCGAGAAAGAAAATCGTAGAACCGATCTACACGAGCGAGCTGAGAATTGTTTCCGATATAATGGAAGGGATGAGCAACCGGTGCGTTTCAATACGGTACAAAATTGTGTCTCGTTTCCTTCTTCCTCATTTTCGTCGTGATAAGACGTTCTGCAAAACTGTTAGAAAATCTTTCTCGAGTCAACGATAACACAGACTCAACAAAAATGATCTCGGAGAATTGCTCCTGGAGCATCGATCGATCTATAAAATCGATGATCCAAAAACGTATATCCGGCGTCCGGTCGTTTCTTTTAAAGCAGGGCGCAACGAATGGAAATGGCCGCGTTTGAAGAGCGATGGAAACGAGGATTTTGTTTTCATCTAACGATATCCCAGCGATCAATAGTTTAGAGTCTAGAAGCTCGAACAATTATATCCGGTTTTGTGTGTGTCTCTGCGTGTGTGTTTCACGATGCAATATTTCACAGGGTTCTGTGTTCTCCGGAATGAGCCAACAATTACTCGTCGCTTGTAATTAGCTTGGAAGAGTAACAGTTGATTTATTCGCAGAGCAAGGAAGTTGCAAACGGTATTGTGTAGGGTGTATTACACACACGCACACGCACGCACGCACGCACGCACGCACACACACAAACACACAAACAAACACAATCGTGGATACCATGGCGAAACTTCTCTTTATTGTCTGAGCTTGCACGATGTTCCATATGAACGAAACACAGGAGCAACATGCTGTTTATATTCCTTACGGCTCTGATCCTTTACGCGTGTATCGAAAATTTCGTCGAACAGGAAGAAAGCAAACGAAATACTGTGTCGTGTATAAAATGTATGTCACATAGCAGAGGAATAGAAAGAGAGCAAAGCGAGGCACAGGTGTGTATGTGTTCGTTGTGGTCACTTGCACGACACAAGAAGCGAACGCGTTGCTCTGTTTTCTGTTCGCTGTGTTCATCGTGTCAATGATATATGTATATTATATATCGGTGGTACTATCATGTTTCTATTCGTTCCCTATTCTATTTACGATCATCGCTATGGCAAATGATTGACAACGAGCTGTTCCCTTGCCTAATAGCTACTTTTGCAGTTGCCGGATTCTAAGATCCGGATAGTTTTAACACCCAGAGTGTGATCGTGTCGGTTTCGAACGAACGTACAGAGAATTTTCATTGCTCGATTGTTCGAATCGAGTGTATAATGTGTGTATATGTGTTATGTGTATACACACACGCACACACACACACACATATATATATATAGTGTCAGCGTGTGTCCTTCTTCGGGATATGCGTGGGACGACCTACACATAGTGTCTTCTGCAACGCGCGTCTCTCTTCTTTTTAGCGTGGTATTTCTATACTGGTACACGTTTTTCTTCGTTAAACTTAATCTTGTTATCATATTTTTTTTTTTTTAGTTTTCTGTACCCTAAACACGATCTCGTAATATATGTATTTACATTCATCTATCTACAGTAACTACACATCAACAAATACGGTTAGGTTAGTATTCTCGTACTGTTGTGTTCGTATTTGTGGTACATCACCATCATCAATATAATTATATATGTATATATGATCATCATCATTATCGTTATCACTCGATCCGTGGGTTTCTTTCGTCTTTTTCGCATCATCGATTCTCTCCATCACGGAGACGTATTTTATAATTCCCTTTCAATCTCGATCATCATTCACACTGTCGTCTCACTCTCTCTCTCTACACATTGACAATCTCACGAAAACGGCGCATCGTTTATTATTATTATCAATTAATAATTAATATTACAATATAGTCGCGACTAGTTCGAAGGCAACACCACGATCATCATAATAATAATAATAATCTTTATCATCCTACGTTCGCGTACTAATCGTCATCGTGGTCGATCCCTCGATCCTTTTATCCTCGAACGACACGCGTACGCGTGAAATTAGAATTATAACATAGCAACGTCGAATCCGTGCAATGAAACACATATGTAATATGCGTGCACGTATATATCTCTATATAAAAAAAAGAAGAGGAAAATAAAATAAATACGGTAACTTAAAGTCGAATAAAAAAGAAACTGAATAAAGGAGAAACTAACGTAGGACGATTCTAAACGACGTATCGATTCGTTATAATTAATAATCGTAGCCTATGTTTTCAATGCTCCCTTGACGCCCGACGCTTTGGAACCTTCTTAAAACATTCTTCATTCTTCATCCTTCATCCTCCGGCGGTTATACGACACCAATCATCCTCCTCGTCACGTCGACGTTATTAATCTTCCATTTTTCCTCCAACAAAAATTCTCCCCCACACGAATCACAATTTCCTCATGCCCAGTAATACAATCGGCTCGACAGTACACCTTCTCTGTTTGTAGGAAAATACGTCGCGGTTTTTCTCTGTTTAAAGAATCTATCGACGACAATCGAGCTGACCGACAATCCCGTTGGATCCGGCCTTTTAATCTCCTCTGGTAAAATATCTCGTGGATATCTTCGCAATAGGTCCTTCCCCTTCATGTGTTCTCTGTTATACTTCTTCTCCGGTGGACGATCAACCTCGGCGCAAGTCTTTCACGGGATTCAGGTCAAATTAGGCTGCGGCGAGGTTGAAGTCACGGACAAGGAGTACGAGGCTGTGTCCTATATGAATGCCCAGCATTCTAGTGTTTTCACAACGAAATCTTCGCGGGGCGCCAACGGCTCGTTTCCGTACGTACTGCACGATTGCGTCCTGCCTTGGTACAGGTCTCCGTCCAGCCATAGCCCGAATTTGCCGCTGGAAGAAGGCGCGAACAAGCTTAATTAATTCTGTCACGGTGGACGAATGCGGAGAAATAAATGAATGTTGCAGTAGAATTTAAATAAAGTGGATATGCAATGCTTAATATTGCGCTGGAATAATTTCGAACCGTACAACATTAATTTTGTTTAAACGAATGTTCTTTCTATTTGTCAATGAAATATTTCTGGAATTATATTCAGCAATTTATTTCTTTTCATTAATTTGCCGAACGTAATAAATATAAATAATGTTGTGTAAATGTTAGTAGATTTGTTACAATCACGATTTCAATTCCTATTTCCGCAGACGAACGAAATATTCCAACAGATGTACACAGGCAACGCAGTAATGGATCCTTGAAGAACAAAGCGTCATTAAATCATCGCCGAAGATTTCACCCTCCTATATAATCCCTAGTTTCATAACAAATTAATCTGCCATTAGCATAAGTACAATTCCATACCAAGTCGTACGATATGTTAAGTCGCTTGTGTAACAAGCATCCACCATCTGGCCAATAATTAGCATATTAATTAAACGAAATCCAGGTGAAATTGGCGTACTTGAGAAATTATACTTACTCTCCAGCGCCGATCGCGAGGCTTTCGTTGTTCCCTTTGATGAAATATAGGTTGTCGCCAGTCCAGTGGAAGGCCTGGAACCTGGGTGTGAACTTGAAGAGAAGGGATTCACCTGTTCCATAGAAGTGATCGCTCACGTGTAGAGCGCACGAGGTCAATGCACCAAACACCTGCAATCAGATATAATGGATGTAACGTATAAGAAATGATGTACGACAAAGACCTGCGGTTATCTGTTTTGTTATTTCATACTCGTCATCAATCTATGAATAATAAACTGTATACTCGAACTTATTGTCGCACTCGAACAGATATTTGAATGATCTCTTATTGTAAGAGAAAAGGTATGGTACAATTGATGCAAACACTTTGTTAACAGTTGGAGACAAACATGAGATAGATTATATAAATCTTACATTGCCTTCTGTGTCTTCGATTACCAAAAGAATGGGACTCTCGATTTTCGCCATTTTTCTGTACATGCTGTTCAAACTGAATCCATGCTGGCTGGTGCTGAAAACGAGGGTCCACAGGTATCCTTCCGCCCTGGCGGGCAGGTGTCTGCAGAGTTGATCCCTGTGCTCGTCGCTGAGGATCTCTGTGGTGCCCACCAGGTCTGGAACGATGACTTCGTTGTCCAAGGAAACGGCGCTGTTCGTGTACAGGGCTCGCCTGAGCTCCTCGCTCATAGACAACACCTGTAAATCGTAAACTGTCATGTTAATAAATTGTTCGACGAAGATTTGGAAGGATTCGATCAATGTTTGGAAAGGAGATTCTACGATGGATCGAATATGATCGCTGAGTTCATCCCCGAGTTGAGTTAAAACGATATTAACATCCGTTCAATTAATTAAAAATGAAATATAGGTGTTGAAGTGAATCACTGAAAGATAGTATTTAAGATAAGTTAAGGAAAGCCTTCCTCTTATCATTTTATAAAAACAGGAATAGAGCATTGTAGAATAGAGTGAATTTTTGAAGTTTTTTGATAGTAAAGAACTCTGTGGTTTTAAATATTTTAATTCTGGCTACTCGAGCCAGAAGGCTACTTCAGCATCGATCGAGTGTTGGGAAATAAAATCTGGAATATCGTAGAGACGTTGGATATTGCTCAATCCTCGTAAGACTGCAGTACGTAGCTTATTAGTATTCATTTTCAGGTACAAAGTTTGGATGCAATCCGCGGTTAAATTGTACTTAACGACGTGCTCAGCGATCTGGTTGATTTTCATAGAGTTAAAAAGTTTAGAAATGACTTTTGGTCACATCTAACAGGTGGGACATATGGGCCGCACATTAGCCAAATTTAGCGCATTGGCGCAAAATTTAAGATGGAAAAAAGTGATTCCATAATATATACATTGATCAAAGTTCCCTTTAAATAGAAAATCGAATCTGTATTATAGAATGTATTATTATTATTGCAGAAATACATTAGACCTTTTAAATGATTTATAGAAGCGTATGAAATAATCTGTCTATCACTTTGGGGCCAAACAAATTTTTCTTATTTCCCGATATTAAACCCAATAATAAGGAAGTTCACTTTAAATATAAAAAGTGAAGAGTCCATCGAGCGCTTCGACGATAAAATTAAAAAAAAGTTCAATAATTTGGCTAATGTGCCGCTAGTTTATTATCGGTCTCTATGTTTACGTTCTAAGTATAATAAAACAACTAGGACGTGCAAACACACGCACGCAAACGCATACTGATGTTCATTCGCAAGTGTGATGTTGTAATTGTTGTTTTGCAATGTTGGAGTAGCCCCGTGGTTCCCCGACACAAAAGGATTATCCCTATGAATATTTATACGAAGAAAAATGCGTCCCGTTCTTTTAACATCTTGTATATTATAGCTGCACGCTCATTTCCTAGCCCTGACCTTTCTTTCACGAGGGGTCACCAAAAAATTATGCGAGAATCGCCATCGCTGAAGTCGTCCACGCGAATTAAATGAAGATGATCCGATATTCCAGGTGATTCGTTATACTATCAGAGACTGATGTGGCTGCTCTGCGTTTATTTCAATGCAAATATTCTTTGCAAACGAAATATTCTTTCGCAGATTCTGGTAAGAAATTTTCATAGAAACGCAAGCGATAATTGAATAGCCGCGAAGACATGTTTCCTTGAGAAATCAAGGAAACAATCGGGTAAAATAAAGATTTGCTCGTCGTAACAGAGGAATTCTATAAATTGACAAAATTTTCAACATTTCTATGCGGGCTAGAGATGATATTTTTGAAATTTTACAGCGAATAAATTTTGTCCACTTGTTGTTCGGGTTTAGGAAATTCCTCGGCACACTTTCCAATGATATGTAGGTGAAATTGAACCTGACATAACATCGATTTAATTCCGTGTACCCCGGGTTGCTATTTAATACAGCGAACCAGATGCGAACGCGTTGAATCACATTTGCACACCTGTCTTGAACGATCAAAATTTGACGCCGCGGCGGCTACTCGCGCAGGATTACACCACCAAACATCGTCCTGTTGCTTCGTTCGACTTTGCATCTCGTCCATTAATGTTATGAAATTTACGTAACTAATCGGTGAAGGGGCAGCTGGTTGGTTTCGCGTTGGCATCCTCCCGAGAGATTAATGGGAATTTTCCTTTCAAAACACCGTGGTATCATTCACGCAACGACTTGACATTTTGATGTGGAAACAAAGAAATAATAATAATAGAATAAAAGGGGAAAATGTTGTTGGAATTTTTAAAGACCCGATGGAGATAAAGCATAGAATTTTGATATAACAACATCAGAAACTAATTCCGCTGGCCCTTGATCGTTTAACATTCTCGAGAATGTATTAAAAGGAATAAATGTTAAGCTCGAATGTTTTTATTTCTCCCATGTACGAATTTCTGTTTGCCGTCGTTTCTATAAAAGTGTAAAAAGAATCGGAAAGAATTCAAGGATTACACGTTTATTAAAGTCTGAGAAATGAAATCAACAAGCAAAGTGGGATAATATGCTTTTCTTGGCGGCAAGAGCATAAAATCAGCGAGCAGATTAAGTGTGTATCCTTCGCGGACAATGCGACATCGCGGTGTCGTTGTACGTTATTGGCCTGCAATAATTGTCCATTTAACACTTGTGTTTGTTTTCCATGTCAGACAAATCCGCCCATTCATTATCTGCAGGAGTGACAAAGAATTCTGGATAATCGAGCGAGAGTGCAATATTGAGTGCAATGCAACGTTCTCGCAGCAAACGGTGGAAATGTTTATCAAATATTCCTCCAATTAACAACGACATCCACACGTCTGTCGTATTTCAAGTATTTCTTTGTTGTCGTTGTTTAATTCGATAATACGGTAGATTCGCAAGAATGGATTAATTTTTAACGTTTACTCTTTCACGATGCACTGATATTTTTATCAATACCTGCTTTTTTTCTCTCAATAAAGATAAACAATTCTGAACACAGAGAATTCAGAATGTTTATATACTTAATAAACATGTTGGCATGAATTACGAAGTAATTGATGTGTGAAAAGATGATGTAACGGTGTAAGATAAGAAAGTCGCTTCTGTATTTTCATTGTACAATGCGATTTCACGTTGCTCTTCAATCGCATGTAAATACATGCGACGGAAAAAAAGGCGCATCTTGAATAATAATTTCCAGGTATCTCCGTGTTACTATACAAGATAACGTAGACGCGTATCTCTACTCTGTAACACAACACCTTACACAAATCTTATAAATTAATTCACGCTGTTTCACATTTTTTCTTACGTCTATACTATTCACGGGATACCCATGGTGGCCGAGCATTAAAAATTTATCACCGTGTTGGAAACTTTCGCAGAATTCGATTTCTAACATAGCGCAACTTTTATTTAACTTCATTTTGCTTTCTTTTGCCAGTCCGTGAATAAAATTCGATTATTTTCAACCCGTCGAAATTCTATCATCACTTATACCTATTAAAACTTAGCTGTTCTCCCAAATTCCCCAAATATACCACTATATCTGAAACCATAATTTTCATCGAATTCTTTCGTGCAATATATTAAATAACGCGCACAGTGCACGTTCTATTTTCAAACTATGTGTGCACAAATATCTACATTTTCAAGATACGCAATCGTTTACTCTCTCGCGATCAAAAACAAGTACCACAGATTTGTAACGCAATTATATTTAACTAACTAACTGTCAGAATAACTTGTTACTATTAATAATAGTAATAAGAGCAACTACGATAAGATACGCCGGTTCATATCGATCGTACGAACAATAGACGGGGTGCGTTATCTACGTGGTCAATGGCGGGAAGATACCCGCATATTTTTCGTGTTTCTGTAAACAAGTCGCGGTTCACCCTCGCTTTTCACGCGACATGCACCAATCGAGACGAGGCCGTGTCAATTAACGCCGATCAAGGAGGCAGACCCGAGAAAAACGCAGTTTGATAAAGTGTATAAAGTGTATAAAGTGTAACGCGAGAAAAGACAGCGCAGGAACTTTCCGAGGAGCCGTGGAGGGACAATTTGAAAAGAACAACCTCGTCGTTGAACGATGGACTTGTATTAAAATAAATTTTATTATTATTTCCATTCTTTTTTCTTTTTTTTTTTTTTCTTAGAAAGGAACGACTCGTAAAAAGCAATCTGACTCACGTCAAACTGTTGCCATTGTAAAACGAGACATCGAGTTCAATGTCGATTCAATTTAATTAAAAGTCAACGATTATTCTTTCCACCGGGTCAATTGTGCAAATAACGCCAATTTTCCAGAGTTAATCTCTCGTGGATTACTGATCGTATTATACATTTCGCGGAGTGATTCGACAAATCCAACCGGTTGAAAGGAGAACTGCATTCTTCGAGTCAACAGTGACGAAGAAAAATAGTGTAACACTGCTGTGCGTATGCGAACGGCACAGTTTGTATGTTTGTTCGCGGACCTGATATTGCGTGGAGGATAAAGAAGAGAGACAAAAATAGATAAATGAAATATAGTTGCGCGTTAAGTAATTTTATTTGAATTTCGCGATTGGAGTATCGATATCTCGATGCACGTGCTCACGGAGCGTCACGCGTTGAATTTCATCGCAGACGCTTCCTTGACCCTTGACACCATCCTTTATCGTTACACTCGCGGAAAATATCGCCGCGTAATCGCGTGAAAAGAGAAGGCGAAAAGTGTGGCTGCAGTTACTAGAGATATCAGAGAGAGGGAGAGCCAAAGAGAGAAACGGTTCATTGAGCATGCGATCATGTTTTCTTGTAAACAATAAACATTTACACTTAATCGTAGAGAATGCAACTAAGTACATGCATACGTATATAGTTCAGTCATTTATACGCAGGTATTACGTGGACGACGAATCACTGCTTTCGATTCTGAACGAATTTATATAATAGTTGATTAACAAATTTTTTGTTGCAAAAAAGGAGAAGGAGATCCGTGACTCTGTAGCTATAATGTGCAATGGTGCAGCAATAAAATACTACGGTGAATTGAACAAAAATTCTATAAATAAATCAATTATACACGTAAGCGAAGTGCAGCGGTTTATAACTTGTTCTGCAAACAGACAATTTCGTTTGCCGATGAAGCCAGTGAGACTTTCACGGTCCTGATACTATTGAAATTAATTTGGGTTGTTATTTTTTAACTGCTATCTTCGCGAACGATAGGCAATTCGTAAAGTGGCACGCGAACGGGTCGAGGTCTCGCGTGTACCGCAAAAACCAGTCGATTTGTAAACGAGTTCGCGAGAATCGAAGTACAGTTACACACGATCGACCGGTCGGAAAATGGGAGAACGTCAACGCGATCAAGATTTTCCCAGCTTTTTACTTTTCAGTTCATTTTCACTCTTACGATACAGAGAGCGGTAAAATATTTGGCATTCGAAACTCCTTGCAACCCGGGATTTTCTTCGTTTTCAGAAAAACATACCAATCTCTGAGGATAATCTACGCGATGCGCAGAATACATAGCGCGTTAGAGAGATGGTTTTCCTTTTGCCGGGAAAAGTCTGTCAAGTTGTTCGTGAGTGAGCAGTAGGTATAAGAAGGAAAAAAAAGTGGGGGTGAATGTAAATTCTGTCGTAAGGGACCGATCAGGTATAGACTTATCGGTCCCTGGAATGTTCATTAGAATTCTACTGCTTTCTGCTCGTTTTCCACTTAAAACTGTCCGATTCGTTTTTTAAGTTTCACGCTGACACGTGGGCGGGGCATTTTTTTACAGATTTCTTCATTGACAGAAAGGAGAAGCTGACGGTGAATTATTCAATATTTATCGAACAGTGGGCAATAGGTGGCTTATTTATTATTTAGAGTGTCGAGCAGTAAACATTGTGTAACAGAATTCTGGAAGAAAAGTAGACGTTCGGCGAAGTGAAAAGAAAATGAAAGGGGAAAAGAGGAAAAGGTAAAACCCTCTCATTATACACATTACGCATTACTTGCGCAAGTTCAAGGGTCGATTACTTATTCTTTGCCAATCGATCGTCACACGTGCGCCAATTTCGATTTGAAATTCAGATTATTCTGGACAGATCCTCTTACAATTAATGCGGCGTCTGGTACAGACCACTCGATGGCATAACAAGATTTCTTTACCGTGGAATACACCATCGAGTCATACGCACGTCGTCGCCTCGATACACGATAACCGAGGTCGTGGTGGCAATCGAGACGAATGTTAAAGAAAAAAATGCTCAAAATGACGTATCCCCGGGGGGATACGATCGATGCGAATCAATGCTGTTTCACGCAATTTTACAAGCCGATCGTTAACAATATTTTGAAAACCCGCACAGCACAGCAAGGAGATTTAAGAAACAAATTCCTGGGTTTGATCCGCGATCAATTCGACTTTGCGATTTTCTTTTAAAACTGATCGAATTAGCAGGAAAAATTCTATTTAAAAAACCCTTCATTAGATTCGTGCAAAATTGTGCAATAGTAATTCGTTTAAATCGTTGCCTCCTCCACTTATTCAAATTCACGTTTGAAGAAATTTGAATATTCATTCGTTCGAGCGATAAATCATCGTGCCGTTTGAAATCATCATTATTGGATCAGCCGATCGTCTAGGCCAGTTTCTATATTTTCGTTCGCCTGATTCACTTAAACGAGTTAAAAACCAATAACTGTCCGGGACACCGACATACTTTTGACGCGAGGCGGAGCGTTTTAAAGGATCGTCTTGGTCAACCATTGACTTGGAAGATCGAGTACCGTCTCGATTTAGGATCCTCCGCGGTATTTTTCAGACGCACACACGACCTCGAGATTTCACGACGAGCAACGCACTAAACGCAGTGTTGTTTACGAGTTTTCCGCGCCTTTCCATTCTTCGATTACTCGACGGCGCCGTTTCGCCGACGATATTCGTTGGGAAACCAAAATGGCCACCTCTTGAATTGCAAATGTACTTGCTTTATGCAATTCACACATGGCGACAACAACGCGGCGGTCATTTCGTTCGGGCGTGAATGATTTGCGCGTGTACACATATGTTTTATGCAATATACCATTGTCGAATCGATTCGGTCGACGAGTTAACTTGTTAAGCAAAGTTAAATATTTTTCGAGCGTGGGCAAGTGAAAGATGAAAGAAATAAACAGGTGTGTAAAATTAGTTTGTAGTGGAGACAATTTTTGTGTTAATTTTTAGTGTGCGTAGAAGGTGTGCAATATGTCATTTCGATTCTGATATTGACCAGTTAACTTCTATTTATTAAAAAAAAGAAACAAAAAGTAATAGTAATTGTCTCACCGAGAGCATCCTAGACGAATGTTGAAATACGTAATTAAGAATTGGACAGGGATCGACAGTCATCGTGATTCAGAAACGCACCAAAGAGATTTCTTTAGATCCAAGATACTTCAAACCAGCGACTGTGCAGTAAATTCTTTGTTGACTTTGTCAGGAAAAAAATCTTTGCTGCGCTGCACCGCTGTTACGAGTATTTGCTCAATTAAATGCACCGGCGAGTCGATTCTCAATGAAAATAATTAAAGACAAATTTCTTTTCGGTTCACTGAACAATCATCCCTTGAACAGATCAATGTGCAAAGACAAATGCTTCGAAAGCTGTCTTCAAAGATATTATTTTACCCGATCTATCATATTTTGACGAATCGAATGGATCGTCGTTCGCGTAAAATTTATTATTATTATTACTATTATTATTTCACAGAGCTGAGAAAATTAAGCATCCCACCGATTCGATGAACTGTTCGGTACTGAGAGACTCGAAAGAAACATTCGAACAGATTTCTCTCTCCCTTTTCAAATGACCATCGAATATTGCAAAAAAATCTTTTGACGGTCAGCTTCCTGTCCCCTCTGCTCTTTCTCTCTTCTTATCTCTCCTTTTCCTATTTAATGTCAAGTACACGCGAATTCTCCTGGGTGTATCTCTCGAGGTACTCGCCATGGCCACAAGCGCATTATGCCCGATTGTCCTTCGATAAAACTTTGTTCACAATGATGAGATGATTGTAAATTGAGCTACCTTCTTTTTTAATTACTTTCGAGAGATGTATGTTTATTTCCCAAACGTATTCCCCCTCTTCTAGGTATGCTTTTGTATTTCGATAGGTTCGATTTATAGCAGAAACGTAATGCTATGTAATTTAAAAAGATTTAACTCGAAAGAAAAAGTGAGGAACGAGAAAGTTTGCAACGTTACTCTCCACGATTTTTTAGGAGCAGGTAGAATTATTTTTCAATGCAATTATCGCACCGATATTAATCATATTTTAGGTGTCGTAATTGAAACATTATTAACGCGGTTACAAATTAATACAAATTAATTATCTGAAGTTGCAAAGACGAAAAGGGACGAGAGATTAATTAAAATGTAATTTATCTATAAATTCTTTTTGCTAATTTAAGTGAATAATCTGCAACACCCGAATGCAAACTATTTCATCTGCCCTGTCAATTAAAAGTGGAAGAAAAAAAACACCACCGTTCTACGTATGCACGTATGTATATAATGATGCACATACTTAATATGTGAGCTAATTATAGTTTGCTCATCGGACAAGGTTTTTTTTTATAGATTTACACGAACGTTAAGCCAACAATTAATTCCGCGACTACGCTCGGTATATTCATGTTTCACTTTTTCTCGTCGAGGACTAATACGAATCCGATCAATTGAAATATGAATACAACGAGTTTGTACCAGTCGGTAGTTGCCTCCGACAAAGAGCTAGAAAAAGACGTCGTTAGAGCATCGAGAGAAATATGTGAGTAATCGTACATATAATTGAAAATAATCGCGGATAGAATCGTGAGATACTAAAAGGGGCAAAACAAGTTATTAGTAGTAATGGCTGATAATATAAAATATGTAATGTATTGTTCTTGTCGTTTCCGATATTCTCCCCTTTCTTGTTAATGATAATTATTTTTATTCGAGGAAATGAAATGGAATTTAATTCTATCGGTATATTCAAGAAAAAGAAGAAAAAAAGTTCAATCGAGTAGCTATACTAAAAACAAATTATTTGCATAAATTAGATTACCTATTTTAATAATGTTTTTCTTCTTCGATATTTACCCCACCGTTAATAAAAGTATTTTTGATGTAGCGAACTAAATCGATTCTTGCCATTTTATAAATTCAATTCAATTGCAAAATAGACGACACTTCCTGACTCGTTCATTGCACTATGAATAAATAGGCCGGACGCCACGGCACGCGTTTTATTCGCAACAGAAATTATATAATTTAACAATGAACCGCTTCTCAAAGTGGACGCATTAATCGGTACGACCTTTCGTCCCCAATGTAGCCATAATGGAATCAATTTTTGTTGTTTAACATCATAACATCTCGCGTGGGAAGCTCTATCCTACTTATTATTTTTATTAACCAATCTGAATCAATCCGACAGTATACGTATACAGCAACGCGAATATATTTACTCGACGAAAATAAATGAAAATTCGAAGAATATTTAAGTGCAACGAGGATCGCGGTGCATTCGTTTCGCTCGATAATTGCGATTACGAAATTTACACTCAATCAGGTTAATAAACTTTCTATTCACCGCGTGTTTTCAAAATTACAGTGCACTTGTTTCGTCGTGCTTAAAAGCTCATTAACGAGGGATGTGCCCGATTAACATGCATCTCATTAAGAAGCGTTCCATCACACAAATCCGGCTAACATGTTAATGCATAGAGATTTATCGTTTATTATGCGACAGGAATATTCAGTTCGAAGCTCTGCTCCGGATTAAAGGGAAACAGTTAATTCGCGGGTGGAAAAGTTTGCAGGTACGCGAAAGTATCGTAGCAACGGGCAACCGAAATACGCTCACGCCTAGAGCTGCAATGTTTAGTATACATGCATATACAGTGGGCCAAATAAGTATTCATACAGTGCTTTAGTTTCACTTGCAACTTTATTATTTTGGTGTGACCGAAATGTTGTCGTTGAGATAATTATTCCTGAAACAATGGCTAATAATTTTTTGGCCCGCCGTACTTATTCGGACAGTGTTTCGCCGAACGAAATTTTGCGCTGGATGTTCTACTAGAATTCTAATAAGTGGTGGAAATAACAACAAAGTAGAGCGAAACAGTGAATCGATTCGCTGGCCGATTGCTAGGCACGACAACCTCGATTTCCACTACTGTGATAAGCGGTTTTCCATACGTTTTTCACCAGACACGCGCTAATCGAGCAAAGTCTCGCGGAACGTCGGTCGCACTCACGAATTTTCTTCGACGTGCTTCTTCCGTTTTATTTTAAACACAGATCGGAGCTTTCTGGTGAATTGAAACGCGTCCAGGAGTTCGAACGTGTGCCAGATGAACGTCGGAACGAGCATTCCACGCCGCACGACCATTATCTGTCCCGTTTCGAAGCGATTAACGCTGTCTAACGATTTATATTTAACACTGTCGATCAGTCGAAGTGTTTTCTCGAAGCAATTTTTTTTTTTTTTCGAGTCGAGGCACCGAAGTCTGTGATTTGCGAGGGCGAGAGAGAAGAAGGTTAGAATCGGGGAGAATTCTTAGTTATTTTCTCTCGGTAACTAATTTTAATTGGCATTCAATTCTCGATGAATATGAAGAATTTGAACGATTAAGAATGCAGAATGGAAGGAGAGACTCTTTTCAGCTGTTATTTCTTCATTAATTTGGAGTTTTAGTCGTGACGATAATTATGCGGTACCTTTTTGCTTCTATCCGAGAGGAAATCACGATTGTCTAAATGAGAGCGTGAGGCGTTGGAAGTTCTGCCAGGAGGTTGTTCGACAACTGATGGAAACTTGGGAGTGCTCCCTGATTAATAAGATACACCTTCAGACAAAGGAGGGGCATTCTCGTTTGAGAAAGGAGCAGTAACGCGATTTTAGACGGCCCTAATATATAACAAAACGTCTACCACGCATTACAAAATGTTCAGAATAATCGTTCGACTCGTGAACATTGTTCAAATTCTGAATAAATTTATCGGGCCGATCAGCTGGAATGGATTAAGAAGAAGCTGAAGAAGATGATAGAGGGGGAAAAAGCAACCACCGTCTGCATAATAGGATTCGACACACCCTATCTGCGATACTATTCAAAGGGAGCAAGAGTCCAGATGGCTGTTCGATTTTCGAACAAGCTCGACTCCTCGAGTATTCTACCCCTGGTTTTCGCCTTGTTCCACGAGCAGGAAGAAGCTCGTGTCGTTACTAATCAAGATAACGCGTCCCACTGTTTCTCGTTACATAGGGGGTGATTCGAGAATAAGTCGAAATTGAATGACAATAAATAAAGTATGTATTACGAATATACATTAAAGTAAAATATGGATACATTGATGTAAAAGGAATGGAGCGTTTCATTTGTTTAAATATTAGAGGAACATTTGCTGTGCGACAGTATTATTATTGTTATTACGGGTCGTAGAAATCTGCCAGTGAACGTATTAAATAGTGATTCACATTTCCTAATTATATTTCTAATACCTATCGAGCAGGGTTAAAACAATTAATTTTATCACCTGCAGGCGCGGATAAGGTGATACATTTCCTCTGCCCTGATTTCGGCATCGTGCATATTTCCAAGCTACTCCAAGCTAACCCTCCGGGAAAGGGTTAAACTAGCGGAAACCAAATTTCCAACGAAATTTTTCCACCAATTAGCAATTAATGCTACCTTCAGAGAATAAATTGAATTAGTCGAGAAATACCATCCCTGCAATTTTAGCCAATTTATCTCTCCAAAGAAATCATCCCCCTTTTTCCCGATCGAACTATCACGACACTGGACATCACCCCTTCGATATATGTACATGTATGCACGTACACAATCTGTATACTTGTACGTGACCGGTTATTGCGTAACTTCTGGTCAGAGATTGGATGTGTCGAGCGGCTCGTATATCGAACGAAGTCGGATTCTGTGAAAGGTGGACCTAGGCGCGGCCAAGGACCAGTTGCAAGTAAACAACCGACGCATATTTTTCTATCCGCGACGCATAACACCAAACCGTATGCACGAGCAAATAATTTCCCGAACATGTTGCGGAATATTTGCGAATGTTAATTATGGAAATTCAATTTGGAATTGGAATGCATCTGTAATATTGCGAGAATATTACCCATGAATATTGCCAATGAGAAATCATTGGCAACGTTGGAGCTGTCACTAACAAAATACAGTACTTTATTACGATAAAGCTCCACCGGGTAGATCGATACGATATTCGTCACAGAAATAAATGATTAATGAAAATATATTGGTCGTGGATTGTCGAAACAGCGTCAATCGTACAGACTAATTGCTAAGACTTTTGCGGCATGGGCAACGGTGCATTAACGAGGAAAATTTGGTTTAAATTGAATATGCCGAGTAATATGAACAATACTGTGGAACATGTGAATTTTCACAGATACATTACGATTGAAAAATTTCAAAGTGCTCGCAATAGAATGGTGGAGAAATGCAATGTTTCAGGAAATTATTCAACACCCCAGTGCAATAATTCAACGCGAACTAAACGTGTCGTACGTTTAATATTTTAGTCGGCAAAGTGGTCCGAGCAATTCCGACAAGAATTTCAGAATTCTCTAAACGATCCAACCGAATGGAAAGTTTTACGGCATCGAGCGGTCAGGCCCTTTAATACTGTGCAGGAGGTCTGTTCGTTCGAACAACAGACGGATTTGTACACGTGTCGAAGGCAACGAGGGAAAAAGGCAGGCGGGGATGAAAAATGATCTGTTTCACGAAACTCGTGAAAACGGGACAGGATCGTGCGATACATTTTTGTCGAGACTTTTTCTAGCTAACCGCTGGCACTTCGTAGGCACGATGGTCATTTTCAACGAAGCGCCCGTTTACAAAAACCTGATCTATCGAGTACTCTTCAGGATTCGAAATGTAACGACGAGGGAATCAATGTTTCTCCCGTGTCATACTTTGTAATTGAACAAATCACAGAAATCAATACGAAAGCATGTACACGGATATAAATATAATACAGAAGAAAATTATTAGAATTACGCGCCTCATTTTCGTCAGACGAAATTCAATTTGTAATTAACATCTTCGATTAGGTTAATCTTAATTAACCCACAGTTAATAGATATTAATCACAAAGTACTAGCAAATATAAAGAAGACATATGGTTCTGTTATAACAACAGTATAGAAATGGAACGTTTCATTTACCTTTGTTTTCTGCTTGAGGAATTTGGAAATCTTAGCGATGGGGTTGGGAATCTTTGGTCTCGGCATTTTGATTAGATTCTCCCTCCTTTGGTGTGAAACAGAAATTTCTAACTTCGCCGTTTCTACCGCTATCTATATCTCGACACAATTTCTATGCTTCCCCGTCACGAAGAAAGTTTACATCATAATATTCGCGTGTCCTTCGCGTCTGCCACCAATTCAAGACCTCACTATAGAGAGCGTTGCGGGCAAAATAAGAAAATAGTGCACGGCTGCACTGTTTGCATCCAAGTTCCGATTCAATGCCAACAATTGTGAAAACGAAAAATACACGTTTCTCTAGAGTTCCAGTTTCTTCGGTACGAAGAAACAATTCTGAATACTTAAAAAAACTAAACAAAATTTTTCACGGCAACGTCAACAGCTCTCGTTACAGAGGAATAAGAAAAAGATGTTTCTGGCTTTGAGTTTCGTCAATCTGAGTCCTTAGATCTATATCTTTTTTTTAATTGCATTATCATTACGATTCACGATTGATTGCGAGAATTAAGCACACTTCACTTCTCAAGGACTGAAACGGCACTGAAGCTTCTTGCTCACGGGGGGTGAATTTAATACGCGGGCATACGGAGGAAGGTATGGTGGGGATGAAACGGGCTTCGAAGCAAATATCGCGCAACTCTTCTGCGCAACACGTGCTCGCCGGTCACGGCGAGCGCGCTTCTTCTAAGTTGTCACATCACGATTTAAAAACTTCTTTTACATTTTTACCTGTTTGTTATGCAACTTATAACAATAACTATACCCGAGTTACTGTATTTATGAATGACGTAGGTTTCTGCGAGAACGTCTCGTTTGAAATCCTAATGTGGGTTGTTAATTTTATGCAGTTGACGAAATTTCATCGGAATTAGGGTTTTGACAAAATGGTAATGAGTTCAAAGTACAGACGTAAGGACTAGTAAATTATGGAGGACGAATAAGGGACCGCGTAATGAATGTTACTTTCTGGTTTTGCTACGTGACTAAAGCAACGTGCGCTCGGTCACGTCTGACTCCAATAAAATATTTATTGACTACCAACAATAAATTTCTGTTAAATGTTTACGTACCACCGTGTAATTCTTAATAGTGGTATCGATAATGTATTAAGCAGAAGTTAATTTTACAATTGAGCCCCTTAGCTCTGAAATACATATATGTAAATTACTCGGTTTACTTTCATTTTTCGAGATCTATGTTTTTGTCGGATACTACACGGAATAGAAAGCAAGGAGCATGTATATACAATAATTAATTCTGCTCGACTGTTTTACATGACAATTTGGGCTATTTTTAAATGTCACTCTCTACTGCGTTGTCTTAGGTTTTGACAAGTATATACAATGTGTTTCGTGCTCCTAATTACATAGGGTGAGTCACTGGACACCTTGGGAAATTATATCTAAAAAAGGAGCAATATATCGAAGGAGAATCTCTCTCGTAGGTGTAAGAAATGCAATACATATTTATTGTTGCTGGTATTGTGAGGAATGATCTTCAGAAAGATTTATAGAAATTATACCTCGATAAAAAAGCTGGACCACTACTTAAGGACACTACTACTTTATGAGTCACCCCCGCGTGATATAATCACGCATATGTACCAATTGTTATAAACTGCAATAATCCCCAACACGTGATGTCGCACGTGTTTTTCCCAAAGTGTGATCTCCGATAAATATTATGTAAAATGAATAGCAAGCATTATGTATTTTGAATGGTCTCTTTAAATTTTATATTCGACATATATCTCTATTCTGTTATAAATTTCTTATTAAATATTCTGATTAACTGTAACATATATTTCGAGCTCAAAGAACGAACAGTTACAACGAAACAATTTATCAGAAACGTCGTACAACTATTCTGGCTGAAGTGAGTTATCTTGTTTACCACGGATTATCAATCAATTTTCAGTCAGCAGAATTTCTCGCAGAAAATTATTTATATTTATTTGTATTACGTAATCGGTCCAGTCACAGATCAAATCGTCCCAGATGCTCCCCAAACATATATGATCGGTCTAAGCGAGACACAAACCACGAAACGAAAGCATCGACGATCGACGAAAGGAAACGTCGATGCTGATCACGCCTCGAACGTTCGTGCATCTAAATTTGCGCGCAGCAGATGGAAAAGAACCGGTCGAAGGAATGCAATGTTTACTCTGATCGAGTTCACCAGCATGTTACAGGCGCCCATGCTTTTCGTTCGCGGGGCAATTTTAGCGAAGCACCGTGGAGCTAATGGAACGAAGACGGGATGCTGGCACGGGGCCGAGGGACGTCGAAGGTTTCACGTTGTTCCTTGGTGTCCTCGAGCAGAGGGGACCCGTCGAATACGTCAATCATTTCCCATCTGGTCAATTGTTTTCGTGTCGAGAAGAAAATCGGAAGTCTATTTATAAAAAATGGAATAACTTGTGCAGCTCAACTGCAGTTGGGTGCAGCCAAATTTGCACATCAAAATTATTTCATAAGAGGAAAACTTTTGCACCCCTAAATTGGCGTTTTTGTCCCCCCTCGCCGTGGGACAACGTGAAACGTTTGCGTACGCGATGAGTGGTTACGTCTGTGAGTCTTTGTTTTACTTCTGTCGATCATTGTTTCCCGCAATCTCTATTTGATATCTGATTGCCGGGGATTTTGTGGAAAATTTGGCGTCCGAAAACGCGGCTGGATAAGCTCTGCGAGGGGGCAGAGAGATAGAGAGTTTGGAGTGTCGGGGAGGAAGAAATAGGTGACGGAATGTCGGGGATATAAATTGGGGTTGAATTGGAATTGGGGGAGAGAGAGAGGAACTGGGATGTCGAGGTAAGTTATGAGGGTAAAGATAAATTGGGGGTTGATGGAGTTTCCAATTGGAGGTAATTATGGGAATCCGTTTAACCCTGCAAGGTGTTTCATTTACCAATTGTTCTTTTCGACGAGTCGAAATCGAACTGTCGAACTGTCGAAGTCTCGATTTCTCGATTGAGTCTCGGGCGCAGACTATTCTCTTCTGGAGTCAACGTCACGCGTGTTCGGACTTGAATGAAAAATAATTTCGAAAAAATAGTGCACGTTCCATTTTCGTAGTTTTCATTGCAACTGACGTCAACGAATTCCTTGACGAAAATAACCTTGGCACAGTTGCAACAGTGGAGACATATTTTAGCCAGGCTGGATAGAAAAATGTTCCAACGTAAAAACATAGGATAAAATATGAGTCTGTGGAAGTTTAGTATCGGTGCAAATAGTTTCACGAGTAACCGTGGTCATTTCAATAATCGATCGCAACGAACACGTAGAGTTTTCAATAATAGGCTCGCACAATAGTTTATCACGTCCTAGAGAACAGTAAACGCAGAAATAGTCATTGATTCACAGTAATAACAAGAGCACCGTTCAAACACCATGAACGTTTCTATTTGACAAACGTTGCAACCAACAGCGAACGGAAACAGTCACGTACACGTATCGCGAGCGACCTTCCGGAAATAAATCGACTGCGATGCAATCATCCGCAAAGCATTTTCGACCCATTAAACTTTTATCAATTTTTTAATAAGGGTTTCAATGTGAAATACCTTGCGCATAGTAACAGTAACCGAGCAGAAACCTTAGTATCTAGTAGTAACATCCCGCGACGAAACGACAGGGAGGTCCAAAAGCCGAGGGTTCGGCAGAAGGATGGCGTGCTTATTATTCTCGCGAACCGTCGACGCATATTTCGACCGAAGAGGCCGTTGAACGGGCTCTAAATATAAGGGGGTATGTTCACCGCGATAAAAGGCGGTCGGAGTGATGTTCGACCGAACGAGTTCAAGAACGAAGAAGAAACTCGAATATTTCACTCCGAGATATGTTTGAAATATGTCCGACACGAGTCTCAGAGACATCTCGTAAACTGAAACATATGTTGCAGAGCGAACTCCATTAGGAAAATAATATATCTGCATTTACGAATAAATAGGCCGACGGATCAGTCGGATTGATTAAGCATCTCCTGGTCGGTGTTTAGAATATTCAAATTTGTACCTGGCAGTGAAAAGTAGAAAGCAGTAACACGAGTGTTACTGCGAGTGTTGCGACCATAAAAGGAGTGTGTGTTCGTTTTGGTGTAAAATGATTCGCGGTGATTCGTGTAATTGGATGATTTTGTACAGAGCGTATCAAGATAAACCAGCTATCACTTGGACAATTGATTCGTTGTGAAACGATATAAAAACGAATCTTCAAAGTCTTCAAAATAAAGGTCTAGATACACCCTGTATCGAATCGATCATGGAAGAAGACACTTCCTATCGTTGCAACTACACGTTTCATTTGTCACAGGCCACGTTACACAGGCCGTTCGAAACAGGCGTTGTCGATCTACCGATTGATCAGTGAAGCGTCAAAGCGTTTGGAAAATCGCAAGGGAAACGATCAACGTGGGTTAGGCCGCAACATCGCGTGACAACGGTGCGCCAGACATCCGAAACAATGTGAAAGGTGCGACAGAGTGTAATCTGGGTGGTGCATTTGTAGTCAACATCGAGCAATTCTGGTGCCTATTGTTAAGGGGGGAGGGGGGGGATAGAGAGAGGAGGAGACAAAAACGATCGTCAACGGAGGATTGGGGTAAATCGATACCTCCGGGTCCTGGATCTGCTCAGAATCTGCCGATGTGCTCGACGTCTTCAGGATGCTGTACAGCTTTACGTACGGGGCCTTGATCAGCTGTTAGCCAATATAATCGGCCGTTTTTAACGATTTCATTGGATGGACATTTTAATCTCGCACTACCGTAGGACCTCGCATCGAGTGGAATCGCCCTCAACTTGTTTAATCGCAACATTTGTTAACATGAGTATCGATGAACAACGTTACCTCGTTCGAGAATCCTTCCACAATTGTTCTGCAATTTTCGCGATATCTTGTATAACATAGATTTCGTGTCTGATAAACAAATTCCACGTTTCTTTCATCCGTCTGAAAATTTCCCCGTCACGAGGCGATTTTTCATCGGCGTCGATGCGAGATTCTAGGTCGCACTGGAAACACTAACGCTAACTTTCTCTCGACGCAGAGAACGGCAAACTAAAAAAAACGAGACCGGCCACAAAAAAAAAGGAATGCTTCGTGGGAGGAATGTAGAAGCGAACGAACAAATAGGATGAATCGATGCAGAGTGCAGGGATCAACGGAGGGCATTTCACGATACCATCCGCGATCGTGACGTATATAGGGATGAACGCGATACGAGAAACGTGAGGTAACGTGAACAGGTGTGAGAGACGAAGCGGTGCAACGATACTGGCAACGAATCGATAATACCAAGCGATGACTGCAAGAACGAAACCAACAAAAAAAAAAAAAAAGAAAAAAATCCGATAGTCGAGAGGAACGAAAGTCGAGTAGAATGCAATGTGCTAACGCGTTTAACACAAAACGTTCGACAAACTAAACTTGTGACAATGCTCGCTGATAACGTAGAACGAGTTCGACGACCGAGGTGCACGAGACACAGAGCGCGTCAGCGTGAGATGAATCGAAGAAACGTCAGATAATTTCTGATTATTATTACGAAGATGCTGATGGAATGACTGGCGAGAAGAAATCAACTGTGTGCTTGTATTATGAGTGAGTTCCATGAGAGTAAATGCTACCACGCTGAACAATTTATTATTAAGTACTGGTAATAGATATCTAAGAAAGGGGTAGATTTTATATTGGTGGCATTTCAGATACAGTTGTAAACCCGGTCACGGACAGTAACATTTCCGATTAGACACAAAAATAGATACGTGATTTCAAACAATTAACGATATATAGAATTGAATGTACGAATGTGTTAAAGTAGTGCCACGTTCATAGTAAAATTGCCAATAATAAAGAGACATTAATTACTCGAATTGCTAATAAATAGTACGACGAAACGTAATAAAATTTGTTCAAGATTCATTCAAGATCCATTTAACTAATCGTTTCAATGAAGAAATGAATCTATTTCATAATGAGGGCCCAGCGTGGCAACGCGCAGCGACGCGACGATAAAATAAAACATGTCGATATCGATGATCAATTATGCGAGATTATTTGAAGAATTGAACGACTCACCTCCCATGACTCCCTCGTCAGCTCAGAGATCTCGTCCCCGTCTTGACTACGAGATTTACCCTCCTCGGTGATCGCTCCCTCCTCGCCAGCTTTTCCAGCATCGTGCGGTGATAATTCGGGCGACAAATCCGTATCGGTGTCCGATAAGATGTACCCACGTTCCCGCCAGTAATTCTCGTCGAGTTCGCCATAAAGTGACGGCACCCACGCGTGAATGAACCTGTACAGGTCGTCCACCCTGCGAGCAATAAGAACGCATCCATATTATTGTAATTCACGTGGTTAACCTGCGGACTTAACTTTTATTGAAAGAGTTTCACTTCGTATGCCAAGAGTTTAGCATACGTAGTCTGGCGATTTCGAAACTAGAAAACTTTGTGAACGTTCATATTACGTTTCTTTACTGCAATATTTTTAGAGCGCTAATGGAATTATTGCGTTTTCAAGTATTAATTAATATTTCATTGATATAACTTTTCATGAGTTTGTCAGTTCTGCCGGGAAGTTTCTGCAGAGAAAATCATTCGAAGCAAGAACGCTCGAGTACCGTCTTTATTACTAAAGACGAAGGTTGTTGGTCATTATTTATGCACACATTAGCAGTTTCAATGGACGATGCATATGTGACCTCATTTTTCACCTTTCGGAATATTGCGCCATATATGTTCTTTGCTCAGCAATTATTCTTTCTTCCATCGAAACCGTAAATCCGAATAGGACTAACTATACAACTAAACGTGAAAATCAACGAATAAAATAAAAGCATTATTTAAAATAAACGATACGTATATTTCTAATTATTTCTTCTTCTCTTGCAACGTCCACTACTAATTAATCGAGGCTAAATAACAACGATATATTTGTTCAACCGATAATATCCGTAGGTCAACGGGTTCAGATTAATTAAAATGAAATTGTTATCTCGGAAAGGCAGAGCACATTTTTATATCCAGTACCTTTGATGGACGAATGGAAAAATGTTCCCCACAGCAGGCGTGACATGTTGATTATAAACAACATTCAACATGTTGCCGAGACCGCTCAACGTCCAATTCATTGCGCAGCCACGTTATGTGTCGTACTTCTACCAGCCACGTGTCTTTATCGGGATTCACTCTACTTTCTCCAATCGATACGCTCTTTTCGCACGACCAAGACTATTCTCGATGTCTTCGACGATATTCTCCGTACTTTTCAACGCACGGTTGTCAAATATTTCGATGCTCCGCACTGCGGCCCAGTCGACCCTATTTTTAAACGAACAAACGCTCCGTTTCCCGTACTGTTGTTCGAAATAACCTCGACTACTGTACCAGAACGAACACGCGAGACTGGCCCGAGGATCGCGAAACAGCAAACCAATGATGCAAGAGACGCGGATCCTGAAAACACTTGCTCGAAAACGTACCAGAAGAACGGAGACGTATTAGAGTTGTGAGTCAGACAGGAATTATACACGGGCACTTACTGCGATATTACCTACGGTGACGCAACCTAGTTAGTTGCGACTAGGTGCAGAATTGAAATCTATTGTTACGCTTGATTGTAAAGTTACAGCGTACTACGTGTATCGCGCTCGACCCTCGGACTTTCAATATTATTAAAGTATTATTAGAATTACGAATGTCTGTTTCGCGGAGATTGAAAAAGTTCTTTCTGCCTTTCATTTTTCATCCGGAGACGAGTTTCGTGTTGTTAATATTATTAGTATTTATTATCGTGCCGAGGAAACATTCATTTTTGTTTATCAATCCAGTGTTGACATTAAACAGTGCACATCCGTGGACACGTACAATCAGTATCACGAGTGCATTTATGATAATGTCTACATATGGAAATGAATTTTTTCGTACGCTCAAATAACTTCAATGTATACTGCGTGTGAAAACGTTTTTTATCTGGTTGACATTGGTCGTAATACGTTGATTATGTCACCGTCATCATTTCGATATCGGTGTATCAACGTTATTCAATAACGACGTGGTAAAAGCAAGGATTTCATGAACGTCACGTTACCCAGCGTTTATGGAAAAACGATAATTAAAAGTTTATAGAATGAAAACCGAAGAATGCTAAATTATTAAATACTGTTGGACGATCGAGCACTGTTCTTGGAATATGTCTCCTCGATAGATCAGATTGGACCTCGATATGTTACAGAATTAAGAAAAAACAACCTGCTTCCTGTCACATAGTAGTTCTCAATTTGCAATGCAAGAAATCTTCGCATAATCTGCATAATATCTTCGAATACGATCAAATATATTTGACCAGCGGGCTAGTTTTAAAATGAACAAAACTATTTACGTATCATTATATATCCATTTGTGACAAAACCGAAATCCTGAAAGCATAAATTTCGAACGAAAGCAAGTACGCTGCTAGTCATAAAACTCCGCATCTGCTATCTGGAACATTCGAACGTTTGTGACAAAAACAGATGCGTTAAAGTACGTCAGAGCGAACAGGTAGATAAGACCTCAATCTTTCAATCTTCACGATCATTTTGCAGAACGAAATACGACTAGGTCGGTGCATCGCAATGATATCATGTATCAAAAGAGAGAAACGTTTAATAGATTTTCGGGTAACCACTGCATCCACACACGTCTACTCTCGAGACTTCAACTTGCGACCCCTTCCTTTCCACAGTTACGGAAACGGATAGTATCCAAGAACTTCTGTAATCTAACAGCCCAAACTGTACGTAATTCGCAAATGCGTAAAAGCAAGTCAAGAATGTTCCTCGTCTCTATTGAAATCAATGAAACTCAGCATGGGAACCGTGATTCTCACAATATCAATACTCATTACACAGGCAACACCATTGGATAAAGTGCTACCTGACCGCCTGTACCACTGCACGATAATTTAATTCCACGCCCGTCCTATGTACATCGATTCTCCCGACTATACACGTCCGTACAGAAACGGAATCGCGCGGGTTCACCTCTACCTATTTTCTCGGGCCAGGCGACGATGACCAACCCACGCGAACAATCCTTTCGATTTTCCGCTCGTTCTTACGCTATCAGCAAGATAGAAACACGCGTCACAATGATCTCGAGACGAGCGCGCACGATATTAATGCAGACCGATATCGATAGAACGTTGACCAAACGACGGGAACACAGTTTTCCGAGCGGACACTGTACAGCAACGCGGCGCGGTTTCCGTCGCGTTTTCTTCACGCGAGCAGACTAATATCACGAACGCCAACGTGGAAAAGTTACAACAAGTGCTTTGGAGCACGTTCGCTGATACGTCGTTGGGTCACGTGACGATAGGCTCGTGTACGGTTCACGTGTACGCTGCTCGACTGGGATATTTAAACTGCGATCGGTTCTGCCTCTGGAGTGAACGTTTTTTCCATTTTCCATTTTTGCTCTTCCCCGTTTTTCTTCCGATTATTGAGCCTTGGCAGGCAGTTTCGTTCCGCCTCGGAGCACATTACGTAGAATTTTTAATCGCGCGCGAAATAAGGTGTTTTAAGCGGTCGGCGAGGCGAGATAAATGTTGAGCACGAGTTGACAGTGCTGATGTATGAGCACGTAGGCACGCGATTATGAAAATTGTCGCGAGTCGTGCAATTTCTGTTTCTGTTTGAATAATTTTATTTTCATTTCTGGCCCACTTTTCTTTCGCACCGACGATGATTCGATTTTTGAACGGCACACAGCTTATATTATTCTAAAATGTTTTCTAGTTAGAATATTTTTCCCCGACATTGGACATTAATTTCAGAATTATTTGAATCGTCGCGTTAATTTTTGTATTCAATTTAATTATTTAATATTGACCAGGATTCTACTGGAATGTTGCCGCGATATTTTTCTATTTTCCAGCTTAATTAACTGGATTTGGTCAACGAATGATTAACGGCAAGTTTTGATAATACGTGTTACAGCGCTCGCGATCATACTGAATATCGTTAGTCAGCGCGTTAGCCGAATGAAAGGCAGGTAATTTCGTATCTCCAGGTAAGATCGACGAAATATTTCTCTGGTTGAACAAAGATTTACGACGTTTTATCTAATCGAGCGCAAACGTGTAACTTATCTGTTTACCTTGGATTACATTTATGTACCTAGCTGTATCTCTGTGAATACGATCGATATTGACATTATGATCAATAGGCGATAAATTATGTTTTGGAATCCCTAATAAACCTTTCGACGGTTTGTTATCGAACGTCCAAGTGCCGAATAATGCGACTAAATTGAACGAAACGCGACGAGAAGATATTTTACATACATCGCATCCAATAATAATAATACAAAAAAATAGAATAAATTAGACGAGGTTTACTTACCTATTGCGCGGTATGCTGAACCAGTATTCAGGACGTATCTTCTTCTTTCCATAGCTCATAATAGGCGTCGAGCGTGGAATCTTCTTATCTTTGGGTCTTCCGGTTCGCAGTCTCAGGTACAATGGAGGATCCTCGCATGAATGAGCTGGTCGTGGTATTAGCTCTACATAACGCGACAGAACAAACCATTATATCACACAATTCCCCTATCGCTCCTTTTAATTACATTAAAGAATTCAATTTCCCGATATTTCTTTCACCACACGATAACAAAGTCTTTCCAAAAAACGAATCTGCATAACGAGACACACGATATTTAATAGATTCATTGAATATGTACGTTGCACCTTAATAGCAATCAAAAAAAAAAAGGGAAACAAAAAATTTGGCTACTTGGTAGAATATGTTGAAGGTATTACAAAAAGCGTCACACAAACATCATCGTAAAAAACCCTTTTAAAAATTGAGATCGCCGTTCGAATATTAAACGCAATGACCGCGTGGTCATTGAAAAGGAAAACGCACAAAATCACAATACGGTAAACAGTTAGAGACACGAAAAAAACAGCCACAACATCGCAGATTAGCATCGTGTGGAAGAGCGTGATAATCAGAATCGTTGTCGAACGACTGACCGACAAACGATTCGGAGCATCGGTGAGCGCCGTTCGTTGCACTAGGTACACAGAGTATATTAAGAGTCATACACAGTGTATGAATGCATTTTGTGTGTGCAGTTGCAGTGTCGATAATCGAACGGAAAGTTTCCTTTCTTTTCGTGAGCAAGTAGTTCAAAAAGTCAAGTTCAACATTTTCAAGAAACACGCAAATCGTCGATGATGCGACAAAGCAGGATCAACAAGTAAATATATAAATAATAAAATAAATGCACCAGGTGTGATAGAAGTAAGAAAGATGTGTCGAGCAGGCGTCAAGAATAAATGAAGAGGTAAATCAATTTTCGTGGATATACGGTGGTTATACGAAAGAAAAGGGGAAAAAAGCAAGCTAATACAGTATGAACCTACCGAGGCCTTCGAGTTCGGGAAAATTAGGTGCTTGGACTAGAGGGACAACAAAACATACGATATTACTGCATTAGTATGAATTCATTGAAAAGGCGATAATGAAACCTGTTCTGCCATCTTCATTTCTTTTTCTTTTTCTTTTTTTTTAAGAAACAGAAAATTCAACGTTAAATATATAATATCTTAAATATTCGAAACACTTGATCAAACTTACATATATAATAAATAACTCGAGCAGAAAGGGTTTCAAAATCCTTTGGGGATACATAATAACGTTTCCACCAATGGCTCTAGTTTAATGAAGGGACTCGAGCTTGGACTCTGCGACAAGAAGCAGAATGCCCACAGGATCCAAGCCAAGTGATCGTGATTGAGAAATCTGTGTCAAACATCTAAATCACTCGAAGCGTCGTTAACTTTCTGTGCTCTTCGATTGTTCGTTGAATTCGAACGACACAGATTCGTGGGACACGGCTCACAGATAATGGCACACCGAATATAATAAGATGTGGAGCTACTAATGACAAAACGAGTAGAATTTGAAAACCATACAGAATAATATCGAAACTACGTTCACTATAATATGCGTAACAACGTAAGCGCGTTTGGCTGAAATATTAATTATCGTAGCCGCTTTCAGTATCCGTATATCGTTCGGCAGAACTTTTCTGACCGTCTGGAAGATTTGCCGCGATCGAATCCAAAGGCGCTCAAACGTCCGAAAAATGGGGCAGCAATAAATGCACTAGCAAAGTAACATCTTTGAAAAAAGCCGTCTATACATACGAGCGGGTGCAGTGCGTGGAGCGTAATCCCGTTTGTCACCTTTTATTTGTTGGTTTCTTTCATGTATTCACGGCTACGTGTGTAAATTCGCTATAATTAGCAATCCTCGTTTAGAGTGTTTCCTTGTCGACACAGGTTTATCGTGCAGAAGCTAATCTACTTAATAATCAAAATCGTCCGCGGAATAATCAGTGACCGATCGAATATAAATAAATGACAAGACTCGTTACGAATCTAGAAACAAACGAAACACCCTGTACAGGATTGAAAGATCGTATTGTGTGAGCGTAGTCTGCCATAGTCGTATCTTACAATCATCGAGAGTTAATCATTCCGAAAATATGTTGAATAAACTGTCGTGTTCCATAGAGTAAACCATGTGCCAAGATACTTACTGTCGAAACTGACGAACAGTTCCGGCATATCTTCCACGGACACCATACTACGGTAGTCCAATCGGGGCGCCGTGGTCGAAGTTTTGCTACCGCGGCTACTGTCCACGCTGCTGCTACCGGACGACGTTAATGGTTGTTGCCTGATGAACGTCCCCACGGACGACCGCCTGAAACGAAATCGCAAAGTGAGTTTTCCAGTCGTTGGTGTCGCAGAGAGCTTCGTGCCGAAATCAAGAGTACACGAGGATAATACAATTTCGTACTCTCGTGTTCCCTGTAATTTCGAAACAACGTACATACATTGAACGGTACATCGCAACGTGGTATGAAACGGTTAATCGTGGAAAGGCAACGACATTCAGGGTAAAACATTAATTGTATCCAACGTGTAGTGTATGCACGGCGAAATAAACTGGATGGCTGCTCGGGGATACTAAAAAGAAACGCAGTGTTCGATTGATCGGTGAATCGTGTGCTGTTGTTTGTAAGCGGTAACTTGTAGAGCGATGTATATACATAGTCTGATCTCGGCGATGTTTCTGAAAATACAGTCTCATGTTTTTGTTCTTGTTTCATTTTTTACCTGGAAGCAGGAAAACATAGGCAGGTGGGGTTGACCGTCTCAACCGTTACAAAGGCTTGAACGAAAATGAGAGAAAAGAAAGTACGGCAGGCAACGTAAAGAAGGGTGTCGTTCGTGAGAAGCTTGAAAGAGTGGTAGAACAACTTACGAGAACTCGGGTAATTTCATATCCTACGAAACGATAATCCTCTCTGGGAGAAGGAACGTGAACTAACTGCTTAAAAGAACTTACAGGAAACGATCTTACATACGAGTCACGTATATCGTGTAGGAGAACAAACAAGAGGCAACGAGCTAGATGATCTAAGAAGAGAAACGTACAACAACAAAATAATAGTACATATCCAAGATTCAACAGCCAAACATTAGAAGTAGAGAGACAGAAGTGAGCGGAACAATAATGGAAGAATAGAAAAGAAATAAAGAAAAGCAATAGGACAATTATCGTGGATCAAAAGTGGATACAATATATATTTGCTGGTTCATGGCCGGGCCCAAACTCACCCAATAAGCCCTCCTGGACCAGGTGAAATCTGAGGATTGCTGGAGTCCTGGGAGAGAGATGAGGCGGTGAGCGGAGGTGTCCCTCCGGCTCTACCGCCCCCACCGCTCTCTTCGCTGGGAGTTTTAGCAAAGAGGCCCGAGCTAAAGTCACTCACCAGGTTGATCGGCGAGCTTACATTCACCACCATTACATATTCTTTGTTAGTCACATTGGAAACGATAGTTTAAGCTTGATGTTTTAACACAGATTTACCATCACAGTCTGATCGATGATGGATCGAAAATGATATGAAAATATAATCGTCATTCTAACGTTCTCGTCCAACCATATTATTCTCCAGCTATTATTTACGGAAAAGGTCTGCTATATTTAATTGATCGTTCAATTGCACTCGAAGATGATTTCTCACTGTACGGTTTTCTTCACCCGTGTGTTTATAGATTTGAACGATCAATTGCTTTTTTTTTTCTTTTTTTTTTACTATAACACATACCTACGAGAATGATTGTTGAGATAGAGAAATTCAAGTGCTCGATGGAAAACGGACTATGATGGTACAATGTTATTTCGAAGACAACGTTTGCTGTGAGCTGTGAGCTGAAAATGTCACACGTGCCCATTCCTACGGGTTGTTTAATCAATATAGAGATTAAGAAGAAAAAGAAGAAATCGTATTTGAAAGAGCGTCTCGCAAATGCAACAAGCTGCTTGCTTCTACGCGCAAGTCTCTAACGATTATTCTATATTACAACGAACGAGGATATTCATAGTAAAGACCTGTAAATAAAGGAGCTGATGCGATTTTTTTCTGCCGAGTTTCCGAACGATAAACACGATTCGTTATTTTACTAGGAATAGCCTCGAGAATGCTATAAATGTTCTAAAGAATGTTAGCGTAAAGCAATCACATGGAAAACAAACGTTCACCGTATAAGGGTGGCCCCATCGTCGGGAGTTCGATCTTCCCTGTGTATAGAAAATATGCAAACTTTCCTTTCATCGAATCATTCATTCCTTACACTCTATACACACCCGAATAAAAACAGTAAGGTATAGAAGCGTATCATCAATTTTACAAAGACAAAAGAAAACATTATTGTACCATATAAGTTAGAAAAACACTAGTTCGATACAAAAAATAAAGGATGTTATAAACATACAACAGGGAAAAAGTTTATCACCTTGAAAAGACTTTGCTGAAAACCGAAGAATGATGAGAGTCCGCGCTATTCGGAAGGCTAGATACTTTATCAGATCCAGACTTATTTTCGTCTTCTTTTTCGCCTGTTAATCCTTCCATCCATGACAAAGGGTACGATAATCGCTTCAACATCTGAAACAGTCACCAACAATAATCAAGACAAGTTACGGATGGTAAAAAGTACTTAGATGAGAAATAGATCGATTTTAATTATTACCTTATTCCTACGAGTCTCTTGTTTGTCGTCATCTTTGTGTTCTTCGTCTTTATCAGGTTCCTCCGTATTACTGTCTAAGCTGAAAGATACCGAACTCGCCTTCTTTCGGCCGTTAATGACAGAACCACTGTCTAGCGAATCAGTTGTAATATTCGTCGGTGCAATAGTAATAGGGGGTACCCAATCTGAAGATAAGACAATATCTGCGTCTGAGTATACTTTCTTTGCGGGATTTGGCTGAACTACTGGGAATGGGGGATTAGGGTCACGTATGTCAATACCAGAGTCGTGGCATGACAGTTTGACTAGAGATCCTTCTTCGTCTTCGGGAATCATCTTCGATTTCGTAGAGTCGGTCTGCAAGTAATGACGAACAGAAGACGAATTAAACTTGAATCCTTCGATGAGAACGGAGTACAGAAAACTGAATAATACCGTGTAATAGTCATTTACTTTATCAGAATTTAAAGAATCTTGCTGTTCATCCTCCACTGGCCACGGGTACTGATCTTTACTAGGAACTGGCCAGTGATGGTCAAGCAAAGAACGTCTTCGTTCCTCTAACGTTCTATTTGCTTGACCACCGCTGCATGCCTCTTTAGCCTCCGAATCATTCTTATTCTCTTTGGTTGTCGTTGTGTCCTCTTCCTACGAGACGAACGAAGAGAAATTCATTACAGCATCGAACATTTATTATAAGATGGAAACGGAATCTTTGGTAATATATAAATTTGCATACATTTTGTAGATTGGTGGGAGTAACGAGATCTCTCTCAAAGGCCTTTGGAAAAGCATCTCCGTCCCTCTCGTTACAGCTGTACACATTCTCTCCATCGTCCGCTGTTAATTCAGAGAAATTTTCATCCTTTTCGGGCGACTGACACTTAACATTCTCCTTCTGCGAAGGTTTCTTCATATAATATATCTCTGGCTTCTTGTCCAAGTTACCAGCTTGCGTGTGTCCAACACGCATATGCGCTATATCATAGTAAATCGCAGCATTCACTACAAATTCCATTGGCGCGATCACGCCGTACGATTCAGCACCGTGTTCAATTACAAGGGGATCCGATACATTTGGGTCGAACATGACTGCGTTCGGTGTAACTAGCAGCACTCCACCGACAACTCCCTGCGGTAAACAGGACAGAGGATATAACATTAACAATAGAATGATGAGAAACTAAAAACAAATACTTGTAGTAACATAAAGTGAAATATAAACCTCACCTGACCATCGGTGATATGACGAACATTGATTTTTAGAAATCTTTCTTTAAACGGTTGCTCCTCCTCTTCTATAACTGTGTTGGAAACTCCTTGTGGCGTTTTAACTCTTTCCATATGGCTCGGCTTTGGGGACACCGGCCTGAGGTTATCCAAGAGTTCTATAAAACGAAACATATTAATTAATAACATATTGCATACGAAAGGAAATATTTCTAGTAGCTACATACGATTGCATACCCATATTGCGAGAAGAACAGAATGATACTTTGAATGTTTGTATTTCGATTTTTGGCGAAATGTATGACAGTTGTTTTGTACTATTTAATTACGACAACAAGCAAATGGTTTTCAAGTAATGTCACTAAATCTAATAAGTACGAGGGTCTGCATAAAGACGACATCTGTGTTTTATTTAATGCTGGGACAGTATGCATTGTTTGCTTCCCGACAGCTTATAGGTTATGTTCAACATACGCAGCGTCCATATTTCTACCGGAGTTTACATCGTGAAGCCGATCAGCTGACGTTGTACTATATATACAAAGTGACAGAAAAATAAAACAGACTTAAAGGGTGACGCTTCATAAATGTATTCGCTAACATGTGCAGGATGGTTTATGAATAGTTCTATGATTTATTCAAAAGCATTATCTTTCATTCAAGTATGAGCATATGGAAATTAAGTGCTACTCTACGCAAAAGTAATTACACGTTGCTATGCGTATATGCGGTTTAGAGGAATTAGATAAATAATAAATACATAAGAAATACAGTTATTAATTTAACTAAATTAAATTGTGATGATTTTATTAAGGCTTCTATATATAAAAAAAAGTATAGGTCACAAAAAGAAACAGACAGTAACTCATGGAGCTCCCTCCACCTTAAAGTCGATCCGCACCACTTCTCTACCTAATTGTATGTACATAAGTACATACATACCAAGGACTGTACGAATTTCTGTTCTCGTAACTCAGTTGTTCATTCGCTAGATTTAATTTACGATAATTATTATTATAAAAGTACGTATAATAATTACGTAACGTGGCGCCGACCAAGTGTTCAACTTTCGATCCTGTCTGATCACGATGTCTCAACAATTTTGTCTCCAATGTGTTCGATACTTTACACACAATTTTCCTAACATTTCAGTAGCAACCGCCGAGCTTATTTTGTTACGCACGTTATTATTGCGTCATTCATACTATTTTTACTCTTACCTTTATTGCTATTTTGCAACACAAACGGTAGACGATCAAGGAACTTGCTTATAATCATTGAATGATTCATGACAGACGTATCTAACAACTCTAATAATCGGCAACAAGGTATCAGTATCGAGATGCCTTACGGTGCTGCGAATATAATTCGAAAGGAAAAATTGGCGCGAACGTCTCCCTATAAATAATGCAACAGAAGGCGGTGTAGTAGTGTGCACAGGTGAATCGGATTGACTCATCTGGCCAAATATCAAGATGAATTGGGTCTCGATTGTATCTGACTGCACCAAGTATCGCGTAGAATATTAATGCCGGTTTATTGCACGCACAGGATAGATAAGACCTGACTACTGGCTCGTCACACTACTATCTTTTATATATTTTTTTTAAGCATTAGTTGATGCGTAATGTAGCGTTAGTGAAATCTGCCAGCGGTGCAAAGAATTTTTATATGCATATGGTACTTTTTCTGTTACCTTCACCTAGTTGCATACCGTATTCGTAACGTGTAATACAGTCTAGAAAAAAATACGACGTCCACCACTAGAGTGTGTCACAACATAAAAATTAAGATCGTAGGATAGTAATCCGGAATGGGGTAGAATTTTTTAACTTCTTTTTCTTTAGGAAATTAAAGAAACTCGAAATTCAATTGGAACTGCAATTTGTTTACTCTAAAATTTATTTCGTTCAAATATGATTTTTATTTGGACAATATCACTGGCATTTATATAATAGAACAATTAACACTGACAAATTGCACTATAAACATCTAAATTGCAAACTAGATTGTACTGCTAACGCATTAACGATAAATCCTTCCAATCTCACGCAACGTTTGTTAAATTATCGTCAGCGTTACGGTATTGAATCGAAAGTCTGTAGACTAAATCATTTCATAATGTCATCAAACGAAAACCATATTTCAGACCTATTATTCCTCCTTGCCAGCGTTTCTATATGGAAGTAAATGATAAGTCTTATACTTAAAGTGGGACAAAATGAATGAAAAAATTTGCCTTTTTCCTCGAGAGGTAGATCATCCTGGGATTCGTGATCGTGACTAGGATCCGGACTGGGTGCGTCGGTAGTTGTTCCGCCTTTAGTTCGACCTTCTCCTTCCACTGGTATCCATAATTGCTGACCAGGGTAAATGAAAGTACTTCCTAGCTTGTTAAATTTACTCAGCTCAGATGGTGTCGTGTCGAACCTTGCGGCCACTGACGTCAGTGTGTCCCTGTCGCCGACCTACGATAAAGAAACAAAAAGAACAGTTCTAAAATCAGCTAATTTAAATACCTACACATACAAATTTTCATAGATAACATATGGACGCAATGTTTTGGACTATATGGATCTTCCCATATAGAAATTACCGTAAGAAATTACAGGGATATCGACGTATGAAATATTAAAAAGTTGTCGCCATTAACCGAATAATTTGTAGAAAAGTCTCGATCATAATTTCCCGAAATGCAGCACTGCGCCTCAGGTGTCTAACTTTCACACCAGCTCCGGTCAACCCTAAATGCAAATCGCTAGCCACCGTTGCGTGCGAATGATACATGGCGTGGCACGGTGAATCGATACTGGACGGTCTGAAAGCCAATCATGGATCATCGATCGACAGAGAGTGGATGCTTCGTACGGCCACACGTTTGAACGCATCGTTGACGTGCCCGGCAACGGGCAAGCTCGATCGAAAGCCAGGCAAATATCAGTGAAACGCAATTTCACGGACCGATGATAACGCAACGTCATAAGCTGTATCTTGGGCCTAGATTTGCAAACGCCGGATGATCGGCGAGGGAATCGATCGTGGATTCCACAGTCGTCTGGTCGAAAATAACATGCGATCATTTTAGTCCGAGTAGATGGATCGAATTAATCGGGGGGGTTGTTAAAAATAATGGACAAGTTTTTCATATCCGTAGCTGGTGTTCAATGGATAAACGCATAGAGAACTTTATAGTGGAATTTTGGCACGAAGAATTTGGAAATTCCAGTTAATAGAGAACGTTAATAGAGATCGAGTATGAATGTGAGATACGTTATCTTTGATATAATACCGTGGTGAATTTCTACGAAGAGTGATCGCATAGTGTCTCAAAGTTACATATTACGAAAACGGAACGGTATGGTATAATGTGCATGACAGTCGCTGAAACACTATACTAAAATGTTCAAGTAACGGTTCACTGTTGTATCATCTTGCAAAGTTTCTACGCAGCGTTACGGAGCAACGTTCGGTGAAACGTTACCTGTCTGCATCCTCAGCAGCCATTTAATGTTTCGTTCCGGCGAGATAGCCTTTATCAATTTCGCGGACAAAAATCGTTAACTTTAAAAAACTTTGAAACAATGTAAAAGATATTTCCAAGAAAATCATGGGATATAAAAATGTGCAACGATATGGTTCTTGCAAAATCATTTTGAACAATTCTTCATTCGATTGATCGAACTGTTTCCTGAACAAATCGTGAGTGGGCACTCGCGATGGTCCCCTGGATCATTAGATTATTTGCATAATCCGGCAGGAATGGCGTGCAAGGAGATATCGGGTAACAGAAAATTGAATTCCTTGAAAGAGAGCCTTGAGACCGCTTCATTGGACGGCATATTACGCCTCTTATGCAAATCCACGTCCAATGACCTTTAAAGCCAACTACTAATACCATTTCATAGCTCGACATTTTGTAACAATATGCGACGGTTGTGTAAGATTAAATTAATCACCTTCATTTAGCCGGTTTATTGACCGGTTATTTCACGTAAGAATTTGGGGGAAATTTAGCAACACCAATGCACTGTAACTGCAGTTAAATAATGATTACAATGAAACAAAACATTGTTCAATATAATCAGAAATATTGTAATAAAGTCGTGCAGAATTCCATATTTTAATTATTGCATTTCAATCGTCGATTTCGTGTTGAATTTATTTCAATTCAGTTAGTTTAATGTTTAAGGGCTCGGGGCCACGTGTTCCCGTTGCCCGATCGAGATCCAATTTTCCGCCGATTATTTTGTTGTTAATTGGTATAGTTCTAGGGGGTGCTGTGTAAAAAAAAATTTCCTCGAGAGGAAATAAAAGCCACCGTACTGCAGAACTGTGTCTGGTCACGACGCGACCCAATCTACTGCGCAATGGATTCGCCGGAGGTCGCATTAGAAACATACCAACTGTCCGACTATATCACGACTCGATCTACTTTGTATCCTGACACTGTCGACCGTATACATATATTTGCGAATAGACAAAATCAACTACTTCGTGTTGTTATATTTTATTAAATTTTGAACATTCTGTTCTATTTAACATTCAATTCGATATTAACAATGAAATGCTGTTGTAAATTTAAAAGCAGCTGCTATGACGGTGTATGTTCATAATATAGTGGAACCTTTGAGAGTCCTTCCAGAAATTTGTTGAATTTAATATTATTATCTTTCCTAGGTGGAATTTCTTCGCAAGCAAAGAAATATAAATTGCAGTTTTAATTAATATTACATTACTTTTCATCGTTGCATGTATTTCTTTTCTCTCCATTTAGACGAGGCTTGTTTTTGGCATACTAGATGTTACGTATTACGAATATTTAAGTATTCGATAGATCACGTAGTCGATAAGGTCGCATGATTGATATTGCACATTAAACAAAGTTGCTGGTTGCTTCGATTGGCAGGCACAGTACAGGTAAATAGATTTTACGGGACGTTTAAAGTGTAATTTGCGTCCCGGGAAATTCATTAACTATTCCACATCACCTCATCCCATTCGCCTTGTTCCATGGCTGATTGCTCGTTGTTCGTCCTTTCGGTGTTCCATTTAAACTCTCCTCTACCCACCGCCGATTTTCTGTGGAACGCGTTTTTCCCTTGGAAGGTGATGTCGCGAGTGTTTTAAAATTGCTTGTCTTTTGCAAGAAAAATCGGCGCATCTGAATCGGAGCAGGCCTTAAAATGTAACTTGAATATTTCCTAATCGTATAACACTTCGTTTCATGTTTCCACCAAACAATGTTAACTGAGAAAATAATGCAAGCAAATAGAACGAAGTAAATAATTTTATTCCCGAATGTATCCACAATATACCGTGCCAAGAATATTCTATACAATTCTGCGGATCATTGAAAATAAAAAATTCTATTTGGCAAATTCAACAAAGATTAATCGACAATATGGAATGTCAAGTTGTTAAGTGTTGATTAAAGTTAACATGGATTTATTCTCTATATTTGGTGTTTCATTAGCGACACAACCGAAAGAAACCGACAGGTTTCCAGTCGTTGGGCAGCGAGGAAAGATCAGCAAGTAGAAAAAGCGATGCTGGTAGGGCAGCTTCAAGTGGAATCGAACGGAGTGGGACAAAATGCTCGGGATCGGGGTGATGAAGCTTTAAAGGCATAGAAGAAGGAAGAATAAGGACCAAAGGAAGGAGGATGATATTTTGTGCAACGAGAGAGGAAGAAGGCGAACCGGCATTGTTTCCGTTTTTATGTATTTTCCTCCACTGGTTCCCAAATGAGAATATTCCCCTGCAAACATAATATATTTTCTAATACGCGACGATTTCTATCATTGCTATTTATCATTTCTTATCATTACTATTTAAAAGCAGAATATATATATATATATATATATATATATATTTACTGTTACCGGTCCAGGCTGATTCGTATATTATTTGTTAAATTAATAATCTAACTTTAAACAGAGTTCTTCTTCAAGATTGAATGAAAAAATTATACTCGAATGCTTGACACTTGAATAAGAATAAAACCGGGCTCGATACTTATCAAATTTAATTTAAATGCTAATAATATAGCAGACTTTTGACTCAAACAATTTGTCCCGTTACAACGCCGCGGATTAAAAGAAAACCTTTCACCCAGCAAATTAACATTCTTGACAGTCCTCTTTCCGATACGAACCACGAAACTTTAGACGAACGATTAAAACACAATCTGCTATTAAATGAAACAGCGAAAAAATGTATATTTGTGTATCTAATTATAAATTCAATTTCGACGAAGCTTTCTAATGAGAACCACCGGCTGTTGCTTGTCGTCGAGAAGAAGAGCTGTCTCGGCCACAAAAGATCGCGCAAAAAAGCTCCCGTTGTCCCGATTCTTTCTTGCCTCTTTTCTCTTTTTTTTTTTCTTACCCTGCTTACCTTCGTTCCACGTCTATTCATACAAAGAGCTTCTCATTCAAGGTCGTCCGCCAAGTTTTCGCGTTTTACGTGTCCCGTAATATCTCTCTTTGTCTTTTTCTTTCCCCCTTGCTGCACAATGCCTATACGTATGCCCCTTTCCTTCTGACTTTTTCTTTTCTCAATTATGATTCTTATCATCCAGAGATCCACCGGACCTTTCGATCCTATTATCCGATGATAAGACGTTACAGGTAACAGGGCACGGGTGGAATTTAATTATCCATGGCTGACGAGTGGTCCCTGTCTCTCAGGTGCCTCCAATAATCGATCGATTAATTCATTAATCGAGGAGAACGATTATTTCATTTCCTTCCGGAAGGCTTTGTGCTCGAGCGTATAATTCGTTTGAAATTAAAAAACTGCAGAATCGTCGGTAGGTGGGCGCGTTAATCGTTTCAGATTTATTTCATTTTACTATCAATTCTGTTGCCCAATTCGCTACAGCAAAATAAAATAATAAATTGACAATACCCGTAACAACATCTTGAATCTAGATCGAAGAACATACTTTCATTTCCAAATTGTACCAAACATTAAATCAATTCTCCACGCCGAATCGTAATTTTTCGATCGAATTAAGAAAATCACGGAATGTCGACCACGCGAACCGAACGAAAAGTGAAAAGGAAAAATAATCGCAGTTTGATCAACTAGTGCCGGATTGAATCGTAACGAAGGAAACCTAGAAATTCTTCAAGCGAAAGTGCATTTCGCTCGAACGTTCTCTGTCCATCGGGGAACATCAGAAGTTTCTCAACCAGGCTCCTCGAGTTCTTTCGGGCGTGAACGAATCCTTCAGAGTTCCTCCCAAGAGGCAGACGTTTTTAATGAAACCACGGCGCTGCACTTTTCTCCTCGTCATCGATACCGTTCTTACTTTATTACAGAGCTCGACATTCGTTTCCCTCTCCCCCCGAAGGCAGCCGCTCAAAAGTGGTCTTCCTCCACTTTTCACAGATTCATCGTCGTTACCTTTACTCCAAGACGAAACGAATTCACTCGTTAATTCCTCCGCAAGCTCGCACAGAAAAGACGAGACAGCCACGCGACATCGTTCTCAACGCGAAGGAGAATCGTCTTTTTTCAAGCCAGCCTCTGCAAAGACAGAAAGCGTCTTTCCCAGATGGCTTCAAACGAACGATCCTTCGTGTCGTGCTTAAAAATGTTCTTTCCTGGATAATGAACCACTCGATCGTGCACGCGAAAGAAATTGCTGCCCCCATTCGGGAGCGATTGTTAATCGAAGACGTTTCACCGCCAAGTTTCATTCAACTCGCGGCCCTTCGACTCGTGTCTAGAGTATTGGTTATTATCGGTGCACCAAGTGTTCCAGAGCGCATCCAGGACCGACAAGAGGAGCGTACAGTCGGATTACAGACATTAATCGATCAAACGATGAACAATGGATCGAAACGGACAGCATAAGCTAGCTCTAATCGTCGACGGGGCGAGGAGGTAACGTCGATTACACAAGGACGTACGGATTATGGTGAAATCATAGTCGTTCCTGTACAGTTTCGTGGGATAACAGATCCGTGGTATCAGACGCGAAACTCCAACGCAATCCACAGAATTTTGGACCTTCTATAAAGCGTTCGTGTTGCTACGCGTTTATGTAATTGCTTGCGCGTTCGTTGCATGCAGCAATTCGATATTAAATACCCGCAGCGAGTAACGAAAGTATTCGAATGGCAGAAACGACTGGTCTAATGTCGACCGCATAAATATTGTACAAAGTATTACGATTTAACTCAATCAATTATATAAAAGCATCTATTAATATTGTATACAATTTGTAGAATTCGTATACACACATTTACAGATCTTTAGCATAGAATTTATTTGCGCAAATCGCAATATTTTACATCTAATTTTGCTAAATGAATAAGATGTTTGTATATACACAGTTGGTGTTCAACTCTCACCACGCTCTGACCATCGATAGCTACGGTAAAATAGCTATCGTTAGGCATCGATATTCCTAGGAACAATAATAATGCAGGATACGCACTCGCGAATAAGACAACCACGAGAAAGATATTACAAAAGTGGAGTAAATGCTGTGCAAGTGCATTTGACTTGAAGCCTTGAAGCCTTGAGACGATTTCTATCTGCGAGACCGTGTTTCCATAAAAAGTTTATGGTATCTATTTGGAGTAATGCCGCCGCGCATCCTGCATACAGAAATAAATAATTGCAGAGAGAAGGAAATTAGAAGGGAAACGTTCGCCATTTCTGCGTGACGTAGCTTCGGCCGAATGAAAGTCAATCTTTCACCGGGATTAATGGGTCTCAATTTCTTTGGACGATTGTACAAAAGTAAATCTCTTGTTGTATCATTATTATTTCCGCGGCGTCGTGGAATATTGTGCAATTAAGAAGAAGATGATAATTATTGTACGATTTGATTAAAGAATAGATGTTAAACTTTCATCGGTTAATTATTATAGAATCCCACAGAGTTTCATTTGTTGTGCAACGACACTGCTTCCTGGTCTCTGAAGCATCGGTTGTGCTTCCGGTGCCTGGGATCGACTCTTTCGCAACGATTCCATTAGAAAATCCGGTCTCTCGGAGGAGGTAATAAGAAAGAGGTTTGTGTGCTGGAGAAATTTCTCCAGAGAAATGATTGATAAGTGCATACTATTGTGAGTAACAATACAAAGTACTCTACTCATTGAAACGTTGCATCCAATTATTAGATTCTGCTTTCATCCCAAACGACACTGAGAAAGTAATTACGATGATTTGAAAATAGAATTCCCGTAATCATAAAGATCGTGCATATTTTTAATCGAGATATTATTAAATGGAACATCTTAAAAAAACCGCACGTGACTATGTTTGTCTTCTCGGAAATATTAGCAGAGAGATAGTCGTCGATAATTATAAATTTATTTATTCGTTCCATCAGCATCCTTTCAGTAAGTCTATTAAATTTTGTTCCCTCGTTTGTATTACACCATCGAGCGCGTTGAACTTTTCAAAGATACTATCGTCCAACTAATTGCAAGTTTAGTTGAACTGCTTACGCCGCGCTGTTCAAGTGAAATTAATTTCCCCGGATTAAGTAATTCAAGGTATAATAATGCTACGAATTGGCGAGGTGGGTGATCCGAGTGTTGTCTGTGTTGTTCCATGCACCAGCAATCTGTACACATTTTATAAGAAACCCGACGTGATTGCCGCGTTAACTCTTTCCCGTTGAAATGTCGTGTCGATTACTCTCCCAGCGTGCGCGTAGATATTATACCCGTCGAGAAAGTGAGCGTCCATTTACGAAAGGCGTATATGCACGGTTAAAAACGCATAAGCGTGAGATTGCGCAACGTGAATCCAAATGTACTTGCATACTTTGATAATTTAGCACGCGTAAACAGACCGACTTGTATTTCGCGAAACCTAGTCCTGTTAGTTACATACACTCTAACGTTCAAGAGTAACCGTGTTAACCACGCAAAACTCTAATTCTTTTTTATTTACTACAATCATTCCTTCCACTCTGTTGTGTTCAATTATTTAACATTGCAAGTGAATTAAAATTAGTTTGAACGGTGAATTATAATATTAATAGCAATTCTTGTTGCAACATTCCCCTCTGTTTCTACTTATTGATCATTGTTTTAATTTCGTTTCGATCACTCGTTATTAGGAAAGCAATTTCACACCGAACTCCATTTTCTCGACGCTATCCACAATTATTCATTTATTTCTCTGCGCGTGTAAAGTAAATTATTCATTCGTCCGAGTGAAACTGTACTATTCGCTTAATTATTACATATCCTTCTGTGCTATTTCGTTATCAATTTCTGCCACATTTATCCCCGTTTATTTCGTCCCGTCTAAAAATTATCATAATCCAAACGGAACTCATCCGTCCTTCCTTACTCTACACCTAGAACGGCCGACCCCGTAGCCCCGATTCAAATTAAGGCATTCTATCTCTTCAAACCGAGGCATTCCGTCCATTCGATTCACGGCAATCGAAAATGTTCACAAGCGCCTTCGTTTATCTTCATTCTCTGCCCCTCGTTGCAATTCCTTCGCACGTTCTTTCGTTTCCGATACGCCGACGCGTTCCGAAATTCTCGCGACAGAATATCTGACCGGCGCTACTTGCATTCGATTGCTGCAACGATCGTCGGACACGAGTCGCAGTTCTCATGGATATTCGCCGCGTTTTTCTAGCCTCCGTTGCTCCAGAATTCGAGGTACGCGATCGTTCCATCGGGCTGTTCCTTTGGAATCTCTGCCGCATAGTAAATAGCCGACGGGGTGCACACCCTGCAGCATCGTGCACGATCAACTTTTCCATTCAACGCTGTCGCCGTGCCTCCTCGAAATGCTGTTTTAATGAAACTAATGGTGCACAATTTGGTTTCCTTCGTTTCGACGGTCGTTGCCCGACGCATAAACGAATCGGCCGCGGATTTATTTCGTGTGCAACGTTTCACGCGTGGCATTTTATAAATGAACAGTATACGGGGTCGTATATCTGAGATGGGAATGAAATTATTCTCAACGCTAGGCTTACGGGGCGCGTCGATATGACGCATTTCAGAATTTGAAATGCAAAGATTAACGGAGATCTGCGAATATTATATAATGAAATTAATTGTACTTCAATTTTTGTTCAATTGCTGATCACGCTTTCAATGACTTTCAATGACAGTATTATTAATATTCAAATATAGATTCTATTAATTTGTTGTCTTCTTGGCAGTGAAACGTGCCAGAACTATTACCTCGTTCACTTTGTTGACACAGAGTGGCCGCAGTTAAGACGATAACGGGATAATAGCTTTTTGAATAAACGTGTACTTCAATATTTTTCGAGATTAGACAGCTTTATCTTAGCAGATTCTATCGATCATTGATAATCCCGATATTTAGTCGGTTCTATCACTTTTATCTATCATGCATCGACATATATCATTCACTCACCGTGTAGGGGATGATGTTGAAGTTTAACCGTGCTCTTGAGCCATCTTCGCTTTCGGTATCTGAATCTGAAAAATAATTGAGAGAAAATCATTATTTAACGATCGTGTGCCATGGTACGTCTTTGCTTAAATTAGAATTATCAATTAAAAAAGGAAAACACATGTACAAAAATTAATTCAATTAAATATAATTGGTGTTTAAGTATTGGTCGCGAAGTCAGGTCCCTCAAGATAACCAACCTCCAGGCAACGATCGTGATAAAACTACATTGTATATGGAAAATCTTGATCGCATGGAATCTTTAAGTACCCGAACGTTCAAACCAATAACAAAAGTTAATTTATAATTCTGTGTACGCGAAGGAATCGTGACGACAGGCAAGTCGAAACGTTACGCGACGGTAAAGAAGTGGCCATTATGTTCCGGCAAAAACTACGCAAATGTTATTAATTGTCAAGTTAGTCACATACTTGTGGATCGCGGAAGGTAGGCGTCTGTGCAAGAAAACGAATTGGACACGTTCGCGTCGTAACAATAGTGATAAACCGGCTATTATTTTTTGCCCATTTTCGTTTTCACAAAGTGGAACAAAAAGAATTAAACTATTGCATGCACGTGTTTCTTTTTACCGATGGAAAGAGAACTATTCGGAGGATAAATTGGTTGTGCACTGATAATAATTATTCTTTCCATCAATCTTTGTTATTAGATCTCTTTGGAACAAAAAAAAAAAATAATATATTGAATATACTGCTTCTAGTCTTTCTTCAATTTTTTGATCAAACTAATTGCAATTGAGATTGGCAGGAATAATGGGAATCAGTTGCATCGCTATTTTCATATTGTTCAAAGGGTTGTTGAACTTTGCTCCGTTATTATACAGCGATCACAGGCTATTAAATAAACGATTCAGATGGTAAATAGGCGATTCTTCGACCTGACCACAAATATCTTCGAATGGTCACTCCCTAGAAATTGCCTCGTTATTCAGAATTATATAATGTTTTTTTTGTATCTCGAAACCCGGTTATTACCTGACTTTCTTTCGGTTCAACGAAGACCGAGCGTTAACTCGGCACAGATTATTAACAGGCGGATTTCATCTTTGCGCAAAGTATTAACACGTTGCTCACCAATTTCCCTTGACTCACGCTTTAAGGAACTTTGTTCGTGTAAATTATTTTACCCAGAACGTTCGAGCAACATGTGTACCAAAGGTACATACCGAAGTGAAATAAATAAAAATGCAAAAAAACTAGCTGCCATTCGTGCAATTTTCGTAAACTAATTATAAATTGCGACATGTGTTCACGAACCAAGACTATATATCACTTTGGGATCGTAAATTATAGATGCAAATGTTGGTTGCAATTAAATTTATCGTCAGAACCGACGTTTCCGTTAGGCTTCGCCAATAGACATAGACATTGTAATCAAAATAATCAGAGTTATTTCCAAAGCACTTGGTTCTATTCGCGGAACATTTTTCGATCGTAGACAAAATTGAAGCCACGAATCAAATTATTTCGGTGAAAATGGTTATTATTCAAAATTTGATAAAAGCGCTATTATTAGCATTAATTAAACATTCGTTTCGCCATAAAACTAGGGAATAAAATTTTAATCAATATTCGTAAAAATAAATTGAAACAACCACACTCGGTCAATCTGCCTCGCAGTTCGGAAATGAAATTCAATTTAACTTCCCCTGCTTTAAATCAAAATAGCCACAATATCGAACTGGCATAAAACCATCTGCACTGCTTGGGCATTTAAATTTTGTCTGGATGAAGTATAAAATGAATAACTAATAATGGTCCGTATTAACGTTCTGTGCGCGAAATATTCGGCGAGGCACTTATTTCCTTACGCGTCCTTCGAATTGACATCACCCCGATCGAATAAAACATTTTCCGTTCGGGCTAGAGAATCGATTAGGAAAAATTTCGACTCTCTCGTAAATTATACCTGAGCTCCCAAGGAAATAATGTTGAATATCTTGGCGAACGGAACACGGGAAATCGCCGTTCACAGAGAAGTACACCACATAATCGCGGCATTCCTTCTCGTAGATACAAATATTGTTGGTCTCGTACTCCACAAACTCCCACGACGTGGTCGACATGATTGTTCAGACACTTTTGATTGTCCGTTTCACCCGTTAACACCAAACCTACCATGCGCGGTTAAATGACCGTTTTTGAAATTTCGTTTAGAATTTCTTGTATACAACGTTACTGGATCACCATGTAGCTTATTGACTTTTCCTATAATATACATAGAACCCATTTTTCAATATGCACAACTTTCTTTATTGTTTACTTTGCGAAAAGAAATTTATAGCATATCTAGTCTACCACGAACGGTCATTTAACCATTTGAAAAATTCATGTTATTTACGACTATATTCTTTGGAAAGTGCACTCCTGAAATTTTTTTGCGAGTCTACAATATAATTGTGGATCTACAGTGTAGACAAACGCGCGATTGGAACAAATACATAGCGTTCTTTCTACGCCAGTGCGGTCTGTCTTGCGATCCGAACAGACAGCATCAAAATTTCGCAGTGTGTAATAGAAATTATTACGTGGCATAAGCGATAAGTTTCGACAAAGTCAACAGAGCCAACAATATTTTGTGGTATGATTTACAATTTTTTTTAAATTTCTGGTCCCAATGTTTTTGCCCCGTTTGATTTATATTTTTATATTTTAGTTTTTACTTTTTACTTTATCATTTGTATATTCATCCCCAAAAATGTCAAGCCATCCGACGAATATCAATTTATTACACAAAATAAACAATATCGATGAGGATCGTTCGGAAGGTGACCAAGCAGTTTCCCATATGGATAATGATACAGCAGAAAATAATTGTGACTTATTTGACAGCGATACGGACGAAGAGAATATTTTGAATATACGAAGAGGACAAAAAAGAAAGAGAGTTATAGTTAGTTCCAAAGTGAAAATGAGGAAGAGATTGAAACTGCTATGGACGGAACTGTTTGGCAAAAAATAAAATAAGGGTCTAATCGTGGAAGAGCACCGACTTGTAATATTTTCAAGGAAATATCCGGACCGACAGGATACGCTAAACGAAATATGTATTATAATGGGCAGAGTTGGGCCAGCATTTTCCTGGCTCCTGATTATTGATCATAAAATGATTGAACATGTAAGAAAATATACGGAATTAGACGCATTTCGAGTGTTGAAAACGAAATGGAATTTATCTATTGCAAAATTATATGCATTTATTGGACTTGTATATGCACCCGGCGCATATGAGGCTAAAAATATGGATGTATCATATTTATGGAACACGAAATGGGGTCCGTCATTTTTCTTGAAAAACTATGAGCCGAAATGACTTGGCAGAAATCATGAGATTTATTCGGTTTGACAACAAATATCGACGAAGCCAACGCTTACAAAACGATAAGTTCGCTTTGATCTCTGAAGTTTGGTACAAATTTATCGAAAACAGTCAAAACTGTCATAAACCAGGAGCATATCTTGCTATAGATGAAGAATTGTTTCCTACAAAAGCACGTTGTAGATTTACTCAATACATGCCCAACAAACCGGACAAATTTGGCATAAAATTCTGGTTAGCTTCCGATGTAAGTAGTAACTATATAGTAAACGGCTTTCCATATTTCCAATTGGCTAAAATCTCTTTCTATATTAAGATACATATGTTTTTTTGAAGCGGTCATTTGACCGCTCATGATAGGATTAGGTATACATGAAATGTCGGTAGGTTTAGTGTTAATCATGAATTTCACGAAACATCCAGCCAAGAATTACCAAACCGATCCAATCGCTGGACCACCGTCACATACCGGCGAATCTGTGAATTCCACAGATTCGCCGTTGAATTAATTAATCATCGCATCTGTCGTAACACCCCCATTGAAATATTTCGTAGATTAATGAATGCTCATTTTCTGCTGCTTTTCGTCTGATCGTAATTTCGTGATTCAATTGAACGATGAACAACGAAATATACAACTAACAACGTCTACGTCGATTTTTTAACTGGTCGTGTTCGTGAGAAAACGGCACAGTTATATGTACATACGTCTGAAAACTCAGGCCCGCAACGTGCACGGAATTAGCATACATTTGATACGGCGGAAAGAAAATGTACGAAGACAAATGGAGAAACGCGTAACCAGCAGTGGCGGAGGCAATTACACCGTTTCTTGATTGATGGCGTTTCGTTGACCTATATAAAAAGAGGCGTCTACGCTCGAAATGAAGACACTGAAAGCCGACCTTACACACTGCATTCAGAAGAAACCATTTATGTTCTACACAGTCTTACGGTGATAGAATCGTCGAACGAGCTTCCATTACGTAAGATACAGCGACAATGGATCATAGAAATATTAATAATAATAATAATAATAGCGATAAAAAATCTATGGTTCGATAGAAATCTGAATGGAAATGGTTGATTAAGAAATTTAGCTAATCTTTCTTCTATTCTTATGATTTAATTAACGAGGGCAATATTTTTATTTACGACCGTTGGCTAAATTAGATGAATTAATTCGGAAATACCGATGACGTGATCGTTTGCTCCTGTTTCGTTCGTTGATTCGGTGACCGGTTTCGCCAAACCTGTTTTTCCACGGGTTCACCTTGTCTTTCGATTAATCGGCCAATCGATCTCGGAAACGCTTCCGAGAAATCACTTCCAGGACTTTAAGCGAACAGGATGCAAAGCGGTGCACGCTCATGGACACTTTAGAAAAAGAAAGTGAGAGAACTGAGGACTGCGGCAATCGTGATTATGTTATCATGTATGGGTTATCATGGGATGGATTTTATTTAGCTTATTGTTTAGCTTATTCTCTTTAATAGAAGCTATTTTTACGGGTGAAATTTCAGTTGCACCATTTAGTGCATATAATCTAGAAGGTTGAATAATTCACAGAAAACACACAACTCCTCGTGTGGCTCCCGGAGCAAGGTTCCCGAAGAAAACCGGATTTAAGGACATTCTTGCACCGCCCGACCTCGCACCTTCTTCGAACAACATTTTTTTAAACAATCTCGATAGTTCACACTTAGCATTTTTTTCACATTTACGTCATTTCTGCCATTACTTTCAAAGGATATACACCCTCGAAACCCTTTCATATTTCCTTTCATACTCTCGTACGATCTTCGTATTGAAATATTCGCACGCTCCCTTATTTGTTGGACCAGCGAGTCTTATCGAAAATCGAGAAACGCTGATCGATTATATAAGCTCTGGCGACAAGGAAGATATAATTATTTTAATCGATAAAATTGATATCCACGGTGGCTCGATTTTCCAACAAGTTCGTGGATTCAAGTTGAAGATTGAAGAGCGACATTTCAATGGCAACTGGAGTACGAAACGGAACGGCAGTGACTTTCTCCTATGAATAGTGCTCGTGTGATTCTTGTGGGACAGCCTTGAGATTTCTGGTCGACATTGACTCCGATCTTAGGATGCTTCAGGAGTTTCAGCAGAATGAATAAATAATTACGAGATTAAGCAACGGGAACACCCGTTTAAGACGGGCACGTTTAAGACGGGAGAATAACGAATTCAACCCCTTTCGTTTTTAGATGTCCAGAAATGGTTCGCGTGCAGCAATTGTTGCAATTATTTGTGAATAACTGCGTTGCTGTGTAGCAAAGACAGCGGTAACGAAAAATGACGAAAACACTTGTTCCAATTCCTAAATTAGCGGCCAAAATATTCCCTCGTAACGTTAAACATTTACCATTCATTCGAGCAACGTTGAACGTACCGAAACGTCGAACGCCCGAGGGTAAGACTTAACTTTCTTGGCTAGAAACTAAAAGTGAAAGAGCCCAGACAAATATTTCCTCCGACTCTCGGTGACCATACGTGACGAGTAGTCTCCAGAAAATGGCAGAATCGAGATTGGAACGAAACTCGAGCGAAGTGTACTTCGTTGCGCAAGTGACGAGTGTGAAAATAATTTCAATAATTCCATCTTCATTCAGAGAAGCCAAGGTAGTGTTACAATTACGTTACATTAATCCACAACTGTATCTTCTATTCTCTACAGGTTTCCATGAATATTCATCTAATACTAATCCTCTCTCAAAAGTCAGCAGTAAGAACAATCTCATACGACGATCGCGTACCAAGAGCTGACTGGGCTGTCTTGTACGTAGCTACTTCAGTTACAAAATTCCGTCGCTGAGAACGCAAGGATAAAAGATCTACTTCCTCGGGGACGCAGAAATATTTGCGACGAATTATTACTCCATGCGTCGCAAGTTCAATTGCGACGATGATTCCATGCAATACTTTCTACCCGAGAGATGGATCGATCGAGACAGTTTTGGAAATTCGAAGAATTCGACAAGCATTTGCAACAATAAATTACACCGAACGACACAGGAATAATTATACAAGCAACAAGAATAATAAGGTCATCGTGGTGCATCGAATGGACGCGCCGTAGGACCTTGACTAGTCGTTTCGATCGTGGGACAGGCTAAATAACTCGATACCCGGCAGAAAAGTAATGAAAGGCATTCCTCAAGTATTAAAAGGCTTGACTAAAACTCTACAGCTGTATCCTACAATACGAAATACCCGATCCTCGGAATACCGCACAAAATAATAATTAATATTCCACTCGTACTCCAGGCGAGCTAAACCCACCACTGGCGAAGAACCTTCGAGTAAATGCCACCAGCAACAGCAACAGCAACACCAACACCAACAACAATCAAAATAATCCCACCAGCACTACCAACAGAAAGAGAGGAAATAAACCATCGAAAAGCAGCGAAAACTGGAAGAATATTAACCAACATTGTCTCCGTTTAAATAACCAATACGAAACCGGCTAGACAGACAATTCACGCGGCAGGCGCCACTCTTCGCGTTTCGCTTAGCCGCTTCAAGTTTTCAAGGCGATCGCCAGCCAACGATATTGAACAACACCGATGCACCGTCACACTTTACGATTATTTAACACCTGACGTCTTTGCGTCGCCGAACATCCGCGCGTTCGATCGACACCGGAACACACCGCGTCGCGTGCCGTTGCAATCAAAATTGCCGAACAATTCGGTGGCGATCGTCCGGGATCCAAACGAACAACGACACCGTCGCGAAGACGCGGTTCCTCCTCAGTTGTTGTCGGGCGACGATAGTGCCCAGACTACTCGGGCGAGTCCCACGACCGACTGACTATGGCCATGTTGCAGTCACGTCACCGTTGGCGCGGTTATTTAATTCGAATGCAGGTCTTTTATCGACGCACGTTTGCCCCAGCCTCTTATCGGACGTACATAGACGTTTCTGCCGATGGGATCGTGCGGAGGAGACGCGATAAGATGTGGCGGAAAGGAAGCGTTACATTGTTTCATAATATTAGATTGCGTGTATCAAGTCCTGCCGCGTCGACTGTTGGTATATACGTGTATGCGTTGCGAGAAGTGTTTGCCGTAGAGCAAACGTTCGAGTTACTTGAAAGACGATACGGATACATTCAGCAAAATGGTATACTGCGTATGGTTCGTTAATTGTATCGTCGGTTCTAAATGAAATTGCTGGCGCTCGGTATTCTTCGGGAGCATTTTGGCAGGACTTGTCGCGGTGTGTGATATGTTGAATGTTTGTGTTGAAATATTGCAAGTACGTAAACGGCAGAGAGATTTATGTACGCGTGAATGGTACAGTCTTTTCTTTCCTCCTTTTCTGTGCTGGATAATTACTGAGTAGAATAGCGAGTAGAGTAGCGAGTAGAATGTATCGCGCCAGAGCAAAATTGAATCAACGGTCTTAGAAACGTGTTACTGACAGAGATAGTAAGAGGACCAGATGGGCCTGTACTTTGCTAGTCGAAAGGACCTATATGAAATAAGTTTTCCAGTCTGAGCTGTTTTAAATACATTGAACGAGAAAAATGTAATAGTTATTTTATTTAACTTACCGTATCCAATATTCTGTTACCTATTTGAGTAATGAGTGCAACTTGAAATTTGTTTGCAGAATGGTATCAGAGCGTGAGTATCGTTGTTCACGTTTCTTGTCTTTTATCGGGTAATTGTATTGCGTAATAGATTGGAAATTGTTGTTTTTGGAAGAGGTGCTTCTATATTTGAGAGATGCCACCTGGAAATTTTAATTCTACGAAATTCATCGCGGTACACTCGTTTAGTGATTAACCCAAAGTACTTTAACGACATCTAATCTAATCTTGCTTTTTAATAGCATCGCGATTTTTTTTCTAGTTACCGTATCGTTTCATTTCTCTTATTTCCTTTTTTTTTTTGTTTGCATGTATATACTTACTGATTTCACTTGTGCTCATTTTACGGTACTGATTTTAAGCTTTATATAGTTAGCATTGATTATGGCTAACCCTGCGAATTATTTAGATTTAAATATTCATAAAGAATGTAACCTTCTGATTGCAAGTGCATTTTAAAATTAACAATTCGATCGGTTCATGAGGTTCTTTGAATTTGCGTCGGCGTTCAAGTGTTAACGGCAATTCGATATACAACATACATTTGATGCAATATAAGACGAGCGTTCTTTCAAGCATATACACCGTCCTGTGTATCATTAAACAGATCGATAAGCAACAGTGTAATAAAACGGCGACAGGAGTTTGACTTCGAGTTATTACATAGATATCGCTTCGAGGAAATGACAATCGGTAAATACATATCTTATTTACAAGACAATTAAGCAATTGATAATTTCTTAAGATCGTTTATATGTTTGAATTATTCTCTATTTTCTGATATTTTTCTTCGCTTTTCAATTCATATTACCCACACTACACTTTGTACATTACTGTTCTTTACGAGCAAATTTACGAGCAAACAGTAATTCAGTGATTAAATTAATTAAAGTATACTGAATTCTATGGCCATGTTTTTTATTTTATTTATCCCAACTCATCGTTCACTAATTAGCAAACAGCCGTGCTGCCACAATTGAATGAAATCAATGACACTACCGCCGGAAAACGTGAAACTCTGTTCACCAAAATGTTACATCATCTCGAATAAATATATGGAGTAAATCAATGCTCCATCTAAAATTCTATTCTGTCCCTTTTTCCTTTTATTTTTAACGAGAAGCACAATTCTGAACGACGATAAAAAGCCGACCCAAAGCATCCTAATGTATGTTCAACGATTGCGGCCTATCTCGTAACACCGTAACCGGGTAATTAGATAAATTTCGATAATTGGAGCGACTGTCGTTTGGCAAATCCTCGTCGACCACTAAAGGCACACGAGTACACGCAACGAGTGTCATTAATGCCCGTGGTGTACACGGATATCTGGGTTAGTCGCACACGGCTAGCCGACATGGATTCTGCGTTTAATAAAGTGTTCGCAGAAGATCGCGAGGACGGTGGGATTTATATTTCCCCTACGTAATCTCCGGCCGTGCAAACGACCCGTGAGCGCCTGCCGCACCGCAACCACTCTTCCCCATTCAACACCGATATCGCATTCGTTTAATGAAACTGTAACGAGAACTTAATCGCGTGAGCATTCGTTTCGGTTCCGCATATCCATTCGTCACGTCCATTTCACTGAATTTCGCTTAATCGCGATATCGTTCCGCTTAACGTTCGTGCGTAATTCTTTTCTCAACCCGTGGCTGACATTGGTCCAGGTGCACGGAGGTCCCTGGACAATTGGAATAATTGTACAATCGAGGACGAAACGGCAGCACAAATGTGAAATATTGCGGAAGGCAAAAATGGATGAATAAGAATTCATTTTCGTCATCGACGGGGCCAATGAGTCAAAGATAATAATTACATGTAAGAGAAATCACTGATACTCGAATCGAAGCCTCGATTAGGTATTAGAATAATTGCGTAGGCGCGTATATATTAACAAGGTATTCCGTTTATCAATCCTTTGGCAAAAGCGTCGGTCGTGAGGACGCCTACGTCACCATGGCCCTTTTTAACCATTCAGAGGGTTGCCCCGAAAGAAAGCTACGCTAGACAAAGACAGCGTGCATCGGCGAAATGCACATGGCCCGCTTCGGCCGTTCCTGTACCTCGAATATTCTAACACAGCAAATACTGCACACGAAAATAGTTAATATCTACATAAAACAAGTGCTGCACAAGTAATTTTTGTATTTGCATAATCGCATAATCGCATAAACCGGTACGCGCGTCGAAACAAGTGTGCGATAAGAATAAACATGTTTATACTTCACCGCAAGCATATAGGTGAAACTTTCCTACGATTTACCGAACTAAATATTGAAGAATCCGGAGGTCGGTTGACTTATCTCTGCCTGATTGTCGGTTTAAAATAACGCGGCGCTAATCGACGAAGGAAAGTTCGATCTATAAATAACCGATCGGCGCGTTCGAGATTTATGCAGTCGCGTGGACAGACGATAGTCTGGATCGATGGAAAATCTGCGGAGGGGGAGCAATCGTTGCGGATAAATCTCTCGGGAAGAATGTCAATTAAAAAGGTTCGCGCGAAACCATCGATCAAGCCTGGCGTTTGTGCCACTTTAAGAAAGTAAGTCAATGCAATTCGCATGAGTGAGGTTGCAATAGATGTCCAGCGTCCAGGATCGACCGAGGCCTTCGATCTGGATCGTGATATACACGGTCGCCTGCACCGTTTAGTCTTTCCTGGACCGTTCGATCTGCACTTCCGGCTGCCTATTTACTTGCGAGCAGGACAGAATCAGACTGCAATGCTCGTTATCAGAACTTGTGCTCGCTTTCCACTTTCACTCCCACTCCCACTCCCATTTTTTTCTTCCCTTTTTTACGATAAAACGCGTTAGGTTTTTTCTGTCTCGCTGGATAACGTTACGCGGCAACGATTTTAACGATGCTTCGTTGGTTCGATCGCGATTTCGGTGCTCAACGAGTGCATTGAACGCGATTTAACGAATGAAAGTGTAATGGAAATTAATGGCTCTTCAGTGAAACAATCGTTGTCCTTTCGCGTATAATATTTCTGTTAAAGTAGAATTTCAGAATCGCGAATCTACCCGATCGTCGTTAATTATTCGTGCACGTAATTTCCTATCATATCTATTTTCGTTCAGTGGCAGTAATAAAAATTGTAAATGATTCAAGCCCGATAATGATTGAGTTCACAAACTTACCCAACGTGTGCATTTGAGTGTGCAATGCAATGCACCGTTTAATAAGAATTTCATTTACTTTCAATTTAACTTCAATTTAGTATCGAGTTCAAATTTTCTCGATCCTGCCATTCATTGACATGCTGATTCAATTCACCTCTATCGGAGTGAAATTGACAAATGTATAATATTAGTCTTAAATTAGGCGAAAGAAAACCAAAATTGTTGCGCGTTCATCATAAATATATTTCAAGCAACTCACCCTTTGCGAACTCGTCGACGGATTCGAAGCGTCCTTCGACTTTGTTCTTCGAGGAATCCCAATCGAAAGGTGCCGAGAATCCATGATCCACGCTGCGACTCTTGCTCCTGCGAAAGTACAAGTTCGATTACTCGTTGCGGACCGACGAAACTATGCTTTCGTCGAGACTCAAACGCTCCATTTGAAATATCGTTCGACCCGGCGCAGCAACGCGCTCGAAAATTTCTGCGACGTGTAGAAATTTGTACACGCTCGTGGGACTACCGTGACCTGGAGCATTTAACAGCCAGCTACGCGAACGTATTAAACGTGGAATTATTCGCGTGTTACTGTCCAACTATTTTTCTTTCTGTTTGCAAAAGCAAGGCCGGTCGGCCGAGACGAGATGCAATTTCGCGAGGCAACGAGCCATGCGTCGTGTAAATGAATTCTGCAAGACGTGTCTACGGGACGAACGACCAGCAACGATAGCGAGCAACAATGGGGCATCAAGGAACGAAATTACTGGCGACGAGATAGAGAAAGAGGGAACAAATTTCATGAATGGAAGTAGACGAGGCGCGAATGAATTCTTATCGGATGTTGCAACAAGCTGCATCTCTTTCGATTCAGTGAAATCTTATCGTGCCCTGCGATTACGTAATTACGCTTCAGGCGAATTACTTTTTCCTTTTATGCTCGAACATTCGTTTGAGAATGATTTCGTGCAGGGTAGATGACGATGTTAACTATTGCATGCTGCTGTTTTCAGAAACTCGTGCAGCTATCGATTGCAGCATCGAAGAAAATTTTTCAAGAGGAACTGCGTATACGTGTACGTACCTGAAATACGGTGCTGCGATATTCTCGGTGGATCTCGAGTGCGTGACATCCTGGGACATTCGCCTGGACCTGGTGTGCAACAAACAATCCAAAAACAACGGCGGTGAATACATGCAAGTGCGTGCGAAAATGCTTCAAATAAAATAAAACCGAGCTGCAGCAAAAATGAACTGCTTCTTTTTCTCTTTCTTTCTATGTTGGGGGGGGGGGGGTTGTCAGTGACGCGCAATTATTTCTCGCGCGACATTATGCATTGCACGTTAGTCTGGGTTCATTTATCACCAGCTTAAAATAAATAGTTCAGTGTAAACGGATAAACGAATGCAATACGAATTAAAAGCTAAGGGAAGGTTTATAAAAAAGAAGGCAACATAATCCGCTACGCTCATGCAATTAACTGTAATTAATACATTTCTGCACTACCCCGTATACAAATTTGCTTGAAATATTGAGAAACATCTGGTCGCAGAAATTTATTTTGCCAGACCTGTGTTGTTGGAAATTCGCAAACTTTCACCATATCATCTATTATTAATCTCCTGAACACGTTCATTAATCTCCAGGTATGTCTAACGATAAATAGCTTCGATAGTTATAAGAAAAAGCTTTCTCGCCTCTGTAATCCAATGCGAGACAAATTTTTCCTTCCCGTCTAGTCATTTTGTTCAAATAGTCCAGGTAAATTGTGCCGCGACGAAACCGCGACATTATTTCATCGCAAACAGCGAGAAGTATAAAAATGAGTCCGGTGCGTTCAGCCAGCTTACGTAAATCATCCATCGGTGTTCCCCAACAGCTGTTACCCAGTGACAAAATTGAAGCAACAAGGCGGAACGAAGCAACAAAACCGGGCAAGAATTATCCGTTTAAAAACAAACGGGCAAAATTTACGACGAGGAATCAGCCCACAGCTGTCGTTGATTAACGGAGCCGTATTTTCGAATGCGAGCAAGTGTCACGTTTGGCATGCTGCCTTGCCTTGCCTTGCCTTGCCTTGCCTTGCCTTGTCTTGCCGGTAGATGAAATAATCGCGAAGCGCGAGACGCGCGTAACAATAAATAAACGGTCTCAACTGACTGTCATTTACACAGAAAACTCAGCCCCCTCGTTTTTTCACAACGTAAACAAACGCGATCTTTGATATCGCGAAGAGAATGACAAACAAAAAATGCATGCGACAAAATTCTAGAGAAGCGTCAAGTTGCACTATCAAAAATATTAACTGAAAAGTTCGAATCATCGGCCCTCTATTTTTCGTCAAAATCTGTACACCGCGAAAAATAGCGCGTGTTACACAGTTCTTGGACCACACGTTTCGAACCATTGTCGACCACGGCGTTGCGCACGTGTCGTTAAGAAACGAATCGTGTATTCCGTTGGTCGAACGAGAACGCAGCCGTGTTTATCGTAATTTCGTCGATGCACGTCCCTGATAACGGCCACCGTAACCATACATGCATCAGCTTGATCGGTCGTTTATATCGATTTGGAAACTTGTTTCCACCGTGGCAACGTGGACGTAGAAGGCAGAAAAGAGAATCGCGACGTCCCGACGCGTCGGCTTCCATCGGAAGGGAGAAAGGCGAGCCGCCAGGACAGAGACTCTTTCGAAATTTCCTGCGACACCTGCGACACCTGCGTCTTTGGTCTTCCCAAGCAGACGTTCCGCAAAAAGGTTTCGCGTAATACGCGACGCCTGACCAGTGTCAATGAATCATATCGTTGGGCAATTCATTCCTGAAATTGATTCGCCATTACCCGACGCATGACGCATTCCACCGATCGGTAGACCGACGGAGAAGCGATGAAAAATCTAACTTTTCTTTTTCTTTTCCTTTTTCATAAGTGATTTCGGAGCGCGAGTCGAATATATATCGACGACATATTATTAATGAATTCGAAAATCCGGACAAACCAGGCGAGGAATATTCACGACCCGGTTCATTCGGGTTTTTCTGTATACAAGTTATTTATTGAATATTAGTAGAGCGTGCGCACCGATGCAATTCGAATAAAATACTGAAACTTTCGTCGCTTTGTTTAAATTCGAGCGACACCTACGATCCCGTCACGTGCGGGTTACAGTTGGATAAAATATTATTCAGTCCTCGTTAGCATAATATTTTAACGGATTACGAATGAAACGTGCCCGGACCATCGCCATAAATCAATTACAGAGATCGTAATGGCGGCAGAGTCGTGCAAGATGCGATACATCTTTTCACTTCCGGTCACGCTTTCACTGCGAGGAACCTCTACCTGCCTGTTATCCAACTTCCTCGCGAAATACTCAAATAATTTTGTATTAAACGGCTATTAAAATGCGATTAACAACCTCCCACGATTACCTCATCTTTCGTGAGTTTCTATTTTTGTTTTTTCCTTCTTATCCTCGTTCGATTATAGAATTTCTTATACATATTCACCGTTCGTTCTGGCTATTTATTAGTATATAATCTGGAATATTTTTCCATTCATAATTGTCTACATGTGTCCGATGCGGACGCAATGAAAATGTATTACGACCGAAACGATAATTCAGCGCAATGAGAAGTACGCTAAATTGCCGGACATATGCGAATACCAAGAACCATAATAACGATCATAATTATTCCACGTACATGCTGCCAGATGCGAATGAAAAGAACAAAATTCAACGACACTAAACACGTGCACTCTCCGTCATTTATCCTTCGCTTTTCGCTCCTACAAACTCTCCAAGGCGTATCGGTGACCGAACGAGGAAGCCAGCCTGCCTGCCTATTTCCATGGTCGGAGCGCTACGTACGCGTAATTCGTAAGAAAATCCCTCTATTCCACGTTCAAAACGAGCAAACCCCTTGAAATCCCCGCGGAAATCGTAATTCGCATCGACGTACCGCGGACATCTCTGGATCGTCATCAGTGACGACGGAACGTTAAATTAATTTGCCCCGCGAAACGAGAACTACACGGCAGCGTTAAAGGGAAGGAAGTCGGCCGTTCGTTCGTTGGCCGTCTCAAACGGGACTTAACTTTTAATTAAATGCCCCGAGACACAAAAGGAACTTTGTCCGGCTCCATTCTAGTGAACTTAGCGCTCCGTTTCACGGATGGCGATCCCATTCTTTGTACCCAAGCGACTGGCTAACGGCGCAACAGCTTTGCAAAACTTTTATCCGACCTCGTAAAAAGGTGAAACGTTTCGCGGCGGGGAAACGGCGTTCAAGCAGGCCGGCGGGTTTTCGTTTCGTCTTGCACTCGTCTAGTCGTGGAAACGTTTTTATCCGACGCGCTTTAACGAACGCAATGTCGGGCGAACGTTGGTGAACCCGGGATGGCATTCGATCAATCGAACGGAGTCTAATAAGGAACGCGGCGTCCTTCTGTTCGGCTGTTCATAGTGGTGTGGGTGTTCGATGAAATAATAAATTCATGTAAGGGCGGATGTGGAATTTTATTTCTGCAATAGGAATGAGACTTTTAATCCCCCCTTCCTCAATTTGGCAGGTACTTCAATTCGAATTAATAATAACATTGACATTCCTGAACGAAATTATTCGCGATAAGTTTCGCGACAAGTTTCGCGAAGTAGGGATGTTTCATTTTATTGTAGTTATCTATCGTATGTTCTTGTTTACTTTCTCCGTCCATTAATTGAATAATTCCGTTTCGAACATCGCCGCAGTCTCGAATAGCAGGGACAACATATCCCCCTTTGAATATGAATTCCCCGTTTCGTGTAATTCGTTGAAATACTCAGAATTTCCTTGCGGAAAAGTTACATCTCAAACAGATGTAATCGTGACCTTAATAGTTTCGCTTCGACCGAGGATAAAATGTTGTACCAACAAAATTCAACTGAAAGGAAACGCTGAATATCGAACATTTTCCACAGTAATGAAATAAAAACAATTTCGGGGCCGACAAATTGATTTTGAATGGACGCAGAATATGTAATATAGTCAAATTAATAGGTGCATAATAAAATATTCATATGAACGATGGGGAAAAGAATTCTATCTTCAAAGAACTAAAAATTGTTCGTTCCAAAGAACGAGAGAAATGAAATTCTCGAAAACTTGTCTATCGATTCCAAGTAAACTTCAATTACGATTTGTCATTTCTTCTTGATAAAAAGGTTGATAAAAAGGTTGATAAAAAGGGGAACAAAGGTATCTATCAAACGGATATGCGTACACAGTAAGTATCTATCTTTTATTAGCGACTCATTTAACGCTCGAAAGCGAGACTTCCGCTTCAAAAAGTGGCCTCAAACGGGGACGCTGACCTTCTGTCGATCATTGATCGATACTATCCACTCGATCGTGGATCTAGGAAGAAAACCTTGTGTAGGTGAATGAAATTTTCCACGCTCTCCGTCGCCGCAAGGATAGATCTAATTATAAACGTGTAGGATAATAATCCCGGAAGATACACCAAAGATATTACTCCCAACGACGACATAGCTGAACGAGTCATTTGTAATGTATTCAAATCGAACTAGTTTATATGTCCATTGTGTGTTTCTTCGTGGTCACGCGTTCCTTGATGGTCAACTAACAATAAAATGAAGACATTTTGTTGGAGCTGAAGAGTGAATGAACTTTTTAGGCTACCTGAGATGTTACGCAATGAAGTAAATGGAACTAGAGGATCGGTGAGTTTCTTCTTCTAAAAGAGAAGGCGAATTTAGAAAATTATTGCGAACAAATCGTACACCGATTCGAACACTGAACATCATTTCTATGAACTCGGTCTCGAAATGATTAATTCCCTGTTATTCGACTGGGCTAGTTTCGTTGGACTACAGATATCTATTTAGACCTCGAAACGTACGATAACTCAAGGCTACTACTTAACAAAAAAAAATTCTGTCATCGTTTTCGGTTATCTAATTTCAGAGGCGGAAACGACAAGTGTGTTTAGAATGGAACGGTGACAGTGCGATAGGTGTATTTTGGATACGCGTGGACAGCGCAGATAGTGAGAAGCAAAAAATGATATTCAATCATTGCTTGTTATCGATATCGCAACAACAAACAACGCTACAGCTGCCATCATATCGCCAGGAGTATTATTAAAACGAGTCCTTGAAATTCCACGAGTGAAAGAATAAATGATTCTGTCGTTTACGTAGACGATACCTAGATAACAATGAAACAACCTCTTCGCTGTGCAACGTTGCTGCAAAAAGAAAGTACCTCGCAGAATATAATTACAAATTGTCCGCCTCGAGAACAACATTTTCCACCGCTTTTAAAATGCAACCAATATTCCACACTAATTAATACTACTGCCACCAAGTGAAAAGGACAAACATTATTATCGTTAACAATGAAAAGGGCACGATTCACGTTGCACGTCGTTTCTCGTACGAGTTTCGCAGAGTTCTGTTGCAAATTTGTCTTGCCTCTCTGTAATAACTAACGTCGAAGGACTGTCGCGATTGGAAGCGTTGCTCGTTCCGGTATTCATCGCGCGGTTCCACGTCCACGTTGGAATCTCAATATTGTCCGTCCTACAGTTGACGCTGCTCTGCCTTTATTGATCTGTAACACCATCCGCGGATAAACAATTCCCCTCGTCGATCGGCTTACGAGGCGGTTCATTTCCGGCGAACATCCTTTCGTTTCCTCTCGACCCTGCCGGCTGACTAATGAGCAAGCCGAGCGACTGCCTTCGATCGGGGCTCGCTAATTAATCATCGTATTGGATATTACACACCTTGAACGAGCCTTATGAAATTATTATCGATCGGCTATAGGTGAACCGTGTTACGCGTGGACCCTGTTTTATTTTGTTATGTATCGAATGTTTTTCCCTTCTATTCTTAATTTCAATCTTAATTTCGTATCTCTGTACTTGCTCTATTTCATTTTTCCTTCTTCGATATTAATCTCTCCATTCTTCTTTCCTCGCAAGATTCGCGGTACAGTATATACAATATTTAGATAAAAGCAACCGACTTTTTCCTCGCGTCATTACCGAATGTGTTCTGCTGATTAATTGCTGCTACTTGATTTACTTGTAGAACGATAAATTATCGAGTCAGCTGCAAAACAGTTTGCGAATCGTACCGGCTATATCCATTGATTTATTAGAGTTCAATTCGTATTGGAGAACGGTCCGTCGATTCATCTACAATCGACGGAGCAATTGAGGCACGCGTTTAATTCCGTTTTGCATCATTTTTATGGTCTTTATGGTTCTGGGCGTGGTTGAAGATATCAGTGTTACGTCTCGCCTGTCTTGGGACGCTTGGACGAGGAAGAAAGGCAGTATTCAGAGGAGAGCGGGTAAAAAGAGAAGGGAAAAGAACGAGGAGAAAATGAGAGTGCATTATCCGATAAACAATGAGCCAATTATCGAGTACAACTGGCTCCTTCGATCCAATTACCGTCATTATGATTCCGATGCGTGGCTACACGCTCGCCACGTCATCTTCGGGGAATATTTCAAGCCGTTCGACGTAAATTACTTGGCACCGGGCTGCCGAGGGATGCCAGCAGGAACGCCCGATTCCAATGAAACGTCTCCTCTATTCGCGTTTTAAACAACGTTCAGCCAAGAAATATATAATTCGGGACGTAAACTGCGACTCGTTCGACAAACCGAGGAGGATGATCTTAAAAATTTCTGTGCTCGTCTGTGAAATCAAATTATTTACGCCATAAGCTCACCACACCGTGGACGATTTAAATGACACTACTGGAAAATCGACGTAGCCTGGATTAATCTCAGTATATCGGAAAGATTAAAAAGAAATTCTCATCATTTTCTTCCCCAACTAAGACATCAATTCTATAAGAAAACACTACGAGGAAATGAACGGTATTGTAAAAAGTGAAATCGGACCATTATTTTCAACCCCTGCCGATCGTGCGGCGACACGTTCATTAAACCTTGCCAACTTGCTCTGAACATTCTTGGCAGGTCAGAACGACGCCAGAAAGAGTCGAGCGTCTTCCACGGGGAATGAACAATTAACTTCCACAGTGAATAGAATTCAGTCTCTCGAAGTTCAGCTAACCGTGATGATTCCGTCTTTCGCAGCCGCGAATTCTTAATCCTGTTCACCGTTCGCTCACAAAAAAAAAAAAAAACAGAAAAAAGAAGTAACGTATCGACTATCGTAGGAAAATTAATTGGAGATACTCGGGGGTCATGTTGTGAACAGTATATATAAGCAAGCAGCATGATATGGAAACTGGAAAAGTTCGGATTGATAACGCGGAATTGTTCCGTTGGCTTGGCGTTTCTTCGTATACTAAAGTGAAATGAATCTGCAATATTCTTTTGTTTCGAAGCCTCGCCCCTTTGTGAAACGTTAATCAGTCGGGATCAGACTACTCCGTCGATAATTCTTTTCCCCTTTACCTGGCTACGCCGTGTTTCGCGTAATTATTTCAGGCTAAGGAGACGATGCTCGCGGTGGAAATGCGAACTCGTTTCTTATCGTTGACTCATCGAAAAACGCTGCACGCGAAATTGCATCCGGCACGTAATTAAATCCGAAAATTAGGAATTCAAGAATGCAATTCAATAACGAAAATTGGTACAAGAATATTCTACAAACGTATTCAACGTTCTGTTCGTTGTTTCAAATTTTCTCCGACGATTAATGATCATTATGGGCATTTTGAAAGACAGCTTCGAAAGAAAGCTTTGACGAATAAACTAAAAGAGAAACAGTTGTAATGTCCATTGAAAATGATATCTCGGGACCATCCGGAAATACATGTACGTATATACCCGAACGTTCACTTAAGGGTAATCCAGGTGTGTCTTTAAAAGATGCGTACGGATACAAATGCTAATAAAAATTCCCCCAAAACCAACTGGAAATGTTTGATTAATTTCATAGATAGAAAGGGACAAGATGTACCCTCCCCGTCCAGGTGGCCGCATCTATGCGTATTGCAAACGACAAGTCGATTCTTTAAAAGTTGCCGCCTTAATTACTGCTCGTCCGACAGTCTGCTAATTACGAGCGAGCCTCTTCGTTAAACATCGTCCTTGACATCGATGCCGTGCCATTATATTCGATAGTCTGCACAGCAAGTCGACGACGCAAAAACTTGCACAAGTGCATTCCGCGGGCCGTTCGAAGGTTGAGAATTGCCAGCGAACGAAGAAGTTCGAGTTAAGTCGAACAAATAGCTGCCAGAAGTAGGTGGTTCGTGTTCGAGGCCTTTGGGAATCTCTTTCTCACTGTTCCTTACGAAATCCCCCCTCAACTATATTTATCGTTCCCTCGTTCCCTCGTCATCTCTTTATCTCCCCCTTTCTCGCCCAATTCTATATATTCCCTTCGTATGGAACCGCTAACTCGACTGATTGAACTTTCTAATGGTATCTCGCAGACAGACACGATAGGCCAGGTGATCGTGCAAGACAGCTGTTCCGATCCATCGTAATTAGAATATAACCGAATGTAGCTTGAGATTAGGTATACGCGCAACGAATTAGTGCAACGAATTGATTCAATTCCTTTTCAAGTTTGTCTATTTTGTTTCTTTCATATTTAATTCACATGTACCTACGTAATTGCAAAGTTATTCTTAAATATGAATTGGGGGTTAAATTGAACTTATTCCACAACCGCTTCCAACATTGTACTCGAGGAACGAAACAAGTGATCGAACAACTGTTTCAAACGAACTTGAACAAAGTGCACTTGTCCGAGATCGAATAACGTTCGCCCAAAATGTCACGAAATTCAATGACCATTCGAGGATGATCCCAGAAGGGAAAGAAGCCTTGCACAAGACGTGCATATGCATACCTACATATAGTGTCCGTCTTGACATAGTAACCATTCCGTCCGACGCGTTTTTAATAGTCGATGCATGTTGCAACAGAGGCTAGACACTCGCGTATACACACACACACCGTCGTTTGACGAGTTTCCCTTTGAGCAACGAAAAGTCGTACTGTTTCCCCCTCCACGAACGTGCGCCTCCTCTTTCATGACCCGTCACGCACGCGGCTCGAAACAAGATTAACCTCGAGAGGAGGCGCACTGAATAATTCAACTATTTTACATATTTCCCCGCTTTTAAACACCGCCTGCTGGATTAAACGTGCACGCGTGCTTTCTCCAGACTGGCAGACTCTTCGTTAGTTGAACGGGGACACTGTACGGTGCACCGTGAACTTTCGAGTGACATCAGCTGTTCGTCGCGACGTAAACAACGGGATCAGCTGGATGCAATGGATAGCGAGGATTATGATGGACAGTTTAGTAAGGGAATCCCGGTGATTTCGCGGAGAAAATCGCGGAACAGGGAAATCCTCTTCCGTATGGCGTTCGCGATATGTTTGCGATCGTGTACAGTCTTTAGGTGGATTTAATAAAGAGATTGCCGGATGATTACGTGGAATTTTTCTCGGGGAAATATCGGTGGAGATGGAACATTTTTGGAACATTTTTGGAACATTTTTGGAACATTTTTGTACGGTTGATTTTGTTAGTTTTTAATTGATGAAATTGTCGATTTTGCAGGGTTTCTTCGGTATTTGAACGCGATTAAATTCGAAGGCTTTCAGTTAGAGGAAACGCCGAGAAAAGTTGCAGCTCGTAACTCATTATGGAAGTTAGGTTCTTCTTAAAAGTTTTCACCGTATCGCTTAAAGAAATTCATAGATACGGCAGTTCACGATTGTCGACATTGTCGACATTAGTTTAGTTAATATTGTTTTTTTAATCATACGATTCGTTTAAAAAGTCTCTGTACATCAGTAATCCAAATAAACAAAAATTGGATCCATTCTATTCTCCAATTGAATATTCGTACGCTATGGCCTAGGATTAAACTAAACAGTGATCATTAAATCTATTAATACAGTAAGAAATTTTCAAACTATTTTCTACTGCGTTCGCGCTGTAACTCCGCTAAAAACTGATTACATCGATTTGGAGTAATTTTGCAGTTCCCAGCATCTTTGAACGCGTGACTTGGCGCGCGTTTCATATGAAAGTTATATTTGCGAGCGAATTTAAAATAAACTGGACACGCATTATCTTTCCCAACGATAATCCTTACGAGAAGCCGTACAAATTTTCGATCCAATATTGAACTATCCGTTTCTGCAACATCTTTCGCCCAATGAAAACACATACGAATCCCAACATACATCAATTCTATGCGACAAGTATAATGCGGAAAATGAATCAATGAAAGAAGCTAATAAAGTCGAATTTTCAACAGAACTCTGCCCGCCTAGCGCAAAGTCGTACGAGCTTCCCTTTTCTTAACAAATCTCGGCTGTCAGGCGCCGTTTTCATTTAACGAACGGAAGACGCCGTTTCCGCTTCAAGAACCGGCTGAATATTAAACAAACCGTGATGTCGCGTTGCCTAACCGATTCTCTCCGTTTGCCAACGAGTCACCTGTCCGCCACGGATCTGTGACAGTTGCACCTGACGTCTGAAAGAACGCCAAAGACCAGCGAACGATGTTTTGCTCTGCATTGTAACAGCCCCTCTCGATGCAGGATTTTCTGCGAAGCGATTTGGGTCATCTGATGTGGACAGATGAAACCAGTGCATCGAACGGTTCGCTTGTGGAAATCGTATAAATCTTACAAACTGGGCCGGCGATATTAATCTGAAGTATTATCCACGAATGCGTATCGATGATCGCTGTCGTGAGATTGTTGGCGTTTAAAGTGCAGGAATCACAGATGAATGTGAATGTTGGAACGGCGATATCAATTCTGCGGAAACAGTTTGTTCGTTCACGATTTTCATTCGTAACCTTCGTTTAAACGTTAATGTAGAATTTCTAAACTTCATGCATGACTTTGAACGAAAGACAAAGGGACGGAATTAATGTTCGTCAAGTGACATAATATTTATCACTTATCACGGTATTTTACTTTCCTTTCTGTCAGCTAAATTAGAATATGTGTTATGCTATCGTCAGGCCCGTATAATTTTCCAGTAGTACACAATTAAAGAGATAAAATATTGTGCAACTACACATCGACAAAAGAACAATGCTATTGCTTATTGTAGTGGAAGCCTGACACGTACGAGAATGTATTCAAATAAATGTACTAATTACTATTCTTGTACCCGTTTGAGACAAACAAATTATTCTATCCAACCATTCCTATCGCGGTTCATTTTCCCAAATTCTTATTCACAAAATCGTGATCCTATATTAAAATTCTGTTCCACAATAATACTCGCCGCTTTAAAACACCTGGTGTTAAATGGCACCACACCGGTACACGGTTGAACTGTGCCGATAACAGGACCCATGTGCCCTTCACTCTTGCGCTTATCATAATACGTTTCCAAAGGAAAATCTCCGTGTCTCGTAAAACTTCTCTGCAAGTACCACGGACAATTGAAGAATCCCCAAACAAACTGTACATTCGGAAAAGGAAAGCGTATTCATCTCTTCCAGAGGCAAAACTCAAGCCCACGCGTTCAAGTCCTGTTCTTTGTTCGACCAAACCAGCCTTCTCCTTCCACACGCTGCCACACGCTGCCACACGCTGCCACACGCTGCCACACACACCTCATACGCAATCTTTTCTTCTCTCATCCGGTTCGACCAGCATTCCTGCGCTACAGCTTTTATCTTTCCTGGGCGTTTCTCCGTCTCTCGTTAGAGGCACACCCTTATCCGTCTGTGTCTGTTAACAATAATCGGTGCCCCTGTACGGAGGATATCTTGGTAAGAAAGAAAATCACGATCGAGCCCGTGGATATTGCCATAAACGTCCGTCGTGAGATCTGGGTACGATCAGCGTGAGATCAGCGCGAGACTTCCACGCGAATCAGAGCGTGATGCCTGAATTCTCAAGCGTTTTCATGCGTTCTCCCGTGTCTTCGTTAGAATAGCTGGACGAGAGCGTTGTCCTTTTCTCTGGTACTCGCGTTTCAATGTTAATTTAAGGCGAGACGAATCGTAATTGAGCCCGTTTCACCCTCGAGCGGCGCGCGTGAAATGGGAATGAAGGTGCGAGGGATTGGTATTCTTGTGGCGATTGTCGGCTCGATTTGGCATGTTTTAGAGAGTGGCTGAATAGTTTATATAGGGGGTCATTATTACTATTATTACCGAGTGAACAATAGCAGGAGACAGATTTTGCTGTACATACATGTATATCGGCAAGAAAATAATTGAACATTTATCAGGCAAGAAATCAGCCGAATGGGATAATTGTTGGAACGACTAGAATGTGCTTTACCTGCATTATAATTATAAATGAACTGATCCAGTTTAAATATTGATTTAAATTGCCACGAATTTAATATTTTGCTGTACCGTGCGCAGCGCTTTGAATCGCTGCTGCCAACATTTAATTATCGAGCCCTATAATATTGATACTGAAACGATATTTAATTACAAGCATCTCTGCAGGCAAAATATGGCTAATGAAAAATTCTTTACCTCGGTCAACTACGAACTTGATTAATTCACACCGTTCTGACACCCACGAATTATGTCTACATATGCAAGACTCCATAACGAACCGGGTGTGGATCAAATTGAAAATCAAACTCTACCGGATAAACACCCGCGGTAAGACAATAAACTCTTTGTTCTCGCTGGACGATCGTCGATTTTCATTACAATGCATCCTACATACTATCTGCAGTGCTTGTCGCATTTGTTATTCAACGAGTGTCCGAAGTAGCAGCGGGGCGGTAGGGTTGCGATTTTCTTCGTTAAACTTTTGACGTCACTGGAACGTGCGTTTTTAGTTTAACGATGTTCAATCAGCCCGCCCCCCCCCCTCCTCCCTCTACGCAATTGCTATTTTCACTTAATTCTCGGCGGCGATGATATTTATGCATCGAGCAACAGTATCTATGCATGTACTCAGCAAGGGTCGTCCCTTGCAATCTTGGACAACCATTTGGTCATTATTGTTCTACTTTCGTTGCACTTCGACCTATTCGATAGACTAATAAATTAAAAGTGCAACATGTTTTAGATGTTACCACGAATCAAGTATAAATCCGCAGCTTTCCCTGGTCATTCTACTTCTCTAACATTATATCACAGTGAAAAAAGAACCGGGGAACAGGTTTCCTGGCTTTATAAAATCAACGAACTCGGTTTCAATTAACTTCGCTCCGTGTTTTAACCAGCCAACGTGACAATATAGCAACAATAATGTTAAGAGCGAGAAAGACACGATGCTATGAATAATTCATTAATCCCTATCAGGTGTAGAGGTAAGATAAAGAGGTTCCCCCGTTCGAACCCGACCGAAACCGACCGAAACATTCCAAGGCAGACGTTTTTTAAAAAGCCGAACGGGTCGAATGCGCTCTCAAGTTCTCGTCCGATTCTCCGCGAAAACTTGTCGAATTAGACGAACGTTTAACCGCTGCCAATGAGTAGCCCGTGAATTACGCAAGCAGCCGCGCGAAATTGCTTGCACGCGCAACATCTGTTCCCTGCACGCCTGTTTTTCTCTTTCTGCACCTTTTGTACCACCGGGTAAACGGTAAACAAACATATGTACGTGCCATACGAATGCAGCACAACTTATTTGCGTTTCAACTGCGCTAGCACAGCCTGCTCCGCTATTATTTTTATCGTCCATACGGAATGCATTATACAATGCCTCTGAAACGTTATTACTTTCAACGCAGCTCAAAGTTTCGTGTTCTCGCGTTAAACGAACCTGTTCTTCGCGGCGAAATTGAGTAACCTGAAGCAACTGTCGTGCGGAAATCTGGACGATTTTTCGGACGAGTTAAGGGGAATCTGAATTTGACCAGGGAACGTTTCGCGCGAATATATTCCGACCCAAGATCCGCATGGAATTTAATGCCAACTACGCGTTATTTGCTAAAAATATGTCATTGTGTCAGCCTGTTCCGCGACGAAACGTTCTCGGTACGAGAAAATTTTCGTACGATAATGGCAGGAAATTCTGCGACACTGAAGTCGAGGCTGCGAACGTCAATTGGATATTTATGTCCGTTCGGATCATCGTTTGGCTACTTAATGAACAAGATATGTCTGCAATATTGTGTTTCGCGTGAAACGTAACGCGCTCGGGAAGCAGCGAAATTTGATGAAATTACATTTCCAGAGAAATTGGAAACTCACTCCTGATGCGGATAGAAATATATATAAAAGATACGTGAGGATAAAATTGGTAAATAGATTGGCCTGTACCGTGAGCATATTTCACAGGTGGATACTAACAGGGAAGAATGTACAGACAAAAATTGGTTTAATAATTTTAGTATGTACTATTAATTTGAAACAACTTTTTTTCTAAAACATAATCGGTCAAAGTCGAAGCTTATTACATTTATACATGTATGTTGGCGTCAGCGTATTTTTGAAGAAAGGAATACGGCTGTGGTTGGTGGAATACTATTCATTCAGGGTATAATTTATATTAGGGTCTTAGGTTACGGGCGTTCGGCGAGGTTGTTGCGAGGATATGCAATCTGGGCGGCAGACGATGGCTGGTGGCTCGTCGCCACTCAGCTATCGGATGTCCTAGGTTGACTAATTTATGGCAGGTCTAGAGATCGTATGAATGGGTCCAAACATCCTGTTGGCGGGCTATAGCTGTCGATTACATTGGCTCTTTCAGTTATCGAGTGTCGAAGGGTGTACTGTTTAAAAAAGGAGAGGGAACGATCAGAATGGACTAGCGGCCCGACGCCGTATCGTTAATGTATAGGGACTCTGTTCCTCTAGGATCTGGTCACGGAGTGGGGAAGGTTTTGCCTTCTGGTAAGAGAACTGTGATGAACCCCATAGCACTTACCCCAGAACCTTGGAGATTTACTGTCGCCTTTTGAGCCCAGTTAATCCAAGTTATAAAATAAATCTAACATATATTTCTTTGAAATATTATTGCCATTGTCATTATCCAAATTCTGCGACCGGTACTGCGAACGCTACCAACCCTTAAATAAATCCAACCAATAAATTGAAGGAATAGAAAAGAAGACAATCGTTTAGAAATCCTTTCATCTAAAAAATACTCCTCGATCGGAGCAACGTGAATAAAGAATTTTGAGGGTCGATTACATAGAATGAGTGCAAACTCTGTCGAGCAAAGTGGACAAAGTGTGCAAACCGGAAGATATTCTTGAAACGATGTGTCTGGGAAGAAAATATCTCGCAGGCGTACGTATCGACGGTCCTTCAAGCTCGAAAAAGCACGTGCTTCGAAGTGAACGCGCGGTACCTCTTGCTCTTCTTGTTCTTCCGCAAGGAAGCAGAACGGTCGACGAGAAACAAGCAAATACCGACGTGACTTTGTACTCGTTTTTCGCACAATCTCAAAGATAAGAATGCAATTCGATTTTTCACACACTCGAAAATAATTAAAAAAAAGTTTGTCTCGTACAATTACACCTCTGAACCGTGCAATAGTAGAAAGTGAAACGCATTAGAAATATCGATTGACTGAAAGAATTATAAAATCTTCTTCAAACTCAACCATCGTTCGTCTAGCAAGTACGATTTTTAAGCATCGGAAGAAAAAAAATTGCCCGAGTTCCTCGACATCGTACGACATAAGAACGGCAGATAAATGTTTCAGAGAAGAAGACAAAAAGAAGAGAAGGTAAGTACGATACAAGCCTGCTATTTTAAGACACTCGACCGGTTCTCTGTGTGTTGCGAGTGGTCCTGAGAAATTCCTCCTGCATTTTTCTGCATCGATCTATATAGCCCCGACTGATCCACTCATTTTGTTCGTCATATAAACGAAAAGTCTTTATCGCCGTTTACTGCCCAACGCGTGGAAAACAAATTTTCTCCGCCGTTATTTACCAACTTGAGAAAAATACCCGAGCTATTAATTCACCGAATAAAAAATTGCTCTACCGCGTTACAAGCGGTGTTCTATATTGCAAAATCATATAAAAATAGATGAGGGAGAAGTTTATCGGAGAAAAAAAGAAGGCAATCCGTCCGAATAGATTCAATGAAGCGACCAATAATATGATTCAATCGAGGATAAATGTTTCCTCCGACGATCTAGGGATCTGCACGTGGAACGAAATGATTGATTCCGATTCGGGGCACACTGGGAAATTCTGCCGATAAACGACGAGGCCTGCGCGACGTCGTGAATCAGCCAAGGGGGAAAAACTATCAAAAATTAACGACCAGCGATCTATCGAACGATAGACGAGGGAAGAAAAGAAGGATGCACCGGTGGAAAAACCGACGTGCGCTAAATTTCTCGCCAGTGGAAGTGGAAGGTTACAGATATGCTCCAAGACCGACCCAATTTTCCCGGCGAATTTTCCTCGTCAGCGAACAATTTGAAACCTGGTCCGTGTTGACTATATAGATACCTCAGTTACCTCTTTTTCTTTCCCTCTTTATTTGCCCGCGAACAATACGTTCTTTCGACACGAAAAATCTCCAAATTGTTCGAAGGAGGATCCTTGTGATCGCGTGAAGAATACGAAGAGAGAAAATGGAAGGAAATGACGGCAGATTAAAATTAATATCGAAGCTTTGAAGCATCCTACCAATTTCATGTTCTCGATCGCACTGTAATTTTTATTATCGTCTGACGAAGCAACGATTAAACAACGCATCGTTTAATGACGGTCGTAAAAAAAGTAATGTAATTGCACGGGTAATCGTGTATAACTGTACTTGTATACTTACGATGCATCGTTTTAGCCGTGGAGCCGATATTTAATGGTTTCGCGTGTTGCGATATTTTTGTAGAGACGCTTGCAGCAAGCGGGGAAAATAAAACCTGGCAATTATTATTTCTTTCGAAAGTTTGCTCGATATGTTCGCAACGTGCTCGACTTTTTTCGAAACTGTACACTCGATCCTCCGATTCGATGTCAATAATTATGGCGGTGCTCGGAAGAGCGATAAAAAAAAATAGTGTTTGATTTGCAATAAAACGTCTGAGCAATCAAACAACGAAGGTCGCTCTTCGTAATATGGTAATTAAAAAATTACATGCCCCTGCCGAATGATCGTGTGCAATCGTTAACATCAATATTGTCAATCGTCGCCTAGAAAGCGGCGCTCGACTAACTGTCTCGTCCAATTCGAGTATTAGCAGCGGTATTATAAAGCTTATTAGTATAATAATATTCCTCTTATACCGTACTACATCGTTTCGATATCAAACGCGTGAGCGACACAGAGAAAAAAGAAAGAATAAGTATTGTTACAGAGTTCAATAGTCTTTCCAGTGTTTCACAATATTCTTTCTCAGGGGGGAAAAAAAACCGTAACCTTCGTGATAAACGAACGCGATCGCTGATAAAGAAGATCAATATCGAAAATAATAATTCTGCCTTCGAAAAGCTTTTACTGTCGAACGTTTTTGTTATCAAGGTGATGGATCGGTTTCGCGTAATCGAAACGCGTTGCAGGCGAACGACGAACGCACGTTGAATCGTGAATGCTGAATTTCCGCAATTAGAGGTGCACGGTGAAATCGCGGATTTCCCAGCAAACGGTGGAAACTTTGGGAAAATGTTCAATGTGCCAAAGAAGACCCGCTGAACCAGGCATCGATAGCGCGCTATAAATCTCCACTCCGTTTCCGGTATCTCGCGTATTTTCCTGATTGTTAACAGACTCTACGATAAGCTCCAAGCAAGGTCGAAGCTTTTTATCGTTAAAAAAACAAAACAACAACAAAACGTAAGAGATCGACAATCGATCGTTTCTAGCGCAAGCACGACGCAGAAGATAATATTACTATTTGGCGAACTTACTAATTGCCAACGATGTTTGGAAAACGCATCGGCTTTTAGCACGAGGCACTATTCGCTCGGTTAACGTAATAGAATCACGTTACAGGGGAATTCGGCTGGCAAATGTGATGCGTACGTTATTAAACGTTTCGTTATCGCTGTTGATAATGCGACTGTCTGAAAAGTGACATGACTACTCGGCCCGGATTACGTCTTCAACCACGTCGTATTCTCTAAATATTTGCACGGTGCGTCTGTTTCGCGATTCTTTCCTTGAAATGAAATCCGCCCCAGGTGATCGCGAGGCAACGAACGACAACAAAAGCGACGCTCGCTTTCTCGTCCCTGGAATAACGGACATTGTTTCGCCCACAGTGGCGGCCCTGCTTATCGAAACGGCTTTCCTTTGCTCGACATTGGCAGACACAACAATGGCAGTAATAACCTTCCAAATGAGCCATACCTGGGCTTGGTGTCCGGACTAACGGGCAACAAAACAGGCAACAAAACAGGCAACAAAACAGGCAAGAAAAGAAAAAGCGTAAATAAAGAAGCGAGGCAGGAAACGTAACCTATGTATGCTTCACACGAGGGAATTTATTCGAACGATCCTCGCGAAAACAAGACCATCGTGTCATGGTCGAGGAAGGATAACCACGAAAACCGGTCCCGCATGAAATTATCGATGCGAAAGAAGTGCGAAGGGAAGTTCCGTTCAGGAACGAAACAACATTGGCCGCCGACCTTTTTATCTGCGTTGCAGCTCGGAACAACCGTGGCCCTCTCGTGCATACGTGTAAAATGTTTAAACGGTTTAACAGAGCACGGGACACACCGTGGATCGCTGGGTGCACGCGACAAAATGGCGGCGGAACAACAAAGTTATCGACGGTCGAAGATTTTCCAAGAAATGCATACGTGTGTCGCTCGTCGAGCACAAAGAATACCGAACGGAATCTAAACGATAAATACCTGGCGACGGAGTCAGGCACGAATATATTCCACCAGGAAGGCCTCTTCTGTCTGGCCTGCGTGTACAATCCATCGGTGCTACCAATCTGCGTCGGACCGCCGGATATCCCTTTTCTTCTCTTCCGATCGAACTTCGGTGGCTTCGCAAGGATATGCCACGATTTTCTACGACCCTTCTTCCCCTCCAAGTCTGCTTGTATTCTCTCGTTCTCGAGCAACTCCTGATTCTCTTCTAGGAGGTCCTGAGAGACGTAGAACACCGAACACCTTCTGCCACCCTCACTGGCGCGCCTTTTCTCCTTTTGTACATGCTTCGAATTTTCCTTCTCTTCCACGACACTGCCGCGTCGCGCCCTCTGGAACAAGCTGTCCCTTCGCGCCTTTAGGTCTTCCAGCACGCTGTGCCTCCTCCCCTTGTTATCGCGCAAAACAACGCTTGCGTCCCTTTTACCAACGGCGCCGATGAATTTCGCGAACGACGACTCCTTTTCCATCGTCGATGGTATCGAGTTCGTGGAGGCGTACTTTGTAGCCGGGTGACCATTGTTCTGTGGTTCGTTGCTTATATACATCTTGCTTTCCATGCTACACCGCCGAGCCGATCGAGATCGTCGAAACGAGGCGAGTACCGGCTTCGCCTATACCGCGTACCGTATTTATCCACGTTTCACTGCACAGACGGGTGCAACAGATCAACGAAACACCGACACACCGACACACCGACGCACCCGCGACACTTTTTTCCACGACGTGAACGACCACCGCCAACGAAATATTCTCAACGACACACCGCACCACCGTGGTCGTGCGCGACCATTTTCACGACGATTCGTAAGGGGAATACGGAAGGCATAAGTCGCGTACCGTTAAGGCGCGATCGACATTATACCGTCGCCGGTGAAAGCCGCCACAACGGCGTACCGAGTGACCGCCTTTTCACTCCTCGTGAAACGTGCTATCGGCACGAATACGGACACCAACGAGATCGACCGAACCTGTCCACAGGTACGTATCACCGGGACCAGCTTGGACCATACAAGATCGTTGACCCGGGAGAATTGCGCGCGGAACCAAGCAACGGTGGTCGACTAGCTTCCACCTCGTGGCGTCTCTTGCAGGATCGTTTGTTTCTTTATTTTCTGGTAAGCCGATCCTTCTCCCTTCGCGGTTAAACGTCAACTGATTCGACTTTTGCTTCGGCCTCGAGCCGTCAGATGTCCCGATGTCTGTGCGCGACAATATTCCGTACACTTGCTGCAGCCCTCTCGATACGAATTTGGTAACGGTTTTCGAATGAAACTCGAGCGTCGCGCTCGAATTAAATCGAACTTGGGAGAACACCTTTTTCTCTTACGAACGAACTTTGAATTCGCGACTTTCTAGGCTGCAACCTTGTTTAATTGTCGCGCTCTTTTCTCCCAGAAGGGGGAGGGGGCGGCGCTTTTAGGTTAACGACTCGATCCTAGGGGAACCGTTGTCGAGATACAATATCGCTTGTTCCTCCTCTCCCTACGGCACCCGTCGAAAGTGTCGTATTAGAGATACAGTATTATCGTGCAAGTAATCGAGGCTGACCCGTTCTGACCGGACAAACGTTCAACACTCGCCCTTTCTCCGTCGTTGTACCGTCGTGACGATGCTCGCCGTTCACAAGAAGCACAAACCACACCGAAAGTCGCACAAACGCGCGCGTGCGCGCGCAGCCGAAATTGAACGTGCGATCGGGCACGCCGCGAAAAAGCACACGCGGGCAACGATCTATCGATAAAACCGTGGGCAACGAAGCCGACGGGTTCTCGTCGAGTCGCAGAGGACAGGCTACTTTCTCTCGCCTTTTTCTCGCCTTTTTCTCGCCTTTTTCTCTTATTCTCTCTTTCGTTTCGTTCTCGTGACTTTACTGTGACGCGCTGTCGGACATTTAACCCGCGCACCTGCCGCTTATTATATGCACTGCTTCGGCTAAGACGGTCGCGATAAATCGAGATATCGGGGCACACACACGCGACTCGAACGCAACTTGTAATCGACAGGCCGTCACGAGAATCGAGTATCGCAGCGACTAAGCGAGAACGAAGCGGGCTGCTTGTATTTATACACGTCGGGGCACTCGCCGAGACTGTCTCTTCGGGCGCATCCCCCACCTACGGGACCGAGTGTATGTACCCAACAAAAAGAAACAAGCACCGTGGACGCACGTCTTCGCGTACTTTTCATCGTTTACAAACATTTTTTCTTGTCATTTTGTTCCCGTTTCCCTTCGACACGGTCGTAATTATTGGCAATAATTACGGGATAGTACGACGAAGCGAGTGATCCTGTTGGATCGATGAGGTGAAGGGTTTCGATAGCGTGGATTTTTTTTTTCGAACGATGAATGGCGCTTCACCCTCGTTCTTTTATTTCTTTCCTAATTTTGTTATGCGAAATCGTGGCTGGGCATAGGGACCTTTAATTTATGCGGAATATTTCTTGTTTCGTAGAATTAACGTGCCATCAGTGAAATAATAGAAAACTGAAGCAGTCCATGGAGTGTAAATATTTCGATTAGAGGAGCGTACAACGATACAGGATATCAAATGAAACCATCGTTCCTAGACAAATATTATGAAATTGTCTTGATTCAGAGCAATTAAAGAGCATCAACAATACACTCAGCAAAGACGATCAGAAATAATAAGGAATAAGACTCGATGGCAACAGGAATCGGTACCAGCAATGTTTATACGAAATTGTAAACGATTCTCGGTGTAACATGCGCATTCGAAATCCCATTAACGAGCAAATAATATTAAATGCCAATATTCATTGTGCACATAATTTCGCACGAGTGTAAAACACTCCCACCGATCTCACGTATCCGAAATTTGTGAATATAAAAATGTTCAAACATGACAATGCTGAATCCTTCAACTGTTAATATTTCCAAACAGTGGAGCTTGTGAATATTAAACTTAAACTACACACACCCTTGCCACGTGTCACAGGTCGACAACGGGTCACCATGCACTCAAAGCTTCTCGTGCATTCCCAGAAAGCATTCGCTCTTTCCTAGAGATAAACATTCGTTCGACATCTCCACTAACACTTCTCAATCGCACCTCACGCTACATTCGATACTTCCCGTCACACTACGGTTTTGCCTTACACCTAAGGCGGAGACGCGGAGACGCGGAGACGCGGAGACGCGGAGACGCGGAGCGTGGAGCCGGCCACATTATACATGTATGTATAGACGCGCGTGAACACAAAGAAGGCGACAAAGATCAATCGTTTGGCGAAATAAATTTTGTACCTCAGACACGCTTACGCGACGCGTATCTTAAGTGGCGATAAAGATGCTCATTGATAATAATGATAAACACAGCGAGACTCGAACCTGAGATTAGCTTCTTCATAGGACACATTGCGCACGGCAAACAGTAGACCTCCGTGTATGTAATGCTCTCGCGGCGAAAACATAGGAAGTTGTCGCAGCGAAGCAGCTTTCGAACTATCTACCCAATCGTAATTCATTTCATAATCTACATCTAACGATACGTTGTTATTTAACGACGGAATTGACGAGCTACATTACCTAACTGTCCCAACAGGTGCACAGATTCAATTATACGTTACGCAGCAACATCTTGCTCGTGCATTCGAAATTTCATTGTCTTTCCCCTTCACTTCAATCAGCCGGCGTAAACGTCGATAGGCAATATCTTCGCTCGAAACAAAAACAGATCGATAACGTTCCAGTAATCGCAATAAAACGATTATCCTTGTAAATTCCGGCGTAGCGTAAACTACGCGCGTAAATTCGATTATAAAAGCCGTGTCACGGGACACGTTTTAGCCGCGATATGACTTTGACCCAATTCCTGGGAACAACCGGATGACCCGAACTTCGAACTCTATGGAGATCGTGCTATCAAGGATAATTCAGATTTCTTTCGCGAACGGACCACTGAACGACCCGAACGACCGGAAGGTATTTTCAGGAAGCCTTTCCGCTGATCGTGTTACAGTCGGTTCGATTGAGTGCATCCGTTTTTGCGTTTAGTTGGCCGGAGAAACTCCGATGGACCGTTGGAGAATACAGTCGGTCCATAGTGGAGGGAACGGAGAGAGTTAATTGGCTGAATCGAATTAAGAGTCAGCTAGTATTTTCGTCGTTGCAATTCCCTAATTGGCCGCGGACGAATTGACCAATTGTTTCCACCAGTTTGCACGTCCGTCTCTCGTTAACCTTTCAAATTATCGTCGGGAGAGTAGCGAACGATTTGCCGTAAGATTACGACGGTAACAGCCTCGGATAACTTATGATTACACGCGTGAAACTCACAATCGGCGAAAAGTTCGCGGGGAAATCGGCGAGACACCGTTTCGTCCGAGCGAAATTTGATGAATTACGATTACGATTAAAAATTGGAAGAAGAATCAAATATCTCTTCCTACGATTATTAGTGCTTCGAGTGCAATTAATCTGCGATTACGTCTACCTGCCTGCGGGTTCGACGACGTTCACCGAAAACACCAGCCGTGGAAACAATCGCCACAAAATATTAAATACGTTAAAAAGATCAGAAAAATCGTGAAACAGATATCGTGTAATCTGCGCGGACTAATATTGACGGAGCAATATTATGCACCGAACAAAAGACGAACGTCTTCATCGGGGACCTTATCAGTCGACCGCTTATCACCGGTCTCACGCAGGCCCGGGACAGGTTTATGGCTTAGCTACTGGAATCACGAACGAGTTTATCTATTGCAGCCGCGAACAATTCCGATTTTCGTCGAACGTTTGCAAGTGTAAGTGTAACTCTTATTTCCCAACGAAACGAAACGAAACGAAGCGAAACGAAACGAAACGAAGGTGTTAGGGGAAAAATTGTGCAAACAGACGAGAAGAGTTTCGTCGCCGTGAATACGAACGTGGATCAACGTAATGCGCTTCGTGATCGCGAAACAAGATTCGGGGAACGTGTGTCGGCGTGCAAACAACGTTCTGTCGACTGCACGCGAATTTTCTTAAAGCCCATACCTATGCTAGTCCGACGGGGATCATTGGATTGCCGTGGAAATGCGATTTAAGTTTTATTCCCGTCGTTTCTATCCATCTGCCTTTTATTTTCCCTTCGGTGTCTTTGCGACGTAAGATGAAACGGGACAGAATACGGGAGGGACAGAAAATTCGTTAAAGATGATCGGCGTAGAGAGAGAGAAAATAAAGCCAAGAAGAAGCCAAGGGGATGGTTATTTCCACCTCGCAGTCTTTTTTCTTTGCGATCGTATAAAACTGTCAATTAATAGTGCGCCTTTCGAGATGAAAAACCTTGTTGAACATCACTCTCAGAGATTCATGAAAAAGAAAATGGACACCGTGTTACAGAATGGTAGAAATATTTACGACATACAACATTTTTTTAGAATATTCAAAACAGGTTGAAATTATTGCCAGCTGAAGCGTATTGTAGAACTCGAACCACGAAGCACAACTTTCACTATCGTCGCGTTGCGTCTCGACCGCGGACAAAAACGATTTATCGTAGAGATGTTTGCACAATCTGTATCGCGATTGTTTCTGAACGGGATTGCGCGGTTTTTGGTGAGATTTCTAAGAAAAACGGGGCATACGTGAGAGATGAAGTTGGTTCACGAGGTTATCTGCATGCAAAGTCTGGCGGGACGCGAAAGAGAGAGAGAGAGAGAGAGAGAGAGAGAGTGATTGTTATGGTTGTTATAATTTCTGTTTATTTATCGTTATATTGCGTTCGGAAACGTGTTCTTTTTTTCAAGAGTTTGAAAGATGACATAAGAGTGTTAGAAATATCGGGACACCCGATAGATTACGACACACGTATCGGTAGAGCGTACCTTTTTTCGTGGTCAATTTTGATAGAATTATGTTTTCCATAACTAGTTTTCCATACTAGTGTCAGGTTAATTATAGGTTTCAATCTTTTAATTGATCGGATCTGTAATCGGCAACAAATCTTTCAATTATTAAAATTACCGCTGTATCGTAAGAAGATCTACAACCTACATTACACCGCATTAAGCATTCTTACGCGGCTTATCAAGATCCATCGTTAATCACTTCTCGTTGTTCCAAAGTGTTTAACATCGATGTGAACAATTTTTGAAATACTTGGAGACCATTCGGATTCGTGCGATACCACAGTTTAAACGGGTAAATGGGTCAGAAGAATTCAATTCTATATCCGCGCTGACAATTGCACGTACTCTCAACAATATTTTTAAGTTTCGGCGCGGTGCATAAAGCAACTGTTTTTTATTTATCTCCTGCGATCGTAAAGATCGCATTGCACAAGAGTTTTGAATAAAATCGTGCACGCGGCGGCCGAGAGAAAATTACATAAAACGGTATATTGTCGTAATACACCTGAATTTTATCGTGTTTATCAAACTCGTGCTACTTCACTTCGTTATCGAGGGCAATTTTTGATTAGACCGAATTTGTACGCGGGGTTCGTTATCCGATCGAAACGGAGAAATACGGATTACGTTTGACGCATTTGGTTTGCAAACGATTACTGAAATTGAGAGGTGGATTATTATACAAGGGTATGTGTACAAGGGTGGTGCAAAGTCTACTCGAATGTCTTGTTCGGTTCGACAGTAAAACATTATTCATTAAAACGTACATATTGAATATGGAAGCAAGAAAGCGGCAAGATAATGAGAGTTCTTGTCATTTTCTTTGGTGGCAGAAAAATAAAACGAAATAAATACTGCAATGATAGAGGAGTGAAGACCACGTAATGATAATAATGATGAACGTTAATGACATTAAGCAAAGATTGGAGTTATTATTATCATTATCATTATCATTATTTCTCCATTCTACAATCACCAGCACGTGTTAAATGTATTATACACAAAATATATTATCCAATCGCCGAAAGATTTGCCTTAAATAAAAAAACGTTTCAGATTTACATTTTCCATCCCAGTTCAATTAATGTAACGCAATTGAACCTACCAACAAAGAAAGATTACGTTGTCGAGCGCACAAGCGATCCAACAAGAAACCCTAACTGTTCATCAACAGCTGATTAAACTGCGATTCGAATCCACGTTTCCCCTTTTATCACCGTCGAAGGAACAAAAGCATCGTGTCGAGGAGAGACACAAGATTACCGGTGAATGGTTAACCGAGAACATGGAAGAGAAGAAGAAGAAGAAGAAGAAGAAGAAGAAAAAGAATAGGATCTAGACTGTTTTATCGTTTACAGTGGCCATGCGTCAGGCAAGTAACAATCGCGAGAGGATTAAAGACGCGATTCGCAATAAAGCCAAGGCGAAGAGCTCGCAATCGTTTTGAGTGTACAGAGCACTCTTGCTCATTGAAAAAAATAAATAAAAACCTGCGATCTCTCGTTCCCCTGGCCACCGGTGTTATCATAAATCTGATGCAACTTTCCAGATATTTATGTGACGATCGCGCTCGTGTCTGTCTGGCCAAAAGCAGCTTTCCTTAGAACTCTTGATACGAGAAAATTGATGGAAAAAAGAAGAAAAACAAGCCCTATGGATTTTCCGCAGACGTTCGAGTTATTGATCGGTTGTGGTTCGTATCGTGGAAAGTCGAAAATTTATTCCGCCTCGCCAGCGAATCCAGTGTATTTGCATTTTGTAACTTGGCGATTTTCCTTTATCAGACGCGAAATACCTGAATTTTCAAGTGGCTGCAATGAACACGAAGATCGATGTGACAGCGTCACGAATCTGTCAACGTCGGTGCTGCTTCGACGTTGTTTCATATTTAATGGACTGGTTGAAGTATGTTACATTAAAACTATAACCAGCTGTAAAATTGTAATACCCATGATTGTAAAAAAAAAAATCTGTATATGTAAGTGTATCTGCAATTAATTTAATCTCCAAGAATTATTCTACTCTTTTTTTTCCAACCAATATTCTGCAACTCTCGTTTCATTTCATTCAAATAATTTCCCGCAATACTTGGCAATTCTACCATTCCATTGCAATCAAGGCGTTTGTTCTACTTCAATTTCAATTTGCATAGAGAAATTCGAATAATAGAAAGGGTTAACGGTGCAACAGGAATTTTTCACTCGAAAAAATCATTCACTTTCCTGGGTGTAAAATTAGCTTCAATGTATTATTTCGTCCGGACTATTTACGGACTATTACGCTAAATTATACTAGAAACTTTTCATTTCGACGGGGAAATGCTAGGCTTCGTTCGTTCGAAACCGCACATCGTGGTGTCGTATATTCATTTCAACATAGGCTTCGAAGTGTCTCCCCGCAGAGAGACTTGCACACGTTTCAGCTTTCAGGGCCTTGCCCTTATTTGTCTACGCCAGTGTTCGATTTGTTGTTTCGATTCATGCAACGTAACAACCATCGGTATGCATACATTATACGCGAGAAATCATTGCTGCTGAGTGCTGGCCAGGTGCACAAGATTGTAACACATACACGCGTCCAGGTATAGCTATCTGTTTGTCGATAGAATCTTTGTATCTATTATTAGACGCAGTTGAAGTGAACTGGTGAATATTGAAAAATGAGAAATGTACAGGTAGTAATTGTATTATGTCGTCGCTTGGAAATTTTCGAAACTGAAATAGAAGAGAACCGGAATAACAGGATCGCTTAACACTCAGCTCTTTTTGTATTTCTTTGGTACGATACTTTCGTTTTAACGTTGCGAAACGACACTGTATTGCATTATTTTAAATGAATCACAAACATGTACGGCAATAATTAAATTGCCTGTTGGCAGGATTAATTTGTAGATTTAAATTAACAATCAGGAAACGCCAGAATCTGTTCAGAATTGAAATAACAAAAATTCCTGATCCTATCGAGGAAAGTCCAACAGTTTAATAGAAGAATAAGAAATTATTCAGGCCCTTAAGAAATACCTTACAGAAAATGAAAGGAAGATGACCGATATCGAGATATCGCACCGTATCGATCGGGTTCCAGACAAGTGGCGAATATGTACTAATTCCTTCGATTTCTACGAAATCATAGGTTGATTATTTCTTTCCAGCAATTCGGATTCAAAAAGGTACACCGATAAGATATTCATACGCTCGCGTTCGATAGAAGTGACTCACGGTTTGCGCATGTTTTCCAGCAGACGCGAAATCCACCCGTTCGTTATCACGATTTCAACTCCGGTTCTAAGAACATCTGAATATGCCCATTTTTATTTAACGCACAAACAGAGTGTTTAATTAAATTTCGTGGTTTATACGCTCCGGAATAAAAGTTTCGAGGATCTTCGCGTGTTCGTTCTCAAACAAAATCTTCCAGCGCCTCGTTAAGAACGAAACGCGAGGGAATTAAGTTGTCATAATTACAGGTGTTCTTCGTTAAGGGGATTTCTCGCACGTATCTCATTACAAAGAACTGGTCGAAAGAATATCGCGAGACGGAGTGGTAGAAAAGGTTGCAGGACCTCGTAAACGAAATTGCTCTACTCGAAACTTTCTATCGCGATAAAAGGGTTATCGCGACTAGACCCGTGGTCGATTCTCAATTCGAACTCGTAAATCGGCCCAATTAACAGGCTGTCGATTCATTTCTGCTAATTTCGGAAACACTTTAGTAGCTGATCGCGGAAAACTTGGAGGCGGTTCGATTCCATCGATATGAAACTCAGCTTCGTCGATACAAATAAGTTCGAGACAGAACTTTTTCATTTCGACTTGTCGTCTGCAATGAAGTGAATCAGGCGAAAGAAAAGGACCTCGTCTAATTAGAAATGTTTCGATTCAACAATTACACCGTCACAAACTATACCGATGCGAATGCATCTGTGTCGCGAACACACGAGCGTAATTAATTGCGCTTCTACGTCAATTGCTATTTTCGCCAGCCGTTATACCCGCTTCCAGTTTTATTCGTTATTTAATTTTCATCTCGACGTCGCATTTCGACGTCGCCAGTGCGTGCATTGTATATTACGCCGCATTCGAAGGAAGGATCGAGGGGGAAAAAGCTGAAGCCGGGGAAAGAAAGTGGCCGTAGTTGAACCTCGTTTTCGCTTCGTGCTTCGTGCTTGTGTGCAAAAGTATCTCGACAGCGGAGAAGGAAGAAAGGAAGAAAGGAAGAAAGGAAGAACGAAAAGGTGCAGAACAAGAGGAGGGGTGAAAAAAAAGATACAACGAACGTGACTTCTCAACGGTACTCTGGACAGAGGATTTCTGGCATAATGGAATGTCAAGTTGCATACAAAAAGACGAAAAAAGAGAAGCAGCGCGAAAAATACTTGTCCGTGCATCGGCGTGGAATGGGACGTCGTTTCTCTCTGTTCTTTATTCGTCGTTTATCCTTTCTGTCCCTATTTCTCGTCCACGTATCTCCTGGACCGGAAGCAACGACGAAACGAACACGTTCGGATAGAACGGAAAGACTGATCGCGTTGCACCGTGAAAATTGTACGGAATGTTACGGAGAACGTGTCCAGAAGGGTTAAAATTATATACAATTCGTATTTATTCTTTAATACTTAATTTATGTGGGCAATCGTACGCATCGCATCGGTGCAATTTTTCTTTCCGAATTGCAAGCTTCCTGTAAGTTGGTCCATATCGAAATATCCTCACTTGCTGCACCGTTTGCGTATTTTTAATTGCATTCCCTCGCGTTCCTTAACTAGACGGTGCCGGGCAAACATTGCCGATCGAACAGCTTGCACTCTCGTTTCATCGAGCCGCGCCGATTCGACTTGTTCAATTCGTCAGGGTCGCAGGGGTCGCGAGCAAACAGCATTTAACTGGGAAAAGGGAATTTTATTCGAGAGGCTCGAAGGCTCGTCGGGCCTGTTCAAAACCCGAACCTTCGAACCGCTACGAAAAAAGGAGCGCTCTGTGTTAAATTTACACCGTGGGTCATACACTTTTTGAATAAAAAATTAACGATTCTCTAAAAGTTCGTGAAAAATAGTACGGAGAAAGAAACGAGAAGATGTTGAAGGGAGGAGTCCAAGGAGATCTTTTCCTCTCTGTATTTCGCACTCGAACGAGAAACGTTTCGAGCGAAATCGACAGACGCGTAAATTGAAATCGTCGGAAAACTGGAGATTTTCATGCCGGGGTAATTACGCTCGACGCGATTACAAACATAATTAAACTAGGCGACTTCGTGAAATATTCCACGGAAAGTCTAAACGGGAAAAAGCGAACGTCATTTAAGCACCTGTCTCTCTGATTCGCGATAAAACAGATTGTTAATTAACAGAGACGATAAACACGTGATGGCAAACACGAGGGAATCAGTAAATGGCAAACAATTAATTGGCGTTGAAAAATGAGACACAAAACAAATTAACAAATTCTATTCTGTATCCGATGATAATTAATTATTGCACTATTCTGAACAATAATCGTTTTAACAGAAATCAAATAAAACGTCGAATAAACTCGTACCACTATAACTGGAATAAAAAAAAACCGGAGTTTTCTATCCATTTATGTATTAAGAAAAAAAGATGGAAAAAAAAATTCACCAAGTCGAAACCAAGGCGTATTTTTGAGAAACGAAATCGCTTTGGACGTTCCGTCGTTGCGCAGCGACGTCGGAAACAAAAGGATCGCCGATAACATTTTAATTTCATCTCCGAGCAGTGACTCGAAATTTCCCGAACGAACGAACGAACGTGTGAACGTGTGTGAAAATTCCTTCGCCGATAGAAAAGGAGAAAGCGTTCGTTCGCGTACGAAAGGCGAGCTGGTCGTACATCTTCTTGAATTTTATCGACGTTGAAACAATAGCCTGTATCTGGTTGACTCTGGTCTCGTTCTCTTCTGGGGCTCGTCAAATAAACGTCGTTCCCCGGAAAAAAGGAAAGATTGTCTTCTCTGTTTCTTTTTCTGTCCGTGTTTTTTTTACTCGCTTCTTTTCGAAAATGGTTTGGAGAGGCAAAAGGGTGCTAGATAAATTCGTGGCAATTTGCGGCGGAACGTTGCGTCGTTCCGCGCGTGAAATGCGCCTGGAAACCGGCCGGAATTTCAACGAGGTGGTTTGTATAAAATGTCATACTCGAAAGTTCCAACCTCGCGACGAGGTGAAATTTTAGTTGCATCGCAATTCGATGGCGAGGTCGCGTACTTTTATATGGACCTGTTGACGCTAGCGCGAGCTAGTTTGTCCCGTGCGATTCGTTTTCGTTTTATTGAAATGGAATCCGCGTTGCCCGCGCGGATGAAAGTATTTAAATCGCTTGCGAATCCATTCGCGCTTCGTTCAATTGTTCGCGTAATATTGTAAATCCATTACAAACGCCACGATTCAATTCCTCCCTTTCATTTCCATCTTATTACTATAAATCGTTTTATCTAGACTCCGATATTTATAGATATAAAACGCTTAAAACAGTGAACAAAGCATCGAATTAATCGCGCACTATTTACGTACAAACAAACCCAAATCTACAGAACAACGTCAATAATAAATTATTCGAAAAGCAACAGAGTTGCCGATAACGAAAAAGCCAGCAAAAATAGCTAGGAAAAATGTGCAGTCTTTACCTTTAACAGGAAGGAAAATGCGATCACCCACGCAGCTCCCATTGCCGCGGACTTAATTTTCTAAATCACCTGCTCGGCCGCTAAGGCGACATTACGCCAAAATTCCATTGACATTTCGACAGAGCCTCGGCGTGTACTTACGTGCCGGAAGTGGTGGAGCACGTGCACGGCGTACAGGATAGAAAGTCTACTCACCTGTAACAGAACGAAAAAGAGAGAAATGAAAATCAACAATGGCGGCTCGGTTAATCGAATCTGTTTCTCGTTCGGCAGGACGACGCGTGGAATTCGTGATTCGTGTTCGATTTTTATAGGAAGTAGCCAATGGCGAGATATGTTTCCTTCGAACGTAATGGGGACCACGTACGACTCGAGGGTTGAACTTGTTCGATGGAAAGGTGTAACGGAAAATCGAAATACCGAGAAGAAGGTTGATAAGAGATTGGACGCGGAGTCTCCAATGCCACGATATCGCGGTGGCAGATTTGCATAAGCGACAGATTCTCACGGGAATGTACCAGAAATGTGAAGAGTACGGTACTCGTTATCTTTCGCGAAGTATACAGATGCGAATTTAAATGGAACTTGAAATAAATCGTGAAACGTATCGTCGAGGGTGCGAGGAGGTCAATGCTTATGGGACTGCGTACGTTTCCGACGTTAATGGGACTTGGAGACTGGTCATTTTGAAAAACGTTCGTTTAATAAATTGTCAATATATAATTGGTGCGCGTTACTGCGTCGGTAAACTTGTTTCTTTAAAACGTATACGAAATCGAACATTGTTACTATTACGATTGATATCGGTAAAGTATTATTATCGGAGTATTACCGACATTAACAGTACCGATTACAAATATTCCTGCTGGAATCTGTACGGCAAGGCAACAACATTTCAGTAACAAGCATTACCGCGCGACGACAAAGTGCAAATAAATAAAACCCAGGAAAAAGCAAACTCTGAAACCACTCTCGATTCACGAGTCGTACAGGTGGTCTCGAAATCACGTTATTGCGATTTCCATCGGACAACACCATTGAAAAGAGACAATCGAACCATGTTCGACGACTACGTCGCGCAATCGCGTCGCTTTCCCATTGTTTTCTACCAATCTATCGAATAACACGGCCGTGCGTAGAATAACACTCGTCCGTTTACCTGTGTATTTCCTCAAACGTCTTTTACCATGCATCGAACCGCTCGACACATGCCTGCAAGCTCTATCACTATGTTGTATTCCACTTAATGACTGAGTTAAAAATATAAAGAAATGTAATCGCAATTCCAGCGAGCTTCAAAATAAGGACAGGAATCACTTTCGATTTCGTTCACCTTTTTTTTTTATTTAGCTTAGGTTTCGCAATTGGCTTGCATAATTTTGTAAGCAGACAAGGAAATGTGCTAATAATTGATTCAATGAAACATGACTACATACATACATGTATAGGTACTGGGAGGAACTGTTGACACACTTGAAGCTGCAAGTTTTATACAGAGAAATGAAAAGCACCGTTTCAGAGTGCGTTCAGCAGAAACGATGTTATATTGTTCGTCGAAAATATTGCACGCACGTGCGGTTGAACAAAAGATTCGAGGGAAGTCGAGGAAGGGCGTGTTCTAAACAAGAACGCATCTGGCATCCTTCAAGCGAGTGTAAAATTGAAATGGTCTAAACGGATGGGAGGAGTTTGGTACGTTTCAAACGAGTCCGGTACTTTCTTGCACATTCCGCAGCTTCTATTGTGGCAGCATGTTTTTATTAGCCTATCGTCGCTATTGTACGATATATGCGGTGTATCCCGGAAATCTGCACAGTGGAACTTTTCAGACGTAGAATGCAACCGGTAATTTTCAGATTGGAGTGAGACTCGTTAATACGAACGTTCTGTGCGCAATTCATTAAAGTATATTATTCAGAAGAATGAAATTCTCGCAATCAGAATGACAACGGAAAGTCTTCCCTCTACCGATTAATCCACGCGTAATAAAAAATTATTGTACAAATAGGCCCATCGGAAGCAATGCAATTTCTATCGTCGCGAATGTAATTTAGAAGTGCAATGGTAAAAAGAGAGAGCCTCGAGCCTTGGTGAAACTTGAGACGACATTATCGATCTGAATTTTTCGGTACAGCCAATAATTCTACGCTTCCTTGTCCTTCGCGCAAAATAATTTATTCACCCCCCAAAATTCATCTCCATTCGTATGCAATGTTCTACATCAATTTCCTCGTTACTTTATATCAAAACGATTGAAATCTACATTTCGGAACAATAAATACACGAACAGCTCGCAACAAAAAAAGTTACGCTCCAGCCTTCAATGTCAACGATCGATAAATTGTCCCCGGCATTTAAAAATAATCCAAGGCATCTGCCAAACGCTTTCCCATGTTCGACAAACAGCACCGCCGATACAAGATTACACCAGTCGGAAAAATAAACGAAGAAAAGACAAAACGAGCATGTCGGGACACGCGAAGGCGGTCCGAAAAATTTTCGCGACGAAGCAACTTCCCGGGACAATCGACCCGGGAGGAACGACCGAGCAAAAAATCGATTCATCGTCGAAAGATCCAGCAAAATCATCCCCGTTATTTCAACAGGGGAATACCATTCTCCGATTGTTCTGCGGACGAACGACCGATGGCATTCCCGGTCGGTCCAACAGCCCCGATGGCCATGGAGAGACGCATCGGTCGTGCAGCCAAGAAGAAGACGGCCTTTCTTGCATGCATGATTAGGCGACGCACGTAAAACCAGATGGAAACCTGTTTGAAGGCCCGTAGACACGCGGCACCGTGGCCGTTCATTCAGGTGTGCCCGGCTATAAATAGAATTGCCGAATGGCGGGCAGAAAAGTCGATCGTTCGTAGCTCGGTCGCGGCGGCAACGGTCCAACACCTGGACGTCGAGCCGGTGCGAAAATTGAAGGAGAATTGGCCCGGAGGTGGCTGACACTGGGAAAATTTCGCGCTGGAATAGCCTGATTGGTTGCTCGAAGTAAAACGCTGCTGCCAACCGTTCAAATGTGGTATAATAATGGATAATGTGTGCTTTAATGTATTTATTATAGTAGACGTATACAGAGAGATAGGTTACACACAAAATCGAGAAGGGTAGAGTTATAGTGGGCGTTGGTAGCGAAGGGGTTCAGGGGGAAGTTGACAAGTCGCCAATTCACGCGATGCAACGGAACGAAAAGCGTTACGCGAACGACCGCGAGGGGAAATGGTAATCGGCGATTTTCCGCAACGTTTCCGTACTGTTCTCCACCGAAACAAAATTAGAATCCGCGGATGAATGTCTCGTGGGTGGATCGGAACGCTCGTTAAACGGCAGAAGGGGAAAAATGGGTGACTGTGGTTCTCGTCGGAGCCAGCTCGTAACCACCTTCGTAAATGCAACTGCGATTGTTGTGCTTGGCCGATTCCGACAAATACCACCGATGGGATCTGTACTGGGAATCGATAGACGACCGGCGATTTTATGGAAGGGAAATATGGACATATCCCGATGTTCGCGACAAACGAGGACGACGGAGATAAAGGAATTTATCAGCGGGAATAAGAAACAGGTAAAAGGAAATAATAAAAGATTGGCCAGTAGTAGAGAAAGGAAAGCGAACGAATATGAAAAGTGGTAATGATAATAATAAGGACAACGACGATAATAAAAAGAAACGAAACTAAAATGAATGATTAAGCGATCAAAAGCGATGTGCAATTACTTATTAATGGTAATAATAATAATATCCATTTATAATGTCGAATATTATGGAAAGAATAAATATATTTAAAAGAGGCAGAGATAAGAAATGAAATATTCGAATACCTTTGTTGGATTAATAAATCGTCTTGAATTCGCTCTTTAATGTAAATTATTCGGAGAATCTTTTCATCGAAAGAAAAAGTCGCTTATCTTACAGGCGATCAAAATTCTACTGCAGGGTTACAAGGGTCGATGTTGAAGGGTAACACGTGAATCACATGCAAGGGTCATTCTACCGTTCCCAGAAATACGTCCGCGATAGAATCAAGTAGATCGAGGGTCATTGGTCAGACCAAAGCGTTGCAAACGCTTCCCTGTTCCACGAAAAGCTCCCTCGTTGCCTTTTTACCCCCAAGGAAGATATATTTCTAGTTATTAACCATTATCCATCGCCCTCGAATACCCGTTAAACCTGTTAAACTGTCCAATCAGCAATTATCGATATCTAACGCACTCCCGGTATCGGTCCATCGAACGTCACGACGTAAGAACGGAAATAATGCTCCATCAAATCGGTGATGAGTATACCAGCGGGTAGCTCGGGTGCACTCGTCGACGTAATTGAACTTGCGGCTTAGATTATCGACAAATCTTTGAAACGACCACCAATCAACGAGGTCTGTTCGACTGCTCGCTCGTGCTTGACATCGAACTTGCCAATAATCGCGAGACTCGTCGTTACGAAAGAATTATTCAAACGAGAACGGGACCACGGGAGTGAGGCTCCCTGGTTTACTTTAGGGCTCTATTTAAAGAATCGTTTATTTGACCGTGCGTTCAAAAGTCGCCGGCGGACAATTTCGAAAATGAAAAGAAAAGTCGACGAATAAAATTCATCGCTGTACCAAGATTTCCTTTCAAAACACGGTGCACCGTGTATTTCGCGGAAGAGCCGGGAATATCGGCAAGGAAGCAGCAAAGAAGTCGATCATATTTGCGGACGTACGCAGAAGGTGCACGGACTTTCATCGAAGTCAAAGGAACAGCGATCATTTTTCAACGTTAAAGATGAAAGACTGAAGTTAAGTATTTCCAACTCGAGCAACAATTTTATCGTTTAATTATTGTTCAATAGAGAAATTATTTACCATTTCGTTTATACATTTCTTTCATCGTCGATGAAATGCAATATAATTTAAGGTGGGGCAATATTCAAAGTGTCGCAATTTCTCTGACAAACAATTTTTGGCGACGAGAGAATCGTTCGGGCATTAAGCGCAGCATATTATTATTTCACTGGAAACAATAAATCGAAGAAATGGCCCTTGGTATAAACGAAGAAGTATGCCTCGTCCCCCTCAACGGTCAATACCAAATAATGTCCTACGTGTTCCGTGTGAAAATCTCTGTTTTATCTGACCATTCTTATCTATAACAATTTCGACCCTCGCGAGGCAAACACCTTTCCCCAAACAGTGGCCAGGGTATCGTATTAAATTCTATCATCGCAACAAGGCAACAAGGCAACAAGGCGGGTCTCAAGGCGGCCCCGTCTTCAAACATCTCCTTCGGGACTTCCGTAAGCCCCCTGAAACATTTCACAGAGCCTCGAGGCATCGAAATTTTCGTCCGACTGGGACAAAGCACCAACGCTGTAAAACTCTATTTTCGGTGAGCGTACCGTGACGTACTTTCGAGACTGAAACTGGAGCACGGTATCAGCGTGCGGGGGGCTACTCTTGTTATTCTTCGAGCATCTACAACCGTCTATGTTTCACTGAAATTATAGCTTATCGGGATACTAATTTCTAAATGAACTGACGGCCAGAAGTGCGCTGTTTTTGAACATCACGGAAATAACCTGGGGTTTCGAGCGAGTACAAGGGAAGAAACTATTGGCAATTTTCACACTTCTATCAAAGTTAATATTTCGCTAATGAATATAAAGAATGTCCAGTGATAAGAATTGATATATGTATACGCGACGATGGTAACACTTTTCTTTCCACTATGAATTTCGTTATTCCGAATCGTGGTAAAAATTTCACTGTTAAATGTTTCCTCGTCCCGCGGAGAATCTTTCATGCGATATGAATGTTCGTTGCGTTGTTGCAATATTGAAAACTCGTACGTACAATTTCTTTTTCCGCGAACACCGTGAACTCTTTCGCGCAAACAAATAAAAGATACGCATGAATAATCTGAATCGAATAAACCCTCCGGTCGAAAAGTACATATGCACGTATATCGCGGTATCTTCGCTTTATCATTTCCAAGAACGCTGACAAAGTGAGAAGAGAAACAAGTCGTTCGGGTTACTGAAAAATTACAGAAACTATAATTAACCGCTGAGTGTATGTCAAACGGGAGATGATTTACTAATAGAGAAGTTAAAAAGAAAAGAAAAGAAAAAAAATGACTGGTCAATTACGTTACTCGCGTTTACCACGGTTTCCGCGAATTAGCACGATAACACTTGACATCCGTATGAATGGCTCGAGACAGAATCGTCACGTGGACGATCACGACTTGTAATTTGCACGAACGTTGCCAGACGCGCGTACTCGGAATTTCCTTTGAGCGCACTTACGTGACAAGAATAGCTGACTTGAAACATTCGCAGAAGATTTCGATAAATATGAGAATTTTCGATGAGAATTAGCAGCTGCGAGTTTGCCGAATAGAACAGAAGAGAATATATTAATTTTTACAAAATTTCAGTCTATCCACGTTCCGTTCAAGTTCGATTCGAATTTAATCCCGTCGATCGCCATAAGGGAAACAAATTATTTCATCCTGCTCCGTGATTAAAGGAGCAGTATTCGTTCGCGATCCAGTTAGACATACGTATATCCCTTAAACGAATCTGTAAAGCGTTTTTTTACCCAGATCAATGTCAGGTTCGCCACTCGACCCCAATGAAGCTCGATCTTGACTTAAACACAGTCGATCTCACCGTCTAACGATGAAACCGTCCCGCTTACGTAGAGAGCATCCGTTGAAAAATATCTCTTTCCCATTTAAACAAGGCGATCTTCGGTAAAAATCAGTGACACACTGCCAAACGCTTTATCTGCGTATCGATAATGTTTATCAGACGGTCAGACGTCTACGCGAACAAACTCGACAGTCGACATTGATTTCGCACCGATAAGATAGTAATTTCGCAACATCGAAATTCATTCGATTCGCCGAAATATTTCCTGGATTTATAATCATAATGTTTAACATTTAACGCAGCGATACAATATTATCGTAACATTATTTACGAGGACCGCTCTAATCATTCTCGTTTTAATCTTTTATCATTTCTCAATCACTCTCTTCCGCGTATTCTTCCCAATCTGTATTCCACGTTCTTTCGTGCCTTATATACGTGCTACATTCATCCCTGTTTCTCACGAGCAATTCGATTAGAACGGAGTGCACGAGGTAGCATGGCGTAGCAAAGTTACGTTTCACGGTTCTCCATTCTCTAAACAATTCCCACCCTACCTCTCCTCCTTTGTGTCTCTTAATAAAGGCCTCGTCGTACACCTTCAATACCGTTAGCCCCTTCGAGCAATCCTTTATCGCAGCAGTTCTTCCCTTCATATTACCAGGATCAAACCTTCCACGGATCCGCGAACGCTGTAATACCATCGAGCTTACGAACGTGCCAAAATCCAGTACAAACGGATATTCACTAGCAGAATTGTGTGAACTTTGTACAATGGAACGTGCTGTAACTCGATGAAAGCGCATTTCGATTCAACGTGGTCGTCAACTTAAAACGATTAACCCTTCCCCTCTATTTGTTGACGACCGAAGAGACGGCAAAAAAAGAAATATACAATAAAGAGGAGAAAAAAAAAACGGAAAAGAATATGCCAGTGACGAACGCGTGTACGAGGCATGAAAATGAATCATGGTCTCTGGTTCGTACCGCGAGGCAACCTTATGCAAATTTATGTGCGACATAATATGCCACTGACCCATATTCCATCACGGTCGCAGCAAACGCTTGGCCAGGATTTTCTTTCTTTTTTTTTTCTCTCTACTTCTAACGTCTCGCGTGAACCGTTCTCGGACACGTCGTAACGCGAAATGTCAGGCCTGGGATCGAGTTCGGTGCCCGAAAGATTTGCACCGGATTTAGCGTATCGGTACACAATACACGGTGTCCTCCGAATCTGCGCGTCAGCTGTCCGTCAGCTGTCCGTCAGCTGTCCGTGGACACGTGACGCGAGATTTAATATCGAATTTTGTATCGCGAATGATTTATTTCCGTATATTTTCTGGCCTGTATATTCCGAATATTCGTTTCACGTATACTAAAAATGAATGAATAAGCTAAGCAATCGATGCTGAACATTCTTTAATGTCACTTTCGTTATTTCTTTTTTATTAGAAGTGATACGTTTCCCTACTAAATTACCAACAGGTCGTATACGTTAATTCTGTATACGGAGGACAACAAAATACGATACGAATGTCCCCGTAAAGGTGTACGTCGTAAACCGTAGGTGTAGATCGTTTCCGCCGTGTCACCTGCGTCACGTGACACCGTAAATCGGATGGAGGCGTAGGATCATGGGGTTTATTCGCCCTGGCGCACGCACTTCCGCCACCTTTCGCGGTGCTTATTTTCTAGTGTAGTGTAGCTCCTGCTACACGTGGAATAAATGCTGAGCAACATGAACCAGCTTGGGCGAAATTGAACGATAAAAAAGGGTCGTAAAAAACGAAGCTGTTGGGAAAATTAAATTTCTTTTCATCCGCGGCGAATGAAATTAGAAAAGCATGATTGCTCATCTGGGAATTTAATACTTTCATTTTACTGTTTACCCTGCCGCACTTCCTCTGTGTTTCTGTGCCTCCAGAAACTGTACAAACCCTAACGTTATAATTACTACTGCTGTCAGTAATAATTACCAGCTACTAAATTGGAGACACCTTCTACAATTAAAAGATAGGAGTTGCAAGAATCAAAATTTCTGCATAATTAATCAAACGTCGTCCAGTAGACGGTAACGAGAATACGAAGAAAGAAAATTCTAATTCCCTAAGGTGGAACGAGATGAAGACGAATCTTCACACCGTTCAGTCTCCTCCAAAAATGAAAGGAACGCACGAAACCCGCGGAACGTTTGAGGAAAAACCAAATAGATATTACGAAACGTCGATTAGCGTGCGTAAACCAATGGACACCTACGAGAAAAGGGGAACTGCGTCATCGACGGATGCGGCTCGTCAAGTTGCTATTCCCGGTGAAGTCGACGAAGTTTCCCCGGCCGATCGATTAAACCAACCGTCGTGTTTCCGTTCCGTAAACGTGTGCGTGGAATGTCACCACGAGGAAGGGTGCACGTTGCAAACGGTATCGATGATCCACGCCAATTCCAATGGAAAGGCCCCGTGCGATCCGATCGATTCTGAGCGTGCACGGTGGAACAGGAGGGATCGATCGACCAGACGCAGAACCGAATGAATCGGTGCCAATTTCTTATTTTCGTGCCTCGAAACCTTGTCGGAAGTTTCACGAGCACAGCGTATTATATATCGCGATATTCGTTTGCCAAGAGAAGGAACGACGTACCGGAGTATGTTATGTACATTACGAACGATGCGTTCTACTGAGATCTATTGAGTAGAGAAGACGAACGATGTTAATCGCAGCCGTGAATTGCCACGCGGTTTTGTACCTCGAGGGAACGAGGAGAAAGACGAAGGAGGTGGTCGTGAAGATACATACGTGGAACCAGACCGCTGTGATTTCAATCGACGTGGAAAATACGATTCGTTTAATCATTTTGTGTACAGAATAGGAGTTGATACACTCGTCCCTGGACTAATGTATTCAAATATATAAATTTCGCAATGAAATTACGCGAAATTAAATGCTGTGCCAGTGCTCATATAGGAGGTCAGGCGGAGTTAAAGAACCAAAATATACGGTATAGAAACAAGCAGCGTCCGAATCCTGAATCGGCTACAAAATCGAGGTCACTGCACCGCAACTTTAAATATACGCGAACGAACCTGTGAGTCACTGCGACGTATGCAATCAACGAGCGGTCGTGATCCATTCATCCCAAAATACACGCGAAAAGCGAACAGAAATTGCTAAAAAACCGTAAACAAGTGCTAATCACGGAATTGTCGAAACAAGTGACTCACAACGGTGCGATCCACGAGGTAAAGAACGTTCGCAAGAACGATCTCGTGCGATTAGGAATCGCCCTAAATTCTGCGGGGCATCGCAGAAGATTGCAGAAAATTGCAGAGAATGAACGTCTCGTTACGTGTTTCGTCGAATTTCGGCGAATTTCGGCGAAAGTCGGGTTCGCGCTCCATTTCGAAATTCCGCGGGTCGAGTCGGACTCTCTGTCCGATTCGTGACCTTGACACGTTTCGCGCAGGTTAGACACCTTCGCTGGTGTACCCACGCGACATTTGCCGCGGATGCGTGGAACCGTGTGTCACGCGACGAACGTACGACCTTCCTGTGCACGTCAATGGACGCGGCTCTTCTGTCGGCGAATCGCGATCGAGTTTGTTACCTGCAACCTGCCGCGAAACCGATGTGGCGAACGGTGTAAAATGATTAACAGACCTGGACTCTCAAACGTTTTCGAACCGCGCGACCGTTTCACCCTCCGTGCTCGAATTTGATTTCAAGCTTGACGGAATTACAAATCGCGCAGGGTCAATGAAAAGGGCGACCCAGGCGTTGGGAAATTTCTATTCGAATTTCCGTCCACGTAGACGGCGCAAAGTCGTACATTTTTATCGGACTTATACCCGGACGGTGGAACAAAATTTGACGGGACTTAAATTTCCTGGATCCTATTGTTCATCCGCCCGGCGTAAATCGGAGAGTTCGAGACTTAACTGGGAATGAGTTCCAACGAACGCTGCGGTCCACAATTCGAATCGCACGGAATAATGATAATATAATCGCGGGGGAAACCGTGTAAGAACTATCACACGGTGTGCAGCGACAATTTAGTTATTAAAGAAACTTGTAGTCGAGATAAGGGGCTTGTGTAACTTTGAAATTTATGTAACGAGATAACTGCCATCGTTCAATTAACGACGCCGCTCTTTCGTCGCTTCAATCATTTTTTTTGTTTCCACTGTCGATTGTCGATTATGCGGTCGGAGGAGTTGTTCGGGAGCAATTCGGAGGAGGCAGAAACTCGCGATTCAACGAGGAGAACAGTGACGACTTACGGCGATCGAATAATAAACAGAGTCGATTCTTTGAATCTCTCGAACAGAATCAAACTTTGGAATGTTACCAACGTTGCACTCGAACTAAAATCAAACAAACACGAAGACATGAAGAAGATCAAGCACGCAGGAAGAGGGAGGAAGAAGATGAGAGATAGAGATATCTTAGAAGATTAACTAGTTTTCAACGATGTCGTTCGTTACGTCCACGTTTATTTAAAATCGTTGCGTTCCGTAAGTCTTCTAAATGAATCACTTCCTCTTCCCATTCGTTCACGCCAACAAGACCTGCACGCATTTCCTACGGTAAATTTGGATACGATATGTACGAATAAAGATCGAACTGTATAAACATTTCTCACCCATGTAACTGAATCTGTTGTGTTATGAGACGTGGAAAAATCATTCTACGGTTAGACGTCACTGGTGCTTCCGAAGAAATTTTGATTTTCATTCGAAACATATCCTCCTACTTTTTCTAGCAGAAAAGTGTACAAAGTGTACAAAGTAGGAAAGAATAATAATATTAATTACGAGGGCAATATCCGCACCATCGTATGCATCATCCGAGTGCATTATTATTTCGTTCTTCGCTGAGAAACTCTGTTGGAAAGATAAATGCTATAAACAGCTTACGTCCGATAAGATACAAATTGATTTAACTTAAAAATAACTGTTACCGCTACCTGATACCCCGCATCGATACAAAAGGAACAACAAAACGAAGAAAAGAACAGCGCTGTCATCGAAAGTGGACTTTAGGGATGAACTATAAATACTTGTTGGAAATCTGTCGAAAATGATAACTCCGCGTTTCCAGAACACGTTCAGAAGGACGCGAAACTTGGTCCGGTGGAAGACGTAAGGTCGTGCCCATGGTGTTTCGAAAGTTAATAACGGCGAAGTGAAGACGAAAGAATGGGGCGAGCATGTATATAGCTGGATCCTTGAGCCGAATCCTTAAGTCACATTGGACATTCCCTGTGCACACCGATAAGCTCGACCTTCGTCCTCGATCGTTCATCTTTGTCGCGAAACACTTCAGGTAGTATTATAGAAAAGAGTAAAAAAATGAAGCTGGACAGCACGACGTTGCTAGAATAGAGCTCGAATAAACGCACGGCGTTTCAATGTGCATGAGTGGGAAAAGTGGCACTTGTTAATCTCACTCGTACCGCGATTCTGAGTCAGGTGTACTTGCACCATTTGTATATCGCGCGTCGTTGATCGAGATTGATTTGAATTCTGCTGTTATTGCTAGCCGACGAATACTGTAATATAGCTTGATAGAATAACGAGGATTTGTCGTTTTCATGTGATTCGACTGATCAGAATTCTGAATGCAGAATATCGTCGCTAAACGGTACTTAACTTAACGGTGATAATGATAATGCTACTGTGTCATAACGAACGGCACCTTGCGTTCCTTTAATTTTTGTTTCGCATACGCAGTAACCCTTGAAGATTAGAAAAAAGACCAGTGGCAATACGGGGATGCGAAATCTAAACGAAGAAAAACAACGGGAAAGATAGGGTTCGGCATGAAAAAAATTTAAAAAATAAAATAAAACGAAAAGAAATAGCAAGGTTACGCGCGGCTACAATACGAGCAACGTTCATTTGCTTCACGCCAAGAAACCATGAACCTTGAGCCATAAAAACGCACGCGGATTCAACGACCCCGTTTTCCAACACTTCTTCGTTCCTTTCGTTTAGATAATGCACGGCACAAAGTGCAACGATAAGGAAGAACGGGTCACGTGCGTAGAACGGACAGGTTAACGAACACGTTAGCTCGCAACGAGTGTTCTACCGTTTACGCGAGAACAGAATTCATTAGCGTATATACTGTGTCCCTTTCAGTTATCAGCCCACGTTTATCGCGGCAATTGGTCGTTACTTTTACGACGAACGAACCTGGCTACGTTTTCTGGCACGTCAATGGCGACCGTTAATTCGATCAACGACTAATACTACTTCCGAGTTATTCAATGATACTCGCGATAAATATGTATCGCAGCTAAGCAATTTTTCGCGACTGATCCGTCGCAACTGATCCATGATTGTTCGTTTGATGGCAAGTAATAAAGAACGGGAAAGAACAAAACTATAAACAGCGGCTGTGCGATATGTTAATCGAGGAAGGTCGCGTTCTTGAATATATTGAAGCTGGTACTACCACGTATTGCACACCAACGAAAGCCTCAAGAATCGCAGAGCGCGATAAACGTTGTGGCTTCCTACTCGGTGCGACGTTAAATTCACAAAGATACTGATTCGTCGTGCAAGAAGGGAAAGCCGACAGTCGTGTTTAAGTGAATTTATATTTCACTTCGTTCCGTCAGCGTTTCTCTTAAATATTATCCCCAATATGCAGGAACACCGAGAGTCTTGCACGCAGAAATTGATTGCAAGTTAAATTACGATGAATCCACCGTCGACCGTCTGGATGTGCCCAATCGCCCTCAGAAACCATCACTCTTATGGAACGCAACATTCAATTAAATACAAAGCAAAATTAATGAAGTCGTTTATCCATAGTTACGAGCGCAAAAAATATTAACAAAAAAGTTAACCTTTTGATTATTCAACGTTCACACAAACAACGCGTGTACCCGCCTTTCCACGCCCAAGTGGAAAAGTGGTACTCAGTACTCTCTTCCCGTTCAACTAACAGTAAGGACAGTAAACCATCTGTATCACGCACCCACTAAATTTTCCCCATTGACCCAATAATCTCGTGCTACACTTCTGAACTCTAATCATAAATCTTCGATAAACGTTCGCAACGCCTAAATCAAAATCGGTTCCTCCGGATTCCGTGTTCGATATCCCTCGTCCAAATTATTTCCCCCAACGCGAACACCTCGTGCATTGTGAATACAATCCGCCAAGAAATTTCCCCAAGAAACAACCCCTAGTCAGAACCGATTCGCCCAGAATTCCAAGCGTTCCCGATTCAACTCGCAATCAAGCTTTTACTTGTCTCGGCGAATTATTTGGCGAAAACGGATAACCCGCTACCTAGGAGGCGGGGGAGGAACGAGAGAAAGAAAGAGCGAGGGTGAAATGTATACAGATAAATAGATATAATTGGGTAGATAGATAGATAAATAAATAAATAGAGAGATGAACAGAGACAAAGAGGAAGAGAGGGAGGATGGACAGGTGTGTTACGGGGCACGTGCAAAGGCAAACAGCTTTTACGATCGTGGATTACGTTGTTCGCGAAGGATAAACGCTCTGGGAATAGAGTTTAAACTAGTTTAATGCGTCCAATTAATCTAATCGTGACCGATCGTTACTCGTCCCCGCACGAAACGCGTTACGCAACGTTCCCGGTCGATCCAAGTCTCCAACTGGACTGTCAATTCTTCTCCCCGTAAATACACACAACCATGCACATACATGCGTAATATATGCCTAATGTATGCATATATGCATGTATAGCGTTGGTACGCGGAATCGCGACGAACAACCGCGTTTAGCGAACGACGGGCTTATCAATTTATCGACCGTGTATCGCATTCCGCGCGAATCGAACGACCTGGTTTGTTAGGGAATATCGAATTCAGATCAGATTATCGAATATCGACACAGGGTAATTAGGCGGGGCACGATTTTGAATGACAGTTTTCGCTCGATTTTTCATTCGGATATATGTGGAGGCGGAATTTTTTCTTGCCTCTCTTAACCCCGGTCAAAAATTTCATGCGCAATAACTTTGAAGCTCAATTACTTAGAATATTTTGCATACATTATTTTAAGAAATGTTTCGCCACGGTTTCTACGACATTGTTAGTTCGAGAAATGTTCAATTGTCGCAAACGAAGATCCGAATTACACGGAAGAACAGTTTGCAACCGTCCAACGGTGACCGTCAATAGGAAACAATTTAATGTTTGCAGTCATAAACGGATAAAGAGTCGCTTTGGAAACACATATATACATATAACTTGATTGCACCCGCAGAAACCCTTGAGCAGGACTAGTGACAAGCAACTTTAACCCCTTCGCGTTCTATAATTAAACGGACACGTTGGAATTCGAGGCGTCCGGCCCAGGAAACTGTCGAGCTGTTGAACTTTCGCAAACAGGAAGTAAACGCAATAGCGCTCAATCAAAGGGTACAGAGAGCGACTATTTCGCTTTCGTCATTGACCCGAATTACCGCGAGGAAATACGTGGCTGGCCTCTGTATCTTGACATTGAATCGTTATTATAATAGTCTGGTCCAGTCTGGACTTATTTCCGCCAACGAAAGCGCCGAAAGTAAACGCTGCCTTATGACTAATGTAAATGACGCTGTATCCGTATCCGCGTCAAACAAAAAAATAGAAATGAAAAAAGGAAATAGGTAAAAACGGCAGAGATAAAAAATAACAGTGATTTTAACAAATTTTTAGGAAAAAGTCACCGAGAAAAAGTGGATTTTGATTCTAACGGAAGGAACGGAAGTATTCTATTCTTATTATCAGCAAATGTTCAAGAAACTTTTGGAAACCTGATGCGATTACAAAATTTCAGCTTTTAACACTTGCAGTTACGAAGAACGATTATCGATGATTAAAAGGTTGCATTATTAATGAGATATCATGTCAACCATGCCAGAAAGCATGGTTTCGTTATTTAATATCTCTGACTCTATTATTTTTACGAATTCCGGCATATCCTTTGACACAAATATTTTCTAAGACATGTGTTTCAAGGAAACGCAGAAAAAAAAATTGATTTTTTCAAAGTTCAAAACATAAAAAACCTTGGAAAAGCTGACTATTTATCATCGTTCGTGAATGAAAATCCAGGGCTGCTTTTCAAAACAGATCTGGCTCCTCCTAACGCAGTGTTCTTTCTTATAATTCGTAAGAAAAAACAAGATAATTAATCGTCTAAAGAAATAAACATATTGATAAAACCGGTGAAGTAGGTCGTACAGCAAATGTCAATTTAACGCGTTTTAAACTTCAAGGAGAAATGTGATTTGTGTTTTTCGCTTGAATATTTTTATTCCAAGGCATTGACCGAGCTCATAATAATTTTCTTTGAAAGCCAGGCGTTTACGCGCGCCGGGCAGACAAATTTCGTGTCGCGCGGTTTTTCTGCGTAACCGTAATCGACAAGCGAGGTTATCGACAAGCAATCGTAGGGTATGAAACGACAAGTCTTGGAAAGTGAATGAATTGTTTTGTTCGCTAATCTGTTTGTACGTAAATTATGTTTGTAAACACCGATTACTAGTATGAACGACGCGGTTTCGGCTTCGGCCAATGGTTATGGGTTACCGTACGCAAAGAACACCGTGTTCTGTTGTACGATCTCTATCCACCAGTATTTATAACACTGTCGTATTTCGTAAACAATTTTTATTCGTGAACGTACCTTGAAGAAGGCTCGATTAAACGCAGTTGTTGTCGAAGCGTGATTTACGGTCCATATTTTCCTCCTGCTGCCGGACGTTTGAAACGTAATTGGCGTGCAGGGTGGCCAACGCAACATTGTACCAAAAAATCGGAATATAGGAACAGTGTCGCGCGTCATTAGTATGCACTGATGGGATACGATTGATCACTTCGCACGGCTGCTTCTCACCGGCTAATCGCGCGCGCAAAAAAACTCACGGAATAAAGAAGTTTTTTCGTAATAAGGTAAATAAAATATGTAGAAAACAATTAATGCGCGCTAAAGTATACTTGTTAAGAACGCTAATGACAGTAAAAACGGATTAGAAGATTAAATAAGAGACAAAATGTTTGATTGGTCATTGTCGGTAATATGGACCAATGAAGACGCACATTCTAAACGTACTTTTCAAAATTAAGGGGAAGGGATGCCGGTGAAGAAGCAGAAGTCTAGTGACGGCTAATCTAGAAGTGACGGCGAAGGAAGTTCTTTTAACGAGCCATTGGAGGTAATGATTTTAATAACTATTTATCGCAATTTGGTCATTTCTAAGTAGGCCGGATTCCGATTCAATATTGTCGCGACGGTTTTCTTGTATTCGCAAGCTGAAATGGTAGACGACTGAAAGTGCATCCGGCTTCCGATTTCTAGAAAGTAGGAACGGCGGGACGCCATGGTGCACTTCGTAGCCCTTTGACTTTTTTTTCGATCGCGGACAAAAATTGATTTCAGGTGTGCCGCGAGTGACTGTTTCGGAGCTAATAGTGCAAAGTGCCATACACCCAGCCATGGATACAGTTCGGATACAAAAGCTGCATGGATTGCAATCGGGCCTCCATCTTGTCCAGACGTCGTCTTGGTGTTCACGGCAAGGCGACTTCGTCACCGGACGGTGAGTCCTTATAATGTACAAGCTACTTGAAATATTCTTACAATATTATCGCACACACAAGGGGATTTCGGCAGGCGAAATAATTAATCGACATTCGAAATCCACTAGTACTGCCTATTAACGTTCGAAACAATTTGCAGTCGCGCTTTTGATTCATTTTTATTAATACATATCATTGATATGAATATTTAGTTAGTCATATTTTACCAATTATTTATATACTTTGCAATTTATTCCGCGCAGTCGGGATTGTTGGATTAAAAAGCGCACGGTATCGTTAAAAAATTACATTCTCCGCGTTCTCGTTTAATTATTTATTCGGTCTGCGTAACCCCCCTCCCCATTACAATGTACAGTGCCGGAAACCTTGTGATGTGCCCGCGTACCGAACCGAGCATCCACGGAATATGTTTGCGATTTTGATATCGTATTGTATATAGTTTATGATGTACGATAAGATTTTCAACATCGCCAATGTTTTAAAGTCCTCAAAGGGTTGACTCAACCAACAGCGAAAAGAGCCTTTCTCTTCGTGTGTCATTGTCAGGGCTTGCAGGCAGATTGCCCAAACGATAACTGATTTCCTGCGTCGCGTCGTGCCGAATAATTATGCAATTTAGACGGACAATATTAATAATACGCGATTCGTACACACAGACGTTCCTCTAACGAATTCTTCGAGACGCTGAACGTGACTTCAATTTACGCGAGTCAGATCGTTTTTATTTCTTTTATAGAAATTCACTTGATCGCCATTTTGAATAGACATGCTGGTCGTCTGCAATTGTTGTAAAGACTTGCAAAAATCTGACAAAATTTTCTAATAAATTAGGCCCGTCGGTTCTAATAGCATTGTTTAAGAACGACGCAAGCAATATTGCTAGCGTCAGAAAATGTTGCTAAAAATTAGTTAATTTCGGTTGAACTTTGCGTTAGAAAACTTAAGAGAGAAAGAGAAAGAAAGGAATGCAGCAACGCGACTGCTTTGCATTCTTTATGAATAAATGTTGCGAATACTTTGGCTTTCGTTTTGCCGCCTGAATATCAAAATATTTTACTGTACTTTACTAGGGTACCTCGGTTAATCGATTCTTGGTTTAATTTCACGGCAGGCAAGCGGAAAGCATAAAAATGAAACTAAAATAATTAATTTAATATAACATAGAATCTATAATTATTATCCAAGTTATCAGTTATATTTAGCAATGTCTGAGGTCAACGAATAATTCTCAAATACTTTCTTCTTCCAACTTATCATCTTATCAATTAGCTATTTTCAATTATTCATTATCAGTTTAGCCCACAACGTTATTCCCCTATTACTGGAGTACATACTATTCGAGCAGCTTCGAATTTGCCAAATCGACAATGCATTTCTCAAGAACTTGATCTTCTTCCTAGCCCATTACGATCGTTTCGTAACTTATGCACTTAATTTACAAGGAAAGGTTCCTATTATTCACTCCTTCTGGGTAACGAGTTCTCGTCGGATGGGAAATGCTACCCAACCGAAGCTCATTATACTGGATGCATATAGTTATTGGTTCAAATTGAATTATTTACTTAGTAGAGGGTTTACATTACATTAGTTTCCACCAAAAATTGGAGCCATGCGTTAATTTCTGTACGATGAAAAAATTTGCGAATAGAGGATCTGCTGCTTAACGAGTAAAGTGTTCGCTTTTTAAAACGAGCTATACATTTTGTGCCTAGGTTCGCTTCATACAAAAGCGAAAATTTGTTGTATTTATGCATGGACTGCTAATTGTTATATACGATATGCAACAGTCAATCCTATTGTAATTGTGCAAAGCTTTTGAAGCATTACGCTCGCATGTGAAGAAAGGTTTGCGCAAACGAAACGGACGATTGCACATGGTAATGATAATAATGGCAAGTTTGGGAATTTGCGTGCGAATTAAAAAAGACTTGACATGGTAAAGCGCGTACTTGAACAAAATACATATGTATAGCGCGCTGGAAGGCAAGCACTATGCTCATGCTTCTGCATGTTTCAATCTTTTCCTGCAGATCCCTATTGGCAACTATTTTATTATATGGAAGTTAATGAACCGTTCATTAGTACGACGAAAGTTTAAAGAATATCATACAAATTACCAATAATCATAGACACCCAAAAGATATGTCATTAAATTTTATACGACAGTATTTACCACTCTGCAAAAACTAGTGGTTTTATTTCATCATGCCATGGAGTCAAACTCTGTTTTGGAGTCGCGCAGTTCTTCGTTTTTATATTCGTACGACGTTTTATTATTATTTTGTGATAGAACCGGTTGCTCTACCGTTCGAAGTGTTGTCCCTTTAAAATCAAATTTCGATATTTGTACGTCACTTATTATTTATAGACGGTACCGGCTATTGGTACAACCGAAACATATTTATATTGTTTGCCTATGACTATAAATTCGAATGAAATTATTTAGATAATACAACTTGTACGTTAAATTAATTTGCATTCAAAATTAGAGGTACGCGTTAATTCCTGTGCGACGACAAAAATTTGCGAGTAGGAACTGTTGTTTAACGGGTAAAGTGGTTGCTTCTTAAAGCGTGCTATACATTTTGTGCCCAGGTACGCTTCAGACCAGCCAATTTTGACGTGCCAATTTTTTTTATTTATACAAGGACTTTCAAGTATTATATACCTCGTGCAATTGTCAACCCTATTGTAATTGCGCAGAGTTTTTTCCGACAAATTAAGCTCGCATGCGAAGAAAAGTTTGCGCAAGGAAAACTGACGATTGCACGTGGTAATGGTAATAATTACAAGTTTTTGTATTTCTGTGCGCGCTATAAAGCATACTTGACCACATAACACATATGTACAGCCCGGCTGCAAACGAGCACTGTGTTCACGATAACCTTCGCTTGCAGTTCCTTACTGGCAATTGTTTTTTTAGTATGGAAAGTAATAGATCGTTCATTAGCAGGACGGACGTTCAGAATTGGAAATTATTTGATTACAAAATATGTAAATTGGTAACAGTCATAGACACTAAAAATCTGTATCGGTAAATTTAGTGTCCTCGTCAGGCTTTTTGATTAAGAGTAAAAGGAAATTAGCAGGACCTTCTTTGCCTAGTACTTGTATGGATACATATAATCGTGTGACAGAGTCGGACCCTATTTAAGTAACATAAATTTATAAATTATAAATTAGAAATTGCATATACAACGATCGAATACTATTCCACAGCTGTTGTCCGTTTTTCGTTCGGAAAGCCAAAGTATCTTGCAAAGCGTATATACGCGCGGTGTCAAGTTCCCCGTTTGAAAAATAAAATCAAAATTAATACGCGAAAAGTACCTACGAAGCGCACTGAAAAAGTAATCGCGGTAGGAGAGAAAGGCTCTGTTAAACATTCGAGTGCCTCGAGTGCATTAGAAAAGCGGTGCTCAGACTCGGTACGCTATAATTCTATAGCGATATTTTGAACTTTTATACATATACATGCATTGTCTTTTACCACGCATATATTTCATGCATTGCATCAAGCATGTACAATGTACATGTACACGTATTATCATACGGACCGTATGAAAAGGTAGGCGACGTACAGATAATACGATTGTTTTGTTTGTGCCGAGCGAATCGTACGATGCAATTAAACCACTTGATTAATACTTGAGAGCGTTCATTATATAGTTCGCGATCTCGCGATCCGTTCAATTATTATCTACCCTGTCAACACTATTTATCATTTGTATCGTACCATTTTTTAGTTTTGGTTCGAGAGTTTTATTAATTATCTCGATGTTGCACGCGGTGGGGGGGGGGGGGGGGGACGTATCGATTTATGGTAGAAAAACTCTTAGGTTAATTTAATTATTTGATACATTTATATATTTACTTGTCGAGTATCAGGCTTTTCCAATCACTCGACACGTCGAAGAGATTCAGTTTATGGTTGCCGAATTTTTCGGATCCTTCACGACTTTTCCAACGTGTTTTCTTCTATCGACCCTCGGTTTATCGGGATTCTTTCCACGACGCCCTTGGTACATCAGAATTGTTTCCACGTATGCGTTGAGTTTATCAGGATTTTTTTCACGACACCCTTCGTATATCAGGATTATCCTCAATGTAACCCTATGTCGTCAAGATCGTATCCCACAGCGACGAAGTCGTAAAATATCGAATAATTACATTTACGACGAAAACTTCCTACACTTTCCGAATGATCTGGTTAACCGTCTGTTACACTCCTGTGTTCCATATTTTATTTGCACCTCTTGGTCGTAAAAACATTTCGCTCGCAATAATTGCACAGTAATCGCAAGAATATCGTTTCGAACCGACTTGCGCTTGGGATTTGTCTCGTGAAATCACTCTATCTTAGCCTATTCTGCTGCTCGCGTATTGTTACATTTAATTTTAATCAGATTTATTTAAAGCGCATAATTTGTTTCAAACAGCTAAAACACCGGACACTCGAAATCGTCTATTCGCATGCGAATAAACCGTAGGAAAATTATTTTAGTTTTTCGCGACCTGCAATAATCTACCGATGTATTCTCATTTAGCAACCAGCCTTCGTACACCTGCAAACTTGCTTTAACGATGTTCCCCTCCGTGAAACGCAGTGCATTAAAAGTTCGTTCGCATATAATTACATTTCAAGTGCAACGACTTGGTCGTCCTTATACTCTGCCGACTTTAACAAAGACCGTTAATATCCATTATCCCTTGCGAACAAGTTCGTGTGTCGCCGTACGTCCGTTTCGACGCGCAATAAACATGCGTCTCTTGTTGCGACTCGGCTATTATTACCATGAATATTATCATTACCATTAATCCACGGGAGAAGAGAGTTTGCCGACGTCTGGACGGAGTGCTTGCACGCTCGCATAATTCATAAAACGAGCACTTGTATACGTTCGCACGTGGAGGCCGTCCCGTGTAATCTGCATCCCCAAGTGCACGCCAAGTACCTGGCACGTCTACTTGACCCATTTACCCGATGACCTCGCGCCGGGACATTTTCGAAGAGAGTAACTACCCAATGGCACACGGCCGGGCTACTTCGTTTCTCCGGGTTGAGAGAATCCCTCTGAATTCAGATCCGACCCCGCCACCCACCCTTAACCCTTCGCCCTTCGCCCTTCGCCCTTCGCCCTATAGCGAGTGGTCCACAGTTCTCGCGAAAGGGAACTCGTTGCTCTGTCGCGACGAAACAGATCAATATTCGAATCCGAGTAACCTGGAGAACCTTAAATATCTGCGACGGGAACGAGGAAACCAGTGGGATTGGTTTGTATCGAGGATTTTAAGTCGCTGGAATATTTTTACCGCGGTCGTTGAATTCACGGTGAAGCGATCGGTGTTATCGTATTATTCGCGCGAGCACGAATCGTACGACCAGTTTAGTTATACATATTTCTGTGATCGTTCCGATATCTGGGAAGAATCTCCAACTTGATACAAATAGTACAATTTTCGGGGAAATTGAACGGAACGAAGGAGTTCTCTTTTTCAAACACATGGCGTCTGCTAACGCAACGAAATGCAATATTTCCAATTGAAATCAAGAAAATGACTCGAAAACTGCGAGGCACAGTCGAACTATGTGTGTACATTTCCGCGAGGAAAAGAGTAGCCCCGAGGAAACTTTCAATAATTTAATCAAGCAACTTGGATCTGCTCGCCTGGCAGTCTCACGAGACGTTCGTGTTAGCTCGACTCTTTTCAAAGAACCTTTTCTTCGCCGCGTTCCATACCATTCCTTAATTCCGTCTCCCACTCTCTTGGCCACTGCCAGCCACCCTTCTTCACGAACGGCCAAACACTTCTTCCACCGCCGAGACACCCGCAAGGGTATTTGATCACGTGGACGAGCTTGCGAAAATCCCCTATGGGGTGGGAAGCTCCTTTTAATTCGATTTGTATGGCCCCTTTTTCCGGTTGAAGAAGGAAGAAGGGTCGCAGATAGGTGTCTGCATAGTACCCCTGAGGTGATACTTTAGTTCTAGGGTGTGTTGTCTCATTATTGGCCTGTTTTGGAAATGGGGAAAGAGATAAGGGGTTCGTGAAAGGGCGTTAAGTTATGAAACACGGGGTGGGTACGAATGGGACAGACAAAATGGTGATGGGCTGTACATAGTATAGCAAGAGGTATATAAAAACTTTCGTGCAAACGTAATATTGTACCAGTGTACACTATATTCGGGCTTGCATAAAATATTACAAAAAAACAACAACAAAGGAACTTGTTCACTCGTTCGCTCGGAAACAGAACATATTTAACGACACGAGAATAATATTCGCACATCGATATAATAATAATCGAACTGATAATGATAGAATAAAAGTCGATTGCAAAAACACCTCCACTAGTGTACGCGAAAGAACGAAACCTCCGAAAACAAATTGCATCAATTAAAAACAAAAAAAAACCCCAAAAACCAGCTGGCGACGTAATAGCGTGAGATTTTTTCCACTGCCGGAAAAACCAGTTAATTTTCCGTCGGCCCGAAGCGCGCTCGCGGTATTGATCTCGATACGTTTCGACGTCCAGTCCACGGTTCTGTATCGATGCATCGACACTGCGCAGAATATGAAGCGAAACAGACGCACGCATACGTGCATAACACAGACGACGTTCGATAGATCGCGAGCACACCTAGCACACCTAGCACACCTAGCGTGGAGTTTCACGAATTGTGTCACAGAGAGGCGTGTGTACCAACGGGACATATCGACGTCGCGACGCGTCGTTTCGCCCGAAGGTGACGGCCACCGTCGTTTCCGTCTCCGCTACGAGGAAGGACGCCTCGGCGTTCCGACGCGGCACCATAATGGAGTCGAAACGAGCACGCTCGGATTGTCCTGGGTGGAGAACGCGTCGTTCACGACGGAATAATTATCCAGTGGCCCAGTTTCGTGGCTGTGGGCGGGTGCTGGTCCACCTGGCTGTATTTTAGGGACGCTCGTGACCGATTAAACGGGAACCGAAGCGAGGGCGAAAGGTGGACGACGAGATGCGAAACGAAACGCTTGACGCGTTTCGAATTGGCGCGCGTCAACTGTGCGCCGAGCGGACTTTGGGGAATTCGTTGGAAATTTCGGGGAAATTAATTTCCTTTTTAACCGTAGAATAATATAGAAGGGTCCTGCTACCCTTTAATTGGGGGACGATTCGAAACTGTTAATGGTTCACGATGCACGCGCAGCAACTGTTTTTGTTTAATGCGGAGGATTTAAGTATATGTGCATAGGTATCGGGTCGAAGGGGTTGAGTTGGGAGGGTGAGTTAGAAATTCTTAACGACCGTGTCGATTATTCGTGTCGATTATTCGTGTCGATTATTCGTGTCAATTATTCGTGTCGAAGTGGAAGGAATTGTAGTTGTAGCAGTGTGAGATATTATTACAGCTGCTGTAATAATAGTGAAATTCGTAATACATACTGGGACACGAACAACAATACGAAATTAATAATGATAGCGTAATTACTATTATAATCGGTCGAATAATGATCTATCGAGGGCTACCAGCGCGTCTATGGGAATTGTACCTGACAATGTCTGATGAACAGGCACAAACATGTTGCTGAATGCATGCAAAGAGGCGTCGCGACGCGTCGCCTCCTTGCACAACGAGGAGGATGGCTCTTTTATTTTCGTACGGGCCAAAGAAACGACACTGAATCATCGGGGTTTTTTCATCGGTGTTCGACAATGTGCGTGGCCTTGATCATCAGTAAACCACGGTTCCGACGACATATTTATCATTTGGAACGGATATCGCGAACAAAGAGGGAATACCTGTATCTCCGATCAATCATCGCCCGGCTTTCAAACGAGAGTATTTTTAGATCGCTCTTCTCCGTACACGTAACCCGGTCTTACGAATAATAAAGAGACGTGAACCGCGAAAAAAGAAAAATTTCATAAAAACAGAATGATTAAGTATCGTCTCGATTCTGTTGAATGCATTGCGTTTTATGTAATGAATTCATTTCAATCAGTCTCGATTCTAATTATTGAGCGCAGTTTCTTCTGCGCTGTTTCAATTATTACTGCATTACTTTCTCTAGCGTAGAATAGCCCCTCGGTATCCGGCTTTAATGAAATCTAAATATTTCACAAATGGTAACTGGGACCAATCGAACAATCTTTCTCTTCCTTGCGTTATCAATATTAATGTTCCTCGCAGTTTGTGCGCGTATTATTTGTTTGCCACGCCGGCACAAGTTGCAGTGCAGGTTATTGTTAAAATCGAACATTTCTGCTCACTCGTCCTTTGCCCGCAGCATTGCTCTACCGTGAAAGGGTAGGACGGTACCGAAGCCAATGAAATTCTCAAACTTTCGAAACCGTCGCGTCGCGAGCCAAGTGCTCTCGGATCGAGATCGATGAAAAGGGCGAAAGAAAGAAAAAAGAAAAAAAATAAATAAGAACAGGCGACCGAGCGGCAGAAAGTCGAGCACTAGATAATTTACGATATCGAACGTAGCTGGCCGAATTTCTGGCCGAATTTCTGGCCGACAATTTACAATCCGAGGAGTCAGGGTCGTACGTGGGAACGGGTTTGCAACCACTGGGTCAGTAACTGCTATATAGGTGACGGCTGTTTATTAACTTTCTCTTTCGCTTTATGGAAAAAGCCCAAAAAAGAAAAGAAAAGAAATAAAGGAAGGAACATTGGCAATGAATGAACCCGATGTTACATCGATGGGTAACTGCCTCGGGCGATTATTATGTCGGGATTAATGATGATCGGATACGGCCGGATTTGGTTTTAGTCGATTGTTCGTCATTGGCCATGCCAAGCGTACCTATTACAGTACTAGCGAAAGCGAACTACCTGATGATTCATGATGCTTAAGGGGCATTGAAACTTCTTTCCTTCGGTTTTAATCGTCAATTGTTTGCCAAAAAGGTTTCATTGCCCTAATGATAATTCAATTTTCAACGCATTAAATAATTATATATATAGGTATTACAATTTTCGTCGTTAAAATCTTCGATTAAACTTTCAATGATTCATGCAACTGTACTTTTATTTTTTGCATTTTTTTGCACGCCAGTGGAATTTATTTGGGAGGATAGAATTATGTAGTTTTACAGAGGTATCGTGGAACGAAAATTAATTAGAACTTCTGAGCTTTTTCAACGATCCATTCAGCGTACCTCCGCGTGTCGCAACTGTTACAATCTAGTTAAGGCACCGCTGCAACGATGCAAGAGTCACCCAATTGAACTACAACGTTTGCTCTGGCGAAAATGAGTCGTAAAGGATTCGTAAAATATCACACAGCCGAACCGTTCCTTTTCTTCGATAAAGTTCGAAGAAAATTTGATTCGCGTAATTCGATGTCGACACTTGAATTGGATCGATCGATCCAGAATTCACGCGTCCGCGATGAAGAAACGAAAGAAAGTAATTGTCGCAATTGGATGGAGACGCACGATTACGATTACGATTACGATTACGATTAATTCCTCGTTATTAGCAGCCGTCCGACGATCGGCGTCATAATTTCACGGATCTATTTAAACTGGAACAACGCGAGCCCCCGGGATCACTGCTGTTGCTAATGACAAATCGATAAACCACTGACTAATTACCGTATTCGATGCAACAAGGCGATCACGGTCGTTAATCCTTCGACAGGGAATTTTTCGTCCCTGTTTCGCGAACGTTCACTAATTACCGGGGCAAGCTTTCCTACAAAATTGCAGCAATTTCTCGTTTCTCGTCTATTTATACGGTTCGTGAAATAACGCAGACATTTCGCAGATATTTGTCAATGCGTCTAATATAAAATATCTAATAAATATTTAGCGGTTTGTTGCGGCGCAATTCGTGTTGAATTTTTAATAAACTGCAGATCTGTTTAGAATTTTTCAAGGTACCAATTCGAGACGGTAAAGAAAATTGTACGCTAGTTTGAATTAAATAGAACATTTGTAACCACGATTCATGGATTCGCTCTATCTATGGGTTTTCTACGCGAATGTATCGGTTGCAAAGCCTAATGGTATTAGAATACCTCAAGGAACCACCGGAGTACCCACACCAGCATCGACTGCCATCTGCAGATTAGACCCTGCACTGAGAAACATTGGTCTGAAGATAATGCATGTCACATATGCCGGGAGTAATGAAATTAAGCGATATTTCCATGCGAGAAAGTGTTTGTTCCCTAGAGAACGACCAAGAAAAAGAAAATGCCATCAGTATGTTTATACTTGTTTCATTAGACTGGATAGGTCCATGAACTACGTTACAGATTCTACGTTAAATTTCATTGAGGAGAGCAACACTGTTATTTTTTTCTATTTAATAATTAGATGGACTTTAGTTTTCATTAATATTTCAAATATTAGACGAGTCCTAGGTTCGACCAACAATTTAGAAATAAATATATTCCAGATTATACCTGTTATTTGCATTCGTCATTTATTTCAACTATAAATAATTTCAACGAGAAAGACAGTTCTACGCCCTCTGTTTTATCCGTATCAAGCATCTGAATGTATTATTAACATTCCAACGATACATAGATCGTATCGGCTATCCAGACTTTGCAACATTCGTTAAAACTTAATGGATGCCTCCCCGCTATAACTACAGTTCGAGCAGAATCACAAATGGGCCAATAAAAGTGGAGCGATAGTCCGAGATAATGCTTGTCACTTATAATAATGTTATTCTGTCGCGGTGGTCAAACATCAAGTAGTACAGCTCAATCATTCACCACTTCCCCACGTGGAAATTAATTCCTGTCTCCAACAGTCGAAAGAGTAATCAATTCCGATCCGAATCGTGGAGATATTTCTCGTTCACAATTCCAACCTGTTCGTTAAAGAGCTTACTTAAAGAGCAATTAAGAAAGCCGCAATAATCGAAGGAAATGGTAAGTTCGTTATCCATCCTGACTCAGCATCCCTCCCCAAACTGGATCGTCAAGCAACGATCCGCGATAATGATCGCACTGACTCTCGCCAATCCTAAACTGCCATTTCCACAGAGAAAAAAAAGGAGATAAGAAAAGAGGCCGAAACGAACCTCGTGGGATACTCGTGACACTCATAGAGAGAATCTCTCCAGCTCTAAAGTGGGCACTTTCGGCCCCCTAAAAATTCAAGTGACGCATCCACTCCTCTGGAGAACGAAAGGGTAAAATCCGGTGGAATAGTACTCACTGCCAACTGAATCTTCCGGTGATACCATCCCTGAGGCGGTCCTTGAGGCTTCGTTGTCTGGACGGCAGCAAAGGGCTGTCGGACTCCTTCGGTTTGATCGGTGGCGGGCCACTTCCGCCCCCGGCACCGCCGCTGGAGAACAACGCCATACCCTCTACCCCTCGCGCCAATCCAAATTCGTCGACCTTTCACTTGCACAAGCGTCCACGACTAGCGCGATCTCCGCCGACTGTCTTTATGTCGCTGGTCGTGCTACCATCGTCGTCGACGCACTCGCGGAATTTACCACCGTTTACAACAGTTCTCCACTTTTCACCGACGGATTCTAGGAAAATCGATCTGCGAATAGTAATGGACGATTCTAGGACTGCTGGATACCTTTCTTCCCCTTTCATGTCACTCGAGGTGCAAGTTGAAAGTATTCTGGGTTAGGCACTTTCTATTCCCTTTTTACTGCGGTGGGTGGGGAAGTCTCGAGGGTGTTATTCGACCCCTGGGTAACCAGAGGGGGGGATACAGCCATAAACTCCTACGATTATACTTTTTGCGTCCCTCACTGAGCTTAATGTTCGATCAATTTCAGACACGACTGTTACTGCCCGGTCTGTCGCAATATTTGTTAGATAAATATTAATGCGAAGGGGGTAGTCGTACGCGTAAAAATAAACGGAAACTGCGCGATCAATTATGTATAACGACGGAAACGTTAATTAGTACGCACGTGAATTCAAGGGTGGCTTCGAAATTCCATTTTCTCGGCAGACAAGTTTATTTCGCGAAGAAAATGTTATCTCGTGTCTACGGTTTATTTTTACAGAGTTGGAATCTTCTTCCGCCCAGTTGCATCGTCGACCCCGTCCCACTTTGTACAATTAAAGCACGCGAATAAGTTAATTCTGATCAAAGCATTGCGATAAGTGGTCGTCCACATTTGGTACGAGAGCACTCGGAACTTTATGGACCCCGAATGGTTCGTCTCAGCTGTTTCTTCGCTACTAATGCGACGTCTCAATGTGCTACGGGGGGGTTGAATTGATGAACTGCTTCGCGCAGGGGATGCTTGGACGAGTTCCTTATCGCCGCATCTGCGACCGATTATGTGCGATCGAATGGTGGAAGCTTTCGGTAGATTGTACGGGACGATTATGGTATGGCTTTGAAAGGTTACGGCCTCGATTTGGTGTAGGGTGGAAGCGGAGGGGTGCAAATAGCGTCGGGCTGAATTTCGGTTTGTCCCGGGAGTGGTTAGATGGCGATCTGGATTTTCTGCTGTGGTTCGTTGCCAAATTCGTGTTAATGGGACACGTAGTGCGATGTAAAAGAATCAAGGCTGAAACGCGAACAATGATAACAATGTTATCGACGGGCTCTGAATGAATGGGAATCCTATTGGTCGGAGAATCGTTTCGAACTGTTCTATTAATGAACGGTGAAAATAATAAGCAATACGTCCATGAAAATATGCAAAAATTTAATTTATTTCTGCAGCATGTATCGAATCTTCAATTACTCGAATGTAAAATATTATTTTACTTCGATTTATAGATTCGCCCGTCAATTACATTTCTATCGTGCCCTTCCGGTTTCCAATTAAAACCTCTGTCTCTGCAGTCGACGAGACGAAGCCAACAAAATTCACACACTATCGCCGGTCCTCGAACCAAAAAGAAATGCTGTATTTCAGCTAAAAAAAAACAAAAAAATTAAAATAACGTCGCGATACGCGATACGCGATACGCGAGACACAAGGGTCCCAAAATCGATCACAGCACTCGCGTACAGAAATCGATCGAGACTGATCCCAACAAAACTCGATCTGAACGCTCTCCGCGTACCCAACACCGATTTCCCAACCGCGTCGACACTTTTACGTTCGTTTCGGTTCGTTAAACAAGCATCGAAACGACGACGATTCAATTTGCACGCGATTCGCCCGAACCACCGTTCTCTGGCAACGAAAGCATTTTGGCCTGTCTTAGTTTCACGATTGAAGCCCAACAAGTTGCGCGGCAAAACGTCGCTGTGTATCGTCTATTTTAAAACGCTGATCGAGTTAATGCATTCGTCGCTCGCGACGGATAGTTACGTGCGTTTCCTGTTGCTCGTCGTTGCGGAGGAGCAATGATGTTCGGGCAAGAAAATCGCAAGAAAATCTCGCTCGTGTTAACCCTTTCCCCGTTGTACGAAACTGAAGGAGTTAATGCTGCTTTATAAATGTTCGGCGTTTATCTGTGCCAACAGTTTCTGGCCACTTGAGAAAATTTATCTTCAGCAGAGCTGGGCCACGCGTGAAGGGATAGTATAAATCGATCTTTATTCGAAGATCCTTCGACTGTGAAATAAAGCTGCGTGGTTCGGTGTCGTGTCCAAAGACGGCTCGAGTGACGTGAAACGTTCTCACGGCTGTTCCGAGACGTATTTATCGTGTTCTCTATGGAGAAATCGATGGGATGTTGGATGGGTTCTTCTCGCGCTCGAGGGCGAATCGTATCGAGTGTTCGCTCAAGTCGGTTTTGTGATGTAGGGTCTGTGCGGGTTACATCGATTAGCTCAGACACGTTAGATTTATTATTCGATCATTTTTTTCCTGTTCGAAGATCGGTTATTTATTGATGATTTTTAATGGCGCGGGATAGCGCCAGCCTTTGGATAATATTTTTCATGGTATTTCGAATTGGACGCGTCTGTTTCAGTAAATAATAATAATAACGAACAGGGGATGCATTTGGCGTTCGTTGAGAATACGAACAATGACTCGAACGGCAGTATGCAGCAACTAAAAAGTAACTACCTGCCAAATCGTAGCTTCTCTTATCAACGAAAGGGAAGTTGAAGGAAAACTGTACGGCTTTTAGCGTGGACATCAGCTGATTTAACCTCAGTTAAATTTCATTAAGTTGCTCGAGCACCACGCGTCCCTCAAGGTTGGAACCCGCGATTTTAATTGCACGAATGCGAGCACCGTCGTCGAGATCGCTGATCGATACCCTCGACGGCCCATCGAATGCGCTTGTGTCCCTCCAGTTTAGCGAAAATGCGGGAACAAAAGAAAACTGTTAAGGGGCTTCCAGGAGACGCTCTCGATTCGAATGAAACGAATCCGGACGAAATTGTATCCGGGGCAGGAAAAATCCGCTAAAAATCCTGCCGACTATTATCCTCCAAAGAAATACCATTCGTTTGCCGCACACAGTGTCGCATCGGTAAGCGGAGAAATGAATATTCGCGAGGCTCTCGAATCGAACACTCGAATCGAACAAGGATCGAAACAAAAGACTCGGCTTCAAAGCCCGAAAGCACTTCTCCAATCATTTTTTTCTTCCTCGAATCTGAATTGCAGCAGAATTGCAGCAGAATTGCAGCAGAATTGCAGCAGAATTGCAGCAGAATTGAAGGGTTCTCGGGTAGCGCACGATGATCACGGGGTTGACAGTCATCGAAAGCAAAGGGGGGAGAGTAGAGAAAGAGGAAGACTGTTGTCCAACGAGACGGTTCTCTCGCTGTAATCGGGCTTCGGCGAAGGGCTTGGCCAAGGTCAAGGCCACCAGCAAGGTCAAGGACTGGCAGTTCCGATTCTGGCGAAGCGGAGAACGCCAGCCTACGCCTCGCGTCGAAAGCCTCCCGGTATTGATCCCCTTTCGCCCGGTAAACTCGACCAATCCCGCGTTCTATTGCATGGTAACCAACTACGATTCGATATATTTTCGGAAGAATCGAGGCCAGGGTTGAAATCGATCAGCTATCTCCGCCACGATCGCCAATTGGAGCAACGATTTTGTATTTTATTGTTTGTCGTTCGATCGAGATCCAGAAGTTTAAGACAGCCAAGGAAGTGGTGCTACACCACACCTCTGGCCAGCAATGCATATACTTGCACAGGTAACTATATTTTGGAGTAATAGGTCGGCCAAATAATTCTGATGCCAAAAAGAGAAACGCCGAAGGTGAAAATTGAAGAAATTACGGAAAAGGGTTGGGAGAAGAAGAAACGCGACCTTGTCTCGAGCCTACTGGATGTATCGATCGAGGTTCCACCAAAAGATTCTCCGTCCTTTGATCTTCGTTGAATGCCCGGCTGTTTTCCGCGACACTTTTCGCCGCGAGCAGTGTGCTCGTTAATTAAAAGAAAAATCGCGAAATTAGCGCGGCGCACAAAAGCGACACGGTCCCGTTAAATCGTTAAGAACGAACCGGCGTGCCGAGGGCCACGACAACGTTCGGAGTTTTTACAAATTCTGGCGATTGAAAACTCGCGGCTGCATTTATTGCTGTTCGTTCGGCAACTTTTCAGGCCAATGTTTCTCTATCGATTTCGACTGAACGCGCGGTTACACTTGCTTCAGTGTCGACTATAGCAACGAATCCCCTCATTATTTCTATTTATGTACACCTTTTGTCTATAGGTTTTGTCTGTGTTCAATAGCACGATATTTTAGCAGCACGGCCGACCAATTTACGCATTTTTGCAGTACCGTATTGCGGACGATCTTAACGTCTCGCGTAGCGTTTATGAAAAATTCCAATTCCTAGACGCGGTGCGTGAAAATATTTGGAAAGGCCGATCCTGGCCTAGGGAAACGATCGAATCAGTACATTCAGCTATGGCCAGACAGCCTGTCTCCTAGGCTATTCGTAATTTATAAGCAAACTATGGGCCATCTTCCAAGACATTTCTTTGCCCCTGCAACTGACGAATTCCTTCGTGTATGTTTAAACAGGGTCGACACGAGTCGTTCAGCGACCGACAGCATTTTTGCTTACGGTGGTAATGTGTGTCAGGGAAACTACGTGCACAATAATTTCGCTCAGATCTGACTTTTCGTGAAGATAGTAATAGGGTAAAGGAATTATCATAGAAATGATCTTTTCCCCCCTTCAAAGAACTGCTTACCCTGGCTATATTATTTATTTTCCGACTACAATTATATTTTTATTCGTTCTAGACGTTATTACAGTTTCATCGTGACCATACTTTCCTGCGTATTGTCACGAACAAGTATTTGAATAGTTGCGTTTGTTGAACGTTTAACTTAACGATTGATAAATTGAACGTTCGCGTGCAGCGCGAACCGGACAATCTCGTTGCAGAGCCACCAGCATTAGTCCAAGCAAAGTAATTAATAATTAATCAAGATAGAAGCAAGAGGCAACCTTCGTGTGTATGCAGTTTCGAACCGCGGATGATGTAACGACGAATGAAGGTTTTCACGTGACGTTTTCTAAACAAACCTAAGCGGTTTGTTTCTTGTACGGAATCTAATAGGAAATGCGATGACGAAGAAACGAACAAAATTAATCCAATAGAAAAAACTCGGTGCATCCTGCGTAGAACTTTGTACCACGAAACAGCGAAAGGCCTCGGTAGATTTTCCCGAGAAAATGATTCACTCTGTCCCACAGCAGACCGCAGTAATGCACAAACGAATAGTAAATTGAGGGGAAATAGTGATCCGAAAACCCAATCTTTCACAAAATTATCAATCTGAACGTAACGTGCGATTTCTTTCAATCTCTGAATTTCCAAATCGAAAAGAAAAACGTTCCAGAGCAATCTTCAACCCGTCTTCAAGCCGCACATTTCCAAGGATATCGAATCCTCGGTGTATCGTCGATCGTCTCGTTCGATCGCCTCGTTCGATCGTCTCGTTCGATCGACGAGCACAGAAATTGATTGCCCGTTCAAGGGTTAAAACGACCGCGATGACGTTCGTCGCATCGCGATTTATCGTTGCATCAACGAGGTCGATATATCACCGCGAGGTTATCCCGGGCGAATTGCGGCGTCGCGACGCGAAGGAAACCTCCGTGAGAGGCGTCGAAAACAAAACGTTATCGCCGTTCGATATTCCACTTAGCGGAGGCAACGAAAATCGCGAGCTGGCCTTTTTCAGCCGTCGCGACGCGTTCCGTTCTAATTTTAAAGCGCGATAAATGTGCTCCTCGCGCGTTTCCTTTTTGTTGCTCTAGCGAAGGAGAATGATTGATATATGTAAGATTGTTAATAGGTTCGATTTGAGTTTGTCTATTAATAGGATCGTAAACAGTATAGGCCAGTGTTTGTGGGATACGGTTATCGCGTTTGAACGATGCGGGGAATAAAGTGTACGGACTACATGTGTATACATATGTAGTCGGAGGATGACTGGGCATGTGCGTTTTTTAAATACGCGAGAGAGAATTGTGTGTTCTATCGTTTCTTTTCTTTTTTAGCTTTTAGCGTTTCACCAGACGACCAGGTGTGGTATTCTCACACCTTTCCTTTAACTTGCCGTGCTGTTTCTTGCAATTTTTCTGCGCTATTTTCGAAGCGTTCTAATATTGAATAAAAAACATCTCGTAAACTAAAAATCACAGCCAAAGCCCGCATCCATCGTTTTAGCAAAACAGTATCTGTTCCTTAAACAAACAAAAAAATACATTATCCATAGAACGTATCCAATAGGGAGGACTTGTCCTTGTTAGGCGTTAGAGGACAAATTTGTCGAATATATTACGGTCCACTAAACACCGTCACGCGTTGCGTGACGCGGGCCTAATTTTCGCATAATCGAAAGATCGATAATAACGGCGGTTCGAGGGGGAGCAACGATCAAGGAACAACGAAAAGAGGGTGAGCGTGCCGCCTGTCTTTCCGGCGCCGCCATGATACAATCTAGCCAGGTGTGGCCTACTGCTACGTAAACTGGCCACCTTTTTATCAAGGACGCGGGGCTTGATTGACGAAGGAAATATTAGCTCGTGGAACTACCCTAGAAGCTAACCTTCTTATCATACCGTGCGGCTTCTGATTTCGTTCGTCCTGAAGCAACCTCTGCCCTAAACGATTCACCTGTTTCTTTAATCCTCTCTGTACAGCTGCTATGCCTACGTGCAGCGATCATGACCTAGTCGACGAACAACTGTCGACCCATTCACGATTGCTGAAACTATACGTAGGAATAAACTAAAGAATAGGAAAAGCGCAATATTAATTTGGAAGCGATGAGTCGTTGATTAGTCACTTAAAGGTTCCCATAAATGTTTAATTAAGAGATTGCTACCAATAAGTTGGCCAATGGTTACTTATGTGTGCAACACATATGCAATACGATGGGTGAAAGCGAGAAGAATTCGAAGAGTGAACTTGCGTCGAGCTCTGGTGCACGACTATCCGTGCGATTCGAGGGGACTGATTGTGCCGACCTACTTCCCGAGACAATCGCACAATGCTGGGGGGTGTAGGAAAGGGGTTGCTGGTTCGGGGCTGTGGAAGGACTGCTTTCGCTGTTCTATGCGACGTCAAGGTCGTCGTATCGACGATCGGGACGAGCCTTCGCCCTTTTTCCCTGATATTTCGCGGAGTTTTCTCTTGTTTCTCTTGTTTCTCTTGTTTCTCTTGGATAAAGTTCGCGAATCTCCGTTGCGAAAACGGTCGCGAAAAAATATACGGCGGATAAGAAAATTTTCGCCGCGTAAAAAGAATAATTCGTCTTTCCATCCTCATTTCTCTATAAATTAGGTATAAATAAATCTGTGCGATTAATTCGCAAGTAGTTGAATCGTTTCATTCTTTTCGCACGTCCAAAGAAACGAAGGGGAACATGGACGTTCGTGAGGTCGGAAATAGGCTGCTCATTCCTTCATTGTCATACTGAACAAAGAGATTAGGACGGGAGGTAGAAAGGTATCGGGTGTCGTTCAACGAGAAACGCAGTTCTCTCGATAGGTGTGGCACAGAGAACTACGTATAGATGGAGACGGCGGTATGCCCCTATCGGCTAGTAATGAACAAATCAGTTCGAATTTCGATTAACCTTCCTGGAATTACCTCCACCGTTTACTGCGCTCCCGTTCGAGGCTCGATGTTTCCTATGGATCACGCTAATTCACTGCGCGACTCATACACGATTGTTTTCCACCCACTTGCATGCGGTTCGTCAAATGTATGTACACGCGTACCGCGTAACTGTGGCAAAGACTGACGGGAAACTGGTAAGGGCGTAGCAGGGAATTTCTGGATTAAGGGTAAGCGCTCTTAACGCGTTACGGGAAGACCCTGACTTTTCTAGTAAAGAAGCGACCGAGATAAAGCATAAGGATGCAAGGATTACGATCTCTTGCAGTTTGTATCGACTTTCCTCCTTTCTTCTTCTTCTTTTTCTTTTTCTTTTTCTTTTTCTTTTTCTTTTTCTTTTTGTTTTTGTTTTACGATCTGCTCGGGTTGTACCGTGCAGCACTGATCCGCCGTAAAAAAAAGTAGCGTGCACAGTATTCTCGTAATATGTTCAACGAGAGTAAACATATTATGAAAAGGCGGAGAAAAGGCTTTTGATATTTTATGCATGACGATCGTTGGCCCACGCGCCGCATTGTACACCACCCCTCTTTATTCTATTATGACCCTCGAATCGATGATCGATTGGTCGCAAGAAGCAAAGTTTGCATCGGTCGGACCGCAACCAGCGGTAGGGTGCGAAAGACAACCCTCGACGTGTGTCGAGGTGACTGTTTCGAGTGTAATACATTAATATAAATAGATTACCACAGTGACAAGGGAAAATATCGTTACTTATGAGGAGGGAAGGAAATCTAGAAGCCACTAGACTAACAAAATGATACGACCGAATCACGATCGACTGGAAATCTTGAAAACGTACAACTTTTATTACCAAAAAATATAATTAATAGTAATCTGATGTAATTACTTTCATAGACTTTCCAGTATTCAACAACAATTTTACTTGGTATATTGAGAAATGATCGAATGGAAACATTTTTGTTTAAGTCGCTCCACATCCGTGAATTAATTTCTCATTATTTTAATACGATTAGAATCGATCGAAAAGCGAAGAAGCGTGACACGTATTCATCTGCGTTATTGAACATTTTCGTATTCATCTGGATGATTGAAGTATTATGCAATATTTGAAAAGCTTGGAGTCACAAACAGTGTCTAATAAAAACCGTTTCCACCGCGACCAGTGAAACCGTTAAAGGAAAACTGGGCGACTGTAAGCCCCGGCAATTTCAATATTTCGCAGCGACCGTCTCGAACGAAATTGAATTAACCATCGAGAACGCGTCTCGCCATCTTAGTTCCAGCGTATCTGTCGGTCGGAGTGTTTTCGAACAACATTTCCAGGTACAGAATATTGTGCAACAATTATTTTCCTGGACACGTTTTTTTATATATCAGAATATAATTACGCCAAGAAGTGGCAGAAGAGCAATAATAATCTAATATAAAAACTGATGCATCGTATCTGCTTGCTACACTACTCCAATTTACATCTCCACGTTCATATCAAATTTTCTTCCCCTTGTCCCGGTTCTGCCGCATCGCATATTCTAAATGAAAGCCATTTGAATATTTTCCCGAGGGAAATAGCCGCAACATCGAAATCAAACAAGTTCTATCGCACCGCAACATCCATCTAGTCGCAAAAATAAAATTGCCCGGACCATCATTATTCAACTCAACGACCAACCTATGCATGAATATCAAACCGTCGTATCCTGGGCAAAAACGTTTCCCCCCAAGCATCATCTGCCATCATAAACGTAACCATTTTAGTTAACCCATGGTTCACTTTATCACATAAATAATATCTATTGCCTGCTGTCAAATAGCGTTGATAACCATAGGTGGCAATATTTTCGAAAAATGTTTAAAACACTTACGAATATTATATATATATATATATATATATATATATATATATATATATATATATAATATTCGTAAGTGTTTTAAACATTTTTCGAAAATATTGCCACCTATGGTTATCAACGCTATTTGACATATATATATATATATATATATATATATATATATTATTTCCAAGCTCTTAATTTCACATTCCACGAGGAGTGACAGAAATATGAAATAAGTAAAGTATTCCAAAATAGATGCAGAGGGGACGAACCATCTAAATCTGACTAGAACAACCGTGTACACAATTAACTCGTCCAGAAAATAACAAACGGCCCACATGGCGCACATCAATTCGAATATTGACCTATCACAATCTCGTGCTGACCATGCATACACAGTGAGTTGCAGTGTTATCAGGAAGATAGCACGTGGCTCATATTGGATTACTACGAATCCTCTTACGAATCACAGTCTTCAAGGTTCCACGACGACCTCTGCCATTACGACAAATCGAAATGAGTAAGCTGCATGTGGAATTTGTCGCGTGGAATCGCGTTACAATAAACTATACTAGCATACTAGCGACTGCCGTTTCGACGCTGAAACCGACAATCTAACCGACAGTAATAATAATCAAGAGAGAGACGTCTCTTCTTGACGAGGTTGTACGCGACAGGTGTGAGATGATTCAGAATTTCATTCGCATCGTAGAAGATCGCCGTTGGTATTTGGTATTTCTTCGTACACTAATGTATAATAGTTCTGAATTATTAATTTCATTTAGAATTTCTTCGTCGTTTTATCGGGGAACGAAGAGGAATTATTTTTCTCCGTGTATTTGTAAAAATGAAGAGGAATGATTTATTTCCCATTTCTCGTGAAACGAGTCTTTGAAACATTCTGCGTTGCACTGCCGGCTACTTTTGCAAACCGTGCAAGTAAAAATACGTAGATATCGTTCGCAACAGTACTGGCACAAGCGGTCCGGTTGCAGAAATGTTGCGAAAGAGTAGTGGACCGGAGAAGGAAAAAACAAATGAATTCGGAACCACGTTGCGTGCCCTAAGCCGTAAAAGAGAAGCCGAGGAGCTTCGGTAAACCTACTTATTTCACTGCGATCTGGGTTATCGTGGCCATGCAAAATCTTATCGCGTTTCTATCGGCGACTCTCCACCGGAGGCTGGACACAAAGGATCGCGTCGCTCCGAGCGCACAATGCACGAAGAGTACGCAGGAGGATTGATTTCCCTGCAACTGTACCGAAAACAGTATTACAGAATCGATCTAATGCTTGCCACACACCATTGATAAACAATCTTGCAAACAACGAGCTATTCGCAGAAAGGATATTTGTCGACAAAATATCTCAATTAAAAAACATCTCGAACGCGAGCCTTGCTATCACGCAGAATATTCCTCGCGAAGGGAGAATACATTTTTCATCCACTCGATGAACGGAATAAACGTGCGCTCGACAATGCGATAAGTCGCGCGACAACCGATTCACGTTTCATGCTACACATCCGAATTCTGCAATTAAATTAATTAAACAGAACCGCAATCTCGAAGAGGAGAACGGAAAGGAGAAAAAAGACGCGCGAGCGTTTCAAGCGTTAAGGAAATCGCGGGACATTACTTCACAATTATCCTCCGGTTCTATCCTCCCATCGTCCCACTGAAAACAACGTGGTCGTTGAGTCGCATCGAGGCGTCTCGTTGAAGCGCACCGTTTCCCAACGCTAGTTTATGTAAGATTAAACTTTCTACAATGTATCATTAGCACGAAGTAGGGCAGATGGAAACTCCTGGCCACGATTTACGCGATTCCGTAACGCTCTATCCGTCTCTTGTCTGAGCGCGGTTCAACGCAATGTAACCGGGGCCGTGTATCCTCATCAACGCCAGTAAGGCGTGTTCGAGTTGATCAAGCAAACACGTGAAAAGTTTCGAATCGACAGATTCGTTCCGTGTCGATCTCCAATTATAGGAATCCGTCGAATTCCGCGGTGACAGACAAACACCCGATAAAGTACTGTTCGCGAAGTAAAGTATTGTAATCATTGCAATACCTCAAGTCGATCTTTAATCCCAACGATGATTTAAATAGCGGAGAGAATTGTTCAAACGTTTCGACGGTGAACAATTTTTCGAGTCGAGAAGCACTTTTTTCCGTTTTCCGTTCTATTTTTCGATATCAAACGCGTCCTCGAAAAGATCAATTCGGGGGTTCTGAGGGTAGAGTCTTCGCTCTTAAAAACGAGGCCAGGTGGACTGTTGTACGCTTTTTTCCCCATCGAGCTACAGCAGTTTAAATATTGGCAATTTCTCGGCCAACATTTGTCGATCGATTTTTAATATCCAATCCATATATTCTTGGCGTCGACGAACTTTTCAAAGTATGTATCGGACGAGAAGATAGTTACGCATTCGCACTGTCATCGAGAAAATCACTCTCGCGACGTGCAATTTCGCGTACTTTCGCGTACTTTCGACAGTGAAAAGCGGTGGCAGAAAAATGGAGGAGGAAGAGGGTCCGATTTCGTGGGGAAGTGGGACGCGTTAATGAATTTCCTTATCAAATCGCGGCCACGTCGTGCCACGGTTCGCTATTATTATCTCTCTCATCGATCAATACGACGCCGCGGACATAGAGGTGTTGCAGGACGACTTGCAAATAACGTGAAAACGTTTCTGCGCAGGACGTGTAGGATATCCGTTTTCTATCGATGCCTGGATTTTCGTGGACGGAACAAATCGACCGGATGTAATACGTTCACCTGGATAGAAATTGGAAGAGACGTACGCGGTGATCTCGAACGGGACGAGAGTTTATGGTATCGATCGATAAAATGGAACTTCCAACAGCTAGACGACAATTGGTTACAAATGCTCTGTTTTCTTTTTATTTCACTTAACCTTTGCACGAAAATTTGGGTTAGCTTGATCTCGAAACGGGGACCAAATTACTTGTCCCTTGTTTTTCACTTACCACTCGGACTGTCTTATTTAATTACGAATCGATGATAAGAATAGCACACGATTTTTCGACAAAACAGAGTCCTCGCTGGATTGAAATTTTTATCCCGAAGTAACTTGCGTAATAATTCCATAAAGCTGCTTCAGCGCGTATTAAAATACGCGAATTATCATAATTGCATGGCACAAATTAATTCGGGCAAGAAATTGCATCGCGTTCACGATCGATTACACGGTCGAAGTCGATTATTTGTTGATTTGTCGATTATTCCATACAAAGACGTCATACTTGCGGCAGCTGGCCATAATTTGAGGATTGCCAGACCCCGAAGCTAATACCGGTGCAAATAAGCCTGTCAGTCGCGGGAAGCTAGTTAAATGTCTCGAGGATTATCCTCCGGAGGCTCGATTAAGATTAAACGGGAGAACGGTCGTGTCGAATAATCGCGAGTATCTCTTCGTCGCCACGCTTTGTCACTGACAACTTCTATCATTTTAATCGAATTATCCCATCCCTCTGATAGATATACCATACCCTTGGATGAAACGAAAGGAGATACCTACAATGCTTTCGTGACCGTGAATTTTCATGGTCGAGAAATTCCTGTCCTATTTAACAGACATATATTTCTTTTATATATTATATATTATTTTTTAATTTCATTTCATTTCATTTAGTTGCCGCGTTAATATAAGTATTCTAACGTAGGATTGCTCCATTTTTCCATTGGGGTGAGGATATTCGAAATCGGTCGTAATTGAAGGGAATCTCGCGTACAAGATATGTTTGCGGGCACTTCGACTGCGATATTATACGCGACACGTTTTAAGTTAATGGAATATCGAAGGCATGCTAAACCGTATAAAAGTGTTCAAGGATGGCCACTATCGTTCATTAATAATTCATTTATTAACAGTCTGCTGGAGTATTTCTTATACACTGGAAGCACTTTGGTAACGTCTCACTCAACAAGCGTGAAACTTTTGCTATGCGATGGAAAACTTTTCTTTCCCTTCGATACCCACGCTCATCTATCTTTAACCTGAATACTTCCTTATCTGCTACCAAATATTGTTATCCGTTAAATATATTATCTAGCGAACAAATAGGTGGCACTAAATTTTGATGTAAGGACAATTTTGCCCTCACAGTAGAAGACCCAAAAGACTTCAATAATCACAGAATTGTTCCACCAAAAATAAGAACCGAACCGCACCAATATTCGGACGAACACAACCTTTCGTTCTTTCCACTGCAACAAGGTGGGACAAGGGAACAACGGAACAGGGGATAATAAGAAAAGCCGTTCAGAGGTTGGGGAACAGAGGAAGGGACAGCAGCTGCAAGAAAATCCTCTGGCAACCATGGTTCGCCTGCAACACCAGAGAACAAACAGCGACAAAAGTCTGGCTGCGGTGAAACGGCGTGGATTTTGTTACGGTTTTCATTTTGTTTCGCGCGGTCAGCTGGTTGCGGTGGAATTCTGGTGGAATACCAGTGGCGTCCCAAGAAAACCGAGACACTCGTCGAACTGCCACGATTAATTATGCCCCCGGGCTAATGCGATTAATTAGTTCCAGCCAGATGTCTGACACTCAATAGGGGCAAAAAAATTGCTTCTTTCCTTTTTCTCCTTACAAATGGAGATATCGTTAATTTCATTTGCAAACATCGTTATCGTTCATATTGTTCGATGAATGAAATTATGATTATTTGTTTCTTTTTTACCGATCAAGTCATATAACTTGGAAATACACCGTGAATTTGTATTTTGGACAAATTCCTATCTCCTTATCGCGTGGCTCTAGATACGCTTTATTTTCCTCGGTTAAATCATATTGTTTTGTGAGGCCATCCCCAGAGAAGTTCGACTAATTAACTGATAACGAGAATATTCGAGTATATTAATTTCGTTCCACCTGAAACTCGTGTCCCTATACAAACGATCTTAAATCACGTGTAATTCACACGATTATCACGTTCCTGGCGACGCACGCCCCTCGCAACACTGCAACCACGAATAAAGGAAAAAGAAAAAAAGAAAAAAAGAAGAAAGAAGAAAGAAGAAAACATCGAAAGCAAAATGAAATCGTCGAGTGAACGAACGCAGAAAGTGTTACACCTTACACGTTTTAATTCGTCGTTAATGCAAAGTGCTCGATCCTCGTCGTGGCCGAGGGTGAAGGCTATTATCCGTCGCTGGAAAAATTCCAGGAGTTCTCGGTTCGAGGAGAAGGAGGGGTCGATTTTTCCGATCGACGCACTTAACCCCTTCTTGAATTGAAAAACGATAAACGCCCTGTGGATGATCGAGCAACGCGATCGAGTGACGTGTTATTCGGTCCGATGCAACACGGTCTCCCCTGCTCCTCTCCCTTTGCCGAGAAGAATTTCAACAGCTACGATTTCTTCTCGTGTCGGATCGATATCGACGGTGCAGGATATTTCAACGAAATCCGTAAAAAGTACGAGGCAGGCGGGGAGGATTATTTGAAAGTGGATAGGTTGAGGATTGGATAAGGTAGAAAGAAAGTGGGAATTATGGTTCTGGTTTCGAGGGGTTTCAATGGGATAGTTCTTAATGGGGTACGGTTGTATGGCGCTAGAGTCGCGGGGAGAATTGAATATATTATATTAAAGTGGAAATGGCTTGAAGACCAAGTAGTTTCCAGTGGAAAAGTAAGACTGGAAACTGAGAAGAAGAGGATACGTTTCTTCTAACTATACGAAGAAATATAATCGATTTATTCCAGATTTATTTCTGGGGAAACAATAACGATACATCCGGATATTTTTTTAACAAACGCAAGATCTTTGCTTCGATGAAAAAATCTCAGTACAATTGGCGATATTTTCTTATCGAGGGCACGAGGGAAGAAAAATAAATTATCGCGGAATTCTGTTGTTGCACGATGTTCCATTGAATAGTACGGTGTTGAAGCGAAATTGTCAAATAAACCGTGTTTCTTCGTCTCGTTGCTTAACGTTGGTGAATATACAGCGCGAAGAATGTAGAACGATCGTAATTTATCATTCCAAGGAGGGAAATTATCTTCAAGAAAGAATACCCACTCTTCGCGGTGAAAAAGAAAAGAGGAAAAACACGATTTACATTTCTCGGGCAATTGCTCTTTAATCGATACGGTGTGCTACGATCGACTGGTCTTCCATCAAAAACAGGTGGAACGGCCGGGAATAACAATTTTCCGTAATGGCATTTGAATTCAATATCTTCATCGTGGCCGAGGAAGGAATATAGATTTTCCATAATAGCGTGCATCTGCTCGGCGAAAGAGAAAATACGCGAACCACCTTCAACTGTAGCGACATTTCAATTCGATTCGAATGCCAGAGACGTTCGAGCGACTAATCTTTTTTTCTTTACTGAACACTCCCGAGAGTTCTGAAAAAAAAAACAAGATAAATTAAACCGAGTATTCCGAACAAGTCCAACAAATGGAAATAAAGAGGAAATATTTCTATTCCTATAGAATCGTCGATAGTGCCGCAGCCGGAGTGTATTTAATATTATTTGAACACGTTTCGAGATGTTTGAATGTTTGAAAATCATGCGCTATACGGTTTCTTGGAAATATTATTCTTTCGATATCTTTGGAGATGCGGTGAGCTTCGTTTATTTATACGAGTGCTGGAATTCTTCTTTAATTTCGAGAAGATCGATCATTCGGACTTCGTTCAATGGAAGGGAGATGAAAAATACATGGTGGCAAGATAAGTCTGCATATAAACGTGATACAGGTGTAAGTCGAAGAGTGTAAGAGGTTAGAGAACTATTGGAATGCGAATATCGCGAAAAGGGATTCGATTCCTTAATTTACTTTAGGAAAATGCACCTCATATTTCCCGTAATATTTCTAGAAACATTTCGCACGAAAAACATTTCTCCCTTCCTGTTTCGTTCGCACAGAAATTGAAATACTTCATTTCGAACAGAGATGGCTTCGAATCCCATCGATTTAAACTTGGAACGAATTTAATATTCAAACATTTAAATTCCCGCATTAACTTTCCTAATTTCGCAGGATGAAAGCGTTGGATATGCTTTACGGGAAAACGACGTTATCGTACAACCTGGTATAATACATGATTTTGAAGTAACGGGGGATGTAAATAGGTGGATGTAGATTCGAGAGAAGCAATAGAATCTATGCTTGATAAGACGGTTGCAATACCAAGTGATCTGGATCCATTAGGTGCGAAATAGGTCAGTGTGAACTTATTGGGTTTGATATAGATGGTACAGGGACTTGGTGAAGGCGATACAAATAGCCTTGGAACCATTGGGCTAGATTTACGAGTAGATGAACTTTTCATTCCTAGGTAATTAATAGACCTTGGGGTGGCCAGGTAGCTGGGCAAGTATTTCCAGATGCTGAAAATTGTATCAACTCCGCAGGTCTAGAATATCCAGATGATCACGAAAAACTATGAAAAACCCTGACAATTCGGAGAACCAATTCGGAGAGCCCATCAAATGTAGAAAACAAAATCGGTAAATAAAAATCGTTCGCATCGGTCCATCGATGTGCAAATTTCGAATATATTGCCCCGAAGTTCCAATTATTGTGGCAACAATAAAACCGGATATCAAACTCGAACATTTTTTATGCGAAAACAACGCTGCCCAGCAACGGGACTTTGATACGTCGCACGTCGGTGAATTTGTTCAGTTCCGCAACCGGCGCGTCGTTCGGTTCTCGAATTACCCGAGCAATTACAATGAAGATACAAAAGTGCAGTCGCGTTATTAATCTTTCCGGCAAAGCTAGGTGTGACACGGATAAGAAAATTGCCACGGGAAGCTGGGAGCGGCGGCACGTCTCGCACGTTAAATCACGTTTCCGACTTTTATTATTAGCTCTCGCGCGCCGTTTGGAGGATACGTGACGCTTCACTTTCATATTCTACGAATTCACCGGCGTCTGAAAAATACGTGATCAACGAATGCAATCATTCGAATCGCAACAATCGAATGGCATTCAGATACTTTATTGGAAATTTCCCGGTGGAATTGATGAAAACAACGGGACACACGCGTACCGTCTATGTTGCGCGACGCGCGGTTAATTAAAATCGAAACGCACGGAAACGTCGAACTAAATGCCAGCGGCGAGGGTCGAACGATAAGGAACGGTCTCGCTGATAAGAGGGGCGTGGAAGTTTCGTGCAAGCGAGAACGTTAGATCTATCGATAATCTTAAACTTGGCGTTTTGATCGTCGAAATGCGAGGGAGAAACGGAAGAAAAAAAGGAGGAGCGATCGCGTCTTTATCCGACATTGGATTGGCGTGTTGAACGACTAGTTAACGCGAGCTTACCCTACAGACGTTCTCTTTCCTTTCATATTACACTACTATATTTAACAATTCGGTCGGATTAACACGATTGCGTTGATTTCCTGTTAATAATAATAATAATAATAATAATAAGCACGATCGTGAACAGCGTTTATAAAATTACAAATCATTGAAATAATGCACGGTGGTCGAAGATTTACTAGAAGCACGCTTGTGTCAATGGAATAACCGAAGGCACGCCTGAAAATTGTTTTCCATTGTTTTCCGGATATCGGTGGAAAAAAGATCTCGCCGGAAGCGTCCATCGAAATTCTTCGTCCATGGAATCCATGGAAATTCAATCATTTCCCACGATCGGATTCTCCATGGACGCGGAGATCCGACAGGGCCGTAAAAATCGATTTCCACCGGGCGAATGAAACTTTTCTGATACGTTTTACTCTAACCGGTTTAATTATTACATTTGGTTGTCCTGCCTCGACGATTTGGTTATCTCCGCGGGCTCGACGGAAAACGCGTATTACTAATTCCCTCGGTGTACAAATAAGGGAAATTCGAAACGAGCAACGAGGTGTTTCAACATTTGAAAACGTTCAAATGGAAACGAAGATAACAGCAGCGATTTGCAAATTCGTCGGCGTGCCGTGCCATCTCGAAATTGCGGTCGGAAAAAAGGAAGATACGAACGGGAGAATTAAAAGACCAGCGAACGCATTGAACTTCGCCGAAGCGGAGTTCGACATTAAAATGTTTCGTTTACATAATTCGAAGACAAACTGGGTCAGACGCGTCGAAAAAGCCGGGAAAAGTGGTCGTGAAATTAGGAAACTAAAATTTTCCTGGATATTTTAGCGGAAAAGGAGAAACAGTGCAATACATCTTGCGCTACGCAGTTAAATCATTTATAGTTCTGCCAGTATTATACATATCCTACCGTCAATAATAGATAAGGATAAACCTATGCAACGGTCGAATACAGAAATAAAACGAAATAGAAGAATTACGGAACGCAAAGTCCCGAAGGGTGAAATAACTTATAGAAATTATCCCAATCGTTCAACGCGTAGGGAAATATTTGTCGTCCCTAATAGCTATCGATTCGCCCTTACCAACAATTTCTCTCGCTTTGCCCCGCCTCCTTTGCACGCGTGTGCACAATCAAAATATTGAAACGATTACTTAATCGAATCGCCCTTAATCCAATGCAGAAAAAAAATAGGTCAGACACGTGCTATCGGGAGAGCAAGGTACCGTGCCCGTTACGCAAGGTATACACCGAGCAGCGAAACAATTAAACAAATTGGAAAGGAATAATAAAGAAGGGTTGCAGAATAGATTTTGGGTACAGGGTGGCTCAGAACTCGGGGAACATCGATAACGTTAGAATTGATCGATTCGTTGTTTCGAAGCCACGTGAATTTTCCAGACGATCCGACATTTCCCAAGAATTCTGATCTCCGAATTCCAAACTAATCCACCCGATCGGATATGTTCCAAGAAATCTGGGTTACGAATTTCAGGCGGGGCAAACTCTATGCGAAGCTTGCCGCCTCGCTAATTGGGACACCTGTGTATTCCGTATTCGTCGCACATTTGTCAATTTTCATCAACGCTGGATGATGGTAAACTGTGCGAGCATCGCGCATTATCGTGCTGTTTCCTTTTAAATATTTGCACGAATGACGTAGACGATATAAATATTTAGACGCACAATCCAGGAACGCCGCCGGTCGTCGGATTTCTTTTTCCTCCTATCTTTTTCTCCCCCTTTTCTCCCCTTTTTCATGTTTAATTACCGATTTTAATGTTTAATTAAATCGAACGTCAACGAAGCGTATATAACGTGTTAAATTGATGGCAAAATATCACCAGTTCCACATTAATTGGCCAGGCTGGCAACGACCGAGCAGGCGCATAAACGTGTCTATTAATATTATAAAATTGGTCAGTGTATATCCGAGAAAGGAATATTCATTGGACATTGATATCATGGAATACCGAATTTTCGTATGCTTCGTGAGAAGCCTTTTTTAAATTCTTTTTCGTTTCCCTTTTTCGTGGAAGAGCTGGAGCGCTCGTGCGAACAGAAGAATTAATGCTGCACTTGAATTTCATCGAAGAAAAAATACACTCGGAGTTAATAGTGGAAAAAAAAAGGGAAGGAAAATTGTCCACGATGTTCCACATATTCTGTTATAACAAGATCTTCGCGCATTACAATATGAAATAATGAAAAATACGTCGACATGAATTTTTTTTGTTAATTTTCACCCTCTCTTTCGCCAATAATAAATTCGGATGGCTCTTATTATCTGAAGAGCGAAAAGCACTACTTTTCAATCAATTTTTTTTTTTACTTAAATAGTATTCACAATGTTTTTATTACGCAATGCATTAATTCAGTAAAATGGAACAGTCAGAAGAGTTCGTGTGTGAAGTAGCTGCAGCGAGATACGAATTGTAGATAGAAATCGGAGGCGCGACGTACGAACGTGGAAGAAGAAAAAGGAAAGTGTCTTTTAAATGCACGTCCTTCGAAAATACCTGTTCAAGTATCGATTTCTTTTATTCTACATATTTAGAATACTGGTGGACCATTCTTAAACAATAGCGCGGAGCAATCGAATTTGTGAAACGATCAAGTACCTGCACAGGGCAGAGATGCGACTCATTTTCTATAATAGACACTCGTGAACTCTCGACTGAAAAGATTGTTAAAGCCACGACGGGGGTATAAAATTAAACGGCAAGTCCTTCTCGAAAATCTGTCACCCTTCGGGATATTCACCGACCAACCCCCAAGAAATTACGAAATTCAACCATTACAGGTACACCAAACTCCCAAACATATTTCACAATCAAAGGCGTCCATAAATCTCGAACAACTACGCCAGCTAAGATAGCCCATTAAAATCCCCATCAGCAGCACTGAACGAAACAGTTGCGGCAAACTAATTACGTCCCCGAGACGCGCAACCATCCCTCGTATCATCGATAAATAAAAAAAAATAGAAAAAAACAAAACGTATCACCCGCGCTTACCCAATCACTACAGTGATGAAAGAAGCGTAGGACGATCGCTCGCGGTGGCGAGTAAAGCAAAAACAAAATGAATGACGTGTCTGTGGGTCGCGTTGAATGTTAATAAAAATTGAGCCGCGCTTACCCAAGCACTAGAGGTAAAAAAAAAAAAATTACAAACACCGTCGTATCGACGCAAGAATAATTCACGATCTCGTAACGGCGCAGAGAACGAGGGTTGCAACCACGACGGGCAAAGTCCTTACGGAAGGATCGTCGCGGGCTGACTGACGTTTCACCCTCCGGTTCTACCTCTGTCTCCGCCACCCAGTCAAGCTTTTCCTCCCTCTCACGACCCCGGAGAACACCGTTGCCACCCCGCCAGGAGACTCCACCCCCAAACGGCCAACGTGTGTCCAACAGAGAGAGGACTCTGTGACGCAGATGGACGTTGTCATAGGATGTGGCGGGGGATAAAATGGACTCCACCTCGCCATTACCTTTCAGGGGGATGCGTTTCGTCGGCGGAACTGGTCTAATGGAATTCCTTGTGTTTACCGAATGTTTGCTTGTAGGCGAGATAGGGCTGTGCGCTGGGACGAGTGATGGATTGATGAAACATTTTCTTCCGAACGGAGATTATATCTGTGTAATAGAGATTATGGATATTTCGCGAGGGATGGGTTCCGTTGGCAGAGGACTGGACGGAACGGAATTTCGGTAAGGAAATTCGGATCGTAAGGAAGTTGGATCTCGCAATAGTAATAACCTGCTTGTTTCTCGTTTCGTTCTCCCGACGATATTCTAAGTATTGTACTCGAGGGACACATTTAATTGCCCGGCGAATTTTACGTCGGTTACCGCCAGTGAATACGCGAAAATTTCTTCACAAATTTCGAACGGTTAATCAAAATCGACCGCAGCCATGAAAATGATGCAAGAAATAGTGGATCTACCACTTACCCCGCATTCGTGAATGCCAGCATTGTCATTCGCGCAACATCCATAAATAAAATATCGAAAGGCTGATACTTTGCCGTGGAAACGTCACGTGTCACTGTTTCGTTTTCAAGCGCTCGACCGTTCACGTTCACAATAAAATCTACCGCAACCCCGGTGGCTGCGACGAAACCCAACCGGAAACGAACATGCAGTTCCCAAGTAGAACGTCTGTCTGCTCTACATAGTCGGGCAACACTACTGAACTGGTTGCATCGCTCGAAGGAGCACGACCGTTTCCAGGCGCGTCAGATTTTATGGGACACGTCGAGGATCGGAAAACGGCGTACGCCTTTGTTCTATTCGCGAAACGCGCAGCTTGATACGCGGGCGGTAATTTTCATTTAACGGAGACGGAGGCGTTTGCGGTGGTGCGCGTCGCCACGAAAGAACGAAAGAAGACAAATTTCCCTATATTTTCTCTTTTTCCATTTTTTCCGTTGCTGTTAGCAAAGGCTCCGTACGTGTTCAGTTCGACAACGTAACGCCTGATCAAAGTCCGTAACGTTAGCGACAGGTAAATTACATTGGCAGAGCACAGTGCGCGCTGTTCCGAAGTCTTTTTTTATCATTGAATAAACTTTACGACGAGTCGAGGTCTTCTGACCTGGTTCCACGTTCGTTTGTTTACTTCGAGGCGACTGTAAATTTAGACAGCAACGCGCTGGAAGATAAAGCAGGTGATTCGTAGACCGATCGGTCGATCGAAATGTTCCACGAAACGAGCGATTCGGTTCGAAAATTAATCGGTTCCGTTTGGACGGAAGAATGAAACGGGGAAGAAAGTTGGCGAAATTATCGAACGAAAGTTTAGCGCAATCAACGTAGCGACGGTCTCAACGAAAGTAAATGCTGTACATAGCGACAATCGAAATTAGATCACGATTGTTAAATCTTTGCCTGAGTGTATTACAGATATATTATTGAAAGTGTATCAGGCCGTTTGATATGGGTCGTTTCAGTAATGTAAATTTAATTACCATCAATGTTTAATCCTTGGAACTTTTATTCTTCAGTCAAGATGGATCCTCTACTATCCACTCTTCACTTTGGCCTAATTTCCGACCCCAATTACCTACTCTAAACAACCCCATTCTGGAGATCAATTTCCCAGAAATGAAGTAACCGCTTAAAAAAATGTTGCACTCGATCTCCAACTGCACGAACAGTTCGTATTCCTATCCCTGCACAACCCCCCCCCCCCCTATTATTGCCAGATATAACAGGTCTTCAATCAAAACACTATTCAAACGAATATCCCAATATCACTCTCCACATTTCACAACGCGAATGCTCTCTAAATATTTTATACATCTTCCAAAATTGTTTTATTCGAATAATATTTCCACCTTCAAGTACCCCCGCTATTTTTTTACCAAATTTTTCTTACAAAATGCCGTGCACGCGAGCGACAAGATCGTCCTGTTCGGGGAAGGTCGCCGAATGGTGTGGAACAGGGCACGTCTGCAACGAGGAGGGTACAAGAGGGTGGAAGGGTGCATAGCGGTGAACGAAGATGCCTCTCTGTGGTGAATCGAAAAGGCAAAAGGGAAGGGTGGAGGGTTGGTCGATGCCGCAAGGTCGTTCAGTATCGACGGCCTTTCCGATCTCCTTCTACAGGGTGTCTCGAGGCAATCTACCCTCCGGCCTATCGATACAATTCGTTAAAGTGCAAAAGTCTGTGTCTCGACGTTCCACGACGTTCCACGACGTTCCGAGTCGCGCATGAATAAGGATATCTTACCTGAAACTGTGTCAGTCGAAAAAACGATTTTCAAGGACACCTGGTTGCAGCGCGACGTACAACCTTTTGTCGTCGTTGACCTATTTAACGTATCCTATCCTATCCTATCGTTTAAGCGTATCCCATTTTCCAGCCTACACGCTCCGCGGGGCTCGCGAAATCGAGGATTTATTAATCTCGACCAGTATCGCGACTCGGTATTGGATTCTTCTCCTCCCCTCCTTTTTTTTCTTATTCTGGTCAAGGAAGAAAACGGTACGTTAGGAGGTTCTTCTAGCCCTAGAAGGGGAATCCGATGATTCTTAGAGATCCTGAATTTGATTCTGAAACTTCTTTTGTGACCGGGTAGAGTCGCACGTGAAATGTTTCGACGCACGATTTTATTTTTCACGATTCCCGTGAGTAACTTGCAATCAACCATGATAGATTTCATACGTGAATCTTGATTGCATCGAAGGAGCAAATAATGCGATGTATTTACAACGCGGCTGTGTTTGATACATTTGCATGCGAGATTTCATGACTGTTATCAGGCTGGCTTGCTTGCGATGTGCCCGCGGCTAAATAATAAGTCCACGGGGGAACAGAGAGTTTCCAGGAACATAACCCTCCGCTTATATTACTTGGACCGGTGAACCGCGTGTATATCGCAGAGGCTGGGCGGATTTCGTAAAATCTTCGCGAAAGCTACTTTGCGAAAGAAGAAGTCCCTAATCCTGACAAACCTGAAACCTGCAGTTCCCTGCGCATACGTATATCACTTTACCAGCTAGATTCCCCCCCCCCCTCCCCCGTTTCAAGCTTCCCGACGTAATTCCACTTTAACATTTCTTTCCATTCGGTCATCCGCAGGAAATTCAAGAGAAAATCCGACAAACTTCCCCGAACCTCTAAACACGCATTAACGTTTGCGATTACGGGTAAAGAAAGCAGGGGGGGAACGAAAATAATGAAGCAATTCGTTTGTCGTCGGGATTAGAAAAATGTCACTGCAGTAATTGGACGGAAAAACAGTCGGCAATTTCGAGGGCGACGCGTTACTTTCCCTTGCATTATTCGCACGGGTGAATTATTCGGCTCGACGTGGGGATCGCGACGTGTATTTAACGCGTTGACTGCCGTGGGGGTCACCGGTGACCGGCGACGCGACCAGTAGTAAAGATACACAATTACAGTAAACATTGATACTGATAAAATTGTGTAACGAGTAAGAACTTTGGTAATATCCCGTCGATATTTTCTTTATCCATGAATTCATTTTCACTTCGTCGTTGATTGAATTTGCTTTCTTCGAAATCGTCAGTCGGTGTTATTATACAAAAAATTCATTCAAAAAAGTTCGTTCAAATGTAATAGAACAATAACATTAGTGCCAACAAAACTCCATCGACCGAGTGCGCATCTGCTCTCCCGAAGAAAGATGCGGGAAGAAAATATTCATTCCCCCTAACGATCCCCCAGGTCGAACCGTACCTCTAGATTACACTAAATGATTCCGTTTACCATTGGGAGGTTGCGAAATGAGAGAAACGTGCAAACGGAGGACGGGCGGAAGAGCTATCTAGGGTGCATAGGTGCGAGAACGAAGTGCGGCGAACCAAAAAGAAATAAAGAGGCAGGGCCGTTGGAAAGAAAAGTAAAGGGAAGAGAAAAAATCGATCCGGAGAACAAGAGACGGAGTAATCGGAAGAAGGAAGAAGGAAGAAGAAAGAAGAGGCTCCAAAAAACAAAAAAGGGGTAGATCGTGTACAAGGCCATCTCTAATGAGAACTCGAGCGATTTTCCATCGGGTTTTTCAAGCAAACGAAGGTCGCGACCGAACCACGGAAAATGAGGAAACGTGCATAGAGAGGAGAGGACAATTTCTGGGCGCCGTGGGATGAACGAGACTAGATGATAAAAGTGGATGGGTCCTGGCGAGAAATAATCAGCCTGAGCGTTGCTATCATTATGCATGTGCTGTTGCATCGGGGTTCAACGTGTCTGGAAAGCATTGTTTCCTCTTTCAGCCGGTTGCACGACTCAAGGGCAACGAGACAATGGATTTCAGTCTTCGATTCGAGCCCGGTACTTTTCTTTTTTAACTTCTGCGTGTGCGTGCGTGATGTTGAATTTTTTAAACGTACTGTTAAATGACGCCCAAGGGAAATGTGCGACGTTTAGATACGCGCTGATAAAATTGAGGCTCGTAATCGAACGAAGCTGAATTTTTTTAATCGCAGAACTGAAAGGGATGGAGGTTAATTTTCTGTTTTAATGGATGGAAATGAAGAAATTAGGATATTTATTAACTGCGATACACTATAAAAATTTATCTCCGCGAAGATTTACACAGGTAGAATATTAAGAATAGGTGGTGGAAGGTTTTAAAGAAAAATAGTTCATTCGCATCTGGTAGAAAGGGGGAGAAGTGTGCAAGAATTAATACGGAAGTAAACGCCGACATTAATCGGTATGCTCGTGCAAAGAAATGTTCATTTATCAAATGTAAGCGTTCGCTCCTGTTCCCCAGTGTATTCCAATAATGGCAGACAAGCGTGTATGAGTCGACGGACAAAGGAGCGCGCACACCGTAAATAATATGCAATTTCACGTCGCCTAATTGATATGACTTATTACGCAAGTGGCACGATTCGAACGGATCGCATCGAACAATTTAACAAGTATCATTTCGTGGCCGTAGGAGACCCATTAGATATAATATTTGGCTGAAAAACTCTGCACAACTGATCACATTCCCCAATAATGGGAATATAACAGACACGCGCGTGCACCTTAACCAACGATTCGGTCTGCCTTTATAAACATCGACGAACCTTTTATCAATTATTTTTAGCATTTATCCGACGTTTCATACAATTACGAGAACCCGAAGATATTTATCGCAACAATATACGCGCATCCGCGATAAGCGCAACCCCAATAATTACAATTCTTTCAATTAGTTATCTGTTCTTTCCTGTCATCTATATCGAAGTCTGGGCAATTCTGGGCCTGTTTATACCGCTTAAATCGAGCTACGTTTAACAACAGAGAAATGCGAAACACGCCGATGAGCAAGCACAACGATTCACCTAACCGCGGTTAGATATGCAACCGTGTGCGCGTGTGTCTAAGCAAATGAGCCACAATCTGGTGCAGGGAATCGTGACGAAACAGAAATTGGGTAAAATGCGTGCCTTATCTTTCACCCCTTTTCATTTATGAAACCGACACAACAGTCCGCTGGGTTGCAGCGAAATTTCACCCCACCGTTCCTATTGTACAATATATCTTGTCATCGTTCTATCGTTCCATCGTTCCATCGTTCCGTCGGACAAAAGGATCGATACCATTTACAAAACACCATTGGCGACGGAATATTCGAAACGCAGGGAAAATATGGACGATGAAATTGTGCAGATGCAGGTAGCTAACGATAAAAGTTTCTTGGGCGACGCGTTCACCGGGAGTCTATCCTCCGGTGGAAATAGATTCAAGTACACGGTCACTCACGGTTCGTTTAGAATTTATGCATTGACTACATACGTTTATCAAGGCTGGCAGGCAACGATCCACGCGTGAGACGCATGAACGGTTCACGCGTCTACGTGGTTTCACAGAAAGTCGGAACTGTTGCTTGCGCATGCTGCTTCCGATAGGAGATATTATTAATGAGATGGGATACTTTTGCTGAATTTAATCATGGGTTAGCGCCGCGAATGTTTTAACATTTTAACTCGTTGACTGCGGGACGATACAGACGACAAAGGATATCGTAGGTTAAGATCGATATATATATATATATATATATATATATTACATTCCTGCTGTCAACGTATTAGAGGGCCGATAACGGAGCATCGATCGAAACACTGATTAAACGAGAAATTTAGTTATTACTAACAGGTAAATTAGAGCATATTTACAACGTTGAGGATGATACGTTGATTATTTGGTAAATTGTTTATGCGATGCACACAATACATTATAAATAAATCAGTTTTATTTGGTATAAAGGATGTCGATATGTCAGGATTAATAGAAATTAACTAATCGATTGCCCTTAATCATTTTTATTCTGAACAACAACAACGAAACATTCTTACATATTCTTTCATGCAATATTTGAAACGACTAAGCGACAAACTTACCGAACATTTCAATTATCTGTACAAAATCGATGTTTCTCGAAATAGTGCATAAGAGATTTATCCGGGTGAACCGGATGCAATACGTATTCACGCCGGGATGGCGAAAAGAGGGACGCAGAAGCCATTCGAACGTACTTGCATACCTGCAGCAAGGGTGATAGTGTAACCCAGATTACTTTATCGCGTTAAGCGCGTCGCGATGACAGTGTATCCATAGGTGTGCATAGTTAGGTGGAAAGTTGTAGCAACGTTAACTGGGAACCAGGCTGATGTGGCAACGCTAATGGCTGCCAGTTCAACCTGCGTCGCGAGAAACATTTCCAGCACGGAAAATAGCTTGGACTTTTTGATCGATCTCTATCGTACGAGAGAAGGCTGTTGCTGGGTCAATTTGTGTGTGCGCGGGCGCACTGTGTCGCACGTGGTCCTAGTATGTATGCAATATCGCTCTCGGATCCTCCAATTATAATTACTTAAAAAACAAAAAAAAAAGTACGGGGCATAGAGCCGCCAAATTTATACTCCAAATTTATTACGTACAACAGGCTGACCCGTGTTCCTGACCTTTGGTGGGCCTTGAATCGTGATAACCTTGCACACATGTATATAGAACTATGGTTCCGTTTGGACCGTCCGTGATTCCAAGCAGTTTCGTGAATTTATTGAAATTTCCAAACTATTTTAAGAGCACGCGACAAGATAAAGGAGCTCGTACAAACAGCGGCGACAGTGTACGCCGACGCTGCTTCGTAATAAGTGACGTCAGGCGTCTATTAAATATGTCGGTTGACGCGTATAAAACAAGAGGGAGAAAGAAACTGCGTTCCACTATGATCGTCAACCATAAAACTCCAGTACAAAGTTTCCATTTTTCTCCGTCCACGTGACAATTGGAAAATTGCAGCGTATTTCTCTACCGCTCTGTTGGGACGAAGCTGTTACCGGCCGGGGCGATTTTTCCTCCCGAACGAAAGCAGTCAAAATACGCGAAACGTTGGAAACGGACGTCGTGCAGCGAATAACGCAACTGCAGCGCGAGCATAAAGATGCGTGGGCCGAGTTTCGTGTAACGCGAGCAAATATCGATCGGTCGGCAACGAGGGGCCTCGCCGCCTAAAGCGGGGAATACTATAATCCTAGAAACACTACAACGTCCAGGAAGAGAACGTCGAAGTAGCGAAACGAAGCGTAGAACGATCCCTTCCGTGTGCTCGCAATGCAGCGAAAAATTGGCCAAGTGACGAGCCGTCAATTGATCTATAAAGCCTGGCAAGAAATTTATTGCCCGTTCTTTATCACGCGAAAGCATCGTTGGTCGCTAATCGCGCGTTGCTGTAATTCACCTTCAATGCAGGTCAGATGCCACCACTGTCATGCTCGGTGCACTGCTGTACGTGCGCTCGTGTTCGTGTACGCGTTAGGGCGACGCAAATCTACAGGAGTCCCCACGTTCAAAGCACACCGATATACATACCCGTAATTTGCCCATTCGTCGAGCAGTTACGCCGACGAGACGACACGCATATAACGTCTTCTAAAGAACGATCAAATGAAACCTGCCCTTAGAACGGGAAACTCGAGTTACGCCACGGCTCGAGTACTTGTCGCGAGCAAGAGGTCCTCATTTGCCAGTCAAAGCGCGAGGGAATCTTTAAAGCGATGACTTGCAAGGTCACGACGAACCCGGGAGAACGGTTTAACTTTATTGTCCGTTCTCTCTTTCTCGTCGTTGTCATTCGCGACGAGCGAGAGAAACAATGCTCGCGCTCCAAAATAGCATTCCGTCCCGGGCAAAGAAAATCGACATCATCCGAGCGTGTCAACGAGAATGAAAGTAAAAAAAGGGAAAAAAGAGGGAGAGAATATTATAATATTCAAGTGCAAGGTTGTGGCGACTCGTGAACGTTTCGAACTGTCACTGGGCAGCCGTTTCACGTTCGGCCACCTTTGCATACGGAAGACCGATGTAATGCAGCTGACGTTAGCGCCGAGGGGACACGGTTAAATGGGATATCGATTGAACGTATTAATTATAATGGTCACTTACATTTTCCCGTGATCCGCCATCCGGTTGGTGGTAGATCAGCAGAGACGTCGCCTTCTCGAAACTGCTCCGTTTAGCCCTCGTGTATGCAGCTTGTATTCGCACCTTATTCGACAGCACGAAAGACCACTGACGTTACAGAAACGAATTGTGACGGCGCGAAAAGACGCCACGACGATCACGAGGCAAGATCGAGAGGTGTAGACGATGGCATAGGGCCGGCTCGTTGGAGGAAAAAGTAAGAGGAACGTTTGCCGCGTGTGCGACGCCGCTTGTTTCGTACTATGTATTCGCCGCTGCCTCTTTCGCTGTCTCGTTCCTTCTTGGAGTCACCGAGCTTCCGATGTCGCGTGAAATAAACGACTACACCGTGATCGATTCACTCCGACACGAACACCCGTCACGCGTTTTCCACGGCGCGAAATACGCGTCAACTATTTCCCAGGCAATAATAACACCGCGCGAACGAAGAAAGTTTTTTTTTTCGACGAAAATGCAATCGCGGACAATCCAGCACACCCGGCCCAGACTGTCATCGATTGTTGACGACCGCCCTGGCTGATCGTGTCTGCTAATGGCGTAAGTGTAGCGCCATCGTGCGATACCTGGCGGAAGCTGTACGCGTACAACACAACAAGTGCAATTACTTCGTCGACATGCCGGCGAGCTGCATCAATCATTGGGGGGCCATGAATTAAAGTCACAAGTACGAGCCACGATCAGCAATAGGTGTGAACCTTATTCCGTGTCAGGTTCATTTATTGTCAGCAATTGAACAATTGAAATTATTATTCCGGACAACTGGATGCAGTTACAGCAACGGGATATTTTTGCCTGTGTACCTTATTCTCTTCTCTTTCGTTTGATACCTTGTTGATTAAAAACCAATAATCACGAGCCGAGATATGAATTTAAAAATTTATTTTAACATCATTGCCGAAAAATACGCGTGGCTCCATCTCGTGTTTGCCGCACCTCGAGCAGCTTTCTGCACCTTCAAAACCAACATTCTGAATTGCATCGTTAATTTAAATAATTACGTTTTTCTCAGCTTATAAAGGGTATTTTTTTATCCAGACCGTTCTTCAATTGAAGCTGAAAGAAGTTTGAAGAAGAATTAAATGAATTTTAATTTTTTTTTTTTTTTTTAAATTGATGGTTACGCCAATGGGAAACTGGTGAATTTACGAGGAAATCGAGATTAATTTGGTATTACGACAATGCATCGTCGCAGCCTTGCAAGGACGTTCCCACGCGTATCGCTTACTCAGTAGTAGTATTAGCGTACGCATTTCTAGGAATTTATATTGGACACGGTGTCAACCCTCATTCATATTTCGGCAGGTTCTTTAAACGGCTGTAACTCGGCTAAGAATTATCGGATCGAAGTCGAAAAGAAGCTAAATAATCAGCGCGACGTGCAATCAATTCTGTAAAGTGCCTATTAATTAGTGTTTCCTTGTTTATAAAAAATAAACAACGCTTGGAGCCGTTGTAAATCGTTTCTTGTCGCGTAGCAGCATCCTTTACCTTCGTTTTCAGCACTCGGTTATTAATCTAGCGCCTCCTGAAGTCGGGATAATTGAAACGACCCAAAGGGCATTTTTGTCGATTCTTTAGTTGTTTATAACTTTTGAACGACAAATGCCATATTGTTGGAACTGGCGGAGAAGATAGCTATGGTTCTCGGCTTCAATCCGAGACCGATCCGGATAAAAAAATATCCATTGCAAGGTGAGAAAAATGCGATCGCTTGAATTAAATTAACGACGCAATCTAGAAAATTGAAATTGGTTTCGAAGGCGCAGAAAGCTGCGCCAGGTGTGGCAAACGGAAGATGGCGCCACGTACTAGATTCTTCACTACCTGTGCGGCTCCCGCGCTCCAGTATCATTTCCATGTCACTCGCAACGTTACCGATACATTTTTACAACATTTTTATCCCGGTTCCTGGTGATTATTTTTTAATCTATGAGGGGTCAAATGAAAGGTAGAAGAGTGAGCTACTCGCATGTAATTGTGTCGTTGTTTTAACCGTATCCAATTTCACGTAATTATTATTTAAATTGTTGAATTGTTTATAACAAATCGATCGCGCGTGGAATATTATTAATACCTGGGGGAAATTGTAGCTTCGATTCCTAACTTTAATGTAGGTAATTTGATCACCGATTTGGCTCTCCTGCGTGCCAAAATAATCGCATTTCTTTACACCTTCTTTAACCAAATTCAGTTGCCTCGCATTTATATATACTCACACAATCGTATCCCTCTTGCACTCTCTATTTCGTACCATATGATAAATGCATAATTACGTCTTACATAATTTCACAATCCCCTGTTATTATAAATACAAGAAAGTATTTAACGGCAGCCAGGACGTGTCTAAACATATGATGAATTACATGCGTACAGAACCATAAATATTGGAGTGGAACCGATATTATCGTACTCGTTTTTAAATTTCCGGTCTAGCTGGCGGTACGGGCTTGCAAGTAAAATAAATAGCGATCACAATGTAACATGTATTAAACCGCTTCTTATCTCGTGGCATTTAAGCGTTAGTATCTCTCGCAGTTCTGCTCACGCACAAAAGCAACGTTCGCCCGAAACATTTCCTGCACGCTTAAATCTTACTCATTCTCGATAGTGATATGACTAATTGCAGCGATAATCGTAACATATAACGCGACTTGCAAACGGCTTTTTTTTGCAATTACAACGATAGTCCGCAACTTCCTCGGATTATGTACGTGACATAGAAGCGTTCACTTTTGCCTTGCTTGTTAAACGCACACAGCAATTGTCAGCAATACTTAATGCGTATTACAGATTAAAGGATTCTACAGATATCAAGCTGATCTCATTAACCGACTGAATACGTACATGGAACTAAATCTTTCACCGCGAACGGACATTTTAATTTTGATGCTCAGGTCAAAATGATGGCGCGAGCAATGTACGCGTATAACTTCGAGATGGGAATATTATTACCGAGGTTCCTACTGCTTTGCATACAATAGTTTGTTGGACTAGACGTCCCGCCGAATACAAGAACAGCACGCTATGCACGCTGTTTCTCCGCCCTTTAGTCGCGTATGAATACCAAAAGGAGATGAACGAAATTTAACCTCGCCACCTTAAAATTTATAATTCCGTTCTGGCGACCGACTGTTTACGCCCACGTACGACGAGCACAAAACACGCACCTCCTACACTTCAAAGGCTGTCGACCGTGGCTGTATTAAACGGTTTCAGTTAACAGCTTGTCAGATTTTGGTGGATTTAGTAATTCGTGACTGATACATTCACGGAAATTGTAATCCAAATTATCGGCTGTAATTCGAAAAGAAAACTTCGCTCCGCTATTTACTCGTATCTCTATAGCAAACTCATGCTCCCCAGCAATGAATGCAATCGTAACGACCTTCGCAATTTACATTCTTGCCGGTGCTTCCAACGAAATCAGTTTCTCAGGCAGAAACAATGCCTTTGTTACTTTGTTCCGTTTTTTCCATCAGTTGCTGCATTACCTTCCTCCTTAGTCGTTAACCTTGGCGGGTACAAAAAGGGATAACCGTGATAAAATAATTTCAACTTTGACTTCCTGTTCGTTGCAATAACTACGCCAAACAGTAACACCCTGCCGAATTTCAATCCGACAAACGAAACAAATCCTTTCCCTGAATAACTTATGTTCGCGTACACGCGTGCCGTTGCGTGTACGTAGTTATTGCGATACAAGAATCAGATTGATTGGCAATATGCGCACGTATGTGGCGCAAAAGTTGCATACAATCGTATTGTTTTCGCGGCCACCGGTCCGAATTTGTTAACCAGCCTGTCTGCTGTACATATACAGATACGGCTTTATCTCGCACGTTTGCAAACAGCACAAACGGACCGAAACGCACGTGCGTTTCGCAAGGGACAACGGGATCGGGTGTTGACTCATTTCGCGCAATTTCGTTGCTGCTTCGGACTTGCTCTGCAGCTGCCGAGACCGAAGGAGCAGAGTCCACGTGGTCGCGAGTCGCGATCCGCTATGGAACGTATTGTTCGCAAATTGTTCGCAAATTGTTCGCAAACTGTTCGCAGCGACTGCACACCGGCATGGAAAAAATAAACAGACAGGGCGTATGTGGATTAACCGAAATGTTAATGCACGTGCACCTAATTCGCCTTTTTCCGTATTTCGTTGGAACAGTTTAGGTCGACACGCTATTTGTGTATAAGCTGTCTGCATTCCAGTCTAGCAAGCACCGATATCCGTATATTCGGGGGCATTATCGAGACGAAAGTGATGGACGGGCCAAAAAATTAAATTAAAGAATGTAGAATACAACTGGGGAATATGTACTGCGAACTGGTCGTAAATGGGCAGACAATTGATATCGGGAAATGTGTGGATACTGCGTTGCAAATTGGTTCGCTAATCGTTATTTATAGTTACTACTAAAATAGCTGTTTCTTTTTTATCCGTATTATACGTAGATAAGATAAGGGAAGGAACTTGAGCTGGTGGTTGCGTCAGTAAAACATCGCCGTTTCGATTCTTAAATACGTACTTACGTGTTGATATCGTGTACGCCGTGCAACGGCACATGCGTCCCTCCCGATTTTTTCATTAGGAAGATCGGTGCGTGATTTGCTAGCCTCGAAAATACATGCCATGAACGCGGTTTAACCTACATTCCCTCGGAGAATCAGCCGATCGCGAAACAGGCAAAACAACGAGACTCGTGTGTTCCCCGCGCACAATGTGAGGCACATCGGGACGGCATCGATGCGCGAAACGGCAATGACATTCCATGGCGTCGTAATTTTTCCAATCGGGTAACGTTTCAAATGTGGCTGTTAGGCCGAGGCCTTGGCTATAGGCAGAAGTTAGCTCAAGGACGTCAGCCGCCCGTCTATTCCAATTTCATCATGGTGTGAAGCTAAGCAGGTGAATGTCAGCCCCTTGCGCCTTGCGCCTCATGCCCGTAATGAGACATATCTTTCAAGCATAATCTTATCCTCGTTATATAGGTCTGATTAGGTGAAAAACGCGTATTAGAAAAAGCAATTGCAGTGGAACTGAAAAAAAGGCAGTAACTAAATCGGCTAATTGCATCCGGTTTAGTATATGTATGCTTATACGGGCGCTGCAAAACGATTCTTCTAAAACACAGGTAGACAGGTAGACAGGCAGTGACCTGTAGCAACTTTTACGATCGTGCACCACCCTGCCTTCGTCCACGCCAGAATTCACTCGGGTGTTTTCGCACTGACGGCAATAAAAACATGTTTGTTTTCAAGTGCCGAAGACCTACCTCCACCCCAATACCATCCATCCTATTTTGTGCAGAAACGTTTAAGGTCGCTTTACGATAGCCTCTCTGCTTGCTCTTGATTCTCAACAGTTGCCTCGGTATTGCACAAATAAATCGTTTAGCTTTCCTTTTCACCCTATCGGATCGGCGTGTTGGAGTTCACGGCTAATCATGCATAATGCAATACCGAGGTCGAACGATACTGCTAACCCAGCTTCCTCCTAGATCTTGACAACTCGAGCCGGTCAGGCGGGGCACCTGTACGCATCGGTGCTGATTGCGAGAGGAAACGGCAGGTCGTGGACCGTCTAGCCATCCAAAGGTAGCAGGTTAAGACACGAATATCCGACATATCAGATCGGTGAGTCAGGCGTCTTGTTCGATATGTTCCGGCTACCCCGTTCACCGCCCACGCGACCTGCCGCGTGAGTCACCGACGATTCTTGGAAACGGAGCGCGGGTCTCGTTTGAAATTTTCGTCGCCAAGCGACGCCATTGCGGATTCCTTCAGAAACGATGTCTTCAAAATGTGTTAATCGCGGATTCTGGCATTTCTGGCGACAGTAGTGCCGGTTCGGGAAGATCACTCCAATGGCACTATCGATTACGCAATAACCACGCGTATCGCTAATAAGAGGGAGTAAGCTACGAAATGACTGTGCAACAATAATGAGAGTCGATCGGGGATAAAATTATGAAACATTTGTCGATTTGTTGGAGAGATACATGGATACTGTTCGGGTCCGACTGTTAAGAGTTACTTATCGTGTGATAAATATAATGAAGGTGAGATTAGAAAATGCTAAGTGTTTAATAATTTTTAGTTATCTCTGCGTACTTCGGTATTGTCGTTCCATATAAACAAAAATGTTTGATTACAATGTAAAAGCTAATCAAATATTATGCAAATATTATTTTACGCTAGAAAAATTAAATACTAGGATAAAACGAAACGTGCCATTACATTTGTTGCATCCGACCCGATTAATCAGTGCCACAGTCTGTACAAGTATTTACCATTTTATTTATTATTTATTACTATCACTATTTAATGACGGCGCCCCAGCACGTGGAACCCATTGATAATTCCCAATATTTCGTCCCTGCATCGTACATCGCGAACGTAGCGCACGGAGCACCGCGATTGGCTGCCTGGGAATAGCTAGTGACGTCATACGCGTTCGTGGAGACTCGGCGAGTAGAGAGAGTCGAGGCAGATCGTTGAGCCGAGGACCGAACGTGCGCGAACCGTGAGGTATTCCCCCACGATATGAGTCATCGGGCGCAGTTTCACACAGTTTCGGGCAAAGGAACCTGCGATCCGTGTGTGCTGCTTTCAAGTTCTCCGTAACGAGGTTCTTCAGTACCTTTTCAACCAGACAAGGGTGCATCTTTTTCGAAGAGGTTACAATACGCCGCGAACTCGTTCGTCGACTTTTCCTTTCGCGCGAGGGAACGGACCAAGCGTATAATCCCGTTGCGCCTTCACGACGTAAACATGAAGCTCGACGTGTCGGATGTACTTTACGATAGCTCGAGTGTGTCCAGCGACAGCGGGACGTCGCAAAGTTCTCGCGTCAGCCATGATTTTCTCTCCAGCATCGCGAATTCGTCCATACTACCAAGCAACGTGAGTACCGGTTCATGTTTTTCTTCAATTACTTGGCAAAAGAAATGCCACGTTCCCAGGGGAAAGGTTAGATTTCTTCGCGTGCATATGGCAACTTATGCAACTTGCGATCCATGCGTATGCGTGCGGCGCGTGTACGTGCCGCCCCGCCTCCGTATCTCTATATTGTTTGATAAGCTGCGTTCCCGCGATTCGCGGAGCGCGGTAATTTATTGGAACTATTCCGGCAGAAAGAATAATTGTATACAAACCTGATAGTTTGCATGCGTTACGTAACACGTGCTTCCCTCAATGAGTAAGCGTTATTTTGTTTTTTCAACGACGCAGCTCGTTGTTCGCGATAGGCTCGAACCTTACCAAGAAAATGGTAATTCTCTTCTAGAAAAGACATTCACGGTGTCCCGTTGCCAGCAATGAATTTTCCGTACAATAACTCGCAGATTTTGTGGAATACATCATTCGTACGTCGAACGACTTGGAAATAAACAAGCGCTTTATATTATCTGTCTTGTATTATATCGAGTTCGGATGCTTTTTCCTGGCACTTTGCGATCCGATAGAGAATTACCGATAAGAAAAGCTATCCGAGTTCGTTGAACAATACTAATTAATGATATTGTACTTGACAATCGCCAAGTCGGGCTGCGACCGTTCCGTCACACGAGCATGGTACACACATCTTCGAGATCTAAATTTATAAATCGCGTGGCGTCATCGCTAAACTGTACGACGTGAAAACATGATTTTCGATCTTCACAATATCCAGGCGAGTGTCGAGGAACGATTACGATAAGCATTGCGCGGATTTCGTCCGAGACAATAATGCCAATGCTTTAGTGTATTTCGCGAAATGTACATATTCAGATAAACAATTTTTTCATTTTTATATCAGCTAGCTAGGTATCCATTTGAGGTGCAGGTTGCGCATATAAGTATCGCCAATAAACATCGGAGTTACTATAGAATTAGCCAATGGCAGGCAGTCTTATACATTAACATCCATTCACTGATCTCTGCAGATCGATGGCTGTCGTTGCAACAGTGTTCGTGGTAACGATGTATGCATGAAAATATTCCTTCGTACAAAACTTAATATCGCCTCCTTAACTAACAGCAATTCGAAAAGAAAAACATTGAAATACGTAGTATGTACAAAGGAATTAATTTGTCATCATTCGATTTCGTCTGGACTAAAACTGCGCAAATGACTGATCAGAAAGCAACAACATACATTTCTTATCTAAAAAGAAAAACGACGTAAACCAGACGTGAAATTCCGAATACACCCTGCAATTCTTGCCAAGCTCTTTAGCAAAACAGGTTTCAGTGTCGGACACAACACGTATTGCGCGTTGACGACGAATGCCTTTATAGAAGAAAACGATTACGCTAATTTCCGTTTTCTTTTCCTTACGTCACTCTCCGCACAACAGGCTCGCATAAAAATGAAATTACGCGCCTTTTTCAACTTCCATAGAGCGGTGCACCAACGTGCACCTTAAATACCTTAAACATAATGATATACGCGGCCAGGGTTGTCGATTCCATGGAGGGATCAATGCGCGTCCCCATAGGCCAGTTTCCCGTTTCACCCCATGTAGAAATTCAGTGGCAGACGATAGTATTGATCTACTAGCATTTCGGCTGGCATGGCTTCAACTGTCTCTCCCCAACAGCTGTTTTATAAAGAACCCGTACACGACCACGTCGTGACAGCGCGGTCATTTAAAAACACGTGCGGCTGCACCAAACACACGGCACGTGTGCACGGAGTTTATAACGCATATACATATACTTGTACAGAAAAAGTACGTGATATGTACAACTATGGCTACCTCGCGCGCTCTGAACCATAGATTGTGCCGTGTGGCATACGTATACGTATGCATGTATGTATCAACTGCGTACCATTAATGTTACGACGAACAGATAACAGACCGAGCCAGCTGTTGTCGCTTAATTATCTCTGTCGCCATTAAGGGTTCAGCCGGAGAAATCGTACCGATAAAATGCAAATGTTTCTCGTTGCGGAGAAGGAACATTTGCGAATTGTGCGTCGGGGAAAAATGTGGCGTGCGATGGGACAAAAAATGGTCCGGCAAATTAGAGTTAGGGTGCGGGACTTTCTGTTTTATTTCTTTCGGGGGTTGCAGAGAGAGAGAGAGAGAGAGAGAGCCATGTTTGAATATTCCCTGAAGGGAAAGAAATGTTTAGGGCAGCTTATAGTGTAACCAAAAGGGAGACAGATTTTTGTTTCACTTGTAAGGAGTAAAGTTGGTCTTCAATTTTTTGTATCCTGCCTCCTTTCTTATTAGTCGTCATCAAAGAAGGTCAGATTCGTCAGGCTATAACTTATGGACGGTCGTTTTATATCAGTGGACTCAGGGAGAAAGTATCAACCGATGTCCTACACAAATTCTTGTTCACGCTTAACTGACGAGCACACTATTCTTTCAAATACTAGTATGCATCCCGCGGAGAAAGACATCGGACAGTATCCGTGCCCCTTGTACTGTTTATCGGCAAAGAAGCAAATAGAAACCGTAGAATAGTAGAATACAGCCTGGTTGGTGGCATTATCTGTTACAAGCGCATCTGGCTATTCTTCGAAAGCAAAACTTTTCGATTCGTCAACGGAACGTGCTGTGGTGGAATCGGTAATCGTTCGATCGGCAGCAAAGTCACGGAGGTGTAATCTTATTTCCACGTGCTTCCTCGTCCATTGTGTCTTCTATTTTATTTTAAGCATAGACCGTATGCGTACCCGGTGTTCGTGTTTTATCCGCGGCGAGAGTAGAAGCACGCGGATCCTTTGACACGCGTACAAGAAGAAAAACCGACTGATTCACGCCGCGCTGACTGACTATTTATCCCCTTTGTTCTTCTCCGTATTCAAACCACCGTCGTTGCCACCGACGCAGTTCACGGCACAGTTCTCCATGGAAAAACGGCCGATCGGGACATCCGCCTTTCCCTCGATTTTCGACAGCGATTATTATGCGGCACCCGCCGTGGCAAGCCGATCTTATGGTTTACCCACAAACATGCGATTAACCCCGCTGCTTCGACGCGTGCTCATTAAAATGTTTCTTTGTTCGCCGCGAGAACAAAGCCGTAATCCGTTCGCGTCGTCGACGTTCGATCTTTGATTTTTTCCACTCCTTTGTGTCGTCGTCTTTGGTGAACGTCGCCGTAAACAAACCATCGTGTGGAGTCCTCGATTTTTCTTGCCACGTGACCGACGTGGTTCATTAAGAGTCCTCCTTAAACAAAAATCTGTATAAAGGCTTTTCGATTTTTTGAATGAAGCGAGTTCAATTTGGACGGTTCTCTATTAGCAATTAGCAGGGACGCGTTTGGCTCGGGTGCGCACAACCTTCGGCCTGCAATTAAAAAGCAATCCACGGAAGCACACGTTTCTACCTGAAACAATTAGAACGAACGCGAGCGAAATGATCCTTGTACATGACTGCATCAATTGGCTGCATAGTTGCAACAGTTGGTGGGTGGTTTACGATATGCGTGGAAAAAAAACTGTTTACTTCTTATAGATAGGATAGGTGTAGGTAGGTGTCGGGATTCGGTGTGGTTTGCAAGGAACCGTTAGAAAGGTTTATTGTAGACAAGTTGAAAATGGTATTAAATGAATCACCGCATTTCTTTGTTGACGTTCTTCGTCTTTACGAGACTTTCCACCAAAACAAGGCAATAAATCTGTCGATAATCGTAGTTTTCCGGATGCAGTCGAAGGTACTGTTTGCTGACCCTACGTAGATTTTAAGGACTGCCACCTATATATCCTTGGCGCCCGGTATTATTTTGGTGACGAGGAAAGGAAAGTCGTAAATCATAATCCTTGGAGCACAGTATATACCTGTTCTTGCTTGGCGAATGAAAGATTTATTAAATACGGAAGTTGCTCGAATAACTAGGTTAATTTTATTCGTAAACAAAGTTCACGTGCGATGGGCAATGAAAAACATGTTTTTTCACTAAAGTATAAAAACAGAAATTTTCATATGCTCCAATTTTTTGTTGTAATATCTTTTATATCATTTCCCCTGTGTATACAGAGGGTATGCGCATACAGTTGGGTTTGTGGCTGTCTGTTCTTTTTTCTTCACGGACAAAGTACATTAACACGTACATTGCACCGATCCGACGCAGTTCGCGTATCGAGTTCGTTGCACGTGTACGCGCAGTGTGTATACGTGTCGAAAGAAGAACAAAGAGTTGTGCGTGCATCAGGGAATTCCCGGGGTACCGAAATAGTAAAAAGCCATCCTTACTCGTGTGACAAACGATCTTGTGCAACTGCGGCCGCTCTTTATCGCGATAAGTTTTTTTATTTTCGTTGTTCCCGCGATGTACCGATCTGAACCCTCAATTAACCGCGCGTAACGAATACGTAAGTCAATACGACATCGTTAATAGATAAGGAAACAGAGAAATGACGACTGAAGAGACGAGCCTTGAGCTTGTACATAGTTACGGACCAAATCTCCCTAAGTAATTCCTTGACATATTTCCAGTATCGCTGTGCATTCTATTCAGTTGTTACACTTCGCGCACTATTCGCACAATGGTTCATGAAAGTGAGAAAACCATGGCCAATTGTTATTTTCAGGTATTTATACTTTTAAACGAAACAGAGTTAGTTAATGTTGTCCATTAGATGTTGCGAATATCAAGATGGTCGGTATTATGTGTGATTGCGCTAGTTAACGAGCCTGCGTCGGTAATCTACCTGGAAAAGGGTATCTAATTCTACGTGGTGCGTTCCCCGATTCCGTGGAAGCGGTACGATACCGAACGGTCCCCGTAAGTACAGGCCACGTTGATTGGCCGCACACTATCGCGCGAATCAGCAATCAAGATGGCGATGACGTCACTAGGTGCTCGAGCAGCGCAGACTGGTGGGGGGTCGTACGGCTGTCTTTCTATATAGTTTCCCAGTCACATTGGCGGGCTCAGTTGGGATACGTAAGCACACGCGACACTAGCTCGAAAGCAAGGCGACTCTCGGTTGCTGCACGATTTAACCTGTACGTGACAGTGACTGGAAGACCGACCATTCGAACGTGTCACTTTTCAACGAATCGCGGAGTGGTACTTTCAAACGGAAACGGAACGTGTTATCGGCGAACGAGAAAAAAACAAGTGACACCGGGTTCTCCATCACGTGTGTTCTTGGCTCGGGCCCGTTCGAAGTTTCGTTTCTTCCGATAAATTCTATCGCCGAGGGACTACCAGCTACTCTACATTTTTTGTTTCGTGGTGAAGTTTCGAAATCGTAACCAGCCCACAGATGACGCAACGCGTGCCTAACGGAGGCTTTTACGACACCATTGTCGAAGATCACAATTACACCATGTTTTCTATGTATCCACCGGCTTCTAACCTATGCGACCCGTGGCAGCTAACCAAAGAGGAGAAAGCTATGGTAAGAGAAATTGTTTGATAAAGTTTACCTGTTTTTGCTGGCGCGTTATTCGCGTAAGATAGAAGTGTGCGATTTATGGCGGGCGCATACTAAACGTGGGTGGGTATATGTTTATATGACAGACGTCGATTGTCCGTGCACTGTCCAGGTGTCATGGTCGAAGGTCAATCGATATTAGTTGAACTAGAGCTATCCCTGAACTGCGACGCAGTTCATGGAACCGTAATTTACTCTGATCCCGGTTACCACGAATTTGCTATCGGTTTTTAATTAATTTATCATCGAATAATATTTTCAAGCATTCTCTGAGTAGTCTCTGATGGAATTTAGACGGACGTACGAAATACATATTAAAATGCTAATTAAAAAATTAAGTTCGAAATTGGAGAGCGTTGCACGATGATAAGTGCACAAGTGAGCTGGTAATTGAGGGCGTTCTGGCGGTGACGTTTACGCTTCAAATTTCTAAGAAACATCGTTATCGTATCGAATCGTTCCGAGCTTTACCAGTCGAATTTTGGCAAGAATTTTCTGCAGACGCTGAAAATTAATAATAATTCCCTATCGCCTTCGAATACAATTTTTCTATCTATCAAATAGTTTTCGATTTACTATCTTAGTTGCGTCAAATTAGGGGTACGAAATTAAGATCATGTCGCATAAATGTTTGAGAACCAAATTCGTAAAATATGCTAGAGATTATTGTTGTTAATTTGGTAACCTACTCTTAGATAGTCTAATAAGATTTGGTTCCAGTGAACCGACAGGGATCTTAAAAGTCTAAACTTCTTATAGCCAATTACATAAGCGGTTTCACACGGTGCTCCAAAACCTCTTCGCATATTTTGCCGACTAATGTCGCCATTAAGACCTCACGATAATTCTTGCGAACCTTGGCTCGATTTTGATTATACAGTCGAGATTTACTGCTACCTATGTACGAACTAAATTCTTCAACGTCGATGCCTATTATAATACCTAGACCATAGTTTAGGTAGTCAACCCCTGTTAAGGCAAAGTGACCATTATATTTACAGTTTTGCTGCACAACAGTTTACTGGACTTGTTTGTCCAAGTAATTGCCACGAAAAGTTAGACGGTCATTAGAGACACCATTAAAATATTAACGTCGCCCAAAGTAATTAGAGGAGCAACTACTGAAAGGATTCTGCACTTTGCCAAAATATCCATTACACTACCATGTGATTTAAAAATTAATGTATTACCATCCTCGATAAAAATTCATTGCAATATATATTTCACCTCCAATTTTCGTTGCCCAGCTCCGTATTTTTGGGGGTTTCTTTTTTTCAAGTAATTCACTGCAGTTATCAAACCTAAGTGAATTGTCCTGCGAAGAAAAGCTTTCGAAATTCATTGTCAGTTCGATACCGAAGGAAAACAGTTAAATCTGACAGGAAGCCCGGAGTTAACGCTCGTTAACCCACCAATTAGAGGGTTTAGTTAAACGAAGGCAGGGTTAAGTTTAGCGAGAGGAATATGAACGGGTCATAAGGCAAGAGGTGTCATCCTGTCTCTTACTTAGCTCCGCGAGCAAGACAACTATTTTCTTCGTCGTCATCCACGAAACGTTCTTCATAATGAGTTTAAAAAAATTCTTCCAAATAGAGAAGCGAGTACATGTTGATTGCCACCTATATCAGTCAAAGAATTTGCGAATTCTTGATTAAAAAGAATTATTTCCATTATAACTTGGCAATAAACTTAGAATTCGATTTCTCCAATTTTTCTGTATACGAAAGGAAATTCTCCCTAACGATCCAGTAACGTTACTACCTTTCAGTGTAAAAACGAATTACTTTTCGATAACAGTGATCAAGTTTCTTCGTGCACCGTTCTCGGCTTCTATAAAAACATTCCGCTGATCTCGACGGCGTTTTTCATTGAACCACGTCAACCACCACCCAGAGTTAATTTACACGAAAGGACTTGGAAAAAAGAAACGGAAAAATATCGGTTATTATTTTCGCCAGGCTTACCTCAGTTCTACGTGTACGTGCATACGTGCACGCGGGGATGAGTCATCGGGTTCTTGTAGTTTTTACCAGCGATTTATGAATGAAAATCCGGGCACGTGTCGCGTGCACGGTTTGCCGTGCTACGACACGCGAGATTGTCCGTCATTATTATTTGCAACGTCTCGTAAACGTATTGTATATCCGTTATAGACGTGGCTCCTTCGACACATCATCCACTGCCAGGAACATGCGTTTAGAACGATAATTACGGGCGTACACGGCTACGTTTACCGTGGCAATTGTAACTGACTGCAGGATTTTTCTTCTTCTCTTTTTTCATTCTGAGAAGTTCAATTCAATTTTTTATTCTGAGAATTGCAACCGTCGTTTTAGTGCAAAGGAAAAGCGTCACTATTTTCACGTATATTTGACTGGACATAAGCTTGGATTGCCCCATGTTATTCTGTAATTTGTTGTAGATATTCTGAATGGTTTTTTGCCTTCTCTATGCGTGCAATAAATGTTGGGGATATTAATAGCCGTCTTGAGGATACGCAATTAGGATGCACGTGAAACATTTAATTTATTTATTAAGGTTTAGAAATATCATCGGGGCGAAATGCGTGTTCCATTTAGTAATTGTTTCAGATGCAATATATGGAAGTATATTAGACAATATTTACCTTTTATCTCGTTCGTGATAACGCTCCATCGTATCGACAGTATAGAAAATTCTGCCGTCCAATTATTCAACCGCAACGACGCATTGAAATGTAATTAACCTCGTCGAGAAACCTCTAGAAAATACTGGATGTACCTAATCAGAGAAAACCAGAGGATTCGCAATATTTGCACGGGATATTATGTATGTATATACAGCCGTCGTTATATTATTCTCCCCCCCCCCTTGCGGAGTTTGCAGATAAAAGGAATCGCGTTGGAAGAAATATCGATGTTGCGAAACCGCTTTTAGTACGCTGCGCAAAAACGTTTCACAATAGAGATGTGGTGGAATTTTTAAGGATGAAATTATTCCAATCTAAGTAGCGTGTTACACTCTGCGAGCTTCGTACGTTTTCCACTAGTCGCCGGATCGCATTATTTTTTCTATTTTTTTGTTCCTGTGAAAAAGGTACGTGGACTCGGTAATCCGGTGTGGTCGACCTAGAAAGGAGGTCGGTTCCACGGAAAGATATCTTGCGTGTGAGTGACGTCAATACGTTAACACTTTCCCCTCGGGAATGCCTCCACTGACTGTGTGGATCTCTTCAGGTTCACGTCTTCGTGCTCCACCTTCGATACATCTACCTGCGGGGTTTTCCCATTACTCGATTGCGAAACGCTATTGGACACGAGGTAATTTCGAAGCTCGGTTTATCGAGTCTTTTTTTTCCACGGCAGTAGGCGTTTTTTTCCCCCCGGATAAAGTACGATTAATGATTGCACGATTACGGCAAAACTTTGATTCTGCATTGGCGCGTTCGTTGGCTGATTAGATATTTTATTATGTTACGTAGGAAATTCGAGCGATTATTTTACATACTTAATTATTATACAAGATTAGTCACGCACTCTAGTTCTTTCAGTGTCTTTCCTGGCAAAATCGTCCACCATCGCCGCCACAGATCAATCCCAAACATTTTCGAAATAATCTCTCGCTCAATTATCCCGGTGGAAAACTCCAATTCGAAGCGTATCACACGAGCGTCGTACGGATCCAAGATTTACGTTCGACGTTCATTGTTATCACATCGAGACCCGTACGTTTCGTAAAATGTTTAACATACCTTCGTTATTATGTATCAGTCGCGCGAAGAATAGACGTTACGTGAGCATGTGGAAGATGATTTCTTAAAAACACGCGCGTCTATCGCGTCGTCGGCCCCGGTGGAAATCGATTTCGGTCACGAAGTGACGCGTAGAAAAAAGTGACGAAGATGAAACTCTTTATTCACGGCCCTTTCGGTAGAAAGATGCAGGAGAAACGAATCAGGTTTTGGAGCTAAGCCGCGTGTGATGGTTTATAATTCAAAAAGAAGCTTTCACTCCCTCTGATGGTATGATAAACTGCTCCACCTATTCACGGGGTGATATTCTCGCCCCTATAAAGGGCTCTGGTTCGTTTAAAAGGTCGTAGAACCCTGGTTGCAGGCCGTTTTCGTTGCAGCTGATACGTATGCCCGTGACGGACTCGAAAAGTCTAGGAATTGTATGCACAAAGGAGACGTGGGTGCCTTTGAAATGTTACCCTATCGAGCAGTTCATTATGATCTGATGTATTCCTAGGTATACGGGGGGGAGTTTCGAACGATATCAAGTTCTTTCGTTCGGCGATGGAGATGATGAAGATGATGCCCGGAGTTTGGATAATTAATAAGGGCCGTGATGGGTCGTTTGTCATTTCGCTCGCGGTGCAGTTGTAACGCGTTTAATTTTTTGTCCGTGCCAGGGAAAAGGCAAATATTGCTTCGCAGTGTGACGTATTATGGAGATAGTTTAAAACGAAAAGCAACGTCCATATACGAGTTAAAGGAAAAACTGAGATAGGTTCGGAAAAGGTATAATCCGGTAAAGTGGAGTGCTTTAAAAGGAGAAGCACAGGGATAAGGGAAAGAGACGGTAGAAGTTCACATAGTTGCATTATGCGCGCGATTATTGTATAGGTATTCTCAACGGAGAGCGAGATGCCGAAGTGCACAACCCGTCGGAAATGCCTGTGCCATTGCGTCATTGCTCAGGAATTTACGGAACGTTTTACCCTTGGAGCGTTTTCTTTTACACCCGTGTTACTTTTTTTCCCCCCTCGCGTCGTCTCGTCATCTCGTCATCTTAGCTGATTGTGAGTCGAGTTCTATCCTCTGTCCTTTGAGCGTCCCATGCCCGCGCAACTTGATTTCGAGAAGAGCGGACTCCATTCTTTTTTTCTATTTGTCCCCTCTCGTTTCCTTTTTACTAATATTTCTTTTGCCCCCTGTCTATTATTGCTTTCTCCCCTGTTGCATCGTTCATTTCCCTTCGTTTCCTTGTTCATTTTTTACCCATCCGAATTCGAAGATAGGTACAAATTATACGATTAAATTATTAAGCGAGCGTTTGAATTCCAAGTATACTCCGGAGTCCGACTAACAGTGGCTCAAGTGTTTCCTGTTACAGTCGGGGAACCTTGCAATTATCGAACGATTTCTCGCGTGATCGTGGACCGTTTTTCTGCCATATCATTCGAAACTGCCGTTCCACGGCTTAAGAATGGAGTCGACGTTCTAATAATCACGTTGGGGAATTATCCTTCGACGATTCTTGAACGAACGTTGGCGGATCGAAAAATTAAGGAAGAAGTGCATTTGCGAATCGATAACAATTTTTCTACAAATTGAAGCGATTGCATTCGAGGATCGTTCACCGAACGAAACGCAGTTAATCGATCATCCTTGGCGAAAAGTAGGCGATTTCGCAAGGCTGCTGACGGTTCGTCATCGCGAGAGATAGATTACACGATCGCCAGTTGATAGAGTGGAGAGAAATTAGCATTGGTTGGAAATAGTATATTATTTGCACTCTGAAATTCATTTATCCCGTTTGTCCGTGCTAGAAACCCATAATATACGTAACCATAATTTAGAAGAAAAAAAAACCAACCCAGATGTATTGATAACTCGCAAGAAAACTGACCTACAGCGAGACTATTGAGAAACGCAAGCCAAGATGCCATGATAAAAGTGAAATATTGTTTCCGCGTGAATGCGAACGGGGGCAGGGGGCCGTGTTCGTGCAGAGAATTTCCAAAATTACACGGGGAAGCCCGTTTCTCCATCGTGTCGTTCACCTCTGTTCGTGAACCGCGTTTCTCGAGGGACCTCCACCACAGTCGCCGTCGTTGTGGTCGTCGTCGCCGTCTTTTTCTCTCCTGTTTTTCAACTTTGTTCCGACTTCGGTGCTAAAAACAGTCAGTCGAAGCACTTTGTCCTTATCTACGTCTCTTTATCGGCTACTGACAGACCAGGCCAAGTGTACTTTGGGCGGTGTTATGAGCGTGATGTATATACGGTGTCTGGCAGGCCATCCAGAACCATCCAGAACCATCCAGAAGAATGCCACACGCGTGCATTTCTCGTGTTCACGCCTCACGTTTTACCATCTTTATCCCGGTATTTTTCCAATAATCATTCAGAGACGGTTAACAATGGATATAAAATACTTTCAATAACGTTTCCCAAAAGAGTCTCGTAAGCTATCATCTATCGCGCACCGTTGAAATAAACAGAAACTCAATTAAACACATTTAATGTACTTCAACGAACAATAAAATCTTAAACGAATTGCGGTATCAAAATTGTTCATATCAAATGAAGTAATCTGGGTTTTTTCGTTTATGTGCGTTACTTGAAGTAATCGAAGGGTTGCTTCTAAATGGTATTAAACGTGCTCGTTGTCGAAGAAAGATTGGTAGCAGGGTGTTCGTTGCTGGTAGAAAAGGCGGCGTGGAACCAACAACGAAGCACTGTTCTCAATGGCGATCGTTAATCGAGGCTCAGGAAAGACCAGACTTCAATTAAGAGCCCTAGATGCAGTCTGAAGAGAGACTGGCTGCGTCGGGGCGGACTTAAATGAGATCTGAAAGAGGATAGTCTTATGGAATAGCAAGCTCGTATTTATTCCCTTTCGTGACTTACTGTCGTTTTATTCTTGCGTACATATGTACGAATATGTGCGTGCGTTTGCGTGCGTTTGATGAAGAGTTAAGGGATTTTCTGGGCCATCTCAGTGTTAACCATTCAGGCTTAGTTAGTTATTAACTGTCCAAGTATTGATAGTCTTTATACCAAAGCTTCACAACCTTTCTGGAGTCGCGATCACATTTTATAGTATTCTATAAAATTTTGTTGCTGGTTTATCAAATTTATTGAGGGAGAGAAGGCACGTAAAAATAGGTATTACAGAATACAATTTTTATTTAGTAATATTTCATTCTCTTGGTAAATATATTTAATATCGTCATGGAGATTGTAATCACAGTTTGTGAATCACTGCTTTATACATTTTGCTACACCATGCTTAACGTATTTACGTAGCATAGAAATATAGAATAGCAGATTCAAGTATCCATTATCTGTTTTCTTAACAAAGTTTCCCAAAAATCTCGACCAAAGTGCTATCTTTTTCGATCTAAAAACACACTAATACTATCGATAGTTCCTTCCAAAAAAAGAGGACCGACCGGAAGCCTTGTACAATCTAGAACAATAGGATAACCGTAAGAGAAACTAAAACTCGGAACGGATACGATTTTCTTTCTGATTTAATCTTTGTACGGACAACCGGGTTACTCATTTCCATATTTCCCTGAAAATATCGCAAGACCACTTAAGAAAAAAAATTTGAACGACCGAATGTCATAAAAATAAGCTTCTCAGCAGAGTCGGCTGGAACGCGAATGTATTATAAAGGATATCATTCTTCCGTGGAAACGCGTTACGCAACCTGGCGACACTCGGGGAAGAAGAAAAAGAATTCGGTGACCCTTTCGGTAAAATTTATTAAAATATTTCTTGGAAGAGAAGCGGCGGCGAGTTACGAGCGGTTCTCTAAAAATTAACGTCGAGAAGTAACGGCGCCACGTATAATGATGAAACCGCGACGACGATATTTTATATTCGTGGAAATAATCCGCAGAAGTCGCGTTTCGAACCGGAAGTGGACCGGTGTCATGACGCAAGTACACGTGCTCGACTTTGTATTTCCTGGTACGATGATTCTGTGACTTGTGCCGTCGAATCCCAGTGACTCATTCACGGTTGGCGCCTATTTAGTAATCGGTTGCATACGAGCGAGAGTAATTCTCGCGTGCGTGCGTTCGATGCATTTATGTAAATCCTTGGTAGATCGTCAGGAGTTGCCCGTTGTCGATAGATCTCGATCGATTCCGTTTCCACAGCGATAAGAAACCGCGTGACTCGAACGCAAACCGATAATCGCCTGCTTGTTTGTTGCAACATACAGATGCATTCACCCTTCCGATTTAGATAACGATAAAACGCGATAAGTTTCCAGTAGAGAATGAGCGTACAGTTTCTCTATACAAATATGAGCATCCTGCAGGAATACCACGTATGTACTCGTGAAATTTTGTACCTTGGATGTATCAACCCTTTATTGCCTGGCGGTACTTTGCGGTACCGTTTATATTAAACAGCTGTCGCGTAATTTACGATGCCTTTCAAGTTTCCTGACATGCTAACAGTTTATGATGAAAGATGTGAAATACGTCCAAATTGATCATCCTTGAAGTAAGCACAATAAGACTTGTGAAAAAATTGGAGAAAAAAAGTAACAGCAACATAACTGAGGCATCAAAGAGTTAATAAGAAGGTGTGCAAAAAATAATTACAATAACATATATATATATAATATTCTTTTTTCGAATAATCGATTTTCCCTTGAAAACTGCAGCATGGTGTAATTCGAAAGTATTATAAAATAGCAATTCCATCTAGGTCATTTCACAGCGCCAAGAGAAACCGCGTTACGCAATGCCCGATTCCAATAATCTGATCCCTAGTCATATTCAGACTGTACCGTAATCTACGTAGACTAGTCGGAAATGCCAAGTATTCTGGCACGGTTACGTTTCTTCGAACTTGTGACGAAAAAAAACCTTTGGAACCCAATGACTCGACGAGGTACAGATTTTGTCGATCTTCTTCCAATACCATGGCAAAGAGAAAGGGAGATAGAGAGTGGCGGCTCCATCGTGTTTCGGTGGCGGAATGAAGTCATCTCTTATCCCCGGCTAATGCAACCTCTTCCCTCGTGTACAATCTTTTCACGTGTCTCTTTATCCGCGAGGATTCTCCTTCGCCACGCTAGCCGTGTATTATACTTATACGCGTGTATATACAGGCAATCGTGTCCTCTCGAGAAAGGAGACGAGCGCGGCCGAAGATAGCCGATGTGGCGAGGCCGAGTACGAACGGCGACCATGTGGTGATAGCGCGATGACAGAAGCACTGTCAGTGTCACTACGGCTGCTGTTGCGCGCGGTAGTCCAGCGCAGCGAGACGATTCTTTCTCGTTCTGTCCACATTATCTAGAATCCACGTTTCTCTTTTCAACGAACGCCAATGTTGCCCCGTATTCGTACAATTCTTAATCGTTTGACCGGTATATCGAATTAACGCAATTACACGAAGCTCAGGATAATTCTTCGCGTGATTATCACGAACGGAAATTACACGACGAAGGTTAAGATCGGCCTCTGTACAAGTATACTTGTACTATATATATATACATATATATACATACACATACACACAGCCGATATAGTTTTCGTGAACAGGCACGAGGTCGAGTGTCGAGGATCCGAGGTGAGTTCACGCTTCAAAGTTATTGCCATTTTTGGTGCGCGCGAATGTTCACCGCAAGCGTGTCTTATTAAACTGGCAGATAGATGTGTTGCGATGTTATTAATGATACGTATGCTCGGAACGATTATGAATTCCACGATAGACGCTCGAGGCTAAATAACAGCGTGGCGAAAGAAAACAAAGTGGAAGAAGACCGTACGAGTGATTCGTTCTGTCCGGAGAGACACGCGTGTTACTTACATACACTCGCGTTTTATTAACAAAAAGAACAGGGTGGCTGGCATATTTCTTTCTTTCTTAAATAGCATCGTTATCTTGTTCCCCCGGCTGATAATCGATGCCTGTGCTTTTTGTTTTCCTTCGCTCGCTGCACTTTAGACTTGGTCACAGTACGCCTCGTAACACGTGCCTTTTCCCACGTATCGTGAGCTTTGACGAATCGGCTAGTCGAGACATTTTCAAAACCTTGACGTCGTTGGTCGATAGCGTTCCCGGAAATATCGTACGTGTTTCCCTTTCGTAATTACCGAATACGAGTAAAAAACGTTGCTTCAGAGACTGTGTGCAGGCTTTTACCTTTTTATTCGCTCCTTATTTTCTTCTGCGACTCGAAACGCTGTATCGGTGGTGCTGTGCTATGGTGTTCTTCCAATACTATGTTACGATAGTACGGCGTTGCGTTCACAATACAGAAATGTAATGGAAACCGGTTAAACGTATCTAAGCGTGCAGATACAATTATAATACATGTCGATGATAGTGTAACCGTGCAACCAACTGATATACGCAAAAAAGGGGGTCATCCCGCATTTTGTTATCTTTTCTATAGGATCCGGCGACGGTTTCATCGCATGCAAAATGAACTTGCGGGTTACGTAACTGTAATAGTACTGTGGCAGTACTGTGGCAGTACTGTGGCTGTACTGTGCCTCGGTGAAAAGGGTAAGAAATTGGAGGCGCGGGAAGGGAGGTCGTGTATGCGTGCAGTTTGATCACCGCGTGTTATCGTGTTTACATTCTTTGTTCTTTGTCCCGGGGTTGGCGGTGCGTCAACACGTGTGTTTTTGCGCCAGATCGGTCCGAGGAAACATATTTTCTCCCGACGAACCAACGACCAGACAGACTTTTCGTGTGCTTTCCTCTAACGCGAATTTAAACGCGGTATCGGTTCGTTGTTTTTTCTTTTTATCGCGAATAATTTCTGACCGGTGTTTTAGAGGGTTATTATTTTTGTACTCGCGGAATTGTTGCGATACGGCGTAAAAAGTATCGGCAATGTCCATTTGGCTTGAATGAAAGTGGAGAAGAATTCGATTGTTTCCAGCTGTTTTTTTTTTTGTTTTTTTTCTCTTTTTGGGGAGTTGGTTACGCTTTGCGCATGTTGTGCGTAGACAATAACCACGCTTGTGCTTTCAAAGTTCGTGTAAACTGCGCATAGTATTACTATTGTCTTCTTATCGAGTCCGCGGATGAAAAACAGCGACCCGTGCAGAATAAGTGATTACGAAATTATTCCGCTATAGAGTTTTCCGCCAGAGAGAGAGAGAGAGAGAGAGAGAGAGAGGAGCGAGTCGGACAAAGGAGATTATAATTCGAGACGAGAGCAGACACTTTCCTAGCCTCCGCGGAGAATTAAACTAGTCTGGACACTTTCAATTCATTGTCGTGGAATTTGAATTTAGAAGACATCGAAGCTGAAACGGAGTGTTCCCGAAACTGGCGAACGACTGTTCAAATACCGAACACAGCGCCCGCCATTTCTTTTTAATCCTTTCGACCCGTCGAGCGTAAAAACATCAGTTCTTTTCACTCTTTCCCTTTTGTCTTGCTCCGGTCTGTGTTCCCGCGTGGCGCAACAATTTTCTTGTCACGCTCTTTCATATACACGCATATTTTCGTTTCGTGCTACGATAATGCACCGTTGTTACGCGCACCAACGACGTAATTGCCGTATTATTCGCCGCGCGCAATGGCGACGGTCGGGGAAACAGTAAAAAACAAAGAAGGAAAAGAAAAAAAGAAAAAAAGAAAAAACGCGACGGTGCTCGCAAGCGGGAAAACACGGGAATAAAAACGTGGTTACGCGACACCAAGTGTGACCACTCGGGACCATCGAGGCTGGGATTAAAACGAGATTAGGAATTGGAACGCATTCTCGATCGTGCCGCAAACCTTATTTACGCGTCCGATTATTACTCTGCTCCAACGATAATTATTGCATCCTCCACGCTGGATACGATCTATCGCATATATTTTATTCCATCTGCGCGTGCTTTACAATCGCACGTGTCTGCTCCGCTGCCGACCGGAGGTTATCCACCGTCGGTGTATATACATACAAAGCGGAGTAGAAGATACTTCTAGGCAGGTCGGAAAAATATTTGTCAATATATCCGACGGTCGATTTCAATTGCGACGAAATTGTTTCGTCGTCGATAGCCGAGATTATCGACGAAGATAAAACACAACAACTGCATTTGTTAATCGTCGAAGGATGAGCGACGCAATTTGTTTGGTCGAGAACACGTCCTTGAGTCGCCCACGGTCGAGTTGAGCGCTCCGGTGATCTTGGCCTGACATTTCAATGCCCTCCGTGGAAAGGTTTTCGTGGAAAAATCGTTGCCCCGTCTCTGTCTTCCCCTTCTGTGTCCTGCTGTGTGTCCCGTCCAAGTATACACGATGCTCATTTTGTTCGATGCACCGCACGAGAGCGCGAGAGCGCGAGAGCGCGAGAGCGCGAGAGCGCGAGAGCGCGAGAACGCGAGAGCGCGAGAGCGCGAGAACGCGAGAGAGCTCCAATCGACGAGTAAAAACAATAAGGCGCGGGGCGTGAGAATTTAGAACAAATTCCACATATCGGTCTCGTGCAATATTTATTTATCGCACGTGTCGAAACGATCGGTAAACTGATCGATGCAAATGTATTTCGCAATTTCTTACTTCATCGCGATAATTTATTTCACGTACGCGCTTCGTGCAGGTTAACCAGCGATTTCTTCCAAGTTCTATTGCAAGTTCAGCCGGTGGAGTACTTTCGATATTGTCGTTCCAAGTGCCGCAGTATCACGCGTACGTCGCGTGTGTTTGTTGGATCCGCCAGTTTCCTGTTAATCGGACCCCCCTCCGCGTCCTTATCGGGGCCGGGAAAAAATGCCGGCAGTTCCGGGAATTGAAAATTGGTGCGTGGGTCGAGAGGGAGACGTTCGAGATATCCGTGGCGAGTTTCGACACACAGTTATATAGATCGATGCGGATATTGGAGGCGGCGCTGAGTTTTGGAGCTGCGACGAATTTCGTTGGAACTTTTAATCTAACGCAATTCAAATAGCCCGTCGACATCGACGAAAGTTTTCGAAATACTCGTTTTAGCTATAAATATGTTACGTTGGCAAAACAAAATATCTTGCTCTATTGTTTTCTGTTTGGGTTAGCGCTGTTTAAGAAGGCTAGGGGAAAATGATTTTCGTAGACGATCATCTTTATTTACCGGTAACGTAATAAGGAGCTGTGTACACGTTACCCCGTCTTTGCCGTATGGTGTTTGATGTTTGAAAATTCCACGAGTACCGCCGCCGTTGGTAAAACACGGTAGATTGTTTATTGTAATCTGGCTGGCACACATGTTTTCGTATCAAGTCGCGGAGATAAGCTGGTTTTGTATGTCCATCTCGTGTTCACGAGCGAGTTTGTGCCCGGTTGCGACTCGGTTGCGACTCGGTTGCGACTCGGTTGCGACTCGGTTGTTTCCGAATGACGCAAAAGGGAACAGGTTTTCCGTCGCGGCGCAGACTGTATTCCAATTATCGCCATTCCCCCGTTTTATCGCGAGCGTTGCGTCGAAAATACTCCTCTTAAATAATTAATCGTCCCCCGCGGCGTAAACAGTAATCGCCAATTATTGCAAACATTTGAACGAAGCCGTTTAAAAATATTTTAAATTCCCTGTTCCGATGCACGCCGCCGCCTGTTACGATAATCGTTGGGATGTTGCTTCTTAATCGTGTCTCGTAACCACGTGCTCAAGAAATATCCAGTAGAAAAGGAAAAGGAAAAGGAAAAAAACCGAAGCGCCGACGCGTGCACGGTTTTAACGACGCGAGACACACACGAAAGAAGCCACATCCTGGAAATGTTCTGCGTGATAAAATACAGACAGAAAATCGCCAACGGTTCACAGTCGTGTCCACGAGATTCGAGTACAAAGCGTTCGTGCGGAGCAATTTTATCGAAAGATTCATCCGATCTATTCGAAGGAAGAATTTTAACCCGGACTTTGGCAATTGAGGCTTTTCAAAATCGAAACGTTTCCCAGTCGGTGGTGTCTCGGCAGTTCTTCGAAAAGATCTTGGCCCGTTTCCAAGACGGCGAATCGCGGGGTAACCGGCGACGACGACAAACGATGCTCCACAGGTGTTTAAACTTAGAACTCGCAGGCTAATTAAGATCTTCCAGGCGGCCGCGTGTTCGGGAATTTCGCGGATGCCGGGAAAAACCGCTGCTCATGAATATATTCGCTCGGCCAGCAGCTCGCGTTAAGTGTGCATTGGATGGTTCAAGACGATTTCAATTTCATACTCGGGGCAGTTAACGCGTCTATTTTAAAACGTAGAACATTGGATAAATTTCATAGTCGGCGCTGTGTTTCGTTAAAATTTCGTTAAAATTTCGTTAAAATTTCGTTAAAATTTCGTTAAAATCTGCGATAATAAGGTTTTCCGCCGCGAAACGATACGCGATGAAACGTTATCCCTCGACAGATCTTAAAGATACTCGACGTTAGCGATATTCGCGGTTAATAAAGATCCTCGGGCATCGATATAAATTTCGTCGGGCACGCAGATATAATCGTCGCAGATAAATCGGCCGGAGTGTTAAGAAACTTTGGGACCATTACGCGATTCCGAAAGAATGTCGCTGCTCGCGAGCGGAACAATGGAGAAAGTCGTAAAGGCACCCCTTTCTTATCTGCTCGCCCGTAAACTTTGACTGCACACTTGCGTCAAGTATCGAAGGCTTACCTTCGAATGCTTTCACGGCGTATAAAACGCTCCGGACGTAAGTACGATATTTAGGGGGGAAGAAAAATTGGAGATTCGGTAGCCAGTAGCGTCTCTTCTTTCCTTTGCCAGATCACTGCTGTACCAACCGACACCGACAATAACTTGAATATTCAAAATAGCTCGGCGTAAGTAATATGCAAAGAGCAATTTAATATTTTCAAATACGAAAATATATTTTCAGAGAAGCGCGAAGGAAAAATATGTGTGTAGTCGGTGTTGCGAATTGGACAGGGGGCGCGGAACTCTCTCCCACCTTTTTCTCCCTTAGCTCTCTCGTTCTCGTCGGCCCGTTCTCTCTCTCTCTCTCTCTCTCTCTCTCTCTCTGTCTCTCTCTCTGTCTCTCTCTGTCGGGCGTACATATTCGAAATTCGAAGGTTATTTTTAGATTAGGTTTCCTCGTCGCGTATGGCCACGAAGAGCAGAGCGGCATCGAGAGATTCAGTGTAAGAGAGGCGTCGGTGGAGGACGCAGCGGTGACGAACTCTTTTTGAGAAGTGAGAAGAAGAGCGTGTGCTGGGGAGGAGAGAGTGGTGAAAGAACGGAAAGAGAAAGATTGAGGGGGTGGGGAAGAGCCGCACACCGACGTCTTAACGATCTCTCACGAACGAACGATCGACTGAAATTACTTTTTCTCATATTAACCCCTGCGACCCCTTTTTCTTAACCCCCGAACGAAAACGAGTTAGCTCGTTCGTTCGAACGAGCCCCCTAATAGGGGCCTCTGCCCCTAATCCTAATCAAACTTTTCCTTTCTTTCCCCCTATTTTCTTTTTCTTCCCTCCTTTTTTATCTTTTTCCTATATCTTTTGACGACGAAATACGACGACGAATAACTGAACGAAATAAACCGATACCCTCGAACTATGGCAGCCACCGCCATGGATCCAGTCGACATTGCTAATATACTCGCGCAGGAACTGCTTTATCAGCAGGTAACCCCCATACATGTTGCAGATTTTATTTTCAGATCATTCTTGACTCTAGTCGCTCTTATAAACGCGTATACATTTCTCACGCTAGATCGCGCAGCTGTTTGTTTGTTTGTTTTTTCGTTTTTTCGTTTGTCTTTTCGTTTCTGCTTTGACAATGTAATAACATTAGTTTAAGATACAGTAGCTCCAAGCTAATCAGCGTATCTAACCCGAAATCCTAACATAGATGTTTAAGCAGCCGCTCCGAAGTGTAGTACCGCTCTTGTTTTTATTCACGACCAAACAAATGTCGGTGTCATTAGGCAGGGCTTGTTGAAACAGCTGTACGATTTATTTTGAAAGAGACGGGTGCTCGTATTTTCCACTTTGTGGCAGCAAATAAATCTAAACATTAAACGGTTCCGAATATACATATACGTTCAACCAGATGGCCCGAACACGAGAAACTTATGAAATCTCGCTTTAGCGGAGCCGTGTTTATCACGACAGTCCAGAAACCTCGTGCTAATCGCTCGAGAACTTGGTCACGTTACGCCATAGACGAAACGTATATCGAAACGGAGTAAAATGTTGTTTAATTCGCGAACAATCACCTGGCGCGTGAAAGCAACCGGTCGTGCTATAGGAAAATCTCTTTGAAACAGCTTAGAATTCGACTATTGTTGTCGAATCGTCGGTCCTTAGATCACGCTCAATTACATTGCGCCTCCATAGCAAAGTAGCTTTCTGGTCAAAGAAAACGGTATAAAGGACCTCGAAGGCGCTTCGAAAGCGATCGTCTAAAATAAACACACCACTTGGCAGGCCTTCGAAATAGCGTTTCATTCACGTTGTTTGCGCGGTTACAGAGCCGATCTGGCAAATTCAGTTTCCTCGGGGGAAGTCTGCGGATTGCAGCGGGGCACCCGCGTTTTGTGTTGCATTTTCAGCGGGACACGGGGGCCGTTTTTTTTTCTCGAAACGGAGCGATTGCGAGAGAGAAAGGACACGGGAGACGGTGACGGAGACGGAGACGGGGCGCCGCGCGAGATGATGAACTTGAAGGAGAAAGTCCTATTCGGTTCGCGAACGGCTGCTTATCGGACGGCCTGTTAACAAATGCGGGACGATTATTGCGACGCGGACGAGCCAGAATTGTGCAACGTTGTGCAACAAGGATTGGAAGTTCCACCGATGCCGGTGGAACAAACAGATCGTAAACGAGCCGACAGGTTGCGTATGAAACCGCGTTGCGAATATTTTTACGGTCCCGTAAAATCCGCTGAAATTGTACCGCCCGCGTGTCCCGTGCAACAGCCGTCCGGTACAGGGGAAAGGTAACGTCAATTGTCGACGACACTTTCGATCCGCATATTTATTCGGCTTTTATTCCGTTTTAAAAAAGATGAACACGTGTCCCGTTGATTCACACCCGGCAATATTTCGCGCATTTTCCGGCGGCAGATATCGCCCTTTGTCCGCTCGCAAGGCTGGCCCAGGACAGATTAAAACAGCAAACACATTTATTTATAGAGGCGGCACGCTTGTGTTGCGCGCGTAAACGCGTAAACGCGTGCGTTGCAAGCTCGCGTCTTCCTCTGCGTGCATCGGTGTGTGCGAGTGTCGCGCGCACGTTTCCCTCGTCTCTGGTGTCGCGAACGGCGGGGTAAAGGGAGGATAAACTGCATCGCAAAACGGAAAGACGCGTGTGCATGCCAACGTCGAAAAAAGCGCGTCACGCAACCGAGTGAAATATTTCTGCACATTTCTGTCGCGGGAGTTGTCGCGGGAGTTGTCGCGAGAGTTGTCGCGGGAGTTGTCGGTCGGCAGGCTCGACACTTTTCCGACCTGTACGCTCTGTCGCGCGTCTTATCGCTCTTGTTTCCTTTCGTCGTTAACGACGATCGCATGGCCTTGCCGTCGCTTGATTGATTTCAAAATCGCGATCTCTAGAACCTCGACGATAATTGAAATACGTGGTCGACGAGACGCGCGTCAGCAAGTGCTCGTTTCGCTTCGAAATTGTTTCTTACTCTAGATTCGTGTTGCAGTCGGCATGTAAGATCGATACGTTTTGGGATATATTTCGGTGTTCCTAGGGTGGTTTATTGTTTTCGACGCGCAACCCAGGCGAACGCGCATTCGTTTGACCCGAATGCACGAAGGATGGCGCAAAAATCGGCTGATTCATTGCCGCATATTTTTTGCATTACGAAAAGCAAACATATATGCAACGCATCCACGTTGGCATCCGAATGTTCGGCGTACCAGGCGTCGCGATTAAATTAATGCACAGGATGCACAGGATGCACAGTATGCACAGGTACGGGCAGATACTAGAATCGAGAGTAAGGTGTACAGCTTCGGTACAGCTATTTGCAGAAATCATGCATTTATGCATTTTGCCGTTGCAACACGATAATGCGAGACAACATGTTCTGGTGAACTATACCGTAAGGAAATTCTTGGAACTTTTATCGTCCCGTAGAAGTGCATTCGAACTTGATGCGAATGCTGGTCCGAGATTCTCAACAGAACTAGACATTCCAAGAAGTTCAGTATCTATTTCGTCCTCCGCTCTCGGGATTTCTACAAGGTTTACATAGGATACGTTCGAGTGAAATAGGTGGTCCTGTCCATTGAAAACGTGCCGGAACGTGCCACTCTAATGGGCGCTGACTTGTCAGAACTCGCACAGGCTTGTCTGACAAAATGATACAGAGTTCATCCAGCAGCGCCACGTATCGTCTGACATATTCAAAGTGACGATGCACTGTAAGGTGAACGGCCCGTCGGTCAACGAATGTACCGTGGCAATAATCGCTGTCTCGTGACTGCTAAAAAAAACCCCCAGAAAAAAAACAGATAGCACAAACATTTCCTTTCATTGGCCTTCATTCAGTCTTTTACGGTCTCTTGCAAAGTATAATTCTTTGAAATTCACTCGTTCTTATCAAAACGTTCCCCGTTATATCTTTCTGTCACATCAGTGTTCAACATTTAGTGGTAACAGGCTGATTTTCAGTGCCAGTAACGCCGCGCCTTTAAACCGTTGCACTCGAAATTATTTTTCCAGGAATTCGCTAGTGTTTGAAAGGTTTCACCTGAAATCGAGCGTGACTCGACACGGGGGCTCCCGTGATAAGAACTGACGTCGAGTCGCCCTCGACAAAGGTGCGCAAAGGGTTAACGTGGTATCGAAAGTATGTACCCAGAAATTTTACGATATATTCGCTACAGATAAGAACGCTCCGAGTCGAGATCGCGAACTCGATAATCGGTCGCTGCAAATCGGTTTCGTTTTTTCTTTCCTGCTTCTCCTAAAGGGTGACTCTCGACGATACCACCGCACCTTTGTTAGTCGGACGAGTTTTTGGCCCCGATAGAGTGGCACGAGTGCAGGAAGTAAATAAGAACCGATAACTCCTCGCGCCTGGTAAACACCGCGCCTCCGCGATGTCTCCAAATTTATCGACCCTTCGATATATCCTCCATTAATAACGGAATCGCTTTTTCTCGCGATGCTGACGGTCGTAAATTGCGAATCGTGCCAAATCGAGGGACATCTTCCCAACTTGCATGCGGTATATCGTGTGATTTATGCGCATGTGCGTCAGCTGCGGCTTACAGCAATTTATGAACGTGCCCCGAGGTTCTGGCTGCGCGTTTACACCGTCCCGGGGTAAATTTGTGCACCGGGAAAATCGCTAGACAATTTTTCATGCGCTACGCGGACGGCTGCGGCGCTTTAACCCTGCGAGGGTTAAAGGGTTTTTTGTTCAACGCCGGCAGCGCGTATCGGACGCGGCGAAAAAGAAATGGCAATTGCAGAGACATTTTTGAAATTTCTCGCTAGCAGCGGGATCGTATATGGATGGGCCATGAATCTTGCGGGTGGGTGATTACCTCTCTGCTAAAGTCGCCACCCGTTGGCACGCTAAATAATTTGAGAATTTTAGCGATGACACACGCGTTTCGAGCGCGACAGCCCCCGCGATTATCAATCGTAATCGCGTTATAAATACACGCGTAATAAATCCTCGTCGAAAAATGGATGGCCTTCGCGTCAGGTACATGCACGCATACACAGAGATACGATTCGCCAGTGAAATAGTTGCGCGTCGGAAAATCGTGGGCAACGAGGAATACGTTTAAAAGGTGGACGACCTGTGAATTTGTGTCCCAGCTGACTAACACGCCCGCGGACCAGTTTCTAAAAGTTCGACGACCGTCTTACCAATACGCGCGAAAAGTACGAAGCGCGATGGTTCACGGCGTTTCAGTTAATTACGATTAGGGGCGAAAGGTCGCCGGCGATCTGTCACGGTCTTCTCCGTTCGAGGAATCTCGATTCCTGTGCAATGACGCTTGAACTCTCTCGGAATTTTTCAATGTTTCTGACGTGTGTCGGCTATCTATCGCGGATCGGCCTTCGTTAAACCGTCGGGGCTATGCCGGGGCTTGTAATTTTAGAAATGATAGAGACCCGAGCCCCGCGGTGTCGTTGTCTCCTCTCCTTATGAGAGCGAAGGACGCGTTTCTCCTTCCTGCGTCCTTTTGCGCTTTCTGGGAAAACGTGCGCGTCGTGTATTATAATACGCCGTCTGCCGATTGGTCGGACGCGATAATGGCGTACGCGAGGTTCTCGCTACGTGAGCTGCGATTCGAGCCAAGTCATTAATATCGCCCGTAGTTGGACGCGGGCACACTTTTATATCGTCGACCAAGTCTGCCCGGCGAACTCTGCTCCGTCGCGGCGAACCGATCGCTCGATACCCGAAATCGATAGACTCGAATTTGCCGCCTCTCCGTCGTATCGATACGAATCGCGTATTCCCCGCACGTTCTTCATAGTTGATGCCGAAAGATTAAATCTCATTGTTCACGCTGTATATGTTACGGAAGTCGTATTGAAATTGCGGTCAAGTGTCGCGTAAGGCCGCGAAATGTCGTAACTTTTGAAAGGCCCGCTATTTTCGGCCGCAAGGTAACCGAGATCGGGACGCGTAAGGAGAAATTCCAGGTTCGCCGATTGCGGGGGACAGGGCGAGGACGATCGGTGGATAATCGTTAGGAACGTCGCGATAATTCGTCGTAATTTTAGCGACGATGATACAGTCCGACGAGGATGGGTGTAACTTCGAAACGCGAACCCTCGGACGATCTAGTTGGTCGTGATAGCTTATCGCCTATTAGATCATGGATATATTTATCGGGAACATCTCTGCTGGATTAACGGCTGGATAACGTCTCGCGATATCGAGGCGAAAAGGAAACGACAGCGCGATGGAAGTATGTGCGTATCGTTTTGTATTTGTTCCACTTCAGTCTGTTCGTTTCTGGTTAGAATGGGGCCCTCTTTTTCCTTCAATTGAATATTTTTGTCACTTCGTTGCTCGATGGCGATACTACATCGACAACAGGAGGAACTTAATCTTTTCGGACCGGACCGACGCGTCGATGCGTAGCTGGGTCCAAAGGGAATCGACGAAAACATCGGTTTTTCCCACCTGTTTCGTTACCTATCCGACACCAGCCAGAGTCGTGTTTTTACGCCGCGCACCAGTTTAGCGTGTTATGCGGGCGTACCCTGCCGTTCTTTACAACACAGAAGCACAAGCGCGACACTGAATTACATATCGAACCGCGAAACGGTAGTCCATTAAAGGAATGCAAAACTTGTCGGCCTGTTCGATCGGGGAAGAAACGAAATAACGGATCAGAATTAAACGGCAAAATTACCTTCTGTTGCAGCTCGTATCTTTGGACGGATTGCACAGCGGAGTGCCGACCAGGACGACGCCGACGCTCACACCGACGACGCTCCGGAGCATCGAGCAGACATTTCTCGAGTTGACCAGCGAGTCGGCGTCGCACAGTCGTGAGGCAGGATTCGTGCCACCCCTGGTGGAGCCGTCTCAGCCGACACCGGCCCAAACGCAGAACACGGCGGCGCACCACATCGTCGCCGCTGCCGCTGCCGTTGCCGCGATCGCCCCCGTGGTCACGAACACCGCCCTCGTGGACAACCAACAGACGCAGCCTCAGCAGCCTCAGCAGCCTCAGCAGCCCACCAGGCGCAACATGGGCGGCAGGAGGCCCACCAGGACGATCGGCATGAGCCCCGAAGAGGAGGAACGACGACAGGTGCGCAGAGAGAGGAATAAAATGGCCGCGGCTAGATGTCGCAAGCGAAGAATGGATCACACCAATGCCCTGCTAGAAGTAAGTCCGTCGAGATCAATTTCATTCGGAGACATTACCAGCGAACGCGTCGATGGTGCCGGATGAATTCATTTAACCGAGCAATTTATTTCACCAGGAGACTGAGGGTTTGGAGCAGAAGAAACAGAGCTTGCAGGAGGAGATCCATCAGCTGCAGCAGGCCAAAGACGAGCTGGAATTCATTCTGGAAGCTCACAGAGCCGTCTGCCGGCTTCGTTCCGCGTCGCCCCCGGACGTAAAGCCGGTGATAAAGCCGGACCTGTCAGCCCAGGAGCAGTTCGCCGCGGCTGCTGTCGTCGCGGCCGCGGCCGCTGCCGATAGCGCGAAACGCGAGTCGGCGAACGCTGCCGCAAGGCCGAACAGACCCAATTCGCTACCGGTCGGCTTCGACAATAATAATCGACCGAACTCCTTGTCGATCTTCAACGAGCCGAAAGAGAGGCCGGACACGCTCGCGTTCAAAATCGTCGAGACACCGTCCTTCATGAAACCGTCCATGGATATCGCGGGGATGCCGATCACGACGCCGACCAGCGGCATACCGTTCAACTTCGAATCGTTAATGGAAGGCGGCACCGGTCTCACGCCCGTGTCGACGCCGTTAATACCGTCCTGCTCGACGCAGCAGAGAAACAATCTGTCCGCCGTGGACCTCAGCTCCCCGGATGCGAATCCACCGAAGCTGGTGAGCTTGTGACGCCAAGATGACCTCGAGTACGGATCGAACGAGGACGATCCCGAATGAGAAGAAACGCGCCTAAGCCATCGTGTCTGTTGAGAACAATCGACAAGAATATTTGTATGCAGAGGACCGAGAATACCATCACCGCCGTGGATCATGGAGGACGGCTTATATTGGATTCTATTATTGTTTTCTTCCTTTCTTTAATACACGCACCACCGAGGAGATCATATGTCGTTCGGCAGTATTAATTTGTGAAACGAGGATAAACGAATTTCACGTTTCTTGGTGTTCGCTCGTTCCTTTTCGAGAAAGGGACGGTGAATTGGAATCGCGGAGAAGCGCGCGTTCGACTGCACTTGGTAACCGGTGTTTGTAAGACGGAACTCAATTTGTATGGCTCGCGGGACCCTGTGATGTTAATTTGTAACACAGGGTCGAGACTCGTTTGTAACGCGGAGGAACGTAGATGTAATAAGAGACAGAAAAATCGGGACGACGACACCAGTTTATTGTATCCGATCGATATAATATCGATATTATATCGATATAATATCGATATTATATCGATATAATATCGATATAATCCACGTTACCGTTGTCGTGAGATATTCTGGTAACTGTTTTTCCGGCGAAAAATCTTTTACTAGAACCTGCGTCGAAGAATTCAGTATTGCGTGTCTCTCGGTCGTAAATGGATTCGCCCATCGCAATAACATTGTCGAACACATTTGCCATCTCTCTGTGCAAAGTAACTTTGATAAATTCGTTCTTTCTTTTTCATTTTGAGGCTGGTAATAAAACGGGGAAGAAGGACGGAATTCCTTCTGTTTGTTAGTAGCGTGTCTCGTGAGGCGTGTTAAAATGCGTAGATGCTCGAGAAAAGAAGCAAAGTATTTTTTTTTCTTTTGGCATATTTTAATAAATAAATCGTAGCACACGCGGATATGTGTTTGCGCGTGCGTCTACGAGTAAGCAAGTGATATATTATAATAATAATAATAATAATAATAATGATAATAATAATAATATATACTATACTTAATTGTATGTTTAACTCGTGCAAAAACGTTTTTACGCAGATAGAGTGTATTCAAGAAACGAGCATTTTTCAGATTGTCACGGTTTCATCTGTTTGTAAGAAAGGGATCGCTGCTACACAGCGATCGAAGTAATTTTATACAGCAATTATAGAGACGTCGACCGTATAAATAATAAATCGTATTTAGACGTTTTAAGTCGATCGATTCTAGCGCTCAAAAAATCACATCGTAGATTTAAGAAAAACGCCGCATACACGTACGACTATCTTTGAACCGTGCCTGAACCATCGATCGTACGTTGCTGCACAATTCAGAGACACCGATACATAGCGACCCGACGACAAACAAAATGATATATATATATATATATTTTTTTTTATTGTAAACAGCTCGACGAATGCCAGCTTTTTGGCATTCAGAGGTCAACGTGAATATTCGCGCGTAGCGTTTTGCCTGTATGTGCGTCGAACGAGGTCGCTTCCGGTTACGCGTGTGGCGAACGTGCAAGTTGAAGACTTACGTGCAAGTGACGTGTTTTGCGAGTCTCTCATCCCACAACATGTAATCCCTCCATACACATAATATATATACATACATATATTTTACTATGTATGACATTTTTGCATGATCTTTAAGCAATATTAATATATTTATGCGCGGCTGCTGCTTCCGAGGCTGGTCGATGTACTTTTTTTCTTGTTTATTTTTCCTGATAAGACTTTTTCTTCTTGTTTTTATGATCTGCTCGATGTCAGTCTCGTGAACGGCGGTCGGGATCGTAAGAAAGGAAGGAAGGAATTGTAACGCACTATCGATAAATGCTGCAATATACTTTGATTAGAATCGAACGAATAAAGGAACAACTGAGCATGTAATTGACCAAGAATAATAACGATGTGTTTTCATTTTGTATATTGTAATTATTGTTAATTTACTAGCGTGGAAAATGTCAAAACCTGGCACACATCCTCCCCGCAACCCCGATTATTTCCCCCACTATCTAATATGTTACCCCGATAATGCGCGTTTAAAATATTTCAATTCATCGCAAACTGCAAGTATATTGAAACTATGATTAAAGTTTGAACTATTTGTTACTGTAAAATCGTTTAAACTTAATATATTTATAAATCACTATATTTTTGCATTTCCCTTTCTTTGAATAAAATCAAATAAAATAAGAACAATTGTTTAAGATAGACATTTTTTTCTTAAATTCCTTTCCCAATTTTTGTTTGCTTCAAGTTGAAGTTTAAGACATTTTCTCGGCTTTGCGGTGATTTATCTCATATATTTTGTCACCGATGAGATATGGAATAGAACAATTGTTCCTCGAGATATTTATTACATCTTACTATGTCCATACAAAATTCGTCGGTCAGAACCTGCAGAACCAGCTAAATCCGTAAACTTTAATTCGAGTTGAATATATGGGGCCATCTATTGGTTGGACGTCGGAACTAGCAGAAAGTTACTAGGATTACAGAATGATAGTGGAAGTCGGTGCCAGAAAGAGAAAGGACACTGTGGGAGAAGGACAGAACACATTTTAATAACTCTTGTTTATGCGGCGCCTGCTACTCTAGGCTAGACAAGGAACGCACCAGTCCAAAGAAGGACGGAGAGAATGCTAGCTGTTAAACTCCGCCCCCTTATGGAATAATTACATTGGCGGGGAAAAATCGCTAATTACTCATTATCCATGATTAAATTATGCACCTTTGGAATCGCAGAATAATCTACGCAGTTTCACCAACTTTCTCGTATATAATTTTGCATCATTCTTTGCTCAAATAGATAAATATTAACAATTGTTCAATCGCGCACGAGTACGGATTGCAGCTAGACCCGTACAAGGATAGTAATTAATTACTCGATAACAGTTAGTACAGCAATTAAATCTGCAATCACGGAAGCTTCCTTAGACTGTCTATTTGTTAATCCATGCACAGAACATAATCAATTAAATGTACTAAATCTTTAATCAATAAATAATCAGTACTACGATTCTCACTAAGCGTACGATATGTAATCTGTGCATATATCATTGAAATATTATTTGTTTTGAACAAAAACGTATAAGAATTGATTTAGGAATCAAGCTTGGGGTCTAAATAAAGAAAAGCAATGTAAATACTTGACATTTAATATCTTTGAATACTTTTTTCTTGCGATTGAAGTACGAACAAGTGCACGTATTTCGGCATTGTGTCGCCTATGTAGGTTATGTGACGCTCTATTGAGCCAGTTAATAGGGAACAATTACTAATTTGTACTCCTTATCCACAGATAATTTATGCACCTTTGCGATTGTAGAATAATGTGTGAACCCTATGCAACTTTCCTGTACAAAATTTTGTAACATTTCCTTCTTGAATAAATGAATATTAACAATTGTTCATGTCGTTGGTGTAGACCCTTGTGTTACCATTCTAACATGAACAGTAATACTTAATTATTTAAGCAGAAAATGCTACAAAATTTTATTCGGGAAAGTTGCATAGGGTTCACACTTTATTCTACAATCGCCAAAGTGCATAAATTATTTATGGATAATGAGTAATTAGCAATTCTCCCCTGTTCGTGCATTTCTTCCGGAAGGGGGCGGGGCATATCAGCGAGCACTCGCTCCGTCTTTCTTTGAACTGATGCTACCCTTTTCTACAGAATATCAGCAGACCTCCACTGTCATCCTGTAATCCTATTACCAGCGGGCGATTTTCAGCCGAAATATAAGGTCTCAATAGGGACGTCACATGCTTACGTAGGCGACACAATGCTAATATACGTACTAATTATTCGTATATCAATCGCCCAAAAAATGTACTCCGAGATATAAAATGACCACTTTTATGATTGCTTCTGTTTGCTAAAGACCCGACCTCCCTTCCTATACCAATGTTTATACGGTTTTATTGAAAAAATACAATATTTCAATGACATGTGTACAGGTTGCTTATCGTACGCGTAGCAGGAATAGTAATACTGATTATTCATTCCTCAACGATTTCCTACAGATAATTATTAAGGTTCTGCGCCTGGATTAACAAGTATACGGTCCAAGGAAGCTTTCGTGATTGCAGATTGAACCTGTTTATTGACTGTTATCGAATAATTAATTACTATTCTTGTACGGGTCTAGCTGCAGTCCGTACTCGTGCGCGATAGATCAATTGTTAATATTTATTTATTTAAGCAAAAAATACTGCTAAATTATATACGGGAAAGTTGGAGAAACTGCGTAGATTATTCTGCGATTACAAAGGTGCATAATTTAATCATGGATAATGAGTAATTAGCGATTTTTCCCCGCCAATATAATTATTGCATAAGGGGGCGGGGTTTAACAGCTAGCATTCTCTCCGTCCTTCTTCTCAATGGTGTTCTCCTTGTCCATAGTCTAGCCAATCAGAACCCGCATAACCAAATTCGTAAAAAGCTATCTGTCCTTCTTTCTCAGCCTCCTTTCTCTTTCTGGCACCGACCTCCACTCGCATTCTATATTCCTATTAACATTCGCCGATTTTCGACGAGACTCATGCTCGTAAGAGGTGCGTAACATACACTGTAACAGATGTGTACATGGGTGGCCATACGTGTTTCAATAGATACGAATTTTTCGACTTCCGAATGGGTTTATTTAATAAATTAGGTAGTATGGTCGTAATAATTCTGTAGAATGGAATTATTAGGGATCAGCGCTAAAATTAATAATGTCCGGGATTATTTCTGCAATTCCTCCGCTTCAGGATTTTGGATAAGGAATTGGAATTAGGTTCTTCTAAGGGTTGTTAGGGCGTGAAAATAGAAATAGCGACTGAATTCTTTGCATTGAATATTTATTTAAAATCAAGTAACCATTATCCATGAACAGAGGATACCCAAATCAGTTTTAATTAATAAAAACTTCTAAATATTAGCAAATCTCTATAATAAGACGATATCCACGTTTACCGACAAACTGTCGTCCGGATTTAAATTATTTAACTAATTTTTACGAAACATGTTTCACACTATGTATATGTGTATTTACGAATAAAAGATATTATTGACATTTTGTAAATTAAAGTTATTTGTAATGAAAAGAATGTACTCTGTCAACGAACAACAATCAAATATTTGTCTCAATAATAAACAGACCCTCGCATCCAACCTGTCTTGCCATCTACAGTAGAAAATTCGGACTTTGTTCAACACTTAAATATTTACCATTTCGTTTTAAATGTTTGATGGTTTGAAAACTTGAGATGAAATCTAATGAAATGCATATTTACTAAATTAAAAATACAACAAAATATAGTGCAGTACTGCCGTATTTATAGTGTAAGGTATTGTTTATTCGGAGGCAGTATGTTTAATAGCGCTAACCTTAAAATCACTTTGTCTGATAACAAACGTCATGAACAGTATTTGACAGTGTGCTTTAAATTTCTGTGAAAACGATTGCCGACAACGTAGATAGCAATAAGGCTAATCAATAGTTTAATATTTATATTAACATAACATTTAATTGTCTTTCACTTGGGGTACTGTGTGGTTATCATAAATAATGTTGAACGCGATTGTTATTGTGACGAATCGTTCTCCCCATATACAAATACATTTTTTTATATAATTTTTGCGATATTTTAATGGTTAATCGGATTCTTTGTCTACAGAATTATTGTAAATATGATAACCTTAAGAGGAAAACTGAAAAAGGAGAGCGACATAGCAAACTCCAAGAACAGAGATTATAATAAACGTGTTTCTGTCCGTGATAAACTATTAATTAAAGAGGTATAGTGAACATAGGGATGTATAAAACTATTTTGAAAATTTCAATAGTTATAAATAACTACTGTGTTGAAATTTTTCAATTTTTGCATATTTATTTTTTTTTAGGTCCAGGAGATGGAGCAAACTTTACCTAATACGTGTCAAGTAAAATTTCACGATCCTCATTGTTTACACGAATTTATTCTATTGATCGTCCCCGATGAAGGATATTGGATGGGAGGTCGATTTTATTTTCAGATCTATATACCCGACGATTACAATATGACCGTAAATATATCATTAATTATATTTGGATATCGCAACTCTACGATCTATACTGCAATAACAATGATATTTCTTTTAGCCACCTAAAGTTAAGTGTTTGACAAAGTTATGGCATCCCAATATAAACGAGGACGGCGATGTGTGTCTTTCAATTTTAAGACAAAGTAGCATAGATGGAATGGGCTGGGCACCGACCCGTAAACTGAAAGATGTTGTATGGGGTTTAAATTCTCTTTTTACTGTGAGTTCTTGAGCATTGTACGACATAAACGTTTCAACAATTTTGTTAATTAACAATATTTCGTGCAGGACCTTTTGAATTTTGATGATCCCCTGAACAGAGACGCTGCAGATTTATTTGTAAAAGATAAGGAGTCCTTTCGAAATAAGGTCAAAGATTATGTTATGCAGTACGCGGAAACATGATTCGGAACAGCGGGTAACGCTGTGACAATGTAATTATACATTTGCGGAAATAATTTTTCATTTCGGCGAATTGGCCAAACACAATGAAAAAGTACTTCCTTAAAGTGACATCGATCAACTACCATTTAATATCATTTGCAACTAGTCTTCGTATCTCGAGGAGATTGTATTTGTTGTCTTTTTGGTTGCGGCGATCATGTGCAGATTTTGAGCGCCAAGACATACTGCATTGTTGTTCAATTTACATGTAATTACTGGAACAGGGAACGAGGGCAAAGGACATGTCATATGTACAATATACTTATCCTTTTTAAAAACCATTGTAATGTTGACAGTGATCGTAATTTGTAAATAAAGTTGATATTTGATAATAAAGCTTTTCTAATGATTGATCATTTATTGGTGATTTTATTAGAATATAATCATCGTTTTTGTACAACTTCAAAGAGTATGGTTTGTACCTTGATTCGTTAAAATGTGATGTATCTGACATTACATTCAAATACCGATCGATCTATCCTCCCTTTTTTTCTCGTAGATCTTTTTGGAGCATCGTGTGATTAGACGGTTAGATTTGTTAAAATAATTAAAAATAACAAATAAATAATAACAAAAAAAAAAAGAAAGAGAACAAGGAAAGAAGGTTCTTGCATTACGATACTCACCTATTTCATCTTGACGGTACTCTTCCTTGTTCTCTAAACGAATGACTAGATACGTGCGATGAAATTTTACAGTCGCGTGAAGGTAAAGAAAATTGGAAAATCGTCGCTTAATCATATCTTATTCATTAGAACGTAGTGAGCAGCTCCTCCTGTATGCTAGTCGATCTAATAAGTTTTCGCGTGGAGCCTAATAAGTTTTCACTTGTTAGGCTTTCGCTGTCAGATGCTATCTTCGATTTTTCTTCGTGATATTTTTCGCTATATTCTTTCAGTCTGTTACCTAAGAATACAGCTCTCTCGCGTTTCTTAATCATAAAGTCGGATGGTTGTAGCCACCTGTGTTCGTGGCACTCTTCTACCAATGGTCTTTTGCTGCAATAAAATGGTGAAACATAGGAACTCGATTTTCCGTAGGCATATGAAAAACTATTATACTAAAGTAAGAAAAGGCTACGAACTTGGGTGCTCGTTTGAAGAGAAGCATAAGGAATCTGGTGGCCTCCTGAGTCAGTTCCTTGTACAGATGTTCAAATCTGTATCTCACGAACAAAATATTCTGCCTCGTTTCTTCCGGATCTTTTCCACGGAACGGAGTAATACCAGACAAGAGAACGTAGATCAGAACACCAACCATCCAAATATCTGTCTGAGGATGAGCCGGTTCCTCGTTATATACCTCCGGTGCTCTATACTCTGGATGACCAGCCTTTGGTACCAGCGTGCCCAATTTACTCACGAGTCGAGCAGAGCCCATATCGACAAGCTTCACTTGAACAGATCTCACGGTGGACATCACTACATTGTCAGGCTGTATATCTAAGTGGCAATATCCTCGCCAGTGAAGATATTGCAGGGCGTCTAAGATCTGTGTCACGGCTACGGCCACGCAATTTTCTGTGTACTCGTGTCTGCTCGAGAAATACGTAAGAATGTCTGCGCCCTGAAGCTTTTCCAATATAAACACAGCGACCGGAGATCCCTGGGACTTGTACGCCGCCTCCAGCATTGCTATCCTCTCGTGTCTCAACGAACGCAGAGCTTCGAACTCTCTGTTCACCTGTTTCTCCGTTTCTGTATTCAGTTCAAGGATCTTGGCGACTATCACATGGTCCACGCTTTTGTCAACCCCTTTCACAACAGTAGAAAATTGACCTCTGCAAATTTCAGAGATGAAGCTGTACTTGCTGGTGAGATTGGTCTCGGTGGACCATTCCATCGGGTGATCTTCGATGGAGTAATCCATATGCGGCTTGTCCTCGTCGGGAATTATTTCCTGGCCCGATTCGGTCAATTCCTGCAGGTGCCTCATCGCCCTCGTGATCTGCACCTTCGGGCAACCCGTTAGTCTGGTTTTGATTAACTTCGAAGGGATACCCTTCTCGCTCCAACCGATACGATTTCGTGCCGCTAAACGGAAGTTGTAACTCGTGTCTGGCTTGAGATCTCTCATTAGATAGAATTCGTGATCGATGTTCGAGCCGATTTCTATCCACTCGACGGTGTCACCTTCTTTGTATTGAAGACAGTAGCACAGTACCGGAGAATTGCCATCGTACTTGGGCTGCTTCCATCGTAGAAGTATCTCTGTATCAGAGACGTCTGACGCCTGGAAAATAGAGGTTGTTAGTGTGCACTCTGGTTACGAACGATTCATCAGAAACTTAATAATTGTTTACCTCGGGTGAATCAGGACCAGAAGGAACAACAGCTTCGACTAGTCTTGCTCTGACTACGGTTTGTCCTAATGCGTTTCTGGCGACAACTTTGTAGCTGCCCACATCGTGTTCCTTCGTTGGATTAAAGCTAAGTATAGACCTGCCGTCCTTGTCTTCTGTCACCTTTACTCTATTGGACTCTTGAATCATTAGATCGTTCTTGTACCATTGAATCATAGGTTTGGGACTTCCTACAGCTAGACAGGCCAGCTGAGCGGGTCTTCCCTCTTCCAATGGTTTGACTTGAGGTTTTTCCCGGAAGAACGGCGGATGCCCTTCTTTCTTCGATTCCAGCATCGCCTCGGCCTCTGCGTAACTGTCCAATCTAGTGCCCAATTCATTCTTCAAACGCCTCAGAGTGAAATTATCCGGTGCTCCGTATCTGCTGATCCTTGCCCGCCTCTCATCGTCGATTTCTTCGTCCATGACGTCCGTGAAGCGCCGACGTTCTCGTATAATAGGTGTCTAGAACAGTAGAGTAAACGGGCAATGAGAACACGTGTAAATAGGTGTACTTGTCATTTCAAAGTAATAATTCGTTAAAGCACCCTCCAGTCAAAGTTCTCGTCAGCGATGGTACGAGAGAATCCGGGGCTGCGGTTGCAGGCAACTTTCATGTATTCGCGTAGACGCACGGGGAAGCTTGTGTCTCGAAGTTGTAGAAGATAGGTGTCTGGACCATTCTGATAGCTGTGAAATTGTACATAGATTTATCGTACAGTTTCTGCATAGAGGAGAATTCCATACTCTTCTCCTATTCGATACTTACTGACTCTCGCTCTTAATAATTCCAATCTCGGTGTCGATGGGTTCTCTGCTAAGTGTGTGGACCTCCCAGGGTTTGGCAGAAGTTTTCTTCAGTGGACTATAAGGCCTGTCGTCGGTTGGTTCGGGTGTATACTTGTGTCCAGGTGGATATACCATTTTCGACGGATGCTCGAAGGCTGTGCTCAACTTGCGCCGACGGAACCATGTGCGACAGGATGCGTTGTTGTACCAGTCGCTAAAAATAATCATTTCACATTTGCACAACAACCAGTGACGATCGAAACGCGGAACAGATAGATTGTATTACATATATATCGGCCAGTGAAATACCAACCGATAATGTTTGTAGTAATTCTTCAAGTTCTCCGACGGAATCTTGTACAAATCAGTGGAGGATCTGTCAGCGTAAGCAAACCAAGGATGAGCAAGTGCAGCGATCACGTCTAATCTCCTCTCAACGTTATACATCAATAGAGATCGAACGAAATCTCTGCCATCTTCGGAGATGTTCTTCCAACGATCGTCGAACTCCCAAGTTCCTTCTCTGATCTTCATCAGAGTCTCCATGTCGTTGCTGCCACGGAAGGGCGAGATCCCGGACAATAGGATGTACGTGATAATACCAACGGACCACATGTCCGCACCGAATGACACTCCCTCGTTGTTAGTGACTTCTGGTGCCACGTACTCGGGCATACCATACGCCAAGGTCATCAATTTCGTTTGAGTGATCCTTCTGGACAGACCAAAGTCACAGATCTTCAAGTCGTCACCTCCTGTGTGCGCGATCAGTAAGTCTCCAAGCTGCAACAGAAGCGTTTAGTTGAAATTGGATATCAAATGTATCTGCGTCGTTTTATCAAAACAACCGCTGACCGTCAGGCCAAGATGAGCATAGTGATTAGAATGCATATAATCCAATCCCCACAGTAATTGTCTGATATAACCAGCAATATCTGCCTCTGTGTAGAAAGATTGTTTGGTCAAAGTGTCCACCAATTCTCCACCGGCAGCTCTATTTGTTAGTCAAGGAATGCACACTAGAATTTGCAACATTTCTCGCAACAATCCCTGGAACGATCTGTATATCGAGAGATAGATAAACGTTTCAAGCATATGTCAATAAAGGATACAATTCTATGATAAGCGTGAGAGACGCGTCAGTTTCATATGCATCGTGAAGCCGTAGCAGCTTTCTGTGATTCAAGCTGTTCATTATGTCCATCTCGTTGTACATGTACGGCCTAAGTTCCCCTCTTCCGTGCATGACCTTGCCAGCGTAGTTTCTACCGGTGCTCCTCTCCACGGCGTGATAGGTGATACCTTGGGTACCGCGGCCAAGCTCGTCGCCAAGATCGTAGAAGTCGCCGAACGGTTTGTCGCGACGTGGTCTGATATCGGACTTCCTCTTGTACGTCCTGTATCCGTACTCGTGTTCGTTCTCTTCCACGTGCAGCATCACGGAACAAGAGACAGAACCGGCCACGTTCCTCGCACTGACCGAGTACAGACCCTCGTCTTTGACTATAGTGTCGTTGATGATCAGGACTGTTGTATCGGGCTCGTGAAATTCGATCTGGAATAATCGCATTCTGTCGTTACACCGATTTTAATTTTACGTATGAATCGAACGATACATGGGACGTTGATTTACAGACGATCCTCGAGAGTGGATTTTGATTGACGGTTCAAAGTAAATAAATGGAAAGGCTGAGGATCTTTGTGGCGTGTTTCTTCTAGTTAATTAGTACAAACCCTTATTCTCGACGAGGACGCGAGTGGCTTCCAATCCTTGTACCACTTGATCTCCGGGAAAGGCACGCCAGTGACTTTGGCCATCAACTGTCCCATTCTCCTCGCCATCACTATGGCTTCTTCCGGCCGCTGTATAAACGTTGGATATTCCGCAATCTTTAGACGAACCCTCTGTCTAGCTTCGCCATGCTCGTTGGTAGCAACAGCCTCGTACATCCCCTCGTCCCTCTCCAACATTCGATTAATAAACAACGTGGCCTGTCCATTCCTTGTATAACTCTGATCGTATCTTCCGCCGGACTCTATTAACTGATCGTTGAAGTAGTACGTCATCTTCGGCTTCGGGTAGCCGTAGACGAACCAGAACAGGTTGCAGTTGTGATTCTTCACGCCGTATTGCGTGTCGTATTCCTGCCGGAGGAATCTGGGTGCCTGGGCGTAGCCGTCGTGCGGCGGCCTCTCGATATCGAAGTCTTTGGGGAAGTAGGGACTGGTCTCCGGACGGAAGTCGATGCCAGGCGGAAGATAGGGGAAGAATTTAGGTGGCTCTGGCTCCAATTTCGCGCGGTAGGTTTGCGCGAACGGCGACGGATCGCTGATTCCGTATTTGTTTTCCACGCGAATACGGAACTTGTAGTCTCTGAACGGCTCCAGGTTGCGGATGTCGCAGACACAGCTGCGGATACCAGTTCGGGCAGTGAACCAGTCCCCGTCTGGTTGTTCACACATTTCCACTTGATATGTGACTGGAATTCGTGGACCTATGGGGATAGATGGTTTCCAGGATAACGTCAGATGACGGTCCATCATTCTGCTGATGATAGGACGATCGGGCAAAGGCAATGGAACGCCTGATTTACGGTATTTGTCGAAGTCTGCGTATTGATCTCCAAGTGCTTTCTTCGCTCGCGGTTCCAATGCTATTTCATACGAGAAAAAAAGAAACCAGTAGTATAATAATGTCGAGAGTGTTTCGTGTTAATAGTGTGTCATTTACATTCATAAATCAAGTCTGCACTGCAGGAGTCCTCCCCGTGAGGATTTATTATTCTCAGCTTGTATTTTCCAGCGTCCAATTCGTCGACATTGGCTATGGTCAGACGCAACAAACTTCCCTCCTGGTCCATCCTGATTCTGTCGGTCTGCCAGAGCCTATCGCCGTTGCGGTACCATTCGAATTCAGGTTCCGGAATGCCTGTGATGCAGGCTGTAAATTTCGCTGGCATTCTGCTGTACACCTCGCAGTCACCGATTCTCTTCAAGAACGACGGAGGTTCGACCCTCTGCATCTTTCCTCTAAAATCAAATAGATAGTTTGATGCAGCAAAGCGCACGGCGTTGAATCGTTAAGATAGCAACCGACTTACATTTTGTCAACCACCGTCAAGTTGGCCACGCATTCAGCTTCCCCACCTTTATTCACCGCTCGGCATTTGTAAACCCCGGAATCGTCGTAAGTGCAATTTTTCACGTACAAACAGCAAGCGTCCCCGTCACGTTTGATCTTGTACTTGTCATCGTCACTCGCGATTGGTTTGTCATTGAAGTGCCACGAGATGTCGGGTTGTGGAACACCGGTGACCCTGGCTGGGAACTTTGCGTCGAATGCTGGCAATTGTTGGAGGTCTGGGAATTTCTGCATGAATTTAGGTGGCTGGAAGATCTTTCTGACGTTGGCCTGAGCCTTCGTAGAATCTTCTCCAAGTGGATTCGATATGCGACACTCGTAGACACCAGCGTCATTAGGTTCACAGGGATTGATTTCTAATTCAGTTTTCTTTCCATCGCAAGTCACTGTCAAACGATCGGACGGGCTCAGAGGTGCACCATCCTTGGACCAATTCACTTCTGGGATGGGATTTCCGATGAAGGAGGCAGATAAATTCAGGGGTTGACCTTCCTCCATGTAAACGTCCCTCATAGGAGTCACGAATCCGGGTTTCTGTTCTGGAAGGTCTGGCTGATGTTTGCCAACGACACTGATGGTACCCTTGCACGAACAAGTTCCCTCTGTATTGCCTGCTATTACTTGGTACTCTCCCGCATCTTCTGGCGTTGCTTTGTCGATGATCAAAGCTTGAGTTCCGTCTGGCTGGTTGGCGATCTTTATCCGCTGTCCGTCCGGTATGATCTGGAAAGCAACATTCCTTTGTAACGAGAGGGATACATAACGAAATCGTTTGCAATCGAAATCGTGACATAATTGTAAATAAACCTCTTCTCCATTCATGAACCATTGAAGCTGTGGCTGCGGTTTTCCCAGAGCCTTCACCTCCATTTTCGCAGGGAAACCTTCCACCACGGTGAGCGGCTGAAGACTAGCCACGAATTCCGGTCGTTTCTCTTTCTCCTCGACTTGGACTTTGGCAGAGCCGGTGGTCTCGCCGAGCGAGTTCGACACGGTCATCGAATAAGTACCAGCGTCTTCTGGACGAACGTAATCGATCCTCAAACCAATCATACCATTTGGCTCGTTCACCAAGTATACTTCTTTGGTTTGTCTCAATGGTATACCGTCCTTGAACCATTGCACCTGGGGATTGGGTACAGCAACCACTTGAGCTTCCAGTTTCAACGGTTGTCCCACGATTGCCTTGGTGTCTTCCAGGGGTTTCGTGAAAGACGGCCTTCTTCTCTGAGCTGAAATGAATATTCGACAGCATGGTTACTCGCAATTACAATTTCTCCGGCCTAAAATCGAGTGCGTTCGTCGGTCGTTACGAAAGACACTCACGTTTCACGGCAACGGCACACAAAGAGGAGTGTTCACCGGTAGAATTGTTAATAACGAGTTTGTAAGCTCCACAGTCCGTAGGTTTCACGCAGTCGATCGTTAATTTCGTGCCACCATCAGGAAGTGTCTCGATCTTCACGTGATCATCCGGCACGATCTTCTCGCCGTCTTTGTACCAGGCTACATCGGGCATGGGACTACCGTCCACTTTCGCCTTAAGCTCTAGACAGTCACCCTCGTCCACTTCCTCTGATCGTGGTAGATCGCTGCCAAAGGTAGGTGTGATCAGTTGCATCTTAATATCGCAAACTGTCTGAGCACTGCCGGCTACGTTGGTAGCTTGACATTTTATCTGTCCGGCGTCTCTTTGAGAGAACGTCTCTATGGAATAAGTGCTGTCCACAATTCCATCCACGTGGGTAGTTATCGCGTGGCGACCATCCTCGTTGATTACTTCGCCGTCCTTCAACCAGGTTACTTTTGGCTTAGGTATACCAGTCAGACGAACTTTCAGCTCCAGATCGTCGCGATCTTTGCAGTCCACGTTGGACAGTTCCTTCAGGAAGGTCGGAGTCTCGGCTAGAAATGGTTGTTGGCGTTAGTTGGACGAAAATAAGTAATACATGAAATTCTATGATATCGATATTGTATCTGTTTTTGGTCTTACTGTGGGGTGTTAGGTTTGCCTGTGCACTGGCTTCACCCAAATAATTCTTAGCAGTTAGATGATAAGTTCCTTTATCCTCCACTTCGACGCTGTTAAAAACGAGCCTGAATTGGTTGTTCCTTTTATCTTCCTCAAAGTCGAAATGTTCTCCCTTTTCCAGGACAGTTCCATCCTTGGTCCACGTTATATCCGGTTTCGGATTTCCTTTGACGATTGCTTCCCATTTGAATGGGTCTCCGACAGATGCGACGACGTCCTTCAGTTGACGAATTTCCGGGCGCAACAGGAGATTCAGGAAAGCCTAGTTACGATAATGTACATTTAATAAAACTAGCTGAAAACTTGAGTCTCGTCTCGATCCGAACGTTACTAACGCTAGCTTCAGCTTCGCCGTATTTATTCATCAATATCAGCGTATATTCTCCAGTGTCCCCCTTCGTGCATTTCGGCACGACCAAAGTGATCGTTGTCTCTGTTAATTTATCTGCCGCCGGTTTGTTCTGCACGGTCCACTTTAGTCTACTGTCGTCGGCTGGGATTTCGTCACCTTTGAAGTACCTTTTGCACACAATTAACCACGCGCATTAAAATATCCCACTCGATGCCGTTGAATCGCACGTACAATTTTCAATGAACAACGTACCCAAATATTCCGTAACGAACGAGGCAATAGCAAAAGATTATTAGCAGATAAAATCGTACAGGAAATGAATTGCTCTACACTGCATACGGTAGGTGTGATTTTTTTTAAATTACCATATCATTTCTGGTATGGGATCAGCAGTGAACGTCGCCTTGAACTCCCCATTCTTCCCTTTGGCAACGTCCGCGTCGTTCAGTGGCTCGATGAACTTTGGCCTTCGAAGTTCGTCCACGGTGCCAACGGTCAGGTATCCCTCGGCGCTTGCTTCGCCCAGTTTGTTGGAGAACATGCAGGTGTAGACGCCCTCGTCTTCGAGTATAGATTTCTTCAATTCCAGCGCATAGTGTTCGCCAGAGCTGGTTATTCTGACACGATCACCGGTTCGAAGGGGTTTCCCATCCTTGAACCATTTTGCATCAGCCCTTGGTAGACTCGTCGATTCTATCTCGAATAGAACTGTCTGGGTCTCGTAGATCGTACGATCGTCGAGAGTCGAGCTGACGATGTGTGGCGGAGCTGATTGAACATTTGCAAGATTAGAACGTGCTTCATGGAGAATATTGAGAATGATTATTTCAAGTATCTGGGTTTGTAAGTTTTTGTTTTTTTTTTTCTCTACGATATTTGCCGTGCATCTAACGCGTCGTTTTGCTTGCCACGTGCTTGCTTTGTTATTTTTAATTTTTTTCTCTCACATTGGATGCTTTCTAATTTGCTGTAATAGTTGGCGACAAGAAAAGTGTCCAGCATCATTGGAACCTGCTCACCTGTATAAAAACGTAGGGGACCTCTTTTGGCCAGGCTCGATTGATCGTTCTTTTTCAGTAGAAGCGATAAGTGTTTGGATATGCAGAGAGGCGTTAACAAAATTTAACAGCTTTCCGCTCGGTCATAATTTTGGTTTGTTGACTTAATTTGTTTGTTTTTTTTCTTTACAGGAACGATATTTAACGCGACATATCGTTAAGCAATTAAATTATGTTGCACGCCTCGTTCAATATTAACATGCGAGGCGTCGTACACGATGGCACGAGGTACACAATATGATTAACTTGAAATCGTAAATGAATTATAGAAAGAACAGACAAGGAAGACAGAGAATCGTGCTGACACGGAAGCGGGTGCTGGTAAAGGAACGCTGTGAATAATCGATCTTAAACCCTGTCGATCTGCAAGAACGATTCTGTTCGAGCAGCCGATGGAGCAGTCCTGTCGTACCTGAGTCCCTGGAGGTTTCCTTTTCAAGGATATCGTCTAAAACGCTGCGCTGCCGTTTAACACGATTCAGAAGAGCCTCGAGCTCCTCGTCATCTTCGTCGGCGCTGAGAGCGGCCTTCAGCGAACTCTGCCTAGACAAAGATTTCTCCAATGTTTTGTTCGACTCTAACGAATCCATTATCTCCAATTTCGAGCTCTGCCTGGACAAAGGTCTCTCCAACGTTTTGCTGGATTCAGTCGAGTCCATCCTTTCTATCTTCGAACTCTGCCTGGACAAACCGTTCTGTACGGAACCTCGACGCGACTCGCAGTTCTCCTCGACAGCCTTCCCCGCTGACGAATTCACTCGTTCCAACTTGTGCTTCGTCAATTTACTCTCCTCGATCGTGGCGGTCTGCGGTTGGTCCAGATCCACGGAAGAGAGCCGTCTGAAAGAACCGCCGTTTTCGATAACAGCAGACTGCGATTGTTTCACGATCTCTTCGGTCAACTTCTGAGACAACGACTGGGATCGCTCCAGGTCCAGAGGGGACATCGGCGGGGACGTTTCGCCGTTCTCAAGAATCGCCGATTCCGGTCGCTTCACGCTTTCCTGGCTCGATCTCTCCGATGGCGATTCTTCCAAGGACCGTTCCTCGATTATAGTCTCTGTCAGCAACGAACCCTTGTAAGGTTTAGCGTCGTCCAACGTTTTCTCCTCGTACGGACGTCCATTCCCGTTGAATTCTTCGTAGCTTCCGTTCACCAGCTTGACGTCTTCCGACAGTTCGGCGCACTGCATGTCCTCCGTGCTGATGTCCCTCGAGATAGCCTTCATCGTGGACTCGTCGTCCGAAACGGATACGATGGACACTCCGCGGTGCACCTGCTGCACCTTCGATCTGTTGTCCTCGCTGGCCTCCGAGAATTCCTCGATCAGCACGCCGTTCTGCGGTTTCTGCGCGCTCTCCTCTTGCAAGCTGTAACTGTAGGTGGCAATCTCTTCGATGCCGGGCCCGTCGGTGTTGATTTCCTGGCACTCGACCTTTGTCGCGGTCATCTTGCTGATCGTGTGGCTCTCGTCGGGACCTGCGAACGCTCGGGCTAGTCACAATCCCATTTCTTTTTTTTTCAAGTAACACACCTATTATAGAGAGCAGGGACGATCCGTGATATATCGACGAAGCGGCCAACGCTTTCCGCGACGATCTTTCTCCTCTGATCGAGGCTTTTTTTTTTTTGTCTTTTTTAGCTCGTTAAAGCTTTGTTCGGTGTGGCGTTATTTGCTCTCGCGTTTGAGGATTCTCCGACCGATTACTGTGACGGGAAAGTTTGCCCGGATTTGCAACGGATCGTATCAATCCGTTAATTGATTCAGGTGTGCGACGTTGCGAAAAATGTGAAATACTGCGTTTCTTCTATATACGGAGCAATAAAATCGATAATAGTATTGGCAATGAGATAGCTGAGGGCTTGGCAAACATTTGGTATTGTACGTTTCAAGGATGGCAGGCCCCATCAATTGATTCGGTCAGAAAATCCTCGTTTACGACGATGGTTACGTGATACGTGTAAATAGCGAGACATTGTTCAGCGTGTGCGTAATTTACCTGTGAGTATAGCTTCGTGGGTCGTCGTGGAGGCCACGGAGATCGTAATCGTGTCACCTTGGCCCCGTATTACTTGGACGTTTTGTGTCTCCAGTTTCACCCGACCTGAATTTAGCAGACATGTTTTTTGGGCTACGATCTACCTCTACGCTTGATCAGCCATCGTTTAATTTAATTAGCTATCGGCAAGGCTATATCGGTTGTATTATATCTTGCCGATTAATGCCGGCGTTGCAATGTTATGGTTCTATCGCAAGGGTTTCGGCGAATTTGTGAAACGAATGAAGTGAAATTATTGTGCGCACAGAAAAATGTGTAATACGAAGCGTGTCTCGTTTTTCAAAGTGTTTGCACAAACAACAAAATTGCTCAAACGTCTACACTTTTCCCTCGCTACCCCCTCGAGTTATGCAAAAAGGTGGAAGACTGTTGAACGAGCGAGAAAAGTCGTGACGCGTTCTCGCGAAACGTGTTAAGAAAAATCGCGTCGTTCGTGGAACGCAGGATTAATTTAGCTTTCAAGCATTCCTCGCAGCGAAGAAGGTATCCTCCCTCGCTACATTCGCATCTAGCTTACTCTATATATTGCGCACGTCGTTACAGCGCGATCGACGCGATTTTTATTCGATTTTCGTCGATCGTTAAGATTACCTTCCGCTCCCGATTCTTCGGCCTGCTCCTTCTTCCCATCGACGTCCTTCTCATCGATTTTCTGCGCTATTATTTCCTCCTCCTCGACGCTGATCTTCTCTACGGTCTGCTTCGTCATATTATCCTCCACGCTTTCCTCCGTTTTCGCTACAGAATTCACACATTTTGGGACCGTGTCGGAACAAGCTTGTGGAACGTTTGGTACGCGGTGCTCGAATCGCTTCAAATGTGTATCGATACGAGTATCAATCAAAGAAGAGGGGTGGGGGTGGGCAGTCAAACACATAAATGACACGAGACACGAATATACACGAACGTACAAAAGAGACAACTGGGATAAAGACACGAAGAGAAGGTTCGCGTCAATGTCGGATCTCTGACGCGTTTAACTGGGCAGGTTTCCTCGGAGATTTGTTCCGCGCTCCACGTCCGAGCATCTTCGATTAAACAAGCCCGTCACATCGGCGAACGACGAACAACGAACAACGAACAACGAACAACGAACAACGAACAAGAAAACGTACGTGAAACCGTACCTCTGTATCACTGCTTACCGACACAGGTGGCAAAAGCGAACGGACGACGATTCGCTGGTGGGTCTCGAAAAAATTCAGATTTCACACGGGATTTTAATTCGACCGAATTCTGTGGCAAGACTAATTGAACATCGACTGGATCCTTACTCATTACTATGACCTTGCTCTTGCTGGTGACGAAGCCCAGCTCATTTTCCGCTCGAACCTCGTAAACACCTCCGTCGGAGCCCTTCACCAACGTAACCGTCAGATCGTAGCTTTCCCGACGTTTGCTGTCCCGTGTTATTTTGATTCTGGCGTCCGCGGACACCTCCTGTCCGTCCTTGAACCATTTCACTTCCGGCTCCGGGGTGCCGGACACCTCGAATATCAGCTTCAAGGTGGCGCCCTCGTTGATCCTTTGATCGGCCAGTTTCTTCAGCAACTTCGGCCTGGTGTTCACCACCAACGTCGAGCTGCTCTTCACCTCGCCGTAATCGTTCCTCAGAATGCAGGTGTACTTTCCTTTCATCTCGGACTTCACCTCGGAGATGAGCAGCTTGCAGACGTTGTCCTCCTCGGTGCGAACGTAGTCCTTTCTCTTCTCTGTGATCTCTACATCGCCGATGTACCAGTGAACGCTGGGCTTGGGACATCCGTCGACCTCCACTTTGAATTCGATGTTCGTTGCGCCCTCGTTCACGGACACGTCGTACATCTTCGATTTGAATCGTGGAAGACCTCGCACCTGAAGCGGAAAGATTAGTCGCAATCATGCAAATCGCTCTTCATATATTATCGTTCTTACCTGAATCTTCGTCTCGTCGGTCACCACTCCATGATCGGAAGAGATTTCTGCCTTGTAAGCACCAGCGTCTTCGCTGACGATTCCTGTCATCTTCAGGATGAACTTTTTCCCCTCTCGGGTGATCTTGATGCGATTATCTTCCACGAGCGCTTCACCGTCTCTGTACCACTTGACGTTAGGCGGCATAACAGAGTCGACTTCCACGTACATCGCGAGAGTATCGCCTTGGTCGAGGATCTGTGTCTCGCCCAATCCCTTGGCTATCTTCGGCGGGCTCAACACTTTCACCTTCCAAATCTCTGTCGTCTGATTCACCTCGTTGCGCGCCACAATGGAGTAAGAGCCGGCGTCCTCCAGGCGGGCATTTTTAAATACAAGCTTGTAAGTCTCGCTGCCCTCCTTGATTATGCTTACGCGATTGTCCTCGCGTAACTCCTGGCCGTCCTTGTACCATTTCACTTCCGGCGCCGGTGTCGCCTCGATCTGCACGGTCATCGTGATCGTTTCGTCGACGGTGCCCGTCAAGTCGGACTGCTTCCTGATAATCTTCGGCGCGGACTTGACGATCAGCTCGATCTGCGTAACGTCCTCGCCCAGTTCGTTCTTCGCCCTAATGGTGTAGACACCCGCGTCCTTCGCGGTCACGTTCTTTATCACCAGCGACATGGACTCCTCGTCCTCCCAGAGATACTTGTATCTACCGCCGGCAACGATCTCCTCCCCGTCTTTCGTCCATTTGATGTCCGGCTTCGGGTAGCCTCTGATCTGCAACTCCAACATCGCCGATCCGCCGGCGCTCACCTCCGAATGCCTGGCTTCCGAACACAGTTTCGGCCTCTCTGGATCTTTCAGCAGTTGGTTCACTGCTCCCTGGACCGTCAATTCGGCGCTGCAGCTGATGTTACCTGAACGAGATTCGTTTTCAAATAGATATAGATACCATCGTATATCGTACTACGTACTATGTACTATGGAAGATATTGTTATATCATATTGCACGAGGATCGTTACCTGTGCTGGTTTGAGCCACGCAGGTGTAGAGACCGGCGTCCTCGGGCTTCACGTGCTGGAACACCAGGGCCAAGGTGTCCTCGTTGTCCTGGAACAGCACCTTGAATCGTTCTTCCGGATCGAACGGCTTTCCGTCGCGTAACCAAGTGAAGTGCGGCTCCATTCCCGGCTCGAGGAAACCCTCGGGTAGGTACAACAGTTTATCTTCGGACACGGTGACCGTGGCTTCGCAGGAAGCTTCTCCGAATTTATTTGTCGCGACGCACGAATACTTTCCAGCGTCCTCCCTCTGAACGTCGCCGATCACCATTTCGTAGAAACCCTTTTCCGCTTGTTCAGTGACGATCTTCACGCGTGGATGATTCGCGTCGATTAAAACACCCTCCTTGTAGCTGCGACGGGAATAATTTCGTTCGGTTTGATCGTTGCCTGTGTTTGTCTTAAGTATTGGAACCTATCGTTGTCGCTTACCATTTCACTTCAGGGTTCGGATCGCCCTTTACTTTGATCATGAAACGCAGGTAGGTGTTCTGCAGGAGTTCCGTGTCCTTTAGTCGCACCAGGAAGATGGGTGCATTCGCTTCTGCTCTCGCCTTCTTCTCCTCGGCTGTAACTAAATCATCGTAATAATAATCTTAATAACCAGGTGGCTTTTTTTTTTTCTCTATTTCATACAGGGATTGTTGATTGAATTGACTAACGTTTCTGCACGACCAGCTGAGCGGTGCAGGTAGACTGGCCATCGCTGTTCATGGCCCGAGCTATGTAGATACCGGAATCCGACTCCAGTGCATTTTGGATCTGAAGCTTGAAGGTTTTTCCTGTCGCGGATGCTGTTATGCGATCTGCCAGTCTATCCTCCAATGGTTTGTTGTCTTTCAACCATTGCACTCTTGTCGTCGAATCGGTTTTCAGCAGGGTGCACTCGAACTCCGCCATTTCGCCAGCTACGCGATGGAATAATCGAAGGAAGAACAACAAATTAGTGAACGAAGAATAACGAATGGAACACGGGGAAATTCGTCGTCGTTTATATACGATTATAAGAACGTTACAGTGCGTTCGGGGGTGTTTGATCTTTGTACAAGAGAGTCACGGGCAATCCAAGTGGAAATGGCAACCAACAATGGTGACCAAAACTGAAGTAGTTCAATGTTTGATCTGTATGTACAAGTAATAAAGGGAGTGATAATTCGTTTCGTTTCGTTTTGTCGACAGTGCTCTTCCTACTTAAAACGGGGGGCGTCTAGGAAAATGTTTATGAAAAAGAAGAACGTAAAACAGTCGCGGAAGTGGCTACTACGAAAAAAATTGTAGACGACAGTAAAAGCAGATCTTGTTAAATCGATACGTGTGCAGTTTACAAGAATATAGGCGACGTGTGGGTGTGGGTGTGGGTGAGGGTGAGTGTGCGGGTGCGTGTGCGGGTGCGTGTGCGTGGTGATACCGGTGCGAAAGAATAGAGTGAATTGTGCTGTAACGGTGTAGGGCGGTTTTGCGAATGACAATGGAGCACCACATCTAGCATTGTTAAGCTCAATCAACCGCCTAGTTGGAACGTGTAGAAGCAGTTTTACACAGCTGGCCAGAAGAAGAAGATACAAGGAGGAGAACGGAGAAAGAATATGCTCGAGCATACAGTGCGACAGCAGACCGATAGAAAGTGGTGAGCAGTACAGTGGATGATCAGATAGTAGGCAAATTCTGTGTCACTTTACCTACGGCGTGTATCAATTCCACGTTATTTTCTGCTAACGCTAGAACAGTAAAAATCGATCTTATGTCACCTGCACGAATTCGCTTCCTTTGCCTCTAATCGCATTTCGGTAGCAATCTTGTAATTCGTGCCATCACCTTTTATTGAATAGCAAAAACCACGAATAAACCTTTACGATTCGGCGTCCTCGATTTTGCTTCATTCATTAATATATTTAATCTACCCAATACTTATTCTACTTTTATCGTGCATTTATTATCTGAACCAAAATACTTACGTTCTACGTTGGATCCTTCGAGCGTCTTGACGAACGTAGGTTTTCCATTTCCGCTGCTACCCTCGATCTTCTTCGTCGCCGAATTACTCTTGGTCTCTATTGCAGCCACGTTACCCGCCTGATAACAACTGGAACTCGATTCCATCCTCGTAGCGCTGCTGGATGATTCCACGTACGCTGACATTGCGGCTTGACTGCTCGACACCGAGGAGTACTCTTTAAAGTAAAATCCATCAACAATGAGAACAATTAAACATCGGTAAACAAGTTCTGTCTCTCTTTTATTCGTCAACTAGCTACTTACCTTCGACAACTTTCGAAGAGCTGCTGTATCGACTGGCGGAATATCTTCGAGACATGTCTGCACCTTCTCCCTCAGTTTTCTTAGTCTCAGGATTTCCCGGATTTCCCTCGACCTTCTTTGGTCCTGGATTCCCTTCGACTTTCTGCGGGTTACCCGGATTTGCTTTGGCTTCTTCTTTCGTTTCCGGCACCTCCGCGAGCTGCAGATCGTCCGCGGCGTGCTCGGCGAGCGCTACCACGTCGCTGGCGTACTGTCGAATTTCCTTCAGCCAGTAGGCTTTGACAGGGTCCTTGTGCGCCACCAAAGTTATCGGATAAGCGGAACTCGCCGGATTGTGTAGTTCGAAGGTCCTTATGTCCCCAGGATGGTCCTTCACCTCTACCTCGGGCAACTGGGATTCCAATTAAATTACAAAATAGCACGGACACTTAAAATGGCTGCAAATATTCGACAAGTGTCGCTTACCCGAATGATGTCTTTTAACACAAAGACTGATCTGTCTTCCGATATACGTCTAACTTTGCAGACGAGTATACGGGCCTTGAACAGGAACAAATACCTCTCCTTGCTCTTCCCGTCCTTGTCAATCACCGTGTACCACTCCTGTCGATTCAATATGATATTTATAAACCGTTTGTCAACGCGCACGCAATACAGCTGCGATCGACGTGGATTCGTTAGAAATATACTAACGTGCGTAAGCAATCTACCGAGCTTATGGATATTCCCTTTGTATCCTTCGATATTGCTTATGAATTTATTATCTATCGCCCTGTGGGGGATACCCAGCATCAACTCCAAAGCCTTTTGGAGGTCGTCGCAGTTCTCGCCTAGTCGGGTCGAATACTTCACCAGCTCCTACAAAGTTCCATCGAACGATTCATATCGATTAGACGAATTCCAAGCTCCGACGTTCGGACGAAAAACGAAATTCGTCGACTCGGTTCCCGTTGGGCGAATGCTGGCGAACGTGCCCGAACGGCACCCTCGACTTTTCTCCCGGCTAATAGCTTTTCTGCGCGGTTTTTCTATGACAGAGACGCGGCGGGAAAGATAACGCGTCGCGAGGATGACCCGTTTTTAGCTCGCTAAATCCGTACGGCGCCCACTCGTTCGCACACCACGATGGAACGTTCTCTGTCGCCGTATCGCATCTACACCAAGACGAACTCCGTGGTTTCCCTTGATCTATATCTACGCGAACCGCGGCCACCACGGAAATAAAACGACGGACGTTCGAGTTTTCAACGCAACGGCGGTGTACCGTCGCGGCAATTTCTGATCGTCGGGAATTCGACTCGACTCGACTCGACTCGACTCGAAAGCTGCCGTTCGATACATCCGGGCGCCAACGCAAGAGCAACAATCTTGAACTTGCTGCCGTACGCACGCTCGAAAGAATTTGAAGAATGGTTTCACTCGATTTCCATTTGCTCTAGAGGCGCCTGTCCGTCGACATTATTATCCGGGCAGCTGGCACAGGCCGATTCTTGCTCCAAGCCAAAGGGTTACAGGTAGCAAACCGAAACTGTGCTCGGCCAGTAACGCGAATTATTATTGATCGCGTGTAGTCTATTTTCTGTGACGATCCGCGCGATCGTTCGTCTCGTGGTAAGTCGCAGCAGAACGTTCACTGGGTCGAGGTAATCGTTACCTTCCTTCATTTTTCTCTCGCTTTATTTTTTCTTTTTTCGTTCAAAGCTACCAACGATTCGACGAAAACCGTGCTCGACGCGACAATTAATCGGCTGGAATGCGTTTTCAAGGCGAACCGGGAAGTATTTTAGCGCCGTGCTATTTATGTCTGACGGAACGAAATTTCGTCGCCGATATAGGTCACGTGCGAATTCTACAGGTCGTCGCGTCTCGTAACTATCGATTGCACATATTTTTCCTTTGGTACATTATTACGACAAAATGAAATAATAATTCCATTCCGACCGAGCTATTCGTTTCGCTAAAAGTAGAGCGGAACAATAAGCAGATATGAAAATAAAGCACAGTGATTCATTCGATCTTGGTCCTGGTTACAATGAAACGAGGAGAATAGACGGCGACGCTGTTACGAGCACAACAGCGTAATCGAGAATTCCGGCCAGATTTCGTCGCTGAAACGCCTACAAAAAAGCACGAAACTTCTCGTTCAGCGTTGAATCTATTATCCGGGAAACTGGCCTGGAATTTGTACGGTGCAAATAGTTGCAGGGAAACGGGACGCTGATATCGGGCAGCGCGTCAAACAATTTAATTCCCTATCGAATTTCGGCGACAATTTGATACGATACGATTGGTGTTGCGGGTGGTTTATGCACGGCCGCTGGAATGCTTTCAAAAAAGATACACACGCGATGCTGTATTTCTGTCATAACACCCTTGAAATGTATTTTCGATTTAGATCCACGGAGGATGTGTTAACCATTTCTCCGCGGCTCGTCCGCGAGAACTTAACGACCAGCCGGTAGGGAGAACGATTTTTCGTTTCAACTTTACCTTGAGCAGGAGCTGGTAGTCGTTTATGCGTTGTATCGGAAGCTTCAAGTGCTCCGATAGGCTCTTATCGTCACGGAGAGTCTGGCTCAGCTCCTGGAAACATGTAATCCGATTTTTCTTCCGTTCATTTTTATCTGCAACCCATTACGGTTCGTTATTTTAAGCAGAACGACGATTCAGTCCGTGATATTCTTCTGCTTTTTATTGTAAAACGAAGGAAATTTATTTCGCTCGTTTCTTTCGGGCGACGCGTCGTTGGAAATAATTGATCTGTTTTATTTTCGCGCAATCGTTTACCACGGACTGTCCAGAAATTGGGAATTTCCCGGCGTAGAATAGGGAATTGTTCGTCGCTCGTAATTCGACGCCAGGATGAAGAGACGCGTATTTTTGGACGCGACTGGATTTTCCACGGAACTATTTCCTGTCGATTGGCCTGTAACATCGCGTAACATTGCGATTGATATTGGAATAGAACTACAGTCGCTAATATTCGCAGCAGCAGAATTTCATTTCCCCCTAAAATAATTCTTTCAAAGATTTCTTCTTTGACCGTCGCGAACCTTCAACGGCGTGTTCGAAACTCGGCAAACTAAATTTTCTATCTCATTTCTGTCACAGCCGTCACAATTGTCGCACTGTCACGAATCAAAAAGAACGCAAATAAATCACCAACGCCAAAGGAGAATTACCATAGTAAACCATAGTAAACCATAGTAAAACATAGGAAAACATAGGAAAACATAGTAAACCACTTTGGAACCATAGAACGTTGCCAAGAAACGAAAGGAAAATGGAACCGTAAACCGACTTCACCGTATCGAGAAAAAAAGAAATCTCAACGAAACTACCGACGTTTTACCGTCCGAATGGAAATAACGATCGATCGGCTGAGACCCGGCAACTTGGACGAATAAAACGGCAAATTAAAAGCCAACAAACTGGTACAGGTGGAAGGACTGGCGCACCTGAACGGAGGTCAAGGAAGGTAAACACTGTTGTTCGTGTTTCGAGTCGTTAGTATCGGAGATGACACCGTGGCTGGTCGCAGACTGGATCAGATCTCTGTTCTTCCGCCGATTCTCTTCATCGAGGGGGATCCACGGTCGGTGGTTACCGAAAAACACCAGTCGGGAGACCAATACGGCCACGGCTATACTTAGACGCCGGACGAACTCGTGGACTGACCACGCACAAAAACAACACGAACAGTCCTACGAATCGTCGGCAGATTTTCCTCGCCGCACGCGCTGTCCCGATCCTCCTCCAGAAATCGGGAAGAAAATGGCAAACTCGTTCGGACTTTGCTGCCCCATAAACTCGAGGGTACTCGCTGGGGATCTCGCTGGATACCCTGCTCGAATGACTGAAGAGAAATTGGGGTACGCGATTTCGGTGAATGGGCTAGTTTGTAAAACGATAAACAATTGGACAGACTCGGGAGAAGTTTTCTTTCTCGCAGGTGCCTTCGTCTTTGTGGAAGGAACGTTCCTGTACTGTATAATTTCCATGGGGATTTGCCCCAGAAGATTTATATTGTGAAAGGGTGTTACGTACTTTTCAGTGAATATACACGTACTGCTGGTACAACCGAATAGGGGCTGGTTCTACGTGAAAAGATCAGTCTTCATATTTTTACAGTACTTTAGATAAGGGTATTACTATTTATTCGACACTGGCCGATTTTTTCGAAACAATTTTATTCTATATTTCCGACTTATTCTTCGACCTGGAATCAGCCTCCATCCGGTTGTACCACCAGTTACACGACATCCTGTATAACAAAGGTTGCTGTAGAAAGAAGACGTTCTTGTTACAAAATATCTTGCGATTGTCATTGCATCCTAAGAACGCCTGAAATATTCGTCCACATAATTTTCACCGTCGAACGGACTTCAAGAGTGGAAAGAGCCGCAAATTGAACGTAAACGAAACTCGCCCGGACAGGACTCTGCTGCAATGAATACCAGTAATGCACGAGAGCCCCAAATCCACTTCGTCAGTACGTCACTACGTCAATACGTCACTAAGTCACTACGAAACCAGACACGTTCGGCAAGTATCGCGCAATCTAATTTTAATTCCGTGTCGTTAAATCAATACAGCGGGGTTGTATTGTGCGAAAATCTTGCCGCGGTCTTGAGTCAAGTTCCAGAAATAACAGGTCGAATCACAGGAAAGAATCAAGCGGCATACTTGAAATAACAAAATATCCTAGTAGTGCGGTAGGTGAATTTTACCCACCCACGCTTCGCCTCAGACTTCCGTTAATTCTACCACCCGAGCGAACTACTTTCCTCCACAAATCACCGACGATTTAACGTATTAAAAGCTCTCAACGTTAATGAAAAATTTCTGAACGAACGGAAGCAGCATTTTGTTCGCACGATGTGAATAGTACAATTGATAAAGCTGTATCAAGAATTGACCCAAAAATTAATCATCCTTTTTTATGTCAATCATTCTTCCGATGACGATAATAATGATAATAATTCGACGGAAGAAAATCGAACGGTTAAAGCGAAAGAAGTAAAATAGAGGCGCAGTTCGAAGACGCGTTAGATCAACGACGTACAGCTGAGATCCTCGTGTATCGAAGTGTGCGTGTATTCTCTATTCCTTCGAGGAGATGTCATCGCGTAATGACAGCAACCGTGACGTAGTCGGCCGATAACGCGGTCGCTTTCTTCCTTTTCGTTTCGTGGCACGCGCCTTGCCGCGAGACTATCGTGCATAAGTAAGAGGAACGAAAGATGTTCCGTCTGTTAAGAATAAACCAAGCTATTTCGGTGGCTGGACAGACGCCCGCTTGCCCCCGCGTGTTATGTAATTGTGAAATTTCCTTCTATTCGTTCTAACGGCGAGCGGCCGTTTCAGTCATGGATAATCGTGAAATTATCTGGTAACTTGTATTACAATTGGACGGTGCAACCAGGTGCGTTTTCAAATATTCTGTACTCGATATGAAAATGAGAGGGGAGCAGAGGAAGTGATAAATAAAATGCAGCACGCGATTAGAAACGTCGAGAACATTCTACAATATCAATTACATTTAAATCAGTGCCGGGGCATTTTTGAATCTTGGAGACGCGTCAAATTATGCAAAGTGCGGGTACTTAGTGAAATGGATATAAGTGAGTTACGTTGCAGACGCAGACGCTGGCGTCGCGACGTCGAACTACGGTGAGGATGGATAGAAACCTTTCTTACCATCTTGTAGCGGTGTGGCTGTAATACGTGATACATCGCAAACGGGGATAATTTTATTTCGAGTATTTCCTGTGCGCAATCTCTGCCCCGAAGTTAACGATTCGATTGATCGCTACTCTATTGACAGTATTCACTTAACGAAAGTCGAGCACTGACCTCGAAATATTCTCGCACGGTGTCGTTCATTTGCAGGAATTCCTGGGCCGTTGGTTCGTCTCTGCAGTAGGCCACGTGCTTGTCAAAGTCCCTTTCCTGAAGCCAAGAACAATTTCAATGTAAAATATAAGAGCTATCAAGTACAATAAAATATATCTTTATTCTCAGCGAACCTCGGTACACTTACCAGACGCAGAAAAGTTTTCCCAAGCATACGTGGCTGGTCCGCATAGTACTTAACACCCTCGATCAACACCCTGCCGAACGATCTAAGTAAGAATCCGATTAATAATCACGCTAAAAACACACCATGCCTACGTGCTTAAAGGCTGCATCCCTCCTGGTTTCTTTTCAGCGCGACATGTAGGGTGAAACGACAACATTTATATGCAGTTACGACCATTAATTCTTGGTGATTTGTTACGCCATTGCTGCCTCTTCTATGCTGATTAACCACGGGGAGTTAACCACGAACAAGGTAGAGAATTTGTGATTAATTAACACCGGGTGGGGGTTTAAGTGAATCGAAATATATGCATATAGACGTTTTATATTACGGTTGGGCTTGCAGGGGTAACTGGGTACTTGTTTCTTTTTTTTAACGAGAAACGCTTTGACCAGGAACAACCACTTGGTGAAATTATTCTTTCGAGTGATATTATTATTATTATTATTATTCGAGTGTAATGGGCGGGTCCCATTAGTACACGCCGTCTGACCATACTCGGGTTGCTCTACTGAAAAGTAGAATGAACTCTTGCCGATCGTATACATAGAGTTCTCTCGTTGCAAGAATAAATTTACGATTGGTGGAGCCAATCGAGGCGTGCTCGTAGAAAGATGAAAAAGGGGAACGCTACAAACTATAACAAACATCTAACAAGATTAACTGCCACGAAACACACGATCACACAAACTGCTCCATCGTTATCGACTTACGTTGCTCACACATCGTTTTGCTATAGAGAGAATTCATGTGTATCATGTGTATATATATATATATATATATATCATTTTGCGGGCGTGTGTGACGTGGGCTGTGTGTGCACGTGTATCTTTTCCCTTGCAATATCATCTCGAATCTATCCGAATTCAATTGTAATCGTCTATCGTCGCTGGGTGCTATCGTACGTGGACATTCATTTGCGGTCTCGAATATTGAAATAATTAAAAAAACTATATATTTATACACGCAATTGTGAAATTTCTATGTACGGGATTAATCGTGTCTCTTGTGGAGTTCTTGTAATGAATGTCCAACCGGCAGTGTCGCGGTGAATCTCTCCATTTCGCCAATCTGGTCCAGCGTGTATACGTACGTATTATGGAAATCGGCAATCTGTTTCAGGTTCGTGAAGATAATGTCCTTATTATCGCGAACGATACGCGGGACATCGGGGTTGTCGAGTGGATTCAAGTAACGTTCAACGACCAGCTGAAGATCCCTGCCAAATTCTTCCTCGGTCTCAACCAGTTCTTTTACTACCGCCCTAAGGGAATCAGTAATTAGTGTAAGGAGATATCAGCGTTAATCCTAATTAACAACCTGTTGACATTAAAAGTATCACTTACTCCCTTCGATATTGCGAGTCCTCTGGTCCATGTCCAATTGCTGATTCCTCGCTGAGGGCGGTTTGCATTAGAATGGACATAGGCAGCCATCCTTCCCTCGAGTCAGCTGTACGAACGTACACTCTGTGGGCATAATTTATTTCACTGCAATGGACATATATTTAAAAAAAACAAATAAAATAAAATACCGCTTCGATATGTCGTAAGTGTTTTTTATGAGGTTTGTTGTTGCTTAAATTGGAAGGTAATTGTAAAAAATAATGAAATAGAAAAGTAATTGCGAGTTTGTACCATTACATTCAACAGTGTACGTTTATTTTTATCAAGTTCAGTTACTGTAATAATTTCTTCTTTTCACGTTCGCAGAGTCGCAACCGTCTAGGTATGTTAAACAGAGTTGAATTTTATACGCGATGGACCAGGTATCAAGGAAACTTTAGATTCTATAGTCTATAGACGTAAATTCAGCCCGAACATGCATATTTCCATCGACGATAGCATCAACGTATAGCTGGTCCGCTTTAAATGGCAATAAAAAATTCAAGGCCTGATAGGCCGAACGGATCGCCAAGAAATTTGGCGTTCTGTTGAATGAACGACGGATATTTGTAACCGGGAGGCCTGTTGTCTTAGTCACTAAACTTAAATATAACTCTCCACCGCCCACAAGTTTCTATATCTGTCCATTCTTTATAATACAACAAATAGACCCAAGTATATTTCCATCCTCGTGCTTGGTCGTCAATTTTTACCACTGGAACATCGAACATCCTGAACTGTCTCAATTTTCCTATCGAGTCGAATCGCGAAATTATTCGTTGTCCACATTTTATTTAATCAGAAATTGAAGTTAACGGTCGATTATCGACATCAAATTGATATCCTGCACCACATTCGCATTATATTATTCCGTTAATAAATTCCAAGTTCCGAGTGAATCAATCTTTGGTGAAATAGACGATGCACCAAAGTGTTCGAAAATCCACGAAGGGATGCAATCGAACACGCTTCACGGCAGCGGGTAGACGTAGTACATAGTAAATAATTCGCAATCCATTGAACGCGTTCGCTGGCAAAATGGCAAATCAAACTTTCAGCTTGAACCTCACCTTCGCGCGCACTTATTTTCAGAACTGGCCGGTATTTCGCCTTCCTAGGAATCGAGGCCTCCTGGCAAGCCAGCGGTAATCGGCATGACTCGCGCCATTGTGCAACTAAAGTTTATTCAGAACGCGTTTTTTCCTTCCGATCGGGTGGTTGAATTTCCGAGAATAAAAAGAAATCGACGTGGAAACCGGGGACCACTTGGTGCTCCCATTCCCTGGAATATTTCTTTAGATCGTCGACGCAGCGTTCGAACTTTGTCAGATACATAATCGCACCTTCGCGACAAACAATTTGCGCATACATCATCGACTTTGAGAAAATCCTGGCCGACAGCCAGTCACGAGTGCCGCTTCTTCGTCGTATTATCGCTTTTTCGGACACTCATAAACGCTTGATCTTCGTTAATGTCGACGTTAATCATCGTAATCGGCGCCGTTTGGAGCCATTGCGGATCGGAACATCGGGCCACGGTTTGCGATATTCATCTCCTAATTCCGCATTGAACGCAGTGCGAATAGGGGGTATGCGATTGTGCAATTAATTATAATTACGTTGCGAGTTAAATCGTGTTTCGTTCACGTTTCAATGCAATTCCAGTGTGCGACGTATGGCACAAGTTCATCGCCTCCGTTGTTAACGTAACGATTTCAGCCTGTTATTTGCATTCATATCTCGCGCGTGCATTTCGTCGTCTACGTAAACGTATCACTGAAACAGTACGGTTATTTGGTTCTCGATGAGCGGTGACAGTGGAAATGCAATTCATTCCGAAGCTGGGTCACGCTTGTCCTGCTCGTGTTTCAATCACCGGCAGCAACCTTGTGGCACAATGACTCGCCGAGGCCTTCGCAAAGTCTTAAACTCTGCAGTTTAATGCAGAGCTGTTTCAAGTTTTTTCGAAGAATAATTTTCCCTCGAAAATTCCCGTGTCACATTTTTACTGCGCCGCGATTTTCAACGCTCGAATCCAACTTCTCGCATCCAAGCCACGCTCGCCTTGACTTTAATGCCACGAACATACAAAAAAAAATATATATATATATATATATATATATATATAAAACTCTAACCCTTTATAGCCCGACGGCACTGTGCAATCGCTTGTATCAAAGTGCTACCACGAATTTGCAACTCGGTTCGGCGCATAGCGTTCTCCGTGGACCCTCGCATTCCATCGACCTTCCATCCCCCTTAAATACCTGCGATAAAACTTTACCTCAGTAAGCTGCTGTCCGAGGAGGACCTCGGGATACCTCGAGCACGTGGATCCGCGTATTTACGACGCGGTCGTACCGACAATTTATGCCAAGCAGCCGAATTGTCCAGGGTTTCGCCAATCTCACCGATTTCCAGATCGGGGTCCAGCTTGATCTTCCTACAACACGGTGAAACGTCCAGAATAGAGACGGTTCCGTCGATCCTCCCTCCATACTTTCATCTTCCGAGATCCATCTGCGATTTTCAACTCGAGCCTCATGCAGACTAAACATCGTCCTCGCGCTAATCGAAGCGGGTTAGCGAGTTCGTTAAATGGAAAAGGGGGGGTTCCGATCTCGTTTAGATTGCCGGGCATTTGCAGTTTCTTTGTTATTCGTGATTTGCTCGGCGTATTTATAGCGTGCAACAACGAGAGGCAATTGAAGATCGCGTTTCCCTGAAACGTGTTTCCTCGTGGAATCGGACCAACGCGGCCTGATTATTTTATCGTCGCCCCCGTGGGTCGTCCGTTGTCGACGAGGTATGCAACGGGGAGAACGTTGTTCGCGTAAAAATATCGCCGGCGAAAATAAGCAAGGAGGTGGCGAACGCCCGTAATGATCTTTCAACGTTCGACAAGGAGATTGACAGTTCCTTAATTTGTTCTGCAGGTGCTCCAAGCCTGTTTCTATTAATACATTCGCGGTTAACTCGCGGGCCTTTCACACAAGCGACGAACGCTGCTCTCTCTCTCTCTTTCTCTCTTTCTCTCTGGCTAGACATTTTATGGGAGGAACGCTTTATTTGTTCACTCGTTTCTGTCAGTAATATTAGTTCCCTCTGTGCGAATTATAGACGGGCAAACGAACCACGGCGGCGTCTACTAGTTAGCCTTATCTGTGTTTGCTTTTAGTTTTATGGAAGCGTGTTTATAGCACTTGTGAGTGGTAGAAAGATTCGCACTTGCTAGTCGTATTATGCCCTTATTCGTATTAATTAGTATTAATTCATTGTCTTGCGTATATATTTAATAAAGAAACGAGGGTATTCGTATCGGCAACAGGATCGAAATAACAGCAGCTGTACGATACCCGCTTTCAATTACTCATCCTCGTGGCAACGAATACCTTCTTTTCTTACCGAACTCTCGAACCGAACATCGAGTGCATGCAAGCGTCTTGCAAGCGTAACAATGCGTTTTTGTTTTATCCGGCATGCTCCGAGTATTGTCAGCAAAGTCGAGCGGTCCGCGGTTCGGAAATTAAACAATCGAGAAAGATCGTTTACGAATGTGACAGATCGCGACCAACTTCGACATCGTTCACACGCGTTAGACTATATACGACGCGCGTCGACGATTATTTTCGGCCGGGCGCACGTTGCGCACACGGAAATAGATTTTAAACGCGAGCGGACGCTTCGGCTTCGAAGCGAAGTCAACGATCCGACGGCGAAACGATCGCAGACATTTGTTTCCCCATTGATTTTCCGTAGCTCGGATGAAGCTTACTTGGCCGGATCGGTGTACTCGAGGGCTTCGACGATGTCCCCAACGTTCACGGAAAATCCATCGGTCTCGCTCTTGTAATCCTTCACCACGATGTAGTTGTTCAACGATTTCTGTAACCGAGCAATTTACAATAAATGAATGCATCGAAAGGCTGCGGTTCGTTCAACGACAATTCAATGCGACCCATACGACGTTTCGCTCTCTGTTCAATTATTTATTATCCCTTTTTAACAAGTGGCCACGGTGCGGTTAACGAGAATTTATCAGCTCGATTGCTGTTTATCGTATCTATCGAAGCCCATTTCCAATTACGTTACCCGTTCACAGTCATTGTCCTGGTGAAGGCCGCTCAATCTCCTCAGACTCGGCGTATTCTCCCTGCTGCCGGCGAATCCGAACGATCGATCGGACTTGGAGAGAACAACGCCGTTGCACTCCTGTTTCGGATAAGCCCCGGACCCGTCGAGGCTGCTGCCGATCGACGTTGCGCCCGCGAACGTGGACAGCATTTCAACGTCCACGTCCTCCTCGCGGGCAACCGGGCAACAGTACATGGAAAATCGGTGCGCGGTCGGACGAGCGAGTTGAAGCGCGGAGAAAACGTGGAGAGGCTCGAAATGATGAATTCCGTCTTCGTCGAGGACAGTGTATGCCACCTGACCGGTTAAAACCGATCTGGACGCTTCCCTTGGCACCACAGCCTGCAGGCCCTGTTTCAGGATCATGAATATCGTGGACGGTTTGTGATTTCTTCGCAATAGAAATTCCTCCATGGCTAAACTGTTGTCCGAGCGAAGGAGAACAGTTGGAACGTCCGCGGACGATTGCAGCGGCCCTTCTTCGGGTACGATCATCAGGGCTGCGCTCTCCCTGACGAGCGTTCTCAATCGTGGATCGGTCCTGGCCGTTTCCGGATCGCTGCACAGCTGCGTCAAGGCGTGCACGAACGGCGGCCTCTCTTCGGCCAGCTTCCTCATCACTGTCAAACGCTTCAGGATATCCAAGGTTACCCTGTCGCTGGCTAACGCCCGGGTCGATTTCTCGTCGCTGATCACGGCCAATAAACTATTCACTATCGTGGACATGCCTAACGCCCTGGCCAGTCCCACGGCTTGGACAAGCATCTCCCGAACGTTTCCACCTTGGTCGTTCAGCAATTCTTGAACACGAATCTCGCTGGACTCTCTGACTGCCTGGACGATCGCTTTGTGCACGCTCTCCGCCGCCCCTTTCTCCGTGACGATCGTCGAAACTTCTTCCGACACTTTTCGAAGCACCCTGGAGACCAGTTCCGGATCGTTCCTGGAGACCGTTCTGAACGCGGGGCCAATTATGTCCGCGCCGTGCTCCTCCTCGAGGACCATCGACAATCTGTCGAGGACTACGTCCTCCTTCAAACACTGACCGACGACAGTGGATTTCAGAATATCCACCTTGCTGTGCCTGCTGTCCACTAATTCCGATAGGGTAGACTGGCACAAGTTACTTCGATTCCGAGGTACCAGAAGCATTCCAAGTATGTCATCCACCGATTCCTCTATGCTGGCATTCTTCCGACGAAGAAGAACGTTGAAAGCCTCGCTTATGGAAGAGTACACCGAGTCCTGTTCGTCGTCTTGGCCATTTTTCCTACACCGACTGGCGATAGCTAGGACAGCGCTGGACATCGCTGTCTTCACGGCGTCCTTCAGCCAGTCCTCGTTTTCGTCGCTCCCGTCCTCCCGTTCTTCCCCGTTCTCGTTGCCGTTTCGAATCACCGGAGATCTCGTGCCGTTCGCGGACTTTTCCTTCGCTTCCGCGTAATTCTCCTCGAACTGTTGCTCCTGTTGCACAGCGATGTTCTCAGCCAGTTGCGCGACGGTAGACACGATCTGTGCCATTTTCACCGCGGTGGAACCGTGCAAGCCGAGCTTCTCCGCCATCACGAGAGCGTGCTCCAAAGCCACAGCTTTCGGATCCACGTCGACGTCCACCGCCGGCAAATCGGCGACCACTCTTCTGCCGACGGTCAATCCAGCTTCGGACAATTGTCGAAGCATCCTGGCGTCTATGCTGGTTTCACCGTGATGCTGAACATGGGCATCGTAGTGAAGATGCTGCGGTCTCAGAAGCCGCAGCTCCTCGGGGGTCACCTCGAACCCTTGAACCGAGAATTCCATCTCGCCCTCGGGCGTGTCCGTTAAATCTGGAGCAACGAAACGTGGTCCCTCCTCTGTCTGCACTATCTGGCCGGGGACAAAGGTCACCCCCAGTTCCCCGGACTCCACGACACGGCCTGGAACGAACCGCGGCCCGTCCGGCGTGTCTACCACTTGTCCGGGCACGAATCTAGACCCCTCGTCCTCTGTGGATATCACCTGGCCGGGGATGAACGTCGGGCCAACTTTCGTTTCCACGATTTGACCCGGCACGAAACGCGGTCCGTCCGCCGTCTCCACAGTTTGACCAGGAACGAACTTTGCGCCCGTTCTGGTTTCCACCATTTGGCCGGGAACAAACTTTGGTCCGCTGCTGGTGTCGATCACCTGGCCCGGCACGAATTCTTCACCCTTCTCCGTCATAACTATCTGACCGGGAAGGAAACCGTCCTCGGTCATCACGCCTGGCACGAATCGAGGACCGTCCTGTCCGCCGCGCACCAATTGCCCCGGAACGATCCTCTTGCCCTCGGGCAATTTCTTCACATTTTCCGGATAAAACTCGACGCCCCTTTCCGTCTGCACCATGTGGCCGAAGATCTCGCACGGCTGGATCGGGACGTTCGCCGTTTTCGGATCGACGGGCACGCCGACCGGCCCGGCATCTTGGAACACGATCTCGTCGAAGTTGCTGGCCGCGGCGAACTGGACAACACCGTCCGCCAGACTGGTTTTGCCCGGCAGAAACTTTTCTGCCGAAACGCCGCCAGGCGTTCTCACCACTTGTCCCTCCACGAACTTCTGACCTTTCGGCGTGTCCAGTGTCATCCCTGGGACAAACACCGCGCCACCCTTGCCATCCTTGCCATCTCTGGCGACGCCAGGTAAAAAGTAACTCTCCCCGGAGCTGGCAGTAACGTACTGTCCAGGTACGAACAATGGCCCTTGACAGGTGGGAATGGTCTGGCCGGGAACGAACCGCAATCCTCCTGTTGGTGTCGCGATGCTCTGTCCAGGTACGAATTCCCAGCTCTCTCCAACCTGGACACTCTGTCCAGGCACGAAGACATGTTCGCCGCGATGATCGGTGATCGTCTGACCGGGCATAAATTGTGCTCCGTCCTGCGCGACAATCGTCTGCCCGGGAACGAACGATCCGTCTGCGTCTTCCTGTCCGGCGACAAACTTTGGCCCGTCTTCTGTGAGAACGGTTTGACCTTGAACGAATCTGGCCCCGTCGTTCGTGTGGAAGGTTTGACCCTGAACGAACCGATGACCCTGTTCCGTGGGCAACGTTTGTCCAGCTATAAATATCGGGCTGTCTTTGTTGTCCCGCTGTTTCACGTTCAGTATCTGTCCGGGAACGAGGACAGGTCCGTCAGGTGTGTTCACAGTCAGGCCAGGAACGAACGTAGGTCCCTGAGGTGTCTGCAACGTCTGGCCAGGTACGAAAACCGGCCCGTTCGGTGTCTGCACCGTTTGCCCGCTGACAAATCTCTGCGCCGACTTTACGTCCAACCTCAGGCCTTTAATCTTGTGCCTGGTTGTCTCCTTGCCCTTGCTCAGATTCATCGCCAGTTCCGGTATCTCGTCCACTCTAGGCAGTTCTTCCAGCGCTTCTTCGCCTGCTTGGAGGAGTTTCACGTTCACGTTGGATACTTCTTTCAGTTCGCTGGGTAGCATATTCTGGATGGCCAGCTGTAGGCTGGTGTCTGGTTCTATTTTTAGTGGCGTCAGCGGTTTCACGATCGATATAGCCTCGAAACCTCCGGTGCTTTCCGAAACCGGGATCGTGCAGGTGGCCGTAACGCCCTGCTCCACGATACGAGGTTCCACTGTGAACGGTGCAGGCAGAGCGTCAACCACCGGCTGCAGAATCGAGTGATCGGTATCCTGAAACGAGTTCCAGTCCAGGGCCTCCGGGACACATTTACCTCCGTCCCTCATGGGACACGTGCTGGAAATTAAGTCGCACCCTCTAGTTCTGGCCTGCTCCAGGTTCACGTGCTTCCAGGTTTCGATCCGATCGACCGTATTTTCCTCCCTCGTCTCCTCTTTGATACTCCTCAGCTTCAATTGCTTCGCGTCCTTCAGCTCTTCCTCCTCGGCGGCCCTCTCCTTTTCCTCGAATATCTTCTTCGCGTAACTCAAACTACCCTGCCGCTTTCTCTTCCTCTTCTTCGCGTGAGCCTCCTCCCTCGCCCTTTCGTTCGCCGCTTCCTGACTGGGCCCCAGCCCGTCGAACAGATTCTCAAAGTACTCCAAATTCTTAAAGTCCACCGAAACATTTTTGCCCTGCTTCAATCTGAACAGAATAGTGTCGCAATCCCTGGACAGCATCACGTCCTTCACGTCACCGTCTCGGACTGCAGCCTCCAGCCTGGACGGAAACACCAGGCTGCATCTTCGTTCCTCCACGGTGTACACGAATTTCGCCTCCTCCTCTTCGACGGAGGGTTCTTTCGTCTCCAATATATCTCTGAGTGCCCTCTGTTGCTCCCCTTCACCTTCCAGAACGGGGAACACGTAACGATAGTCTTTCAGGATCACGTGCTTCCTCGTCTCGCCTAGAACGTACCCGGCTGTGTAATGATGCGGTCCTTGATCGGAGGCGTTCGTTATTTTGCATCTCGATTTGTCGTGGGTGTGTACACCCAACAGTACTGGAATGTAATGATGAGTAGGCAGACCGTACGATTTTCCAGTGATTCGACAGAAACGTTTCGCGTCCGCGGGACTGATTGGTGGTAAAAGCGGGAAGTAATTCGGTTTGGGGAGACCCCTGCTCCTTCCTGTTATTCTACAGAAAGACATCTTTCCTTCGTATGTATCTAACAAATCATTGATCCAATCCGATATTCCGATACTTTGGAATATTTCCTTTCCTCGATCCTTCCGCGAAAAGAATTCCTTCGCAGTTCACGCTGAACGTTGTCGATTAAAACATTTATCGTTATCGACTGGTCACTGGCTAAAACCTTGCCACCCGATCATTCCGCGGCGACTCCCTCTTGGCGTTCACCTTGCCATCAATTAGCTGGTCCAGCGTCGACGCGTGAATCAACAGCTCGTATTGCACCCTTCTCCCCATAATTCGGTCGCGCGGCGTCCAACGAGATATCGCCCGCAGCTTCCATCTCTCGACGACCTTTCTAGAATTCTAAACTTTTCGCGCCGTGTCGACGTTAAAACAGACGAGGAAGAAATACAACGACGAGAGATCCGCCGTGTTCCTCTCAAAATAAACAGTCCATCTCTATAATAAATAAATCAGTCTATTTGACTTTTTTCTCCTCTCATCGTTCTTCCTCGTTAATTTCCTCCATCGTCGAAGAATCAAAACCACGGCCTTCCAAGAACGACGCGCGCTACGCCGGTCTTATTTTTACCGTAATTTCTTCTATGGACGGTTCCGCGTCGTTTTCATCGCGTGCTCGTTAAAAAGTTTTTCGGCGAACCGAAGCCACCGGTTCGTGTCGGCTCTCGAGGCAAGGTTTATTTTTACGTGCGGGATACCTACGAGGATTCCGTGGTAACTTTACGTACGTACGTACGTTCGTTCGTTCGTTCGTTCGTTCGTTCGTTCGTTCGGTTCGTTCCCTTGGTAGTCGGCCAATTCGACGATTTCCTCGTCGTTGAAAAGAGTCTCTTTTTCGTGGCGCAGCTCGCCCTCGGTACGCCAAAGTGACCCGTCCACGGTAGTCTTGGTCCCGCGCAAATTTTTGGCCGACTTGCTCCTCGTCGAGGCACGATTGGCAAGATACTTCGACCAATGGCGCGACGTTAGCTTGACATAATTGCCCAACAAAATTGACTGTCAATCAATCGTCTTTGGTCCCATTTTCTGCATCGCACCAATCATTCGTCAAAATGGTCCACGTTGTCTCATTTATTTTATTAACACGAACAATCGATTGTTTCCTCTTTGTTTCGAGCCTGGATCAACGACACGTCACAGGGAGGATTTTCTCGAGTATGAATGTTGACTACAATCACGTTAATCGTTCCAGAACACCGTTTCTATTTTCCTCAAAAGCCGCTAAACACGGTCTCTGTTCATTTACGATAATCACGAGCGTCAAGCCCTATTCGTCTTCCCCCCCAGGCCGATTCAGCGTGGCAACTATTTCCACTTTGTCACTTTCACCAACCGATCTTCACCAACCACCGTCTATTTTCACGCTGGTGCACAGCACTCGCCCCGTATCGGTTGTCAGGCGATTCACGTCGTCGACGACCGAATTGGCGAACCGCGATTAACGTCCAACCGGAAACGAGGAACACCGCGAGGAGCCAGCGATTATTTCCAGTTTCGTTTCGTCCAATACCCGCGAGTTCCTCCCGATACGAAACAGTTCTAACATAGCACCGGACAAATCACAGAAATTTTCGTCGAACGTCGGCCGCGAATTCTATCCCAGCGAGATTGACAAAATTCAGAGTCCTCCACGTTTTTCCGGTCCGCCACCCTCCGGTTCGTTTGTTTACGATTCGTTTCCTTTCCCTCTTCTCCCTCGAAACACTGGAGTGTCCCAGCTCGCCCTCGATTTTCTTCGCCTCCGCGGATCGCTGTGCCCCTAAAGCGGACCCGCGTGCCACGCCGTACAGAGTTCCCGGTGCTGTTCCTTACGAAAAGCGTATTGCGATACGCGGCGGAGGCCAGACTAGCCGGTATACGAAGTGGCTGAGAGCCGTTCGCGCGACGAGCCTCTCTGCTCCCCACGACCAGAAATAGCCACCCTTCTTACACTTCTCCAATACATCTTTAGAACGGAGTACACGGGCCCGGACTTGCACGTGTCGCGCGTCAAACGTGTACGCGTATACGCGCGTGGGCGATTTTTCGTGGACGACAGATTCACCTGCGTCATCGAGGGGATTCCCAGAGCGGGGGGAGGGGGCCGGGGGGGCGGGGGAGACGTTCATTACGGCCCTCGCGTCCTCGGAAATTGCAATTAAACGGAATACAGAAGAAAGTCGAAGCGCTTATGGGAGAGAAACGAGCATGGAAAAGGGCAATGTCGGCGACTGCTATTTAAACCGCCCCGATTACCGATTGTTACCACGAACGCCCGCCGCGGGCCCGTTTTCTTTCTTTAGGATCGTTGCGTCATTATTTGATAGAAATCGCGCGGCTTTTCGGGCTGTACGTACGCGCGAGAAACTATTCTCGACCTAGTTACCGCCGCGATATTCAAATATCGCTCGTCCGCCTCGATCCGGTAACGTCCGAACCGAACCCGGATCGTTCGACTTAATTTATCGAAAGCACGGATCGAGTCGAGGAATAAGGGAATGGGACGAGAAAGAAGCGTGTTTTAATGTCGTTCACGGTTACACGATAACGATTAACTGTTGGCTAATAACGTTTGGACGACGAACGGCACGAGAACAAGCGACTTTGTCCCTTTCAATGCGCATCGAGCGAAGCAAGTGATGGAGCACGCGCATAAATCTGCCGCACTCTGCTGCCGCGAGCACAATTTACCGATGATGAATAAGACACCTGCTACCACTTTTCATACAGCGCGCTGTTCGACTTGATTATCGGCCGGATTCTACACCGTTTCGAAACGCCAGTAAATTTCGATGCGGCGCGATGTGTCGCGACAGGAAGTGTGAACGAACCTAAACAACGTTACCGTGTTGGAGATGATATCCTGCCATCAAACGCTAACGACCAGAATATTACTCTGGACGAATTTATGGACGGCGGACGCGTTCCTCCGGTGAAAAATGATTATTATCCTCGGGCAGTCGCGTAGCAAAGCATGGACGACGTTTAATCGCGCGCGCGTGTAAATGCATAAATAAGTGAGGGAGAATTTGTCGCTGAATTTTCGACGAAAACGTTTCTGCGCTCGCATTGTTTCGCTACACCTCGTGACTAGACTCGGTGAACGAGGCGCAAATATTATTCCGATCCCTCAGAAATAGACGTTACACCGTGGGCCCGATTCGCCGCGAAATGTTGCTAGAATAATATTTTCCATCGAATTCAACGGGATGATGCAGAATTTCAGAAATACGGTGTAACGTCCAGAAACGTTTTGTTCCCGGTGATTTACGATAACGCTTGAACTTGCGGCCAGAAAATAATTGCACTGTCCAAGGCTGTTGCTGATTTACGAGGCGACACGATTTACGTGTCGCCGAATTTTGGCCGATTCCTCGGCGATTATTCACGCGGGCTGCGTTAAGAAGCTTTAACGCGCGATGCACCGCGAAAAATCTTGCGAAATCGTTGATTCCTTTTATCAGACAAATACTGCCGCGCCTCCCGGCGGGTCTGCAAGGTCTATCGGGGGAAATTTCGAGTTTCCCCCGACAGACCTTGTTCGAATTCGGAATGTTTGGGTTCTCGAGCAGTCGAACAAATTCGTGGCATTAATCTCGCGCGGGCTTCCCGTTGTTGAAAACCGAACGACTTCTTCTATCGATGACAGCGCGTTCTACGCGGCTTTTCCGTTGCCAGATGCACAACTGACAAGCTGTCATCGTTTACCGAAAGACGCTAAGTTTCCGCTCGAAGTAGCGTCGTTACACCTTCAATTGGCACATTGATGCGCCTGTCTTAATCTATGATTTTGATGGTCTGCCAAGGACTGACAGTTTCTACTGGATGAAACTTTACGTGTCAACGCCATCGCGTGATTCATCGAATTTCCGTCGAACAGTCGATAAAGTTACTGAGCGTTACTGTTGCGCCCAGTGTTCACGACAAGTTACTGCTCTCTAATTTGCGCTGTGGGTTCAAAGTTTCGGACCATCGGGCATTTCGGTATCGATAATTGATCGATAATTGATCGATAACGTCGAATAAAAAGTTTAAGAGCACGTGCGAGACGGAATACATCGCAACGAAATTAATCACCATCCGTAGCCAGTTTAACTGGCGGCATGTTTGTGAAACAATTGCCAACATTGTTATAAAAGTATATTTTAGTGTGCAATAATAATATTGTTGGGCACTCTGCGCGTTCGTCGCGATCGTCGCGATCGTCGCGATCGCGATGGAAGGCGACGAATAGTTTAGATGATCGCATAAATCGTTTAGCAAAGGCAACGATAAATTAATCGAGCGCGGCTAAATGAAACGTGCGAGCTGATAGAGTTATTAAACGTTAAGTAAGGTAAGAAATGAAATCACCTTGAGAACGGGCGGACTCGCGTCGCGATTCTATTTCGAAGGTTTTATTTCGGCAGGGTGGTTGCCTGTAACGCCATTCACGTGTATTTTGTACAAAGCACCGATCTAGCGGGTGATTTATGGTTACGAAAAGCCTGTTCTAAACATAACTCGGCTATGGGCCATTAGGTACTTACGAGGGCACGTCAATTGACCAGACTTGTCCGTTTCAACCACCGACTTGTTCATTTGGCGAACCTCGGTATTCCATCTTGCGAGATCGACTGCTCGAATTTTCAATAAAATAAGATGAAATTCTATGTAGTTGGGTTGCCTTTGCGTAGAATGCGGATAACGTTTCCGTCCGATCAGTTGTCAGAGGGTACGGTAGAAATATTCGACACTTTCTCCGCGAAAGCTCGAGCCAGGCGATGAACGATCACTGGCACGAACCTTCTATTTTGATATACTGCCAGAACCTCTCGTAAACCAGAACAGCTTTCATTCCATAGGACTGTCGCGAGAATAAAGCTGCTCGTGGCGGTAGAAAACAGACGGAAGTTAATTATAAGGAATCGCTGCGAGCGGACCAACGCGAAGCCAAGTCGGCACTTCCGAACGCATTTTTCAACGAATTCTCAGAATACCAATAGAAACAGCTCCTGCATCCAAACGAGACGACTGCCTCTATTGTAAGTGCACGCGAGTTACTTAAATCTTTCCTCATACCCCTGCGAGCTTGCACGAAAAATAACAAAGAGGATATAAATGCGATGCCGCGGTTAATGGTGTCTCTTCTATAAATCAAAACTTATTCTCGTCGGGCCGCTAATCCGGTATCTCATCGGATTAGCGGCGCCGAGTAAACAGCGTGCAACCGACCAGTTCTAAACGCACTCTTGCGATCTGTACGTGAAAGAATTTCAGATATTTTCCAATTAATTAGGGCCTGTAATTTTAGGGCCTGGAAATCGGTTGGCATGCGAGGCCATAGGCCACGACCAGGCCACGCTGGCGGACCGTCTTTCAAGGAAGTGTGAAACACCGACAGAATGCGTTTCGTATAAATCATGTCGGACGGCGTGCTCGGATGGAGCGAGATGGAGCGAGATGGAGCGAGATCAAGCGAAAGAAAGAAAGAAAGAAGGAAACGGCAAAAAGAGGAATTCGTCCGACCGAATTAAGGGGCGAGACAGTGGCGACTAGGAAAGGAAGCGGACTCGTAGGGAGAGAGAAGGCGATCGCCGAGAAGAATGAGATACGTGTTCGTGCATTGCGGGAGTAGTTGGAATGGCGATGAGCTCTTGGTTGTCTTCGGTCTCTGGCATCGAACCAGATATTCTATCTGCCTTCTTGGTGCGCCTTGGTTTTAGTTTAATTTAGATGCCGGTATCGTGACGTAACGTATTTAGCGTGGAGGCATACGCGTCTTGTTAGTTGCCGTTTAATCAATTACTCAAAAACGTTTGATCTGTACCCCCGTTATAGGTGCCTCTTCCTCTCTGAATTCACTTTAATGAGCACGAAAAGCCGCGGATACCGTTGTTCGTGACGCGTTAGTCACTTTGATAGCGGTATAAACATTTCGATAATAAGGTGAAATCGTTGTCATTAATATGGTTTAACTTTGAACGAGGTGCACGGTCTTTACAGGCGGCGTAGAGAAATGTTTTATGGTATTAGATTCGAAGTTGATGACGGTACTCACCCTGCCTGATGACTCGATTGTTATTCCCTCTCTTCTGGTGACTCGAGTTATCGACGTTGAAATTTCTACAACGCGATTTATTATCAATAGCATCAGATATAACCGATATGTTACACATAGTATTAAATGTAAGTGTTGAGCAAGTATTAGATACGTGAATATTTAAATTCGAATGTTTGGATTTATTTGAGAATGGCGAATACAGGTGTGTAACTTACGTTGCTTCGATTTGGACGTGACTGAAATGTTGGAAGCCATTGCAGTAAATTCCACATTACACCATCATTCTACAACACAGTGAAGAATAGTTCATTACAGCTTTTGCGTTCAAATACTGCATTAATATTCCCAAATTCGAGCTTGTGTTTATTATAGCGGTGCTGCCATCTTACGCTAAACGGCCACAACTTAACGAACATCACATATTAGGAAAGATTTCTATTCATTTCTAACCAGTTGCTAACTTATCGACTTCGCTTGAATATTTCGTAGCCGCTGAATATCTTACATTTTGCATTAATAGTATTCAATTTGCGAGGAATAATTTGGGGATCGATACCTCTATGATTCGTAAATCTCTATCTAACTACCTAACGCATAAACGTTAACCGACCCTCCCTGTTGCACGCCATTACGGACTACGAAGAATTCAATCGACCTTTGCAAGATAATAAATGAAATTTTACCTTGATATCTTTCTTTCATCGGAATTCTTTTATCAACTCTTTTATCAGGACTTCAGTGCTAAACGTATGGCACACAATATTCATTGTGAAATGTCTTTTAATCACACATTTTCCACAATCATTCCACACCCCGACCGCACTCTTCGAGTACTTTGAATTCTACAATGCGCCTGCGCACTGACCAGTTGCAACCACTCGCAAATTCCCTTTGCCGCGAAATTTGATTTCTGTACTTTTCATTGGTCCATCGAAGCGCCGAATTAAACGCAAAACAAACGGTACCATCGATCATCGACAAGAATCTTTCAGTCATTAATAATAACCCCCTTGTATTAAAAAGCTTGAATATGAGAAGCTTGAAAACACTTGAAAACACCCAACATAGATGTCGTTTCCGGATTCGCGCGGGTAAATCTAAATATTTTGGAAAACATATAGAAGCGATGCTAAGCTTTCGATCGATTTCATAGGGGATAAATCGAACGTTATATATACGTAGATGGTTAAAGCAGCGTCGGTGGATCAACCTTTAGTTTAAGCGAAATCTATTTCCGACACGTGGCACCCGTATTCGTTCGTCCGATTGGCTGGCCCGCTAGCACCGTGCGGGTTTGGCCGCATTTTCTTGTATTTCGCCGCTAATCGGGTCACTTCCGCCATTGATTTCGACGTCGAAATATCCATGCGGGAGTAGTTTAAAGTCACGAACAAATAAATGCTGTGCGAGCCACGCCTGTTTGCGTTCGGTTCGCGCAGCGAAATCTAGGAAGTATTATCGGCGCTAGCATGATAAACAGTCTGAACTGATTGTTTGCGTGCCACCCACATCGCATATATACTCGTTCTATCGACTTCGTAAAACGGAGGTCAGAACCGTTGAAGCGTAGACGCGAACGAAGTAAATAGGAAACGATTTAGAGGAAGATCGATGTAGCTCGCGAAATTTTCGGCAATAGCGCTACTATTGCCTAACTACTAACGCGCTACTGAATATAACACAATAGAATGTAAACTTTGACGATTTGAAATTATTATGGAAATGAAATTTGCAAACGACCGTCGTGAAGCGCGTACGCGCTGTGGCCGTCTTGCAGGCGTGTACGCGGTATGGTCATCTTACAGGCGCGTCCCATCGTCTTTGGTGCCATCAAATGAAAATAAACTCGTTCTGCTAATCTAATTAAATCGCCAGTAACTAATACTACCGGCGTAGATCGAGTGTCTTTTTTTAGACAGTCAAAATGGTTCAGATGAAAAGGGGAGAAGTCGAATATTTAAAAATAATCCATGTTTGTACATATCGTAAAAAAATAAAACATCAAAAAATGAACAAATCAGGTAAATTAATCAATTGAAGAATAATAAGAATTATAGTATGCTCGGATCGTTTTGCATCGTCATAAACGGGTGCAGCGGTAGCTCGTTGTTCAAGGTAGAACGCAGCCAGATATTTCGAGTTGCACCTTGGAAACGCGCGCGTTCCCTTCTTCGCGGCCACGATCATTTAGTCATCTTTCCGCGGAGCTAAAAACTTGGCCTTCGCGCCACTGGACCACTGGACCACGGTTTAATTCACTGGACGGGCTGTCTCGTGGAGAAACTGTGCCAGCAAAATGGCACAGCTATATTACGAGGCGCCTTGAGCATGTAACACAGAATTTCATTTCACCGTGAATTTCACGGGGCGACTGATGGACGACAGTCGTGACAACGCCCGGATGACTGGTCCAGAAAAGTATTGCTTACAGAGACGATGTTTCTTCGACACAGTTTACAAATCGCCTCGCATCGAACCCAAAAGCTAAGTACCCATGCAAAGTTCGACGCGAGTCAATATTTGCGAAATTACTACGCCGTTTTGACTAGATATTTCGGGCGAATCATCAGTTACTCGCGGAACCGAAAGGTGGCCATTAATCACAGGAGTTTTCGCAGCGAACGAGCGATAATCAGTAGAAGATTTGTTACACCCTGTCCGTGGGCTTCCGCATGGCAAGTTGACAGCATTCCATATCTGTCACCGCTAAGACGCGACAGCTTGTCGAGCAAAAGATAGACACCATGCTTTGCACAAATATCGCGACTACTTTCTATTCGAATTCGATAATTCGCCCAGAAATTGCAATAAAAAAAAAAAAAAAGGAAAAAGAAGTATGAGTATGAGTATTAAAGTGTACGAAAAGGGTGAAAGAGATTACAGCACAGTCCAAGACCGCGGTTCACCAAAAATTTCATAACATACCGAGCGCCGCGCGTAATCGTTTTATTTTTCAATTGCACGTCATCGTTGCCCCAAGATCGTCGAGTTACACGCGAGAGGACCATCCCCACGATACATCCCGAAATAATCGGGCGAAATTCATCGGAGTGCAAGACAGCGGCCGTCCAGGTCAAGGTGCGGCCGCGAACGAAAATCACCGCCGATGACAGCGGAGAGGAGAAACACCGTCCCGCCGAGGCAGGTGAAATGGATTCCCGATGGAAATCTGGTCCCGCGGTATGGATCCGATGAGAACGCAGCACGCTGTTCTAGCGTCGCCTGAATGCGAGTTCGACACTTGCACAACACTCACGAAAATAGCACGTACGACGAGCTGACACGACGAGCGGACACGACGAGCGGACACGACGAGCGGACACGACGAGCGGACACGACGAGCGGATCGGAAGAGGAAAGAACGAACGAAAAAGAAGCTGACGAAAATGTTGGGGACTCACCTACAGTTTGATCACGTTTAATTGTGCTCTCGAATCTTCTTCCCCCCTTTTTCCTTTTCCCTTTTTCCTTTCTCAACGAGTGGAGAACCGACGGGTCTCGCCGCCACGTTGATCACTGGTGCACGCGATGGATCGATGGATCAGCCACTAGATATATATCGTTCACCACTTTGCGCTCGGAATCCCCGAATAAATCCCCCGAGGCGGTGAGGAAGCCAGCCGGCGGCTATCTCGAGACTGCTACCAATGCCAGCCGCAAGGCGTCCCGACGCCCTCCACGTCTTCGCTGCTACCTCTTCTTCTTCTTCTTCGTCTTCTTCATCGCGGTTCACGCTGTATTGTTTCTTTTCCCCGCTTCTTTCCCGATGCCCCGTCCGCGCACCGGTATCGTTCTAGCATCCAGCTACTATGTAATCATTATCGTCGTCGCCTGTCTCCGCTTGCGGTGGTTCGTGGAACGGCGCACCTGTTGTGAGTCGTTCGTTGTTTCACTGCGACGCCCGTTTGTGATTAGTGGGATTAATTTCATTAGACGTAGATGCAACAGAGATCGGGTGTAACATCGAAGAAAGTTTGGATTCAATTGAAGCTGCGATTGTAACGATAGAGTATTAGACGCGCGTTTCTAGAAACTTTGCTATTCGTGTTCAACATCCTCGCGTTAAGGATCGTTACGCAATCGCGAATTTATCGGCAAACAGTGACCATCACGGTCGCTAAAAGCATATCCCGTTTCGTTGTTTAGATCGACTTCCTATTCCTCGTGCAATTAATTTCCGATCGCCTCGCGTTTCGAGCCACGCTCGAGTCAAAGTAGCTGTACGCGCGCCAAGCTTCGATTAAATAATTCGAAATGTTTGGTTACGCAATTGACGGGCATCGATCGAATTTAAAAATAACGCCGCTTACTGTGCAAGTGTCGCAGAAGAAATCTGTCCACCTTGAATTGACGAAGAAAAAGGTTGGATCGTGCGAACGCTCGACGCGAGAAATTGAATGAATCCCCGAAATCGCAGAATTTCGAAATGTTTCTCCGCTGTTTCATTTGCGACGCTTTCGGGGTCCAAGTGGCGACCAATTATTTAATTGTTGCACGCGCAATGTCACCGTTGGCCGAACGTACACGTAGATCGTTTGTACTTTGGCCCGTTCTAATAATAATCGATGCCTACGTGTCCCCAAGGGATTTCTCTGCCGGTCCGCCGCCGATATGTAAGTTGTATTCGCGATCCCTTGTACCGGCCATAATTTCTGCGGAGGCCACTCGTCCTTTTTCCTACTAACAGCCGGTTTCTGTCCGACGCCGATGGTACTTCGATGGTAGTTCGGATCGTCGGGAGTCTATTTGCGTTCTGACTTGGTTTTAATACGCGCGCCACGCGGCTTTCCTGTCGATGTACTTTTACGACCAACGAAATATGCCTCGTTACCTGGGCCCGTTCTCCTTCCGTTTACCTCGTTTCGACATCCAGTCGACGCAAATCAGGATTAGTTACAATTCAGTCAAGACACTTCGGTGGCTATAAATAAATTCGTTCACGGCGTAACGTTCGCCGCTCCCGCTACACCGTGGCAAAGATATCGAAGATATACGAGGGCGTAATCGACGCTGCAAGAAACGGTACCGGTACTGCGTTGGACGAAACCCGATACTGTAGAACAAGTAGTTACGTACCATAGGTTTACCATAGGTTTACCATAGGTTTACCATAGGTTTACCATAGGTTTCTTGTCGGTTCAACCACGGGAAATGTAACTGCACTCTACGATATCTACGCGTTCGCTCATTTATCAGCTCGCCATTGAAGCGAGATTAGATTACGTTAAATCGGTAACCGCGACGGGCCAGGGAAATTATTAAAAGGCGATCCTCTGCCGACGCAGCGCACGGCAATAAGTTCATTCTCGTGTTATTAATGCAGAGGGGCCTCGTGTAGGACATTCGTACGTAATATCTGACTAATTGAGGCCGACGCGTGTACTTGGCGCATCTCCAAGGCGCTTTGATCGCAGGGAGATCGACCCTATGCGAAAGCCACGATATACCTGCCTCTAAACATCTACGAGAACGCGAACGAGAACGAGAACGTTGATTCAAGTACACTGGTCCGTGTGCCTTCGAATCGAACTGCCGATCGAACGATTGCCGAAACCGGCCTTTCTGCAACGAAACTGTTAATGATTATGCAGTGATTCGTGCAGTTCTGTACAGAGTACCTATGCTCTAATGGCGAATTCTATATTGTCGGCGGGATGACAAAAGTTGAACGTCGAGAAACGAGCATCGTGGGTCGCGCGAGCGTTTTCCGTCAACCTTTTCTCGGGGAAATGTCAACGCGTCGAAAGAATTGCGTATGATCGATCATTTTTATTGCACATCGTCGAGCAATACCCGTAAAGAGTTCCATTGGGGGCCCAGAAATTAAAGGGTAAAATATCGATCGGACTATGAACCTCAAAGTTGTCGCGCGAGCTTGAAGGATCCGTCAATTCCACCAAAGGGATTCAATGGCACCGCCACTAATTCTTCGACCGATTCACCTCGCGGAGGGATGCTGCTGACTTTAATCAGGTACGCGCGCGTGAACGCAATTAAAGCGATCGATACGTAGCGCAACAATCTCTGCAAGTGATCAGAAAGAAAAGAGGGAAAGAGAGGCGGGACTGGGAATTGATTTTGCTAATCGAAAACAGATTGACCATGATCGTTCCGCTACTAGTCGGCGCAGTTTGCGTCGAAGCCAACCTGTTCGAAGCAAGCCCGGTCGTTCCGTCGGAGAGGGCGAGCAAGGTAGTGGACAAGTCGCGCGAAAGGAACGATGATCTCGCGAAAGAGGACGAGAAACGCGTCCACGAGGAAGACGAATTGAGGAAGGATCGTCGATACGCCGACGATCGAGTCGCGAGAATTCGACGCGGCGACGCGAACACCGTGGAGAATAGATTTCCCAGATCAGGAAGCGGAGGTTTGGCACACAAAATGGCGAAAGACGCGCTGAAATCGCCAAAAGTTCAAGAGACCATAAATAAACTGTCGCAAATGTCTTCGCCCAAAGGAGGAAGTCTTGGAGGGGCCGCGAAAGCCTCCCGAATAGGGAAACACAGTGCGAAAGGAATCGGCGGAAACGGGCGTCGCAGTGGACCTGGGCACAGAGGCCGACGAAAAAAGAAACGAAAAAGGTGGGAAAAACAGTTGGGGGGGAAATTTGTAAATTCAAATAGTCCGCCGGTCGGATTAATCTGGAATGAATGAAATAAGCAAGGGAATATTTTCTTTCAGACATCATCGAAGACAGAGGAAGCATTACCCCAGAACATCGACAAGGAGAGGAGGATCCTCTAAGGTAGGTAAGCTTCGTTCTGCAATTTTCCTCGATTCTCGTTGCCTCTCAACGCGGTCAATTCCTCCCTACCACGCGTTCGATAAACGTACGAAACATGTTCCATTACTCAGAGAACAACTCAGTTGGGCAACAAAAGAGACACTAGCGTGTATCCAACCGCTTCCTACGGAAGAAGAAGCTCTGCAACGAGAGCGCGCGTGGTATCCTCCGCCTCGGGATCCAGGGACAGGGCCACCGTTGTCCAGGTAGACGATCACGATTACGTCGATTTTTCCACGGTTCTGAACACCGAGTCCCCGGAGATTTCGATCGGATCGCCAACCATCGATGGCCCGATGGTGAGCGCGTACGAGGGCGAAACCATGATCGAACGCCTGATGAAGACAACCACCAAGGACCCGAAGAGAAAAAGGCCCGTCGATCAAGGGGTCGAATATTCGGATTACTACAGCGACGATCAAGTCCTCCAAGATATCGTCGCGAACAAAATCCCGGTGCAACTGGCCGGGTCGAAAAATTCGAACGATCGATTCGCACGCCAGGCAACGAATTTCTCGTCGTATCGTGACGGGAATCAGATTCGCCGATCGGATCGTCCTCGTAGAAAAGACGTCGGGCACAGGGGCTATTCTGTGAATTCTCTTCATGATTTTCAGAACTATCCGACAATTGAGCGTTTCCCGTCGTCGGCCGACGATCCTTCGCAGAGTTACCCGACGAATTACGGACCGCTGGCAAATCGAAACGAAATTTCGGACACGGCGTATCCTGTCCACGGGGATGGAGCGCCGGGACAATCGGCAACGATCGACGGAGGCTACAAGCTGCAGAATAACTTGGACCCGATTCACGCGGATAAATGCCAGCCTCCCGTTGACGCGCAGAACCGATACGAAAATTCGCCGGGAGAGGCTGCGTATATGAACGAAGCTGTCCAGCCGAAAGTTGCTCAGCCTGAAACCTCGAGTACATATCAGTCGGCCGATCCGAGCTTGGGGCAGGTAGACAATGTCGACGCACAGAATCAGCCTGCGATGGACATCGACGCGGGGGTGTCGACCGCCAAAGGAAATACCAAAGTTCGTGTTCAATCTGGCTCTGGTGCGATTCCAATGCGCACCGAACAAGAAGAGCAGGAGGAACACGTTTCCAATAACGTTCCAGCGCAATCGCGGTACGATTCGCCGGCCGTGAATCTTCCAAACGCGATGGATCAGCCGTTCGGAAAAGTTCTGGAGTCTCTGGGAATCAACGTTAACGAAGGTTCGAATAGTATCGATCCGAAGCCGAATTCGAACCAAGTAATTAATCGTCCGGTCTCGCCTTGCAACGCGATCGACGGTCCCGCCGAGCACCTCATAAGTCCGAGCTACTTGAAGAAGACACCGCAAGAAGACACCGGCGATTCGTACGAAACGAATAACGCAAGGGGATCGGATTATCGGACGGCCGAGCTGAGAAGCGGGAGCAACGCGAGGCCGAGTTATTCCAGGAGACAATCGATTCGGGGTAGATCGTACGACAGTAACATCGCGCCCCATTTGGACAACGACAAAGATCCGGCACGCGATGTGAACATCTCTATCGCGGTGCACGACACGAAGGAAGTCGCCAATCAAATTCTCGATACTATAATGGACGAGCTGGAGGAATTGAAAACGGATCGGTCGAAGAATGATAAGAGAGAAGGTAAGACTTCCAGCGAACTACGAGTGAAATAAATGGCGATCGCGTAAATCGGCGAAAGCGTTTGAATCATTTGTTGGCCGGACGAGTCTCGGATATTCCTGATAATGTGAAACGAGCGATATTTTTAGGCTTACCTTGCCGTTTGTCAGGATCCTGGTCAACGGCACAGGCAGGAATGAAACTGGACATGAGGGTCCTGAATCGTTCTATAATCGTGACCCTTTCGGACCTCGCGACCCCGCGTTTTCACGAGAGCTTACTAAATGGAACGTGGAATGTTTCGGGCCACGCACCGTTCAGACGCGGCTCTCCTTTCACGCTTATCGCCACCGATAATAATACCAATTCTATGGCTGTGTTTGTCGGTACGCAGATCACTTTCCTGCCTCTTTATATAAGTAATCGCGCCCTCGATCCCGGTGTTTCGCCCCCGAACATCGGATTTCCAACAACGGATTGTAAAACGCCGCTAAATTTAGGTGCCTGCAGAGTTTGCCAAGGTGTGGACACCGTTGCAGGTGTTTGGTCCGTGGCGCGGCAACCAAAGGATTGCAGAGACTTCCAGGTATCTACGAGCGTCTTCAACGATATCTTCAAGAAAACGAAATTGTCCAGCCTGAAGGAGACCCAGAGCACGAACGCAACCGAAGAAGCGTCACTGAAGCACGATAAAAGAAAAAGTTAGAAATCCTTGCTCCCTCTGATCCGTATGACACGGAGAATTAAAAGGGCAAACGAATTGGTTGGAATTCGAGCGATGGAACTACGACGATTGAAACGATGGGTCGAATCTGCGCACAACTTCCGATCCCTGTGGAAACACTTTAACGTAACACGGCGACACGTATAACGAGAAAATGTAGCATACGTATATGTACTATGATTGTAAGTAGCTTCTAATAAACAAATCGTTTTCTACTATCCAATTTGCGATCACGATATTTTACATTTAAAGGTACACGCTACTCCGTGTCGAACGTATTCAAATTCTTTGCCTAGTATGCGACTACACTTTTTTATACCTCGTACACACACGCAAATAATATACAGACGATCGTTTCCATTGCATCGTTTTTACACGTTGGATTCACGTCTTCCTAGATACTGACGTATCGTATCGCGGCCCGATATACAAATCTGCAAATATTCAAACTACTTCAAAATTCGATCTTGTGGCGAGCTTAAAGGAAAATGATTGTCGTACCTTGAGCAAACCAATCTGCTCGCCCTCGTCCGGGCTGATTATCGGCAACATCAGAACATCATCGCTGACCCCTAGCGCGTGCTCTCTTATATTGAAATTCGCAAACCTAGAATTATTTTTTATAGTCGATTATTCTCGCAACATCAGGAACAATCGGGTACGCGCTGTTGCTTCCCAATCTCACCCGACTTCAACGCACTCCTTGATATCCGTTTCTGCTGGAAGCGGTTCGCAGACGACGACAAACCTTATGTTTGGATTGGCGTTGTCCTCGAGCATAGCGCGTAAAATATTGTTCTGCAGCGTGTGCTTCTCCTCGTCCACTCGAAACTCTGCAAACGATACGTATTGGCTCCCTTCAATTCGTCCCAAGTATATTGCCCGCTTACTTCTTCGAAAATTGTACATCAACTTCTGGTTCGGCGGTTTCGGTTTCTCCACCGAAACCGTTTCCATGTCGGCGCCGCAGTAGCCCAGAAAAGAATACTCGATGTAGAACAGCTGATACTCGTCGTTGTGCATCACGGAACTTTGCGGTAACAGAATCATGCTGGCGATCTCGATAGTTATCGTGTCTTTCTCGTGCGGCTGTGAGTATCGATTCACGATTGTTTTCTGTATGACACGATAAGGAAGTGGATTTATATAATGCATTGTTGGATTCGTACCGCGTTGTTTCCAGCGTCCGCCTCGGCCTCGATGTCTGGATAAGAAATTAATGAATTGTGTAAAGTCACGCTGCAATCCTTTAATCAATATATTCACCGCTAACTGTGATGAAGCTTCTCTGCTTATACTTTTTCCAGTTCTTCTCCGATATCACATTAGTCACTTCGTCGATGGACTCGCTGGAGCTGCCTCTAGATGCCTTGCTTTGCTCGTCCTAAATATTTTCTTAACAATTTTCCGAAATTGCAAAAAATTACGAAAATTATTCGCTGGATGATTTGATCCTACCGTGGACATGAGGGCATTAAATTCCACCATGCTCGACGATTGCACTGGATTGTCGATCGGCCCCTTAGCAGGGTGTATAATCTTTGTTTGCTTCGGGCTACACGGAACAGCCACTCATAAATTACACACTTTTGCTACGTTGGAAAATTCTCTGCGCGCTCTAGTACTGTTATTGTTATTACGTTATCGCGATATGGCTGTCCGTGTCTTCGGATGTTTCAGTCCACCTTACTTTCTCCCTGTGAATGGCTTTTGTATCATCCGCGGGGTATTTCGAATCCGAAGAAGGACGCGCAGCCTGGTCCTCAGTTTGCCCCTCTTTCTCGGGGGCAACTTTCTTCAGGGGCGCTTCCTCTTCTATAATCGCGTCGTCTGCACGTATCGCGCCTAAGCATAAAGAGAATTATTCGACCCTTGGATAATATGTAACCGCATACAAATATATTTGATTGTCCTCTACTTGATACGCCCGGAAGTTGTCCTTTGTCTTCGTGAACGACTATCTCTTTCGACTCTGCGTGAAACACAGACTCCCTCGAGGTATCAGCCTTCAAGACCAGCAAATCGTCTTTCGGCGGATCGTCGACCACCCTCGAGGGTTTTATGTCGGTCGCACTTTTCATCGCGGTCGCCCACTGTGGCCTTTGTTTCTTCGTGAACGCCTCCACCTTCTCGATGTCGCAACTAAGTTTCACCCACAGAGAGAGCTGACCAAAATTCATGCCGAGCGAGCAAGGTAGCACGCTATTCACCGGTGCTATGTAATACAACTTGTTCTGCGGATAATCTAGTATATCCTTGATGCAAAGCCGCCCCCTGGCTACCACGTACCCGTCATTGTCGGCGTGGTAGACGTTCACTTGGAAAATGACAAACTCCATGAGTACGAAATTGAAAAACGAGGACAGATCGTGTATCGGATAAACGAAGGAGGATTTGAAGTTCAATTTAGGGCAGTTCAGCGTGGGCGTGCAAGCTGTTTCTTGATTCCACATGTCCCAGCTGACGAACAATGAAACGTTGCCGATATCCTCTTGAAAAAGGATCTGTTTAGCCTGAAGACATTTTATGCGATTAAGAATTGTATTGCAGAAAGGAATATATATATGTAATTTCACGGATACTTCATTTCGCGACACTAACAGACGTCGATAGTTGCAGGGATATAATGTGAAGCTCCAGAAGACCTTGGCCATCAGCAATTACCAAGGGAAACAACGAACCAGAGGGGGAGCTTCTGATTTCGATGCAATCGGTGGGACAATTGATGCTGCAGCCGTGCTCTATTCCTCGCACCTCGACCGTAGACTGTTTCTGAACATTTCGACGCTGCGTCGGCTCTGTGATTTTCGCGTGATTAACTATTTCCTTCACCTGAACGATCGTAGGGTAATTCCATTTATCACCGCGGCCAGGAGAGATTTGTAGAGATTGATTGTTCATCTTACTGGGATCCCGTTCACGAATTCTCTGCATTTATCCAAATGTTTCACATATTCTTGTAACGTTCCATCGTTCGTCGAAACTTTGCCACTGTTCTGTACGGGCTGGTACGCTTCCCAGCTATTGAACGGCTTGCACGCGTCCTGCAACTGACTTCATAAAACAGAGACGTCAGTTTTGCGAAAAGATCGAGGTCATCAAAATCTGTTACCGAGTAATGTACGTCGCGCGGGAGTTTTTCATGATATTATTTCGCAACGAAGGGACGTAGGGATTGCCATGAAGAGGAGCCGTGTCGTTCATCCCTGTCGTCGATGTCTTGGGATGTATTTTAGTACGATTGAAATCGAACGTGGCCAATTTCGTGGCACCGCAGCAACAATCGTCGCAATCCTTGTTCGCGTTACATTTCGTCGGGTGGTTACAGGTGCATATGTTTGATCTGAAGAACTTGGACGGACGGTTGTACTTCTTAACGCCTGAGAACAACTTTTTCCTCGTCCTCTCTTGGCGTAGGGTAGCGTTGAGGATGGTGCACGATTTTCTTCGACTGCACCCGGTTGTTGCGACACCGACCGTTATATCCTGAAGAGTTGCACCGATGTTGTTGTTGATGTCTTTCGCGAATTCGCATTTAATCGGCGAGTCCGGACGATACAACGTGGCACATTCATTTTCTACTGTGAACTCGCGGGCCTGTTTTCGTAGAATATTGAACAATGCTGCCAATATTTTATTGGGATCCTCGAATTGCTTGTTCCGTTCTTCAGAGGTATTTATATCTTTATTGGTCGCCTGCTTTCCTTCCTCGACTAATTCAACTGTTTTCTTTTTATCACTGTAACACAGTGTCTGACCATCATTTCTGAGGGTAGCATAGCAGGGATCGAATATGTTAAATTATATGAAAAGATGGATACATGGATGTTCGTAGTTTGATGGAAATTCTATATGGAATTCTATTCTATACCATTGCGATATAGTAGGCGTATAAATGTTCCGATTTAATATTAATACGTATATATTCTCGTGATAATCGGGTAGCGTTTTATTACACATTCTACTTACGATAAACCTTAACTGTATTTTACTAAAATATAATCGTTTATCAATATCGAAACAGATGTATACAAAAGTTCCTCAGGTTCCTACATTTGGAAGCTCGACAATTCGAACGCGAACGGAATTGCAATCGCCTATTTCATACGGAAGAACGATATCAATTGGCATCGAGGCTTCCAAACTGAAAGGATGGAACGTTTCAATACATTCAACTATTTAAAACTCCAACTATCTCGCATCGACTAACATCTGGCTGACGTGGCCACGTTTAAATACCCCACGCAATGTTCGTAAGCGGTAGCAGTCGAGTAGTCTTTGTCAGCAGCTAGAATCGCCGAAGAGCAGTTTTTCAAGGGAGACAACTTGCCTGTGTCTCTGATCTTGATCCACAGTATCGTCGCGATCGATCGATTTGTTAGCAAATCCGCGGGTGGGATTAATTTGCGCTTGTTCCAAGAGCTTCAACATTTTTCCCGGCGACAGAGCATTCTGCGTCGTCGACGAAGAATCCACCCGTTGCGTTTCTTTCGGTTTCGATTTCTCTTTAACGGGGGTCATGACCGATGTTCCCTGTTCCTTCTTGTTCACGATATTACCATCCGTTTGCACGGATCTGTCCGTCGTATCCTTTTTCCTTTCCTTCGTGGGCACAGCCTTCTTCTTGTTCGAGCTGGCCTTGCGATCCTCCGCTCTATCGGTAATGTCTACTTGCAACATGTCCTCAAATGTTTCGCAATATTTGTTACATTTCTGCACTTGTGCGGCGATCTCTTTGTACAGCTCGTTATTATCTGTCGTCGTTATTGGCGGTGGTAAGATCATGTTAATTGTTTTCGGTGATATCTGCGGCGGCATCGACGTTTCCTGTTTCTCCGCTTGAGCCTGGAGCGACTGCGAAACAAACCATTCATTCATTTCGTTCGCACACATTTTTATTGTAGATTAACGTTGAAAATATTTCATTCTTACCGCCAACTGTACCGTTAAACTGTCAATGTTCTTCTGCAATACTTCAAGTTTCTCGATCAATTGCTGGTTCGAGGTTTGCAGAGCCGCGATATTGGCCTGCTCGTTGCTGAAGGTGTTCCTCAAACATACTCGGTCCTCTAATTGTTCGTTGACTTTGTTCTTCAACTCCTTGTTCTCTACTTCGACTGACCCGTACTTGGAGCTTAGATCGATCAGCTCGGCGTTGTGCTGCTGCAGTATCTTCATCTCGTTCACCAGGTCCTTTATCCGCTCCTCTTTCTCCCGTAACGATAGTTCCGAGTCTTTTGCCTTCAACGTCTGCTCGTCGATCTCCGCTACTCGTTTCTTCTCTGTCAGAAGCTCTTTCGTCACATCCTCGCTGTACCTAAACGAAACATTCATCACAGATTTTACTTCAATCTAAATACTCCAAGACATAATCTCGGGTGTCGCGGAGAACATTTATTTGCAGGCAAAGTCATGTATGACGATACAATACCGATGTCCACTCTCGAACGTTCAAGCCGTTCCATACGTAAAACAAAAATAAAAGCGCGGGGATAGTAAGTGGAATTGCGAGGGACGAAAAGAAGAAATTACAGTGCGATGAGTTCGTTCCTCGAGTGCTTCGTACAGATATCGGTGCACGCGAACAAAATGTGAGAGGCGTTAAGCGCACTTTGTCTTTTCTACGAGCGTCCTCTTCAAATCGTCGATTTGCGCATTCAACGACGCGTTCTCGATCTCCGTGGCCGTTAGTTTATCGTTCAATTGCTTCATTTGTCGCCAAACTTTTATGTACTCGACGTTCTCGGCAACCTTCTGATTCTGACAAGTAACCGAGCAAGCGGACAGCTCTTTTTCCAATTCAGTTATGCGATCGAACATTTCCTTCTTTTCCGCCTCCAGTTCCTGCACGGGGAAAGAAGACAAATTTATTCGTAGAATAATTTCTGTTTTAATCAGCACGAAGAAAGGAAGACGCAGAAGGTGCGTATCGACTAGATTACCCCGATTTTCTCTAGACTATTTTGCGCATTACTTTCGTTATTAATGGTTTGAACGATGCAGTGACTAGACGGCATCTTATTGTTGATGCGGCTGCTCTCGCTTCGACACGATCTAAAAGAAGAATCTCGACTCAGTGATCTATCGCGATACGCCTCAAGTATGAATCATAGATCGTCTTGGATCGTTCGTCATACGATGGTATGCACTAACATGCGTCCGGAAGACTGTCTCGCCAGGGTATTGCGATTTCTCGATGTCGATCTACCAGATATCGTGTGACTCAACAGTTGATTTCTCAGCACCATCATTTTATCTTTCAGCTGGAAAATCGGCGCAAACGCTGTTAGTAACGCATTAGTTAAAGGAGTGGTACACTTAAAATCCTATCAGTTCTTTGAACGTATTAAGTTTCGGTTGTTTTCATCTTTTCCTTATTATTGTACAAGATTTTTTGTACAATTTAAAAATTCGTTTCCTCGGGTGCAAAATATTATTTATGTCTCACCTTTGTGTTCTCCACTTCGAGCGCGATTATTTTATTCTTATCCTCGAAAGTGTCCAAAGCAATCGGGCATGCTCTTGGATGGGCACTAAACCTTCTCAATTTAGTCACCAATCGTTTAATCTTGTCCTCTTGTGAGTTGGACAATTTCTTCAAATTATTTGCCTCGTCGAGCAATCGTAAATACCTATCCTCCAATTGGTAACGATCAAGCTTGCACACAGTATGACGCTCTCTGGGATCTTCAATTCGTTTCGATGAAATATTTGGAACACAGAAATATTAGAGAAATATTATAGATATTATTCGTTGGAATAGAGAAAAGAAAGATTACAAGAATTATTTTAATATCGTTGTTTTAAGTACAAACCTACGCTACTGCGACAAGTATCTATACAAAGTGAACCATCTCGTACAGGCCAAATATCTCCATTTGGATCGTCCGCCATATTTTCGGAATTTCACTATGTATTACCTAAAATAATCGCAAAATTGAATCATTAATATTGTATTATTAAGAAAAAGATTCGATCGAGATATGTTTGCGTATTTAATACTAAATAGACATCTGGATGAAAAAATTCAAAAAATAGATGCCCATATACGGTAGTCCGTGTATTTCGCGTGCGTTTGCGCACTGCGTTGTACATAAGACTCGAAACCTTTTTCCATCTCGTTTCGAGAGTCGTTCAAATTTTGGCGGGCATACGGACGTATCCGGCGGCGATCTTTCAATCAGAAATGATTTCATGCTGCGAGACTTGACACGGATGGACAGAAATATCTTGATGAAATGTGGTGTCAGCTGTACCATAAAACCACGCCTGTCGTGAACGCATATAGAAGAGCACGAATGCTATTCGAGGGTTACGCTCGGCAAGTTTCGTCGAACAGAACGATACCCTTCGAAAGGTTTGAGATTCACTACGAGTTATTCCTATTTTAAATATCTACGAAAATGTTATAAGTTCTCCGAGTAAGAAACACTGATGAATCGACCACGGAATATTACACATATTTATTTCAATTATACAAATAATTTAGAATCGTACCTTACGTATATATACATAGATACACAATTTTGCCATATCACTCTACGAACAAATTTTACCATTTTAACTAACTTTGCCAGACTCATCGTGTATATGCGTTTAAACGCACGTTTCTTTCGAACATGGGGAAATATAGGAAAATATGTATGTCATAGAGTTGATTAAGAGAACAGAGATACGTATCCCCTTTGTGATGCGTCACCGGGTATATGGGGCAGTGCTTCGATACGCCGGTACAACCTGCACTGCACTAACCTTGGTTTGACATCGCGGAGTGTGCGTGCCAGTGGAAAGGTAAGATGGCGGCGGACGGAGATGTGATTCCTGATCAAGAAAAAGTACGAATAGTTTCGGACTTTATATTGCATTCGCCGCCGGGCGAATTCAACGAGGTATTTAATGATGTGAGAGTCTTGTTGAACAACGACAACCTGTTGAAGGAGGGTGCGTCCGGGGCATTTGCTCAATACAACAAGGATCAGCTCACGCCTGTTAAGGTACATCATCGACCTCACTGATGAACTTTTACAATTTTTTATGATAGTATCCGGGATACCGTTTAGCATTTGCCGTGATCAATGATCACGCTATCCGAGGGTGGTGCGAGATCGAATTTCGATGTATATAGTTACGTTCCTAATTGGGCAACACGCGCACGGAATTTCGACAGGTGACGTTGACTTTTTTACTGAAATTGGAGCGCGATAATGTTCGCCTGGTTCGTTGTGATTGTTTACCTAAAGTATCATCGCATCGGCATATGGTAGTTGCTGCTTGAAAATCTTCGTGAAATTTCGATTGAAATCGTGTGCTGCAACAGGGTTAATTTTAGTTACACGTCGTGCTGATTTTACGCAGAAAATTTCGAAGATCGATTTTTTTTTGTAACTCCTTTCCTGGTTTATTTATAGATATGTTTCGTGATACGGGACCGACGTTTCTTTTATCAATCCTATGGGTTAGGTTTAGTAAAGGTTACACATATATGTGTATTAATTATTACAAATGCATTGTGCCCATGAAATTTTCGAATGTGGTTAGACAGCGAATTTACCAATTTCACGTTGTGTACAAGAATTTGTTTGATCTTTGACTTCAGATCGAAGGTAGCGAGTATCCTGCCCTTATAACGGAACACAATGATTTAGGCGGACAAAGGTTTTACGATGCTCGCAGTAAGCAGAGCTTTAAATATGATCATCTCAGAAAGGAAGCACAGGATTACGAGCCGTACGAACCAGATCCTGTGGCTGAACCTTGGAGATCGGCTCTTCAAGATGAAATAACAACTTACACTCAAAGTCATTACAGACACGGCGCGTGTTCTGTGTTCGGAAAGAGTCAAGGAGGTATTATCGATTTCTCAATTATGCTAAAAATGTTGAATGATTAAGAGAAGAATCGAATTGGAAAGCTGAAAAATTGTGTTTTCATTTGCATAGGTAATATTACACTAACGGCTTGCATAGAAGATCATCAATTTCAACCTAAGAATTTTTGGAACGGACGTTGGCGTTCTGTATGGACTGTAAGCTTTAGTCCAAGTTCTGGAAATGCAGAGTTAAGAGGTAGCCTTAAAGTACAAGTTCATTACTATGAAGATGGAAATGTACAGCTGGTCAGTAGCAAAGAAGTAAAAGAAAGCTTACCGATCTCGAGTGAGAAACAGACAGCAAAGGAATTAATACGGCTTGTCGAGGAATCAGAAAATGACTATCAAACTGCTATATCGGAAAATTATCAGACTATGTCTGATACAACCTTTAAGGCCTTACGAAGGCAATTACCTGTTATGCGAACGAAAATTGACTGGAACAAAATTGTATCGTACAGTATTGGCAAAGAGCTTAAAAGTCAATAGAAATAGATTTTTTTATATAATATTAAGAGAAATAATTAAAAAGCGCATTTTGCTGCATGGGTGAAGTCTGGAGGTGTGATGTGCATGGGAGCAAATGTAACAATGCTATATAAAGTTTGGTTAAACATGTTTGACTGAAACTCATGCATGCCACTCAAGGTTCCTCTGGGCCCCTTAATGTATCTTGTTACCAAAACATAAAGCAATAAAAAGGAACATCGTAGCCATTGATTGTTTAAACACAGCAGATGAAAAACAGATAGGCACTTTGATTACAATGTTACTTTTTCTTATTTACTCAGTAATATATATGTTATATATCAACGGTATTTAACTGCGCAAAATATATACTTACAAGCTTATATTTTGCTTTGTATGAATTTTATCAAGAGATATTTTGATATGATGCTAATTTTCTATGTAATAGAATTTATATATTGTTTAGAAACAGTCGTGTTTACGATCAAAAAAACGTCCATTACTTTACAGCATTTAATACGATTATGATTTATATGTTAATTCTTAATTCTGATATTGGGTGGTTGATTATAAAATTACTAGTATTTAATAATTTACAATATTGGGGTAACGGGGATCCTTGGTCTTACTTTTTATAAGCATTTTAATTAGAATTATATTTAGTGAATCAAATCGTGTCAAATCCGTAACAGATAGCTAAAATCAAACGTAAACGAGAAATTTGGAGTGGAATATTGAAATTCGTTAGTGCATTTAATGGATTCATTCAAACTGTATCAAATAGAGAGTAATCTATATTGTTAGCATTGAATAGGCACAATTTTACAAACATTTCCATGATCTCGTGCAATCATAAAAATCTCAGTGTAAACGTTTCTGATGAGTTGCATTTATTGAATATCTTTTATACGATCAATTATGTGGATTATTGTCTGGTTGATCATTTGGATGAATACGTCACTCTACTCTACAAATTTTGTGAAATTTATTGTTTACGATTTGTGAGTTTAAGGAAGTTTAATATTAAGAGATTGAATGTTTTTGTTTCGTATTGATACCATGATGTTAACAGCCAACATCTTAAAGTAAAGCATAACAAGTGCTGCACAGTGAGGGAAGAGAGGGAAAAAATTGCTGTCTAACATGTGCATGTTCGGCCAGCCTAATGAAATCATCGAGTTAAAAATACATCAATCGGAGATGATAAAAATTTTCAATTCATTAGTTGCACAATAATACAATTGTTTTTAACACTTAAGCCTTGTAACAACACCTAAAGAGCACAATAACATGTTTAATATATCTTTAAATGAATATTGTCATATTGGTTTCATGCTATGTACAAATATAATAGCATGCTGGGGCCACGTGTGATGTCAAAATATATATAAATATCAAACTGAATGTAGGTATGTTCATCATCAATTCACAATCTGGTACAGAATGCCATTAAGTGTTCATAGCATTCGATAAACAAGGTATACAAGGGAGAACTTTACTTCATAAAAATATATTGGTGGGCAAGGCCTACTATTTTTGCCAATTTTATATTTCATAAAGTGTAAATTTATACATTTTTGTTAAGAGGTATTGTTTTATGATAAGTATGTCTATTATGGCAAATACGTTGCAAAGTTTAATAATACTGAATAAAATAAATGTTAATCATTGCAACTTGATTTCTGTGTTAATCGTATTATAGTTGTATGGATCATTTGTGTATCGAACAATGATGTTTGAGAATCTTTTGGTGCTATCGCTTACCACACATTACACAACCAGACATGTATGCGAAAACGGAAACTAACAAAGTACATAATGCATTGTACATTGTAGAATGTAGCCTATAGCCTGCTGGAGCCTTAATCTGTTCACTTTATGTTGAGGGGGTATTATGTACATATGTTATTTGAATGAATGAATGCGACGAAGCACACTACCATTTGACTTTTCAGACTTTAGGATTCGAAACATGTTTTGTAATATTATTCATATTTTGTAAGTTACATCGTAATTCAAAATGGTTTATTTAATCGTACAGTTTCATAACTTTTTGGATCAAATCTTTGGAAAGATACATGCACGACAATTACTAACTATAAGATCATAAAATCAATTTTCTCAGTTGTGAAAGATTAAAAGAAACGCGCAGGGATATAATACGAAAAAGATTAACATACTAAATATTGCAATAATGAAATTTTATATGTAAATACAATGGTGTATATTATTTGAACATTGTAATTTGTGTTACGTATGTAAATTACAAATGAAGTGTTGAAGTTTCGAATCTTATCAAACTTTACAGAAAATAGTTGCCTATGATACTAAAATTAGGTATTACCTACAATCGAGTGTACCGTAAAATAAGAAACGCATGTCCTTATGTAAAAACTTAAACACAGAATACATTTATCAGTTAAATTATGTATTATTAAATGTTATGATTGATTAAATAAAGTGACACAACACTTTATACATTGACTGTCAAATTAAGCACTGAGTTTATCTTAAAAAAAGAAATAGGTTTAAATTTAATTAACGCATATGTATTACACAGTGAGCATTATTTCTAATCGACAAAGTGAAAACAAAATATTGTTCATTGTTAATATTAAATACATCAACTGACAATGTTCGTTATATGTCGATTAATTGTAGATAATACGATAATGGAACTATTTGAGGCAGAAAAAAAAACCGCAAAAAATGTGTTAGACATAAACTTTATTTGCAATATAGCGTTAAATAGAGCATTATCATAAATAAGTGTATAGAAAACTTGGAATTTATTTATAGTATCGGAAAAAAAGATAACCTTAGGGGATTTTTTTAAATTGAAATATTGCATTAGATTTTATTACTGTATCGTAAATTTGCGTTAGTAAATCTACTTGAAACTTTGTGATTATTGTGTTGAAATGTAAACAATCATAGTACATGTGATTATTGTGCATTGTTTTCAATGGAGTACTTTCGGATATCAACTATCTATTTTCAATGAATAAAGTATCCTTACCTTAATCTCACGTATTAGAAAGTTTGCGAAACGCTAGTAAAAAAGCATTTCAGATGATAATTTGTTCACATAATTATTGGATAATCCACGAAAGCAACTTCACAAATTTTGACATACACAGCCATGTTTGTTTACATGCGCTCGTTGCTAACGCGCTAAGAAGTAATTGTCACGTGACTACTAACTTGTCCGCAAGTATAGAAAGTGCTCCGTTCAGTGTCTGTGATCCGATCGAAGTTTTTACATACAAATAGTCGAATTATTTTCATTCCTTGTTTGAATAAGCTATGATTTTTTCTGTTCAATGATGTATTTAATGCCGAGAGAATCCGGGAAGATAATAGCAGAGCTGTCTAAGAATGTTTCGATCAATGAAGGTGGCATCAAAACACTCGCCCATGCGGTAAGTCTCCGTTTTAGTACATTTCAAATGCAATCTTTGTGCCGAAATTACACTTTTATATATTAATCTTTTCCGATATATTAAACAATTGCAGCCGAAGTTATGCAATTGCTGGTACTTAACATATTCACGACACATTTTTAATTGATAAGATAGCGAGTGAAATTTTTATTCTTCTTAAACAGATTTTAGCTGAAAGAGATCTAGCTTTAAACGTGAACAATTTTTCGCAACACGAACTTCATCCGTCTTCCGAAGATCCGCATGCCGTAGATTGGATATTTGTGTTAGATACACTGAATTATTCCTTTTGGAGTAAAGCAGATTCTACTAAGTGGACAGTTAACGGTCTGACCGGGTATTTTGCGCTATGCGCTGCTGTTAAGAGGGCCATTGATGTAAGTGCACAGGTATAAATTTAATTTTATCCAGATTATGCTCCATGCGTTCATTATCTAAACTCTTTGTCGGCTGTCTTAATTATTTGACATCTGCATCTATCTTTAAATGTAGAAGAGGTAGACGCCTTTGATGTTTCTGATTTTGTCGTAGCTTCAGATTCTGGCGTCGCCTCTAGATCGGATATCATTTCAGATTCAATTTCGTCTTCCTCGTCTATCTTTTCCTTTTTTCCCGCAAATTTCCTTCGTCGTCTCTTTTTCTTCTTGCCACCTTGAACGACCGCCTTAGGTCTTGCCTTTCTTCCTCTCTTACTTTTTTCCTGCTTGGTTTTCGCTTTCCGTAAACTTCTCCTTTTTGCCTTAAGTTTCTACAATGATATTCAATTTTGTACATAGTTGACTTTAGGGCCATTACTATTTGTATTTTATTATGTACTGTGCATTGCCTTACTTTATCTTTATCTTGTTGCCTTGGAACGAAGGTGTCATAGTCCTGATCTATGCTCCTGTCTCTGTCCTTTGAATATAAAGAAAGAGATTCTTTTTCCTGAAATAAGTATCGTAGAATAATAATGTCTATGTATCAAATGGTACGTAACGCCTGCAACTTTGTATAAAATACCTCCCCGTTAAAATATCTGCTGCAACAGATCCTCTCCCTACTCCCAGGCAATCTCCTAGCCAAATAACAATGTACATACATTTTTGCATCCTGAAAAAGTTCTACAAATGAAATGTTAATATTTATGCCCGCTCGTAAATATCCAGCTGCTATAATAATACATACTTTTCATCCTTTCTGTTTCTTTCTTCACCTTTTCATTATAGCTACTTATAAATTGTTTACGCTGTTTCTCTATACACTGTAGTAATATCTCTTCCTTTTCTATTTGTTTCTGCTGGAATTCTTTCCTTTCTTGCCATCTACAGTTACACAAAGAGTAGTCATTCTTTAGTACAAAGTATCCTGCCATTCTTGTACATACTTTTGTTCCACTAATTTGGATTTCTGCTCTTTTTCCTCCAGCAATCGTGTTTCCGTTATTTTCTTCCGCACACGTTCCTTTTCCCTCCATTCCAACATGGTGTGAATTATCTTTTGCTGCGCGCTGTTCGCTGCAGCCCTCTGTTTCTGCCGAATCGTTTCCTCGCGTGCTTTGCTCTTAATCACTCTTAAACGACGTGCCTCTTTCCTTTGCAAAACCAGCGATCGTAATCTTTCCTCTAATTTCAGCTGCTTGTCCCTCTGCTTTTGGAGTTTCATTTCCTTTGCCAGTTCCTGCTCTCTGATAAGGGAGCTCCTTATTTGCATCAATCTTTCCCTCTCTTGCAGCCTGGAATAATGAAACGCTTTAGCGTAGCGGAGAACATATTCTCACACAGAGTTCGATATACCTAGTACAATTCTGCTTTGAGACCTTTGAATTTGAAGCACATGGTTCCCACACTTTATTAACAACAGAGGAACCGTCTGTGGTTCCCTCAATGAATTATATCATAATTAAACTGATAAGTCTCAAAGGGGTATTCAAACAATCAAGACAACGGATAGGGATTCTGAGTTTTACCTTTTCACTTCCTTATGTGCCTGCTGTTCCGCATAGTAAATAGCTCTTGCCTCGATAGATCTTTTCGTTCTTCTCTTCAATTCCTTCTTTATACTATCGCAATGCAAACCCCGTAGATATTTCCTATACATATTATAATCCCGTAACGAGCATTTCGCGTCCAAATTATTGGCAATTAAGCCGGATTTTATCAATTGCCGTATTATATTCGGTCTAGAGAAATACGGCACCAAATGCTTGTCGTGAAAGGAGTCGTAGGTCCATTTTATTTCGTAACCGTACGGATCGTTCAAATTGAATTCAGCATCGGCCGCGGAAAGCCATAATCCTTCGCCAATTTTGCGTCGGGTGAAATTGTACGCCCCTTCCGGTCCAGGTACCATTGGAATCTTCGACTCCATCGGCATCACCCTCCATTTTGGTAGGCCGAAATTCGGAATCGCGCCCTTTGGCTTTGGTATCGCGTCCCCTAATTTCTCTAAAGTTCTGATTTTTTTTTTTTTCTTACACAAGAACAGTCAAACGCGTAAATGAATATCTCGCGGTTCCATTTAAATGTACTCACGTGGGTCGTTTCAGAGCAATTATATCTGTTGTATATTTTTCACACCCTGGACTCATCTTCTTGTCCGCCAAGAAACAGTGTTTCCGAATGAACGTACCCTATCAAATTTAATGTGACATCTCGTTTTACGATTACGTGGACATTTTTAGCAACGTTCGTTCAAATTGTCATTTCGTGGCATCTATATGTCGACTAGCTTCTTTTGTTCGCGAATCCTGTTCGCATTGATCGTTTCGGAAACACTTTTTTCCACGTTGGAATTTCATTATTGGCTGATTATCATTTTTCAACGATTCGTTTTGTATAGGAGGGAAAACCGATAATCGATCCCAAGTATTATTCTAAAATAACGAGGACCGAGGCCGAGGGAATTTTTCGAGGCGATAATGATACCGTTATTCCACTGTTAGACGAAAGAGTTAAGTGTTTGCGAGATGCTGGACGAATGTTGTTATCGAGATATAAAGGTGAGATCGTTTCTTTTTCGGGCAAATATTTCTATGCTAATTTCCCAGGAAATCCGGGGTAGAAATTTGTGAGATAAAAATTATAATTTCGTTAAATTAAAATGGATATCTCCTCCGTTCTCAATCTTTATTGCCGTTCGAGGAACTTTCGATGCGAGCAACAAAATTGTACTAGAAATTATACCATGCCTAATTCGTTGAAACGGAAATACTTGAGAATTTAAAAATCTTTGCCTTTCCTTTCGTCACAGGTACCTTCGTCGAGTGCATCAAATCCTGCGACGGTTCGGCTGAACAGTTGCTGAAACTTGTCGTGAACGGATTCGAGTCTTATCGAGACCGGACGGAGTACGAAGGGCACAGTGGTAATTGAACTGCGTTAAATTTTTCTCTCAATTAATGTCACGTTGATAAATATACAATGAAACAATACCGTTTCAGTCAGTTTTTACAAGAGAGCCCAAATATTGATCGGCGATGTCTGGGCTTGCTTCAAGGGAGAAAGTATCGGTAAATTCCACGATATAGACTACATTACGATGTTCGCCGATTACCGTATACCCCAGGTCCTGGTATACTTCGACGCTATTCGTTACAATGATATTCTCCTGAGCAAACTCCAAAGCGGTGAGTGTTTTAACGATTTCGAATTTCAAGATGGTTTACTGGATACCGTTTAATATTCTTCGATACATATATTTCTATGAATGAAAATGAAACTTCAGGAGATGGTATTACGCCCTTTCCTTATTTGCAACAATGGCAAGAACTATTGGATCGAGTTATATAATACGTACAGTAGATGATAGAAATGGTAGATGGTATTACATTGGGGCAGTAGATAGCATGTTCTTTAATATTTGCAGATTTAGAATTAGAAAACGGTAGCAACGACGAAATCGAAATTCGCGGTTGCTCGATAGAAGCGGTCGAACGTATAAGGGACAGGATGAGGTATTTGATCGAGCAGAACCCAGATCTGGGATTAAAAAAAACAGACATTAACGCAATACTGATCGATCATTTCTTGTGGGACTATCGACGTAAGCATGCCGCTCAATTAGAGAGCATATCGTTCCATAAAACTAGGTGCATATATTATTGATGACATTGTATCTGTAGCAGTGGTCCAATGTAGATATCTTAATTTTTGAAAAGGGATCGTTGTACGACACAATCATAAGTGTAACGGTTTCACAGGTGAACACACTGTTGTATGCGCAAGCTTTGGAATAAAATGAAGTACTGCCTAGCATTTATTCATTTCTAGTGATATCTCTTTGGTGGTCTCCTTGCTCCTTCCTTGGTCCAGCGTTTAGAGAATCCCATATTTCGTTCCGTTGGAAAATTGAGGGCGAAAAATTGAACTACTTGTTTCGTTTGAATGGTAAACAATATATTTATATAATATCGATATAGCACAGGTTTAGTGTACAGGTAACGTAAGATTAAATCCATACGAATTTTCATATCTCAAATAAGGATCCTCGGTGGCCACCGATTTTCAATACTCGTAACTCGTATATACATTCGTAGATATATGCAAGTTAATAAATAATAAACAGTATATGAGCATGCGGTATACATATGGGAAACACTATAATTGGAAATTTGTATTTTAAAACTTTGTGACTTGCATTAGTGTTCCATTTTATGTACACAAAACGATTTCCATCGTTGGATTATATTCAAACCACGTGTATTTACAAATTGATCGTTGGATATTCTATAAAAGCTTCGTCGGTCGTAAGAAATAATTTCCAAAGGAATTTACCCTGTACTCTGTACACTTTCGAATAGACCGTATTGTAAAATATTCTCTTTGGTTAATCACGGCTTGGTATCATTTGGCACACGCAATCGCATCGACATTTCTGAACGCAATCGCCTTTGTAAATAGCTCGTTCGTTGAGCGTAATTGTACTATCCCATACAATTTTAATTGGCTCTTTTGTTAAACGTTATTAAACATTCTTGCTTCAAGCAAGTATGCTAAAACACACGAGTACTGCATCGTTAAACTAGCTTCTCAATTAATCGAGCTTCGAATCGTCCAAAGAACAATATCCACGGTGTCTACGAAAAATTCGAATTCGACAAACTTGTTGTTTCCCTTGCCCGGAGAGTTCAACGATTTGGAAGATATCGGTTCAAATGTTATGCAAGGAATCTAGTTCTTCTTCTGCATCCGTTCCCAGAATATTATATTCGACTTCAGTTTCCCAGGTAAAATCACATTCGTGTCGTTCGATACGTTATCGCTTTTCACCTGTGCCACTTCCGTTCGATTCTCCGGCATGTCCGATTTCTCCATGGGAACGTAACTGGCCGGTGGCGAAACCACTTTGCTCGGTATCTGCTTCAGCCCTTCTCGAAATTGTTTCGACAACGATCTCGCTGTCAGACTGTGCATTTGCCTCGGCGATTCGACTATTTGTATCTCCGGCGTTGACGATCTTTCTTTGTACACGTTGCTGGATTTCGATACCTAATGGGAAAAGATCTAAGTAATGCTTCATTCTGTTCACAATTATGTGTCCCCGTAGATGTACATTTTCCCTTAATAAATTATTCTTTTTATAAAATTATTCCGCGAAATATCATTGAGCAAAATTTAATCATTCTACGCTGTGGATTATTATAATACAATGATATTTTTTCCGTTAACCCTTTCGCTCAGTTATCGATTGAACAGGGTGTTTACGAATTTATTGATTGAATCTATTTCAGAAATATTTGATTTTACGAGTGGCCTACCGAATTTCGAGCGTGCCAAAAACTTACTGTTCGTTAATGAAATGAAAAATTGCTCACCTTAGAAACAGCAGCAGGAACATTTTCGGACTGTTTGCTGAACGCTTCAGCCAGCCTCCTGACCGAAGGCATCGGCAGCACCTTGTCATCAAGCTCAATCGAATTCGAGTCGTCGCTCAGAGTTTTCTTCTTCGCGTCGTTCGACGAACGCTGGCTATGTTCCCTCTCGGAGGTGTTGTCCGTGTCGTTTTCCAAATCGTCGATCGACGACTCGCTGCTCTTTATGTTGCACTTCTCCAGATTGTAATTGTTCGCGATGTTCCTCACCGAACCGTTCTTAATCATCCCGAACTCGTGGTACGAATTCTGATTGTACCTGTCGGCGTCTTCGTCGTCCTGATTGCTCCCGTTCGAATAGAACCTGGCGATATTTGGCACCGATTTCGCGGACTTTATACCGTAATCGATGTATCCACCGTTGTCAAACTTGTTCAGAGTTTCCGTGCTCTGGGTCAGAATATTGTCGCCGGAGGCCCGCGTGTTTCCAATCGCGTCGCGTCGCTCGTTATCGTAATTATTGTGACGCGTCAGGTTCGACTTGTTCGCCACCCCGAAGAACCTCGACTTGAACTCGTCGTTATCGATGCTGTTCAACTGTATATTCGACTGCGTCCGCCGTATACCGTCGTCGTAGCCGAAAGACTTTAGATCCAATTTATTCACCACCCTTGGCGCGGAGGTTCTCGTCGTTTTGCCGGAGGAGAATTCATTCTCGAATCCGTAGGCTTTCAGGTCGATCCTCTTGATCCGTCGTTGATTGTCGTCCGAATTGCATTTCTTCGCCTCCAGGACCGAGTTATCGTAATTCTCTTGATTGTTCAATTTCGCGTTCACCTCGTTCTTATTGTTCCTCCTTTCGTTCTCCATGATCTCCAATCTCTGCTCCTCCCACGATCTTTGACGATCGATCTTCCTCGAGAACATCTCCATGGACCTTTCTGTCACGTTCGACGGATCGCCTTGTCGAATCGACGACTGATACGTGTTCTGCGGGTTGTTGTTCTGCCATTTCGCTACCTTGGACTTTACGTCGTTGCTTCTGTTCAGAAGGGACTCGGCCTCCTTGTACTGTGCCTCCTCCTGGAACAGAAATTCCATCGGTGAAAATCTAACGATCGAACAGCGCGGTCGAGCGTTTTGGTTCGTCACAAAATCGTTCGACGGATCTCGCCAGTGGTTAGTCAAGTTATTTCATCTTTAGCCTAGTTTCTTTAGTTATGCATGCGTAAAGCGAACAGCCGTGCATATTATGCGCAAAGGAGCCGTTAATAATGAAAATATTTCTACACGCCCTTAGTATACTTTCTCCTCTTTTCCATTTTATTTTCGAGAAACCCTTACGATCTGGTCGAAGCATGCAGTTCCTCGTGACCGTTTGTTAGTTGACATTTATCAAAATGGAACAGCGTGTAAACGGTACTTACCGATCGGCAACGTTTTCGCAGCTATCATGCATGTGCAATGTGCATAGAACGACTTGGTACGAACAGAACGTTCGATCACGAATGTTTATTCGCGATTTGTGTTTACGATCTACGTGTAGTATATACAGGTAACAATTTATCAGTTTGTACAAGTTTGTCGACAGATATTAACTACATTATATACTAATTACATTACACGTTGGCTCGTGACCTACAGTGGAGGATCAAAGAAATGTATTTAAAGTTTCCTAGGAACGTGATACTATTCTCTCTACTCGCTACCGAATCACTAAGTTCTAAATAATATGGTTATACTAATTGAAGATTGGAAACGGGTTAAATAGGGCCGAACACGATACGAAGGGTAAAGATATAATCGTAAGGAATAGTCTCAGTTTATTCGAATTAGTTACGCGAGGATTAATCATAGGAAATGAAGCCTACACCGCAAAAAGTGTCATGCGTTTCAAGTAGAATCATGTGAATTGGGAACACAATATATTTAAGATAATTACAATTTACACTCCTCTGTACAATAAGATTCTTCTCTATAATATACGGGGAAAATAAACTCTCATCTTAGGTTCGCTTCGGACACCCTGCAAGGAACTTTGATATTAATATTATGGCACTGCATGTCGTTCGTAGTAAATCAGTACTGCATAGGAAAGAAAAATATATATATATATATATATCCTTTCATCGAACTGTTTTATAAATCAACAACCACTCTTTCACCAAATCGTCAGGTCGCTCAAGCATCTCACGCCAAACTTTTTGCCCGTTCCCGAGCTTTCGTGCTTCTTCTTTCTGCCCTGCACTCGAAGATCTTGCAGGGTCTCGAACGTTTTCTCGACTACCTCCGGCACGATCGGCGGTTCCAGCTTCAGGCTCTCGTTGTCGCCGGGAGATCGTTGCCTCTGCGATCGATTCTTTCGCAGGCCGTGGAACGATTTTCTTCTGGACGTGTTTAAGAAATAAGTGGAATCGTTGTCCGAACTCGACCGCGATTTCACCTTCCTGGTCGATTCCATTAGAAAGTTTCGCGTTATTATCTTTTTCGGCGCGTGGCTGACCTCGTCCTGCCAGTCGTCGTCGGACGACGACTGATACGACGAAGGATAGAACGTCTTTGGTTGTCTTTTTGGTCGTTCGTTGTCGTATTTGCCTTTGGAATTCGTACGAAAGACTTTCGAGCCCGGGCAACTGACTGGGGTGTCATTTTCGTCGGAACTTTCGCTTTGACGGTCGATCGACTTGCACGTTCGCAGATCCGCGTTTCCTTCGTGCCCGTTTCGCAGGACAACATCGCTTTGAGAGGACCTTATCATTTTGCCGTGCTTGTCATTTCTCGAGGATGGCTTTAGCGTCGCTTTTCTGTACATGGGAATCCCCTTTCCATCGACCGTCGTACTCGTCTTTATCCCCCCAAACGTTTGGAACTTGAAGTTGGCGAAATCAGAGATGTCGAACGATTCGTCGGGCGTCCCCTCTTTCGGGATATCCTCCTCGGATTCATCCACGTACCCCGTCGTAGGATTCTTTATACCTCCAAAAGTGTGATACTTGTATCCATTGAGGTTCCAGTATTTCTTCCCATTAGACGACAGCATCTGGCCGTTTCTCGCGTCACTGCGCCAATCATCGATCCACAATCTCCTCCAATTATCCGGATCCGGTTTCTCAGTCGTCTCTAAATCGTTCGTGTCCACGGAATACATTCCGGAGTCGCGATCTGCCTTAAACGTTTCATTCTCGAGCTCGTAAAGCGGATTATACGAAAGCTTGTCCGACGATTTATTTGACAAAACGTCGTCTATCTTATTCGATATATCGTTGTCTACTCGTTGAGATTCTAGATTCTGCTCGTGAACATTTCTATTTCGACCCGTTTCAATTTCATCTCGTTTCGTCTCGCTTCTACAGTTAATAGATTCTTCGTTACTATCATCATCATTATTATTATTATTATTATTATTATTATTATTATTATTATTACTATTACTATTATTATTATTATTACTATTGTTATTATTATTGTTCTGCGCGTATACGGAATTTTCGTTGACACCGCCAGTTGCTACGGTTGTCTCATTGACCTCCATGTGCAGAAGAGGGTTGATGGCAAAGTGTGGACTGGAGTATGGATCGCGATAGGTCCATCTAGAAAGGCTGCCTCGCAGGGAAGCCTCCTCGAACTTTTTCAGCCGGAAACTCACCTGTTGATCTTGATCCGCCATCCCCGTCGAGCTTGATCTTTGGGACAACGAGCTGCTTGGCCTGCTTGCAGTCGACGCGGCCGATCTTCGTCCTTTCTCGTTGCTCGACGATCTCGAATCGTTGATGTAGTAGTCCCTGCCGAACCTGCGTGGTCCACAAAGTTGTGTATAACAAAAATTGGGCTCCAAATATGTTATTTGATGTGTCGATTTCATGATTTGGAAGTTCTGTGTCTCGGTTTGGGTCGAGCAAGAATATTTGGAAGTCGGTAAGAACATGATAATTGTGACGATTTCGTTATTCCTTTTCTTTTGTATCCGTGCAATGATACTGTATCCGTGTAAAAATTTTTTCCGGAACATTTGTATTATTTCTAGTCGCACTTTCAAAGAATTACGTATATATATATATCAGATATATTGAATAATTATTGCAGGTCGTTTACGTTTGCGAATTCTTTCTACTCGATTTTCGGATCTCACCTTTTGATATCGGGTTCATGGGGCGCCAGTATGGCGTCCAAATCCTCCCCGTTGCTTTTCGGCAATTCGGTGTGAATTCTAAACAACAACGATCCATCTCAGCATGGAAAGGCTATCGCGAAAACCTCGCGCAAATATCATAGTTGACCCCTTACCCAGGAATGTCCGACGATCTTCTCGAGTACTGTCTCTCCAGCAACCTCTTCTGGATATTTTCTTGACTGTAAGGGTTGTTCTCGATTGGCGGAGCATTTTCCCACTTTTTGTGCTCGCGTTCAGCGATCGTGCCTATTTTTCGTTACAACCAGAAGGCGTTAAAAAAGAAGCGGCCTCGTTTACATTCTTCTTCGCCGCGCACGGCAAAAGTATATTTCGTACGAATTGAATTATTATTGGGGGATACATTGAAAGTTCGATTTACCTGGCCTAGGAGGAGCAGCTAGACGAACCTCGTCCTCCGAATTCTTGTTCTGCAGGGGCACACGCGAAGCCGATTCAGCATTGGCGAACGCCGCAGCTTCTCGGCACCTTCTGCACAGTCGAATGTTGAAGGATTGTTACAGTATCATCGGCAAGAAGAAAGTTTTTTACGGTGTTGCGCAGACCGTTCACGGTGACGTTACGATACGAACCTCGCTTCTTTCCGAACTTTCAACGCGAAACAATCGAAACAATCGAAACAATCGAAACAATCGAAACAATGTCGAGCAATATTCTGCCGAGTTGAAAATTTCTCCCGCAGTGGAAATCGATTCGGGAGAGAAGAAATGTTGGCCGCACTCTAGTACGCGTCTATTATTATCATCGTCATTATTGTTTTATACATAACGAAGAAGATTACTTTGTCCTTTTTACCAAAGACGTTGTACGCGATGTATTTTCTTTCCATATCGTTACCTTTCGTTATTTTCCGTCAAAGATTCGCATGGCTCAGTTTTCGTTAAACTGTCCAAATGTCTCTGTATGGCGATGTCATAGTGTTCCGTGTACTCGCTCTCTTGCTGTATATCCTCGGCTAACGTTCACGAGAAAAGATGGCGAGATTAACAATAATTGCGGGGCCACGTTAGCGCGGACGACAGTGTTGCTAAAGTATTTACCATGAAAATCCGTTCTACGTTGAGCAGAACTCGCGTCCTCGTCTTCGAACGCTTCTACGGTGTCGTCATTGACGGCCATCAACTTGTTCTTGGCGCATTCCAAAGAGTTCAGAACGTTCTCTTCTCGCGAAACGAACGTTTCCGCGTCGTTGTCGTTGTCGTTGTCGTTGTCGTTGTCGTTGTCGTTCCCGTTCTGCGATCGGATTTCCGTCATGGGGGTTCTCGTTGGCGTGCTGGTCGGCGTTCTTGGCACGGCCGCGACGTTTCCCTCCGACGTGGACACCATGGATGGCTGAACGAAGCCAGCAGAATTCGACAACTTCTCGACAGACTCGGCGCACTCCGTCGATCCAGGATAACACACATTCAAGTTGTCACCTCGAACGAAACGTTCTGCTTCATTTCCGTTGGACTCGTCGTTCGCCGCCCGACGACACGCGTCCGCCTTGTCTAAATCGCGACTAATTACTTGGATCGATTCTGAAACTGGCCTCCCCTTCTCAGTCTCGATTCTCCTCGATTTCTTCGCCCCGATATCTTTGGCACGCTCCAGCTCGTTTTCTCTCGGACCTCGAGCCCGCGCGCGATTTCCAAATTCTCCGTTACTCTCGTTCTTGATTAATTCGTTTCGTCCGTCCACGTTTACGGGGGCATTTTCTTCGACGTCTTCGCGATCTCCTTTGATAGAAGGATCCTGTGCTATCCCCGGTGGACAACGAGCCAGGCCATTATCGAATTCTGTACCCTCCGGTGTTCTCGGCACGACGTTGTTTATAGCCTCCATCAGTTCGTTTTCGATCTCGTCGTCCGACTGTGCGCAGGAACAGTCGGATAAATCGGATGTGTCTTCCGCGTCTTTATCGCCGATCAGAGCCTTAAAATCGGCGCTGGGATTCGGCACCAACATGGCGACCGGATCGGCTTGGCTTTGAACCCTTTTCTTCTGGAACAACCAGTTCTCCTCCCAGGATTCGATCGGGGAGACGAGGCCTATGTGTGCCGTTGGCGAGTCCGCTTCGTCTTGGCTGCCCCCGGATTCTTGAGCTGCTGCAATTGACAACGAGAAATTATTGGTAATTAACGTACATCGCCATTGTAGAATATTCTGTACATATATCTGTATATTTGATTTGAACGTTGAACAGAGTTATTCGAAGGATTCAGGCGCAACCGATTCCGATATCTAACATTGTACAGACGTGCAACTATGTATTTAGTTGGCAGAATTCTTGCATATGCGAGGCGTCGCTCGTATTTCGATGGATCGAATTGTTAAGTGTCGCGGTCACGGTGATTTTCATCGGAACGCTTAAAGATCGAGACAGAACGACAGAGAATGGCTTTCGGAAACGTACAAATAAATATATCTCTAAAATAGATCTATTATCCGATCACTTACGATCGATGATGTCCATTCCAAGTTCCGGGAATGGTACGCGATGCGTGTTCTTAATGGCCAGTACATCGTTTTCTCTGTGATCCTCGTCGGAGGCGTACGTCGTGGTCACTTCCTCTATTTGTTCCTCTATCTGAAACGTTCGAGTGTGCGTGTGCCGTTAATAAACCGGAAAAAAATGGAATCAATAGGCATTCCTTTTTCTTTCCCGTTTTTTTTCTATCTTTTAACGTATGCAACGTATCGGCGCGGGTATGTCGATACGGTGCAACGGTGCAACGGTGCAACGGTTCCACTTCCGTCGCTTATCATTCCTGAACAACCTGCTTATCGGCCAATTACCCGACAACCCACAAACCTAGTCACAAAATTCTCTAACCGGTTCTTTCTCTTTCAACGTTCGTCTCAGTTCATCTATATTCGCTTCATCTGAACTTCTGAACAATTCTTGTATCTTTCCCCGTGTTTTTAGTGAATGCATGCAACTATTTTATTCAACAACGGTCTTGCCTCGAAATAATTTGCCTCGTTGCACTCGAGGGGAAAAATCGACTCGGTCGAATAAACGTTGAGAATCGATTCTGCATCTACCTACAAGTTCGGAGTTCATTTCCGCGGTACGATTGTCGTTTCTTAGCCGTTAGCCATTGAAAGATCGCCTACCGTCAGAGATAATGGCTCCGGTTGGTTCCTAACGCGTCTCGTGTAAGATGCACTGCAGTCGCTGCTGCAATCGTCTTGGGACAACGGTTCCAAGCTGCTGCTGCACTCTTCTTCGACACCCTCGTCGACACCTGCCTCGCTCGCGTCTGGAAAGGGGACGGAAATATGTATAAGGAAAAGCAGATAACGGTCCCTCGTTGTCAATTTCGTCCCAATCTAAATCTAAATAAACATTCAGAACGGACAAGCCTCGTTAAACTATTCCAAGAAGAGAATCACGACGCCCATACATTCTTATGCAAAAGTATGCACAGTAGCGGACAAAATTTTGTCCACTATCGCACATCGAGCACGTCGCGAGCATGAATATTTAGATAAAAGGATATCGCGAAACGAAGACCCGACAACCTTACGAATATTTCTTTCGGTCGCCAAATACGGTCGCGAATTCTGATTTTACGATTAGCAACTGGTCGCATTCACTTTACGTTCGTCGAGTGACTTTTATTTCATAATTACGTAATTAACGAGACCGTGAAACGTACTCGGTGCACACTTGCCCACAGACATCGGTCCCCCGTAGACCTGGACGTTGCGATTACCGTCCACCTGTTCCCTTTGGAATTTCTCGATGACCTAGAAAATCGAACGTTCGCTCATCGCTTTGTCCCCTCGCTCGAACCTCGTGCAAATAACTCGAATTCCGCGTACATAGTCCGAGCCCCCTCCGAGAGGATGCCCTCGGGAGGTTTCGCACTTGGAAATCAAATTTCTAACCTTGTTAAGTATCGCGGTTGCCAGCACGTCCTCGTAACTGTCCTCCGCGATGTCCCTTCCTTCGTGAGGCCTTCCGGTTCCAGCGGAAGTGCCGAGACCGGGCAGCTTCCTCGCCTCCTCGACAGCACGCTCGACGATCTCGCGCAATGCCGTGTGCGCCATTGTTGGCGAGTCGGCGCTCGGTTTGTCTGAAAGTTCGACGAGTACTTGACGAAATTCTATCGCGAACGGTTTGGAAGATCTATCGAGAAGTTGAAAGCTTTTCGTGTGGGCGATTCGAATGGTAGAAGTATGGCGTGATTAGTGGCGTAAAACGTTAAGTATGGCTGTTATCGTTATTTAACGGCGAGGCATTTGTTGCTACGTCGAATAAAAGGGGATGAAAGGTGTACGTATAGATAAGAATGTAATGAAAATGCGGTTGCACCGTCGGGGGAATGTAATAGCGGTGCAACGATGGGGACAAGTATTGCGAGCGACGGGTCGGAAATCGGAAATTTGCATCCACGCAGAGGCAAACTGAAAGGCAGAAAGTGTGCGAGAAATATAACGATTACAGTCACCAGAACTGCGGTAACAAGAGAAGGCTTTAACAAAAATTGCCGAGGGAAATATTAATCAAATGGTTCTACAATGCCTCCCATTTTATCCTAAAGAATTCGAAAAAGAATGAACATCATTGTTCCGGTAACTGTCAAACGGAAACGGAACTTAATTTCCATAGGACATATCTACGGCCCTTTATCGCGCACAATTCATCCGCTTGGGCAAAGTTTCGATCGTTGTCGCCAAGAAAAAGATCGTTTCCGAGAAACGGCCGCAGGTGAAGAGGATCCGAGTCTCGCGGAAGGGTTCACCGGCGAGGCACGACAGGAAAAGCTGAAGTCGAAGGCGCACTTTCATCGACGCGATACTTTGGCATTGGTCGTGGATCATACGACGAGCGTCTCGTTTGACCGCGTACGGGAGACACGGGAGACACGGGAGACACGGCAAGGTAATTTCACCGGTTCTCGGCCTTGTCAGCAATTCCTCATTCTCCTTTCTTTTTTTTTTCTCCTGTCCGCGTGCGCGCAACCGAGAGAAATTCGACGGGACGACCTGCTGAACTCTTTTCACGGGAAACTCCAAGATCTAACAGCACGCGGGTACGCGTTCGCCGCAACGATAGTCCAGCTGCATCTGTTCGACGCGTTAAGTTGCCGGAGTTGGTCATTATTTATTTCATTATTTTAACAGAGACGGGCAAGATGATTAAACTTTCCTGATACGTTGAACGCTTGCGACCGTTTGGAGAAATTTCGTTCACGGTCGATTCTAAAAAGATAATCCTTCGTTTGTTTGGTATCGCGATTTCTAATTTTTTTCATTTTTTTCATTTTTTTCATTTTTTTCATTTTTTTCATTTTTTTCTGCTAAATATAGACTGGTTAGAATTACGTAGCATCGCAGATTTTTCTGTTTTCTTTCATTTTCGCATCAACTGCGCTCCTGAATCGTTATTGATTCAATTGCAGTGCCAGCGGTGTTGAATTTTTTTCAAACGAACATGTAACGAGTAATGGCGTATAGCCAGCGGCACTTTCCATTCCGTGCAACGTAGACGGACAATGTGTTTAATATTCAGTAGAAAAACAAATGCAAGGGAGGTCGGTGGTCCACAATTACGCTTGTAATACGATTACGTATTATGTATAGCCCGTCACTTTAGTTGGCATTGACTAAAGTCTAAACTTTGAGCGCGTCACACCGATTTGCACCGACGTGCCCTGGCATAGGCACATTTCCATAAGATCCGCGTACCGAACACACGCGTCAACACCTCCGGTCCATGGGCTTTCTAACCCTGATCTCTCGCTAGAAGGTGAAGGCCGACAACATTTATTTCCTGCCGGCCACCTTCGCGAACCGTTCGCGAACCGTTCGCGAGATCACCTTTCAATCAATTCGTTCCCCTGCCGATTCCTTCTTTCGATTGCTCGAGACGCGTAACGCGAATCTCCATTATTTCTTTCGTCTTTCACCCTTTTGCGATCGGTAACAGTGATCATCGACGAATCGGAATCGTTGTTCAACCTTTCGGAAACATCTTCCTTTTTGTTTCTCTTCCGTTCACCGTCCTTCGCGCGCCTCCGTCTTCTTCCGTCCTCGATCGATCCACACGGCGCGTACCCGGGAACCGACGCGAAACGGCGAAACGGCGAACCGGTGTAATTGAACGCGCAAAGAAACGTTTGCGCCCCGAAGCATCAGGATGATCGCGTCGTCGATCGACTTGCGTCGTTCCGCGTCGAACGTATTCCATATCATACGAGGCTCTTCCCCTTTCGGAACTTTCTAAAAGAAAATTAAAGCGGAATCACAATGGAAACGAGACGTTCGCGACCTACGCACGCTTCGTTTCTCGTTTGTGAAACGCGGCGAATTGAAATCGCGACGCTCGGCGAAATCGAATCGCTCGGTGCGTTTCTCTGATGTAACGAAAATTATAATGATCGCCGGTGTAATCGCGACGCAGAGAGAGGTTTCCCTGGAAGATTGACGTTCGTCGAGGGGCGATCGATTCGAAGGGAAATCGCGTCCCGTTCGATTCCTAATTGAATATATCGCGGGACGACGGCATCGTTGCTAAGCCCGCGTGTCGCCGGACTTTGGCGTCGTTCTCGTTGGACATTTTACGTCGTGGGCTCCGTTCATTTGTCCCTATCGACGGAACGGGCAGCGTGTACGATAATTTCGTGACGATTGCGCCCGAATTAAACCGACCGTGTACCTGAGAGTGCCTGCGGCTGATAAGCCGGTCTTCTCAAACCGATAAGATACCGTGACGCGACTTGGTAGCGACCGGTGTACATCGAATCGCACGAAACTGGCAGCTTCGACGCTGGAACCTCGTAACAAACGCGAACCATTTGAAAGGGACGATAACGATTATTTTCCTCGCTCGATGAAACTCTTTTACGGAAAGGAAATCTTTCTATACGTCAAAGGGTTATTCTCCGATTCCGCTTGAATTTCGTTCCCGCCGCGGCGTCCTCCATTCCGGACACTCCAAAAAAAAAAAAAAAACAGTCGCGTCCACGAAGACGTTCCTTACGATTTGAATCACGTGCGGCCTCGTGGATCGAACGAAACGTGCTATTGTGCAACGTCGCGCGAGGTACAGATAAAGAGACTCGCGAGGAAACTGAAAGAAGATTCAGCGCGCACACGACGAAGCGAAACGAAACGAAACGAAACGAAACGAAAGAATCGTACGATTTGTCTAGCGATAATCTCGTGGCCCCGTTGCGGACGAGTCCGGTGTTATCGCGGCGACTACTACCGCGGCGTTCCGTTGGAACTGATCACAATCGAGTAATCGAATCGTTGACAACAACGGGACGATTGTCAAGCGCGAGAAATTGCTAGGAATTTTCTTCACGAGCTATAATATCCGCGTTTAAAAACACAGCGCCGCGGAGAAACGCAGCTAAAGTCTATTTGAAAGGGAGGGAACAGAATTGTTCGGGGAAAGAAGGGGGTGCCGCGCAACAGAAATATTCAGAAAGAGCGTCGCTTCTGGACGGCCAAGGTAATTTCTGCCAAATTGTTCTTCCGCAATTGTTCTTATTGCGGAACGTTCTATGGAAATTGAAAAAAGGGGAGGAGGCGCATACGCAGGTAACAGGGAAATCTTCTCGCGACGGATTACGGATGCGTAATCGAGGAACCGTGCCAGGGACGCGTGAATTGTTTGTCGGCGACAATTTGCGACAATTTGCGACAATTTACAAGAATTTACAAGAATTTACAACAGCCGTGACCGATCCACTGTGTTGGGTCGCGATTTTCAAAGTAGTGCATTGGCGTTGGTGCTAGGTGCTGGGGGTAAATTGCGGGAGGTGTTGCGGGCAAGAACAAGGACGACAATAATAATAGTAGCGGTAGGAAAATATTATTCACGAATGTCGTTCAGCTCTTGCAGAATTCCGTTCGGCGATCCAGTTCCTAGTCAAATCGAACTGTATCGCGACGAAAGGGAAATCTCCAGCCTCGCGTGAATGAAATCGAAACCTGCCACCCCGCTGAAATGTGGAAAAATCGTCAATATTTACCATCTTTCTTGCTGATTAGCACGTAGACGAAATAGGCGACGATCAGGCCGCCGATCAACGTCAGCATCTCCGCGATGAGTTCCAGCAACATTTATCACGTGGCTCACATCGTATCTCAAACCTAATCGGGGCTAGCGAACCGTGTGTTCACACGTATCGAGTAACTCTGCTTTATCTTCGTTAAACAACATTTCTCTTAAACGCTGCGCCGTCCGATCTTTTCGATTCTCAATTGGTGGAACCGAATCGTCTTTAGGGGAAAAGGGCAAACAATCGCGACCGTACGAATCGTGCAATCTAGAAGAAAAATAGTATTCGAAATGCGATAATCTTTTGTGGCCTTTAGTCGAAACGCGCTTCAATCGATTTTTCTTTTCGCCGGACGTTTATAATCGAGGATAATCGCACTTAACAGCTATAATGGCATTAAATGCTACAGGCACACAGAGAACACATCGACGATCATCGCGGACGGAACACTTCTGTTCCATTATTCGGAGATATTTCCTGGCAGCTGTGACTTTCTCGTTTTCTCGTTTTCTCGTTTTCTCGTGATCAGCTAATACCGGAAGGAATTCTCGAACGGGAGTCTCCGCGCGTTGCGGTTTAACCGTGGGCAATTTCTGTTTATTGAGGAAAACAACCAAAATTACGCTCGTTTGCCGACGAATTCGGTTCACGAGGATCTCTCCTCGCTACTACCTCCACCGATCCATTGCTTCCCTTTTATTCCTTCCTGCCAATTATCGCATCGTCGAGCCACCTAATTAATTACCCGTTTGCTTAAATAACGCAAAACATCGCTCGTGTTTCACTCGCTTCGATATCGTTTCAACCATTGACGTGGATATTTCCTTACGCGGTGAAGTAAAAAACCGTTTCCGTATATATCTCCGTGAATTCGAATGTAATCGTTAACATGCTACAGCTGTGTCTACACGCTGCACGCAGTGTTCTCTGTGTATGCACGCGTGAATAAAAAATACGCGTGCACGCACAGGCTCGTTGTCACGTAAGAGAAACCAACACGACAACAGTCGGGTCGTCGTATGAGCGAGAACGGCCTTTAAACCCTCATTTGAATAGCAGCCCGACCGCGATCCTCTTTGAACTTTGAAATTTCCCGTTCGAGACGGTAATCTTCTTTTACGCGTCAACTGTCAACGAGTTACCTTTTGCCATCGTTACGATTCTCGTCGCTCGATTATCGGCAACCGTATTTTTTTCCGCGTTCGAATCGCGACGCTCGCGGTTGCGCAACCGCCGAGAAACGTTCTAAAAACCGGAATCGAAAACGTTTGACCCGATGGAATTTATTCGCCCGCTTCGAAACGGGAAGCAAGCAAAAACCGGGCGAAACATGCATCGTTGGCCATGTCATTTCGCGATTTCGCGTTGCACATTCGCCGGGGCTAATTAAATCTGCACGCTCCCGCCCGAATCGCTGTCACCTTACCTTACCTTACCTCCCCCCCCCCCCCCCGCCATCTCCACTCGTGTGAAACCATTAATACTCGGCGATCGTCGTAATCACTGCGGTTGCATAATGATCGTTTCGATATTTCCGTTGGAAGCGTTAATACGATACAGCCTGTTTTTTCGATTGCGACGTTAATGGGAATCGGAATTTTTTGCCCTCCTTTTATTTCCGTTCTCTCTCGAACGAGCTCCGACCAACAAACACGTCGAACGTATTATAAATTGATAAGAGGAGGGGGAGGGAGGAGGAGGAGGTTAATTACGCGAAAAATGATTCGCGAGAGCATCGAGAATCGTTTGCGAACGAATAGAGATTGTCGAATGGAACCCCCGCGCACTCTTGTGCCTTATCGAAGGCAATTATCGTTTTTACGACGAGTCGCGAACGTCTTCGACGGAGGTGCTAGAAACTCGTCGAGGCGCGCGAAATCGATCGGATCCAATGGTTGCCTTCGCGGTACTATAAACGAGGCAATTAAAAAGCCCGAGACAGGCAGATATTGATTCCGTTGATCGCGAGACGGGCTTCTTCCCCCACCCACCTTTTCGCTGTCCTTCGGTTCAATCTTATCTCCTCGAACAATTCACCAACAATCAATTAACCTAGGCAACGCTCGAAATACGTAGACGATTGTTCGTCGCGTTTGAAAACGTCGGATCGCCCGACCCTCGTAATTCTTTGTAATCGATGATCCTCGAGATTCTCCATGTGCAACCCCATTCCGTTCTCCTCATTAATTTAGTGTCAACGATAATTGCAATATTTACCCAGTTTATCAGATCTTTCCTCGATTAAAAGCTAAAATAATTCTATTCTGTAATCTTCATGAATTCACTCGGACTTCACTGTCGATCACTGCGGCGCACTCTAGCCTCGTCAGGGTGTTACTCTTCGAGGGGTGAATCGGATACACAGGGACACCATGTTCCGGTGTGCCTCGTCGATGGTCTCGTCCCGATCAGACTAATCCCAGCCGTTTCTATGGGACGAAAACGCGAATCGGCCGATCGTGGAACCGGCAAAGTCGCTGGACACCTTCTATACGTGTAATCGCACGCCTGCGCCGCTCGCGACTGAGCCTTTGCTAAAGCGGCCTGATACGCGAGCTACGTACCCCACATACGTGTCTCTGTACGGCTTCCTTTTAGTGGGGGATACTTTGCGAGGGAACCTACATTTTCTAAAAAATCGACAGAAGACTCGTGGACACCCGTGCGAACGGCGACAAAAATGTGTCGTCCCGCAGACGGATTCTGCGCCGTTTAAATAATATTAAATCCACTATGAGAAGTGACTAGATTGCGGTAGAGGCAGTTGTACCAGTGTGTACTGGTTGTTTTCAATGTACCGAACGATGGGTAGTGACGTTACTTGGGGGATATCGACGGGGGATATCCTTTGCATTTCGTTTCCTTATTTGCTTCATATTGCTGCGGACGATTGTTCAGAATTAATGAAGAATTTCGAATCGATAATTAAGATCTGGTGCAAATTCTACTTTCACGGTGACAGAACGATAGTGCCTTCCTTGTCAGATCGAGTGGAATGTTTTCATGTTGGAGAATCAGACGGAAGATGAATTTATTCGTCTTTCTTAAAGTTTTAACGATCTTCGATTCCGTTGTAATGCCAAAGGGGGAGATAATCTATGTAAAATGCATCCGGTTTATTCGATTTTCGCTCATTACCGTTAAATGGAGAAATGATCCGAGTCATTGTATTTGAAGTCGCCAACGAAATTATGCGCGTTGAATATTGATTGAAAATTATATGCGAATTAAGAAATCGTAATATTACAAACTTTCAAACACGTGTTGCAATGGTTTCCCGAATTTACAATTCTTTTTATCCATGGTACAAAGTGGAAGTCCAAGGTTGTACAAATTCCACGATTATTTCTCACATTTCATCGAATGTATAATCGCGTGTATAAATCGCGCAATTCGGCCTTCCTAAATTAATTTTTCCTTCTCAATTAACGCGAGAGAAGTGTGGAAATAAACTCAATGCCGGCACGAATTGGTATTTAATCGCGGCGGAATTTTGTTTCATTGGACGGAAAGGAAAATGCGATATTTCCTGGAACAACGATAAGGCAGACTTTCCTCTGATTTCCTCAGCTGACTCATTTCCTTACGCAATCGACGAACGAGTCGTCCTGTTTAAGATTATTGTCCTGAAATCGTTAGAACCTCCATTGTTTCGTGCCGCAGGTAGATCGTCCTTCGATCGAGGGATCGCGAATGATTCATTCGACGAGGAGCAATTTATGCACAAATTGCATAGTCCCAGTTACGACCACAGAATCTACTAAAATAAATTCAACGGATTACCGAAACAATTTAGCAACCACTGCGGCCTTGTTTATCTAACAAAGTTTATCGTTTTCTACCAGCATAGTTCATAGAACGATCGTCTCGTAAATAAGGAAATAAAATAGAAATAAAACGTCATACTTTGAAATATAGTGCGCGCACATTTATTACCAATAACGATACATTAAATGTATCAACGAAATAAATACCTCGTCTGTTCCTGCATGCTCTGTTAAATTATTCAAAATCTGCACCATTCTGAGGGCCTGGTATTTAACGTTAGGGGTAATATTGCGCAAACTGGGTAGCGTTTCTATTTTCGGAACACTTTTTCATGAGCTATTGGACTGTCTGCTTCCTGTGCGTAAAGTACGTATGCAAACGAGTGAATGTGTCGCCAGTACGGTTTTTGCATGCACGTTTCAACAGGACAATCGCTTTTCCATGCAAATGTATATGCGCCGCGTGCGACCTTTTCTTCCCTTCATGCCATCAGTAATTTATTTAAACGGTTTCCTTTTTATACACAATGTTCCCCGGGTCACTGTACATACGAATCATAATAGGCCGCGAAAAATTCTACCCGTTAAAGTATAAGTATCGCGGGCTTTTGAACCTAATTCTTTCAATCTCATTCATTAGACACGGGCCTCGAAAGCAATTTCTACGAATTCACGGTCCGATCTTCTTCGTCCCTGAGAAATGTAATTTTACGACAGGTACTTACGACTCGGTCTTTCCGCTTGTTTCGTCGAATTACGAGTCACTCTATTCAATCAGAGCCCTTTTCACGGAGAATCGGGGCAAGGCGAAAAGCAAGGCGAAATTGTTCCGATGAAACGGCGATTTCGACGCCAGGGAAATCGATCTGGACCGTCGCGAATGTGTCGTCTCTGTTACAATTCTCCGCGTTTCAACTAATTCTTTTCACCGTTGAACAATTTTCGCCAAATGTTTCTCCAATTAATATCACCTTACACGGTAATTGGGAAAGATTTTCAATTTTACTTAATCCGCGAAGAAAATTGTAACAAAGCTATCCAACAGAGTGGGATCTCTTCAAACTGTTTCCCGATCCTACGGATCTCATCGTTCCTCTAAGGCGATGACTGGATTCGTGGGAAGGTAGAAATCTGCGTAGAATCATTGAACAGAGACAGCTGGATATAATAGTATTTCCTATGACATCCACTTATGCAACTCGCGAAGCTAAGCCGTTCGAAGGCAGTTTCGTTTATACTTCGCAGGAAAGAAGGACGGATCTGTAGCCGGAATGGCCGTCTGTATTCTAATCGAACAATTAATCGATCCAGTGTTTTTACGCCGCGACCGAAGAATGATTTTATTGGTGGCGATAAAGTGTCTGGGCTTCGAGATTACGGTAGCAAAATAATAGTAGCTATTATCGTCTTTATTGCAGTCGTGAGTGGAACGGCACAAAAGGCAATAAAGCAGTAAATTAAATAGGGAAGTATAAAGGAATAAATCTGATAAATATGAGAGAATTTATGACAGGACAGAAAATGCTAATAGAATAAGAATAAGAGCAGTATGAATTAAATAAAGGGACGAATGTGTTGCTTGTGTGTGTGACTTTTAGCAGGTGTTTGTAAAAATGTGGAGCTGCGAGTATGTTATTCGAAAGGCTTGGGCGCCTGGGGCGTGCAACCTGTTCTACATCGTTGTAACACTGTGTCGTCGACCTGAATTGCCGACGTATTAATTTTAGGTTGTTGATTAACTCTTTGCATTCCTTCCGTTAACGTATACTATGGCGATTACAAGTATATGAATTTCCTAGATAATTGTATAATCTCTATTGTTATCTACAATTTTTCCTTGATTATGATTCGCGCATGTCTGACTAGTTGGGCGTAGGCTGTCTTATTCTACTGCGCCACGTAAAATATACATATTTAGCTGAGCTCATTCGAGCATCGCGTAAGAAAATCTTTATCTACATTTACATTTATTTATTTATTTATTTATTTAGTATTCTCTCTCTCTCTCTCTATATATATATATATATATATTTATATATATATATATATAAATAAAATTAAAATATTAAATAGTACAAATTAATATATTATAAAACTCTATTTTAATAGCAGTTTAATTTTTTCTGAAGCTACTTAGAGTTGGCAGCTGTATTTTTCTGGGTGAATGATATCTTGTTAAAAGGTGTAACCGATTGTAGGGTGTCCGCAGCGTACTTACGATATAAAGTGTGAAGATATAATCCGATAAGATACTCACTTTTCAAAGACAATTGCAGAATCATGGCAAAACGTGTGAGTGCATCGACCAAGGGTGCAATATGTTCTTCCAAAAGTTTGTCATCTATTAATTAGCGTTAACGGAGTGGTTAGTTCACATCGAGGAAGCGTGCAATTACAGAATCGATGTCACGATTATTTCTTTGATCCTTTTCGTTAAGTACTGTTATATTCTCTTAATTGCAACTTGTTAGCTGCAGATAGCTCCTTTGTACAGCTTGTGTCAAACGATACTCACAGTATAACAAAAAAAAAAGGAGAAGAAAAGGCGAAATTAAATCTTAAAAACATCGCTGCACTAAAATTTCAATGAATATTAATAAATAATCGAAGGGTCGTATTGAAATATTGAAGTAAAAGTACTTTACTTCAGGGCCATTTCTTTCAACTCGACTTTCCAAACTTCGCATGAACAAATTGAAATGAAACGCCCTGTACAAGTGGCAGAGGTGTTCTTGCAACTTTTGTTTCACAGAACCCATACGAAGGGAGGTGTTTTATTTATTTTCATTCCTGTAGCAACCGTGCGTCAAAGAAGCAATCGAGATACTCGTGAGTTAATTGCCAGGGGGGCAATGCTGCGTTCCACAGATGTGTTGGAAAAAAAAAGCGACCGAGATGGCCGTGAGTTAATTGTTAAGCGGGTAACAGATACGCTAAGGGTAGAAATATAGCTATGGCGATTGAGAAAAGAATTCGAAGCCCTGCAGGCATGCTGTCTTTTGTTGTTTAAACGTGTTCAATTCTTTTCTGCAAATGGCAGCATTGCTTGGTTATGTTACGCCAAATACATGCGGGCTTATAATTGACAATTTTGATAATACAAAAATGCCACATATAAACATAATATTTGAATTTCTTTTCTCGTTTCCTTGCTCAATCTATCCAAATGTTAGAAGCGTAACTCTTACAGCAGCTTGATTTCCAAATGCTACAGTAGATGAAAGAGGTACAGTTATTTGTTCGTACATTTCAACTTACATGCTGGATGATCGTACAATCGATTGATCGGCGTGTCGCTTAAATCGCCGATGAAACCCTCCACTATCTTCTCAACAAAATTTCGGATCGTTTCCATCGTGTTCGCCTCTTCTCCCTCCGTGGCCAAACACTGCCGCGAACTGGTAGCTGCATTTTCCACTCCTAGTGCAAACAAAGGGGCACAAAAAAAAAAACAACACATTGGTGCAATCTTGTACGAAAGAAAAGATTCTCATACGCGCTGCATAGCTCACGGCCAAAACCATTGCAATTTCATGAAGGAGGTCGAGAAGGAGGACGGATTTTTTTTTTTTTTTTGCAGATTTAATCGGTTTCCACGATCGTTAAAATCAAGGATATCCCTCAGCTTCGTAATCGACGCGTATTCTAACTTTTTATTCGTTGGCTTGAATGTTCTCCTAATTGCAATCGGAAACGAGATAAATCGAAATAACGTTGCAACATCCAATTAAGCATACCGAACTTGAGTTCCTTTCAATGTTTATAAAGTACGAGCGGAAGAAGACGCGATGTCAGTTTGGGAACAGCTGTCCCCGCGATTTCATTTTAATCTGGGTCATCGAGCATAAGACCGCCGTCGTTAATATTGCTCTTACCTTATCAACGCGACACATACAATACGATACTAAATATACATACGTTTTGTATCATATTCGCGTACGAAATGATTTTTACTGTCGTGCCCAATGAAACGAAACACCTCGAACAATTATCAAGTCATCAATTGACTCGTTCGTTCGTTCGTTCGTTCGATTAATAATTGACGAAATAACGAAACAAAATTCTACAAAACTATCAAAGTATCCAGCATCGTTTTCTGAATCACAGAATCTTCCCATCCTTTCTCTCGACTAAATTCAATTCCAACGCGATTAATATTCAATCAACTGCAGATGACAAGAATAATAACAGCAACTTACTCATGCGTGCGGTTATAGCTTTCCCCTTCCATCAAAACAAATACTCGTCCACGTGCGAATTCCATAGTAATCCATACATTTTCGACGATACCTGCTCCCTTTTACGCCGCTCGAGCGGTTCGTTTATAATACGCGGCAATCGAATCGACGGCGTTTCGAGTATCGATACGGGCGACGACGCGGCGCGTTCACGAATCCCTGTACAACTGACACGACCGGGCGCTTTCTAAACGAAAGTATCGACAACCATTAAAGATCTACCACCGTAGTCCTTTTTTCCCCTCGCGTTTGTAACCGCATTCTCTTTGCCGAGTACCGCAAGACCGGTATATTTATCAGTTATCACGCCGGTTCGAGGTCGCTCGAATGCGAACAGTCATCGATCTTCGCTGGACGGTTCCCTTCCACAGTGTTGATATTCTGCCCGGCGGCCAATGCCTCCTTTTTTTCTTCTCGAATCGTTGGAGCGTCTGGTTCATGGAATTTTTCTTCCTCCTTTTCTTTTCATTTTTGGCGATGCAAATCTATGCAATTAATCGCTGCATAGATTTTGCTTGAACGATTTTCGAATAACTTTTGAGTACGAACCTCGAGCAACTTTTTGTTGGTATTAATCGACGAAAATACCGTATCTCGTTTCTTCTCTAATCTTCGATGAGATCTTGTGTCGCGGCGCTCGTTGAATCAGCAACGAATGGTTGACCCGATTCGATTTATGGATCCTCTCGAAACGCGTCTCCCAAGTTCCTGCCGTCGCGTTCCAAGTTAATTTCTCCAGTTTTCCGTCTTGATTAGGTATCGCGACTTTCGCGCGCATCTGTCGTCAATGTACGCTATTTTCCATTTCTAAACTTGAAACCGGTTGCTGGAAACTTTCAACACGAGGAAACACGAGCAGTCGACGTTCTACTTCGAACCCTTCTGTCGTTCCATTAAAAATTATTTCCGACGCGAGAAATCCTCGAATCTTCAAACACTTGTTCCTCGTTCCTCCTCAAACCAGTCCGCAACGATCGTCCGAACTGTTCTGCACGCGAGACTCCCTTATAAATAAAAAAACGCCGAAGAACAAGGTTCCTTAACGTTTTCAACGGGACCAGCGTTCACGGCGTTCGTCCCACTTCCGTCCTTTCCAAGTTCCTATTCGTTCGCGTGCACGTCGCAATTATCGATGCGATTCCACGCGAACGCGATGGGCCATGACAGTCACCTTCCAGTTGCAGCGGCTCGCAAGTGCACGAACGGAACCGAGTTCCATTGAATATAGAATCGGCAAGAATTCCGCGTCGTGTTAAAACGATAAAGGAGGAGGAGGAGCTGGAGAAAAATGTGGTCCGATCGGTTGGAGTCGCGATCGCATCGATGGAACGCGACTCGTCCAGCGGGAACGGATTCTTTCCAGGGTGGTGAGTAACAGAGACCGGACGGGACGGCGGAAGGCAGAGAGAGAGAGAGAGAGAGAGAGAGAGAGAGAGAGAGAGAGAGAGAGAGACCGCAAAAGATTGCAAGAGTACGCGATGTTACTCCCAAGAGTACTGGAGCAGAACTGAGGTTCGCCACCTCGGGCCCGGGAGACAATGAGAGCGATGAGCGCGCGCGAGAGTTCCGCTTCCACGGGGACCCAAAAAGCTAGTGGAATCGGACGCGAGGAATTCTAAACGATCCCCCCGGTCGGAACGCTTCGAGAATTTTTAGCCTCCGTTGAATTCCGTCCGTGGATCCATCCACGGGACGCAAAGTCGTCGAGAATTTTCTTTTGAGAGTAACGCGCTCGAGTATACGATCCAGTTGTGCCGTAGATTGTGTAGTGATTTTCAAAAGTGGAAACGCGTTTCGAGTGCAACGTTCGATATTAGCCGAGATCAATTATGGTATTTGGAGCGGGCCCGCGAGGAAGGCCCTTCTTAATCCGAATGGAATGTCCGAGGGCAAAGAATGATGAGTTACGTGAGTATAGGTGAATTTTGTAAACCGTGCACGGCACTGCACACTGCCAGATAATTTTTTCTTACTTTGTCAAGAGATACGAGTCACATATCGTAATTAGAAAAAGTATTATCGTCGCGAAGGGAATAATGCCAATAATTAACGGGGCGTCGCGACGCCGAGAGTTGCGAACCATTTTTACTTATCTCTCGCCCTATAGAAAAATCGTCCACGCGTTTACCGGGGGATCTGGTTTTCTGAAATTTCGTGCCGCGGAATGCCGTGGAATGCCGTGGAATGCCGTGGAGCGGATCCTCGCTTGGCTTCCTAGAAGAAATAACGAGCGTGGATCTTTCGACCCGCGAAAAACGACGAACAGGGACAAAACTGTTCGGCACGAACGTGCTCTGACCATGTTTGGATAAAGAACTGATCCTCGGAATAGGCTGTGAAACTTGGTGGAAACAGAGATACCGGACTCGTTCGCTCGTACAACTTTATATAAAACAGCGCTCCTCGATTTGGATAAAACACCGGCTGTCCATAACTCTTCTACCTTCAATCTTCATTCGTTTTACACGACTTCTAATTACAGCTCCCAGGATTTCATTTATTCACCGCGCCGTATAATTTTCCGCGGCCGGATCTTCTCAAAGTTTAATGGTCTGCTTTATGAAATCCGCACTTTCTAGACGGGATGGAAAATACCATTCCTCTACATATTTCGTATAGAAATTCTTTGCACAAACGAATTTATCCGCGGTATCTTTCTGCGACGCGCGAAATTCCACTAAAAATGAACCAACGAAAAAAAAAAAAGTCAATGCAAAACTCGGGCCCAGTCGTAGCTAGTTCGGCACGAACGCAATAATTCTGATACGAGTGACCCGCATCGCGAACACTCCAGGACCAGTTATTCGTAACGGGCCGAGAGTGATCGTGAAACGTACTGCCGTCGTGGCGCGTGCATTTTCTTTTTTTTTTTCTTTTTTTTCAACCAACGAAGAAAAGCCGGTTTCCACGGGAGCCGGCCTATCCGTCGGTTATCTACTAAGACACAGTTGTTCTCGATCAAACGTTCCGATACGGTTCACGCGGAAAAGATCGTGGGCCTGTGCAACGAACAATGAGCATCGCGAGGAATCCAGCGTGAGATAGTTTTGCGACCCGTTCTTATTGTTGCCTCTTCCGTTACACGACTTTTCTGGCTAGGAACAAGGACGATCGCTCGACGGCACAGGCGCAGGACGGCACAATGGAAGAATCGAGCCACGATTCAGACTGGAATCAGCGACAATTAACATTTCACTTCGCCATTCCGAAGTAACCTCGCTCCTTTCCTCATTTTTCTCGATCATTTTGCGGATCGCTTTTATCCGCGAACGTTTCACCGGTCCCCCGGATCTTCGCGGCATCGACAGATCGCGTTTGTTGAACGCGCGAGCAAATAATGGACGACACAGTTAACGATTCTATGGAAACGTGCGAGAACGGCTTCCAAGTTCAATCGAACTCCGCACACTCGTTTCGAAACTGAGCAAGCATATTCCCGTCGCTGAATCGTGGAAGCTTCGCTTCGCTTCGAATTTCTCGCTACGAGGCTCCTTCGGGACAAAGATGCAATTAATTCACCCTTTTGCTCTGTATGCGCAACGTGCATCGTTTCGTCGATCGTTCACCGCGCCCACGAGTTCCGACCTGCAAATCAATTTCTCCACCGAGTGACCAACAATTGACCACGATCCCCTTTTAAGCCACCGTCGACGCGCTCCGTTCGCGGACAAACATTTCCCGGCCGCTTCTTTCCAAGGGACTGCATTATCGTGGAGCACGTTGGAATTCTCCACTCTGCGTCGCCTTGAAAATTGCATTATTTATAAGGGTATCGGCGGGGCGATTTTCTTGGGAACACCGGAGCCACCGATTTTCCCCGATATTCATTTAATCCTTTCGCTGCACCGCGCACTCCGAGTGTGTTTCTTCGTCATTTCGCGTACGAATAGTTCGTTTTCGTACCGTATTGCGATCATTCCGCGTCGTTTATTTAGTATTAGGTGGTTTTTGCGACATTATGGTTGTCAGGTGCTTTCGTAGTACGTTTAATTAACAGGGAGCTAAGGCAACGCGCAGAAAGAAATATTCGTGCATGTTTTTATTAAATCAGTGCGCCATTATTTTGTTTATTTTCTTTTACGGTGCTGACAGGGTGTCAGTGAAATTGTACCCGTGGACATTGTTAAGTGGACATAGGCAAATGAAATCTAAGTAGGGTTCGAATAGAAATGTAGCTATTTAAATTCGACAGTGAAATAGGTCGAGTGCTAAGAAAACAGATTCTATCGTGAATATAAATGACAATTGGAAAATTATACCCGAAAGCGATTAAGTAAATTAGGTATCAATCAAGTTTCGATCGCTGGTATCATTGTAATTATAGCTAAGCAAAATGTTTTCTCATTTTTCTGATTTTCCTTCGAAATGCATTAATTGAAACCGGTCCTCCGATAAAAGTCTTCTTTCTATTCTTCATTGTTTGTACCCTTATATAACTGCCTGATTTTATCTATGGACAGGGAAAGCGACAAATTCGTCGCGCGTAATCGATATTAATCATTTCTTCGTTTAACAAGCTTTACTCAACAATTGTCTTTCATTTCCATTATTGCGGAATCAAGGTGACAATATGCCAACGTATAATTATATAGGGCTTAATATAATTAAAATATTCAAATTAATTATCAAACCTGCTACGTAAACTCGTGATTTTGCCGTATTGAAGTATCGATATAAATCTTCTTTCTCGCTTAATCCACGGACCTCGTGCTCGTTCCTCGACAGCCAATACCTGATACAATATTCCCGATTAATTAAACAGTACTTTACATAATCGCGAAAATCGTGCGAAAACTCAATCGAGCAGCCAGATGAAACTGCGATAGCTTCGAGGAATTAAATAACGTTTCACGCAAAACTATACAACGAATTAACATATTGTTGGTGGGAACCTTTGTTGTCGACAAAACAGACAATGCCAAGCGTTATCTGACGCGTCCCAACGGGAGCAGCCTTTCCTGCAGGATTTTGCACCGCAATCCTTGCAACGAACGCCACGTTCCAGGTAAAATGGTCTTAGACAGCAAATACAACGATTTCCTTCCGAACGATTCTTCCGTTTATCGTCATTTGAATCTCCGCACCTCCTGTAAGATTGAATAATTTAATAAGATTTAATTATCTGCAATATCTGATTCAGTAGAATTGTACCACTCGATGGAATTTAGCGAATACCAATTATTTAATAATAAATAAAGCGGAATAACGCGGAAATTGTTTGTACAATTTATCGGAAATCGCAGAAATATTACGTTAGGGGAGACATTGGGAATACGTTTAATCGATTGCATAGAAAAAAAATGTTTCTTTATTAGATGATCATGTTCGAAGGATCGACGCTCCAATCAATTGCATCGATGTCTATGTACAAAATTGCTTCACGAACCACTATATCTTGTTCGTTGACTGCGCATAAAAACGATCGGTATCAATCAAACGATCGATTACATCTACGTGTTGTCGCAAATTAAACGAGGAGGCGACGCTGCACGCTCTGCACCTTCGAGCGAGTGTCGTTATGTAAGAACGGCCGGTTAAATAAATTGTACTTTCGAAATGCTTTCTTGCGCGTGTTAAATACAGGTAACTTTCCAGAACTACCGCTCCATTATGCAACAATCGCTATTTAAGAATGTTTTCACGCCCAGCGAACGATCCACGAACGATCCACGAACGATCCACGAACCCATGCTTCGACCGATTTCCACCGATTTCCACCGATTTCCACAAATTTCAATCATTTTCCCACCAATTATTTCCCACAATTATTTTACTAGATCTTATACATTCTGCATTAATGCTGGTAAATTGCGATACGCTTGCGATAATATTCAACTACAAACTTTCTCTTCTTCTCTGATACATTGTAATAGATTAGAATTACAACACTGATCCCAGCAGCTTTTCCATAATGGAAACCGAACCAATCCCGATTTTATTTCTTCCAAGATTCCTATCGAACTCTTATATCCAATTAATGAAATATTTCGAGCAACATTCGTCTTTCAAAAAAATCTTTCAAAAAATCGGAATCTCCGTACCATCCCCGACCGTAATTCACAAATTGCACAGTCGTCACGCGTATCCTACGCGTTACAATTTCGTCATATTCGACACTTCCATTGCAATTTCCATTGCTGCACACGAACAGCGCGACGAATCCAGGATCAATCCTCGCGATCGAAGAAAGTCGCAGCAGCTCTCAAACCGGCGTGACTATCCTCGTCCCTTTCCATATCGGATGTAACCACCTTCACCACGACCACCTCGATGGTGATCAACAGGAATAGTACCATGAACGTCGCCATATTGTACTTCTCCTGTCCAGGTATAACCCTTTCACCCTCCAGCAACAACGTGCTGATAATACTCGACACGTAGGCCAATATCATGTTTCTTTTCGTTTCTTGTCGCGTATCGATTTCTCCCTAGTTCCTCCACTTTCGTTCACTTTCCTCTGCCTTTCGCGAATCCCTGCTAAGTAATGACCCGAGGGCTGGCGTTCTTAACTTGTCTCGTCACGGATGAAGAAGCGGCTGTACAATTCCGGCGTGCAACGTACAAATCATCGTTCGGTAGATTTATAACGAATAATTGCCGCGCGTGCGCGACTATCCTCGTTTAGGTTTATATACGATGTTCCTGTTTATACACCGCTTCGATTGTCCTTTCGGTTTAACGAAACGAACAGTGCGCCTTCGGGTGTTGGACTGTCGCGTTTATACGTTTAATTTCGTTCTCTTTTCGTTTCGCGTTTCGCGTTTCCTTCTCCTCGCTTTTAATATCCCCGGTGATATGCCTGCAGGTTTGCAATTGGCTTGTTTCTCGATACACTTTCGTTCACTTTTATCGGTCATTGCTTCTGTCCGTTTTTATTCGAAGGCACGACAGCGGCGAATACAGCCAGGTCACTTTCGATAGACTTTTTCCGTACTCGCTTTCAAACGCGTGCACGTCCCTCTTTTGTCCTTTGCTTCCTCCGCCCACGCCTCTCGCCTCTCGCCCCTTTCCCCTTTCCCCTTTCCTCTTTCCTCTTTCCACCAGCCGATTATTGAAAACTCGATAACGCCGATTCTGTGGTTCAGAACAATTGAAACTAGCTCCCAATGAGGATCGTCGATTGTCCGCAGCTTCAAAAATTCGCCCCTTCTACATCAATCTATTCTATATCAATATAAAAAAATATTCCATAGAGCTTGTTGATAATTTCAATGCGGTCGCAATCTCAATTCCCTTGGCGAAACTCGAACCAATTGAAATACTTCCGACGATATTCCTCGCAGTTGGAACAATAAATCCCGCCAGGATTCACTCTCCCCTCGAACTCGGAAAATTTCCAAGGTCTTCCTTAAATCTGCTCAGCCTTTATCACGAGTATCTCACGTTCGCGTCGATGCCCCTCCAGGTGCATATCGTTTCACCACAGATTAACTTTTCGTTCCTCTCCGCTGTTCCCCAGTTCCCGCAGGACCTTTGTATTCTTCGATTCCTCTACCGTCCATCCATCGTAGGCGAATCTCTAGACGCGCGTCCCGTTCAGACGAACTCGCGGACCATATTCCTCGGACGCCGTGGCGCAAGGCGTCGATGCTCGTTCCTTTGTGTCTGACTGCCGGTCTGAAAGTGACAGTGGCCGCACAGGGAAACTCGACGTTATGCACACCGGCTGGTAGGAGATCTGCCTGTGTCTGTCTTTCCTCTATCACGACATTGAGCACCTCTGGTCGCCAATTAACGTGAACTTTCACTGGTGGATTTCGATGGTTAATAGCGTTTCGCGAGATGCACGGAGCCCGCGAGGAAAACAGGCCTGTACGAACCCTCGGTGGCGATTGACGAATTCGTTGCCGCTCGTCGCGTTGTTATAGGTCGAAATCGAGATTCGCTGGCCTGGCCTGGCCTGGCCTGGCCTGGTCTGGTCTGGTCTGGTCTGATCTTGGTGACGTAATTTCGAAAGCGATTGTTACGTGGTTAAACCTTTCGCCGGCCGTCCTTACGTGCAGTCTGCACTGCGAATCTCCGTACGATTGAAATTCTCCGATTTTCTCCGATTTCCTCCGATTTCCTCCGATTTCCTCCGATTTCCTCCGATTTCCTTCGATCGATCAGAGATTTTTTTCATTTTTCCTTTTTCTTTCTCTTCTCTTGTATTTTCGCGATCCTGGACAGATCGTTGTTGGAGGCCAGGTGGAAAACGGAACGCGCGATTCCTGCGAGTGGAAGGAAAATTGTCGATGTCACGGTACCATGAGAATTTCACGGTGGATGATCTGTAATCTGTCCCATGGGTTTATCGTAGCGGAGGAGTTAGTTTTTATGCTGGCGCGGCTTGAAAGAGAGAGTGACACGTTTTAATGTATTCTGTTATGGGCGAGGATTATTTTCGAGCGGCGATCCGTGCGTCTGACATTTAAGATACTAATCTCCACTTTTCAATTCTTTCTCCCCTTCATCGTCCCCGTGCTGATTTGTAGTATTTGCGCGTCCGTCACTCGACGCGTCAACCTCTTTGTTGCATTTCGCACGCGACTTTTCGCCAGCTCGGAAATTAATTCAGCCTTTCCGCGTCTTTTTATCGAGAATTCTATTACTTAGTAGCCTCTCGTGCTGCACGAATTCTCTCGAATACGCGTATAGCGCACTTCACCGTCTCTATTAGTGCCTTAAATATTTGTCTTCTTCGTTGGCGAATAGTTTTCAAGATGCCGTCAATCACCTTCGACCGTGTAGGATTCTGGTTAGTGACCCAGTTATAACGCCGCGTGTACGTTTCATCGCAGCCTTATTTGCACAATTACCGCTTACCGCGCCCACGAATAGTTAATAACGCGAGAATTGCCGCGAGGATTACGCGATGAATCCATGCGAAAGGGATTACGAAACGATGCCTGAATTTGTATGAAATAATTTACGGCGTGCGTTTCGTTTAAACGTTTCTGGTTTAAAATAATATATAAAAAAAAAAAGAAAATAGTGACATAATAGTGAAATTGGTTCCTCTCTTGTCACATTTGGTTGGTCGGGGTAATTGCGCATCGTATATTTGTAATAATTATTCATTAGCGTCGATATTCTGTCGGTCTCTGATATTTTATTTAAATTCCCTTGACCATTGCTTTGCGTTTTTTTCTTTCTTCGCCATTGTTCTCTTTGAAATATGAATCGAAACCGCAAGTGAGGCCGGAAGTCCTCGGTCATAGGCGTTATCGTTAGCAATGTTAATTAACACACGTATTTCCATTCGCCACGGATATCGGGGCTCATTTCCATTTCGTCGATTTTCACGGCCAGTTCGTCGACGTTTATTTAATTACGCAACAGAACCGTTACAAGATAGAAGAAGTGGCACGAGCATTATGTAATTGCATTATAGCAGTAAGTGAACTTGCGAAATGCAATTGACAACGCGTAGAAACGCGGTCGTAATTAACCATCGATCAATTTAATGAAATATTAGAACGGCCGTTTCCTGACAAAAATGTAACGGAGCAAGTGAAGTTGCAATTGCAAGGCTAGTTGAGGAACGAGAAGCATCGAAACGCCGGTGCATCCGTAAGAGCAGATTAGTGTTGCTCGTTCTTACCGTTTCCCTCGCTTTCTCCGACAGAGTACGGTCCTTAGCAGAAAAATTTTCACCAATCTCCTCGTCTCGGCGGGTTTCATGGAGCATTACCTATGGAGCACTACCGGTACCCCTGCCGTTCCGTCGATATCCACAATTTTACTCGCTCGCGCGACACAGCCGAAGATTGAAAAACGAGAATGCGAAAGAAGCACGTACGAACGACTTCGACACTTTTCTCGGTAACCAGAAATTTTAAACGAACGACCAACGACTTTGAGAATTCCCCAATATTTTCTACTATCTCGGGGAAGATAACTTCGTTCTCTGTTCCACGAAACACACCTCTGTCATCTTTCGGAACTCCTGAAAATCTAACAATACTCGGCCACTTCCGAACCTTTTGTTCCAATGGTAAAGGAAAGGGGCACCGCTTGAAATATTTCGAGACTATACTAAACACCGACAAAATACACCGGCCGACTGCCTATCCGCGACACGAAGCATCTCGACAATGAGGGAGCCGCTGCTCGAGTCCCCCGTTCCACGGTTCCTCCTCTGCTTCCGGTCCCCCTACACGCTTGTCGAACCTATTGTTTAATATGGTTTGATACGCCGGCCATTGTGTAACGTTTTGCCATTAACGACACCCATATGGTATACCCGTTCGCCGGTGTCTTTCCGTCGGCGACACCCCGATATCTGCGTCGCGACGCCTCCGTTCCCGTCGTCGATGCTGTTGAACCGTGCGCCGGCCCACGAATCCCTAATCGCTAATCGGTGAACGTGCACGCACTTCCGGCCTTGCCACAGATTCACGAACCTCTGCTGACCCGACGTGACTGGCCAGTTGAACACGTGGCCGCACCTGTACGATGCTTCTGCATTGGTTTATCGTACGATTATTTCCTAGTTTATTCATCCTTTGCTTTTCGAGCTACGAACAATTCTGGCCTTTATTTCTATTCGAGGCCGGCTACTTCGCGTTTCATTTTAATATCGTCTACTCGTGTTTAATGGGTGAATTGAAATGTTCATTAGAGATCGATAAACGGTGGATCGATCAGGAAATTCTGACAATTATTTGCATCCTCTCGTTTCCTTTCAATAAACGAAAGGAAATCGAATTTCGTTTCTTGCCCAGTTTCTTCCCCAGTTTCTTCCCCAGACGATCATAGTATCGCGAGTATGCCTCTAACGGGGCACAAAAAGAGAAGACATTTTCCACCGTGCACTGTTACGTTCGTTGGAATTCACACTGTCTACCGTCGCGTCATTCGCCTAATCGTTTCCCATATTACGTGGAGGAAACGACGGTGTTGTATAACTGTTTTCTTACGCCTGACAAAATTCAACGAACCCGTGCAGATACATTAGGATTCGTGGCGGGTGTCCGATCGCGTTCACCGCATTCGTAAATCAACGGCACGTTTCGAGGTATGATCGGATCGTTGATCTCGATCGTCGTCAAACCCTTGTGCACGTTCGTTTTCGGGGAAAACGGAACGATAGAGCTGTCGAACGCCGCGCGTAATTTATTCATTCCTCGCGTTAATTGCTAAATTCCACGCTCGCGATTGCCGCATCGCGAACTATTCGTAACATTCGTTCGCGTTTCAACGATGTTGCATAATGCGAACGAAACCGTGACGGCACGAGGCACCTCGTGAATGGAAATTTCGAAGCGTCCATTCGCCTCGTTAGAAAGATCGCTCTGAGAGTAGTAAAAGTGTATGGGACGTAAGTAAACAAGAGTACGAGGGTACGAACGAAGAGGCATAGGTAATCAAATTGCAGAATGTGTCGGCGATTAATGATTTGTATAAATTGCTTCGTTCACTCGCGTTGAATCCATAATTGTGGATTTGCCATTATCGTTCGGGTGTAATATTTTCCGAGTGCGGTTTAATTAAAAAAGTTTGCCGTCATGAACTTTATACGTGGAACTAACAAAATTACGCCGATCGGAAACTTTCTGTCTACTATTTATTACAGAGTTTCAGATATATTATAATTAGTTCGGAACTGTTCCGAACGTAGTAATCGCTCGCGTAGAATGTTAATTAGCGAACATAGGATTATTAACGGCACGACAGATTGCCCTTGCGTTAATAGTACCCACGTGTATTTGCCGTGTCTGCATCGGTTCGTACGAGATATTATCCACATAACGAGTTCCGGTGTATATTTATGTATAACTGTTCTCTCTTCCTCTCTCGCGAGTCTAAAATTATTGTCACGGTACATTATTAAATTAAATTCTCGGCCAGTAATCTTCGACTCGGCGTACCTGCTGTTAACAATTACGTTAACATTCGTGACACCTGGTCCCACTGTAAACCTTGCGCAATCGTTTTCCTCCACCAAATCGATGTCACTTGGAGCAAACGTTCAACGCAGTTACCTATGATTTATACATGCCCCGTGTACTCGCACAAAGTTAGATAATATCTCATATCTCATTTTATTCGATACCCGTCCCGTTATATATTAGTCGTGCTATCAAGCGACGATTGTCCCTACCGCACAAGCGATTCAAACATTCACAGCTTATTCGAAATTAGTCTGTCCCTCAAGATCTCCCATCCTGTTACAGATAGGAACACGTATAACCCCTTGGAGGAACAGAAATTTTTACTCGAATATTCCCACGTCATCGAACAGCTTTAAAAAAAGGGAACAAATTCCTTTCTCAACGTTTCCGCCGGAATAATTCAAACCATCCCTACTATAGCACACCGCGTTCCGTGGACACAGTTTGAATGATTGAGAAATGTCGAAGATCACCGGTCGATTGGTATTTTCGTGTCGTTTATTTCCGTATCGAGTCGAGACCGTGCACCCGTCGACCTAGTCGCGAGATTTATGCTTCAAGTTGCTCTTCGCACGCGGTATCGCGGGACCATTGTCGCGTTCGCCAGTGCACGCCGGTTCACATTCGTTAAGAAATTACTTCTTCATCTGGGTCACACGTACGCACGTGTGGGAACAATGCGCGCTCGTTAAAGTGGCCAGCACACACTACGTACAGATATCGATCTATTCTGAATGATTAAAGGCAGGTGCCACGACCGAAATTGCGTTCGGATGGGACACGTAAACTCGCAAGTTCCTCGGCGTTCGAATTAACGACACATAACAGTGTTACGAAAGAAACGTAATACAGGTATACGACCGCCGCATGGGAACTGGGATTACCTTTTGGGTCATTAAAATGAATTGTTTCACCCGGGCTTTCGTACGATTTCGCGATTCTAGTAAATGGAAGGAATAATGTTGCCCTGTGTTGAAACCTTATTCTTATTATCATTATCATTATCATTATCATTATCATTATCATTATCATTATCATTATCATTATCATTATCATTGGGATAGCGTGGAATTTTTTTGCCCAATAATAACATGCTTCGGTTTCCATTTTCGATGACCTTGCGCCGTGAATTTAATTGTAGGGTTTTTGTCAAATTTCTTCTCGACGAGAAGGTCGATCTTATGTCACAATTTTCGATACTTCGTTTAAACATTTATTTGAACGGTGCTCGCGAATATCGCCCTGTACGCAATGCAACATTGTTACCGAAAAGGCAAGCATGTATGGCGTTACTGTAAATAACCTTTCGTCGAATCTTATCTCTCGTTACTCATACGTCGATTGTGCACTTGCCTCGGAATTAACCGATTACATGTCGGCGTCAGACCGTTCGAGTCAATTACTCCTGTTTCGTGAAACTTTGTTTATATACGTAAACGTTGGTAAACGTAAAAAATATTCGGAACAGAACGGCCAACCGATGATGACAACATTTCGTCTAGCAGGTACGATCAACTATTTACACGGATCTTGATTAGTCATGAATTCTGCAACACGTGTTAGACAAGTGAGTTTCGTTACGATTATTATTATAAATTATTTACAATGAACCGTTCCGTCGTGAACGAGGAATAGTTCTGTTTACGTGTCACGTTCATTAATATCCAAGGGAATGTTGGTTGTTGTTGCCGTTTTGCCTTCCGTCGCGTACTTTTTCATCTTTTCGAAGAAACCACTAATATTTCTTTCCTTTCCTTTCCTTTCCTTTCCTTTCCTTTCCTTTCCTTTCTGTTGACCCACTGTCTGTGAAAAATACCGAAACTTAATTTGCCGTGTGTCCATGTAAAAAAGGGGAATGCGAACGACACTCGTCAGACTGGTCGCGGCAAGAGAGAGAGAGTAAATAAAAGCAAGCCCTGCATACCAAAGTTCGTTGTACACACTCGCGTACTTATTCCGCACGAACGCGAATATCTTCGTTTATAAACACAGTCACTCGTAATTCCGTAACGCGGTATAATCTTAAGGAACTCCGGTGTAATCTCCGTCGTCGTGCGCGCAGTAGCAATCGATTCAGTTACGATTACTCCCCTTCGTTCATATTTCGAATTAAGGATTTATTCACGTTTCCCGAATCAATTATTTGTTTGTTCGTTATATATAAGTGATTCCACTTCAGCCTTTACAGCGAAGGGGGACAGAATTCCTTGTCCCGCGTTCCAATTTTTCTACATTCTTTCAATGAATGAATCTCAATCACTGGCGCATACATGTGCACTCTAACCTGTTTATTCATATTCACAAACGGAGAACTGGATAAAGATGCTTATTCGAGGCCTTTGACCGGACTACTTCGATCACAGACACGAAAAGCAACGCGAGCCACGTTTTACATCGCATGCGAAACAGAGAAATTCCGACGGGATCGTTAAGAAACCAGCCGAACCTCCCTTTCCCGTCGATTTGTGTTCCTTCGTATCAGCTGCGATAGACATTTAAACTGAATATCCGCCAAGAAATCGTTCACAGGATCGCGATCCGCGAGAACCTGTTAACCCGGGAAGCTATTCGAAAAAAGCGTCGAACACGATTATCGCGTTGCTATTACACGTACTTGTGCAGGTAAACTGGTGTGTCGTAAGCACGGGCAGGGTTTATGGCTGGACAAATGTGTGTCGATTATACAGGGTGCGCCGGTAGAAATGGAATAAGAATTTTTCTTTTCTGATCCAGATAATTAGCGATAATTGAGTCCGGTCGAAGAGGAAATCATTTCGAGGAACACGTTTCTGCGTCACGAAAAGGGGGGACATGTACTTTTTTCAAAGTTCGGCAAATTATTTTAGCCTGCCCTTGGGGTGATAATGTTTAAACAACTCAAGTATCATTTAGTACAAGTTCTCCAAAACTTGCTGCCCAGCGTTGTAATAAATGCGGCCCAACATAAAATCGTAAACCTCCTTTAATTATCTTCATTTAATAGCAAAGATTATTATCCTACATTTCTCATGGTAGACGACATATATTGTCCATTATTTACCAACTTTTTGCTTAACAGCTGTCGTTAGAATTAGTATATCTTATGCACGACCCGAGACAATTTTTTGTCCTCAAGTGTGGCACGCGTAAAAACTCTAATTATTCCCGTGAGCTATTTCTCATTAAACGTAATACAAACTAATCTTCGTATCCCGCAATCTCAAAGATATGTCACATGTATTACGTCGTGCGTTAATATTCTATTAAATCCATCATTGAAACCGATAAACCGGACGGATGTGAGAAATATCTTTAAAGCATGGGATCGAAATGACCGACCGTACCCCAAGACGTCACTAGATTGCCCTTTTTTTTGTATCACCTTCCACATTTTTTGCTAAGGAAAAACGAGCGGTCCAACGAGAAGCAACGGCAGAAAGAGTTAAATGAACATCAAGTCACGCGTAACGCGACCCTGACTGTTAAGCTTCGAGGTGCATCAACGAAATCAATAAGCCTTCGATAGAAGTTCATTAGTAAATACAGTTTATGAAGTAGAATTTAAAAGTGCAATTAAAACGTTCAAAAGGACTTTTTTTTTTACACGAAAATCTATGTCACGTTGGCAGTTCTTGCCAGTGACCTCAACCTACGTTACGGAGCATTATTAAATCCCATGCAAATGTAACCTTTGTATAGGTAACCTTGATATCCACGCTTATCTAACGAACTTGATCATTTTTACTGTTTTTCAGCCTACATCAATTTTGTATTCCCATACAACTCTGCGCGCGCGCTTATTTATATTAAACAGAACCGTATCGAAATTTACATATTGTTTATCCTCGAAAAAAAGATTATTGTTATCACATTCGTCCGGATTTTCAGCGCGACCATCGCAAATCATCGATATCTTATTTTTTCGAACGCGTTATTATCGTCCGATCGTAAAAATTCGCGACATTCCCGTAGATTAAGTACATTACCCAGGCATGTGTTATCGTTCCGCGAAAATACGACTTAATCCTGGATTTCTGTCGAGCGACACGCTAGATACGCAACGATGATCGATGGATACACTTCAATCCTGGAAGATAGTTATCTATCTGAACGGTATTAGAAAGTGTTCCAATGAGGATGAATTTCTTTCAATGGACGAGTAGAAAAAAGTATATAAAACCCGAACGAAACGCCGTTAAGTCGAAAGAAATGGTATCGGTTCGAGTCAATTGATACGGATTAAACGATTACACGATTTCTAAATTCCACAGTCCCCGGGTAATGGAAATTATCTGAATCGCGTTTTTTTACACCGGTTAAATATTGCAGAAGAAAATCGGTCGTGTGGGAAGTGATAGACGAGGATGTGGTAGAAGCGACTTGAAGCGCATTGCAAACAAGCGAAGCTTGTGCATCGCGACGTCACGCGTCGTTAACGTCTATCTGCGATATTTTCGAGACATTCTCGTGTCTCGAAAGCGACCTTTTTGCCCGCTGCGCTAGCCAGAACGGTCCAACGAAATGAAATCAAATTTCTGCAAATTAATAGTGAAGAATTAATCGTTACATCTCTTGCTCTCTATCTCGTGTTCTCCTGCATCCATTTTATTCGATCGGTCGCAATTTAGTTTACCTTATTATATTATTCTCCGCCATCTTTGCGATCATTAAATGAAAACCATTACTCACCCCTTCAGGATATTGCTGTAGATTAGAAAGCATATCCCAGAGGCGATTCCAGCAACCACTAAACTCACGCTAGGCGACACCAACATTTTTCCACTTACTGAACTGTCACACTGAACACTGTCAAATCGAATATCGATCGATCGAGACGGTGCGCCCGTGCGCTACGGTATAATTGACGTTTAATTACACCTGATGGATCCACTCGGCTGTCTCTTCCACGCTGATCTCCCACGAATCCATGCTTCTACCCTTTCTCGAAGTGGCTCACGGGGGAATATCTTGGAGATTGAGCACGTCTGTTAAATCGTCTCGTCCCTTAATCGAAATCGAAATCGAAATCGAAATCGAAGTTGCCTCGAGATATACAATCTTCCCTTGAGTTCGCTTTCCCGCAGTAAATATTTTCGCACTTCGAACAGCTGCTTACTGGCCTGACTGCCCACTCTGATGACTGCTTTTGCCTGCTGGTTCACGCTGACCGATACACCGTCGGCGTTTCCTTTATCAGATATTATCGATAACGGGCTCTCGATCAAATTCGAACGATATGGAACCGATTCGATCGATCGAACTGCACCGAAACAGCCTGTTATTGTTATTTAATCTTCGAAGACTGATCCTATTTTTCCTTTGGTTCTAACTATCGTTCGATCGATTATTATCATTTACACGAATTGTTCAGTTCAACATTCCTCGGGATTGCAATAGAGGGGAAACCCAACAGGTGGCAGAGAAAATCGTGTCGAGTCGGAGAGAGTGAGAGAGGCGGAGAGAAACAGTAAAAGTTCGAAGAACGATACGAAAGAGGAATTCTTTTACTGTAGCCGCGGGATGTCGCACTTTCACACACTTTTCACGTTAGAAATTTCGTAGGCGCACAGGTACCACAGTACCGTTATTAAATCGGTAACCGTGTATCGTGGAGATGTGAGCGGACCGCACGATAAGATTCAACTGAAGCAGAACTAAGGTCCCGGTGTGTAGACACGCGTGCACCTTCTCGAGATGGTCCCGTACCACGCTAACGCGTTATTGCGTGTCGTTCCGTTTCGTCTAGCAATATGCAATTTATAATACAATTTGTTCCAGATCGAATACCCATGAGAAATTTCCGGTTGTTAAAATGAAAGAAAGAGAATCGTCCGATTTTCTTATCGCAGGTTTCTTATCCTAGTTTTAACCTAATTTTAGAGACACGGTTTTCAATGGGCAAACGCGCAGAATGAAATTTGTCGAAGTAGTAGACTGTTTGAAGGAATTAAAGATGTCTTCTTTCAACAGCGAAACAAAAGATTGAATGAACATTTATGGAAAGAGGCCCGACTGATTTACGCCTTGCCAGGTTTATGATCGGGTCGCTTAAAATAACGAACAACGTTTGCTGCGAGAAAACAAAAAAAGATAGAGTCAAGGAAAAAACTGTGCGGTCTTTATGTAACTTTTATCCGAGTCGTTGCGTCAGGTCCGTAATGGTCCATGTCGTTTGCAGGCATAGGAGAAGTTCTACCACGCGTCTACTATGTACCAAATATCTTGCCAAGTTGGAAACAAATATGCGAAACTTTGTACGATTTCGTGTTCGTCAATTGAATTAATATTCGCATCGTCGTGTAATAATGGAAAAAGAGAAATGTTTACCATAAACATTGTCAGAACTTGACCTTACTTTAATAATTTACTACATATCGGCACGTTGATAAATTTCACGAGCAGAATTAAACATTCGAAAATAGCAGAGGTCTCTGTAGAGAGAACAACGAAATATTTCTCCTAATCACATTCCACTGATAAAACAGACGTTCGGTATATTGAAGTTTCGCGCACCTGCGATCGGCAGATACGATACAATCTTGTGCACTCGGTTGCCTAGGTTATAGGCGCGTCTGGCCAACACGGTCGGTAATCACTGATCAGACCGCGTTGAACTGGACATTTCTACTTCGCGTCGTCAGCCGTACGAGGCAAATTAAAGACCATCTACCTTCCGTGGTTCACCAATTATATCATTAATTTTCCACCGAATATACCATCTCTAGTTTAGCGTCTACCTATTTATTTATTTCTATTCTATGTCGTCTGACGTTTGCATAATGGTAACTACATTGAGCTGTACCATTGCATACAATGATTGTCCTCCTTCACTACACACTTGTTACTCTAACAGAATGATTTATACGCCGTAGGAACTTATCCTGCATATTCTAAAGCGTGTAAAGATTGCGATTCACGACACAACAGAGACTGTTGGCCACTTCCTAAAGGTTACAAGATTTAGAGGTAACCAGGTGGAAGGACAGTCTGTTGCACGCGCGTTCTCATTATCATATTGAGCACGTCGGAAACGACCGTCAGTAGCCATCTTCATAAATACTGGTGCTTTATATCCTGGTCTATCGATATCCGCGGCATGTAGGAGTCGCATCCAATATGATTTTCTCAGTTCGTCCTGAGGAATCGGGTCAACGATATCGAAAGAACCTACGTTTCACCTGTGCCACCGATAAAACGTTATCGATCTGTCGAATTCAAAGAATCCACTTACCAAACCGCGGAATATACCAAAACCGCTTTGTTTTTCGTAAACTTTATTGCGAAACTTTTACGTGGAATCGGATAACGAGATATACAATCAGGTGAAACTTGCTGGGAATACAATTGTGATATTTCTCTGACAATACTTTGTGCTTATTATCTATTAGATATTATTGCTTTTATCATTGGTAATATAGTGCAATGTGAACAGAGTGTTTCTCCGTTACAATAACAGTGACGTATGGTTACGTTATCTACGACAAATAATAATAATAATAATAATAATAATACTAATGATCTACTAAGCTAAAACTAGGACAAACTTGTATACACGGTATTACATTGAACGCAGTAGGAATATTAATAGGGATTGGGTTCTAGTAAAAAAGAGAAAGCTTGTGGAGAGGAATCTTTTTACCTGGGGTGAACCTTGAAATTTAGGCGGCGCTATAAAGCTGAATACTTTACGGGCAAACATCATTTATTATATATATATATATATATATATATATATATATACACACACTTAATTCTATGATAAACAAATACAATAATAAATGACCAAAGCGTGTGCGTCTCGCAATGTATTTAATTACCGAACCACTTGACGCAATCTGAAACGTGTTGACGCTTTTTCACGGATATTCTCATTTTCGTTTGTGATAGTGAAGCTCTGTTTACAACGAATACCGAAAGTGAGCTGAATTAACGAGCGGGGAAATCATAGTTCGATAAATGTTCCCGTTGCATTGAAATTCGTCACCGCCCCTATTCAGCGTCACAGTTCACGGCACTAATCGAATAATCTCAAGCTCGTATCAGTCGATTCGTGCGTGCTCGTTTCAGACATTGTAAACACGTTTCTGTTAGGAAAATTAATATTCCAGTTTGGCTACTGCTTCACACAAACAGGCGTGGCTCACGGCAATCCTCGTGGATCTTTAACTTCAATCGATCGCGGCCCGTCAAACGACGAGAACACGCGTTCAACTGACACCGAGCTCGCGGTCTCAGATAAGTCTATTTACTTCGAAGCAGTAAAGTGTGTTGTCGTTCCTATTGCAAATTTGCAAAAAGTTCCATCAATCACCTATCGAAAATCGAAGGGGGGGTAGAAGGTTCCGTTCGTCCCGTTCGCCCGGAGATTTATTTAGGGAATCGTTGTGCTTTGAACGGTCGAGGGCAGAACTCTGCCGGGCGGGGAAAAGGTGCGTTCGCGAGGTAAAAAGAAATAAAGGTGAGCGAGAAGGGTTCGTCGTTCGGTATCGGCCGTGAAAATACGACGACCGAGGAACATGGGCGAATCTGAAGACCTTCCAGAAGAATCGAGCGGCCTTCTGTGCCCTAATCGACATTCTGAACAGCCGCTATCTCAGGTATGAAATTCCTGTCATTCTTATTTCGTTCGCCATCGTTCAGATAAAAAGCTGTCGATGGGATGGTCCTAGGCGAATGGTATTTCTATTTGCAATTTTTTATCGCTATCGGGATCATCGAACCGACCACAGTGTGTATTGTATCCCCCGCGAATGATCGATCGAAGGAGGAAAAGGTCAGTTCGCTGACAGAAACGTTTTCCGAATTTCCAGTAGCGGGAAACGTTTCAGGCGAAAGAGAAAACCTTTCGAAAACGGGAACGTAGAATACGACATCGTGAATGATTCGGGCAACAAAATTGTCTGTCGTAATTGGGAATTATTTGGGAAGGAGGAATAACGCAGATAAGATGATTAGACGGTTTCGCGTCTTTGTAATGATTCTTTATCGAAACGATGCTCCCGCGGCTACGCGAAGAAAAACGTTGCATAACATAATCGACTAGCAGACGTAGCAACGTCAGTGAATACCATCATAATTTATATCTTGTAATACGTCGCGCGCGAGATAATGTAGATAATGCTTGATCGCCACTAAAACGTTTTATCAATGACGCGACTTACCTCTACGAACCACTACGATTGTTTGGCTTTTCGAAGCCGGTGTCACAATAATTGGTTAAACAAATTCCGCTAATATTCCGCGGCATCGTTTCTTTGGAAAACGACGATGGAAAAGGTGGCAGAAATGAAACGCGATGAAGATTCACGAATTGGAAAAAGGAAACGGGTGCTCGAGAATTTCGTTTCCTTCGAAATATAATATCGATTTATCTCTCGTCGAGATCGAAATTTTTCTTCCCCAGGGAGATTAATGTAATTGACACTGTTCGCGACGAGGTGAAACGAGGTAAAACGAGGTGAAACGAGGTGAAACGAGGTGAAACGAGGTGAAATAGGTTTCTAGCACGTTCAGATTTTTTTGCGATTACGTTCGCTATCTGATCGACGACTGTAATTTTTCATCGGCGCCACGAAATCGCCAACGGATTTTGCTTGCACGCTCCGTGCGACCGTAGATTCCTCAAATAGACAGGTGCGCATGGAAAATTCTTCGAGAACGGCGTCGCGCTTATCTGAATGGTTCTCGAACAACCGAGATTGCTTCTTCTATCGCCTGAATCTTTCAACATACGTATAATAATAATATTAGAAGAAAATAAAAACACGACATGTAACGCATATTTTTATGGATTCGAAACAAGTTCGAAGATTTGAAATAATCCGCCAAGTAATCGTATTGCAATATTTATTTGGCCACTCCCCTATTTCCCAAGGAAAGTTAGTATCGTTTCAGAAGTTTTCGCAACTTCTGACGCATTGTATATAATTACAATGAAGCGTCGGCTGCTGTTGCGGGATCCGGCGTATTTAGCGCCAGTAAAATCGGATTTGCGACGACTTACACAGCGATATTCTCGAAAGATCCTGTTTGATCAACGAGTAGTATCACGCTTCGTGCACGTACTGGGCATTTAGACGTTTCGTCGCGTGGCATGCACTTGTTGCCCGTTGTTTTCGTCTGCCAGCGATTTCACGAAAAAGGAAACGATCCCGTCTAATCCGACCGTATAGTATCGTCGAACAAAGAACATACAGCGTCGAATAAACATTTGTATTATCTTTGTACTCGAGACCGGCCGATTATACAAGCCGAACTGAAGTGCCTCTTCACCGTTCCGCTATGAAGTAGAATGATTACGACTTTGGCCGGACGGACTTCTGTTTGCCTTCAGCTATGCTTCGGGAACATTTCGGAACATTTCGGAACATTTCGGAACGTTTCATTGCAACAATAATTAGCATCCTTAATACCTATGTATTTTTCAAACCTTACGTCCAACCATCGCGATGCATCGCTAGATTCGCTCGATATTCTGAAAGGAAGTTTTTCCTAGCTATCATCGTTAATCACTCCTATTTATCACGTCATTTCATTTATCCCGACCGAAGTTACAAACTATGAAAACATCTTTCGCTGGTCATTGGATCGAATCGAAATCGATGCACGGTGCGCGCAGTGCCGATGATTTCGTCCAACATTCTGCGTGCGGAGCGCGTACGGAGCGCGTACGCACCAGAACGAGCGACGTTCTAATTCGAATAAACCACGAACCCCCAAAGATCGTCCGATCTCGGCTCGAAAGGAATTACGAGGAAGACGGATTCGTTATCTAGACACGGCTGATCGCGAACCGGGGGCATCATCGGGAATCTCGCGCAGAAGCAATGGATCGAGCCGTGGCCAGGCAATGCGCGCAAGCCGCTATCAGAGTACGTAGGTGGTTCGAGGCGCGACCAATCCATTGGATTTAGTTAATGTCCAGCACTCCGTGAACTCGGATGTCGTTGCGTCTGTCAGCTTCGAGCCACGACGGATCAAGTCGCTTAATTGAACAGTCGAACAACATTCATAAGCCCCTTGGCCAACGAACAGCCTGCAACGAACGTACAAACTCTAACAGTAACATATCGAGCAACCTGTAACCCAACCGGTCGATAACAGAAAGCAGGAACACAGAAAGAGGGTGTACATTGTATATAAATGTATTGAAATAGAAAACGAGAGGGTAACTGGGGAATATTCGAAAGACGTTTTTTTTTTGTTTTTTTTTTTAACGAAGGCCGTGCTGCAGACGGGCATGATTTTCATTGTATTTCAGAAATGGAATTCGATGATACCGATAATATAATTCGTTTATCGTGATATCGTTTGACGAGGGAAAGCTGATCCGCACTATTCGTTCCATCTGTTTTATTTTCGCTCCTCTTTACGTGCATCGTTCGATCGCGAATCATTGGAGGATTTTCTTTTCGGCACGTATCCACGTATCTGTCCGTTCTGTACACGACGGTGTACGGCTAATCGTGAAAGAGTTGGTCGGTCTCGCGTGACTGAATGGGTATTGTCGGTGTTTGGCGACCGGCGTGAAACATTCACGAGAACCACGTGGTTTTCATCGTACGTCCCGCGTTCCCGCGGATTCTCCACCTGGAAAGGAAGATTGGTGAAGTTTTAAGGAAAACTCGATGAGACACGAAGACAGTAGATACGTAGAAGAGGGACGAGCGTTTCTCGATCATCGATCGCTGGATCCGTAGGATCCTTGCGTTTCACCGTTCAGGTAAGTTGCTTTTCCACGCTATTGTTTAATAATTCTTTCATTTCGAAGATGCCTACTTTATTCGTGGAGCTTGGGCGAAACGCGAAAACGTATGCACAGTAATTTCGTGGAGAATCGATGAATAATTTAACGACTCTGCTTTAATCGCTTTTAATTTCGACCGGATATTTCAGCCATTCTCGTTTAACGAAATCGGTTTCTATCGTGTACGCGCCGTACGCGTATTAATTTTAGAGGCATGATTTTCTTCTCACTTCCGACAGAAAAAGGAAAATGGCAGGCTGCTATGAAAATATGCTTTAAACGTGTAACTGAAATTTCGTTTCTCCTGTGAAATTACTGCTCGAAGTGTAACGGGGTATATGGTAAATGCATTGTGCTGGAAATGGGGTTTAATTTACATTTAATGTTGCACTTGGTATATTAATTAAATGGAAAGTAAAAGTGGCAAAGGTTAAATGACGCATGAAATTGGGCAAAACTAAATTCGAGACTCCGCATCGATCTATCCGGTTCACTCTCGTGCCTGTATCGAAGTAAATTAAAATAATATGCATTCTTATTTTATATGCACTTTTACATGATTTTTAACATAGTTACCATGAAATCCGCATAGTGAATTGTGTTCAGAAATAAACGAAAATTATTCCGCTCTCGAAAATCAAAGAGCATCACGTAATTATCTACGCCGTGTTTATATTACCTGTCGTGTGTACCCTTCGGAGCACCAGTTACATTCCTTGAATTAACGATCCTTCGAATGCTTCTATCGATACGAAAAGAGCGGGATCGCGCAATGAAAAATCTGCGAAATTGCCCCGCGTTCCACGTCAAATTCTTGGAAATGCATTCCCGCTCTTCGGCAATCGAATTAGTTCGATTCAACGGTAACGAAGTCGCGATCGATTCGATACCTGTGATCTGAAGATCGACGAAATTTCGAACGGTGTAAGTAATGAGTAATGAGTAATGAGTAATGGTACTTGCTTGAACTTGATCAAGTTTCTTCGTAAATTCGAATTGAAATATGCAATTAGCGAACTGGAGAAGCTGTGTCGCGATATTTATGTCGGACACATAAATGGTTCCTCCGACCCGCGATCCTTGACCTTAAAACCTAGAATTCCGCTCTGAGAGTCACGTTAAATCCTCGATCGACCTCCAAACGATTTTTCCTATTAAATGGCTACCCGATCTGCACGTCACGAGGCTGATTTAAAATTTGTTTGATCTTTCAATCGCACTGTCATCAGTGCCCGCTAACTGTCCCTCTGGTTATTAAATTAACAGAATTTGCAGGGCGAGGTGAAAAATAGGTATCACTCTATATAAAATTCGTCTAACCAACGCTGAGTCAGCTCAATAAACATTTTTTTTAGAGAGATCGAAAGTGGAAAATCAAGCAGATCAAACTGAATTTAGCTTCCGTTCTTTCACACTAGATTTATATTTCATGTACCTCTTTATCATTTCTTCTCGATTCATATATGGTACTCTGTTCCTTCTGTTTGACAATAATTGCATCGATTCGTGTTAGACGATTCACCTCTTCTATATTTAACGCCTGTGTCACGTGCAATCAATGTCGTCTCGCCGTTATCGTTCGTCGAAGCTGCATTTTCGTCGATTATCACCGCGAGAGGATAATGTTTGCGCGGAAACAGTGTACATGCATGTGTACGTATAATGTGAAGAAAAAATACTCGCAACTCAAACGAGTTCGTCCGTCTGTTACAAACTGTCGACCGCAACGCTTATGAAACGACAGTTGCACCGGAGGGTGCGACAAAGGGCACGGAATAATTATGGTTAATTCCCTCGAATTCTCGGACCCAAGACTGCGGTCAAGTTAGAATAATTGCGGCGTGAGTCTGCGCCAATAGCCGTAATGTTAAACAGCCGTAAATTCTTGTCCAAATATTTATTCAAACAAACATTTCGAGATGATTACGTTCGTAGATATCGGTCACTGGGTTCCCCTTTATCATCGTCGAATTTCTACCATTTATTTAAGTTCCTACCGAGAATCGTAAATCTCACACGTTCCCCAGCATCGGATTTCCCGCTGTTCTCGTTATTCTAAATCACACGGTGGCGATCTTTCCGCGAATTTTTCGCGAATTTACCGCGAATTTTCCGCGACAACGAATGCAAGGCCAGCCCTTGACGTTACACGCTTCAGGCACGAGATGCGTTTATTGGGATTCATCCTGGCTTAATAGAAAATTTGATCTCGGCGAAGCGAGTTATTCTCTTTGAGGCTTATCTCGCTTAACGAATGTGTCCCCGGAGAATTTCTGTATTGCCTTTGGAGAAATTCTGTAGATAATAATCTTTGATGTCGCGCTTAAGCCTTGGTACAACAATTCCAGCGTGAAACCTTAAGATTGTCTGTTTCCCAAAGCTCAGTGGAATTTGGGCCCGATGGAACTTAACTACGAGGAAAGTTCAATGATTCTTCCATAACGGTGTTTGCAAAAGCAATGCCAGAGTCGTTAAATTATTCGAAACCTTCCAATTATTTCCAAGATCGCGAAATAATAACTGATTAAAATGACATTCCCGAGAGCTCCAGTACTCCAAGTGTAAAACTGATCTGTTCAATGCGCCGATACATAGGAGGAACAAACAATCGCGATAACACTTACAATTGCAAATCACCCGCGATTCCCTTACGACCAACATTCCATTACGCAATCGCATCTAATCGGAGGAATCGTGTTTCCGAACACGTTGACGTATGACACAACCCGATCGTCCATTATTTTTATTCCGCATTCGTCAAACCGTGTTGAACGCTTGCTGGAAATCGAATCACGATCCTCGTGAATAATTCATCGTTCGGTTCATCGCGTTTACCCGTCCGACGACAACACGATACGCCTCTGAACGAATTTGTAACAATCGATTCGCTCTGAGATCACTACACATCGGACATCTCGTCGCGCGTATTCCCGAAATAATTTTCGTACAATACGTGTACAATACGTACACATTTGACCGGCACTTTACAAACGATCGTGTAATTTTCAATTTCGCTGCAATTTCCAACGCGTCTGTTGGAAATATCGTGGAAAACTAGTCGGGGACAGTCAAGAGTATCCACGTGTTCATTTTACCAGCAGCTTCGACCGAATTCATTGTCCTGACTCTCGGAGCCTGAACTGGTGTAGTTCTGTCGGAACGTCGCTAATTGGTACTCTGAAACCGCGCGGAATCGTGAAGATTTTTGCGGCTCGACTTAACGCGAAAGGGCTCTCCGGCAGGTGTTCTTGTTAGGTGACGCCAATCAGCATATTTTCTCTTATTTCCTTCTTCCGTCTTGGTTCTTTTACAGACGGTTCAACACAGCCGGAGGTGTGACTAATTGGAGACACGAAGGTAGACACGATTGGAGAACGCGAATAAAATTTCAAGAAAGAAGACGGACACGAAGCATTGGAGGGAAGAAAACGGATAGAAAATAAGTTCGAATTGGTGCCGAGAAAATTCGCTAAACACCTTTGTTTCGCCCGTTGTTTCTACGTTTTTAATTATGGAACAAGGACGAGATATAAAAATGGTGAAAAGCTCAGCGGACTACGTGAAGGCAATTGAAAGCGGTGTCCCACCGACACAGGTGACTACGGTGCCTCCCGAATGGAAGCAGATTGTAAATCTTAGCTAATTAGCCTGGGACATTGTAATTTTTCTTCTGTTGCGCGTACGTTAATAAATTTCTGCGAAGTAAAGAAGCTTCCTTTTCTTCTTTGTGAATTGTATAATTGAAGTTTACCATCGGAGAATCGTGGAAGAATTTCAAAACCCTCGTTCCAGACGTTTGAATGTTTCGAAAACTTGTGTTCGAGACAATTGAAGTATAGGTAGGGTATCACGTGTATCTCAGGGGAAATTAAATGTATGGAGATTTATATTCGCGCAACATTTTCGACTTAACATTACCCGTGGAATAAATTAGGGTGTTTGAAATAAGAATGACCAAGGCAAAAGAGAATCAATTTATAATTCAACAATTCACAGGTGCAATTTACGTGCCTGAACACTCGAATTTCTATTAAAAACGTTCTATTAAATTTGTCAGATCAAATGTAGAAAAAAGTCTAAATTCCAAGAAACATATATGCACATGTCGATCCCGCAAAGTTTTCAATATTTTAAGCAACTGTTTAATCAGAAAACAATCCTCGTTGCAGGCTACCGAAACCAAGGTGTACAAGCGACGATGGCTGATCCTAGCGATCTTCGTGCTATACAGTGCCAGCAACGCGATGCAATGGATCCAGTACAGCATAATTACAAACATCGTAATGACGTACTACAATGTGTCCAGTTTTAGCGTGGACATGACCAGTATGATCTACATGATAACTTATATTCCGTTCATCTTTCCAGCGAGCTATCTCCTAGACAGATTTGTAAGTACCAATCGCTGTATTTACCTCGAATAAACCGTGTGCTTGTACTATTATCTTATTACTTGACAACTGATTATTGCGACTCTTACATAAACAATTCGAGCTGATTAATTGGAAAGTCGATTTACGATTCGATGTCGTATAATTTTACCGTAGAGACTCGTGTCTCGCGAAAATGTGCGAGAAAAGTCTGCGTTCCTTGAGTTGCCTCCTATTTCAGGAATAGAAAATTGACGAGGAAGTGAAGGGAAATAACCGAAAAACTTGGATAACAAATTTCCATCGTCTTAAAGTGTAGCAAGGTGCGTCGACCGGCTGAAAATAATTTCATTCACAGATATGGAATTTCACTTATTCCCGAACTTTTGAACCCGCTAATTAAACGCTAAACGCGTTTGATGCAACATTTCACGCGCGACAAATACAGCCTTAATTTACAGCCGACGATCTCTGTTCCACTTTCCAATCTCGGCGGGCAACGATCTTGATAACGATAGCGACACTCCAGCAGATCAGGCCATCTGTCTACAGACGCCTTACTACAAAAACCATTTGCAATTAATTACACCTTCGCTTATCGATCACATGCAGCCAAATAATAGAAGCATACCGCTATTCCTTATCTATCTCCGATACCCAAAACCAAACCTAACCCAAACCCAAACCTGACCTTAGACAGATACGCAGGCATCCACGTTGAAAAGGGTTCGCAATCTATTCTCGGTTTCAATATTTAACGCAATTACCATGCATTCATTTTCTTTAGATTTATTTATCGACATTTTTATCGACCATCTTCCCTGCAGATTTCTTATCCTTGTTTAATAGGCAGTTTGTAGGAAAGAAAATGATATTTCATTCGTCGTGATATTTCATTTCAGGGACTCAGGTTCGCAGCCTTGGCTGGGGCTATAGGTACAACTCTTGGTTCCTGGATTAAAGCGTTCAGCGTGAGCCCAGATCGATTCATCGTCACTTTTATCGGCCAAGCGATGGTCGCCGTGAGTCAAACGTTCATCCTATCGGTTCCGGCACGTTTGGCGGCTGTTTGGTTCGGGCCGGATCAGGTCAGCAGCGCGTGCAGCATCGGTGTTTTTGGAAATCAGGTCGGTTACTGTTTTCTGGAGAAGCTTTCCGCGCGATGTCTTCCTTTAAACAGGTGGGACGCCCTGTATCGATAATGGAAGATCCACTAAATTTACTTATCCGCTTACTTACCTTACAGATTACAAGCTTTTCAAAAATCATTAGATACTTTGGTATCAATGTATTTTTAATATCCATTGTACAAAATCTTCGTGATCTTAAATCTGTTAGAAGTTCGACTTAACGAGTTCTTTGCTTATTTATTTCTTTGCTTGTCATTCAGCGTTTCGATGCGGTCTGATATTATTAGATGGCACGAAGGGATGATTAACATTTCAAGTAATTCGTGGCGTAAAACGAGAAACCGAAGAAAATCATTCTCGCCGCTCGGATAAATAAATAAACGCCTGAACGATCTAAACATACATATATGTATATTCCCCCGTTACCTCGATGATTATAATTCATCGAGATCGCCGCTCTCTTTGATGCTCAATTTCACCAAACTTCGACGACATAATTCAATCGCCCGGCGTCCTCCAATAGGACCACACTCCCCAGCCCCAAAGGCCAATTAATTAAAGCACACTCAACCCCGAAACGCCCTGCACAATTAGCCCCCTCCATAGGTAACCCTGTCTCATCAATTTTAAAGCAGCATCCTCGGCTACAAAAGACGCCACGCATCACCATACCAGATCGCGTACTCAATTGCCGTCTCAAAGGTGAACGTCCATTCGAGTCGTATCGCTCTGAACGACGACGCAAACGGGATCGCGTGCAAAATACACCGTTCCCATTAATTGAACAACGAGCAAATGAATCTGCACGTCCCCGTGGATGTTATAAACGAGTACGGCCGTAGATAAACGGTGCTCGGGTGCACCGTACAACCTGCGCGGTCAAATTCTAACGCTAGGGACAGGGTCGTCGGGGGAGTTAATCTGTGATTAGGTGGGAAACTGAGCCGAACCGTGCACCCACGTTTCATTTCCAAATGGTTGCAAGGGGGGATCTGGACCCTAGGGACGAATTAAACGACAGTATTCCGACCGATTCACCCCCTCGCTTTCGAATAATTTATTCAAGGCGCGCCGCGAGAATTACTTCACTTCGGATACGGTGTTTTCGAGAAACTGTTTCGGACCGATTTATCCGCGGAATGTATTCCCGTGATACATTTACGAAATGTTACAGTGCAACAATAATTGATCTTATTATTTCGTGTGTATAGAAATTCATGATTATTGCGTTGAATGGAAATTATAATTGCACGATTGTTCGTTTACTGTATTATTATTATTATTATTGCGAACGACGTATATATTTTTGAGGCACGCTACTTTCGAGGCAGATTCGTCCGAGTTGTGCCTTTAGAAATGGAATTCTCTGTCATTACATACGGTATATTTTGGTGAATTGTTAGATTGCTATTGTTGTACGAAGGAAGTGTTTATAGAATTGATATAAATGATCGCTGACCTTGCTATTTACGATGTACTTGTTGCATTAGAGGGCTTTGTCACGATTCTCGCGGGCATTCGAGAGCGGAACTCTCGTTGGAATGATCCGTGATGGGCTGAAAAGAATAATGATCTCTTACTTCCTTGGAATAGCAGTAACGAATGTCCAGCATCTCTCTCTCTCTTGTCGGCAATTTGACAATAAATTTACGACATTCGTTTAATTTTACAATGATAAATAACGTCTTCCCATTGCACTCTACGAATTTTATTATACAGCGGGGGAGGTCGTGATTGCCCGAAGTATCCAATTTATTAATAATATTTTCATCATCGTATATTCACGCGCTTTTAAATATTTCAGAAAAATAGGATCTTTATTTGTTATCATTTCTTCTCGAATATCAGTTTCTTTAGCCAGTTGGACTTCTTGTTACTTTCTATTTTCTCTATGATATTTTTACACAAAATTCAAGAAATTCGTCTTCTTATTTGCAGTTGGGCATTGCTATCGGATTTCTCTTTCCGCCGATGTTGGTACCAAATAGCGAAGATCTGAATGTAATTGGACGTGGACTGCAAATGATGTTTTACACCGTTGCTGCATTTACAACGATCATTCTGGTCTTCATTGTACTCTGTAAGCAAAATGCCAATGAACTAGAATACAATAAAGTAAACTAACTGTTGGCGCGCGTCTATATTAAATATTTCAATATCGTTCGGTTCTCTGTTTTAATTTTTGCAGTTTTCAAATCTGAACCACCCCTGCCCCCAAGTCCGGCGCAAGCTGTGCAGAGAGAGGCAGAAACCACCGAAAGTTTCTTCGTCTCTGTTAAGAAACTTGTCACAAACGTTGGCTACTTGTTGCTGTTACTCAGCTACGGAATCAATGTAGGAGTGTTTTACGCGATCAGCACTCTTCTAAATCACATAGTCCTCCAATATTTCCCCGTAAGTACTTTGTTTCACTCCCACGAGATGTTTCGTTAATTTTCCATAAATTTTCGATAAATTTGAAAAACGATTGAACCATTTTCAGAACCACGAGAGAGACGCTGGAAGAATCGGTTTAACAATCGTCTGTGCAGGAATGCTGGGATCAGTGGTCTGCGGAATAGTGCTGGACAAAACGCACAGGTTCAAGTGAGTAGATCCAATGATACAATGCGGAGAAAGCCCTAACTTTGTCTCGATATTAATTTGCCTGTAAAAATCGATTTACAGAGAGACGACGCTTGGAGTGTACCTTCTATCATTTATCGGTATGATAGTGTTTACGTTCACCCTGGACACCCCTCATATATACGTTATTTACATAACCGCTGGTATATTGGGGTAAGTAAAATACACCCTCCTATTATTTTCAGTTATTAACTTCTTCGCAAAGTCATCCCACGAAAATAAATATATGTTCTTCAAACTGCTGCATCTAGGTCGGTGTATATAATAATTTATAATAATTATCCAACGACCAATTCGTTTATTAATGATTTATTAGCGGGTCACGCTTGCATGTTTACGTTACATCCCATTTAATGCATAAAATCTTCCATTTTCAAACGAATCACGGAATTTCTCTTTTCCAGATTCTTCATGACCGGCTATCTGCCGGTTGGTTTCGAGTTCGCTGCGGAATTAACATATCCAGAACCGGAAGGAACATCCGCCGGCCTGCTGAATGCAGTTTGTCAGATATTTGGTATAGCGTTCACTATCCTCTACGGTTGTTCGTTGAACGTCTGGGGAGATTTCTTCGCGAATATATTCCTATGCGCCACTCTTGCTCTCGGTTCGTTCCTCACAATCATTATACCAAATGATCTTCGTAGGCAGAACGCGAAATTTTAAACGATTGAGGAATAGAGAGGCCAAGAGCGTGGAGCGACTAGTCTTCTTTGTGATCGATGATATTAAAACGTTAAGCGTTTCCAGTTAGAAGAATGGATATTTTTGCAAATGTATGAAACGGATGACTAGGTAAAGATTGCCTAGATGTGTTTGATTTCGTATGAAGAACCACGAAGCCCGCCCTTCTTTCTGCTGTTGTTATCGTTATTACTGCTATACTTTTACTTATACTTTCTACACAACATATTTAATATTTCAGTTTTTATAAAGATAATCTCAGAGAGATATATGTACAGAAGCTTCGCCGGAATGTCCGCAAAGACAACTGTGCATACAGGCACAACGTACAGCAGAATGCAAATATCAAGTCGCGACAAGGCAAATTGAAATTAGTCGAATTACGCGTTCATAGTGAGCAGGTACTATATGTAATAACAACAGCGGAACAGATAGATAAGTGGAGTGATAACGTTGGGCACGGTTCAAGATCTGATATCGTCACAGGAATATTCCACGTAGCCTCGTTCCAATGTAGAGAAGATTAGAATACACGTCTGAATGAGATTAATTGTAACGTAATTGACTGTTCGTGGCGAGGAATCGGGTTTCATTGCTCAAACTTACGTTTCCTCGGCTATGCTTCCTCCCTTCTTTGCATTGCGACGACCGTGTACAATAATATCGTGGAACGTTCCCATTGCGTGTAGATAATGTGTGAAACTTTAGTATTGCGATTCTAAATGAAAGAAAGTCGAAAGCAGAAGATGCTTGCCGAGCCAGTCTTCCTGTAGTGCTTAAGGGTGTGAAACTTTCATCTGAATATTTACATAAGTAACAATACACTGTGTGGGCCCAAAAGATTGCGGCTGCTTTTCTTGCTGTGTACACTAATTGAATGAATTATTAACAATTCGCTCGTTCGAAATCAATGAATATTGCACTGTATGATTCTGATTAACTTTGCTCCAATACGTCTTATGTTGGATATGTTGTTCAATTTTCATTTTCATATTATCAATCGGCCATCAGCTTGAAATCTCTAATGGTCCTAAACTTTTGACCGCACAATGTATATATAATTCGAGGTCCGCGAGCTGTATCACTGGCAATTACATCAGTATTACTGTTTTATCCGTGCTCGATTACCTGTACGACAAACTATCAGCAGTGACATTTACATGGGCAACAGCTGTTATAACGTAGAGCCTCGTCGAATGTAAATTAAGGTGAACGAAGATAGTGTTAATGGTGAAAATTGATTCAGTATAGTCTGTCGTGGATTTCACCGATGATATTCACGATATTCGTAGTAATTACATAGATCCTTCCAGAAACATGATTAATATTCGATGTATTGTAACGGGGAAATTTGCGTCTTCTCGTTACTTGTAAATGTGCTTTCATTGAACAAATAAGAATAGTTTTTCAAATCTGGATCGTCAATGGCGACCAATTGCACGCGGTTGAAGGGCGAACGTCTTACCTTCCACGCCACCGAATTCATCCACGATGAATAATATTTCATTTCAATTCTGTTTTCATCGACAGTGTCTTGCTGCAAAAACAGCACTTCGTTACTTCTGACCACATTCGCGAACAGGTAGATAAGATTATGAAACCGGACAAAATCGATACTTTTTATAAAGCTTCGAAATGGCATCGTTCTGTGTTTTTTTTTTTTTTTTTAACTGCAAACGTGCTTCAGTTATCATTATTTTCATGGGAAATCGATTTGTGGATAAAATTAGTATTTCCGAACACGGGTGTTTCTCATGTGTTATCTGGTAAAAGAAAGGCAATTCCCGATAATTCGTTCACCCAGAAACACGCGAGCTCATCGAAAAAGCAAGTTGCTTCGTTTAAACGGAAACTCGATTTATTCGAGGATCGCATCGAATTTCAATTAAACCTGATTAACAGGAGGCAACCGCCCTGAGATAAATTGATTATCTTACCAACAATCCGCGATGATTAATTCTGGATAAGCTAACGTATACCCGAGATCGAGTATAATCTCAGATCCGAATTCTCGACTGAAGATAATTAATATCAGCGATTGATTGTTGCCAGATTGAAAAATGTGCTTCCCCGCAAAATACATATATCTACGACAATAATAATTGTACCTTCACGTACAGAACGTGTATTAACGGACAGCGTGAATTAACATTTTTTGTCAGCCGTAGTTTGTTGTAGTATCGTGTATCACCGATGTACGTGTACTATTTTTTTTATAGATACTCTCGTGTGTCTGAAAAATCGCGGGGTCATTCGATGAAAATGTACGAAGTCGAACGACAATAACTCTACACTGAGAAATTGTGTATTCGAGTGCGATGGAAGGAAATTTTCACTAATTTTTCTACTCTATTCTTAAATATTATTTTATGGAGCACGAAAACGTTTGAAAGAATAATTTTACAATCGTTGCTCTAGCTTATCTCCAACACTGAAGAAGATTCTTTCGTGGGGGACAAGGATTTTTCTTCCATTGTAAACAATATCAGGAATATCATATTATTGTCAATTAATTTGTCACGATTTGCTTACTCCAAATCGCAGGATAAATGAAATGTTCAAAGATTTACAGATATAGAGGCACACGTTTATGAATATGTGTGTATATTTTCGTAAGGTCGACGTATACATGTGGTAAATGTAATTTTATTCAAAGTGTATTTTTCTGCAACATGTTCGAGCATATCCCTCGTAAAAAAGATAGAAAGAATAATATTTACAGTTGAAATGTTAAGATCGTTGACCGTATTTCCGTGTGATATAAAGACAATATTAGCTGTGCTAACGCGTATATAGAGTTTATATTTGTAAATTACTCTGCTAACGGGTGTAAGAAAAATATTTTGGACAAGCGAAGAGATCGAATATATATAATTGTTAACAGGTAAAACAGTTTGACGTAATTATGCGTTCGTGCTTTTTTTTTTAAAGCAGAAAACGAACGAAAACTGCGAGGTAGGAATAGCGCAAACAATTAACTTACTCTATTAATTAATTCTACGGTCTATCAATAATTTTGTTGAATATGTAATATTCTTTGTTAAAAATTGTATGATTCAGGTTATTCTTTTCTTCGTTTGCATAAGAGGAGAAGGGTAAAATGAAGATAGCGATTAAAATAATTACCATTTATTATTGGTCGATTGACCAATGATTTCATTGTCTTCTGTAATTTTTTCAATTGTGCATCTTTCGACGATGTATTTATCATTCGTTAAGCCGTCATTTTGTAAATAAATTGTCGAAGATCAATGTACATTTCTTTTTGTTGTTGTGTTATTATTTCTTTTTGACTGTATAAATGTAGGCGAGATGATTCTGTGACACGTCAGAAATAAGTATCTGTGATTTTTGACAATATCCGTTATTCGATTATGGTCTGAATGTGTAGAGCGATAAAAAGCTTTGAGCATTTAAAAACTTAAGATTATCTGTATATTATTGTTATCGTGTAGCCTCGTTAAAACTGAATGAAGAATTAAATAAATTGATAAATACGATATCCGATAAGAGTCTGCATGTTAATTCTTCGCGAGTTTCAAAATGGAAATTTCAAAGATGTTTAATGGACGAATTAAAAGCTTAAAGGGATTAAATGTTTCTTTAATTGTCCTTTTAAATTATCGTGTAGTTCAATTATCTTTCATATTCCCCTAATTGGAAACTTTATTTTGGAGATCACTGAGCGCTCTTGAGGACTCTTTTCTAATAATAATAAGGGGGGAATATAATAATATAAGAAGTATTGTGCAAACTACTTTTCAAATATGTTTTCCTACTATCAGTATGGTAGAGGGGGTATAATAGTAAACTATGCAAGTGAAGGAAGTCAAGATCAACACCTCTTCTACATACATTTCTGTTCTCCTAGTACGAATATTCGCCCGGAAGAATTGGGAGAACACAAGCGTCAGGATCAATTGTACAACCACTTGTTGTATCATATTATCCTAGTAAGAGAATTCATTTTTCGATGCTTGAAGAACGTCGATGGAAGGCACGGAATGTAGGATTAAATTGCAACGTTACCGTATCCAACGTTACCGAACATTGAATAAGTATATTTCAATACAAATAATTGCATATATGAATGTATAAAGTGAATAAAGCTTAGTTGTATTTATGTTTTAAAAGTTCTCCTAAGGAAATCTCATAAGTATTATATGAGAGATATTAGCATAAATAAATTAGACAATAATTCAAATGACAAATACATACAGAATAACATTAAATATACGAAGAAACAATAAGATTTCTCAAACAATAATTCAGAAGATTTTACCTAACAGAAATACTGATACTAACATTATTTTGTAAAACTAAAATTGCATGGAATAATTAATAAAATTATAAACTTCAATATAAATATATAAATTTTAAACCACGAGATACCACTTATCAACAGTGGTTCATCTAAACTAACTCGTACTAAACGCTACACATTTACTTAAACGCTAAAACGCTAATCATTTATTTAAACAAATTCCATTATCTCGGCTTCTGCTGGGCCGATTTTAATCACCGACCTCTCGAATTGAAGCTCCTGCTTCAAGGAACATTCTGACATAACATTAAATCCGCCCTCGTGTATAGCTTCGGTGGACCTCACGAACGAAATATTCATTTGTTTATAAAAAATAAACAGCGCAAGCAGTATTCGTAAATCTTTTATTGTCGTGTTGCAGCTTCTTTTACCTTCATTTTGAGCACTCGATCATTAATCTAGCGGCATCAGAAGCCGAGATAATTGCAGTGACCCGGGGGGCACTTTTGCCGATTTTTCAATTGTTAATAACTTTCGAACCACAATTGCCATATTGTTGCAATTGTTGGAGCAGATAGCTATAGTCTGTAGCTTTCATTTAAGACAAGTCCGGTTAAGAAATACGCAGTAGAAGCCGAGAAAAACGCATTTGTTTAAATTAACGATGTAATCCAGGATTTCGGTTTTGGCGGTGCCGAAAATGCGAAAAAGGCCGCAAACGCGAGATGGCGCCACTTATCCGATTACCGACTATGGTTACCGACAAAATATTTAAAAATTATTATCCCGGCTTCTGCTGGGCCGATTTTAATCACCGACCTCTCGAATTGAAGCTCCTGCCTCAAGGAACATTCTGATGTAACATTAAATCCGCCCTCGTGTATAGCTTCGGTGGACCTCACGAACGAAATATTCATTTGTTTATAAAAAATAAACAGCGCAAGCAGTATTCGTAAATCTTTTATTGTCGTGTTGCAGCTTCTTTTACCTTCATTTTGAGCACTCGATCATTAATCTAGCGGCATCAGAAGCCGAGATAATTGCAGTGACCCGGGGGGCATTTTTGCCGATTTTTCAATTGTTAATAACTTTCGAACCACAATTGCCATATTGTTGCAACTGTTGGAGCAGATAGCTATGGTCTGTAGCTTTCATTTAAGACAAGTCCGGTTAAGAAATACGCAGTAGAAGTCGAGAAAAACGCATTTGTTTAAATTAACGATGTAATCCAGGATTTCGGTTTTGGCGGTGCCGAAAACTGCGAAAAAGGCCGCAAACGCGAGATGGCGCCACTTATCCGATTACCGACTATGGTTACCGACAAAATATTTAAAAATTATTATCTCGGCTTCTACTGGGCCGATTTTAACCAACCACGTCTCAAAAGAGAGGAACGCGAATAATCTACACGCGAAAAAATACCCCGTTGCTGTAACTATACGCAGTTGGCCGTAATAAGAATTTCAATTGTTTAATTGTTTATAACAAATTATCTGCGCATGCAAGAATGTTCCCACCTATTGGAGATGGTAGCTCATGCTCCGAGCTTTGATTTATCTCGGCATATCATTGACGTAGCTCGACTGCAAGTCGAAATAATAGCATTTGTTTATCATTTATTTAAACAAATTCCATTATCTCGGCTTCTGCTGGGCCGATCTTAAGCAACGACTTCTCAAATTGAAACTCTTGGGTCACGGAACAATCTCATTCACGATTAGATGAAACCTCGTGTATAGTTTTAAGAATGCTCTATATCTCTTATGCTTCAAAGTGGGCCCACCCTTCTTGCTTTTTACTTTAAATATTCTTCAACAATCTTACTCTCCCCTATTACGTTCTTACTAATATACCTTTTGTGTGTGCAGGTTCCTTAGACTACGAACTGAGGAGCATTGACCGGTACATCTCGTTGTGTAATATGATCAAGGAAGAAGATAGAAGAAATTGTGGCATATATTTTAGTTATTCTTTAGGCTTAGCGAATTAGTTTAGAAAAGTAGTAAGGTGTATTCTACATAGGTTTAAAAGAATAGTTTTTAAGTATTAGCATGCAAATTTAAATTACAACATCTTTGTAACATGTATCTGCATTAATTACTTTTAATAAATCTTCAATGAAAAAAATTCTACCGCTCTCTTTACTTTTGCACCTTAACAATCCTTGAAAAGACCTAATTCCGCTTCCTTAATCAAGAAGTACCGTGGATGGACTTTAAATGCAAAGTCCTAAAGCGAGAAGCTTGTCAAAGTGGTCCTACACGTTATTAAATTTGGCAAAGCAAAATTTCTGGGTTTCCGGCAAAAATATCTCGTCGAAAATCGTGGATTTGTATTAGGAGATTATGATATGCGAGGAGGTATCCGAATCCGGCAGTTCCTGGAAATGATGTCACGTTCCTGGAATTTCCGAGCGCAAAATTTCTGGGTTGCTGGCAAAAATATTTCGCTAAAAATCGTGGATTTGTATTAGGAGAATATGATATGCGTGGAAGTATTTATATCTTTATATCTTTTATATCTATTTATAATAACTCGTACAACTAAAACTTGTAAATGTAATTCGTATAAGCTATACTTTAAACTTAATTTAAAATATATCCTACAGATGAAAGTTACACTAAAATTTACGTACTGTATATGCTAAAGCATATTTTAAATTGGAACAATTGTGTAACTTGTACATAAAGCATTTTTTATATGTTTAATTTTATATTTAGCATATTCAGTAGAACTTATAGTAAAAGTAAAATTAAAGTTTATACAAGGTCTAGCGAATAAACTGAATATAAAGGAAAATATATAATAAGTGTACATAGATAAAAATTGATTACATAATTGTTCTAAGTTAAATTTACACACTAACAGTTATAAACTATTCTTATGCACCAATTTACTATAACTAAAGTATGTGACAGAGGTATTCGTTCTTCTTTCTTGCATATATGCACGATGAGATGCACTGGTCAATACTCACTCCTTACCCTTTGGATGCGAAACCTGTACACACAACAAATATATTAGTATTGCAAATATATGTAGCAGGAGAGAGAAAGAATATTAAGGGATAATTAGTGGAAAACGAAAGAAGTGAGGGCCAAACCAGAAGCATAAGAGAAAGAGAGGATTATTTGAAAAGGAACGAAATGAATCTCGTAAGAATGAATTTGATGAGGGCGGGATTAAAGGAATTGACGGAGAGCTAACAGACGAGACTATACATATATGAAATACAACAGCAGGTCTCTGAGCAACTATATGCCTTATCGACATTTACGAAGCTGCTGGGGTCAGTAATAAAGAGACGATCACCTCCCTATTCAGTGCGGGTTTTCCCGACAACTAACTATACCATACTACGATTTGTTTGTCTCTCCTTATATCGCAACGCTGTCTCCCTTTCGGAGGATTTTCCGCCGTACCTGTGGATCTTTTACTGCACTTTCGCAACCATGGATATAGAGTAGTGGAATAGTAGTGGGGCGTTACAAACTCGATCTGCCGAGTGACTTTAACCACAAACGAGATACGAGAATCTTGTCAGTGCTGTAACTATTGTTAGTGGAATATCAACGTGGATCACGAAAGACCCCGGTACCGGCAACTTGTTACCATACTCCGAGGGGAAAAAACAAAAGGGGGCACAGTCAGCAATTATTAATGCAGGTAAGATGAGGAAGCGGTCGAAAGGGTACAATAGATATTCAGAGAAGGAAAAGACTAAAAGATGTGACTTACGTGGAGACAAAATAATATTAGAATTATTGTAAAACCAAATGGACAATGGCACTTACAATGTTATAATACGTATCCATTTTAATGCAGAGTTTAATACTGAGCTCATTTCACACCCCGTAGATTAACAAATAACCATCAGGAGAAGGGATACAACATTTATAATTAACATCGCTGTTTTTAATTTGTCGGGAACGTGGTGTGTGACATGGAAATGGTACAGGCGTCTAGTGCCTCCACAGACAGTCGGTAATCGTGTAAGTAGCGCCATCTCGCGTTTGCGGCCTTTTTCGCAGTTTTCCGCACCGCCAAAACCGAAATCCTGGATTACATCGTTAATTTAAACAATTGCGTTTTACTCGGCTTCTACTGCGTATTTCTTAACCGCACTTGTTTTAAATGAAAGCTACGGACCATAGCTATCTGCTCCAACAGTTGCTTCAATATGGCACTTGTGGTTCGAAAGTTATTAACAATTGAAATATCAGCAAAAATGCACTCCGGGTCAGAGCACTTATCTCGGCTTCTGGTGGCGCTAGACTAACGATCCAGTGCTCAAAATGAAGGTAAAGGGTGCTGCTACACGACAACAAAAGATTTAACAATTCGTTTGAGAATTCCAGCGAAACTAAACACGAGAGACGTTCCAATAGCGAAGCAGATTTTTCCTTGAAGAGGAACTAGTGTCTCTAGGCGCCAGATTAACGATCAAGCGCTCGAAATAATGGTAAAATACGCTGCCACGCGACCGTACTGCAAATTAGTTAGAATATGAAAAAAGAATAGAGATCAATCGAATACAAACGAATCAGAACTTTCCACCAGTCTCGAGTTTTCTCTTCTGACTCACACCACATGGTTTCGCTGTATTGCATCGGAAATCTGCGCGAGCGCGAAAAACACCTGGCACGCATGTGTACTCCGTGTTCTGTACACAAGTTTTGTTCCTCGACTCGTGTTGCGTGGACGCGTCATCCGACCCGGGTCGAGCAATCTTGTACGGCCGCGTCACAACAAATCTCGGGAAACAACGCGGATGATACAGAAACGGTTCTTTTATACTCTTTCCCGATTTGAATCGTGCTCGTTACCCCAAGATCGTGCTTGTTAAACGCCCCAGGGCCGATCGACATGTCGCTATTCGCCTGTTGCATGCGTCGGGTGAGTGTTGCAATTTGAATTTCGCACATGATTCACCCGTGACGATCCATCGAATGCGTTCGACGGTAGCGAGTATACCGGAAATGGGATTCCATCAACGAGATCCCGCGGAGAACGTTGCAAATCAGGGGAGATTGCAAATCCAGTGCAAAAGCCTATGTCCTATCTGCGCTATTCAGCATTTTATTGCGAGATATTTGAAAGGGTTATTTAGAGATCAATATGTTTCTTTTTGTAATTAAGCTGGGACATTTTGTCCCGGTTCTTTTCTACTTTCGTATTCTGTATTCTATAATGACCAGGTGATATTCCGACAGTTGAAGTGATAAGAAATATTACGATTGTATTGAATGTATATATGGATTTGTTTTTCTATAGCGAATAGCTTTTAAATTGTTTTGAGGATAAGGGAAAAAGTAATACGATAGTTAGGCTTGATAATGCCAATCGTAATGCAATGGGAAAGGTCGCCTGCGGTAGACGTCTGGTGTTGATACGGAAAATACACTAATATTTGCATCGATTACGTTAATGGGTTTCATTCGAGTCGGACTTGGTGCGTCTGGGTTTGTAAACAATATATCAATGCATACAGAGAATGCAATTCTATAGCCCTCGTGGTTAATTTCGTGCGTGTATTATGAAAGCTCTGTTCAACTATTTATTCCTATTTTTAAACGAAATATATACCTAACTCGAACCTCGCTTATTATTAATTTATTATTGATTTATTATTGATTTACACCCGACTGAAAGTCCGAACAAACAATCTCAAGGAAAGCCAATAAATTGCTAAACAGAGGAGCAACTATAACGGATGCCATTTAATTAGAATTTAATTAAACCAATCATACACAATTGGCAGAAGCCAATGAATTGGCAGAAGATCAATGAAGGAAGAAGAAATCGCTTGTTTACTGGAAATTAAAAAAAATCGCTTCGTGTCGATTTTTCCACGGCCGAGGGCTAGCCTTAATTCTTGCTCACCCCTGTCGTTCAGGTGGCAGAATCGGTAAACAGAAAAATGAAGTTAACTTGTCGTTACAGGGCTGCCACGGGGTGGGATCGTGCTCAGGGTAACTCGGTAGGGTGAACGGATAACATTTTCCGCTACTTAACGGATTTCATGCTCAACTATCAAAGAGATCGCGTCCTTGCTGTAATCAGCGCGGATATTAATAGAACGTGACTTTGGTTTTGTAAAGTTTCTTAGACTCGGGTCTCTATTATCTCCACGGCGTTGTCGAAAGTGTTGGCGAAACGACGAGGCAAGTCGAAACGAAAGAAAGGGAAAATCCTGTTTAGGATAATGAGGGAGAACTTGAGAACCAAAGAGTTCGGATCAGGAATATGTCGATCGGTCGATCGTTCGATCGCGAATCGAATCGAGGTACAAAGGGTTAATTTTACGCCAAACCTTCCCTTTTTTATCTATTTTTTTTTTTTTCAAAGTCGACCGCGTTTACGGTACTCTAATCGCGACCCCTTGACCAAAGCCTGGAGTACGAAATTAGATATCATCGCTGCGTTAACGCGCTCGGGGCACTATGATCTTTTAATTCTCTATACCGTAATTCGTAGAGTCGACGACGAATGGTGGACGCGCGTCAACAGGCGTTGCTGAAAGAACCACCAGAGATATCGTGGGAGAACTCGCTTGGGGCACCCGATGGTGTACCCTTTGACGACGACACGAAGGAGCTCCTGAGGAAATGCATCGATGTCGCGTCACCGACTCCTGCAACCGTCGCACAGATCATCAAACGAAGCGAAGCTTTTCCTATCAAATTCCCGATTAACACCGTAAGGTGTTCGGCGTTGCGGGACAGAGGAATTAGCCCGGACATACTAGAGGTACGATTGCAAACATTTTTCAAGAAGTATAAAATTATTCAAATAATATATAAAATGATATAAAAAGATATGCTTTACGTGCTCTAAAATATTTCATCTTTTTTTTATATTTTAGACGGGATGTGCTCATTTTTTAAGTAAATTTCTCTGTACACGATTTCAATTTTAATTGCAGACGAACGCGAACTCGGTTTATCCTTTGATTCACGAGGCAATGTTACCATTGCTGGCTCGGTGGTTGAAACATAAACGATCGAATGGTAGCGCTATCGAGAGGGCCATGTACAAAGACATGGGACTGGTAGCGTTTATTCATCGTTTGATAGAGAAACGAGCTGTGCATTTTTATGGACCGCAGGATCGATGGAAATTGATCGATGGTAAGGTAGGCGTGGACGGATGGGAGAACGTTGGAACGGATCAGGAAAAGGAACCCCTGGTTGGTATATTATTAATATATTAAATTAAATATCGATCGAAATAAACGCGATGAACGCAATGCAAAATAAAGCAGTTCAATGTACCTGGCTCGTTAAAAAAATACCAATAATACTGAACGAATATTCCTGAATGAATTACTGTATCCTGAATTAGGTATAGGAACGACTAATACTTCTTTTTTTTTTTATGAAATTGATAGATCATCCAAGATTTTTGTCACAACAGGTACTGACGAAATGTTTATCCTACGACGAGATCAAGCTGTCGGCGATGTTGGCCATGTCTTCCCATACTGAATTCATAAACGACGGTGCACGGGAGAACAGAGGCGTCGTGAGTGCCGATCCAGACTCTGTACAGCCGAGAGGAGTGATTATAGGTGTCGTGGGAACAAGGTTTTCTATGTTTATTTAACGCTTGCCGTTAACAAAGCTATTCGAAACACGGCAAGCCGTAGCAGCACCTTTGACAATGTTCGTATATTCGTTTACAACCACCTGCGAAATGTTCACAGATTCAAACGGCCACGCTTCATGGAATACCAAGACATTCTAATCACACCTCTGCAAAACACCGTAGAGCATGGGTGAGTTGCGAAACCCTTTACACGGTGTATACACGCGATGCTTTACTTTCTTTGATACGTATGTTATTTGTGTTACGCTTGGAAGTTAAGTAGCTGCTGATAAATTCAGATATTTTATCAGCAGCCAATTAAAGGAAAGCCTATTGTAAATTTTCAATTAGAAATACGCGTAGAATGTGTAATTATTACCTGAACGTTTCCACGATAGATACGGATCAACGGTATCTGGAAATTCGGAAGAGGCACACGAGAATCGCGTTCTGTGGGCCAAATTTTACGGCGAAGAGTATCATCCGATGTACGAGGAAGCGTTGAAACGGGTCAAATCGAAAGAGAACAAGAGATACCTTTCCTTGACCAATCAAACTATCTTCGACGTGGAGAATTACATGAAAAGGATCCTGCTCACTGTAGAAATCATACTCCTCGAAGCGAACTCCAGAGCGGAGAAGCAAAACACGACTGCCTTCTTGCACGTCGTTGGTTTCGGTCTGGGTTAGTAAAAAGAATAATTGTATTGCATAACAACTAAGAATTTCGATTAGATTGATTATGTAAATGTTTCCAGGTGTATGGAGAATAATTGAGGATCAGGAAATATACTTTCTAAAAACGTTCGAAATCGCCTTGAGAAAGATGAACAAGAAATTAAGATACGTGTCCGACATAATGTTCGCGTACTTCCATCAACAAAAATGCGGCGACGCTGGAAACGGCGACTACCTCGGAGGTTTGACAACGATTCCAACATATCCCCTCGTCATAGATAATTACTACAAGCAATGCAATATCTTTCAGATATAAAGATTCACTTCGCCCTGCGAGAACCGCACAGCAGACTATTCAGACCCTCGGACACGAACAAGCTACTGGTGGTGACGTACGCGTGGGATGGAAACTCGTTGCCAGGTTGTCGAATATTTAACAAATTATCGCTATTTAACCGCAACGAAAAGACAAACGGCTCCGCGGCCGACACAGTAAAACGTACAAGAAACGTAGACCGTCGAGCCACACCCGTGCCAATTATTAAACTAACACGCTTCCCGCATAGGAAACGAATTCTGGAACGGCTACCTGTCGTCCAGCGGAGACCCAGCGGCCGCGTGCAGCAGCCAGATCGCCGAATTGCACACGTCCAGAATAAATCCACGAGCATGCGGCGCCAGTTTGCACGTCGCGTCTGCACAGCACGGCATTCTCCACATATCGGATTACGCGAAGCTGCATCTTGCTTAGGTGAACTATTATCCTCCCGTACATATATCTCTCAGAATTTCCCAAATCGATACACGAAGTACACGAACAACGGCGGGGAATGTTGCACATTTTGAAACGTACCATTGAAATTAGGAAAGGGCCGGCCCTTTGGGCACCGGTCAACGGAGACCATCGCGATCTCCTCGCAGTCAGAGGAGTCGCAGCGCGGACGTGGACTGTTTGAAGAAGTACACAGAGAGACGAGTGGAGGAGAGACGGCACACGGACTTACCGGACGCGAGCAAGATCGATCCATCCAAATGGATACCGCTGCCGAAAAGTATCACGCGAATTCAACCGGCGTTGAAGAGGTCGTCGCAGCCGCCGAGGGACGACGAGAAACGACGCTCGGTGTCGAACGAGTCGGAGGAGACCGGGACGGAGAAGGGGGTCGCCGATAAACCGAAGAAACATTCCCCGACGAAGGCCGTCGAAGACGAGAAAAACGATAAACCCCCGGCAGCCACGTACAGACAGACGGCCGGCAGGAGTCATAGCGCGGACGTCGGCCACGCAAAGAAAGAGAAACTGCTCGAGGAACGAAGGCATACGGAATGCAGCGACCCAAGAACGATCGCGACGAGGTTGACCGAGCACATTTTCCTAGTAAAAAAGAAACCGATGCCGTGAACGAATCGATTGATAACGCGCGTACACTTCGTGATAAGTACCGAGACGTTGCGCTAGCTGTTAATAATCGATCGCTCGCTCGAGGGGTGCACAATTCAAACTATGTTGTATCATGCATATTATATGTACATAGAATAACGATAATAATAATTTGGTGTCGGTCGTTGTGCGGACAGAAATATTATATGGCACGATAACGAAAAAAAAAACCGAAAAAAGAGTAATAATATAAAAGCAGCTCTCGTTTGTTCCGGTAAATACACACACACACGCACACGCACATATATATATATATATATATATGTAAATTATATTATACATAATTATCTATAATATAATATATATATATATAAATTATATTATATACATTATATATATATATCTATATATATATATATATAAAAAAAAGCAAAGGTATAATGTAATAAATGCGATAATAATAATAAAAAAAAACCATGCCGTTGACTAACCGACGGTTTCTGGCGATTAAGCAAATGTATCGGGTCTCGACAATGGATTTCTGATGCCAAATACCTTTAGGTGGCTACCGCAAATTAACACCTCAAGGTTCCGGTACGATGCATCTACATTCGCGAGGATCACCAACAGCTGCGAAATCACGAGAAACGCGGCTACCAGATGGATGACGTTCGTCAAGAATCCGTCCGCGTGTCCTACACCGTGCACGAATCAGGAAAGTAATCCTTCCGTGGCGGAGGCAGGTCGCTCGATCGATGGGTCGCAGCTTAAAGACGTTAAAAGAGTGTCGCCAAAGTGGGAACCGCTGCGAAAATTCGCGCCGGCTGCTACGAAAACCTCTACGGACGATGCGCAGAAGCAAGGTGAGCGATTGTCACAACGCATTCTTCAAATCCATGTATTATTTCTGCGATACAAATCAATACGCCGCTCAAAATGTGTATGACAAAATTAGACGGGGCGGGACGAAAACGAGATTCGCCAGCAAAGTCCCCGGAAGGCAGCGAGCAATACAAAAGGCTCACCCAGCGTATGCGTGATCTGTACGACTTCAAGACGGAGAACGAGTGGCCGAAGAGGGCGACAAATGCGCAGCGCGTGAACCCGTGGATCAGCAAAAGCAGCAGCGAGGAAGAGAGGTCTAATCTACCTGGTCGCAGGAACAGCCAAGACTTGGAGTTCAACGATAGGATGAACGTGATCAAGGTAAGATTGCATCGTAGTACCCCAACTCCCGCGCGCGTTTCAATCAATTTTTATCCGAAAACTTGGCCGAAAGCTGAAGGACACGAGGATTCAATCCGACCACCAAGGGCCCGGACGAACGGCAAAGAAGGAACAACCGAGCGGCAGCGATATATTCAACAGCGAGTACGAGGAACGTTTAAGGAAGTTCAACGAGAGGCTGAGGTACAGCGAGGACCTGGGTATAACGAAACCGAGACTAAAGGAGAGGCGAACTTACTCCGACGATTACGACGAGAAAACTCGTCGCGCGTCCACGAGATCCAGCCGCACGGACAGTTCAGCGCGATCCAATCGCGTGGAAGAAATCACGCCGAGAAGCTCGATGAAACTGACGCGCGCGGATGGTTCGATTCGATCGACGCGTTCGGACGATTCGCCGGGTCGTCGCGTTCAGGTTGAGAAAAAGAGGCCCCCCGATGCCAGCTCCAAACCCAGGGGAAGCTACGTCGACGCGAATCCCGCGACTCCGGCGAAGAGGGACTCTCGCACGAGCGACGCCGGTTACGCGAGCATCCCTAATTATTCGGGGAAACGGGCGAGCGTGGATTGCAAGAGTACCAGGAAAATGATCGAGGTCCCGCCACGAAGAGCTTTCAGCCAAACGGAAGACAGACCGACGAAGCCTGTCCCGCCAGTTGAATGGAACGACGATCGTTTCGCCGTGGCTCGTCTGAAGGAGATCGCTGAACACGACGAGAGGGACAGCACGAGATACAAAGTGTACCTGACGTAAAACGGGCGAGCTTCAATTAATTTTACAGGCGATTGTAAATTGTACTGTAATTTTGTTGAAAATACAGATGAACGCTCCTGGATGTTCCAGTTGGCCGGTGAATTTTTCTTCGACGGTGGACTGATTTAAGGATGACGGTCGAAATAGTTGATGTTCAATGATTTTTATTTCGTCAACGTGGAATTGCCGGTTCGTGGTTGTTGATAAGGCAATTATTCTAATCAAGTGTTACACATAGTTGTTGAAAGTTCACACACCATACCCGACACGCTCCCCATCGTCGCAGTTCGGTGTCAAACTTTTCCGCATGTATTAAGTACGCCGGCGATCAGAATTTTTGTAATCTTATAGAGGTCCTCGCGTAATTTGTCGCGACGTTGCTGCTCCACCGTACACGATCCAACCGAACGCGATTGTCGAAGGCATGCGTCGGCGTCCCTTGAACAAGTTGGATTAAATGATTGTATTCGATGTTGAGCGGAGAATCGACGCACGAGGTCGAAGGAAACGTCGCGTCACGCAATGATCGGTAGCGACCGAACGTAGGTTACAAATGAAAAGTTACAAATATACCTAACTCTGTACAAACGATGTAATACGACTTAACTAATAAAATATTCTTTGAGAAAAATGATAGTTCGATCGTTATTTCATTATTTCTCTACCAGACTAGATTGCACTTCCTCCTATCGAACTTGCGAGCCCCGCTTAAATTGAATGCGATACTAGGTGGTCCACTAATTTCTCCGTCCACTCGCTGTCATTCCGAACCAATTCGGAACCAATCACAGCTGTCGCATCTCCATTGGAAAGATTTGTCTACGCTCAACGAGGGACTAGCGAATCACTTAATACGAACGTTATTCCTAAAAGGAAGCAATTATCAATAATTCCGCTCGTCGAGAACAGCGCTAGCGCATCGAACTCGAAGAAATAAATAAACCCGCGTCTAATCTCGTATAATACTATACAACGTCCATTTACGCCTTAAAGTTCTACTCGCCCCGTAAACCTCCGCGCTACTTTCGAACGAAATTATCCAAATGCCCTTGCGCTGAGGGTTTCGATCGATCCATAGGATCCGCGTTATCTCTCCCCCTTACTTCCGTTCAATGTTTCGAATAATCGTTGAGGAACCCCGAATTCGAGTCTTTCGCGAACGACACCTTTACCCTTTTCCTCATAGGTCCCCCGTGTACAGGCGACGACAGGGTTTTGCAATCTCTGCCCTGACCGGATTGTTCCTCGTCCTCTTTCTCGATCTTCAACCTTTTCTGACCACAGTTCGCCACGCTTCCGTGGATCGCGGACACGTTGCTCGTCGCGGACACATTGGACGAGCAATTCGTCAAGATGCTCGAGCTGGTCACGACCTGCGCGTTGATCTGAGGCGACTTGGGGAAGGTCGAGTGTCGAGAACCGACCGGCGAACGGGTCAGACCTCCGTTGGCCAACGCGTTGGACGATAGAGGACTTTGCACAGTTCTTTTGCTCGCAGAATTTGGCAAACTGTGACCCGTGGGCGCGATCATTAACAGATTGTTTCCATTCTTGTCGCACACCACATGGGATATCGAGTGCTGCGACGATTTCTGACTGGCGAGGCTGCTTCTGTACGGGTGGCTCTCGTTCGATGGCTTCTCCTGTTTCAAGTACATCACAGCGGGCTTCGTGGGATAGGTGGTCGAGTTTTGGGGGTTGAAATGGGGCTCGCATTTGATTCGAACTTCGTGCTGCGTCGTGTCGCTTCGATCTTGCCCCTTTTGCCATTCCAAGACGTTGCTTAACAGTCGTATATACCTGAAACGTTGATTGAACATTGTAGGAGACGATCGAGGAAGCAGGGGGAATATTTATTATAGATTTCCAGGGCGGGCTTGTATGAAAAATTACCGTATGGCCATCCTCAAGATTTCGTTCTTCGATAGCTTCTTGTCCGGCGGATGCGTCGGTACCAGCTTTCGAAGTTCGGCGAACGCGCCGCTGACATTTTGCTGCCTCCAACGTTCGCGGCTGTTCGTGAACAATTTTCGAACACCCAAACTCCCTACTCGCGGCGTCGGTGAACCCAGATGACCACCGCCGGAAGGGGAAATCCCGTCTATCTGTGGAATCGTTACAAATTTTACAGATTATTGTTGAATTTCAAAGAATAAATAAGAATACTCCGACACGTTCCAACACAACTCGCTACATATTTCTTGCGCCAAATTTTTTACATACACCCTCCACATTCCTTTCTAACGTTTCGCAATAAACAAACATCCAAACTGAACGAGCAATTGATTCAACGATTTACTCACGGAATTCGTACGATCTCTCCGTTTCTTTCCCTGATAATCTTCCTCGTCCGTGTCGTGGGAATAAAATTCGTCCGAGAGCGTCGCTTCCTCCTCTGTGTCCCTCGGCGTTCCTGGAGAATCGCCGACCTCCTCCCCGAGTTCACCTTCGCCGGACAGAAGTGACTCCGCCGGCGAACCGTTCTCCGTGTCCGCGACACCTCCGGCGCACCCGTTGTACGTCAGCATCGACTGAAATTCATCAATTGATCGTTCAGACATCGCGTCGGAACGTTCGTCAATACTTTTCGCGGGGGCAACATCGAATGAACGAGCGACTGTATTTTGCTCGAGGTTTCTCGTTGTCAGCCGGCCGACAGGATCAAACGTTGGATGACAAAAGACGCGGGAGATCTGGTGACATTATCGCGAACGAAATTAGCCTACATAGCGCCAACAGGATGCTTCTATCGCACCGTCCCTCTGCGTTTTCGTCCCTGACATTCGACAGATACGCGTACGCGTAAGTACGTATTTATGTACACAATACACGTGCGCGAATCACGCTATTTTATTAAATTTAATTTCCAAACTGATTTTAAGAGAAAGCACTTGTATGATTTACTCAGGATATGGTAATTTAGAAGTGCATATGGTGGAATTTTGAGGACGCAGTTCAAGAGAGAGTTCTCGATATGGTAAATTTTGGTAGAATCTCGAAGATTACTATTAGGTTTATTTAGGTTTGACTAAGTACGCCTACACCACTGAAATAATAAATATTTATCAGCACGATCGTTGTTCGTTGCCAGTTTATATTACGAAAGATCGTTACCATGTCGGCAAATTGTTTTCGTCCACTCTCACCGGCGCACAGACAAATTTCGAACTTCCTACGATCACTAGATACGGTACGGTCACTTTGCGAAACGATTCACGAGAGTCCGGGGACACTTCGGCGACAGATTTTCCGGGGTTACGATCCTGACTGATGTCAAACCGACCGGCTAGCCCAGACGGTACTATTTAACTAATGGAAAGTGGGGTACAACCCCCGGGAAAATGAATTTTGCGAAGGCGGAGCGCAAGCCTCAGGGGTGGAGCTCCTCCCTGGGCCGTCCCATAATACTCTGTGCGTAACCAGCATCCCTCCAAACACCCTTAGGTCGCTGTCAGACCTCAATGCGGCAGGCAAATCCGACGAATGGACGGAAATATCGATTGTCCTTCGGTGAACGTGAAAAACGATAAACACCGCGCATTAACATTGACAAATCTTTCACTGAATGAAAATAATTACGAGTATGCAATTTTTTTTGTTTTCATTGCACTTGCTATTTCCAACAATTTGCCTGCAGTACGAGGAACGATAACATAGACAGAGGTCTGCTACAATTTTATTTCCACCGCCCGGTGTACAATATTCTAATGGTATCCTCTGTCTCGAATAATTTCTATCCGCAAAGTTCTCGAACAATTAGATTCTTATTAGCCGAGGTCCGCAGAGTCAACGAGGGGTTCGAGAGGTGGGAAAGGAGAAAGGAAAAAGAAGAAAGGGAGCCTTGTTTAATATACATTAGGGGTTGGGAAGCCCCGTCCGTTGTCAAGTGGCCACCAGCCACGAGCTGTTTTATTGTGACACCTCCGGGGTGAGGGTGGGGGGAGGGGTTGGCGGTGTTTGCTACAGATTTTCCAGCGGCATGAATCGAGGGGTGTCATCGTGCGATCCCGATTAAACTGATTAAATCTTCTTCCGTCGTGTTCATTCGAGCGCAATTACCGGTCGATCTGCGTGGGAGCTCGTTATAATTTCACCTAAGCCTCGAACTGCGATGGAGAACGTTTCCGTTCGCAATGTAACGAACGCGCAACGAACAACTCACGTCTGTAATCGTCATCGTATTGTTGTGCAATAACGCGCGAGCAGGGCTTCGACTATGGCAAAACGTTTTGTCGTAATAACCATAGGAAGCTTTTGTTTACGTTATTTAAGCAAATATTTGTTCAGAAATAGAGAAACGCAGGGACGACTGATGCAACCAATGTATGCGTACTATCGAACTCGTTTATATGCATTTTTTATTGATCGCAATTGGCGTAATTGTTTCGCCCGATTGACCGTCATTCGAGTCGGTGGATTTGCTCGAAGGTGTTTGAACGAACGCCAGCAACGCGAGGGAGAGAAAACGAAAATGAGGTTTACTTCGCGTTTGATAACGCGACCGATTAGATAACGCTGTGGCCGATGTTATTTGCCGTTTAATTGTGTGGGAAACATCTTCGAAACAGATGTTAATAGGATGAAACAGGAAGGAGGTGGAGACAGATTTAGTCACGGGTCTCCGTGCACATGACGCATCGATAACGAAAGAATGACTTCGGTTTCGACTCTCTCTGCCTTGTCGTTTGTTAAGAGATAGAAAAAGATAACAGGCTGCAACAAAAGCTTGTGCACTTCGTCAGAGTTGCGCGTAAATTCCTGAAAGATGCACTCATCGGCGGGAACATTGTTAGGTTTAAAAAAACTGGCCTTTCGGGTAATCGGGTACAGCACACCTTTTTATGTGCCAGTTCTTTCCTTTTGAAAATTTGTAAAACGGAGGGAACGACAAATAAAATGTCCCAGTTGAAAGAATTTTCTGAGCGATGTTTCGTATGGCACGCTACTGTACACCTTCCAGCGTTGTTGATAGACTAGTTACTAGTATTGCCATTATTGATACACAATCGTTCCTACAGTATTTATAAACATTTCTTTCTGTACATTGGAATCGTATCCAGTAATATTGGAATACGTTTCCCACTAGTGTGGACATCTGCGATCTTTGTACGCTTGTCTACCTGCCTCCTTTGCATAATAAAATAGAATCGCGGAAAGGAGGGAAACGCCGCGCCGGTCGGCGGGTAATTCCAGTCAGTTAAAAATTTATAGCGCAGCTTCCTTTCAAGCCAATCATTTCCTATGCAGTTTTCAACATTCAGTCTAATCATCTAATACAATGTGATCTCGCATTATTTCGCGGTATAATTTGTCGCGTTTTCGTCACAATTTCCTTGGTAAGAAATATGAAGCCGTAAGTACAGCTGCGGTTTATAATTTCGCTTCGAGCTCTATAATTTATCCAGAATATATAGGCTTGCTGTTCAGATCCTGCACAATGTTTACTGTTTCAAGCGAAATATTTTTATTACGCTTAAAGCCATTTGTACCACATGCTCGTCGGGGAATACCGGTGAAGGAAATGTGGGAATACCGAGCAGACTTCGCGGACGAGCGTTTATGGCACAATCGGAATAAGCGTTATTTTATGAGTCAACGTGTAGAAAAAGTATGGTACAGTGGGACAGTTAATTGTACGAAAGGATTCCGGTATATAGCTATATAGTTATCATCTTCCTTCGACTACTGGAATTGTAAGTTCATTCAATTTTCCACCCGAATTTCTTTACGCTAATGCCGGTAAAGTATCGTACACAATAAACGCAGAAAACGCTGGAGGTGACATTAAACATTTTTAAAGCGAAAGGGCAGTCTATGGGATCCTATGATGCGACGCGAACAGAATTTCGATCGGCCAACTATTATCGGCTGCAGAATTGTTTAAGGTGTTACCGATATGCGGTGCACCCTTTATATATTTTCTATGTACATATATACTTTCTAATGCCGCTATTAGGATCCCACTTTTTAGCTTTATCGACACCTTAATCTGGAAATAAAAGGCGTATAAATGACACGTGCGCGAGCCCCTGAATAGAGTCGGGTGCTTTATTCGAGAAACCACCCATTCGAAGGGTGATATTTTTTATTTCGCTCTTGGCTAATCCATTATCGCGACCGCATATGGCCTGTGATATTTCCACGACAGAAGCGTGCGGCAAAATGGAAATAAATAGCACAGATTCGCGTCTATACATACTGCGTATCTGTTTACAGGATCACCTTTTCTTTTCAAGAACACAGAGATAGAGTTAAATCGAAAACGACAAGTACGAATTCTATTCATCTGTGACGTACTTTTATTCGAAAACGATATACATACAGGCCTCTCGATAAATTCCCATCGAACTTACAAAAGCAGTCCCCGAAGAGAGCAACAATTCCTGGCGCGGTTCGAAAAAAACTCATGTGGGGTGGGCTTTGTAGCGGTTTCCCACAGGTTCGGGAACACACAGCTCAATTTGCGCGTGACATCGAATACGAATTGGGTATTAAAACTAGCTCCCAGTGGTCGTTGACATTAATACAGCCACGATTTATGTACCGAACATATATATACTTTACCAAAGTATAACCGAAGTGAGCACACTTTTGGAAATGATTCGAACGAAAACGTGAGATGATTTCTCAAACAATTCAAACACCCTAAAGTGGATCTGAGAAAACTCAGTAGCGAGGGATATAAAATTTGATACATCTAATAAAAAAAGGCGCCGGTTTCATAAAAAAAACAACAAAATGACAGAGGCAATGGAGAAAGAAGCAGAAGCGAAAACCCACAATTAATAACTATGGGGGTATCTGAAATCTGTGAAGTAGCATGGAAAACGTAATCGTGAATGGAATATGGTCGAGCACGTAGAAGAATTATTGTCGGCAGGCTGTGCCAATAGCAAAGAGGCGTGTCACCAGGTTTGCGCAGTGTCCCATGAAACGTCAACGCGTTCAAATAGAATCCCCATACCAGGTCGAACGTCAGAGGCACAATCGCTGGGGTGTCCGGGCCCGAGGGGCACGGGGGTGAAATCAATTTTCGTTATCGCCGTCAACCAGCCGTCCCAATATTAATCCCATTATTAGTGTTTGTTTTCCACGCGCATCTCCCGCCAGACATTCACCAGCTCGTCCGGAAATTGTTAGAACTCCGGTATACAGAACGATGGACCGCAAACAATTTTGGACAGGCTGCAATTGTGAAAAAGAATAAAAAGAAAACTTCCGACGAAGATCAATATAATTTATTACCACGAAACGATTCTTTCCATGCTCTATGTCACTTTTTCTCTCCTTTTTTATTTTTACTTATTCGTCCCAATGATTTTTCACGATGTATTAAATCGGGGGGGGGGGGGCAAGGGTTTGCACCCCCGTCAGGTACGGCTCCGTGCCTGAACGAAATATTCCATGCAAGTGTTTCGCCAACACTCTACTCGGGGACAAAACGCAACTAAATATTTTCGAACACGTGTAAGGATACTCGAAGAAGGCTTATGTATATTTTCCTACTGGCATTTCCGCCGACCCCACCTTTTTGCGCCCGTCGAGAAAGCAAAGGAGGGAAGGAGTGGCTTGTTTTTCGTTTAAACCAAATTCTCTGTTCTTACAAGTTGGAGACAGACAGGATATCCTCTGCTGTTATTCCAAGATGAGTATCGAAGCAACGAAGTCCGCGTACAAGAACGACGAGCCACGGTGGCAGTGAGTTTTGCTTGAAAAAGTCATTGAAGCCACGGAGGCTGCGCGAGCCGCGAGTGTTCGGTGCTGATAAGGGATGCTCCGCCCTCTACCCCCCCCCCGCAGCCCGCCGCCCTCGGAATCGTCCTCCGGCAACCCCTCGGCCATGGTATCGGAGGGTCAAGTTGTTGGGGAGGGTTTTGCATCGGCATGAGGTATTAATCTCACGGCTTAGAGGAACAGATAAGGACGGAGATTAATTTTTAAGATGTCGGAGGAACGTAAGGGATTATCTGGGGATGCTTAATTAGCATCGTTACAGTCATGCTACATTTCAGCGGCGAAGAAGGCGGATGATCTAGCTTGGATTTGATACGGGACTATCGTTGTTCGTGATCGTGAACTTTACGTCGAGAGTAAATCATCAGGCACGGGGTACGATTGTTCGGATTTTTTTTATTGAAAATATAAATATCTTCGGTAGTCTATATAGTTAATCTCACGGCGATCGATAAGAATCGGGGAACGGGGAACGGGGAACGCGTTAGTTTCTAATCGTCCGTACATTTCTCGTTACACTGTGTAGCGTATCAATTAATAATAATGAGCGGAATTACATGCACGTGGAATTGTAATAAATAAAATACAGCATTTGGAATGATCCAATTGGTGATGTCGAATGCGTACGATCGATAAGTGTTAAGCGTATATTATGAAGCGATGGAAAATTTCGCTCGTGGCTGGTCAACGATCGATCGTGGAATACAGATAACTCGGTTAAGAACAGCCTCTAGCACTTAATAAAACGTATTAATTAAAAGTTATCGATACAGATCGAAATTGAACGCACATAAACGTAATACGGCATAACGATCTTCGTTGATAAACAGAACAAGAAAAAAAAGATTATAAAAGAGAAACATCTCACTATACCCTGACGTAATAAACATACATGATCCTAATTACATACATATCACATTCCATAGAATCAACAAAACGAAGCTATTCATCAAGTACTTATGCTAATTGCAATTAAAGATATGTCACGTACCCAGTATGTACCTCTCAACATTCTACCCTGCATTCCAAAAAGAAATCTTCATAAAACTATCGACAAACTGCAGCATAAACTGGCTATAATAAATTTGACGCATGCCCTACAGCCGCCAATGAAATATAAAATGAAAAGAAAAACAAAAAATACTGTCGCTTTCGCCCTCGCACTCCGATCAAGTTGAGCTTAAATAGTATTTACAAGTGAACGCCACGATCTCTCGTCGCGAAATCAGAATACTGTCCTCTCCGCGCTGCCAGTCTGACTCGACGCGATCATTGACGCGAGATGTCAATGAAAGGCAAATATGAGAATGAGCAAAGGGACCGATACGATGCAAAGCAAGTAAATAGTAGTTCTAGGCTCACACGTGGACACGACCACGTATTCCTCGTTCCATTGCGAGTCATTCCCATTCAATGGTAACTCCAGAACGGTCCTTTCGTTGCTGAAAATCGTGAAGGGCAAAGAGCACTCCGTCGTACTATTCTTGCAGGCGTGAACCGGATTCGAGATGTTGTAAACGGTCTTCAGAAGGTCGAAACGTACGCGCAGGTAATTAGGTTGAATCTCGTTCTCGGAATTGAAGACGAAAAAGTAGTATCCGTTCGTGGGCACTCTAAAAAATGGAAACGAAAAGTAAATAAGTAAAAGAAACAACATAGATCGTATCTTTCAAGAATACGTTCTTATAAGAGCTTAGCGTATATCGATTATATCGCGCTTCGATAGCGATAAAAACTATTTCAAGTAGACGAGGTACGTATATTAAGAATTCTGCGACCTGTCTTCTCTATAAATACTCGATAGCTACGATAAATACGAGAGCAATATAAAATTGAAACTATGTTCGAATCGTTGGTATACGTGGGAATGTTGTTTGAATAATTGAAAGAATTCCATAGAACGGTCTAATATAACAGAAATATAAAGGAACGTATTTCCATCGTTCACCGAAGCATCCTGCGATTCCCTTGAAAATTATTCGCACTTCGCTCGCCATCGTGCGAATAATTCGATCGAAATCCAAAACATTGATCACGAGAATTGTACATGTGTCAGAGGTTTATAAATTGCTGATAACCCGTGGCGAGACGAAAAATGTCAGAAGTTATCGAAATTCTTAGCGTTAGATAAATTTCATCGACTGTGTTGTGCCCCGAGAAGGTCCCTGTATCTTTAGAAATTTCGCGCCAATCATGATCACTCGTTTATCGTCGAAGAACTAGAAAACATAAATCTTCCTGTCGAACGTCCACAGATATTCAGAAAAGTTCGCTATACCTGTAGGTTACGGTATTGGCGAACGAAGCGGTCGTGTGCTCGCTCTCGTATCTCGGTGTACACTGGCGGTGCGGTGTTAAGGGTAAATTCAGGATCAACCCTTTGCAATCGAGTAGCCGCTCCTCGGAGCTGCTGAACGAGCTCCAAAATTCGGAATTGCTTCTGTCGTTCAACGTCGTTTCGTTCACGGTGCCGCGGTCCTCGGCAATGCCATCTGGGTGTAACATATCCTGATGTATAAGCAGAAATTATGCAATAAAACAAGAATAACCACGGAAGCGACGATTAATCGCAACGACAATACGTAGTAGTATCTAGCGATACGTTCCAATTAATCGTAACGCTTATACGAATTCCGCGAAACAACTTCGATCCCCGTATTCCCCGTATTCCCCGTATTCCCCGTAAATAACGATCCATTCGCAAAATCCTCCCTCGATTCATTGTTGATCGGCCCCATTGTTGATACAGAGAAAGAGCAACGTCGTGAGGTACATCTCAAACAGAAGATACACCTGTTTCTTTTTTACCGCCCAGGTGAAATCGTGCGCCTGGCAAATATTAATATTGTCCCAGGAATAATCTGATAAGAACACATTCGCGCATTCCCCTGGAATACTCATACGAGTTGATTACAGACGCCGCGCCGTGCCGCGCCGCGTACAATTATGTGACTTCCTAATCTTTAATGAGGCCAATTGCGGCCATCAGGCTACGTTTATCGCGGAACGATAAAACGTTGATTACGATCTACCGAATGAGACCGTTATCATCGATGTGTTTGACGGCGAAACAATTCCAAGATCAACGACGTTATACGATCTAATAGTCGGGCAATCTACCTGACGGAGTAATGTAATCCGAAAATGCCGGCTTACACCGGCGGAAAAATAAGGCGAGCGGAAAATTTCCCCCGACGGTTTCGACGATTCGTTTCTTTGTACCGATACACTTCCCTCGGGGCTAACGACAATTGCATCGTGGATACGAATGAATCAAATTCACCTCTTCGACAGCGGCGTCTTCGTCCTCGTCGTCCTCGGATAATTCTGCGCGAAGAGGCGACGATAGTATCAGGTCCCTCCTTCTCCTACGTTTCTCCGCAACCGAAAGAGTCCGATCGTTCATCGTCTTGTTCACCACTTGCCGCAAACTTTCACCTTCCGGTCCCTTCTTCTCGATCTCGTCCATTAAACGTTTCAGAATCTTATTACCGCGATGACCCAGCGAACCGATCCTCTCCAGAACCTCTCGGAACACTTCGGCAGACGTGGCGTTCTTCGCGTTCTCCTCTTCAGAACTCGATACGAATTCTTCCTGGTTTCTCTGATTCTTTCGGACGAGTTTTCCGCGACTTTCTATTATTTCGCCGCCGTCGAGTGACGCGTTTATTACGCCCCTCTCCCTTGGAGCAGTCTCGAACGATTTCAATATTTCATCTCTCGTGTGGTCGGTTTTGGGTTTCTCTACGGGGGTGGAAGGAACTGCTGCTGGTGGTTTGTCGATGTTGTCGGCTTCGACGAACGTGCCTTCGTAATGGTGATGGGGATTTTCCTTCTGTTTCATCTTGGTGTCGAGGGTTTTGGCGAACAGTTCCGCGAGGATAACTTTCATCGCTTTGGCGTCTAACTCGTGGCTATTGTAATGGTGCGCCAGGATGTTTGTCGCGTGCTTTGAACTGTTCGAAAGAAGAGCATGGTCCTTGTGGTGGAACTGTATACCCTGGTGAAATCTCTTCATTTTGTCGGGCGCGTTGCTGGGACTCTCGGCCTGCAAAAACGTACGCGGGGATACCGTGGATACGATTGTTCTGTCCCCTTTTGTTCAAACGAAATTTCTTACCTGAAGCGTCCCGTTCGCCGTGACGAATCCGCTTTCTTTTGCAACTTCCAGAAGCTCCTCCAGCTCTTCGCTGCTGTCGTCGCCGATAAAAGCACAATCGTGAAGGTGCTTGTGGCCACGAATTATCGTCAAGGAAGCGCCGGGCCATCTATCGTACAGTTAATTGGTTTACTCCCTAATTAAACTGATCGACATGAAATGAAACTTTTAAAAGCCCTATCTATTATTGCTAATAAAAAAGGAATATCGCATCCGTGCAATGTGTAATCGCAGAAGTTAACATTTTTTATTCCCAAATAAATTTAATATTTAATCAGCCCGATTACGTGACTTTACCTGACGCAAGTGGACACTGTAACGCTGCTGCCGCGTAAAAGATAAAAGCCCCAATACTCCTTCATATCGTCCTCCAAAATCAGGTGTCTCGTCATGGAGACGGGAAGGACCTCGTTCTCCACTTTCGGTTCGTCGTTCATCAAATAAGCATTAAAAGTGGCATTAACTTTTATCAGCTGACTCTGCGGAGAAACGTTTCTTTTCTGAATGCTTCGTATTACTCTGGAACGTGCTCCACGAACCGCTCCACGAACCGCTGGCGAAAATAGAAAATTGTCGAGATAACGCGGAAATGAACATACCTGGCACCAAGTCGTAGAGACTTTTGCGTCGATAAGCCTCTGATCGGAGGCAGTTAAAGGGTACAGTTGTTCGGAATAAACCCGATATCTCAAGTACATTGGCCCCGCCACCAACACCGCGGGGAGAAATATTCCAAGTAAACATAATCGTAATAGTCTCAGTGGCACTTTGTACTGAGATCTACGTGGCTGCCAATCCCTTGGCCGAGGATCGTCTTCTGGGTATCGCGAGGGTCTCTTGAAGATCCTTTGCTCCGTATCGCTGTTCAAATCTATTCGCAAAACACCAGTAGTTACATACATACATCATTCGAAGGATCCCTTCATTTTGATAAAAGATTAATCGCGTGAATTATGTTACGTTCACGGGCGAACATGTAACTAGTTTGCAGACGAAGTATCTTCATTGCTTTACACGAGCATCGGAATAAGTAAGACGTTTCCCTTGCTTTGTCGCAGTTACTCACGAGTTATGTTATTTTCATAACGCTGCACGCAGATACGTACAATATATGGAGGGCTCAGAAGCCACTCTGTGCGAGTCCAACTTGCTCTTTATTGTGAAAACTTTCAGTGGATAAATCAACCGAGTCGCTGTACCAACACTGTCCATTTTTTCCAAGTAATTTGTACAAACCTTGTTTATCTCGGTTCGAATGCTAATGGACTTGCACTGATTGGCTTCCGAGCCCCCCGTATGCCGCATGCATTTTTAACGACAGACTTTGCTCGACAGAAAAATTTCCAACAGTTCGATCAGATCGCTCTCATCGTCAGTGACACGTGAGCCGAATGATCGTGCCGGTTCATTTCGCTTCTAAATCAAATCTAAATCAAATCTTGCGTTACCGATTTTCCACCGATAAGTTCGTGCCAATGTTTCATCTTCGTCGCGTCGACGCGAGAATATAATGAAACGCGTTACACGCGCCGAGGATAAAGCAGTGGAAAAACGATGGAATCAATAAAGTAACGATCGTAAAGCTGCGATCATTTTCTGGGGCTGAGACTGTCGTTTTCCTTATCGTTAGTATGCCACGTGCAACGAGAGCGGTCCGTCCGAATTTCAACAGCTATCTTATTGACGCTGTCTGCAGCAACAAAGTATTTACGTATGTGCTGAGATACGTTCGCGATAAACACTAATCAATGATGACAAATATTCATATCGCATGACGACTTGTAACGTTTACTCGATCGAATGATTTTAATCGACGAATTCGCATTACGGGCACCCTTTTTAAATTGACCCCACGCGCGCGCGCGCGCGCGCGCGTCTGTGAATGAAAATGTTGTTAAAAACAGAAAGGGGCAGGGGACCAAACGACGGGAAATTTATCGAGGCGCTGGAGGAAAGATTATTCCGATGATGTAACGGAACGTAATTGATCGGATCGATCAATTGGAAAGGCAGCTAAATAAATGAAAGTTTTAAACACTCGGCCGAACGCAGTCATCGAACTTAATTCCCTACAAGTATAAATCTAATATATCTATATGTACATCAAGGGGCCATTGGCTTTATCGTTCACCTTTGTACCTAATAGAAGCGATAACCCGTACGCCGGGTATCGTTACGGCACAAGTTATTGTTTTCTCAACTATTATTCATGCACTGTCAATATACGCAAAGATGCATGTATAAACAGTGTCACAAAGGAAACAAGAATGCACATTATTATTAATCGCGCCACTGAATAACGGCTCTCTGTGCTGATCCAATTTAATCTCTCAGTACGCCTCATTTTTTATTTTGTTTTTTATGTGAAATATATTGCCCGGCAGTTGCACAAAAAATATATCGAGTCGTTTACGCGACGAATAGAAATGAAGCAAAACGATGCGTTCATTTGTTTTACGAGCGAGTAAATGGACCACGGTTTGCCAGCGACAGAGAAAAATGCCGTATTGGTACTGTCTGTAAGAAATACTAAAACAAAAGAAATACGTTCGATAAAATCAGAATTATCAGACCGTACGCGTTTCACTGAACGATAAGGCGCGGCATAATAAAGCGCATTTTATTTACAATGTTCGTATTGTTTTAATCGTCTCGTTTATGTGCATTACACGCGCTTAGAAACGCCAGGACGATTGCATAGGAGCGCCAAAAGATTGAGTTTTAAAAATAAAATTTACTCTATCGCGGTGGGAGGGGCGATTGTGTATGGCTGCAGTAACGATTAAGCGAGTTACAATAAAGAAGAATATGTACGATTAAAATAGTGTTTACGGTGTACATCTATGTACACATAGTACTATGTACACGTATACATATTCCATTTCAAAAGGGATCATATTTTCCACGCTACTTAGGGCGGGCTTGAGTAAATACTGTCGTTGCATAATTAGTTAATTCGCCTATCAATGCTAATACAATGTTAATGGGACTCGTTTAAAGCTCCGCTACACGATTTCACGCAGTACGATGCGTCTTGCTATGTGTATGCGAGACACGTACGTAGTAGACACGCGCGCATCTCAATTCTCCACGTGGCCTAAGAAAAAGGTGAAAAGTCAAAATACCGTCACAGCAGATTCGGTAGTTGAACTGCGCAGTATACCTTGGCATGAATATATATTAAATTTCCCAGGGAATAAACAATTCACATTGCATACGCGTGTAAACGATTTGTTCGGACGAACCGTGACATATTTATACCAGTCAAGCGAGTTTCTAACAACGCCTACGTACTATGCATATTGCATTGCATTTTCAAGAACGATTGTCAAAATGTGTAAACGAAACGAACCATTACCAAGAATATCTATTTTTAATGACGTTGTTGACATTCTTCTCGTGGATCCGCGGCATAGAATACACTTAAGATCCCTATTTTGCACACGTGGATTGCGTTAGAAACAATAAACGCGCACAACTTAATATACAATCGTATGTACGTTTGAATGAATTAGTGACAGAACGTATCTATGTAAAATTCAATTGGAATTATCTGTATTAATTTAATACAATTTATAAGGACAACGTAAGTAATGTTTTCGATCGAACAATTAGTTTCAACTTTCCTTCCAATAGATAGTTAATAAGTATACGGTTTATCACATAAAACAGTTGATCATATTATTTGATCGTCAAGTTATATAAATACACGACGCGTATCGTTCGCCGTCAACAGATCGACTGAATCAGAGAAGGAATATGTCACGCTTTGTATCAGTGCCTTATCAACTTTTACTGTGCCCGGGATAAGCTACGATCTATGCTTGTGTTTGCACAAAAATCTTGCTACTACTGTTATCCGGCTTTGCCATCAAAATATTAATGTTATCTCTTCAAGTGTGGCAAACATTACTTATACAGCATAGAATCCGCATATTTCTATCCTTTCTTCCCAGCTAATAATAAATCGTAAAACGTTAATACAACACTGTTTCGTTCTATTTGAGAAACGGTATTGTAGAATTATTTACTTACGCAACGCAAGAAATATAATATGGTTTTTTATTTCAAAAGAAAAAAAATGTATTCATGTAATGTACATTTTATACACAATTCTGCGCACTAGAAGAGTGATATAAAATTTTTACTATTACTTGCATGTTGTACTGTAACATCATTAATTGCTCATTACTTCCTGTGAGAATCGGGCCGTCTGCTTCCTTCCTCCCTTAATTTCTGCGTCTTCTCTCCCCTTCGTCGTTTGTTCAATGGATTTCGAGGGTCATAGATTTCGAACCAATCATCGTCTTTTGTACTCGCGTCTTTGGCAAGAATAGGTGCTTTCTCTTCGCACTGTAATGTATGCACCATCCACGATTCATCACTTGGATCGAAATCATCATCCTTTTTATCTTCTGTTCTTGGCGGACTGGGCGATCTTTCTCCTACAGTTTCCTTAGCGTTATGAAGTTTGGATTTAAATTTATTAAGTAATTCCATCGTAAAGTCCTCCCGACTTTTACCTTTCTTCGGAATTTTGGACTTTGCTTCTTTATACTTAACTTGTGTTTCAATGTACTGTTTCATAATTTCCGTTTTCTTCTCCTTCTTCCCCTCTTGTTCCTGTTGAATTTTCTTGTCAGCTTCTTTCGCTTTCTTCTCATTTTGTACACCACGTTTTAAATCTCGTATTTCCTTCCTTATTTCTTCCCTATATAACAATCGATTATGAATGCTTAATATAACGCTGTGAATAGTACTCTAACAAAATACGTACGCTTTTCTTTTACGCTCGTCGTCCTTATCTTTTCCCAGATAATACTCGTCTTCCTTTCTATCATCTTCGTCTGCGTTTATTTTACAACTCTCCGCTTTCGTACCTTCTTTTTTCGTGTCCTGTAATTTATTTTTTATTCTTTGCTTCATTGCCCTAAAAATACAATACTCTATATAGAAAAGTGTTACTTAAAACAACCACGACAATTTATATACTTCTTATGACTGAAGAAATTTACTCTTTCTCTCTTTTTATAGATTCTAGTTCTTCCGGAGTTCTGTCGTCATCCTCACTTTCCCAATCGCTATTACGATCTTCCTGCTTCTTTTTACTCGGCGGTCCAGCTGGTTCAACAGCTAATTGTGTACTTAATTTTGGATCAGTTAAGTGGTCGTGGGCAGATTTGCCTTTGCCGCTGAATTGTTTGTTTAATATCACAGATTCCTCCTCATCTTCCTCTGCTTCTTCGCCAAATGATAAAAGACTAAAATTCCTGGAATAGAATAATATGTTAGAAACGGGGGGGATTATTAACAAAAGTAAATGCTACAAACTATATTTCTTCATCTTACTTCACTCCTGTCTTTTTATTTTGTCTAACCTCCTTTGTTTCGTCACTTTTCTTCGTTGTCACCCTTGGAACAATATCAACGAATGGATTGTTCAATATTTCTGTTTTTAATATTTTCGGTGGATAAAGCGGTCTATCGTCCTAGAAATACGTATAATGTACAAGAAATGAAATCATTATTATTTCATTCTTTTTCACCGATAAGTACATTTTAACGTGTAAAAATGTACCTCATCTACGAGCGCTTCCTCCAGTTTCAACATATTATACACAGTTTCACCAGTAACTTTACCAAAAATCGTATGCTTGTTTTGCAATTCTGGTGTAGATCCGAGAGTAAAAAAAAACTGCGCTGCATTATCATCCTTATCTGCGTTGGCCATGGCAAGTAAACCTCTCCGGCAAAAACGTAATCTTGTATGAAATTCATCCTATCGAATATACATCTGCGGGTTACTTTTTTTAATAAATAGGGAAAGGCTATCGATCATTATGTGTAAGCTCACTTTGAACGGTGCTCCGTATATGCTTTCTCCGCCATCTCCGGTACCTGTTGGATCGCCGCCTTGCGCTATGAACCCTTTAATAATTCTATGGAATATGGTATTGTCATAATATCCTTCCATACACAATTGTATGAAGTTTCTGCATGCTTTTGGCGCTTCTTTCGTCCATAACTCCAAATCAATATCACCTACGGTTGTTTTCATCATCACCTATTTATAACAAACACATCGTTGTAGATTAGGAAACTACAGATTTGAGATCGTTTATAATAACGCATCGTATGTGCGAGAATAGACTTAACATCTTAATATGAAATGACTACGACGTAAACATTGTTTGAGGTTATGGTATTCAAAACTAATTCATTGAAATAAATGAATACTTACTTTGCCCGTAGTGGGTGGCTCTTGTATGTAGATATTACTCATATTTCCTAATATTCTTTAACGAAAGCAACGATTTATTAGAAGAAAATCTTCATATCAGATGCCTAACACTTCTGACGCAAGTCGAGCCTTCTTACTTGTCATATATCGAATGATGTAATCGATTTGGTCGGATCGACCAAATTCAAAAAAATGACCCTGGAATAATCTGTAATTGTAAAGAGATTTTGGAATTAATAAATCAAATACTTGTCATTTAAAACCATGCTTTTCAGCTTTTAATATACAGAAATTAATGTTTTAAGACGAAACATTGTAATATTCACGAATTTGCAAGGCAATGGAAGTCCGATGTTTGACACATTTATTTGTTTCAAAAATATTAATTAAAAATGAATGCTTCCTTATATTCTGAAAATTTTTCTAATACTTCAAACATTACTATTTAATTTATATACTATTCTGAAGAAATATATTACTATTGAAGTATTGACCAAACATTCTGCATAGTTTCAATGCATTGTATCATACATTCAACAGTGTCCTTTGTTCCTTTTCTAAATCAACTCATTTGTTTTAAATAAATTTGTTCAAATGAAAGATGGACAAGCACACGGTAAATGTAAATCGTTCAAGTAATTTAAATACAATCAATTTCACATTTGATAACTTACTATACAATGAAATGGAATTGTGTTTAAATCGTTTCGATCTCAAAGAGTTTCCCATTGACTGGGAACGGAATATTTTAAAATTATTACCAAAGAAATATAGAAGAAAATATTATTCCTTAATCGAACTAATGTTGAGGGAAACCAAAGACATATATTGGAAAGATATAAGAAACTTTCTGAGCAACATTGTACTGTTAAACCCAAACATAGGGGAAGACTATTTTTCTGTCACACCTCCTGTAAACTATAGACTTATAAACGGAAGAAAAGCTTGTAGGCATACTAGATTTTTGAAATGTAGAAAATCGTTAGAGAAGAAATATTTTCTATCTCTAGAACCGATTAAAATGATTATAAATGAAGCCCAAACTAATCTTCCTGTAATAATCTGCAATTTTGAATGTTATCGTGAATTTGGGCCTATATTATTAACAGATTTCGAAAATATGATCATGGATGATGTCAAGAAAGGATCAGTAGCAATTGCAAATCGATTTTACACTAGGATATCAAGGGGAATAGCAGAATCTAAGATTTTCATAGATATCGATTGCAAAAAAGTGCGAAGTATTATGAAATGTACAACGCATGCTTTTGTACAACAGATTTTAAATGTTATGATAAAATCCATTGATCATATGCTAAATCTTTTAGGCGATGGACATCACTTTCCGCAAATAATTTTTCATCTTATTCTGCTAGATGGTCAATTAGTTGTCAGTCCCACTGTTAAAGAAACGTACACTGTGTATCGTGGCATAATCGAAAGAATAAGTGCAATTGCGCAAAATTTGATACCATTAGAAGAATTGCTTAATATAAAATCAAATGTGAAGTATATTAAAGTAGCATTACCTGATTGGTACATTAAAGAATCCACCGACAGATTGCTAGCCATATTGGACGACTTATTTAATTCTATGAATAAGCATGTAGCGAATCTTACTGCAGAATTTTATCCTGTTTGTGCACTCAATGTAAAGGATCAAATACTCTCGTTAACGGCAGGGAAAATAGATTTCGATTCGTACCTGAAAAACATACAGAATTATAATACATATTTAGCAAAAGCCAATGCAATGGTATCAAATACATATCACACAATAGGGAAATTAGAACAATATGAAGGGAGAGAAGCTATAAAAAAAGAATCGCTTAATATTATAAATGCTTTATTAAATAAACTCGTTAAATACCACCGAGAACACAATGGATCTATTTGTTCGGCATTTGAAGAGTTAAAAACAAAAGCATTAAATGTACCAAGAGAACCAAAATCTTTAATTGAGTTAACTGATTATATCTCGCACGTATTGCAAGGGGTAATCAAAGAATTAGAGGAACAAATTCAGAAATCCATACATATGATAACATTGTTATCAGAAGTAACACTTTTGTCGGACGATCATATTCAGTTAAACATAAAAACAATTAACTGGCTAAATGAAATTGAACCAATATTTAAGGAGAGCAATATACTGTCTGAGGCAATGAAAAATGAGTTAGAGGATGATATGCAAACGAGAATAAATAAGTTGAACGTCGAAGTAGAGATTATTGTTCCCCAGCTCAATGTTTTAGACGATATGGACGATATAAATAATACTGAAGAATATGTTACATATTTTAAAGGTCTTCTTAAGCAAGCGAATCAAATATATAACGAAATGCTGCAGATCAATGAAGAAGAAAACCTATTTAAGTTTCCTGAGTCCGAATTTCCTATTGTAATCGAAATACACGAATTGATCACATCATTTTATGATCTCCTTTATATCGTTTATCAGTGGCAGAAAGATCACTCTGTATGGCTAGATGGCCCCTTTGAATGGTTAGATGCTGCTGCTATAGAAAGAAGAACATTGAATTGCTTGGAAAAAATTACTGCAATGAGCAAAACATTCAAAATAAAAATTAAGATGGATGTTAGTGCAAATAAATGTTTCAAATTTACTGGAATCGCAGATGATCCAGACCCATTGCAGCAACCTGCGCCACTGAAACTATGCTGGCAAGCGTTAACTGAAATAAATGATTTTAAAAAATATTTACCTCTAGTGATATGTATGTGTAATCCGTCTCTGAAGAAGCGACATTGGATAGAAATGTCTTCGATCCGCAATTTTGATCTTACACCGAATGCTGGAACAAGTTTAAGAAAAATTATAGCACTTGATCTAATGGATGATATTGATAAATATGAAGCTATTAGTATTGGTGCTAATAGAGAATTAGAAGTGGAAGAAAAGTTATTGAAAATGATCAAAAAATGGGATAACATCTCATTTGGAATAAATTTTGAGAAAAATACTGGGCTTAATGTATTTTCAAATATAAACGATATAGAATTGTTACTTGAAAATCATCTTACAAAAATTGAAGAAATGAAGACATCAAATTTTGTGAAGCAAATAATTTCGACAGTAACAAATTTTTTCATATCTCTTACCAGAATTCGGGAAATTACTAATCAATGGTATTGTGTACAATCATTGATGCATTCCCTCAAATCCACGTTCTGCTACCCTAACATAGAAGTACATTTATCCGAGGAATCTGCTTCGTATAAAGAAGTCGGGGCACTTTTGAAAAATATTCAGAACAAACTCTCTGAAACTCCCACATTTACGAATATCGATGATATGAAAATTCTGAAGTCTTTGAACCATATTATTGGAAAGGTTGAACATATAAAGCAAAAAGTAAAAGATTATATAGAAATTAAAAAGCGATGTTTTCCAAGGTTCTGCTTTCTTTCTGATAAGGAAATCCAAGAAATATTATATCAATCTTTCAATTTATATAACTTACATTCTCTTGTACAAAAATGTTTCGAGGGTATACGAAAGATAAAGATTAATCAAGAGAAATGTATTTGTTCTATTACTGGTGATTATGGTGAGGAAGTAAATTTAGAAAAATTCATTTCGTTTAATGCTCAGGACAATCGTGAAGAAGCATGGTTGATACATCTTGAAAAACAAGTAAAGACTGCAATGAAGAAAAATATTCTCGAATGTAGCAGGATATTTGGTGAAACATTCGTATACAATAATATTCTACATTTCCCAAGCATGATAATAGTTTGTGTTTTTCAACTTTACTGGACCGCCGAAGTACACAAGTGTTTTACACCGCTCGATTTTCAAGCAATAAATATTTTACATTTAAAGTATATTGAACACTTGAATAATTTAATTAGTGATTTGAAAAAATATTCGACAAAAAGATCGAGAAATTTATTAACGTCCTTAATTACCATAGTAATTCATCAAAAAGATGTCATCAGACTATTATTAGAGGAGAATATTATCAAGCCCACAGACTTTGAATGGATTGCACAGTTGCGATATTACCTGGTAGATGATGATGTGAGCATATCAATGTTTCAGACATCTATCAAATATGGATACGAATATAGTTACTGCAAGCAGGGTATAATTAATACTCTCTTAACAGATAGATGTTATCACACTCTTATGCAAGCATATAACTATCATTTCTATGGAGCTGTCGTGGGAGGACCTGCAACAGGAAAATCGGAGACCATTAAAAGTTTGGCAAAGGCTATTGCAATACAATTTCGTGTTTTTAATTGTGCTGTTATATTATCCTACAACTTTTTGTCTCAAATTTTTAAAGGATTCATATCCTGCGGATCGTGGGTTTGCTTTGAAAATTTTGAAAAATTACAAATCGATCTTGTAGCAACGATAACTCAAACGCTTACTACCATTTTCCAAGCTGTAGCAAAAAACTCAAAGATAATAATGTTCGAAGGCTCCTCCTTAAAAGTAAATCCCTTTGGACATATTTGCGTTGTCAGCGAATTGGGCTTATATAAATATTCCGATTTACCTGATAACTTGAAGGGATTATTTAGGACTACGTCTATGTTAGTGCCGGATACAAAGAAAATCGCGGAAGTAGAACTTTTTGCTGGTGGCCTATGTAACGCAAACTTCCTGGCAACAAAATTAATTACTTTTTACAGAATATTGTCCCAACAATTGTGGTGTGAATTATGCAACACTTTCAATTTATACTCTGTCAAAGCAATCGTCAAGGCCATAATTTATTTAAAGAGAAGTTTTCCAGATGAACATGAAAGTCCATTACTCTTACGTGCATTAATTGATATTAATCTTCCTAAACTTTGTGAGTCAGATGTATATATATTTAAGAATATAGTAGCAGATATGTTTCCAGATGTTTGCCTATTGCCTCCCAACTATGCAACATTTTTAGAGACTCTTACAACAACATGCGAATCTAGATCTATCCACATCCATGAAGTTTTAAAACTTAAAATCATACAAGCATTTGAACTAATGCACATTTACCAATCATTGATTCTTATCGGCGATCCTTTAGTAGGAAAAACAGAAATTTTGAATATTCTTCGAACAGTTTTACTGTCCTTGTATGAAAAAGGTAGTGAATGTGGAGCACGTATAGAATTAGAAACTGTAGTTCCGAGTGCAATTGATATGAACCACATGTTTGGTCAAATTGATAAAAAGTCTAATGCTTGGAAAGATGGTATATGTTCCAAATTATTTAGTTCCTTCTCTGACGATGATAGCTTACATAAACGATGGATAGTATTTGATGGACCTATGAATAATGCAATAATTGAAAATTTGTTTACAGTGTCCGGTACAAACTATGCTCTGCAATTGACCTCTGGTGAAAAAATTAATATTGCAAGTTCAGTGTCTATTATCTATGAAACGATGAATATAACAAATGTTTCTCCTGCTAATCTATTGAATTGTGGAATTCTTTATATCGAATCAAATTCCATACATTGGAGGCCATATGTTAAAACGCACTTTTCTAAACATCATATTTACGAGGAACATGAAGAAACATTGTGTCTGCTCTTTGATTGGGCACTTGATCCTTGCTTGAAATTCCTACAAAAATATTGCACTGTTACTACAAGTGTTGGACGATTACATTATGTAATGTCAACATTAAATTTGTTTGAAATGTATTTAGAAGACACTGAGGTGGGCAGTACTGAAGAAAAGGGGAAAAGAAACCATTTTTTCATATGGTTACAAGTTGCACTTCTAATGGCTGTAATATGGGGCTTTGGAGGAAATTTAGATTTGGATTCTCATACTAAATTTAACTCCTTTTGCATATCACTCTGGAGTGGGACAAACATAGAGTATTCAAAACCAAAAGCAATAAAATCCATTGATATAAGTCTACCTCACGAAGGCTTAATACAAGATAATTTTTATATTTTCAAAGGTATTGGAAATTGGAAATATTGGGGAACGGTTGATGTGTTAAAGAATGAACAAATTTTAGAAATACCTGATTGCAATGAAATCTTCGTCCCAACGGTTCATACGATGAAATATAATCACATGCTTCTGAAGCATATAAAATATAAAAAACCTTTTATCCTCTGTGGAGAAACAACGATTGGAAAAACATTTCTCATGAAAAATTTCTTGAAAAATAAATTGCCAGAAGGAATGTGTTTCAACTCGTTCAGTTTTTTGTCTTTGAAAACAGTTTGTGAAACACAACAGTTCTTACTGTCAAAATTGACCAAAATAAAAAGAAGACACTACGGTTCACCATCGGGTCAACTCTGTGTTAATTTTATAGATGACTTTAGTGTAGAAAGGTATGAATATACGACAGAACTAGACGCTATTTTAGAGCTTCTTCGCCAATATCACAGTTATGGATACTTGTACGATATTAATGAACCTGAAAAGGTATTCATTCAAGATATCATGTTTTTACTTTCAATTGCAGGAAAATCTACAATTAATATATGTCCTAGAGTTTTAAGACACTTTCATTTATATACTATGTATGCACCTGCTACAGATACTGTATTTCGGATAGTTTCAAATGTGCTTTTCGATAATTTAAAAAAGAATTCCTTCGCGGCAGATGTGTTAAGCACTGTAACAAGTATATCTAATGCTACAATTGATATTTATAATTCTACATTTAAAACTTTACGACCAATACCTGCTAAATATCAGTACCAATTTAGTCTACGCGATATAACTAAAGTCATTGATGGATGTATTCTTCTTCAGAAGGAATCAGTGGAAACGAAAGTTACTTTCATTCGCCTCTGGACTCACGAAGTATGGCGTGTTTTTGGTGATCGTATTTTGGATAACGATGACAAAGAATGGCTCTTTCTGCAAAGTAAAGAAATTATCAAACGTCATTTTAAAGATTCATTTGAAACAGCTTTCGACTACTTGCCAAAGTATGAGAACAATGAAACTACAAAAGAAAGTTTTAACAATTTGATGTTCGGCAATTTTATGAATCTACAAGGTAATAACAATAAACGATATGAAGAAATAAACGCTATAGAGAAATTGAGGAATAAAATTCACTTCTATTTAACTGAATATAATAATGATAATACCAATAATATTAAAAAACGTATTGATATCGTGGTGTCACGGTATGTGTTAGAATGTTTGATTAAAATTTCAAGAATATTAGCTATTCCACGTGCACATTTGTTAATGATTTCTTGCATAGGATTTGGTAGAAAGTCCTTAGCAACTCTTGCTGCTTATATGCAACAGCAGGAACTATTTGAACCGTCCGTATATTCTTACTATAACTCATTGATTTGGAGGAAAGACTTGAAAACGGTTTTACAAAAATGTGGCGCATTCAGGCAAAATGTTGCATTTTTTTTAAAAGATAAGCAAGAAAAATTTAATTTCCTGGATGATATCACTTGCTTCTTAGCTACTGGAGAAATACCTGGCTTATTTTCTACCGAAGAAGAATGTGATATCATTAAAATAGTACGTTTACACTCGCAGGATGGTAACCAAAACACAGAGATAAATAATCGTGCTGTGTTCAATTATTTTCTAGAGCAATGTAAAAATATGCTGCATATTATAATTTGTTTTAATACAACAAACAAAGAAGTCAGAGTACACTTGCAAAAATACCCAGAATTAATGAAATACTGCACAATAAATTGGTACGAAATGTGGCCATTGGATACATTCACGCAAATAGGTCTAAAATATATCCAAGATATTAATGCTAAAGAAGAATTAAAGGTGAATGTAATAAAGAGTTTCGTAAACTTACATACCAACGCTCAAGAGGTTTGCATCGTGTATTGGAAAGAAACCGGCCGTAAAATTCACGTTACACTGTCTGCATTTTTGCATGCAATGGAACTGTATGTTCATCTAATGTCTGAAAAGCAAAAAAGCGTGCTCACAATGAGGAATAAATATTTACTAGGATTAGAGAAATTGGAATTAGCTGCCCAGCAAGTGGAAAAAATGAAGGCAACATTAACAATGCTGAAACCACAGTTAGAATCATCCGCTGAAAAAACTGTAATAACTATGAGGGAAGTGGAAAGTGAGAATATCAGCGTAGAAAAAGCGACTGTTCTCGTGCAACAAGAAGAAGAAATAGCGAACGAAAAAGCGGAGATAGCTGGAAAATTAAGTGCAGAATGCGAAGGTGATCTCGCTGTAGCGATTCCAATACTCGAAGATGCTATCGCAGCGTTAAATACATTAAAGCCTACAGATATTACACTAGTCAAAGCCATGAAGAATCCTCCAGATACTGTTAAATTAGTAATGGCGGCAATATGTGTTATGCTTGAGGTTCCTCCTGATAAAGCTATTGATTCAACGACCGGTAAAAAGTACATAGATTATTGGAGTGCAAGTAAACGTATTTTAAGCGACATGAACTTTTTACAAATATTAAAAGACTACGATAAGGATAACATCCCTTCTAACATTATACAGATTATTAAAAAAACATACATAGCCGATAAGACGTTTAAACCACAAATTGTAGCTAAAGCATCAAGTGCAGCAGAGGGTCTTTGTAAATGGGTACGTGCAATGGTATCCTATAACGAAGTAGCTAACTCGGTTGCACCTAAGAAGAGAAAATGGTTTATCGCCCTGGAAGAATGCAATGAAGCCGAAGCGTTCCTAAATGAAAAGCGCAAAACGTTATCTGCATTAAATGCAAAGCTTGCTGCCTTGAATGACAGCCTCCAGAAAACGCTCGAGCAAAAATTAAAATTAGAAATAGATGTAGAAGACTGTACAAATAAACTTCGTAGAGCAGAAACTTTAATGGCAAGTTTAGGAGGGGAGAAATATCGGTGGATGCATGTTGCACAAAATCTTAAAACAAATTATGATAATCTCGTGGGAGATATGGTACTGACATGCGGAATAATAAGTTATTTGTCACCATATAATATTATATTTCGTAATCAAATTGTACACCATTGGAAGCAATACTTAGAAGAATTAGAAATACCACACAGTGCAGATTATAATTTTACAAATGTACTTGAGGATGTAAATGAAATTAGCTATTGGCATATTTCCGATTCACAGAGAATTAATTTTCCAATTGAAAATGCTCTCATTACGAAGAACTCCAAGCTATGGCCGTTATTTATTGATCCAGACAAACAAGCAAATCAATGGATCAATATAATAGAGAGGAAAAACAATCTAAAAGCTATTAAGGTAACTGATCCTGATCATATGGCTATTATTCTATACAATGCCGAAAATGGGATTCCTACATTAATAGAAAACATAGGTGAAGAATTGGAAATACTACTGAATCCTTTTCTACTAAAAAAAGTTTATAATCAGGATGGATGTTCATACTTGGATACTGGCTGTGATATGATAAAATATTCATCCGATTTTCGATTGTATGTTACAACAAGATTGAATAATCCCCGGTTTTCCTGTGAAATATTTAGCAAGTTAACAATAATTGATGTTTCTATACCAAATGAAGCTATTCAATCTACACTTTTGGACTTTATTATTTCCAAAGAAAAGCCAGAGGTTCAAGAAAAATTAGAAGCTTTGCTTATAGAAGATACTACGAATAAAACTATGCTAAAGAAACAAGAAGGCATCATTTTAAATATCTTATCTTCATCAACTGCAAACATACTTGAAGATGAGTGTGCCTTAAAAAGTTTAGATTCGTCAAAAAGCTGTCTCGTAGACATTACTAAAAAACAAGAATTGGCCAAAACAATGTCTTTTGAAATAAATAAATTTCGAAATGTTTATACACAGTTTGTTCAGTACTGCGCTGATCTCTTCAATACATTAACGCTTTTGTCGAATGTAAATCATATGTACTGCTTCTCTTTTTCGTGGTTTATGCAATTGTACAGAAAGTCAATTGAAACTTCAAATAGAAGCGTTATTCTTGAAAAACGCTTAAAATTCTTAAAATCTTCGTTTACTCGAAGTCTGTATTCAAGCATTTGTAGATCTTTATCAGAAACACATAAGGTATCGTATTCCTTCTTGTTGTGTACTAAAATATTATTGGACGACCAACAAACGACTGAAGAGGAAATTAAATATTTCATAACAACAAATTTGAACCGTTCAAATGGAATACCAGATTGTACATTCAGCTGGCTTCCACAAGATATTTGGATAAACATATACGATCTCGGTAAAACAATTCCTATCTTTTCTGATCTCACAGATAGTTTCTGTTGCAATGATAGAGCATGGGAAGAATATTATAATTCTGAATCACTTGAGCATCATTTGATGCCAGAACCATGGATTAACACATTATCATTATTTCAGAAACTTATACTTGTGAAGATATTGCGTCCCGATAAAGTTATAATTGAAATTATGCAAATGATAGAAAAGCTATTAGGATGTACACATAGTCACTCTCCTCAATTTAAAGTATCCGAATCATACATAGAATCTAATTGTCTGACACCGCTTCTATTTATCTTGCCTGCTTCCCTAACACCTTTATCCTTTATTACCGCTTATGCAAAAGTTAGGGGCTGTTTATCAAAATTTGTATCTTTATCCATGAGCAAAGGTAGAGAAGAAAGTGCAGAATATTTAATACAGAAGGCTCAGGCTGAGGGGAGTTGGATATTTATACAAAATTGTCATTTGGTACCTCATTGGATGACAGAGCTCGAGAGAATATGCGAAAATTTTAGCACATCTAATGTGTCTCTAAATTTTCGTTTATGGTTGTCCAGTTATCCGATTGAGGCATTTCCAATTAGCATCTTGCAGAACAGCATAAAAATAATTCACGATTATCCTTTGAACATTAAAGATGCATTGCTGGATATTTATAGATCTGAACCTGTAGCGAATAAAGACTTCTTGGAAGGCTGTCCTGGAAAAGATAAAACATTCTTAAAACTTCTTTTCAGTATATGCCTCTTTCACACAGTTATAAAAGAAAGATACAGCTTTGGTATTCAAGGATGGAATACACCATATAAATTTGATCACAGCGATCTTCAAATATCTATTATGCAATTACAAAATTTCATAAATAATACAGATTGCGTGCCTTTTAATACTCTCCGATATCTCATTGTAGAATGTAATTATGGAGGAAATATTCACGATAAATTCGATAGCATGCGTTTGAAGTACCTTTTAGATGATTATTGTAATCCTAACATAATTGCACCCCATCGAGGGAGCTGTTCAAATAGTATAGAAGGATTGATACCGCAAAGGTGCGAATATTATCATACAGTTGAACATATTAAAGAAATTTTGGTAGACTTCTCATCTCGATTGTTTGGTTCTGACAGGAGCTGTGTTATTACTCGAAACACAGCAGTAGGTTCAGCAGTTTTATCATCTCTCTCTTGTATGATCTATCCAAACCCTGTAAGTGATCACAAATTGCATTACGAGAAAATATTAATTTTCATTGACAACATTAATGAGCAATTATGTAATACAACTAAAATTAATCAGACCCAAGATGAATGTACTTCTATGTTGGAAGAACCTTTGTGGAGAGTTCTTCTTTGTGAAGTTAAATCGTTGAACCATATTTTGGTAATCATATCTGAATCATTCAGTAACTTGAAAGCTGCATTGAATGGTAGTCTGCCATTCACGGATTCCTTAAAACAGTTTGCAGAAGAAATATATAAAAGCGAAGTGCCACATGTTTGGACAAAGGCTCAAGACCATATTATTACGACATACTTATCGTATTACATTGATAATCTAGAAAAACGTGCAAGCTTCATTAATAATTGGATACATGAAGGATACCCTAAAATTGTTTGGTTCGATAGATTATTCCATTACAAAATGTTCTTTTCTGCGATTTCATTAATATTTTCGAAGAAACACAATTTACCTGTTGAAGAAATTATTTTCGACTTTGAAGTTACGATAGAAGATGCAACAGTTAATACGAAGCCAATTGATGGATATTTGATTTGTGGATTGAAATTATGCGGTGCTTGTTGGGATTTTGAAAGAAAGATGTTAACTGAAAATTGTACAAACGAAACGTGGATAAATATGCCGCCGATACAACTTAGTTATTCACAAAACAAGAAAAATACAGACGAAGTTTACGATTGTCCTATCTACGTTGCTGCCGTTCGACAAGTCGACGATGAAGATATGAAATTTTCTTCGAAAAGTTATATACTTAGTGTACCTTTAAAAACTGATGTACCGCGAACGCATTGGATAAAGTGTGGCACAGCTTTATTTTGTCATGTACCGTATTAAATAAATAATAAATACGAAACAATTTTCATATCCAAACTTTTTTGCACCTTCTATAAATAGCAATATATAACAAAGAATGTACAATACAACAATCAAATTGAACAGTACAACAGTTCAGTTGATATAGTCACAAAAAAAGTATTAGAAAAAACTGAAATATACAGAGATTGAGAGATGCGTTCATTCAAACATTTCGCGGATTCATTCGCTGCGTCCATATCCGGTTCAGTTCCATATAAATGGAAGGAATGACAGGTAAATTGAAGAAATTGACGTAAAGTTGAATTGGTGAACAAAGGAAATTATTGTAAGAGTTTCATTTAAAGCTAAAATAGCAGACGCAAGCTACAATATACATCGTGAGTGATTTGATATTTGTTTTCGATGGCGAACCACGATGAGTTGGTCTCGCAATTTATAGATACAACTGGGGTTGAACTTGAGGAAGCACGATTTTATCTTGAGTTATCTAATTGGCAGCTAGGGGTGAGACAGCATATTTATTACACTTGTTTTCTAACCTTTGCCACGATAGGTTTTGACTAATAATCGTTGCAATTAATATTCTCCTATTGGTGTAACTTCACCGCTATAGTTTCATAACCTTAAGTTAAATGAATTTTGTTATCATTACATGTATTTTCATCCAGCAATTACATTAATATTTCGACGTGGTTTACATCTGTTATTGTGGTAGCAAAAGTTTGCCCAGGTGAGAAATATTTCGCGATACATAAAAACGCATATTCGCAATACTACGATGGCGTTAAAGTATGCTGGATGATTAATTTTAGCAATGTTATCAATGCCAATGCAATACAGATAAAAATAAGATTATTAATTGCCATCCAAATAATTAATTTAATGTTGACTACTTTGTAATATAAAATTACGAATTTTTCGAGTTCTGTTAATCATTTAATATATTTGACAGGTTGCCCTTGATACATTTTATTATCCTGTTGCTTCGGGATCAGAAACTAATGCACCTACAGAGGGTTCAACATCAGAAGGGGAACGTACTAATATTTCAGATAAAAACAGAGAGACCGGAAAATTGTCGGAAATGGAAGGAAAGTCGTCTAAAGATAAATCAAAACCAAAGCCTAAATTTGCAGTGGTTAGTGATCTGAGGGACAGGGAAAGTAGTCCGGAAGATGAGGAAGGACAAGCATTTTATGCCGGTGGTTCAGAGCGTAGCGGGCAACAAATCTTGGGGCCAAGAAAGAAGGAAGATATTGTAACTGATTTGTTCAAGTACTGTCAAAGGCAATCTGTTGCTGCGGAACCAAAAACAAGTGGGCAGCAAAGACCAAATACCTTTCGTGGGACTGGATACAAATTAGGACAAACTAGTTCCGATACTGAAGGTATGCTTTACCTATATTCATTGCCAAAGTAATAATACATAGTACAATAAAGTAGATTATGTTAAAGTAATTATCCTTTTCAGTTGTAACTGCTACATCATCCAATAGTCAGCAAGGAAATTCTGGCTTGATTACTTTGAAATTATGGAAGGACGGATTTACTATAAATGATTCTGAACTTCGGCTGTATACCGATCCAGAAAATAAAGAAATTCTTGAAACTATAAAAAGAGGTGAAATACCTGAAGAAATTCGTCAAGAGATCCAAGGAACAGAAGCACGACTTGATATGGAAGATCATCGTCACGAAATATATGCTCCACCAAAGGTGAAAGTAAAAGCCTTTAGTGGAAAGGGACACATGTTAGGGAGGTACGTAGCCGGATTGCAAATATTTTCTATAAACAGAATCAGTCAAACGTAATTCGGACCTTTCTAACAATATCATTATACAGCCCCTCACCAGCTACAGTTGGTATGACAATGCCAACAGATCTTGCAGACCAAACGGCAAATGAACTACAGGCAAGGCAACAATTAAATGTAGACGAATCGAGACCTGTTACAACGTTACAAATTCGTCTTGCCGACGGGTCTAGCGTTAAAGCACAATTCAATCTAACTCATACAATTAATGATTTGAGGCAATATATAGTAACGTATCCTTTTTTCCAAATGTATACACAAAGTGGGCACCAAAATAACATTAATAGAGTTCTCCTTAATGCTGTAACTCAGTATGAGACCCCAATATGCTATGAGAGAATTCAGTTTATTAACGATGTATCCTACCAAGGAGCTTACTGAAAACAAAACAATCGAAGAAGCTGGTTTACAAAATACAACAATAATTCAACGACTGAAATAAATGTCCTTTCTAGATTCTTAGTTGTGGGAGTTTGAGTGATGTATCGATTAGACGATTCTTAAAATATACATTGAAATATTTGAAAGTAAAGTTTCCATACATTTTAGTAATTGAATGGCACTGTATTTCTTTTTGTGCAAGTAGCTTCAAGTATTGTTTCTTTTGTATAACACTATTCTTGCGTATGCAATTTGGAAATCAAAGTTTCAATAAATAGAGAAACTGGCGAGATTTGTGAAATCAATAAAATTATTCAGTTTGTACATTTTGATTATAACGTGCATAAGCATTTCCTTTAAATATAGTGCCAAGCATATTATGAAAATGTTTCTATATTTTTTCTGTTAGTAAATAAATCATTTGAAATATAAGATACTTCGTATGTGAAAAATGTTTACTCTAAATAACGATATCGGTATTTATATTTAAACCAAATTGTGAAATCGTAAATAGTAAAGTTTCAAACATTCTGCGTTGTAACAAATTTTTATACACATTATATGATACAGTTACATCCTTATATTTATATTTATACTTTCTGGTAAATATAAATGAATCATACTTTCGGTTTAAAATGATCTTATAGTTACGTTAAAGCTAGCCATTGACTATTATGTCGCAAAAAGTTTTGTTTCGACGAATTCTCGATATATTTGTGAGTTCTGAATATCTTCAGTGAACTTCAAAATCAATGTATCTTCAGTGATTGTTTCTGATTTGGATTTTCCGAAACAATGATTGTAACGATTTAACGTCACTAAATCGCTTCCAATGTCTCGCGTATAAATTTTATTTTTTTTCAATACCTCCTGTGAATTATGAATATAAACCGGCCGATTATCTGGAATGCTTGAATCAAAGTGCAGCTTTTTAAATATCATATATGTTACATTTGTGATGGTTGCACTATCTGCCTGCTGTGTACAAAATGTTGATGTTTTTAATTTATAGCGATCTGCCTTCATTCTAGATTTGTTAAAGTCAGCCATTAAATCCACAAGGGTATGGTGATATCTTAAAACTATATACTCTTCCCAGGATAATGTAATAACGTACATAATTTTGTTATATGTACGATACAGACAATCTGCCTGTATAAGATCCTTTATTACATTAGAAAGTACACCAGGAAAAGGGAAATTCCATGGTAAATTTGTATATGTAAACTTCCTGTATGGATTCTGAGCTATAGACAATTCTTTGAAGTTGCTATTCAACTCAATTGGAATACCAAAGTCATACACTATAAAGTTATCCACACCAATTATATCATGGAAATTTATAAAACCGATCATTTCCAATAATTCCATGGGTTTTGATAATGGTGGTGTTATGCATACTCCAACGTTACTATTCCTTAAACTATGCGATTGACTTTTGATCGGCAATATAGGAATATCATTAAGATTTGTGTCAGATTTTGTAAAGAGTATTACTCCTATTGGTATTTTGTTACTCGTGTATGTACAATACAAATGATATCCCTTATAATTAAAATTTTGTTTAGCACTTGCAACATCAACATTGCTATTGATTGAAAGATAACTAAAAGTCCCTAAAATTGGTTTTGTTTCATTTTTAAAGAATATTTTACATTGCATGTCTTTAATGCTGATGGGTGAACCAAAACCTATTATCTGTATTTCACCTTCGCGTATATTATATGCAGAATAAGCATACAAATCGTTGCTCAATCTTTGCCAAGATGATAACGGTTCATCGAATTTTGTATTAAATTTTACAAATATTGCTTCCTTATCTGTACAATTTGTTTCGCCATCCTTTTGGTATGGCTTACCGAAGTAATTAAAAACTTCCAAGACATATCTTAGCTTATTATACTCGTGCCTATAAAATAATAAAGATACAAGACTCACTATGGCAATCACTACAAGCGCGGCTTGGTAGTATTTTCTCATGTCTTAAAATTTAATACGGCAAATAAAACAGGAATGACATCAATTGTCAAATGAATTCGTAACTTGTAAACTGGATTATCTCACACATGGATAGAATTCTGGAACAAAAATTTTATTCGAAAAATTAGATTCTACAATTCCAGAAACTTCAATAGATAATAATTTATTTACATACACCTTAAGAATACTTAATTTAAGAATTTTACACCGAAGCACATATTACGTTCGAATTATAAAATTATATTCCGTTTACTATTCTACCTAATTTTCGCTGCCAACTGATACATTTAGCCTTCACCAAGTTTTCGCTTATTACTTTATTTAGGTCGAAGAATAATTTCAATACTTCTCGGTTTAATAATATGAGTCCTTATCGAACATCCACTTAAACGCTGGAGTAATCAAATAAAAATTGTGAGGTTAGGAAATTACGCGGCAATTTTTCAAATTGTCGGTATGTACCATGCATGTAAAGAAAGCTGTATACCTGTTTTTGTTAAATTCGTATTCATTATTACAAATATAATTTACACAATTGCGTATTGTTCGTATAACAATTCGCGTACTTTATAATATTCTTCTGAAATGCACCCTTCCAGTATTACTTTACCAGCTTCGTGCTGCAAAAAGGACCACATTCAATTACTGGGAAAAACTTCTGAGACATTCAATTGTAGTACTACAGTAATGTCTTTATATAAGCGAAGAGTTTATCCCCACCACTGAGGGGTATACCCCTTGAGGCGTCCAGAAGTTCACTTGGCGATCAGTGTAACGCGATTCGGGCTCGGGTATATGGGCGAGCTAATACTAAATCAACTATGAAACTTTGCTATTTCTCATCCTTTTCTTATGAAACTTTTACATAGCATAGCTGACAATTTTCTGATTAAAATGACACTAAACACGATATAATTTGGACTATATTTACTGCCTTAATTAACGATAATAAGTTAGTATCTTAAACTGTGTACTGGGCCTTTGACCTTTGCCGATTGCCACGATCGCACCTTCTCTTTTCTTTTCACTAGCTATCCTTTTCTGCGGTCGAAGTTTATTACCGTTAATTAAGACACTAAATATAGTCCAAATTATATCGTGTTTAGTGTCATTTTAAACAGATAAATGTCAGCTACAGTGGTGTTATCTTTGCGTGTTGTTTCACCGATACGCTGGATATTGTTTTTTGGCTTGGCTGCTCGGTCCTCTTTCTTTACTCACTGTCCTTTTCTACGTTCGACGCTGTCGGAAAATTTCAAACAATGTAGGAACTACACCATATAAGCGAACGTTCAGACCCGAGGCTTTCGCTTATATCAAGACATTACTGTATAATAATATTAAATACAGACCCTTCGAACAGCAATAGTATTGTTACAACACCATAAGACGCCACCACTAAATTCTGATGGAATATTACTCTTATTTAAAATTTGTTTAAAGTCGGACAGCTTCAATTCGTTTATGAATGTTGTCTGATGCCCAGGTACCTATAAAACGTATTTATTGATGAACAAGAAAAATTTGATTTTCTACGAAATGGATACCTCATGCACAGGCAGCGGCTCTAAAGTAAGTATTTTGTCGCTGTGGTTTATCACATCTTCTGGCTCGTCATCAGCAACAGCATCTCGGCATACTTGATCACGAGCAGTTATCATTGCATCTATCCATGCCACCTCAGAATCACCTTTTCCTTTTGAGAAATTCAAACCGCTAACTAAAGCGTCCGTCAAGCGAACCTAAATCAAACGCATATCGCTGATATATAGTAGCATATTCATTTACGTGTAAATTATTTATTTATAAACTTGGAATATATTACCTGGTATATATGCGTTTCTGTTGTAGCATCCAATGTTTCTCCCCTACCAGGAATAAACACACGTGCACCTGCACTTTGCGCTTGCTGTGCGAGTATTTCAGTGTCCTTTTGCGATCCCCTAACTAGTACCACTCTTCGCGGTCTTAGCTGTGCCAAGATTTTTTGTAACGATTCACCGTCGGATCTGCCCTCAAAATCTATGTACGTGACGGCTGCATTAACAGTCATTGTACGTGTAACTTGAATACATTTGGTTGGAATGTCGTTAGGTATTTCCGGATGATGGGCAGCATCTTCCTGTTTGGTTTCCAGATTTTCTTTATTGTCGTCTACTTCTGGAACAGTTTCCGCTATCTTGTAATCTTCTGGCCTGCAATGAATACAGGGTAATATGGATATTCAAAAAGAGTTTTACCCGTTATCATTGTTCGTGTGCTATATAATGATACCTTATAATTTCTCCGTACTCGTCTATTTTAATTTTCTCTTCTACGAATGGAAACATAGGGTGTTGCTTTTTACTCTGCTTGAAAAAACCCGGTTTGCTTTCTTGTTTCACTAACAAATCGTGCTTTCCTCTGCCTCCGCCAACTTCTATTTCATCTTCTGATTCAGAGCTCACGTCGGCCGTCTCCCTGAACAGCAATAGAATATTTTGTGAACTTGAAACGATTTTAAAGTAATCAATATTAAGAATATCTTATAATTACATATACATTTGTTCTTGTTTCATTTGTTCTTGCTTTATCTTTTCTCTTCTCTGATACTCATCTAATTCGAGCCCTTCCAGTCGAATTCTACGTTTTACATCTAATGTAATATTTCTATTGCCCCCCTTCTCCACTAGATCTCTTGCAAGGGTGCCTGGCGAAGTTCTGCTAGTTATTATAATACTGTTTTGAGGATTACCACACCACTGTAGAAACAATTCTCTCGAAAAGCCGCACTCCATATCTGGAGTACTTGCAAGAACAACCTAGAACATTCATAGTTTTCGTTGTATTATTTTAAGTCAATCGTGCCGCGAGAAAATTGTTCAATACCTTTGGACTAGGAACTTGATTTAATTCCGCCATACTATGGCACAACTGTAAATGTTTAAACTGAAACGGATTATTTCTAGCCCCTTCAAAACTTCTCATCAATTTGTCACTCATCCATTCTATCTGCGATTTCGCGAACTCTACAACATTGTAGCTGACATTATTCAGAAGAGCTAAAGAATACGCAAGTAAACCAGACTCTTTGTTACGCCATAATTGATCCAACATATGCGCCAATTCTAATACACGTCCAGCTGTATCAACGCTAACTAAAACGTTTCCACCTCCGCGTAATGTTTGCAAAATGTTTGCTGTAAAATAACATTGAATATTAAAAAGAAGAAACTATTAATAAGAGTTTTTGTAAAACCATCTAACATTTTCTTTCGTACTCATCAATTTCTCGTCTCTTGTTCTTCGTCTAGCTTGTTGATATGTAGCATTGAAGGCATCCGTTATTAACAAAGATGGCCTTTGTAATCGTTCTAATTCGCAGCCATTTAAATGACGTTCCTTTTTATGATTAAAGTCGACAGCATATATTATATCTTCTTCTCCGATCTTTACAATTTTCCAAATAGTACCACCGATCATATGACCGGCTGGTAAAGGCGTTAAGGTAACACCGTATCCCTTTCCTTTCATTGATATACTTTGATTATATTTTAGCTGAACAATTTTGTCAAATGCCGCATCAACGTCATCAAGCGTATATAGATCGAAGTCTTCCATATTGTGTCTAGACTGCAATAGAAAATATAAATGGTTATTATTGTTAGTTTTTATGACCCCATGAAGTTTATGAGTTCTTCAATTTCAAGTCTCAGCAGACGCGCATCTGCAATGGGTTCATACTAACAACCCGTGCCATAGAAATACGTACCTGGTACATATCGTACATAAACATTTGTCCCATTTTATATACAGGTATGGTGGCGTATATAGGACAATTTAAGCCACATTTTCCAACTAAATAAGGTAACGCACCCAGGTGTAACGGATCTGGATACGACAGAAGTACCGCATCTATTTGATGAACTTGTCTGGAAACAACATCGTGCTATTCAATAAATAGAATCTTTTTATTAGATCTATATCTGCCGAAATATAATTCATCTACCGTTTGAGTTCTTTTATAAATTCTTGATCGAAATTCTCGTCCCATCCACAGTCGAGCAATATTCTTAACTCATCGACTTGTAATATATAACAAGGGGGAGATTCATCCATAGCGCCAGAAACGGCATGTAGCTTTATAATCGACGTCATTGTGTTTCCTTGTTCTGTACACTTATTAAAATATGTACACGACGTAACGTGAGTAGAATAATCATTCAAAGTATGTTATTTTTATATTGGAGCGAATTCTCAATCTAACCTAACATCATGAACACAATCTCAATTTAGTTCATAACGATTAGGAAATTGTAATTATAAAATTAGAAATAATTTTCGTACCGCTTAAAATGAAATAAAATTGAAATTATTATCAAATGTCTGAAATGTCTGACGATACATTTCAAAATAGTTTCATCAATTTCGAAGCGGATCAACAAACGGTCAGACGGTCTTTTTGCTAATCTCACGTTACTTCGCGGCAAAATATCGCTGAACGAAATTTACGCACAATTGATTATTTGATAATGATATAATTACGGGTACATTGAATTGCGATAGATTGTTGATACAAATAATTATAAATCAGTAAACAGTTTAAAATATTCGTTTCCAGTAAAAAAGACATGGTGCATAAAATATTAATTCCCTAATCATTGTTATATATATTTTAGTCAAACAGCGTTGAGGTATTTATTCACGTTGCTACCTTTCCAGTTTTCTATTATCTTAACTATGTTTGCATATATTTTCGGAGATTTGTTATATACTTTCTTTGTCTCTCTTATCTCAAATAGAACAACGGGATTGTTCCAGGACGATTGCTGTCACGGTGCAGCTATGTGATACACGAGACGAGATTTATGTTTGTTTTCTCCATAATTCAACAATTATTGAGTCGAATTGTATGGAAATTTTCTATAAGAGTGGTTTCTGCGCATGTAGTAAGAACAAATATGATAGTAAAAACAGGCGATATAAACGGTATCATATACGGGGTGGCGGGAGAATGCAAGTAAATATCAGATCAGCTGATAAGTGATAACAGACAAACGAGAGCCTATTGTTCTTGTTCTTGGTTATGGCGACAAGCAGTTCTGATGGTTCCTGTACAGCACCTGCAGATTTTCAGCTTTCGTCAGAGCTTGAAGATGTTTCGAATCGTTTAAGCGTGAATTTATTGAAGTGCCCGCTGTGTCATAATAGCCGTCGAATTTTTTATTGTCGACAGTGTATTCAAAATGGTGATTTTATTCATTCAACTTCTGTTTATTCCGAACGGTAAATATACATATCTACATACTCATAATTTGCGTGATTAATATTCGTTTATTCCGTACATTGAATTTCTAATCGAATTTAATCGTTTCCTAAGCTGTTTCGATAACATTGAACGAAATCGAAAATCATTCATTAGAATGGATACAGTTTTTACAACTCTTTATCACGTATAACCTCATAAATGTAATGAAAATTATTTTCAGTTCAAAAATTTTACTTTTAAAAAGCGTGTACTTTATTCTGATTGACAACTAAATAGATTTGCAGATAAACAATTGCGACTTTTACGGCTGAAAGCTGCCAGAGCACAATTGGAAGAAAAATGCGTTAGAGCACTAGACAAACACAAACAACGGGATAAATTGGTACTTTTCTAACTAAATGCTTTAAAATTAATAGTTGCTAGAAGCACGTATAAATATTTTATGTATCGCTGTTGTATTTGTGTTTGTTTGCAGATATGTGATATTAATACCTGTAAAGAAAGAGTTAGGTTACTTCAGTCGTTAGTGAACGAGACCAGACAAAGTATAAACAGAGGTGTATATATAGGTCCAAATATAATTATATCATATTTAAATAAAAGGAGATATGACATTAAAATAACTTTGATAACCCACAGGTAATCAGCGTTTAAATGTACTCAAAGATGTGAACTCTCAGTTAGCACTAAGATTACCCAGACACGAGGAGCGCGTGGAAAAGTTACATAGATATGTAACTGGTCTGAGAGCGAAACAAGAGAAACAAAAGGATGCTGTAGAGAGAAAGAGGCAACAATTAAAAAAAGTTATCAGAACAGCTGCCAAGCAATTGATTCAATACATTTTTCCATTAACAAAAGTTCAACCTAACCGAAGGTAATAATAATACGTTGATTCACATGCATCAAAAATTGAAAAAAATCCATACGAGAAGCGTTTCACAAACATTTTTTATTGATATAATGTGTTTGTGAGAAAATAATGATTGTTTTCAGTTTATGTAGCAGCGAGGAAGATGGTAGTTCGGATGTTGTTACTTGTGCATTAGCAGATGCATCTGGAACATCTTATATTAGAGGCAGATGGATTAGCGATACTGAGAATGCTTTAGAAGTTCAGCACCGTATTGTTGCTCCTACCTTGCCAGGGGGCGGTGACTATAGTGCATACTCTCTGTGGGGTACATATATTAGTTTACTCCTCTTTGTTCACTAAACATTTGAAATATTAAATTTATCTTTTCTAGTGGTAGCAAATAAAGATGGAGTGCCAGGTGCAAATAAAGAAACTGCGATGCACAATCCAGCATACAATATCAGTGCTGCTTTAACTTATGCTGCACAGTTGGTTAATATTATAGCTTATTATGTTAACGTAAGATTACCGTATAAACTTGCTTATGGGTACGTAACGAGTAATGCATTACGTCAGATATTACGAAATACCGATAATATATGATTACATTAACATGTAACTTCTGAACACTTTCAGAGAATTTTGTGGTAATGAAATGTCTGATCAAAAATTTGCTAGAAAAGTAGCAAGGCTCAACAGCAATGTGTTACATTTGTGTTTCACACAAAATACAAATATCTCTGTTTTACATCCAATGCATACTTTACAAAATTTAATGCACTTGCTCAATACTGAAATTAGTGATCTCGGGAGGTACATAATCTCGTATTTATTATTGCCAAGTAATAATAGGTCCTTTTTTTTCTCTTAACGATTGTTTTATTTACTCAGAATTGGTCCAATGGAAGTTGATCCGAATATTGTAGCACAATTGCACAGTCAATTAGTTGCCGATCTAGAAAATAGTGACGATTCTGCCTCTGACGAGGAGGAAGATGGTTTTAATTGGGATTGGGAAGCCGTAAGTATCGTTTTATTTTTAGAACGACGATGTTTCACTGAAAAATTATATAGTATCCAATTTTCGTCTAACTTTAAATTATTATACTGCACTAAAAAAAGCAATACACATATAAACGTTATATTTTTGTAGGTACCAAATGTTGCTTGTCCCGAAATGGCAGTTCCCATCCCTGGTGCAATGATTAGTCAACAATCGTCTAGTATGCAAGTGAATCAAAGTGTTGCTGGTGGCTTAGTTACGAGTGCTGCTGCGAGTTTAGTCTCTATTTGGCGTGGTTGGACGACAAACAAATAGACTGTTCTATTTAATTAATAAATTTCCTTTTTATACAAATCATAAGTACATATGAAGAAAACATATGTAGCTAAAGACACAAACATTGACGATGCTTTAGAAAATGTGAAACATTGAGTTGAGGGATGAGTGTTTAAAGTATATTATACTGTAAATATATGTATGAATTTATTAGTACATATATGATATGCGAAATAGTTGAATTTCGCGATAAGAAATTTTTGTAAGATCTGACGATTAGTTTATTTTAATCTATTTATGTAATATATTGACTTGTGCTGTTATTTGTAATCTAATTCCGAACACTTAAGCATGTTCACGGTAGAATTAAAGACCGTAACCCATTGGTACAAATTTTTTCAGTGTACAAACAAGCGTTTGCCCACATTTTGCATAAAATTTTCCATAACATTTGCGTAACTGTTTATTCATCGGTATGATTTATTAATAACATGGACGTCAGTTTAAGATGACTGCTCACAGGTTGACCTTTTTTTTGTGCTCACCACACTTCGTGTAACTACGTATTTGTAAACGTATGCATAAGATATTTCCTCGCAGTCATAGCATCGTTATATAATTGTATTATCTTTATGCATCTAACTTATCAACATCTTTAACATAACATTTTAAGCTTCGTCATGTTTCGAATTTTTATTTTTCGTAAAGTGTACAATCGGACAAATAAAGTAATAAATTTGTTACTTAAAACTACTTAATATATTTTACAAGCGGTTTAACGTTTCTGGGAAGAAACGATATCTTAAAAACACATTATTATTTATGTGTAGATGTGATTGTACCATCTTTCATTCATACTTTTGATTATATATCACAGAAATATGACCTGTGAAAATCTTCATACCTGACAATATGTAACGTGAACGCAAGGGAGATTATGTTGCATTAATTCACTTTCGAAAAAAAAAATATATATATATATATATCATCAAAATAAATTTTGTATTCGCAAATTATAATGCGTGGACTAAGTAACAGATGGAAATTAACTTGTACGTTACTAATATTAAAGCACGACTTCATTACTGTAGCATAGTTGCACCATTAAAATTGTTCTTAAAAAATATATAATTCTTCGAATAGAATACATTTTTTAATCATATATTTAATTTAGTGAGATTACGGTAACTCTATTTTCGCTACGTATGTAAATACGTACTAATGAAGTGTTCTTTATTTTATGGATCATATTTCTTTTTGTGTATATATTATACAAAAAAATAATTTAGTTTAGGTTTTTACCATACATATGTTAACATTTGGTTGTACGTGATTGCGCAGTAAAAGCAATGAATTCTATCATTAATTAACGATCAAGTATATTTATAATATTAATTTATTATACCAACAATTATAACAGTCTTTAATACATTAAAGATTGATATGGATTATCTCTTTTAATTGTGTAATTTAAAACGCAATGGAATGTAATAATATCTATTATGTGGGTAGAATTATGTTTGTATAGATATGTTTCGAGATGTAATTTGTTCAACTATTCAAAAACTACACTGTTCTCTATATGACATAGACAAAATTATTTTGTGGAAAAATAACTGAATTATAATACGCGATGTTAAATACAAAAATGAAATTTATACACAATCAGCACAAATTTATGAATGTTATTTGATAAGGATACATTGTCAGCACCCAGGAAATTTGTCAGCACATTACAATTTGTGCTTTAATTAAGATTAAAGAAAAAATACAAATTTAGCTCTTGATAAGATATCCTTTAAATATATTTATAGAAGGTAGATGAATGCAATATTTTTAATTAGCATTGTAGGTAATGTGTAAATATAACTTAATGGTATACAATTCATATATTATATAAAATGGCTCTGTTTTACTTAAACAAAGTTTCATTGTGATATCACAAATAAATTAGAATTTGTTTTTTTACAAACTGCTTTACGTGTTATAATTCTCTACCAAGAAAAATTTTGCATATCAAGTGCATAGCTTTTACATACTCATCAAATTAACTTACAATTAGCAGGAATGGTTATCACTTGTCGCATTTTTGTTTTCGTTTTATATTAACAACGATTCAGAGATTCATTGGCAACATAGAATTTGCAGGTAGACACATGTACATCGGTCAATGATATAAATAATAGGAGAAACGAATTAATTTAGTTGATAAATATTTATTGAGTAGAAGGATAATAATATACAACATTAACTATATGCTCAAAGTAAAAACCTATAGTATATTGCTATAGAGAACTTCATCAGATTTGATGTCTTTACTTAAAAATTAAAATGCTTTGTACAATAAATTTTGTAATTGTTTTTAATATTACAATGAAATATAAATCCCAACATTCTTTTTAACCAGAAAATTAAATATGCTTCGGTCATCGTTTGATTACCATACCACTGCCTTTGTTCCTGTTCCACTCCTTTGTAGTTCTTGTTGCTTGGTATCTCACATTCATGACTTTTGGATTCACCAGTTTATTGTGTACAACATGTATTAAATTGCATACATATCGTGCACACTAACTGGCTTGAGAATTCTGTAAGCATATCATCATATACTATTTTAATTTTTTATGTACATATATTTTTATAGATAATGCTTATATTTAAAATGCTTATTATTAAGGAAGAAATCAAACTTTTTCTTAGCACTTTTTTTTATAGAGGTGAAACATCATTATTATACAAAAAAAATAGAGCGCAGACTTTTCATCCTATAATAAACATTGTTAAACATTGTTTTCTTAAATATCCATTGTGGTGTACTCTAAATAATACATGTTGACATTAATATAGTGAATAAGTATTGATGACATCAATTAAAAATATAAAATGTGTCACATACTTACACTAGAAATATATTAAATATAAACAAAGATGATTATCTTGAAGTATTGGAAAGATTAAAATAAATATTTAAGTAAGGCATGTTAAAGAATCTCTTGAACTTTCATCAAAATTATCTTAAAATGTAGCTATTACACATATTTATGTTTGTTTTTAGGAAAATACAATTTATATCATAGATATTACATGTTTACAAGTTCAAATAGTTTAAAAAATTGTTCATCCAATTTTTTATTTAGTATGTCAAACTTATACATAATCACCGAAATAATACATCAATTTTAAAAAATTTTGAAAGACAAACAATGTATTTAAACCATTAAGAAAGTGCAGAAATTATAGTTGGTACAGCTAAACGCAAAATTATTTGTCCCGATTAAAAAGTAGCGATATGCAACTTGGACTAATAACATTGCTTGGATTAAGAAATGCTCAATGTATTCCAATGTATATTTAATTAAATTTCCAAACAATATTTCTGCAATAAGAAAAGCAATATGAAACATGTCCAGCAAGTCAACAAAATTATAAATAAATACGAGAACAGTAGAGAAAAAAGCTGCAAAACATAAATAACAGAAGAATGTGTTAAATTGTTTAAGGGATCATGAGAAATTTTGCAAGAGAGTAAAAATATAAATTCGAACACACACTTATCAAAATAACAATTATACTCATTAAATATGTGTTTAATTATGTATATTATATACAATAACATAGACAAATAATATCATATCAATAGATCTATGTATGATAGTATTACACATAAGTTTGTATTTTTTTCTTATACTGAATTGAAGATAGTAAGTTCTTCAGTATAAAATACATATTCATCACAAGATCTTAACTGTTCTTTGCACCTATTTTTTTCTATGTGCTCACTATTTACATTTACATATTTATACACACAAATATATAATTATGTAAACGTATGTACAATATTGAACAAATATTCAGATAATATTTTCATTATCTTGATAATTCCGAACAAAAACAATTACAACATTATCATCCATAATAAGACAAAATAATAAGTCGAAGTGTGGCAGTTAAGATCTTGACACAATTTGCAGTCAAACTAGATAATTTTACACAATATCAAGCATGTCACATTCAAAAATTATTTGATAATGCATTAAGTACTACACTGTAAAAATTAAGAAGAAATATTATTAGTAGAGAAAAAAAAAAAAAAAATGAGGGAAGGATTCTCTTTATTTACATACACATAATATATGCGAACATTAAGAGTATTTCCCTTTTAAGAAAAAGAAAAAAAAAAAAGAAACTAACACAAAGATTACGAATTTTTATATTTCCAAGTGTACTATCAATTTACGCAAACATTATTGGCAGATTTTGAAGTTAGAATAAATGTCTTTGCAAATCGTATCTTACAAAATAAATGATGCAGTTGTAATTGTATCGATACACTAACAGTTATGATTGATATTTGCGATTGGAGAATTCAAGTTGAACTGCAGGAAAGGACTTGAATATTGCTGACATGTAATCTGAAGAATGAAAATGGAATATGAAAGCTTTGCATCAGAGCAATAAAAAGTTTTCAAAGAAAAGACCAACTTCTGTTCATTTAAAATTCTAAAATTCAAGACATAAGATAATAAGCATTGGAATATTAACTTTAGAATATTAATATGTAAAATTTTCATTCATTCGAAAAGTAACATAAATCGGGTACATAGATTAAAGAAACTTTGAGGTGGATTTTTTTATCTTGCACACCATGTAACGGTCCCGAAATTTCGATTTTAAAGATGTATGTTATAAAAAAATTATTATACAAGCACATTCCATGAAATATTTTTGAAATAAAATTTAAGAAAACACACAAAAGAAAAATAGTGCAATAAGTATGTACAAACCAAAAAATTAAACAAAGAACTATTAAATTTCCATTTATATAAAAGTGCATATATTTTCTATCATTTCGGTTAACTGGTGTAGTCCTATTGTGTATGAAAAATATACCTAGATTATTTTAGTACAAAATGAAATATAAATTTGTTCTGCAACGAGCATAATCATTACTATTAAAATTTTGTACAAATTAGAACGTTATTTGGAAATTATGATCAGAATGTACAGAATAGGACTACAAAAAAAAAAACAAAAGTGGTAGAAAGTCATATTAAAAATGTATTTCAGATTTTACTTTATGAACATTGCTACTATTACCACAAGTACAGCTACTATTAGTTTTATTATTACTCATTTTCAAATACATATGCCAATAAAATGATTGGTAGTAAACTTGTAATTTGATGTACCACGAAAGAAGAAGAAAATTGTTTGCCTTTTTAATTAAAAGTACACAGGTATTTCGGTAATAATAAGATGACAACACTTCGATTTTTAACTTCAGTCATAAACATATCCTTAGTGGTATGAATACGTAATAGCTAATGTATGATATTTTAATTAGATGCTATTCAATATTTTTTATGTCGAATTACTCATACCCGAAATAAATTGAATATCATCAATATTTTTCCATAAGCTTACTATGAGAAAGTAACATTTTGAAAAATATACAAAAGAAAAATTATTATATGAGTAAACCCCATAACGTAAATGTCCTAGGATATCAGTAAAATATATTACTACTTTTTATACACTCCATACCTCATTATTAGTAAAAATAGAGGAGATAACTCTATGCAAGGGATTTGTTATTTATTTTAATATATTACTTTAAAACGATAGATTATTAACTTTAGTTAAGTTCAAGACTTTTTTTGTTTAAACCAGGAACGGTAATATATACTTTGGTACATGTATGATAGATTTTTATGTTTGAGGATGGCCTTGACATATAGTTTCCATGTTATACAAATTTCGGTGATACAAAATTAATCACATAACAAGATAAAAGGAATAAATATATGATTACCTGATGCATGTGGTTTCATTAACTAGTTAAGTCTCTGTTTGTAAATATATTTTAATCTCTCCAGAAATCAGAAATGTGCTATTCTGGCAATATATCTTAAGTACTATACTTACTTGTCCTTCACTATGTTTTATATGATGAATACTGAAATTTGCACCTTATAGTGATTCTTATGCTTTCTTTTATTTATAAGTTATATAACATTTAATATTGATTATTCTTCAACCGTGTGATTTTTATTTACTTACAGAAATTTGAATTGTGATGATAATCATTAATTAAATTATCTGACCTTAATGTCAATGAGCCAAATAATCCAAATACAAAGAATGTCACGTAAAGTACAACTTTATCTTAAGAAACTAAAATCAAGGCCTCCTTACTACACTCCTACTGCTTGATTTTAAAAATGATTCCAATAAAATATTCATACATAGTTTCCTGGGCACAATTTTTATGTACATACATAGTGTTGATATTTCTATAACTAAATGATCAGTTTTTCTACTCTTCTAGCGGGTGACAAAATTTCAGACCTCAAAATATATAATGAACAGCTATATAAATATACCTAAAACTTATAAAGGAAGAGCATAAAAAACTGACCTATGAAGTAATTGTTCTGAGCGCAAGTTCTCTAGAGCTACAAAAATATATAATCGTTTATAGTAATATTATGCATATTTTTTTTTTATCAACATAGCAAGAGGATACTGTTATAAATATTCTACCAAGTTTAGATTTTAATGGAAAACCAGATTTGTGAAATTGTTTGTTTAGATCGAAAAAAATTATTTCTTTTTTTTTTGAGCAACTGTAATTCAAACATATTTAAAAATATACATGCTTTATATTATAAAAACAAAATACAAATCTTGTGAAGAAGATAATGAAAATGTACAATTCAAATTTGTTGTGTGTATTTTTCACATTATCTAGTTTTTCATCGGGTATAAGTATATTTGCACGCGTTCTCGGTAGAATACTTTTAAATCCTCTGCTTATAACTGTAATATAAACATTTCTTATTTCTTGGATGAAGAATTTATAAAATCCAACAATATATAGTGATAATTATGAAAACCACCAATACCAATATTAATTAGAATCAGCTGTAGGATGTACTTTGAGTTCAACTTTTTGCATTCTTTTAAATGATGTACTGGAAACTATCAAGAAATGCTTTCCAATGCTTAAATGTTTCAGGATATTAACGCCTGTTAGTGTTTCCAATTTAGAATAATTTAAAACAAAAAAGTAATGTGAAACAAATGTTTAGCTATTCATCTTATTTAGTTATTTTCATGTAATTGTGATTTAAATGCATTGACTGATAAAAAGAATATGTGGTCCTTATAATAATTATCCAATTTTATGATACTATCATCTTAATGAACATTCTCAAAAGTAAAATGTTTAGAAATTTGACAACTGTACTGTGTATTTATCTTTCTCAATGGGTGTATGTATATATTAGCTCATGATCTTTATGTGTACTTTTTAAACTCTAATTTTATTTTTACCAACAATAACGCACTGCAAGAATGTAAGAATCTGCACAGACTTCTGTAGCAGACATAGTTTCGATAAGATTTACTTTGTAATATACCAGTGTACTCTTGTAAGTTTAAAATTAATCTCTCTTTACATCAGAGTAGATCAGTAAAACAAAGGTATTTTCGATAGCATCTGCATCGTTACATGATTATGGAACATGTCTAATGATTATAGTTGTACATTTGATGCAGTATACAAAAAAGTCAAAGGTTAGTTATATCGAACGGAATTCGTATCCAAGACTTACACTCTCCGCTCGGCTGGGACATACTTCTCGAAACACTTGCTCAATGAAAGGTTGTCTAAAAAGAGAAAGATAAGCGTACATGAGTTAAATTTTCATTGAATATACAACACTATTTCAGCCAAATTTTATAAACTCTTTGCATAATTTTATTCATACATATATGGCAAAGGTGAAACTCTAAAACAACGCACGTGAAGTAGGAATTCATCTTTTGGGGCTAGGCCAAATATGATAGTAGATGTCTTTTAATCTCAGGAATACTAACCTTAATATAATTTTATATTAAATTTCTTAACTTAAAGCGGTATTGAAGTTACTTTTGAATATAAATTTCAATAATTTATGTGTATACATACTTAGCTGAAAGACCACCGCCAGGAGGAAGATTAGGAAATTCTTGGTCCACAAGGAGTTGTAACAGCTTCAGAAAATCAAATTCATTTTTGTCCTCTTGCTCAGCAACTATTTCTATAAATACAACGAAAATAATATTATAACTTCAATGCTAATTAAGATTATTTGCAACTTAAAGAAATATAGTCCATAAATATATATTTATTCTACTATTCTTTTAAACGTGTTGTGCATGTACTATCATATTTTGTGCAGCAAACATTTGTCAAATATTTAATAAATTATATGGATTGATGTATTTGTAACTGATATGTCTTTCACATGTTTCATGATCTATATATATTTAGTGTCATATAAACATTGTTGCTAGAAACAAACGAAAAACATAAATACAACAAAATTACTACAAAAACGCATGCATCTACTTAGGACTGGCATAGTTAGTGCTCTGGTACATTTCTTATGGAAATCCTAGAATATTAAAATCCGGTCTTAAGTAGATACATTGCTGGTAATATATGTACATTTGTGAATACATTGTCAACTATTATTTGAAATTTATCCACCATTGGAATTGTGTAACATTATATAATGCACGCACGCACCCACACACACACACATATACGCACATATATATACTATTTGTAAATATATATATGTTTGTTGCAATGTTCCTCCATAAGAAATGCATTATTGGGAAAGTAAAAAGTATAGTAGGTAAAGTACTTCTAAACTTTCATAAGAAAATGTTCACCTACCTGTATTACCACTTTATAAATGCGTTTGAAAAGAGGAACAAACAACTTTTGAATACAAATTTTACTTACAAAAAAGTTAACAAAAAAAAAACCAACTCCAAGGGTGGAACACATTTTTAATTAAAAATAATGATTGGTGTTAAAAGAGTTTAATTAAAGGAGAAACAATTAATACAATTTAACAGCATAGAAAACTAACATTATGGCTATCAATATATATTCATCATTCTGCTATCCGTTTACCAGTGTAAACTAGAAACACAACTCTCAATACTCTAATATAATACTGTAATAACTGATAGCACATTATTAATAACATGTTTAATGAATGTACATTCTATGTACCTTAACAATATTTAAACATATATTAAAACAGATTATAGTAAATACTTCTTGGACATACCAAGATCTCAAATGTCTTCACTTTACAAATGATATCTCACTAAACTATTCTATATAAATTTTTATAGCTTTAACAGATTGCTGATTTTTTATTTAAAATTACAATGAAACACGACTGCACAAATCAACCACTACGACGAAAACTAGAAACCACATCGAATGGAAAGTATTTATGAATGATGTAAGAAGTTTGAACTACATCTATATCTTTATACAATGTATGAATGCTATCAAAATGAAAAAAAGTTCAAACAAACTTTATGTCTTAAGTGAAAGTGGAGCTGTAGAAGTGAATTTTCTGTGTTCCTTCATTTTAATTAGATAATGCTTTGGTGCATTATCCTTTATATTGTAAAAGTTGTTCAGTACTGTACTGGTAGTAACATATACAATTGAGAAAAATTATTTCTGATGCCTTTTTGTGTAATCTTATTGAAATATATTCATTACTTATAACTATTAAAGTAACACAAAATAACACTATAGTTAATTGTTTAAAGCCACGTGCCATAGAGTTAAACAATACATCCATTGGATAAGATAAAATGTTCTTCTTGGCAGAAATACATATTAGATATGTATACATGTACTCCTCTGAATAAAACTAGAGGAAGTTCAAGAGAAATGTGGGACATTTACTAGAAAAATATTGTTATCGATAAATAATATACATGATAAATAGTTGATCGATTAAAAATGGTTATTATATAATAGAAAATATTAATGACCCGAAAAATAGATGAAAATATTCTGAGTACTCGTTTATAGTCAAATATTGACATTTATAGAAATTTCCTTCATATTTTATGAACTATAATCACTATAAGTTTTCATACACTTTGCGTATGAATTAGATTATATCTCTGTATTTACAAAGAAGAATAAGAATTAATACTTGCGAATACCAAAGCTGTAAGGAATACAATTTTGGTTTTAGTTTTGTACTTATAGATCTTGTGCCACCGTCAATGATTGTATTTCGAATTGTACTAAAATTTCATTAATTATCTAACAATATTAAGTGCTACTCTCCATTTGAGAGTTACTACTATGTCAAACATGTGTGTGATATTGTGACTTGGTATTAATGCAACAGCAGAGAGAGTATATATGGTGTGAATATGGAAATGTTAATGAACCTTTGATTCTCCTTTCAATGGCCATTTCAAGCTCGGCTTCTTTCTTCCGTGCTTCAGGATTTGGCTTCGGGGCAGCAGGAAATGTTACCAAAACTATACTCATATTATCCCTGCTACCCTGTAACAAGAGAAAAGCATTTGCAATAAACAAATCTAAAATGTTGTTTCCTCATCTTTCAATACACATTCATAGATTATCATTTTTTAAGAACATGACATTATGGTTTGAATTAGCAAAAACCTATTTAACAAACACCTGTATACTTGTAGCTGTTTAGTAAATACAGGAATGTGATAATAAATAAGAATAAATTAAATAAATAAATATAAACAAAGCTTAAAATTTCACACTGTAACAAGTCAATTAACGTGTCAATTATATTAACAGCCAATTGTTTAATAAATTCAATTTTTAATAACATAAAATGTAACACGAATATATTCTAAAAAATCATTGTTGACATATATATGTGTGGCGATACTGTATATAAATATATATTTAAAGTACGAGAAGTATGAAAATATTTACAGAGATATAAGGAGCAAGTAGTTCGTTACAAAATACATGCAAGATCTTTAGGACATCATTACCTTGTAAAGACAGGTGTCTATAACCTGATTCGTAACTGCTTCTAAGTCGTCTGTAAGTAGCAGCCTTGAGTGTATAAAATTACACAGATCTTCGTTGTTCATTACATCCCAAATACCATCACACGCTAAAACTAGAAATTCATCGTGTTCATCATCCCGATCCCGAACAAATATTTCTGGTTCTGGGGACACTAACTGTTCACACGGGCCTCTATCTTTCAAATTTTTGTACTCATAATCTCCCAGTGCACGAGACACGGCCAATGCTCCGTTAACTCTCTGTATCATTACACTTCCACCCGCATTTTGAATTCTTTCTTTTTCTGCGGGTAACATTGGCTTGTGGTCTCGCGTTGAGAAGACTGGGTCTCCAGCTCGACAAAGTACTGCTCGAGAATCGCCACAATTTGCAATGTATATGTTTCTAGGAGATATAAATGCACAAACAGCCGTGGTGCCAGATTTTTCTGAACCAGAACTCACTTCAGGTAATTCTCTCATTTCATCATCCAGCCGAAGAAAGCCAGAATGAATCCCTTTGGTAACATCTTCCGCTTTAAACTCTTCTGTTTGCATTATACATTCTAACAAGTGTTCCGCACTATGAGCTGATACCAATGCACCCGCATGACCATCAAATACAGCAAAGTAGCTCCAATCTGAGAGACCACCTTTTAAACCAGTTATCGCTCTATGAGCATCTTCCATTTCGGTCCTCCAACCTTGCATGCTGGCAACTCCATAACGCAGTCCATTGCCAGCACCATGTTCATTATATTTGTCTGTTTTTGGAGTATCCAAAAGTGCCCCCATAATATATTGTTTTGCAAATTTTTTATTCTGTCAGCTCAATTAAGTCCGTCTTTTATTTTTAGGTATTATTTTATTAGCATCTTTCAACTGATCACAAAAGACACTTTATCAAGCTTTACCTAAAATTATAAGAATGGAAAAGATAGTAGAACTTTTCTTCTTTTCTAATAGAACTGATAGATAAGATATGATGACAGAAAAATATTGTTTTTAAATATGAATTTCAATCAAGAGCAGAATAATAATATCACTATTAAATTATGTACGTGTCGGTGTGTATGTAGTATAGCTTTACTTAGATTTTCCTTTTTCACCATCGTTTTGTAACAACATATTTATCGTCAAGCTATTTCGTATTTTACCAGTTAACACTTTAATTTAAGCATGGAAAATAGAAAATTGAAACACAACATTGCTCTAATACTGAACGTAACGTACAATAGATAATCTCTAAATACAAAAGTATTTCAAACGAAACAGGGTAACGTCTACGTAAATCGAAACATTCGAATTACATGCAATTATGCTCACACTATAATTATTACAATAACCTCGTCAATGTTGTAAATTAATTGAATACAGGAATGGAAAATCTTGTGAGCATAAGCTATATCAGATTCTAATGAGGAACTATTTGGCAGTGCCAAATTTCGCGACTAAAATAGTTTATACCTCAGTCTGCATGTTCGCTAAACTTACGTAGGGAGATCGTGACCAATTATCATCGTTACTTCGCGAAAGTGTATATGTGTAGAGCGTGGTATTGCTAATAGACTTGTTTCATATCACTATCACCATGTTCTTTTGCTAGGCTCAACACAGAGAACCAACGAAATCGACTTGCATGAATGACGGATATACACTAGGTAATTTTCTGCGCATGCGTTAGTTATTAATAGCATGTTCCATGGCGTCATGATTCGCCAATCAAATGCCCACGATTTCCGCTCAAGCCTGGGCAATCATACAGGATCCCGAAGTAAAATTAACTCGGGCGCGATACTGGAATTAACTCTCACCAACAAGCATATAAACAAAAATATGAAGTTTTTGTCGATGATAAATTATACTGTCAGTGATTACTGCGTTTATCAGCACGGCTATAGTTAGCAAACGCAGCACATTTGAATTTCGAAATTTCGTAAGCACACCGTACGTACTGGGTTTTTTGAAATGTATGTAGATATTTTAATGCGATCCTATTGGTTTTATTATAATATTGAATTCTTAGTTATTAAAAAATGATTGCTTTGTGATAATACTGATTAGTTTTTTAATTAACGGTATGCAACTTTTTCTTAAAGAACAAACTACATAAATATTTAACGATTAATTTGATAAAAATAGATTTTTTATCACATCATTTATTAAAAATTATTTCATCTCTTCTTATATACCAATTGTGTGTTTATTAATTGAAAACAAATGCATTTACAATTTTTCTAAATACAGCTCAATATCTCGATAATAAAAATGGCGGGAACAGACCGATTTTAATCAACCTCACATTATAAAGAAGTAACGCGATTGTAGGACAAAATAACAAGCTCTTTATTCATATTCTTATAATTAAAAATCTTACTCACAACAAAATATATATATATATATATATATATATATATATATATATATATATATGTATATATGTATAGCCACCACACACTGTATAAACCTCACCCTAAAATTTACAACAACGGTAACAATTACCTCAGTTTAGCTACTAATGTAATGTAGTGTAATGTAATAGTGCTCGCTAATAACCATGAAGGTGTATGCGACCTTAAACAATTAAATGAATAAAAAAAAATGCGAAAAAGGCCGCAAACGCGAGATGGCGCCACATACGCGATTATCGACATGTCGTTACCGGCAAAATATATAAAAATTATTATCTCGCGTTCTACTGGGCCGATTTTAATTAACAACGTCTCAAAAGAAGGGGAAGCGAATACTCTACTCGATGAAAAATACCACGTTGCTGTAAGTATATGCAGTTGGCTGTAATAACAATTTTGGTTGTTTAATTGTTTATAACAATTGAACCGCACGTCGCATAATGTTGCCACCTGTTGGAGATGATAGCTGCATCTGGTAGCTTTATTTTAAGTCGAGTGGTCTTTGATGTATCTCGTCAGGAAGTGGCTGAAATCGTATTTGTTTAAAATTTTTTAAAACAAATTCAATTATCTCGTTTTCTAGTGGGCCTATGTTATTCAACGACGTTTCAAATGAAAGGGAATCGCATAAGCTACGCTATAAAAAATACTGCTTTGCTGTAACTGCAAGCAGTTGTTCGTAATAACAACTTAAATGTTTATTTGTTTATACCAAACGAACTGCACTTCGAATAATGTTCACACCTATTGGAGATGGTGGCTTATGCCTCTTGCTTTCATTCATGTCGTCTGGTCATTCATGTATCGCACCAGGAAGTGGCTGAAATCGCATTTGTTTAAAATTTTTTTAAACAAATTTAATTATCTCGGCTGCTAGGGGGCCGATGTTATTCAACGGCATCTCAAATGAAAGGGAATCGCATAAGCTACTCGATAAAAAATCCTGCTTTGCTGTAAATGCAAGCAGTTGTTCGGAATAACAGTTTCAATTGTTTAATAGTTTATAACAAGCGAACTGCACTTCGATTATTGTTCACACCTATTGGAGATGTTAGATGATACTCCTAGCTTTAATTTATGTCCAGTGGCCTTTGATGTATCGCGCCAGGAAGTGGCTGGAATCGCATTTGTTTAAATTTTGTTAAACGCGCCGGTGCGTCGCGGAGTGGGGATGCATAGTGCGCGGTGCGCGCGGTGCGCGCGGTGTCAGTACCAGTTCAAGCGTCGTAGCGTATTTGTCGCCTATGCTGTCGAAGGTTAGTGATATGTATGTCAACAATGCAATAACATCTCGGAGTCTACTTTACCACCGCATACCCTTGACTATTTATTAGCTTCTATTAATTAATACGCATTTCTTTAACAATCGTTTGGTTATCGCGGGTGTACATTAAACTCTTTATCGAGTCTCCTTCGCTGGACGCTTGACCGGTTATCCGGTACCACCGATTCTTTGATACGCGATAACTAGTCGTTTATTAAAATATCGGGTTAATTAATTTATGAGTTTGAACGGTTTTTCGAATCTTTATTTTGTTTTCAATGACATTTACATACCGATTTCGATACTGATTTTAACACAGGTTTATCACATTGCTTTTCTTTTTGTTGCAGGTCCAATGGATGATTGGTTGGTAGAGAATAATATATCGAGGCTGCAGGAGTAGAGTATCGAGATACAATTACTAAGATGCTTAACAATTACTCTGACGACTTCTGACGAAGGACCGGTAACATTTAACTTATAATTTGAATGATTTATGTATATCTCCTGTTATCTGGCGATTGGTTTTCGGCACTAGTTCGTTTCCTTCGGTTGAAAGTTATTGAACTTTCATTATGGTAACTAGATTTCAATACTTACTTCTCTCAATTCGTATATACACATTCACTAAATAATGAAAACCTTTCAAATAGACTATTCGCAATTGAAACTAGAGACCGTCAATTTCATTATTTTTAAACGACAAATTGAAATACTTTCACGTTTTGCTGCATTCCGGTCACGATTTCAATTATAGCTTCACTAGTGTTCTTGTTGACACTTTTATTATCTCTGTCACTTAGTTCCAAGTACGGTCAAATTGTATTTTCGACGCAGGATTGCTCGCGTAGTTACGCACTTGTTGCCATGCCCTTGAAGCATGATAAATAGTTTGGAGTCTTGATTTCTGCAAGCAGCTATGAAAACTTATAAATGTTCGCGATATTGTTTACTTACTAGCATCATGATCACCTTTAAAACCCTGACAAAGAATAGTGACAGTATGCTTTTGATAAGAATATATCTTCAATAGACAATTAATAATACAGTAGTACTTTATTAAAACGAAAGCAGTAATTCCTCAACAGACATACAGAAATAAGAAAGAGACAAATAAAATCACATGTGCATTGTTTGAATTTCTATCTCCTCCCCTCATTTACTAATTTGTACTGATTTTCTTTCAGAAAATTTTGATGGCCGCGCGCAATGCGGTCGGTAGAGTCAGTGCTTGTTCCGTTAAAGTTCTTTGTATTATTTTTTGAGCGCAACCGCTCTTGATAATTATAATTAAATATAAATAGTACTATAGATACGCGAAAGTAGAGTCAGTGTTTGCTTCGAAATATTGTTCACGCGAAAAGTAGAGTCACTTTGTTCGTCGATCACAATTATGAAACGCGCGCGATAGTAGTCTTTTATTTTATTCGTTTTTAATCGCAATAACTATTCCGGTATTAGAGTCAACACCTATGCTGTTCGGCGAGTTCGGGCTCTCATCCATCAACTTGAAGAGTAAGTACATCTGTATTTCTTTAATCGTATATTGCAATGATCTTTGATTATTATCATATTCGAAAAGTACTGAAAATGCAAAGATTTCAATGTCGTCTCTTCTTTTGAATGTTTCAGAAGCTGCCATGGGCTCGATGGTATCACCATAACTATATTGTTGGCCGCGCGCAATGCGGTCGGTAGAGTCAGTGCTTGTTCCGTTAATGTTCTTTTTATTATGTTTTGAGCGCAACCGCTCTTTAATAATAATTAAAAATAAATAACAGTAAAGGGACGCGAAATTAGAGTCAGTGTTTGCTCCGAAATAATACTCTCGCGAGATTAGAATCACTTTGTTTGCCAATCATAAGTGTTCCATTAGAGTCAGTGTCCTGTTCGGCGAGTTCGGGCTTTCTTCCATCAACCTGACCAGTAAGTATCTCTTCATTTCTTGAATCTTGTATTGCAATAATCTTTGAGAATTAACACAGTCGAATAGTACTGACGATACAAAGATTTTAATGTTGTCTGCCCTTCTTGAATGTTTCAGCTGCTTCCATGGCTTCGACGGCGACGAGCTGCACCGCGCCCCTGACGAGACTGCAACCGGTGAGTGGCATGCTTTAAAGTTCCTCTGGTCACTCAATCATGTCGCAGGACGAAAGGTCCGAACCGACACGAGTGATTGGTTGTAATTACGTAGATTTTTGTGGCAAGCACTGTGACCATGGGTATATGGAAATATACTCATGAGTAGTAACTTCTTTACTGTTTTATATTATATGAGGACAGGTCTTCTTGTACAACGCGTTTCAAATTAGTTGGAGAATTTTAAGAGAGATATTTAGTATAAAGTATATAACTATGCATCTTTTTATAATAGCGTATTTAATTGAATACGTACGAAACGAATATTTAAATAGTTATTAATTATTAAATGAATATAAAGTAACGCCCAGTATCATACGTGCGCTAGTTTGTAGCGGAGAAGTCGAATACCCTTCGACTTCGTTTATTTGTCAATCGCAATTGGTATACAGTTATAATAAAATGCATAACGATTGCTGTTAGTAAGAACATAGTATTTCTTCTTTTTTCTACTTTGATTGAATATAAAGTAAAGGTACTTATATACCTTGTCAATTTGTGGGAGCTATCGAATAATTTTATTATTCGATATCCACATTAGTCTTTAGCGTATAAAGATATCAATAAATTCAGTTCTTCCGTACAAGATACTAATTAAACCTGAATGTACAAGAAGACAATACGCGAACGGGTAGATCTCGATATCAAGGCAATCTACTTTAAAACCATCCTTGCAATTTAGAAGCAATGCTTTGATGACGAGAACGCCCGAGGATGTTTGAATTTATTTCAAAGTATATTAAAGTAGAGTCACTGATTAATTTTTCTAATATAGTAGAGTCATTGCTTAATTTTGCTAATAAAGTAAAGTCATTGAATATACAGATATACATTTAGCCCGTTAGAAAATCAGTATGACTTTATCATCTTTTTAGACGAGGATTTCCAGGTTTAACCCTTTCCGTGTTCACTGCCCGGATCCCACTCACGTGCCCAGGTGCTACTTGGGTGGGAAAACGGTGGTAGAGCACGACGATATTTCTTTAGTTGATAAGCTATTGAATGATTTATTGTTGGCGACTGACAGTGCGTTTGGTGTATCATGCACGACGTAATATCCGCATTGTGTGTGTGGTTAGGCTGTGGATTTGCGTCGTTCCGTACTAAAACGTAGTTACAGAGGCCAAATGCCCAAAGAGAATCGAATATACTTATCAATTGCTATCAAGTACCTCTTGTATTGGTGCTATTTAATTATTCTATTAAACATCTCAACCGCAACGTGGTTATATCCACGTGAACGCAAAGATCCCAGCCACTGTCAGTCGATTTCAGAAAAATGGTACGTACCTTAGAGTGTGCAAGTTGTGTGACGACACCTGGGTGTCGGGGGCGTCCCGGGACGCCTCCCTAGTGTAGGCTTTCGCGCCCAAGTGTTTGACTGAGAACCGTGGAGTGTCGTGTGTTGGTGTGCCTGTTTGCCATTTTTTAAATATAGGTCCAGGTAGGATAGGTAGCATACTTTGTGGTGTGACTGATAGACATAAGTAGGTAGGGCCGGGCAGGTTGACACAGTCTCTGGTCGGGTAGGCAATATTTCGCGTGTTCAACCTGTTTCAGGAAATCTGATTTGAAAAGTCGACGGTGAAGCTGTGGCGCGAACGGAAATGCGTTCGCCTCTGGCTTTGCCTATCGATTTTTCGAATCCTTCGCGGTCGTGGTCGCGATGTAGGCCTCGAAACGAAACGTGTTACATTATGCTCGAGGCTGCACGTGTGAACGAAGAACGATTACAATTTTAATCGTAATCTTTGCGATTTTCCGTAATCACAATTTTTACGATTCTATTTGATCGCGATTCGGCCACGTGCGTTCCATTTAGCTCCGCGATTCAAACTCTTTATTTCACGTTTATAAGTTTTTCCTCGGTTTCCGAGTAGGGCCTCGAGCCTAGCCTAAGTTTCAGGCGGCCCTTGGGCCCCACGAAAAGAAGAGGCTATATGCCGAAGAGGCCCGACAAACTGTCGCTCAAGAGGGCAACTACTAATGGTTCTCCACTCTTTTGAAGAATGGGGAATCATTCTGTGTTACTACTTTGTCACTGTGCTTGCATTTTCATTTGTAGAATTTTTATTTGTACTCGGCCGACGCACATTCCGGCCCAACGATACACCCCTCCCAGAAATATCGCGTTGTTTTAGAGTTGCGTTAAATGCCACGCGGTTTTTAATTAGAGTTGCGAGCGAATGAAAATCGCGATTGGTTTAGCGTTGCGCAACGACGTCGCGATTGTTCTTGCAATTTTGCCGTTCCTATTGATAGTTATATTGTAGTATTTTATAATATATTTTACGTATGAGAAAGTTTTTAGTGTTGCGGAAATTATTTTCGCGTCTTGAGCCTTTAGCTAACTTTTCAGGGGATCTTCAATTAGCTTGTTTTTTGATATTACAAATAATTTAATGTTAGCTTTCTGTCGGGCTTAATTAATAGTGTTGCGAAATGATTGCATCGCGGGTTCCAGTTAGCGTTGCGTTGATTAATGATCGCGTTTTTAATTAGAGTTGCGAATACCAGTCCCTTATTGCTTCCATTTGGAAGCCTGTTCCTGAACCACCCTGGAGGGTGGCACATCATCGTGAGCCAAAGATTCTGGCTGACCAATTCTTTGGCAATTCTTCTTCTATAGGGTGTATTTTTTCTTTACAGCGCTTTCTTCTTAATGGAATGTCTGTTGATGGAAATACTGCTTAAACATTGCGTACATAATATTAAATTACTGTGCGAGTGAAGTGAAAAAGAATAGAAAATGAATAAAAGAAAACAAAAGAAAAGAAAAGAAAAGAAAAGAAAAGAAAAGAAAGAAAAAGAAAAGAAAGAAAAAGAAAAGGAAAAGAAAAAGAAGAAATAATTCTAGATAGTAGATTTCAATTTAGAGTCAATACTAGTGACTGTTCATTATTGGAGTTTAACTTCTAAATATTTTCTTGAAATCGTTGCAATTTTATTCTCACCCTTTTTTTTTAAGTAGAGCCAATTTTTATAACTTGTCGAGCTTGCTTCGTAGAAATTGAAATTCACTCGCGATATGTTTAAATGTTTAAACAAAAATCCTTGCACGAAAAATGTTTTTGGCTGTACTTGGACCTCGGCATGGCGCTAGTGGAGGTTTGATATTTTGCTTCCGAATAATCGTTTGTCGCTTCTTTGTGGAAGCAAAATAGAATCAATTGTAGCGAAATGTGACTACTTCAATTTGGAGTTTTTAATGAAATAGATACTACCATTCAGTTTGATCTAAAAAGTGGGAAAGAATATATCAACTTGGTCGAAATCCAATTGCCAATTGTTATTAAAATCTTGCTGCACTTTTCATATCAATTGGGATTTATTATCTTCGATAAAAATCGGTTATTACGAATTAAAAGCATCTTCATTTCAATATAACATGGAGGGGCTTGTGGATGTTACTAATCCTATGCATGAGATTGTTACAGATTAATCCAATTATGATATATTAAACAAATGCAAGTACGCCAGAGATTAAAAAGTGGAATGAATACAATAAAAGCCCAGAAATATTATCAAAGACACGATTGGAAACTACCAAATGAAAGAGCCAGCCTCATCGATCCAATTTCGGAGAGTTTAAGAATTAATTTTTATAAAGCTTTACTAATTATTTCGAGTCTGTGTCTGTTTCAGAAGCATTGAAAAGAATCAACTAAAGAAGAGGATTCATGAAAATACATATAATGTAGCCACATGCTCCCCCACCCAACCACACCGCCCACCCCACCCAACCACACCGCCCCCCACCCCACCCCACAACACCCCATCCCGCCCGCCCCGCCCCACCCGCCCCTGCCACAGTCCCTGCCTCTGCCCCTGCTCTTTTAACTAATTACAGGTGTTAGATAATTAATTAGGCAGGCCCAATTATAAATCGAACAATACTTGTACGTCCTTATGTAGGTAGGGTTCAGTTGAACACACTATCCTAGATCTTTAAACAGGCAGGTTTTACAAGAATTGAAATTATTAGACTTTTAATTAGGCAGGGTTTATTCAACTAAAAATGATTGGCAGGTGTTTCAGTCTGTTCTAGGAAACCATGGACCACGATATTAATATGGACTAATTCAAGAGGAATTAAGTATATACATACTTATACCTACATGAGTATGGTAAGGTATTTATTAGAGTCCTATGTAGGTAGGATATTATTGAAATTGTCCTTTTAATTGAACTCTTAGATGTTATACTAGGTAGGGTCGTACTAGTTTTAAGTTAGATCTTTAGACAGGCAGGGCGCATTTAAATCTAATCTAGTATTTAATAAGGGAGGATTTATTTTTAAGCTGTGTCATAGTCTTTAAGACAGCAGTGTTCACCACTGAAATAATATTTCGTTGTCTAGTTTTTCAGATCTTGGGATATATTTTTGAGAAAGTTTTATTTCAGGAAATTGAATCCTCTTGCAGATTGTCTTTCAAGTTTCCGTCGGATATTCAATTTAGTTTTCGGTCGTGAACTTTCTAACTATTGTTACTGCTGTGTCTCAGTTTTTAAGACAGCAGTGTTCACCACTGCAATTATATTTCCTGGTCCAGTTTTTTTAAGGTCATAGGATATATTTTTAAGAAAGTTTCATTTCAGGAAATTGGATCCTGCTGCAGATTTTCTTACAGGTTTCCTTGTGATATTCAATTTAGCTCGCGGTCGCGATTCTTTAAGCACTGCTGTTGTTGTCGTATTTGTACTACGGTCAATTATGCACGTTCTACAAATTGACAATAATAGGAGATTTCTCTTCCTTACAAATGATAGTAGAATTAGTTTTTGCGTAATTGGAGGGTGGAAGGGCCGTGGCTAGGGTGGGTCTCCAGGCGCAGTAACCTCCACGGGGTGAGACCTGGGCAATCAATTATTTACTGTATAATTATTAAACGTTTAAGAGACGTTTGATAATTATGTGGAAAATAATTCGAGCGAATTGACTGCGCATTGCACTTAGGATACAATGTACTCTAATGGCCGCTTAATGCTCGTTCTTTTCCCTAAGAAATGTTCGCCGAGACAACGCCAAGAATCCTTGGACCTACTCCGAATCGGAGTATAAATTACACTCGCCAGGATGATGTATCTCGCCAGGAAGTGGCAGTAATCGCATTTGTTTATAATTTCTTTAAACAAATTCATTTAACTCGCGTTCTACTGGGCCGATTTTAATCAAAGACGACTCAAATTGAAGCTCTTGGCTCAACGGACAATCTGATACACGATTGGATCGGCCCTCGTGTATAGTTTCGGTGCAATACCCAAACGAATAGTTTATTTGTTTATAAAAAATAACCTGCGCATGCAGCATTTGTAAATCGTTAATCATCGGGTAGTTGCATCCTATACTTTAATTTTGAGCACTCGATCATTGATCCAGCGCCTCCAGAAGCTGAGATAATTGCTGTGAACCGTAGTGCATTTATGCCGATTTTTCAATTGTTAATAACTTTTGAACTGCAAGTACCACGGTGTTGCAACTTTTCGAGCAGATAGCTATGTTTCGTAGCTTTTATTCAAAACAAGGCCGGTTGAGATGTACGCAGTACAAGCCGAGAAAAACCCAATTGTTTCAATAAACGATATAATCCTGGATTTCGGTTTTTAAGCCGCCGCAAAACGGCAAAAAGGCCGCAATCGCGAGATGGCGCCACATACGCGATTATCGACATGTCGTTACCGACAAAAAATATATAAAAATTATTATCTCGCGTTCTACTGGGCCGATTTTACTCGACGACGTCTCAAAAGAAAGGGAAACGAATACGCTACTCGATGAAAAATACCACGTTGCTGTAAGTATATGCAGTTGGCTGTAATAACGATTTCGATTGTTTAATTGTCTATAACAATTGAACCGCGCGTCGCATAATGTTGTAACCTATTGGAGATGATAGCTGACACGCGTAGCTTTAATTTCTGTCCAGTGGTCATTGATGTATCTCGCCAGGAAGTGGCAGTAATCGCATTTGTTTGAAATTTTTTTTTTTTGTTTTTCGGAATAACAATTTCAATTGTTTAATTGTTTATAACGAGCGAACTGCACTTCGATTAATGTTCACACCGATTGGAGATGGTAGCCTATGCATCTGGCTTGGATTCATGTTTGAATTCATGGATTTATTAGCTCTCTTTCTTTCCGGCCTGTTTGCGTCAGGTTTGCGTCATCTTTGCGTCAGTTTTGCATCATCTTTGCGTCAGTTTTGTTACCAGCCATTACCATTACCAGCCATTTCGCCAGGTCAGGTATGAGCCTCTTCGTCCAGTTGTCCTGGCTGAAGTCGGCCCATTCCCTGACCCACAGTTCAATCATCCGCTCCCTTAAGGCCTTCCTTGCGGCGGCCCTGCTAGTATTGGGGTGGGGAGGAGTCCCCCACCCTCCACCTCGTCCTGTCCGTATAACGCCTCGTCCACTCCTTTATTTGGAGGTGTATGGGGAGAACTCTCCCCACCGCACATGCCGCTTCATACGCCACCGTGCGGTAGCAGCAGGCCACCCGCAGCACCGGGATCTTATGGCCCCTTCTGAGCTCGGCCATGGGGGTAGCCCTCATCAACGCAGGCCCCCGCCCCCACAGCGGGGCCCCATACAGGGCCACAGACGTCCACACGGCCTCATACAGCCTACGACACCTGTGGCCCGGCCCCCCACTATTGGGCAGTAGGGGGATCAGGGACGCCATCCTTTTTGTGGCCTTATTGACGGCCCTTGTTACATGCGTCGTGTACATTCGTTTTGTGTCAATAACCACCCCCAGGTACTTTAGATCGGGGCCCGCTGCCACCACTCGGTCCTCCATGCGAAACTCGACACTGCTGGGGAGCCACCTCCTTGTAAGCAGCACGATCTCGGTTTTTTCCGCACAGACTTGCAGGTTCTTCTCCTTGAACCAACCGAGAATCGTGCTTACCGTAGTGTTGACGTTCCTCTGCAGCCTTGGAATATCTGTTCCTGTCGCTAGGAGCAGCAGGTCGTCAGCGAATGCCAGTAATGTGGCATTGCCCCCTGCCAGCCGGAGCACCTCGTCATATACCAGGTACCACAGCAGTGGCCCGAGAACGGACCCCTGCGGGACCCCGGCATAGACGGGTATCCGCTTTGTACCTGTCTCGTATCTGACGACTATCGTCCTCCCGTGAAGGTAGCCCCCCAGCATCGCCAGGAGGTAGGCGGGCAGTTTCCTGCGGCGACACTCGTCAAGAATGACTGTCCAGGGCAGCGTATTAAACGCGTTCTTGACGTCGAACGTCACCGCCGCGCACAGCCGATTCTTCTTCCTAGCCTCCTCTGCAAGCTAATTGAGTTTCTGCAGGGCGTCCTGGGTTGACCTACCCTTCCGGAACCCATATTGCTTCGGGTGCAGGCCCCCCGACCCCAAGAACGCCTCGATCCTGGCCTTTACTACATACTCCCAGGCTTTAGATAGCGCTAGGAGTATGCAGATAGGCCTGTAATCAGACGGATTATTCCCCGCCTTTCCCGGTTTCTTAAAGCATACCAGGCGCGCAGCCTTCCATTCTGCCGGTAGCCCCCACTGAAGCGTAGAAGTCAGGACTTCCGCCATGTCCTCCGGCGCGGTGCTTATCAGGATCTTCACCACGCCGGGGGGGATCTTATCAATCCCCACCGCCTTTTTGGCGTTAATCCTATTTCCCGCTGCTCTTATTTCATCGGGGGTGATGGGCGGGATCACCTCGTTCCCTCGGTTGCCCCCCCAACCGGGTTCGAATTGGGCCCCCCTGTCCCAAAGGGTGAGAGGGAGGGGGGGCAACCGCGAAAAGCGTACCCACTATACTATGCTTCATAACGTCCGGTATCTCAGTCCCGGACGCTCCCTTCAACCGTTTAGTGGCGGCCTTATATGGCTGCCCCCAGGGATCTTCCTCAAGGGTCTTCCGGAACTCTTCCCATTTGGCTTCTTTGGGTCGTCTTATCTCGTCTCGGAGCCTCTTTCTGGCGTCCTTAAATTCAGCGAGCTGCTCCTCCTGAGCTTGTTGGCGGCCCTCCTCATGTTTTGAATTTCGTCCGACCACCAGTAGCACGCTCTTACACCCTCGCGGGGCGAGACCTTCCTCAGGACCTCGTCGCAGATGCCCCTGATGGCGGACGAGTAAACCTCCGGCAGGGGGAGCCCACGCGAGTCCGAGAAGATGCCCTCCCTTATCGTCCTATACCTGTTACGTATTTTCTCATAGTCCCCCTCCCTGAGTCCGTATGTCCAGTTCTCCGATCTCGCCCGGGGTTCCCCGGACACATCGAACTCATGGAGGAGGTATCTATGGTCGGACGCAGTAAAGTCCCCCAGTACGGTGCTATTTTTTAGCCGCCGATGGGCCTCCGTGTTTAGGAGGGCGCAGTCGATCCTCGACGCCCTCCCGTTACGCTCGAAGGACGGACCCCCGGCCGGATACACCGGGGTTAAGCCCTCCTCGAGCGCCATGGTTGCCCCACTTGGCCCAGCCCGCAGGCCAGCCCACTCACGAACTTCATGAAGTCGTCGTGGCGGATATTCGGGGAGCGGTAAGCGCTCCCCACCAACCAGTCATTCGCCCGTAATAGCACAAAGCCGTCCCCCTGAAAGACTTCTTCGTGCGCCCACAGGGCACTCCCCGGGGGGTGTAGATCGCCGCATCCCCCCGTGTGTCCCGCAGCCATCCATCGGGGACGCGGTAGGGTTCGGAGATGCACACCGCATCTACATCGTACTGGGCCGCTGACTGGCATAGAAGGTCTTGCGCCAGTCTGCACCTGTTCAGGTTAATCTGTAACACCCGTACTCTCTTACGCACACTATGCCTGGCCATTTTTGGTATCTTTGGTCTCACCTCTAAACGACGGGCAGTTCAAGGCCCCGGCCACGTGCCTGGCGTTCTGGCCCTCCGGGACCAGCCCAGTGCACAGAACGCACCTGGGAGAGTTGCTGCACGCTTCCATTGCGTGCCCCTCCTGCCCGCATTTGCGGCACAGTGACCTCCCCTCCTCGAGGTTGCGGCATTCGGCACCAATATGACCTAGCTGGTGGCATCTGTAGCATCGGATCACCTCTGGGAGGATCCTCGCTCTGCAGACCACCATGCCCACCTTAATTCTGCCTCCTCGAATTTCTGCAGTTACCTTCCTGGCTGGAATCCTCACGATAGCCGCTTGTGTACCATCCCGCATTGCTCTCACCGACACTACTTGTACACCCGCTGGGTCAATCTTGGCTCCTTCGGCCAGGTCCGCTGCAATCTCCTCCCTGTCGATGATGGGGTCCAGGCCCCTCAGCTGGATCGTTGCCGTCTCCTGCAGCGTTCTGACCTGGGCTTCATCACCTAATCTCGCCCGTTCCCGCGTGCTGACCTCCTCGGCCTTGAGCTCCTGGCCGATCTCGATCAATAGGTGTCCCGTTCTGGTCTTCCTCACCCCCTTCAGCCCCTCAGGGTAAGATTTGAGCTCTCCGGCAATAGCACGGTAGGTCTCAACGTACGAGGACCCCTGGCCAATCCTTACCAGTACCGCCTCGGGTTTCGTCCTCCTTCTCGCCTTCGCCGGTCTACTCTTCCTCTCCCTTTCCGGGTTGACGCCCCTTCCCGCTTCTTCCCTCCTCTTCCTTGCCTCCTCCACTCGGGGCGGTTTTCCAGTGGTGGCTGGTGGCCACGGATAGCCCGCCTCTATGCAGCGCTTCCCCGCCACCTCCTCCTCTTCTTCCGTGCATTCTTCACTTTCGTACCCCCGCCATTCCCAATGCGGGATCCTAGCTCTGCGTAGGTATCTCGTTTCTCTGCTTTCCCTCGTTCTCCCCCCAAGCCTACCCCTATACCGAAGCAGGGGGGAATCCCCCACAACCTCCGCATAGAGGGGGCGGCGATGGCCCAGCTCCTCCTCCAGTTCCTCATATCCAGTGTCCCGGTCGTCTCCCCGGGGCTGGCCCCGCGTTTGTCGTTGCGGGGGCTTCCGCAGTGTACCTGCCCTTGCAGAAGGAGGCGGCGGAAAGGGGCAGGGAGCTGGCAGACCCCGCCCGTGGAAGAGGTGGTGTCGGGGGAAGGAGGCGGGGGCGTCCACAGCCCCCCCCCTAACCCTGACTGGGATCCCCGGGGGGATGGGATGGTGGGAACCTTCTGTTCCCACAGGGGGACCACAGGACGTCTGATTGGGGGATCAGGCGGCCCTTGCACGTGGCAAGTGAGGGGCCGCATTGCGTAGTGGTTGCGCGATGCGGCAAAGGGTAAAGGTACTTGCAGATTTTGAGGAGGGTCCTTCTGACCCTCCTCGGGACGGACCTCCTTGTTAGTTTGAGGTATGGCGTGGGAGGGTGCGGCGTTGTGTCCGCAAGGGTTCCACGCGCCCTCCCAAGTCGCTCAGGAAGGCCACCGTGTGGGTTTTAGTCGGTAGGAATCCGACACTACCCCGGTCTCTCCCCCAGAGGCCGGGGTGTCTCATGAAAGATTTCCCACACGTAAAAAAAAAAAAAAAAAAAAAAAAAATGTTTGCGTCATGTTTGCGTCTCAGTTCTGCGTCAGTTCTGCGTCACGTCTGCGTCAGTTCTGCGTCACGTCTGCGTCAGTTCTGCGTCAGTTTCTGCGTCAGTTCTGCGTCAGTTCTGCGTCAGTTCTGCGTCAGTTCTGCGTCAGTTCTGCGTCAGTTCTGCGTCAGTTCTGCGTCAGGTTTGCGTCAGTTCTGCGTCAGGTTTGCGTCAGTTCTGCGTCAGGTTTGCGTCAGTTCTGCGTCAGGTTTGCGTCAGTTCTGCGTCAGGTTTGCGTCAGTTCTGCGTCAGGTTTGCGTCAGTTCGGGGAGCAGAAGCCGGTGCGGGACTTCCCGGTGGTGTCTCGCCGGGTCGAAAACCCTGATGGAACTGATGTTTTCCTATACCCTGGATGCGTTTACCGCTACCAGGGCGGCGAACTTCGGTGAAGTTGGTGGGCCCAAATTGGCTAAATCCACTCACCTCACCTCCACGTGGGGCTCCCTGGGCCCCTGCAACGGCATAGCCGGGGCAGGGGGCGAAAGAGTGAGTGGTAACCGGACGGTATCCTATGACGACAGGGCAAGAGAGGAGTTAAAACAAATAATATGACACGCACAAATAACGGATTGAATAACTACTGCTCAGGAGGCCTCGGAACCTCCAGGGCCGGCGTAGCGGGGGTGGTCAAGCGGGCCCCTGCTGCGTCGTCATCTAACGACTGCGGGGTGTCGGTGGTGGAAAGCCAGGCCACCGCACACCTTTTTACGACTGGTGAAAGGACGGGCGCACCGGTAGGAGGACCGGAGGCGCACTCGGACTCTGGATCGAGTATCCAGGGGACGAAGGGAGGGAGGATGCCCGGTGCCAGAAGGAAAAGGCCCAGGGTCCGGGTCTCCTCGGACTCCCCGCAACAGGGCGGCCGTGGCGGCGGGGACTCCACAACAACGTCGGGATCCGAGGAGGGAGGAGCCCGAACTCGGGATGTTCCACCTGCAATTGTGTACAGCAGGAGCTCGGAGCGGGGCCTCCCAAAGGTGGAGAATCTGCGCCAGGAGGCGCAGAAGGAGTCCAACGGGGGGCTTGGTGGGTCGGTCCTCCACCACATGAGGGAGGTCGAGCGGATATCGTCGACCTCCAAGAACCTCACCGGCTCGTACGTTCGTGCCCTGAGAGTGGCTGCCAGGGAAACATCGGTGGCAGTCACTGAGCTGGTGCAGCGCTCCTCCGACTCTGCCGAGGCAAAATGGCTGTCGGTGGAGAACTCCCAGCTGCGGGCTGAGCTGGCGGCCGTGAGGGGAGAGCTGGATGAGCTCAAGAGGGGGCAGCGAGCGAGCGCTGCGGGGGGTGGGGCGACGGGCCCACTGCCTGTGCCTGCTCCGGCAAAGAGGGTGCCGGTCGGGGGAGAGGAGGAGGCGCCTCCGGCAGCACGGGATGGGAAAACGGCCCAGGAGAGGCTCTGGGCATACATGGGGCAGGAGATGGCGGCCATGGAAAGGCGCCTCATGGCCGCATTCGGCTCCATTTCCCGGACTGAGGACGGGGAAAGGGGAGGGCCGAACAGGGAGGTCTCTGTCCGATCAGCGGCCACGGACGCGGCGTCTCCGTCGCCCCGGGTCACCCAAATGGTGCCGGCGTCTCTGGGGGAGAGCAACGGAGGATGGAGGGTGGTCCGTGGGGAGGCTGCCCGCAAAAAGGACAGAAAGAGGAGGAAGCGGTTGACCACAACGGACCCGGTTTGTCCGCTTCCTCGCCCTCAGGCTCAAGTGCAGCCGCGACACCGAGGGGCTGCGGAGTCCGGGGCCGGACAGGGCCGTGGGCAGAAGAGGACGCCGCGGCAGGTCGGAGGCAACAACACCGCGGGGCGCCAGAGGGAGAAGGGGCCCGCCCTGCAGCGACCCCCGAGAACGGCCGCCGTCACGCTGACAGCGTCGCCTGAGGCCAGGATGACATACGCCCAGGCGATGGCGGCGGCCAGGGACAGGATCAGCCTGGAGGAGCTGGGGATTGAAGGCGTAAAGCCCAAAACCTCCAGGACGGGGGGACTGATCCTGGAGGTGCGGGGCCCTGGCAGCCAGGATAAGGCCCAAAAACTGGCTGCCAAAATGGCTGTAGTACTGGAGGGATCGGGAATGAGGGTGGCCAGACCCACCAAGACAGCCGAACTTCGGGTGAGGGGCCTGGACGTATCCACCAGGCCCCAAGAGGTGGTGGCGGCCATGGCCGCTGCCGGAGGATGCCCGGAGGGGGATGTAAGGGTGGGCGACGTCACCTTCAGCCCGTCCGGGCGGGGGGCAGTGTGGGTGAGATGCCCACTGGAGGCGGCACACCGGGTGGCCAGAACTGGAAGAATCATCGTCGGATGGTGCAGAGCCACGGTGGAGCCCCTTCACGCGCGTCCGCTCCAGTGCTATAGATGCCTGGAGCTGGGGCATACGAGGAGTGCATGCAGCAACCCGGTGGACAGGAGCACGCTGTGCTACAGGTGCGGGGGCAGCGGCCACCGGGCGAGCAAGTGCTCGGCCGCCCCGCGATGCCCGGTGTGTAGTGACCGGGGTCGACCGGCAGGACATAGGCTGGGGGCTCCCTCCTGCGCCCCCGGTCCACCGCGGGATCGGAGAGTACAGCGGGCTGCTGCGCCGGGCCCGATCCCGACGCCTTCGGCGATGACTGCGGCGCCGGTGGTGGAAGTGCCGCTGGCTCCAGACCGGAGGTCGGCGCAGGAGCCACAAGAGAGGAGCCCGGAAAACCCGAACGGGCAATGCCCAATGGAGGAGGGCATGGAGCTGGAGTAGCATTCACCGCACGGCTGCTCCAGACAAACCTCAACCACTCCCGCGGAGCACAGGATCTGTTCGTGCAGACCATGCGGGAGTGGGAGGTGGGACTGGCGGTTGTCGCGGAGCCATATGCGGTCCCCGTTACCCCCTCCGGCACATGGATGGGGGATGCGCGTGGCTCCGTGGCAATAGTGGGGGGGGGAGGCCGGGTCTCCCTGACGGCAACCCTACTGGAGCGCGGTGACGGGTTCGTCGCCGTGCAGTGGGGGGACCTGGCAGTGGTCGGACTGTACGCTCCGCCCAGAGTGCGTGCCCCTGAGTTCGGGTCTTTCCTGGACCGGGTCGGGGCATGCTTGAGGAGGTGCCTCCCCCGGCCAGTCGTGGTTTTGGGGGACTTCAACGCCCACGCCACCGCGTGGGGTTCCCGCCGGACGAACGCTAGGGGGGGCGTGCTGTTGGGATGGGCAGCTGGCCTTGACCTCAGGCTGGTGAACCGCGGGTCCGCGGCGACCTGCGTGCGGCGTCGGGGGGCGTCCATAGTGGACCTCACCTGGGCCAGCCCTGCTGCGGTGCGCAGGATCTCGGGCTGGAGGGTGGCGGAAGACGTGGAGACCCTCTCGGACCACCTCCACATCATCATGGAGGTGGCCGCCACTGGTGGGCCCGCCGCGCGAAGCAGGCCTGGGGGGGGAGCGATCCCGGTCCCAAGGAGGTGGGCAACGGGTCGGATAAATCGGGACGTTCTAGCAGCGGCGCTTCACGTCGTTGCGTGGTCTGACGCTGGCCCGTTGGGGCCGATCACTGCGGAGGGGGAGGCAAAATGGTTCCGGGGGACTATGAGGAGGGTATGCGACGCTGCCATGCCTCGGGCGATACCTTCGCGAGGGGGGCAGGCCGTGTATTGGTGGTCCCGGGAGATAGCCGGGCTCAGGGCCGTGTGTGTCCGCGCTAGGCGCCGATATACGAGGTCGCGACGCCGGGGGCGACAGGCCGCTGGGGCGGGGGCCCTACTGTACGGGGAATACAGGGAGGCGCGCGTGGCACTGCGGCGTGCCATTGCGGTGGCGAAGAGCCATGCCTGGCGCGAGCTCATCGGGACACTCGACAGGAGCCCATGGGGGCGGCCGTACCTCATGGTCATGGGCAAGCTGCGGCCGAGGACGGCCCCACTGACGCGCACGATGGACCCCCGACTGCTGTACAACGTCCTGGACACCTTGTTCCCTGCGGTTGGGGGGGGAGAGGAAGCGGTCGGCCCGGACGGGGAGAGAGGAGCGGACTCGGCCGACTGGTCCGGGGAGCTGGGCGTCACGGAGGGAGAGCTGGCGTCGGTCATGCGGAAGCTGAAGGCCCGCAGTGTGGCGCCGGGCCCGGATGGGATCCCGGGGAAGATTTGGGCGTGGGCGATGCCGTACCTGGGGAGCAGACTCAGGCGGATGTTCGATGCCTGTCTACGGGCCGGGGAGTTCCCCTCATTATGGAGGAGGGGAACGGTCGTTTTATTAAAAAAGGAGGGCAGGCCGGCGGAGGAGCCGTCTGCCTACAGGCCGATATGCCTGCTGGACGAGATCGGGAAGATGCTGGAAAGGATCATCGCGGGACGCGTTGCGGAGCATCTTTCCGGGGTGGGGCCCGACTTGGATGAAAGCCAATTTGGCTTTCGCAGGGGCCGGTCAACGCTGGATGCGATTGCGCGTGTCCGGTCTCTGGCGGGAGCGGCCACGTCCCGGGGCGGAGTTGCGCTGGCGGTGTCGCTAGACATCGTAAACGCCTTTAACTCCGTACCCTGGGAGGCAATAAGGGGGGCGCTAATTCGTCACCGGGTGCCCCCCTATCTGAGGCGAATCCTGGGGTCCTACCTGTCCGGCAGGTACATAGAGTGCCCGGGGAGGGACGGAGTGGTGAGCAGGAGAGTGGATTGCGGGGTCCCGCAGGGGTCGGTCCTGGGCCCGTTGCTGTGGGACCTCGCGTATGACTCTGTCCTCCGAGCTGCGCTCCCCCCCGATGTCAGCGTCACCTGCTATGCGGATGACACTCTGGTGCTGGCGTCGGGGAGGGACTACGGAAGAACCGCGCGCCTCGCTGAGCTGGGCGTGGCCTGCGTGGTCGCGGCGGTGGAGAGACTCGGCCTGCGGGTTGCCCCCCAAAAGACCGAGGCGATGTGGATGGTGGACAGGCGCCGGCGGGGGGAACCGCCCGCGACCGGGCTGTGTATCGGCCGGTCCTGCGTTGGGGTGGGTCCGCGCCTCAAGTACTTGGGGCTCACCCTGGACGCCCGCTGGAGCTTCGAGGCCCACTTCGTGCGCCTGGCTCCTCGACTGGAGGGGGTGGCGGCCGGGCTGGGACGTATACTCCCGAATCTCGGGGGCCCGGCTGCGGGGGTGCGCCGCCTCTACGCGGGGGTCGTGCGTTCCATTGCGCTGTATGGGGCGCCCGTGTGGAGTGGCGACCTGATGGCTAGTCGGCGCAGTCGCGAAATGCTGCGCCGCGTCGAGAGGAGGGTGGCCATCAGGGTCGCGAGGGCGTACCGCACGGTGTCGTATGGCGCTGCGATGATCCTGGCGGGACTCCTGCCGCTCGAGATCCAGGCAGGAGTTGCCGCGGCCGATTATGCCTCGGCGAGGGCGTCCGAGGATGGCGACCCGCGGGATCACGAGGGGCGCGTGAGGGCCTCGAGGCTTCGGTCTCGGGGTCGTGCCGTGGCCGAATGGAGGGCCAGACTGTCCGCGTCGGCAGGCGCGAGTGGGCGCGTCGTCGGGGCGATACTGCCGAGCCTGGAGAAATGGCTGGGCGTCTCGTGGGGCAGGCTCACGTACAGGATGACGCAGGTGCTCTCCGGGCACGGGTGCTTCGGGGAGTACCTGCACCGGATCCGGAGGGAGGAGACGCCGCAGTGCTGGCACTGCGGCGAGGAAGTGGACTCGGCGCAGCACACGCTGGAGGAGTGCCCGGCGTGGGCTGCGGAGCGCCGAGTCTTGAGGCGAGCGGTGGGCTCGGACCTCGCGCTGCCGGTGGTCATCGCCGGCATTACGCGCGACCGGGCGGCCTGGAGTGCCCTGGCCTCCTTCTGCGAAGACGTGATGTTGCAGAAGGAGGCGGCGGAAAGGGGCAGGGAGCTGGCAGACCCCGCCCGTGGAAGAGGTGGTGTCGGGGGAAGGAGGCGGGGGCGTCCACAGCCCCCCCCTAACCCTGACTGGGATCCCCGGGGGGATGGGATGGTGGGAACCTTCTGTTCCCACAGGGGGACCACAGGACGTCTGATTGGGGGATCAGGCGGCCCTTGCACGTGGCAAGTGAGGGGCCGCATTGCGTAGTGGTTGCGCGATGCGGCAAAGGGTAAGTTACTTGCAGATTTTGAGGAGGGTCCTTCTGACCCTCCTCGGGACGGACCTCCTTAATAGTTTGAGGTATGGCGTGGGAGGGTGCGGCGTTGTGTCCGCAAGGGTTCCACGCGCCCTCCCAAGTCGCTCAGGAAGGCCACCGTGTGGGTTTTAGTCGGTAGGAATCCGACACTACCCCGGTCACTCCCCCAGAGGCCGGGGTGTCTCATGAAAGATTTCCCACACGTAAAAAAAAAAAAAAAAAAAAAAAAAGGTTTGCGTCAGTTCTGCGTCAGGTTTGCGTCAGTTCTGCGTCAGGTTTGCGTCAGTTCTGCGTCAGGTTTGCGTCAGTTCTGCGTCAGGTTTGCGTCAGTTCTGCGTCAGGTTTGCGTCAGTTCTGCGTCAGGTTTGCGTCAGTTCTGCGTCAGGTTTGCGTCAGTTCTGCGTCAGGTTTGCGTCAGTTCTGCGTCAGGTTTGGGTTAGGTTTGGGTTAGGTTTGCGTCAGTTCTGCGTCAGGTTTGGGTTAGGTTTGGGTTAGGTTTGGGTTAGGTTTGGGTTAGGTTTGGGGTAGGTTTGGGTTAGGTTTGGGTTAGGTTTGGGTTAGGTTTGGGTTAGGTTTGGGTTAGGTTTGGGTTAGGTTTGGGTTAGGTTTGGGTTAGGTTTGGGTTAGGTTTGGGTTAGGTTTGGGTTAGGTTTGGGTACACCGGATGTAATCTCCGGAGTTCCCGGGGCCTCCCCAACAAGCGCAGAGGAGAGGCAACCGAGGTGGTTTTAGTCGGTAAGAATCCGACACTACCTCCTGCTCGTCCCCAGGGCAGGAGGTGTCTTTTGAAGATTTCCACCTCGTATAAAAAAAAAAAAAAAAAAAAAAAAAAAATGGGTTAGGTTTGGGTTAGGTTTGGGTTAGGTTTGGGTTAGGTTTGGGTTAGGTTTGGGTTAGGTTTGGGTTAGGTTTGGGTTCCCCTACTAGGAGCCGCCACCTTGACGTGGTGTAGGGGCTTAAGTAGCCGTAATGAGGCCCAAGACCATGCCGGCGGGAGCTTCATTCCCGGCAGGTCCAACCATGCCGGAAGGGCTTGGGCTGAACGGTGAAAACAAAGCAGCGGCTCACCTTTGGTGTGATTGTGTGTGTGAATGGGCTGCGGTCGATGCCCTATGGATATTCCCGGCAGACTAACCAAGGGGGGAGTAGTTGCCCCCCGACCGGAGTGGCGCGTGATGTTAGTACCTGACCTCTGCGGTAGTAATAAGGGTAAATGTAAGTCCTGTAATTATGGCAAAGGTCCCGTGAACCCGTACGTTAAACGTGGGAGAACCGCTCACGCGTTTCACTGTCTGGAGCCTATGACGGGGTTGAAGTGGGGTATTCGGGCGCAGGTATGGAGGATTACCCGATCAGTATTTCCTCGTAACCGACGCTGCGTAGGTTAAATCGCAGCACGTCTAGCCCGAAGTTTGGGTCTGGCATCGGCTCGGATCCGGTGTCGCCCATTCAACAGGGGTGACGTTAAACCTCTAGCATCTAATATGGCGCGGGCCTATCCCGTAACATTTTTCTGTAGAGTCACCTGGTGCCGATAGGACTGACCATCCGAAAAACCGCTTCTCGGCTTCGGCATCCATAACTAGGGGAAAATTTAAACACGGAAGTGCCCCCACTGCGGTGGGGGTCCCATGATGGGCGAAGTGTTTCAACCGTACCTGCCAATATGTCTGAAAAAAACACAACAAAAGCACGAGGAGAGGAGGGAGCGCGCTCTCGCAGTGCGAGTCCGGCGAGGAGGGCCACACTCACAGGGAAACCTGTGAGATGTAACAACGGCGGAAAGGAGGCGACCCCGGGACCATCGAGGGGTGGCGCAAGAGGAGCGGAGGCGGCGCAGGCCGGAAAACCGGTCTGCGAAATCTCCGAGGACGACTGCGACACGGAGTCCAGCGTGTCAACAACGAAGGGAAGGAAGAGACCGAGGGTCTCCAAAGAGGCAGACGGCGGAAAACTGTACCGCAAAGGAAGGGGGCGGGTGAGCTCTGAGGAGGAGGGGTCTCCTCCCAGACGCTCATCGGCCACGAAGAGGATGCCCACGGAGACGGAGATGGCGAGAGAGCTGAAGGAGCAGCCGACGCCTAATCTGGGGGCGAAGATACTCTCGCACATGGACGTGGTGCGGAAGGTGGCCCTCACGAGTTCCCACCTGAAGGGAACATATGTGAGGGACCTGAAGGTGGCCGCGCTAACAGTCAGCGCGGCGGCCACCGAGATGGCGAAAAGGTCGGCCACAACCAACGCGCAGCATATCGAGGAGGAGAACCTCAGGCTGCGCGGACGGGTGGCTGACCTCGAGTTGGCGCTGGCCGCAGCGAAAGCGGCCCCAGCGAAGGCGGCCCCAAAGGCAGCAGCAACGGCGGAGGACTCCGGAGCCGCCCGGAAACCGAAGGAGAGGACTGCCCACGCCTCAGCCAGCACGAGTCCCCCGGCCATAACGGAGGAGCGGCTGGGGGCGCTGTTGGACGCTTTCATGGGGAGGGTGGAGAGGCGCCTCGTCTCCCTAAGGAAGGAGCTCTCCGCGGGCTGGGCGAGAGAAGCTCCTCGCAGGGCCACGTCGGCGGCGGGGAGACCCGTGACGGCAGGAGAGGCCCGCATCAGGGAGGTGAGGGCCCAGGCGACGGTGGCGAGCGGGCGAGGAGAGCCTGCCGGACCCGCTGCGGCACGACGGCGGGAGATGCCTGCCCCACCGACGCCGGCCCCCTCCCCCAACCCCGTCCCTCGGGCACAGCAGAGCGGGGACACTTGGGCTGTAGTGGCCGGTCGAAAGACGAGGAGGATCGAGGCGAGAGGGCAGCGACAGCCGCAGCCGCAGCAGCGGCAGCAGCAGCCGCCGAGGGACAGAAAGGAGGGAGTCAAGGCCGCCCTTCCCAAGGTCCACCAAAGGAGGCCTCCGCGTACAGCTGCCGTCGCCCTAACCATCAGGGAAGGGGCGAAGGTCACTTACGCGGAGGCGATGAGCTCCGCCAGCAAGATAGATCTGGCGGAGCTGAACATCGTGGAGCTGAGACCTAAAAGGGCGGCTACCGGAGGGCTCCTCTTAGAGATCCCGGGGCCGGAGGGGGCCGCAAAGGCAGAAGCACTGGCCCTGAGAATGCGGGAAGTGCTGAAGGCGGAGGACGGGGTCACCGTGACGCGCCCCGTCAAAATGGCCGATCTCAGGGTCAGGGACCTGGTGGCGGCCACCACAATTGGGGACGTGGTCGCAGCCATTGCGGCGGCCGGAGGATGTGGCCCGGCGGAGGTGAAGACCGGGGAGATACGGTCGTCTCCGCTGGGCCTGGGCACCGCCTGGGTGAGGTGCCCCTTGGTGGCTGCGCGGAGGATAGCGGCTGCCAAAAGGATAAGAATCGGGTGGACAACGGCCCGGGTGGAGGCGCTGGCGGACCGCCCGCTGCAGTGCTTCCGCTGCCTGGAAACGGGCCACGTCAGGCAGCGGTGCACCAGCACTGTGGACCGCAGCGGGCGCTGCCACAACTGCGGGAGCCCCGAGCACAGGGTGGCGCAATGTACCAGCCCACCGAAGTGCCCCCTGTGCTCCGATCTGGGAAGACCCTCGGGGCACAGGATGGGGACGAAGGGGTGTGCGCCCCCACCCAAAGGGAAGAGGCAGCAAGGGGGAGCCCGAGGGACGGCGGCGACAACGACCCAACTGGCCCCCAAACTGGCCGCTCTGAGCCTGGAGGCACAAAAGGCAACGGGAGCGGCAGTACCGGGGGCCCCGGCCCCGGACAAGAGGAGGGAGGAAGAGGCGATGCCACCACCGGCGAGCCCAGCCGCAACGAGGGAGAAGAGGCCCGTGGAGGAAGGGGCCATGGATCAGAGCACATAAGGGGGCCATGGCCCTGCTGATCCAGGCCAACCTAAACCACTCGGCCGGTGCGCAGGACATGCTTGTTCAGCACATGGTCGAGTGGGGTGCCGGGTTGGCGGTCGCTGCCGAGCCGTACAGGATCCCGGATCACCCAAGTTGGGTGAGCAACCCGGGCGGCTCGGTAGCGATAATCCACGGGGGAGCTGCGGCGCCGCTGCCGTTCTCGCTGCTAGAGAGCGGCGACGGCTACGTCGCGGCACAGTGGGGCGACGCGGTGGTGGTGGGGGTCTACGCGCCGCCAAGCTGGGACCTCGGGTCCTTCGGCGAGTTCCTGGACGGGGTCGCGAGATGCGTCTCGCGGTATCGGCCCCGTCCGGCTATTGTCCTGGGGGATTTCAATTCCAAATCCCAGGCCTGGGGTTCCCCCGGGACGGACCTGAGGGGCGAGGCGGTGCTGGACTGGGCGGCCGGCTCCGACCTCCGATTGCTGAATCGGGGGTCCGTCAGCACCTGCGTGCGCTACCAGGGGGAGTCCATTGTCGACCTGACGTGGGCCTCCCCCTCGGTGGTGAGTCGCGTGGGTGACTGGAGGGTGGCGCAGGAGGTGGAATCGCTGAGCGACCACCTCTATATCCTTATGGAGGTGCGCGCCACCCGGGGCCGGGGGCCGTCGGGAAGGGGCAGGAGGGGAGGGGGTTTGTTGGGTCCCCCTGTAATCGCTCCCCCAAAGAAGAAGAGGTGGGCGCTGAAGCGCCTGGACGAGGACGCCCTGATGGCGGCGTCCCTCGCCGTGGCCTGGCCCGAGATGCCGGCCGGGCCAATCGTGGACGTCGAGGTGGAGGCGGCGCGGCTCCAGAGGGGTATGGCGGCTATATGCGACGTTGCCATGCCCCGGTCCCGCCCGCCGAATCGACGGGCAACGTACTGGTGGTCCCGGGAGATTGCGCGCATGCGCCACACCTGTGCGCGCGCCCGGCGACTGCTGCAGAGGGCCCGTCGAAGAAGACGTCGCGACCTGGCGAGGGAGCGGCAGCTGTACGAGGGCTACCGGGAGCAAGTGGTGGCCCTGCAGCTGGCCATCAGGAGGGCGAAGGCCGATGCCTGGTCGGAGCTCCTCCAAGACCTGGATCGTGACCCCTGGGGGCGCCCCTACAGGACGGTGATGGGCAAAATTCGTCCATGGGCGCCCCCCGTGACGGAGACGCTGGACCCCGAGTTCCTAGACAGGGTGGTGGACACCCTGTTCCCCCCAGACGAGGGGGGGGAATCGGCACCGGAGCTCGGGGAGTCGGACCCGACCAGCTGGTCCGACGACATGGGGGTCACGGAGGAGGAGCTGGCCGTGGCCGTCAGGAGGATGGGGGCACGCAACACCGCCCCGGGTCCTGACGGCGTGCCGGGCCGGGCCTTGGCTATGGCCCTGCGCGTTCTCGGGCCCCGTCTCAGGCGTCTGTTCGACGCGTGCCTGAGGACGGGGCGAGTCCCGTCCGGCTGGAAGAAGGGGAGGATGGTCCTCCTGAAGAAGTTGGGAAAGCCCGCAGACTCGCCCTCGGCGTATCGGCCGATTTGTCTCCTCGACGAGGTGGGGAAGCTTTTCGAGAGGGTGTTGGCTTCCCGCCTCTCGGGGCACCTGTCCCGGGTAGGTCCTGACCTGGCCGAGTCCCAGTACGGCTTCAGGGGGGGACGCTCGACGGTCGATGCCGTCGGCCGGGTGAGGTCCCTCTCGGACTCGGCCACGTCCCAGGGGGGGGTGGCGTTGGCGGTGAGTTTGGACATCACCAACGCCTTTAACTCTCTCCCCTGGGGCAAAATAGGGGGGGCACTTGAACACCACGGTGTGCCCCTCTATGTAAGAAGGGTCTTGAGGGACTACCTGAGGGACAGGTGGGTGGAATACCCGGGCAGAGGGGGCCGGGTGATCGCGAGGGCGGTGGATCGTGGTGTCCCGCAGGGGTCGGTCCTGGGCCCCATCCTGTGGGACATCGGATACGATTCCGTGCTGCGGGCTCCCCTCCCGACTGGCGTCTCCTTGACGTGTTACGCCGACGACACGTTACTGGTGGCCGTCGGGAGGGAATGGAGGAGGACCATTCGGCTGGCCGAGACGGGGCTGGCCGCCGTCGTCGACGGTATCCGGGAGCTGGGGCTGCGGATCTCCCCGCAGAAAACCGAGGCCATATGGTTTCACGGGGGCGGGCCTCGGAGCGGGGGACCACCCCGGTCCTGGATCTTGGTGGGGGGGGAGTACGTCCAGGTTGGGGACAGGATGAACTATCTTGGTCTCCTCCTGGACAGCCACTGGCGTTTCGGGTCCCACTTCGACAGTCTGGTCCCTCGGCTGGAGAGGACGGCGACCGGCCTTGGTCGCCTACTCCCCAATGTCGGGGGCCCGGAGGAGAGGGTGCGCCGCCTATACCTCGGGGTCGTGCGGTCCATGGCCCTGTACGGCGCCCCGATATGGGCGTCGGCCCTGATGGTCGGGCGGCGCAGCAAGGCAATGCTGCGCCGCGTGCAGAGGAGGATGGCCATCAGGGTGGCCAGGGGATACCGCACGATATCCCACGAGGCGGCGCTGACGTTGGCGGGCACCGTGCCCTTCGACCTACTTGCGGAGGGGGACGCTCGCGTTTATGAGCGTCTCCGCGAACTCCGTGCGGGGGGCGCGATGGTGTCCGTCGAGGAAGAGGTGGGAATTAGGCGCCAGGCCCGGCTGGCTGCGCGGAACAAATGGAAGGAGGAGCTAATGGACAGAGGAGCCGCGCAGCGGGCGGTCGGGGCGGTCCTGCCCAGCTTGGACGAATGGCTGGACCGCGGCAGAGGGACCCTCACCTACCGGGTCACGCAGGTGCTCACCGGACACGGATGCTTCGGTGAGTTCCTGTGTCGGATACGGGCCGAGACGACGGCGGAATGCAGGGAGTGTGGAGCTGCGCTGGACACAGCGCAGCACACATTGGAGGAGTGCCCCCGGTTCGCGGCGGAAAGGCGCGAACTGAGGGCGTATGTGGGGGCGGACCTCTCGCTGCCGAGCGTCGTCAGCAGGATGCTGGGCAGCGGGAGGGCATGGGAGGCGATGGCCTCCTTCTGCGAAGCTGTCCTTCGCAGAAAGGAGGCAGCGGAGCGGGATCGGGAGCTTTCCGATCCCGCCCGACGCGAGAGGCGGAGGGGCAGGACTCGCCGGCCACGGACGCGCCCGCTGGCGAGATCCCCGCCCCTCCAATAGATGGAAGACGGTGTCAGCCCGGGAGGCGACAGGGGGCACTCCCTCCTCGTCTCTCGGGCGACCGTTGGAACCGCCCGGCGAAAGGTTGGCCCTGCTGTGGGAGGACGCTTGTCCTCCTGTTACCCCGCAGGGTCAACCGAAGGCCGAAATCAGCGGCGGGGAGCGTGTGGGGGGAATCACACCCTCCCCCTACCGATGCGAAGAGGAAAAGTGGTGGCGTGGCCGAGGGTGCGGCGGTGCTCCCCCCTGCACCCCTCGGAATGGCGCCACCACTGGCCAGCAGACCGACGACCCGCCGGGAGAGGGAACACGTTTCCCTCCCTGTGCGCGGGTGCGTCGGAGTGCCGTGAGCGGCTCGGATGGGGACCCGAGCTGCTCTGATCAACGGCCTGGAGGAGGGCCGCGTCGGGTGTTGCCCCTGGCGCGGCGGAGAGACGGGTAAGGAGGGTCCATGCGACCCTCCCGAGGGCTGGGGCTGTGACAGCCAGAGCGTGGGGAGGTACCGGATGTAATCTCCGGAGTTCCCGGGGCCTCCCCAACAAGCGCAGAGGAGAGGCAACCGAGGTGGTTTTAGTCGGTAAGAATCCGACACTACCTCCTGCTCGTCCCCAGGGCAGGAGGTGTCTTTTGAAGATTTCCACCTCGTAAAAAAAAAAAAAAAAAAAAAAAAATGGGTTAGGTTTGGGTTAGGTTTGGGTTAGGTTTGGGTTAGGTTTGGGTTAGGTTTGGGTTAGGTTTGGGTTAGGTTTGGGTTAGGTTTGGGTTAGGTTTGGGTTAGGTTTGGGTTAGGTTTGGGTTAGGTTTGGGTTAGGTTTGGGTTAGGTTTGGGTTAGGTTTGGGTTAGGTTTGGGTTAGGTTTGGGTTAGGTTTGGGTTAGGTTTGGGTTAGGTTTGGGTTAGGTTTGGGTTAGGTTTGGGTTAGGTTTGGGTTAGGTTTGGGTTAGGTTTGGGTTAGGTTTGGGTTGGGGTTCGAAGATGGCGCTGGACGAGGCATGTCGTACGAAGCAACAGTGTAGTTATTTGTTCGGAAATCAGTGTACCAAATGGTTTTTGTGATAATATAACTAGTCACATCGGTAGCGGACGTTCGACTCTCGGTCGTGGGCTAATTGGTGCCAGGAAAGTTTTCCTGCCCACCTACGAAAAGACGTGTGCGTGATGGCGTTGGTAAACTTAACCTCTAGTAACCTCAAAATGGCGGCGGGCCATCGGCCATCGTTTTTGGGCACGCCACGCTCCTAGCGCCCCCCTTTTTCTCTTGGTGCGAAACGGGTTTCTTCGCGGTGCGCGGCGCCCCCTTTTTCGCTCTTGGTGCGAAACGCGATTCTTCGCTCCGCGCGGCGCCCCCTAGTGCTCTTAGTGCGGAACGCGATTATTCGCTCCGCGCGACGCCCCCTAGTGCGGGTAGTGCGAAACGCGATTTTTCGCTCCGCGCGACGCCCCCTAGTGCCCTTAGTGCGGAACGCGATTCTTCGCTCCGCGCGACGCCCCCTAGTGCTAGTAGTGCGAAATGCGATTTTTCGCTCCGCGCGGCGCCCCCTAGTGCTAGTAGTGCGAAATGCGATTTTTCGCTCCGCGCGACGCCCCCTAGTGCTAGTAGTGCGAAACGCGATTTTTCGCTCCGCGCGGCGCCCCCTAGTGCTAGTAGTGTGAAACGCGATTTTTCGCTCCGCGCGACGCCCCCTAGTGCTGGTAGTGCGAAACGCGATTTTTCGCTCCGCGCGGCGCCCCCTAGTGCTGGTAGTGCGAAACGTGATTTTTCGCTCCGCGCGACGCCCCCTAGTGCTGGTAGTGCGAAACGCGATTTTTCGCTCCGCGCGACGCCCCCTAGTGCTAGTAGTGCGAAACGCGATTTTTCGCTCCGCGCGGCGCCCCCTAGTGCTCTTAGTGCGGAACGCGATTCTTCGCTCCGCGCGACGCCCCCTAGTGCTAGTAGTGCGAAACGCGATTTTTCGCTCCGCGCGACGCCCCCTAGTGCTAGTAGTGCGAAACGCGATTTTTCGCTCCGCGCGGCGCCCCCTAGTGCTCTTAGTGCGGAACGCGATTCTTCGCTCCGCGCGACGCCCCCCCCCCTAGTGCTAGTAGTGCGAAACGCGAATTTTTCGCGGCGCGCGACGCCCCCCCCCCCCCCTAGTGCTCTTTGTGCGAAACGGGATTCTTCGTGGCGCTTGGCACCATCGTCGGCGTCACGGCTAACCTCAATGAAAGTAAAATACGATTGGTATAAGTGGTGACACGAATAGCTATCGTCCAAAGTTCGAAGCGAAGGAGGAATTATGTATCCTAGTGCTGGAAGCAATGCATCTGCCGTGGCCTCCGCTGCTGCGAGGTATCCAAGAAAAACAAATAACAAAACACGGAAGGATGTGGGACCGCGCTCCAACAGCGCGAGTCCGGCGGGAAGGAGCGCACCAGCAGGGCAACCTGCGGAGCGAAGTGACGACAAGGAGGCTACCTCAAAAACAGCAAGGGGTAGCACACGGGGCAAAGTGACGACTCGGACCCGAGAGGCTCACGTAATAAGCACCGAAGAAGGGGACACGGAATCCAGTGAATCCACCGTGACCTGCAGGAAGAGGCCGCGATCATCCAGGGAGTCGGACGAGAAGCGGCCTGCGAACAAGGGGCGAAGAGCGATAAGCTCCGAGGAGGAGGGGTCACCACCGAGGCGGCCCAAGAAAATGCCCTCGGAGACGGAGATGGCGGAGGAGTTGAGGATTCAGCCGACGCCCAACATAGGAGCGGAAATTATATCGCAGATGGCGGTGGTAAAGAAAGTGGCTCTCACAAGCTCACACTTGAAAGGGACCTATATTAGGGACCTGAAGGTGGCAGCTTTAAAAGTGAGTATAGCTGCAACGGAATTGGCAAAGAGGTCTGCCTCCACAAATGCGCAGCACATCGAGGAGGAAAACCTCCGGCTGCGCGGAAGAGTGGCTGACCTCGAGTCGGCACTGGCTGCGACAAAGGCGGAGAAGGAAAAGACTGACGCAACGTCAGTAAAATCAACGGAGAAAGGACCGAAGGGGAAGCAGTCTCGTCTCTCCTCCACCGACAACGCCCCTCCTATCACCGAGGAGCGCTTGGGAGCCCTTTTCGACGCCCTCATGGGGCGAGTCGAAAAGAAGTTGGTTTCCCTCCGTAAAGAACTCTCGGCGAGCTGGGCGATGGGTCCCCCCCCCCGGAGGGACTCGTCCATGACAGCAAAAACAGCGAGTAGAACGGAGACACCGGGAGTCTCACGCATTCGAGCCGCGAGGGAGGAGATGAGGGCGAAGAACGGTGTAGCGGAGCACACAGCGCCTGTGGTGATCCAACACCGAGATCCGTCTCTCCCGCCGAAGCAGGGCCCCACCTCTACTTCTGCCCCGGACAGCGAAACCTGGGCAACGGTAGTAGGCAGGAAATCCAAAAGAGCCGAGGCGCGGGCACACGGACGCCCGGTCCCACCCCCGGCTCTCCCAGGGAAAGGAAAGGAGCAGCAAAGGCAAAAACAACAACCGGGAAAGAAGGACGCCGGAAAGGAAAGGAAGACAGCAGCAGACACAAAAGTACTGCAGCGTAGGCCCCCGCGCACAGCGGCGGTGGCCCTGACCATCAAGGACGGGGCCAAGATAACCTACGCCGAGGCAATGGGCTCCGCCAGCCGAATCAACCTGGCGGAGTTGAACATAACGGAACTGCGACCCAAAAGGGCAGTCACCGGCGGTCTCCTCTTGGAAATCCCCGGACCGGAAGGGGCAGCGAAGGCCGACGCACTGGCCCAAAAAATGCGGGAAGTCCTGGGCGCCGAGGAGGGCGTCACAGTGGCCCGTCCAGTGAAGATGGCCGAACTGAGGGTGAGAGATCTCACAGCGGCCACCACAACGGAGGATGTGACCGCGGCCATCGCGACAGCGGGGGGATGTAGCACGGCGGAGGTCAAGACCGGGGAGATTCGGTCGTCTCCGCTAGGCCTGGGCACCGCCTGGGTTAGGTGCCCGCTGGCTGCTGCAAGGAAGATTGCAGCGGCAAAGAAGATCCGTGTCGGCTGGACCACGGCTCGGATAGAAGCATTGGCGGACCGCCCGCTACAATGTTTCCGCTGCCTAGAGACAGGCCACGTGAGGCAGCGATGCACTAGTAGTGTGGACCGCAGCGGGCGCTGCCACAACTGTGGGAGCGCCGAACACAAGGCGGCAGAATGCAGGAGCGCCGCCAAGTGCCCCCTGTGCGCTGACACCGGGAGACCATCCGACCATCGGATGGGAACGAAGGGCTGCACACCTCCACCACGAAGAGGAAGAAAGCAAGGAGTCAAGGAGGCCCAGCAGACGCAACTGGCTCCTAAACTAGCCGCCCTAAGCCTGGAAGGACAGGAAGGAAAGGAGAAGGATGCAGCAGCACCGGCGCCACCGGCGACACCTGCAGCAAGCGAGAAGCAGCCCGCGGAAGGAGGGGCCATGGAGCTGGATCAGTGAAGGGGCCATGGCCCTGCTGATCCAAGCCAACCTAAACCACTCGGCCGGTGCGCAGGACATGCTTGTCCAGCACATGGTCGAGTGGGGTGCCGGTTTGGCGGTCGCTGCCGAGCCATATAGGATTCCGGACCACCCAAACTGGGTGAGCAACCCGGGTGGCTCGGTAGCGATAATCCTCGGGGGAACTACGGCGCCGCTGTCCTTTTCAAAACTGGAGAGTGGCGACGGCTACATCGCGGCACAGTGGGGTGACACGGTGGTGGTGGGTATATACGCACCGCCAAGCTGGGACCTCGGGTCCTTCGGCGAATTCCTGGATGGGGTAGCGAGATGCGTCTCGCGGTATCGACCCCGTCCGACTATTGTCCTGGGGGACTTCAACGCCAAATCTCAGGCCTGGGGCTCCCCCGGGACGGACCTGAGGGGCGAGGCGGTGCTGGATTGGGCGGCTGGCTCCGACCTCCGTCTGTTAAATCGGGGGTCTGACAGCACCTGCGTCCGCTACCAGGGAGAGTCCATCGTCGACTTAACGTGGGCCTCCTCCTCGGTGGTGAAACGCGTAGGAGGCTGGAGGGTGGCGCGAGAGGTGGAAACATTAAGCGACCACCTCTACATCGTGATGGAGGTGCGCGCCACCCGGGGCCGTGGGCCAACGGGAAGGGGTCGAAGGGGTGGGGCTTACGGATCTTCAACCTCTAATAATTCTTCTGTCCCAAACAGGAAGAGATGGGCCCTCAAGCGTATGGACGAGGACGCGCTGATGGCAGCGTCCCTCGCAGTGGCCTGGCCCGACATCCTGGATGAACCAGTCCTGGACATCGAGGAGGAAGCGACACGATTCCAAAGGAGTATGGTGGCGATATGTGAGGTCGCCATGCCCCGCTCCCACCCACCGAAACGACAGGCGACGTATTGGTGGTCGCGGGAGATAGCGCTGATGCGCTGTACCTGCGCGCGTGCCCGGCGTCTGTTCCAGAGGGCCCGTCGTAAACGATGCCGCGACCTGGCCAGGGAATATCAATTATACGAGGACTACCGGGAGCAGGTGGTGGCTCTTCAGCTGGTCATTAGGAAGGCGAAGGCCGGCGCATGGACGGAACTTCTACAAGACTTGGAACGGAACCCCTGGGGGCGTCCGTACAAGATGGTGATGGGAAAACTTCGCGCCTGGGTGCCCCCTGTGACGGAGACACTGGACCCCAGCTTCCTGGACAGGGTGGTTAGTACCCTGTTCCCCCCAGACGAGGGGAGGGAACCGGCTCCGGAGATAGAAGACACGGATCCATCCAACTGGTCGGATGACTTGGAGGTGACAGCGGAGGAGCTGGCTACTGCAGTCAAGAGGATGGGGATCCGAAACACCGCTCCGGGTCCAGACGGCGTACCGGGCCGAGCCATGGCCCTAGCCTTACGCGTCCTGGGGCCCCGACTCAGGCGCCTTTTCAACGCCTGCCTGAAGGCCGGACGTGTCCCGTCCGCGTGGAAGAGGAGCGGGATGGTCCTGCTTAAGAAGATAGGGAAGCCAGCCGATTCTCCCTCGGCATACCGGCCGATCTGTCTGCTCAGCGAGGTGGGGAAGCTGTTCGAGAGAGTGGTAGTTTCCCGCCTCGCTGGGCACCTGTCCCGGGTGGGCCCGGACCTGGCCGAGTCCCAGTTTGGATTCAGGGCGGGACGATCGACGGTCGACGCTGTCGGCCGCGTGAAGTCCCTCTCGGACTCGGCCACGTCTCAGGGGGGAGTGGCGTTGGCGGTGAGCCTAGACATCACTAACGCCTTTAATTCTCTCCCCTGGGGCCGAGTTGGGAGGGCGCTCGAGGAGCATGGAGTGCCCCTCTATGTGAGGAGGGTCCTAAGGGACTACCTGAGGGACAGGTGGGTGGAATACCCGGGCTGGAGAAGTCGGATGTGCGCGAGATCAGTGGATCGCGGCGTCCCGCAGGGTTCGGTTCTGGGCCCCATCCTGTGGGACATCGGATACGACAGTGTATTGCGGGCTGCCCTACCTGCAGGCGTCACGCTCACCTGCTATGCGGACGACACGCTACTGATGGCCGTTGGGAGGGATTGGAAAAGGACCACCCGCCTTGCAGAGACAGGTTTGGCAACACTAATTAATAACATACGAGGACTGGGGCTAGAGATCTCCCCGCAGAAAACCGAGGCCATGTGGTTTCACGACAGGTCTCGGAGCGGGGGACCACCCAGGACTTTTATTCTTGTAGGAGGAGAGTACGTCCAGGTTGGAGACCGAATGAACTATCTCGGTCTTCTCCTGGACGGAAAATGGCGCTTCGAGGCGCACTTCGATCGTCTGGTCCCGCGATTGGAGAGGGCGGCGACCGGGCTTGGTCGCCTGCTCCCCAACATCGGGGGTCCGGAGGAGAGAGTGCGTCGTCTCTACCTCGGAATCGTGCGGTCCATGGCCCTGTACGGCGCACCGATATGGGCGTCTGCCCTGATGGCCAGGAGACGCAGCAGGACGCTACTGCGCCGCGTTCAGAGGAGGATGGCCATCAGGGTGGCCAGGGGATACCGCACGATATCCCACGAGGCGGCTCTGGTACTGGCGGGCACGGTGCCCCTCGATCTTCTGGCGGAGGGAGACGCTTTCGTATACGAGCGTCTCCGTGAACTCCGTGCGGGGGGTACCCATGTAACCATCGAGGAGGAGGAAAGCGTGAGACGGCAAGCTCGTCTAGCTGCGCGCACGAAGTGGAAGGAAGAGCTCCTGGACCGGGGAGCTACGCAGCGGGCCGTCGGAGCCGTCCTGCCCAACATGGACGAGTGGCTGGACCGTGGAAGAGGGACCCTGACCTACCGGGTCACACAGGTTCTCACTGGACACGGATGTTTCGGTGAGTTCCTGTGCCGGATCCGGGCGGAAACAACGGCGGAGTGCCGCGAGTGCGGCGCGGCCATGGACACGGCGCAGCACACTCTGGAGGAGTGCCCGGAGTGGGCGGAAGAGCGGCGCGACTTAAGAGCGCATATTGGAGCGGACCTCTCGCTGACTAACATCGTCCTCAAGATGTTGAGAAGCGGGAGGGCCTGGACGGCGATGGCCTCCTTCTGCGAGGTAGTTCTTCGTAGAAAGGAGGCATCGGAGCGGGATCGGGAGTTATCCGACCCCACCCGACGCGAGAGGCGGAGAGGCAGGACCCGCCGGCCACGGGCACGCCCGTTGGTGGGTTCCCCTGCCCCCTCCGCAGTGTAAAGGCGATATCGGCCGGGAGAGGCTGGAGGCATCCCCTCCTCGTCTCTCGGACGATCATCATCATCGCCTGATGGATGGGTGGACCTGCCGTGGAAGGGCTTCGCCCCTCTGCAAGTCGCAGGACTGCCCGATAGACGGAGTTTTTTCTTTTCACCTGTGATCTGCGCAGAGGCATAAGCGGTGGCATGGCCGAGGGTGCGGGGGTATCTCTCCGCCGCACCACTTGGAATGGTGCCAAGCTTATATGTAGAATGGCGGCTCACCTGGAGGGAGCACTATTTCTTCGCTCCCTGCGCGCGAGGCCGTCAAAGAGCCGGGAGTGGCCTCAGGTGGGGACCCGAGCCGCTCCAATCAACGGCCAGGAGGAGGGCCGCGCCGGGTGTTGCCCCCGGCGTGGCGATATACAAGGAGGGAGGGTCCCTCTGACCCCGACTCAAGGATAGGGGCTGTCGACAGCCAGGATGCGGGGAGGCACCGGAAGTAATCTCCGGAGTTCCCGGAGCCTCCCCATAGCGTAGAGGAAAGGTAACCGAGGTGGTTTTTAGTCGGTAAAAATCCGACACTACCTCATGCCCGTCCCCAGGGCAGGAGGTGTCTTTTGAAGATTTCCACCTCGAAAAAAAAAAAAAAAAAAAAAAAAAAAAAAAAAAAAAAAAAAAAAAAAAAAAAAAAAAAAAAATGGGTTAGGTTTGGGTTAGGTTTGGGTTAGGTTTGGGTTAGGTTTGGGTTAGGTTTGGGTTAGGTTTGGGTTAGGTTTGGGTTAGGTTTGGGTTAGGTTTGGGTTGTCCTGCCCAGTTTGGACGAATGGCTGGACCGCGGCAGAGGGACCCTCACCTACCGGGTCACGCAGGTGCTCACCGGACACGGATGCTTCGGTGAGTTCCTGTGTCGGATACGGGCCGAGACGACGGCGGAATGCAGGGAGTGTGGAGCTGCGCTGGACACAGCGCAGCACACATTGGAGGAGTGCCCCCGGTTCGCGGCGGAAAGGCGCGAACTGAGGGCGTATGTGGGGGCGGACCTCTCGCTGCCGAGCGTCGTCAGCAGGATGCTGGGCAGCGGGAGGGCATGGGAGGCGATGGCCTCCTTCTGCGAAGCTGTCCTTCGCAGAAAGGAGGCAGCGGAGCGGGATCGGGAGTTTTCCGATCCCGCCCGACGCGAGAGGCGGAGGGGCAGGACTCGCCGGCCACGGACGCGCCCGCTGGCGAGATCCCCGCCCCTCCAATAGATGGAAGACGGTGTCAGCCCGGGAGGCGACAGGGGGCACTCCCTCCTCGTCTCTCGGGCGACCGTTGGAACCGCCCGGCGAAAGGTTGGCCCTGCTGTGGGAGGACGCTTGTCCTCCTGTTACCCCGCAGGGTCAACCGAAGGCCGAAATCAGCGGCGGGGAGCGTGTGGGGGGAATGACACCCTCCCCCCTACCGATGCGAAGCGGAAAAGTGGTGGCGTGGCCGAGGGTGCGGCGGTGCTCCCCCCCTGCACCCCTCGGAATGGCGCCACCACTGGCCAGCAGACCGGCGACCCGCCGGGAGAGGGAGCACGTATCCCTCCCTGTGCGCGGGTGCGTCGGAGTGCCGTGAGCGGCTCGGATGGGGACCCGAGCCGCTCTGATCAACGGCCTGGAGGAGGGCCGCGTCGGGTGTTGCCCCTGGCGCGGCTGAGAGACGGGTAAGGAGGGTCCATGCGACCCTCCCGAGGGCTGGGGCTGCGACAGCCACAGCGCGGGGAGGCACCGGATGTAATCTCCGGAGTTCCCGGGGCCTCCCCAACAAGCGCAGAGGAGAGGCAACCGAGGTGGTTTTAGTCGGTAAGAATCCGACACTACCTCCTGCTCGTCCCCAGGGCAGGAGGTGTCTTTTGAAGATTTCCACCTCGTATAAAAAAAAAAAAAAAAAAAAAAAATGGGTTAGGTTTGGGTTAGGTTTGGGTTAGGTTTGGGTTAGGTTTGGGTTAGGTTTGGGTTAGGTTTGGGTTAGGTTTGGGTTAGGTTTGGGTTAGGTTTGGGTTAGGTTTGGGTTAGGTTTGGGTTAGGTTTGGGTTAGGTTTGGGTTAGGTTTGGGTTAGGTTTGGGTTAGGTTTGGGTTAGGTTTGGGTTAGGTTTGGGTTAGGTTTGGGTTAGGTTTGGGTTAGGTTTGGGTTAGGTTTGGGTTAGGTTTGGGTTAGGTTTGGGTTAGGTTTGGGTTAGGTTTGGGTTAGGTTTGGGTTAGGTTTGGGTTAGGTTTGGGTTAGGTTTGGGTTAGGTTTGGGTTAGGTTTGGGTTAGGTTTGGGTTAGGTTTGGGTTAGGTTTGGGTTAGGTTTGGGTTAGGTTTGGGTTAGGTTTGGGTTAGGTTTGGGTTAGGTTTGGGTTAGGTTTGGGTTAGGTTTGGGTTAGGTTTGGGTTAGGTTTGGGTTAGGTTTGGGTTAGGTTTGGGTTAGGTTTGGGTTAGGTTTGGGTTAGGTTTGGGTTAGGTTTGGGTTAGGTTTGGGTTAGGTTTGGGTTAGGTTTGGGTTAGGTTTGGGTTAGGTTTGGGTTAGGTTTGGGTTAGGTTTGGGTTAGGTTTGGGTTGGTTGGTTGAAGATGGCGCTGGACGAGGCATGTCGCACGAAGCAACAGTGTAGTTATTTGTTCGGAAATCAGTGTACCAAATGGTTTTTGTGATAATATAACTAGTCACATCGGTAGCGGACGTTCGACTCTCGGTCGTGGGCTAATTGGTGCCAGGAAAGTTTTCCTGCCCACCTACGAAAAGACGTGTGCGTGATGGCGTTGGTAAACTTAACCTCTAGTAACCTCAAAATGGCGGCGGGCCATCGGCCATCGTTTTTGGGCACGCCACGCTCCTAGCGCCCCCTTTTTCTCTTGGTGCGAAACGGGTTTCTTCGCGGTGCGCGGCGCCCCCTTTTTCGCTCTTGGTGCGAAACGCGATTCTTCGCTCCGCGCGGCGCCCCCTAGTGCTCTTAGTGCGGAACGCGATTATTCGCTCCGCGCGACGCCCCCTAGTGCGGGTAGTGCGAAACGCGATTTTTCGCTCCGCGCGACGCCCCCTAGTGCTCTTAGTGCGGAACGCGATTCTTCGCTCCGCGCGACGCCCCCTAGTGCTAGTAGTGCGAAATGCGATTTTTCGCTCCGCGCGGCGCCCCCTAGTGCTAGTAGTGCGAAACGCGATTCTTCGCTCCGCGCGACGCCCCCTAGTGCTAGTAGTGCGAAATGCGATTTTTCGCTCCGCGCGACGCCCCCTAGTGCTAGTAGTGCGAAACGCGATTTTTCGCTCCGCGCGGCGCCCCCTAGTGCTAGTAGTGTGAAACGCGATTTTTCGCTCCGCGCGACGCCCCCTAGTGCTGGTAGTGCGAAACGCGATTTTTCGCTCCGCGCGGCGCCCCCTAGTGCTGGTAGTGCGAAACGTGATTTTTCGCTCCGCGCGACGCCCCCTAGTGCTGGTAGTGCGAAACGCGATTTTTCGCTCCGCGCGACGCCCCCTAGTGCTAGTAGTGCGAAACGCGATTTTTCGCTCCGCGCGGCGCCCCCTAGTGCTCTTAGTGCGGAACGCGATTCTTCGCTCCGCGCGACGCCCCCTAGTGCTAGTAGTGCGAAACGCGATTTTTCGCTCCGCGCGACGCCCCCTAGTGCTAGTAGTGCGAAACGCGATTTTTCGCTCCGCGCGGCGCCCCCTAGTGCTCTTAGTGCGGAACGCGATTCTTCGCTCCGCGCGACGCCCCCCCCCCTAGTGCTAGTAGTGCGAAACGCGAATTTTTCGCGGCGCGCGACGCCCCCCCCCCCTAGTGCTCTTTGTGCGAAACGGGATTCTTCGTGGCGCTTGGCACCATCGTCGGCGTCACGGCTAACCTCAATGAAAGTAAAATACGATTGGTATAAGTGGTGACACGAATAGCTATCGTCCAAAGTTCGAAGCGAAGGAGGAATTATGTATCCTAGTGCTGGAAGCAATGCATCTGCCGTGGCCTCCGCTGCTGCGAGGTATCCAAGAAAAACAAATAACAAAACACGGAAGGATGTGGGACCGCGCTCCAACAGCGCGAGTCCGGCGGGAAGGAGCGCACCAGCAGGGCAACCTGCGGAGCGAAGTGACGACAAGGAGGCTACCTCAAAAACAGCAAGGGGTAGCACACGGGGCAAAGTGACGACTCGGACCCGAGAGGCTCACGTAATAAGCACCGAAGAAGGGGACACGGAATCCAGTGAATCCACCGTGACCTGCAGGAAGAGGCCGCGATCATCCAGGGAGTCGGACGAGAAGCGGCCTGCGAACAAGGGGCGAAGAGCGATAAGCTCCGAGGAGGAGGGGTCACCACCGAGGCGGCCCAAGAAAATGCCCTCGGAGACGGAGATGGCGGAGGAGTTGAGGATTCAGCCGACGCCCAACATAGGAGCGGAAATTATATCGCAGATGGCGGTGGTAAAGAAAGTGGCTCTCACAAGCTCACACTTGAAAGGGACCTATATTAGGGACCTGAAGGTGGCAGCTTTAAAAGTGAGTATAGCTGCAACGGAATTGGCAAAGAGGTCTGCCTCCACAAATGCGCAGCACATCGAGGAGGAAAACCTCCGGCTGCGCGGAAGAGTGGCTGACCTCGAGTCGGCACTGGCTGCGACAAAGGCGGAGAAGGAAAAGACTGACGCAACGTCAGTAAAATCAACGGAGAAAGGACCGAAGGGGAAGCAGTCTCGTCTCTCCTCCACCGACAACGCCCCTCCTATCACCGAGGAGCGCTTGGGAGCCCTTTTCGACGCCCTCATGGGGCGAGTCGAAAAGAAGTTGGTTTCCCTCCGTAAAGAACTCTCGGCGAGCTGGGCGATGGGTCCCCCCCCCCGGAGGGACTCGTCCATGACAGCAAAAACAGCGAGTAGAACGGAGACACCGGGAGTCTCACGCATTCGAGCCGCGAGGGAGGAGATGAGGGCGAAGAACGGTGTAGCGGAGCACACAGCGCCTGTGGTGATCCAACACCGAGATCCGTCTCTCCCGCCGAAGCAGGGCCCCACCTCTACTTCTGCCCCGGACAGCGAAACCTGGGCAACGGTAGTAGGCAGGAAATCCAAAAGAGCCGAGGCGCGGGCACACGGACGCCCGGTCCCACCCCCGGCTCTCCCAGGGAAAGGAAAGGAGCAGCAAAGGCAAAAACAACAACCGGGAAAGAAGGACGCCGGAAAGGAAAGGAAGACAGCAGCAGACACAAAAGTACTGCAGCGTAGGCCCCCGCGCACAGCGGCGGTGGCCCTGACCATCAAGGACGGGGCCAAGATAACCTACGCCGAGGCAATGGGCTCCGCCAGCCGAATCAACCTGGCGGAGTTGAACATAACGGAACTGCGACCCAAAAGGGCAGTCACCGGCGGTCTCCTCTTGGAAATCCCCGGACCGGAAGGGGCAGCGAAGGCCGACGCACTGGCCCAAAAAATGCGGGAAGTCCTGGGCGCCGAGGAGGGCGTCACAGTGGCCCGTCCAGTGAAGATGGCCGAACTGAGGGTGAGAGATCTCACAGCGGCCACCACAACGGAGGATGTGACCGCGGCCATCGCGACAGCGGGGGGATGTAGCACGGCGGAGGTCAAGACCGGGGAGATTCGGTCGTCTCCGCTAGGCCTGGGCACCGCCTGGGTTAGGTGCCCGCTGGCTGCTGCAAGGAAGATTGCAGCGGCAAAGAAGATCCGTGTCGGCTGGACCACGGCTCGGATAGAAGCATTGGCGGACCGCCCGCTACAATGTTTCCGCTGCCTAGAGACAGGCCACGTGAGGCAGCGATGCACTAGTAGTGTGGACCGCAGCGGGCGCTGCCACAACTGTGGGAGCGCCGAACACAAGGCGGCAGAATGCAGGAGCGCCGCCAAGTGCCCCCTGTGCGCTGACACCGGGAGACCATCCGACCATCGGATGGGAACGAAGGGCTGCACACCTCCACCACGAAGAGGAAGAAAGCAAGGAGTCAAGGAGGCCCAGCAGACGCAACTGGCTCCTAAACTAGCCGCCCTAAGCCTGGAAGGACAGGAAGGAAAGGAGAAGGATGCAGCAGCACCGGCGCCACCGGCGACACCTGCAGCAAGCGAGAAGCAGCCCGCGGAAGGAGGGGCCATGGAGCTGGATCAGTGAAGGGGCCATGGCCCTGCTGATCCAAGCCAACCTAAACCACTCGGCCGGTGCGCAGGACATGCTTGTCCAGCACATGGTCGAGTGGGGTGCCGGTTTGGCGGTCGCTGCCGAGCCATATAGGATTCCGGACCACCCAAACTGGGTGAGCAACCCGGGTGGCTCGGTAGCGATAATCCTCGGGGGAACTACGGCGCCGCTGTCCTTTTCAAAACTGGAGAGTGGCGACGGCTACATCGCGGCACAGTGGGGTGACACGGTGGTGGTGGGTATATACGCACCGCCAAGCTGGGACCTCGGGTCCTTCGGCGAATTCCTGGATGGGGTAGCGAGATGCGTCTCGCGGTATCGACCCCGTCCGACTATTGTCCTGGGGGACTTCAACGCCAAATCTCAGGCCTGGGGCTCCCCCGGGACGGACCTGAGGGGCGAGGCGGTGCTGGATTGGGCGGCTGGCTCCGACCTCCGTCTGTTAAATCGGGGGTCTGACAGCACCTGCGTCCGCTACCAGGGAGAGTCCATCGTCGACTTAACGTGGGCCTCCTCCTCGGTGGTGAAACGCGTAGGAGGCTGGAGGGTGGCGCGAGAGGTGGAAACATTAAGCGACCACCTCTACATCGTGATGGAGGTGCGCGCCACCCGGGGCCGTGGGCCAACGGGAAGGGGTCGAAGGGGTGGGGCTTACGGATCTTCAACCTCTAATAATTCTTCTGTCCCAAACAGGAAGAGATGGGCCCTCAAGCGTATGGACGAGGACGCGCTGATGGCAGCGTCCCTCGCAGTGGCCTGGCCCGACATCCTGGATGAACCAGTCCTGGACATCGAGGAGGAAGCGACACGATTCCAAAGGAGTATGGTGGCGATATGTGAGGTCGCCATGCCCCGCTCCCACCCACCGAAACGACAGGCGACGTATTGGTGGTCGCGGGAGATAGCGCTGATGCGCTGTACCTGCGCGCGTGCCCGGCGTCTGTTCCAGAGGGCCCGTCGTAAACGATGCCGCGACCTGGCCAGGGAATATCAATTATACGAGGACTACCGGGAGCAGGTGGTGGCTCTTCAGCTGGTCATTAGGAAGGCGAAGGCCGGCGCATGGACGGAACTTCTACAAGACTTGGAACGGAACCCCTGGGGGCGTCCGTACAAGATGGTGATGGGAAAACTTCGCGCCTGGGTGCCCCCTGTGACGGAGACACTGGACCCCAGCTTCCTGGACAGGGTGGTTAGTACCCTGTTCCCCCCAGACGAGGGGAGGGAACCGGCTCCGGAGATAGAAGACACGGATCCATCCAACTGGTCGGATGACTTGGAGGTGACAGCGGAGGAGCTGGCTACTGCAGTCAAGAGGATGGGGATCCGAAACACCGCTCCGGGTCCAGACGGCGTACCGGGCCGAGCCATGGCCCTAGCCTTACGCGTCCTGGGGCCCCGACTCAGGCGCCTTTTCAACGCCTGCCTGAAGGCCGGACGTGTCCCGTCCGCGTGGAAGAGGAGCGGGATGGTCCAGCCGATTCTCCCTCGGCATACCGGCCGATCTGTCTGCTCAGCGAGGTGGGGAAGCTGTTCGAGAGAGTGGTAGTTTCCCGCCTCGCTGGGCACCTGTCCCGGGTGGGCCCGGACCTGGCCGAGTCCCAGTTTGGATTCAGGGCGGGACGATCGACGGTCGACGCTGTCGGCCGCGTGAAGTCCCTCTCGGACTCGGCCACGTCTCAGGGGGGAGTGGCGTTGGCGGTGAGCCTAGACATCACTAACGCCTTTAATTCTCTCCCCTGGGGCCGAGTTGGGAGGGCGCTCGAGGAGCATGGAGTGCCCCTCTATGTGAGGAGGGTCCTAAGGGACTACCTGAGGGACAGGTGGGTGGAATACCCGGGCTGGAGAAGTCGGATGTGCGCGAGATCAGTGGATCGCGGCGTCCCGCAGGGTTCGGTTCTGGGCCCCATCCTGTGGGACATCGGATACGACAGTGTATTGCGGGCTGCCCTACCTGCAGGCGTCACGCTCACCTGCTATGCGGACGACACGCTACTGATGGCCGTTGGGAGGGATTGGAAAAGGACCACCCGCCTTGCAGAGACAGGTTTGGCAACACTAATTAATAACATACGAGGACTGGGGCTAGAGATCTCCCCGCAGAAAACCGAGGCCATGTGGTTTCACGACAGGTCTCAGAGCGGGGGACCACCCAGGACTTTTATTCTTGTAGGAGGAGAGTACGTCCAGGTTGGAGACCGAATGAACTATCTCGGTCTTCTCCTGGACGGAAAATGGCGCTTCGAGGCGCACTTCGATCGTCTGGTCCCGCGATTGGAGAGGGCGGCGACCGGGCTTGGTCGCCTGCTCCCCAACATCGGGGGTCCGGAGGAGAGAGTGCGTCGTCTCTACCTCGGAATCGTGCGGTCCATGGCCCTGTACGGCGCACCGATATGGGCGTCTGCCCTGATGGCCAGGAGACGCAGCAGGACGCTACTGCGCCGCGTTCAGAGGAGGATGGCCATCAGGGTGGCCAGGGGATACCGCACGATATCCCACGAGGCGGCTCTGGTACTGGCGGGCACGGTGCCCCTCGATCTTCTGGCGGAGGGAGACGCTTTCGTATACGAGCGTCTCCGTGAACTCCGTGCGGGGGGTACCCATGTAACCATCGAGGAGGAGGAAAGCGTGAGACGGCAAGCTCGTCTACGTGAGACGGCAAGCTCGTCTAGCTGCGCGCACGAAGTGGAAGGAAGAGCTCCAGGACCGGGGAGCTACGCAGCGGGCCGTCGGAGCCGTCCTGCCCAACATGGACGAGTGGCTGGACCGTGGAAGAGGGACCCTGACCTACCGGGTCACACAGGTTCTCACTGGACACGGATGTTTCGGTGAGTTCCTGTGCCGGATCCGGGCGGAAACAACGGCGGAGTGCCGCGAGTGCGGCGCGGCCATGGACACGGCGCAGCACACTCTGGAGGAGTGCCCGGAGTGGGCGGAAGAGCGGCGCGACTTAAGAGCGCATATTGGAGCGGACCTCTCGCTGACTAACATCGTCCTCAAGATGTTGAGAAGCGGGAGGGCCTGGACGGCGATGGCCTCCTTCTGCGAGGTAGTTCTTCGTAGAAAGGAGGCATCGGAGCGGGATCGGGAGTTATCCGACCCCACCCGACGCGAGAGGCGGAGAGGCAGGACCCGCCGGCCACGGGCACGCCCGTTGGTGGGTTCCCCTGCCCCCTCCGCAGTGTAAAGGCGATATCGGCCGGGAGAGGCTGGAGGCATCCCCTCCTCGTCTCTCGGACGATCATCATCATCGCCTGATGGATGGGTGGACCTGCCGTGGAAGGGCTTCGCCCCTCTGCAAGTCGCAGGACTGCCCGATAGACGGAGTTTTTTCTTTTCACCTGTGATCTGCGCAGAGGCATAAGCGGTGGCATGGCCGAGGGTGCGGGGGTATCTCTCCGCCGCACCACTTGGAATGGTGCCAAGCTTATATGTAGAATGGCGGCTCACCTGGAGGGAGCACTATTTCTTCGCTCCCTGCGCGCGAGGCCGTCAAAGAGCCGGGAGTGGCCTCAGGTGGGGACCCGAGCCGCTCCAATCAACGGCCAGGAGGAGGGCCGCGCCGGGTGTTGCCCCCGGCGTGGCGATATACAAGGAGGGAGGGTCCCTCTGACCCCGACTCAAGGATAGGGGCTGTCGACAGCCAGGATGCGGGGAGGCACCGGAAGTAATCTCCGGAGTTCCCGGAGCCTCCCCATAGCGTAGAGGAAAGGTAACCGAGGTGGTTTTTAGTCGGTAAAAATCCGACACTACCTCATGCCCGTCCCCAGGGCAGGAGGTGTCTTTTGAAGATTTCCACCTCGAAAAAAAAAAAAAAAAAAAAAAAAAAAAAAAAAAAAAAATGGGTTAGGTTTGGGTTAGGTTTGGGTTAGGTTTGGGTTAGGTTTGGGTTAGGTTTGGGTTAGGTTTGGGTTAGGTTTGGGTTAGGTTTGGGTTAGGTTTGGGTTAGGTTTGGGTTAGGTTTGGGTTAGGTTTGGGTTAGGTTTGGGTTAGGTTTGGGTTAGGTTTGGGTTAGGTTTGGGTTAGGTTTGGGTTAGGTTTGGGTTAGGTTTGGGTTAGGTTTGGGTTAGGTTTGGGTTAGGTTTGGGTTAGGTTTGGGTTAGGTTTGGGTTAGGTTTGGGTTAGGTTTGGGTTAGGTTTGGGTTAGGTTTGGGTTAGGTTTGGGTTAGGTTTGGGTTAGGTTTGGGTTGGGACACGGAATCCAGCGAATCCACCGTGACCTGCAGGAAGAGGCCGCGATCATCCAGGGAGTCGGACGAGAAGCGGCCAGCGAACAAGGGGCGAAGAGCGATAAGCTCCGAGGAGGAGGGGTCACCACCGAGGCGGCCCAAGAAAATGCCCTCGGAGACGGAGATGGCGGAGGAGCTGAGGATTCAGCCGACGCCCAACATAGGAGCGGAAATTATATCGCAGATGGCGGTAGTGAAGAAAGTGGCTCTCACAAGCTCACACTTGAAAGGGACCTATATTAGGGACCTGAAGGTGGCAGCCCTAAAAGTGAGTATCGCTGCTACGGAACTGGCAAAGAGGTCTGCCTCCACAAATGCGCAGCACATCGAGGAGGAAAACCTCCGGCTGCGCGGAAGAGTGGCTGACCTCGAGTCGGCACTGGCTGCGACAAAGGCGGAAAAAGCAATGACTGACACAACGTCAGTAAAATCTACAGAGAAAGGACCGAAGGGGAAGCAGTCTCGTCTCTCCTCCACCGACTACGCCCCTCCTATCACCGAGGAGCGCTTGGGAGCCCTTTTCGACGCCCTCATGGGGCGAGTCGAAAAGAAGTTGGTTTCCCTCCGTAAAGAACTCTCGGCGAGCTGGGCGATGGGTCCCCCCCCCCGGAGGGACTCGTCCATGACAGCAAAAACAGCGAGTAGAACGGAGACACCGGGAGTCTCACGCATTCGAGCCGCGAGGGAGGAGATGAGGGCGAAGAACGGTGTAGCGGAGCACACAGCGCCTGTGGTGATCCAACACCGAGATCCGTCTCTCCCGCCGAAGCAGGGCCCCACCTCTACTTCTGCCCCGGACAGCGAAACCTGGGCAACGGTAGTAGGCAGGAAATCCAAAAGAGCCGAGGCCCGGGCACACGGACGCCCGGTCCCACCCCCGGCTCTCCCAGGGAAAGGAAAGGAGCAGCAAAGGCAAAAACAACAACCGGGAAAGAAGGACGCCGGAAAGGAAAGGAAGACAGCAGCAGACACAAAAGTACTGCAGCGTAGGCCCCCGCGCACAGCGGCGGTGGCCCTGACCATCAAGGACGGGGCCAAGATAACCTACGCCGAGGCAATGGGCTCCGCCAGCCGAATCAACCTGGCGGAGTTGAACATAACGGAACTGCGACCCAAAAGGGCAGTCACCGGCGGTCTCCTCTTGGAAATCCCCGGACCGGAAGGGGCAGCGAAGGCCGACGCACTGGCCCAAAAAATGCGGGAAGTCCTGGGCGCCGAGGAGGGCGTCACAGTGGCCCGTCCAGTGAAGATGGCCGAACTGAGGGTGAGAGATCTCACAGCGGCCACCACAACGGAGGATGTGACCGCGGCCATCGCGACAGCGGGGGGATGTGGCACGGCGGAGGTCAAGACCGGGGAGATTCGGTCGTCTCCGCTAGGCCTGGGCACCGCCTGGGTTAGGTGCCCGCTGGCTGCTGCAAGGAAGATTGCAGCGGCAAAGAAGATCCGAGTCGGCTGGACCACGGCTCGGATAGAAGCATTGGCGGACCGCCCGCTACAATGTTTCCGCTGCCTAGAGACAGGCCACGTGAGGCAGCGATGCACTAGTAGTGTGGACCGCAGCGGGCGCTGCCACAACTGTGGGAGCGCCGAACACAAGGCGGCAGAATGCAGGAGCGCCGCCAAGTGCCCCCTGTGCGCTGACACCGGGAGACCATCCGACCATCGGATGGGAACGAAGGGCTGCACACCTCCACCACGAAGAGGAAGAAATCAAGGAGTCAAGGAGGCCCAGCAGACGCAACTGGCTCCTAAACTAGCCGCCCTAAGCCTGGAAGGACAGGAAGGAAAGGAGAAGGATGCAGCAGCACCGGCGCCACCGGCGACACCTGCAGCAAGCGAGAAGCAGCCCGCGGAAGGAGGGGCCATGGAGCTGGATCAGTGAAGGGGCCATGGCCCTGCTGATCCAAGCCAACCTAAACCACTCGGCCGGTGCGCAGGACATGCTTGTCCAGCACATGGTCGAGTGGGGTGCCGGTTTGGCGGTCGCTGCCGAGCCATATAGGATTCCGGACCACCCAAACTGGGTGAGCAACCCGGGTGGCTCGGTAGCGATAATCCTCGGGGGAACTACGGCGCCGCTGTCCTTTTCAAAACTGGAGAGTGGCGACGGCTACATCGCGGCACAGTGGGGTGACACGGTGGTGGTGGGTATATACGCACCGCCAAGCTGGGACCTCGGGTCCTTCGGCGAATTCCTGGATGGGGTAGCGAGATGCGTCTCGCGGTATCGACCCCGTCCGACTATTGTCCTGGGGGACTTCAACGCCAAATCTCAGGCCTGGGGCTCCCCCGGGACGGACCTGAGGGGCGAGGCGGTGCTGGATTGGGCGGCTGGCTCCGACCTCCGTCTGTTAAATCGGGGGTCTGACAGCACCTGCGTCCGCTACCAGGGAGAGTCCATCGTCGACTTAACGTGGGCCTCCTCCTCGGTGGTGAAACGCGTAGGAGGCTGGAGGGTGGCGCGAGAGGTGGAAACATTAAGCGACCACCTCTACATCGTGATGGAGGTGCGCGCCACCCGGGGCCGTGGGCCAACGGGAAGGGGTCGAAGGGGTGGGGCTTACGGATCTTCAACCTCTAATAATTCTTCTGTCCCAAACAGGAAGAGATGGGCCCTCAAGCGTATGGACGAGGACGCGCTGAAGGCAGCGTCCCTCGCAGTGGCCTGGCCCGACATCCTGGATGAACCAGTCCTGGACATCGAGGAGGAAGCGACACGATTCCAAAGGAGTATGGTGGCGATATGTGAGGTCGCCATGCCCCGCTCCCACCCACCGAAACGACAGGCGACGTATTGGTGGTCGCGGGAGATAGCGCTGATGCGCTGTACCTGCGCGCGTGCCCGGCGTCTGTTCCAGAGGGCCCGTCGTAAACGATGCCGCGACCTGGCCAGGGAATATCAATTATACGAGGACTACCGGGAGCAGGTGGTGGCTCTTCAGCTGGTCATTAGGAAGGCGAAGGCCGGCGCATGGACGGAACTTCTACAAGACTTGGAACGGAACCCCTGGGGGCGTCCGTACAAGATGGTGATGGGAAAACTTCGCGCCTGGGTGCCCCCTGTGACGGAGACACTGGACCCCAGCTTCCTGGACAGGGTGGTTAGTACCCTGTTCCCCCCAGACGAGGGGAGGGAACCGGCTCCGGAGATAGAAGACACGGATCCATCCAACTGGTCGGATGACTTGGAGGTGACAGCGGAGGAGCTGGCTACTGCAGTCAAGAGGATGGGGATCCGAAACACCGCTCCGGGTCCAGACGGCGTACCGGGCCGAGCCATGGCCCTAGCCTTACGCGTCCTGGGGCCCCGACTCAGGCGCCTTTTCAACGCCTGCCTGAAGGCCGGACGTGTCCCGTCCGCGTGGAAGAGGAGCGGGATGGTCCTGCTTAAGAAGATAGGGAAGCCAGCCGATTCTCCCTCGGCATACCGGCCGATCTGTCTGCTCAGCGAGGTGGGGAAGCTGTTCGAGAGAGTGGTAGTTTCCCGCCTCGCTGGGCACCTGTCCCGGGTGGGCCCGGACCTGGCCGAGTCCCAGTTTGGATTCAGGGCGGGACGATCGACGGTCGACGCTGTCGGCCGCGTGAAGTCCCTCTCGGACTCGGCCACGTCTCAGGGGGGAGTGGCGTTGGCGGTGAGCCTAGACATCACTAACGCCTTTAATTCTCTCCCCTGGGGCCGAGTTGGGAGGGCGCTCGAGGAGCATGGAGTGCCCCTCTATGTGAGGAGGGTCCTAAGGGACTACCTGAGGGACAGGTGGGTGGAATACCCGGGCTGGAGAAGTCGGATGTGCGCGAGATCAGTGGATCGCGGCGTCCCGCAGGGTTCGGTTCTGGGCCCCATCCTGTGGGACATCGGATACGACAGTGTATTGCGGGCTGCCCTACCTGCAGGCGTCACGCTCACCTGCTATGCGGACGACACGCTACTGATGGCCGTTGGGAGGGATTGGAAAAGGACCACCCGCCTTGCAGAGACAGGTTTGGCAACACTAATTAATAACATACGAGGACTGGGGCTAGAGATCTCCCCGCAGAAAACCGAGGCCATGTGGTTTCACGACAGGTCTCGGAGCGGGGGACCACCCAGGACTTTTATTCTTGTAGGAGGAGAGTACGTCCAGGTTGGAGACCGAATGAACTATCTCGGTCTTCTCCTGGACGGAAAATGGCGCTTCGAGGCGCACTTCGATCGTCTGGTCCCGCGATTGGAGAGGGCGGCGACCGGGCTTGGTCGCCTGCTCCCCAACATCGGGGGTCCGGAGGAGAGAGTGCGTCGTCTCTACCTCGGAATCGTGCGGTCCATGGCCCTGTACGGCGCACCGATATGGGCGTCTGCCCTGATGGCCAGGAGACGCAGCAGGACGCTACTGCGCCGCGTTCAGAGGAGGATGGCCATCAGGGTGGCCAGGGGATACCGCACGATATCCCACGAGGCGGCTCTGGTACTGGCGGGCACGGTGCCCCTCGATCTTCTGGCGGAGGGAGACGCTTTCGTATACGAGCGTCTCCGCGAACTCCGTGCGGGGGGTACCCATGTAACCATCGAGGAGGAGGAAAGCGTGAGACGGCAAGCTCGTCTAGCTGCGCGCACGAAGTGGAAGGAAGAGCTCCTGGACCGGGGAGCTACGCAGCGGGCCGTCGGAGCCGTCCTGCCCAACATGGACGACTGGCTGGACCGTGGAAGAGGGACCCTGACCTACCGGGTCACACAGGTTCTCACTGGACACGGATGTTTCGGTGAGTTCCTGTGCCGGATCCGGGCGGAAACAACGGCGGAGTGCCGCGAGTGCGGCGCGGCCATGGACACGGCGCAGCACACTTTGGAGGAGTGCCCGGAGTGGGCGGAAGAGCGGCGCGACTTAAGAGCGCATATTGGAGCGGACCTCTCGCTGACTAACATCGTCTTCAAGATGTTGAGAAGCGGGAGGGCCTGGACGGCGATGGCCTCCTTCTGCGAGGTAGTTCTTCGTAGAAAGGAGGCATCGGAGCGGGATCGGGAGTTATCCGACCCCACCCGACGCGAGAGGCGGAGAGGCAGGACCCGCCGGCCACGGGCACGCCCGTTGGTGGGTTCCCCTGCCCCCTCCGCAGTGTAAAGGCGATGACGGCCGGGAGAGGCTGGAGGCATCCCCTCCTCGTCTCTCGGACGATCATCATCGTCGCCTGATGGATGGGTGGACCTGCCGCGGAAGGATTTCGCCCCTCTGCAAGTCGCAGGACTGCCTGATAGACGGAGTTTTTTCTTTTCACCTGTGATCTGCGCAGAGGCATAAGCGGTGGCACGGCCGAGGGTGCGGGGGTATCTCTCCGCCGCACCACTTGGAATGGTGCCAAGCTTATATGCAGAATGGCGGCTCACCTGGAGGGAGCACTATTTCTTCGCTCCCTGCGCGCGAGGCCGTCAAAGAGCCGGGAGTGGCCTCAGGTGGGGACCCGAGCCGCTCCAATCAACGGCCAGGAGGAGGGCTGCGCCGGGTGTTGCCCCCGGCGTGGCGATATACAAGGAGGGAGGGTCCCTCTGACCCCGACTCAAGGATAGGGGCTGTCGACAGCCAGGATGCGGGGAGGCACCGGAAGTAATCTCCGGAGTTCCCGGAGCCTCCCCATAGCGTAGAGGAAAGGTAACCGAGGTGGTTTTTAGTCGGTAAAAATCCGACACTACCTCATGCCCGTCCCCAGGGCAGGAGGTGTCTTTTGAAGATTTCCACCTCGAAAAAAAAAAAAAAAAAAAAAAAAAAAAAAAAAAAAAAAAAAAAAAAAAAAAAAAAAAAAAAAAAAAAATGGGTTAGGTTTGGGTTAGGTTTGGGTTAGGTTTGGGTTAGGTTTGGGTTAGGTTTGGGTTAGGTTTGGGTTAGGTTTGGGTTAGGTTTGGGTTAGGTTTGGGTTAGGTTTGGGTTAGGTTTGGGTTAGGTTTGGGTTAGGTTTGGGTTAGGTTTGGGTTAGGTTTGGGTTAGGTTTGGGTTAGGTTTGGGTTAGGTTTGGGTTAGGTTTGGGTTAGGTTTGGGTTAGGTTTGGGTTAGGTTTGGGTTAGGTTTGGGTTAGGTTTGGGTTAGGTTTGGGTTAGGTTTGGGTTAGGTTTGGGTTAGGTTTGGGTTAGGTTTGGGTTAGGTTTGGGTTAGGTTTGGGTTAGGTTTGGGTTAGGTTTGGGTTAGGTTTGGGTTAGGTTTGGGTTAGGTTTGGGTTAGGTTTGGGTTAGGTTTGGGTTAGGTTTGGGTTAGGTTTGGGTTAGGTTTGGGTTAGGTTTGGGTTAGGTTTGGGTTAGGTTTGGGTTAGGTTTGGGTTAGGTTTGGGTTAGGTTTGGGTTAGGTTTGGGTTAGGTTTGGGTTAGGTTTGGGTTAGGTTTGGGTTAGGTTTGGGTTAGGTTTGGGTTAGGTTTGGGTTAGGTTTGGGTTAGGTTTGGGTTAGGTTTGGGTTAGGTTTGGGTTAGGTTTGGGTTAGGTTTGGGTTAGGTTTGGGTTAGGTTTGGGTTAGGTTTGGGTTAGGTTTGGGTTAGGTTTGGGTTAGGTTTGGGTTAGGTTTGGGTTAGGTTTGGGTTAGGTTTGGGTTAGGTTTGGGTTAGGTTTGGGTTAGGTTTGGGTTAGGTTTGGGTTAGGTTTGGGTTAGGTTTGGGTTAGGTTTGGGTTAGGTTTGGGTTAGGTTTGGGTTAGGTTTGGGTTAGGTTTGGGTTAGGTTTGGGTTAGGTTTGGGTTAGGTTTGGGTTAGGTTTGGGTTAGGTTTGGGTTAGGTTTGGGTTAGGTTTGGGTTAGGTTTGGGTTAGGTTTGGGTTAGGTTTGGGTTAGGTTTGGGTTAGGTTTGGGTTAGGTTTGGGTTAGGTTTGGGTTAGGTTTGGGTTAGGTTTGGGTTAGGTTTGGGTTAGGTTTGGGTTAGGTTTGGGTTAGGTTTGGGTTAGGTTTGGGTTAGGTTTGGGTTAGGTTTGGGTTAGGTTTGGGTTAGGTTTGGGTTAGGTTTGGGTTAGGTTTGGGTTAGGTTTGGGTTAGGTTTGGGTTAGGTTTGGGTTAGGTTTGGGTTAGGTTTGGGTTAGGTTTGGGTTAGGTTTGGGTTAGGTTTGGGTTAGGTTTGGGTTAGGTTTGGGTTAGGTTTGGGTTAGGTTTGGGTTAGGTTTGGGTTAGGTTTGGGTTAGGTTTGGGTTAGGTTTGGGTTAGGTTTGGGTTAGGTTTGGGTTAGGTTTGGGTTAGGTTTGGGTTAGGTTTGGGTTAGGTTTGGGTTAGGTTTGGGTTAGGTTTGGGTTAGGTTTGGGTTAGGTTTGGGTTAGGTTTGGGTTAGGTTTGGGTTAGGTTTGGGTTAGGTTTGGGTTAGGTTTGGGTTAGGTTTGGGTTAGGTTTGGGTTAGGTTTGGGTTAGGTTTGGGTTAGGTTTGGGTTCCCCTACTAGGAGCCGCCACCTTGACGTGGTGTAGGGGCTTAAGTAGCCGTAATGAGGCCCAAGACCATGCCGGCGGGAGCTTCATTCCCGGCAGGTCCAACCATGCCGGAAGGGCTTGGGCTGAACGGTGAAAACAAAGCAGCGGCTCACCTTTGGTGTGATTGTGTGTGTGAATGGGCTGCGGTCGATGCCCTATGGATATTCCCGGCAGACTAACCAAGGGGGGAGTAGTTGCCCCCCGACCGGAGTGGCGCGTGATGTTAGTACCTGACCTCTGCGGTAGTAATAAGGGTAAATGTAAGTCCTGTAATTATGGCAAAGGTCCCGTGAACCCGTACGTTAAACGTGGGAGAACCGCTCACGCGTTTCACTGTCTGGAGCCTATGACGGGGTTGAAGTGGGGTATTCGGGCGCAGGTATGGAGGATTACCCGGTCAGTATTTCCTCGTAACCGACGCTGCGTAGGTTAAATCGCAGCACGTCTAGCCCGAAGTTTGGGTCTGGCATCGGCTCGGATCCGGTGTCGCCCATTCAACAGGGGTGACGTTAAACCTCTAGCATCTAATATGGCGCGGGCCTATCCCGTAACATTTTTCTGTAGAGTCACCTGGTGCCGATAGGACTGACCATCCGAAAAACCGCTTCTCGGCTTCGGCATCCATAACTAGGGGAAAATTTAAACACGGAAGTGCCCCCACTGCGGTGGGGGTCCCATGATGGGCGAAGTGTTTCAACTGTACCTGCCAAATATGTCTGAAATAAACACAACAAAAACACGAGGAGAGGAGGGAGCGCGCTCTCGCAGTGCGAGTCCGGCGAGGAGGGCCACACTCACAGGGAAACCTGTGAGATGTAACAACGGCGGAAAGGAGGCGACCCCTGGACCATCGAGGGGTGGCGCAAGAGGCGCGGAGGCGGCGCAGGCCGGGAAACCGGTCTGCGAAATCTCCGAGGATGACTGCGACACGGAGTCCAGCGTGTCAACAACAAAGGGAAGGAAGAGACCGAGGGTCTCCAAAGAGGCAGACGGCGGAAAACTGTACCGCAAAGGAAGGGGGCGGGCGAGCTCTGAGGAGGAGGTGTCTCCTCCCAGACGCTCATCGGCCGCGAAGAGGATGCCCACGGAGACGGAGATGGCGAGAGAGCTGAAGGAGCAGCCGACGCCTAATCTGGGGGCGAAGATTCTCTCGCACATGGACGTGGTGCGGAAGGTGGCCCTCACGAGTTCCCACCTGAAGGGAACATATGTGAGGGACCTGAAGGTGGCCGCGCTGACAGTCAGCGCGGCGGCCACCGAGATGGCGAAAAGGTCGGCCACGACCAACGCGCAGCATATCGAGGAGGAGAACCTCAGGCTGCGCGGACGGGTGGCTGACCTCGAGTTGGCGCTGGCCGCAGCGAAGGCGGCCCCAGCGAAGGCGGCCCCAAAGGCAGCAGCAACGGCGGAGAACTCCGGAGCTGCCCGGAAACCGAAGGAGAGGACTGCCCACGCCTCAGCCAGCACGAGTGCCCCAGCCATAACGGAGGAGCGGCTGGGGGCGCTGTTGGACGCATTCATGGGGAGGGTGGAGAGGCGCCTCGTCTCCCTAAGGAAGGAGCTCTCCGCGGGCTGGGCGAGGGAAGCTCCTCGCAGGGTCACGTCGGCGGCGGGGAGACCCGAGACGGCGGGAGAGGCCCGCATCAGGGAGGTGAGGGCCCAGGCGACGGTGGCGAGCGGGCGAGGAGAGCCTGCCGGACCCGCTGCGGCACGACGGCGGGAGATACCTGCCCCACCCACGCCGGCCCCCTCCCCCAACCCCGTCCCTCGGGCACAGCAGAGCGGGGACACTTGGGCTGTAGTGGCCGGTCGAAAGACGAGGAGGATCGAGGCGAGAGGGCAGCGACAGCCGCAGCCGCAGCAGCAGCAGCAGCAGCCGCCGAGGGACAGAAAGGAGGGAGTCAAGGCCGCCCTTCCCAAGGTCCAGCAAAGGAGGCCTCCGCGTACAGCTGCCGTCGCCCTAACAATCAGGGAAGGGGCGAAGGTCACTTACGCGGAGGCGATGAGCTCCGCCAGCAAAATAGATCTGGCGGAGCTGAACATCGTGGAGCTGAGACCTAAAAGGGCGGCTACCGGAGGGCTCCTCTTAGAGATCCCGGGGCCGGAGGGGGCCGCAAAGGCAGAAGCACTGGCCCTGAGAATGCGGGAAGTGCTGAAGGCGGAGGACGGGGTCAGCGTGACGCGCCCCGTCAAAATGGCCGATCTCAGGGTCAGGGACCTAGTGGCGGCCACCACAACTGGGGACGTGGCCGCAGCCATTGCGGCGGCCGGAGGATGTGGCCCGGCGGAGGTGAAGACCGGGGAGATACGGTCGTCTCCGCTGGGCCTGGGCACCGCCTGGGTGAGGTGCCCCTTGGTGGCTGCGCGGAGGATAGCGGCTGCCAAGAGGATAAGAATCGGGTGGACAACGGCCCGGGTGGAGGCGCTGGCGGACCGCCCGCTGCAGTGCTTCCGCTGCCTGGAAACGGGCCACGTCAGGCAGCGGTGCACCAGCACTGTGGACCGCAGCGGGCGCTGCCATAACTGCGGGAGTCCCGAGCACAGGGTGGCACAATGCACCAGCCCACCGAAGTGCCCCCTGTGCTCCGATCTGGGAAGACCCTCGGGGCACAGGATGGGGACGAAGGGGTGTGCGCCCCCACCCAAAGGGAAGAGGCAGCAAGGGGGAGCCCGAGGGACGGCGGCGACAACGACCCAACTGGCCCCCAAACTGGCCGCTCTGAGCCTGGAGGCACAAAAGGCAACGGGAGCGGCAGTACCGGGGGCCCCGGCCCCGGACAAGAGGAGGGAGGAAGAGGCGATGCCACCACCGGCGAGCCCAGCCGCAACGAGGGAGAAGAGGCCCGTGGAGGAAGGGGCCATGGATCAGAGCACATAAGGGGGCCATGGCCCTGCTGATCCAGGCCAACCTAAACCACTCGGCCGGTGCGCAGGACATGCTTGTTCAGCACATGGTCGAGTGGGGTGCCGGGTTGGCGGTCGCTGCCGAGCCGTACAGGATCCCGGATCACCCAAGTTGGGTGAGCAACCCGGGCGGCTCGGTAGCGATAATCCACGGGGGAGCTGCGGCGCCGCTGCCGTTCTCGCTGCTAGAGAGCGGCGACGGCTACGTCGCGGCACAGTGGGGCGACGCGGTGGTGGTAGGGGTCTACGCGCCGCCAAGCTGGGACCTCGGGTCCTTCGGCGAGTTCCTGGACGGGGTCGCGAGATGCGTCTCGCGGTATCGGCCCCGTCCGGCTATTGTCCTGGGGGATTTCAATTCCAAATCCCAGGCCTGGGGTTCCCCCGGGACGGACCTGAGGGGCGAGGCGGTGCTGGACTGGGCGGCCGGCTCCGACCTCCGATTGCTGAATCGGGGGTCCGTCAGCACCTGCGTGCGCTACCAGGGGGAGTCCATTGTCGACCTGACGTGGGCCTCCCCCTCGGTGGTGAGTCGCGTGGGTGACTGGAGGGTGGCGCAGGAGGTGGAATCGCTGAGCGACCACCTCTATATCCTTATGGAGGTGCGCGCCACCCGGGGCCGGGGGCCGTCGGGAAGGGGCAGGAGGGGAGGGGGTTTGTTGGGTCCCCCTGTAATCGCTCCCCCAAACAAGAAGAGGTGGGCGCTGAAGCGCCTGGACGAGGACGCCCTGATGGCGGCGTCCCTCGCCGTGGCCTGGCCCGAGATCCCGGCCGGGCCAGTCGTGGACGTCGAGGAGGAGGCGGCGCGGCTCCGGAGGGGTATGGCGGCTATATGCGACGTTGCCATGCCCCGGTCCCGCCCGCCGAATCGACGGGCAACGTACTGGTGGTCCCGGGAGATTGCGCGCATGCGCCACACCTGTGCGCGCGCCCGGCGACTGCTGCAGAGGGCCCGTCGAAGAAGACGTCGCGACCTGGCGAGGGAGCGGCAGCTGTACGAGGGCTACCGGGAGCAAGTGGTAGCCCTGCAGCTGGCCATCAGGAGGGCGAAGGCCGATGCCTGGTCGGAGCTCCTCCAAGACCTGGATCGTGACCCCTGGGGGCGCCCCTACAGGACGGTGATGGGCAAAATTCGTCCATGGGCGCCCCCCGTGACGGAGACGCTGGACCCCGAGTTCCTAGACAGGGTGGTGGACACCCTGTTCCCCCCAGACGAGGGGGGGGAATCGGCACCGGAGCTCGGGGAGTCGGACCCGACCAGCTGGTCCGACGACATGGGGGTCACGGAGGAGGAGCTGGCCGTGGCCGTCAGGAGGATGGGGGCACGCAACACCGCCCCGGGTCCTGACGGCGTGCCGGGCCGGGCCTTGGCTATGGCCCTGCGCGTTCTCGGGCCCCGTCTCAGGCGTCTGTTCGACGCGTGCCTGAGGACGGGGCGAGTCCCGTCCGGCTGGAAGAGGGGGAGGATGGTCCTCCTGAAGAAGTTGGGTAAGCCCGCAGACTCGCCCTCGGCGTATCGGCCGATTTGTCTCCTCGACGAGGTGGGGAAGCTTTTCGAGAGGGTGCTGGCTTCCCGCCTCTCGGGGCACCTGTCCCGGGTAGGTCCTGACCTGGCCGAGTCCCAGTACGGCTTCAGGGGGGGACGCTCGACGGTCGATGCCGTCGGCCGGGTGAGGTCCCTCTCGGACTCGGCCACGTCCCAGGGGGGGGTGGCGTTGGCGGTGAGCTTGGACATCACCAACGCCTTTAACTCCCTCCCCTGGGGCAAAATAGGGGGGGCACTTGAACACCACGGTGTGCCCCTCTACGTAAGAAGGGTCTTGAGGGACTACCTGAGGGACAGGTGGGTGGAATACCCGGGCAGAGGGGGCCGGGTGATCGCGAGGGCGGTGGATCGTGGTGTCCCGCAGGGGTCGGTCCTGGGCCCCATCCTGTGGGACATCGGATACGATTCCGTGCTGCGGGCTCCCCTCCCGACTGGCGTCTCCTTGACGTGTTACGCCGACGACACGTTACTGGTGGCCGTCGGGAGGGAATGGAGGAGGACCATTCGGCTGGCCGAGACGGGGCTGGCCGCCGTCGTCGACGGTATCCGGGGGCTGGGGCTGCGGATCTCCCCGCAGAAAACCGAGGCCATATGGTTTCACGGGGGCGGGCCTCGGAGCGGGGGACCACCCCGGTCCTGGATATTGGTGGGGGGGGAGTACGTCCAGGTTGGGGACAGGATGAACTATCTCGGTCTCCTCCTGGACAGCCACTGGCGTTTCGAGTCCCACTTCGACCGTCTGGTCCCTCGGCTGGAGAGGACGGCGACCGGCCTTGGTCGCCTACTCCCCAATGTCGGGGGCCCGGAGGAGAGGGTGCGCCGCCTATACCTCGGGATCGTGCGGTCCATGGCCCTGTACGGCGCCCCGATATGGGCGTCGGCTCTGATGGTCAGGCGGCGCAGCAGGGCAATGCTGCGCCGCGTGCAGAGGAGGATGGCCATCAGGGTGGCCAGGGGATACCGCACGATATCCCACGAGGCGGCGCTGACGTTGGCGGGCACCGTGCCCTTCGACCTACTTGCGGAGGGGGACGCTCGCGTTTATGAGCGTCTCCGCGAACTCCGTGCGGGGGGCGCGATGGTGTCCGTCGAGGAAGAGGTGGGAATTAGGCGCCAGGCCCGGCTGGCTGCGCGGAACAAATGGAAGGAGGAGCTAATGGACAGAGGAGCCGCGCAGCGGGCGGTCGGGGCGGTCCTGCCCAGTTTGGACGAATGGCTGGACCGCGGCAGAGGGACCCTCACCTACCGGGTCACGCAGGTGCTCACCGGACACGGATGCTTCGGTGAGTTCCTGTGTCGGATACGGGCCGAGACGACGGCGGAATGCAGGGAGTGTGGAGCTGCGCTGGACACAGCGCAGCACACATTGGAGGAGTGCCCCCGGTTCGCGGCGGAAAGGCGCGAACTGAGGGCGTATGTGGGGGCGGACCTCTCGCTGCCGAGCGTCGTCAGCAGGATGCTGGGCAGCGGGAGGGCATGGGAGGCGATGGCCTCCTTCTGCGAAGCTGTCCTTCGCAGAAAGGAGGCAGCGGAGCGGGATCGGGAGTTTTCCGATCCCGCCCGACGCGAGAGGCGGAGGGGCAGGACTCGCCGGCCACGGACGCGCCCGCTGGCGAGATCCCCGCCCCTCCAATAGATGGAAGACGGTGTCAGCCCGGGAGGCGACAGGGGGCACTCCCTCCTCGTCTCTCGGGCGACCGTTGGAACCGCCCGGCGAAAGGTTGGCCCTGCTGTGGGAGGACGCTTGTCCTCCTGTTACCCCGCAGGGTCAACCGAAGGCCGAAATCAGCGGCGGGGAGCGTGTGGGGGGAATGACACCCTCCCCCCTACCGATGCGAAGCGGAAAAGTGGTGGCGTGGCCGAGGGTGCGGCGGTGCTCCCCCCCTGCACCCCTCGGAATGGCGCCACCACTGGCCAGCAGACCGGCGACCCGCCGGGAGAGGGAGCACGTATCCCTCCCTGTGCGCGGGTGCGTCGGAGTGCCGTGAGCGGCTCGGATGGGGACCCGAGCCGCTCTGATCAACGGCCTGGAGGAGGGCCGCGTCGGGTGTTGCCCCTGGCGCGGCTGAGAGACGGGTAAGGAGGGTCCATGCGACCCTCCCGAGGGCTGGGGCTGCGACAGCCACAGCGCGGGGAGGCACCGGATGTAATCTCCGGAGTTCCCGGGGCCTCCCCAACAAGCGCAGAGGAGAGGCAACCGAGGTGGTTTTAGTCGGTAAGAATCCGACACTACCTCCTGCTCGTCCCCAGGGCAGGAGGTGTCTTTTGAAGATTTCCACCTCGTATAAAAAAAAAAAAAAAAAAAAAAAAATGGGTTAGGTTTGGGTTAGGTTTGGGTTAGGTTTGGGTTAGGTTTGGGTTAGGTTTGGGTTAGGTTTGGGTTAGGTTTGGGTTAGGTTTGGGTTAGGTTTGGGTTAGGTTTGGGTTAGGTTTGGGTTAGGTTTGGGTTAGGTTTGGGTTAGGTTTGGGTTAGGTTTGGGTTAGGTTTGGGTTAGGTTTGGGTTAGGTTTGGGTTAGGTTTGGGTTAGGTTTGGGTTAGGTTTGGGTTAGGTTTGGGTTAGGTTTGGGTTAGGTTTGGGTTAGGTTTGGGTTAGGTTTGGGTTAGGTTTGGGTTAGGTTTGGGTTAGGTTTGGGTTAGGTTTGGGTTAGGTTTGGGTTAGGTTTGGGTTAGGTTTGGGTTAGGTTTGGGTTAGGTTTGGGTTAGGTTTGGGTTAGGTTTGGGTTAGGTTTGGGTTAGGTTTGGGTTAGGTTTGGGTTAGGTTTGGGTTAGGTTTGGGTTAGGTTTGGGTTAGGTTTGGGTTAGGTTTGGGTTAGGTTTGGGTTAGGTTTGGGTTGGTTGGTTCGAAGATGGCGCTGGACGAGGCATGTCGTACGAAGCAACAGTGTAGTTATTTGTTCGGAAATCAGTGTACCAAATGGTTTTTGTGATAATATAACTAGTCACATCGGTAGCGGACGTTCGACTCTCGGTCGTGGGCTAATTGGTGCCAGGAAAGTTTTCCTGCCCACCTACGAAAAGACGTGTGCGTGATGGCGTTGGTAAACTTAACCTCTAGTAACCTCAAAATGGCGGCGGGCCATCGGCCATCGTTTTTGGGCACGCCACGCTCCTAGCGCCCCCTTTTTCTCTTGGTGCGAAACGGGTTTCTTCGCGGTGCGCGGCGCCCCCTTTTTGCTCTTGGTGCGAAACGCGATTCATCGCTCCGCGCGGCGCCCCCTAGTGCTCTTAGTGCGGAACGCGATTATTCGCTCCGCGCGACGCCCCCTAGTGCTGGTAGTGCGAAACGCGATTTTTCGCTCCGCGCGACGCCCCCTAGTGCTCTTAGTGCGGAACGCGATTCTTCGCTCCGCGCGACGCCCCCTAGTGCTAGTAGTGCGAAATGCGATTTTTCGCTCCGCGCGACGCCCCCTAGTGCTAGTAGTGCGAAATGCGATTTTTCGCTCCGCGCGACGCCCCCTAGTGCTAGTAGTGCGAAACGCGATTTTTCGCTCCGCGCGGCGCCCCCTAGTGCTAGTAGTGTGAAACGCGATTTTTCGCTCCGCGCGACGCCCCCTAGTGCTGGTAGTGCGAAACGCGATTTTTCGCTCCGCGCGGCGCCCCCTAGTGCTGGTAGTGCGAAACGTGATTTTTCGCTCCGCGCGACGCCCCCTAGTGCTGGTAGTGCGAAACGCGATTTTTCGCTCCGCGCGACGCCCCCTAGTGCTAGTAGTGCGAAACGCGATTTTTCGCTCCGCGCGGCGCCCCCTAGTGCTCTTAGTGCGGAACGCGATTCTTCGCTCCGCGCGACGCCCCCTAGTGCTAGTAGTGCGAAACGCGATTTTTCGCTCCGCGCGACGCCCCCTAGTGCTAGTAGTGCGAAACGCGATTTTTCGCTCCGCGCGGCGCCCCCTAGTGCTCTTTGTGCGGAACGCGATTCTTCGCTCCGCGCGACGCCCCCCCCCTAGTGCTAGTAGTGCGAAACGCGAATTTTTCGCGGCCCCCCCCCCCCTAGTGCTCTTTGTGCGAAACGGGATTCTTCGTGGCGCTTGGCACCATCGTCGGCGTCACGGCTAACCTCAATGAAAGTAAAATACGATTGGTATAAGTGGTGACACGAATAGCTATCGTCCAAAGTTCGAAGCGAAGGAGGAATTATGTATCCTAGTGCTGGAAGCAATGCATCTGCCGTGGCCTCCGCTGCTGCCAGGTATCCAAGAAAAACAATTAACAAAACACGGAAGGATGTGGGACCGCGCTCCAACAGCGCGAGTCCGGCGGGAAGGAGCGCACCAGCAGGGCAACCTGCGGAGCGAAGTGACGACAAGGAGGCTACCTCAAAAACAGCAAGGGGTAGCACACGGGGCAAGGTGACGACGCGGACCCGAGAGGTTCACGTAATAAGCACCGAAGAAGGGGACACGGAATCCAGCGAATCCACCGTGACCTGCAGGAAGAGGCCGCGATCATCCAGGGAGTCGGACGAGAAGCGGCCAGCGAACAAGGGGCGAAGAGCGATAAGCTCCGAGGAGGAGGGGTCACCACCGAGGCGGCCCAAGAAAATGCCCTCGGAGACGGAGATGGCGGAGGAGCTGAGGATTCAGCCGACGCCCAACATAGGAGCGGAAATTATATCGCAGATGGCGGTAGTGAAGAAAGTGGCTCTCACAAGCTCACACTTGAAAGGGACCTATATTAGGGACCTGAAGGTGGCAGCCCTAAAAGTGAGTATCGCTGCTACGGAACTGGCAAAGAGGTCTGCCTCCACAAATGCGCAGCACATCGAGGAGGAAAACCTCCGGCTGCGCGGAAGAGTGGCTGACCTCGAGTCGGCACTGGCTGCGACAAAGGCGGAAAAAGCAATGACTGACACAACGTCAGTAAAATCTACAGAGAAAGGACCGAAGGGGAAGCAGTCTCGTCTCTCCTCCACCGACTACGCCCCTCCTATCACCGAGGAGCGCTTGGGAGCCCTTTTCGACGCCCTCATGGGGCGAGTCGAAAAGAAGTTGGTTTCCCTCCGTAAAGAACTCTCGGCGAGCTGGGCGATGGGTCCCCCCCCCCGGAGGGACTCGTCCATGACAGCAAAAACAGCGAGTAGAACGGAGACACCGGGAGTCTCACGCATTCGAGCCGCGAGGGAGGAGATGAGGGCGAAGAACGGTGTAGCGGAGCACACAGCGCCTGTGGTGATCCAACACCGAGATCCGTCTCTCCCGCCGAAGCAGGGCCCCACCTCTACTTCTGCCCCGGACAGCGAAACCTGGGCAACGGTAGTAGGCAGGAAATCCAAAAGAGCCGAGGCCCGGGCACACGGACGCCCGGTCCCACCCCCGGCTCTCCCAGGGAAAGGAAAGGAGCAGCAAAGGCAAAAACAACAACCGGGAAAGAAGGACGCCGGAAAGGAAAGGAAGACAGCAGCAGACACAAAAGTACTGCAGCGTAGGCCCCCGCGCACAGCGGCGGTGGCCCTGACCATCAAGGACGGGGCCAAGATAACCTACGCCGAGGCAATGGGCTCCGCCAGCCGAATCAACCTGGCGGAGTTGAACATAACGGAACTGCGACCCAAAAGGGCAGTCACCGGCGGTCTCCTCTTGGAAATCCCCGGACCGGAAGGGGCAGCGAAGGCCGACGCACTGGCCCAAAAAATGCGGGAAGTCCTGGGCGCCGAGGAGGGCGTCACAGTGGCCCGTCCAGTGAAGATGGCCGAACTGAGGGTGAGAGATCTCACAGCGGCCACCACAACGGAGGATGTGACCGCGGCCATCGCGACAGCGGGGGGATGTGGCACGGCGGAGGTCAAGACCGGGGAGATTCGGTCGTCTCCGCTAGGCCTGGGCACCGCCTGGGTTAGGTGCCCGCTGGCTGCTGCAAGGAAGATTGCAGCGGCAAAGAAGATCCGAGTCGGCTGGACCACGGCTCGGATAGAAGCATTGGCGGACCGCCCGCTACAATGTTTCCGCTGCCTAGAGACAGGCCACGTGAGGCAGCGATGCACTAGTAGTGTGGACCGCAGCGGGCGCTGCCACAACTGTGGGAGCGCCGAACACAAGGCGGCAGAATGCAGGAGCGCCGCCAAGTGCCCCCTGTGCGCTGACACCGGGAGACCATCCGACCATCGGATGGGAACGAAGGGCTGCACACCTCCACCACGAAGAGGAAGAAATCAAGGAGTCAAGGAGGCCCAGCAGACGCAACTGGCTCCTAAACTAGCCGCCCTAAGCCTGGAAGGACAGGAAGGAAAGGAGAAGGATGCAGCAGCACCGGCGCCACCGGCGACACCTGCAGCAAGCGAGAAGCAGCCCGCGGAAGGAGGGGCCATGGAGCTGGATCAGTGAAGGGGCCATGGCCCTGCTGATCCAAGCCAACCTAAACCACTCGGCCGGTGCGCAGGACATGCTTGTCCAGCACATGGTCGAGTGGGGTGCCGGTTTGGCGGTCGCTGCCGAGCCATATAGGATTCCGGACCACCCAAACTGGGTGAGCAACCCGGGTGGCTCGGTAGCGATAATCCTCGGGGGAACTACGGCGCCGCTGTCCTTTTCAAAACTGGAGAGTGGCGACGGCTACATCGCGGCACAGTGGGGTGACACGGTGGTGGTGGGTATATACGCACCGCCAAGCTGGGACCTCGGGTCCTTCGGCGAATTCCTGGATGGGGTAGCGAGATGCGTCTCGCGGTATCGACCCCGTCCGACTATTGTCCTGGGGGACTTCAACGCCAAATCTCAGGCCTGGGGCTCCCCCGGGACGGACCTGAGGGGCGAGGCGGTGCTGGATTGGGCGGCTGGCTCCGACCTCCGTCTGTTAAATCGGGGGTCTGACAGCACCTGCGTCCGCTACCAGGGAGAGTCCATCGTCGACTTAACGTGGGCCTCCTCCTCGGTGGTGAAACGCGTAGGAGGCTGGAGGGTGGCGCGAGAGGTGGAAACATTAAGCGACCACCTCTACATCGTGATGGAGGTGCGCGCCACCCGGGGCCGTGGGCCAACGGGAAGGGGTCGAAGGGGTGGGGCTTACGGATCTTCAACCTCTAATAATTCTTCTGTCCCAAACAGGAAGAGATGGGCCCTCAAGCGTATGGACGAGGACGCGCTGATGGCAGCGTCCCTCGCAGTGGCCTGGCCCGACATCCTGGATGAACCAGTCCTGGACATCGAGGAGGAAGCGACACGATTCCAAAGGAGTATGGTGGCGATATGTGAGGTCGCCATGCCCCGCTCCCACCCACCGAAACGACAGGCGACGTATTGGTGGTCGCGGGAGATAGCGCTGATGCGCTGTACCTGCGCGCGTGCCCGGCGTCTGTTCCAGAGGGCCCGTCGTAAACGATGCCGCGACCTGGCCAGGGAATATCAATTATACGAGGACTACCGGGAGCAGGTGGTGGCTCTTCAGCTGGTCATTAGGAAGGCGAAGGCCGGCGCATGGACGGAACTTCTACAAGACTTGGAACGGAACCCCTGGGGGCGTCCGTACAAGATGGTGATGGGAAAACTTCGCGCCTGGGTGCCCCCTGTGACGGAGACACTGGACCCCAGCTTCCTGGACAGGGTGGTTAGTACCCTGTTCCCCCCAGACGAGGGGAGGGAACCGGCTCCGGAGATAGAAGACACGGATCCATCCAACTGGTCGGATGACTTGGAGGTGACAGCGGAGGAGCTGGCTACTGCAGTCAAGAGGATGGGGATCCGAAACACCGCTCCGGGTCCAGACGGCGTACCGGGCCGAGCCATGGCCCTAGCCTTACGCGTCCTGGGGCCCCGACTCAGGCGCCTTTTCAACGCCTGCCTGAAGGCCGGACGTGTCCCGTCCGCGTGGAAGAGGAGCGGGATGGTCCTGCTTAAGAAGATAGGGAAGCCAGCCGATTCTCCCTCGGCATACCGGCCGATCTGTCTGCTCAGCGAGGTGGGGAAGCTGTTCGAGAGAGTGGTAGTTTCCCGCCTCGCTGGGCACCTGTCCCGGGTGGGCCCGGACCTGGCCGAGTCCCAGTTTGGATTCAGGGCGGGACGATCGACGGTCGACGCTGTCGGCCGCGTGAAGTCCCTCTCGGACTCGGCCACGTCTCAGGGGGGAGTGGCGTTGGCGGTGAGCCTAGACATCACTAACGCCTTTAATTCTCTCCCCTGGGGCCGAGTTGGGAGGGCGCTCGAGGAGCATGGAGTGCCCCTCTATGTGAGGAGGGTCCTAAGGGACTACCTGAGGGACAGGTGGGTGGAATACCCGGGCTGGAGAAGTCGGATGTGCGCGAGATCAGTGGATCGCGGCGTCCCGCAGGGTTCGGTTCTGGGCCCCATCCTGTGGGACATCGGATACGACAGTGTATTGCGGGCTGCCCTACCTGCAGGCGTCACGCTCACCTGCTATGCGGACGACACGCTACTGATGGCCGTTGGGAGGGATTGGAAAAGGACCACCCGCCTTGCAGAGACAGGTTTGGCAACAATAACTAATAACATACGAGGACTGGGGCTAGAGATCTCCCCGCAGAAAACCGAGGCCATGTGGTTTCACGACAGGTCTCGGAGCGGGGGACCACCCAGGACTTTTATTCTTGTAGGAGGAGAGTACGTCCAGGTTGGAGACCGAATGAACTATCTCGGTCTTCTCCTGGACGGAAAATGGCGCTTCGAGGCGCACTTCGATCGTCTGGTCCCGCGATTGGAGAGGGCGGCGACCGGGCTTGGTCGCCTGCTCCCCAACATCGGGGGTCCGGAGGAGAGAGTGCGTCGTCTCTACCTCGGAATCGTGCGGTCCATGGCCCTGTACGGCGCACCGATATGGGCGTCTGCCCTGATGGCCAGGAGACGCAGCAGGACGCTACTGCGCCGCGTTCAGAGGAGGATGGCCATCAGGGTGGCCAGGGGATACCGCACGATATCCCACGAGGCGGCTCTGGTACTGGCGGGCACGGTGCCCCTCGATCTTCTGGCGGAGGGAGACGCTTTCGTATACGAGCGTCTCCGTGAACTCCGTGCGGGGGGTACCCATGTAACCATCGAGGAGGAGGAAAGCGTGAGACGGCAAGCTCGTCTAGCTGCGCGCACGAAGTGGAAGGAAGAGCTCCTGGACCGGGGAGCTACGCAGCGGGCCGTCGGAGCCGTCCTGCCCAACATGGACGAGTGGCTGGACCGTGGAAGAGGGACCCTGACCTACCGGGTCACACAGGTTCTCACTGGACACGGATGTTTCGGTGAGTTCCTGTGCCGGATCCGGGCGGAAACAACGGCGGAGTGCCGCGAGTGCGGCGCGGCCATGGACACGGCGCAGCACACTCTGGAGGAGTGCCCGGAGTGGGCG